>CM064327.1:106775000-109275000 GCA_032595735.1 Pelochelys cantorii
TTAGAGTGGGACCCAAAAGCTTGGGTCTGTCTTTGACTCTGATCCTGGCTGGAGCTCTGTGCTGATGGATCCCTGAAGCCATGTGGTTGTCTGCCTGAGCTCACTGCAGGCCCTCTGTTAGTAGAATTCCAGGGAGAGTGGCTAGCAGAGTTGGCAGTGCCCATCACTTACTGATCTGACTTCTGCTAGAACAGCGGTAGCTATAGAAACTCAGCCATAGCCACTATCTGTCTTAGTTTCTTGTTCAGTTTTGTAGCTTGAATCTTCACCTTCGCCCAATTGTCTGACATTTCAGTCTTAAATAAACAGAATGGTTTCTGTTTCAGTTTTTAAACCTGGCCACCAAGCTGTGCTCTGTGTGATTCACTTACTTTTTTTTCTTTTTGCTGTTCACATTCCCTCTCTGTTGTTGACTGTGACTGGAAAATAGGCGTACAAAGCATTTTGCATTCTCTGAATGCACCACACAGTAATTCTGCTGTCTGAAAACTCTGTAATGTCAATAATTGATGCACTTGAGAAGTGGTAATTAAATTAGTTAATTATGCTGGTAAAATTACATGCAATTATGTGACTGCAGGGTATGTTTAGTAAATTAGGCTTTCCCATACTCACTACATATTGTGGTGCCAATTTTGTTCCTTGATGATTAGGTAGCTTTTGATACTACTTAATTGATTTAATACCTGGATCTTCATTAGCCCTCGATTGCTATGCAATGTATGTCTGACATTTTTCTCTCTGGTATTTTACAAGTATCATTCATCCTCCTCCCAAAAAAAGTCAATCCATGTATACACTTCAGGGAAAATGTTCTGTTCTACAAGAGTGTTGTGGTGACTTGCATACTGGTGTGCGACGCTAATCAAGTATTTGTTCCTGGACACTCTCTAAACCAAAATGACCGATTTCATTTATTTTTCTCTTGAAAGATCAAATAAATTGGTGTCTGAAGAGAAATTGGTGTTGTGATAGCTGGCTTAATGAAACCTGTTGTCTTTTGGAAGGTGCAGTGAAAGGTTATTAAAAAGTGAGAAGAAATTGAAATAAAAATTTCTAGGGGGTCATTTCTGATTGGGTTCAGCCTACCAACAGAACCTTTTCAAACCAAAAATGTATGGAGTTCTTTGGTCACATTGGCTGAATATTTTGCTTATCTGAATTACCTTTCAACAGATGGTTACCTTCAACTTGGTGATAAATCCCAGAAACCTTTCCCAGCTCTACATGCCCATGCACACATGTTCTCTGTATTTTGCTTCATGGAATGACTGGAGGGCCTGGTCCCTTCCTGGGACATTAAGTGAAATAAAATCCCAGACATATGAGGTTATAGATGTGTGTGTGTGTGTGTGTGTGTGTGTGTGTGTGTGTCTATACAGGGGAGGTAGTTGATGACAACTGCTTGTTTTAGGCTTCTGGGGTTGAAAAGCATGCAGCATTGCCTGGCTTTAGCAGAACTCAACTTTGTTTTGTGCCAATATCTGGAACAGAATGCCATCTGAGTGACCCAGGCAGATGGGAGAGTAAGGGGAGTATAGCTTTCTGTTAAAACACCCACCCTCCCCACCTGTTCAGGTAGCAAAAACTAATCCTCCAGAGGGCACAATCTCCTGAAAACAACTTCCAAACATTAGAAAATGATGAAGACTCACTGTCTAGTGCTGATGGAAAGCTTTTGGGAACTCCATAAACACACAGGAATAAAGGAGAATCAGCTTGCATAGCTGAGCTGCTGTGAGGGTCCGACACTGTTCTCTTTTCTGTATCTCACCAGAGTGCCATGGAATGTAAAAACAATCACTTATGCCAATACACAACAGGTGGTCCATACTAATGATGTACTAATCAGTAAACAGAGCATGGGTTGCAAGAAGAAACAGGAAAAGGTGCTCAGAGTCAGGTTGACAGCATTGTCATAGTTTTCTACTCTTGAAAAGAGAACATACGTGTTTGTTCTTGTGTCTGCCTTTCCTATCCAGGCTCTGGTTTAAGATGGGATAATGTTCACCTACTGGGTTGATAATCTATACTACTTCTATTTAGAACTAAATTTTGTTGATACTATTTGATTTCTTCTCTGTGTTCTGACCTTGTCTCAGGGACATTTGTTGTGCAAATTCTCATTTTTCTGTGAAATATAGTTTTGGCCAAATACACTCCTTACAGTATAAACACACAACCTGTGTTTAACTTTACCGCTTAGACTACTTTGAATAGGTTCACCCCTTGATTTTAGTGGTTTTACAGTACATAATGTTACACGGAGCAATGGATAGGATGGATTCATTCCTAAAATATGTTTTGATGCCCTGTACATGGTTATTGTTTTTAAGAGCTGAGAATATAATGTTTAAGCAGGGAAAATCCACACATTCTAAAAATGTAGGGTCTGTTTGGGGATTTTTATGGAGTTGTTCAGAATTAGTTTACTAGAAGAAAAAAAATCTTGACTTTAGGACACAAAAATATTCAAGTTTATAACGCTGTCCATGTGCACTGATTCTACACTGATATTTGTAGAAATGCGATAGAAACTGCAGGATTTTGAGGGCTCCCCACCCCTCAGACTGCAGTAGTTATCGCCAAGCAGGGGGGTGAGGGGCAGCACTGCGGGACCAACCCAGCAGCACTGCAGCTGCTCTACTCCACCGCTTCCCCAAGTCCGCTGCTGCCGCTGCTGAAGCTGACGAGCGGCGGACAAGCGGTGGAGCAGAGCAGCTGGGGTGCTGCTGGGTTGGTCCTGCAGCGCCGCCCCTCACCCCCCTGCTCGGTGATAACTACTGCAGTCTGGGGAGTGGGGAGCCTGCTCCCCTCCCGGAAACTCTCGGCAGCGGCGCGGGGCTTCCCCCGCCTTCCTGCAAAACGGCGGAGGGTTCGCCCCTTGCCGCGCCATTCCCCGCCAGCAGCTCCAATTGTCTGGCTGGCCGGAGCACTTCTGGGTTCCAGTTGGTGCCAGACTTTCGGGAGTGCCGGACCACTGGATGCCGGACAATTGGAGTTTTACTGTAAATATATTTTGGAAAACCTCAGTTGTGTCTTATGATAAGAGCTGCTATTAAAATGTTAAGGAGTGAAGCCAAGCAGAAGAAACAAAGGAAAAACCTTTTGCAACAATTGTGCAGATTTGGAAGGAAAACTACCTGTCCCCCCACCTCTAGATTTCTTTGGGTCATGATCTTCTGTGGACTTTTAATAGCCCTGCCACGGTGTCTGCTACAATACCACCTGCCTTGTATGGCAACCTTGAACACACATCGATGTTGTGTTCAATTTTTCATTGTTTGGGTGTGAGTTAGTTCACAAATGACAAACAGGAAAGATCAATTGTAAAATATTTCCTGTAGAAGGGGGCTAAGGAGATGGATAGGAACTTTCTTCATAAGAAGCTCGACTTAGAGCATTATGAAGTACATCTAAAATACTCTATCTTTATTTGGCACAATTGTGTTAGCAAAGCTGGCATGCTACCTTGTCAGCTGGCGTAATGCCATCCCAACAGATGGGCAGGACTAGAAGCAGCCAAGAGACCATGTATGAGCATCAAATATATGTGTTGAGGGCAGGATCCCTAGGCAAGAGTGTTGAAATGTCTGTCTGTCCTGTGCTTCTGTGCCTGTCATTAAAGTGATATGCCATTACTATTCCTACTCTGAACTGGATTACCTGCAGGGGGATCAGACCTGTCTTCTCATCCAAGGAAATATGAACTTTTGGGTCTATTGAAACATCAGTATTCTTTAGGGCGTGGAGAGAACTCTAGGGAATACCAAGGTGAAGTTATGCATGTGTTAAGTATTTAGATATTTTTAACTAGTAGCTTAAATATACTGGGCCAAATCCAGAGGCACTGTGTAAGTTAGACTCCCTGAGGCCTACTTATACCCTTATACTAAAGTGAGTAAATGTAAAGAATTCTAGCTGGTATAACTTACATACTGAATAGCTGTTAGTCAACAGGCCAGAATCCACTGTGGTGAACATGGTATAAATGCCCCAATAGATTAGCGTGGACTGGCAGTCAAATGGGAGTTTTCAACTACTAGGGTTTAAGAGTACATAAGGCCACGTCTATACTAGGGGATAAGTTCAAATCAAGATATATAACTCCAGCTGGAGTCGATGTATCTTGATTCAAACTTTCGCACCATCCCTCCTGTGAGAGATCGACGGGAGAAATGCTCCTGTCAGCTTTCCTTACTCCTCATGAGGAGTAGGAGTACTGGTGCCAATGGGGGTGCCCTCAGCATCAGATTTAGTGGGTCCTTACTAGACCCACTAAAATGAACACCAGAAGATCGATCTCTGGAGCGTCAATCTGCAGGTGAGTATAGACGTGCCTAACTTACCGTAGGTCTCCTCAGTTTTAGTGCACTCTTTCTTACAGCTTCTTTCAGCTACTCAGTATGTAAGTTACATCAGCTGGAATTCTTGTGCCACTCCCATTGCTCTGAGACCTAATACAGGTGGGGATTATACCAACAAGAGTTTGGGACTTGCAATTCAAAGATCAACCCAAAGTTGTCAGTGGCAGCAGAGGCATTTATACATTAACGAAGCTAGCACTTTATCAGTTCACATGTGGAAAGTTCTCTTTACAACCAGGGTATTTTGGCGGGTGGTGGTGGGTCTTTTTTCAATAAAAGATAAAATTTTGCTGAAGTTGAAGTCTGTCATCTGGAAAAGCTGCCTACTTGCCATACTTAAGTGGATCCGTGAATTTTTCAAGCTCTGGTGGGATTGATCTAATCCAGTGTTTCTCAGTCATCTGTGGACCCACTCTGACAAAGCTGCGACCAGGCCGCTCTGGTTTGTTTACTTACTGCCTCTGCAGCCATGGAGCGTTGTGGTTCCCATTGGCTGTGGTTCACCATTTGCAGCCAAGGGGAACTGTGGGATACAGCGGCCCAGGCCACGCTGCTTCCTGCGGCTCCCATTGGCTGCAAATGGCAAACCGCAGCCAATGGGAGCTGCAAGACTTCGTGGCTGCAGAGTCAGTAAGTAAACAAACCGGTAGCGGCTTTCTCAGAGTAGGTCCATGGACCACTTTGAGAAACACTGATCTAATCTAATCTGTTTAATTATATTTTCATACCTAATATCTTATCACCTTTACTTGCCAGTGGATATCTTGAGTAAGTTGGTGTGCACAACACTATATATGAGACCATATTACATTCTGTCAATTTTAGTTAATAGTACTACAGCTAAACTGATGATGTTCGAATGCACATTTTTTTAGTTAGTGGCACGACTAAGTGATTCCGGTCCTGATAAACATAAATCAAATTGTTGCTTGTGTTAAATAGCTCTTGTTGGTCTGGAAGGCTCAGGAGACTCACAATAGGTTCAGTTTTTCCCTTGGTCATTGATTTGAGTCTTGCCCACAGACATCAGATGGTAGTTTATTGGCTTATGCGAATCAGTTGGTCTCCATCCAGTTCCTAACAGGAAGGTGTATAGAGATATAAAAAAATAACCACTGTTGTCATCACCACCATTGCCAGCACTCCTGGAAGAAAGGCTCCAGACTGTAGAGATATGAAAGTGGATGTTGCTGAAGGATTAAATCAGATCAAATACTAGAAGTGGCCTTTCTGCTGAAGGGAATTTTAACAGGAATTCAAATCTTCATAAATCTTAGCAAAAAGAGTTTCATCACTATGAAAGGTGGATTTTATCAGGTCACCAGAAGCAGAAATATTCATAACCCTGAGTGGTCCACTTCCCTTCCTCCGCTTATTCTATTTAAACAAGACAAAACAAAACTTTTTGTTGTTGTTGTTGGTTTTTTTTTTAGTCTGGGACATCCTGGCTTGATTATATTTTATTTCAGCATTAGAGCTGTATGAAGAAAAGATGTTTCATTGAATACATTACATCATTTACATCACTTGAATGCATCTGACAAAGTGGTTTTGACCTATAAAAGCTTAGGCCCAAATAAATCTGTTAGTCTTTATGATGCCACAGGACACTTCATTGTTTTTCCATCATTTACACTTATCTGCACTGAGAACACAGTCAGATACAACTCCCTTAAATCTAACAGAAAAATAGTTTAATTATCTGTCATGCTCTGCCCAGACTTCTCAAGCATCAGTTTGATTTCACAACATCACAACAATCCACCTCGATGCCTAAAGCTCCATATATAGCACCACCAAACCCAAACTGTCTTAACAACAAGCTTTCCACCAATACATCCTTGTCACTTACATTTCAAATTATAATTAGTGCCAACAGCTGCAGACAATGTTCCTTTTGAAGCAAAAATGTAGCTGCTGGATGCCTAGCAATGAAAAATGAATGTGAACACCAGGACACCACAAAGAGTAGGTACAACACAATTATATGTTTGTTTACGTATGCCACTCCTAATCCATCACAACTTGTCTATTATTAGAACTGAGTTCAAAGATGGTTCCATTAGACTGAGTACAAGTCTTCAACTCAAACTCAAAATGCCTGTTTTCTGTTTTAGCTCCTCTTTCATCTCAGTTCCTTAATGGTTCTTGGCTTCCTCTCTCTAATTCCCTCTCTTCCTGCTAATGGAGTTGATCACGAATGCTGAAAAGACAGGTCATTTTCAGGTGTTAAACTGGGTATATCAAATGTTGAATTTCTGAGATCTAGCTGGTTAGCTGCCTGATTACTTCTAGGTATATTTATGGTATGTGCACATATCTAGGCTGGTTAAGTATTTCATCATCCAAATAACCTACAACTTGGTGGTTAGTGCTCTAGTCCTTGTATTACCTGATCTTTGGATACTGTAATTCAGGGGCACCAGCAGCCTCTGTGGCCCCTGGGCAAGCTGCAGGAGGAAGGGGGGAGGGGGAGAGGATCTCATTCTCCCAGAAGGGGTGGGGCCTTGGGAAGATGGGGTGCGGCAGCTAGCCCTCTGTACCACCCAGAGGGTGTGTCTAGACTACATGGCTCCATTGACAGAGCCATGTAAATTAGTTTATTCGGCATAGTCAGAGAAGTGGGGATTTAAATAATCCCCACTTCATTAAAATAAACATGGCCACCGCGCTGTGCCGACAATCAGCTGATCTGGCACAGCGCGGCAGCCTAGATGTGGCACAGTTGACAAAGGAAGCCTTTGTTGACCGCTCCGGTATGCCTTGTGAAACGAGGTTTACCGGAGCAGTCGACAAAGGCTTCCTTTGTTGAATGTGCCGCGTCTAGACTGTCATGCTGTGCCGGATCAGCTGAGTGTCGGCACAGCGCGGCAGCCATGTTTATTTTAATGAAGCAGGGATTATTTAAATCCCCACTTCTTTGACTATGCCGAATAAACTAATTTACATGGCTCCGTTGATGGAGCCATGTATCTAGACAAACCCAGAGTGCGCCACTGCCCGCCCCAGCACTCAGAGGTGCTTGGAATGCGTGGTACAGCATGGAGCTCTGGCAGCAATTTAAAGGGCCTAGGGCTCTGGCCACCTGTGGCAGTAATGGCTGGGAACCTCAGGCCCCTTTGAAGTGTGAGCCCCAGAGCAATTGCCTCATTTGCCCTCCCTGTTGGCGGGCCTGCTGTAACTTGATCCTCTTTTACATGGAAACACCCGGTAAATAATGTATCTGAGGCCTTTCTCTTCTGCCTTATGGGCATCTCTTATTCATGGTGCCCCCGGATTCCATTTTATTGACTTCTGTGGGTAGACTTGGGAAGGAGACATGGATTGTGGTATCTTAAGTATGCCAATGTTACCCATCTCTATGTATCCATTCTGTCCAATCCTGCTACTTAGGTGGAACAAATGATCCCATGTCTGCATGAGAATCAAGGTTTGGGAGAAGGCTAGATGGCTGAGATTAAACTGGATCTGTTCCAAAGGCTCAACAATCTGGAATTTGTGGGCTGCTGTTATGCTAAGGTCAGTACAGTGTTACCAGTGTAAATAGTTGGTGCCCAACTTTACAAGGGGCTGAGCGCCCCCAGCTGTTGTTCTCTTCAACAGGAAAAGACTGTGCTCATCACCACACTGGATCTGATCATTGAATAATTCCATTCTGTTGCTATTGCTTCCTCTTTTTGGTATAGGTTTCAGTACTACCAACCCTAAACAATAAAAATCATGAATCAGGCCCCCCAAAAGCATGAGATTAGCTTAAAAATCACAAGACTTTACAAATGGAAAATTAGTAGTTCTGTTTCCTTCTTTTCTGGTTTTTGAAACTTTCAGGGGCACTTGGGTCGTGTTTCCTAGATTTTCTTTGCAACTATTGCTGTTAAATGAAAGCTGTAATTTTTGTGTCATCATTACTTAATGCCCCAGCTCCTGAAAACTAAAGCATGATATAAAATGAGTCACAATAAAATTGTGAGCAGTGGCACATGCTTTTTGCCCCTCTCTGGTTGTGTTCTGTCAGTTTCTCAACAAGTTTTAGAGACATGTCATCATTTGTAACTGATTCATTCTAAAAAGCTACATAAAATGAGATATATTCTTACATTAAACTTTTGAGAACTTAATTACCAGTCAGACTTGCCCATCCAAAATGTTGACCCCCAATCTAAAATGTGTTACATATGTTAATCTGTTTGTACTTGTAAAGAGAGTTTATATGTACAGATCACTACAGTGTGGACCTTTCTCTTTGTGTGTATTTAAAGAGGAAAGATTTTTGTTTCTTTGCGTAAGGAATACTTTCATTTTACAGTGTATCAAAAGTAACCCTAACTAAGCCATATAAAGGCATATCACATCTTTAGACTTCGTGACTCACTTATTTCTTGATTACATGCCAAATACAAATTCCAGTTCTTTGTGTTTTACTTACAATAACATTAGTGTTTAATTCTACAGATTCAATCAAAGCTACACTTAATATAAAGAAAACAAATTCTTACTTTATAGCCACATTAAATACTTTCTCCTAAAATGCTTTTGGGGAAGGTTTTTTTTTTTTTTAATTTATGGATTTTCACAATGTGAGAGACTTTGTTTTGGTTTTAGTGCTTGGTATTTATAGTCGTGGAATGATCATTTTCTGCTTGATTTCACACTGAGCTCTCTCAAAACTAGTTGTAATAGTTCCATGCTCTAAATCTTTTTCTTTCTATCATTGCTTTTGCAATATATTATGCTTTATATTCTTAAGCTATTAACTGTGCATTCAGTTAATGATTTGTTGTAGTGGTTTTTTTAGTTAGAGTATCTAAATGTATACAATTGGCTTGTCTGATTACAAATAAAATATATAAACCTAACAATGAAGGAAGTAGCAAACGATAATTCCAATAAGACTGCATGAGACAGGTCAGAAAACAATGTAGCATTTTGATTTTTATTTTTAAAAATAACTTTCTTTTTGCCAAATAATTAATTTTGATGATTATTGGCTGTTTATTATCATTATCTTTTTTCTAGGGAAGATGGAAAGGAATAAATGCTTCTGATATATATTCACCACCAGTCAGACGCCTACGTTTAGAGGATTTTGTAATTACTTGCAGGCTATTTTCTTTGACCTTTGGGCCCAGTTCAGTTTAGAGATGAGCCGGTGCACAGCTTTTACATTCCCTAAGGCTGTTCAAATGCACACTGTTTCCAAGAAGTCAGTGAAATGACTGTAATCCATTTTCACCGCAGGAATGCACAGCTGCCTCCGCAGCCCCTTTATACAGGAAGTGCTCTTGCCTGTATAGACAGGAGAAATGGGACGAGGGAAAGAAGGCAAGCAGTAGACACCTGATTCATTGGGTAGCGGGGATTCGTGATCAGAAAAGTCACACCAAGCACTGGCTTAGAATAACAGGAACTGCACAGAGCTTTCTATGTTGCCATAGCCCCCTAGGGGAGCATGGGCGCCATTGCAGCAGACATCCAGTCCATTCTGTCTTTGGGTGGCCACACTGCCGTCCCTACTATGGCCTTTCACAAAAGCTTTTTCAACGACAGTAGTGTAAGGCCTTGCACCATGTTCTGGGTTGTCAGCCTTAAATCTCGAAGTAATAGAACCTATTTGCTTTTATATCAGACCTTTTGGTTAGTGGCTTTCCAAATATCTGAGCCTGCTTCCAACCACCAGCTGGCTACCAATGTCACATTTGTGTAGATGAACTGAGTCTTTCTAGGGTTGCCAGGTGTCCGGTATTGACCCGGACAGTCTGGTATTTTCACCTCCTGTCCAGTACAAAAATTCAGAAAATACCGGACACCTAAAACGTCTGGTATTTTCTGGGTTTTTTTCCCTGCCAGGAGACAAAAATACCAGACACCTGGCACCTTACGACACACTCAGCAACCGGGCCCAGCCCCCGGACTCCTCCCCACGGCTCCCTCGGACACCCTCCCACCCTGCCCCACTTACCTGCTTCCGCAGGGGTTTGTCTTGTCGCTGGAGCAGAAAAACAAAATGGCTGCCGGCAAAAAAGCCTTTTATTAAAGGGGCCATGCTGATTTGTTATTGTTTAATTTTTAATATTATTATTATTATTGCTTAATAACTGCTCTTGGGGTCTTTTTTTTTTTTGCTCAACAACTTTGGTCTCCCCCTTTTTTTTCTCAACAGAATTTTTTTCCCGTTTTTTTTTTTGGGGGGGCGGTGTTCTGTATTTTTGGTTAAACCATCTGGCAATCCTATTTTTTTTGGCTAGTTCAGATATTTGTTTGCTAACAAATCCTACAGATTCCACGCTGTCTGCACCACCTACAGTCTTAACAATCTATTGTTTTGGGCCTGATCTGCACTGAGTTTCCACAAGGAGGGGTTTCAGGTTATTTTCAGATTATTTGCAGGTTAGCATGTAAAATAATACGGAACCTGCCATCATTGAATGTTTCCTGGGCTTCATTCAGCTGCTAAACAAAGCAGTATTCAGTTGGGAGTTTAAAGTCCAGTATTTTTAACAAAGTAGAGCTGCCAACCTTTTACTTCCCCATACTGCAAGTCTGTATCTGATGACATTTTGTCAATGGAAGAAGATATTACAGCAGCATTTTCTGGAAGCATGAAAATGTATCTACCTGTATAGTTGTTTTCTTTACTTCTTCGTGTTCTCTGTTCTCACTATTGTGTCTTTCTGCTGTATTCCAGTGTAATGATTAGATGATAGACCTTTTAAAATAGCTTCCTTCATGCAAAGTGTCCCCAAATGCTTTCCAGAGTTGAACGATAATCTTACAAAGGCAAATAAAGAAACACTAGTGTGGGGTAGGGGGAGAAAGGAAAATTAAGAGGTGCAAACACTAGGGGTACATTGTTTTTTTGAAAAAACTGCCCTTTTTTCCAAAAACTTTACCAGCATCCACACTGCAATTGTGTTCTTTTGAAATTAAATCCAAAGAACACAGGGTTTTTTCTGACATTGGCAACCCTCAAATTATGAGGAAGAACACCTTTTTTGAAAGAGCTCTTTTGAAAAAAGGCGTGTGTGGACACAGAACAGGGACATTTTTCAAAAGAAGAGGCAATCAAACAAAGCACAGGTGCCCTGCTGGCCATTCTGTGAATAGCAATCAGGGCTTTCTTTCCAGAGAGTGTCCATGCAGTCTGGATGCTCTCTTTCAAAAAAGCAGATTGCTTTTCCAATCCAGTTTTGATGTGTGGATGCTCTCTTTCGAAAGAAGCTTGCATAGCTTAGGGGGAAAAGAGATATTTTCAGATTAAGTTACATGCAAACATAGGGAAAGATGGAGAGCAGATGAGGCAGAAAGATACAGGCAGGCAAGTGAGCAGAAGAGAGCGTTTTCACCAACAGACCTAGGAATGTGTGAAGGGACAGAAAGGAAGCTAGTGCTAGCTGAGTAAGAAGGGACAGAGTTCCTCATGGAGAGTTTTTAAAACAGGAAGTCATACTGGAACTGGTTCCTGTTTGGACAAACAGAAAGCCGGAGGAGTTCAGTATTGTCAGCACCAAATGTTCCCCCCCCACATTAACTGGCTTACACATTCCAAGATTTTTTAAAAAGAAACATTAGATTCTTTTTATTTGCCTTCTAATTTGTGAGTCTTTAAGGTTTATGCTTTGTAAGTTATTCTCTGCAATCATGAAGATTTGAAACTTTAAAAAAATAAAAGCTGGGAATTGTGTATAATAACCCCACACTGGAAGCCAGGAATTTAAGGGAAAAAATCAAATAACATGAGACTGGTGATAAAATGACAAGAGTTGGCCACACTGGCTGTTGGAGAATTAGAGTGTTGTGGTTGCATTTCTTTAAACAGGCAAGAAGGTTGGCATGCTGCATATCCCAAAGCTTGGGGATATGGGAGTCAGGTCCACAGATACTCAACTAAAAAGGCAGAAGCTTTGAGGAGTTCTAAGAAAGCAACATAAACATTTAGTGGGGTCATCTCCTGGGAAATTGTGACATGGCAGAAGCAATTTTCTAGTTTTTAAGAAGGGTTGAAATATTGCATATTATGTATCAACTCTGTTAATAGGCTTGTATCATGTTCATGTCATGGCAGTGTCCGGATACCTGAAAACATTAGTGAATTTATTCTCACAGCTCCCTTGGGAGGTGTGAAATTACTACTTCTATTTTAGAGTTTAGGAAACTGAGGCCCACCATCACACAAGAAGTCTGTGGTAGAGGTAGGATCTAACCCTACATCTACTGGTTCCCAGTCTGGTACTTTAACCAGAGGACCAACCTTGCTCTCTCTTAGGGCATGTCGACACAGCAGGGCTAAAGTCAGAATAAGCGATGAAACTTGAGCTACGTCAATTGTGTAGCGGAAGTCGAAATAGCTTATTTTGGCTTTTGGTGCTGTCTGCGTAGCAGGAAGTCGAAGGAAGAACACTCTTCCTTTGACTTCCCTGACTCCTAGTGAAATGAGGGTTACAGAAGTCAGAGTAAGAAATCCCCCAGCTCGACATTCTTCTAAATGAATGCTGGCAGTGTAGACACATACTATGTTACTTTGGAATAATGTCTGTTATTCTGACTGCTGCGTAGACATAGCCTTTGGCACTATAAAATGTTATATATTAAATTATAAGCCTGCCATCCCAATTACAGGGTTAACTGTAGCTGTGGCCCCCTCTGGTCTCTCTAAGGGTACTGCCTTAGGTGTCAGGCCTTGTGCCTTGACCTTTCTGCAGTGGAACTCTGCCATTCTCCCACATTTAGACTGTGCTCTGGGCTGCAGTACTCTGTGTATCAAGCATGCTTATCTAGCAGGTCCAGCTGGGTTTGGTATCTTTTTCTTCCCTTCAGGAGTCTGACCAGTGGTGAATAGACAACTTTCTTTAACCTAAAGTTCTTATTTTAACTGTAGAAACAACACATATGATAAATCATAATTTTAAAACAATCTCCACATGTCTCTGTCTCACCTAAAACTCAAGTTTTCCCACTGTAATGTAGGCAAGCATAGCTTCTTCTGCTACAGTAGTAGTAGTAGTTGTCTGAATTCCCTGAACAACCTCCTGATCACGTCCTGTTCTCTTGAGCATTAGTCCTGATTCAGGATGTTTTTTTTTTTAAATCGCAAGTTTTTGCACTGCTCTGCTCACATTGCTGCTTTGTCTGAATGATACAACCATTGTCTTACTTAGTGTTCTCTTCTATTTACACATGTTATTTTAATTCTTCTTGACCCTTTCTGCGTGTTTAATTTATCCTGTTTCTTCCACTTCATTCTTTTTTACCAATTTTGTCCCTTTCAAACTTTCCCCGAGACCTAATCATGAGCCCAGATCAGCAAAACTATACATGCATACTTAAACTGTGGTGTCTTATCTGCAGTTTTGCAAACTCAGCTCAGATATCAGTATAGCAATTTTCTAAATCTCTGCCATGTCAGGAATTATTTGCCCAATATATCACTTCCATTATTCTCCTCAGTTTACACATAAACATCCCCTGGAAGATTAGGATTTAGTTACTATTTTTATTTTATTAAAGGTAAAAAAGAATATTTGATGGCATAGATTGTGCCATAGTCTATTTTTGAGTCAACTCTGCTGTTCAAAACAAGCCCAGAGATACATATGGAGGCCGCTCCTGTGTATCATCAATAATGTTGATCTATGGTTAGGCTATTTTTTTTATAATGTTGGTGTAAGCAGCATGCTGATGGGAGTTAGACTCTTTCTCAAACTGTCCAGGTTTCAAATCTCCTGTTTAATAAATGAGACTTGTTTGTAGTTAGAGAGAGTTGGTAGTGGCAGTACAAAACAATCCTGTCTCCCGTATAAAAGGAGTTTTCTGAAGGGAGTGGATAATGTTTGCAGAGGATGTTTCTATGCAGACAGCCCATCAGAGTCTCTGCAACAAGCTTTAAACTAACATCAAAGTGGACTCGCTGCTTTTAACCGTCTGTGAGACAATGGTGATTGCAAACCTGCAATCAAATAAACATTTTCCATATGGACTATGTTTCATCACCTCTACTGCGCACAGCTTTACGTTTTGAGCTACATTTTGAAACAAGGTGGTCCAAAACCTCTGTGCACAAATGTTAGTGAAATTGTGTTCCTTATGTAGGTTGTGCATGTGACTTATTCATATGCACAGTCCTTGCATCTGTACATATGATTGTGTCTTTGGATGGGGTGTACAAATGTAAGTGCTATTTCAGTAAATGAGTATTCATTTAAGAGCACAGTTGTGTGTATAATTTTATTACAGGTCTATCTCCACCCACTGAAAACTTCACTCTGGAGGTCTAATTATAGTGATACTATGCCAGTGATGGGCAATCCGCAGCCCATGGGCTGAATGCAGCCCATCAGGGTAATCTGATTGTGGCCCATGAGACGTTTTGCTGATGTTGACCATCTGCAGGCACTGCCACTCACAGCTCTCAGTGGCCACCGTTCACTGTTCCTGGCCTATGAGAGCTGTGGGGGCGGTGCCTGCAGAAGAAGAGTCCATGGGGACGTGCTGGCCGCCACTCCCCGCAGCTCCTATTGGCTGGGAATGGTGAACTGCAGGGAATTGTGAGTGGCTCTGCTTACAGACTGTCAACTTCGGCAAAATGTCTCTGAGCCCACAATCAGATGGTGGGGGAGAGGGGGTGGCAGGTTGCTGTACAATATATCCTATCACCACTCTTATTTTGTCTTGTTAATACTAGCTTCAAACACTTCTCTTTCCGATTGAAATTTTAATATTTTAATATATTTAATCTCAGGGATTGTCTCTGCTTACAGTCTTGTAGAGATGTCATTGGACTGCTGCTATAGCGCTTAGTCAAGACACTCCCAATGCTACTGGAGAGCTTCTCCCATTGGCACAGGGACTCCTTTTCCCTGAAAGGCAGTTGTTATGCTGACAAAAGGAGTCCTCCCGTTGACATAGCGCTGCCTACACTTGGAGTTGGTGTTGTTTGAGCAATGTAGTTATCCTGACATGGTTGTAGACCAGGGCTCACTTTCAACCAATGATGGGCATATTTGGCCCATTATTGGACTGACACAATTTATACTGTGGGGAACATGTCACTTGGGTAATATTCAGATCCCCAGATCTGAGCATTTTGATTCTAAAACTGGCAAGAACAGAATTTCCTTAGCCTACTGCACTCTTGAGCATCTCTTAACCCAGGGTTATTAAAGGGACACCACCAGCAGCAGGAAAAGAATAATACATTCAGATATGTTTCCTATATTCAGTTCTCCCCAGTCCTCTTCCTCCACCACAAAGACTAGTATTCACTTCCATCCTTAGGTTGTGGAAAGTCTCCCAGGTGCCTTCAGCCCACACACTGAGGAAGCAACTCTGCACCAATAACTTGTTCAAGCAGAGTAAAACCTGGCTGCTTGCAACAGCTTCTTCTACAGTGAACCTTGCCATGAATCAAACAATGCAATGGAAGAGTTTCTTCGAAGACTAAAAACTTGCTAACAAGGTTGTAAGATTGGAAGCCTGTGTAATAACAGTGCCACATAATGACGGATACCATACCAATATATTATTAAAGCGTTAGGTACAGTGTAAGTCACACAACATTCATTTCTGATAGGAAGTCATTTATGTTACAGGAAACGTTTAACCTGCTTATGCTTCCTTACTCTCTGCTTGTCATATTGCGTTATTATTGAGTTGAGAAACAGTAGTTAGAGAAACTTGTAATTTGGCTGTGAAACTGCATTGCTGCAGGATGCTATTGAGGCCAAGGATTTAACAGGATTATAATAGGGACAGCACATTTATCTGGATTACAAGAATATTCAGCGTTGCAGCAGTTAATGTTAACAACTTTGAGGAGGGTTTATGCCAGTCTCAGATTTTTAGGAATCAGGCAAGACCACTTTAAGAGGCATACTGCCCCAAATCTTTCCACTAGTGGGGATATGCTTGAACTTTGTTTTTGGAAGCACCCCATACTTGCCGCTGCCAGAGACAGGATACTGGAGTGGATTTGATGGACCATTGGTGTGATCGAGGACAACAATGCCCATCTTCTTAAAATGTTATTTTTCTTACACTTTCATTCCTGAGGGATTATCTGATTCTGGCACATTTTGTTTATTTTGAAAACAATTAACTAGTGTTTCTAAGGAGATATGTTGTATCTAGCTAGGTGCAGAGAACACTACTCCAGATTGTATTTGTATGTTTTTTTCTGTAGCATTGGATCCAGGTACTACAATCTCCAGAATGTGCCAGGATGGTGAGAGAGGGGAGAGTGAAGAGAAGGAAAGTGTGAAAATGTGAGAGGAATACATTTTACCTTTGCTGTTATCAAGCTACCTGAGTCTTCCTTAAGCGGTTCAGGTACAAAATGAATTGTTGCTGAGTATAAAAGAACTGCAGAGAGACAGAAACCTAACTAACCCAAGTGCTTCATGATTCCTGCTGCTGTGACCTGCTGTTGCTGCCCCGAGGGAGACTTCACAGCCTGAATGCCTGCTGCTATCTGCAACTGCACCTTGCTGAGAAGAGACATTTAAAGGAGCAATATCTCTTTTCTCATAGTGCTCCTTTTTCCCAGCTGGCACGTTCTTCTGCTGTTCTGAGTATCCCAGCTGCATCACAAACATAGTAGCCCCAGGGACAATCAGCCATTTTTGTAAGCAGAATTTCTTACCAGCTGATTCTTCTTGCTCGGTTCATCAGATGTCTCCAGCTTGCTTCCACATTATTACCATGACGCAGGTTCCATCCCTGATGTGCTTCCTGCCTATCCCAGGAAATCATGTGCTCCCTTGGAAACAATGGAAGTCTTACTTCAGTAACTATATCCTTGCTATAGAAACTTCTTCATATACTCCAATAAACAGAGAGCTGTATGGCTTCATTTCCTTCATCCCGAATGACTCTTCAAGCATCCTCCTCCTGTTACTGACTTACCACAAGACACACCTCTATATGATGCTCCTCTCTGAGTCCTGGATAATCATTTTAATCCTCTACTCAATGTCATGTCCTAACCCTTCAAGTTCTGTTTCTGCATACAGATGCCTTACAAGTCCATCGACCATTATGTGAGTTGAGTACTACCTGTGAATAAATTGTCTTTAAGACCAACAGTTCCAGGAGTCATGAAGATCTGCTCATAACAAAAGGCCTTACCTTGGAGAAAAGCATAAAAACTGCCCCACAGTGAAAAGCACCATTCACTGTGCTAAGTCACTTTCCATGACACCAGATGTCTTCCAGACTCCAGAGGTTAATGTGGCCAGATACAACCCACAGAGCTTCTAAGTCTTCCTCCATGGTACCTTCACCTTCCTGCACACCCACAGTGCAGTCAGTGTTACAGATGGGATCACCCTGTTCATGAAGCAAGCTTCCAAGGGTGTCCTGACAAGAAATTGGTGTGCAAGAAGTGCAACAAAAAAGGGCATTTTGCTAAGACTGCCATCAGTGTTGTATTTGCAATTGTAACAGATAATGATGATGGTCAAGTGACTCCTGATGGTGTTGTGAATGTAATTCAAGGTCACCTTACTGCTCCACACACCATGCGCTGAGGATGTTAGCAGATTCTGGTTTGCCTTGCACTATAATTCCCAACCAACTCTATACTATTTGCCAGCTTCCAAACTGATTTGGATCCCCCAGACACCTACGTTAGAAGGTATGGTGGATCTCCTATCCCAATCAATGGCTATTTTACAGTTTCCCTCAAGTCAGAAGGTGGTATTGCCCAAGGAAAAAAATAGAGATAGCACAAGGGGACTTTCTATTTTAGGATGGAATCATCAAAGACGATATTAGATTCTAATAGTACAGAATCTATCCTGTAAACTGAAGATAGACTACAATCAGGAGTTGTCTCTGACTTCCCAGAAGTTTTCACTGGTATTACAGATGTTGCATAAAATATCCATCTAAAACCCCAATGTAGTACCTGTATAGAATAAACTATGAAATGTACCAGTTTCACTGAGAGAACCGTTGAGGAGATTCTGAAACTATTCAGAGCAGATATTATTGAACATATTGATTCATCAGAATGGATTTCTCCTGTTCTCGCTAGGAAGCCTAAGGGCATGTTGTGACTTCTGGGAAGTTCAACACTGTGGAAGTCGATCTTCCGGCATTTGATTTATGGGGACTAGTAAGGACCCGCTCAGTTGAACTCGGAGGCCACCCCATCAACTCCAAAACTCCTTGCAGTTGTGAGGAGTAAGAGAAGGCAACAGGAGAGTTTCTCCCGTTGACTTCCTGCTGTGAAGCTGCCCCAGAAAATCAATGCAAGGTACATTGACTCCAGCTACTTAATTCATGTAGCTGGAGTAGCATATCTTGCATCAGTTTTCTGTGCCAGTATAGACCTGGACTAATGTGTGAGCTTGAGAGATCTAAACTCCAGCATTTTTATGAACTGTCATCCTCCACACAATGTCAGTGAAATGCTGTTCACCTTGAAGCAGGCAAGAATATGTATGAGCGTTGATTTATCTGCAATTTACCACTAGGTGTTTTTAATAAAAGAATCTCGAAAGTACACAGCTTTCATTATTCCAAAAGATTTGTTGTCATTTAAATGGATGCCATTTGGGTGGGCCTCTGCATCATCCATGTGGTAGAGAAGATAAGAGAAGATAAAGTACTTTTGGGTGTAAAGACTTGAATAGCCATCACATGGCCTTACAAGACAATGATTCTAGAACATTTGCAACCACATAGACACATATTACATGAGCTGTCCCTTGTAATTAATGGATTTTGGAGAACTGACCTCATGTTGTACCTACAGTTCCAAGAGTATGGTATGATTCACCTGGCACATGAAAGACAATTAGGAATGAGTCTGGTTTTCACCTTGGACCAGAGGACATTGATGCCACTGAAAGTGATGATGGACTGCCTATGGTAGTAGGAACTGCTCCACTGTCTACATCCATTCTTGTCTCTTCTGGTATTAGTAGAAGTGTGGGACAAAGCAGACTGGTAAAGTTTGGAAGATTTTGTTACTGGACTCAAGTGATGGATGGAAAGTGACTTTCACCTTTTATGATGATTATTCTGAATTGGAAGAGTGGTGTTTTTCTAGTAGTGCAGATAGTTCCCCCAATTTGCATTTGTAAGTTTGTTCCTAGGGAGTTCCTGTAGCTTAGGGTCCAGAATGTACAATTTCCAGGATGTGCTAGAGGAGAGAGAGAGAGAACAAAAGACATAATACAAGCTTTGTGAAAGAACGAGAGGACTAAACCTTACCTTTACTGTTATCAAGCTTCCTGAGTCTGTCTCAAAATGGTTCAGGTACAAAAATGTGCTTGTGAGTAAAGCCTGTGTTGGCATAAACTCTGTCTAATTTTTTGGACTATGATAATGGATACTAACTGGCTGCACTTGTTGTTCCAATAACTGGACATCTTAACAGAAGCACATAAAGGGTAGACATGAAAAAAAAACCAGCTAAATTTACTTCTGTATGCTGAATTTGTTTCACATTTTATGCATGAAAAATACCCACAGTACCAACTCTCCCTGGCATAGCCAGGTGTCTTAGCACTCCAGAAACCTGTTTTTAAGAGAAACACTGGAAAATGCACCCATTCCCCATGCTTCAGTGATGTTCAATTGTTCTCTAACATGTATTTATTTATCTACATAGTTCAACATTTCACATTGTTTTAACCAATTCTTTTGAAAAATGTATTATCGCACTATAGGAGGTTAATGGTCAGATCTGACAAGATAACCACAATACTCTGAAAACCCGGTGGTCCACAATAATAATAATAATAATAGTAATAATAATAATAGTAATAATAATAAATACTTAACTCTTGTTTATACTAATTCTCAGAGTCTTTAGGAAGAAGGTGTTATCATTATACCCATTTTACAGACTGGGAAACTGACTACATGAAAGCAAAATGACTTTCCCCAGGTCACCCAGTGCTGGAAATAGAACCCAGGTGCCAGGATTCCCAGCCCAGTGGTCTGTCCCATAGGATTGCCTCCCTGTCTTATAGAAATGAGTCCATCCACTGCAGGTGGACCTTACTGAAGTTCACTAAGGCTACGTCTACACTGCAGGCTTTTTGTGCAAGAACGGCTGTTCTTGCTCAAAAACTTGCGGAGCATCTACACTGCATGTTCTTGCCCAAGTAAATTTACAGTAAAGCATCAGAAGAGAGGGCTTCTTGGGCAAGAGTTATTTCTCTCCCCATGAGGAATAAGCCCTCTTGTGCAAGAGCTCTTGCGCAAGAAGGCAGTGTGGACGGGCAAGAGGGGTTTCTTGTGCAAGAAACCCCGATGGCTAAAATGGCCATCAGAGCTTTCTTGTGCAAGAGAGTATCCACACTGCCATGGACGCTCTTTTGCAAAAGCACACGGCAGTGTGGACGCACTCTTGCACAAGACCTTTTGTACAAGAATTCTTGCGCAAAACGGTTCTTGCACAAAAAGCCTGCAGTGTAGATGTAGCCTAAATGTTTAGCTAAGTCCCCCCACCCTCTTCACTCCCTATTATAATTGTTTTTGCATGTTTCTGCTTGTCTAGTTTCTGGCTGAGTCCAGCAATAGAAGAGCTGAGGTGCTAGAAGAATATTTCATTTTGCAACTTCACGCAGTCCAGATAGGTAAGATAAACTTTTTACTTTTTGGGAACTTATTCTCATAGATCCTGAATTCTGAACTGTAGGCCAAATTGTGTCAAAGTAGGTGCACAGGAACTTTATGAAATCAGTATTAGTGATTGCCCTATAGTCTGCCTGACTGCTACCCCTTTGATCACTGGGCTCTCACCAGATCCAGTATTTAAAAAGCATGGATTACAGAGAGCCTGCCAAATTAATGGTATGCTTATTCTGATTTGTTGGTATATGCCTATGTATTTGCACTTTCCTTTTGTTAAGGTCTGAGCTTTGAAGATTTCAAGTACTATATGAATGATTAAGTGGGTGAAATGCTGCTATCCTCCATCAAAACTCTGAGTTCAGTCAGAGTTTTGCTTACAAAGGTTGCAAGATTTGGACTAGTAGTATTATTTATACCTCCTCTTATGCTTGTGGACAGACAAGGGTGGTGTTGTGATAGATACACAACAGAGCATAGCAGATCAGGAGAGCAGAGAGACAAGTCACTGCAGTGTGCTTGGCTACCCCACAATTGCCAATGTCACAGTCCTTTCTTTGTCTTCAGTCCACTGAGGTTAGTGGCGAAGGGCCCACAACAATTGCAGAGTTCAGTGAAGCTCGCACAAATTCAATTCCCTCTAAAGGCCACTAAACTCGTCCCTTTGATTTCTGTTCAGCTGGCTGTCCCTGTGCACAGCCAGTGCTCCATGATCTCCGCAGCCAAGTTGCGTGTTCTAGCTTCAACCAATGCAGCTGTACAGTAAAATGGAGCTATTGCGCCAGAAGAGAGATTCATGATACGTAGTTGGCCGAAATACATTTTCTTCCATAGTGCTTTTTCTATGCTACACTTGCATAGTTATTCCTGTCATCTTGATCTCCCTCCTCCCACATCTATTTCAGTAAAAGGAAATTCATATGTCCCTTCTTTGGCAGTGCTAGGGGCCCAGAGCTAGCCCAGCACTCTAGTCATCAAGGTACTGGTTACTCCCCACTCCCAACTCAGAGTGGACTTAATTGGGAGATGGATGCTCAGGTGCTTAATTAGGCAGGAGGCGGCTAAGCTGAAGACAGCAAGCAACCCATTAACTGGGAACAGTTACAGACAGGAAGGAAATGAAAGGGAAGTCTTGCAGGGGCCAAAGAATCAACACAGTGTCTCAGGATGAGGAGATCTTCCCCTCTCTGTCCTGTGAGAGTGGGCTAGAGCAGGAGTTCCTGTCCACTTGTGTGCTGCTGCACAAGGCTGTTCTGATGCACGGGTGGAGGGGAACCTAATGAATGACACAGTGGTGCTTCTAAACTTGAAAGCATCCAGCCTGTTTGGAAGGTGGAGAAAGTAACCCTGTCACGCCTCCTTTTAAAAGTTGCAGGTATTTAATCATTCTGTGGCACAAACCAATTCAGTATCCCAGGTGGTTAATTAGATTGTGTTACTTGTATATAGAGGTGGTTGTTTGTCTCAGTTGTAGCTTTCATTCTAGTTGAGCATGTGATACTTGCTGTAGATAAAAGGGGAACATTTAAAAAATACTGATATGGTATGTTCAGCTATTAGTATTGACTACATTACTAGTAACTAATGGCAGTTCTGCTTGCATGGTGGTTATAGAATCAAAGCCTAAATAATAAGTCATCACTAGCTACATTTCTTCTGTACAGGGAGTTAATGTCTTCATCTCAAATTTTTTGTTAATTTAATTTCACTCATACAGAATATGCCTAGAAGGATTCTGACACACTTTTCTGGTGAGGCAAGGTGGGGGAAATACTATCCTTCATTGGACCAACTTATGTTGGTGGGAAAAACAAGCTTTTAAATTACACAGAGCTATTTTCCACACTAGGAAAGGTACTCAGAGTGTCTCAGTTAAATACAAGATCAAACCAATAGTTTAGCATAAGTAGCTAGTGCATATTCTAAGGGAACAGTCAAGGTGAAGCATCTTGTTAACATCCCTGTACCCATAGGACAAAAGGAAGGGATTACTAGGTAACAAATTGTTGTAATAAGCCATAAATCCAGTGTTTTAATTAAGACCAGGATTTTTAGTGTCTAGCAAAGTTATTAATTTAAGCTCCCAGACTTGTCTGTTCTTGTGTTTCTATTGTCCTATAGACCTGTTTAGTATGATTGTTTGTCAGCAGGAATTCTCACACAGATCTTATATATTAGTGCCCTTCTCTTTCTCTCTTATTAGTGTGCAGCAATCTTTCTCCTCCATTTTCAAACCTTGTTCTATATTGCACAGTGTGAGATGAAAGAGTGTCTGTTTCCTATTCTCTTTCAGGTACAGCATAATCATCCTCTCCTTTATTTAACAAAGGGTGTGACTGGTAAGAGACTGAATTTGATTTGATGGTCTTAGTCACCTGATATGGATTAGGGTTATATCAGGCTTTAAAGGTTAGTAACCCTGTCACGTGATTCAGACTCCAGTGGTCACTTGTTACACTTTACAGCCATTCATATTATTTATGTAGTCAATAACAAGCAATTCTGCTTCACTGAATACTTAATCAGGTATGTTCTCTGGTCACTTATTATGCCAGAAGAACCAGTCATATTCAATCAGCCTTCCATCCAGTAACAAAGTTCAAAGGGTAATATGTCATGCTATTCATACAGAACACTGCCTATGGAATTTCCAGGAGAATGAACCAACATCAGGTAGAATATTCTTCTGGTATATTTTATGAACTTTTGTAAATACATGTAACTGTAACATCTATGACCACATCTTACAAGCTAAGCAGAAAGAGTCAAATCTGCCCAGTACTTGGGTGGAAGAGCATCAAAGAAAATACCTGGGAGTATAAGAGCTGAATTCAGATCTCAGTTCCTTTGGTGCAAATCCAAAGTATATCCATTAACTTTATAAATCCACTATTTAGGTAACTGAGAATACAATCCAGCTTGCCATGGGGCTGGAAGAGGGGGGTTGTAGCCAGACAAGCATCTAACAGGATACAATAAGCATCTAACAGGTACATCTTAAAATAGCCCCCACACTTCTTTTTAAGTTACACTTCCTTAAATCTTCTTCGAGCCTGTGAACATATCTAAGCCAATGTATCTTAGTCTTGCAGATTTTTTATACTTACTAATGTGTAAATTACGTCTCTTTATACTTTACTTCTGAGTCATCATTGTCTTCACAACTTGATATTTTGGTTAATCAGCCATCTAGTTGCTACATCCAGGGAAGCAAAGTGTTGCACCCACCCTCCAGTCTTCTAATTATGTACTCCTCCTCCACTGTCTCGCAGTCACACTGTGAACATTGGGCAAGCCAAATTTCTGCATTGTGGCGGCAATTCTAGCTGTTCCGCCCATCTGCCTGTTAAGTCTAGTCCAGGATCTGCCTCACAGGTTGCAAACTGCTAGGTATAAGTAAAAGGTTCTGAAGTCCATCAGCCTGCCTGTCTCTCTGACTCACAGTTGCTGTCACACTGTCATCTGAGACTAGCACTGGACTGGCAGCACTGGATGCGAATGCATGGATGTCTGTGGCAAAAGGATGGAGCAGAGTCAGTTGTGGCAAGCCAGCAGGAACTGCAGGTATAGGAGTTTTCTTCTGGGTGTGGGAAGAGAGTGTTGTTTGTATGCACCTGTTGGAATCATTGACAGACTTGTGTACAGTGGGTTGTTTTCATCTCCCATAGCCCTGCATGCATTTTTCAGGGTGATGGCATCTCGTAGAAGTTCTGGGGGAGCAGTGTTCCCTCTAACCTGCAGGGCAGCACAGCTTCACAGGTGATAAATCAGCCCAGCCCAGTCAGTCAGCTCCATGCACAGAGCCTTGAGCCTCTGATTGGGTGGGGCTGATTAATCACCTGTGAAGCTGTGCTGCCCCTCAGCTTAGAGGGAACGCTGTGGGGGAGCAGTATGAACCAGCACACATACATTAGATGTTAATATGTAGCCAATGATATGGGCAGCTATTTTCTGATCTGAATCAATGAGTTGTGTGTGCTGATTTTGGCTTCAAATATTCTGTAGTGACAGGACTGAGGTTCATAGAACATTTGCCTCTGCTCCTCAGGAGACTTGCTTCTGGATCAAGGCAGTGTGGGAGGTGATCTATTTATTGGAGTTTTGTAGATGGGGCTGGTATGTTAGATTCCGGTCCAGTATGATTCTTAATTAAGTGGCTAGGAAGGGAATGGATGAGCCTCAGTACACACTGCAATGGGCTGATTGGCCAAGCAGTTGTTCAGATGGAAAGTTGTGGCCACTTTCTTAGATTCACTTACTTTTGTTAGTGGAGATTTACAATGTGGCTAGAGCATCCCATGGCCTGGCTGAGTTACTCTGCAGTACTGTGTAGACAGTTATCACATCAGCAAGACAAATGTCATCCACATAAGCGCTTATTGGCCTTTAGTTGTTGGCAGGCCATAAGTATGTATGTCAAAAAGGAAAGGAGGTAGAACTGCTCCTTGCAGGAGCCCATTATGAAGATGCCTAAGCTGGCTGACTTTTTCCAGCCTGCAAGATGAAGCTCTGATTCATTATCATTTTCATGATAAACCATATCAGGGGCTTACCGGGAATAGTCTGCAGCAACTTGGCAGTCAGCGCCCCGTGTCATACTGAGTTGAAAGCTCCGCCATAAGAGCACTAACTTCCATAGCTTTCTCAAAGGCATCTTTGATATCTTGTGTCAGACAGCTAAGGTGATTTTGGGGTTCATCATCCTTGCTAGGCCCCGCCGAGTGGGCTGGACCGCCTGGACCCTTACCTGCACAAGACCCTGAGCCTATGGACATGCTGCCGGTGCCGCCGACCACAGCCGACACCGAGGAGCAGCACCTGAGCCAGGTAGGCCCCCAGGGGGAACAGGGAAGTGGCCCAGGGACAGCCGACCCCAGGGTGGCTGAGGACATGGAGGTCAGCTGGACAGCGTGCTGCAGCTTGGAGTCCTGCTGACCCAGAGACCCGGATGGCACGTTACGGCTTGGAGCCATGCCGGTCCACTGGCCGTGGCGTTGCCACTATTAGGGCCCTGTGCTGGGATGCAGTAGAGTGGACGGGCCTGCGTCCCCCCTGCCACTCCTTCCCTTGGGTGGCAGGTTCCCGCTGTGGGGCAAAATCCTTGCGCTTGTTGGCTCTCCGCCAACAAGGAGACCCGACCCTTGGCCCCGCCTGCACATAGGTCGGTGCCATTAAACCTTGTGGACTATTTGCCTGTTTGCCAGACTGTTTGTTGCCCTGCCCTGACCCAGGGCCAGGGCATATAGACTGCCAACTGGCTTATTCAAAACTGTTTGTCTATTTGTTTACTGCCCCGCCCCGAACGAGGGCCTGGCCTCTAGACTGCCGCCTGGGTTACCAGAGACTTCTCGACTGTTTGTTTGTTGCCTTGCCCCGCATAAGGGCGAGGCCTCTAGAACTGAGATTCGGCCTGCAGCCAGGCCTGAGGCCCTGGACCCTGGAGGCCCGTAGTGAATCAGAGTGGCCTCCCGCTGACATGAACAATTACACTCCTTATGTGTTTTCCCTGTTCATAGCAGAATATGTTGAGTGGTTTGAGAATACAGGGTGTCCCCACTATATGTTGCCCTAGTATATGTCAGTTCCACACTAACATCGTTGACACTTGTAGGAACTGTTACATTATAAGTCCTCCAATTCCCCGCTCTTACATCATGCAAAAAAAAAAAAAAAAAAGATCAATTTGCGCAAATGGAAGTCAGCTGTGGGCAAAAAACATTTCCCACTTTATGTTGTTTCTCTATACAGCTACGTTTTTTGGAATATATCTTGGACGTATAGGGGGACACCCAATATCAATACAAGGCATTTTGGATTTCTGAAATTTCAGGAGTTGGTGCTTTTGTTTGGTTTGGGTTTTACTTTTTCAGAAATAGTCTCACTTTTCTTGGACATCTTATAACTCCAACAATAGCTAAGGAAGTCTTTCTACTGTCCTTGTGTCTTAGGGTGGTGATAAATCTACGTGGTGCCCTATTTGCGAATTTTATGACAAGAGGTGGACCATTTGCACAGAATGCTGACAAAATTTAAAAAAAAAACAATTTCAGTTGTCAGTAAAGACCTTGATTATAGCATAAGTAT
Organism: Pelochelys cantorii; assembly: GCA_032595735.1. NCBI lineage: Eukaryota > Metazoa > Chordata > Testudines > Trionychidae > Pelochelys > Pelochelys cantorii. The sequence continues at coordinate 106,802,033 of CM064327.1, forward strand.
TGATGTTTTGATCTTTTAACAAAGTTTATAAATCAACATTATCCTGTATTTGTAGCCACCTCTAACAGGAGACAATCTCTAGCAAACTTTGTGAACAGAGAGGTTTTGGCAAGGTGTATGCACTGGTGAATATGCCCCTCCGTCCGGTGATTGTGGTATTGTTTTTTTATAATGTTAATGGTAGAAAACCCAGATGCTCATCTTTCAATATCATTAAAAGATACATGTCGAGATTCTGATTATTTTGAAACTGGTCAGCATTTGAAGTCCAGGAATCACAAAGGCTCACTTCTCTGAATTTTGCCTTCAAGACTTCTGTTACCATTTATAACTGAAAGACCCCTTCATCAGTTGAATCAAGAATGCTCCTTGCTTCAGCAGGGTGAGGTCTGTCAGCAGAGACAACAAACAGATCACAAACAAAAGCAAATCCTTTGGAATTTTAAAATTCTCAAATAATATTTTAATTTTTTTGACCAGATTGTTTAGGAATTCTTGATTTTTTTTCATTGAAGTTTCATGAGTAGCCACAACATGAAGAAAGTGTAAAGTCTTTCTGGCCCAGCTTGTCTGAAAAATTCCAGGATTCCTTTGACAGGCACACACTTTTTCAAACAGATCCCCAACACTACTAGTGTGGGTTTGGAGCTCCAAGTTGAGGGAATTCAAGTGACCAATAATACCACACAGAAAAACTACCTCTGACATATAGGGGGCATCATTCATCATTCCAGCCGTGTTGGTCTTCTTGTAGAAAGAAAGTCTATTTCTTTTTCAAACATACAAAGCCTCTATAATGCATGCCTCCTGCTTAATCAGCAAACCTCATTGCGTTGCAACAGATCACTGTATTTGGCTGAAATGTCATGTAAAAAGATAATGTTGTCAGCTAGAAGTTGAGTGTATGTAGTTCACTAATCTCATCACAATGCTCATTGTTTTTTTCAAGTCCCCAGACAATTTACTGCACAGGACAGTTTGGTAAATGATATAGTGGTGTGCATTTAATGAAGAGTGTATCACTACCAAACATGAAGCAAAGCCCTTCTCTTTCCCAGGCACGGAGAAACCTCTGTCCATAACAAGCAAGTATACTTTTGCCAATCTATTTTTTTTCAAAAATGTCTTATACCTTCTCAAAAATGATATCTCCTGTGGTGCAGGTTTCTAATGGTAGTAAGCACCAAAAATTTTTCCTTGAAAACTTCACCATTATAAAATCTAACAAACTGTGATAGCCAAGCAGTGTCACTTAAATTGCTTGATTTGGCCACTGTAAGAGACATGTATTGGGCACTTTTTAAATTGGAAAGCAGAGCTGACAAACAGTCCTCTTAATTAACCTCCAGTCTGTGCCCTGCCATGGAATCAGACAGGGGGACTTGCTTTACATGGTTCACAACATCATCTCTGTTATTATCTCCGGCAAAAAGCTGCTCCAACTTTTCCAGTGTGTGCTCCTTGTCAAGCTCGGCACCCAGAACGGCTTTCTTTTTCTTTTTAGCTAGTTCCAACATTATCCAAAGAGAAGCAGCCTTTAATCTCTGTCCTCATAATACACAGTGGAGGTCTCCCACAGATCACAGACATAGAGCAGTGCAGGTTATGTCAGCACACATTTGTAGACTGTACCTGTGGATGTATTTCAGAGGGGTAGCTGTGTTAGTTTGTCTCTGCAAAAACAACAAGGATTCCTGTGGCACCTTAAAGACTAACAGACAATAAGCTTTTGGCCAAATAAATCTGTTAGCCTTTAAGGTGCTATAGAACTCCTTGTTTTTTCTGTGGATTCATAGAAAGTAGATTTAACATTTGTATGGCTGAGTGAGGATTTCCAACTTATAAGAGCTAAAGGGGCAGAGGTAAAATTGCTATTGGGGTTGTTCACATTTACCCAGACTTTAGTGCTTATATTATTTAAACTATATTATACAATTTTATTAATGCTTAAATCATTTGTTCTGTCAGCGAATCATTTGTAGGGAATAATCTGTTCGATAAATTTATCCCCTTTTTCAGTTCTTGGATTGTCTCTGAGCAGTTTATGGTTTTCATGAATTTATTCATGATTTGAAATTGAATGTTGGTCTGGAAATTGTTCTCGAGCAGCATGTTCTGATTATTTAGGAGCCAGAGTTTAAGCTCTGTTGGTTAGCTTGGATTGGATAAACATAGTTTTTAGGATCAAGATTCCAGGGTATATGCTCATGTTTGCAAGTTCAAAATTTGTTTTCCAGAAACATTCCCTAATATTCACATATCATTCACTATTTCTGCAAATAATTCTGCCAGAAAACTTATCCATTAAAATATATTTGCAGAAAACACACACAAAAATAGTGCAGGTGAAGTTCATTCCATTTTGATTTATACATGGTCTTTTAAAAAATAGAGAATATATTGCATATAAAGTTTGTAAAGCAATTTAAGATCCTTTGGAATGAAAAATGAAGTAATCAGCAAGTGGAAATTAGCATTATACTATGCAAAAACCATATTCTTGGGAATAGGAATTTTTAAAGGTATCTACTTATACCTAAGAAGTTACAGCACAGTTAAAAGTAGCATCGTTTTTTGTTGTGAAATAAAGATATTTTTCTCGTGCTTGTCAGATTTAATGCTACATTAAGCATGTGTGCATGATGTCAAGAAATTGGCTTCAGCATGTGTTCTTACAGCTTTTGTAGTTTGTGAGGACAAAACTAGTTATGTATTGAAAAAGAAACTTAAAATGCTACTGTCTGTTCCAATGAACTGAATACATGTGGTTCAGGGCGTCTTGCTAGAGCATGTGCCATATTCTTGTGCCTGAAGGCTCTTGGAGTTCAGAAGTGAAACTATCTTTCTTTTGTTCAGCAAGTAGCACAGAATCTGCATTCACATACTCCCAACGTCCAAAGATGCTGTCACCATCTAGTGCCTAGTAAAACACCAAGATCCTTGGCTAACACCATCCTTTGAATTTCCTAGCCTGGTGAACAGCTGTCCCTCATTGCAATTAGCAGTCAAGTTGTTCTCCAGCCAGCCTGGAACAAAGACTGGCTAAGGTATTCAGACTTACAGATTACCTACGGGCACTGCGGTTGCTAAGTCCCGATTCCCCGTTCCTTTTGTCCTTTCTTTCCTGTAAATATTTATGCAGTTTATATCACAGTAACAACCAGTGTTCCCTCCAAGTTTTTCCATCCATGAGCAGAGTGAGTTTTGTCATGTGCACCACTATTGAGGTTGTGTGTGCTTGTGTATGTATATATATAAAGGTGTCTGCTCTTGTTATCTTTATCAGGAAAGTAGAGTTGAAGACACAGGGGCCTGAGCAGGCAGGGATTGGGTTGGGCAGTTGGAATAGAGGTTTTTGATTGTTTTTGACCACTGGCTAAATGTTATCTAATGGGCTCACTTCTGAACATTTTTTGTGCACATGTTGTTCCCTATTACCCTATTATTTCAGTTCTGTTTACATATCTCAAATCTTTCAGGCAATTTGCTTTGCCTTTCATCAAAGCTGGTGTGATTCAGCTCTGAGGAAAGACTGAGGATTGAAATCCTTCTGCATATTATATTAATTTATTTTTGTTTCTGCACCTAAGCAATGTCTCATAAACAGGGGTGGAAAGCAAGCTTTAGCACCAGCTTAGCCCAGTCTCATTCTCAGATCATTCTCTGTTTTATGGATGGTTCCTGCCTCTTGTACTCTGAAGAGCAGCCAAGCAGCCAGAGTTACCAGGCGGAGGAGAAGGGGTGGAGGTGACAAGTGAGGTGCTGTTTTTACTCAAAGCAGTCCAGCATCAGGGAGGGCTGCCTGAGAGGGGGGGATGGAGGGGACAGGGAGCTGCCTCTGCTTATATTCAAAGCAGCCCAGTACAAGGGGTTGCCTGGGAGGGGAAGGAGGCAGAGGGGACAGGGAGCAGCCGCTTGTTTTTATTCAAACGCAGCCCAGCACAGGGGCTACCGGGTAGGGGAACTGGAGGAGGTGGGCCAAAAAGGAGGGGTCAGGATGTATGCAGGAGCTCCAGGCTGGAGCAGAGGGTTGGGGTGCTAGAGGGCATGAGGGCTCTGACTGGGGGGTGGGCTTATAGATGGGGCTATGGATAAAGGGTTTGGGGTGCAGGAGAGGACTCCAGGCTGGGGCCAAGGGGTTTGGAGTGCTGGAGTGGGTTTAGGCAGGGGGTTAGGATATGAGTTGGGAGTGGGGGACTTAGGGTGCTGGAGTGGGTTCAGGCAGGGGATTAGAGTGTGGGGTGCTTACCTCAGGTGACTTCTGTTCAGTGGTGCATAAGGGCTAAGGCAGGCGCCATTCCTGCACATACCTGTGGCCCACATACTGCCCTTGCCTTCAGGTGTTGCCCTTGCAGCTCCCATTGACCACGATTTCTGGCCTGCGGGGCCGTGCCTACAGGTGAGGACAGCATGTGGAGCTTCCCATATTGCTATGAGCCAGTGCCTTCGTGGTAGGGAACCAAGGCTCAGGTCTTTTTTGTTTAGAATATCACCTGGTCACTACAATTCATTGTCTCTTACTTTCCAGTTTTTAAATTATCCAGTCATTTTGAGTCGTTTACACCTATCCGACAGAACTGTTTCCACCTAGGAATGAATATAATCCATACATTAATAAACTATCATTAATTTGTTTAAGGTTCTTTTGTCCTATAAGAGTTCCAGGCCCTGAGGTTCAAATTCAGGTGGAGGCACCGTCTTCTCAAAAGATTTTTCATTAAGCTATTTGACCTTCCTATTCTTTACACAACAATGTTGTCGGTGTAAAACCAGCAAGACCTTGCTATCAAATGGATACTGTTTCAGACCTGGATTACTTGACATGACTATATGCGACACAGTAGTACGTTATGACTGAGGTCCTTCCTCTGGATGGAACAATTCTAGATCTCGGTTGCATTCCTGCTCTGTGGTCATGGTAAAAATGAGTAAAGCTAGCTGTGAATTTTCCTTTTCAAAGGAAGTATCATTTCAGCCTCGGGGCTCAGAGAGTTTTTGACACTGTGCTATTTATAAAAGAGTAATTGTAGCTGGATGTCATAAGAAGAGGTCTTGTGCTGGGAGCAGGAAAAAAGGGTGGGAAACCAAGTGAGCCATAACTGGTGCACTCTAGAAGACATCCAAATATCTGTTTGAAGTTACTTTTTCATGTGCTTTGCCTCTGAGATGAGAATTAAAGAACAGAACAAGCCCCAGCCTTTGCTTGACTGTTGCTGCCCTGTGAGCCTGATCTGAATGAAAGTGCTCCTGGGCTCATACCTCTGCTGAGTGTAGAGAGACAGAAATTTCCATTGGATTCTTGGCCCAAAACTATGTTCCAATAGGGACAAATCTGCAAAAGGTCAAAGACTAAAAAGCTGTGGGAGCACAGTTGTTCATTTGTTATGAAAACCCTAAAACATACTAGGCCTTGCACCAAAATAAATAAAAACAGTCCTTTCACTAACACGGAGACTGAAGCTCTGAGCCAATCCTTCTTGTGAACACTAACACAGATGCAGAGCTTCCTTGTAATCAGTGGGACTCCATGTAGGCACAAAGGTTCACCCATGGGGATCCAATTGTGTGATCAGGGCCTAAGTTTAGACGCGGCTCGACAACTGTGGGTTATAAACAGACATAGACACTCCACCTTGCATATGGAGGAAGGAACAAAGGGTTGAAGGACTATCACATAATCACTCACTAAGACTTGTACACATCTTGATAGAGTATTGTTATGTAATGTTAGCTCTCTTCTGGTAGGTGCCATGACAGATTTTTATAAGGGGTGTGAATGAGGAGTGGGAGAAGACTTTTAAGGATGATACTCTGAGCAAAGAGTACTGGTAGCCTATCTTATTTGAAAAGTGCCTAGATGATTGAAAAAAGAAGCTGGCAGACTGAATATGTGCAAAAGAACATAAGAGCGGCCATACTGGGTCAGACCAAAGATCTGTCTAGCCCAATATCCTGTCATCTGACAGTGGCCAATGCCAGGTGCCCCAGAGGGAGTGAACAGAACAGGGAATCTTCAAGCAAACCCTCTCCCATCACCCATTCTCAGCCTCTGAAAGAAGGTAGGGACATCATTCCTACTGATCCTAGCTAATAGCTATTGATGGCCCCAAACTCCATGAATCTTTCTAGCTGTTTTTTGAATCCAGTTAAAGTCCTGGTTTTCACAACCTCCTCTGGCAAGTTCAGCAAATGCTGCACAACTCAGCCTGAAGTGTGAGCACCTACATGGAGTCAGAGGTGCACTGCCAAAGCACAGGCACAGCAATTGGGAAAGTCTGTCACCACATGTACAGGGAAAGATGGGAGGAGGGCAGGTCGCCAGTCTGCCATTCTTCTTCCTGAAACTTTTGGTGCTGGACTAAACCAGCTGAAGATCTGATTCCTGGATCTTAAGACCTCCCCATCTGCTATCTTCAGAGATGTTTGCACCCTTGCATTTGTAACTCGAGACTATCTAAAAGTTGGTCTTAAACAGAGCCTAGGCCATGCTAAAAAAACCCTTCCAAATCCTTTTGGTCAGTTTGCTGCTTACGGGGGGGCCAGTCAGTTGTGGTTGTGCCTGGCTGCTTCACAAATGCAACAAGATTAGAAAATGCACAGAGTCCTCCTTCTTCCTGACTCCTTATACAACAGGGGTGGCCTAGCCATGGCTTGTGAGCCACATGTGGCTATTTTACAGTTAAAGTGTGGCTCCTGGAATGCCTCCTCCTCTCCTCCTCCTTTCAGACCTGGGGAGGAGGGTGCTGGGGCTAGGGACTTCTGCCAGAGATGACTGGTGTCTGCTAGAGTCATGCCTCCTTCCCAGACATGCCACTTTCTTATCCTCAGCAACCCCTCCCTGCTATTCCCAAGATTTAGCTCCACCTGGGGAGGCTGCAGTAAAGGAGGAGCTATTGGTTTTGCTGTGTGGGAAGAGGCAACAGGAAAAGCAGTAGCTCTCCCTGAAGCTCTCACCTCTTTGCCTTCCTTTGGGCTGCAGCTGGCTTGCTGGCTCCAGCAGTTGCCCTGCAAAGAGGGGACCTGGCAGCACCATGTGACTGAGCAGAGCCAGCAAACCCTGGCAAAAATCCACACGCATGTCGACTCTGCTTCTACCCAGGGCAAATGGAATCCTTGGGAGTTCAGTCCCACAGGGCACCCCTGCTGGAGTTCAGGGCTTAAGCTCCTGCAGGTGCCTACTGTGCGGCTGGAGCCCTGAAACCTCCCTCCCCTCAGAGCTAATGATCCAGGAGACATTCTCTGTGGGGCTGAAGCCTTCACCACTGGCAGGCATGTCCTAGCTCTCAAACTTCTGAAGATTGTTGTATGTGGCTCAGAGGGTGAGTACGTTTGGCCACCTTGCTATGCAGCAGCTGAGACAATTATAATCCCTCCATGTTCTCTCAGAGGGGGCAAGTGGGAGATAGAGTCATGGTCCCCCAATTACAATATGCACCAGCCAGTAGAGCTGCCCAGATGCATAGATAATGTTGCACCTTCTGAAAAGGTGTAGCAGTGAGTAGTGTGAGTCTGAAAGCACGGCAGGAATTGAAGTGGAAGAACATAAGAAGAAGCCATAAGTGGTTTGTTGGTGTTTTTGATATAATTGCATTTATTGCATCTGTTCCCTCTTTGCTTTAACCTAACATTGTTTGGGCAAATTAGTCCAAAGACTGGAGAGGGAATGAAAGATTGGCTATTTTAAAATAGCATGACACCTAACTTGTAAATATATTTGTAAATGACAGGCATAAGAAAGAAAAGGAAAAAGGGATTGTGGCATCAGTCCCAGTAACTTCCAAATTTCTTAGTGTTTTATTTGTGTGCAGAGCTATTCCTTGATGTGTCTGCTTTGTCTGACTGTATGTCTAACATAATTCCCTTAAGGATAATCTGTGCTGTGAGTACAGAACACAGAGGTATTGCTCTTGTAGCTGAAACATTCCATATATCTAAGCATCTTTCTCAAACTTGAAATTTACAAAGCATGTTCTAAGTATGGGCATGTTCCCAACTCCTTCAATTGTTAAAAAGATATATTGCTTCTTTCATCCTTAAATCATCCTTTGGTGCGCACACAGAAGTGCTATTACCTGGCTTTCTAAATTTAGTAACGTTAGACACCTCAAATTATAAATCTAATGCTCTATGAAACTGACACTCCAGGAGAAAGATATATTCTTTTTCTGGCTCTTTATTGGTTCTGCCCTGAAAGTTTTTGTTTCATGAAATATATCTGTTTTCTTTAAACCATTGAAAATGGAAAAATATACTAGACAGTCTCACCAAGGCATGTTGGCCTGGAAAAGGAAACGAACAGAGGAGGGGTAAAAACAGATGTAAAGTATTACTACTACTAGGCTAAGATATGGTACCACTTCACAATGAGAAACTAACTGGACTGTGACCAAGGACATAGGGAGTTGGCAGCATTGTAGTTCCCAATATACAGAGCCAGTGCTTTCATGAAGTCTGACTGAAATTTGAGCATTGTTGTAGAATTGATGTATGATGGCATATTGTTGTTTATTTGAAAACTGGAAATAGTTAGTATGGCTTTAAATCTCAAACTGAGTAAGAGAAAATAAGAGGAAGAAACGTATGTGGCCATATTTTGCCCATTAGTCATATTAGAAGAGAGTCTGGAAATGTGAGGCAGTTGATATCAAAGCCAAGTTCCAGGTCCATCTTTTTAATAAAATACTATTCTTCTGGGATAAGGTCATTTGACCTCACAGCACTTAACTACATTCTCTGCACTTGTGAGCCTGTACATCTTGTAGAGATACAATAGCTGCAATCGCTAGCATCTGCCCCATACGGGTCTGTAAGGGGTTAATGGTGTGCTAAAGAGGCTGCACAGAAAGCAGCCAATAGAAGGGCTGTGAAGAGCAGCCAATGAGAGCCAAGCAGACTCATAAGAAGAGCTGCAGAGCAGGCTCAGTTGCTCTTTTGGGCTTGAGGAGGGAGAACTGGCTGCCATGAAGAGTGCAGAGCAGTGCTAGGGGGAGTATGAGCGAGTTCCTAGCTATTTAAGGGTGGCGCTGATTTTGGGGAAGTGACCCAGGGAAGTGAAATGAGAGGTTGGAGGGAATACAGCATGTGTCTGCTATTTACAGGGGCCCTGGGCCAGGATCTGGAGTAGTGGGCAGGGCCAGGTCACCTTCCTGACACAAGCATTATCACAATAAATCTGCATCCAGCCATGTGCCATTTGTTTCTTCAGTTTTTCTCTCTGCTCTGCCAACATAATTCTTGGAATTACTTGGAGACCCACTACTGCCATAGAAAATGTGGTGTGATTAACTGAATAATTTTCTATATGCTGGTAATACTGCAGCCTCAATCTGATATCTAGGATGAAAAGCTCTGTATTAGAGCCAGAAATTATTATTCCTTCCCCCGAGAATCCATCTAAATTTTCTTCTTTCCTGAGAATGCAAACGTATTTTTTTTTCCAGTATTGACACCTCAGCTCCTTTATCAGTATTGCTGAAGTACTTTCCTTACCTTTGGATCTCTGGTTACATAAAAGTGATCTAAGCTAATATAGAACAGAAGATGCACACTGATCAGTATCTGTCTGTTCATCTCTACCATCTGTGAGATATCTGTGATAGTCTCTAAGTTGAGGGCTCTTATGGCAGTGCCACGGGCTTGCTTTATGGCCTTGGGTAACTCACTTTACCGCTCACATTCTTCATACCTCCTATGGTGTTTTGAGAATTAATGGGATAATAATAATAATATATACAGGTTGGACCTCCCTGATCCGGCACCATCAGGACCTGACTGGTCATGAAGGATAGAATTTGCTGGACCAGGGAAGGTGTCCGCTGCCGCTGTCCCTGAGCAGCTGGTCCCCTGCCTCAGGATCCCTCTACTTCTTCCTCAGCTGTGGGGGCTGCCAGTCCCCCGGCCCCAGTCCTGGGATGCCATGGGTAGCTGGGCTTCTCCGGCCCTCAGACCCATGCTGCCATATGCTGCTGGGGTTTTCCAGTCACTGACTCTGTGCTGTTGCTGTGGGTGGCCAGGCTTCTTTGGGCCCTGGACCTGTGCTGCCATGAGTAGCCAAGGTTCCCTAGCCCCGCACTGCCACAAGCTGTGGGGTTCTCCGGCCCTAGCCTCAGTATTACTGTGGGGCTCTGGCCTCACTGCCCCCAGCCCTGGCTGGGCTGCTGGCTCTCCTACCATTAGCTCCTGGGCTCTCTGCTCCAGGAGCATCTGTGGTATTGCCGGAACAGAGAGTGCCAGGTTTTCCTAGGTGCAACCTATAGTACTTTTCACCTGTGAATCTCAAAGCATGCAACAAAGGGAGGTAGTGTTTGTGTACTGCACTAAATATGTACATGGTGTTTAAATGCTAAGTATTGTTAATTGTTCCTGTAGTGCAGCAGTATCTATATACTGTTCATTGATAGATGATCCCTTAGAATGTTGGTATTATGAATATAGGATTGCAAATAGAGCCCCTGAGACTACGGGAGTTTGAAGAACATGGTTGAAAGTGTTACAAGAGTGATGCAGAAAGATGCCCGTATCGATGTAAATAATTAACAGATATTGTGCTAGGAAGTAGAAGTCGAGAACATGCAGCACTATTCAAGGTGTTCCTAGGACCAATGGAACACAGCTTTGATATGCTCACAGTAACCACTATTGCTGAGATTCACTGCTGCATGCTGTGCAAGCTGTAGCTAATGCAGGACCATAGCTTTTATGCCCAGCTGTATCCAACATTGTAACACAACAAGGAGGTACCAAAGGAGTATATTATTGAGACCAGTCTCCTGGCAGGCAGAGGTGGCCGAGTGAATGTGTTTCTTATAGACACTGCTGTGAGAGAGCTTGGTGCCGGGGGGACATCCTGAAAGTCTGCTAAACTGTGGCATGGCTTGACTAGTTGTAGGTATAGATCTGTACCCAGTGGAAACCACAGAATGGTGACAAACATTACAGAATGCTTTCCTCTGCCAGCAACTTTAACTCTGAATGCCTGTTACATTTGCAGAGCACGACTGCTCTGCACTTCCAGTCTCCGTTATACTTTCCAGCATTTGAGATTCTAAATAATTGTTCAGCCTGGGAACTGTTCCTCATTTCGCAGTATTCAAGGGTCTAATTAAGCCTTACATTAATGATTAGCTCCATTTTGCCAGGGGAACAGCCTTCTGGGAATCTGATATGTTGTGGCATCAAAAGCCCAGTGTCAGTTTGTTTTTTGAGGTCTGATCTCCTTTGGGCTGCTTCTCTGTTTGAGTCCCTCACTAAATAGCCTGGGAACTGTTTCTTTCTCCAGCATTTTATCTGAGACTCTAAATAAGATTTGCATTTAAAAAAAAAAGATGAATCGAGCCCCCTGAAAAAGCTCAGAGTTCTCATTGGTTCTGTTATGGCATAAAAGAAATTTCCCAGTAAGTAAAAGTGGACAGGAACAGTAGCAGAGGTGGTTCTTCATACAACAGATCCCATTATCCAAGCTCATAGCAGACATAGGGATTGAGAGCCATAGACTGGAATGTAGTTTCTTCTGGACTAGCCATCCTTTGGCCATGCTGTTTTTCCTGATGACCTCATAGGTCTGTGACCTCAAAATATAGGTCTGATGGATTCAACTTAAGAGACAGAACTAGGGAATTGGAATTGGAGAGCCACTAGTTAGAACCTGAGGCTGAGGTGCAGACTGTCCCACTGAAAAGATGCGCTGCTGCTTCTACTGTTGCCAGATTTAGAGAGGAGAATTTTTGTAACTCTTCTGTGAATACATAGGCATGCTGACATGGGAGAAGGAGGATACTGAGGAGATGCGAGAGAAGTAGTTGTAGCCACAAATAAGCTATTGGTGTGGAGAACATATTGTTCCTGGGAACTGCACAGCAGTAGCAAAACATTTACCTGGGAGCTATAGTGCAGGTGTTCCTGTCTTAGCTTTCTCCCAAACTATCATCTCCTCCTCATGCCTGATGTCATCTCACCAGTAGCGATCATCAGGAAGTCAGGAAATATGATTAGATGGTATCCTATGACTGTGGGTACATCTGCTCTAGGAGAGTGAGCTGTTTCTGTGAGGGTTTCATAATTTTGGTTGCATCAGTTGTCCTTGAAATGGTTTGCTGCTCTGAAACAGTGACTTTCAGTACAGGTTTGATGTAGTAAATTATCAGGTGATGTCCTTTGGTCTGTACTATGCAGATAGTCAGACTAGATTATCATAATTTTCCCTTCTTGCCTTAAAAATCTATGAATCCATAAACTGTGTTGATGTGTCTGGCTAGAGTATTTGTGCCCATGTAAATTAGGATATTTGTGTGCACTCATTTTTGTATGTGCAGTTTTGTATGTGCAGTTAATGCATAATAGCTGTGTTTTAAGAGACTAGTAACAAACAGTATGTTTGTGCTGTGTGTATTTTATAAATACAATGATTAAACCCTGAATTTTTGTAAGTGGTGAGTAGCAACTGGAACTCTTGAGGTTCAGCAAGGACAAGTGCAGAGTCCTGCACTTGGGATGGAAGAATCCCAAGCATTGTTACAGGCTGGGGACCGACTGGCTAAGTAGCAGTTCAGCAGAAAAGGACCTGGGGATTACAGTGGATGAGAAGCTGGATTTGAGTCAACAGTGTGCCCTTGTAGCCAAGAAGGCTAATGGCGTATTAGGGTTTATTAGGAGTACCAGTAGATCTAGAGAAGTGATTATTGCCATTTATTCAGCACTTGTGAGGCCACATCTGGAGTACTGCTTCCAGTTCTGGGCCCCTACTATAGAAAGGGTGTGGATACATTGGAAAGTGTCCAGTGGAGGGCAACCAAAATGATTATGGGGCTAGAACACATGACCTACGAGGAGAGGCTAAGAGATTGTTTAGTTTACAGAAGAGAAGAGTGAGGGGGGATTTGATAGCAGTCTTCAACTTCCTGAAGGGAGATTCCAGAGGAGATGGAGAAGAGGCTGTTCTCAATGGTGACAGATGGCAGAACAAGGAAGAATGGTCTCAAGTTGCAGTGGGGGAGGTCTAGGTTGGATATTAGGAAAAACTATTTCACTAGGAGCATGGTGAAGCGCTGGAATGATCTTCCTAGGGAGGTGGTGGACTCTCCATCCCTAGAGGTTTTTAAGTCCCAGCTTGACAGAGCCCTGGCTGGGATGATTTAGTTAGGATCAGTCCAGCTTTGGGCAGGGGGCTGGACTCGATGACCTCCTGAGGTCTCTTCCAGCCCTAGGATTCAATGAGTCTATGATGGGTTTATGTAATGATTTAGTATATTTCCGTATAATGCAGTAACCTTCATTAGAAGTTGTGTTGTTGCTAACTACAAAACTGCATTGTAAAGTCTATTTTGTATCAGTTGTTATAGAAGTAAATCAGCCAGGTGAGAGCCGTTCTATTGGGCATAGTGCTCTTTTAATTAACTGTAGTAGGAAGAGAGCCTGACACACAAGCCCTCGTAGCAGAGGCCTCCTACAACAGTAACTCCTTGTTAAAGGTTGTACTTATGTTCCTGAAAAATGCTACTTTAAGTGAAACGATGTTAAATGAATCCAATTTCCCCATAAGTATTAATATCAATAGGAGGTGTAGATTTATGGGAATTGTTTTTCAGCAGACAAAAGACAGTATAAACATATACAGTATAAGTTTAAAACAATTTTAAAAATGTAATACTGTACATAGCTATGATGACTGCGAAGCTTGGTAGGGGTGGTAAAGTCAGAGGATGGAATATTTCCCAGGGAATGTCTTCTACTAAATGATGAACTAGAACTTGACTGAGCCCTCGAGGGTTAACACATTTCTGTTAAGGTAGCATCACAGTCCTCAAGGCAGCATGGACTGACGCAGGAGGGAGCAAACACAGTAGATGCACAGCACTGGCTGCAAACACTTCCCTGCACAATCTGAATTTGATGATAAATCCACACTACCCTGCTGGAGTGCACTACTTTCTCCTCCGGACGGTGCATACACAGCTGCACAATGCCAAGGGATGTGTGTGTCTCTGTCTGTCTGCCTCTCTCTCTCAAACACACACACACACACACACACACACACACACACACACACACACACACACACACTGTGTGTCTGTGTGTGTGTGTGCCTCTCTCTCTCTCTCACTCACATTCAGACAGACAGAGACATGCATTGCCCATTTAAGTACACTGGCCCCACTTCAGGTACACTGCCCTTGTAAGTAGACTAGGAAATCCAGACACAAGAAGGAAGGAGCAACATGGCTGCGGGGGGAGGGGCAGCTGAACTGTAGCTTCCCAGCCGTATACCTTTCAGGGAACTTAGCGGAGCTGATGAGCGGCTGCCAGCCCACCCTTGTTCCAAACCCCCAGAAGGACAAGCTGCTTTTCCAGAAAATCCTGCAAGTAGTGGGCAAAGCAGGCAGCCTAATGACTTTATAAGGAAGCATTGTACAACTTTCAACAAGCTTATCTAATAGATAAGCAACATAACAACGAAACAGTGTGAACAGGAGCAACAGTAAAGGCACATCTACACAGCAGGGCAAAAGTCGAATTAAGCTATGCAACTTGAGCTAAGTCAACTGCATAGCTGAAGTCGAAATAGCTTAATTCGGCTTTTGGCGCTGTCTACACAGCAGCAAGTTGAAGGAAGAACACTCTTCCTTCAACTTTCTTTATTCCTCATGAAATGAGGGTTACAGGAGTCAGAGTAAGAAATCCTCCAGCTCAACACTATTTCAAAATAATGGCTTGTTGTGCAGAAACACATTTTGTCATTTCGAAATAACATCAGTTATTCTGAAATAATGCTGCTGTGTAGACTTACCCTAAGTGAAGAGTTACTGTGTATGCTAATGTCCTTTTAACTAAATAGTGGGCAGCAGAAACAAGAAAAAAAAGGTGTAGGAGAAGCATAATAAAATCCAGCAAGTCAAAGACCTGTGCATTTTTCCACAAAGGATTATTTTCTTTTAACTTGTCTTAATAGTCGTTCAGTAAGTTGTAACACTTTCCTTTGATGAGTGTTCAATGCCCAAGGAGCATAACATTCCCAAGAGTTCTTGCCAAATCGTTAGTGATTATGTGTGCTAGTGTCTCTTGGGATCCTTCACAGTGAGTCAAGTAAGGGTTTGCGCATGTGAGAAAGTTGCGCCACTTTAATTTAAACAATCTAGTGAAAAACTTTGCGAGGCACTCTGATTTCTGTTTAAGGGTGTATCTACACAGAGTCTATTATTTGTTCCAGAGCTATTCTAGTGTAACTCTCCAGGTCTATTCTAGAGGGGAAGGTCAACTTAAGATATGCAACTCCAGTTTCATTAATTATGTAGCTGGAGCTGACGTTTCTTAAATCACATTTTCACACCGTCCACACAGCGGGAGATTGATGAGAGCCAGTGCTCCCATTGGCTTCTCTTATCCTTGTGAGGAGCAGGACTACTAGCACCAACGGGGGAGCCCTCTCAGGTTGAATTAATGGGTCTTCACTAGACCCGTTAAATCGAACCCTGGAAGATCGACTATGGCAGCATTGCTCTTCCGTGTAGTTTAGACATGTCCCCAGTGAACACACTATTCCAGAATAAAAGTGACCATTTCAGAATAATGCAATTATTCCAGAATAAGAGTGAATTTATTCCACAATAGAGTGCCAACAGGGGGATTTACAGGAATAGCTATAATACAATACTTATTCTGCTGTGGCTATGCTAGCTACTTTTCCTGTGTAGACAAGTCCTAAGAGTGGCTTATTTTGCTTTAGTTTAAGTCAGTAAGAGTTTACCTAAACTGTATTAATATAAACCACTCTTAATCCGAAATAAGAATGTCTGTGCAGAATTATGGATGCAAGTTTAAAAACACTCTGGTTACATTGATGGAAGAGTGCATGTAGTTTAGGCTTAATCTACACCTGCCTTTCCCTGTCAAAAGTGGTGAGTTTTAAGAACCAAACCAACTAGTTCCTTTCATTTCAATAAGACATGGAAAGAATTTCTGAATTGGTGATAGGTAAGATGCATTGAAATCCATTAAGTCTCAATGTAATCTACTCACATGCATGAAAACATTTCAGAAAGGGAAATCTGAATAGTGTTGGAACTGAGAATTGGAATTTCCAGTGAAAAATTCTGTCTCTGGTGGCATTCATCCTGTTCTCTGGACACTGCTAAGCCATCCCTGCCATGAATTACTAGATAATATCTTTTATTGGGCAGCTTCTGTCTAACAAAAGATATTAACACCCCTGTCTGGTTTCTCTAGTATCCTGGGGCTGACACCGCTACAAAAGTACACTACATACATGAATTACTCCAATCAGTAATTTTAACTTTGAAAAAAAAATTAGTTCTTCATTGAGGATTTTAAAAGCAGTCACAGATACAATGCAAAGTTTTACTTTCTTTTATTGTGATGATTCCAAGGCTTTGGTTCACATATTCAGAGCAAACATTTTCAAAGTTATGAAGCAAAACTTACATAGTTTCTTGTTTGCATGGAACACAAATATTACAAGTGAAATTACAGAATGCAGCAATTTACATGCCATTTCATTGAATCTCAACACGAAGTACATTCTTATAATAGGTACATACTAATACCTATTTTTAGCAAATCTAACACACAGGTGACCTTATCTGGTTTCCAGCTACAAGTTTGTCAGTTCTTAGCTAATGACTGTAGACTGGGGAAGAGCTGACATCTCACTGGCCAGTGCCACAGTGGGATAGTTAAAGTAGGAATTATAGCTGCATTTAATAACAAATGCAATAGTAGTGATTACATATTGCAGCCCTACAGTCATTTTGGTGATAGGTCTGGGATAACTCCTGTTTATTTTGTGCCCATCAAGGTTGTCTGCTTTGATAATAAGACCAACCAGAACCACACTTTTATATGGATGTGTTTAGCTTTGTTTTCTGCAGATTGAAAATACAGTTCAACTACTTATCTGCTGCATGCAGGTGAAATTCAACCTTACTTATTTCTGACTTACCATATCTGAAATGAAGTCTAAATAAAAATAGAGCAAGTACAGATCCTCGAGAAACTAGTTTGATGAATAGCTTAAGATACAGTCATAAAGCCATCAAGTTTGACATGCAGTTGTTTACTATATAAATCATCCAGTTGCCATAGTGAAAAGGTTATGGTTGATTGCTAGCTCTAGCAGATCATTGAACGAATAACTCATGTCCCAATCCACCAGGTTCTGAGGATGTAAATGCATGGTGTAGTCTGCAGAGTGGATTATATTAGTTGCAATTTATTTGATCTTAGTCTGAGTAGGGGCCGGAGCCTATACAACTGAAATCAATGAGCAGTCTTACCTGGGAGAGGACATCAGGATCCAGCCAGAATTGCATATTTACAGAATAAACTTATCTTGAAATATTTCTTTTCTGTTTGTTCATTGTTCAGGGGTGAAGCTGATTTAATACGTACCCATTTGAAACTGCTAGTGGGTAAATTAATTAGCTCAAGTTGCTTATGCTGCATGGATTTAGAGAAGATAATTCCCACCATTTTTGAACTTTGAGTTCTCATAGGCATAACACTCTGAAAAGATATTAACAAATATTAACCTCCACATCACCACTATAAGGTATGTAAATAACCATTTTGATCCCCATCTTACAAATGGTGAAACCATGGCAGAGAAATTCTAAAAAAATCTTTAGAGTCTGTGCCAGAGCTGAGCTGGGAACTCCTAAAATATTTTCTGTTCCCTCAGTAACTAGGGAGAATGAAAACAGCAACTATTAAAGTTAAACTTTTTAAGTGCACAGGACTGAATAACTTGCATGCATGTGGATTGTAGAAGACCTAGCCTATGTTGTGCAGTCAGTTTAAGACTAGATAATCACACGGTGGTGCCTTCTGGCCTTTAAAAAACAGTGAATCTATGAATTCCTGACTCCATAGATATCTATGCAGTTTATTCTCAGAAATCTTTTGCAGCCAGTTATGTTTGAACCTCAGATACTCAGTGGTTCAGTTTGCATTACCTGCAAAAGTTTAAAAAGAATGTGGCCTTTATTAGGTGCTTTTCTTATAACATCAGTTTTACACTACAGTCCTGCAAATGGAATTTCATTGCATCCTGTGCCCATAGGGAGCCCTATTTTTGGTATCCGTGCCAAAAATCAAACAGCAGTGTTACAGTAATACGAGGTGAGCTACATTTTGAAAAATAAAATCACTATATTGCAGACCAAAAACTGGTAATGAAGGGCCTCAGAAAGTGCTAAGAGGTTTAGCATCATCAGCTCCTTCTTATGTCAGTGGAAACGTAAAACACCAACTACTTTCTTTTGTAGTCCCACTGAAATCAAATCCAAAACTTTTGGGTACCTTACATAAGGACACAGAGCTGTGATTCTAGGACTATCTACTTGCTTATTTATTTGATACTGAAAGTATACAGCCCATATAAATAGTCACTTACCTATGTTACTGAATTTAGCTGACACATCCATATATAAGGGCCTACATTTTCAAAAGTGACTAATAACATTGAATTTTGGTTATGCGCAAAAAATAAAAAAAGCTTCCTGTTTCCACTTCTGTTAAGCTCTTCCATTTCTTTTTATTAAAGTGGTTTTTTAAAATTTATTTGCCTACACAATGATGTCCCAATTCCATCTTACTGTGTGCTGACCCTGCATTCCTGTCTGCCTACTGAGTTATCATCTGGATTAATATTAATTAATTACGTCAGTTCAATGAGGCTGTGTTCAGTAAACACCTTTTTAGAGAGTGTTGCATACTTTCCTGTGAGTGATGTTTACCATCCAGGAGATTAAAATGTAAGACTAAAAATTCTACAGATGGTACCCTTTCATGGGGGATTTTTGGGAGGAAATGGGAAGTAGGAGGACAAATGAAGAAACCGGGTAAGTTATCTTTGGATCAATAGCAGTGCCTCCTTTTGTTAAGTGATCAGTACTAACAGTACTGTAGTATCTAATGTTCATCTACTGATAAAGGAGATACTTAATAAGCCCAGCCTTTGCAGTTATAAATCAGAACACTAAGATCTATTTCTTAATACTATCTACCTTAATTTGCATGATTAGTTTCTTTTTTCTGAAAATGATTCAGGCATTAAGATGTATCCAACTAGGCCTTCTTTCAGCTGGCAAAGGTAAATCCGTCTTTAGCACTGAGCATTATAAATTTAAATCCAGGATGTGGATTTGGTTGACATACTGTACTTAGTAAGACAGGTACAAATGATTGGGAAGAAAAGCTTGCTCTGAATCCCTCTTTGTTCTTATTCCCAGAAGATTTTGCTTTAGGGAAGATTACCAGTACTTTAAGAATATCTTAATGTAATATATAAGTAATTAAGCAACAGTGAGAGAAGCTTGAGTACAAATAATGCCAACCAATAATCTGTAAAAATAGTAAAAGCACTTGAGAATGGAGAGAGTACATATGAGCCCAATTACCTTCTTTTCAAACTGTAGATGCATTGGGAATCAGCGCTTCTTTGCAAGAGTGTGGTTTCTTAGCCGGGGTCTACACTGTAAACCTAAATCACCCATGGGTGTGGAAAATCTATATCCCTGACTAACACAGTTATACTGACATAACTTCTGCTGTAGACAGCTTTATATTGACAGGGGGCTTCCCCATCAACATAGCTACTGCCTCTCAGAGGGGGTAGAATACCTATGCCAACCAGAGAAACTCTGCCATCAGCAAAGGGAGTGTCTTCTTCAGTAAGTGCTACAAGGGCACAGGGGAAAGTATAGATAAGCCCTTACTCTGACAGAGGTATAAGGTAACTTTAAAGTAATCAGAGCTGAAGTTTTCTGTATCTACCACTGTCCTACCTGCCTTTCATTAGAAGTTGTTAGTTACATACTCTTATGCAGAGAGAATTTGTGCGCAGTTCCCTTCTAGATATATTGATTTTGTTAACAGTAGAAAACAGCTTTTTTCACCTCTAAAAGGTATTCCTCTATTATATCCTCTCCAGGCTATTTTGTGAATTTTGTAAAATTACATAATCAGTTACATTTCAGAAATAGCACAATTAAAGAATATATCTTCATTTCTTGCAGCCAAGGCAGTTGTGATTAGTCAAGCTTCCAGAAGACTGGACAAGAGTTGGCACTCAAGAATTCCGCATTGTTATTGTCTGTTCTTGTCTATTCATGATTGACAAAAGTATAAACCCATCTTGTTCAAGACTGTACTTGTCCACTAGAGATATACCATTTACAGGTAAGAAAAATGGCCTTTTCTGTCCAAACTAAATCATTTCTTAACACTGTTATGTGAAAGCCTCAAAGCTATAAGACATAAAGGGGAAAAAGCTCTTTGCTTCCTCTGTAGGAGAAAGGGGGAAATCTAGTTGCTACCAGCCTTAGTTTACATAAATGATAATTTGGCTCCAGTGTAGTTCAATACTATGTTTTGTGTTTTTATTACCTGAAACTTCTTTATATGCTGAAATTAATATCTAGGAATGATACTGAATTTGTTATCTACTATATATTTTGGAGAGTTTGTGCATCTGCTTGTGAGTCTGTTTGTTCAAGAATTGCTCCTAAATGATAAGATCTAGGACCACCACATTTTGTAGGTAGTTTCCTCTTATCTAACTTAAAGTAAGGTCGGGATTGGTTATGCCAGGACAGTGGGATGTGCCTGGAATGTGATTGTTTCTCATAAAATGGAAAGGGAGGGGTCTGGTAGGAGGGACAGTTATACTGTAGAATGATCACAGGGGGGCAGCAGTGGGCCAGAGACTAGGACATCTATAACTCATTGAGGCAGCAGAGGGTAGTGGTGGAGACAGGGGCAGCTATCTACTATATATTTCAGAGAGTTTGTCTGTTTGTTTGTGTGTATGTTTTTCTGTGTGTACCCTTCTCCTGGCTGTCCCCACTATGGCTGCAATGGCCATGGAAAGGTGCTTCTCACCCAACTCCAAGGTACTGTGGTGAGAGAGGGCTGGAGTTGTCCTCTTTTCTTGAGGCAGTCTGTGAACACTGAACCTCTCATCCTCAGCCCCACACCAGAAAATGATTTAAATGAAGAAAAACAAACCTTATTTGAGTTAAGAACCTGAGCAATGCTGGATAAATCTTTTAGTATAAATGTGATTATGAAAGGTATACTCTGGAGAAAGGGGAATCACCCTGATCTGAGGACTGGTGGAGACCTGAATGGATAGTGAGACCAATATAAGGAATAAAGATATTATCTATGGCACTTGATTTGTTCGTGCTCTCTGTTTAGAGTTGCAGATTCTGGTGAACCTCACTTTGCAGAACCAACAGCCACAGATGTGGTACAGCCAGTTTTGTGGGACCTAAAAAATCCACTACCCCAGATAAGTAATGTTAGCACCAGCAGAAGTGCATGAGAGCAGGTTCTAGTTGTGCTGCCTTCCCTGGACTAGTCAGGGTGCAGGGAGCCTTGTTTCAGCATGAACGTGACTGTCACTGAACTTCACTGGATTCATGAGTAGAAGAGAGGGCATGGATGTGGGGGTTGTAGGAACAACAAGCTGGACAGTTAATAGCTGAGGGTGTGGGATCTGTCATATCCTTCTTTTCATGTATTCTAGTTTTGCTCATTTAATTTTATCATGTAAGCAGATGCTTATCTTGTTCCCCAAGCATAAGGTATTCTCCTGGGGGCTTTAGGAGTGGAAAAGAAGCCTCTGGAAAGGTAATCTGGGGGGGGGGGGAACGGTTAGTGTTTAAGTTCCTCAGATTTTTAGATGGGCTTAAGCAAGGTGCTTTATTTAAAAGGGGGTCTTTAGACATATTGGATAAAAATCTGACATTGACAGGAAAGGAGACTAGAGGTCAGTTATTGAACCTGGCTCTAGTTCTTGCTATTGGTACCTGGCAAACAGGCTACAGAGGTGTTACATAAGTTATTACCACTCAAAGCTTTCCTCCTGGAAGCCTTCTGTATTTAGCTGTCCACCTTTAGAGATGAAAAGTATCCTCTTGAAAAATTCAGACCAAATTCTGCTCAGTTATTCTGATGTTAAAAATGTTGGTTTCAAGACATTCTTCATACATTTCCCTCTGGTTTATTAAAAAAACACACCTCCCCTTCTGAAGACTGAGTTTTATTGTCGTCCATTATTTTAAAAGATACTGTTTTGTATTCAATTTTGATAGGCCAAGCAAAGATTTTCATCAAATTCATTTCCGTGGATTGCAGTTCTAACAAGTCCAGTGCCCATTTAAAAATAAGAGTTGAGCCTCAGGAGCCTAAATGGGACTTTCATTGGGTGCCAGCATTCTCTTTCTTTACCTCAGTTAATGATCTTATCATGACAGGAACTTGTTACCAATGTGCTCACCTTCTGAAGGAGTGGCATTGGCATAGCTTGGATGCTTTAAGGGTAGGGAAAACTATGCTAAGGCAAAAGTGACGAGGAGTCCTGTGGCACCTTATAGACTAACAGGTTTATTGGAGCATAAGCTTTCATGGGCAAAGACCCACTTCGTCAGATGCATGGGTCTTTGCCCATGAAAGCTTATGCTCCAATAAACCTGTTAGTCTATAAGGTGCCACAGGACTCCTCGTCGCTTTTGCAGATTCAGACTAACATGGCTACCCCTCTGATACTACACTAAGGCACTTACAGTTGACTGCTACAATTAGAGTTGCATGTACCAGCAATTCTTCACACAGTATATTTGAAGCAGATGATGTTGTTTGACTATCATGGAAAAATTTGTTAACCTTTGGTTCCTACTTGAGTCCCAGTCTTCTTGTCTAGAAATACATGGTTATTTTGAAAGTTATGCTTTAAAGTTAAAATGGCTTTCTCTTGTGCATGCAAGAGAGCTGGAATATTTCAAGGAAAAAGATGAATTTAACCCAACGAATTATGAAGGCTCTATGTGATAATGTATGTGTTTCAGCATTGGAGATTGATCAATGCCACTTTGCTACAGGGATACTACTAATTATGTTGCATGGTAGAAAGCAATATTTGGAACAACCCAAATGACATTACAGAAAATCAGTCTTAGTTCACCGAGAATCTGTCATGGTAGCTTTATGGTAAAGAAGAGATTGTGTGATTGGAGTGCCTTTTAAAAATTAATTTCTGAGCATGAAGCCCTGGATATGTTTCCCCCTTTGAGTAGAATGGTTGTAACAAATTCTATCTTCAGTAGTTGCTGAGTATCTGCTTAGAATAAACACTTGAAGGCAGTTAGGTGTAGGGCAGCCACAATCAGGAGTTTAAAGTAGATGGAAGTAGGAGAGTGGAGCCCTCACTATATCGTCCAAGAAAAAAAAGGGGAGGGAAGGAGTGTGTGTGTGTGTGTGTGTGTGTGAGAGAGAGAGAGAGAGAGAGAGAGGGAACTGGATTTACACAAACCAGAGAGGGCAGATGAGGAACTAAATTCCTCCCACTTCCCTCTTACTTCAATCGCTTGCCATATCCCCAAAGGACTGTCCTTACAACTATATTCTAATTGATAGTAACAAGATTTTCTTTCAATGTCAGGATGTTTTGATCTTAAGCTTTGGAAGAAGGAAGCTCTTTGCCTATCACTTTTGCTTGGTAGTGATATAAAGTCATCAAATACTGTGTTTAGTAGGTACTCAGGAGAGTGGGTGGCTGGAAAGAGGGCACAAAGCTCTTAGTAAATGCATAGCACTCAGCAAAATCTAATCCTGCCCAGGCTTCCAGAAGCACAATTTACAATGGGCATGCTCAGAAGTTTAACACATGATTATATTCATGCTAATCCTTCCAGTACTAACATCACATGATCTCATTGGCATGTTTTCCCCTTTCTAAGAACGTGAGCCTTCAAGAGCTCTGCTGTGCTCCTAGTCTAATTATGGCTACTGTAGTTGATTTTTCCCCTTGTTTTATATGCTCACAGCAGTGGGCCTGACAGCCTGTAGTTAGAGCTGTGAGAATCATTTACAACATTTCACCATGTTTCATTACAAAGCCAGCACACAGGCCAGGGTTGTTGTTGAGGTTCACAAAATGTTTATCCAACGCAGACCAACTTTGGCGAAAACCTGGGACCCATTTAAGGGTCTGAATCGCAACTATGACAGACATGGTGATTTTTTTCAAAGTTCTGACTTGAGATTAGGCAAGTTTTTATACAGTAGGGTACATTAAAAACACCTCTATCACTCCACAGTGACTGTAGTTCCATGGTATGTCTATTCTATGTCTAAGATGATGCTGTGGGTACTTTGCAATCCCTTGAGGACTAAAGTCTCAAATGACACTTGTTAATTAGTATTGGACATTACTATGATGTCATTCTGGGAAACCTCTCTCCACCCTCATTGAGGACTCAATGATGGTTTAAAGCCATAGCCCTCCAAACCATAATCCTGCTCCTTCTCAGTCTCTCCCTTTCTCTTCTGGATATAACATTGGCAGTCATCCAGGCCTGAAGCAACTGTTGAGCTCTCTGAAATTCAAAGATTGCCTTGATATTCAACCCCTCCGTAGAGTCTTCCAAGATTTTTCCTTTTCTTTTTAGCACCCTGGGAATGACATTTATTTTGGAAAAACTGGGATTATGTTGTATTTTCTTGAACTTTAAAGTTCCAAAACAGTAGTTATTTTCGTGGAAGAAGTGACCCTGGGATGTTTGACAGAAATCAGTAATGTAATGATCTGTGATTGAAGTCTGCAGCTGGGAGATAATCTTGACAAATGCAACTATGAGGAGCGATTCAGAAATGTGGAATTTAGAAATACTTTTTCAACATCTTGTCCTTCACACATCACATACAAAAACAAAACAAAACCCCAAATCCCACAAACCAACAACTGCGACAATGGCTCTGTTTATAATATTGAGTGATGAATTCAGGACACAAGGACTGCATCAGAGCATATTTTCCCACACACCCAATGCAGTCCAGCATTAATATATTTATCCCTTTGTAATTATTTTCATTTTTGCAGCTATTTTCAAATCTTTACTATCTGCAGCTGTGATACTTCTACAAGAAAATTCATTTGATCAGTGCAATTTATATGATTTTTTTATTGTTGTTGTTGGAAGGGTCTGTGTGAATAATGGATCTGAAACTTGGCTCAAATCCTCATTTCCAGACTTTTAAAAATCTTTTTTATATCATATGGCCAATAACTAGTTTCTTCCTTTGTCAAAATAATAGCGCTTTTTTTTTTTTTTTTTTTTTTTTTTTTTTTGCCCACAGAACTATATTACTCAGACGGAGCAGTGACTTATTGTGGGATGATAATCCATTGGTCTGGAGACAACTCTATAAAGTCATATGTAATTCACGAAATAATAGAGTACAGGCTTTGAGGCAAACACTTTTAAATCCCTTTTTGAAAGCTGTGTGTTAAATCTTGAGAGAAATAGCTGGACTGTAAATGTATATTGAGCAAACTAGAAGGATTCTACAGACCATCTAAATGGAATTTTATCATAGACAATGTTTCCTAAGGAATATTGATTTTTTTTTTTTGGAAGACTGTTGTGCTAGGTGCTGAGTGCTTAGTATTCCTATTTAAGCCAGTGGGGTTTGGAGTTAAGTTTCATATCCACTTGTCATACAAAACTTTCCAACAAAAATGACATACAGACCCAATGAATTAATGAAAGGTATTAATAGAGCTGGTTGCAAAAGGGGAAAGGATTTTGCAAAAGGGAAAAGGATTTTGTGAAAATATCAAAGTTGGTTCCATAGATCCATTTATACACTGCATCAAATATTCCATGCTCTGTTTTACTCAAGCCTTTCAAAATCAGTGCTAAAAATATTAATTAACCAAAAGCACTCTAGTTTTACACTGAAAATTAAGACATATTTTGCTAAAACAAGAAACCCCAAACATTTTCTATAATATTAAAAAAAACATTTCAATATAGTTTTCAGTACAAGGTAGCCCATACAATTTCATGAGACGTAGCAAATTTTAAGTGTTGACAATTTAAATTTTGTGTCTCAAAGGAAAAGGTAATTTTTAATGATACATTTAGTGTGAAAACAATCTGATGTGTTTTAGTTTATTAATGAAGCAGATCAGGCATTGCTTTGGCTGTTAATGCATACATCATAGAGCCCTTGAGACACTTTTAAGAAGGTGCATATGCATGTGTGTGATATACAATTTCTTTGCTTTATAGATTTATAGTTTATTACGAAGTCACCAAGGAGTCTGTACAGAAAGATGGAAGAGTGATTTTACTCTCCCAAATCAACCCAATTAGTGATTTAACTGGCAGATAAACATAAAGTGTGTCTTTTTAAAACATTCTTTGTCCATGACATGGCGGTACACATGCATTCCAAGCATAAGACTGTATAGTGAAATAATGACTTACTGTGGAAAACCACATATCTTTTCAGTGACACAAGCAACATGGCAGTCAGATCATGATAAAACAGTGACTAAAAATCAGTATGTAGTTGTTCTTGTGGGCCTTAGGAAAAACTTATCTCCCTCCTGGTGAGACTTCCCGCCTGTGAGAGATGGCTGCTATGACTCTACAAGGACATTTGATGAGATTACATGTCTCTGGACTCCATTTTGGGATGTCAGTATTTTTTCCACAGAACCATTTGGTAGCCAAGCTTTGGGAATAGAGGGTTCCTGCCATATGTAACAGCTATATAAGGCATCATCTAGTGTTCTTCTGTCCCCACAGAAGACGACTCCTGGAAACAGCTGAGGAACAAAGACTGGGGGAAGTGCTGCACCCAGGCTAAAGGGATTTTTAGTCTGTGAATGAAACACCTGGGGATTACATGCTGTAGTTTGCTCCTTAAGAATCTGCAGCCTGCTTTGTATATCTTTAGGATGAGAATCTGCTATTCATATCTAATCTAATCTATTTCGTATATTTAGTTTAGTGTGAGTTTTTTGTTTATTTGCTAAGTAATCTGTTTTGATCTGTGTGCTATCACTTATGTCGTTAATGAATTTGTTGTTGCTTTTTCTAAACCAGTGTGTGGGAATCATAACGTGGGGCAAAATCCTGTTGCATATTCCTCTCCATATTTAGGGGAGGGAAGGGGGGGAAGATGTTATGAGCTTACACTGTACAATTCCCTGTGAAACACAAGATGATATTATTTTGGGTTAATACTCCAGAGGGGGTACATCCCTGAGGATATGGTAGTTGCCCTAGCTGTAGACTTCCTGTGCAGGGGCTGGTGAGAGAGCCTGCATGTAACTGTGGAACTTTGGTGCAGTACCTGAATAATCTGTGCTCTTTCCTGTTACTTCTTAATTTTCTGCTAGTGATTTTCCAAGAATTTTTTAGGCCCATTTATCCTTAGCTTATCTTATAGGATGAAATCACAGCCAGAAGCAGATAATTAAAACAACAATCAAGGGAGCCAACAGCCTGTAAGAATCTCTGTACAAGGTAGGGTGACTCAGATGAAAGGGGCGGGCCTGGGGCAGTCCTCTCCATTTCCCCCTGCATCCTTTAGAGCTGCACCTTTAAGGGGCCTGGGCCACCATTGCTGCCGCAGTGTCAGTAGTGCATCCGGGAGCCCCACGCTCATTTGAATTGCTGGGTCCCAGGGCAATAGCTCCCCTTGCAGCCCTAGTCAGTGGCCTGACAACAATAAAACACTGGTGCATTACTAGCAGTGAAGGTTTATTGGACATAATGTCTGAAACTTTTACATTTCAATTTCTCCTCGCTTTTCAACTGATGACATGCTAACTACTGAAATGCTTGTTTATACAGCTGTTGAGATGGTCAGGTATGTATAGCAAGGTGCCTGAGAGTGTTCTAGGAGTAAAACTTAAGGAGAAAAATGATGTGCATTGGGTTATCTTTTGCTGGTCAAGGATGTATGGCTTCATTTTCAGTAAACTATTGAATTAATTAACACATTGAAGAACAGCAGAGGAAAAAAAGATTTACAACCTATTAGAAGAGCTCATATAAATCAATCCTTTCACTTCTCTTCTTAACTAGAAACTTCAGAAACTGTCAGTTCCTTTGAGTTAGTTTTTATATTTTAATTTTCACGTATAATTTATTGAAACAAATTCTACTAAGTTTACTTGTATTAATTCTATAAAAAGAGAGTGCTTTTCTATTCAGGTCTGGATGAATTATTATTATTATCCAATAGCCTTTTTTTGTTTGCAAAACAAACCTGATTTCTATGGATATGTTGGTTTAGAAGTATTCATGACATAACTTGTGTGAATAAGTTTCAATGGATGGGTTAATTCATGAATAGTTCACTTCAGATAAATATTGGTCACAATGTGCAATTAATAGTGTAAATCACATGATATTGTTTCTGTTCCCTGATTACATTACTGAATTTTACTAAACAAGAGAACGAGTATTAAAATTTGTGCTAAAACTTTCGGGAGTACTGAACACTGTTTCAAATAACTTGGCATTGTTCCAATACAGTGAATAATGTAATTCCCTGAATAGCAGCTGAGCTAACTGTCCTGATGACTTATTTGTGAAAATATTTGTGAATTGCTCTGCATGCTGTTTGACTTGCTCTGCTCCTATTACCCAACCAGTAATTGCTTGAGGCTGATTCTCCTATTCTTACAAATACTGGTTTGACTCAACTGAAGTCAATAGAATTATCCTAAATTACACAGAGGTGTAAATGATAGGAGAATCAGGTCTCCCAAACAAACTTGTTTTGTTTCATAGCACACAAATGGAGAAATGACGTAAAATTCCCTTGCTTTGAGGTTCAAACAGAATAGTACTTCGTCCTAGAATTCAGAACACACAAAAACTCCAAAACAGAGAGAAACAAAAAAGGCTGCTTCCTAAGCAGGGAGGACTACGCCGTATGCTAGCTCGCTGCTTGCAAAATGAGTCTGAGGGTGAGGCTCAGATCACCCAGTTCCCTAAAGAGCTCATTGCCTGAAAGCAGGATTAGGGTTTAAGGTGACAGTTTGTAATATTCAGTTTTCAGAACAACACAAAAATAAGGCCAAGTTCTCATCTTGCATAAATCACTCAATTTATACAATGCCAATTTATACCAGCTGAGAATCTGTTCTTTAAGATGATATGCACAGCTAAGTTAAGTTCTTTTAAATCAGTGCTGTATATAAGCCATAGCAGAGAAAGGACACTCCTTTATTGACCCCACCCTGAATGTTTTTAGTCATTTGGGTTCCAGATTCATTGTTCCTTAGGTTCTGTTTCATCATTCAGGTAAATCGTATTTTTTTTTGATGACATTGATGTTTACTGCATTCTGGGCAATTAAGACAACTGTCTCACAAAAATAGGCAATAGAAAAATCGAGTATATGAAAGGGAGTCGCTTTCATGAAAAAAAATCTTGAAATCTGAGTCTCAATGACAAGAAAAGAAACTCAATTCTTGTGAGTTTAACCACTCTGTCATCTATTCTTAGTTTAACACATTTTCAAAAGGTGTGGGTTTTGTTTTTCCTAAGAATTGTATAGAAAGTGCTAGTTTTCCTGACAGTTTGGATAACAAGTGATGAACGCAGTGAAGTAAATTCCATTGAACGAGGCCACTAATTAAATCTCTGTCAGCATATCCACCTACTGTATAATTGGTCACAAACTGTATTGCTGACTGCAAGCAGCAACAGGCTTAGTTTCTGTCTATGAATTCTAAATGTTTTTAGCATAGCACCAATGGGAAATGGTAACATTTGGCAATATAGTTTTACCATATTTTATGTATTTCCCTCTCTTGTTTTTTCTCCAGACGGGAAGAAGGTTTTGTGTTCCCATTTCTGTTTCACTCTGTGTTTCGAGACAATGCCTTATCACTAAGGGATTTGCCATAAATTTACTTTTTTAAATCTATAATTCCTTGGAGAATTATTTGTTTTTTATCTGGTTCTATTGTTTTTACTGTAGATGACAAATGAGAACTTTTAAGAATGCGTCTGCTTGTTTTGGAAAAAAATCTTTTATCTCTGAATGTAGCAAAAACATTGCACATACACTGGCAGAAGAAGCACAGTATTTTAGTATCAGATTTACATTTAAAAAAATCATGGAGGATAGATTCATCAGTGGCCATTAGCCAAAATGGTCAGGGATGCAATACTATGCTCTGGATGTCCCTAAGCCTCTATGGTAGATACTGCGGCTAGACAACAGGGGATGGATGCCTAGATAATTACCCTGTTCTCTTAATTCTCTCTGAAGCATTTGACATTGGCCTCTTTCAGAAGACAGCATATTGGGCTAGACAGATCATTGGTCTGCTCCAGTATGTTCATTCTTATGTTTATGTTCTAATTTTAAAATTTTTCCTATTTTGTGTTTTCGATGGTCGCACCTTGACACAAGTACTTGTTAGAATCTGCAGTATAGAATGGGAGTATAATATCAGTGCTAATTAAATCAGGGTGGATGTGGCTCATTTCCAACAATGATGAGAAGGTGAGAGAAGGGGAATTTACTTATTGTAATGAGAGAGCCATTCCATGTTTCAGCCCCCTTCTGATCTTGTCAAATTTGCATATGTATTCCAGCTCTGCAGTTTTGCATTGCAGTCTGCTTTTGATGGGGTTTTTGTTTTTGTTTTGCCTAAGAATGGCAATTTGTAAGTAAGTAACTGTGTGTCCAATTAGCACTGATGTTACGCTCCCATCTTTGTATCCTTTCTTTAACTTTAAGCATCTGAGGAAGTGAGTTGTATCTCCTGAAAGCTTATACCCTAATGAATTTGTTAGTCTTTAAGGTGCCACCTGACTCCTTCTTGTTTTTGCTAAAACAAACTAACAGGGCTATCTCTCTAAAACCTATTTGTTGCCTGTTTCTTTAGTGTATTAAGTTTAGTTTTTGTATTTTGTTTAATATGCTCAGCAATCTGCTGTCCCTTATAATCACTTTAAATGTGTCTTTTGTAGTTAATAAACTTGTTTTTGTGTATTCCTAAACCCTGAACCAGTTTGTACAATTCATATCTGCGGGGGAGGGAGAGGGGAACAGCTGTGCATATTTCCTTCCACTCTGAAGGTGAAGTGATTGGGTTTTTTTTAGGAGCTTGTGCTGTACAAATCTCTCTATGCAGCATAAGACAATATTATTTTTGGTTTACACCCCAAAAAAGTGTGCACATAAGTGCTGGATGAATCCCCACTAGACTCCTCCCCCACAAAGCTGATTTCAATGTGTCTGTAGCTGGATGTGGCCTTACCTGTGTGTATGCTAGAGTAGACTTGAGGGCCTGACGCAGCAAGGATAGATTAAGCGTTGGCATTTTGTGTGGAAAGGCTCCACCTTAGCCCAGGCTGAGCGGCATGGGATCCATGTTTCACAACCATAGAGTAGCATGCAGAGGATACAGTTTGAATGGTTCCTGAACTGAGTTGTCATGCTGAGATTATGTTGATTCCATATTCACTGTAAGCAACTCATGACAGACACTGTACTGCCAATCTTGTGGAGAACCTCCATGGGAGAGTTGAAGGAACTGGTGAGTATAGAAACCAAACAGCAAAATCTGGAGGCTTTTTGGGTATGGACCTGATGCTGGATTTTGCAGCTTTGTCTTGACCACAAAATATGGAGGCCAGCCTTAGCTGACTCCTCCATTTGCTGGAATACCTTGTGAAACCTGTTGGGGTTCTGTATTAGAAGAACAATGTTGTTCAGGATACCATGTATAGCAACTACAGAGTTTGCAGATCTCATAGAAAGGCAGCTTTAATTTGCCCCTAGGTAAGACAAGTAGTCCTGTGGCACCTAAAACTGTGTCTAGACTACATCCCTCTTTTGACAGAGGGATGCAAATTAGACACTTTGAAATTTCAAATGAAACTGGGAGTTGAATTTCCCGTGCTTCATTTGCATAATCGCGTCATGGTGCCTTTTCAAAAAAGCGCCATTTCAAAAGTAAAACTGGGATCTAGACGCAGTTCTTTTGAAAAGGGCAGGCTTTTTCGAAAGGTCCTATAAACCTCATTTTTTGAGGAGTATAGGATCTTTTGAAAAAGCCTGCCGTTTTCAAAAGAACCGTGTCTAGACTGCGGTTTTACTTTCGAAATGGCACTTGTTTGAAAGAACGCCATGCAAATGAAGCACGGGATATTTAAATCACGGGATTATGCAAATGAAGCATGGGCTATTTAAATCCCCGCTTCATTTGCAATTTCGAAGTGTCTAATTTACATTCCTCTGTCGAAAGAGGGATGTAGTCTAGACACAGCCTTTGAGACTAACAAATATATCCATCACTTGGTTGTACTGTACTGTGTGGTAGCAAAGTGCTAGGGTGTTGAACTTTCACTTCAGCTGATTACAGATGTGCTTATTGGTGGCATCTTCAATTTAATTTTCTGGAAGACATCCAATAGCCATGGCTGACATGTTAGGTGCCTTTGGCCAGTCTTCTGCTTGGTGGATTAGCAAAGGATGAAGGTGAATCAGAGGCTATGTCTAGCCCGCAGGCTTCTTTCGGAAGAACCTTTTTTGGGAAGAGATCTTCTGAAAAAACTTCTGCCGAAAGAGAGTGTCCATACACAAAAGCACATAAAAAAAGTGATCTGGTTTTTTGAAAGATAGAGTCCATTCAGTGTGGACGCTATCTCGCATGTAAGCTGTGATTACTATGGACGGAGTGGCCACCAGGACACCTGTGCTTTTTCCTCTTTCCTCCTCTTTTGAAAAAGTCCCACTTCTGCATCCACACATGCCTTTTTCTGAAAGAGCTCTTTCAGAAAAAGGTTTCTTTCTTGTAGAAAAAGGATTACCAATACTGGAAAAACCCCTCTGTTCTTTCAATTTTCTTTTGGAAGAACACGATTGCAGTGCAGACATAACTCAGGTTTTGTCAGGAAAATGGCTATTTTTTCCGACAAAACTCTGTAGTGTAGACATACCCAGAGAGATCAGGTAACCTCAACAATGTCGAGCATGTTAGTTAGGACAGAGAATCTATTGCTGACAGCTATACAAAACTTGTTGGCTAAGCCCAGCATGCAGAGAGGTGCATTAATATCAGACATTTTCATCACCGAGTTTACTTGCTCATAGCAGTGTCAGTACCATGCAGGCCACTCGGTAATTATCTGTCTTTGCAGCACATTCCACTCCACAATGTACTCTGCAGAGAGGCCTGTCATGTGTAGTAATGTGGCTCAACACCTTCTGAGAGATGCTGTCATGAGAGATCCAGGCCATACATTGTACGCATTGCTGCTCAAACCAATGGAAAGATTCAGAGGTGCAGAATGTGAGCAAACATCAGGAGCTATTGCAGGGATACCCCCTACTGTAATGGCCATTGACCTGTTCAAGCCCAGTTTGCATTTAAGTCATCCAGGGCCACAAGATTATCATATGTAGGGACAGAGCACATGAGGTCCCAACTGATCGTAAAAAATGATCTTTGATTAAATCAGCAAATTCAGTCAGTGCATAGGCTACTATGACAGCAAGGTAACCATGCTGATGTTTAAATGTGCAACAAGTAGTTACGAAGACACAGGCATTCAGGGAGGGCCTAGCCTCGCCTTACATGAGGTAGCATTATGACTGTAAGTAGATAGGATTCCCAGAATATAGAAGCAATGAATCTTCCACCTTGTGGCATCCTTGAGCTATCAGCTTTGCTCCCATTAGGCCTGAGATTGATATGCCAAGATGGTCTATTTCACGTGCGATTACAACCAAATGGCCATACCTGTAAAGAGCTGCAACATTCCAGGCTGCAATTTTGATGGAGGGGTGGCTATGATTGAACATAGTGCCATGGGATACTGCAGATGTGCCTGTTGACATCAGAAAACACATGTCCCCAGAAGGGCTTTGGCATGAGCCTCTCACAAGCGCACCAGGGGAAGACAGAACCAGCAGGACATCTGCAGCTGAGAGTAAAGCAGCAAGGGCTTCAAGCCTGGTGTGGAGGGTTAGGTTATTCATGTTGATCAAAAGCAAGTGCAAACAACTGTCCCAAGGAGTACCTTGTTCCACTGGGATGAGATGGTGGCACAGTAATGCAAAATGTTTCCTGGTCTACAAATACTGGCTTCATGCTATATGACCCAAGCTTTTGAGTCATTCTTGGTAACTTCCTTCCCCTCAGGTAGCTAGGCATAGCTGCTGTCTTGTGTCTTTGCTGTCAGCATTAGCCATTACTATTAGGGTTTTTGTTGGATCTGTCCAACGTGCATAATAGTCAAAGCAATATTTTGGATCAGCTTTTATCACTGATGACATAGTCCATTGAGCAGTCCCCTATTTCAGATATTACACCCCTCCACGATGATGATGCGCAGGTCAGACAGAGGGAGAATTAAGACCTGTGTAGACTTTCCCCCTGTCCCAGTCTCAGTTTAAAACAAATAGTGATAATGCCTCTCCCACCCTCTGTTTTTTTTTTTCCAATTAACTCAAACAATTATTTTAAATTAATTAATAACTACCAGTAGAAGTAGGTAAAGGGCATTGGAAACTATCTCTGTCTGATTTGTATCACAAGTACTTCTGCGTGGTTACAGTCACATGTTTGATTGACTTGGCTCCCAAGCTGATGTTTATACACTGTTGTATTCATCTTGCTCAGATGACTGTGACATGCAACCCGTATGCAGTGAAGCTGACAGGGGAAGCGAGGAGAACCAGACAGATGACAACTTCTCCATTTTTCAGAGCTGATGCAGGATGATCTGTCACCTAATGATAGGCCACCGCCTGTCATTTATTTACTTACAGCTGTAATGTGGGTAAAATGAGCAGGAAAGAAAAAAGTGACAAGAAGCGAGCAAGAGACTATTTACATTTCTTCCCCCAAAGACAAATGCACTGTGTCTCTTCAGGAATACAGTATTGCCACGCAATATCCTGCATATCCATCAGTTATTTCTACAGGCTATGAGAACCATTTCCGCTTGTGCAGGGTACTACGGCAGTTGAATCTTTTGCAAGGTATGTCTGCAGACCCTGCTAGGCCCACTTCTAACCCACACCTGTTGTGATCTACAAGGAGACCCTTTCTACAGTACATGGGGTGCACAAGTGTGGTGGCCTCCATATAGGAGACTGAACCAGGGACTTAACTGAAAAGTATAAATTGCTAGAGCTAAAGATCCAGGCTATCTAGCTGAGAGCTCTAAGGGCACTTCTACACAGCGGGGCTAAAGTCAAATTAAGCTACACAACTTCAGCTATGTTCATTGCATAGCTGAAGTCAAAATAGCTTAACTCGGCTTTTGGCGCTGTCTACGCAGCAGGAAGTTGAAGGAAGAACACTCCTCCTTCGACTTCCCTTATTCCTCATGAAATGAGGGTTACAAAAGTCGGAGTAAGAAGTCCTCCAGCTCAGCATTCTTTCAAAATAAAGGCTTGTAGTGTCGACACGCACTATGTTATTTCAGAATAATGCCAGTTATTCTGAAATAACACTGCTGTGTAGACGAACCCAAACAGACTCCTCTCCTGTGGATTGGACAAAGTGGGTTAGAGACAAATGTTGACCTGTGGCTTACACCGCCAGTGTTGTGTGACTGGTCCATCAGATGACCCCACTGAGGTGCAAAGGACCTTGTGCTGCCTTTCCTACCACTCCTGTGAATATCGTTCATGAGGTCCAAGTTGTTCATATGGGACATAACGGGGATGGGGGACTCATTCTCATTTCTGAAAGGTCCGGTTCAAGTTGCATATTAGCCTTCAGAGAGAGGTGAAAAAGAATCCCCACACGCTACATTGAGCAACGAGCGCACAATACGGCATTGCATTTTCTTACTTTTCATCTGCTTTGGGGGGAGATGCATGGGGCTTTTGGACTTGCCATTGATTTATTTATTTTAGAGCAGGCCAGGGGCCATTCACCCTGTGGCTGCACTCACAATATCTCTCATATATACCATATTTTGTCTTAGTAGTTTCTTCCCTTTATTATTCAATAATGAAATATTCAGAAAGGGGGGAAAAGAGGATTTTAAACCAAAAGCGCCTCAATGCAGTTGTTTCAGTTAAGTGCCCAGGTGCTTCCATACCCTCTCCCATGTCAGTGTGATAATGAGTAGTGTTCTTGGCATTTAATGGAAGAAGCCATAATGTAGGTGGGCTATCTGCATGAAACAGTCATCTTCCATCCTCCCTGCTAGTCCTGATTCAAGGAGGCTTGTTGGACTGGTGAGAAGGAGAAGATAGGCAGAGCATGCTCTACCCTGGTCATAGCTGACAGACAGTCCCTTGCAGACTTTTGCCAGCTACCAAACCTGCATTGATTCTATGTACTAGGCAGAGAATCAGGGAGCCATAATTGATGGTTTTCCTTCCTTCTCTTTGCTGAGTATTAACTGGGCAAAGTAGAGAATCTGGCCCTTAGAATCAACTCCTAAAATGCTTGAGTTCCTATAGCATCTCATCGGATTTGTGACACCAAGACACATGATTTTACATTCACAGAACACAGAATTGATATATAGGAAAAGAGAGAGAATCCGTTGTCCTATGACTTAAACAAAAGTTTTTTTTGGTGAAGACTTTTTGATACAATGGAGCACGTACTCCCTGAAATGGCCATTATAGATATAAAATCTGCTTTCACCTACTCAGATGTCCAGTTTAAGTCAGTTCTTCATTTATAAACATTAGTGTTCATAATCTGCAAACACAATATTAAGTTCCCCATATAAGAGTTTTTGGGTTATTTTGGAGAGGGAAAGGGAAGGAGGATTGTATATTAGTATCAGGGCTTACAACTGTAATGGCTTCAGAGTCAAGATTAATAAACTAAGATCAATATTTTTCAATACTTATTAATATTAAATATTTCATTTGGGGGCATAATGGAATATTGGATTTCTAGCAGACCCATTGGTACACACGATTATACAACTATGTTTACGTTATACGTTCACGTTATATACTTTTAATTAACTTTCCCTTTTGTGTAAATTTTGATCTAATAAGTTTCTTATTTTGAATAGAGAGTGTAATTAACAAATACCAATAGGTAAGTCATTAAAAAATTAATTCTGGCTGGGATGATTTAGTTGGGTTGGTCCTGCTTTGGGCAGGGGGCTGGACTCGATGACCTCCTGAGGTCTCTTCCAGCCCTAGGATTCTATGATTTTATGATTCTGTAGCTGCATAGTGATGCACCTATACGGCACAAACTCTAACTAATGCAACTTCTTTCCTTCCTCCCCTTAAAAATCATGGCTTCCTTGATAATTTCTATCTGGGTTTGGCCCATATCAACATTTCACAGCATAACCTAAGTCAAACACATGGAAGCTATAAGAGTTTAAAGGAAAACAATGGCGAAAGACACTGTATTTTCTGTACCTTTCATCCCAACGGGAGGTGAATCAAATAAGTTTAGAATAGTTACTACCCCCTTATAGAGAGTCTATTTAGAGGTGGTTTGGGATATTTTGGCTATCTGATCTGCCTTAAAAAAATCTGTCTTTAGCTAAGGGTTTGTCTACACTTAAAGTGTTGCAGTGGCAGCAGTGCAGCTGTGCTAGCTGTACTGCTTCGTGAAGATGCTACTTATGCTGACAAGAGAGCTCCCATTGGTGTAGATATTCCACTCTGTCTACACTAGGGTTGGTCAGTATAACTACATCACTCATGGATGTGGATTTTTCACATTCCTCCGTGATGTAATTATACCTACATAAGTTTGTAATATTGACCAGGGCTTACGTTAGACATACAGCCCCGATCTCAGCATGCTACATTCTCTATTGCCTTGCCTCTTGTTTAGTCATTTAAACCTGGGAAAAGTACAAAGCGGGTGTAAAAAGCAACTATGATTTTGTAGCATTCTATTCTTACACCCACTTTAAATTGCTGTGAGTAACTGCATCAAGAGCCAGGCAACTGAGAGCTGTACGGTGTATCTGAGAACATCACCACTAACTAGCCAGGAAATACAACATTCCCATAAGCGGAGCCTTTATTGGAAATTAACAAAGAAATGTTTCTAGGAATGAGAGTTCATGGGATATTGCATGAGACAGGGACATGAGGATGGATTTGTAATATAATGCTGTGATCTTTATTATTAGTCTTTCTGAAGTAAAGCAACTGGCAGTTAATACAGATGGTTGAGTACCAAATGCACAAATCTAGTACGTACCTCTAGATTTTTCATTTGGTATTTGCAGGAAGTCTGAAATGCTTCTTTGGAATGCCTTTTTCTCATTTCTCCTACCCTAGCTTTTTCCTAGCCTATCCTGACTAGGAACACAAATGCTTCATCTATACCAGCAGTGCGCAACCTGTGGGGGGTCGCGGCTGGCCGGTATTTTCTTTTCCCGGCTCGGCGCCCATACACGCAGGGGGATGGGGAGCGGGGAAGTGGCAGGAGTGGAGTGGCAATTAAGGGGCCACGCTTTTTTTTTTTCCCAACAAAATTTTTCCAGACCCCTTTTACTGAGTCTGGGGGGTCACAAATGCAAAAAGGTTGCACACCCCTGATCTATTCAATCTTTGCTAATCTTTGTACAAGTTTGTAGTCAATTAAATTAGGAGAGTGATTCAGTTCATTTTCATGAGCATTATCTGTGCATTGCTACTGAGCACTAAGTCCACAGCATACTTTTGAGGGACTTATCCCAAATGATAGCTTGTATTTATATAGCATCTTTCTCTCATCTCTTTGGATACAAAAGAACTGCTATATAAGCTATGCACATGCAGATCACTTTACCTACTGTTGAATTCATGCATCCTTGGTATCAAATATGGTGACTGGTTTAATCTCATACATTAGTAAAAAATGAGTTATGCAAATGAAGCTGCAGGAGGAATTTTTAAGTAGGTGGAATGTAATTACCTGAATTGGAATTGACATACAAACTCATGATTTAAAAATTCCATAGGATCTTTTATAACCATGCTTAGTCAGAACTTAAATTTTATATCTCATCCACAGGGTGATGAGATATAAAACCTCCAGCAATCATATTTCCTTGTACCTTGGCATTGGTTTAGTACAGACTCTGAGGCTATGTCTACATTGCGCATTCTTGCGCAAGAAGATATGCAAATGAGCCATGGCGATGAATATCGCTGCACCTCATTTGCATACCTAATAAGCCACCATTTTTGCATAAGGGGCTTTTGTGCAAGAAGGAGCAATCTACACTGCTCCTTGTGCAAAAACCCCTCTTGCGCAAGAGCCGTTCTGCCGCTTATTTTCAGGCAGAACGGCTCTTGTGCAAGAGGGTTTTTTTGCGCAAGAAGGAGCAGTGTAAACTGCTCCTTCTTGCGCAAAATCCCCTTGTGCAAAAATGGTGGCTCATTAGGTATGCAAATGAGGTGCAGCGATATTCATCGCCATGGCTCATTTGCATATCTTGTGCGAGAATGCGCAATGTAGACGTAGCCTGAGGGAAAAACTTCACCTGCTGAAGCACTATGGATACATCTTGCAACATATAAGTGTTGCTTATAGATCTTCCATCAAAATATTGAGATTATAACGGTTTCTAGGCAAGCTACACTGTTATCCTTTCTCAGGGGCTATGTCTAGACTACGGGGGTTTTCTGGGATACCTACGGGTATCCCGGAAAAACTCCGCCATGTCCAGGGAACGCGTCTGCTCTTCTGAAATTTTTTTGTGGAAGAGCAGACACACTCTTTCAGAAACCCTGTCTTCCTTGTGCCATGAGGAAGAGGAGGTTTTTCCGAAATTTGGCCCAGTAGTAGACAGGCCAAATTTCAGAAAAGCCTCTTCCGACAAAACTATCAGAAAAAGGTACGCAAATTGCAAAGCGCAATTTGCATACCTTTTTCCAATAAAAAGTGGCAGTATAGACATAGCCAGGGTCTCTGAGTGCTTTCTCTACAGATGTCAGGTCTTGGGCCTCTCCTCAGGTGATACAGAAACTGCTTCTTCAAAACAAACCAAGCTTTATTTTACCCAGAAGGAGCACAGAATTTAGAGAAGTAAATTTAAAATAAGTCATACATACACATTCCCATACCTAACCATAGCCAGCTGGCTGGTTTTGTTTTTTCCACATCTTTGAGTTGGGAGAAACTGCTTAGTCTTTTATAGCCAGGTCCCGTAGTCTCAAAATATTCGCCTTTTCATTGATACATCCTGGTCAGCCTTTCTGCCCTTTTCCTTTGTGTCTTTTAGCTTTTTTGTTTCCTTTGATCCCAGATTTAACTTTGGGGAAGGAACCCCATTCTAGAGTGAACAGAGCCAACTATTATTCTCTTAACATCTTTGAAGCTGGGTACCAGAGAAGCTGTCTTATCTGGGTCATTGCTTACCCTTCTTGGGTTACTAAACAACTCCCCTTTTTAGCCGTCCTCCTTTGATTTAACTATATGCATGTGGGCAAGTAACAATAATACCAAATCGAACAGGGAAACAGTCATATGTAACAAAGGCCTCACACCAGCCTTATACTGATTAGCTTCTGAGCTCTGGTAGGTTTATAGCACATGTAGCTATGGCTGCAGACAGGCCTGCCGACAGGGGGAGGCAAAGGGGGAAAACTGCCTGGGGCCCAGTGATACAAAAGGGCCCGGAATGTGGCACACCGGGCAGCACTGAGGACTGCCTTGGGAAGGAGTGCCACTCTCCACGTGGCGCTGAGAGCTACTTAGCTCCAGGTCCACCCTTTCTTCCCAAGACCCCACCCCTTTTGGGGGGTACAGAGCATTCCCCCACCCCATCTTACCCAGGGTTGCAGCCAAGCTGTGAGTCCCACTGATTGCAGATGAGGGTTACCACCTGACTGTTTTTTTTAAAGGCTTTCCCAATTGCCAGAGAAATAATTTAATCTGTCAGGTTTTTTGATGCTTCAGGGGGTACCGAATTAGACTGTACAGCAGTGTTTTTTAAACTTTTTAAGACTGAGGAACACCAAACAGTATTTTTTTTTAACGAGGAACACCAAGGATTTTTTGTTGAGCCAAAAAAAAAAGGGGGGGGAGGTCAGTGAGGGGGAGTTATTGAGCAAAAAAGATCGCCTGGCCCTTTAAGGGCAGCCATTTTGAACTCTGTTCTCCGTGGCACACCTCCGACTGCCTCGCAGCACACCAGTGTGCCACGGAACACAGTTTAAGAAACGCTGCTCTACAGGATAAACTTTAAAAACAACAAATGGTTTTTGGTAGCATTTTATAGACTAACAAAACATGTAGATGGTATCATGAAGCATAGCCCACTTCATCTACATGTTTTGTTAGTCTATAAAGTGCTACCAGACCATTTGTTGTTTAGGATTTTTGATGTGGGTCTAAAGATTTCTATCATTATCACCATACACTAGGGTATCTATATTAAAAGTTTCTGTGTCCAGGTGAAGATGCTGCATTGCTCCTATTTCTGCAGTTTAAACGGTGACAAATCAAAATAGTTGAAAAAATTTGCCCGCTGACAGGCATGCACAAGATGTGTGTTTGAGTCACTGGAATGATAGGAAGCCTGTGGTGTTATAAATCTGATCTATGTGTTATCTCTCTTGCTACTGTAAGTGGCTGTTGAAGGGTGGAGAGGGTTGCCAAGTTGCCTAGTGGTTGGAGGTTGGGGTTATGGTGGGCTTGCCTGGTGGGGGTGATGTGGCTAACTGACCACACACTTCAGGGTCCAAGACAAACCACAAGGCGAACTCAAGTAGGGTGCAGTAGCACACAGAGTTTACTGAGGCAGTTCCCTACCTATCCATGGGTGGGAAGTTCCTTAGGCTCCTCAGGCTCATATGAAGCAGCAAAGACAGCTCAATTGTCCTTTATGTATCAAAATGTTCTCAAAAAAACCTCCACAGTCCTGTGCCAGACTGTTCTTTCTTCAGAGGGCTCTGGCAGTTGGCAGACGTTCTGGGCTGGTCTTGTCCCTGTTCAGCCCCCCTCCCTGAGTTGTCCTTTTTCCTGTTTAACTTCCCCTTCATTACCTGACTGCAAAGACAGGTGGAATGGGGCTGAATGGAGCCACAGCAACTGGCTGCTTCAGTGTGGGTTTGGTTTACCTTAACACACTGAGCTCTGACTGAAATTTCAGAAACTGCAGAATTTGTGGGAGGCAGATGTCCTGATAAATTTGGACACTAATTTTCTGGTCTGAGTTTTCCTTCTTTGACTAGTAGCACATTCTGGAGGGTGGAGGAGATGAGAAGTGGAGATTTAGAACACAAAGATACAGAATAAAAAA
Organism: Pelochelys cantorii; assembly: GCA_032595735.1. Classification (NCBI taxonomy): domain Eukaryota; kingdom Metazoa; phylum Chordata; order Testudines; family Trionychidae; genus Pelochelys; species Pelochelys cantorii. The sequence continues at coordinate 106,844,068 of CM064327.1, forward strand.
AAAAATCTGGATGAATTACTGCAAGGAGTCAGGGTTATTGGGCAGATTCTTGCTGTGTCCATAGAGTCTCTGCATGGGAAGTCTATCTGTAAAACTCACATCATGTACCCTTATTCTAAAACAACACTCTTCCACATGACATGAAATTCCTAGTCTCAGTGTGAGTGTATTACCAATGTAATGTGACTTTTGGAAGGGTTACAGCACATTTTTAATGATGTATGAAATGAAAAATCCCTGTGTAATACACAGAAAGCATGTACAGTGCTTGGTGATACACTGCCAATAATTTTAACAAGAGTTTCCGTCTATCATTTTCCACTTCAGTCAGCAATGCATCTGATGTTCCCTGGGTAAAATATTCCCCTCCTTTATTACCTTTCTCAAGTCCCTCAATTTCACATTCTCCCCTTTGCACCAATTATCTGTTAATTCAAGATTCGTCCCCTTCCCAAGTGTATCAGTCTTTCTATAGTCACACCACCCTTTGCACTAGTGCCTCTCAACTTTTCTTGATACTTCATGGAAGCTCCTTTAGATGGTTATTCTATCTGACAACACTATGACTAAGGGATCCTTTGGGTGGTGGGGTGGTGGTGGCTGCCCCCACAGGGTGGGTGGGTCTCAAGCCCTCACCCTCTGGTGGCTCATTTCTTATCCACTACACCACTGGAGGAGCCCCCCTACCTCCCTACCTTCAGAGCCGCCCTTATCTTTCCTGTGTTCCAAGGGGTGCCTGCTCCGTACCTCAGGAAGCTTCTGGTGACAGATCCTTCGGTGGCAGATCCTTGGATTCTTTGCAGAGGGCACAGGGAGATGCATAAGGTTTGACAGGGATCCTCTCAGTTGGATATCTGCATAACAGTTCACCAACGAGTAATACTGTGAGTCTCTACCGAGATCCAGTAGCCTATTGGTCATCAGAATCATTGTGAAATGCATGTACAGATAATGTGAAAGAAAATTATGCACCTGTACTAAAAATTGTATTCTTGGAATTAAGTCTGGTCCACCAGGAGGTGACACATCTTAGGAATGCTCCTTTCAGGCTGGGTGTTAAGTGGAGCTGGTAAGCTGGGGTGTGCTGATGCTTTGGAGGCAGTGAACCTCTGAATACTGTGAGTGTCCATTGGGGGACACTCAGGAGAGACACTCCCAAGGCTCAGGGTTGGAGAATCCCGTTTGCTAGCCTATTAAGAGACAGCAGGGCCTGTGAAGGCCTAGAGGGAGGCGTTCATGTTGCCCATAGTTGGTGAAGTTGGGGAGCTGTCCTCTGGCAGGCACAAACAAGGCTTCCCCACCCTAAGGGCAGGTGGCAGCAAGGTGCTGCACAACTGTAGGTTCTCCTAGGATGCATCACAAACTCTTTCTCACAATAGCAGCTGTGATGGTCACAGCTGATCATTCCCCTCTATCTTGCTGTGAGCCAATTGGTCAGGTGGGTGGTTTGATTCTGAGGGTGGGCAGGCTCTCTTGGCTCTACCAGAGGTCTCACCTCACTGGTGAGAGCAGGCTACATCTCTCCTGGCTAGTGGGTGGAGACACAGAACTCCAGGAGGGAAGGAATAAGTGGTTTTCAAGAACATCTTTCTCAGTGCACACGGTTATTTCCCAGTCCCATCTAAGAACAACGTCTACTTTCTGAGTGTGTGGCGTGTGGGCAGCAGAGAGAGAGGAGGGGTGATGGTGACCTGGAATATATCTTTGTTGTAGTTACACTGACAAATCAGTCACTAAATATTATCCATTTTTATTGGGTGTGCCATTTCTCTAATGATCTTGGGCCAAATTATTATCTCGATTGCACCTGGGCATGCCCAGAGCAGCTCTACTAAAGTCATTGGAGTTATTCTGAATTTAGGTCCCGCTTCTGGAAAGCACTTAAGCACCTACTCAAATCTATCCTTATTCAGCAAAGTAGCTACACAGGTGCTTAATATGGCTGCTTTCTTGAGTTGGCGGTGTCTTAGCAGCGTAATAGAGAGTGTGACCTATTAAGAGTAAGCATGCGTGAATATATTTGTGTGTATGTATTATTTGTGTAAATGTATATATTAAGGGTGAAATCCCAGCCGTATTCAGGTCAAGGGCAAAACTCCCATTGGTATCAATGACACCAGGATTTCACCCTCTTATTTATATATAGTGTGTGTCTGTGTGTGTAAAAATAATGTGAGCATATAAAATAGATAATTCCTGAATTTTAAATTCTGGTATTTACAAAATGCCCGAAAGCACAATAGAAACAGGTTTTCAAATAAGAAACAGTGTTTACTGGCTGCCTTTCACTTCCTTGATCTCATAAAGATACATTTGTGTTTCACACGAAGCAGCCTTTGCAGGTGCACAATAAGCAATCAAGGCTCACCCCATGCATATCAGGAGAAACCACATAATATACACACAGTTTGGCTTAATCCAGTAAGGCAAAAACCGGCAACAATTAAGTGATGTCATCCCATGTATCTGTCATTCTGCCTCTTTTTCTGTCTGTACCCGAACCTGAAAACTTTAATTAAAAATAATTGAAAATAGAATCAAATATTTTGTAGCTGAGTTGTCCTTAAAAATATGAATGAGTCATTTAGATAACATTCACAACACCAGTAGCTCAGGGGCACTTTAGAGAATACGTTTCCATGCACAGACATTTGAAACCAAAATTGCAATGTTCTAAATGGAATTAGATGAGTGAAACCATGTCATGCTGAGATGAAATATAAATAAGTGCTTAGGGCCCACTCTATGAAAAATGGATGCACTTTTTTTAAAGCATTTTCTTCTGCGGAGGTTTCACTTCTGTAGGACCTTTTTGTGGGATTGTTGGTTTCCCCCCTCCCCTTCGTGTAGTAGAATGTGGTTTTGCTACTCACTTAAACCCTTCTTTCAGCTCAATCTCTATCTCTGTATTAAGCCCCCATGGACCTACAGAAGCCAAGGGCAGATGGATACAATGGGCATTGTGTGTTCAAAGGTACAATCTACAGAAAATTCATTTGTTAAAAGTCTTGGAAACATTTCCAAGGAGGTTGCTTCATAAATAGTGTCCATGTGGGGCAGATCTGACTTGTGCTGCTGTCTTTTGTGCAGATATTCCATGAGGATATAATATGCCATTTACTCTCAAATTGATACATATAGTAACATTTAGGATAACTTTTTCTAAATCCCAGTCCCAGCTCAATCTCTCTCCCCTCCAAAGCTCCCACCTCCCGCCTCTTCATCTCCTGTCCTAGCCTCCAAACCATTCCTTTCTTTTTTTCTCACCATCACCATTAGAAACATTTTCCAAGACCCTCTTTTATTTTGTACCAAAGCACTCACATTACTGACCTACTCTCCAACCTATAAAGAAGGGCATGGATGCATCCTCCTCTCATCCCCCATTTACTTTATGCATCCGCTAGAGAGCAATAAAAGGGCATCTTCATCTCTCAGATTCTGAGCACACAGCCTCCACTGTTCTGCATAACTCTGGTGGGGAGACTAAGGGTACATCTACACTGCATACTTATTTCAAAATAACTATTCCAGAATAGGCTTTATTCCTCTTAGAGTGAGGTTTACAGATTTTGGAATAAGCTGTCCATTATTTCAAAATTATTTCGAAATAACAGAATGGCTATGTAGACACTCAGATTGTTATTTTGAAATAATGCTAGTTATCTCGAAATAACGGTGCAGTGTAGATGTACCCTTAGTGATTATTTCTAATGGTCTAAAAATTTACTCCAGCCTGTTGAACCAGTCCTATCTGGTAAACAGCAAAACCACTTTTTAAAAACTTTTGTTAATGAGAGAAGATTCTCTCTCTCTCTCTCTCTTCCCCTCCCCTCCCCCCCCCCCCCATTAATGAAACAGCCTTCCTTCTCTGGCTTTTTACTGGCTTTTTACTTTGAAACATTATATGCAATATATTTAGGGCATGGGGGGAATTTGACCCTCTGAGGTTCTGAATGCTCTCCATTCTTATTGGCTTCAGCACAGAAAGGAGGGATGGATTCATGGATAGCTAAATGCTGAGGGCATGATTCTGATCTCTCACCAATGTAAATCAGGAAATGATGTCAACAGAGTTAAATTATGGTAAGTGAGATCAGAATCTTGTTCTCTGTGTGTCCCATATGCCCTTTGGGTGTACAAAATGTCCAAACATGTAGTTTTCTCATCTAGGGCCTGATCCAAAGCCCCTTGAAGTCAGTGGGGAGAATCCCATTAGTTTTACTGGTCTTTAGGTCAGGCCAGTTGGGTTTCATTTTAAACTTCGGTGTTATATGTTGGGCACCCAGAACTTGTATTTGGGTGCTCACATGAGCAACTAGGTTTTTGAGAACTCAGTCACTTGGGGTACATCTACACAGTAGCGTTAATAACACAGTGCAAGTCTACACTGCAAGCCTTTATTTCTAAATAATGGTGAGCTGGAGGACTTCTTATTCCAGCTCATGGTAACCCCCATTTTATGAGGAGTAAGGGAAGTCAAAGGGAGAGTGTTCTTCCTTCGACTTCCTGCTGTGTAGACCGTGCCAAAAGCCAAATTAATCTATTTTGACTTAAACTACTCAATTGACGTAGCTGAAGTTGCACAACTTAATTTGACTTTAGCCCTGCTGTGTAGACATACCCTTAGGTATCTTCATTTGTCATATAGCAAAACTACAGTGAGTTGTTCCAAGTATAACAAATGAGCCTAGGGCGTACCACACAGCCTGAGTTACCCAGAAAATCACTTCTGTTATATACATTTTAATATTATATTGCAATTTTTGCATATTGCATCACATGTCTTGGGATGGGCTTGGTTACTTGGTTACAGCATGCTCTGTGCATACAAAGTCCATGCATGACTTACTCTTCAGTTTACACTCCAGGCTTATTTTGCCTTCTGTAAATGGTTCCCCCTTATCTTAGCTAGTATAGACATTTGGGGTGCGTCTACAGCAGGACTTAGCTCAATTTGTGTAGCTTATTTCGAGTTATGTCAATTGCATAGCTTATTTCGAAAGAGCTTATTGAAAAATTGGGAACATCTTCACAGCAGTTATTTCGAGAGAGAGCACTGTTCCTCCGACTTCCCTTACTCCTCGTACGATGAGGGTTACAGGAGTCGGAGTAAGAATTCCTCCAGCTTGACAGTATTTCAACATTATTTGGAAATAACTGCCTGGTATGTAGACATGAACTAAGTTATTTTGGAATAGCACTAGTTATTTCAAAATAGTGTTGCAATGTAGACGTACCCTTGGAGTCTGAGCTGACTGACCCTATTAGTCTATGACTTACCTATCCTAGTTAGCACAGATATTCTGTTTCCAGCCTATGCATTCATTTACTTTCTATTCCTGTCTCCCAAGAAATGAAGCCTCAACCATGCTTCATTCATGTCAAGCCAGGCCTACAGTATGTATGTCTTGAAAAATATATTTCACGATCTGTGACCCATGCAGGATTGACTAACAAATTTTTCCTAGACAAAGGAATGTTGATTTACCTGTCTGCCTTGGAACTTGTGTAAGTTAAGCATTCTAAACTAGCGCTATGAAAACTTCATTTTAAAAGGAAACGAAGTGTGTGTGTGTGGGGGGGGGGATTTGAACTCAGCAAGGGAGAGAGCATTGCAGTGTGAATATGTGGGTGTGTGTGGGAGTGTCTAACTCTGGAAACAAAGACATTAAACTTTTTGGGAAAATATAAAGAAAAGCAATGGTATCCATTTTACTGAGGAACCTGCATGGGGGAAGATCATGATTCATGAATATTATGGTGCCAGGTTTGACTGAAAACCAGGAAGCTCTGCAGAAAAAATGTAGGTGAGAGACTGTTTTATACAAAGGATTATACAAACCTTAATCTAGTGTACATGTGTTATACTTTTTTTGGTGTGTGTGTGGGGGGGAGGGGGAGGCGGTTCATAACTGGTCACTGTTAATATTACCGTTGCTCATTTGCTCTTAAATCTTTACTTTTGTTCATAAACTTGTATTTGTTTTTGTTTTTACTATAAATAGGTTACAATGCTATAGTTTTTATAAAGGACCAGCTCCTGAGTTGAACCAGGCTAGCTGTGTGAGCACTGTTTCTTTGGAGACAGCTCACTTAGTTGCTATTGTCAGTGTCCAGAAATGGGCTGGATATTAGAGAGAGAGAAGTTGGGCTTGATGAGTGCACTAGTCTGCACAGATAGGATGAGGTCTGCAGAGACCTATAAGTCAGTGATGGTGGGACCAGAGGCTATCGATTGCAGGGAGCTGAACCATAGTTGGCATAAACAAGACTGCTTCACGCTAAAAACAGGCAGTGACAAGGTACCTCACAACCAGGAGTGCAATGGGGAGGATCACAATGTGCACATTCTGCTGCTTTTTCTCATTGAAACAAATGACCCCCTGTGAGTAAAAAGCTGAGAAGAGAGTTGCAATTGTAAAGTCAAATTCTGCTTCTATTTTTACTGGTGTATGTATAAAAAAAAAAACTCCACTGACTTTGCTAACTGTTAACAATCATTTGTAACTGTGTGTTATTTTGGTAGATAAAGAAAAAGTCAAATATATTTAGCCATGCACTTCCATAAGCGATTTATTACTGCCATGGTGAAAGGTTTGTAGTTGGTGAGTGACAGAAAATTCATGTTCTGTTTATAGTGAAAGACCATTTCAGCTGCACAGATGCATATATTTATTACAAAGACCCTCTAGTTCAGGAAATATCATTTGGGAGTTTTCTTCGGGCACTGTTGCCTCCCATTTGCCAAAAATAGTCATATTCCACAATTTACATGGCAAGTCAACTTTGAGACTTGTATTCTAAAATGTGCTCCCAGATGATGAATTGCATACTATGTCAACTACGTCTTTGTCATGAGATTCTATTTCCTATTTATAGTTGAAATGAAACACTTGAGACAAATTCTAAACCAAAGCAATTTCATAGAAATCTCATAAATTTTTCCTTATGTGTGCATCAGTTTTAAAAAAACCTCCTGTGCTATCTTTTCAGCTCTGCAGGAACTTTTCAGCAATCAACTTGTTTTGAGATCAAAGTAGGAGACTCTCAAGATTGTGAAACTCATAATGTATCCATGTAATCTAGATACCATGCCTTTTGAGTATACTCTCTTTCAAATGCTAAGGGGAAAGAACACTTAATCATCATACAGTACAAAAACATCCAAAATGTGATAGTTTGGGGGATAAAAAATAATTATCTCCATAACAGATGAAATTATTTAGTTACTTTCCTTGGCTCTTCTTGCTTGCTTGTTTGAAACTATAAGTAATTTCTGTGAAATTTGTACTCTGAAAACTTTTTTCCATATTTTATTGCTTTCAAGATTCACACTCTCCGTTTCTTTCCTTTGAAGTACATCATTTATTCACCTTATGCACAATAATCTGCTCTGTTGTAGAGTTTGGGATAGCAGGAACTGGAATAGGATGCTTACTTAGAGATACCACTGTGAATGTCTGAAAGCAAGAGATGCATCCATCTCCTCCCACTATGCACAACCCTAATCAGCGTTGGTAAGCCAGTTTCTCATTAATGGAGTTCTCAGTGACAATAAATCTTTCAGTTAGAAATATGGGGAAAGGATAATAACTCCCTGTAATGTGCAATGCAACAAATACATAGTGTGTATATGTTATGCACAGTCTTCAGTCCAGTTTCTTTTAGCTGCGTCATTTGCTTGCAACTGGGGAAAAACACCTGCACTTTACTGAAATGCTATTTCTGTCAGTTACTTGTGTGCAAAGTGCATGTGGAAAGTGGGGATTTATGAGAAATGAAGCATTGTGTTGAAGAAACATGGAGTGGAAGGAGAGTTGCTAAAGTAATAATGATGCTTACCCTTTTTTACGGCACTTTGAAAACATAAAGAGCTGAGTAAAATATTGAATAATTGAGTCTTTCTTTTTTTATTATAGTTCTAGCCCCAAAAGATACTCCTCTTCCATGTTTTAAATGCGTAGTGCTGAAATAAATGTAATTACACTGAGACTTAATATAGTGGCTTACATGCTACTAAAGCTTTGAATCACAAATGCAGCTCTGATAGGAACTGTTGTCACAGTGTGGGAGAGAATGAGAATGTATGTCAGGTATAGAAAACATAGAGAATGATGTCTGCATAATTACCAAGTTGTGAAACTAGCCATCAAATTGAGAATTAAGGTGGATATAGAATCCTTTCAAACTGTACACCTGTGCAGGAAACCAAGAACAGCATTTGGAGTTAGAGGTTTCTTAACTTTTAATGTTGAATTTCCTTTGTTAGTGTGAGTTGTACACAAGGATTTTGTTGTTTGTTTGTTTGTTTGTTTGTTTTGTTTTTTGTTCAGATTTGCATGGCAGAGAGGCAAAACTAGCAACTGACTAGCAAATGGGACAGTAACATCTCAGATCTGAGGGCCAAATCATAACTATCTCTGGGTGCATTATAAGCAAGAGAGCGAGTACAATGCATAATGGAGGCAGACATTACTTGGCTATATGGGCTCTGACAGTGGGTGCAGGCTGTGGGAGTGGGGCCAGGGATGTGGGTGTTGAGGTGCAGGAGGGGGCTCTGGGCTGGAGCTGAGGGGCTCAGATTGTGAGAGTGGGCTCATAGCAGGGGCAGAGGTGTAGGAGGGGTGAAGGCTCTGGCTGAGGGTGTGGGTTTGGGAGTGAGACCAGGAATGAAAGGTTTGGGTGCTAGAGGATGAGCAGGACTGGAGCAGGGGGGTGGGGTATGTAATGGGGGTGGGGTGCAGGCTCTGGCAGGGAGTTTGGGTGCAGAACGGGGCTCAGGGCCAAGGCAGAGGATTGAGGTGCAGGATTCAGGATGAAGTTATGGTGCAGAAGATATTCCAATCTGGAGCAGGAGGTTTGGGGTGAGGGATTCAGCCAGGGAGCACTTACCTCAGGCAGCTCCTGGTCAGCAGCACAGCATGCTAAGGAAAGCTCAATCTGGCTCCTGGAATGGCTGGAATGTCCATCTCCTAGGTGCAGGGCAGCCAGGCAGTTCTTTGAGCTGCCTACATCCACAGACTCACTCCCACAGCTCCCATTGGCTGTGGTTCTTGGCCAATGAGATTTGTGGAGCCGGCACTCAGGGCAGGGACAGCACGTGGAGCCTCCCTGCACTTAGGAACCACAAGGACCTGCCATCCGCTTCCAGTATCCACATGAAGCTAAGAATAGAAGGGATCCTGCCTTATCTCAGCTACATTTAATAGCCCATTCAGTGGTGCTGACTAAGGCCACCAAGATCTGTTTTTGACTAGATGTTCTGGTCAAAAATTGGATGCCTGGCAGCTCAAGATCTAGACATTGGCCTCTAGTGCCCGTTCCTTAATCTGGTTCTATATAAAGCACTTAGGGCTTGTCTACGCTACTAGTGTTCAATTTAGCTGGTCTAGTGAAGACCTGCTAATTCGAACTGAGAGGGTGCTCCTCACAAGGAGTAAGGGAAGCCAATGGCAGCTTTTGCTCCCATCAACCTCCTGCTGTGTGGACAGCACGAAAACTCAATTTAAGATACATGTATCTTAAGTCAATTTTCCCCTTTAGTTAGAGGAGGCCTTAGAGACCTTAGTAAGAAGCACTTTTAAAGATGATAGGGTTCTTCATAAATAAAACCCCACCCCTAAATGTCTATAGAAATAGGGACATCCCAGGATTTTATACTGATCAAAAAATACCTGAATGCTTTTCTCTTCATTTATCTTGACAACCATAGGATGCAGCCTAGAAATAAGCTGAAAAAGAAAAATTACCACTCAGCACGTTGCATGGATTGGAAAGTTCACGACAGTTACTAAAGGAGAATTGTGTTATGAACATCATAGATCACATTTAACAGCTGGTTACAAATAGTTCGCAAATAAGAGCCCAAACTGGCAATGCTAACTACACCAGCAGTCCCTTGTTATGCTGCACAGAGTCCCATTGAAGTCAGTGGAGCTACATATATGTTGGTAGATAGATCAAATAAGCAGACACACTGAATTCCTAAATCTTCTTTTTGGGGTTAAAAAGTCTCAAAGCTTAATTTTTAAAAAATTAAGTTGTTCTTGATTAATTAGACCACACCAAGCATATGAAATTGATATTGCTGTTTTACACCATAACTTTAAAATACTTAATTTCTTTCTTCTTTCCTTTCTCCTCCCTCACATATCTTCTCCATCTCTTCTCTTCCTGTTCGCTGCACTCAATTGACAGAGCCTCACTTTAAATTCAGAGCTATTTTACAAAATGGCTCCTCTATCACTAGCTTTGCATGCTCTAAATGTCAGCTCTGATTTTCAACTGCCTCTTGCCCGTTTAAGTCAGATAAATTTGTTCACTGTTGCTAGATTGTCTTGCCTATTTTTAACCAAACCCTTTGGCTGGGAGTAACAATAAAGTTCTTTTGCTCAAAGACGGTCTGGTGTTTTGTTTAGGGTTTGTAGTTAGTAAATGCTTCTGTACGGATGCACCCATGTTATACACCTGGGGCCAGTGTCTCTAAGAAAACTGCAATAAAATTACATAATTCAAAACATATTCCCAGGTAATATTTTCAGTTATGCAAAATAAACGGACCAGCATATGAATATAAAACTGTGCTTGAAATGGTGTTTTTCTTTCACGTGGAAATAAAATGAAAGACCTTGTAAATATTTGGATTGATTCAGTCACTAGACTTTAATTTAGAGAACTCATTTACTGTTAAAAGCCACTCACTGCCCAACAGAAAATCTAGTCCATTTAGTTACTGTGTTGTGTTGCACAAAAGCCAGTGCCTCCTACAATGGTAATAGCTGAATATTTTCACTGCTCATGCAGTTTCCTTTGCTAGCTGCTGGTTCATCAAAAATTCTAATCAACTCTGATCTAACATAAAGTGCCACACGGCATTCATCATCTATTTTAGCCTTTAATGCGCCATGCAGGTTTTAATCAAAGGTATGCAACCGCTAGCAAAAAAGAAAGACAAGAATTATGACAGTGTCCTATCCAGGCATCACAGGCAGCAGATAAGTTCACCAGCCCCATGCCAAGAACAAATGCAGGAATGTAAGAGGTGCCTCCATTTGAAATGATTGCAGAAAAACACAACTGTGGTTTCTGGGATAAGTTTTCAAAACAATGCACAGACATCTAGCTGTACAACTCCCTATAACACTGACACTCATATAAACAGTGCAGGCTTGCACACTGCAGCTCGAAGGCTTCTCTTGAGATGCAGGAGCACCCTTAGCTGTCACTCCTTTTGGCCAGGGCTTTGCATGATTGGGCCCAAAGTCCTTTTCCCACTGTCTTGTCCTGCAAATTGTTTCATGCTTGCAAAGCATTGGAACCTTTTTTAAAAAAATTGAGCAGCACGTTAAATCAAACAATAAATACAGCTGAATAGCAATCAGGTTAGCATAGAAAATAAGAAGAGCTGGGCTTACATTTTTCCCTTAACCTTTGGTCTGGTGTCTTTTCTTCTTCTTTTTTTAAATTTCGTTTTTCCCCTTACAATGTTTCATCAAAAGACCGTATGTCAGCCTCTGCTTAGCATATTTTAGATTCTGTCGGTTTATATTGCATCATTAGCACTATTTATGTGTTTCTTATTTCAGTTTCACAGGAATAAATTCACCTCCCAATTTAGCACATCCCAAGGAGGTGTATGAATTACTTTAAAAGGGTATTCAATATTCATGATGGTTTGAACGACCAGTAAACTGCCCTGTTTGATTTAAACATAAGATCTAGAGTCTGAAAGTGCCCATAGTTTGTTATTCCTAAGAAATATTCACATGATAACTTAGGCCATGTATACACTACAACATTATGCCAGACTAATTTCCACAGGCGTGCAGTGGCCACAGTTTTTAAATTGCTTGTGTGTGTTCACAGTGGGGTCCTGAGGTAGGCGGTGCATGTCCTCACCAGGAGCACTGTATTAATTGCATTGTCAGTGTGAGGCATAGTAGGATGGCTCCTGAAGGCAAGTAACAGTCAACCTAAGTAACATGGTATCTGCAGTCACACTGCGTTGACCTACTAATGTCAGCCATGACACTACACAGTTCAAGGAGGCGGTCTTACTAACTCGGCATAGAGGGGCATGCATTTTGTGGAAGGCACATTTAAGTGCCTTCCCCAGCTAGATGGACTCAAAGCAGCTTATGTTGGCCTGACTGTGTGATGTAAACTTAGGCCTCAGTACAGTGATGAATTCTGTATCAGCTTAATTTGGGTAGACATTGACCTGAATCTTCAGGTGCACTGAAGCAGTCCCACCTCAGCACAACCTGGAGAGTTGCTGGTCGGAGGGCGGGTTGGGCATAGGCACAAATCTGAGCTGTTCTAACTTGTGGCAGCTTTTGGTGGTTATGCCAGCTGAGGCAGTGGCATTGGAACAATTTTTAGGGTGGGGGTGCTGAGCCCTTCCCCCCCCCACACACCTGTTTGTGCCTTTCCCATGGTTAATAATGGCAAAGGCATCCAGTTTATCAGGTCTAGAGAGTTGGCAACTCTAGCCCCTTAGTGCCCCAAGCTGGGGCCGCAGCTGGAGGCTGCTGCTGAGCCCTGGGCCAAGGCCAGGAGCTGAGCCCCAGGCTGGCAGCGGGACCCCAGTGGCAGCGGAGCCTCCAGAACCAGTGGCCTGGACTCTAGAGCTGGCATAGATGGCAGGCTCTGGATCCCCTGGGCCAGAGTTGGTGGGTGATGGGACTCCAAGGGCTGGCAGGGCCTGAGAGGCTGGAAGGCAGCAGCGAAGCTAGTGGGATTCTGTTGGGGCCTCCCGGAGGGTGGAACCCAGGGCTGGTGAAACTGTTGGAGGGGCACCAGTGGGGTCAGCCCCTGGGCATGGGGAAGGTGGGTGCAAAACCTGGGGCTCGAGCAGCACCATCTGACTGATCAGGCCTACTCCTCCTTTGAGTAGCAAGCACAGGAAACGGAGGTGCAGAGTATGCTTTGCCTCTCCTCTGAGAGAGGTATCCTTAACTGCCTGCTTCTGGCGGCATCGGCATGGCTGAAGCAATACAAAGAAGAATGTGCATGTGGTGTGTGTGTCGGGGGGAGGACTAAAAATATGGCTCTCAAGACTGAGCATGCCACCTTAACTCTGTTCTATATGAGTTCTATTTAGGTGACCATATTTCCCTATGCTGAATATGGGACACCCGGTAAAATTACTTGTATTCAGGTGAGTTCAATGGTGCTCAGTCAGAACTATGCAGTACAAATGTTCAAATTAACAGCGAGTTGACTGAGCCCCTGTTAAAAAGAAATACTGAGTAGCTGGAGTCTTTTTATTTACCTTCTTATCTTTAAGGTTTGCACAGGGAGAGGTGACATTCCCATTCCCGTACATCTCTCACACAGGGGTGGGGATACTGACAGATCCAACCTCCCTAGCAGATGCTCTCCTCCCTCCATGCCTGGCTGGGCCCCTGGGATGGATCCACCTCTTCTAGTACCTGGCACTGTGTCTTCTCAAGGCAACATGTCGGGGGTGGGGGGGCACAAAGGGTCACAGGTCCCCTTCCCCAGATTTGTCAGGTTTCACACCAGAACATGACAGCAGCAGCAGCCTTTCAGCCCTGAGCAGGAGGGAAGGGATGGGAGCTGCTTCCAGCTGGAGGAGGGTGCAGGTGGTGGCAGAGAAGACCTGTCCTATATTTCTTCAAAGATCATCTCTTTCCTTCTGCCATCTCCCCTATGGCTGGAAGTAGCTTGTCCCGTTCTGCCCGCACAGTATAGAAAGGCAGCTAACACCTCCTAACTACTGCTGACCACCAACATAACCCAGCCACCTCCTGTCCCCTGGCTACAGCATGGGCAGAAAGGGGCTAAACCCTAAGGGAATCGGGCTGCAGGGTCTTCAGTGAACCTGGCCAGAGAGATGGCTCAGCAGGGGGACAGAAGACAGAGCAGCCCTGGTCTCCCAGGGGGCAGAACTAGGGTGGGGGGGGGGGGCACAGGGCAGCATGTGAAGAGGGTTCTAAGTCTTGGATCAAAGGTCTCACACTTGTCCTGGGTGCCAACCTAGCCAGGGGCAGTGGGGGAAGGAAGAAACCTGCCACCGAAGCTGTTAGTGAGCTGAATAATCTGGCCAGGGGCTGGTTCGCTGCATAGCACCAGGAACACAGTGCACCCTGCTGGGGGGTTATGGAGGAGCAGCAGTGTTTTTTGTGTGTGTGTGTGTGTGTGTGTGTGTGTGTGTGTGTGTGTGTGTGTGTGTGTGTGTGTGAGCGCGGTGGGTGAAGGGGCACTGTAGAGAGAGGACAGTGAAAAAGGAAGCATGTAAAGGCCCAGTAGGTGGGCAGCAGAGGCAACACATAACCAGACACCACCTGTCCACACTCACCAGACACTACACCAAGTAGCCAGTGCTGGCTGGAAATGGGTCAGAGGGAAAAGGGGGCAGCTGGCCAAAGGCTGGCAACCAGTAGGGACTGCACTGGTGGACTAGCAGGCGGAGCGGCCAGCCTCACACAGTGCATCTTTGCCTGACCACCAGCCTTGCACACTCACCCCCACATAACTCAAAATGTGGCGGGTAAAGCTATAGGCTCACTTGCCTGCAGTCAGTAATTCCCACAGCAGTAAATGGGAATTATACATGTCTATCCCAGAAAGGTGCTGAATGCTCTGGCTTGATTCAGCAAAGCACGTGAGTATGCTTAACATAAAGTATGTGAGTAGTCTGTATTGGGACTACATGTGTTTTGCTGGATCAGGCCAGAGCATTGAGCTTCTTAAAGGACTGAGCCCTGTCTGTCTTTTTGGAAATGCATTTACACCACATTCATTGCTACAGTGTCTGAGCCCCTACTGAAATTATCACCTGTTTGGTCCCTGCATCTTTATCTGCAATGTACATTATTTTGAAGTTTGAGATGAACCCAGACTGAAATCACTTCTGGCAGCAGCTTAATTTGAGGAAAGTTTGTGGATTAAGCCTCTCTCTACTTTCTGTTTTGGCCATTACACTACAGGTTGTAATGTAATTTCTCTTGTCTGGCACTCTCTGGTCCAGCTACATCAATGACCAGGCTTGATTTTAGTTTCCTGGATGCCCACTTACCATGCATGTGGCCAAGAATCCCACATTCCCAGAAAGTTTATTTACAGCCACCAGTCCTGGTGCTCAGTGTTCTGTGTTGTTATTTAGCTCTAATCTACCCCTAAATTTCTTCTAACAGCCCAGTAAGAAGTGGAAGTGTTGGCAATGCCGTTAGACAATATTGGCCTCCCATGGTTCAGCAAATTCTCTGATTTGGCACCAGTCAGTTCCCACGGGTGCCAGACTAGAGGTTCAACCTGTACTGTGCTTGTGTGCTGGTGATTTCCCATGGCACATGGGGCCAAACTAGAAAGGTGATATTTTTCAGATGAATGTGCAGTGGAAATGAGAATAAACAACCCCCCAAGATTGTCTATCTACATCACCTTGTTTGTTGGAGTGGGCTTATTGTATTGTTTTGGATTCCAGAGGTGAATAATCAGTAGTGAAATACTGCAGAGATTTAGTTCCAGGTCACAGCTGAATAATGAAAAACCAGCAGTCACCGAGGATTTGATTTACACACTGCAATGACTATGTGATAGTCTCTTTTGTGAGAAGGAAAGTACCTCTCTGGAGACCACATCCTAACCAGTGACAAACATTCAGGCTCCCTGATGCTTCAAATGTCAATTATACCAAAGCCTCTTATTGTATAATGTAGAACTGTTATAATAATACCGTCTGGAACTGCAATAATAATGTGACTGAATTTCCAAACAGTAGAGATGGGAGAGGAGATTGATCAATACAGCACTAATGATGGCCTTGTTTTTCACTCAAAGACTTGTGAGCGGGTTTATGGTACTTCCTTCCGAAACCATGCTGTGCCACGGTGTTGCTTTACTTTTACTACCTGCTGTTATTGCTTTTGTATAAAAAAGGTGTTAAAAAGACCTGTCTGTTAATTTTTATGATTGTGAGGTTTTTTTGTTTTTTTGTTAATGCATGCCATAGTTTCAGATGCTGAGGGCTTGTCTACACTGCCCCATGGCTTGGACTACAGAGGCTGAAATGGCAGAACTCAGAAAAAGGCTGTTTTGTAACTCCCCTGAGTGGATGCTGTGAGCATGAACCAAGAGGTTCCTAGTTCATGTTAATGTAGGAATCTTTAGCCAGGACAATATTAATACAATCTAGTTCACTCCTGCAGTGTCCACACACAGTTACAGTGCAGCACTTTGCAGCGTACTGCTATTCATGCCAACACAATCTGGGGCAGTGTAAACATAGCCCATGATGCAGCTGAAGGCCAAATTATCCATATTCCATTTGGTGCAATTTTTTTCCCCAAGAACTAACACTTGCATACACAAGAAAAATCCATTTGCACCCAGTGTATTCTCTGTTTGTGTAGGCCAAAGTTTTTTCCTGGGTAAGTGCCATTATTTGCATGCACAAGTGTTGTTATACAAAATGTAGTATGCAAAGAAAGAAGGATCAGGTTGAGACCTGCTGGAAGATATGCCCTTAATCTTGACCTCTGAAACCATGTGGAGAAAACTCCAACCCTAAAACCTGATGAAACCTGAACACATGTTTGTGTGCATGCACTCAGAAGCCATGTTTTCATAATGCATCTCTGCATGTTATATGAAACACTCCCAGCCACTGCGGGCACATCTACACAGCAGGGATAAAGCCAAAATAAGTTACGCAACTTGAGCTACGTCAATTTTGTAGCTTAAGCCAAAATAGCTTATTTCGGCTTTTAGTGCTGTCGACACAGCAGGAAGTCAGAGAAAGAGTGCTCTTCCTCCAACTTCCCTTACTCCTCATACAATGTGGGTTACAGGAATCAGAGTAAGAAGTCCTCCAGTTAGTCATTATTTTGATATTTTGTTGAAATAACTGCTTATAGTGTAGAAGCAGACTGTTGTTTCCGAGTAAAGTCAGTTATTCTGCAATAACACCATTTGGACACGTACCCTAAAGAAATAAAAGAGCACATGAAAAGTATGCAAAGTTTTTTTTTTTTTAATCCAATTTAACATTTTTTGCAGTCTTACATGTACTTATTTCATTCCACGATACATTTGAATGATGGATAGAATTTGTTACCTGAAGTGAAAGAGATGGAACAAAATTATAGCCTGCATATCATAATAAAAAAGTCTCTATTGAAGCTCTTCATTACTGTACATTTCAGATCAGAAAAGACAAACTGCTTGTGCAGTGGCACAGGTCCAATCTCTAACTAGAATCAATTGCTTTGCCAACACTGTACACAAAGGATGTTCATTGTTTGCAAACTGAGTTTCGTGCAGAGACACCTTTTCTTAATGCTCACACAACTGATGATCAGGGTTTGTTGGGTTTTTTTTTCCTTTGCAGAAACCCCTGCAGTGAAGAAACTACAGCTGATTCTGGGCTTCCCATCCCAGAGGGCGGGAAAGCTTTTCACTTCACAGTGTGATTTCTTCATAATAGCGGCATGGCAACAGCATGCCTATGTTTTGAAAAGGCAGTGGCCAATATTATAATGCAATTACTTATGTTAAGCTACTCACTGGATAATCTTTTACAAGAAAAAATAACTTCCCGTATTCAGCTTCATAATATTCTTGTATTCAGTGTTGTTGCAGCCATGATGGTCACAGGATTTTAGGCCATGTCTACACTAGGAAATAATTTTGAATTTACTAAATTCGACTTATGGACTCCTGATTTAAAAAAATGTAAGTTCCATGTCCTCACTATAGGGAAGCATCAAAATTAGTCTGAGGCAGGCTCTGTTAATGTTAACCTCAGACTCAGAACCCCAGGAAGCCTCCCAGAGACCAGTTAGCTTGAATTAGCAGCACCAGTGCATCCACACTAACATTATTTCAGATTACAAGTTTGGAACTGGCATTATTCCTCCTGAAAAGCAGGAGTACAGAGTTCAAATTCCGCAGCCCCTTATTTTGGAATAACAGGCTCGGTAGTGGGGACGCATCACTTACAAATTCAAACTTGGGGGGAGGGTTATTTTGGACTAAGGTCCTAGTGTAGGCCAGGCCTTAGAGACACAAGTGGGTGAGGTGTGTTTAACTGTGACACTCTGTGAAAGTTTCCCAGTCCTGAAAAAGAGCTAAGTATAAACTGGAAAGCCCGTCTCGCTCACTAACATAAATCGGTCCAATAAAAGATAATAATTTACCCACTTTGTCTCTTTCATAATATTTTTATCTACCTGAGATCTGACACTGTACAATTGATGATATGGCAAAAAAAAAAATCTTGGCATTTTTACGTTTAGCTCTTGGGCAAATAGATATGGCATCTACTTCAGGTCGTCTTGACTGGGACTGTAATATTTTGTGTCTGCAGGATGTGGATTCCAACAGTAGCATTGCGAAGCTGTCTTTGTTTGGCCAACCATACTCACATGCAGAGCAGTGAATAAGATTCTAAATTACAGAGGGCTCCTCCCTGCTAGATCACATGCTTTCCCTGCTCCTTGGAAGACAATCCAACTTGCTGACATGATAGTAAGATCAATCCAAACACTGCATTTGCATGTGTGTATACAGCTATATATGTAGTATTGTTGAATCACTTGTTCAAATTTTGCCTGTATCTCTCTTGAGCCTGGTCTACACTACAGCAGGAGGTTGACTTCAGATACGCAACTCTAGCTACATTAATTATGTAGTTGGAGTTGACATATCTTAAATCATGTTTCCATGCCATCCATACAGCGGGAGGCCAGTGGAAACAAATGCTTACTTACTTTCAAGTATTTAAAACGATGTTACAGGGAGGAGGGAGAAAAATTGTTCTCCCTGGCCTCTGATGATAGGACAAGAAGCAATGGGCTTAAACTGCAGCAAGGGAGATGTAGGTTGGACATTAGGAAAAGCTTCCTAACTGTCATGGTGGTTAAACACTGGAATAAATTGCCTAGGGAGGTTGTGGAATCTCCCTCAGTGGAGATATTTAAGAGCAGGTTAGATAGACATGTATCAGGGATGATCAAGACGATTCTTGGTTCTTCCATGAGGGCAGAGGACGGACTCAATGACCTCTTGAGGTCCTTTCCAGTTCTAGTATTCTATGATTCTATTATAAGAAAAGGAGGAGTACCAGATGCTGCCCAGGGCTGCCCTCAGCATTCGACTTAAGGGTCTATACTAGTCCAGCTAAATCAAATGCCAGAAGACTGACTTTTGGAGCATTGATGTGCTGGTAAGTATAGAAGTGGCCTTGGTGTAGAGGCTTCAAACTGATTAGTTTTCTCAAATATGTTTGTTGTTCAATGATGGTTGTGAATTTTGCTTACTCTATGGCTCATGGCAGTGTTTGAAGTTCAAAATATGACATTTTGAGTTATGATGCTTAGCTGAGATTGGTTCCATTGTACTGTTTCTGTTCTCTGATTTGATGTGTATAACTCTCATGATCAGGTTTCAGATGTGAATCCTTAGAGAAAGTTATTTCAAAAATTACATGCTGAAAACTCATGGTAAAAAAAATCATCCTCCCAAACATTTGTGCTAGTTGACTCAATCACAAGGTTGCTGACTGAAAGAAAACATGAAAGAGATGTATGGCTGCATTGAATTTGTTTAAAAATGTGAGTGAATGGGTTTTTTCTCTTTTTTTGGAATATTCCTGAGTTCTTCTATCTTTGTACATAGAGTAAAATTGAGCCTTATTTGTTGAGCCATAATTTGCACCTGAAGAAAAGGTCTCTTTTGAGACTCTTTAGTAAAGACTCACTAGCAGAGCACAGTTGTGAGGATTCCCTTTAAATTTTCTAATTTAAACTACAGAATGTTTATTGGTTTCTGTTAGTAATAGAATATGATGAACTATTATTTTAAATAATGTAATTAGACTCCTCAAAAGGAGTACAAATAATTTAACTGCACTTAAAGGAATGGAGTACATTTTGTGATTTCTTCATTTCTCTTTGTGGGATTACTTCCCCCCTTATTTATTAATTGGCAACAATGAGAAATTTGCAATGTGCCTTCCCAGTGATTTGGTGAGATTCCTCCATGTATGTGAGAGTATGTATAAAGTCTTAGGCCCTGTCTACACTACTGAGATAAGTCGATCTAAATTACACTACTCCAGCTACCTGAATAACATTAGCTGGAGTCTATATAGCTTAAGTCGAATTATCATGATGTCTATACTGTACTGCATCAATGGAAGAGCATCTCCCCATTGATTTACATTATTCCTCTTGTTCTGGTGCAGTATTAGAGTCGCATTCTGTGGTTGATTCAGCAAGTTCCCTGCTGCATTTATCACAGCATTGTCAATCCCCAGTAAGTGGGGACATGGCATCAAAGTTTGTATCCATGGTAATTGGAACCAAAGTAACAAAATCAGTTTTAATTCACATCCTTGGGTATTTTGATGCAAGTCTCTATGTAGACACTCTGGTTTTGGAATAAGAGTGCCTATTTGGATATAATGTAAGTTAAAAAAACAGTATAAATTATATTGAAATAAGAAACCTTTTACTCTGAACTCTGTGTTTCATCATCAGGCTTGAACTGAATTAACTAATGGTCTGAATTGTTGGCATTTTTACCACCCTTTATGACTTTTACTTTACAAAAAATCTTTGTTTTCAGGTAATAAGGTGCACTCCCTGAGTTTACTGAGGAGAGAACAAGGGCTACAGATGCTTCTCTTGCTTATTCACTCTCTAAAGTTTCTTCTTGGGAAAATGTGATTGCTGTTTTTGTAATAATAGGATAATTTCGTGGTACATTGGTGACTTTGTATTACTCTCCTGAACAACAAATTAAGGCTACTTTGTCAGCAGTTAAGCCTTAGATTTTTTTAAGGTAGTAACTCAGTCTACAATGTGGAGTAATTTCTCATAAATTTCAGTGGCTCTGACCATTTATATCAGTACCATGAACCTGGGATGGATTATTCTGGTATCACCCTATCTCCTCTTGGCTGGTGTATAAATCCACATGGTATAGGTTGAACCTCTGTAATTTGGGATTCCCTGTTCTGGCAATGTCCGTTGTCTGGCAGGAGCCCAAATGTTCCAGGACCAGAGAGTTTCCAGTGGAGGCTGACAACTGGGTTCACCACAGCTGGGCTGCCTGGTGCACCACATCTAGGTAGCTAGGCACAACCCAGAGTGGCTACGTGGCGGGGCCAGGAGCATAGCAGGGCTGCTCAGTGGGGCCAGGAGCTTGGTGTGCTGAATCAGGGCTGCCCAGCAGGGCCAGGAGCTTGGCGCGCTGTAGCGGGGCTGCCCAGAGGGGCCAGGAGCCCAGTGCCCAGGGAGCTGGGCTGCCTGGCATAGCAGGGAAGGAGGTAGGGGGGGACTGGCAGGACAGTGAGGCTGGTGGCAAGGGGGAGTCAGCCAGGAGGCCGGTGGCCGGTCCAAGGCTGGGGAGCCAGATATGACCTCCCCTGGTCCAGCCAAATCCCTCATCCAGGACTGGTCAGGTCCTGCGGGTGCTGGACCAGGAAGGTCCAAACTGTACAACTGGGTCCCATGATAACCACCTCTCATAAGCATGAAGAGTTTTTAAAATTCAGAGGCATGTCTGGAATTAAAGCTCTATCATCCCCTTCCACAAAAACAGCTATGGAACAGGGGGACAATGTTAAAATTGTGTGGTTTTAGAGAATTTTAGAGAAGCCGTACTTTATCCTCCCTTCTCATGGGAAGTGTTAGCTGTGGTGTGGAAGGGTAAGAAGCATGGCTGACCCATTGGTCCACAGCCCAAGGATCTGGGGGAAATCCTGGCCTGATACCTACAGTGTAAGGACATACATACATACACTCACACACACTGCTTTAAGTAGCAAGTAGAGCAGTCCCAATGAAGTTCCTGCATTTGTTTAGGTTTCCCTGCCAACACATCCTGGTCCTCTCTCTGGTAACTGTGAGGGACTCAGAAATCTATAAGTTTCCTACAATCCCTGTGGATTTTGAAATATTTGCATCATGTGGCTGCTGTCCTGCCCCCTTTCCCTTCTCTCCCAACAAGCTTAGCAGGGTGATTCTGATGTCAAAGAATCCCCCCTATCGCTGTAATTATCTTCCCCTCTGGGAGGCAGAGTAGCCATGGGCTGGAAATTAAAACTACAATAACATAATTAATATATGCAACATTTTTCTAAGTACTTTAAGATGAATTTGCATGGGGCTCATGCCATGTACAGCAACAGCTTCTTAGCTTTTTCTAGTCAGCCAGGCTCCCATAATGCAATTTACACATTGTTTGACTGGAGGGCCTGTTTATGCCTATGGGGGAAATGTATTCTCCCATTCTTAGTAGGCTTTTCCTCTGCTTAACTTCACCAAACTAATTTCAGCCCATTTATGCTGAGTTTTCTTTCTTCTCTATTGGGCAATACAAGAAGCACAGGTTTTAGGATTTTGAATGTGTTGCACTGTCAAGAATAATCTGTGTAAATAACTTGAGGCCCAAATGTGCCACAGAAACATTTCCGATGGGTGAGATTTCCAAATAGGAAGTAAGTGAAAAATAATATGTGGTTCATTTCTTTAGCCTGATCTGTATTGCCTAAATCCAGTGGCGTATTCAGCACTTCTAACACAAAACTGCGTTTTGTAAAAGAGAAAAAAAAGGGATCATGCGACAGGACCAATACCACCTTTTGTAAGCACCCCCTGCTGGCTGTATGTGTCTGCATTTTGAATCCTCTGGTGACCCCGTTTTAGTAGTTCTCCGGTGACTTTTTCTAGCCCCTCCTGGGGCTCTGTCTTTAAATCATCTGAGCCCTGGTATGGGGATGTATTCCCAGGGCTTCCCTCCTTGGAAACACTGTTCTCCCAGGGTATGTCTAGATTACATGGCTCCGTCGACGGAGCCATGTAGATGAGTTTACTAGACATAGGAAAATGAAGCGGCGATTTAAATAATCACTGCTTCATTTACATCAAAATGGCTGCTGCGCTGTGCTGATCAGATTTTTGGTGGCATTTCACGAGGCATACCGGAGCGGTCGACAAAGGCTTCCCTTGTCGACCGCAGCGCGTCCAGACTGCTCTGCCGTGCTACCAAACAGCTGATCGGCACAGCGCGGTGGCCATTTTGATGTAAATGAAGCAGCGATTATTTAAATCGCCGCTTCATTTTCCTATGTCTAGTAAACTCATCTACATGGCTCCGTCGACGGAGCCATGTAGTCTAGACATACCCGCAGTGCCCTCCCTAGGGCCATTATCTTCAACACCGAAATGACATCAAAAGCTAAGTATCAGGCACTGACAGCCTACTTTATTAGCCCCATTTATCATGGACACTTTAATTGACATGTTGTTTTCCCCTTTCTTTCTCCTCCACTTCTCCTCTCTTTTTCTGCTTTATAATTCAACCTCTGTGCCTCTTACTCCATATTTGTCATCTGAAGAAGTGGATTGTGCCCACAAAAGCTCATTATCCTATTTATATTTTTGTTAGTCTCTAAGGTGCTATAGGACCATTGTTTTTTTAAATTATTGAAAAGGTTATGGTTTACTGAATGTGATTATCTTATTTGTATGCATGTATCATTTTTGTACTTGAAGTCAGGAATACTGACTCTGTAACAGTTGCAACAGTGTTTTCGCCTGGGGAATGTCCATTACACAGTTTGCAAATAGGCTGAATGCTATTAAGGGGAACAATGGGACTTTAAAGATGCAAATTTTTCTCCTTCTTGAGAAGTTTCCTGGGAAGCTGCTTTGACACATCAAGGTAAGGTAATCATGTCAGCTGGTATTGGACACCATATTGAACTGCTGATATTTTCCCACGAGGACAAGGAGGGCAATCAGCCTGGTAAACAAAGGATTCCCACCTATTTAAGGCTGAAGAGTGAAATAATCAAGGTCAATTATACTCTTCTGGGAATCCCCACCCAAGATGATGTCTATAAACATCTAAGTCTGAACTAGGAAAGAAAGGGGCTGGACCCAGCCAGGAAAGCTGTCTGACCTGTGAAGGAGATGCTTAAAACAACATTTAGGCTGAGAAAATTACTACTTGTAGCCAGTCTCAGTAGTGTATTAATCTTAGTTTGCATGTTTATTTTATTTACTCCACAATCTCTGTTGATTTGTTTGCTATCCTTTATAACCACTTAAAATCTTTCCTTTGTATTTAATAAACTCATTCTGTTTTTTAAAACCCAGTTTGTGCAATTCATAATTGGGGGGTGGGGAGAGGAAATGGTGCATAGCTTCCTCCACACTGAAGGAGGGGCAATTTTCATGAGCTTATGCTGTCTAGATTTCTGTATAGTGCAAGACAATACAATTTTCAGTTTGCACTCCAGTGGGAGTATGCACTTGAGTGCTGAGGAGTCTCCAAGCTGAGTCTTCCCACTCAGGGCTGATCTCAGTGTCTGTGTCTTTTTGCAGCTAGGTGTGGCCCTACCTATGTGTGTGCTGGAGAAGAATGAGGCCCTGGCACACCAAGAACGAGGGGAAGGAGCCCCACTGATGGAATAGGCAGGCAAAGAGGGACCCTAGTACATTAGGTGCCATCCCAGAAGTGGGGAGAGGGGGCGGACTCCTCACATGCAGAGATAAAGTTGAAGATATTCCCTGAGAGATGTTAGTGTATAACAACATAGAAATTACATTTAAAACATTATTAAATCAACACATTTTCAGATTAGGGGAGGATTTTACTATCACATGTTCTCGTTTTAGCCACTTGATTGCAATTGACCCTGCTCTGAATATAATGAAAACATTTGCATCCCTTCAAAGACCTCTCCATTGCTGCAAAATTGTACTGTCAGTAGAATCTTGTTTAGTCACTTTTGTAATGTCAAGCTGGAACGCTGATTGAAGCCTGGAAATAATTTGGCACTGTGGCAGGCATTTTTATACATTTTTTTTAATGTGCAGCATTATTTTTCCTTCTGCCTTTTTTGTCCTTTGGGAAAGCAATAGTTATTTGCAATTATTTCAAAAGCTTAAGAGAAGCAAATTAAGAAAAAATACATCCAAAGCATTCCATGTATGCTTTGATAATTGTCATTATTATCTGGATTTAGTAAATGTCACCACATTGCTAAATTGGCCTTACATGCACACATTACACATAGACCATCTACGTAGGGAAACTCACATTACCTTAGGTAGATGAACAACTGTAGAATCACAAAGCTTGAAGGTAAACTTTACACCTCATCTTAAAATAATCGTAATTCCTCTGCTCGCAAACTAGCCTCAAGTACAGCCTCACTAAGCACTTACCTCCCCATACATCAGGATATAATGTTATCGTCTTGTTGCTGAATTTCTCTGTGAAAATTCCCAGTGAGCCTTCAGCTTACCTGAAGCTTAAATGAACAAGACTTGAAGATACTGAATCCCTCTCAGGATCTGACTTTGGCCCCGTCTGCTCGTCAGGAAGTAAATCTGCTTTCTCACCAAAGAAATACAAGTGAAAGTCTGATGTCTGCTGCGGGAGTACAAAGGGCTGAGAACCACCAGTTCCCATGGACTACAAAAGGAGACCTTGGGGATGGAAGGCTCTGAAGTATTACTAGTACTCAGCAGTAGTGACTACTTTTAGAAATTCTTGTTTGTTTTAAGATCCCTATCTCTTCCCTTCCACATCCCCATCTCCATTCCATGTCTGAGCCCCTCTGGAAGCTGCCCATTCAGGCCAAATCCTATGCTTCATAGGCACCAAAACCTTCCATTGAGTTGTGACCAGAGGCAGATATTGGCCCAGTGCCTTTAATAGGCTCCCTACTGACTTCAGTCAGAGGTCTGAGTGTGCAAGGAGTGCAGGATAGAGCCCCATTAGCAGCTGGAAGAACAAGCTTTCATGTAAGCAAGCAGTTGAAATCAGAAAGCGTCAACAATGTAAAATAAGTTATTTAAAATAAAAAAAAGAAAAGAAAAATCATGGTTAATATCCATTGGTCCAACTGTCAGTGAAGCCCCATCTTCTAATCAAACCATTTCAGTTTACCTCACATCAGTTTTGAAACATTCTGATTCTCCATACTGTCTAATGGGAAAGATAGCCGACATTTCTTACTTTGCATCGTCAAATTACCAAGATGGTGGCTCCCTGTCTGATTGTTAATTATTCTTTTTTATTATACATTTTTATAGTAGACACTTAACTTTTCTTATTAGCTGTAGTGATTAGAATATCTTTTATATTATATTGGAGTTTTCCCTCAATGAAGCTGAATAAAACAAGACACCCAAAGCTCTAAAAGAGAAATACGGTGTCACAGTGACTCTGGGCCAACAAGTAGTAAGCTATGAGGAGGAAGAAAGACAAAGTGAGCGTGCTTGATTGAATTACAGGTTACTAGTACCACCAATTCTTTTTTTCTTAGAAATTTGTATTCATTTATTATAATCCATTCAGATTATCAACCACAAAACAAGCAGGATTTTTAGAGGCAGACATTATGTGCTGCACCTAATGCAACTATCTCAGTTATGAATTGCAGAGGTGGGTTTTTTCTTTTTACTATAAATATTTTATTGAGGAGAAGGGAAAAGAGAGAGTGAGAGAGGAAAGAAGATGAAGCAGAATATCTAATAGCATACACCAGATTCACATTTCCTTATCAAGAAAATATTCATGTAGTAATGATCAGAGTAAGGGGCTTGTCTACTCTGGGAAATTGAATAACTATTCCCCTTATAGCTATTCTAGTATAATTCACTGTGTGGATACTCTTATGCTTAAGGCCCTACCAAATTCATAGCCATGAAAAATGAGTTATGGACTATGAAATCTGTTCTTTTGTGTGCTTTTATCCAATACTATAAAAGCTCCCTATATCATAGGGTAAACTATTCAAAAGTACTCAGCAATTCTCAAACTGGGATCCCAACCCAAAAGAGGTTCATAAAGCTTTTGTAGAGGTCATTGTATGGCCACCCTTATTTTTGTGCTGCTGCTGGTGGCAGTGCTACCTTCAGACCAGGACATCTGGCCAGCAGTTGCTGTTCTCCAGCCACCCAGCTCTGAAGGCATCGGAGAAGCAATCTTGTGCGCTCCCTCCCCACACACAATTATCGAGACATCTTTTCTGAGTTAGGACCCTGATTTTGAGATCTTCGGTTTATTTTTATTATTTATTTATATTTGTGTTTATATTTTGCCTTCATGTTTTGTTACAATCGGATGAAGTTTAACATTGAAATATCTGAAACCATGAAATTCAAGTGCTTTAAATTAACACCTGACCTTATTTTGGAATAACTTCCCCGTGTAGATAAGTGCTAACATTTGCTGTAGAGCACAAACATTCTTCTTCTGTATAGGTACATCTAATACTCCAGAGCCTCCGCCAACAAATATCCAGCAAAGAGCAGAGTGATTCAGGAGCTGTTCCATTTTTCACACAGTGCGAAGAGAAGTCAGGAGCAGAAAGGCCTTGAGTCACTGCACCTTTGAGAGCAGGGGAAAGTCTCAGGAACAGAGGTGGTGAGGAGCAATGCAGTATTTTTCAGTTAGGCTAGTACACTTAATCCAAGGGAAGTAGCTGTCAAGGAAAAGTTTTGTCAAATCCAGGATTTTAGGTGATTTATTGACTCTTCAAGGTCTCTGTTGTTCTTATTTCTCTCCCAGAGTATGGTAGGAAAGAACATGTTTTCTTTGCCCCACAATCTTACAAGAAAACTATAATGTAATAATATTATATTATCCTTAGGGCAAAATCTAGTGAAAGTCACCTTGCATGCAAGATTATCACAGTTCCTGTGTACTCCCAGGCTACGTCTACAGTACAAGTTTTGCCGGAAGAGCCTATGCAAATGAAGCATGGATTAGCATTTTCTCACACTTCATTTGCATACTGTCTTCCAATCCATTTTTGCACTAGGGGTTTTTGTGCAAAAATAAGCAGTGTGGACGTTTCCTTTTTGAGCAAAAACCCCTTTTATGTGCAAGATTGGTATTGAGGTAAAGGGGGTTTCGCGCAAAAAGGAAACATCCACACTGCTTGTTTTTGTGCAAAAACCCCAGCGCAAAAACGGATCGGAAGAGAGTATGCAAATGAAGCTTGAGAAAATGCTAATTCATGCTTCATTTGCATTGCCTCTTCCAGCAAAACTGGTAGTGTAGCTATAACCCCAGATTGCTGCTGATCCTGTGAATGAAGAAGGAAGTGTGTGTCTTCTGTGAGAAGTCCTACTGAATAGCTTATATGTTTTAGCCTAACACACCATCTTCTGTTTAACACGACCTCTGTTCACATTTAACAAAGGCTCACCCTGGAACTAAGGTTCCAGTCTGAGAAACATTGGTAGTTTCAGAGAGACCTTTTGTTTCCTGTGTGTTTTAAAATACTTTGGGTCTGTTTACCTGCTCGTTTACGCTAATGAACAATGAGAGGTCCTGTTTTTCAGGCTAGTGTAAGTGATGACAGAATCAGCACTTGGTGCCTGATTCTTCATTTCATTACGCTAAAAAAAAATAGCCTAACTGAGTGGAGAGTGAGGCCCTTCATTTGTAAGAGCTCCCTTTGTAAAGTGCACAAAAGACAAGATAGGCCATCTGTGTTAAAACAAACCATATCTGTTTCATGTACACCCAGCAATTCTACTCTCTAATTCCTTAACAATCACACTGCTGGAATCTTATTATCCATTGAGTAAACTATATGTTTGATCTTATAATTATGTAAATAAGGTAAGTGGTTAAGATTTAGACCTGGAACAATAATGTTACCGCCATCATCCCTTCAACAAACAACAGGCTTTGAGGGGAGAGTTAGCTGTACCTTATATATCCTGCACTGGGGATCACACAATGCTGACACAGAATTGCTTGCATGCAATTCTTATTGTCTTTAAAATAATATTGAGCCAGAGTGTCTCCTGGTGCTATTTAAACATCTTTGAAAGGAAGTCTTGTTTCATCAATGGTGATGCATCGATATTTGATAATAAAGCATGCTGTGCAATATATACAAATACATTAATTAAGGTGTAGTGGACGTGAGAGATCTATAGTAAATGGGACATTTCAATTTGTGAGAAAATATGATAATGGGCTATTTCCATGCGTTGTTGTCCTTCTGGTTAAATATTATTCCTGTTTTCGATGGAGCCCCCAAGCAGTGACATTCATTTTTGGAGTTGCACAGTGGTTAGAGCTGATTATGTGCAGGCTATAATAATTACTCTAATACTACCCAGCAAACCCTCTCTCCCCGCCATGGAGGAATTTGGAATAAAATGTCTCATTCCAGGAAAAAGACTTTCCAAATAAGCCTGGGCATTGTGTCAAAATATGGGCTCCAAACCCATTCTTTTCCCTAATAAGAATCAGCACTTCGAGAAATGCTGCTTCACAAGGAAATAATTGCATTAGTCAGCCTCTTGGCATGGGCATGGGTTGGAACCTTTTCCTTCAATCAAGCCCTACCTCTCCTGCAAGGCTTATAGATCCCCCAAAGATGCTTATTGCCAAAGACGCTAACTGTCTTTAACCAGACTTTTCTTTCAGTATCCAGATGCCCCACTGTCTTGAAATTATATAACTAACCCCCCAAGCCAATAGTTTGAGCCACATGCTCATGTGAGACATCACTGATTTCTGACATACTGTGGTGGGGTGAATATGAAAGGAACATCTCCCTCCCTCCCACTTTTGCCTATATGCACCGTAATTGGGCAGAATTCTAACTCAGGCCTTCCTTGACTACTAAGCTCAGGCTCTGGCTAACACACCTGCTCAAGTTGTGGCATGGGGACTCCATCTAACTACATAGGCAAGAGGATTTGTTGTGCACAGTTAGGTTTTTGCCCCGCCCCTGAGTCCATTCTTCAGCCATTAGGCAGAGCATATGCTGCTCCACTCAGGACTGCTGCAAAGTGCATTGTCTCCCCAGATCCATCTGGGTGTTAGCAAGTGCTTGATGCTAGCAAGGAGGCTTCTAGAAATGGCTAGGTTACTTTGAAGTCCAGCCAGAGTACTGCTTTAGGCAGAATTTTCCTCGTAGAATGTTAAGAACAGACACGGCATTTCTCTGAATTCCATATTTGATTATGAAACTGACCACCATGGTTTTTTTTAAAATATAAAAGGCCGAGAAGCAGGGTTCTGGTTCCTATGGGCAGATGGTGAAGCAGGCAGCATCAGACCCCTCATACAGGGTACGTCTAGACTATATCTAGTTGTCAGAAAAAGCTACGCAAAATGTGCTCTGCATTTTGCGTAGCTTTTTCTGATACTTTTGTTGGAAGAGGCTTTTCTGATATTTGGCCTATGTAGACTGGGCCAAAAGTCGGGAAAAAACCCTCTTTTGAAAGCCCCCTTCTTCCTCTTATAATGAGGAATACAGTGCATTTGCTCTTACGCAAAAAAAAAAAAGCGGAAGAGCAAAGGCATTCCTTGGACGCGGCAGAGTTTTTTTGGGATACCAGAGGTATCCTGAAAAATCCCTGCAGTCTAGCTGTACCCATAGACTAGAATAGAAAGACTGCCAGGCTGTTTCTTCCCAAGCAATGGAATGATTGCTCACATGTGGTGATGGGTTTTTTGTGCAGAGCTAGTCTATTACTTGAGACGATCAAACCTGAGACGATCAAACTTGAGATGATGTCTCTGTGGCTTTGTGTTTGGACTGGGAGCGCTTCCTTCCCAGTGTATATTTGAGTGCCAATTAAGTGGGAACATGCTTTGACTTAACACCTGCTTAAGGCTAGCCTGTGACTTTGCATCTAGTCCTGGGTAAGGCACAGGGTATATTTGGGCTACCTCAGGAATATTCCTATCTCCCTGAGCCACAAAACCTCCCCTACTCTGTTGGAAAAAATGATTTGCTTCAGGCCGGCTCAACTCTTCTGCATGTGTGTTGCAGCAAAGGGGAAAGGGCAGAAACAGGCCTCCACTTTCCCTTGGGTACAGATACACTGAACACTTATTTCAAAATAAGCTATTCCGGAATAGTTATTCCAAAATAGCTTATTTCAAAATAGCACGTCTACATTGCAGGGAAGCCTCAAAATTAGTCCAAGGCAGGCTTCCCAAAGGTGGATGTGCTACCTTGATTTAGAGCCCCAGGAGGCACTGTGGAAGAATAACTTAGAATGGCCTTGGTGAGGGGCTATTTCAGAATAGCAGCAGTGGCGCATCTACATACGCCTTATTTCAAAATAGCTATTTTGGCATAGGCATTATTCCTCGTAGAATGAGGTTTACAGATTTCAGAATAAGCCATCTGTTACTTCAAAATTATTTAGAAATAGCAGAATGGCTGTGTAGACACTCGCATTGTTATTTCGAAATAACGCTAGTTATCTTGAAATAACGGTGCAGTGTAGACGTACCCCTCCTTTCTTCTCCTCACCTACTTACTCAAAGCAGCTGCAAGGAACCTGCCTTCTCTATGCCCTGGCCTACAGCCAAAATGGAGGAAACAATATAAGGGTGATAGGGAAAAGAACTTGTTTGTCTCTCCCCCACCTCCCAAATTAGGGCCAGTCACAATCTAGCCCTCAGCATTAACATACATAGAGCTCAACTCTTTACAAAGATGGGTGAGTATTGTTTGCCCCATATTTACAATCCATGCCTGTGGATTCCCTACTTCAGTAGCACTTCCTACCCAAATATCTTAAAGATATTTACAGATACAAATGAGTTCATCTTCACAGCACTCCTTGGAGCTGGGTGTTGTTCCCATTTAATAGGTGAGGCCCTGGTCTACACTATAAATGTAGGTGGCCATATTGACGTTGCTGGGGGTGTGTAAAATTCACACCCCTGAGTGAAGCAGTTATACTAACCTACTTCCCAGTGGAGACTGCACCATGTCAATGGGTCTTCTCCTGTCAGAACAGCTACCACCTCTTGGGGAGATGAAGTACCTACTCCAATGAGAGAAGGTGTCCTGTCAGCATAGGTAGCATCCTCACTAAGAGCTACACCAGCACATCTGCAGTGCTGACAAGCCCCTAAAACCAGAGTCATGGAGACATCAGTTGACTACAGAGGCCACACAGGAAGTCCATGGCAGAACTAAGAATAGATGCCAGACTCCTAACCCAGTGCTTTAGCCACAAGGCCATCTTTCCACTGCCTCATAATAAAATGGGCCATGTTCTCAAGAACTGGATAAAGCAAATAGATTGGGAACCAGACTAGTTATTGTATTGTTCCTATCAGCAGACTGCCAAGAAAGAATCCGTGTCAGACAGTCAGTGGGGTACACAAAAGAAGTACCAAGAGGCCTCAATAGACACCCATCTAGTGCCCTCTTCAGCAGCATATTTAAAAAAAAAATCCTTCCAGATGTTGTTGTTAATTTGTACATTAAATATCGGATTGGATTTTATTGACATGAGTAGACATATGGGTCTTCATCTCATTATCAACCAGCATGTGCATTTCACATTTGCTGTTTACCAATGCCCAGGCTTCCAATAGAGTAACATTCACTATCAACCTTTAAAGTACTATAGCAAGGCCAGGCATGTCATGTACTAGAGCAGGGCTGGGCAAAATATGGCCCAGGGCGTTGGATCTGGCCCACAAGCCACCAGATTTGGTCCACAGGCAGACTCCCTGCTTGCTCTGTGCCCCATCTCCCACTGCTCAGACAAGTGGCTGCCATGGCCATTCTCCTTCACAGTTGTGAGCCTGGGGGAAGGGGGAATGGTGCTTCATGTGCATCTCCCTTCCCCACCTCAATCCCATTGGCTGATTTCTGGCCAATAGGAGCTGCCTTTTTGAAGAATAGGCAACGCAGGAAGCAGCATTCCCCCCTCCCTTCAGGCTCTTATTCACCAATGCACATGGACTCTGCAGCTTGTGTGGGGGCAGGGCAGGCAGAGAGGCTGCATGAGAATCCTGCTGGGCTGCTGGCTGGGGGTCACCCAGGTAAGTCTCCTGGCCAGCGCCTGCCTCTGCCTCTCACCCCTCCCAACTCTCTGCCTCCCTACCCCAAATATGCCAAACCTATATCCCCCTTCTGAACCCATACCCACTCCCAGACTCTGTACCCTAACTCCCTGCCCAAGGTCACAACCCAAACCCTGGCACCCCACTCCAGTGCCCCAGGTCACACTCTAGCTCCCTCCCAAACCCCACACCCGCTTCTGCACCCCAATCCATTACCCCAAGCTCCCTTCTGCAACCAACCTCCATCCCAAACCCTGCACCTCCTTCATTAATATCATGGAAGAGGGCAGCCCTTGACCACATTCCAAAATCCTGGAGTGGCCCCCCCAACAAAAATTATTGCCCACCCCTGTACTAGAGGATTAGGGTGGAGCAGAGTCTATCGCCCCTTGTGAACGACACTTGGGAAGACTATCTCTGGAAACATCATCTCGCATGATGCTTCCCCAGAGGAAAGTGCAACCTCACAAGTAGCCCCTCTGCAGGGCTTTGTGAAATCTATGATCTAGCCCAGTGTTTCTCAACCTTTTTGTATAAAGTACCCCTTTTCCCCCCTAAAAAATTGTAAGTACCCTCAATACCTACAGTTTTCAGACACACACAATTTTTTTCTACCATTACAACACATTTGTTTAAACAACTTAATCATAGCCAGGTGGGCAATGAAATTTTTGGGTGCAAAAATTACAAAAACAATAAAGCTCTGTAAAACTTTAAACAAAAATTCAGTTTTCTCCAAATTTCAGTTGTGTTGATGTACCCCCCAGACTTATCTTGAGTACCCTGAAGGGTACTCGTACCACTGGTTGAGAAACACTGGTCTAGTCCGTTAAATAGAAGACACCTCAGGAATGTCTACACTGCAGTTAGATCTTTGCAACTGGCCTGTGCCTGCTGTCTCAGGCTCTCAATATGCAGGCTAAGAGGCTGTTTAACTGCAGTGTAGACATTTGGGCTCTGCCTGGAAACAGGGCTTTAGGACCTTATGGACACAGCTTGAGCCCAAACATCTACAGTGCAATTAAACCGTTTCTTGGCGGAAGCCTCATGTGCCTGAGTCAGCCAGCACTGGCCAGCCATGGGTGGGTGTCTAATTGCAGTGTAGATCTCCTTTCTGTAGTTAACTAGTGAGCATGGAAGATGGGATAGAGTATACTAAGTCCTTGTCCCATCTTTGGCTGTTGTTTACTTTGTCTGTAGTATATTTCAATGCTCTATTTTAGTTTTTTTCACATTGGGGTTAAGATTGTACCAGGTTTCACTTGCTTCTGCCCAGATAAATAACAGCAGCAAACATGACTGTTGACCTAATGGGAAAGTAATATGTAGGTGTAGATCTAAGTCATCATCTGCACACAACCATACAAGAGATTAGCATTAAAGTGCCCCTTGTTAAAATAAGAAAACACTGATGTTTCCTCTGGGGAAAGGTAGTTTTCTTAAAAGCCAACGGATTAGGGGTTGTGAAAGTGAAGGGCCGATAACGCTAATGTGAGCCAAGCAGAGTGTTATGAATTCAGCTTTATCATGAGCCTGAAATTTCAGACAGTGACTGACACACATAAAAGGGATAATGGGAAGACTTTCAAAGGGACACATGTATGTTGAGTGCTTAACACCCAGTGACATTTTGGGCACCTGGTTGTTCTTTATTCCTTGAAGATGTCCTCCCACGTGACTTGCTAGGGTCACAGAAATTCAGTCTCAAAGTCAGGAATTGAAGCCTGGTCTCCAGTTTTATGTGTTAACAACACTAGCCCATATAATCTCTTTGTTTGGATTTAGATCCTCTGCCTCCAGATACTCTCACTCTGCATTATTAGTGGGGTGATTATTTAGAATGTGATAGTGCTTATAATGTGCTTGGTGCTTTCCAAACACAAAGAAAACATTTTCTGTGTCCCAAAGAATTTGTCATTAGCATATGAGGGGGGAGGATAAAGGGTGGAGGAAAGAACTATTACATACAAATAGAGTGGCTAGAGTGACAGCTGGCATGCCTACTAGTTCCACATTGCTTTAAATATTACATTGACTATATATTTTACAATAGCCCCTATGAACCCTGGTCAAGCTCTGGACCAGTGATAAACAGAATAGCTCCTAGCCCATAGGATATGTCTACACTATGCGCTTTGCCAGAAGAGGCAATGCAAATGAAGCGCTGATTAGCATTTTGTTGTGCTTCATTTGCGTAATCTATTCCAAGCCGTTTTTGTGCAGGGGGGTTTTGCACAAAAACAAGTGGTGTGGAGGTGTCTGTTTTATGCAAAAACCTATTTTTGTGCAAGATCCTTATGCCTGCCCGGGGGAGACGTCCACACTGATTGTTTTTGTGCAAAAACCCCTTGTGCAACAACTGCTCGGAATAGATTATGCAAATGAAGCATGACAAAATGCTAATCAGTGCTTCATTTGCATTGCATCTTCCAGCAAAAGCTGTAGTATAGACAAAGCCTTAGAAACTTGTAGTGGTGGAGAAAACCAAGTTGTGAGGTCTGAAGGGCTGATGCCCAACAGAGTCTGAAGCTGGAGTTGGGGTGATTTCTTGTAAGTTTTTAGCATATATGTAAGTTCTTTTATTGTTTTTAATGTTAAGAATAAATGGGCTTGCATATAAAAAGAGCTGTGAGCATGGAAGGAGACTAAGACTTCTCAGTAGAAATGAGTTTGGGGGGGATATGAATGATGAGAAGGAACATTGTTCTATGTAGGAGGGTGTCACTGAAGAAGAAACAGTTATGAGAAAATCATACGATTGTGGCATGAAGGTTGGCATCAGCATTGGAAAAATTGTAATGAAGTAGAATATGGTGCTGTTAGAGGCCTGGGAGGGAAAGCAACCACACAGTCAAAAGAACACAGAGGAGAGGGAAAAGAGGGGGTTCCTGATTTTTTATCTAAGTATGAGTATAACTACATTCTATGAGATACAATGGGCAGAGGATGACTACCAAATGTTGAGTCACACAGGCCACATGACTGAGAGTCTAAATCCAGCAAATAAGGGGCTATATAAAGTTCACAATAAACCTGGATCATTTCCTCTTATCTGGTGCAGGTGATTCTGAGAATCTGGCAGGCAAAGGTTTTTATGATTGCTGTTAGGAAATATTCAACTCACTAAATAAGGGTAACATTCATCCTGGTAGACAAATAGATTACTTAACTCACCCATTCTTGGTGGAGGGAAGAAGGGGCATTGGCTAAGCTAAATAATTGCTTCTTTGTTCTCTCGTTATATAATCTTTAGTATGGGACCGTAATCAGGTGTTTACTGAAGCCTTAAACATGACAATGTGGTGAATGATGGTACTAGAGTGCAAGGAATTGTGTGCAGAAGGAGCTGTATTATCATTACATATTTATTTATTAGCTGCAGAGCACTACCAGTATGCTGAGTGCTATAGAGAACCCAGAGGAGACACAATTCATACTCCAAGGAACTGAGAGTCTCTGAGAACTAGATTTTCAGAAATATGCAACTGTAATTACTCAGTGTATGTATGCAATTATTAATTGCAGGCACTGTGATTGTGAAAGCAAATCCACTGGTTGTCTGAGGAATAACTTACTCCTTTTCTGAAAATTTAGGCCAAATTTAGAGCTGGTTAACATTTTTCACTGAAACATTTTAAGAAGTTATTTCAGTAAACTGTTTTTGTGCGCTTCTTTGTTGAAATTTGCGTATTTGGGTTTGTTTTAATTAAAATGTTCAGTTTTTGGTTTTCAAGAACAAAAAGCAATTTTTTTAAATCAAAAATGGGTTTGGAAATTGCAAATGTTTTGGATTTGGATTTCAATGAGAAACCAAAGAGTATTCATAGGAAATTTAGAAAAGGATTAAAATAAAAATTTCCCAGGGAAAATGATTGGCATTTTCCAGCCAACTCTGCAGAATACCTCATTAGATTGAGACAGAAATGGATAGTAGTAATATATTTGAGGGAATTATGATTTCATTTACATGTTCAGGATTTCACTCAGGCCACTAAGCCGTCTTAAAGATTTTTAATGTCCTTTAATCCCTTGGTGTCAGTGATCACCCCCATTGCAGTCTGGGAAATTATTGGTCAAGGAATAAAGAGGGAATCCTGAGGGGGGAAAGTGAGAGTATCATCCCCAGGAAAAAAGCTTAATAGAGCAATTCAGCCTATGGGGACAGTAAAGTCTGAGAATATGCATTACTGATTGACCTTTAATATGAGGAATGATGAAGGTCTGGATCTTCTGCAGATCTAAATTAGTGCAGTCAGTGGAGCTGTGCCAATTTACACCTGCTGAGTGTCTGTCCATAAAATAATTGTTTAAAAAAATCTATTTTAATTACATTCATAGTCCTCATTTAATATAGGGAGAGATACCTGTCTCATAAAGCTGGAAGGAATCTTGAGAGGTCATGGAGTCCAGTCCCCTGCCTTCACAACAGGACCAACTACCATCTCTGACAGATTTGCCTCAGATCCCCAAATGGCCCAGTGAAGGATTGACCTCATAACTTGGGGTTTAGTAACCTCATGCTTAAACCCCTAAGCTAATCCTCCCTCAGTTAATGCTGTTTTCTTCCCCTCCCAACTTTTTTTTTTTGAGTAAATGATCTAAAATGCTTCAGAAACCCTCTTGACACATTCTATCTATGTACCAAAATGTTGCCAAATCCCTAACCCCTTTCGGGCTTTTCTCCCCTCTCATCTTATTAGCCAGAGGGTTTGAGCAACTCAAGCATTTGTGAAACAGCTGACAGGATTTGGCCCTGATTTCATTTCTTCTCTGTAAAAAGTTTCAGTGTCACAACTCTCTGGATGGCATGCTTTGCTCTGAGAGTCTGCCTGCACCATCGCTGATTTTAAACAATTCTGTTTAATCAAGAGTGAAGGAAATGTCAGAGATTCAATGTTCTAGATCAGCAGTTTTCAGGATTGATACATCTTAATCAAGCAATTAGATGACATTTTTGTTATTGTTTGGTGTTTTCCGCATAGGGGAAGGGAACAGATTTGCTGCTTTGCTCTGATGACTGCTAGCAGCAGTGTTTGTTGTTAACAGAGACATTTACACCTAACCACCAGTTGGCAGGTGTTAACACTTTGTTACTTTCTATTCCCACATGCTGAGGATTGTGGGAAGGCTGCCAACCTCTGTCTTGTGTAACACTTCAGTTTTACAGTAACAACAACACACTTAAAAAAACCCTGAATGATAGAAAAGGAAACAAAAGATCTGAATCCTTCGCCTACCTAGTTTACCTGAAGGGAATAGCAAGCTTTGTGAAAAGTCTCAGTTATTTAATTTTGTTTCTTTGAGGGAAATGAGGATGGCTGTTCCAATATTCATATTATAATCTGGTGTTGTAAGAAGCACAAGTTGCATGCTTTATGCCCCGACATTGGTATTCTGGTTCTGACACTTCCATTCAATTGTATTCCAAAAATGTGTAATTAGTAATACAGCATAAAATGCATGGAAATAATAAAAAAAGAGGATTGTAATGTAAAGGATTGATTTACTTTTGGATAACTCTGGCATTGGGAAATGTTATTTTCCGTTGGTACATCCATTCTGCAGACCACAAATGTGTGCAGTCCATTACAAAGTGAGTATGATTAGGAGAAATCTTAGGGAACATTTTATTTCCTATCTATGAACTATAACAAGCATATATGAAAAGAAACCCTCCTTCTCCCTCTCTTTCTCTCATCCACATGCATCATGCACAGCGCCTTTTCAGGGCAGTTACTTGAGACACAGGATCCATGTTTTATAGTCAAATAGAGTTCACAGTGATTGATTTGTGGCTGATGCAGTGCAGTCAGATTGATTTTGATTTACTGGCACAAATGGGGGGCAGGGCAGCCGCAGAATCATGTGCACAGTGCGCAGGGAGTGTTGTCTTGATGTGAAACCAGTGTCTGCTGCCATTAAGCGGGGCTGTAGATCGAAAGCCATTGGACCAAATTCCATGCTGACATACATCAGTAATTGATTTACTCCACTGACATCAGGGGGCTTGCACCGAGTAAGCAGAAAGTCAACCCAGAATTGGTCTCACTATTTTCCCAATCGACTGAATGATCCTGTCTTTGCAGTGAAGTAGGATTGCACACATTTGCTTTTATATGGTGTGCTTCAAAAGGATACTTGGTAGAAATGGGTGCAATTCATGATAGTGGCACTGTGGTTGGGGCAACTGTCATTTCCATATACGGAGGCACATAAAGATTGTAACGTGGACCCACTGTAAGTACCTAAGCAATGTACCTCTAACTTGAGCCCCAGTACTTCTGGGCTTGCCAGATCAGTGCTGAAAGTAAGAAACTGCTTCAGCCTTGGTGCCTCTTTCATTACAAATTAAGAACTGTTTGTCGGCCCCAATTATCAGAGTTGTTGAGCCCTCACTAGTCCCATTGACTTTTTTTTCTGGGGTGATGGGGTCTCAGCCCTTCTGAAAGTCAGGCCATTACTTCTTTCAGAAAAGAAACTCTAAGTCTTAGAATGAGCCAGGGGTCAGGATCCCAACAGTGCACAACCCCTTGGGCTGTGTATTGAAGACTGCTGACAGTGCTGCAGAACAGACATGACCATGAGGGGATCATTAACCCACAAGACTATTGAAGTGCCTATGCCATGCTCAAGCTTAAAAGGGGTTAAATCGAATGAGTTGTAGGAAGCGAGGTAATATCATAACTGCTCTCTCATAATTTTCTCTATCATCTGACCTGAAAGGGGGATTTGTTTCAATGAGATACAGAAAAAAATCTAGGTCAGAATCTTTCTTCTGTCTGTCTTTTTTTAAGTAGTTGAGTGTTCTGTTAAACACATATAGCGCCATCAATTTAAAAGTCCTTTTTCCCCACAACAGATTTACTGCTCTGGAGGCTGAATTTCTGAAGTAAAGGATCTGTGGTCCTGCCATCAAGGAGTCTTTTTATGTGGACAGAAAGAGGTGCTCAGGTATCCTAGAGATAGACGAGGTATAATAACCTGCATAACTTATGAATGACCTTATTAAACAATATTTCTATAAACTAAATCTTCTGTAGTCACCTTTCTATGAGTTAGCTTATTTATCAGTCAACCTATACTAGAGTCTGCAATTTTTCTACACAGGAAACTATTCAGCAGAAGTTCTATATTTGGCGTGGTTGCAGAATTGGACTTGGTAAAATCCTGGCCGTAGAGAAGTCAATGAAGGTTTTGCCATTTGAATAGAGCTAGGATTCCAACCCTTCTATCCTATTTCAAAGACTCGAATTTCTTTTTATTTCAAGTATTCACAGATCAAGACTCTATCATGTCTGTAGTGGTACAAAACAGAAAGGCTATGTCTACACTGGCGGGTTCTTGTGGAAGAACGTCTTGCGCAAGAGTTCCTGCGCAAGAACTCTTGACAAGAACACGTCCACACGGCCATGTGCTTTTGTGCAAGAGATGTGCTTTTGTGCAAGAGCTTCCATGGCAGTGTGGATGCTCGCTTGCGCAAGAAAGCTCTGATGGCCATTTTAGCCGTAGGGCTTTCTTGCACAAGAAGCCCCTGCCGTGTGTCCACACTGCCTTCTTGAGCAAGAGCAAGAGGGCTTGCACCTGTTAGAAAAGAGAGTAGCTCTTGTGCAAGAAGCCTTCTCTTCCGACGCTGTACTGTAAATCTTCTTGCACAAGAGAAGGCGGGCAGTGTGGACGCTCTGCAGAAGAACGGCCGTTCTTGCTCAAGAACTCGCCAGTGAAGACATAGCCAAAATGTTTGTTGTGTGGCACTTTTTTTTTTTTAACCCGTGACTGTCGTAAGTTGGCTGTATGCTAGATTGTTGAGGCTGCATAAAGAGTATTTTGGATTAGTCTTTGCCACACATCAGTTTGGTAATGGTCTGGATTAAATTGCTCCCTTCCTGCCTGCCGATGTTCACACTTCAACAATACATCTGCAGCTCTTAGCGCGATGGTGGGGAGGTGAAATGGAGAATGGCCCCTGATGTACTGGGGGACATCTCTCCTGATTTTCTTTTCATTTTAGTGCAATACCGATGCTATGGTTTCAGTGAGTCAAGAAATGCCCCTCTCCTTTCAAAAGGCCATGACTGGAGTGCAGATGGTTCACAGATGGGAATATTAATGTATTGTGCCATGGTGCTGACACACTTCCCTTTGTTTTGTTACTAATTAATTATCTGGATTTTCAAATGGCTGGCTCCTAGGAGTCAAAGGGTAACTGGTACAGATAGCAGAAAGCTAACGCTAACTTCACTTCATTATTTTTTCTTGCAAACTTAAAAATTCCAGTCTTGTTACATTAAGCTAAGTCATGCAGAAATGCACCAGCTGTTCTTTGTATAGTGGAAGCCAAATTCAGCATTACATCCTTTTTTCTTTGTTTTTCAGAGGCCCGTTCTAAAACTACTTGACACATTAAATAAGAGACTCTTATCTGCGCTCTCCTTCCATTTGTTTGATTTTCCTAACTTATTTCTTTAAAGGTGGATTGTTTCCAGCACTTAGCAATAAAACAAACAAACGAAGGAAGGAAGGAAACAAAATAGAAAATCAATGAATTCATTTACAGGTAGGTTGTTCAGTCTTCTGCACAGATGTGGGGGCTGGGGTTTTCATTGGTACTATGGCACGGCTCTAGGCAGTCAGAAGCCATGGATCTTTCCGACCAGGTGAATGAAATCAAATTACAGTATTCTTTTTTATAAGATTCTCTCTGCTGGCATGTTGGCTGATCTTGGTGTCATTGTCTCCATGGAGGAAATTAGCATTATCTTCTTCTGTTGCCGGGGGAAGAGTCTTTTACAAGGCATCCTTCTCCTTTAGAAAATAAAATGTCCATCCTTCCCCTGATAACATTATCCCACCCTTATAGCTCCCATTTGGAAGGGAGAGAATCTTCACTGAAGCATGTTGGAGAAGGCTGGACATTCCCAATGTCAAAGGTCCCCTGCCTCCCACTCACATACTTGGAAGAGGAAAGTTGTGTTGGGAATGATGGGTATCTCTTGAAAGACATTCCTGCAGCAGACAAGGTTTACCCCAGCATTGAACACCAATGGTGACCTACTTCTGCATCCACCAGCTCAGCTGTCTCCTTTTACCATGCACAGGGCTGGCCTTACCATGAAGCGAACTGAGGCAGCCGCCTCAGGTACCAGACTGAGGGGGGAGGAGCGCCACTAGGACCCAGTGTGTAGAAAATTGTGTCTGCTACTGGTGCATATGTATTCTCTCTGCTCTAGATGCACAGAGATGGTGGAGTACTGTGCTGGAGGAAGGAGGGCACAAGAGACATAACAGGCAGGCAGGAGGAAAGGTGGCATGGGGGCGTCATTTGAGCTCTCCGCCTAAGGAGTCAAAATATTGTGGGCTGGCCCTGACCATGCACAGCATGTTGGGGATACAACAGAGTTTAGCAAAGCAGTTTAAACAGCTGACACTGGCCTGCTTACCATTGGATCACCATCACATCCCCATTACAGGGCTCCACGTTGCTGAGGTACAGTTTGGGATGGTCTTCAGCACAGCAGCAGAGCAAATTTGTGAACTAGCACCTCCTTGGAGGGTTCACCTCTGTGTCAGCAGCAGGTGGCTATTAAGGCGATTTGTTCAGGACAACGGTCACTTTTTGTGTCTGTGCAGTGCCCAGGACAATGGGGCTTGACCTGCTTCCGGTCTCTAGGAACTAATGTACTGCTGCTGATCATTTCAGAGCTCAGGATGGAAGGGCTGTATGGAGCCTATTCTGTTGGCTGTTTCTTATTTCTGTAACAGGATACCTCAGAGCCAACAATCAGTCCAAGCACTATTATTTAAGCACTGGATATTAGGCTTGAGTGATGTCACCTTTGTGGGAATAGGCAGTGAATGTAAACACCCAGGGGCTTCCTTGAGGGGTGAGACTGCCAGGCGTAGATTTCATACCTGGCAAACTTGAAGTTAGGATATGTCCAGTCCAGTCCTTGCATCTGCCTAGCAGCAGCAATGCTGTACCCAACATATACAGTTCTGCTGTGCAATGTTCCCTCTAATCTTTTCCATCCGGGTATGGCACCCATTTTTGTATCTGCACTGCAGCACGTGTGAGTGTGCACCACCAATAGAAACACAAAACCTAGCAGTGGGCATTCTGCTAATCAGCTGGACGGCATTTGAATTTCTCCTGAGTGGACTCACAAATGCCCGGCTTACAGGGACATTGATGTTGTGCCACCTATTTGTTAGGGCTGGGAATGGACAACAGGGGGATCACTTGAGGATTGCCTGTTCTGTTCATTCCCTCTGGGGCACCTGGCGCTGGTCACTGTTGGAACACAGGATACTTGGCTAGATGGACCTTTGGTCTGACCCAGTCTGGCCATTCTGATGGTCTTATGTTCTGCTACATTTGCACCTGGAATCTGTAGTATTTCAGTGATGAGTAAGGCAATTTTGGAACAACTTATTTATGGGAGTAACAAGAAATACAGTAAGCCCACCTGTATTTAGTCTTTGCAACGGGATCCCATCTCTGAGTATTGAAATTTTAAGTGGTCATATGGCCATGTGCAACTGCGTAGTGCCCTTCCTGCTGAAGTTAACCCTTTATAGCACAGAAATTATGCTTGGGAAGGCCATAATGCATATACACATGGATTCAAATTATGCTGAATCTTTTTCATGAGCCTGCGTAATTTATGAGATGGTATTTTCTATTCATCCACATTTCATTAGAGCAATTTGTCAGTGCTATTAGTGTTTTAAATCAAAGCATTTTGAACTTAAAAGACAAAGCTATAAAAAAAGTCAAAATCAGATGATTGGTGAAGGTCATTGTAAGGTCATAGCTGAAATCTAAATTGAACACATTATCCTGGTATAATTCTGTAAATTATTGTATTGCACAATGGTGGACTATTTTGTTTTTTATCTGCTCATTTTAATTGGGTAGCCAATCCATGTCTCCTTGCCAATAGTCTTGTTAACTCACGAGAAAGGAGTGGAAGGGCTAGCAGGTTAGCAAACAACATTTGACTGTAATTCAAAGAATATGAAAACATTCATACTGCTCATGCTCTCTGTGTGCCAAAGACTGTGTTGGAAACAAAAAATGACAGAGTTTGGAAAGCAGTTTTGCTGACAAAAATTATAAAGAAAATGGAAATGGGCAACACCACAAGTATAATACAATTGCTGCATAGTGAGAAGGATGTCATTTAGGCTCTTATCCAGCAAGTTACTTAAGCACATGTCGCATTTTAAGCATGCGAGTAATCCTGTTGAAATCACTGGGACTATTAATGTGTTTAAAGTTAACCATGTGGTTAAATACCTTCCTAGATCCAAGCCCTACTGCCTTTACAATAGAAATGTGAACAGATGTATTTGTGGTGACTGCCTGACCACAATAATCCTTACAAGTGACCAATGATGTACATAGCCAGCAAGACTTTCTCACTCGTGAGTAATACAGAGTATATCTTAATGCAGAAGGCATGACAACCCCTGTTCAGTACCATTTCTAAATGGGTTTCTTGCAGATTTTTTTTTCTTTTCCTTTTTTCATAATTAGAAGTTTACCTGGGATGAAAGTGAAGCAAAAGAATTTATTGTCAGTAAGGTGGGTCTAGCAGTTGTGTATCATGCTAAGGAAAACAAAACCTTGTTTTGCAGATCTTTCGATTTGAGGCACTTAACTCCACTTGCACTACAGTAATATAGCATTCTATAGGTGACGGCAAATGCAAGAGGTGTAATGCAAGAGGAGCTGAGGCTCAAGCAATTTTTTACTTTCATAACAGATGAAGAAATTCCAGCAGTACTCAGAATAAACTGCCAAGCTCAGAAAGGCC
This sequence comes from Pelochelys cantorii, assembly GCA_032595735.1. Classification (NCBI taxonomy): domain Eukaryota; kingdom Metazoa; phylum Chordata; order Testudines; family Trionychidae; genus Pelochelys; species Pelochelys cantorii. The sequence continues at coordinate 106,888,728 of CM064327.1, forward strand.
TGGTGCAAATTAAGCCCTGGATATGTGTCATTGCAATGGCCACATGTTTGTAGCTTCCCCAGGAAGCTCGTATTTAAATCCATCCTGCGCAATCATCTCTGTATATGGGCTAATAATACTCTTAATCTTTATTACATTTTCTCTTGAGCCTATATGTTACATGAATATTGCCTGGCATGCCTACAAACCTCTAATGGTTTGCATATTTGGTTTACTTCAGCCTAACTTTAAATAAAAAGTGGAATAGGAGTATGAAGGTGAATATTATGCCTCCAAGGGCCAGGCTGGACCCTGAGGTGTAATCAAAGAGGCCTTGCTTGCCCTAGGGCTGGGCTATATAAGTAAGAAGTTCAGAAAGTGAAGGGGGAGAAGGGAGGGTTGTAGAAGATGTGGAGGCTGCAGTGGGTTGTGCCTATTTTCCGTCAGGCTCTAGACCCGTACTGATGTGCTGACCTATGGCATGGTTGTGGCTGGCTTTGGCCAGAACCAGGGTGCTGAGACCCCATGGCTAGGGGGAGAAGGGTGGGTGTCTCAGAGCCCAAGCTCTAGCTCAAGCCTGAACGTCTACACTGCTATTTTCAGCCCCTCAACCTGAGCTCTGCAAACCCAGATCAGCTGACTTGGGTTCTGCAACATGGTGCTGTAGGTTTTTTTATCACAGTGTAGCCATACCCAGGGGGACCAGGCTAAGCAGATACTTTGTTTGAACCACAGCCACAATACTGGACTGCAAGGGGGTACACAGGGACTGCCCACACCATTACAGGGAGTCTGCACTGGATGAGTGTTTAAACACTGTGTGCATGTTGTGATGCTAATCGCTCTTCATCCCTTTTAGAAAAGAAATTCTGATGGCTCTAAGGGACATGTCTGTGATTGATCAAATGCTTTCAGTTATGTTTGTAGGTGGGAGACTGCTGTCATATGCTTCAAAATCCCATCAATAAGAAAAAATGTTTTATCCCTTCTGAGAGTGAAGCTACCAGCGTACACTCAAACATTTTATCTGAAATGCAAATCCAGCTTGATTTGGACAAATTGTTTTAGCTGGGGGGGGAAAAAACCTCCCAAATTTCAAAAGTGTTAAAATGGTTCATATTAGCATTTCCAAAATGACGCATGCTGACTGTTCATTTAGTCATTTAGTTTTGGCATTTTTCTCGATTATATTTTTTGTACAGATGTTTTAAGAAATCTGTCAAGACTGAAACAAAATATTTAGTTGTGAGTTGACTGAAATTTTTGGACACAAAACAAAACTTTAATAAACATTGTGTGACAACATTCAAACCATTTTCATTTCAGGTTGCCCTTCAGTAGTTCTTTTGAGTTTATTTTTCAGTACAGCCACCAAACCAAACAATAGTTATCTACACAGCTCCAGCTGCGATCCCCTCTTTTTTCAGTGCTCAGAAGTCTATGTTCAGTGCGGAGATGGCAGAAGGCACAATGAAGATGCAGTAGAAAGCAGAGGTGTTGCGTGAAAGTTATTGGGGAGCTGTTAGAGGGAACAGGAAGGTGAGACCAGAAGTGGAGCAGAAAACTGGATCTATAAAGTAACAAAAGAAGTTATGTATGGTGCTGTAATTCCATCTTGGGGTCCTCAAACATTTGAGCATCCCTCATGTGATTTACGATAAGCCTCTTGATAGAATTATAGCCCCATAAATAAAAGCTGCTTGTTATTTATTGTATATCGTAGAGTTTGAATCTGCTTTTCTAGGAAGAGCTCTCCTTCTCTCTCCCTGGCTGGGCTTTTGTTTGGTTTTTCTACATAATGTAATTTAAAACTAAAAGAAAAGGATGATAAAATGACTGCAAGTGTGTCTCTAAGGGTATGTCTACACTTCATTTCTCTTCCGAGAGGAATTTCCCGGATTTGACTTACTCCTCAAAAAATGAGGTTTAAGGGTTATTTTGAAGGAAGGGTTTTATCTTGAAATAACCCCGTTTTTTCCGCAATATCGCCGTAACGCAAGTATGCAAATGAAGCGCGGGAAATTCAAATCCGCACTTCATTTGCAATTTCGGATGTCTGCATTTGCATTCCTCTCTCAGAAGAGGATTGAAGTGTAGATGTACCCAAAGGGTACGTCTACACAACACATTTTTTTTCAAAATAAGCTATACTGGAAGAAATACTCCGAAATTGCTTATTTCAAAATAGCACCTCTACACAACAAGGAAGCCTCAAAATTAGTCCAAGGCAGGCATCCCTAATGTGGATGTGCTACCTCGATTTAGAACCCCAAGAGGCACTGGAGAGTGTCACGTTACTGGATTTTAAGGGGATCAGACAAGTCACTGCTGCACCCATGGGACGTGTTTGCCCCAAAAGTTGGTACAAAGGAGGCCATGTGAGGTGTCAAATGAGAGCTTATGTTCTATTAATTCTGTATATGCTATTCATATACTTGTATGATATCTGTGTGTGGAGTTATAAATATGTACTCTGTGTTGATGCTGGAAAATTCTCTGTCTGTGGCTGAGCAATGGGCAAGGAATGCTCAGCCAATGGCTATGATAATTAGCAAGGAGACAATGAATCTCTAGGTGCCAATACACACCTCAGGAATGTGACTGATACCTGCAAACCAGCATGGAATGCAAGGATAGGTTGTTGGACCATGTGACCTTCTCTGGCCAAGAAGATGCCAGGAGAGGTATATAAGTGCCATGTGGCACCCTCCATTTTGGTCTTCAGTTTTGCTTCTGATCCCAGATGCAGCCTTGCAGGGAACAATGAGCCAGAAAGAACTGTGGAACCATCCTGTCATAGGATGTACACCAGAGACTTTTAAGATAGCAGTTTATAACATCTCTGCTAAGAGCCTGCATTGAGAACTGGGTGATTGTATTATCCTTTAACAACCTTACTCTCATGCTTTTCTTTCTTTTAGTAATAAACCTTTAGGCTGTGTCTATACTGGTGAGCCTTGCACCAGAGCTATGCAAATGAGGCTCAGCATGGAATATCGCCGAGCCTCATTTGCATAACTAATGAGCTGCCATTTTTGCGGAAGAGGCTCTTGCGCAAGACTGAGCTGTCTACATTGCCCCTTCTTGCTCAAGAAAAACCCTCTTGCGCAAAGCCGTTATGCTGGTTATTTTCAGGCATAATGGCTTTGCGCAAGAGGGCTTTTCTTGCGCAGGAAGAGGCAGTGTAGACAGCTCCATCTTGCGCAAGAGCCTCTTCTGCAAAAATGGCAGCTCATTAGTTATGCAAATGAGGCTCGGCGATATTCCACACTGAGCCTCATTTGCATAGCTCTGGCGCAAGATCGCGCCAGTATAGACACAGCCTTAGATTTTAGATTCTAAAGGATTGGCTCAGCGTGATCTTGTGGGTAAGATCCAGAGTGTAAATTGATCAGGACCTGTGGCTGGTTTCTTGGGACCAGAAGAACCTGTTCAGGGTAGGTGAGATTGGGTTCTATAACCCCTCACCTGTGTGCAGGCCTGGGGCTGACTGGGGCACAGGGAGAGCTGAGGTGTCAGAGGGGTTTTGCTCGTGAGGCTTCTTGCTGGCCAGATTGGCAGCTGAAGTGCTCTGTGCGACTGGTTTGTGGCCTATTTGGGAAGGTCTCCAGTCTGGGGCTGTAAGGAGCCCTGAGTTTGAGCAATTTGCCCTGAGCGGACACCCTCAGCGATGCCCAGACCTGGCCCGGTCCATCACAGAGAGTAATTACTTTGAATGGCCCTGGGGGGGAGCTATTTCAAAATAGCAGCTGTGGAGCGACCACACTATAGCTATTTCAAAATAGCTATTTTGGAATAGGCGTTATTCCTCATGGAATGAGGTTTACAGAAGTCGGAATAAGCCATCTGTTATTTCCAATTTATTTTGAAATAACGGAATTGCTGTGTAGACGCTCACATTATTTCAAAATAACACCAGTTATTTCGTAATAACTGTGTTGTGCAGACGCATCCTCGGGGAGGATATATTTGATTTATGTGCTTTACAGGCCAGATTTTCACATGACCACTCCAATTTGTGAGTATGCAAAATGAGCGCTTTATTGAAGTTGGGGAGTTAAGTGTGTAGTTATCTGATAAGTTCATTGAAGTTCCTGTTAGCATGTACATGCAAGTTGTGCGCATGAACTGGAAGCCTTTGAAAATCATATCCCAGAGTCATTTTAATTTAACATGAGGTAAAGGGCCAAGTCATGATAAGGTTAGCAATATTGACCAACTCCTTACATTTTATTTTGACAGATTCCTGTTGTGCTGTTAGAATATTGCCTGGCCTGGTTACAAGCTAACAGACAGATTTGACTGCAGTGATGTTGCAAGTGTCCTGGCCTCTTCTGTGTCAAAGGGGCTCTGTAATCAAGTCCTTGTATCAGTGGTAAACTGTGTTTTGCCAACCCAGAGCACTCAAAATTCATGAGTCAGGCCCCCTAAAAGCATGACATTAGGTTAAAATAATGGACTAGAAATTAAAAATTTCATTGCTTTTCCCCTGCCCTTTGGACGATCACCCTAAATTCATGTATGATCAATTCAAGTTTAAAATTCAAACTTGCATGTGCCCAGAATTCACTCCTATATGTGCAGCCTCCCACTGGAGGGATTTCCACTTGCCCTCAAGTTCCTGAGCTGCAGTAATTTCCTTTTTCATATTCCCCCTTTCCCATTGTGCCAGCTTTCCCATTGTGTCCCCCTTTCCCATTGTGTCCCCTATTCCCCTTTCCCATTGTGCCAGCTGCTCCTCACTTCCTCCTTCACTCTACCCAGTCTCCTATTCCTGTAAAGTTTTCCTTGCATGCTCTCCTACACTTCCTTTCCTCACTCTTGCCTGCCTTTATGCATCTGCCTTTGGATCCATGGCTATGCAAGAGAAAATCCTCTCCTTCACAGAAACAGAGTGTACCTGAAGTAAAGTCTGTGGGTTTGCCTGGGGTGGGGAAGGGATTCTGTTCCCCTGATCTCTGTGACCTTTTTTCCCCTTAGCCTGGTTATTCAGGCTGAATTCATAGAAGTGGATTTGATTCGTAGGATATGTCTATATAGCAGGCCTTACCTTGAAATAAGCTACACAAATTGAGCTACGTCAATTATGTAACTCATTTCAAAACACCTTGCTAGACTCAGGGATTTAGGGCCCAATCGGAGTCTCATTCAGTCAATGGAAGGACTCCCGGTGCCTTCACTGGGCTTTAGTAGTGATGGCTGGTTCCCAATATAATTGGTAGGGTTGTAGGTGGGAAGCTGCCTTTTCTCCACATGCTGTATTTTTACTGAAGCTTAGTCATTTCTTTTAAGTGCAACACTGGGCCATGGGGAAGTGGAAGAAAAAAGGAGGTCCCACTTTCCTCTGCCGCTTTTTCAGAATTCAATATTGAGACAGTGTACAGTAAAGGTCAGGGTGGGGAAAAGAAGTATGTATCCCTCTGTCCACTGTTCTCTCCTAAAATCAATTTCAACCCATTCCATCTAGCTGGTATCTCACTATCTTCTCCCTCAGCATCCTTTCCCCAGTGCATGCCACACATTCATGCAAATCTTCTGTCACCAATTGACATCCTTTCCTCCCTACGTTCCAACCTGACAACCCAACTGACTCCTCACTCAGGAAAGAACTACTATATTCAATATCTTTTTATCCTGTCTGCGTTGGCACACCTGTTATGTTTACAAGCCAATTGATTTGGAGGACAGTTATTCTTCAGTGATGAACAAAGATCTAGGGGGCAATTTTCAAAATGTTTAGATGCCTAAATCTCACTGAATTTCATTGGGAGTTCAGTGCCCAAATCTCACTTATGCCTTTGAAAATCTCCCTCCACACCCACCAAGTGTCCATGCTAAAACTATGTATCATTTCATAGCACCCACCCCCCAACTCTATGTTAGAAGGACATTTTGAAGTTACACAGTGAGGCACTCATAAATTAGGAAATGCCAGAATTAAGGTTGCTTGTGCACTCTTCATTTGGCTCCCTTGTACATCTGCATTATGATACAGTCGTTAACTACGTGAACACATGCTATGTTTTCAACAGGGGGTCCACTGCATTCAGTGCACGGGATGGAGGGGTCTCACTTGGTGAACAGCTGTTCAAGATTTTGTTTGATCATCATTATTCACTGTGGCCCCAGGCCTGACTTACTGCAAACTATACTCTGAAGACAGAAATATTAATTTCCTCAGGGACTTTTCCTCATAGACTGTTCATCGTTATGGTAGCCGAGTACTTCACAAATATTAATTTATTTTCACAGTGTGGTCAAAACAATGTATTTCAGGTCTCAAAAGGCTAAACCATTTTGGCTAAATTTTCCAAAATATTCATCCTGAGGCAGACACCTGACATGGAAAATTTCAACCCAAATAGTTAGTTTGGTGAGGTTGAAAGGAACTGAAAAAAAATCTTATAAAGGAAAGAGTTGGGAAATCTTAATATTAGTTTATGCTATTAGTTCCTTTATAATAAACACACACAAATGGTTAGTAATGCGGCCTTCCTAATTCCAAGTCAGTCCCATCTTTCCATCATTGCAACATTATTTTTTAGTAGATACATGTGGTAAATTGGAGAGCTCTTTGATAAATTGTGTACAATGCAGCACTGTGACTACCTCGCCTGCCCTCTGCCTTCTAATCCATCTCCCTTTGGATTTATTCTGACATTCCAAATCCCTGAGCAGTTAACACCACCATTTAAAATAAAACAAAGCAAAACAGAAAACCAGCCTATCAAAGAGGTGTTTTATTTTTTCTGACAAAGTACACTGGTCTGAGGTTCAGGACAGGCAAGGCTCACTCTTGCAGCAATGACTGGTTTAAAGTCCAGTATTTTATGATTTATCGGTGCTCTAAACAAACTTTATGTGATTGAAAGGGAAGAATCTCAGCTTTCCCATGATACCAAATGACATTTGCTTCTGGCTCCTGGAGTTCCCAAGCTGTCAGACTTTTCAATAATGACTTTTTGTTTTTAAACAGGAAAAAATACTGAGATTATATTTAGAGCAGAGCAAGGCAATTTTTTTAGCCAATAAGTAAGTACACTGAAAAGTAAGTTTTTGGGGGCACTAAAACTATTTGTGAATTTGGTTAGTAATTTTGGCTGAAAAATTGATATATTTTTAAGTCAAATTGTTCACCTCGGTCATTTCAAACCACAAATCAATTTTTTGTTTGTGTCTAATTTAGATTTTTCTAAATGATTAGTTTTAACATCAATCTTTTATACAGTTGGTATATTGAGAAGCACTCAACATTGGCCTAACTCTGCTCCCGTTGAAGTGAATGATAAATTTTCTGTTGACATCAATGGGCGCAGAGAGAGGTCAATGCTGAACGCTCTTGAAAATCACATCCTATGGTAACTAAGCTGTCTGGCTTTACAGGCATTTGCAAGAATTATTCCCCAGTATATTGTTTGAAACTCTCTGTAACAATTCTAAAGTAGCTTTTCCATAAAAAATGTGGCACATTCGGAATGCAGGATATTGCAAAGGTATATAAATAGCTTTAATGGCATTTGTTTGGGATGGCCTGTGTCCAGAAATGCCAAATTTATTTTGACAAACCCTTATATGTAGCATATTTGGAAGGTTGTTTTTTAAAAGCTCCAATTCTTTGGCATACTCCTACAGTATGGTTAGATTCTGTTGGAGAGAAGATGGCAACAGAATTGCAGAAAAGCTGGGGCAGGACTAGAAATCCAATCTTAAACATAGTTGAACATCTGAGGCAGGGCACAGGTGAAATCTAGATACATTAACCTGGTTCAGAATTCTGGGTTAATGATCCAGATCTAATATAAGTCCACAAAGGCAATTTAGTGATGGAACAGTTAAAAAGAAGTGGACCTAAATTTTCACTCACATTGATGAAAACACAATTCTCTTTCAAAAATTTGGTTAATTCTTTTAAAAAAGTATTTCACTTGTCTTCACTCCAAGCTATTTATGAATGTGTAGGTTTCCCAAAGCTGCTGCAAAGCGAACAAGCAGTACTTATGTCTCAGAAGTAGTTACATTAAAAGAATTATTTATCTTTAAAAACAACGTCATTTGAGTATGTTCTCCCAAAGATATGCAAGGGAGATGGTTCTAAGCTGAAAGAAAGTAATGGAACCCTGGTTATATGAATCGCCCCTTTGACAATGGAAGTGACTTAATTTTTCTTGGGCCTGAATTCTTTGTTTTACTGGTCAATATAGCAAAAATCTGTACTGTGTGTAATATCTTATAGTGTACAGCAGGCTTTCAATGTTAAAAATTGCTTTCTAGTCTGCACACTGCAGGAAAAGCTAGTTATAATACTCCCTGCACACTTAGGGTGCGTCTAGACTGCAGGGCTTTTTTGAAAAATGGCTGTTTTTCCGAAAAAACTTCACTTACGTCCACACTGCTATTGCGTTCTTTCGAAAGAAAATCAAAAGAACACAGGGATTTTTCCGATATTGGTAAACCTCATTCTACGAGAAAAAACGCCTTTTCTGAAAGAGCTCTTTCAGAAAAAGGCATGTGTGGACGTGGAAGAGGGAGTTTTTTCAAAAGAAGAGGCCTCCAGGAAAAAGCACAGGTGCCCTGGTGGCCACTCCATCCATGATAATCACAGCTTACATGCGAGATAGCGTCCATTCAGTGTACGCTGTCTTTCGGAAGAAGTTTTTTCGGAAGATTTCTTCCAGAAAAGCTTCTTCCAAAAGATGTCTGCAGTCTAGACGTACCCCTAGTAAGTTTATTGCTTTACAGAAAGAGTTCAATCTAAACTGAGTCACAGATTTTTAGGCATTATAGATGAAGATGATCTATTACGTCATCTGCAGTAGCCATCCCCTGCTAATGCAAGATTGCACCTTATAATCTACGGGAGGCTATCACAATTTCCTATGTGGGGATTATTTCAAAATCTAGCAGACATCATTCATCAGATCTTTCTCATCTTTTCTATCTTAAATGTCCTTCTGAACAGCTAATAAGCCAAAATCTTTGGCTGTACCCTACGACGTTCAGATACTCAGTGTTCCCTCGGATTTAACTGTCCCTCCCCCCAGCTGTTATGTATGTCCTCTTGGACAACTGTTCCTCTCCCACTTTGGGTTTTTAAACAGCTAGGTAATTGTAGCTAGCTACCATAGTCCTTTTGATTGCCATAATTTAGCCACTCTCTCCATACATTTAATATTTTTCTGTTTGTCCTTCTAGCTTTGCCATCAGTTTTTATATTGTTAAGTGACATCTTTCAAGCTCTGGACAAGGCCAGCCCTGAATGCAGTAATCTCAGAGCTGCTAAGAAGAGCTATAAACTGCATGACCTGGTTCTGCATATGCAGCTGAAACTCATATTGTCCCTTCCTATTGTAAACTTACAACCAATTTGTTGCCCATTGTCATGACTAGGCCTTTTTCAGCATCACTAATTTCTAAAGGCAGGAAACCTCCCTGTGAGCATTAACTAAACTTGAGCTATCTGAAGGTCACTTATGTCACCCAGGATTATTTGCATGCTGCAGAGGAGGCAGGGCACAGCTGGAGCTGGCAGACACATGCAGGGCTCTGGAGCTTTGGAGCTTTCCAGGAATGGAATTTTGCTTCATGCTCAGAACCAGCGGAAGCTGAATGGAGGCACTGCTGTTAATGGAACTAGTACCTTCACCTAACTAGTGACTACACTGCACAATTCTGCCTCTTCCCAATCTATTCTTCAATGCTCCTCCTGACCCCTTCTTGCCCTGAACCCTCCGCTCTACCCCATCAGCAGCCTGACTTCTTCTGGGCCCAGAAATTCCACTCTTGCGAAGCTAAGCTCTGCAGGCTAATAATACCTAGCTTTAATAATATCCAGCTCTTTTACAGCACTTTCCATCGGTAGTTCTCCAAGAGCTTTACAAAGGAAGGTAAATCACACTATCCCCATTATACAGACGAGGCCACTGAGGCACAGAATGGTGAAGTGATGTTCCAGCTGTTGCAGCTGGTCAGTGGATCTCCTACCTGTGATGCTTCCAGACTTCACAGGTCTTGAGCTCCCAATGATCTGAACAGCTAATAAGCCGAAATCTTTGGCTGTACCCTATGACGTTCAGATACTCAGTGTTCCCTCGGATTTAACTTTTATTGAACACCTGCAATTTCTATTTTTCCTCTGATGAATCAGCCAGCCTTTCCCTGGCTTTCATGTTGTATGTTACAACTCATCATATGACCTATCATTAAAAACAATTCTCACCTTGGCTGTCAACAGCATTGATACTGAATGGAAATTGTTCTTCCAACCCATGATACATGTTGCTTGTTGGACCCCAGGGAGCTACACACAGGTGAATAAGCTCCTTATACCTGAGCTCGGAAGCTTCACCTCTTTCTCAGGTTAGATTTGGGGAGTCAGTGAAGCCAGTTGGGGGGGAGGGGGAGGGAGAAAGAGAGAAATAATAATGATCCTTGGGCAAAACATCCCCATACATGGGTTTTCTTTTAAGTATGTTTCTATGTTTAGCATTTTCTCCATAAATGGTAATTTAGCAGCCTCTAGGCTCCTGAGCCTGTGACATTTGAAAAACAAGAAAGTTTGTTCATCAAGTGGATTAAGCCCTATCTATATACACACACACATGCTTTCCCAGGACAAATCAATACAGTGAGATTTGAATTTCTAGCAGTGATGTAAAATCCTGTTTAATCAGTTAACCCGTTAAACATTATGTTTAACTGATTAACCGCTTAAACAGGGGCAGATGGGGGGGCACTCCAGCCCAACCCGGCTGGAGCGGCCCCCCTCGCCGGCAGCATGGTGTGACAGGCCTCATTGGAGTGGAACCTCCCCTGCTCTCCAGCCTGGCTGGGCCCACCACACCATGCCACAAGCAGGCAAGGAGGTGCTCCAGTCTGGCCAGGCCGTCAGTTAACTATAACCAGTAACCATCACCCAGTAAGGGTCATGTTCACCCATTACCATTCACATACCTAATTTCTAGATCATAAAAGGCTGGTGGTTAAAAGTGGCCTGAATTCAGCCTTTAGGAGAGGCAGATCCAGTGGAGGGAAGGGAATCATGGACTGACAATCAGACTATCTTGGTTCTATTGCCAGCTCTGCCACTAATCTGCGGTTTGACATTGGGCAAGTCATTTGTCTCTGTGTCTCAGTTTCCCATCCACAGAATGGGAATAATGATGATGATCTTCTTTTGTGCAATGCTTTGAAAATTGGGGGCAAAAAGCATGATCTGCGCAGTAACTTTGTATTATTAAATTAACACATTCCTTGACTGTGGATCCATCAGTCAGTTCTAAATACCCATTTTGCCAACATAGCGGCTGCTGCCTGTCCAAATCAGAAAGTGTGCAAACATGAGAGTGTTCCACAGTGCTGTATAGTATCAGAAGAGTGTTTGCAAATGATTTGGCATTTGATTAAAACAAGAAAGCAACCAGATTCTAGCTGCCCCTTGCAGAGAGATGTGGCATAATCTCATTGCCATACTCACTCCTTTGATTCCCTTTTAGTATTTTGCTGTCCTTTTATGTATTGTCATGCCTGAGATGAGATAAAACATTCTTTGGAGAAAAGATCATAACTTATTTGGCCTGTGAGGGGTACCGCACACCTCTGAACATTACTAAAATAAATAATTCTCTGCACTGCACCTTCAGATCACTTGTGCAAAAACACAACTATGCAATTCCAAGAGCAAAAATGTAAAGGCAGCTTTGGAAATTTTATCCCCAAAGAAACATGTGATGGGGAAGTGTGCATACATGGATTTTTAAAAGTCTCTCCTTCTGTAGATACTGAGCACTAACTTTAGGCCCTGAGATAGCAAAGCATTTAACTACAGGCTTAATTTTAAGGCATGGACCTAGTCCCATTGAGATCAGAGCCTAATATCATAAATGTCTTGTCCGCATAAGCTTTCCTTCCTTTGCAGCATGCACTATACTGAATTACCGGAACACAAGCAGATGAAAAGGAAACGAGAGCTTACTCAGACACCAAGACCTCAGAAACCTGAATAGATTTTTTCAGCTCCAGACCCCAGCAGCCTACAATACAAATTGCAAGCTTCAGTGATTAAGACCAGTAAGTTCAGGAATTCTTTCTGTTGCAGTCCCACACGGACCCCAGAACCAAGTGCTTCAGACTTTACAGATCTGAACTAATGTGCTAACGTCCTAATGCAGGCCCATAATTATTTTTAGATGCAAATAACATTTCTTTCTGTAGACTGAAGCACACCGTCCACTTCTGGGTATTGTATAAATAAATAATCTCATGATTTGGATCCTTCAAACCAACTTTCAAGTGATGGCCCCACATCAGCTCTGTGTATGGACAATGAAGTGACCAGTGTGTTTAATCTCAGTAGACTTTTCCCTGCAATAATTATCAATTGTTGTTATTAATTATTGTTTGTATTACAGTGCTGCTCAGGAGCCCTAGGCCTTGTCTATACTTACCCAGAGATCGACACTACAGAGATCGATCTTCCGGGGTTTGATTTATAGGATCTCCTAAGGACTGGCTAAATCGACTGCTTATGGTGCCCCCGTCGACCCTGGTACTCCATGGGGTCATGAGGAGTAAGGGAAGTTGATGGGAGAGTTTCTCATTATCAGTAGGAAAGAAAAGACTCCATCCTGGAGATCAGAAGAGCTATTCTAAGGCTCTGAGACTAAGGGTCCTATTTTGCTTTGGGTTCTACCATCTGGAGTGAGAATGAAGGTAATGCAACACTGACTGGATTTGACTGGACTAGTGAGGTGCAGAGCTGACTTTGCAAGGGGGCTAGCCTAGTTTAGTGAAAGTGGCAAAGCAGAGCTGACTTTCTAGGATAGTTTGGCTGGACCAGCAGCAATGTAGAGATGATTGCACAGTAACGTGGTAGATAGGCTACGTCTAGACTGCAGGCTTCTTTCGGAAGAAGCTTTTCCGGAAGAGATCTTCCAAAAAAACTTCTTCTGAAAGAGAGCGTCCACGCTGCCACAGTGTATTGAAAAAGCGATCTGCTTTTTTTGAAAGATAGTGTCCAGACTGATTGGACGCTCGCTTGCATAAAAGGCCACCTGGAACCACTTCAGGCAGGGCTTTAGGTCACCAGTTGCTTCCGAGTGCCATTGCCTAAGCCTAGCAGAGACACGCGCTTAAAGGGACCCACCTAGACAGCCGTTTCTCTGCTGCTGCTGCGTGCTTACGTACCTCTTTGAGGGTCAGCAAATCTCTTCCAGTGCCTGCTTTGGCTGCCCAGCTTTTTTGGACATCACAGCTTTTTCCTTTGTGTCATGGAGCCAGAGCTGCCCCTGGGCATGCGATGGCCCCACACGGCCATCCTGCAGTTTCTGCAGCATTTTGTGCCGGCTGCCTTCCTGGTCCTAACCGAGCTCAACCCCGAGCTCATTCTGGGGACCCTCTCCCTGGGTGTGGGAGCAACACCATTACAACCGCACCCCACAGTGGAGAGGCGTTTCTGGAAGCTGGATACCAGTTCGAACTGGGGGGACTGGCTGGTCATGGAGCAGAGGGATGACCAGCAGTGGCGCCAAAACTTCCGCATGTGGAAGGCCACCTTTTTGGAGCTGTGTGCCTGGATCACCCCTGCCCTCTAGTGATGTGACACTCACCTGTGGCCCGCCATCCCCCCCTGGAGAAGCAGGTCACAATTGCCATCTGGAAGCTCACCAATCCCCAACAGCTACCGGTTGGTGGGCAACCAGTTCGGCGTGGGTAAGTCCACCATCGGGCCCCTCCTCATAGAGGTAAGGCACTCTCCGGCTGCAGTCCCTGCACGGGGGGAGGGGAAGGGGGGGAGGAAGAGTCCTTGGAAAGGGGGACCCTCAGGAAAGGGGGGTTGAGAGGGTGGGGGAGAAGCCCCGTCCCTGGGAGATTGTGCTGTCCTGCCCTCACACAGCCCTGCTGCTGAGGGCAGGCCTCATGGGGGTGGCTCCTGGGGTTTTGAGCGGGGAGGAGATAGGAGAGGGGTGGGCACCTCCCAAGGGCTCGGGCATCCCCCCTCTCATTCTCTGTTTTGTGTGTTTGTTTGTCTCCTTCTGTAGGTGGTGAAGTCATGTACTCCGTCCTGCTGTGGGGAGTCATCCTCCTGGGAGACCTGGACCCGATCGTGGCTGGATTTGCTGCCCTGGGATTCCCAAACTGCAGGGGAGCAATTGATGGGACCCACATCCTGATCCGCGCACTTCAACATAGAGCGGCCTGTACATCAACCGCAAGGGCTACTTTTCTGTGGTGCTGCAGACCCTGGTTGACCACCATGGACAGTTCACAGACATTTTTGTCAGGTGGTTGGGCAGGGCACACAATGCCCAGATTTTTTTGGAACTCCAGCCTGTACAGGAAGCAGAAGGCAGGCACATTCTTCCCCCACCGGGACTTTGCCATTGGGGACATGCAGATGCCACTGTGCATCGTGGGGGACACAGCCTACCCCCTGATGCCATGGCTAATGAAGCCTTATATCGGCCACCTGGACCCCAGCAGGGACAAATTTAATGCCCACTTGAACCAGGCCAGGATTCAGGTGGAGTGCGCCTTCAGCTGCCTCAAGGCATGGTTCAGGTGCCTCTTGACCCGCCTCGATGTGAGGGAGCACAACATCCCCGAGGTGGTGTCAGCATGTTGTGTCCTCCACAGCATTGTGGAGAGGAAGGGGGAGGCCTTCCTCCCGGGGTGGGGTGCAGATGCTGGCTGCGTGGGGAGACTCTTCGAGCAGCTGGGGACAGCTGCCATCAGACAGGTCCATCAGGCTGGGGTGCGCATCTGGGAGGCCCTGAGGGAGAGTTTCTTGCAAGCACTCCAGTAACTCTCCCCAGGGCCTCCCCGCTAGGGGCCGCTGGCTTGCTGCCCTATCCCTTTCATACCACAACCCCTCCCTTCATCCCTTCCCTGACTTCTCAATAAAGATACCTGTTTGGTTTTGAACAAAACAAACTCTGTATTTGTCTTTAAAAAAAGGGAGTGGAGGGGGGCTCATAACCTGGGGGGTCAGGGGGCTCGGAGTGATGTGGAGGGCAATTGGATGTGCCACCTCAGGTGCAGGGACCACGTCAGACTTGGGGTTGGGTGGGTCCTGGGACCACAGGGCAGTGGGCAGGAGGGGGGGGCTGGAACAGGGTCAGAGGAGCATGTGGGGCATGGGCTTCACTTCAGGAGGCAGAAGAGGCATAGCTCGGGGGCCAGGAGGAGGGGGAATGGACATTGCAGGGAAGGACAGGAGGGTGGTAGGCAGGAGCAGTGACAGCAGCTGGGTGTGCCATCATTTCCCCCATGCTATCACACCTCTGCATGAGCTGGTCCCACATGCAGGTCTGCTAGTCTGCGTCCTCTTGGATCTTCTGCACTAGGGTCTGTTGCATGTCACACAGGATGCTGACATCAGGTCACATCAGGTCTTCATGGACCCTGGCACGCTTTCGGGTCCCCCGGGCTCTGGCAGCTGGTTCAGTTCGTGTGGCTCACCCTTCAGTCCCAACTGGTCCGACTGTGGAGAATACAAAGAGGCGGTCAGTCAGCCATGCAGACACTGTCTCTGAGGCCGTGCCCTCCTCTGTGAATAGCGATCAACAGTCCTCGGGCCAGAGGAGGCGGATGTCCTGGGAGCAAGGCCATGTGCCCAGGGGACCATGCTGCCTGCTTCCTTCCCCCCCTCCAGCCCATGGACAAGGAGGCAAGGGAAGTGTCTGGCCACAGTGGGATCCCCCAGTGGGCAGCAGAGGAGCCGGGAGCAGCCTGGCCCTCCTTGGGGCCCACACACACACTTGCACCTCGCACCATAGGAGCGGGTGCCGCCTCGCATGTGCAGGTGTGCCCGTGTGCTGTGTGCAGCACTCCTCAGTGTGTCTGGGGTCCTGCCTGCGCCCTTGTGGCTAGCCTGCTTCCAGCCGTGGCAGGTGCTGGGAGGGCCACTCCCCCGGGGCCAGACGTATGTGTGACCTTGCCTGAGCCTGGGAGCAGGAGCCTGGGCGTGCTCAGGGGCTGCCTGCTGAGTCTGCGTGGTGCACACTAATGCTGCACGTGGTTCCACGTGCATGGACTGCAGCACGATGTCCAGCCTGAGCAGGCCAAGCAACTCTCACACCCCTCCCCCTCTGTGCCTGCCTCCCCCATCCTGTGTGTGTGACAAACTGAGAGCGCTCACCTGAGGATCCCTCCCCAGTGTCAGAGGAGGCCTGGGAGATGTCCTGGCTCATGGGAACCGGCTCTAAGGAGAGCATGATGGTCCTCCTTCTCCTCCTCCTCATGCTGTCCCTGGTCCTCCTCCTCCTCCTCCTCCTCCACCGTGACCTCCGGCCTGGAGACAACAGGTGTGTCGAGGACAGAGTCCACCATGATGGGTGGGGAAACGGCTTCCTCACCCTCCAGGATTTGGTGCAGCTCCTGGTAGTAGAAGCAGGTGCCCTGGAGTGCAAGCTGCACTCTCTGGCCCTCATGTATCCCTGGCGGAACTCTTTGACCTTACTCCAGACCTGTTCCAAGGTCTGGGCTGGGTGTCCGTGCTCCACCAAGGACTCAACCATCCAGCCATACCTGTCAGCATTCCACCGCTTGGAGTGGAGATCCTGGAGTGTCTCCTCCTCATCCCACAGCTCAAGGAGGGACAGAATCTCTGCTCCGGATCAGGAGGGTGCCCACCTCTTGGTCCCCCTGGATGGGTCCTGAGAGCCCTGGGGCTGCTCCTTGTGAGGGCCAGGGGAGTCTCGAGGGGCTTGAGGCTGGGATATGTTGGCAATGCCTGTGGCAGGGAGAACCGCATGCTCAGGGTGCTGCTCCCAGGCCAGCTTCCTGCCACAAGGCTTGTCCAGGGTGCCTGCAGCTTTAAGAGGGGCCAGGAGACAGGAACTATAGAGTTGTGATTACTGTGGATGGAGTACCCACCAGGGCACCTGTGTTATTTCCTGGAGGCCTCTTCTTTCAAAAGAAAACCTTCTTCCCCATCCAAACACGCCTTTTTCTGAAAGAGCTCTTTCGGAAAAAGGCTTCTTTCTCATAGAAAGAGGTTTACCAATGTTGGAAAAACCCCTCTGCTCTTTTGATTTTCTTTCGAAAGAACGCGATTGCAGTGTGGACGTAATTGAAGGGTTTTTTTGAAAAACGGACATTTTTCAGAAAAAACTCTGTCGTGCAGACTCTTTCATAGCAGCTCTGAGCTGAACATCACAGAGCTGGGGCAGGTAAATACACAATGAAGTTGTGCAGTTCATCTTGTCTATCATGGAGCAAACTAATGGAGGAGAGCCATCCATTGACTACCACTGAGTCTAACTGGATTTGTGTATATGAGGTGTTACATGGGTGGGCTTTGTGGTAGGACTAAGAGTTCTGGACCTCCATAACTCAGACAGTTATTAATTGGAGCTATGGGGTGGACCACACTTCTGATTATTTTCTTATCTATCTCTATCTCTATCTATAGATATAGGGTATGTCTACACTACAAAGTTAATTCGAACTAACAGCTGTTAGTTCAAATTAACTTTCATAGATGCTACACATGCAAACCGCTAGTTCGAACTTAATTCGAACTAGCAGAGCGCTTAATTCGAACTAGGTAAACCTCATTCTACGAGGACTAACGCCTAGTTCGAATTAAGTAGTTCGAATTAAGGGCTGTGTAGCCACTTAATTCGAACTAGTGGGAGGCTAGCCCTTCCCAGGTTGCCCTGGTGGCCACTCTGGGCCAAGCCAGGGAAACTCGTCTGCCCCCCCTCCTGGCCCCGGAGCCCTTAAAGGGCCACGGTCTGGCTACGGTGCCCGTGCCAGGTGCAAGCCTGCCAGCACCCAGCCAGCAGACCCTGCACCTGGCACAGCACGAGCCAGCCACCCGCTGCCACCCAGCCCTCCCCCTCTTCCCAGGACCAGGCTGGCGGCTCCCAGGAGCCTGCCCGGAGCTGCAAGAGGCGGACTCCCGCCTGGTCTAGTGGACCTCATCCAGGTTTGGGGGGAGGCCTTCAACGTCCACAATCTCCGCACTAGGCACAGGAAAGTGGCCGTCTAGGGCAGGATAGCTGCCAGCCTGGCCACCAAAGGCCACATGCGAACCCAGGAGCAGGGTTGCATGAAAATCAAGTTGGTCCAGTGAGACCCCCGACCCTGAGCTTAGAACATAAGAACGGCCGTACTGGGTCAGACCAAAGGTCCATCTAGCCCAGTAGCCTGTCTGCCAACAGCGGCCAACACCAGGTACCCTGGAGGGGATGGACCAAAGACAATGGCCAGGCCATTTGTCTCGTGCCATCCATCTCCAGCCTTCCAAAAACAGAGGCCAGGGACACCATTCCTACCCCCTGGCTAATAGCACTCCATGGACCCAACCTCCATGACTTTATCTAACTTCTCTTTAAACTCTGTTCTAGTTCTCACCTTCACAGCCTCCTGTGGCAAGGAGTTCCACAGGTTGACTATTTGCTTTGTGAAGAAGAACTTTCTTTTATTAGTTTGAAGCCTGCTACCCATTCATTTCATTTGGTGTCCTCTAGTCCTTCTATTATGGGAACTAATGAAGAACTTTTCTTTATGCACCCTCTCCACACCACTCATGATTTTATAGACCTCTATCATATCCCCCTCAGTCTCCTTTTTTCTAAGCTGAAAAGTCCCAGTCTCTTTAGCCTCTCTTCATATGGGACCAGTTCCAAACCCCTAATCATTTTAGTTGCCCTTTTCTGAATCCTTTCCAAGGCCAAAATATCTTTTTTGAGGTGAGGAGACCCCATGTCTACACAATACTGAAGATATGGCGTACCATAGTTTTAGACTTCCCCTCCTCCTTCTTCCCCTGGCTTCCCCCTTCCAGCTCCCTCCCCCCAGGTTTCCACCTCCCCTCTCCCACCCTCTCTCTTCCCCTCTCCCACCTCCTTTTCCCAGTCTCCCCAGAGGTTAATCCGCCCCCCCCCCAGTTTTGTTAAATAAAGAGAGTTTCTATTTTTGAACATGTGTCCTTTATTTTTTACATCAGGAAGGGGGGCTAGGGAAGGGTAAGTGGAAGGAGGTGAGGGAGGAATGGGGCACGAGCCCCCGATGGGGAGGACTGGGGTGGCTCTGCGGGCTCCTCGGGGTAGAAGCTCTCCTGCAGGGCCTCCTGGATCCTGACAGCCCCCCGAATGACCCCCACCGGATGGCAGCCTGCAGCAAGTGCAGCTGGGCTGATGGCCGAGTGCTGTGATGTGCCGAGGGTGGGCACTCAGGGCACTCCAAGACAGGACTGCTTTGCTGTCCCTCATCGAGGTAGACAAGCAAGCGGGGAACCCTGAGAACTGTCTGTCCAGGGTGGGGGTCGGGTCCCTTTGAGGCAGCAGCTCCACGCTCTAAGTCCTAAGCTGATGCCCTGCCGGCACTGGTTCCGGCCAGCCTTAACTTTGGTTCAGGATCCACTCAATGTGGACATGCTAGTTCGAATTAGCAAAACGCTAATTCGAACTAGTTTTTAAGTCTAGATGCGCTAATTCGAATTAGCTTAGTTTGAATTAACTAATTCGAACTAAGTTAGTTCGAATTAGTGCTGTAGTGTAGACATACCCATAGATATTAGAGCAGTGGTCCCCAACCTTTTGGGGCTGCCGAGCCAGGCGGGGGCAGGAGCCGCGCATGCACCGCGCGCCCAGGGTCTGGGGTGCACGAATGACTTGGGCCAGCCCTGGTCACTAGGCAGGCGCACATAAATGCCCTGGCAGGCACCATGGCACCCACGGGCACCGCGTTGGGGACCACTGTATTAGAGAGTTATGCTTCCATCTATCTGACCTTGAATCCATCTGTTTGTGGGTCCTATTGTTCAAGAACTCCTAAACGATAACATCTAGGACCACCACATTTAGGGTTATCATATATGAACTTTCAAAAAAGAGGACACTCCTGAGAGGGAGTGTATCTGTATCAGTATCTACCAACTCCCATTGTATTAATGTATTGTATTAGTGTACTGTATAACACATTAATACAATGGGAGTTGGTAGATAGTGATACACATACACTGCCTCTCAGGAGTCTCCTCTTTTTTGAAAGTTCAAATATGGTAACCCCTAACCAAATTCGGTATGCAGCTTCCTCTTATCCTAACTTAAAGCAAGGTCAGGGTTTAGTTGTGCCAAGATGATGGGAAGTGCCTGGAATGGGCTTGTTTTCCATGACACAGAAAGCAAATGGCTGAAAGCAGGGACAGTTATGCTCTGCAATGACCACTGAGGACAGCAAGCTCGGGGGACAGTTATACTGCAGAATGACCACAGCGGTGTGGTCACTACTGATTTGTGTGCACAAGGATTTGTGCCCAGGCTTGAGAATTTGATTCATTATTTTCATTTTGCCATATCAAACTTCATTTGAGGTTTTTTTTCCAAATGAGCTAGTCTTGACACACACTCGCCTTCCCCATGCTCCCTGCCCCCCTCCCACCCAGGGCCCCTACTTCCACTGTCTGAACTCTTTTCAGGATCTACCACCTCAGGGGAACAAATGTCTTTTGAGTTCTGTTTGATTTTTCTGGGTTCTAGAGAGGTTCCAAGGGCCATAGTTCAAACTGCTGATCTGCCCCTGCCTAAAGTTGTTCATTTGGGGTGTGAATCCGCTCGTCTAACAAAAAGTAACAAATTAACTCATCTTGTGCTTTCTCTCTCTTGCTGGCCTTCAAGCCACCAGGAAACCGCTGACATCTCCCTAACAATCTTGACATCTAAATCATTGTAAGTAAGGAATGGTCTGGAGTTACCTGAAAGATATAGGTAGCTTTTTTTTACTGCTTTCATGGGTGTTTTAACTCACACATATCACTCTGGAGCAGAGGATCCTGAAGGCCATAGGGTGCTGGCTTGAAATGGTTTCCATTATATATAGGGTTTACAGTTTGGCTCAATGGGCTCTCAGCACCCTCACTATAAAAATTGTTCCAGAGCTCCTGTGGCAGGCTGGAAGCATGTTCCTCATCTGTTTCATTGGGGTGAGTGGGCCTCCCACAAATCTCTACCTTCTTCTTCTAACATGTTGAAATAGAGTGACCATATACCATGACCTGAAAGAAAGTAGATAAAACACTAATGTAATAAAATGCTGCTGCCTCATTATCTACTTCAGGTGAAGCTTTGCTTATCTCATTCTGAGATCAGTAAAACCTGAAGTCAGGACTTAGCTATAAACTTGCAATACAGATTTGACCTGATATTTTTAAAGGAAGAAATATATCCCTACATTTAAAGATAGGAAGGAATTTTGGTTCCTGTAATGCAGCATAAAGGTGGTATCCAGCAGACGTAAATTCAATCCCCACCTAGGGAATTCATTGCATTCACAATTCATATTCAATTTATTGCTTTCACATGAAAGGAGACTGTATTTCAGAGTCAAATGATGGGGTGACATTGAATACAAGATTGTGTAGCACTTTATAGAACTTTTCCTTTATTAGCAGCTCTATAATCACATTAAGTTAGAGTGAAAATATGAACTAATTCCTTCCCTCCAGGCACAGGCTGTAATAATGGTAAAAATCTGTGAAATAGGATAAATACAATTCAATAATTATATTGATAAATAAAATGAAAATCAACTAATTGTGCCATTCACTCAGATGCTTGCCTCTGTTGTTGCTGCCTTTCTGCTTCAGTGCTTGCTCAACTTTTCTGTCACACTTCAATAAATTTAATTGTGCAGAATAAATGAGCTAATTTTTGAAGTCACAGGCTCTGTTTGCAAGATAAGGGTGGTGATTTATTGACCTCCTTGACTCTGTAAAAGTGCCACCCTCCTTTTCTACTGACAACTGTGTGAATTTTTTCTACCGCTCCCTCAGTCTTGCTAAATCCTACTTTATATTTACCTTCCCATTTTACTTCTTGAAATCACTTAGCATATCACAATACACCAAAGGTGCCTGCTTCATTCTGTGCTTGGCAGAATACTCTAAACATTTAGAAAAGTTTTAGGGATTTTGAAATGCTTTTTGCTCTCTGCAGCTGCTGGATCCTGATGGTTTTGTGAGCTCAGAAGGAGAATACTGGAAATGGGCCCAAGTGGAACACCAGATACAAACCTATCTGCAAATGTTAAGGAAACTTTCTCCTGAACTGATTTGTGACGGGGTCATATGTACGTCCCTAGAGGATACACACTTCAGTGGTAGTTCTGGTGGTTCACTCGCACCTGATCAGAGGCAGAGAGAGGAGGGTAATCTCAAGAATCGTACTGGCTGTTTGAAAAAGTTTCTCTACTCTTTAATTTTTAGAGCTGTTTGTTTAAGCTGCTGTGAATACTGGGGAGAAAGATTCTCGTTCTGATTCACCACTGTGTCATTCCAGTTTTGTGCCATTGTAGTCAATGGAGTTTCACTATTGTGAAATTGTCATAAAGCTGGAGTAATCCTACCTACCCATTTTAATGAGTGGAAACCTTCATGGGATGGTGGTGATTGGAACAAGCCAATACAAGGGGAGGGAAGTTCAGGAGTGCCCCCCCCCCGCCCGTCCAGATGCTCTATCTATTCTTTGGCCAGCTGGGGAGGAAAGGAGCTGATTGATTCCTTGTTCCCCCCATTTTAACCCTAATTTTTTGTCCTTGTGGAGTCTCTTTTGACTTCATTTCAGCACAAATATCATGGGGAATCTGTGTTCCAGTTCTCTGGCTGACTGTAACTGATGCTGGGGCAGTTTTCTTAGTAAAACACATAGTTGAGATCCTTGACAAAACTGGCCTTTTTAGTAAGGTCAGCTCTTCTGCCACAGTTCTGGATTGATTACAGCCTTTAAGTTAAACAAAATAAAAATTAAAAACTGAACGGGTGGTTCAAAACCCATGATACAAATCTCTCTCTAACATAGTTGAACAATTTTAATACTTGCGGGTCATACTCTGGTAATAATGCCCTGGAATTAACTCCCCCAAGGTTTGGTACCAAGTTAAACCAAAATCCTGGAGAAAGAAAACATCAGCAAAAGTGAATAAATAAATAGCTATGTTGGAAGGACACTGAAGAGTCTGTGTTGCCCCACACATGCAAATGACTCCTATAAATTCCAAAGGTTGTTATTTGAGCATGTGAAGGGGAATCATCCTCCTCAATGTTAAACATTCACTTGTGGTGCTGGATTGGTAAACCATGCAAACCAAGTAATTTCCCATCATGCAAACCAAGTAATTTCCCATCCCATTATTGTGTACTGCAGCTACTGTGTGACTGGAGCAATCCTGTCCCCCATCCCTTCAGTTGCTAAGCAACAACTTAGGTCATTTATAAAGGAAAATAATTAGGTCTAGAACCTGGAATAATCCTGGTCTCATTGACCAGCATGGCAAAAATCCCACTGACTTCTTTTTGGCTAGGATTTCACACTACATCTCTAGAATGAAAGATGTGTAGAGCTTCTTTTCTCATGTGTCTTTCTTTGCTGTTGTAAATTCTCCTCTGTTGTTATTTTCTATTCAAGAACACTAAATATCAACTGAATATTTTCTGTCAGGTGTTCACCAGGTGAAATACTTCCCAGGGAATTAGAGGTGGAAGAGTCACGATATCCCATGTATCGAGCAGTCCAAATTCGTTCCATGCTCTTCATCCTGTCTCTAGCCTGAACTGTGTATGATCTTAACTCTTCTTTTTTTGAATAGAGAGGATTGATTTTTGTAGAACACAGAGCTAATAAAAAAGGATTTTCTACATCTAGGTGTGACTTCATATTCCATATTCTTTATGAAAATATGCTTATAATTGACTATTACATAAATTAAATATGCTTTATGCAAGGTGACTCATGTAAGGCATCATTGGAAAGGTTATGATTTACTGAATATGATTATCCCATTCATATGCATGTATATTTGTATTTGTATTTTATATTGGCTACTTTGGGTCACTCCCACTGGTGACACTTCAGGGACTGCAATGGAACTGGGCAGGGCTGATTAATCACCTGTGAAGCTGTGCTGCCATGCAGTTTAGAGAGAACACTGCCGCAGAAGCATGGGAGTTTGTGCATAGGGCAATGACATTGATTTGTATTAGGGTATGAAATGAAATTGAAGTAGGGACTGAACTCATTGCTTGAGAAAGAAAATGGTGCCAAGTTTGACAGGATGAAATTGCAGCAGCACATAATGTTTTATTGGGCTGTAGTGAAATACCTCACTGAAAGATTTCCAGTTCATAAAACTCTTTTGAAATGTGATCAACTTTTTACATTGAGGGGTCATTATCACTTCTACCTATGGCATTTTTGTGTGAAATTATTTCAAGAGCCTTCTAGATTGATTCCACAGAAATCTGGGAGAAAGAGTTGGTACTGAATGGCTGGTCTAAAGACAGACGTTGTTACAAAAATCCTTGGGAACTGCAGGATCATCACAAACAGTGCTACTGAAAGTGTTATGAGAACAAGTTTATCAGTCTAGCAAATGATATGCCAAAGCTTTCATAAACTCTTATATACAGCCGAGTTTGTGGTATACAATTGGATCACAATAACAGTTCTAAGTACAATGAACCAGGCCCCTATCATTTTATCAATATCAATTATTAATTATTCTTATTTGCTATTTATTTCTGACAGTGCCCATTAGCTCATCTTTGGACTGACACAAAAAAGACACAGTACATGTCTCATTCAGGCGACATTCTAAAAGCAAACAGAGAGATGGAAGGGTGGAGACAGGGGAATAACAAACAAGTAAGGTGACTAGATAGTCATGGGTGATTGGCTAGCAGTACTTTTCTTTCTGGCCATGGTTCTTCTTTGACCCCTCCACTACCACAGTATCTGAGCACCTCATAGTCTTTAATGTATTTATCCTCACAAAACCCCTGTGAGGGAAGGAAGCACTATTGTCCCCATTTTACTGATGGGAAACTGAGGCACAGAAAGATGAGTGATTTGCTGACTGGCACTCCAGTAATTTAACCCGGGTCTCCCAGGTCACATGGTAGCACTGGATCCTCCATTACCTAAATCTCAGTTATAAGGAGCTTCATAAACAAAATACCAATGCAAGTGATTTTTTTATGCAATGCTAGAGCAGTAAGGTGCAGAATTGTATAACATTCCTGAAACACACTTCTCAAAGGGGATCCTTCTAGTCTATGGTCTGTCAGATCTGCCCTTGTTTATACCTCACTGACCTCATTACAGTTTCCTGCGTGCAACTGAAGGGCACTGGTGCCATCTGAAAGTTGGATGTCAAAAATGCCGCCTAAATGGGATGCTTAGAATCTTTAAAGAGCAGCCAATGATGATCCTGTGTCAGACACAGAGCAAGGCAAACAGTGCCTCAGGGTACATCTATACTGCGGAGCTTTTATGGATACCGGAAGTATTCCAAAATAGCTATTCTACATCTATTGAAGCAGCCCGTTATTTTGAAATAGATTTCAAAATAACAGGCAGTTTATTCTGACATCCCACCAACCCTCGTTCCACAAGGGCTAAAGGGCATTTCAGAATAGTACGTTATTTCAAAATTTGGTGCTGTGTAGACAGCACCAAATTACAAAATAAGCTATTTCAAAATACAATTGAAATAAGCTATGTACTTTGTGTAGCACAAATGCATAGCTTATTTCAAGCTAAGGGTGCTGTGTAGATTTCTGAAAAAGGTTTCACTGCTGAATGCTGGATCTGGACAGAATCTGCAGATGTACAGTTGGGGCTGGACATAATGAGACTTCTACAAGAATGGGCCCACGATGTACAGCTCATATGTGGCTGAAGTTTAGGATTAGGTTTTGGTTCACTCTGCTACTGAGGTAGAGATCAGCCTCAATGCTTAGGCTCCCATTTGAATGATCCATAAGGGTATGTCTAAACTGCACGCTTATTTCAAAATAAGCTGTTCTGGAAGAAATACTCTGAAATAGCTTATTTCAAAATAGCACGTCTATACTACAGGGCAGCCTCAAAATTAGTCCGAGGCAGGCTTTCCTAATGTGGATGTGCTACCTCAATTTAGAGCCCCAGGAGGCACTGGGAAGTAATTACTTTGAAAAGCCTTGGGGAGGAGCTATTTCAAAATAGCAGCAGTGGAGCATCCACACTACAGCTATTTAGAAATAGCTATTTCGGAATAGGCATTATTCCTTGTGGAATGAGGTTTACAGAAGTTGGAATAAGCCGTCCGTTATTTCAAATTTATCATCTCACACCCTAAGGCTACATCTAGACTATGATCCTCTTCTGCAAGAGGAAATGCAAATGGAGCACTCATTTATATAGGTTGCGCTCTCATTTGCATTTCCTCCTCTCATCCCTTTTGTGCAAGAGGCTTTTGCGCAAAAAAGAGCTATGTAGATGGCTCCTTTCTGTGCAAAAGAACCCTTTTGTGCAAGAGCATTTCTTCCTCAAAAAATGTGCAGAGTATTCAGTGCCATCCCTAGTTTGTTGGAGTCTGAGAATGAGGAAGGCAATACCAAACCCAACAAACTACTTCTTAAAAACGGGGAAAGGGAGGGAGATTAAAAAAAAATCAAAAAAGTAGGAAACACTGAAACCCATCTGATAATTCAACCCATTAAATCCCAAGGAGAAACAAAACTGAGGTGAATTGCATGCATTTGCACCTGAGGAGAACAACTATTCTTTTGCCATCACAGAGCTCAGGTTTCTAGCATGAGCCTCACATTTGGCTCTAGGACAAAGCCCATGCATTTTCCACTCAGCGCTTTGGAGTCTAGAAGACAGACCTGATGTGATAAGATCTTATAGCCCAATGCTTCACATGCTCTCTGTGAAGTGTTTGATTAGGCTGTGGATTTGTTCTAGAGCAGTTTGCAGACTGCCTCCGAATATTTTATATAACATCAGCCAATGTGCAGATTTGTGTATTATACTGTAATTACTTAAACAGGGGATTTTGCATGCTATAGCCAATGATTCATGAACTGCAGGGTATCTGCAAAAACAGGCTTTCATTGGGATTATGGGATGTACAATGCCTGAAGGTTTTTGCCTTTGATAGCAAACCTGCTATTGCATCCATATAGGATTTGTCTAAGAAATGGCATCAGTGCTTTTGTAGTAGCCTACTAATTTCCTTCCACCCAAGACCTTGCTTTTCAGTGATATTTGTAAAAGGAAACCAGTTTTATTTGTGGCTGTGGAGATCATAGGTTCAGTGGGCTTGATGCTGACCATTCAATGTAAGAATAGAGAACTGAAGAGGTTCCCTTCTAGAGCTCGCTGATGCCATATTTGCAACAAACCAATTTTTGATAAAAAGCAATTTATAAAGCAATTTACAAATGCAGGCTGGCATTCTTCTCAGAACCACCCAGGCAACTGAGCCACACAATGCTGAAGCTTCTGGAAGCCCCTCTCAGCTTAAAAAAATACCAACACAATCTTTCCTGGAGCCTTTGATTTTTTAGAGAAGTCTCTGATCCGGTTGTTTCAAAGCTAGAGGAAATGGGTGCGATTAGAAGTAAAAGAACGTGTTTGAGGTAGAAACATTGGGGGACTAGCAAGGGTTGAAAACTGTGTAGTGACTCACAAACAGAATAGACTGAAGCTTTTTCCTTATCAGTATGTCTACACGGCAAAGTTTTTCCAGAAAAACAGCCATTTTACTGGAAAAAGTACACTTATGTCCACACTGCAATTGCATTCTTTCGACAGAAAATTGAAAGAATGCAGAGGTTCTTCCAACAGCGGTAAACCTCTTTCTACTAGGAAGAAGCCTTTTTCCGAAAGAGCTCTTTCAGAAAAAGGCATGTGTGGATGGGGAAGAGGGCTTTTTTTTCGAAAGAAGAGGAAAGGGGAAAACGCACAGGTGCCCTGGTGGCCAATCCATCCATAGTGATCACAACTTAAATGCGAGATCGCGTCCAATCAGTGTGGACGCTTTTGCTGTGGATGCTCTCTTTCGAAAGAAGTTTATCTGGAAGATCTCTTCTGGAAAAGTTTCTTCCGAAAGAAGCCTGCAGTCCAGATGTAGCCTATGTGAAGTCCAACAGAAACTATGAGTGGGGAGCTATAAACATGCACTGTACTGCAAATCTCTTCTTTTTTTGCTCTCCAGAAACGTATATGAATCTTGTCTGATAAAAGCGTCAATTCACACAACTGATAGCTGGCTCAGGTGTGATGGAATTTCATTGCCATTTTTTCTGTCCACACTGGAATAGCCCTGCTTTAGCTTGTTAGTAAAATGCCTTTCTTCATTTTTATTGCTGTTCTATGGTTGCCTGTGAATTCTAATTATACCAGACAAATGATTTGGGGGCATATTAGTTGCTGGTTTTGTGCAGGAACCCATGCAGTGGTGTATATTATTGCTATATATTTAAAAATGCTTTCTCATCCACATCTCTCTAGATTCTTGTGTTGTTAGACATGTGCAGGGAAACAACTACACTCCTTCCTTGAACCCCTCATTCTAGGAGTCAATATAGCAACACAGCTCAGCTAAGCAAATGCGGTAAGGGGCAGGTCCAAGGTGAAAGTAAATAACATGACAGAGCATGTTCAGGGTGAGCCAGATTTTTCAGTGACCTGAACCCTCCATACACAGGGGAGATGCCAATCTACAGCAACAAGAGAAGCAGAAGATTTGCTTTCTACCCCCTTAGTAACTTTGGGTGGTCCATGTTTTGAGTTGGCTAGTGATTTCAGTCTCTGAGAGGCTGACTCTGTTGCAAAAAGCTATTATTAGTATGAAGGCAAAAGTCAGTGTTCAGCTCTGTCTACAGTATTATCTCATAACAAGGGCAAAACCCTGTGTTCTCATCTGAGATCTACTGTTCAGCTCAGGGCTTTGGGTTAGGCTTTTTGTTCATGTTTTTGAAATAAACATCAGCTTTGTACGGTTTCACTCTCAGCAGTCCCTGCTCTGTTGTCCTGTACTTGGGCATGCACAGCAACACTCCAGAATAGATCATCCGAGGAGACTGAGCACAGCAAAGCTGTAGGTGGAACAGGACGCCCAGCCCCTTTCTTCCATATGTTCCGTCCAGCGGGGCTTGACTAAACCTTGACCCAAAAAGGAACTAGTCTAACCCCCAATTATATAAAGCAGCCAAACTCGTTTGCCCTGGGGCTCTCTGTGGCTAAGTATATTTTATCAGCTGGGGAGTTTTAAAAGAGGTACAGTCTACATTCCGATTTATGTAAGTCCTAAATCAGCTCTTTTGTGCTTGACCTTAATGTGCAATCCCTCAAATGAAACTTCCAGGGTTTCCCCCCACTTTCCTTAAATCAATTCAAATGGACTGATATTTTTATAAATTCTTAGGTCCCGGAATGGGAACCCCTTATTCCTAGTGAAGTGGGCTGTTCTGCGGGAGTCAAAGGGACTAATTTGTGAGAGGAATTACCTATCATTGTGAATACGGAGTTAACTGTTTGGCCTGTGTATTTTTCCAGCTATGTAGATCATCACTGCAGCTGAATGATGCTTGCTGTGTAGTATAAAATCAGATCAAAAGGCTGTCTCACTAGGTTCGGGGAAAATATGGGGCAGCCAAGGCAATCTAAAGTGACAGATGAGAGAGTCCTGTGTGTGTACAGTTTATATAGCATGCACACACACTTCACAAGTATTTCATTTGTCCAATTAGTGCTGTTTCATTCTCATTTCCAACCAGCCTTTGACATTTTTTTCAACGTGAAAAAAGGTTAGTCACTTTATATGTTGTTAAATCCCTTCCCTGTACCTTTGCTAACCCCAATGTAGAAGTGTGCATGGGACAGCAATGGAAGCAAATCCATTGCCAGTCAATTTAATAAATCTTTGAACAGCTTAGAGGTGGCTGCAGCTTGCCTGGTACTAGTCTTTAAACTTACAAGCTGGAGAGGGGAGGAAGGAGTTTGGGTGGATGAGGTGCAAAGGAGGAGAGGAAGCTGGTGAGGAATGAATTAAAAACACATCATTTTTGTTCAGAAGCCAGAATTTTTCATCCCAAGGATCTACAAGAGGCACAGCCACAAAAACCATCAGTTCTCTGCAGTGGGCCACTTACTTTCTTTGTTTCCTAAATTTCTAGAGAAGCATTTCTGATGTTTCTTTTCATGGTTAGCAGTGTGAGTGACCTTCAGTCCTGCCATTGAAAACTTACCCAAGATCTTCACATTGTCTATGCCAAATTAAAAAAAAACACACTTCGCTCTTACACACACAGACACACACACACAGTGCCACCGTGCCCATATGTTAGTGCTACAAGGGAAGTTCTCTCCTCTGTACAAATCTCTCTCCACCTTGCACAAAACTGACAGGGATTTTTCACTCCTTACCCTCCTTTCTCCTCTTTGATTAACTTTGGACCAGATGGCCAGTCCCCAATCTCCCAGCATGTGTTTGACTGACAGGAGCCTTTGATAAACCTCAGAAGAATGAAGTCATCTCCAGGTCACCTCCTCTGCCTGGCCTTTAGCATCCCACACATACCATCATTATCTGCTGAATAGAAGACAAAGGAAATTAGCTCCAATTCCCTATCATCCCTATTATTTCCACACTGATTTAAACGAGGAAGCAATGAGATGCCCTTCACTTTCCTTCCAAAGGTACAAATGTCAGCTGTTAAGAAATGCAAACAAGAGGTTTCCCATGTTAATGGATGGGCTTCTTTGTAAAGCCAAGAAGTAGTAAAGTGGATCTATTCACCGACTGTCTAGAAAATACTTACCATACTTCTAAACAAATTCTTTAACCACTTTTACTTTATATACACTGCAGAGTGCTTTAGAAGCCCCAATGTTTTGGGATGGAGATAAATAATGAGATGATATACTTCACTCTGTTGTTCTTACCATTTGTGGTTGTTGACTCTTCATATGAGGGGTAGAAATGGTCCAGAATCCAAAGATCTTTGAAATATGGGGGAGTATGTCTGCATCTGGATCCAGTCTCTGAGGTTCAGGGCTTATCTCCAATTAAGTGAGAAAAAACTGGATAAAAATGGATAGACCAAAGCTTAAACCAGAAGAAAACCTCTCTAGAGGCTCAACATTTTTTTTCTCTTTTGCTCCCCCCTGCTTGCTTTGCATGTTTCTACACTTCAAATTCTTGCCTGAGACCAGAAGCACCAATGTAACATGAAAAGGGCCTGAACATATTGTCATCCTGCCTAGAAGCAAAAAGTGCTAGAAATCTCACAAGAGCACTTATTCTTGTGTGATTTCCTTCCCAAATTTGCAGGCTTTAGGTTTAATGAGTTTCAGTTAGTTCTGTTAGGTTCAGCAATCAAAAGTATCTGACCATTTGGTCATGAGAAACCAATTTCCAGATCTTGGTGGTTCACCTGCATATGCGCTATCTAGAATTAAAACTGTACAGCTTTCCAAATTACCTTGTGGTAAAATTAGTCCTATAAAGCCATATGTTAGGGTAACACAGCTTTTCTTGCCCTTCTTTGCCTTTTTCTCTAGCAGCCATCTTCTGGCATCAACAGTCAGGCTATTGCCAGGCTAGGGACAAAAAACGTACCAAAAAACAGCAGGCATTCTTTTAGGACCATTTATAACAGGGATGGGCAATAATTTTTAAAGAGGGGGGCACTTTGGTAAGTGGTCAAAGGCTGCACTTCTATGGTGGAGGTGCGGGGTCTGGGACTGAGGTTGGGTGCAGAAGGGAGCTTGAAAAAAAAGGGATAGAGAATAAGATGGAGAATATCCTATTGCCCTTATGTAAATCCATGGTACGCCTACATCTGGAATACTGCACACCGATGTGGTCTCCTCATCTCAAAAAAGATATGCTGGCATTAGAAAAGGTTCAGAGAAGGGCAACTAAAATGATTACGGGTTTGGAATGGGTCCCATATGAGGAGAGATTAAAAAGACTTGGACTTTTCAGCTTGGAAAAGAGGAGACTAAGGGGGGATATGCTAGAGGTCTATAAAATCATGAGTGGTGTAGAGAAAGTGAATAAGGAAAAGTTATTTACTTGTTCCCATAATATAAGAACTAGGGGCCACCAAATGAAATTAATGGGCAGCAGGTTTAAAACAAATAAAAGGAAATTCTTCTTCACACAGTGCACAGTCAACCTGTGGAACTCCTTGCCTGAGGAGGTTGTGAAGGCTAGGACTATAACAGGGTTTAAAAGAGAACTAGATAAATTCATGGAGGTTAAGTCCATTAATGGCTATTAGCCAGGATGGGTAAGGAATGGTGTCCCTAGCTTCTGTTTGTCAGAGGGTGAAGATGGATGGCAGGAGAGAGATCACTTGATCATTACCTGTTTGGTTCACTCCCTCTGGGGCACCTGGCATTGGCCACTGTCAGCAGACAGGATACTGGGCTGGATGGACCTTTTGTCTGACCCAATCTGGCCATTCGTATGTTCTTATGTTCTTGGGGTAGGGGCCTGGCGTGCAGGAGGGGGTGCAGGGTCTGAGAGGGAGTTTGGATGAAGGAGGAAGTTGTGATCTGGGGCAGGGGAATGGTGTGCAGGGTCTAGGAGGGGGTATGGGTGCAGGAGAGTATTCTGGCCTGGGGGAGCTCTAGGTAGTGGTGCAGGGTCTAGGATGGAGTTGTGACCTGGGAGAAGGGGGAAAGAAAGTTCAGAGTGTTTGGGTGGTGACCTGAGGCAGGCAGTTGAGGGAAGAGAGGGGGTGAGGTGCCAGAGGCAGACTCTGGCTGGGAAGTGCTTATCTAGGTGGCTCCCAGCCAGCAGCCATGCAGGAACCTGAGGCAGGCTCCCTGCCTGTCTGCTGCAGTTCCAGTATGCTCCATGTGGCTCTGCTCTGACCAGGGGGGAGGGAGGAAGGATGCTTTGCATGCTGCTCCAGCCCCCAGCAACATTTTTCAGCTCCTATTGGCTGGAAACTGGCCAATGAGAGCTGAGAGATTTTGCTGGGGAGTGGGGGCAGTGTACAAAGCCTCCCTCCCTCCCCAGTGTCCAGAGCAGAGAGTGGCCAGCCTTTAAAGCAGCTGTAGCTGCTCTGTGCAAAGGGTCCCAGCAAGGCAGCCCTGGGCCAGATCTGGCCCACTGGCTGCATCTTGCCCACCCCTCATTTATAATGACTCCAAACCCTGTTGTGGGGAACATAGGGGTCCAGCTACATTGCAATAAAAGATCTGCTGCACACCTGTGGCTGGCCTAAGGCCAATTGCCTTGGGTTTGCAGGGCTTGAGCTTGGGGAGCAAAGAAATAGCATTGTAAATATTTGCACTCTGAGGCCCTCCCCCACCACAGGGTCTGAGAGCTGTGATTCCATTCTGAGCCCAAACATCTAGATTGTTATTTTTAGCCTTGCCAGTCCTTGCCCCATGTGCCCAAATCAGTTGACGTGGGCACTAAGACGGAACGCTGCAGATTTTTTTATTGCAGCGTAGATGCACATTTACAGCAGGTGGGAAACCTAAGCCCCTGGGGCTGGATGCAGCCCCCGACTTGCCTGGATCTGGCCCCTGAGGCTCAGGGCTCCCCCCCACCATTGGGGAGCCCCACAAAATCACCCCTAGACTCTGGTGTGCAAGGGGTATGTGAGACATGTCAGCGGTCCCTGACCCTAAAAAGATTCCCCACCCCTGATTTAGAGCTTTATCTTCAGATAGCAAGCACTGCACAGGCACTAATTTATTATTTTATATATTAATCCTTAGAGCCAGCCAAAGGTGAGAGGTACAAAGAGTATAAAAACTGTTACGCATCTGAGCAGTTTGCTGTTCACTGCAGGGCCCATTTTTGTTGCCTGGCAATAATCCATTTTGCAGTCTGCCCTAGAGATGAGCAGAACAGACTGCTTAGGTGGTCTTCAGCAGGTACCAGCTACCTCTCCCTTTATTCCCATTGAAGCTCATGACATAGATCCTTTCAAGTCAGGAGTGCTTTGAAGGTTGTTTTCAGAGATTCTGAAGCTAGAAAGGACCATTATGAATGCCTAGTATGACCTCCTGCATAACACAGGCCAAAGTCTCTTGCACAGTGATGTCTGTTGTGGCAGACCTCAGGCACACATTTTTAGAAAAGCTGTTGATTTAATCCCCCTCCCCAGATCAAATGTAACACTACACTCGCTGCACTTCTAGCTCAGCCAGGTGTACTTCTAGACTAGGTACTTCTCTTCCTACAGCTCCCAGCTTTCTTACTTTCCAACTATCAGTTGTTCCTTCCCTCTGGCCTCTACAGATTTCCCTACTAATGATATCCCCAACATAATATCTTAGCAGAATCTTTGCTGTGCCAGTCCAAGCAGCTCTGTTCCACTACTGCCTGCTGTACACTTTTTCATACTCACAGGTTATGTAGACTGCCGTGTGTGTTTCTTACTCTGGGAGATATGGGGAGGTGAGCTTTGAGCAAGGGTGGATTCATTTATGGAAACAGGGTAGAATTTCTCTCCTGGTGTTGGGGGATTCTTCAGATATATTACTTCCATCATCTTCATATATCATTGCTTTAAGCGCATCATGGTTCTGCAGTGGTTGCTACAGGAAAGACTTCCCATGGATACATTGACTGAATAGAAGAGCACTTATCTGGAGCAAAATTTTGAGGCATGGCATCACCTCTAATGACAGGCTTAAGGATGCTGAAATGTGAAGGTAACACTTTCATTAATTCTCCCCCGCCCCCCCAATTTATCAGTTACTGGGAAAAGTAAACATGAAAGCTTTTATTCCTGCCTGCTCTGCTTTTAGAGCAGTCTATTCCATTGATACCCTTATGTGCGTCTTGAAGGTGCTAGCAGTGCCTTTAGGCCTACATTCACCTTAAAGCACCGAGAGGATACCAAGAAATGGAGGTCCTGAAAGAAAGGCTGGGGTCAGAATGGCTGCATTGGGGGTGAAATTCACTCCCATGCAGAGAGATAACACTACGTAAGCCCCAATTATTCAATTATGTCATTTCACCAGAATACATTTAGAGTAGTGCAGTGGGAAACCAGGCCCATAATCTCTTAAAATTACTCTGAGTCCTTATTACCATTGATGAGTGCTCAGTCCTTAGCAAGGTAAGAGTTCAATAGCCCTTTAGAAGCGTGGGACTCATCTCTCATTTATCCAGATATTTCAGCCTCTCTTCTTCCTTTCCAACCCTCTTCTCTGAATAATATTGTTTTTCTAGCTCAGCCAGGTGTTCTTCCAGACTAGGTACTTCACTTCCTGTAGCCCCCAGCTTTCTTACTTTCCAACAGTCAGTTGCGCCTTCCCTCTGGCCTCTACAAATTTCCTGAGTAATGATATCACCAACATAATGTCTTAGCAGAATCTTTGCTGTGCCAAGCCAAGCAGCTCTGTTCCACTACTGCTCTCTGTACGCCTTCTCATAGTCACAGGTAATGTAGACTGCAGTGTGTGTTTCTTACTCTGGGAGACACGGGGAGGTGAGCTTTGAACAAAGCAGTCATTACAATTAATAATATCTATGAATCCATGGTACTGTTATAATCTCTCTAATTAGTGCTGGCAGTGCTACTGCATCTTAAAATCCTTGTTCCTTGGCAACCTCAAAGTATCTTCTCCGAGAAGCTGCAAATTCTTCGGCATGTGCTCTAGCCAAAATCTGAAGGAGGGATGAAGCGACTAATAGCAGAGTTGCCATATGAAGATTCTGCTGCATCCATATTAGACTTGGGCAACCTCCCCCTGAGAGCCTGCTATCTCCAGATGGGATTAAGGCACCAGTAGACTCTTCTCAAGATCCTATTTTCTTTGGAGAGGGATCCAAGCCATATGGAAACATACTGTGCCAGAGATCGAAATCTATGGTCAGAAAGAAAGTATTCCCAGGACATGTTCCTTGGCAAAGCTAGCAAAAACCCAGAGCACTGTTGGTCTTCTAGTTTTCTATAATGTATGTTACCACTTGCATTGCCTGGCCATCCACCCCTGTGCTGACGTGAGCGTTTCAAGTGTAGACAGGCCCTAGGAATGTGTTCCTCTGGTGGGTCCATTTCTTTCACTGGCACTCTGTGACATAGGTCATTTTCACAGTGGGTGCTAAAGTACATCGAAAGCACAGCAATAGCTGTAATTTCAAGTTTTTCTATTATTTTTTAGACAGGCGTATTGACTATCTATAATTCAAAGCACAGGGGGTTCGTGCTTTTCATTTTGCTTAAAAGAAGGTCATGGTGTAAGCATGCGATTGCATATTTTGCATGAAGCTGCCTATGACAAAGACAAAGAGGAAGGGTTTGTCAGAGCACTATGAAAAGGAAGCAAAAGAAAGAAAGAGAGGGAGAGAGGGAGATCTGTATTAGATTTTTAAGGTATGTTTGAAAGAATGATTTAAAAAAAATGCTTTCAAATCCTCAGGGACTTTCCAATTTATCAAGAAAGACACATTCTTCCTAATGAAAGGTTACTGACCTTCATGAATGTGACAGTTCAATTACAGCCCATTCATATGCAGAGCAGCCGTTGATAAAGGATTTAGGAAATGTGACTAGCATAGCAAAAAATGAAAGCAAAAAATAAGAAGAAAAATGTCTAGATTTTTTTTTTTTTATTGTGGAGCAAAGCATTCTAAATAAGATTCACTCAGGTAGTAGAACCTTTTCTTCTCAGGCCCAGCAACCCATTAGCTTTGCTTCAGTGAATCCATTGACTTTCCTCCCCTTCTTTTTCTACTAATATTTCTGTCTTTTTAATCCCCTGAACTACTAAACCTAACAAATCATTAAACTCTTGGGGTGCTGAGATGCCAGGTTTCAAACATTTTTTCCCCTCTGACTGGCAGAGAAAGCTGGAATGCATTCTAATGTTATTTTAAGTGCTTGACTAGTATTTAAACTTTTAAATGAATGGAAAGTTGAAGGAGTAGGCAAACGTGCACATGCACACATGCACACATGCCCGTCCCCTCCTCCTTCTGCCCCCCATTCCTCCTGACTTGGCCTATCCAAGACTGTTAATAGCAAACATGGATATTGGCTAGACTCTCCGGAGCCAGTCTTCAGCCAGTGGAGGGTGACACCTGTAAACTGAAGTTTGTTGAACTCCAGGTATATGAAAGATGCTTAAATTGACATAAAGCAAGAGCCCAGAGTGTCCCTCATATATAGCTCCTAGGGCCAAGGCAATGTGAAACAGCTATGGAGAAAAAAAATGTT
This sequence comes from Pelochelys cantorii, assembly GCA_032595735.1. NCBI lineage: Eukaryota > Metazoa > Chordata > Testudines > Trionychidae > Pelochelys > Pelochelys cantorii. The sequence goes on from CM064327.1 coordinate 106,925,677, forward strand.
TCAAACACTGTGAAGTAATCCCAAAAGTATCTATCTTCACACACACACACACACACACACATATTTATTCACAGAGAGAAAGGGAAAGCTACTTACCTATGATCTATTTACATGCACACTCACCTACACAATTGCTTTGCAAGTCAAGGTGATGATAGCCATGTGATGAATTGCAAAGCAAGATGATAAACCCCCTCTCTTTGGCATTGCTCTCACAGGTTGCCATAATTTGCGGGTGAGCCATGAGGGATGGAGCTAGAAAGGAAGCAGATGGCCTGGGAGTGGGGTAAGCCTGGTGATGAGCTCGATAGACTGCAGCATATGAAGTTTTTAAAGTTTGTGCCATGGTTGTGCAGAAGGCAAAGTCCAGTATCCAGCAAAGCACACATGCTTAATGGTTAATCTAGGCTGTCTCCACCTGGTTACAGAGTTGATTTTTACCTCCCAGTGTTGTTAGTTTTCAGGCTACTTTACAGATAAAAATAGTAGGAATGGGACCAACTATTCTGCTTCCTTGGTAACAGAGTAATACCAGTAGGGGGAAAGTGCAGAATATTCACTGCTTATATTATGACCAGGAATAGTTTCTGAGACACTGGACGTGCTGTGGGCATGTAAGGCCACCCACCGCTTGCTCATTGGACCCAGGTTCACTCTGGTGACTTGAAGCCTGTGGAGAGACATTGGATCCATTGTTATCAAGCTAGCACAACCCCCACCCCTTCTGCTCAAGGCTCCAACCCTTCTGGTAATGTGGATCTAGCCCCTCACACCTGGCCCAGGGACCCAGTAATTCTGTTGCCCCTCCCCCCCGGAAATGGGTGGTTGAACTTGGGATGGGGCCTGAATGATGGCTAACTGATGTGGAAAAAGCAACTGTAAGAATTCAAAATACAGAGTTAAACCTAAGCTGCTTCTGAATTCTCAGGTCGCAGCTGTAGCCAAGAACCCATATGTTTTATCTGCATGTGGTGAGGTGAGTAGGGCCATTTGTTTTAAATATAGATCATGCTGTAGCATGCACACCATTGTTGCCACAACATCAGACATCTATGCAGCACTCTGGAACTAAATCCGGCACAGTATGTGTCCGCATTTTAACGGAGTTGCAGGCTGGAAGCACATAACACCAAGGCCCACCTTGGCTACTGCTGAATTTCTGGGTGGAAAGTGTTGATATTTCTTTTTAAAGCTCCCAAATGTTTTTGGGCCCAGTTACCTGTGAAATAGCTCTCTTATGTAATGCTGCCATAGCTGAGATTAGCTGAAGTGCTCAGGCTGGATTTTAGTTGCCATAAACAGGAGATGACTGCAAAGAGATCATTCTTCAGCAGGGCACTATTTCTCTAAACACTGGTTTCCCCCATTGGTTTGCAAGAGCCCAGACTAACTGGCTTCCCAGACATGCTGCAACATCCCATCTTCTTTCCAAGGCACATGGGGAGCTGTGTGCATGGTTGCAGGAAGCACTGCATGTCTGAGGGTGTCAAAGCAGAATGAGCAGTTGGTTGTTAATTACTAACAAGCTTTTAGATGTGTTTGTAATTTTAATTCTGAGAGCACCCAGAGTAGAGAGTGGGCGCTGGTTGCTCTTAGACACTTTTTGAAATATACAAAAATAAAATCTTATATTCCTTGTGAAAAAACTGCAGAGACAAACGGTAAATGGTTTTATCAAGCATCATTGATTATATCACCTACCTCTTCTGGATGTGTTCTAACATGCCAAGCTTCTAAGCAGCATCTAACAACCATCACACTTTTAAAACCAACATACAATGATTTAAAAACTAAAAACCCAAAACCTTTATATGTTTATTCTTTCCCTTACAAAATGTGACATTCATGCTACTCACCAAAAGTGTACCTGTTAGAGGCTGAGGACAGACCCGTGACAACTTCTGTTTGAGTAAATATATCACAGCTTTAAAGTCAGGCATCCCATAGCTCTGCAAGGCAAGAACTGGGGACTTAACTCCCCTACAGGAGGAGATTCCCAGCAGTACTTCAAGTATTTACTTCTAAGATTTGAAAGACCTAAAATATTAGACTTTAAAATTGAGCCTTTTTTTTTAGAAATAATCTCATAATTTAAAGGGTTTTATGGCTTCCTCTATACAGTTAAACCCCTTCCAGCATAAGGATCTTGTGCAAAAGGGGTTTTTTGCACAAAATGGAAGCGGCTACACTGCTTCTTTTTGCGCTAAAACCCCTTGTGCAAAAAGCATCAGCAGAAAAGATGCTAATGACATCACGACTCATGCTAATGAGTTCATCATTAGCATACTCTCTGCTTCAAAAACTTGTAGTGTAGACAAAGCCATGGTATTTAGGGCCCCAATTCATTGTAGCACTTAAGGTGTTAAACAAGTGCTTATGTCCCGCGAAACCAATGGGATTTTAACATACTTAACATGCTCTTTCTGCATCAAGCCCTGAATCAGTTAAGCTTTATACCTAGAGGAATGCAAGAAATAGTTCCAGTAAATTATATAAAGGTCCCCAAGGAAGGTTGTGGAATCTTCATCCATTGGAGATTTTTAAGAGCAAGTTAGACGAACACCTTTCAAGGATGATCTAGATGATACTGGCCATGAATGCAGGGGACTGGACTTGATGACCTCTCAAGGTTCATTCCAGTTCTATGATTCTATGATTCTTAAAATAGTTTGTTGGTGATCTATATAGTATATATAAAATATGATGTGATATAAAGCTTTTACTGTCGCTCATTTGGGAAAGCTTCCATAACATACTTGCTTTTTTTTTTTTTTTTTTGCTCCTGCTGGGTAATGTACCAGCCCTGACATTGCAATCTGAGTGAGATCTACAAAACAAGCCTGTAATATTTGAGGTTATTGAAACGTAAAACATTTTGAAATCTGATTTACTTTTTTACCACTGATTTAAATGTGTTTACTTTTTGCACTGGATACAACTTAGACAATGGACAGTGCATCTCAGCCATCCAGGCAGCCTAGCTTTAATTTCTGGTTAGCTTTACTGTATGCTTTGCTTATGAATATAAGCTTTTTAATATTCAAAATAAATTAAAATCTGTCTCTAGTGACTGTAAAAATAAAACGGCCAAAGCAAGAAGATAAATCAAATATAAGTTTTGGTCTTGAAGTCTGTTGACAAGGTTCCTTTAAAGTTTACTCTCACTGTAAGACTTAAGAGTTCAGTCAGGCATGTGATTGAGAGCAATCCTAATGGGCAGACTGTTGTCAGCTCACCAGCTAAAGCTCACAGGCTAGGAGGGCTTGTTTACCAGGGGAAAAACACAGCCCACTGCTGCTCAAGCTAGGATAAACTTTGCATACTGTATGACTTTTTTGCTTGATTAAAAATGTATTCATCCTTAAAGGCAAATCGCCCAAGGACTTACAGTAAGTCACAAATACAAAGATGAATTTCTTGAGTGTACGTTTATGTAATGCTCTCTTTCAGGAAGAGGACTTTGTTTGCAAGGTTAGTTGGTTGGTAGTGACTTCTGTTCACTCACTGGTCCAGGCAGGTTCTTATGAATCAGTTCACATGGAAATCAAACTGCACCTGAGCAAACATTAAAAGGTGGGGGAGGAATAGCTTTCCTTTTGCAGCTGCAACCATTACTGTGACTTACGCATGTTTCTTAGGGGAAAATTTTCTCTCATGGCAAATTACTTGATAAAATATTGCAGGAATTAACTTTGGAGTGGTTAATAATGTGACATTGGTCTTTTACTTTTCCAGCCCTCAGCTGATTTCAGGAAGAAGTGGCTGCACCAAATAAATAAATAAATAAAAAATCTAGAGAAAAAAAAACTAATCTCATCTTCAGCCTTTCAGTGAACCTGAATGTAAAAATGTGCTAGGAGAGCCCCAATGAACTAATTAGGGATGGCATGGAAGAAGGTCTGATATATTTTGACAGTTCTTTTACAGACTCCTAGAGAAATAAGCAAGGAGACATGTACTGCACTTTACTTCTGAAAAATCTATATCCCTATTCCAGTGGTTTGAGTGGTATGTAACCTCAATAAAAGCTCAGGATGAGAAATGGGACAACAGCTCAGCTTGTGAAAGAACAACCAGGCCAGCCCAGGAACAGGGCCCCTGAAACAGTTTGCGTTCCTATTAATAGTCACTCACTGGACTAAACTGTTGGTAGATCTCTTTGCCTCAAGGGACTACAGAAAATTGAACATCTATCAAAGCAGGTGCTGTGCAGCAACCGTGTGGGGAAGTATGTGAATTTTTATCTAGATAAATATTTTATCTGGGATATAAATTGTGGACCATGCCACTAATTTAAAAAAGAAACCCAAAGAACATGGAAATACAAAACGGAGCTCATGGCTGGCAAGGATACTGAATCTACAAATAGGACAGACACTTTCCATCCTAGTGTCTCATGACATGTTTACAATAGAATCCCATAATACAAGCACCACCAGAGCAGCAGCCAGGGCCTATAGCCAGGAAATATTACATCTGTTTGTGTATATATCTATCTAGCTGAAGCATTTAAAGAGGGCCCACCACCAGAGTTTCAAATTGCTTCGTTTTCTCCAAAAGAGCATTTTCTGCTTTGATAAAGGCAAGAAAAACGGCTACAAGTCAAGATTTATTTCAGAATCTGGGCATCTCTCCAGAAAAAGCACAAGTTCCCAAAATCCTAGAATTTTTGCTAGATAGCTTATATCGAGGGTCAAGCTAACAAGCTTTATGAAGGTGCAGACTTGTAGAAGAAAGTTTGGGTTTGTTGTCTTTTTGCTTCTTTATAATGTATAAAGAAATTCCGATTACTTTTTTAAGATCTTGGGATTTCCCCCTGATTATTATTATTATTATTGTCTTCCCTGGTTTCTGCTCGAGGATTTGCTGCTAGTTTTAGAGACGAGGTCTGTAAATTTTCTTAGCTTTTATTTGAAGGGGCAAGATGTTGATGCTTTAAGAAAGACATTTTTCTCATACATTTCTCAGGCATTTGAGTCTAATATGGCTGAATAAAACCAAAGAAAACCTAAAAAGTTTGAAATGTCTGAACAAAAATAGCTTTCACTTTAAATTAAATAGATTCTACTTTTATGATAGCTCAGAGGTTATAATTCTGCCAGTTTTCCTGCCATCCATAGAGTGTCCCAGGAGAAGTGAGACAAATAAGGCATGAATTTCTATTAAAAAAATAGAAGAAAAACTTTTAATAAAAGGGGAGTCAGGAAAGGTACTGTCACCTTCTTTTAAACCAGAAAGTCAGCTCTGCCAGCTTGAGGACTGAGGATTTTTTTGATTTGTTGGCAATTACACAAAACTGAAACAAAATGTTTTTAGTTAAACTAAAAAGAGAATGTTTGGTGAATTGAAAAGTTTAAAGGAATTGTTTTGGGTCAAACCAGTCTTCTGTTCCTACAAAACTGAAACTTATTTGGCCTATTTTAAACATATTTATTGTTTTAAAGACACAATTAAAGTAAATTAAATATAAAAGCTCACTTTGAACCAAAAAATCCCATTTTGACATTGACAAAAGGAAACGTATCTATTTCTTTCAGAATTTTTTGTTCGTTTGTTTCTGACCACAACAATTTGGCAAAACCAACATGAATTCACGAAGCGTTGCTGACCTGGCACTTCTTTTAACTGAAAAATATTTACAGCTGAAAATTTTTACTCAGCTCTCCTGAGGATTTCCTTTTGTAAGCTCCCTCCTTCCTCCCCAAATGGACTCAGCCATCCCCTTTTTTGGCCAAAATTATGGAAGGCATGGCCAGATTGTGTCTGTGTTCCAAGGACCCCAAGCCAGCATAATGAGGATCTAGGCCCCAACACAGCTATCACAGCACAGCAAACAAAACTTATAGTTTTGTGTGGATCAGGAAAGTGCAATGGTGGAGAAGACCAGATCCATAAGATCTAGCCCAGTTTCCAGAATGCTTTATGGGCATTTCTCTGGTTGTGTAATAGCTTAGATTTCAAAACTACCTTCCGATGTATTCCCATGCTCCTATTTGGCCTGTTCTTGTGTTAAGATGCAGCCCTTCATCTCACTGCTACATCCTACAGAGGTCTGGGAAGTTTTTTCCTTGCCTTCTTGTCTCAGAAATATGACTTGATTCATGTGCAATAGGAGATAAGGGTTTTTTATTTTCCCAGTAAAGACTGTGTGGGTAGAAAAATATCCATGCTGTCAAACTCTTCATGACTAATAAATATTATCTGCATCAAGTCTTCTAATTATATATAAAAAAAGAATATGTGGCCAACTACCTATGCCATCTGTTAAAGAGCACATTTGGAGGGTTCATCAGGAAAATAGCCAATGGGGTTGAAAACGTGAATAATCAAAAACAGAACCTTGATCAATAGGAATTGTGAATTTCATTTATTTTGTAGGAGTCTCAACATTAGTGACAATCATGTACATGAAGTTCTCTGTCAACCTAGCACTCACACATTGAAAAAACCCTACTTAGGGTGTGGAGAATATAAGGTTCCACCTGCAGCACCCATTTTGAAAATGGAGCTCAGCACAGCACATGTCCATTCGTTAGTCCATATAAAGCAATAACTAAACACAACAGAACAGCAGGTTTGTTCTGAATGGGAGCTTGGCTCCCATTCATGTTCTTCTTACTTTTGCGTTCTTGTGCATTCATCATTTCTCTTGCTCCAGCAAACTTTGTAGGTGTGATGGCTTGAGAAAAAGAGAAAGAGACTTTGAAATGCCAGGCAGCAGGCAAGAACAACCAAAACAGCAGGTGATATTTCAAAGCGCCAAGTCAAAATGGATCATCAAGCTCTGGGGCCTGCTTCTTTTCAGCAACTCTTTGAATTTCAGATGCTTATTAACCCTTTTACAGCTAAAAATGAAACATTCAATAAAGTATTTGATCCCTTGCACAAAGGCCTTACAACAATTAGTGTTCTGCTCTTAGCCCTGGCCTACACTAGGGAGTTATTTTGAAATAACTCCCCTTATTTCAAAATAACAAGGCAAGCGTCCACACTGCCCAGCCCATTATTTTGAAATAACAGGCTTGTAATTTTGAAATAATAACTCCTGCTTGCCACGAGGAATAACGCTTATGTGAAAATTGTTATTTTGAAATAGCATTAGTGTGGATGCTCAGCAGCTATTTCAAAATAATTGGCCTCCAGAGGCCTCTCACAACTGCCCTTGTGGCCACTCTGGCCACACCCCTGACAACTCCACTGCTCCCCTTCTCCTGCAGACTTTAAAGCTTCAGGCAGAAGGGAAAGAGCTTGTGGTACCACAACAGCCCTGCCAGCCCCGTGCCACACAGCACCCTACATTAGACCCCAGTACTCCCTCTGCGCTCCCCTCGGCTGCCAGCATGCCTGCAGCCAGCTCAGATGCCCCTGGCCAGGGGCAAAAGAGGGCATTGGCCTGGACTGGTGCAGAGATCCTGGATCTCATCAAGGTCTGGGGGGAGGAGACCAAGATCTAGGATCTCCACCATGCTGAAGTCTATAGCCAGATGGCTGCCAGCCTGGTGGAGAAAGGGCACACCAGGACCCTGGACCAAGTGCAGATGAAGATCAAAGAGCTCCGACAGGCCTACACAAAGGCCAGGGAACAAAGTTCCTGTTCTGGGGTAGCACTGCACACCTGCCGCTACTGTGAGTAGCTGGATGCCATCATGAGAGGAGGACCGGTTACCTCTTCCCCACCCAGTCATCATTGAGTAGAGCCAGTATATGCCTGGCACCATCCTCTACAAGGGTAGGGTTGTGAAGGAGGACGAGGAGGAAGAAGAAGAGGAGGAGGAGCAGGAGAAGGCCAGCCTGGACACCATGCCCACCAGAGAGGAGGTCATTATCAGCCTGGAGCTGGTCCCTTCCCCTTCTAGGATATTTCCCAAGGCTCAGCTGAACCAGGGAAGGCACTGCAGGTGAGTTCTATAACTTTCCCTTTACACACATGGGGCAGGCGGTGAGGGGCTGGGCACTCCTCACTCAGCCTTGTGATCAAACAACAGCCTGTGTGCATGCATGCTCATGGAGCACCAGTCTGGAGCACTCAGCCCCATGATGCTCTCACACAGGAACCCCTCCATCCTTCTCACAAGATTCCTTGAGAAGCCTGCATTACTTCAGACTCTGTGGTGGGACAACGTCCCACGATAAGCTGCCACTAAGGAGGCTGAGGTCATGGAAACACACAGCAGCGCTGCACATGGCACAGGGTCATGCCCACACTCAGGTAGCATCCACTCCTGGTCAAGCACGGCGATGTGGAGGAGACCAACTAATCCCATGCATGAGAACCTGTCAGGATGTGGGTAAGAGGAAGGGACCCCAGTACCACCCTCTCTGGTAAGTGGCCACTGCCTCTCGTACACATCTCCCTCAACCCCCTTTCCCCTTTCCTCTAGCAGGCAGGGATAGAAGTTCTCTCTCTGCAGGACACCACAAGTGCCAGACCTGGCATGTACAGGACATGGAAGGAAGCTGACCCATCCTATCCCCCTCTCCCGCCCACATGCCACTGGCTTGGATGGTACCTTCTCATGCCTGCTTGTTCCAGGGACGTAGGGGGTAGCGATGTCTCTCCCCCTGCATGAAAGTGCCCACTGTATAGACAACAGATGGCCTTGCTCGAAGCACATCACCATCGTCTGAACCGAGACCTCAGTGTTGGCTCAGCGATTAGGACTGGGCTTCATGTACAGCAAGTATGGGCAAAAGGACCTCCATGAGCTGCATCCGGCCCACCAAGCAGGTTGATCTGGCCCATGGCAGCCCAGCCACTCCCCCACCCACAGGGCAATCACAGCTTAGGGACCAGGGAATGCACAGCACTTAGTCAACCCTGGCAGTTGACTCTAAGCACCATGATCCTGAGGGCAGGGAGTGAGAGCCTTCGCACACATACCCCCACCCGCCCCTTGCAGGGTGGGATGAGACTTTGCACATTTTCCCCCCAAGCCCTTATTCTCCTGGGGGTTGGGGGGTGCGTGCAAAGTCTCCTCCCTGCACCCAACCCTGCATCTGCCCTCGCCCCCTGGCATTTCCTCCTAGCTTCCCCAGGGGCTGTCAGGGCCTGCAAACACATGTTCCTTGGCAGCCGAAGCTTCCTGAGGTACCTGAGGCAGACAGCAGTCCCAGTCCCATCTCTGAGCCCCTCCCCTCTCCTTTCCACTCTTCCCCACTCCGAGGTTCTTTCCCCAGTCTCTCCCCTGTTATATATCCTCCACATAAAATAGAGTTGCTTTTCCATATAAAAAATAAGGCTGCTTTAATTGGTCTTCAGGGGATTGGTGGGGAAGGTGGGATGGGTGGGTAGGGGAAGGGCGGGGTGGTGGAGGAAAGGCACACAGTGGCAATGCAGGGGCCCCTTATGGGGAGGCCAAGGAGGGAGTCTCACAGGTGGCCTTTACTGAAACTCTCCCTCAAGGCCTCTGCATGAGCACACCCCCTGATGTGCTTGCTGAATGGCAGCGGTGTCTGGCTGCTCATAAGCTGTGGCCAGCGCTCAGACACTGTCCCCCACCCGGGCAGGAAAGTCTCCCCGTTGCTCTCACAGAAGTTGTGGAGCACACAACAGGCTGCCACCATTTAGGGGATGTTCCGATTGCTGAAGTCCAGGTGGGTGAGGAGGCGTCTGAACCTCCCCAAAGGTGCACTCAACCACCAGGAGGCACCCACTGAGCCTAGCACTGAAGTTCTCTTTGGTGGGGTCCAGGTTGCCCATGTAGGGCTTCAAGAGCCGGGGAGCAAGGGGTAGGCTGCGTCACCCAGGATGCACATGGGCATGTTGATATCCCCAACCCTGAGGGTGGAGTTGGGGAAAGAGTGCCAATGTGCATCCTGTGGAACAGGCTCAAGTTCCAGAATATGTGGGTGTCGTGAACCATCCCTTGTGGTCCATCAAAAAATACCCCTCCCTGTTGATGTTGTCTGAGGCACATGTGGGTGCCATCAGTGGCCCCTGCCCCACAGTTGGGGAAGCTCATGGCAGCAAAGCCAGTGATGATGGGGGTCCATGTTCCCCAGGGTGATGACCCTCCACAGCAGAATGGTGTTGATGGTCTTGACCACCTACAGAATCATAGAAACATAGAATCACAGGTTTTGAAGAGTCTTTGGGATGTCACCAAGTCCAGCTTCCTGCCCAAAGGAAGACTAATCCCAACTAAATCATCCCAGCCAGGGCTTTGTCAAGCTGCAACTGAAAAACCTCTAGGGATGGAGATTCTACCACCTCCTTAGGTAACATTCCAGTGCTTCACCGCCCTCCTAGTAAAAGAGTCAAACCTGCATTTCCCCATGCCGAACTGATGTTTGTCCCCAACTCTCCATCTTCAGTCCTCCTAGCTGAAGGGCATATAAGGGACAGCGCTGCCCAGTTGTGTTGTGAGAGTTTTCCAGGTAAAGAAACTGGTGTTTTTTTAAAAATGTGACTTACTTGGTATTTTTTGTTTATTATGACTGAGCAACATTTATGAAATACTGAAATAGTGGCATATGATTTGCTTCACTTTCAGTGAATTGTTGATTTTGTTGCTTAAGGTCAATTGAAAATGAAATAATTCCTTCTGCTGCTACTGTAAAAATACCTCAGTTCAAATCCCAAGAGCTTATAGTTGCTCAAGATGCTCAGGGACCAAACATTCCTTTGTGTGCTGGGGGTGGTGCCTGGCAAAACCCCAGAATGCAAAGAGGGGGCCATGGTCAGCCAGTTTTCAGACCCCCCCCCCATGTCAAATGCATGCACTTTGCTATTGAAAGTAAGTGCTAGGGTGGGAAAACATGTTACTGTTTTTGAGTGCTCTAGTGAAAGGCACTGCTAGCCACTTTGGGCCTGATCTGACCCCCACTGAAATCAATGGAAATCTTTCCACCAACTTGACTGAGCTTTGGCACAGGTCCTTAGTGTTCCAGGCCATTTTTTCCTTTCTGCCTTGTTCAGAGAGAAGCATTGCTCAGAGGCTTTCCACAGCTACTACCACATTTTCCCATAGCATGCCTCAAAACCGGTGTTCATTTCTACCACCTGATTCCAGATTTCATTTTTCTATGTTAAAATTTTCCAGTCATTTTCTTTGAGGTAATTCTCCTCTGAAATGTAGGTTTGCAGGAGGCTATAATAAAAGTGCTGGGACTAGAATGATAGCACAAGAAACGATAAAGGACATCTGCAAACTATACAATCAACTACTAGTTCTCACCTCTTTCTAAATAAATTTCCTTTTCTGACAGGGTTGCTGGCCTAGTCTATGTGGGGAAACAGCAAATGTGGCATAACTTTATTTTAGTAACGCTTTTTACACAGTCTTCACTTATCTAAGAAAAATGTGGTCTAAATGAATTTACTATAAGGGTATGTACAACTGGGTGAAAGTCTCTCTCCAAAGAGCAGCCAGCAGAGCTTTGCTGTCAAACTGGGGGTCAAACCTGAGGAGGTTCCTCAATCCTGGATCCAGAACTATTCAATATTTTTTATAATGGAATGTAAAGGATACTTCTAAAATCTGCAGATGTCACAAAGCTGGGGGGCAGGGGAGTTGCAAGCACTTTGGAGGACAGGATCATAGAATCATCGAATACTAGGACTGGAAGGGACCTCGAGAGGTCATCGAGTCCAGTCCCCTGCCCTCATGGCAGGACCCAGTACTGTCTAGACCATCCCTGATAGACATTTATCTAACCTACTCTTAAATATCTCCAGAGATGGAGATTCTACAACCTCCCTGGGCAATTTACTCCAGTGTTTAACCACTCTGACAGTTAGGAAGTTTTTCCTAATGTCCAACCTAAACCTCCCTTGCTGTAGTTTAAGCCCATTGCTTCTTGTTCTATCCTCAGAGGCCAAGAAGAACAAGTTTTCTCCCTCCTCTTTGTGACACCCTTTTAGATACCTGAAAACCTCTATCATGTCCCCTCTCAATCTTCTCTTTTCCAAACTAAACAGTCTTCCTTCATAGGTCATGTTCTCTAGACCTTTAATCATTCTTGTTGCTCTTCTCTGGACCTTCTCCAATTTCTCCACATCTTTCTTGAAATGTGGTGCCCAGAACTGGACACAATACTCCAGCTGAGGCCTAATCAGCGCAGAGTACAGCGAAAGAATGACTTCTCGTGTCTTGATCACAACACACCTGTTAATGCATCCTCGAATCAGGTTGGCTTTTTTTGCAACAGCATCACGCTGTTGACTCATATTTAGCTTGTGGTCCACTATAACCCTTAGAGCCCTTTCTGCGGTACTCTTTCGTAAACAGTCACTTCCCATTCTGTATGTGAGAAACTGATTGTTCCTTCCTAAGTGGAGCACTTTGCATTTGTCCTTATTAAACTTCATCCTGTTTACCTCAGACCATTTCTCCAATTTGTCCAGATCCTTTTGAATTATGAGCCTATCCTCCAAAGCAGTTGCAACACCTCCAAGCTTGGTATTATCTGCAAACTTAATAAGCGTACTCTGTATGCCAATATCTAAATCGTTGATGAAGATATTGAACAGAACTGGTCCCAAAACAGACTCGTGCGGAACCCCACTTGTTACTCCTTTCCAGCAGGATTGTGAACCGTTAATAACTACTCTCTGGGAATGGTTATTCAGCCAGTTATGCACCCACCTTATAGTAGCCCCATCTAAGTTGTATTTGCCTAATTTATTGATAAGAATACCATGAGAGACCATATCAAATGCCTTACTAAAGTCTAGGTATACCTCATCCACCTCTTCTCCCTTATCCACAAGACTCGTTATCCTATCAAAGAAAGCTATCAGATTGGTTTGACATGATTTGTTCTTTACAAATCCATGCTGGCTGTTCCCTATCACCTTATTATCTTTCAAGTGTTTGCAGATGATTTCCTTAATTACTTGCTCCGTTATCTTTCCTGGCACAGAAGTTAAACTGACTGGTCTGTAGTTTCCTGGGTTGTTTTTATTCCCCTTTTTATAGCTGGGCACTATATTTCCCCTTTTCCAATCTTCTGGAATCTCTCCTGTCTTCCATGATTTTCCAAAGATGATAGTTAAAGGCTCAGATACCTCCTTTATCAACTCCATAAGCATTCTAGGATGCATTTCATCATTTTAGAATTCAAAAATAAAAAATTGATCTGGATTCAACAAAATGAAATTAAATAAAGGCAAAAGGAAAGTCCTTCTCTTAGGAAGGAAAATATCCACTGTATAACTACAAAATAGGGAACAACTGGCACGGTGGTAATCCTGCTGGAAAGCATCTGGGGCTTCTTCTAGACTGCAGGCTTCTTGCTCAAGAAGCTTTTTGTGGAAGAGATCTTCCGTAAAAATTTCTTGCGCAACAGCGCATCCACACTGCAAAAGCGCATCAGAAAAGCGATGTGCTTTTGCACAAGAGAGCGTCCAGACTGCATGGATGCTCTCTCACAAGAAAGCTCTGATTGCCATTAACAGAATGGCCACCAGGACACCTGTGCTTCTTTTGATAGGCTATTTTTGCACAAAAAAAACCCGTATCCCATCCACACACACCTTTTGCACAAGAGCTCATGCGCAAAAAGGAGTTATTCCTCGTAGAAAGAGGAATACCTACATCGCAAAAACCCATCTGTTCTGTCGATTCACTGTAAATTTACTTGCGCAAAAATGCGCTTGAGTGTGGATGCTCCACAGGTTTTTGTGTAAAAAAGACCGTTTTTGCGCAAAAACTCTGTAGTGTAGAAGTAGCCTGGGTGAAATAGTGGATCATATACTGAATATGAAAGAACAGGATGATGCAATTGTGAATAAAGCTAATACCATTCTGCCATGTATTAACAGGAGTGCAAGACATTGAAGTAACTGTCCCACTCAACTCAGCACTGGCGACTCGTCAGCTGGAATATTGTGTACTTTAGGAAACATGAGGTCAAATTGGACAGAGATCAGAGGAGAGCAATAAAAATGATAAAAGATTTAGAAAACCTTATCTACTTGGAATGGTTAAACAAACTGTGCACATTTAGTCTTGAGCAAAGAAGACCGAGGAGTGACCGAGTAACAGTCTTTAGATAGGTTAAGGGCTGTTATAAAGAGGACAATGATCAGTTGTTCCCATATCCACTGAAGGCAGGACAAGAAGCAGGAGCTTAACCTGCAGCAGGGAGAGATAGGTTAGATACTAGGAAAAGCTTTCTAACTGTAATTATAATTAAGGACTGGAATGTGCTTGTGGAATCCCTGCTATTGGAGATATTTAAGAAGCTGTGGGACAAACACCTGTCAGTGATGGTCTAAGTTTACTTGTTCTTGCCTCAGCACAAGGGGCTGGATTTCATGATTTCTCAAGATCCCTTCCAACCCTATGTTTCTATGATTCTATAATAGTTTTCCCTTCTTTTTATAAAACCATTCACTGTGGATCTTCATATAATACCAGAGTGCATGTTAAGGTCAGTTTGCAGAAATTACTGATAGCCGAGACAAAATAACAGTGAAAAAATGTGTCATTGTATAAAGCTACAAAATTCCTAATGGTTACATAAGGCAACAACAAAGGAGCAGGTATGGTCTTTCGCTTTCATAGAAAAGTCCATGGCTCTGCATACAACAAATCCACAAAGATTTGAACACTAAAACTGCAGAACATGTTGGCAATCAATGCTCCCCTCTTGCAACTGGTGATGGATTTTCCATAGATCTTATCACTAGGCAGAACAGAAATGAGATGCAATATGTTCCTTCCATAGACAAGAATTGCGGCTTCTAAATTCTGTGCCTTGAATTTTTGACTCTTTATCAACTTCATGAGAGCTCTTGTTTAGGGTTTATTTTTCCTCCTCTCAATGTTTCCTTTCACACTTTGGCTGAATTTAAATTAAGATTTCCGCCTGCCAAAAGCAGTCCTATAGCTAAACAGTACCACTGCAAAACTTCGTTTAACCATTAAATAAAAACACTGGTATAACCAACCAAAGCTCAGTCTTGTCCTTCTCTTGTCCTTTGGGGATGTAGAGTATGTTTCAGTCGGCTCTGGTTTCTCTGGACATAAACTTGGCAATGAGTTTTGACTGGCAACCATGAAGCTCACTGCTCTTCCATCTCCTGAAGGGACCCACTGAAGAGGAGATGCCCTGGCTAAAAGGGAAGCAAATCAACCAGCTTTCCTATCGCCAGACCAAGTTTGTGTGGTGTTGATCCTCGAAAGGCACCAGTTGACTGGGCTGCAAAATCACAAGGCAATCTCTGAAAGTTTTAGCGTCTATTGTTATTTGTTCATTCAGACTAAGCACTGGTTTACACTACAAACTTATGTCAG
The DNA here is from genome assembly GCA_032595735.1 of Pelochelys cantorii. NCBI lineage: Eukaryota > Metazoa > Chordata > Testudines > Trionychidae > Pelochelys > Pelochelys cantorii. The sequence goes on from CM064327.1 coordinate 106,940,919, forward strand.
TATAACTACTTCCAGGGGTGTGGAAAATCCATATCAACCTTACCCCTAATGTAGACCGCATTGTGTCAATCCCATCGATATAGGCACTGTCTCTCAAGGAGGTGGAGTACCTACACTGACAGGAGGAGATCTCTCATTGGGATAGGTAGTCTGCACTCTGCACTATAGCGGAGCAGCTGCACTGTAAGGGTACGTCTAGACTACAGGCTTTTGTCGCCAGAGAACATCTAGACTGCATTACGCACATCGAAAAATTGATCCACTTTGTCAACAAAGAGCATCCAGACTGGCGGACGCTCTGTCGACAAAAGAAGGCACCCGGAAGTTCTTCTGGCAGGTCACAGGGGCAGCCTTAAAGTCCAGACACTGCTGCATGCTCTTTGCAGAGACGTGTGCTTAAAGGGATTCTCCTGGACAGCCGTTGCTCTGCTCCTGCTTCTGGCTTGCCTACCTCTTAGAGGGAAAGCAAAGCTGCTGCCGTTTTTGCTCTGGTTGCCCTGCTTCCTTGGACACCACAGCAGTTTATTTTCAGGTTTGGTTTTTTGGTTTGCACTGTGTTTTTGGCCATGGAGCCTGAACTGCCCCTGGGCAGGCGATGGCCCCACACTGTGATGATGGAAGTTCTGCTGCATCTTCATGAGAGCATCATGACGTTTGTGGCAGAGCTGTATTCAGAGCCCAGCTTTGAGCCCCTCACTCAGGCTGCAGCCCTACTGCCCTTGCCCCCGAACTTATTCCTGGAGAGGAGAGTTTGGAGGCTAGACACCAGTTCTGACTGATGGGACTGACTTGTTATGCAGCAGTGGGACGATGACCAGTGGCTCCGAAACTTCCAGATGTGGAAGTCAACCTTGCAGGAGCTCTGTGCCTGGCTTGCCCCTGCCCTGCAACGCCAGGACACCCGCTTGCGGGTCGCCATCCCCCTGGAGAAGCGCGTCGCTATTGCTCTGTGGAAGCTGGCCACCCCCGACATCTACCGCTCCATGGGACATCAGTTTGGCATGGGGAGGTCTACTGTTGGGACCATCGTGATGGAGGTAAGTCACTCTCGGGGGACAGTCCATGGGGGCAGGGGCGGGAGGAAAAGGGGGACCATCAGGACCAGGCACAGGGAATGGGGGATGGGGTGAGAGTGGTAGAAGCCTACCTGGCCTCACCCTGCAGTGGTGCGGGGGACTTGGGGAGGTTGTCTGAGGCGGGGGCTCTCAGGGTCTGAGAGGGGAGGAGTGTGGGAGCACCTCTCATCAGCTCATGCAACTCCTCTAATGTCCTGTTATGTGTGTTTGTATTTGTCCCTTTCTGCAGGTGGTGACGGCCATCAGTTCGGAGCTGCTTCACAGGACTGTCCACCTCAGAGACCTGCATACCATCTTGGCCAGATTTGCGGGCCTGAGTTTTCCAAACTGCGGTGGAGCACTTGATGGGACTCACATCCCGATCCACGCACCACCCCATCGAGCAGCACAGTATATTAATAGAAAGGGCTACTTTTCGATGGTGCTGCAGGTCCTGGTCGACCACCGGGGACAATTCACAGACATTTGTGTTGGGTGGTCAGGCCGGGCACATGATGCCTGCATATTCCAGAACTCATACCTGTACTGTAGGCTGCAGGCTGGGGCATTTTTCCTGGAGAGGAACTATGCAGATGGGGATGTGCAGATGCCTATGTGCACCGTGGCTGACACGGTGTACCCCCTTATGCCCTGGCTCATGAAGCCCTACACTGGCCACCTGGATGCGAGCAGGGAGCTCTTTAACTCCTGCCTGAATAGGGCTCGCTTCCAGGTGGAGTGCGCCTTTGGCCAGCTGAAGGGCAGATTTAGATGCCTGCTCACTTGGCTGGACATGGGGGAACACAACTAAGTGCTGCACAATCTAGTGGAGAGGAATGGGGAGGCCTTCCTCCCTGTGTGGAGGACATGGGCTAATGTGGAGGAGAGGCACTTTGAGCAGCCCCGGACAGCTGCCATCTGGCAAGCCCACCAGCTGGGCTTGCGCATTTGAGAAGCCCTGAGGGAGCAATTCTCCCAAGGCGGCCGATGATTTTCCCCAGACCCCTCCAAATGTGGGATTGCCCCATGCCCCCGGTGCCTTCCTCCCCAAAACTCCTCCGAGCCCCACATTCACACATTGTACACATTCATCACACACTGAGAACAGAGACAGGTGTTGGTGAAAAAATGTTTACAGTTCATTTCACTGTTGAAGAACTAAAATACTGTTTTGTTCAGAAAAATAAAGTGTTTGTAAACAAAGTAAAGTGCTTCCCTCAGTGACTCTCACAGGTGGGAAGGGGGAATGTCAACCTGGAAGGGGGGAGGGACTCTCAGGGCTGAGGGTGCTGCCTTGATGAAGAGGCCCTGGCACTTTGGCTGTGGAGGCCTTCTCACATACGGCCGTGCATGTGGGCTGGGACAGTAGAGGGCTGGGCAGGAGGTGGGGCTGTACCTCAGTCTGGGATGGCAGGGGCTGATGGGGGGGCAGAACCAGGCACAGGACCGGGGAAGGCCATGGCCTCCCCGATAGCAGCACAAATATCAGTGCACTGCTGGGCAAATTCCTCCAGCAAGCTCCTGCGCCACTCTGCCTCTGCCTCCATCCTCCAGTTCATTGAGTCCTGCATCCCTTGCAGGATCGAGATGTGCTGGTGCACCAGCTTCAAATAAGTGCGCCAGTGCCAACGGGTTCCCTGCAGCCGTCTGGGTGGTGGGACAGGTGTGGCACCCCCCCTCCTGGTCAGCTGGTCTGGCTGTGGAGGACAAGAGGGAAAAGTCGTCCATCATGCATGCCCACACTTTCCCTGAGAGGGCATGCCCTCCTTCTTCTCAGCAGTCAGTGCCTGTCCTAGGGTCAGAGGATGCTCATGTGCGTCTCAGTAAGGCATGGTGTGGCCTGGCCAGCAGCCATGGCCTCCCTGGAGCCCAGGAGGTGTGCAGGCCACCATCCTGCCCCCCCCACATGCACCGTATGGCCACGCAGCACAGACAAGTGTCAGGTCACAGTAAGGGTTCCCGCAGAGTACTGAGAGGCCTGAAGCTGTGTGGCAAGCCCAGCGTCCCCAACCCATGCCTGCACCGGGCATCACTGCCTGCAGGAGTAGGTGGTGCCTCGCAGCCATGCCGATGCTGGGGTAGGATGGCCCTCTCTGAGGGCGGCCATGGGTGTGCCCCCCCCACAGGCTGTGATCAGCATGACATGTCACAGCACTGCACCATCCACTTTGCTCCTGCCTGCTCTGCCCTGTGTGTGTTGGACCCTCACAGCACTCACCTGATGTGTCCGAAGTTGTCTGGGAGGCCTGCTGAGCATGGGCGTCTGGCTCCTGGTGCTGTCTTCCTCCTCCTCCTCCTCTTGGAGATCCTGGTCATCTGCCTGGAGTTGCGGCCGCTGCTGCACAGGTGTCTGTAAGCCAGACTCCACAAGCCTCTCAGAAGGCAGGGGTTCCCCTGCCCTCAGGATCCAGTCCAGGTCCTATTAGTAGGCACAGTAGTGTGCTGTTTCCCAGGAGCAGGAGGCTGGGCTCACGGGTCCTGATGTACCCCTGCTGAGCTCCTTCACCTTGGCTCTGACCTGGGGTACGGTGCGGGGGTGGTGGCCTTTCCTTGCCATTCCGGCGTAGATGTCTGCGTTCCTGCGCCTGGACTGTGGGAGCTGAAGAGCCTCCTCCTCCTCGGCCCATAGCTCCAAGAGAGCTTTTATCTCGGGCCCAGACCAGGAGGGTGGCTGGCATTTGGTGCCCCTGGCTTCCTGGGGGGATGTGTCCCTGGAAGGGCCAGGGGGATGTTGGGGGGGCTTGTCCCTGGGACACGGCTCTGAGTTTCCTGACCGGACAGAGCTGCGTGGGCTATAGCTGGTTTGCTGCCAGAATGGTAATCCTGGGTGCCTGTGCCTTTTAAAGATGGCTGCAGGCAGAAACAATAGAGTTGAAAGCTGTGGCAGGAGTGTCCACCAGGGCTTCTTCCTGGAGGCCTTTATTGTTGACATAAATTCTCCCCTGCATCCACACTTACCTTTTGTTGACAGAACTCTGTTGACAAAGGCGTTATTCCTTGTAGAATGAGGTTTACTGCTGTCGACAAAACTGCTGCGTTCTGTCGACTTACTGTCCCACTTTTGTCGACAAAACCCTGTAGTCTAGACACACCCTAAGTGTAGACAAGCCCTAAATAATAATTGGTGTTACTGGGAAGATTCCCATTGTTTTCAGTGGGCTTTTGGATCAGCTCCAAAGGCCAGAATCTGCATCCTATATTCACACCGAGTAGTACGTTCTCCATAAATTGCCCCTCTGATTTCAATGGAACTTGTAACATAGTAAAGTATTATACAACCTCAAGTTTGCAGGTTCTCATAATTGTCCCTGAACTACTGAAATCTTTTCCAACAAAATGGTCTTTTTTAAAAAAATGATCGTATCATGTTTCTTTCAATCCCTTCCTTCCCCTCCAAAAAACCCTTTCTACCTATCTATCTATCTATCCGCATGTGTGTTTTTTAAACTTTCATTTACTGAAGCTGAGTTTTCAGTAAATGAAAATATAGAAAAGCATTGTGATTGATAGTGGATATTTTGTTCAATAAAAATTAAGGGGAGGAGGGTGAAAATTTGAAAAGAAAAATGGGTCAATTTCAAACCCTACAACTTCTTAAATTTGGAAATTTCAGAATGTCATGAAACTAGATTTTCATTTTCTGGTCAGCTCTACTTTAACCCTTTCTAACAACCTCTTCATATCCTGGTTGCTTGTGATGCTCACACTTGGAACATACCTTCACTTAGCCTCATACTATTATTTTCTATGACAAATGCTTAAACTGGGAAGACAAATGTGTTCGCCATGAACCAGCCACCAAAAATGTACACGAGAACAATTCCATTTCTAAACTTTGTTTAAAATGAAGGCTGTTAGCTGAGACCGTACTACTCTCATAAAAGTTGGGGAAGCCCCTTAAAATTAGGAAGCTACACTATGTGCAGATTATGAAACTGAAATGAATACATCTTCTGCCAGCTGGTTTCACACCCCCACTTGGCAATCCACACAGGTTTGGAGGAGAATTAAATCAATTTTTCAGTAGAACTAACTATTTTTGTTGTTGTCATATAGATTCCATGAGCTATGCTTTGGGACTGTCAAGACGGGCAGACAGCTGCATGAGGGGTGGAAGGAGAGAGGGTGATGGAGATGACATCACCACTCCCACTGACATTGCGGGAAGAAATGCATAACAGTTCTTTAACCAGGCTTGATTTTGAAGATGCCTCATGGGAGGCCAGTCATGGACTTTCCACTGAACAAGGCATGTAAAAGTCATTTGACATGGGTATTGTTTCAAATGAGAATTTCATCTGGCTTCCGGGCTTTAATTACTTTTAATTTACTTTTTTGCACTTGGGGCTGTGATTGCCTTGGCCAAAATGAGATAGATAAATAAAGAGAAATACCGTCTCTTTAAAAAATGGGCAAGAGAGAAGATTGGGGAGTGCAAAGGATCTGCCTAGACACTAGCCTGAAAATCAGCTGATAGGCTTGTGATAACGTGTTCATGATGGTAGAAGTTTCTTATCACTGCGTGAGGGGCAGTTATATTGGTATTACTTGTTCTTAAAAATCACCTGCCCTCTAAGACCATTAAGTGTTATTAGAGTGGAAATGGAGTTGTACTGTTGTATCAGCTTTTGTTCAGGATTTGCTGCTTTACTGCACAACTGATGACTTAGCGCTTAGCATTATCAGTTAAGGGCCCTCAAAGCACAATGCAGCAACTGATTTTCCAATATGCGCAGCAAATCCATGCTGTGTATTGTAGGTCAGCATCAGGTCTTAAGTTATGTACTAACTGCAGGACTAAATATCTTCTGGAAATTGGGCATTTTATTTCCTGGCACTTCTTCATAGCAAGTTCTGGAATAACAACTGTGGATATTGCTGTTTCTCTTTGGCATTTCCCAACCCCCAGTGGATTATGGGTAGAATTAATCCCTATGTAGAAGGCCAGAACAAGGTCTATGCACCATGTAAGTCCCATTTTAAGACCTGTTTTGATTAGTTAATTAGGGTGTAGCTTCTATACAGGGATGATCATCTTTTATTTTGGTACTAATTACAATAGACTTGGTCTGAATTTTTGGCTTAACCCCATTAGTCAGGACTGGGTTGGATCCAAGTTTCATTTGCTCTCACTAAAGTTCGAGGTGTTTTTGGATAAGAGGCTCCAATTGCACGATCACTGGCCAAGGCCATTTGGGTAAAAAGTTTTGGTTGTGAATCACAAGAGTGTGTAAGTATGGTAGTCATGTTGACCCCAGAATATTAGTGAGCTGCCGTGGAGGGTTGCCAGGTGTCCGGTATTGTACCAGACAGTCCGATATTTGTGCGCTCTGTCCGGTAAAAAAAAATCAGAAAATACCGGACATGTACAATGTCCGGTATTTTCTGATTTTTCCAGCAGCGCACCAGATGGAAGCCTGGAGTGGGTGGGGGGAGCGGCTGGGAGTCCCAGCTGGGAGGCGGGGCCACGATTGCCGCCGGGAGCCCTCAGTCGGTTGAGTGGGAGGAGGAGGGGAAGCCTCCTCCTCACTCGTGTGTTGCCGGGAGCCTGCGCAGGACAGGCAGCAAGTGCCCAGGTCAGTCCCGCTCCCCACCAGCCAATTTGCTCACCCCACCCCCCCCTTCCCGGCCGGCCAGTTCTCCCTCACTTCCCCTCCTGATCTTCCCCGGCCAGCCCCCCTGCACCTCCCCAGCTCTGTTTCCCGCCGGCCTGTTCCTCTTCCTGATCTCCCCCGGTCAGCGCCGCTGTACTCCCCCCGCCAGCTCTGCTTCCCACCTCCCCCTTCCTCCCGGCCACCCTTGCGGCCCCCGACCCCCTCCCCAGCTCTGCTTCCCGCTGGCCCGTTCCTCTTCCTGATCTCCCCGGCCAGTGCCACTGCACCCCCCCGCCAGCTCTGCTTCCCGCCCCCCCTTCTTCCCAGCCACCCTTGCAGCCCCCGATCCCCCCCCCAGCTGTGCTTCCCGCCCCCCCTTACTCCTGGCCAGCCCCGCCCCCTCCCGGCCAGTCCTCCCTCCCCCGATATCCCATGGCCAGCCCCGTTCTGCCCGACCCCCTGCCCCCCACGACCATCCCTGCTTCCCGTTGACCCCCCCATCTCCCATTGCGTATTTACAGAGTGTGCACAGAACATTACAAAACACATAGGAACACAAAATACATTTGGAGAGATGTAGAGTAAGACGGGTGCTGTTTCTCTGAAACCTGCTTCTTGATGAGGACACCTACCTTTGAGAGAGTCACAGGCATTAAACAGTGCAGGCTTGAGTCTGTCAGGGGACTGCAGTGTATTGATTTGTTCAGAATCATAACAGAAAAGTTCTTCTCTTCCAAAGGGGTGCCTACAACTGTGGCAAAATCTGTGGCGGGACCACATGCATTTGCATGACTGAAGAGCAGGAAACTTGTTTTCTTACTGTGTGGTCAAAAGCTGTATCTTCTTTCCTTCAGCTTTCCCCTCTGTCTACCTTAATGCCATTCCCCAGCACTATTTTAGGTTCTTCCCCTCCCTCTTCACACCCCTCATTAGCTGAGAAGGGTTTATATATCATCATGCCTTTTTGTGCACTTTCTGGTATTACCCACTAGAATCAGCATTTCAGGATAGGGGTAGGTGCTGATCCCTTGGTGAAAGATAGATTGGCTTGGGACAGCAACAATGGCTGTCACATTGCTGTAGTCTTGAATGACAGGGGTCTTGAATGATATTTCATGCAGGAAAGACCAGGACAATGAATCTCATGCCCCAAAAGATGGAATATTGGGGCACCGGCACAACAGCCATACATCACTTTATTCCCAAAGAAAGCACCTCGAGCAAAGTCTGTAAGCCTCTATTCCTTTTGAGGCTCTGTAGAACCAGAGCAAAAATGGCAAATAAAGACTGCAAGACTGATTTTCAAAGTGAACCAGCAATGGGCATTGACATTTAGTAAGATGACCAATTGCATCCCTAGTCAAAGACGATCCTGGGACAAAGGCCAGACTGCCAGCACAACAACTGGAGAAGTCTGCCAAAAAGGACATGGAGGGCATGGCTGGGAGAAATGTTCCCTTTGACTTCAAGGCACTATGATGCAGTGCATCAATTACTAACTAAAGAGACAGTTTACAGTGTAATGAGCTCAGAATAAAATGCTGTACAGGCGAGTTTAGATTTTATACTTAAAATGGGCATTTATGTAATATAATTCAGTGCCTGCGGAGGTGCAGGTAAATATCGTGGTGGAGACCTGCCAGGGATTAACCCTGGCAGACCAGGTCTGGCTCACCAGTTGCTATTTGACCACCCCTGCCCTAGACTTATACAATATCTAAAGACAATATACCTGAGATAAAGCAATGGATATTTATTTTTTAATGCATGCCCTTTTAGTTCTCTTTATTATCCAGCCCTTTTAGCATCTGAGAGTGTGTAATCAAGGGGCAGACAGCAGGAATCAAACATAAATAAAAGCTGATGGAGTTCTTCATCGCAATACACAACTCTGATCTCATGGATATCACTAACAACTGGTTAAGTTACCCATTTATCCCTAGCATGATGAAAAGTAACAGAGAGGTAGCTGTGTTAGTCTGATCTTGGTAAAGCAAAAAAAGCAGTCATGTAGCACTTTAAAGACTAACAAGATAGTTTATTAGGTGATGAGCTTTCAAGTGGGTCTGCCCCACAAAAACTCATCACCTAATAAACTATCTTGTTAGTCTTTAAAGTGCTATATGACTGCTTTTTTTGTTTTACCATTTATCCCTGTGCAACCAAACCTCCTCTTGAGACCACCATCACCACTTGCCTCCTGACTTGAGACCACTTGCAAGTGTCTCTAGCACATTTCACAGCAACCTATAAGGAAGGAAATAAAAAGACTTACTGAAATCTCTATCGACTTAGGATGCCCAGCAGCAGAGCTATGGCGGTCCTAAGCTCATTTTATTCAGTTTATAGAATGCTTGTGATGTTTGAAAAGTATGGCTGACTCCTAAGCATGGTCATATGTGTGATATCAACAACATCCATTGTGCAATACAGAACTTATCCAGAGACATTGTCCTGCTTTGACAGACAGAATACACTGAAGCAGCCACAGGACTGTTCTAATTTATCATGTCTAGAATCATTCCCAAAGGGTCAGTTCTTCCAGTAGGGACTGATGTCATGCATCACCAGTGGTGATTTTAGCGATCACGGCCCTCAACTAAAGTGAGTAACTTGCACTCTTTCCTTGGGCACTCACATGGTTTCATGGTATTTATGGATTCTACAATATACCAAGGTATGTCAGTATCCTTTTCAAAGGGGTTGGACCTTTAGGATTCAATAAATGAGCCACTATCTATGGGAAGGAAGGGCAAAGGGATAGCATTTGGTTTTGTTTGGTTGGCTTTTTTAGATAAATAATAATGTGTGGATGAAGCATTTTGTTCCTTACAACCTTGCTGGTTGAGCTCTGCTGTTCTATTCAATAACTGAAGTTAAATAGACAAAATGTCAGTGCAGGTTAGGCTAGAAAACCACAGAATTTTCTGCACCAAGATTGAAGTGTCATTAAAGGAGAGCAAACATGTAAATTTCAACAGCGCTGCTGAATACTCTCACAGGAGAGGAAATTAAAAAATGATCATTGCAAGGTTCAATAGAAGGTAAATACACTAATAATTACACAATAACGCATGGTACGTGATTTCTATATTAATGTCACCTGAATTCAGCATAAATTCACATTGCGCCAATGAATATTCAGTGTGCGCTATGCAGGATATGTCTTTGTGTAAATATTGTATCACACAACTAGGTGTCATTGTTATCAGGCAGGCAGACTGCTCATACATCACCCCAATCTTTCCATAATCACTAAGAAATCACTAACTCTGCTGCTGTCTACAGTAAGCAAGCTTACCCAAGTGGCTTTATCTCCCATTATAATTTTGGGTCTTGGCATCAAAATCCTGCTTCCCAATTTGTTGAAAAATTAGTTGCAGAACAGGATCTTGGGCATTAAGGACCTTATCCAAAATCCAGTGATGTTAATGGAAATCCCACTGATTTTCTCTGCCTTTGGATCAGGCCCTAAGAGCATAATTCTGATCTCAGAGATACTGGGCATAAATTGGGAGTAACTTCACTCAAGTCAATAGTGTTATACTAATGTAAAAGCAAAGTGAGATCACAATGAGGCCCTAAAAATTCCATGCCGGACATTTTAAGCCAATGATCCCCTACAGTGCTGTGACTAAACAGTTCTATGTTGAGATACACTTCAGTAACTCCTTAATTTTATACTGATTCTAAAAATAATTGTCTCTAGAAGTATGGCCATCTTCTGTATTACATTGCCATAACAGATACCGTTTCTGCAGTGCTAGATAGTTAGTGCAGTGTTGCCACACTATAAGGCTTGCTGGACATAGCTATTCTTATCTTTGAACTTGTTCCCCCAAATTATTCAGTTGCTCCCCCATAGGAAGTTGCAATTCTCCGCAGCAAAGTAAAGTGCTCCTTGCTCATCACCACTCAGGAACATTAAGGCTTGTCTACATGTAGAAATTGAGCTGTTCCCGAATAATTATTGTGCTATGACTACTCTGAAATAACTCCCTGCATTGGCAATTCTATCTGGCTATGTCTACGCTACATGCTTCTTGCGCAAGAAGCCTTTTGCTCAAAAGCCTTTTGCTCAAAAGTTTTTTGCACAAAAATTTCTTGCGCAAGAGCACATCCACCCCTCAAAGCACATTGCAAAAGTGATCTGCTTTTGTGCAAGAGGGCATCCACACTGCATGGATTCTCTTGCACAAGAAATCTCTGATGGCCATTCACAGAATGGCCATCAGAGCACCTGTGCTTTTTCCCATAGGGGTTTCTTGCGCAAGAAACCTCTCTGGAGCATCCATACTTGCCTTCTTGCACAATAGCTGTAGCGCTAAAAGCAGTTATGCCTCAGAAAAGGAGGTTTACCTATGGTGGAAAAAGCCCTCTGTTCTGCCGTTTAATTGCCCATTTAATTGTGCAAGAGCTCGTTTGAGGTGTGGACGCTCCACAGGTTTTTTCACAAAAACAGCTGGTTTTGCGCAAAAACCTTGTAGTGTAGACATAGCTTCCCAGAATAAATGTGACTTTATATGGTGATTGTTACTCTGTGTCAGAAGTAACTGAATTATTTTATACAAAGATGGCAGAGGAAAGGTCAAAAGCAAACTGGCCTAAATTGTGTTAGCAGTATTCAGGTAAATCTCCCATTAACTATAATGGACTTTTGTGTTTGTAAAACTGAGAAAGGGCAGCAGGATCTGGAGCCATAGCTACTTAAGGTTACTGATGCTTCTAAACTTATGCTCACATAGTACAATGGAGTGATGATATATCATCACTTAAGGACTCCCAAAGGAAAGGCACATGATATACAAATGGAAGGTGTAATCTGAAATGCCACAAAGCCTTTAGGAGGATTATCCCTGTTATCTCATACTGTATCAAAGAATTACATGTAATATAGACACATAAATGGCTTAGCTGCGGAGGAAGTGCCTTTGGAAAAAAAAAAACAGCCAACAGGGAGTTGTACGTTTCCATGCTGGGAAAATGTTGTTCAAATTAGGGATGGACCTGATCAAAATCCAAATTTGGGTAAAGTTCAGAAGCAGGCACTCTTCTCCCCCATCATACTCCCCTCTCCCAAAACTTTCCATCTAGCCTCAGAGGCTGATTCCATACTTCCACGTACTTTATATTGTTATTTACACATGTGCAAAAGGAGTGCAGAATGCTACTGCTCCAGTTTGGTAGGATTTAGTTCCATCTACACAGCTCCTTTTTGCACAAAAGCCTCTTGAGCAAAAACGGCCCCTAATTAATTATGGAAATGAAGCACAGCAATATGCTAATCTGTGCTTCATTTGCATAGGCTTTTGCACAAGAAGAAAGCAGTATAGACATAGCCTAAAAAGAGTAAGGTCAGCCACGGAAAGCAAAGACCTAGGGTTTGTTCATTTTCCAGAGGCTGTCGTGATTAAAAAGGCAATTTTGGTAATCAGCCCCAGTAATCCTGAAAAGAGCCTTTCACTCTTTTGAAGTGCCTCTAGGGATGCACCTTGAAAGTTTTCCACCTCCATTTGGCAACTTATCTCTAAGGATACAGCTACACTGTAATCTGACATATGATGCAGCTAGAGAAGACGTACCTATGGCTAAAAATGCCAGTCTAGAAGCAGTGGTGCAGCCTTCAATGTACAAGCCTTCTGGGGCGCTCAGGTCCTCCTCTGTTAATCAAGCTGCTGCATCTACACTTCTATTTTAGCTGTGCTAGTGCTGGTAAAGCTAGTAAGGGCACACCTTCTTGTACTGCAGTCCCCCCCCTCTACTTGCAGTGTAGCCATGGCCTGAGAAGCCTACCTAGCATGTCTGCATCCATTGTTGCCTGTCAAGTCTAATAAATCATATTTTACTTAAAAGTTATATGTGCATGCACAGTGGCCATGAAGTGAGGTTGGTTATTAAAGTCTGGAACATAAATACAAACTAATAAAATGCAGTTCCCCTCATGTAATAATTTGTATTTGTACACAGAAAAAATAAGGGATGTGAGTCTTTGCCCTGACAGTGACATTTTATTCTCTCTTGCAAGCTGGACACTTACCTGGAAAAAACATCCTGCTCTTTGGGTTGTGATGGGGACTCAGGGGCTACGTCTAGACTGCAGGCTTCTTTTGGAAGAAGCTTTTCTGAAAGAGATCTTCCAGAAAAACTTCTTTCGAAAGAGAGTGTCCACACAGCAAAAACGCATCAAAAAAGAGATGTGCTTTTTCGAAAGATAGTGTCCACATTGATTGGACGCTATCTCGCATTTAAGTTGTGATTACTATGGATGGAGTGGCCACCAGAGCACCTGTGCTTTTTCCTGGAGGCCTCTTCTTTCAAAAAAAACCCACCCTCTTCCCCATCCACACATGCCTTTTTTTCAAAAGAGCTCTTTTGGAAAAAGGCTTCTTCCTCGTAGAAAGAGGTTTAGCGCTGTCAGCAGAACTCCTGCATTCTTTTGACTTTTTGTCGGAAGAACACAATTGCAGTGTGGACATGAGTATAGTTTTTTTCTGGTAAAATGGCTGTTTTCCCGGAAAAACTCTGCAGTGTAGACATACCCTGGTATTGTTATTGCTAGGATGCTAAATAGTTGTGTTCCAAAGGGCAACTTGCATGACTAGAACTATTCTGGCATTCATATGCTTTATGTGAAACATCAGAAGTTTGAAGGGCACAATATATATAAAAAATTATTATGCATGTTCTGAAACTCATTGGGTGAAATCGTGGCCCTGCTGAAGGATGGTAAAAGGCAAAATTCCTATAGACTTCAATGGGACCAGGCTTTCACCCATAGGTTTTAAGGAGGTTGGGAGGAATGTTGTTATGACCTGCCAATTCCCCTAGAGCAAGCCAATTAAGTCTGAGAGATCAGATGGGTGTTAACCATTTATTGAAAACCACAATAGAAGTCAAATGAATGTTCCTAAGCTACATACAGCAAGCAGTCTCACTCCCTGATGGGTGGTCCAGTGAGAGACACCAATTATGAACAGTGACCTCTCCACACCAAGAAGCTCTATTAACCACAAGCCTGATGTTATGCCTACGCCATGTAATGGTCCCATATACACCGTTTTAGACAGAGCCATACACAGCTCTGTTCTACTGCAGAAAAAGGGAGAACTCAGACATGCATTTGTGACATTATAGTCCATATTCCTTAGAAAACATGCTTATGATATGAATAAGACATACCTGAGATATGTTTTATGCAAGGTGGCTCATGTAAGGTGTGACTGGAAAGGTTATGATTTACTGAATATGACTATCCCATTCATATGCATGTATCTTTTTTTTATTTGAAGTGAGGAATGTATCTGTGTTTCATATTTGCTACTTTGAGTCATCCCCATGGCGGACACTTCAGGGACTACAATGAAAAAGCCAGACAGGGCTGATGGCCCATCAACATGAACAATGGACTGTGAATAGGCTTGGCCTTTTTATGCATGTTTCACGCTGCTCCTGACTCCTGGTTGCTTGACTGCAGCAGGTATCAGGTAACCTGGGCACCTGATCCTAACCTACATCTTGGTGTGTTGAACTGTTTCATTTGGAGGATAGGGGAGTCAGACAAAGGGTTCCCACTTTATGGAAATTCTATACAAGGCAGGGGAGGAAAATGATGATTGTCTTCAGCTTGCTTCACCTCTGTCTCCCCACCCCAAAGAGACACTTGAAAACACCTGGGCTATGTCTAGACTACATGGCTCCGCCAACGGAGCCATGTAAAATAGTTTATTCGGCATAGGCAAAGAAGCGGGGATTTAAATAATCTCCGCTTCATTAAAATAAAAATGGCTGCCGCGCTGTGCCGACGATCAGCTGATCCGGCACAGGGGGCAGTCTAGACGTGCTGCGGTCAACAAGGGAAGCCTTTGTCGACTGCTTCAGTATGCCTTGTGAAACGAGGTTTACCGGAGCTGGTCGACAAAGGCTTCCCTTGTCGACCACGGAGCGCCTAGACTGCCCCGCTGTGCCGGATCAACTGATCGTCAGCACAGCGTGGCAGCCATTTTTATTTTAATGAAGCGGGGATTATTTAAATCCCCGCTTCTTTGCCTATGCCGAATAAACTATTTTACATGGCTCCGTTGATGGAACCATGTAGTCTAGATATAGCCCTGGAGACAAAAGGATTTGAACTGAAAGAGAGGAGGGTAGAACTGTTGGATCCAAGGTAAAAAGATATGTGGCCCATGAAGGTCTCTATCTAAACAATATCTAGGGTGATGAATTGTTATTTGTAACCAGATTCTTTAGTGAATCTAGCTTAGATTGCGGGCTTTGTGTTATTTTCTTCATAATCTGCTTTGTTGTGTTGGCTATCTCTTTGAACACCTCAAATACTTCTCTTTATAGTTAAACTTATTTATGGTTTGTAATCTAACTCAATGTATGTAATTTCTAACTAGGCAGACTGAGAGGCTGTGCATGCCTTCCTTCACATCGAGGGAGGAGGTAAACTTCAGAGTACTTTGAGTTTGTATCTCAACGGGGCATGTAAACCTGGATGCTGAGCAAGTCTCTTAAGCTGAGGCTTCCCAGAGCTGATCTCAGTGTCTCCGTCTTCTGCATTTGGGGATGGCTCTGCCTGTATGCTTTGCTGGAGAAGGCTTTAGTGTCTGGCTCAGCCAGACAGGGTTAAAGGGGACCCTGGCTTGCAGAAAAAGTTGTATTTTCAGCACCTCAGGAGTCCCAACCTGTGACAGTATTACAACATTAAACAAAACAAATGCTTAGATGACAATGAAATAAACATTGAAATAACAAGGGCAAAGGTGCCTCATGTCCCCTCCCCTTCTCCCCCCTGGATACAGGAGCGTTTAAAGGTATGGACTGCATGGGGTTTCTCCAGACCCCTAACAATGTGTGTGTTTACCTATTTTCAGGAGAAATAGATAAACACACACAATATTTTCAATTGTTTATGAATTCCTGAAACTTTCACCCACCATGCTGGGTTTTCTGGCCTCAGCCTCTGTGTGAGAATGAATTGGGCTGGGAGCTTGAACAAAATGGTTTGGCCATATGTGAGCGAGAAAAGAGTGTGAAAGCCATGCTCTATATGTGTATATAGAAACCTTGTTTGAACAATGCAGAGGGGTGAATGTTGTCAGAGGAATTGCCCTCAGTGGACAAGAGTGCCTTTGAATATTACAGTGAACATTTGTTTTGCCTGGCACCTTTGAAAAATCACATTGTGCATGTGTTGTAGTTTTTCACAACCTGCCTCATTCAGGATCTGGTCAAAACTCTATTGGCATCAATTCAAGTCTTGCTATTGACTTTAGTCATCTTTGGATCAGGACTTTGTTGTACAGTAAATTGCACATACAATGGGGAAACATTCGAGAAGGAATTCCAGATGTTTTTGTTTATTGATGGGATTTTTTCTGTTGCTCTAGCACTGTCTTACCAATGTTATACTCTCCATAGATATAGGTCGGATGGGATAGAGACCCCAGTATAGCCCCTGTTACTGGATAAGCTGCAAAAAAGGCATGGACAAATGTTCCATTTACTGAAAGAATTCCCTGGATTCCCCACAGTGATGAGTACAGAATTTAAATTAGGAGCAATGGCAGAGTTCCCAAATACTGGTATATCAGGTTGTAGGGTTTTCATTTTCATCAGTCAGTCCAGTTTTATATACAAAGTGTTGAATTGCAACAGAAATCCACAAATAACGATGACCTCAAATAATACGTGAATCTGGTATTTCTGGGGGACGGGTTGTTCCTTACATTGTTATGGTTGAGTCATTTACAGTAGCTAAGTCATGTTGTTTCTTACCAAAGGCTGAGTAGGTTGCACAATATTCTAAGGTCATTTGTCTAGATGAAGTCAGAATGGTAAGTGACCAGTGAAGTTTCCGTTAAAAATCTGGAACAGATAAAGGATGTGAATATCTTTAATTGAGTTCCAAAAACCCAGAATGCTGTGGGAACCTGGCATTAAAATGTACAAGCTGAACTTTGTATGCAACTTTCCCCTATTTGGGAATTTGTTAAGAGGCTGAAAAGTACACTGAGATAGTGAAAGAATAGCTAATTGCTGGCTTGGTCTCCTCGATACAGTGTAGAATCTAGCAAGGACCACGATCAAAAAATTGCAGGTGTTATTGTTAACAATGAGAATACAAATATGGTAATTGCTTTCAGGATATACTACACAGTATTTCATTTAACTGTATGTTATTTTTGTCCACGATTGGGTTTTGTTGTTGTTGTTCAGTGTTTTCTGTCTGATGTGGCTAATGCATACATTGCTGAAATAGAAACAAAATGGATTTTGGTGTTTGTCTCATCCTTCTTGATTAATTAATTATTATTACTATTCATTTATATTTTTATAACCCAAAAAGTGGACTAGGAACCTCTTAAGTAAAGGCATGATCTGTATGCTGATAAGCATAAAAGCTAAAAGTTGTTTGATTTTGTGGCTACATCCCCGTATGATACCCTTTTTGGGGATGAAATCTGTGCTCGTGGGGGGTGAGGAGATTCCATGCTGTGAAATGTGTGTAATGAGATCTTTTATGAAAAGACCTGGCTGATGAAATGGCCTCAATGACACAACATGGAACTCTCCTGGCAAGGCTAGAAAAAGCTTAATTAAGCTCAATGGTGAATTTTAAAGAGTGTATGTGTGCATGTGTGTGTGAAGCCTTATGACACGTATTAACCTATTGTTAATTATACTCTGACATTCCTGACATGCCTCAGGTAAACACTCTTGCAAGTAGCATGCACAACTGGTAGCTCACGACAGACACACAAACAGCTGACCAGATGTAAGAGTTTGGTAGCTGAGCAAATATGGGCTTGGAGGTTGGCTTATTCATTATGAATTATTATGATTATTATCTGGGTGCATTTTGAATGACGGATATGATAACACCTACAACAATTTTTTTGATAATCTTGTCAGGTAAAAAACAACCAAAAGTGATGGAAGAACAGATTAAAATGGGGGCAAAAAGACTGATAACAGAAATGAACAATGACACTTTGCACTTTGGTATACTGCGTGTCTACCAAGATTCTTAAGGTGCTGATTAGGGATGTACTACTATGGCCTTTTGCTAGATGAGACTTACAGGTTAAGTGACTTCCCCAAAAGCAACACAGTGGGTCGATGGTGCAGCCAGTGAGAAAATCCAAAAGCCCTAACAACTTGTCTCAGCGCCACCAATGGATGAGGGTGGGGGAGGGGCAGTGGGAGCAGTCATCCTAGGGCTCTGGGTTGCTGCCACTGCTACATCGGCGGCAGCAGAGACCGGAGCCCTGGACTCTTTAAATCATCACTGGGCAACACTGAGTGCTGGGTGGGTGGCTGGGGGTGGGTATGGTACATAGGACTGGTTGCCCCTAATCCCACGCCTTCTGCCTGAGTCCCCATCCATTCCGGAGGGCCTACAGCTGAGCCCCACCCCACTGACCAAGCCCCAGCGATAACTGTTGCCAGCCCTGCTGATACTCTAACTACAAGGTAACACTGTGGTATCAAGACCCATCCCCAATTTTCTTCTTCTTGAAGAACATATAACCTACTTGTGATATACAACAGTTGATGAAGTAATGAATGAACATAGTGTGTTTCTACAAGTTCTGTGACACAGCTACTTTTACTGAATCATGCTGTGTTTGTTATTAGTATTGTAGTTTAATATTTCAAGCAGAAGCCAAAAGTGTACTAGGTGCTTCCAAAAAGAGAAAGAAGACATAATACCTGCTTTGAGGAACTTATTAGCTAAATTAGACATGAGATAAGGAGGAGGTGAGAAAAACAGAGGGACTAGGCTAGGTACAGACAGTTTTCTGCAAGGCTAGCTTATTGAAATAACCCTATGGTTCCTTGAGTAATGGAGAGCTAATTAATATACTGATATACTATTGGGCACAATCCTTTTTAGCCAATTTTTCGTAATGAAACTCTATTGACTTCAATGGGGAGTATTCCTAGGGATGTTAAAAGTAGATAATTGGGCAAACGTGTAACCGCTGAAAATCTCAAAGGTCACACAGCTACCCACACCTACAGTGCGAGGTGGCAGCCGACTCTCTGGGAGCTGGTGCACATCAGGAGCTGGCTTTTAAGCTGGCTCCTGATGTACACGAGCTCCCACCTGCAGCCCTGCTTCCAGGGAACTGGCTGCCACCCCCGTGCTGCTGTTCTGATATCCAGAATTATCGGTTATACCTTCACATCACTAATTACTCCAGGGATGAATTTGGCCTGATAACCTGTAAATCTTTTCTCTCTTTAATTTCTGTGGTCTCTCTGTAAAATGAAGAGTGAGAAACTTCTGGTCTTATTTTCAGAAGTCCAGAACAACCAAAACTCCTATTGAGGTCAATGGGAACTGCAGGTACTCAGTACCTCTGAAAATCAAGCCCAGATTAATTTGTAAATATTTTACTGTGAGGCTAGGTTCTGGAGCAGACAACCACATGTGTAGAGAGACTATATTCGGATGCTAAGCTTTTCAGGGTGGGAGGGACTTTCTTCTTACTATGTGTGTTTATAGTGCCCTGCACAGATCTCTGCAGGGACATCTGGATGCAAATGTAATCAAAATATTTGACAACAACAGTAATACATTCACCATATCTGCATTCGAGAGGTCACAGATAATGTTTATTTACCCAGGACAGTTTCAGTCAGAGGAAGCATGTAAAGGTCCTGGGGCTTTTTTTAAATCAATGAGCAGTTGATTTTCCATGTCCATGGTTTCCTCCTGATCTAAACTGCAAGATATTTCAAGTTCCCTGTGTT
The DNA here is from genome assembly GCA_032595735.1 of Pelochelys cantorii. Taxonomy (NCBI): domain Eukaryota; kingdom Metazoa; phylum Chordata; order Testudines; family Trionychidae; genus Pelochelys; species Pelochelys cantorii. Next base: position 106,960,333 of record CM064327.1, read on the forward strand.
CCCTGTATTACATTTGCTTTTTTACAGTCCATAAAAGCCTAATTTGGAGGCAGTCTAATATAAAAATGAATGCATCTTAATCACACACCCAGAGGCAGATTTAGATCTATTGGGGCCCTGGACATAAAGAACATTTGGGCTCCACTCTCAGGGCCCATCCTCTGCTCCTCTCCTGCCACCAGTCCTCTCCTCCTGACCTGGCTAGATGCTGAGCTGTGGTAAGAGTTGCAGAGGGAACCCTGGCTACTGTGAGGAGTCCCAGCCCCTCCACTTGCCAGGGGCTCCAGGGCTCCCCTCAGCTGTCTGGGATCCCTGGGCAGCTCTTACCACAGTCTAAGGTCACTTTTCTTTTCTCTTCTATGTCCCTTTTTGGCTAGGACAGCCCTCTTTTTAAGCCCTGTGCTAGACACCCCCAACTTTTTTAGCACAACTGGGCATTTGTCCCTTTTGCTCTTGTTGATTGAGTAAATAGGATAAGTGGCCATTTCTGCCGAAAACAGGCTGGGGAGGGAGCAAGTGACAGGGCTTGGGCCAGCCCTGTGCAGGGAAAGAGGGGAACTCAGGCCAGCTCCATGCCAGGGGAGGAGGGAGAAGGGCATGAGCTGGCTCCAGGCAAGGATGGGGGGAACAGATGGGGAGAGCAAGGCCAGGGGGAGGGAGGGAGGTGCGGAGAGTTGAGCTTCCGCAAGTGGCTGGGCCAGCTCTGTGCAGGAAGGAGGGGGGAGAGTATTCTTACCACAATAATTAGCCTTGGGCTTCCTTCTAGTCTGGCCAAGGTGTAAGGTCTCAGCAGGAAGAGGAGGGCTGAGGGGTCCTGGGTGAGGGCGGGGAGCGGAAGAGCAGGGACAGGGACAGAGTTTCAGCAATCCTGCCTAAGGCCCCCAAGTTGGCCAGGGGGTATCTGCCACTGCACACACCATAGCATGGAACAAGCAGATCTTCCATTCACTTACTGAATGTGTTTCTAACAACATCCCGCCTTGCCCTATAGATTTGACACTGAGCTGTAAGGTGACATCTGTGAGGTGAACAAGCCCAAAGTGTGAAACCACATAGAAGGTTGTTTATAAAGTCCCAGAATAAATACAGAAGAGGCTCGTTGAATGTTTTCCTTCCTGACTTCACTTTTATCATGACGTCTCCTGTCCTGTGGCTTCCCATTCCATGGAAGATGAGCATCAGATAGATAATATCATTTTATCAATATATTTCTCTATTGCCCTCAGCTCCTTGGCTTTTTATGAAAACCAGCTGTTTAACGAGTTGTGCTCTGGCTTTCTGCTCAAGGCTATTTCTTTGAGGGGAAAGATTACCACTTTTATCGCTGGTGCTTAAAAGAGATTTGTTTGATTAATCAGGCTTCTGTTTTCAAAAGGACAGCTCACAGAGTCCCTAAAGAATCTGTAAGGCACTGGGGAAGGAATAAAAAAGAGTGGTTGGATTTTAAAAAACATACAGTCAGGGAAAACCCAACATACAGTATTTTTGGTGTGAATTTCCCCCCAAAGATTGCTTCAGCCTTACAGTTCACTTCTGATGATAAGTACAATGATGCTAGGCAGTCTGCCAATGTCTGTTATTGTAGCACTGTGTGAACCAGTTCCCTGAGAGAGAAAGAGAGAGAGACTTTTCTTTTCTCTTCATAGGTATCCCACACCCCCCTCCGTCTGGTCCTTTTAGAATCTCTTGGACTCTTCCTCACTTCCAGGAATGTTGCCGGGTGCTGGAATCTAGAAACATGGTCATATTTTGCTTTAGGACTGACCAAGGACATCATCCTCTATGTACTTCAGGTACCTTTTCATGTGGCACCTTAATTTTAAGAGATAAATTGTGATAAATTTGTTCAAATTGAGTAGTACCGTATGCCTCAAATGACCCTACTTGTGGAATCAGGTGCTGCTCTGTCTGAGTGCCGGGATCGCAACTGGGCCCTGAATGTACATCAAAATAGAATAATCACGAGTGACTGAAACATCTTCCATTAATTTCTCCATATTCTACTGGGACTTTCTCCTGAGAACATTTGAAAATGCAGATCAGTGAACATAATCGCTTTAATCCCCCTTCACTTTGATACAGTGCCTTGAACCCTGAAACTATAGGAATCTGACACACTGGGAGTTTTCACACAAAGTATGCTGGCTCCCAAATGTGATAAGAAGCCAATAAAAATGAACTGGGTGGTAAAACAGCCAGAGTGGAAGAATTTGTATCTAAATAGATACCATCTGTCCCTCAATGTGAACATGTTCCCATTCTTCCCCGGACTGACCGCTATGAACTGATGTTATTGTGGTTCAGGCCATGTGTGTCCTGGCTGGAGTTCCCAGGACCCAGAACGATCATTTATGTTGCATGGACTTTCTGAGAAAAAAAAATTAGTGGTTGAGATTTTTTTTTTTTTTTTGGCGAACTAAGATCTGTAATTAAAACAACATTTTATCCTAATAAAAAAAAATGCTGGGCCTCAGCTCAGTTTAACCATCACAATAGACGGCCTTAAATGTTTCATCATGGCAGTAGGAGAAAAGAAGACCTCTGGAATGATAAAAACTAATATATGAATAATGAAGAGCACTTTCGTGTCAATAATTGATAGGGAAAATATTCTCCCAGTGTCATGGTCAGGTAGCACAGACCACTTTTGTTTTGTTTTAACTACAGCGTATCTACTTTGTCTGGAAAATAATAGAGCTAAACACGGGGGCAGGGCAGACATTACAGTAGAAATACAGGAGTACTACATAGCAATATGGCAAAGCAAATAACTGAAGGAGAGCAGCAATCAAAGGAGGCTGGCTGGTGTAAGAATGACTGAGCAAACTTTGGCTGATGTAGAGAAGGGAGCATGTAGCACTGGAAGACAATGCACAATTTACCATTTAGGGCCAAATCCTGTGCAGATTATCCAGTAGGGCCAAATCACCATAGAAATACCACGATTCTCCCACACAGAATTGAACAAGCTCTCAGTGGAGATTTCTATGCAGGAGCCTGTAAAGTATAAGCCTAGTTCAGTGTCTCTTTAAATAGCTTATGGATGCAATTAGCAGGCTCATGAACTATTTAAAGGGATACTACGGTAGTCCTTTACAAAGCGCCCACTCTCCAATTACCCTGAACAGAATGGAAGAGAGCTCAATGGTGAGTAGGTGTGTTGAGCTCATGGTTAATCCCACAGAGTTGGAAACCCTTGTATAGAATGAACAGCATGTCTCCTCACCCTGCCCCCCGCTTCTTTCTGGTAGCATCCCTGTTGCACAAGCTGCTTCATGCAGGGGCTGTGGTTTAGTGTCCATTTGCTCTGACTTCCAGAGAAGCAATTTAGGTCTAGATTGGGAATTGGCCTATAACCTGCAGAAAGGTGTAAGAACCCCTCTTGCATCCCTACCTGGAATATCTCTACCTTTGGGCCAGGAAAGCTAGAGTAAAGGGACTATTTGCTTGACAGTTAACCCAGTGAAAAGCATGTTGTAGTACATTGTTGATATGGGTTAGCAGCTAATTACTACTCCCCCCATTTCTCCCCATGGAGGAAGAAAGTGGAAGAAATTGGACGTTTGAGTCACCCTGTGTCCCAGAATTACTCCTAGGAAGGGGTTACTTACACAGAATCACTTGCTCAAAGTCAAAATCCAGCTCTTATAGAAGGGGAAATAACATCCCATGCATGTTGTGACTGAGCAGTATCACTCTGCAAAAGTGCGGATCAGCTTGTGACCTTCATGTCGCATTGCACACATTGTGAAGCATGTGTCCTGAATTCTGAATGTACAGGTAGAGAGACCACGACAGCTTATTTTAATAGTAGCCACCTCCCACAAGTGACTAACACTGGAGTAAGCAGTAGCGTTTGCCTGAACAATGGGTTTGCTGAAGAGAGTGGCCAGGCTTAAGGAAACTGGTTCTCCCGGGTTGTCTCAAAAGGGCCTGGGACTTTAAGTGAGGCTCTGAAAGTGGATAGTGGGTCCTATGACAAAGGAGACAGAAACCTTCTTTAAGTGCAAGATATGATCTCAGCTTCTGCTCTGTCTTTCTTCCTGGCCAATAACAAAAGGCTTACCGATGGCAAAATCCAGGAGGGGCCTACCTACGCGACACACAGACTGGGCCCATTGACTCACAAGAAGGGGTGAGCTTAGACAGGAGAACAACTTGGTTTCTGTTGTTTTGCCTAAAGCTCTGTGTGCTTTGCCACCGGAAGTCACCTGGGGATGGGAGGTTTAACATTTCTGTGCAAAGTCTGTTCCTTATTTTATTGTCAATGTGGCTTCTGAAGAGTTAAACTACATTCCAGCAAAGGAATTCTTGGGGAGCATACCTAGTGCCTGGAGAGACTGGGACTGGTGTTAAGGCCCAGGGAAGATGTGCTGCAGAGCCCCAGAATCCCACAGAAGAGAACCAAACAGGGGGTTTGTACCTGCAGTGTGCTTGAAAGGCCACAGTTAGACACAGTGACTAATGCTGCCCAGACCCAGCTGGCTAGAAAGAACATGGGTTCCACACAAGGTTCCAATTACAATGGACTGGTGCCCATCCACAAGGGGGACCCACCCAGGTCTGTAACACATGTAAAAGCTAATTAGGTCATAAACGTCACTCTTGCTCTGACATCATAACTGCTTAAGTAGCTTTCCACAGTGGAATTGTCATGTGGCCAGAGCGAAAGAACAAGAATGATTGTATAGCCCACTGCTGAGGGCACTTACCTCAAAGGTGGGAGACCCTGGCTCCAATCCCCCTGTTCCAGTGACTCTATTGTTTATTGAGAATAAAACAGATTCAAATGCAGCAACTGAGGGAGCCCCGTGTCAGACTACCCCGTAGCTCAGGGTAAGAACTCTACTCCTGAGAGGTAGAAGAAACCTGTTCAGGTCCTCTTTTCCCCTCAAGCAGAGAGTGGGGAACTGTATTGGGGCAGCCCTGGATGGGTGGATGCACCCTCAGCCCAGCCCCTTTCACCTGCCTGGAGATTCTGTCTCTTTTCTGCATGGTTTTATATATCCCCGGATACCTCATTCCCCACCGTCTCCTCCAAACACACAACCAAACCCTGAACTTACTTTAAATTATGATAAGAGGAAGCTGCATACCACATTTGGTGGTTCTAGCTCTTACTATTTAGGAGGAGTTCTTGAACAATAGATGGACAGACAGACTCTTTGACAGATAAACTCTCTCAAATATATAGTAGATTAGAACATACACAGTCACTAGTAGGTTGTGCACTCCAGGGAAGACACACAGGACACTGTTTTTTCTAGATTGATATTTACCAAGCCAACTTTTGACTGAAGTTCAGCAACATAACTTAGCTCTCTTGTTATGAAAACAAAACAAAAAAAGTGTCTCTTTCACCACCAGAAAGTTGGTCCAATGACAGCTATTACCTCACCCACCTTGTCCCTCGAACAAAAAGCCCTAAAAGTCAGAGCCCGCTGAGATGTCGTCCATTTAGCTGTTCATCTAAGAAACTCTTAAAATATCTCCAACTATAAAGAGACTGAACAGCTGGCTAAGAGGTAAAATCCAGTTCTATTATGTGACATTTTCAGGTCTAGAAGATCATCCCCTGATAAGCACATTTTCTTACACTTGGCATTTCTAGAAGGGTACAATAAAACTTCTCTTTGGTGTTTAAGTTCATCCTTTCTGAGCTGTTAGGAGGCCTGATCCTAGGACCTGGTCCATTTTCACTGCATATGGTATGTATAGCTCCTTAAAAACTAATCTCATGCCTTAGCCAGGAAGGTAAATAATGAGAAAACATCTGCTATTTAAGCCTTAGATTGACCTATGAATCTTAATGACTAATGTAATCCCTGAAATAGAAACCACCTACAGATTACAAAATTATTTGCTGATGTTTTTCACTCCTGGTAATTTTGGAATTTAATCCCTATCCCCCACCCCTCATCCCCCGCAAAAAAAAAAAAAAAAAAAAAAAAACCCACTGCTGAGAGGAAGGCATAGCAACCTTAACACAAGAGAATGATGGACCAGACAGTCCTTTTTAGGGGTTGACAAGCATAGAATAATGACAGAGTAGAGGACAGATAACTAACTGTTTGGCAGATTTACACTTGAGAAACTTCACATGGTGGGAAGGTTACATGCCCATTTATTTCCACCTCAACTGTGGAGGTGATGAGTTTGATTAGCCTATTTAAGCTTGTGCTGGGAATCCAGTTTTCTTCTTCAATGTGATTTAATGGACAGCATCCTAGAGAGGCGATGTTATTGTTAAGAGACTTCTTCCTCGCCTTCTATCCCAAAGACTGCTGCAGTAGAGATTAGAAAAAAGAATGTTCAGATAGTGCATGTATTATGTCTCACCTTCAGGCTGAAGGAAGATGAACATAAGCTTCTTGGTTCTGACTGGGATAGTGGGTAAAACAGCAAGTATCCTGTGATAAAATAAGAAACTTGGTTCCAAAGGTGATTCATTGATTGCTAGTTCAATGAAAGCTGAGCTGTCATTTGACCCTGCTTCTGTTGCTGAGAGAGGTAAGTTTCTACACTCACACAGAGCACTCCTTCAGGTCAGCAGTCTCAGTGCAGCTTCTCATGGACAGGCATCTGTGTCACAAAAAGCCCTGTCACCTAATTGGCCTTAGCCCTTTTAGACAATACCAGCTGGGAGGCCAAGGATAAAAAGGAGACTCGGAGACTTTAAGGCCAGAAGAGACCATACTGATCATCCAGTCTGACATCTTGCACATTGCAGGCCACAGAACCTCACCCACTCAGTCTTGCAATTAGCCTCTTATGTCTGTATTACTGAAGTCCTCAAATCATGGTGTAAAGGCTTCAAGTTACAGAGAATCCACCATTTACACTAGTTTAACCCTGCAGGAGACCAATGCCCCATGCTGCAGAGGAAGGAGAAAACCCTCAGGGTCTCTGCCAATTTGACCTGGGGGAAAATTCCTTTCTGACCCCAAATATGGCCATCAGTTAGATCCTGAACATGTGGGCAACACCCACCAGGCAGATACCTGAGAATGAATTCTCTGTAGTAACTCAGAGCCCTCTCTATCCAGTGTGCTGTCTGTCCATTGGGGATTTTTGTTACTAGCAATCACTGGTGGGCCATCATAGCATCTACTCCATACATTTATCAAGCTTAGTCTTGAAGTCAGTTAACTTTTTTGCTTCCAGTTGTCCCCTTAGAAGGCTGTTCCAGAACTTGGCTCCTCTGATAGTTACATACCTTCATCTAATTTTGAGCCAAAATTCATTGATGTCCAGCTTACAGTCCATTTGCTCTTGTGGTCACACTGGCACTAGACTTAAACTAACTCTTCACCCTCCCTGCTATTTATACCTCTGATGTAGGTATAGGAAGCAATCATATAGAATTCACCTGCAGTATGATATTAAAACATGCAGAGTAGATTGTGAAGTGATCAGTAATCAAAAAAGGATGAATAGATATGATTGACATCTGAACCAGTGCTGTGTACTTTCAATTTCAGGTATAAGAAAGCCACTATTGACAGATTAAAAGTGCTCCCTCTTAATCCAAAATTATATGTTTCCTGGCCAAACTGACCACTGTGTCAGCCTCAGTTTGTTCCGATGGGTCACCTGCAGTGACTGGACTGATTCACTTGCACACACACCGACAAAGTCCCTGTTTGTGTTGGCGCCTTACTCTTTCTATTTGTCTTGTCATCCAGATAGTCTGGAGGCATTTCCATGATCTCCCATGTAGCTGCTCCTCAGAAATGTAACTGACTGGAAAAGAACAAAACCAACAACAGCAGAGTAATTGTTTTGACAAACTCTACTTATGGGAAAGCACAAAAATATGAAGTGGTAGTTAAAAACTAACTCAAAATAAAAATAGGACACACACTTTCACAGGGAACGCTGTGGCCAGAACCCATGCCATGACTCAAAATGGATGAATCCTGTCAAATAAGAACCAATGAAAAGCATCCTCCAAATTCAAACTTCATTAGTTTCTCTTGGAGATTTGAAATTTCCTTAACTAGTTAAGACTGATTTATGATGAGACTACCCTTTAGGTTTCAATCAGAAGCTGCAGTGCCAAAATGCTTTGAGAACAGCTTTTCTTGTGATGTTTCTTATGAAACTAGTTTTTGAAAAATATCTCCTATGGAAGCCAGGTCTCATCCTAGTGTTAGTGTTGTTTGGATGAGAAAAAGGAAAAAGGGGGTTAAACTGGCGTGAATTTCTGTGTGCTATACCCAGTTCTGCTGAAGTTTGCAGATGATGGAAGCTGTATGAAGCTCCACTGAAGCTGGTGGAGATACACCAATTAACATCAGCAGAGGATCTGGACTGATAAAAGAGAATGTTCAGCCCTTGTGGATTTCAACCCTAGACAAAGGTCATCAGGCTTCCTTAGGAACTTCCTTCAAATTAAGCTGCAGTTCTCTTGAGGAGTAGGTTCACAAGGGGACTCTTATGATATCAGAGGACCACAAATGGAATACCCAGAAATGAAATTCCTGGTTAAAAAGTACAATCAGTACTGGGACAAACAGGAAGCAACATGTTTTCATTGGACAGTTGTGGCTGCAGTTTGTAGCCTAAAAGGCTCATATGCCACACAGGCTTAGCACAGCAGTCTCATTCTAGGAAATGTGATTCACCTTCTCTCATCTCTCTTGAGCTTTGGGGCAGAGAAATAAACATCTCTAAAATCTGCACATAAGAATGGCATTGTAATGTGATTGGCACAAAAATCCAAGCATGGCCCTCACCAAAATTTAACTTGAATCTATTTTAAAACATAACAGTCCTCTTGGATAGCATAAGATTTCTACTGTCTTTCTGCTAATGCATTTTTTTTCTTTTCTATTGATTTGGCATTTTATGTTATCCACGGACCTAAAAATGGAATACTTTGGGGCAGGTTAGAAGAACATAAAAATATCTTTCTTCCCCCCATTTCTAGTGCAGTCATTAGTGTATTATCAGGCAGTGTGATATAGTGTATTGAAAGGAAATATTACAGCCAGAACAAACATTTAACGCCTACCCACCAAAACTGTTTGGGCCTCATCAAACATGCATAAAAGTCAACAAGGATAGCATCTATTTGAACTTTGTAGTCATTTGAACTTTGGGAAATACATGCTCCCTAGTCATAAATGTTATGACTTTTGGTTGTTTGAGTTCTTAAAGTTATCTATAAAGACATTAAAAAATTAATTCCCACACCCCAGTAAATACTGTGTACTCAACAGGTTTTCATTTATACTGTAAGAGGGTTTGTTTTTTAATTGAATGTTCTTCTAACAGCTCATTGGCATTGAACATATAACATGCATGTGTAAGCAGAATGGAAATTTTCATTTCATGTACAATCTCTTCATGTTCAAATTGCCCAGGACATAAGAAGGTAGAGTGGAATTTCACTCCTGAGGTTTAGATGTAAACGGAATATGATGTGTGAGGATGGGCTTCGAATTAGGTGAGGCTCCTTCCTTCCAGTGAGGAATCCTGATAATGCAATGATGGAACAGTGCATGCAATATGTTGTATTTATGTTTACTCTGAATGAAGAGAGTGTTCCTTATAAATTCTGCCTACCCAGCCTCAGTCCAAGGTCAGAGTATCAGGTTGCTGCATAAGCCTCCTTCTTTCCCTCACTGCCCATAGTCTCTACTCTAGTGGCTGGACTGAAATAGTGGCCACACCCTCTGCATACCACTTTTGCAATAGACCCACACAACAGGTGAATCAGCAGATAGGGCAAAGGACAAAGTTAAATGTAGATCTCACTTCTGAGTGCTTCTCAGTGCAAACTTAACACTATTTTAATGGCCTTTAAAATGAAATTATGTATGGTTGTACAGATATATGAATGTGAAAATAATTAATATTAACCAGCATGTGAGATGGCCACCAATGAAGAAAAGGGCATTAAATATATACCATATACATGAATGCATTGCATTAACTAAACCCAAACATTTTTTAAGGCTTTTGTCTTTAGGAATGAAAATGAGCAGGACAAATCCAATAAAACATATACATCCCTGGGGAAACTTTCTGAAGTTAGTGGAGTTACAGCAGGGATGAATTTGGCTGATTCTTCTGCGAGCAACTATGTGAAACTCATCTTGAGGATTTCTTTTAAAAATAGTGAGAGATTTCCACAGTTGCAAAGAGTTTGCCAAGACAAACACAACTTACTAAAAGGAGTTTCCTTATCTATTTAAATAATAATAAAAAATAATATGTTACATAAAAACAGTGGGTAATTGGAGTGGAAGGATGCCAGATGGAAATTGCCCATCTCATGTCTCTAAAATACCTGGGAAGGAGCAATAAGGAATTTCTTTGTTGTATTCTTAAGTGGCCTCGGGCAGTCAGCTAGCAGATGATTTCTTCAAGCTCCTATTTTTTCCCTTGGCAAGTGGATTTTTCTAGCTAAATCTAATTTCCCAGCATTTATCTTCAGGGAACCTGTTCCCATCTTCCTACATTTCTGGTTTTATAGGTAAAGAGTGCAACATGATTGGCAGAGTTTGTAAATAGCAGCAGGCATTCTGTCTATGCCACATCTCAAGAAGTGTTGCTTGGAAGAGAGTGGAATATTCTGTCAGTTTTCCAGCAGGACCAGCAGCACTTTCTTACCGACACTTCTGGTGGTAATGAGTGGGAAAATGGGGTACAGACTGGCAGTTGTAAATGTAAAGAGATGTGGAAGAGAGGAAAAGACAGGCTGTGGGCTCAGGCAAAGAAGAGTAAAGTTAACCTGCAATCAAGAAAAATAAACAAAGTGCTCCAGAACAAAAATTAAAGGGTTGGGTGTATGCTAAGTCAAAGTGTCTCTTCCAGAGTCAGAAGCATCTGGGTACTGAGTAAAATCATCATATGCAACACTGTAAACCAATTAGCTCTGTTCAAGAGAAACATCTCACTTTTTCTGTAGATTAGAAGAATGAGGAAGGATGGTAAGGAGCTAAATTCCTTGTTTCTCCACAGACGGGTAAGTCACTTTGGCCTACATTCGTCAAGGTATTTTGGCATTGCTAAACTTGGCCCTAGAAGCCTAAATGACTTAGACAGCCAAGTCCCATTTTCAGAAGTGAATCGGGAACTTAGGTTCCAATGAAATCAATGGGACCTAAATAAATATCTTTGATGATCTGGGCCACTGGAGGCTGTCTCATTGAAAATCAAAGAGACTGGGGTTGGTTAAGGATCCAAAATGCAGCTCATAGTAGAGACCTGATTCAGTACTGTCTCTAGTAATGAACCAATGCAGTAATAGTGGTAAACCAATTTTTTAAAAAAAAATCCTTGCTACAAACAGATTTGCTGGATACTGTTAGACTTGAACCTACAGTGTATAAGTGACAAGGAGTCCTGTGGCACCTTATAGAATAACAGATGTATTGGAGCTTGCATGGGCAAAGACCTACTTCATCAGAGCAAGCTTATGCTCCAATACATCTGTTATTCTATAAGGTGCCACAGGACTCCTTGTCGCTTTTGCAGATCCAGACTAACACGGCTACCCCTCTTATACAGTGCATAAGGAAATATAAGGAAGTTTATTAGATGTACATCAGAAACATTAATAGGAAGATCTCCTAGAATTATGGGAAGCAGAAAAATATTCTATTGTCAGAGGCTCAGATTAATAATAAACACTAATGTTAATACTAATAAAACTATATATGTATATGATTCAGATTAGGAAACACAATGAATAGATGTTAACATAAAGATTGGCGACTCTTTAGCACAGTTCTCAGCCCAACTCAATACCCCCTACAAATGTCACCATTGGGACTAACAGAACAATTCTGTGTTACTGTGTATATAGTGTACCGCACAGTTTGATTTTACAGTGCTGCCTCTGGTAGCAGCCAACCAGCAGGAGAGCAATAAGAAATTCCTCACAGTGGATGGAGGATGAAGAACAAACAACAGATTGAAATCATTTCATCCACAGCAATTTTCATGGTTAGTCATAAAATAAATCCTTGAGAATGAATAGCTAATGCAGTTCCAGTCAATTCCATCTGATACCTTGGATATAGGTTATCTAACATGCTGAGAAATTTGCATGCTGCAATAGGTGTATCAGTGAGGGAGGTGTAATGATATCACAGGCATGACTGCAGTTCTATGATATGGTAAAAGAAGCAATGTTGGAGCAATATGCAGTCGCTTTGTTAGCAAAGCTAACTGTAAGTAATAGGACAAAATTATTAAAATACATATTGTAGAGAGAAAAGGACGTAGGTTGGGATTTTCAAAGTTGCTTAGGGATGTTGACACCTAATTGCCACTAATTTCTAATTGGAATTGGGCAGCCAAACTTTTTATGAGGCTTATATAAAACAGGATTTTCAAAAAGTCTGAGGTCAGATTTTCAAAGCCCCCAAAGTAACTACATTAATCTTCAAAGGGATTTATGCTTCTAATTCACTTAGGCACTTTGGGAAAATTCCATCATAAGTTAGTAAAGAGATATTATGCCATTATGCCAATGACATTAATTTAAGTGGAAAAATAAATACAAGATTTGACATGCATATGTGTGACTTTAAGATTAATTGCATCATATTTTATTGCACTATAGCACTAGTATGTGACCATGTAATTAAATGATATCAAAACACAAAGATGGGGGGTAGCGAAGGTTGTACATTCAACGTTAACTTTAACATATGTTGAATTTTGAGTTCTCAGCTATGCAATGGCAGTGCTCTTATATAGAGTGATCTAATGCCCACTGGCATCAATGGGAAACCTTTCACCAATTTCAATGGAGTTTGGCTATGGGGCCATCATGTAATGATCATTTCCATTAAGCACACAAAAACACACAATCCTGCTCCTATGGCAAAGTTCCTATTGATTTAAGGGGGGAGATGAATCAATCTTTAGCTTGTGTTGTCTTTTCCAGTGATAACAAGTCCATCAACTATTACAAACAAACTACAGAACAACTTGTACACCCATGAGTCAGGCAAAACACCCATTAGTCAGCTGGACATTTTACTGAAGGACTGCTGGATTAGGCACTAAATTTAGCTGACATGCATACACACGTAGGTACTCATCATACAAGCTAGGAAATAAGGATTAACTGTCATCAACTCTTTGCAGAATCAGGCCTTCCATTATGTGCTGATGTAAGGGACTGACTGGGCCTGCAAACCCTTACACTCCAAAATAGTTCCACTGAGGATAACGGCACTGGGTGGTTATGTCTACACTGCCGTTCTTTGGCAGAGCGTCCACACTGCCCGCACACTCTTGAGCAAGAAGATTTACAGTAAAGCGTGGTAAGAGAGGTCTTCTTGCGCAAGAGCTATGCTCTTTTCTAACAGGTGTAAACTCTCTTGCACAAGAGCTCTTGCGCAAGAGGGCAGTGTGGACGCGCGGCAGGGGTTTCTTATGGAAGACAGTGTCCACACTGCCATAGATGCTCTTGCACAAAAGCACATCTCTTGCGCAAAAGAACGTAGCAGTGTGGACATGTTCTTGTGCAAGAACTCTTGCGCAAGATGTTCTTGCACAAGAACCCGCCAGTGTAGACATAGCCTATCAGTGCTGCCTAGTTGACAGAGAACTGGACTGGGACTCAGAAGATTTGGGATCTATTCTTGGTATTATCGGCAACTTGAGCAAGTCACGTCACCTCCTTGTGCCTCAGTTTCCTCCTCTGTACAGTGAGAGTAATGATACTGCATTCATTTCTAAAGGGCTTTGAGAGCTATTTGAAAAAAAACACTAGATAAAATATGGAAACTATTATTACACAGGGAGTAAAGAGAACTCAAAGTCATAACAAATTGTAGAACTAGGCCCTTTCTTTTCTATGGCGTACCATCCAGTGGCAGAAGAAAAGACTAAAAGCTGCAGCCCTCTGTGAACCTCATTTTTTTCCAGTATTTTTTAAATTTCATAGCACATCACTGATTTCAGAGGAGAGAAACATAATTTTGGCAGTAAATCCATTGTGATTTGCTAAAATAGCAGCAAAGCAAATCTGGCTTTACAAATATCTCAGGCTTTGTTAATTATTGACAGCTTTTGTTTTTAATTTAATTTGAAACAACACGGAGAAAATGGGCAAGCCTGCCCTCCCTTCGGCTCCCTGCTGGAGAACCCACCCTTGGTAAATGGGAGTGAGCCATCTCTGCAACGAGACGTTGCTGCCATGCCTGCTTTCTTGGTTATGCGCCCTAGATAGACACAAGGAGACAGCTGCTGGGGACCAGCAAGGCTGCACGTGGCACAATTCTAAGGGGCTCAAAATTGGCAATCCCAGTTCTCGGCCTGCTGGGCACCTGCTTAGTCCCTGGTGCAAGATACAGCAACCCAACTTTATGGGAGACCAGAGACCAAAATCTTCGTCAGCAGCAGCTGGATGGTTGCAGAGGGTCTTTGAAAATGCCAGTTAAGTGCCTAGCCCTCAGCAGAACCCTCCTGGAGCACTTGGCAGACCAGTGTGAAGTCCCTGCCATGTTAAAAACTGACACACTTCTATTCACACCCTTGGCTTTCTGTCCCTTGGCCAGTTCCTAATCCTTGACAGAACTTCAGCTCTTACCCATACCTACGTGTTTCCTTAAAGAGTGCTCCCAGCTTGTTCCACAAGAAATGACTGTATTACCTAGAAATGGTGCAAACAGAAATGGGACAACGTCCAGCATCAGTACCAGTTCTGGATTTTCCTGGTGCTGGAAGATCTGTTTCTATCATATCTTTCTAATTTTTTGCGCTCTCAGCCATTACTAAGAGATCTTAGCCAACAGAAGTTTTCCATCTCTAGGAAAAACCATAACTGAAGGGAGTGTGTATCTGACCAGAGTTGGTATATAAAAAATTGGCGTTGGGTAAAACACCACCTCCTACTAGGAGAGCCCCAAATTTTTCACAGCCCCCACCACATAGGCATGGACATGTCCTCCTTTGATGTAAAGTGGCATGTCTGGTTCATTCAGAGTGATATGAAGCAAGGCACATTTTAAACACATTCAGACTTTGGCTCAAAATGTATAGCTGGATTCTGCACCCCATCTGATTAATCTATGCACAACCAAGTGTTTCCACAACAGGACTGTTTGTTTGAACAAGGACAACTCCCTCAGGTGAGGGTTGCAGGAACAGGTCCTATATTTTTAGAGTGTAAGTTATTTTCTTACTTTTATATATAAAAATATACATAAAATATAAAATCATGAGTGGTGTGGAGAAGGTGAATAAAAAAAAGTTATTTATTAGTTCCCATAATAGAAGAACTAGAGGACACCAAATGAAGTTAATGGGTAGCAGGTTTAAAATTAATAAAAGAAAGTTCTTCTTCACACAGCGTGTAGTCAGCCTGTGGAACTCCTTGCCAGAGGAGGCTATGAAGGCTAGGACTATAACAGAGTTTAAAGAGAAGCTAGATAATTTCATGGAAGTTAGGTCCATAAAAGGCTATTAGCCAGGGGATAGAAATGGTGTCCCTGGCCTCTGTTTGTCAGAGGCTGGAGAGGGATGGCAGGAGACAAATCGCTTGATCATTATCTTCAGTCCACCCTCTCTGGGGCACCTGGTGCTGGCCACTGTCGGCAGACAGGCTACTGGGCTAGATAGACGTTTGGTCTGACCCAGTATGGCCATTCTTATGTTCTTATGTTTCCACCAGCATGTTCAAATATACATTTTGATTTTGAATCCTCTACATTGTGTATATCAAACATTGAATCTATTCTACATTCAGCTGTGTGTATGTTATCCCAAAAAAGAATATGGCAGAATCAGAGGGGTATAGAGAAAAATGGCAAGATGGTTAAAGGGACGGAGAAACTCTTATAGGCTATGTCAACACTACCAGGTTATTTTGAAATAAGGTATTTCAAAATATAACTCCCGAAATAACTATTGTGAAATAAGCTTATTCCTCTTCACAAGCAGGAGTTATTATTTCAAAATAACAGGCGTGGTAGTGTGGACACTCACCTTGCTATTTCAAAATTTGGGGTGCGTCTACACAGCACCCTTAACTCAAAATAAAATACACAATTTGCGCTATGTGCAAATTTGCATATCTTATTTCGATTCTATTTCATAATAGCTTATTCTGAAATTTGGCGCATCTACACAGCGCCAAATTTCAAAATAAAACACTATTTCAAGATATCCCTTAATCCTCATGGAACGAAGGTTATAGGGATGCCGAAATACTGCATCTGTTATTTCGAAAAATAATACGGGAATTATCCTGAAAGAGCTACACTGTGTAGACGTAGCCAAAACAACTCCCAAGTGTAGGCATGCCCATATAGGATACGTCTACACTACAGAGGAATATTGAAGCTGCCACTGTCAATCTTCCAGTGTTTGAATTAGCGGGTCTAGTTAAGACAGCTAATTCGAATTGAGAGGGGTGCTCTGGTAGATGCTGATAGTCCTGCTTCCACAAGGAGTAAGGAAAGTCGAAGGGAGAGTGTTCTTCCTTTGACTTCCTGCTGTGTGGACAGCACCAAAATCCAAGTTAAAGTGCTTTGATTTCAGCTACACAATGAACGTAGCAGAAGTTGCATTTCTTAATTTGACTTTGTCCTATAGTATAGATGTACCCATAGAGATGGACTGCCTAACTGAGATGAGAGATGAGTGAGCGGGCCCATGAAGAAAACAGACAAAGCAATAAATGGTTTGTAGAGTGGATAGATCAGGAACCCTGTCTTATCATAATAAAAGAACAAAGGAACATTCTAGGAAAGGAAAGGGGACAAATTCAAAATGTATACAAGAAAATATTTTTTCACACAACACACAATTAGCATGTGGAACTCATTGCCACAAGATATCACTGATACCAATAATCTCTCTCTATAAAAAAAAAACCTTTCCTGCAGGATGACAGAGTGATGTAATCATGTCACTCCGCATCCTGCAGCCCCTCCCTCCGCAGTCAGCTGCCCAGCTTCCTCTCTCTCTCTCCGTCCCCTCCCCCGTACACTGGCAGGGTGGGAGCCACATGGTGGGAGCCATGCGACCCTCTTCCGTCATAGGGGTGGTGGAGCCATGAGGCCTCCCCCCTCATGGGGGGGAAGGGCTGGAGCTGCATGCTCTCTCCCCTCACAGGGGTGGGGACAGAGCTGGGAGCCCTCTCCCCTCGCACAGGGGGCCGGAGACATGCACCATTCCCCTCGCAGCAGGGAGGGCTGGAGCGACGATGCCTCCCCCTCATGGGAGGGGGCTGGGAGCCTGTTGCGGGGCCGCCCACCCCGAGGGGCGGGCCGCCCACCTCCGGGGCATAGTTCGGACCCCTCCGGCCGAGACCCAAAAGTAAACTGCCCCTTTCTTAGGGGAATTACGGCCCCCTGGCCTAGTCCGAAGAGTACATGGCCCCTCTCTTAGGGGAACTACGGCCCACTGGCCTAGTCCAAAAGTACGCTGCCCCTTTCGTAGGGGAACTATGGCCCCCTGGCCTAGTCCGAAGAGTACATGGCCCCTCTCTTAGGAGAACTACGGCCCACTGGCCTAGTCCAAAAGTACACAGGGCCTGAGGCCTAGTCCTCTGTGCGAACCCCTTCTCGCTGGGGGTCCGTGTACGGGGGGGTAAGGGGGCCCGGGCCCTCCCTCTCCACCAGGCCCCGACCCAGGGCCCTATCAGTGGCGGGCAGCTCCCACCACTGGCTCAGCAGGGGTTCCTTCCCGTAACACGCCGAGCCCTCCGGGTGCCCTCCGGCTCCCTGCCCTGGGTCACTTCCTACCCCCTTCCCCCGGTCGGCAGGGGTCCCACCTGTTGGCGTTAGCCAGATGTCTGTAGCCGCACCTTCCAACTCGGCGTCTGGGGTCGCTGTGGCGGGTCCGACGCCGGGGTCCCGTATGGCTGGCCGGCGGCTCCGACGTTGGGGCCGAGCCCTGCTTTGGCCCTGCGGTGGCAGGCCTGGCGACTCCCTCTCTGGCTGACGAATCGGCGGCCCTGGAGGTTGGGCCCTAGCTCCTGCCCCGACTGAATAGGATTGCAGTCCTTTATACCTGGGGCCTCCTTGGAGCACGCCCAGTAGGGCGGCGTGGGTGGGGCCCTCCCCGCCCCCGGAGCCAGGTGGTTTCCTGGGGCTAGAGTGCGGGGCGGGGCCGCCCCGTCACACACCCTTCCCCTTAAGTGGGTGTCTGTCCTCTCGCTGGTCTCCGTCCCCCCTTCCCCTACTCGGGAAAAGAAATCAGTGTTAGTGTGAGTCTTCCCCGGGCGATGGACTACACTGAAATTATAGGGCTGCAAACACAGATACCATTGCATCAGCCAGGGGTTAGTCTCTTTCATGCTATTTAGCCATTTCAGGGGGGCATGGTCCGTTACCACCTGAAACGTATTTCCCAATAAATAGTACCGCAGAGCATCTATAGCCCACTTTACTGCCAGCGCCTCCTTTTCTATGGTGACATAGTTCTGCTCTCGCGGGAAGAGCTTACGGCTCAGGTATACTACTGGGTGCTCCCCTCCCTCTGTCTGCTGGGACATCACCGCTCCTAAGCCCCTTTCTGAGGCATCCGTCTGCAGCAGAAAGGGCCTTGAGAAATCCGGGTGGAACAAGATGGGGGCGTTAGTAAGCTTGGCTTTCAGGATCCTGAAGGCCTCCTCGCACTTGGCTGACCACCGGACTTTATTCAGCTGGGCGTTTTTGGTGAGGTCTGATAGGGGGGCCACAATGTTCGCAAAATTAGGGATAAACCGGTGATAGTACCCAGCGAGCCCTAAGAATTGGCGTACCTGCCTTTTCGTTGTGGGGGCCTCGCACTCCCGTACTGCTTTCACCTTGTCTATCAACGGTCGTACCGTCCCCTGTCCGATGGTGTATCCTAAGTAGGTCACTTCCCGTCGGCCCAGCTGACATTTTCGCGGGTTGGCTGTAAGGCCGGCCTCCTTCAGGGTCTTCAGTACCGCTTCTAGGTGTTGTACATGGGTTTCCCATGTTGGGCTATAGATCACCACATCGTCTATATATGCAGCTGCGTAGGAGCGGTGGGGCTGTAATAACCGGTCCATCAGTCGCTGGAACGTGGCTGCAGCCCCATGTAGTCCGAACGGCATAGTCATAAACTGGAACAGACCAAAAGGCATAGGGAAGGCCGTCTTCTCCTTAGAGGCTGGCGTCAGGGGAATCTGCCAATATCCCTTTGTCATATCTAAGATGGAGAAGTATTCCGCCTGGCCAAGCTGGTCTAATAACTCCCCGACTCGAGGCATTGGGTAGGCATCGAACCGTGAGATGGCATTGACTTTGCGGAAATCGATGCAAAATCGTGTCGTGCCGTCCGATTTTGGGACGAGAACAATCGGGCTCTTCCACTCGCTGCGGGATTCTTCCACCACTCCCATCTCTAGCATCATTCGGAGTTCCTTCTGGATTGTCTCCCACATTTTCTGGGGTAGGGGCCGATGTTGGTCTCGCACTTTATGGCCCGGGCGGGTAGCGATATGGTGATGTACAGCACTGGTCCGGCCGGGCTGAGAGGCAAAAAACCGTATGAATTTCTGGACCACCTGCTGTACCTCGCTCCGTTGTCCCGGGCTCAGTTCCTTGCTCACCGCGACCTGCGCAGGTCCCTGGACATCTTCTGCTGTAGGCCCAAGTTCGGGATCCGGGGGGTACGGGGTGACCAGGAGCCCCTCGGCCGTTTTCCATTCCTTCAAGAGGTTGATGTGGTATAATCGTACCTCTTTCCTCCTTCCCGGCAGCCTCACCTCATAATCCATGGTCCCTACTCGCCGTACCACTTCAAAGGGGCCCTGCCATCGGGCGAGCAGCTTGGATTCTCGGGACGGCAGTAGGACGAGTACGTGGTCCCCTGGTTCAAAAGAGCAGAGTTTGGCCCCTCGACTGTAATACCGGGCCTGGGTCTCCTGTGCCTGAAAGAGGTTAGCCTTGGCAAATTCCCCTGCCTTCTGCAGGTGCTCCCGCAGTTGTAATACGTAGGGTACTGTTCCTTGGACTCGGGATTCCTGCTCCTCCCAACTCTCTTTCAGCAGGTTGAGTATCCCCCTCGGCTGGCGCCCATACAGGAGTTCAAACGGGGAGAACCCCGTTGACGCCTGGGGGACCTCCCGAACGGCGAACAACAGGGCCGGTAGGAGCTTGTCCCAGTGCCGGGGGTCTTCCGTCACAAATTTGCGTAGCATTGTCTTTAAGGTTTGATTGAAGCGTTCCGCCAGGCCATCTGTCTGGGGATGGTAAACCGTCGTTCTCAGGGGGTGGATGTTCAACAACCGTGACAGCTCAGCCATCAGTCGGGATGACAAATTGGTCCCCTGGTCAGTCAGGACCTCTTTGGGTATCTCCACTCGCGCAAATAGTTTGAAAAGTTCCTCTGCGATGGTGCGGGCGGGGGTGTTGTGTAGTGGCACCGCTTCTGGGTAACGCGTGGCATAGTCCACCACCACCATGATATATTGGCACCCCGAACTGGCCTTCTCTAGGTCCAATCCGATCCTTTCAAACGGGACCCCCACCACTGGTAGTACCACCAGCGGGGCCTTCGCCACTCCCTTCTGGCTAGTGAGCTGGCATTCAGGACAGGACTCACAAAAGTCTCATACTGCGCGGTGTATGCCTGGCCAAAAAAACCTCATCCCTATTCGTTGCAGAGTCTTTTCTCATCCTAGATGGCCTGCTCACGGGAGTCGGTGGGCCAGCCAGAGTACAGCCTTCCTGTATTTGGTTGGGACCAGGAGTTGCCATATGTCCTCCCCCGTCTGGGGGTGCTGGACTACCCTATATAGCTGATCCGTTCTTACAAGAAACCGCGGGCCTTGAAGCTTGCGGGGACCCTGGCTCACCTCCTCCCCGGGTTCCTGCACCTGCTCCCACGCTGGGCTCAATGTTTGGTCTTCCCTTTGTTCCCTCATGAAGTCGCCATCTACTTCTAGGGTTTCAACTTCATCCTCCCAGGCCGGGTGATCCCCTCTGGTCGGGGGCAGTCCATCGTTTGGCTCGGGGTCGGCCTCCCCTCCCTCCCTAGACTCTTGCCTTGGGCGGTCTCTTCCAGGTCGGGTGGGGAGGGACCAGGCCCTGGTGCCGGCCACTGGCCCCATTCTCGCAGCACCCTGTCTAAGCCCCTCCAGTCTCGGCCTAATATCACAGGGTAGGCTAATGTTGGGACCAACCCCACACTGTAGACCCCAGCATCCTGACCATCATCTAACTGTACCCATGCCATCGGGTATGCTCGTACATCCCCGTGTACACACAACAACTGAAAGGTGGCTCCTGCTGGCTCTGGGTCGGGTATTAGATCCACTCTAACCAAAGTCTGGCTGCACCCCGAGTCTGCCAGCGCCACCGTGGAGGTCCCCTCTACCCGGAGTCTCACTACCATTTTGGGGAGGTCCGTTTGCCCTGTTCCGGGCTCCGCGGTTAGCGCTTGCCCGAAAGGGCAGACCATGTGGGGCTCCTCCCCTCCAGGCCCCCTTTTTAGTCCCTCCCTTCGCTGGGCCCACAGCTGGCCCGTGACCTCCCACTCCCAGTGGTTCTGTCGCTCTTGTAGCCCCACCAGCTGCTGCTGCAGCTCGGTCAGGCACTCCTCTTGCTGCTGTTGCCAGGTCGACAATCGCTCCCTCCACTTCCTGGGCCCTTTTCGCCCTGGTCTATCAATCCCCCTTGACAGCCCCTTGGGGTCGACTACCCACATTCTCCACCACGTGTTGCGGGGCCGCCTGCTGCCGGGGCATAGTTCGGACCCCTCAGTTCAAAAGTAAACTGCCCCTTTCTTAGGGGAATTATGGCCCCCTGTCCTAGTCCCAAAAGTACACGGCCCCTCTCTTAGGGGAACTATGGCCCACTGGCCTAGTCCAAAAGTACACAGGCCCTGAGGCCTAGTCCTCTGTGTGAACCCCTTCTCGCTGGGGGTCCGTGTACGGGGGGGTAGGGCACCTTCCAACTCGGCGTCTGGGGTCGCTGTGGCGGGTCCGACGCCGGGGTCCCGTATGGCTGGCCGGCGGCTCCGACGTTGGGGCCGAGCCCTGCTTTGGCCCTGCGGTGGCAGGCCTGGCGACTCCCTCTCTGGCTGACGAATCGGCGGCCCTGGAGGTTGGGCCCTAGCTCCTGCCCCGTCGGCTGCCCGCCCCGACTGAATAGGATTGCAGTCCTTTATACCTGGGGCCTCCTTGGAGCACGCCCAGTAGGGCGGCGTGGGTGGGGCCCTCCCCGCCCCCGGAGCCAGGTGGTTTCCTGGGGCTAGAGTGCGGGGCGGGGCCCATGAGGCCTCTCCCCCTCACAAGGGGGGGCTGGAGCCACAAGGCCTCTCCCCTCATGGGGCAGAGCCGCACACCCTCTCCTCTTGTGGGAGAGGGTCACTTTTCCCAGAGCAAGTCACCCATAACTGCTTACTGCAGGGTTCCTTGAACCTCATCTGAACCTGACAACTGTTAGGGTATGTCTACGCTATGGGATAAGGTCAAATTAATATACGCAACTTTAGCTACACTACATTAATTGCATAGCTGAAGTCGAAGTATGTTAACTTGACTTTTGGCGTGTCCGCACTTCAGGAAGTAGAAGGGAGAACAATCTCCCTTCAACTTCCCTTACTCCTCGTGGAAGCAGGAAGCAGCATCCCTCTCAGTTCAAATTAGTGTGTCTTCACTCTACCCAGTAATTCGAACCCTGGAAGATCAACAGCAGCAGCTTCAATCTTCTCTGTAGTGTAGACATACCCTGAGTGACAACATGCTGATCAGGATGACTGGTCAGACCAGTTTTGGCAGTTCCTCTGTTCCTAATGATTCCATGTCAACTTATTTATTGACCTGCATTTCTTGTTCTGGATAAATGCCACATGCCTGTGTGTGTGTTCATTACTAAATCTCAATAGGAGGTGTGTGTGTGTGTGTGTTTATGTATGCATAACACATAGATGTAATTACACATCAGTCCTTCAGAGTCACTTTTCCCAGCGCAGTGAATTGCCTTGTATTTGAAATTAATTATTGCAGAAATAAGGCTATAGAACTTTTCCTGGGTATTTGTTTTCTGTCGTGAATGCAAAAGAGAAAAAAAAAGACTGTGAGTTGGATTAAATCTATACTCACAAATGGAAATTCATCATTTCAGAAAGAGCTTTGCTTTATGAATCCAGGAGTAACACTGAAAACTCCCATATAGACCATGGTGTTACACAGCAAACAATACAGAACTGGCATTTATGAATGATGAGTCACTTTCTCAGAATGTAATTTTTATTTTCTAATTTTAATGGATAATATCAATGTTTATTTTTATGCATTTAAATTTTCATACTTGACTAAATTATGGATTTTAAGCATTTTTTCAACTTTTTACCAATTTATGTTTTCACAGGTGTGACAAATTATGGTGAGGCTTTCAGACGATGGGAGGATCAGACAATTATTTAATGACAATACACAATGAGATTCAAAAGCCAAAGCTGTACAGCCATTAAAATCACAACATTATCAGCATCACATGTCAAAATGTACAAAGTAAATATCCTTAAAAGCAAACTCAAATAAGTTTTCAAGCAGCATTTTTCTTACTTTGCCGAACTGTAAATTTCAGTGCTTGTCACTGAATTTCTCCCCTCCCCCATTAGTTTGTGTGTGTGTGTAGGTGAAATCAATGGTCAGCGACATTTACCAATAATAATTTATTTCTTCCAAGCCTAATGAGGAGCTGTGGTAAGAAGGCTTGTCATCCTGATTTTCTAAACTGTCTCTGACTTGAAAAAAATCACTGGAGCTATGGAAATGCAAGTACATTCAAAAATCAGGTGCCTAGTAATGATTAAAGCAAAGAACTTGGAATCAGGGAATCTGACTACTAACCATGGCTCTGCCACATCTTTGCTGTTTGACCTTAGGCAAATCACTTGCAGGGGACTATTCCAAAAGAGTGATTTGGGGTGCCTTGCTAGCATTGTCTTCTCTCGATACGTCCTTCACTGCTACTTGCTCTCTTGAGCTGCATCTGTCTGCCAATGTCTCCCTCCCACAAACATCCAGGACTTGTATGTTTGGAAGTCTTTTAAATTAGTTTGGAATGTGGCTCCCATATGTGCATGTGGTGCACAGCGCAAGCAATGAGTAGCTGGTGCCAAAGTGACTTAACTTGCACCTCCTGGCTTAGTTGTGCAGCTGGCTGAGTAGTGCATAGGGACTTCTAAGTGCTTCTGAAAATGCCAAATGAATGCCCAGATGCTAAATCACACTCTGCCACTGCCTTCTTGCTGTGCTCGGCGTGGGGCACCCCTCTCTTACCCTCCTGCTATGTTACAAACTGACCTTTACGTTCTGCTGTTGCGCTCTCTCAGTTATTTGCTCTCAAATCTTGGAGAGACCTTTACCTCTACTATTGCTTTCTTAATAGCAAAATGTGAGATTTGGCCATCTAAAGGGAATGGAGAGAGTTGTAAAGCTGATGATCCATCTCACAGCAGCGACACCCTCCCTTTTTGACCAAGGAGGTATTAGCTTAAGTGTCTCCACTGGTCTGAGATTAGTACTTCAGAAACCCCTCTTGAAATGACATTACCACTTTTTGTTAATGGGATAACTTTACTGCAAGGGGACAGAATCTGTCCTAATTTACATCCTGCACTGCTCTGTTGCCTTCAGTCTGGTTGTCAGTTGCATAAGTCAAGGCAGAATCAATGCAGAATTTGTCTCAGGAAAATGCAAAAGGGAAAAAAATAGGCCAGTTAAGCGGATACCGAATGATGCAAATTGGGGAGCCAATTGTGGAACATCTCATATATATGAGAAATCCTTACTCATGCACGTCAAAAGGACTTCTCCTGGTAACAAATATTAGTTTTATGAATAACACTAATGCTGACTCGGATCCTGTAATACAGGAGTGGGCAATAATTTTTGTAGGGGGACCACTTCATGAATTTTGGTACATGGTCATGGGCTGGCTCCACCCCTGGAAGAGGAGGGGTCTATGCGCAAGGGGTGGGGTGGGGTCTAGCCTCCTCCTAGAGTTGTATGGGCCAGAGGCTTGGAATTAAAAACACAGCAAAGGGCTCGCAGTTCCTGGCTCTGCTCCTAGCGTGTTATCTGGCAGTCGCCTGGGATTGCTGTGGCTATTTAAAAGGCTCACAGCTCCGGCCCCTGCTGGGGTAGAGCTGCGACCATGAGCCATTTAAATAGAATCCTGAGCCACCGCCAAGAAATTCAGTGGCATGGGCAGCAGGATATATATAGAAAGTGGTTAGATGCTGTCCACGGGCCAAATCAAAATGTTAGGCAGGATGGATCTGGCCCCCGGGCTGCATCTTGCCCAGTCCTACTATAATATGTCAGATCTGCTTGCCTATTTCCCTTTTCCTTCCCCCCCCCCCCATTGTAACACTGTACACATGGAAAGAAAGACACACACTGATCTCTGGCCCCTTGGAGAGAGAGCTCTCCTCAGCCCGCTGTCTGACAGTTTTACATTCTGCTGCTGCTGTGCCACTGGGCCAACTACACAGAGGCGTCTCCGCTCCAAAGGCTAACCTCATAGCACTGCACGTGCATTATATTGCCATTCTTTCTTGTGGCAGGTCATTTCCTTGACCGAGACACAATGGAACTGTATTTAAAGAACCAAGTGATAAAAAGCGATCACGGGGATATAAAGTAGGGGCAGGGGGGAAATTAAAGGGTGAACAACACAAAGGAGTTAAAAGAAAAAGGAAGATTTGAATAGTGTCAACTATTTGAATTGCATTTGTTTGATAAGCATTTTTAAAAAGGTAATGTGAAGACGCGTTTTTCATACAGGTGTCGTGTATTCATTTTTCCAATTAGAAAAATCCCCTTTATATTTTTAGCAGTATTTAGAGGAGAGTGAGAAGAAAAGGATGCAGAATGCTTCCAGCTAAAGTAGGTTCTCCAAACTGGCTTTTGTTGCACCAGTGTGAATTACTTAATAATTCATATTTCAGAATACATTAATGCAAATGATAATTTTAGCCTGCTGTTGAATTTTTAAATATGCAATGCTAGCAATTTATGTTTCTTTTCATTTTCCCAGGTAAAACTGTTTAGACATTTTTAACTCATGCTTGCTTTCACTCACCATATACCTTTCCAATTATCCTAATTTTGAGATAATAAAAATGTAGGATCATTGCAAATAATACAAGGAGTTCTGTATTTCTGGACAAATAACCCAGGACCAATATTAGTTATGTATTTTTAAATGTGGAGATTTGGGGTAGTACTGCACTAACAGGAATAATATAAAACATAAATGTAGCTAGTTTGCATCTATATATCATGATGCTGTGGATGAAAATGTCTAGTTCTTTATCTGTTTTATTTGGTAGATGAGATAGTTCTAGGATTTTTTTCCTGAAAGATTTTAACAAACTTACATTTCCTCCCCTTCCAGGCAGTACAGCTAGGAGGCTACAAATTGCAGATTATCTAGGATGTACTTTCCTTCTTCATTATTTTTGAGGAGGAATGGTCAAATACCGGGAAGGAATGAGGCAGGAGCCACTGAACAGAAGACCTCTGAGCTATCCTGTTTTCCCAAATTAAAATAACAATCTCTGCAAAGAATATTCCTTCCAGGCCTCCCTGAGGAACGCATAGGACAGAATTCATTCCTGTCTGCCCAGAACATACCACACATTGGGAAAGTGCTTGGCACTGGAGGGAGAAAGCATGCCGTGCTCCTTACTGCTTGTCCAGAAACAGTATACATACTGGATACTTGTTGCTAACAACTGAATATGCCTCTGAGGGGGCATAGATGAAGGGATGGTTCGCTGGGGCTTAGCCACTCCCTGCCCCCAGCCAGATGACAACAGTCCTTGGAATTACAGATTGCCTACAGGCACATTAGCTTGGTTCTTCCAATGCTCAAGGGGTTGTGTAGTCTGAACCCCTACACATGACGAGAGGATCCTCATTCCTCCATACCAACCCCCTACTCCCAATCCAAGCAAGACAAATCAAAACTGTGCTCTCATTTATTTTTATGAATTCAAAGCAATATTGACCACTGACCAATTCAAAATATGTTCCATAGAATATTCCTGGCCTCTGGTTTCTGCTCTCCCGTGGTTGCTGAGTCATGGCAAAATGGTGGCATTTCCTAGATTTGGGTTAGACAAACAGCCAGATATTGCCTCGCTACCATTCGGACCTGGAAAACAGCTCCCAAATGAAAACCTTTTGCTGTATTTAATAAAATATTCAGACATCCATTTAAAAATAAGGCAGCTACTAAAAAGGAAGTGGTAATGAGAAGAAAATAGATTTCAAGGAACCAAAACAATTTGTTGTAAATTAATATTACAACCTGGGGATATAAATATGTCTGGTTATTGGAACACACATTTCTCTCTCTTAAACCAGTGCTAGAAGCATAAAACTTCCCATGACATGCTGTATTGGTCAATGGATCTCTCTATAAGAAGGTGCTTTGCATCTCAGAGGTAGCATAAGAGCCATTAGATGTGGGTGTTGCTATGGTAACTGCTCTTTTTTTTTAATTGAATAGCATAGTAAGTAGTCTTGTAAAACCCACCAACCCGTAACTAGCTGGTGCCCTGAGGCAGCTTTAACTGAAGCACCTTTTCTTTGTCTTCTCCTCCTTACCCTCCCCCCAAGGTACTCAGGTACCTAAGCATAAGCTACCTACTTCCAAGAGTAATACACTCTGCCATGAAAATCTGCCCTACTATCTGTCCTAAAGATCTGACACAGCAGGAATGCAGGTAAGAGATTTGGTCTGTTTTTCCCGGCCCGGCTATATATATGGCATGGATCAGGGTTACAAAGGTAGGGACTGGAATGCATTGATTTCCACGGTTATTGCTCCATTTTCACTTTTTTCTTTTCTTTTTGAAAATCAAATGCAAACTCAGCCAAAAACAGCAACCCCAAAATAATTAATAAATCATGCAAATAGAAGCTTCTAGAAAAAAGAGACCAGGGACATGTGAGCGATTTGCTCCATGAGAGGACTATCCTCTTTCTTACGGGAGACACATCAATAACTGCATTCTCTATAAACCTTAATTGCTTTCTGATCACACAGCTCCTTCTTATTTTTAGAACAGCAGCAGCCTCTTTGGCTGTTGAGGGGGATCCTGTTTTGTGGTTCCCCATGCTTTCCCTTGCCAGTGACAGCGTGGGCATATGTTATTTTTGTCAACACGAGGGCACTGTCAACAGGATGCCGGATGTCCTCAAGAAACAGAAAGCCAGAGTCCTTCTTGTAAAGTTGGGTCATTTTATATTTGAGCTAAGAAACTGAGCTCCTACGCACTGACCACTGTAAGCAGTGGGAAGTTTGAAGCAGGAAGGAAGAGACTGATTCAAAAAACTACAAAGGGGGAAGAGGGTGTGAAATTCATTGCAATATAGGGCTTGAATTATACACTTTCTGTTGGTCTTTTATATTGGGTAAGTTTCATCCCTATCCATGAATACATAAAACACACCTTATTGCTTGATGATGATGTCTTATGAACATCAAGTCGGTGGGAGGACAACAGAGGAAAGCTGAGGGAATCTTTCATTTCTACCACAATTGCAATGACATTCTTATCCAAAGATACATGTCCCATGTCCAACCACACGTAGGAACATATAACTTAGTGTGAAAGTTTCTCTCTTCATCTAGGCTAAGCCTTCCCAGTATGTGTCTTTGTCCCCCACTAATGGTCAGACGACATTTAGTAGTTTATGAGTTTGCTACTGCCCCTGTACTAAGGGACCCATACTCAGACCCTGAAAGGCATGTAGGCACCTGACTCCCATAGTTACCTGAATACTTTTGAAAATCTAGGCTCAGGTCCTACAGTCTAGTAACTGAAGATTTGCAGTCAGAATTTAAGTTCCTGAAGCTGACACAACCAGGGGTGTAATTTTAAAAGCATAAAAAGGAAAGTTTCCATTTGTAGATATTTTCCATTGACATTATTTCAACTTTTAATTTATAAATAGTCATTGAACATCGATTTTTGAATGCTCTAAAATGACAACAATAGCACAAAGTTAGTGTTTTGATTAAAAAAGGCTATCTATAAATACATCCCACTTTAAGAATACATGAATCGTGAGGAGAAACTTTACTTTAAATATAATATTAAATATTTAGGCCCAAATTTTCACCTAGCCTTAAGCTGCCTTCTGTTTTTATATGCCTATCGTGGTGCCCACAGCTCACAAAAGTGGACATACTCACTTGGGGCTGAATATTATCTGTTACTATTTACATATTTGCATCAAATGCTTTGCTTGTCAAACTCAGCAATGTGAGTGATGTTTTGGTATAGGCAGGACAGAGAGTGTGTGTGTGTGTAAAAATATAACATAACATAACATAACATAACTGTTAAGTAAACTTATTTTAATATCTTACTTACATAATATAATAGGGTGCATTTACACAGCACCCTAAACTCAAAATAAAATATGCAATTTGAAATTAATGGGCGGCTTATCAGACCCAGGGTAGCTATTTTGGGATACCCTAAGAAACTCCTAAGTTAAGCATGTTATTTCTGTACCTAAAAATGAATATTTTTAACTAAATAAAATGTAAAATGCTCCATAATCTTTGCTTGTTTTTGAAATTGAATGTATAAAATACAGAACTACACTGTATTATAATATGAACTGCCTTCTTAATATAGTGCCTTTACTAGGTAGCAATAAACATAGAATATAATCTGCAGGGACAGCATCCTGCATCCTCTGTCTTGGGCTATATCATATAATCTTTCCAGAAAAAGCCTTCTGATAAAACATGAGAAAAGTGTAATGTTCTGTTTAACTTGAGTTCCAAGTAGCTCATAGACCCTACGTGTATTTAGCATGCAAAGGCCTGTAGTATGTTTTCAGTATTGGTGAACGTGTTGCATACAGCTATTGTTACAAGAGTGCTCTGTGGGCTTTGACTGCTCTTTATGTTAGCTTTTAACATCTATCATTTGGATTTCTGTGTATTATGCTCTGAAATATAAGAGGCCACATCATGATATCAATGACGCAACACTAACACTGAGGATCTGGCCTAAGAAGTCTGACTACCTAACAGAAGGTGGCCATTCAAGGAAAAATATTATAGACTCTGAATCATTGTATTTTCATTCTCCAGGAGGCTGAATATTCTTTTGTTCTATTCTGTTTTCCTTAAATCTGATACAAAAACCATTTTGGCTTCTGTTGCCCTGTTTGTGTAGAAGAACATAATTTCTAACAGGTTGATTCCTTTTGTTGCAAGTGATGTTCAAGTTGGTTCCTGTGTAAGCTCATTCTATCTACTTATCAGCTCTTAGGACAAGGATATCAATTGGTTTGAAACATGAGTCTGAACAAAAATCTTGGATACTGAACTTTTAGGAAAGCTCAAAACAATATCTGGATTTTGTGGCCAATACCTATCTCAAATGTTTAATGAGGGGTGGATGGAATTCACACCTGTTCAAAGTGTTTAAGAGGGAGTTAAGGGGAGCATAAACCTTGTGCTGATACTCTGCAGAGGAAGTGAATTTTCCTCTTGTGGAAATGTGACTAGGGTTGCCAGATGTCTGGTTTTGAACTGGACAGTCCAGTATTTGAGCTTTCTGTTCGGGAAACAAATTGAGAAAATATAAATGAGAAAATATAAATGTCCAGTATTTTCTAAATAAGATGTAATGTAGATCATGATGTAATGTCAAGTGTGTCTGCTATTTTTGTTGAAACCATCTGGCAACCCTAAATTTGACAAATTTCTTTGTTTTTAACCAAATGAAGGGTATTCGTTGGTGAAACATGCCTAATGTTTTATGGGTTGGTGGCAATTCTTTATTTGTTTAAATAATTTTGTTCACAGCTAATAAACATCCTTACCTAGAATAAGGAAAAGAAAATACCTGAAATACACTTAAAAGACCATGGATTGTTCAAACGCAGACAAGGAATTTCTGAACAATCTTTAAATTCAAATCACAACTTCTCTATGAAAGAAAGGTCACTTCTACTTGTGTTCCAGGGCATTCCTATCTTTTGTCCTCCCCATAGTGTGATCTCTTCTTTTGTATTATTACCGATGTACCTTGGTTTTGAACTTTTTTTCTTTTAGTACAGAGGACTGATATTTCCTTTTAAAAAGAATAAAAAATAGTATATGCAGCAAAGTGAAAAAGCATGTCACAGTCCATACCTTTACATTTTACAGAAAAATATGTAATACATGGAGCTGAAAAGAATTAAGATGCACTATTTTTTGCTGAAGGCTATTTTAAATTAGGCTAATAAATTGCTGCTCTCTGCCTTGCGTGATAATGCATTACATTATCTACTGATGTACATGTATTGTTTGACTCTAATGGTGTGGAAATTAAATGTTAGACATGGGCCAGATGTTCCTATAGATGAATGTGAAGTATGACTGTTGTAGCTGAGTCCCAATGGGCTAAAAGGTAGAAAGTGAGGTTTCTGAACAACAAACAACAACAACAATCTTAAGTGGGTCACTGTAATATGCATCCAGCTTTAATTCTGACACTGGTCTAGTCTAATGAGTGACATTATCTGCCTGAGCCATATTTGTAACCATTGCTCAGTGAGAACATTTTTTTTGTTTTGCATTCATGATTACAAAGCTCAAAGAACAGGCTCTAGAGAGGGTAAATGTTTGCCATTCCTGTTTGACTGACAGAAACAGCTTGGGGTGCTTCACTAGGCTTCTGTCTTAGATGCAAAAATTCTGAAGCTTCCCTGTGCCCTTCCCCCTTTCTGTGTGTATTCCATGTAGTGGCCAAAGGGGCAAACAAATGTGCATTACCGTGAATATTAATGAAGGTCCCCCACCGGCATCCATGCTCTGGGAAAGACAGGAGGAGAAAAGGCTACAATATCCCTTGCAGGGCTAAATTACTCAGTGACTCATAATCGAAGTAGCTGCAGAATGTTTCAGAACATGGGCACTTAGGATATTTGATAATGATGGACAGGAGCGCCTTTCAAAGTTGACAGTAACATAGCTTTGCCTTATGAGTGTATCTTTTTGCGGCAAACCACCGACCCTTAACAAAAGAATATCAATGGATTTAACAACATGTTTGTGTGTTTGTGAGGGGGAGGGAGGAACATTCTTATGTAATAATTAAATGGCTACATAAACTACATGGAAACAGTACTGCCACAGCTCATTATGGAAATCGTTGGCAATGCTCAGATAATCTGCCACTGAGCAGTTCCATTTGTATGTGATTTCTCAGCAGCCAAAATGTATTATTGCCATAGGGCCCAATTCTGTCCCCCTTATCCCTCTTAAGTAGTACTTACTCATGGGAACGGGTCCCATATGAAGAGATATTAAAAAGACTTGGACTTTTCAGCTTAGAAAAGAGGGGGAGGATATGACTAAGGTCTATAAAATCATGACTGGTGTGGAAAAAGCGAATAAGGAAAAGTTATTTACTTGTTCCCATAATAGCAGAACTCGGGGTCACCAAATGAAATTACAGTAAAACTCTAATAGTCTGGCATCCAGTTGTCTGGCACTCCTGATAGTCCAGCACCAACGGGAACCCAGAACTGCTCAGGTCAGCCGCTCTCACGGTCAGGTTGCTGTGAGCCGCATGCGCTATCACGGCCCGCGCCATTCTGCTCATGGTCCCCAGCGCACACAGTGTCCAGCCTGCACATGCTAGCAGCTGGCCGCTGAGCACAGGCAGCTGCCTCGGGACCCAGACATAAGGTTGGGTGAGAAGGGGGATTGGGTGACAGCAGGGAAGGGAGGTTTGGCTGTGGGAGGGGAAAGAGGGATTGGGTTGAGAGTATGCCCCCTTATAGAACCTCCCGGTACTCCGGCATATCTGATAATCCAGCACCACCTAGGTCTCAAAGGTTCCAGATTATTGGAAGTCTACTGTAATAGGTGGCAGGTTTAAAACTAACAAAAGGAAGTTTTTCTTCATGCAGCGCACAGTCAACCTGTGGAACTCCTTGCCAGAGGATGTTGTAAAGAGTAGGACTTAAACAGGGTTCAAAAAAGAGCTAGATAAATTGATGGAGGTTAGGTCCATCAATGGCTATGAGCCAGGATGGGTAGGAATGCTGTCCCAAGCCTCTGTTTTCTGGAAATGGGTGACAGGAGAGGGATCATGTGGTGATGACCTGTTGTGTTTACTCCCATCTGGCTTTGGCCACTGTTGGCAGACAGGATACTAGGCTAGATGGACCTTTGATCTGATCAAGTATGGCCCTTCTTATGAGTAGCTCCATGCAACACTAACAACTTTCACTCAGTGCACTGAAGGTAAGCATGATAACGTCAGGCCCCTAAAGAAAGAAGCTGAGTGAAATTTTTTTTTGATAAATGCACCAAGTTCTGATAAAAACCAACACATTTTTCTGAAGACATTGGCACATTTTGATTTTTTCAATTCAAAATAACTTTTTATTTCTAACTTTACTTTAATTCTAATTTTTTTAAAGAGGTAAACATGAGATCAAGCAAAATATTTTTGTTTTGGGCTGAGTGAAATGCTTTGTTAGATACAAAATCGTTTACAAAAAAGTTTTTCACTTCACCAAAACTTGATTTTTTTTTAATTTAAAAAAACCTGTTGTTCACACAGCTTTACTAAAGATTGACAAAGAAATATATCTTGGCTCTCACCCCACCATCTGATTGCTGGCCAGAACTTGCTGGTTGCACAATTGTGGTAAGTTGTATCCCATGAAATGAGGGACAGAATAGCTGGCTCATTGGGGAGCTTTGTGAACAGTTTTCCTAACTTGAGGCAGAAAGCCTCTCTGGTCTGTAGGCGCTGGGCTGCACTGAGATCTCTGGTAAGAGTCATATTGCAGTGGGAGTTCTGTTTTTAAATTTGGAGGGAGGGGGAGGTTATGTGTGTATGGTACTTAGAGTATTAAAGAGGAATACTGCATCTACAGAGACCTCAAGCTGAGGAGGCCTACCTGTCAGACTTCATGCTCAAGAGCTCATCCCCCAGCCTAGCATGAAGCAATCAACAAGGAATTGCTGCAGCATCATCACTTGATGGTGAGCACTACCACCAGCACTAGGTAGCTGAAAGTGGTGGAGAGAAGTGCATGGTGGAATTTAGGGACAGGAGACCTAGGTGACCACCTGAGGTAGCAGGAGTGGGGGGCACCACGCTTGCAGATTTACAGATCCTAGCACACAAATTTATCACGTTATAGGAGAGGGATAAATCATGCATTCAAGTTACAAAATGGGCTCCAGATGAAATAAAAGATAAAGTATACAAAACTTTAATGAATGGAGATGTTGTACCAAAGACACTTCTTACCGGGGCACCATTTGATCTAGGACCAGCCCTGTGTGCAGGGGAGGGGGCGGGGGGCGGTCTATGGTTGCACCCTACACTGTACCAGCAAGCAGAGCTTGGGGAACGCACTCTGGAACCAGTGAAAGGGTGGCTGCCATGTGCGTATGAGACCCTCGGAGTTCCACCTGGGTTCTCTTGCTGCAACACAGCCCCAACCACCTCTGGTTCCAGAACTGATCCCTGGATGTAGGATGTTTGGAAATCAAGTCTGGTTCCCCATCTAGCCACAGTGCTTACTACTGTCCATGCTCTCTCAGCAGCAGGCACCACCAGGCACGAGAGAATGTGTTTTTAACATAGTGAACAGAGGGCGATACAGCCTGCATGCAACTGTTTTTAGCACAGTAAACATGCAAACCAAATGCCTAGGGGAAAAAAAGCCTGGCCTGGCAGCAATTGATCATTTTTAATTAAAACATGATATATGAATATTAAAATGTGATATATTAATTTAACCAGCAAGAGATGCCAGACCTAAATGATTTAGGGCAGCACTATTTAAAAGAGCACTTCTCACCCTAGGTCCCATCACGGTGGCTGCAATCAGCTGGGGACTGACAGCAGGCACTCCCCAGGCTAAAGAGCAAGTTGCTGGAGGCAGAGTGTTCCCAGTAGAGGGTCTGTCTGCACTGAACTCACTTCCTCAGCCAGTGGGTCAGAGTCTGTAGCCGCCTTCTTTCAGGGGGGTCACCGCCGATGGTAGGATTTAGTAGTTGGGTGGTTTGTTTTGCTGGCAGGTAGAGGCAGTTTAAGGTAATATCAGATGTAATATGGTGCCAAGCTACCACTGGAATAGACGTCTAATAATTATTTTAATAAAACTAAATTTAATAATGATAAGGAAACAACCAGTATGAGGAACTTTAGTAAGGAGCACCAATTCCCTAGGTCACAAATTGGTAGCAAAGCATCTCTGTGACCACTGCTCACATTGCTGGAACCTCTCCAGCTACAGTGGATTCAGACTGTTCTCCAGCTGTAAGTCTGGTAATATCAGATGTAAGGGTACAAGGTACCTGCAGAGCTGTGAGCCACAGTCTAGGGAAGTACCATCCCTCTCAGTGGCCACCTTGCACTCCTCTATGCAGGAGTGGACAGAGACAGGGATTCCATGCCATCTGAATCTTCCAAGACTGGGGAGAACAGGAGAACAAAATACATTCTAGCTCCATTTTGGTCAGAGGATATGTCCATCCCAGTGAGATCAGATCCTTGGAAAATGCTTGAATCAGCTGGTGAAGGGGGCCTGGCTCGATGGAGTTTGATATTTGCTAACATCCGACCTTTTTCCTGTGTGGATCAATATTGGAGATGTTGTTTGTGACTTAGCAGTAAAAATAAATGAATAAATAAAAGTAGTAACGGCAGCTGCCAAATAATTTTGAAACCAGATTCTGGCCTGCAGTTGGGGTCTGGCAGGTGCTCATCTGCCTTCCAGGAACAAAGAGTCCCACTGTGTAAAATTTAGTTTTGAAAAGAATTTTAAAATACATTTTTATTGACAGACAAATTAGCCCTTAGTAAAATCTCTTGCAAAAGCTTAGCACTGAGAAGTCACTCAGGGACTTTTTAAACACCCTATTTTTTACACCACTTACATAGCAGTCAAAATTAGAATATAGATTCAGGCCACGTTGATCAGTGGTGAATGGAGGGGAGCATGCAGCAGAGGAATTTTTTTTCAAACTCTCAAACACAACACAGAGCTGTGTATTTTGCTAGCTTTTAATAATTATATGTCTAAAAGATACAAAATAGAGATGATTCTGAACCAAAAATCCAGACATGCCCAAACCATTGTGCCATTCAAAAGCCCAACCCAGATGTGGTCTTATCTTTGGAAAATTACCCCTGTCATGAGAGTGGGCTGTCTGGACACACTAGATATGAAGTTTGGGGTTGAGGCCATTTGATCCCTCCATTGGACACAAAAGTCCTCTTCCCCCATGGAAATTACTAGGAGTGCCTCTTCTGGGGGGAGAGGAGGAGGGGAAAGGGAGGAAATGCAGCCTCAGGAATACCCTCATCTCAGGAGAGGGCCGTACACAACTTCCATTAACTTCAGTGGCAGTTGAATGCACACATCTCACGGGCGATTGGGCCCACATTCACAGCTGGATTTTCTAGTGTGAGCCCATCATCAATTAAAAAGATGAACAATAAGGGGAAAAGCTTTGCCTTAAAAGTACAACAGGATAACACACAGCACTCTAACATTTACTATTACTAAACGCATCTTACAAGAGACCATAGCAGAAAGATAACACAAGAGATATCAATCTCACTGCAGCAGTGATAATGAGAGAGATAGCAGTGCATAAATTTACAGAGCATTAATTACACTACACAGATAATATAGTGCTCGTGTGATGCTTGCTATCCCACATGAGTAGACATGGTGGAAGAGCTGAGCACAAATCCAGTTTTTCTTTGGCATAATCATCCCTGGCACTTTTATGATGAGCTCAAAGATTTTTTACGAACACTAATTAATTTTCAGGTTTGAGCCCGTCACCAATTAAAGAGATGAATGACAGGCGAAAATGCTGTTCAAATTTGCACAGTGAGTATCAACTCCAAATAAACAAGATGCTTGTGAGGTAGGTAAGTATCAATATAATTTTAAGTAGAGAGAAACTGAGGCAAAGAGGCATTAAGTCACTTGCCCAAAGTCAGACAGCAAACCGATAGCTGAGCTGGGAGATAAACCCCAGAGTTCTGGCAAAGTCTTCTGCTTTAGCCACCAGATAACATTATCTTGGTTGCTTATAGACTGACAGATTTTGTCACTTCCATGTGATATTCTATGCCAAGAGAAGGGCACAAAGAGTTTCTTTCCCCACACTTTAGGGACATTGTTGCCCTATGGCCTATTTGTATTAGGTATGTGAAAAGGGGCCATCAAACAGGTGCAAGCTAAGGGCAAAATTAAGCCCGTTGCTTATTGTAACTATAAATCCTTGTCTTGAAGTGATGATACAAGATACTCAGTAATCTCAAATTTCATTAAAATCCAGGATTTCACAGCCTAATACTGAATTTGGTTTCCCTACCTGGAAACCAAAGACCAAGATAATAATAATATATCTACAGTATGTCACAGGAACGTCATAAGACTTTTCAGTACTATTTGTGCTGGAAAGTGCTTCCCACTCTGCCACATCACTTTGCTTTATGAATCTGTATAGGTCACTTAAGCACTTTGTGTCCCCATTTATCCATCTTGTCTCTGAAGGAGACAGCTTTCTCACAGGCTGCTCTGAGACCGTAGAGCAAACTCTAGTAAAAACTAAGGACTCTCACAAATCACATCATCTTCCACTCCAAGCACAAACTTTTTCAACCTGACCTTCTCTAGTACAAGTTGAACCCCTCTAGTCCAGAACCCTCAGGACCTGACCAGTTCCGAACGAGACAATTTTCTGGACTACGGGAGGTCAATACTGTCTAGCAGCATTACCAACACTGCCACTGCTTACTGAGCTATTAGAGGACATTTAAGGTCAAATTCAAGCTAAATAACAGCACAGAACAGAGCTAGGACTGGTGGCTATAAACAAATATTATGGGCCACGGGAAACTTGGCCACACACATGAAAAGTGACATCCAGCTAACTAAAACCATGCCGGACCACAGATGTTGCTGGTCCAGAGAGTGCTGGATTAGAGACGTTCAGCCTGTATGTATGTATGTATGTATAAATAAATAACCTGCTTTCCTTTTGCTCTTTAGTTCCCATTTGCAGATTCTCATCCTTTAATGAGTCATGATCATTAGTACAGTACATATGTATAAACTAAAACTCGTCTCCTTCTGCCTCTTCCTGGCTGCAGCAACTTTCCCACCTCCATATCTGATTTTTTACATTCAGACCTAAGTCACCAAAATGTTCCTTGGAAATTTAAAAAAAAAAAAAAACTTTTCACCCACTGTCACCATAATGACAATATCTTTATTTGTTGTCGATTTAACTTGCTGCTTGGGCACAGAACTATGGACTTGAACGCTGACTGATGATATGAGTAGTCTCTTTGCCACACTAAAGCAATCACAACAACCAATTTGAAACAGCAGTGCAAATAGGGCAAAAGCTAAGTGGAGGAAGAGGGGGACCAAGAAGCCCTTACTTTACCCTATGGGCCTCTCCAGGATTGTTTACCGGAAATGACATCTTTGACAAACACAGCTTAGTGCAATTTGTGGTGTCTGGACTCTTTGCTCAGAAGAAAAACTGAACCAAACTTTCCAAACTTACCAGGAGGTGCCTAAAGTCAGATCCTTAAATGCAAAGCCAAGTACCCGAAGAAGTGGCCTAATTTTCAAAGTTACTGACCTGCCACAGCTGCCTTTGAAATTGACTGATACAATGCCTCCAAAACCTCTCCATCAATTATACACTCCAACCTGCATATTGAGGTGAAACATACATTTATTTGAAATATAAAGGTCAGTGAGCCCAGATAAGTGATGTCTCCATTGCTGTCTTTGTAGCGTAAAGCAGTGCTTCCCAAACTGGGAGCCAGGAAGTGTTTATGGCAGGGATCCAAGAGTGTTTGAAGAAAAAAATCAATATGCCCATTTGGGTTGGTTTTTTTCCCCACATTAAGAAATTATTAACTCACTTGCATCTTATCTCTGGGCCTGCTAGCAGTGAGAGTCTTTCCGTGCCCTCCAGTCCCGTAAGGGTCTTTCAGCAGAGAGAATTCCTGCTGGGGGAAGCACTCCGCAGGATGGCTCTAGCAATAGCACTTGCAAATAGCGGAAGGGGGCAGTGGGAGAGACAGGTGCATCTTATCTTTATAATGGAACATTTTTTACCAAGTGCTAAGCCTCCATAATGCACACATCTGGCTAAGGAGGAAATGCTTTTAACAATGTTAAAACTGAAAAGGAGGAGAAGTAGATAAAGCAATGATTGTTACATTGCGTGTGGATTTTTGTGTCTTGATATTACAGCAGAAAATCTATCGCCACACTGGGTCATTTGTTTCCATGTGTTAGTAAATGAAAACATGAAGTACAGGCATTTAGAAACTAAACATCAGGAAATCCATAACCAAGAGCCACAATTTTTCCTTCAGAAACAAGAAGTCAAGCAGCAAAGAATAAATCACGTGTAAAAAAGTAACTATTCCTTAGAAAGCGTTAGAAGGCTCATAAGTTGTAGCCACAGAAATTGCAAAATGCAAACAAGTATAAGCCATTGATAAGACCCTTCCCCTTCCAGCACCAATAGACATCTGTAGAATTATGATGGGGGAGCTAGGAGCCAGGGCATTGAAAATGATTCCTATGCCAACTAATACCATCATCCTTCAGTCCTTTGATTATCTTGCAGAAAACATCCAGGACCAGCTGATAGAACAAGTGAAGAAGAGTCAGTGTTTTGCCAGGCAGTTTGCTGAGTTCACAGACATAGCCAACATGGCCCAGCTTCTGTTTTATATCAGAGCAAGTACAATAGAGAAAACACTTATTTTTGCAAAGAGAGATCCCAGTCTGAGCAACCTGTGAGGAAATAGTCAAGATAACTGATACATTCGTAGTGCAGGAAGGTCTGACCTGGGCTATGTGTGTTGCACTGATGGGGCAGCAGCCATGACAGGAAAGAACAAGGGAGCAGCAGCATGGGTAAACAAAGTGGCACCAGCAGCAATTTGGACACACTTCATAATTAATCACCAAGCTTCGGCACCAAAGCAATTACAACCTGAAGAACATGAGGCCTGTAACACTGTTATGGAAATTGTTAACCACCAGGCAGCAAACACACATTGTTCTAGAATGCTGCATGAAGAGCTCTTTTATGCTAATATTTTCTTGGAGCTGAACAATGACTGGGTCCTGACTGGATTCAAAACCCCATTTTGGCAACAGCTGACTCCATTCCTACCTTAATTATCACTGCTTAGGAAAGTCTTCTAGAATTGTCAAGTGATCAGATGCTGACGACCATGTTTTCAAAACTAACAAACCAGGAATTCTGGATTTCTGTTAAAGGAGGGTACACAGAACTCAGTGATGAAGCTATGCAAGTGCTCCTTTCATTCACTTCCAGTGACCTCTCTGAATCTGGTTTTTCAGTAATGATTTCTGTAAAAACTAAACACAAGAAATCCTTTAAACTTGGAACACAACTTACATCTGGGACTAGCTGAGATTCACCCAACTTTACACAACTACATAGTTTGAAACAGACCCATTCCACTCTCTGAAATCTCAGGTTGTGTCTGAACATGCCCCCAACCCTATATTTTCAAATTGTAGTTTAAAACTCTGAATTAGATTGGAATATGTAATTACAGTAACTGTATGTTGTTGAATAAAGTTGCAAATCATCCAAACTCTAGTATCCCTCTTGAATCTAGTTTCCTGAGTTCAGTAAAACAATAACAAAAACTAAACAAGAAAATGTTATTTGGTTGTTGGGGGCCTCCCAGTCTTCAAATAACTGCAAGG
This sequence comes from Pelochelys cantorii, assembly GCA_032595735.1. NCBI lineage: Eukaryota > Metazoa > Chordata > Testudines > Trionychidae > Pelochelys > Pelochelys cantorii. Next base: position 107,001,077 of record CM064327.1, read on the forward strand.
AAGCTGCAGCTTGGTAAAGGGTGGAGTTAATTCAGAAAGAAGAACTAGGCATCTTAGAAACTGGAATTCTATTGCCAGGGTTTGTTTTCATGACATTCAGAACAAGAATCCAAACAAATCTTATTCCTTGAGTAAAATATCCTTTTCCAACTCCTTCCTTTCATCATTTCATCTTTTTTTTACATTTAGTAATATCCTACGTGTTTCTGACATCCTGTCTCTTGCTTCCTTGCCCTTCTTCAAAAATTTAGTTCAGTTTCTTTTGCTATAATGTTCTCTCTCTCATCTTCTCTTTTCACTTTCCCTTATGTTATCAACCCCCCTCCCACACACCCATTAGCTTCCTCTTAGATTGTTAGTTCCCAGTTTTGTCCCTCCCATTTCTAGGCTTTAATTGGTGATTTAAAGTCCTAGCTTCTCCCATCAATTGTCCACCAGCAGCAGCTTTCCTTTCATCGCTTTCTTTATTCTTAGACCATAGCCAGTTATGGTCATTTGTTTTGTGAGCGCAAGAGGAGTATGTACATTCCTTTAAAAGACCTTATCCCGCAGGTATGTCAAGTTACTAAAATCATTTGTATCCTCTAGGATGCTTAATTTCTCACAGCTAAAGTGGCATCCTGCTAACTAGTAGAGAATAATGCACCTGATAAAATGGCAAACTTAAGAAGCCATACACAGGACTTAAAATATCAAATTGTTCTTGGAGGACTAGGGCATGACCCAGACCACGTACCTGCATGTGGGTAAGAGCCCCTCTCTGTTGGCTACCTTAGCTCCAGGTATGTAAAAAGAAGACTATTCACCCAAATACTCCCTTCCCAGAGCATGATGGTGGGGAAATATGAGGAATTAGCAGCACATTGGCTGCACACACTCCCTCCCCCTCACTGGGCAAAAGTAGTTTATAGCAGCAGTAAATTGCTACCCCTAGGTGCAAGGGGGATTCAGAAGAGGAGATGTAACTCAATACCTATCACCTGGTTCTCCCTGATCAGGGCTGTGCTGGGGGCTCCCCTCTCTCCTAGGTTGTTCCAAACTCTTACAAACTTTGGGGAAGCAGGAATGTACCCAGGAATCATTCCAACACCAAGATCTATCCCAGCACCTTAATTAGCATGTGCAAAACCCCATAGCTGTTACAAAGGCTACGTCTAGACTACAAGCCTCTTTCAAAAGTGGCTTTTTCGAAAGAATCTTTTGAAAAAGCCTCTTTTGAAAGAGAGCGTCTAGACTACAAGCAGATTTTTTGAAAAAGTGAGCCACTTTTTCGAAAGAGAGTCTAGATGCTCTTTCGAAAATGCACATTGTTCATTCAATAGCGCCTTTTTTTGAAAGAGTACTTTTGAAAAAAGGCATTATTCCTCATAAAATGAGGTTTACTGTGATCAAAAAAACCTTTCAAAAGAACGCAGCTGCAGTCTAGATGCAGGTGAAGTTTTTTTGAAAAAAACCTGTAGTCTAGACACACCCAAAGTGCAGCCAGTCAGACAGAAACCCGAGATGTCTAAAGGGGTCTGTGCTGCCTTCCGTTAAGGCTTGTGTCTCCTGCACGTTCTTAGGGACCACATGATCCGGCTGTTTCCTTGGCCTGATCCGCAAGCTCAGGCTCTCTACGTGTTGTGTTCCTGCAGCACCAGCACATCCTTTCTCCTACAGCCCACATGTTACCTATTTGAGTGGCATTACCATTCTCCTATCAGAGGATAGCTGGCAGCAGCAGGAATTAGGGATGGGGTTTTCTCTTGAGCCTACAAGGGCTCTGGGCAGAGATCAGGTTCTTTTATCTGTCCATCTCCTATCCAGTCAGTGCTCTGAGAGCAAGGTCTCATAGCACTGCTGCTGCTAATCTGTGGAGTGGCAGCTTCATGCTATTCATTAGGGATTTAACCTTCTAGCTCGAACTCTTTGGGAGAATTCTTAAAGCACACTGAGAAGCCATGCTCGAAGGATCAGTGAGACAGGGCATATGTTGTTCTCTCTGCATGTACCAGGAAAACGTAAAGCTGCTGATATAAAAAATGTTAAACAGATTGGTACAGGGTGGGATCTTACTATAGCATCAGTAGAACTCAAAGCACTTTACAAAGGAAGTCAGACTCATTATCCCCATTTGGAGACATGGGGAAACTGAAGCACGGGTAGCAACATCACTAATTAAGGTTGCCCAACAAGACTCTGTTTTAAGTTGCTTATAACTTTGCTCAAAGTTACCCTGCTGGTGTCTGCCTCAAGAAGATTCTTATTTAAGCTAAGACCGTTCAGCTGTTTCTGGGAGCGAGACTGGGGAGGAAAAACACTGTCCAAATGCAAAAGTATTTCTAGCTGTTACATTGAGAAGCTCTAGTGACTCCATGCTTTGGAGAAAGGATTTGGAAATTTGGGCAGGAGGAAGAAGGGAAATAGTTTGGCTTGGTTTTTAGGGTGAGAGCTGGGGAGCTGTATTTCAAGTCTTCCTCTACTCTCTCATCCTTCCAGGACAAAATCACCTCCACAGCCTGTTCAGCCAGTTCTGAGACAGGAAAGCTAGGAGACATTGCATTTCTATTGCACAGGTTTTCGTTGTGTGATAGGTAAACAAAGGACTTTGGGGCTTTCAGCATGGCACTTGTCATGAGCACTTTGGACTTTAAAACCACCACTAAAACAACACTCAAAGGGGAAGTTTGTGCTACTTATTTGGCTGGATTTTACAACTTCTTTGCACAGGTGTAAATGACTACACGAGGCACAAGAAAGTCAAGAATCAGGCCTTCAGTCTACAATCCATCCTTGGGGTTGCCTGAAGGTTTTAAGGAAACAGACTGTAGACCTTAATCCTGGAAAAAACACACAGGAGGTGCAGGGATCTGCCATGGAGTGCCCCTGAAGTCAGTAGGACTCCACACAAATGCAGATCCTGTCTTTGCAGGATCGGGACTATTCAGTCTGAATTTGGTGATATTTGTTGATCAGCCCAAGGCTATGAGGTCATCCCAGTTTTTAATAGTTGGATCAAATTCACCTCTCCTTTGCATTGGTGTAAGCCCTAAATAACTCCATTGACTTTGAAGGCATCACTCCACATTTTTATCAGGGAAACTGAGAGGGGAGTTTGCCCCCCTCTTTCTCATCTGTTTTTCAGTAGTGGTGTCCTGCAGCATTCTACATGTATTTCAAGTCTCTCCTATCTGTATTTTAATACAAAAAAAATTAGATGACAATCTTCCATTCTTCCCGTGTGCCACTAATACCAGTTTGTCAGTGTCACTGTGGTGATAATGGAAATCATCTTTTATTTCCACAGAAATGCTGGGAGCTTCTATTTTTGTTCTGATGTGTCTGAAAGACAAGGATGCACAATTTATGTAGGGAGCCTGTGTATAAGAAATTTGTTAATGTTCACAGAACCTCTTTGGTAAATTATTACTTTGGACCAGATTTGCCATTATTTTTATTCCATGTCTAATATTAATTCCCCCGTCTGTTAGCAGCTACAATCCATCATTTTCTTGCACGGCAAAATGAAGTGCATATATGCACAAGCAACCCTTCCCTCCCCCCCCACCAGTCACTTTGCTTCCAGTTTCTGAACCTTGGAAGTGGTTATAGGTTCTTAAATGTATCAACTGTTTCTACTGGCAACTGCAACAGAACAGTGTGATACCAGTTCTACAGCTGACATGAAATGCCATTCCATACGTAAAACCATGTCTAAAACCCACAAGGAACACTCAAATAAACTTTATATTTTCTTTTCCTTTTGTCTAACACCAAATGGGTTGCGAAGAAGTGCTGGACACTTTAAAAAAGTGCACTTATGATTTTGAATCCAAGCTGTGAGAATGCTCATTGGAGACAACTGTTCTCTCATGGGCTAGTCTTGAATAAACAATCGTGGCTCTGTGTGATATTACTTCTTAACCAGATTCTAGCATGGAGCTATTGGCTTGCCATGGTTACTTGCCTTTTAAACCAATGGTGCTTTTTCCTTCCCTTTTGCCAAGATTCCTGCTTACTTGGCAGTGGCTTGTTCTCATTTGAACTTTTGCCCTCTTTTAATCTTCACCAAATTTTAGTCTAAAAGAACCTTTCATGGATACCTTTGTTGTCCTGAATTTCTATTGCGTGTGAGAACTAACTTGTGGATATGGTCACTGGAATAGGCTCAAGGGACTGTCTTCTTCCTCTGAGTAAGCAGCACCTGACCATGACAGGCATCTGTGAGATCAGAAAACAAAACAGCCGCAGCACAAGATGCTAGCCCATTTCTGAAATACAGTTAAATAGGAAAGAAGGGACAGATATGGAGACGAACAGACACACACTCACATATACTTTACCAGGTCATTTACTAAGAGATGTACTTGTGCTTGTCAGTTCCAGAGGCTCACTCACTTAAATTCATCTGAGGATATCAGTTAAACTTATGTAGTATCACACTGCCACATGGGTGATCCAAGTCTGAATCTTTCACTTGTACCTCACACCCTGAGCAAGCAGAGCCCGAGGGAAGCTATGGAACTGTTATGTTCAGCATGGAGAAAAGGAAGACTGCTTCCAGTTCCTCTTCAAAAACTCTCCAGTCGACAACCCAGGAGCCGAACTGAACAGCTCTGCCAAGAAGGTGAAATACCTCCTCTTCCAGAAAAGGTTACCTTGAATGGTATTAATTAATTTGATTTTTAGTATGCCTATATCCTAATATGAAGATATTTGGGAGAAACTAAAGGGTAAAATGGGAAAGACCATAAAGAATTCCCTCCCCAATCCTGTTTAATAAATTAAGGGACAGATTTTGCTCCTACTGAAGTCTCTGGCAAAACTCCCAAAGGGCCTTAATTACCTATAAAGAACAAATATCATTCTCCACCAGACACACTGTGTGTTTTCTGTGTACAGTTGTATATGTGCATACATAGGTTACACATACATAAATAATAGAGTCTTCTTTAACCAATATTCACTTATTTAAGAAAACACATTTTCTTATATTTGGAACATTTCTGGCTTTAGTATGAGAAAAGCTATCGCTATCCAAAAATCTTTCAGGTTCAGTGAATTGGGTGAATCATTTTTGGCTGAGCTTTTAATCTGAAGCAGGAACCTGTTAAAGTTCTCAGGAATTAGGATATCTTTACTCTGAACTGTCTAGGATGAATCAGAGTAACATCTTTCTCATAAATGCATCATGTGAACTGATTAATCAGCCCAGGGACCTGGATTTATTTTTCTTAACAATCATCATCATCATAATCTTTTAACTCAAATTCCCTTTTCTTGGACTAAGACAAGCAAAGGACTATCTTTTCACCACAACAAAGCATTCTGACTAAAACTAGCTCTCTTTTGTCATATGAATATTGCATACTTATATTCTTTGTGACCAATATTTTTGTGTCTTGGAAGTTTTTTTAATGCAATCATACAATTAAAATGAAGGAGTCTGCCCTTATGCACACACATTCATTTATTTAATTTTAGACAGCAACTTTCTTTGCAGTAGCAAAAAAAATCAATATTTGAGATAATGTTTCTAGCAGCAGTTTTCTTTCTTGTAAAATTTTATTGGCAATCTACTTCTCCTTCTGTACTGAAACAGTCAAATGAAAGGAGCATGTCCTCTTATTCTGCTACTTTAAAAAAATAGTATTTTTATTTCTTTTGGCACTCATGCAGAAGACATTTTTCAGCTCAGCTACATAATTATCCATCTCCATGATATTTCTTCACATGCAAAGCATCCTGACTGACCAAAAAATCAGTAGGTGGTTGTCAGAAGTGTACTTTATCAGTATGTATTAGTAGGAGCCTCTCTCTCAATCTTCCTATTTCTGATCTGGGAGCAGACCACTTGTAGAGCACATGAGAAAACATTAATATGCAAGTTGAATCTGGCTTTGTCCATGGTGGGTACTATGTGCTTCCTTAAATATGCTGAGCAGCCTCCATCCCCATTGAATGCCGGAGCATTGAGGGCACCCAGCACCTCTCAGCAGGGGTCAGTATCACATAGGTTTAGTTACTTACGTAAGGTAAACGACAGCTTTCCTCTGTGAGCAAAGCACAAAAAATGACTTCTGGGCGGGTCAAGCTAAAGCTAACCAATTTTGCTGTAGGTATTTCTAGATCACCAGTCACCATAATATTTAAGGCCTCAATCTTGCAATGAGGTTTGAGAAGCACAGGAGTCCATGGCATGGAGCTCAACAATTTTACAAGAGGGATGTCAAGGATCATCTCATTAAGCAACCGCAACTATTGTCAAGGGCTCCTCAGTCCAAATCAGCCTGGGATGCTACCACAGTCTCCTCAGTCCCAAAGCAGGACAAGACAGGAGATGGGGAAGGCAGATAGATAGCTTGTGTAGCCCTTTGTTTTGCACGTAATAGAACTTTGCCCTTCTTTAGAACTTCTCATCTGAGAACCTCAAGTGCTTCACATACATTTTTCAAAAATTCACTGCCACACACACAGAGAGAGAGAGAGAGAGAGAGAGAGAGAGAGAAATATTATCCCCATTTTACAGATGGGAAACTGAGGTACAGCTAAGTTATATAACTTGCCCGGGATTATAGAGTGAGTCAAACTGCGCCGAATGGACTTACTGCATGCATCTCCTGCAGTTTTAGTGTGCTTGCTTGTTTATTTTGCTAGAACTGCTCTGTTTGGATCCTGTTACAAGTCTTATCCCAAAGAACACAGAACAGATCCTTCCACCAACTGGGGGCTATTGGTACATCCACTCAAATGATCGGCAACGGACTGATAGACAAAACTAACACGAAATTATGTGTTATTACAAAAGGGCAGGCTGAAGATCAAACCTAACCCAGGTGCAGCTCTATAGATGGAGCCAAATCTTTGCAATGGGGGACTCATTAAGTGAGCAAAGAACTTGAGTATAGGTGAAGTAACCCTATATATTGACACAAGCCCAGTTCTGATTGTTAAGAATTGTCATCAACCTAGCTGCATCTATAGTGAGGGGAAGATTGATCTAATTCCACAGGGTGTGACTTTTTCAATGCTCCAAGCATTATAGCAAGGTTTCAGTGGCGTAGTGAAGGGGTGGGGGAGGGCAGTTGCCCCTGGGAGCCACGCTAGGGGATGCCAATTTAGTCCCCCTCTGCTCTCCCTGTCATCCCTCGGCTTGCCTGCTCCTCCTCTGCCCACCGCTACTGGGTGGAGCCTCCTCCTCGCCTCTCTGCCCCCAACCCGACCCTCCTCCATCTCCGCCAACAGGTTAATGCATGCAGGAGCCTGGCCCCAAACTGTAGGGGGCTGGGAAAGACACAGTACAAGCTCCCCACCCTTCCCAGGTCTCAGCCATGCACCAGTTTCAGGGCCCTGCTGCATGGTAGCGGCGGTAGGTGGGGGGGCACAAATTTTGCCTTTGCCCCCGGGCAAATAACACCCTCACTACACCTCTGCTAGGTTTGGAGTTAGACCAGGCCTTTGTAAAGTAGACATTCAGCTGGGGTGGAACTGATGTTTTAGATACAACTTATAACACAAAGAAACTTACTACATTTGCTATTTGGCATCACCCAAGACATTAAAAGGGGGACTTTTTGGCACAATTTAAATGTGGTTCCTGATTCTGCCACCCTTTCTCATGTTGAGTAGTAGTACCTTGATCTGCCAGTAGTCCCAATGAGTAGAGAACAAAACTATTCATCAGGCCCCCTTAGTGAGTTTGTGACCTCATGACATATCCAAATGTATCAATGACCTCTTATAATCATTTACAAAGCCTTTGAGCACTGGTGTTTAAAAACTCTGCTATTCCAATCCAGCAAGAGAAAATCCTGTGTGCTTTCCACTGCAAAACTATGATTGTGTGTCTTATTTGTATTCAGAGATGAACTGAGAAACAGTGGGGAAAGTAAAAAGCATGAAAGGGAATAGACTTAGGGAAAAACAGGAGCTAGAAATAATCAATAAAATGTGGAATAAAGTAAAGAAAAGAAACCTTTAAAGTCCCCAAGCTTAAATGTCAGGAGTATTAGAACAAAAGAGCTTGAAGCAGAAATGTGTGTGGCAGAAGAATATCGTGACACTCATACAGAAAGCAGGTTCATTCCCAAGGATGGAAAAGAATGTAAACTACAAAGAATGGTCAAGAAGGACAGAATAAGAGATTAGGAAAGGATAGATAGGTTTGCTTCTAAAACAACTTGCAATAACAAAATAAACCTGATTGTTTCTAGAAGCTTTTGAGCTGTAACATTAAAGGAAAACATCCTCAGTGAATAAAAGATTGCCTTAAAATAATCATTTAGTAAGCCTCTTGGAACATCTAAGCTATGTCTACACTACAGCCTCTTGTGCAAAAACATATGCAAATGAGACGAAGCGTGGAATATTGCCACACCTCATTTGCATAATTAATGAGGCTCTGTTTTTGCACAAGAGGCTTTTGCGCAAAAACTCCCTCTTGCACAAGAGCCGTTCTTCCATATTTTTTTTCAGGAAGAGCGGCTCTTGTGCAAGAGGGGGTTTTTGCGCAAAAGCCTCTTGCACAAAAACAGAGACTCATTAATTATGCAAATGAGGTGTGGCAATATTCCATGCTTTGCCTCATTTGCATATGTTTTTGCACAAGAGGCTATAGTGTAGACATAGCCCTAATGTAAGTGGTATAGTCTCCTATATACCATATATGACACCAATATTACGTGACCATCTAATATTGCTTACATTGTATTATAGGAAAAACCCCACCTTCACCGCCAATCAGGAAAAAAAGGATCTCTGTATTTGCCCTATCCATTACACTATAATTAACCGTAAAGTATACACAGTTACACTTGCTTATCTTATTCCCTAGGGCAATGATTCAGAAAGGCATTTATATATACTCTGAACTTTAAACACACTTTAAATACGAGCTGAAAGTTAAGCAGGTGCCTTAGTGCAGTGGTTCCCAACCTGTGGTCCATGGATCCCTGGGGGACCACGACGGTATTGTAGGCAGTCCGTGGAAAGTTTAGGAAAGGAAAGGAAAGGAAAGGAAAAGAAAAGTAAGGATCAGGCCCACCGCGGGACTGGGACTTTCTGCCAGGTGATTCTTGCCCAGGGCTCGCCATTTGTGGCTACACACATGCTGCCTCCCGCTGCAAGGTGCGCTGCCATTTACATTCCAGCCCTCTTCCCACTCCCAGTGACACAGTGGGCCTGATCCTTACTTTTCTTTTTTTTCCTCCCTCAGGGAGCCATGTCCAGGCTAGGGAGGAGCTGCCTTTGGCCATGAGAGCCCTCTCACCCTATCCTCTGTGGATGGGCAGAGGATAGAGGGGGCGGGAGTTGAGAAAGCAGTGCAGGCCAAGGGACATGATGGCTGCTGCTTCCCTCTGCTCTCCTGGGAGGAGTCCATAAAATGTTAACCGATTGAAAGGGGGTCCATATGCTCAAAAAGGTTGGGAACCCCACTGCTTTGTTGAATCCAGGCCTATATTTCAATGAATTACTGCCTTAACTGTACCTGGTACTCTTCACCTGGTTGTGACAGTGGTCCCAAAAACATTCACCTTCTCCACCTTCTCTTCCAATTTATTTTGACTTATTCATATAGCACAACAGATCTGTATGGCACCACAAACACATATGGTAGGAAGATCAAGCTTCCTGTTCTGAGTGTACAGTCTAATGTATGGAGAGAAACAAGCACACATTTTTGATGTGCAAAGGAGGGCAGAATTTGAAGAGCCTGCATAGTTGCTTCTGGTCCAACTTCACAGAGAGGCTGGAGCATGGAGAGAAGCAGGCCCAGGGAGGGGCAGGGATAGTAATGGATCTGTGTCTAAGATGATTAGATGTTTCCCACAGCAGAGAGGGAGCAAAACAGCCATGAGCAGTTCTGCAGCCCTGAGGCTGCAGTAGTGGGCTGCTGAGTTGCTTCGTAGCTCCTCACCTGAATTCCTGTGGAATGTCCCACTGTGCAGGCCATGTACTCAGGCTAGTATTTAGAACAGTATTTGCAGAAAAATAGTCTCAGGCGAGGACATGGTTTTAATAAGAGATTACAAAAGATGCAACCAGGCTATTTTCTGTTTTGATAATAAGATGTCATCTAGATGCACCTGACCAGCTCTGCATTCCAAAGGCACTTTGAGTGCAAGCAATGCATTCACTGCAATATGTTGTCCATCTGAGAAAATCAGTGGTACAGACCAAGATATACCTGTTCTGCTTAAGGGACACAGTTTCAAAAATGTTTCTCAAAATGAAACAATCGCCCTCTTACTGAAAGGGTGGGGATCATGATATGAGTATGGGAGTGTTAATACAAAACAGAATCAGCTCAAGCCTCCACCCAGTTATCTAAGTAAACTAAACAACACCCTGGAGTGCCTTTGAGGGGCAAGATTTTTCCCACTTGCAACCACTGTGTCTCTGCATAACAATAGAAAAGAGAAAAAGGGGAACGGGAACCCAACATTATTTCTGGGAAAACACCAAAATTATATTAAAAAAAAAAAGCATGTGACCCAATGCTACATATGTCAAATAATTAGAAAGTGGGTCAACATTATTTTTTCTGCTTATTCTAACAGTCCACTCCTGCCAGATGCTAAATATCTCCAACAAGGTTTAGAGTGCACACTAGAGCACCAAATGTTAAAGATGTTCAGCATATGAAAGGCAGTGTACAATAATTTGAATAACTGGGTAGTTTAAAGACCTACCCACCATAGTCTCACATCAATGACTTTTTATTGCATTAAATATTTGACCTGAGTTAATATTTCAAACATTTTATGTTAGCTCAAATTTTTAAATGGATTTCTTCAGTGTGCTCCAACCCCATTTGCCTTCTTTTTCATTGGCTATTCCACCAAATGAGTTTACCAGGAGCGTTTGTGAAACAATGCATTTTTCAGTGAATGTTGATGAATATTTGAAGGAAGCAAGTTTTTCATTTCCAGATGCAAGTATTTGCACCTGAAACTAAAAGTTATGCTCATTTAATCAAGAAACGGGCCACATTGTATGTTTGTACGTGTCCAATGAAAACAGCTGAAATCTGACAATGAACTGCTCACAAATAGAGCTGGGATGGAAACAGTTTTCTTATCCTGCAAATATGGAGAGTTTGAACTATTTTTCTGGTCAAAGCAGGGCAAAATGGCAACATCTCATGAACTGATGATCCAGAAGGTTTTTCTTTGGGATCAATTTAAATGTTTTTGTCCTTCATTTTGAAACCTTTTCAGTAATTAGCTCACATTTCAAAATGAAAAGTCATTTTGAACCAAAAACTCAGACATGTTTTGGTTTCAAAAAGGTCAAAATGAAAAGTTTCAACAATTTCAGAACTTTTTTCTAAATATTTTTTTGGGAAATTCATCAAGCCTGCCCTGAGCTCCCTCCTGCCACCCACACTTGCCTCCAACCTCCTGCCCTGAATCCTCTGCACTATACCCTACACTTCAGTTTTCTTACGGGGGGGGAGAGGGGTAAATACAACAGTAACTGTAAGAAATTTAAGTTATTTTTACCCCTGCATGGGTCCATAGAATGGAGGGAAGTTTTTAAGGTCTACAGTGCCTATAATTTAATACATATTTATGTAGTGTGAGTGCACGCGTTTGTTTATATTGATTTATGTGTGCACGTACGCATGGGTGTGTGCATCTGCATTACAAAGTACTGTAGAACTGGAAATATTTGCAGTACATCAATTTTCCATTCTTTGTGGATTTGAAAAGCCAACCACAGTTAATTTACAGAAACTATTTCTAGCACCAGTCAAGTGGTATTGCTCCCTGAGGTGGTTGGGTAGTGTGAAAATAGCTTTAGGCAAATATTCCACAGTATTTGTATAGAGGGCAAAATCCTGCTCTTAGGGTATTGCAGAACAGCAGTTGCTAAATACAAGGTCTCTGAACTGTCTTCCCTCCACAGGGCAGGATGGCTAGGAGTCTGGAAGAATCGCACTCTGTGGAGCCCTTCGCTGCTCCTCTGAAAATAAGCAGCATGCCCCCTCTCCCCTGGTCCCCAGTGCCCACAGCACGTGTGCAGTGTTGTCTAGAGGCCTGTAGAAATCCATGGTACACCCACATCTTGAAAACAGCATGCAGATGTGATCACACCATCCCCAATATATATTGGAATAGGAAAAGGAACAGAAAAGAGCAACAGAAGGCTACGTCTACACTGGTGCTATTTCGGGAGCATCCCGAAATAGATATCCCATGTCTTAACAACAAGCCCGTTATTTTGGTCTCACTATTCAGACGTCCCTGTAAACCTCATTCCACGAGGAGTAAGGTATGTTTTGGAATAGCAGGTTATTTTGAAATTTGGTGCTATGTAGAAAGCACCAAATTACAAAATAAGCTATTTTGAAATAAGACATGCAATTTTCATAGCTCAAATTGCTAATCTTATTTTGAACTACAGTTCAGTGTAGATGTAGCCAGAATGATTAAGCAGGGGACAGCTTCCATAGGAGGACAGATTAATAAGACTAGGACTTTTCAGCTTGGAAAAGAGAAACTAAGAGGGATATGATAGAAGTGTATAAAATCATGAAAGGCATGAAGGAAGTAAATAAGGCAGTGTTAGTTACTTCATCTCATAACACAAGAATTAGGATCACCAAGTTAAATTAGTAAGTAGCAGGTTGAAAACAAATAAAAATAAGTATTTTTTCCCCACACAATGCACAAACTATGGAACTCCTTGCCAGAGCATGTTGTGAAGGCCAAAACCATAAGAGAGTTCAAAAAAGAACTAGATAAGTTCATGGAGGGTAGATCTACCAATGGCTGTTAGCCAGGATGGGCACAGATGGCGTTCCAAGCCATTGTTTGTCAGAAGCTGAGAGTAAGCGACAGGGGATAGATCACTTGATGATTACCTGTTCTGTTCACCGCCTCTGGGAACCTGGCACTGGTCACTGTTGGGACACAGGATACTGGGCTAGATGGACCTTTGGTCTGATCCAGTATGGTTGTTCTTAGGTTCCCATTTATTGGAATGAGATTTTAACTCAATCCATAACTCAAACCATCTTATGACAATAGGCTTACTGAGCCCTCTTACCCCACTCAGTTCATGTATTGAAGATTTTGCTAATAGTATGCATCAGTCTGACTACACGTGTGTATATGTATAAACCATATAAGACAATGCTCCATTTTCTACATACAACATACCAAAGATATATATTTTTCCTCTTCAGGTTTTGGGCATAAATCCCTACTTGTTTTCCTAGGAACATTAGCTCAAATTTGCAGCTACTGTATGCAATAGATAAAACTGTTGCTTGGAAAAACCATATGTCACAGTGAACTGCTCAAGAGCCATCAAGCCTTTCCTGCTTGCGGATCCGTTAGAGACACAATTTTATGCTCAGTTAAAATGGAAAAGAGCATTATGTTTAAAGATAAACCCATTTACTGTGCAACTAGTTTGCTAAATTACTAGTTAGTGAGACATTTGGACTGTCAAAAAAGTTATACATCTCCCTCTGTGTTTATCAGTTGCTATGGCAATAATTATGATGTCATGAACAGAGTGATTAAGAACTCCTTCTAGGGGGAAAACAAGACAAAATAAGTTAGAGAACATTTCCTCTTAATCTATTGTCATCCCCCTTTAACCAGAGCAGTTAGCCAGTATTCAGTCTTCTAGGTTGTTTCTATTAGAAGGAGAAATTGATGATGTAGGCTAGTATTTTCTAGTTCAAGCCTGTTTTTACAAAGGCGGCACAGAAAGTCCTGTTTCCCTGAACACAGTAAGTCTCAAATAGCAGGGGTCAGTTTCTTACCTTTCTAAGCCTCTTTCCAGCCACACACTACAGCCACTCTCCGAGTTACGAACAAGTTACGGACCAACACTTGGTCCGTAACTCGAACTGTTTGTAACTCGGATCCCATTGAGTTACACGCGACCGCACTGTTCATAAGCGCAGGTCGCGTTCGTAACTCGGGGACCACCTTTACGACCGCTCCTTGGGAGCATTGGTCGTAAGTGCGAACGGTCGTAACTTGACCGTTCGCAACTCGGGGAGCAGCTGTATTCAAAAGCCTTCCCTCAGTTTTTTTCCCACAGGATTGTGCTACAAGTGCTGCCTTGGCTGTCCACAGTGCATGCTTGTTGCCTTATCTGTCCATTTCTGTGGTATTTCTGTGCTTGCTTTCTCTTTCTCTCACACACAAACAGAGCTAGCTCCATCCAACAATTCTCACTCCTCAACCTCCTACATCAGCAGTGAATCCCCAATGAAACCCCATAGCTCAGACTCCTGACTAGCATTGCATATGTCCTGTATTTTAGGTGCTGGCTCCTATTGTTTCAGTGTTCTCATTCCATAAAAGAGCTTAATTGCTTCTTACACTTACCATGTATGAAGGGTTATGCCCACTAGCTTTGGCAAGGTTTTAATATCACCTCCCATTATAACCGTATATTCTCTAAAAATTGCTTTTAGGGATGTTAGTGAGTGAAGAATATGATATCCTCAATAATTCCATGGGATTTTTGCTCCCAGTCAGACCAGTTTTCCTGTGCATTAGTTCTGCAAGGGGCAGAAATTCTGTCACTGTTTCACAACAAATTATCACAAAACCACTATATTAAGATTGTGAAGGGTCCTGCCAGAGTAAGATGTGTTGTGTTGCTATCCCACCCATACATAGTGTAGATGTGGCCTCGGTCTCTACTGTCCCTCATTGTGTCAGTCAGGACAGGATTTGACTCCTAACATATACTTAATCCTCAAGCGCAAATGTATACAACAGGAATGGTTGTTCTGTTCTTAAAGAAATACAGCCCCTAGGATCCTCTCTCAGGTATCTAGGTGTTTATGCCATTCCCATCACCATGGCATTGGAGTGCTTCTCAGATACTAGGCCTATGTCTACACTACAGAGTTTTCAGAAAAAACAGCTGTTTTTTCAAAAAAAAACTTCACTTATGTCCACACTGCAATCACATTTTTTCTAAAAAAATCGAAAGAACAGAGGGGTTTTTCCAACATTGGTAAACCTCTTTCTACGAGGAAGAAGCCTTTTTCCAAAAGAGCTCTTCAGAAAAAGGCATGTGTGTACAGGGAAGAGGCAGTTCTTTCAAAAGAGGAAAAAAGCACAGTGCTGTGGTGGCCATTCCATCCACAGTAATCACAGCTTAAATGCGAGATAGCAGCCACACTCAATGGATGCTATCTTTCAAAAAAGCAGATCGCTTTTTCGATGCGCTTTGGCAGCATGGACACTTTCTTTCGGAAGAAGTTTTTTTGGGAAGATCTCTTCTGGAAAAGCTTCTTTCGAAACAAGACTGCAGTCTAGACATAGCCTAAATAATTTTATAACGCATCATAAACTCATCTCTAGGAGGACTGTTGATTAATCACAAATAACTCACATGCTTAACTCAAAAATTAATCAGTTTTAAAAATGAATTGTGATTAATCACACTGTTAAACAATAGAACAATTGAAATGTATTAAATATTTTTTGATGTTTTCTTACATTTTCAAATATATTTATTCCCATTACAACACAGAATACAAAGTTTATGGTGTTCACTTATTTTATTACAAATATTTGCATTGTAAAAATGATAAACAAAACAAATAAGATTTCAGTTCATCTCAAACAAGTATTGTAATGCAGTCTATTGTGAAAGTGTAACTTGCAATGGTAAATTATTTTGTTACATAACTACACTCAAACAAAACCACGTAAAATTTTAGAATTTACAAGTACACTCAGTCCTACTCCTTGTTCAGGCAATTGCTAAGACAAACATGTTTGGTTACAATTTGTAGGAGATAATGGTGCTTTCTTCTTGTTTATAGTGTCACCTGAAAGTGAGAATTGGCATTCCCATGGGACTTTTGTAGCCAGCATTGCTAAGTATTTACGTGCTAAATGCTAAACATTTTTATGCCCCTTCATCTTTCAACCACCATTCCAGAGGACATGCTTCCATGCTGATGACACTTGTTAAAAAAAAATCATGCATTAATTACATTTGTAAATGAACTCCTTGGGGGAAGAATTGTATGTCTCCTCTTCTGCTTTATCTTCATTCTGCTATATTTCATGTAATAACAGTCTTGAATGATGCTCCACCACATGTTCATTTTAAGAACACTTTCACAGATTTCACAAAATGCAAAGAAGGTATCAATGTGAGATTTCTAAAAATAGCTACAGCACTGGATCCAAGGTTTAAGAATCTGAAGTGCCATCCAGAAACTCAGAGGGATAAGGTATGGAGCATTCTTCCAGAAGACTTAAAAGAACAATGCTCCATTGTGGAAACCACAGAACCTAAACCACCAAAAAAGAAAATTAATCTTCTGCTGATGGCATCTGACTTAGATGGTGAAAATGAACATGTGTCAGTCTGCTCTGTTGCATCATTATCAATCAGAACCCATTATCAGCCTGGACACATTCCTCTGGAATGATAAGTGAATCATGAAGGGACATCTGAATCATTAGTGCATCTGGCAAGTAAATATATTGTGACACCAACTTCAACCATGCCATGCTCACTTTCACAGGACATTGTAAGAAAGAAGTGGGTAGCATTGTCTCCTGCAAATTGTAACCAAACTTGTCAGAGCATTTGGCTGAAGAAGAAATAGGACTGACTGGAATTTAGTCTGTAAAGTTTTACATTGGTTATTTTTGTACATAATTCTACATTTATAAGTTTAGCTTTCATGACATTGAGATTACACTACTTATATTAGACAAATTGAAAAATGATATTTCTTTTGGTTTTTACAGTGTAAATATTTGTAATGAAAGTAAATATAAAATGAGCACTGAACTTTGTATTCTATGTTGGAATTGAAATCAATATATTGGAAAATGTAGAAAACATCCAAAAGTATTTAAATAAATGGCATTCTATTATTGTTTAACATTGATTAATCATGCAATTAATCACAATTCATTTGTTTAATCACAGAATTAATCATAATTAAGTTTTTTCATTGCTGGAAAGCCCCAATAACTAGTTTACATACCTACATTCAGTCATCTTGATTGGGGGGCGGGGGGGGCGGGCGTCTCTTCATTCAGTGGAGGGTCAGAGATCAGTTGTACCCTGAAGGGATTGAGAAAAAGACAGGGAGAATACTCCTTCTTCCTATTGTGCAAATCCACACACATGAAACTTAGAAAGTGTCTTTTAAATCTCCTAAGGTGCTGACTGAAGTTGTCCAAAGGCCCCAACATGGAAGACAGACTCCTTGGCAGCATTTACTGGGTAAGGTTTTCACATGGATAAAATATTAATGGGCTATATTTTCAATCTGCATTGATACCGCTAACAATATGAGGGGGAACCAGCAAGTACTTGTGAATTTCATGCCATGAAAACCATTGGATTCAACAGAAACCTAATGCAAATAAAAGTTCCTCATTACAGAACAGAGGAAACCTGCATTTTTAATTAAAAGTCTCAGGCCATAAACTCACCCAGTCAGACATTAATCCCCAAGAAGTGTCCTATGAGGAGATAATTATTTCTTAATTAACATACAGTGAATAGTGAATGTTCGGCTTAGCCTTTGAGGTAGGGGGCAAATTTTCTTCAAGAACTGGAAAGGTAGCAGCCTTTTACATAGTCAGAAGTAGTCAGCCATGATCAGAAGAAATGTTAACAGTGCTTGATTCAGCTCAGATTAGCTGGGATCCTCCTAAATGTACGCCATGTCTTGTAGTCCAGATAGCTTTGAATGGTGAAATGGCATTGCACCTTTTGATTCGACACTGCACATTTTTTTAAAACCCTGGTTTGATTTTTAGTAGGTTATATCAATTAGTAATGTCTCTTTAATGTCTTATGGATCAATTTCTATGTCATTGAAATTCACAGACTTTGCATTAGCTGTCCATATCTATTCAGCTGCTTTTTATGCAATACCACTTGGCAGTGTAGCAACTACTGTACTTAGCATTAGAACTGTCTGAAATACGTTAATTGTTTTTCACAGAAAGCCTCACAAAAATGCCTTTGTGGTGTAAATTTCCACCAAAAAAAATCACTTATTGAATTTTGTTATTTTCACTTTACAAACCCTTTCTTTCCTTCCCTGCCCCTCTCCTCTTTCCAGTAGCCACAAAATAAGGAAAAGAAAAATGGCAAACCAAAGCCTTAGACTAAAAACTGAATATTTTTATGGTTAATACCCCAAAACTTTTAAAATTTTGAACAAAAGTTTTCTAAAAATTGTTCATTTAGAAAAAAGATTCTATTTGCTTCTGAGCAATGATTTTGATTGAAATGTTTTGGTACAGCAACTAGTAGAAACAAAATAGTAGAGCAACTCCTGGTAAAACGTTGCAGCATACACCTATTGTGGTAGCCCTTATAAACTTGTCAATTACAGTTGTATAGAGAACTAAGGTATTGGAAGGATTCGAGGTATTTCCAATGTTAAGTATAGGAAAGTACAAGGTTATATGGCAGATACAGCAGTATCTTATTTTTAAGGACTATCACTGTGTGTTCCTATATGTACGCGGCTCTCCATTCCTCACAGGCAACAAAACTCTTGTGATGAAACACCATTACCTTTGCTGTGATGACAACAAATCTGACAATGGTTAAGCAGCTGCTGTGCTGTGACCACTTCTTATTATGCTGACCAATATGATCTCATTGTTTCTTCCTCCCCAGCCCCCATCCAGTCTGTCAGCTCTGGGTTTGGACTGCATACTTAGAACTAGGCCCAACTTTGTGTTCTGTCTGTGCACAGCACCAAGCATGGTGATATCTGCTCTGTGATTGGGACTGTAGGCTGAAATGCAAACACCAGCACCACTCACCTATCCCTAATTGCCACAATGTCTCTCCACAAATGTACTCTTCTGTTTATGAAAGGAAGTCTTATGCAAAATGTCATTGTAGTGGGTTTGACTCACCACAGCATGGCTCTTCCCTCAGGGTAGCTTTGGGGAAGTAGCTGGCTGCTCTGACACACCCCCTTTGGGTGTGGTGTTGTCTTCAGGGCACTGCTGTCTGGTAGTGACCACTCTGGTCTTGGTCCGTGCCCCCTTCCGGGGGGGGGGGGGTGGTGGGAGAGTCATTGTTCTTCCTTCAGTCCAGGGTCCTCCCTAGGACCCCCAGTTCTTCTTCCCAGGAACACCCAGCTCCCTCCAGGAACACACAGTTCCTCAGCACCCTCCAGGCCTCAGTGGCCCACTGCCAGGCCCTATCTCCAGGCAGACTGCAGTCTCTCCCGGCCATTCCTCCCTGGCCAAAGGCACGCCTCTGCCTGCCTGGTTGCCTCCTGCAACCCTGCCTTGTGGTCTTATGGCCTGGGGCTTTCCTGGCTCAAACTCCCCCAGCCTACCACAGGTGCCTCCTTGCAGAACTGAGGCTGCCTCCTTGCAGCCCGGCCTTTTAGAGTTGCCTCCATGCGAGCCCCGGCCTCCATGACTGCCTCCTTGCAGCCCTGGGCCTCAGGCCACGTAGCCTGGGTTTGCTAGGCCAAAGCCTCTCTCACTGCAGGCATGTCTCCCTCCTCCTTCCAGGAGTTGCTTTATATGGCCTCCAGCAGGGCCCTCCTTAGCTGTCTCAGCTGGGCTTCCCACCTTCACTCCAGCTCCCAGCCCCTCAAAGGGCCAGTGCAGGGCAACGCCCTGCCACACCATCTTTGCGCAGATCCCTCCCCTCCCCCCCCCCCAAGTCAAAGGACTAGCCTTCATTCTAAACTTCTTATTATTGCATTTACAAAATTAACATAGCAGGGCAGATTCTCCCCTGATCTACCAGCATCAAGTAGCCCTGCAGTTGGCAGACTTGGTATAGAGAAAGATATAGATTTGATGTAGCAACTCTTACACAGTTCATGTCAGAATCAGTCATTTGTCAGTGATTTACCATGAAGCAGCTGAAATCTTCACATGAATTCATATCTTTAGTATCTTTCCCTAGCTGTGCAGGGGTGTATATTGTCTGAGTGATAATTCATTCTTTGCTGTCCTAAATTGTTCCAGTTCACAATAAGTTGAATCGTAGAAGTGGACTATTAGGAAATATCGCTATCACTGCATAGGAACAAATCTATCCCCATGTTTGCTTCCAATGATAATGGTATTACATGATTAGTAAGCATCTTATTTCAGTGCTATTGACAATCAGACCAATTTATATCTGGCTCCAATACAGATACACCAGCAATTAGTTTTGGCCCTTTATATAGCTTTAGACACCACAGAGGTCTGTGTATCACTATTGTCTTGCATGTTGTGTAAACATTTCGGCTATGTCTACACTGGCAGCTTCTTGCACAAAAACAGCTGTTCTTGCGGAAAAACTTGCCTGCTGTCTACACTGCACGCGCGTTCTTGCGCAAGTAAATTTACAGTATAGCGTCAGAAAACAGGGCTTCTTCTGGAAGAGTTATTCTTTTCCCCACGAGGAATAAGCCCTCTTGCGCAAGAGCTCTTCCACAAGAGGGCAGTGTAGACAGGCAACATGAATTTCTTGCTCAAGAAGCCCTTATGGTTAAAATGGCCATCAGCACTTTCTTGCACAAGAGAGCATCCACACTGCCATGGATGCTTTTGCACAAAAGCACATCTCTTGCGCAAAAGCACATGCCAGTGTAGACGCGCTCTTGTGAAAGACTTTTTGTGCAAGAACTCTTGCGCAAAACAGTTCTTGGGCAAGAAGCTGCCAGTGTAGACATAGCCTTACACTTGTGCAAAGTGGATGTAAAATGTTAAAGCAGCATTGTGAGCGGAGAATTCAGATTTGGTAGCATTTTACACCCACTAATAATGGAGAATCAGGCTCTACTTCTTCTACCTCTGCAGATAGCCAAGGCTAATATGTAGCCCCTCCAGGGTCACTGCAGACATTTCGCCATTCTCAAACATTTCCAATTGTTTGTTTTATCTTAGCCTTCTTCTACTTTGGATGCACTGATGAAACTGCTGAAAACCCAAATCCATAGGTAATACTTCATTTCATTTTAAGCAAAGTTTTGTTAAGCCATCATTAAAGTTTTTGATGTTTTGCTCCTAATCCTAATTTAGAAACATCTACTAATAAATTGATAGGTTGTGACATATCATAGTAATTTAGAACCTTTTCATCTCTGCGTCTGAGCGGTGCTTTTAGTGTTTTCTGAAGGCTTTTATTCATAGACAGTATCCCTCTTGAGAAGGTCTGAGTGCATTGTCAAGACAGATATATTTGGTATAAGTTTTTCCTGGAACTGAATGCTTTTTCTCCATAAAATGTTACCATTCTTGTGTCTGCAGTAGGTCTGTTTCTATATTGGCTAAATAATTTGTGTGGCTTCCAGTACATAAGAGAATCCTTTTTATTAGCTGAACTCTAAATTCATCTGTTTAAGTTTAAGCTTGTTTGGGTATAAGATCCTTTTTCTCTACATAGAGATCACACACTAATGAAAGTCATTTCTTCTGTGCTGTCTGCCACTTGTAATACACTCTCCTGTGTACTTCTTGTTTCATTATCTACTATATCTATATATTTGAGAAAATTTGTCTATTTGTGTGTCTGTGTGTCTATCTGTCTGCCTAAGAACTCCTCCTAAAATGGTAAGAGATAGGACCACCAAATTCAGTATAGCATCCTCTTATCACAATTTAAAGCAATGTCAGGCTTTAGTTGTACCAGGAAAATGGGGTGTGTCTAGAATGGGATTGCTTCTCATCAAACTATACAGAAAAGAGACAATCTCACCAGGCTGGTGAAAGGGGGTGGCTGGGGGCACCGGTCCTCTGGGACTGCCCCAGTCCTGAGCCTCCCACCCCCAGGTTCCCATTTAGGGGCTGAACCTGGATTTGCCCGAGCTGAGAGACATGCACTCATTCCCAGGCTGGGCCTGCTGGAGCTGCAAGGGTCAGGGAGAAGCACTTCTCACCTGGCCCCAAACTGCTGTGATCAGAGAGGGCTGTGGCAGTCCTCTCTCTGGCTATGTCTACATTGGCGGCTTCTTGCGCAAGAACGTCTTGCGCAAGGCTTCCTGTGCAAGAACTCTTATGCAAGAACACATCCACACTGCCATGTGTGAGAGGTGCTTTTGCCCAAGAGCATCCATGGCAGTGTGGACACACTCTTGCGCAAGAAAGCTCTGATGGCCATTTTAGCCATAGGGCTTTCTTGCACAAGAAACCCCTGTTGCGCGCCCACACTGCCCTCTTGCACAAGAGGAGTTACACCTGTTAGAAAAGAGCATAGCTCTTGCGTAAGAAGCCCTTTCTTACCATGCTTTACTGTAAATCTTCTTGCACAAGAGCGAGTGGGCAGTGTGGACACTCTGAGGAAGAATGGCCCTTCTTGTGCAATAACCCGCCAGTGTAGACATAGCCTCCCTGGAGCAGCCTGCACATTGAACCCGTCATCCTCAGCTCCATCCCAGAGCAATGATTTAAATGGAGTGTGTACATTTTCATTTTATTTTCCAAAAACAAAATATTGTGTAAAGGACCCAAAGCAATGCCAGGTAAATCTTCTAGTAAGTTATAAATGTCTGCATCTGGGGCATGGAATTTTGACAGGTTAGATCATTATTATTACTGTTTTACATTTGCATAGTGCTAGTGTTTTTTTACCTCCCCACCAATTCTGGAGTAAGGCCCCTTTGTGTATGGTACTGTACATACATATAATGAAAAAACAGGCTGTGCTCCAAAGAACTTCAATAAAGATAAGGGTTCTTCAGTGAATGTAATTTGTCAGTAGTGATAATTGGTATCAAGAGAGCTAAATTATGGATCCAATTTTCCACTCACCTACACCTTTGCAAACCAAGAGTAATTCCATCAAAACCAGTGTAAAATAGGGGAAGGTCAGAAGACTCAGACCCATGAATGTACTCCTGCTGGATCTAAGTGTCAGAACCTCCAGGTATCTTGTGACTGTAGCTTTGTGAGTTTAGAATAGGAATACCCAAGGAGAATCCATACTTTGCAAAGCCTTAGTAATAGTTTTGCTTTAATTTTATTTCTTCCTTCAACAAATCTTCAGTTTCAAAGTGAGCAGAATTTAATTATAAAGGGTATCAGATTGGGAAGAGTTTGTTAATATTAAAGATCTACAGCATGGATGGCAGCAGCAGCATGTTTCCATGCTTCTCTTCCAGTGTGTTCCAACCGTGATTTAGAAATGAAAGGGTCTTTCAGTTTCCATGCGCATTCAAGGCTCAGTTCTTCTGTTCAGCAAAGCAGTGCTTGGCAAAGGACTTTATTTCATGTAGGTTACCAAACTGCCATGAGATACGAAAATACTTTCAGCAACCAAACTGGTTTGAATTATAGGCCTAGAAAGGTTTCATGTTTTGTTACCAGTCAATCCCCTGAGCCATTCACTCCATCTGAATGAACCTCTGTTTCCCCCAAGTAAAAATCACATGTTTTTCACCAGTTTCTTGATAATTTCATAGGACTGCATTGAATGCTTGTTTTTTCCTGGTTCCCCGTGAGTTCCTCTTTGATACTTTAGCATTTAGTCTGAAACTAGCCAATTAGCCCGTCAAAAGATGGGATTTTCAGGTCTCTCCTCCACGTCGGTCTTCTCTCCTGAGCCTCCGGTCTCTCGCTCGCTCGCTCGCTCGCTCGCTCAGTCTCTCTCTCTCTCTCTCTCTCTCCTCCTACTGCCTCCCCCTCTCTCTCTCTCAGCTCTCCTCCGCCTCCTGCCTTTCTCTCTCTCTCTTTCTCTTCTCCTCCCACTCCTGCCTCTCACTCGGGGGACTGTGGAGTCCAAACGGTTGTTTGGGCTCCGCACTCCCCGTGCTGCATGGGGAGCGCGGAGCCCAAACGGTCGCTTGCGCCACTTGCTCCCATGTGGTGGCCTGGCTGAGCGGCACAGAAGTCAGCCGAGTGCCACGGCGGGAGGCGAAGGGGGGCAGGGCGGTGACATTCACGGCTAGGGGGCGGGGCCTGGAGCTGCTGTCACGCCACATGTCACCGCCCCGCCCTCCTTCGCCTCCCCCTGTGGCGCTCGGCTGACTTCTGCGCCACTCAGCCAGGCCACCACGGGGGAGCCCAAATGGCCGCTTGCTCCGCTTGCTCTCCCGTGGCGGCCTGGCTGAGCAGCGCAGAAGTCAGCCAAGCGCCACAGTGGGAGGTGAAGGGGGGCGGGGCAGTGATGTACACGGCCAGGCCCCCTCCTCCCCGGCCATGTACATCACCGCCCCGCCCCCCTTCCCCTTCCTCCGTGGCGCTCAGCTGACTTCTGCGCCGCTCAGCCGGGCCACCGCGGGGGAGCAAGCAGCGCAAACAGCGGTTTGGGCCCCGCGCTCCCCATGCAGCACGGGCTGCCCAGAGGGAACAGCCAGCATTTCAGGCAACAGCGCCACCCAGAGGGAACTGCCAGCATTTCAGCATTACAGACTCCCAGACATTGGGCTACTATATATATGATTACATATCAGGCTAATTTCAGTGAATGTTTTTGTCTTGTGTAAACCCACTGATGTCAATAGGAGTTTATATTATATATATCAGCAAATAATTTGGTACATCCTATTTCTGTTTTAACCTTGCTGCATTTTTATGGTAATTAACTTAAAGGGAATCAGATGAAACTGACTCTATGTTGCTGTGTCAAAGGGCACATCCACACTGCAGCACTATTTTGGGATACTTCCGGTATCCCGAACTAGCTATTCTGTGTCTTTGAAACAAGCCCATTATTTCAAAATATAATGGGCTTGCTATTCCAACATCCCTGTAAACCTCGTTCCATGAGGATTAAGGGACATTTCAGAATAGTGGTTTATTTCAAAATTTGGCACTGTGTAGACAGCGTCAAATTATAAAATAAGCTATTCTGAAATTAATTCGAAATAAGCTATGCAATTTGCATTGCTCAAATTGCGTAGCTTCTTTTGAGCTAGTGGTACAGTGTAGATGCACCCAAAGTTATCTAACTGACTTCCTTGCTCCTAAATTCTTTAGCAGTAGTTTCAATGGGAAAACCTATTAAGCATATTTCCATATGTCTCCAAGAGTACAGCTAGACTATGGGGTTTTTTTTGGGATAGTATCCTGAAAAAACTCCGCCTCATTCAGGGAACGCATTTGCACTTTTTTTTTTGCACTATTGTTCCTTGCAAGAAGGTCTAAGAAATTTGATCCCAAAGATACTTAGAGAATATCACAACATATGGCAGTGAAACCAACACAGAGTGGTTTCTCTAAGGGTGCATTTACACTGTCCTGTAGCTCAAAATAAGATACTCAATTTGAGCTAAGCAAATTGCGTATCTTATTTTCATCTTATTTTGAATTAGCTTATTTCTCAAATTTTGAAATAACCCGCTACTCCAAAAAGTCCCTTACTCCTCGTGGAATGAGGTTTGCAGGGACATCGGAATAGTGAGCTTGTTATATTTAGAAATAACGGGCTTGCTGTGAAGAAGCAGGATAGCTATTTCGGGATACTCTGGTATCCCAAAATAGCATTGCAGTGTAGATGTAGCCTAAGAAATACATTCCTCTTTCCACTCACATTGGTTTCTATTTTCCAAGCATTTTTGCAAGTTCATTTCCTCAACTTTCTTGTTAGCCTCCTAACAGGACACTGAAGGATATTAGGATCTGTTAAAATCAGTGGGCATTATTGGTGTTTATCTCCTTCCAGAATCTTGTCTTCCATCTATTGAAATTTAATCAAATAGCCAACTCTTTCCCTGGGAACTTTCCACAATATTTACTTCAGCATATTCAGGCAGAAGGTAATTAAATCATTTGTGCAGCTTCAGATTCTGCACAACCTTTCTAATAAAATTTCCTCCTCTCCCAGATTATAACCTTCCTTCCACCTGCCCAATATTTACAACTCCAACACTTTATAGACAGAATCTGTTGTTGACAGCTGGAAAAAAAACCAGTCACTATTTATGGTCTGATTAGGCAGGTCAAGATTAATTTCAGCATTGTACGTGGTTCTGTTACCCAATCATTTTAATAATACACTACTCAAGCCAGCAGTGGGGTCTAGGGTAGAATGAAAACCTTGATTGGAGCTTGTCTGCTGATGATTGGAACTCTCTATGAAAGAACACTAATGTAGTCTTTATTTGCATGTTTTGCTAAAGGTAGGGAACTTCTGTTGCTACTTTACATGTAGATATATATGATAGATAAGAAAGGGACTTATTTTGGAGGGGTGTGGTATTATAAAAATGTCATTTTCCTGCAATGATGAGCCAAATTGTCCCGAGTAGATATACCCCTCATGGGGTATTGGGTCGCATGTGACAAATAATGGGTTATGACTCAAATGGCTGGGCACTGCTGTACTGGCCTACAAAAACAATGAGTAGGTCTGTGGCACCTTAGAGACTCATTGTTTTTAAAATTACAGACTAACATGACTATTCCTCTGGCCTATAAAGCAGAGTAATGCTCTCAGAGCAGCATGGCCCAGTGACCAGAGTCTGGGGCGGGGGGGGACGGGACGGGTTGCCCTTTCTCTCAGGGCAGTGTGATTTAGCAATCAGAGTCTTTGGACAGTGTTTGCACACAGCAGTAGGTGTGGGGCAAGGTAGGGGGACCCAGGCCCATGCTACCACATTGGGTCCCAACCCAGGGGCCTGTGAAACTGGTAATCCACTGCCCTCAGTGCCGCCCAAATAGTGGGGCACCTTCCCCATGCAGTCCTCAATGCTGCCTGGAGTGCACCACCACACAGCACTTTAGCAGTGATTTAAAGGGCCCAAAGCTGCTGCTGCCACAATAGCAGTGGCAGAAGCTGGGAGCTCTTGGCCATTTTGTATCGCTGGGTTCTGGAGCAGTTTCTCCCTTTGCACCCCAGTCGGCAGGCCTGAATGCATGGTAAATTCATCCTGTCACAATATAACAGGTACACAGTTGCTAAAACACCTAGATGTTATTCTTGGTGTTTTGTGGGGCATTGTCTGTTGAAGAGGGTCATGGAAAACTGAAGGATCTCACTAGTCATCTGAGCCAATAGAGCTGGTTCAAATGTCAATGCATACTTAGCGTGATGCCATTACAATGTTAATACACATCCATACAAAATTTGCAAAAAAAGCAAAATTTCTAGAGGAAGGAAGAAGTTGTATCAGAGTTTGGTCCGAAAAGGAATTAGACCCCAATTGACTAAAGAGAAGAAATGGAAATTAATAAATTACAAATAAATTATGATAAGATTATTGAAGAGAAACTAAATACATTCTTTGCATTTGTCTTTATGGCTGAGAACATGAGGGACAGTCCCAAACCTGAACCACTTTGTAGGTGACACATCTGAGGAAATGTCCCAGATTGACGTGTCTTTAGAAGAGGTTTTGGAACAAATTGATAAACTAACTATAACAAGTCACCAGGACCAGATGGCATTCATCAAAGAGTTCTGAAACAATGCAAATCTGAAATTGTGGAACTACTAACTGTGGTTTGTAACCTATCTTTTAAATCATCTTCTGTACTAAACAACTGGAGGATAGCTAATGTGATGCCAATTTTTAAAAAGAGCTCTAGAGATGATCCTGGCAATTACAGGCTGGTAGGTTTAAATTCATTATTGGACAAATTGGTTGAAATGATAGTAAAGAACAGAACTGTCAAACATATAGATAAATATAATTTGTTGGAGAAAAGTCAACGTGGTTTCTGTAGAAGGAAATCATATCTCATCAATTTACTAGAATTCTTTGAGGGGGTTAACAAGTATGTGGACAAGGAGAATCCAAGTGGCTATAGTGGGCTTAGATTTCCAAAAAGTCTTTGACAAGGTCCCTCACCAAAGGCTCTTAAGAAAAGTAAAATATCATGGGAGAAGAGGGAAGGTCCTCTTATGGACTGATAACTGGTTAAAAGATAGGAAACAAAGGTTAGGAATAAATGGTCAGTTTTCAGAATGGAGAGAGGTATCTTGTTGTGTCTCCCAAGGGTCCGTACTGGGACCAATCCTATTCAACATTCATAAATTATCTGGAGAAAGGGTTAAACAGTGAGGTGGCAGAATTTGCAGATGATACTAAAATGCTCAAGATAGTTAAGTCCAAGCAGACTGTGAAGAGCTTCAAAATGATCTCACAAAACAAAGTGACTGAGCAACAAAATGGCAGATGAATTTTAATGTTGATAAGAGCAAAATAATGCATATTGGAAAATATATTCCCAACTAAACATATAAAATGTTGGGGAGTAAATTAGCTATGACCACTCAAGAGAGAGATCTTGGAGTCATTGTGGATAGTTCTCTGAAAACATCCGCTCAATGTGCAGCAGAAGTCCAAAAAGCAAATGGAATGCAGGGAATCATTAAAAAGGGATTGAAAATAAGACAGAGACTGATCTTATTGTCTCTATTTAAATCCATGGTATGCCCACATTTTAAATACTGAATGTAGAGGTGATCATCTTCTTTCAAAAAAGATATCTTGTAACTGGAAAAAGTTCAGAAAAGGAGAACAGAAATGATTATGGGTATGGAGCAGCTGCCATATGAGGAGAGACTAATAAGACAGAGACTTTTCAGCTAGGGAAAAAAGATGTCTGAGGGGGGGATATGACAGAGGTCTATAAAATCATGACGGGTATGGAGAAAATAAATAGAGAAAAGTTATTTACTTCTTCCCCTAACACAAGAACTAGGGATCACCATATGAAATAAATAGATAGCAGGTTTAAAACAAACAAAAAGAAGTATTTCTTCACGCAACGATAGTTAACCTGTGGAACTCCTTGCCAGAGGTTGTTGTGAAGACCAGGATTTTCACAGGGTCCAACAAAGAATTTGATAAATTCATGAGGTTAGGTCCATCAATAGCTATTAGACAGAATGGGTAGAAATGATGTCCCTAGCCTCTGTTTGTCAGAGGGTGGAAATGGATGACAGGAATGGGCCTCATGTGATCATTACCTGTTCTGTTCACTCCCTCTGGGGCATCTGGCATTGGATACTGTCATCAGAGAGGTTACTGGGCTAGATGGACTTTTGGTCTGACCCAGTAAGGCTGTTCTTATGTTCTTACAATATATTTTAAATTGACCACACTTCTTTTCTCCTCAATTAATCATTGACAGATACATGGCTGAAAGCAGAATAGAATACCTTTAAAATCACTAATGATTTCTCTCCTCAGGTGATTGTAACTATTGTGAGTGTTATAGGTCTTTGTCCTCATGCCTCACTACTTACCCAAGTGTTGGTTTATCAGACAATCATACATACACACACACATACAAGCACGCACATATATACATACTGTATCTGATAACACATAGTACAACCAGGCATTGCCATCTGGAGGAATGGACATGGGGCTAAGGGTCAGGTAGTTGTGACTCCTAATCTGGGCTCTATCTCTGGGTCAAGTCACTTCTCTCTGTTTCTCAGTTTCCCTATGGGAATATCTACACTACAGCATTACTTTGAAATAACTCACGTTACTTTGAAATAATAAGGCAAGCATCTACACAGAAAGTGTGTTATTTCAAAATTATTTTGAAATAATGGACATCTTATTTTAAAATAATAAACTTTCATTTCACGAGGAATAATGCCTATTTTGAAATTGCCATTTTGAAATAGGATGAGTGTGGCTGGCCCAGCTGTGCTTATTTCAAAATAATTGGCCTCCAGGGCTTCTCAAAGCTGCCCTGGTGTCCACTCAGTCCACACCCCTCAAAACTCTATAACTCCCCTTCCCCTGCAGCCTTTGAAGGTGCAGGCAGAAGGGAAAGTGCTTGTGGCACCACACTGGCCCTGCCAACCCTGTGCCACAGAGCAGCACTCTTCTGATTAGCAATGGCAGACCCCAGAGCTCCCACCAAGCCTCCCAGGGCTGCTAGTAAGCTGGCAGCCATGTCCAAAGCCCTTGGCCAGGGGTGGAAGAAGAGGGCTCCTTCCTGGTCTGTTGTAGAGATCCTAGATCTCAATGATGTCTGGGGAGAGGAGGATAACCTCTAGGATCTCCACACCAGACACAAGAATGCCGATGTGTAGAGGTGAATGGCCACCAGCCAGGGCCAGAAAGGCCACATGCACACCAGGAGCAGGTGCACATGAAAATTAAAGAACTTAGGCAGGCTTACACAAAGGCCAGGGAATGGTGTTCCCAATGAAGGGCAGGATCCTAGTCGTGGTGCTACTTTGGGCAGCTGCACCGCATTCTGGCAGAGCTGGTCAGTCCCTTCTCCGTTCCTCGTTGACTCCAGTCTGAAGATGCCAGTCATCAGCCTACAGGAGGGTGGGGCTTTGGATGAGGAAGTGGAGGAGGAAAAGAAGGCCAGCCAGGAGATCGTCATCTCTCTGGAGTTGGTACCCCCCCACCACCCGCTCAGGAGGTCTCCCAGGGTTTGGATGATCCCAGGGAAGGCCTATAAGGTGAGTTGCATTACTTTCCCTAGACACACGCAGCAGGAGGCAGCGGGCAGCAAGGGGCTGTGTGCTTCTTGCTTGTCCTTCTCGGCCTGAGGATCGCACAGCAGCCTGTGCACATGGGTGCACATGGAGCACCAGTCCAGAGCAGACAGCCACATGAGGCTACCACACAGGAACCAGTTGCTCCTTCTCACAGGGTTTCTGGAGAGGCCTGCCTTACTCCCAACTCTGAGGAGGGACACCTTCCCACCACAAGCCACCACTAAGGAGGCTGGGGTCATGGACACACACAACAGTGCCACACATGGCACACAATCATGCCCGCATTCTCAGGGCAGTATCCACTCCTGGGCAAGTGTGACATGGTGGAGGACACCAGGCCCCTGCATGGGAGTATGTTGGGAGGAAGGAAGTGGAGGGGACCCCAGTAGCACCCTTCCCGGTAAGTCAGGGTTTCCCAACCTATGGGTCGGGACCCAAATATGGGTTGCCATTACATTTCAAAAGGATCACCAAGTGTCTCCCCAGGTGGCTCTGCCCTCCCTCTTCCCCCCATTTTCAAATTGCCTTGGGTCACCAAGTCTTCCTGAATTGTCAAAATAGGTCCCCATCTGGAAAAGGTTGGGAAGTGCCGCGGTAAGTGGTATCTGCCACTCACACACAGCTCCCCCAACATCCTCCTCTCCCTCTTCACCAGTGGGTAGGAATAGAAGTCCTCTCCCTGTGGGACGCCACCAGTGCTGGATCCAGTGCGTGCATGGCACAGAGGGAAGGCAAGCCACCCCATCGCCCCCCCCCCACCCGCAGGCTCCTAGCCTGCCTGGCAACTTCCCATACCTTCTTGTCCCAGGGCAGGGAGGTAGTGAGGCTCCCCTGGGACACCTGTGCCTCTGCAGGATAGTGCCTGTTGTCTAGGCTTCATATGGCCTTGCTCGAAGCACATCAACATCGTCTGACCTGAGACCTTTTGGTGTCAACTCAAAGATGAGGGTTAGGCTTCATGCACAGTGTCTCCTGCGATGACTGCCCTTCTCTCTGTTCTTCACAGCCGGACAAGCTGTGAGTGAGGCATGTCTACCACCTCCTGCACCATCCTCCTCACCTCTCAAGAGCCACCACAGCAGACAGCCCCATGAGGACCTGGAGCAGGAACACATTGTACGCTTCTGTGCCCTCCAGCGGTGTCTCAAGTGGGATGAGCAGGGGCAGGAGGCAGACTTGGAGGAGCACCATGCTGACCAGGAGCTGTGCAACACCATCTGGCAGCAGCTGTCCCAGCAGCAACAGAGCATGTGCACAGAATACACCACCACCATCCACTGTCTGGTCACCACCACTGAGTGATCTAGCAGCCACCACCACCTCGCACCTGCTCCTTCCCAAATTGCTCCCACACCTGCTCCTTCCCAAGTCACCCTTGCCCCTTCCCCTGCCCCTCTGGCATCTCCCCTTAGCCCCCTCTGGGGCCACTAACGGTGGGATCACCCGAGGCAGGCAGCACTCCCAGCCCCACCCCTGAGCCTCTCCTCCTCCTCCCAGGTTCTTTCACCAGTGCCTCCCCAGTTATATTTACCCCCCAAATAAATATTACAAAGAGTTCATTGGTCCAAACCTAAAAGTCTTTTTTATTTGGTCTGCAGAGAGGAAGGGGAAGGGAAGGGAGGGCAAGGGGTGGGAGAGGACAGGTACAGAGGGACTGTGCAGAGGCCCCTTGTGGGAAGGCCCAGGGGAGAGTGCCACAGCTGGCCTTGGCTGAAATTCTCCCTCAGGGCTTCCTGGATGTGCACAGCCCCCTGATGGGCCTGCCTGATGGCAGCAATATGCAGCTGCTCAAAGGCCCTGGCCAGCCGCTTGGCCTCTGCCCCCACCCTGACAGGAACATCTCCCCCTTGTTCTTGCACAAGTTGTGCAGGACACAGCAAGCCGCCATCATCTGGGGAATGTTCCACTAGCTGAGATCCAGGTAGGTGAGGAGATACCAGAACCTCCCCTTTAAACAGCCAAAGGCACCCTCCACCATGATGCAGCACCTGCTGAGCCTGGCGTTGAACTGGGGATCTTTCCTGGGGTCCAGGGATCCCATGTAGGGCTTCAGGAGCCAGGAGAGCAAGTGGTAAGCTGCATTGACCACAATGCAGATTTGCATGTCCATGTCCCCAATCCTAATGGCGTGGTCAGAGAAAAAAATGCCAGCATGCATCCCCTGGAACAGGTTGGAGTTCCTAAAGATGTTTTGAATGTGCCTTCCCCGACCACGCAATGTTAAAGTTGGTGAACCAGCCCCATTGGTCCACAAGAACCTGCAGCACTGTTGAAAAGTACCCCTTCTTGTTGATGTAATCGGAGGCCCAGTAGTCAGGGGCCTGGATGGGGATGTGGGTGCCGTCAGTGGCTCCCCTACAGATTCGGAAGTCCATGGAACAAAGCCGGAGATGATGGGGGACGAGGTAGGCAAAGGTGAAGAGTCTGAGACGTGGCTGTAGAGGGGATCCCCTTTAATCATGAGCCTAGATAGCCTCAGGCAGCAGCTACAGGAAGTGACTACTGTCCTGATGCCCTGTCTGGAGTGCTTTAACTGCGTTTCAGGCTCAATCAGTGTGGATGAAATATTTCGATATAGCTCTGCGCTAGTTAGATGGGGATTTTTAATCTGGATGCACTATTTTGAAACAGTTATTTCGAGAGTCATTATTTTAAACTTACTTCAAAATAACCTGGTAGTGTAGACATACCCTGTCTGTAAAATGGGGATAATAATAGTGACCCATCTACCTCACCGTGTTGTCTTGAGAATTAGAGTCCACACACTGCTCTGAACATAAGAAGTTGCTAAGTGTTGTTCCATCACTTCATAAAAAAATAAAATGTCCAGTAGATTCTCCAGTTGTTGTTGTTTTAAACCACCTTAGGTTAGAACATCATCCTCTTGAGAACTGTTATTTCATTCACTTGAAGTCTTTGACAAGAACGAAAGATATATTGTACTAGGAGGAGGATTAGTGGAGCTTTCAAATCAGAGGCCTTTCCTTTTAAAAAAGAAAAGAAGTTATCCAAACTGGCCCGTCTGCACTTGTCAGTGATTTAGCTTTAAGACCATAGCTCCGAATCACCGAACAGTTACCTGCTTTGCAGTAGTTCATCTTCTCCTGACAGACACTCTAATTGTGCTTGAAGAGAGCTGGTCCACAACCCAGAAGGATCTAGTTAAACAGCAGCTCAGCTGGAAGATGACAGCCAGTGGGCTCCCCCTAGGGGTAGCTGAGTCTCAGTGGAGTGAAGGAAGGAGCTGTGGCGTGTTGCCAGGAAACAAGTCCCACTGTTTGTTCTGCCAGAAAAACATAAGACGCAGAGAATTTTGTTTTGTTTTGTAGCTCCTTGCCAGCACTACCTCAGTGTATTATGAATCCCTGACACTGTTCTTGCTGAATTGCCATGAACCACACAGTTGAGGAGTTAATTCTCATCCTATCAAACAAACTTTCAGGTGCTGTTTTCATTATTGTTTTCCTGCTCTTGTTTCCCTAACTCTGTGCCACCTTCTTGTCGTTCTTAAAAGTGCAGTGGCATTTAAGGCTAGTCAGCCGCTGGTGTGAGGGCAATAAAGCTTACATGAAATATACATATATTAAAAGCTGAAAAGGAAAAACCAATAAAAATGGCACAGCCCACACTCATCAGCAAGTCACAAGTGTGTATGTGGCAACATAAAATATAGCATGGCGCATGGCCACCAGCAAATACACACCTAACAGCTGAACCACAGTTTCCCATCATCTTTTCCCAGCTCTGTAATCCTCTTGCTATAGTGGAAGCTACTCCAATGTTTTGAATGCTAAATGTGGCCTCAGTTAGGTGCACTTGTGGGCAGAGGGCAGGTGAGGTGATAAAAGGTGGATGATAAGATGCTGGCTTTGGCTCAGTCAGGCCCGCTGAAAGGGGTGGGGGGGGGAAAAGGGGCAATTGCTCCATGGGCCAGCAAGTCAAAGGGCATGGGGCTCCCGGCTGCCACTGCTGCTACCACAGAAGCAGTGGCAGCCAGAGCCTTTTAAATTGTCATCGGAGTGCTGCACGACATATTCCAGGCAGTGCCCAAGGCTGGGAGGGGCCTGGTATGGCACACTCCAAGCAGGGCTGAGGCCTGGCTGCTGCTAGCCCTCACCCCTTGTGGGAGCACAGAGCCACGGCCCCACCCCACCTTGCCCACGGGCACCTGGGCTCAGTCTTATCTCTTCCACTAGGGAGCTAGGCTCCCTTGACTGAGAAAATGTTATCTTTAGCTCTCACAAGCCTCTGCTTGGGCACTATTGGTTGCACTGTCCCTCTAAAGTACATCTGCCGCAGAAGGGGTTCCACATGTAGTCAGGCCTCAGCTCATTTAGAGCTTTGAAGACTAAGACCAGGATCTTGACCTAGCACTGTTAGGGATCTGGGCGCCCCTGGAGGGAGAGTAGTACCTGTATGCTATGTTCTCTGCTGTCTTTTCTGGTGAGGAGGTGGGATGCTGCCATGGGCAGTAGGTATAAGAGGTGGGAGAAGGCAATCCCTTCCCAAACTGCCAGGCATGGCCCCGCCCATTCTCTGCCCCAAAAGTATACTGCTTCAGCACGGCTCACCAGCTGCGCTGAGACTGCAGACACCATGTGCTGCCTGCCCCCTCCATGCTCTTCAGTCAGGAAGGCTGGGGCCACGTGCCGCCCACTCTCCCCATGCCTTGGAGCCGTGGGGGGCATGGGGAGGCTGGGGCCACACACTGCCTGCCCTCCCTGTGCTCCGAGACTGGTCTGGAAGCCTGCCCCTGCAGTGGGGGGAGGCTTGGCTTCCGTGTCGGGCAGGGCCTCGTGCAGACGGGGCAGGGCTGGGGGCTTGCCTCCTCAAGCCCTGTGTTCACCCACTACCCACAGATGCTGTAATCTGCACAGGCTGCTGTTTCTGTGTTGCCTCAACCTTCAACCCCAGTGCATGGATTTACAGTAGTCTAACCTGGAGGTGACAAATTCATGAATTACATAGCCTAGATCTTCATCTGAGAGGAAAGCCATTGCTTCTGGCATACTAGAGGGTAAAGAAATTCATCTCTCACCCTGTTGCTACTTGGGTATCTAAGATGAGTGCTAGAAGCAGATCCCATTGCTACACCCTACATTAACAAAAAGAGGGTAGGTGCCTTCAAAGGAGGAGGTGGTTAGTGTCTTACTGATTCTTTAAACAACCCTTCTTCTTGCCAGCATCATTTCTGTCATGTCTGGATTCAGTCTGAACCAGCTACTCTTCACCCAGTTGCTAGCAGGCTCTTACGATCCCTGGAGAATATGTCTGAAGATGGTGGTTATGAATATTAAGAATTCAAGAGCACCAGATCTCAGCTGATGTAACCAATTTATACCAGCTCTGCATCTGATCTAAATTTTGGTGTCAACAATGCAGCACTGGCCAGTCACCAAGCTCATAACATATCATCCCCTCGTTAAGTGGTTTCAGATATTGAAGAGGAGAGAGGTAGCATTGATCTATACAGAAGAGTCAGTAAGAATCTATGCAGGACCCCAAGTCCTGTTGTTTGTTTCATTTTTGTGTGTGTGTGTGAAATAATCTGTCAAGCTATTGCCCTAATTTTAAAAGTTCAAAGGGTATCTCAAGATCTTTGGAAAACCAGGGTTCTTCACATAAATCACAGTATAAAATTAATATTAGTTAATTACTTATTACTAAAAGGTGCTTGTCATTTGGGGCACAGAATTTTGTTTACTTTTGGTGGAGTGGCAAAAGCGCAACACTAACATGGAATTCTCACAGCAGAAATTGTCACTTGTGTTTCCTTATTCCATTGCACCAGCCAAGTGTTTGAGACACCTGGTTCATTTAGCTTCTGTTCCTCCCATGGACTGATAGGGACAGAAACAGGAAGACCACCCTGCACAATGCAGAAAATAACTGTTTTGTGCCAAAAGGGAATGTATGATTAGAATTGCAATGGGCAGGCAATCAGCGAGCCAGTGACCTGAGGCAGCACAATGTGTCAGTAAGAGAGAGCAGCAGCTGAGGGACATTGGTGGCCCACAGCCTCAATTTGTAATGACTATGTGGCCTACCTGCCAAAAAGTTTGTCTCCACCTCTTCACTCTAGGGATTTGTCATTATGTTCCTAACCACTTGAACATCATAAGAAAAAAGAGTCTGCATGTTTCCAGCATATAACCCAAGGCATCTGCTCAAACGAAACAGAACAGCAGACCCTGAATCTAATTCAGAGCTTTCCAAACACCTGTGAGTCAGTTGATGGGAAATTCTCCCTGTCTTCATGAGCACAGATGAGTTTTGAACCTTCTGGGCATTTTAGCAGTTTACCATCTGTACATATAACCTTTTTTTTTTTTTTTTTTTTTTTTTGAGTACATAGAAGTCTTGTAGGAGGATGTAAAATCCAGGAGCCAAGATAAGAAAACATGTTTACACCTGCTACATCTGTTCAAGAATTTCCAGCCTATATTACACTTTTGACTTTCAATCATTTTTCCCCCCTTGGTCAAATGCCATCGTCTTAAAAACATTTTTTATATATTTTTTTAAGTCTCACAGACTTTCCATCAAAACTTGCACAAAACATATTGTAACTGAACAAAATTGTGAAGCAGTCTATTGATAGAGAGTAGTGCTGGCTGCTAAATCTTTTGATTATAATAGATAGTTTGTATACTTAGAAATCATGGTAAGGAAAAATCATGCTAAATATATACATGAAAATTGGTGATTAGTTTTTTTAAATAAAAATGATGGAAGGCCTGGAGAAATATATCTGCAAGCCAAGGTTATTAGAGGAACAATTACAAAAAATATCAGCATAAAAAGAAAATATCCACAATAATCCCAACTGATAGGATTTACTAAATGTTTTCATAGAAGCCAGACACGATGAAATATGTCTTCAGAATGTCACAAGAACATAAGAATGGCCACAATGGGGTCAGACTAAAGGTCCATCTAGCCCAGTGGTCTCCAACCTTTTTACACCCAAGATCACTTTTTAAATGTCAGAACAAGCCAAAATCTACTGCCGCGTCCTTCCCTCAAGACCCCACCCCTTCCTTGAAGCCCCGCCCTCTCTATTCTCCTCTCCATCACTTGTTATCCCCAGCCCTTATACACTCTACACTGCCGCTTTTTTTCGATTCTTCTGTAGGAAGAGGTTTTTCCAACACTTGACCTGTCTAGACTGGACCAAATGTCAGAAAAACCCCTTCTTTCAGAAGCCCCCTTATTCCTCATGGAAAGAGGAATACAGGGGTTACCAAAAGAGCATGTTTGCTCTTCCACTAAAAAAAGCGGAAGAACAAACACATCTCTGGACGCGGAAGAGTTTTTCCAGGATATCTCTGGAATCCTGGAAAAACTCCTGCAGTCTAGCTGTACCCTCACTGGGTTGAGACAGGATGTGTGGGCTCTGGGGTGGGAATGAGGGATTTGGGTGTGGGAAGGGGTGAGAGGTGCAAGCTCTGGGAGGAAATCTGGATGCAGGAGGAGGGGATGCTGGCTCAGGGAGGGGGCTCCAGGCTGGGGAGTGTTGGGGTCAGATGAAGGGTTGGGGTACTAAGCAAGCCACAGTCTTGTGGATGTGAGGGTGCAGGAATTTGGGTTGGGGTATATGAGGGGCTCAGGACAGGGGGTTCCAGTGTATGATAGGCTCAGATCTAGGGTCGGGGTATGTGTGCAGGAGTTTTATGATGCTGTGGCCAGACGGGGACTTGGCCCCAACTGGGGATTTGTTGGCCATGCTTCATTTTTAAATAAAATACTATGTCAAACACAAAAAGTTTCTGCATTGTCTTTATTTATGAGAAGGGCAGGGAACCTGTTTTGAGTCATGGGTCACTGACCCACAGAAAAGTCAGCTGGGGCCACACAAGTGAGATGCAAAAAAATATCTCCTCCAAAAACCTCCCAAGCCTCACTAATGTGGCCCCAACTGTGCTGGTGGGAGCAGGGGACATGGTACTGGGGAAGGGTGCTAGTGAGTGCTGGGGCAGTGGACAGGGTGCCAGTGGGGGCAGGGGGCAAGGAGTGCCCTGCACCTGCCTCCTCCCGGGACTCCTCCCCCTCACAGAGGAGGGAAGCCCCAGTGTGCGCTTCCTCCAGGGACGACTCCCTCTTCCCCCCCCCCTGCAGAGAAGGGAAGCCCTGGCGCATGCCTCCTTCAGGGATGACACCCCCCTCCGGCAGAGAAGGGAAGCCCCAGCACGCACCTCCTTCAGGGATGACTCCCCCCTTCCGCAAGTTGCTGGCATGCCACAGACCTGAGGGAGGGGAGCAGCCAGCACACTTCCGGAACCCCCGGAAGTGGTGTGCAGCTCCAGGACTTCTGTCTACCCCGCAGGAAGCTGGCACTACCTCCATTGTCGCTGGAGGTAGGTAGTGGGGCTTCTTGGGGGTGGAGGGACATGGGGGGGGTCCGAACGCCACGCGATTGACTGGTTGAGCCCTTATGATCGACCAGTTGATCACAATTGACGGTTGGTGACCACGGATCTAGCCCAATATCCTGTCTTCCAAAGGTGGCCAATGTCAGGTGCCTCAGAGGCAATTAACAGAATGGGTAATCATCACGTGACCCATCATCTCCTGCCGCCCATTCCCAGCTTCTAACAAACAGAGGCTTGGGATCAACCTCAATGAAAGAACTGAAAATATACAATAACTACCAGAAAGGTAAACCAATAGACTATATCTGATCAATTTTTTTCCTGAATAGTTGTGAAAAAAATCCAAATTTCAAAGTTGTTTCTGCTTTGGAAGTTTAAAAGACATATTTTTATTTTTGTCCAAAAAAATGGGATTTTTTTAATCAGAAATATTACAGGAAACATTATCAAATGTTTGCATTTAGAGAAAACTAGATTTTGGATCAACACCAAGGGTGCATCTACACTACACCGTTATTTCGAGATAACTAGCGTTATTTTGAAATAACAATGCGAGTGTCTACACAGCCATTCTCTTATTTCAAAATATTTTTGAAATAACGGACGGCTTATTCCAAAATTTGTAAAGCTCATTCTACAAGCTTTTCCAAAATAGCTATTTTGAAATAAGGCCCCATCTTCTCAGCCACACCAGGCCTGGCCCAGACCCTTTTTCACACACACATCCCCACTGCGGCCAGCCCTGGCCTTGGCCCTTTCTCTCCAGCTACGCCAGCCCTGGCCCTTTCTTCCACCTCCCTCCTTCCACCCCCGGGCCACAGCTGCTCCAGCCCCAGCCCTCTCCCCACACCCCACGGTGCTGCAGCTTTTTCTCCCCAGCCATGCCAGCACTGGCGGTCTCTCACCCGCCAAGGCCTAACCCCTACCCCTCCACCCGGTCGAGGCTGCACCAGGCCCGGTTCTGCCCCTGGCAACCAGGGAAAGCTAAGGCTGTGGCACACCAGGCTCAGCTCTGGCCCCGGCGACAAGGAAGGGATGGGCTGAGGCCGCAGCTCACCAACCCCAGCTCTCCATGTGGCTGCTGGAGAGGGTTGGACTGGCAATGGGTAGGGCTTGGCTCCAGGGATGGGACCTCAGGCAGAAGGGGCAGGCCTGGGGGCTGGACTTTACCAGCCCATGCCTACCCCCAGCCTGTGGACGCTGTGATGTGATGTGGTCACTCTGTCATCCCACAGGAATTTTTATATATAAAATAAAATAAAATAAAATAAAATCTAGTTAATTCAACCAGGGACAAATTCTGAGGCGTGCTGAGCTAAATCCTGAAGTCCTTGCTCCATTTTTTGACAGGGGCAAACTTCCACCTCTATCAATGGAAATAAGAATGCTACCCAATGAAATTTGACCTTTTAAACAATAATAAAACATAATCCTGTAAACTGAATACAATATGATCACTTACATTTATCCCAAATCAAAACTTACACCAACAAGACACTTGACAACATGGCATAGTCCTCTACTGGAAGATAGAGTGTACAAACTGCATTGTGTAGGATGACTTTTAACATCAATGTCGTGCTAATTGGAAAACATGAAAAATCTGGGCTACCAGTTCTAAATCCACAAAAGCCTTCACATTTTGCCAAGAAAGGAGCCCCAGAAAGCACCAGCTACTAATAGTTATTTTTTGAAAGAGTTTAACATCATAGTCTCAAACTGAAGAGAAATCATAGTGAAGAAATGAGGGCTTTCAAATGTGAAAGGGTTTTTAAAAAATTTCTGCAAGCAGCAATGATTTTTCGCTTAATTGTGGACGAGGGGCAGGAAGAAATAGTGCAGGGTCTCTCTGGTAACAGTGAAAGACTGCTATATTAGAAGCATCCCTGCCAATGCACAAATTGGCCTAGACCTTTATTAAAATGTACATTCATAACTGTTGTACTCTACTCAGCTGAAAGTAAGTTGCCATTTTGTTGGTCCCACAAGACCTTTCCTATCCTTGACATATCCTTTCCCTCGCATGAGTGGTAATGACTAGGATGAAGTTCCTCTGGTCCCTGCTGGATTGCTTTATCCTGCTCCAAAGCAGTATCTTTTAATAATGCCGTGTTGTTGGGTTCTTTTTAATCTTTAATCTACAAATTAGTTGATGACTTTAAAGCTCTGTCTAAACAGCAAATAAAACCATGACAATTCAGTTGTCCCCAAACCAGATTATAAAAATGGTTCCCATGTATGGTATAGGATCTTTGATGTTTCAGAACTAGGCTGAAGCCTTAAGGTGTACACAAATAGGCATTTGTGTCCACATATCAGGTAACTGCAGGGCAATTGTAAACGTAGCGCCTCATCTTTGCACAAAAACACCAGTTCGCACACTGAGAAACTATGCAAAGATTTGTGCACACAGATGTGCACACATTTTGTGCACTTTTGCATCCAGTAATGGCAAAATTCTGCAGGACTGAGTGGGGACAGTTGAATTTGCACCTAAAAAGTAGTAGAATAAATAAATTTTAAAACCCTATAAAAACTGTTCAATATTAACTCCAAACTAATGACAATGTTCACAGAACTGATGGTTCAGCTGCATTCAGGACTTTTCCTCAGTAGCTTCTTAGGGCCACCTCTTGACTCTTCCTATATTGTCCACATTTCAACTTGATTGGCCACTTTCTCCAAGGCCAGCAGAGCAAAGTCATTCCCCTGACTCACATAGCTCCAGATGGAGTCAGACTCCAACACATGCTCTTCCCTGGAATTTGGCATATGTTGGTTTATATACTCTAATCAATCAGGCTGATTTCACTTAATCCTAATCGTCCTGTTAGGGTTCCCAGCTAGCAACAGCAGAAGCAAGAAATCCCCAAGCAGCCTAATTGACACAGTCTAATTACGTTCCTTCCTGAGATTTCCATTAAATTACTCCCTGAATCCATTACAGTAGTCAAATATATGTTTCGGTGATTTTTCTTACTAGGCTATAGTTAATGTGATATTTGAATTCTATATGATCTAGAGGGCATCAGATCCTGCCATATGCATTTGTTTGCTGTCTGTCCATCACCTTGTTCTAGCAGTTATCTAATGTCTCGTCTATCCATAGATGAGGACACCCATTTTGACTCTCAGCAAACATGGTCATGTCAGTCTAAATGTTGGCAGTGGTTCCTTCCTCAAAGCACTGCACAAACTGCTTGATTAAAAACCTGCCAGCTCCGATCAACCTCTTGTGCAAAGGATATGTCTCATTATAAGCTAAGGAGCTGACATTCTTCTAAAAATGGCTTGAAAAGGTACGCTTTCTTGTCAGCATCACCTTCCCCCCACAACTCCTTTGCTAGAGTAAACTGTAAACAGATCAATTGCGATTCCATCAATCACAGTTGGGCTTCTTTGGCTAATTTGATCACCCTTTCCATCAAATTATTGTTTCTTTTTACCCCATGTTGCTAATCTGTCAATCCAGGTCCTCTAGATTATGCATTTTAGATTATGCATGACCTTAGCACTGAAAACCAGAATGGCCAGTCTATTGCCCACTTTCCAGGAAGTCCATGGAGAATGAAATCATTTTGTCAACAAGAGTTTTCAGATGAAATGTTACATGCAGTACATGTATGTGTCAAACTTTGAACTTAATATTTAAGTGAACAAGACATGAAAAGATAAGCATGTAAATGCGTTTGGAATGTGCATTAAATATGAGACAAACTTTCACCTTTAACTCCACATGGAAACTGAAGTTAGGGCAAAATGAAGCCACCCACTTGTTTAGTGCTGTTTCTCCCCTGAACACGTTACACCAGAAGCCCCGTGATCTGCACTGGCTATCTTTTGGCTTTCACCTATACTGTATTAAATGGCTTGGGAACTGACTACTTAAGAGACATCCCCTTTCTTGTGTGGCACTGCCGCACATGTGATCAACAGCGGCATTCAACCAGGAGCGAGGGAGGGAGCAGACAGCAGGACATTCTCCAGCAGGGCCTTTGATTTCAGTACCTGTTTTCTTCCTTGCTCTGAAAAACCCCTGGGTGCTGATCCTCAGGGAACGTTGCAAAATCCAACTCTTTGGAGTGGTAGAGGGTACATTAGGGTGGGAGAAGGTGGTATATTATGTCATCGATTAAATGTATCTGCTTGACTATTATCAGAGGGGTAGCTGTGTTAGTCTGAATCTGCAAAAGTGGCATGCATCTGACGAAGTGGGTCTTTGCCCACGAAAGCTTATGCTCCAACACTTCAGTTAGTCTGTAAGGTGCCACAGGACTCCTTGCCACTTCTGCTTGACTATGGTCTTAGTTCAGTAAATTTTTTTCAAAGATTTCCTAAGGGGCCACTTAGATTACATTAAAGGCATTTCTTTACTTATGTACACAAACTCAAATAAATAAAAAAAATTTTTAAAATCAGTCAATCAATGGACAATGGCAAATCGGACTGTTGGAGTGGGGTATGAAAAGTAATTGGAAGCCACAGAATTGCCCTCGCTAAAATAAATTAGTTTTATGTATACAAAGAGACTAGCAACTGAAGCCCCTTGTTGAATGTTTATTATCCTAACTCTGCCTGAGAGAGGGTAAGATCAGTGTATTGGTGGCATTTGTCCCATCATGCCCCCCTGAAAAGCTCAATTCCTGGGCCTCTACCAGTGCTGGCACCCATCACGCTGGGTAAAGTTTGCATTTCACTTCTGATGAAATCACCATGTCAGGGGACCCTCTTGCTGCCTCAGAATTCCTTGCAACTGGATTGCAGATGCCTAACACTGCCAATTGATCAGGGACAGTTAAGAAGTACAGTGTGGGCAACAGAAATACACTTGATTGGATAGGGAAAATGGACAAGCAATGAAACTGTAAACAATGTATGCAGTAATGTTAACATTGTGTAAGGCCTTGTAAATTACATGGTTATGACATGACACTTGGGATTGTTATATTTTAAAAATATGGATGTTTGCATCAGATTAATGAATGCCCTTTATCTATAGGGTGAAGCGACAAAGCAGGAGTCTGGCGCAAGGTCAGGTCTTAACTGAATCTTCCACACCTTGAACACCTTATTTTTGGCCCCACTCCAGAGGCTCTTTCCTGATCAGTTGTAGCTAAATTAGCCCCTGCCATATTGTATGTATAGTTGAGGTTATTTTTTCCAATGTGCATTACTTTACATTTATCCACATTAAATTTCATTTGCCATTTTGTTGCCCAATCACTCAGTTTGGTGAGATCTTTTGGAAGTGCTTCAC
Source organism: Pelochelys cantorii (assembly GCA_032595735.1). NCBI lineage: Eukaryota > Metazoa > Chordata > Testudines > Trionychidae > Pelochelys > Pelochelys cantorii. The sequence continues at coordinate 107,045,042 of CM064327.1, forward strand.
AGTCTGCTTTGGTCTTGACTATCTTGAACAGTTTAGTACAGTCCTCAAACTTTGCCACCTCACTGCTTACCCCTTTCTCTAGATCATTTATGAATAAGTTGAATAGGATTGGTCCTAGGACTGACCCTTGGGGAACACCACTAGTTACACCTCTCCATTCTGAAAATTTACCTCAGAATGAAAACATTCCCTCAAAATTCTGATCATCTAAATTTGTTCTGTTGGCATTAGAATACTTGATATTGTACTTTAATGGTGTAGACCTCGAAAAAGAAAGAATATTATCCTGCAATCAGAAAGGGCCATAATGTAAATATATATCACCTCCAGGCATAGCATAGCCATAATATTCATCAGTAAAAGGTAAGAACATTTATGTATTTCAGCTGAATTTTCTCCTATAAATGCATCATGATGGAACTCTCACTGAAATCAATGGGAGTTTTGCATGTAAGGGACTGGCAGAATCAGTGCTATAGGCCAAAAAGTGGTGGGGGGGAATCTGTGACATCACAGAACAACTGGCCAAACCATCCCAAGGTGTGAATTAACAACAGGAGCTCGTGGCCTTCAGTGGGTACAGAATGAAGGGCTGGCATGAATCTACATTGTTACCATTTTTCCTATTGTGATATTTCCCTTATTGAGGAGCAAAATGGGAAAAGCTCCTGTTTCTGCAACGTGATATCATGCTGAGCTGATCTTAGTGAGATAAAGCTTTATCTTTATAATATGTACCACTGTATACTTCCTGGACTTATGTTTGCTAGTGAAGGCAACCCCCAAGTAAAACAACTGCCATGAAGGGGAGGCTACAGATGGTGCGGTAGTGGTACACATTCCGTACACCTGCACGTTTGGCACACAAGTGTCTGAGTGCAGCTTTGCTAGCTAAGAAGACAGATTTATTTTTCTGAGGAGGCGGGAAGATCAGATCACCTCCAGGTGTTACACTGATAAATACTGAGAATAACTCACCAGTCCTCCACAATTCTTCCCTGATCAACCTCATCCTTGAGATACGAATTAGAGGCACAGATATGTTATCTGGGAAGTTGTCCAGATTCATTTTCAAGGAAGTTAGACACTCAACACAGGCCTGCAATCAGCAAGGCTTTGAGGTTTGTCATGGTGCCAGAGGCAGCACTGAAAGGCCAAGATTGGAACCATGTAGCCTAATCCCCAGCTGTGGGGAGTTCAGATAAAATGGGACTCCAAGTTCAGCAGTTCCTAGTTTTGTTTTCCGTTCTGCAAACTGAAATCCAATCAATGAGGCTTTGCAAACCAAAAAAGCTTACAAAATGTGGGCTAAGTCCTGCAACCCATTAGTGGTTACAGAGGAAAGATGTGTGCTTAAGCCTTGATCTAAGAACCAGTGAAGTCAGTGGGAGACTTCCCACTTATTTTGGTGGCCTTTGAATTAAGCATTGCTAAATGTGCAGCAACTGCAGAGCGTGCTAAAAAATGGCCTGTAATCAGCCCCGTGAGCACAGCAACCAAAAAGGGTTGGGGCAGAGACAAGGATGGCTGACTGAGTGGTACTCAGCAACCATCATACTTTGTGGACCCTCATCCCATTGGAATTCCAAGGAAGTCTATAATGCTAGGTGGGACTGGATCTTATGTGTATGCTCCTGCCAGGGTTAGAACACCCAGTCATCTAATATCAGAAGCAAACCCTAGCTTCCTGTCCTGGAATCTCAGTGAAGAAATATCTTGGAGAGCACCCTGAGTGCTTTAAGTCAATGCTTGATTTTAGGGAAAACAGAGCTAACTCTTGTCTACATGAAAAAGTTTCACTGGATTAATTTACCTAGGTTTTGAAACCAGTTTTTCAATGAAAGCAAATCCCTGTAAGGATCGTCTTATTTCAGTTTAAAAGTGGCATTTTGGATGTAGCTTTGCTGAGTCAACTTGACAGCCATTCTGCTGGGCCCTGATGCCTCCAGTGCAGCCCTGAATAGACTACGTCCTAAGGCAACGTTACTGTTCATAATTGCAGGCCCAGGGTCTCTGCAGAAATGCCACCAATTCTGCTTAGCTAAACAAACAAACAAACAAAAACCCAGAAGGAATCAAGGCAGAAGAAATGCATCTCCATGTTCATTAGTTGCCTGCCACTTTTCAATACATGCTGCAAAACTGAATTTTAAGCTGGGGATTAGCATTCACAAGACCTGGGCACAAAGCTAGAACTACTGCTATGACTGTGTGTCTACTTTTTGTTAAAGCCATGTGAAAGTTTACCTTTATTTTCCCTCTTGCTATTATCGTTGTTTTTCTTTCCAGGTGCTGATCACATGGGCATTAGTTAGATCAAAATCACATAATACAGAAAGTTCATATTATCCATTGAGCTCAGCCTTCCTCACACACTACAAGACTCACACACTCAGCGTGGTAAATTTTAGCAGACATGGGAAAGAAATCTCAGCTGAAAACAGCATTTTCCTTTCTGTGAGGCTTCATCAAAGGAGAAAAACAACCTTGTAGTGTTCCCTTGGTTGTGTTACAGAATTTAGTAGCTGCTCAGGGCTCCAGCAGAGACATACCAACCTAACAAAGTGCTTGCAATGTTCAGATGCTAAGCTACCACCATGCTTACGATTTGAAAACTGGTAAACAAAACATTGTTTGGAAAAGGGCAGTCGGGCCTCCAGCTTGGCAAAGGTAATAAAGCATATGCACAACTTTAATCAGAGAACTCTTCTTTTTTTTTTATTTCCCCCACTCCTCCCCCTTTTACTTTGCTCTAGTGGGATGATGCATCCAGTTGGAGCGGATAAACAGAAGGAAGCAAGGAGGAGAACTGCATCTCTATTTCTATTAGCCGTCTGCCGTTTCGATACATGCTGCAAACCTTGGCTTTCAGCTGAAGTGCAAAACCTCTTGGGCTTTTGCCCCCTGCTGTCAGCATGTGAGCCCTGATTTTTATTTCTGGAACAAGCACCGGAATAAAGAGCTTGTCCCTTTAATACAAAGGCAGAGAGAAGGGCAAAGCTGTTCCCAAGAAGTCAGTAAAAGTGGTAATGCCTATTAATGATTGCAGCAGAGTGCTTTTCAGTAGCCCTATTAAAGAAGCTCTTTGTCCTAATAAATACCAGCGAAAAGAGCTTGCTCTCAGAGCACCTTCCCTGCACTTTATTTATAATGAGTCTTCTAATGAGTACATAGTGTTTATGTTTCCTTGAGAGACTCATCACTCCCCTTCTCAGTCTGTTATTTAACTATAGGGTACTGTATGCAGGTCCCCCCACCCCCCCAAACACACTCCCCTATACCTTTCTGCAAGGGCACATGTAACCCCCAAAGGATGAATGAATATTTGAGCAGTTCAGGAAGAGAACAAAGTGTTCATTCCAAACCTTAAGCATGGCATGGCAAGCCCACAAAAGACACAGCTCAGCTCAGAAGCAACTTTCTACTTGTGCTTTTCAGAACCGGAACTCATGCGCTCCAGTATGAATCTCACAGTTTAATTCCATCAGACATCCAGGGCCTGATCCTCATATTCACTAAGTCCCCTTTACACCACTTTGGAAGCATAAAGTGAACTGGAAGCTACAGCTACACTACAAGCTGAGAGTCCCCCTGCTCACAGACACATGCATGTGGTCAATTTCATTGAGCTAGCATGTAGGAATACTAGCCATGCCACATACAAACCCACCTGAAACCAGAGGGTATGCATCCAGGCAGGTGAACTTGTGCTACCACTGACCAGGACACAGCCACGACACAGATATTTGTACTCATGGTAGCTTGATGAAGCTGCCACAAGTATGCATACACCAGCTGACAATCACACTGCAAGTTCCTGGGACCGACATAGCCTAAATAATGTTGTCCACTCTCATGCTTTTATCGAAAGTCTCAGGATATTTATTTATTTATTTATTTATTTATTGCTTAAAGCCTCAGTTCACAATGTCATATGATTACATGACAGCCTCATGTTTATTTCTTTCAAAGTCAGTTTCTAGCCCTCATGGTTGTGGAGGAAAGACTGAAAAGATGCAACCGAGAAGGCAAATTAAAAATAAACCAAAATGTGTTCTGTTTAAAAATCTCATGATTTTAAGTCAATTTTACATTTTCGTCCCAAGCCCCGACTCTGATTTATGCCTGGAATCAGCAATATTGCTTGAATTTATGCTCAGAATTTAATACCTATATATTAGAATGAAGCTCCTTAAGTTCACACACTTCCAGCCAAGTGAATGCATAGGAAATTATATGGAGGTAGAATTATGATCAGTCTGAACATTGTACTGTAGCTGCTTTAAAATGTTTAAAGTATCCAGTAGATAAAGAGGAGAAAAAGGAAGTAGGAAGGCCTGAAAAGAGCACTTTGTAGCTTTTATTTTAATGAGGATTTAAGTGTGCTGCAAATGAATAGACATAATCAGCAAAGGCAAAAAAGTTTGATGAACTAAAAAATGCTTTTAAGTGCTTTTTCTCACCCCTGGAATTTTGTTTTGGCTTATAATATAGCTGAAACTAATATGAAAGAGAATTAAAAACTAACAACATTTGGCGATTCAAAGAAATGAAAGGAAAAATGGGAAATCAAGCAGTACAAAGTTAAATTTTCAGACTTGAATGTCTATTGGTACACAATATGGATTATAAGTGCTCAAGTTTATACGTTTTGACATTCAATTTCCTTCTCACAAAAAATGCCCACTGCTTTTAAATGGTTTCTGACAAACTTGAACCTTAAACTTGCTCCACCTTATTTTATTTCTTTTCCCCCACTACTTCCTCTGTTACAACTTTGTTTTACTTGCTTCTTCATGGTCAACAGTCAGGTCTTAAAGAGCTCCTGGATTTGTCATGGTTCAATGATGAAATTTCATTAGTTTCTGATAACAAGTTAAGTCTGAGAGAACTTATCTAAATTCTCTTGCTACCTTTAAGGAGAAAGGAGACCTTTTTTTCATACTTAGAGAAACAGCAGAATTGGTACAAGGGCAGAAATGTTGACTTTTCTCCACTATTTATGCAGTGTTGTTGTAGCTGTGTCGGTCCCAGGAAGCTAGTGAGACAACATAAGTGAGTGAGGTAAGGCTGGTGCAGTAAGAGATATTACCTCATACACGTTGTCCTGCTGAATTTTCTACACAAAAGGACACATCAGCCCATATTGGAAGTAGAGACAGAACCGTGACAACGAAGTGTGAGATGATGCTCAGATTCTATAGTATCAGCACTCTTATTTCAGCAATAAGTACCATAAAAATCCCAATCTATACATACAACATTTTAAAATCACATTTCAAAACCACATTTGGCTGCTGGTAGAATTGCCAAAGCAAGCATCAAAAATTAGAAAACAACGCAAAATAAAGTCATGATGTTCCTTGACAGCCTGAAATAATACCGACTAAATCCACTCTCTTTGCTGTGGCAGCATGATCTAAAAAGAGCATTTACAACTTTATATCTCTGTCTCTCAGGAAGGGGGATGAGTAACTAAGACCTAGAAGGGTGCAGTTTTCACCCCTTAAATCTGAGGCACAATTTTGGCCAGAGCTCAGTGGCAGTGCAGCTCCACATCTCCCAAATTGCAGACCAGGCTGTTGGCACATCACACTGATAGTTAAGAGTGCCCAGTACCTTACAAATTCAGTATCACTGTGCACTAGCAAGGACCAGTGAATCTTTCTATCCTAATTTGGTAGGTCTGCTGAGCTCTTAAGACAATCAGCTTGTTGGCCAAATTGGTTTTTATGACACTTTCTGTGTAAGTAGCCAGTGCACGTTCTGTGACAAACCATGATACAAAACAGCTTGGCTTAAAATCTTTATAAGGGCTCATATGATGTCTGTTTCCTCTCAAACTAATAGCTTGAGGCAGTGAGCACTCACATGACACACCCATAATGTGAGCTTGTGACAGAAAGGAATTAACTCGTGTAACCAGTAGGGGTGAAAGAAATGTCTTCCACTGAGTTGTTTAGCTGCCCTAGGCCAGATGGCAGGATCCAAAGACTCTCTCTTTCATTTGCTGTGTTTGCTTTTTGTACTTGGGTGTATAAGAGTAAAAGGTTTCCCTTGTTAATTCTTTTTCTGAGTCTCCCCCAGAGCTATCTCTAATAAAACCAAAATCAGACAGAGGGGAAGGACTCCAGACTTGCAATCAACTGTTGATGGTGAAAATGACATTATCTATCCATGTTTGCATTTCATACTGCCACCCAACACCAGAGTATCAGAGTGGCCTCCATGTCAAATCTCTAGCAAAGGCCCAGATCCAGAAAGGGGCTTCAGTATTGCAATGTCACAGAGTTGTGACTGAGTTTCATGGCGCCTAAACTTTAGGCATCTTGAAAAATCATTGGACCGCCACTGGAATCCACAGCATCTGAGTTGGATGCCTAGATTCCTATACTCTGAATAGGGAGAGATAGGTGCCATAGACTGCAATCCACAAAAGCCAGCCTGCTAGTCAGGAAGCTGCCTCAGCTAAGCAATAGGAGAAGTCAAATAGAGAGGTGTTTCCTAAACCCTAGCCCTCTCGTGGAGGACCAGACTGTTGCTTAGCAATCCACAAATTGGAACCCACTGCCTGGAGTCAAGTAGCTTAGGTGCATAAGTAGTTTCTTATGGGCTCTTTTCCTAGCCCCACATGCAGGTCCGCAGCTGTCACCAGATCTGAACCCAAGGTTCTATTCTGGGTCCCACACGCGGGATCCTGGCTGTCACCACAGTCAGAGACTTGGCTCCTGGCTGACACCCAGACCCAGGGCTCTGTTCATGGCCCTGCACCTGGAGTCTGCACATGGGGTCCTGGCTGCCACTGGCCCCATATCAGGAGCTCTGCTTCCAGCCCTGCATGTGGGGTCCTATCCCTGGCCTCTTTAACCCTGTTCACACTTCACACACACACACACACACACACACTCACTCAGAACCACGGCCTGCTCCTGGCCCCAGCTTAAATGGGTGGGAGAGCACAGACAGGACCAAAGGGGCGGGAGGGGGTGAGGAAAAAGTCTGGGGTGGAGACCACTGGATTTCAGTATCCCATTGTAAAAAAAAATGTTCCAGGGCCACTGCATTAAAATACAAAAATGTCACAGCACTATGGACAGTGGGTGCACCTAGGATAGGGGGAGACAAGCCCCCAGCCTCACCCCTTCAGCTGGAGGTCCCCTGGGGGAGCCAAGCCCCTTCCCCATAGAGATAGGCCCCCAGTAACTTCCCTGCACGAACAGCACACGGCCCCAGCAGCCACAGCCTGAGAGCATGGGGAGCTGGGGGGCACACTGCCTCAGCTTCCACAGCCTCAGTGTGGCTAACATCTGGGAATCCCCAGGGGAGAAGATGAAGCCATGCTGAAGCAGGGGAGGGCTGAGGGCAGAGTGTGGGCAGGACTACACCTGGCAGATTGGGAAGGCATTGCCTTCCCCTTCCTCTGATATCTGCCACCCATGCATAGCACACTATTACTGACAAATTGCTTCCTTTCTCATTTTTACCATATAATTATAAATCAATTGGAATATAAATATTGAACATACATTTCAGTGTATAGTATTTAGAGCAGCATAGTATGAAATTCTATTTTGAACTGACTTTGCTAGACCTTTTTACGTAGCCTGTTGTAAAACTAGGCAAATATCTAGATAAGTTGATGTACCCAAGGGAAGACCTCTGTGTATCTCCAGGGTATGCAAGTGCGCCTGGCTGAGAACCAATGGGTTAGAGCATGCAGTTGCCAAAGAGGTAGAAGACAGCTGAACAAGTGATTGTTCACCTCTCAGGAGCTGCTCTAGACATTAAGCTGTTGGATATTCTATGAGGATTTTCTTCAATTTCTCCCTTGGAAGATGTTTCCCTGTGGATAAATAATAGAAGAGGGATTGGAGCAGAGGGATTGGACTCTGGACATACTTACAGCAGGTACCCTGTCTTCAGCTGCCCTTCCTCCCACCTTGTTCCATCCTGCAGCCAAACTGCTCCCAGGATCATCCTACTAACTTTAAGGAAGGGTGGGAGGAAGAGGAGAGTGCTGATGTCAGGGTGTCCCTCAGCCCCCAGCACGCCATCTCTGCAGAGCAGGAGTCCAGGAGTAAGAGATACAGAGGCTGGATGTTGAGTGGCTGAGACCAGTGCCTTTCTTAAAGAGGCAATGCACTCTAAGATTTCTCCTCAGCCTTTTCTCTCTGTCTCTCTCTCACACACAAAATCTCTGTGCCATACCCACAATCACTGTGCCACACAGATACTGTGCCGCACACACTCTCCCAATCTCTGTGCCACACATTGGCAAACATACATTCTGTGTCACAGTTTCTGTGTCTCACACAGAGTCTCTCTCTCTCTTTCTCTCTCTCTATCATTAGCTCCCTGCCTTACTCCCTTCTGCCTGAAGTCCCTCCCCTTCCAGGAGGCCTGGAGCCAGACTGTGACAACTCACCAAAATTTGTGGCGTGGCTCCTCTGAGAAAATTATTGCCCATCCCCGATTTATACAAACTCACAGAATCTAAGATGTGACGGTTTCCCTGATTCCAGATTATAAACAGTCCAACATCAATACTTAGCTACTGCTTAATTTATATCAAAACTTGCTGTGGTGACACAGGCGTGAGAAGTGGGGTGTGGGAGGTTCTGCATCACTCCTAGGCTTTGTGCTCAGCATGGCCTCATCCCAAGATCCCGGTTGCCAACTCGTGCTCGGGGGCCCCACTGTTGCCCATGGTCCTGTCTGCCAGGCCCTCTGTTGCTGCCTGGGGGCCCAGCTGCCAGCCCCAGGGACTCTACCACCAGTCCTGGCCCAGAGCTGCACAGCAACCTCCAAGCAGTGGCCCCAGCCTGTGGCAGTGAGGGGCTCAGACATGGGTCAGGTGGTGGAAAGGGGTTTAGATCAGAACCCCCCCCTAAGAATTGTTCTAGTGCCATTTGAGAAAGCTGTGTCAGAAGTAAATCAGATGCAGAGCATTAAAGCCATTGTACAAGTCTCACCGAGGCTAAGTGAATCACAGGTGTGGTAAGTAACATCCTTTTACTGCTGTTCCAAGTGGTTAATAATTCTTGATTGAAACATCAACAACACAAGGTTTTAGAATCTTGAACCATGGCTGAAAGTTTAAACTGAAGGGGAAGGAAGTCATTATTAATTGTCTTTGGTGCTATGGAACCATAAATGTCAATTAACCCTAGTTGACTGGATGTGTAGATGCTTAGGTCTGTTAATTACCCCACATATTTTTCAACAGGAAATGAGCTCTGACCACTTTTCTGTAGAAAACAGAGGAAGTAATGAAAACCAGAAAGATTATTATCTCTACTTGTAAATATTTGGCAGATGCTTAGATACTTCATCAGTGGGCCGATAGAGACAGATACCCTTTTGCCTGGGATAGCAATGATCTCAAATTCAATACCCAAATATATTGCTCTTCTTTGGACCAGAAGACTATCCATTTGAATTAGTAAGTATTTTTCATCTGTAACAACCCCGATTGTGAGACCACCCACAAAACTTCAGGGGCAATGATTAATAGCTTATCATGCATGGAAACATAGGAGACTTTTAATCCTAAACATGAACCTAGTATTATGAGACCCAAAAATTCAAAAAATCATTATGCAGACACCATGGCTACGTCTAGACTGCAAGCCTCTTTCGAAAGAGGCTTTTTTGAAAGATACTTTTGAAAAAGTCTCTTTCGAAAAAGAGCATCTAGACTACAACCAGTACTTTTGAAAAAGCAAGCCGCTTTTTCGAAGGAGAGCACCCAGGCAGTCTGGATGCTCTCTTTCGAAAAAGCACAGTTTGCATTACATAGTGCCTTTTTTCAAAAGAGCACTTTCGAAAAAAGGCGTTATTCCTCGTAAAATGAGGTTTTCTGCAGTCAAAAAAACTGCCATGTTCTTTCGATTTACTTTCGAAAGAACGTGGCAGCAGTCTAGATGCAGGGGAAGTTTTTTCAAAAAAAGGCCACTTTTTTCGAAAAAACCCTGTAGTCTAGACACACCATGAGACATCATGAGATTGACCTCAAAATGATGAGATTTTTTTAAAACAAGCACATCGTACATTTCTAAGCCTTCTGATTTTTAAGATCACTGTACACAGAGACAATTGCAGTGTAGCCATCTTGCAAGTTTATTGTGAATAGAACACTCTTGGCTATTGCTTCTTTCTGCTAGCCCCATTGAGATTGCAGCTTCACTGTGCTAGCTACTGTACAAATATACAGTAAGAGACACTCCTTGATCGAAGAGGTTATAATCAGATGATGATGATTGTGACATGATGGTGATGATGATGCAAAGGATGATGAGTTCGTGACATTGGAGTTGGAACTGTGGCTTATTAAACTTATCTTCTGTCCCTTAGCAGGGTCAGATGCACAAGACTCAAACTGGTGACCTATGGGGTGAAAAGTTAACTAGTAATGTCTAGAGGCATACTCTGTCCCCAACAACAGCTAATGTTACACCTTTGAGAATCCGGCTTGCTTACTGATTAAGATAAGTTTATCAAATCAAGCCCTGACCTTTTTGGAGCTTACACAGAAAGAATATTCCACTCCCTGAACACAAAGGCAAAATCCCACACATCCTTCCTCTTTCTCTCAAACATACCCTTACATTCTTCTTAAAAAGACAGCACCCCCTAACCCAAGTTAAAGAATAAAAGTCAATCATAAAAACAAATGTTAGCTCAATATCTATATCCACTTTTAAATGAAATTATATTTTGCGTTATAAAACAATTCCAGCAATTACCCTAGAGACCTTATGCTAACTTTCATAGCTACTTTTACTTTTTTTTCATTGCTGCCTGGATCATGCACAAGGTTCAACCTCCCCACACTCTCGCCCCCCAGTGTTCTAAGTCACAGCTCAAACCTATTCAATGTCATCTATAGAACTAACTAGTGAAAGGGAAATCAGATTTGCTTGTACTTGTGAACAGAGAGTTATCATCCCTATTTGGCCTGAGCAACCAGTTACTTGTAGTATTGTGTGTTCCCCTAGAAATGATGGGTCATGAACATTCTGTACTCTCATTTGATGTGACAAATAGTGGTGTGAATTACATTTCAGTAAATTGACATAAGTGAGCACAATCAGGGTAATTTATATACTGACGGGTCGGAGGGTCTGGTATAGGAAACATAGCAACCATCAGAAAAAAAGAATATGACAAAAGAGGCATTTCTGCAAGAGCTGTTTAGGCTATAATACTGCCATTCCATCCTCTCTCTTATCTAATTAAACCATTTTACACTCACATGCTGGATTTACACCAGTTTATGTACCTTTTTCAATGTGTAATTTATCCCACCATTTATTTCACCTCTGAATTTGGTCCCCCATATATAATTTACCAAGCTCAGTAAGCTTCAGTTGGCAAGGAAAAGTAAATACCAACTATTCTTTTCTACAGGACTGATTTTACTTCCATTGCATGCAGACAGTTTCCCTTCAGCTGCCAAAATATGAAAAAAATGGCATTAAACTTGTGTTCTTGTGAAGAGAGGAAATTATCTCCTTTAGCTTAAAATTCACCAGTTTTACTGAAATTTCAACAACAAAAATAAAACCTTTAGCAATGTTAGCAATAATTTGCAGCTCTGCCTAAATCAAATTTAAGCTTTTCCTGCAAGCTACACTTTGAAGTCACTAATGTCTGTAGCAGTATATAGTTTCACATCAGCCTACAATTCAGGTAAAGCTGAAATGATGTAGTTGAGGTTCAGATGGACTTGTAGCACATATCCTAGCAAAGCTAAGAGAAAATATCCAAAGTGATTTCAGGAAACAGCACCCAAAATTCTACCTTTGGTAATCTTACTGAAGCCCATTTAAAACTAAGGGAAAGATTTGGACCAATGAGTTGATTTTAATAAGATAGATGCTTTTCATAATCATGATTACATTTTCAAAGTGGTGCATTGAATTTTAATTAAGTGATGCCCACAATAATGATGTAACAATACTATTATTAGAATTCCGAAGTACTTACAAATTATAACGTATATAGACACACAGAGATATGGATAGTTATATATTGTGTCTATCAATATGTACGCATATGGATCTCTAGAAAGAGAGGGAGAGTTCTAGATATATTGTACACAGGAATTACTTTGCCCACCACTGAAGAGTGGTCATTTCTGATATGGAATGTGGCAGCTGTTTAACAGTGAACAGAAGCACCAACACTACACAACACTCATGCCCATTCATGTTTATGATAGACATGAAGCTAGCACCCTGGACACTGCTTGTGTTAATTCAGTGGTGTCATTAGAAGGTCATGCTATTAAATTAACAATCAGGAGGGAAGGAGCACTGAGCCCAGTTTAAAGTTTGCCCAGTTCTACCATTTCCTTCCCCCACAAACAATGTGACCTCAGTTGAAGTTCAAGTATCGAATCTATAAAGCTTATGCTGCTCCGTTTTAGTCCCCATTTGGAAACATATTCCCTTCTGCAGGATGTTTAATAAGTCGATGGTACCATACCTAATGGTTTTGACCTCATTAACATTACCTCCCTTTTCTTGTTTATAGCCTGATCATAAACCCTCACAACTGTGCAGTAAGGAAAAAATGTTGAATTTTAACAGCACTCCAAGGGTACAGCTGATCACTGATGCTATACCACATGTCTTTCCACAGTACAGTCCTACAAATAGTCCTTATGTTAAAACATAAGCTTTTATATTGAAGTTCTACAGTCAGCTTTCCAGAGGCAAGGCCGAGATCCCTGACACCAGCAAAATTCTAACTGCTTTCGCAGATCATGCCTTTAAGACATGGCAGCTTGCTAATTGGAAGAAAGGAGTAAGAAGAGTATGATAATGGGAAAACATGTTTTTGGAGCAAAAAGGAACAAACAATAAATAGCCCCAGAAGCAGCCTGGCAGTGTTTATCTAGACAAACCTAACTTACTCACGGTGTTAAATTTGTTAGGGAATATGTTGAGTGCCTTCTGCCTACCCAATGAAGCAGATGATTTATTATCCCCATCAGACTATAAGAATGATGGGAGTAGGAGAAAGAGGGTGCAGATTGAGCAGTCCTGATGGAGGAAGGTTAGATCAGAGGAAATATGTGAAGATTATAAGTGATGGCAAAAAAGTCATCCAGTCATTTTGTTTATATGTGCACTCATTAGTTTCAAATGACCAGTGTAGAGGAAACAGACTCTGCACCAAAACTTATCAGTAAGGGGAACACTTTTTTATTTAAATCAAGGCACTTAATGTGATGTGCTGATGGATGGTTGAAAGAGGTCCTTTATTTAATTCCCATGATATTCATCCATTGGTTGAATGTTGCAGAAGCCTATCAGAATAATTTATCTCTGGAGTTCAAAAATATTTCTGAAGAGCAATCATTTTGCCTTTGACATATATCAGATTACCCCAAGTGCCAAGAATTTTTAAAAATATCTTTCCAGGAGAAGATATAAGGAGACTTCATCCCCTCAACCCATACCAAGTATTTTTGGTGAGATACTTCTATGCAGCTCAAACAAAATAAAGGAAGACAAACTTATGAGACCCATAAGTGCCATGTGTTAACATTGTGCATCAAAAGCACATACCTTACTGGGTAAAGTTTTGGCAGTGCTAAACTAATCTGAATGAATAAGAACTCTTCCCACTGAATCTTTGACCAAAATGTTCATGGAAGACAAATCAAACCTTTTCTGAAGTTCAAAAATTTTTTTCCGACATTTGTACTTCCCCACTATTTTTCCATGTATAATGTGATGCTACACCCCCATATTTTGATGGAAATATTTTTTGAATATAAATACGCATAATTCAAATATGCTTTATGCAAAACAGGTCAAATAACCTGTCATTCAAGAGCCTATGATGCCCTGAATGTATATATTCTATTTATATGAATGTATTATTCTTGAATGTGATGTGAGAACTATGAAGTGTAAATGTGTTTATTAATCTGGAATTTCCAGGAAAGCCATTAGTGGCACTTGGAACTTAATGGCCCTGTGCTCAAGACAACAATCTGTAAACAGTTTTGTTTTTCCTGTAAGTCTAAACTGTGGTTGGTCCTATAAAGACACACCACAGTGTGACCATGCCACCTGATGCTGGGATCCATCTTGAATTTGTTATTTTTTCATTAGGATGGGAAGAATGGAACAAAGACTTCTTGCCCTGGGGAAATTCTATGTAAGGAATGGGAAGCAATGAGTGATTGTCTTCAGCTGGCTTTGAATCTGCCTCCCCACTCTAAGAGGATACACAAGCTATAAGACCCAGGCCAGAAAAAAAGACCAACTCTGGCTTGTGAAGAAATGCATGAGGTAAGAACAAGGGTAAGAAATATGATTTGTAACAGCTTAGTGTATTAGGGATAGCTGGTGTGTTTTGTTTTATTTGTGCTTAGAAACTTATTTTGATCTCTCTGTTTTCACTTGCAATCACTTAAATCCTAATTTTTATACTTAATAAAAACCCTTTTGTTTATTATCTAGCCCAGTGTAAATAATTGTTACTGGGGTGGAGAAACAACAGCAGTGTATATCTCTTTTTCATTTATAAAGAGAGCGAACCCTATGAGCTTTCTCTGAGTAAAACTTTTAAGACAGATTTCTCTGCGGGTTTGGTCCTTTTTGAGGGCTGTGATCCTGGATACTGTCAGGCCCCTGTAGCTGAGTCCTCCCAGAACTGTTTTCAGAATCTCTGTTACTCTGCAGGGAGGCTGTTACTTCAACTCTAAGACTTTGCTGGGGGAGACCACAGCTTCTTGACCTGCAATACAGGGTGGTGTGGTGCCCAGAGTGCAGGTGGGTAGGCTCATTGGTATCATCAGCACACCAGGTAAAAGTCTCCAGGTTACTTCTGTGATCCAATACATCACATACACCTTTGCCCTTTGGGTTTCCAACTGACTCTGGAAAGAGACTTATTAAAATATGGCTTGAAAGGCCGTGAGCAGAGACTCTTTCAAATCATGAGATACCCAATCCAATTTCACAGTCCCATGCAGTTCAGGTAGATTGGATTTGCTTTTGATATGCATATAATTCACTCCTTACTTAGGTTCCTCTTTTTTTCCATTGCATTATGGAGCTCAGTGTGAATGAAGTTGTATTAGCATCACTTAGGGCACTTAAGAATACTATATGTGTACAAAATAGTATAGTTCAAACTGCCAGGTCTGGTTTATACAACAAAGTGACATTGACATAAGTCACCTCACACATCTCATTGTGCATGTGTCTACACCCCATTATGGCAACACAGGAATACCACCTCCCTGAGTGGCATTGAGCCATGATTGACATATTGTGCTCAATGTAGTGTGAATGTACATAATGCATGACTTATATTGACCTTAACAGTCCTCCAGCAGCTGTCCCACAATGCCCAACACTGACTGCTCTGGTCACCATTTGTTCAAAAGCTTCAGAGGGGTAGCCGAGTTAGTCTGTAACTGGAAAAACTTAAAAAACAACAAATAGTCTAGTAGCACCTTAAAGACTAACAAAACATGTAGATGGTATTGTGGGTTGTGTCCACAAAAGCTCATGATACCATCTACATGTTTTGTAGTCTTTAAGGTGCTAACAGACCATTTGTTGTTTTTTAAGTTTTTCCTAGTCACCACTGTGAAGTCTGCTGCTCAGGGGCTGTGAAGACTGAAAGCCACCTACACCTTTAAAGCTCCTATGTATTTTTAATGCCTTTTCCTAATTTCCCAGCTTGCCAACTATAGCTTGAATCTCTCATGTGCAACTGCCCAACCAGGCATGCCAGCTATATGCTTTTGAATGCATGCCCGCCTGGAATAGATAGGTGGTATTGGGTCTCTTGGGTCTGGGGGGAAAGAGGCTATGCAAGCACAGTGACAGTGCAGTTGTAGAAATGTGGACATCAATGAGCAGGCTGCATGGCAATACAGGCCAGGAGTAAGACAGGTAGCAGCAGCAGTGCTGTATGAAAGCAAAGGGACTGCTGCAGGCATATCAGGAAGCCAGGTTGACCAATGGTTGATCTGATGCTAAGCTGCAGATCTGACACTTTGACAGCAACCTGCATGGCATTCTTGGCAAAGATCCCACCAGTACCCCACAGAGCACTCTGGATACCTCCAAGGAGCACTCTGGATACCCACAGAACCCTGCCATGAACAGCGATGAGGAGAATGGAAAATGTGTGACCAAGGGTTCCAGTTATGCTCTGAGCCAGGCTCTGTTGGATGCCACTGCAGCCCAGTCAGTCAGTTCAGCCCTATGCAGGGTAAGGAACCTGGAGTAAGTCTGTGAATGCATTTCCCCATTACAACGTTTAAATATCCAACCCCAATAATGCAGGACACAGCTATTGCTTTTCCATTACTTTACATGTACTCCAAGAGGCAGCATTACAACAAAGAGAAGCAGAGTTTTTCTCTCTCTGCCTTGGTTACTCTCAGGAGCAAGATGTCATTAGATCAGCATCACCTAGGGCACTTAAAAATATGCTGATATAACTTGTATCAACTAAAGTGCTTTACAAAGTAATGTTAGATACTGATGGCACAGTAACTAGGAAGACAAATCATGATAGCCATTAGGAAATTATAAATAGTCAATACTTTAGGCATTAGTAGTTGTGTTATTTACAAAAGTTATATTGGCCATGGCACAAGGGTTATCTGGAAAACTTTGGAGAAGTGCTATCATAAGATCTAAACATTTTATCTGGATGGCTGCCACATACAGGAAGAAGGGACATCTGATTTCTCCTCTGAAGGACATTCCTCTAGTAATGCAGCCTCTCCCACCTACTAATGCACTGCGCTGTCAGCATGTGTCCAAGTCCTGGAGGGGAACTTGAACCCAGAGGCAAGAGTGCTACTAAGTGAGCCATTATGACAAAAGCACTAAAAGCTCAATTTCTCCTCCCTTTAAATTACAAATGCTGAGCATCTTTCACAAAGGAAATCCATTTTTCTGTCACACGTAGCATTATTTTCACAGCATACAGTTTCACTTCACCCACCTCTCATTTTTGCTTTTTTTAAAAATCTTTCAAAGGCTCCAGAATTTGCCATTTTTATATGTTTTTAGCACAGCATGTTCATGAAATGAACAACTGGAAGCAGGTGTGAGTTTAGATTAGGTCAGTTGGCCCTAAAAGATTCTACTGCAGTGATTTTTACAGAAAAATGTACGCATCCATTCATGTCTATGCCAGAAGGAAGACGGGGAGCCAGAAGCTTCAAATGCCAAAAGCATGAGAGCAAGGTTCAAGAAAGCATCCGCAGCAACAACAGAATGCCCCTCTCCTGCCCCTGAACTGAAGAGGTGAATACAAACTGGCAATGCTGACAACATAAATGAATCAGTTATTTAGCGTCAGTCACAAATATGTACAAGGGAAATAGAATATCCTGAACATAAACCTTGTGCACATCATGAAGGGTTCACATTTAATGAATATCTTGCTTTTAAAAAGAACTGACAGCCCAACTTTGCTGTATTGTTGTATCTGTGCGGGTCCCAGGATTTGAGAGAGATATGGTGAGTGAGGTAATTCCTTTTATTGGACCCTCAGATTCTGTTGGTGCAAGAGACAAGCTTTTGAGCTCACACAGAGACTTGAAGAACATCTCTGTGTAAGTTCAAAATATTGTCTCTCTTTCCAGCTGGAAAGATATTACTTCACCCACCTTGTATGTGTGGAACATGTGCAGCCACATTTGAAACTCACCCAAATGTAGCCTTGGGTTTGAATCTAAGTGTTTGCAGACTTCAGCCCATAAACATGAAAGTTTCATCAATGTGAAAAAATGGAGACTTAAGGTGCTTATATACTATAATAGAAATAACTAGATAGATTACAGAATAGGGAACTGTCCCTTTAAAAACACATCAGACTCGCTTGGCTATAAACAAAAACAAAGGGCAAAAATAGCCACATACCCTCACAAGTATAGCAGAAATGTGCATCTGAGGAACTAATTGTTTCCAACGCACTAGACGTGAGGCTTGTGTGGAGCAGGGAAAACAAATACAGGAATTCTTAAGGGGAGGGGAAGAGTGTGGGAACCCATAGAACAAACTCACTTCACTTTCAGGAGCACTTGTTCTCTCAGCAGCTTTTGTGTATTATACACATGAACAGATGAAGGATAGAGGGATGTGTTTGGGAAATACAAGTCTTGTGTGAGTGAGTGTCTGATAGCCCTTGTATCAGCCTTGTTGTTGACAATGTATTTCAGTACCAGGGCAAGGGTAGGGGGAAATAAGAACCAGTCAGAGTTTTTGTCCATCCTCCATAAGGAAACTAAACACAGGCTTTGTAAGAGGTTTGAAGTAGTGCTGGGTGAATGGTTCAGACAGAAAGCTAAACTCCCCTGCTCACTGGCTGCTTTTGAGCTGGGACCTATCCCTCTCTCACAAGCTCAAGCTCCAGTTAGCAAAGAGACCACCACATAGGAGCCCGGCTAGAGAATGCAAGCCGGCACACAAAGTGCAAGCCATGGAAAAAGTTAAGGAGATCCCTTACTTTGGGGCGCCGTCACTAGAGAATGAGCTAGCTCCACTGGGGAGGAGCATCTTTAACATTATAGGGAACAGCCAGAAAAATCTGGTGAGTCGTGGTGCAGCTGTACCTTCTAGCAACTAAGCAACTATCTGTTTTGGAGAGAATTGTATACTAATCCAAACCCTTTCAAATTTGGGAGGAAGGGGATGTGAGTGGGAATTCTGACTTGAATTGGCATGCCCCTTCTCTTGCCTGGTTTTCAAATATAGCTGTAATGTCACATGAGCAGCCTGAGACTGCAACCAGCTCACTGATCTCACTATGTTTCCACAATTCAAGGTGTGTGAACAGTTTGAGATTTTGACACTCGTGTATCCAATTCATAACCCTAGTCCTGATTAAGCCCCCAAAGCAATCACAAGCCTGACCCATATCTGTATACAAAATACCACTGCCTCAGACCATCTCTCCTACAATGTTTTAGGCCCAAAGTACGATGGAATTCCACTGAAAAAAGTGATGAGGAGCTGCCCAGAGAAACTGACAGACTTCTGAAGAGTATAATTTCCTCCACCAATTTCCACACTATTATATGTTCATTATCAGTTCTATAAAAAGTTTCTATTCTGCAAGTTCCAAATTTTGCAGAGCTTTATAGTTAGCAGCATCTGAGAAGACATGAAGACATTTCTTTTTATGATTCATTTCCCAAATTATGCACTCCCAACGACTCTTATGACAAATGGTTTTATAGAGCAGGTTAAATAATTCAAGAAAAGATTCAACAATATATCCCTCATTAAAAATGGCAAGAACAGTTAGTGTTAATGAACATAGTATTTGTTGTTTGATAGTATTAGTATGGCTACTTGGGTATTTGTGAAAATGTTTGTGAATCCTGGGAGTTTCACAAGTTTAGCATGAATGACTATTCTTCTGAAAATTCATATTGGAAGAACATAGTTCGCTTTTGCTGTTAACTATTTATTATTTTCTATTCATTATTTTTTATTCCTCATTGAAGAGGTTTCAGGTAAAGCTGGTCAGAACTCGGGCATGTAAGGGTGTGTCTAGACTACATGGCTCCATCGATGGAGCCATGTAGATGAGTTTACTCGGCAAAGGGAAATGAAGCAGCGATTTAAATAACCGCCGCTTCATTTACATCAAAATGGCCGCCGCGCTGTGCCGATCAGCTGATTGTCAGCACAGTGCAGTAGTCTAGACGGGGATCTGCCGACCCCAGAACCCTTTGTCGTCAGATCCTGTAAGCCTCGTTTCACAAGGCATACCAGAGCGGTCGACAAAGGCTTCCTTGTCAACCGCACCGCGTCTAGACTGCTGCGCTATGCCGGATCAGCTTATCGTCGGCACAGCGTGGCGGCCATTTTTATTTTAATGAAGCGGGGATTATTTAAATCCCTGCTCCATTGACTATGCCGAGTAAACTGTTTTACATGGCTCCGTCGATGGAGCCATGTAGTCTAGACGTACCCTAAGTGAGCAGACACATCATATGCCTTACGTAGCCAATCATTCACCATAAATAATGACTAATATACAGTCTGTGTCATGGGGTGAGAGAGAGGCTCAGTCTCCTTTGGATTAGGGATGTAAAAGACTAGTCGACTAGTCTACTATCCGATAAGCATTTGCTTATCAGATAGTCTTTTGACTAGTTGACTAGTCAATACCCCCCCCTCCCCCGCCTTTGCTGCCTCTGTTAAATAGAGGCAGCAAAGCAGGTGTGTGGGGGGGGCGGTACTTCAAAGTGGCAGAAAAGGCATTTCAAAGGCAGAGTTTCAAGGGCGCAGCCATGGAGCTCGGGGACTCCCCAGCTGATCCCGGACTCTGCACGGCACTTTCCTGGAACCCAGGCTCCTAGCGGCATGCAGTGTGAGTCCCCCGCTGACCCCGGGTTCCCCCTGCTGGGGACTCTTGTGCATTTCAAAGCTGGCACGCCGCGTGTAGCCCAGAGTCAGAGGGATGTCCCATTGGCCCCGGGCTGTACGGGGTGTTCCGCATTCCTCCTTTGAAATGTACAAGAGCCCCAGAAGTACCTATCAACTAGTCGATGGAAATTCCATTGACTAGTCAACTAGTCAATTAACTGCATTTTAACATCCTTACTTTGGATGCTACTTGTAGGAATTTCCTATCTGTAGCTGTTACTCATATGTAAGGGTGTATAAAAAACTGCTATCTGATGTAGCAAATTCCTACAGATAGCAGTTTCTATCTGGCCATCAGGAGGGTTGGAGCTCCGGCTGGCCAGGGCTTCTCTGGCCAAGGGGGCGGGATCTCGGGGCTCCTCTGGTCATGAGGGACGGGAGTATTGGAGCTCTGGCCCTGGGGAGGTGGGGAAGGAGCAGAGCCATGGCTAGCCTCTCTGAAGCAGGGCTCTACTGCCCCCCATGGTCTCAGTGAATAGTTCATGAACACTGAGGCAACAGTGTGGCTTGAGCACTGCTTGAGAGACCTGAGTTTTTTTCTTGGCTCTGCTCCTGGCTGGCTGGCTACCTTGGGCAGCCTCAGTTGCTCCATCTGTAAAATGAAGGTAAGTGACCTGCTTTTATAAAGCATTTAAGATCTACTGACAAGAAGAGCAGTGTGAAGTCAGTGCAGGTTTGCTAGGGATAACAAGTACATTTCGGAGTGATCAGAATCAATTTCACATGGTGTTTGGAACAGTAAAAAAACCCGTGTATTTTCACAGCAAAAATATTCCGAATGAGTAATTCAAACAGTTCTGCTAAATTGTTTCTTCTCTCTGTATCTCAGACTTGCCACATTCTGAACATTTGGTCTCTATAATATGTGGTATTAGGGATGAGTAAACATGATGGTGGTTGGGTTTTGCAAAATTCTGTGCTTGCTTACATTTCCCTAAGGGGGTGGGGAGCCTGAAGCAACCCCTCACCTAGAGCCCCAGGCCTAAAGCCCTGGGAAGCTCCCCACCCCCAGCCACAGGCCCTGCTGCTGCCCTGCCTCTGCTCCATGACACCCACCAAGCCCTCCCCCCCCTTCCTGCTCTGCCCCTGCCCCATCCCTTCCTGTCCCTGCTCCACTCCTTTGCCCCTTGCTGCCTCTCCCAAGTGATATGAGCCAGAGGATTACTGGGGGGCTGACTAGGGGCAATAGCAGGGATCTGCTCCTCCTGCACTTGCCACAGCAGTGGGAGGTGGAGCAACCAGACAGCCTGCTCCACCCCACTGCCCGCTGCACTCCGCTTCATCACGGCGATGGAAAGCAGAGTGCTCTGGTCCTGGCACTCTCTGCTTCCTGCTGTCACAATGAAGTCAAGCACAGTGCGCCAGGAGATGGGTGTTGGGATGGAGCAGAGCAGGGTGCTTGGTCACTCTGGCTCCCACCACTGTGGTGGGTGGGGTAGCAACTCATGCTGCTGCCCAATGCCAGAACCCCATGGTAATCCCCTGGGCCACCTTGGGCCCCACCCGTAGGATGGCTGAGGTTACTGCCGTGGGGACTCCAAAGTGCTGGGCTTGGGACAGGGGCCCCGAGCCATCCTACGGACAGGGTGGCTCTGCCTCTTATACTTAAATGGAGCTGCAGGAGGATGAATGTTAACACACATGTTGAAAATTTGTGTATGTTTTTGATTTTGTCAAACATTTTCTCAGTACCTAGAAACATGTTTTCATTCATTTCAACCGTTCTTTAATTTCCTACCTCTATTCCGCTACCTAAATGGGAGACTGAACAGTGCAAATCATAACAATTCTTGCTTGAAAGTAACACTTCTGGAACAATCAGGAAATAAACAAAACAGCAAGCATGAAGTAGCCCAGGACTTTTATTGTGTCAGAGCCAAATGGAACTCAAACCTCAACAATTTTGAGTTCCCTTCTCAATCCAGAACGTACAGTTTTCAATGTTTCTTTCCCCAATCCTGGCATGGTATTTAAAATAATATCTATTAAACTAAGGGCATTTTTGTGCTTACACCCCAGGCTTCTATCAGACAAAAATAAACTCAGCAAGAGAATGATCTTGCACTGAAGTCAGTTGGTATTTTGCTATGTGAGAACCTTCAGTGGGAGTAGGGTCAGGAACAGCATTTTCCCTTTCTGTTTTTAAAGAAATAAAAATACTTTTTGTTCTGATCTATTCAATATAAGTTGAATGCCAAACCAGAATCCTCATTTTCTACCCGTACCTCCAAGTTCTTACCTCCCTTCACTCTAGCTAACTGGATTTTTGGTTAAAGCCACTTAAGCCGGGAAAAGCCACCATCTCTACCACAATACCCACAGAAGAAAGTCCTGCTCTCCCTTTTCTAATATTCTCTCTGGGTGCATCCACACTGCACTATTATTTTGAGATAACTAGCGTTATTATGAAATAACAATGCTAGCATCTATATAGCCATTCCGTTACTTCAAAATAATTTGAAAACAACAGGTGGCTTATTCTGAAATCTGTAAACCTCATTCTACGAGGAACAACGCCTATTCCAAAATAGCTATTTCGAAATAAGGCGTGTGTAGATGCTCCACTGCTGCTATTTTGAAATAGCCCCTCACCAGAGCCATTCTAAGTTATTCCTCCTCAGTGCTTCCTGGGACTCTAAATCAATATAGCACGTCTACATTAGGGAAGCCTGTCTCAAACTAATTTTGAGGCTTCCCTGCAGTGTAGATGTCCTATTTCGGAATAAACTATTTCAGAATAACTATTCTGGAATAGTTTATTTTGAAATAAATGTGCAGTGTAGATATACCCTCTCTTCTTCAAGTGAGAAGCTGGGAGGTTTGCTTCTCTGTTCTTGTACACCAAGGACTTAATAACTCCTCTACGTGAAGCTAATGATATAAAGGTCCGATTCTGCAATGCACTTGAACACGTGCTGCCATTACTTACATGACTGCAAAAACTTAAAAAACAACGAATAGTCCTGCAGCATCTTAGAGACTAACAAAAGAATGTAGATGGTATCATGAGCTTTCATGGGCACAAAACACTTCTAAATACACACAAACACTTTGCAAAACCAAGGCCTTAAAACTAAGAAAGGCATTTCGCCTTAACACACATTTTAGAGTTATATGTTTTAGGGCACATTAGCTCCATTTGCTACCACCCTTCCCCTTGACAAGTACTAATATCACCAGCAGCAAAATCCTTTATGTTAGGCAAGATTTTTTTTCTAACCATTCCAATATGAAATCCCATTGTGTTATAGTGAACGAGACACAAATCTCCTTTTCTCTACCAATACCCAACATTAGCCCTGTCTCTTCATATCTGTCAGAGATTCAATCTCAGATGTCTAGCAATTACTGGAAATTGAACTCAGACAAAACGGAGGTTTTATTGATAGTTCCTCGTCAATTGCTTGCTGGTTCTTGCCTTTCAGAGGTTAGCTTGGAGAATGTCCAATTCTCACAGACTCTGCCCACCAGGGTCAGATTTCAGTGAGATTATTGATTCTGACTTAGCAGTTAAGGAACATATGACCACTGTGACATAAACAGCTTTTTACCATCTCATAAATATTGCTAGACTGTGACTTTCCCTCTTACCTGCTGATATTGAAACATTAGTTCCTTACTTCTGTTGTGGCTCAGCATTTAATACTGTAGTTCTCTGTTTGTGAGACTTCCAAACTGCACCGCACTGCTCCATCCATTAAAGCTTATCCAAATGCTGCTGTGAGGATTATTGCAGGTACCCAGGATAGCTGATATACTTTGGTCTCTGTCACATGAACTAAACACACCAATTGACTCGTGTAAGACAAGAAATTCAGAGGCAAAAATAACAGACTCGTAGATATTTTATGGATTTTTTCAAATGAAAATTCTCAGCAATAGGAAAATTGGGGTTTTGGTTTTTGTTTTGTTATTGTGATTGAGTTGGGCTGGCTTTATTTTTGGTTGTTTGTTTGAGAGAGGGGAACTTGGCCTCTTGAAACTGTGAGAAACTTTTTACTGACTCTCATATTCTGTTCTCGGATTCCTGTGATTCACATTTTTTAAGATGTCATCTTAAATAAGTCTGAAGCGTGGTGTTCAGAAGAGCTGACAATCACAGTGGGTCCCAGCAATTTCATCTGGAGTGCTCAGCGACTCTAAAACGAGGCCCTTTGGGAAAAAGTCACCGGAGTCTCACCCACTTACATTAGCTTTTAATTTGTCCCTAAGACCCCTGTGAGAGGGAATTCTGGGAAACCACTTACCTGTAAAAGGGCAAGGCTTTCTGGGGTCTCTTGGTCGCAGATTGGATGCTATGAAGAATTCTTACCTACATAACCATCAGTGGTCCAGTGCAAACAAAAGTGTCCATATTGTATGGTTTTGCTGGGCTTTTATTGATATCCATGCTATGGTGACAATAAATAGCTTTACAACCTGTCCAAGAACTT
Organism: Pelochelys cantorii; assembly: GCA_032595735.1. Lineage (NCBI taxonomy): Eukaryota > Metazoa > Chordata > Testudines > Trionychidae > Pelochelys > Pelochelys cantorii. Next base: position 107,069,907 of record CM064327.1, read on the forward strand.
TTAAACTAATTCATCCCTGATGTACTATCAATGAACTTATTGATTACTCCAGGCACTAAACTGGCCGAATTTATATTTTTACAGTACATATTTAAGATATATGGCTCAGTTATAGTCAATAGTTCTTGGACATTTTGTATAGGGGAGGTGCTGAGAGCCATTGAAACAAACTGTAAACCTTGTATATCAGGGTGGGGAGCCTATGGCTGGTGGGCTGGATCTGGCCCACTGCTTTATTTCACCTGGCTTGTGGCAAGTCTATGAACCTTGGACCAGAAGTCCCAAACCTGTACCACTGACCCCAGGTGCAGAGTCAATCAAAGAAGGTCTGTGTGCTGCCCCCGCCCCCAATGCCAGCTTCACAGCACCAGTTGGCTGGAAATGATGGCCGATGGGAAATGCAGTGTTGGCGCATGTGGGTAATGGCAGTGCACACCATGGCGAGCTGCCTGGCCCCTCCACATAGGGGCTGGACATCCAGCTGCTTCAGGGAGCAGCACAGTATGAGGGCAGTCAGGCAAGGAACTTGCCTTCGCCACACTGCACCACCTACCAGGAGCTGCCTAAGTTAGCACCTCCCACATCCCCAACCCCTCCAGCCCCCTGCCCCAGCTCAGAACACCCTCCCACACCCTGACTCCCTCCCAGACCCCTCACTCATACCTCAGTCCCTTGCTGCAACCCTGAGCTCCCTCCTGCACCCCCCCACCCCTAATCCCCAGCCTCGTCTCAGAGCCCACACCTCCATCCAGAGCCTTCATGCCAACCCAGGCCCAGCCCAGAGCCCCTGTCACACCCTGAACCCCTCATTTCTGGCCTCTCTCCAGAGCCAAGGGGAAGCTCCAAGCCTCCAGACTCCCCATCACAGGGTCCTCTATTGATTTTTAATGTGGTCAGTGGCTGCAACAGAAAAAAAAATTCCACACCCCTACCGTATACGATGGAAACTACTTCAAGTGGGTGGAGGGGGTACTACTGCATCCCCAGCACCTCTTGGTCTACCACTTATGATTTTCTGGCATCCAACATAGTATCACTCCACAGCAAGAGCAGAGTTTAAAAAATAACAAAAAACTGCATCCTCTCCTCAACACACATTGTACCTCCCAGGAGATCTCTCAGTTCTCATTGAAACCTGGGGTGGTGGACAGCCCTCAGTCATGCCCAGAATTACCCTTAGTTACACACAAACACGGGAAGAGTAGATTTTTACACTATACTACAGCTCATACATGGCTTTTACCTAGAAACATTAATAACTAGAGCAGGCCTAAACAATTCTGATCATTGTATTTTATGTTGAAAAATGTAGTTTTATTGAAATCAAAATTTCTCTAATTTGAAAATCCTGTTTTGTTTCATTTTATAGTATTACAATTAACATTGTATTATTTAAATATTTGTATACATAACACTAAATACAATACACAATATGAAGAAAAGATTGAACTCTACTGAATAGTATAATGTATATATGTTATCAAGCTTTTTGATATCTTAATAAATAAAAATGTTTTGTTTTGTTCCCAAATACAAATTTTCCAGAACATTCATTCCACGGTAAATGTTGAAATTTCTTTCCTCCATTCCAATTCAGAACAAAAAGTACTGCTATTTCCTGAGGGACAGGTATTGGATTTTCTGACCTCTTCTTGTAATAAACTCCCCAACTTCCCGTCACATATGCCTGTTGGTGAGAAAGGGCCTTTGAAAAGCTAGGAATTCAGGATGGCAAGTGACTGTGGGGCATTCCTGACTTAGGTGCTCGATCCCACGCCATTAAAATCAATGGTCGTTTTTCCATTTATTTGAATGGGGACAGGATCAAGTCCTAGGAAACCTTTTGCTGAATACTGAATTTGGGTAATTAGTAAATAAGGGTATGTCTACACAGCAAAGTTATTTTGAAATAACAGCTGTTATTTTTTAAATAAATTTCCTAGTGTCTACACAAGCCAACGGCTATTTCGAAATTAATTCGAAATAGCAGACGGCTTATTTCAAAATTGATAAACCTCATTCCATGAGGAAAGGCACCAATTTCAAAATTGCTATTTTGAAATAAGCGCTGTATAGACGCTTATTTTGAAATAGGGGGCCTCCAGCCCTTCCCTTGGTGCCCTGCTGGCCGCCCTGGCCACAAGGTAACTTCTGACCTGATGCCCTACTGGAACCCGTTTTGGCTGGCCTTAAATGTGATTCAGCGTCCAATCAGTGTGGACACGCTATTTCAAAATAGCAAAAAGCTATTTCAAAATGCATTTTGTGTGTAGACGCGTTATTTCGAAATAAGATATTTCAAAATAACTATTTTGAAATTAGATATTTCGAAATACCGCTGTAGTATAGACATACCCTAAGGGAACAAACATGACCAAATCAAGGCTACTCAACACAAAATGTAGCTTATTTATTACTTTTAATAGTGTCACATCATAGTACTTACGCATAAAGATAAAGCACTTTCTAGTGTGGTACTATATAGACTGTGTTATATTTCTAAAGATAATAGCCAACATATTTGGCAATATGAGCCTCACATCGGGCCCTGCTATTGAATCTGTGCTGAGAAGTGGCTTGAGACTGGAGGTTTATAATGGAATCCGCTTATTTGCAGATCACTAAAGTGAGAAATACCAAGGCCAGTGTATGTGTGTGTGTTTAAATTCATTCATGCTTGCCCATTTCTGAGCAACAGACCCCATTGGGACTTGGGAGAAAAAAGAGCTATTTTGAAACAGTAGCTTTGCAAGTCACTTAACTTCGTTTTAAACTCATGAGTTTGACCAGATGAGGAAAAGAAGCTTTGTTTCTCTCCCAGACTTTGCAACAGCTCTTAAAAGGGGCCTAGTGAGGGGGAGAGAACCCAAAAGCCAGCCAAATCACAGAGAGATCATTGTGATCAAGTAGGGCTGCCAGCTTTCTAATCACACAAAACCAAACACCCCTTCCCTGCAGCCAGGCCCTTGCCCCTCCCCACCTTCCACTCTCTCCATCCCCCCCTCCCCGTTGCTCATTCTCCCCCATCTTCACTCCCTCTTAGTCACTGGGCTTGGTCAGGGGGTTGGAGTGTGGGAGGAGATGAGAGCTCCAACTTGAGTTGCAGGATGCTCTGGGGTGGGGATGGGGAGAAGTGGTTTGGGGTGAAGGAGGGGGCTCTGGGCTGGGGGGCTGGGCCAAGCGTTTTGGAGTGTAGAAGGGGGCTCAGGCTGGGACAGGGACTTGGGGTGCGGGAGGGGCTTTAGGGTGTGGGAGGGCCTCAGAGCAGGGGAGTGGGGTGTGGGAAGGGGTGCAGGCCACCTGAAGTAAGTCAGTGTTTACTTCAGGTGTCTCCCTAGAAGTGATGTCATGTCCCTCAGGTCCTAGACACAGGGTGGCCAGGTGGCTCTGCCTCTATCTGCAAGCACCAAACAATGGGAGCTGCAGAGCCAGCACTAGGGGCAATGGCAATGTGCAGAGACCCCCTGGCCTTCCCTCCACCTTGAAATCATGGGACATGTCACCACTTCCAGGGACTGGTGCGGAGCCAGGGAGGGAGCCTGCCAGCCCCACACCACCTGGACTTTTCATGGCCCGGTCAGCGGGGCTGACTGGAGCTGCCAGGGTCCTGTTTCAGCCTGGTGTGCTGGCTGAAAATGGGACACCTGGCCATTCTATGCTCAAGCCTAAGGCAAGTGTGGGGCTGCAGGCCTGGCTCCCAATGCCACATGCTGCTTCCGAGGCACTTTCACAACAAGAATAATAAATAACACCTTAAAGAGTCTCTCCCATTTAATTGGTTGCCCTATCATCATGGAATACATGGAACATGAAAACAATATGGCCAGCACGTTGTGAGCCATGAATTGCACTGATTGCAGACACAGCTGGGAATCCTCTTCAGCCATTCCCAATTGCTTCATTTCTCCAGCCCATTTTATCATTTGATTTTCCCTGGCAATAAAATAAAAATAATACCAGGGCTTTGTTGCTTTCCCTGGCCCAAACTCCTCCTGGCAGCTTCATTATTATTTTTTTTAATGGGGTAATTCATACACCCCCTTTATCTGTATAAAAAGTCTCCCTATTGCTTACCTGCCTGGAGATAGTCCTCCATAGGGATTCTGAACTCAAACAAAGTTGTTAATGTTTTACAGCATCCTTCTCCTTTCCTGTTCTGCCTATTGCCTGCTATCCTGTCACTGTTTCTCAGACTGTTTATATGCTTCCCTGGTGCTGTGATATATTTTCAGTTAAGTCCTCTTATTGGCTATCTTATAGAACTGGAAACTGAAACCTGGCATGGTAAGTAAGTGAAGTCTTTTTGTGTTCATCTTGGCTCCCTTCTACACAAAAGCAGAGAGAATTTCCCTGCAGGCTTGTAATTATAGTGCTATTGTAGGATAGGGCCTTTTAAGCCAATCATGTGAGATGCCTGTCTTTCTGTATTCAGCATTGTGTGGCTGAAAGAGAAAAGCGCCACATCTCCAAGGTAAGCAGACACATTGCTGTGGGATTCTGCTTCAAACTGAGCTCCTGATCCAAAAGACTCCCACTGAAGTCAATGGAAAAGCCTCCCACTGGCTTTAGATGGCTTTGGAGCGGAGCCTACGGGTGAGATTAAGGCCTGCACGCTACTTACGTTCCATGTACACCACACAGAACAAGATAATTAAGTAAATTAATGAGAATGGTCATTATTCAGTATCTGCTGGGGAAAATAATAGGTCACAATTCCTGACAAACTCCTGTTCATCTTGGGAATAATTCTGCAGTCACCGATGTCACCAATTCTCTCTCTCTCTCTACACACACACACACACACACACACAGAGCTGTTTGAGCACTGCCTTTAAGTTCAAGAGTCATTTTGCCTGCGGCCCAAGCAATATTCAATAGAAATTTTATCCAACTGAAACTCTGGTTTCTGCTGCACCAGCAATGTTGAGTAAACCTGTCAGCTCATCTGTGCATGAAATTCACAATTGTTTTCCCCCTGGTAAAACAAGCCATGTCAAATAAACCCCTGGGATTTTTCTGTTATTCATGATTTCCAATAAGTATCCCAATGCAAGATAGGTGGCTAATAGAGTTACTACTGTACTTTTAGAGGGTCAGCTGTATTTGGCACTATGAAAGGCTGTTGATGTGGCAGAGGTAGATGGCATTGCTGTTCAGCAGCCCCATTCTCTGCGCTGACAGTGCTAGGTGACAGCTTGTCTATCCAAAAGAACCCTCTGATACAGGGATTCCCTAGGTCCTACTGTTCCATGCACAAAGCCAACAGGAGAGAGAGTGACATATTATGAGCTCCCATGTCTAATTTTCTTCCTTATTTAGAGCCAACTGTTGCAATAGAGCAACATCTTGCTAGTTTCATGACTTGGGTCTAGGAGGGCTGGTTCATAGCTCAGGCTGAGATAATGCTAGTAGACTGGTAGTAACAATGGGAAGAAATAGCAAAGGTCATATTAGCTCCACCAATTAAGGAAGGAATTTTTCCTCAGATCAGATTGACAATGACTTTGGGGGAGTGGGATGGGGGTTTCCGTTCTCTGCAGCATGTGCACGACTGTCACTTGATAGGGCACACTGCTGACTTATATCCAGCTTCTCATCTACTGTAATCCCCAGGTCCTTTTCTGCTGAACTGCTGCTTAGCTAATCAATCCCCAGCCTGTAGTAGTGCTTGGGATTCTTCCGTCCCAAGTGCAGGACTCTGCACTTGTCCTTGTTGAACCTCAACAGATTTTTTGGGCCCAATCCTCCAATTCGTCTAGGTCACTCTGGACCCTATCCCTGCCCTCCAACATATCTACCTCTCCTCCTAGCTTACTGTCATCTGCAAACTTGCTGAGGGTGCAATCCATCACCTCATCCAGGTCATTAATAAAGATGTTGAACAAAACCGGCCCTAGCATCGACCCTTGGGACACTTCACTTGTTTGTTTCTAAGCACACTTTGTTAGGGGGGCTTAAATCTATGAAATCTCCTAAGGACTTGATCCAATGGTACCTCAGAAAATGCCTCTTATGTGAGACAGCTGCAGTTGAGATTAGCTGAGGTGCTCAGCGAAAGAGCCCCCTGAGATATCCAAGAGGCGTCTGCTGATGGTGGGGGTCCTTGGCTATGGAATTCTCTTCCTTCTTCTTACAGCCAAATCTCTTAACTGTCAGGTTACTTCACAAGGATTAGAACATTCTGTAATAGTGTAGGGAAGGTCTGAGTGGAGAAGAAGAGACCTTTAGTTTCAGGGTAGTTGTGGCAGAGTTTCAGCTTCTAGTTTAGTTTTAATTTGTTTTTCATTCTCAAGATGGTACACGAGCCCAGAGCATTAGGTGAGCATTTTAACACATCAAAATGAAATATTAATTAAATAAGATACCTATAATATTTCTCTTTTCTGATAATACTGACACTTGTGACCCAGTGGGTTTTAAGCAGTCTGTTTGCTAATCTGATGTAGCTCTCTTTCACTTAGCCCTTGACTTGACCCTGCTGCCTCCACTGTCTCAAATGCTCTTGCCTAATAATTTCCCCTGAGTTCTAGGTGCAGGCTGCACCTGGTGTTTTCTTTACTATCAGGAAACATTGCTAATAGCACAGTAAGGTGGCAAATCTGAAATGAAAGTAATACTGTGCTTTAAAAATTATTGTATATGTGTAACCGAACCATGATAGTCAGAAAAGTAATCTTCCCACATCATGGCCCTTCTCACCCTAAAATATGTTCACTCTTGGATGTGTGCATTCCAAGCCTTTGTGCCCCCAGATTAAAGGAAAGAGTCTGATGTCAGTGGCCACCTGGTGAGCAGTTGGTTTAAATTAAAATGTACCTCGTCTTAGGAATTTTTATATGTCTCTGTCAACAGATCATCTGCCTGCAAAATTAGATATATTTAATGCCTAAGACAAATCTCCATCAAATTACTGAATCTCGGTATAAAGGACAGAAGCAGCAGAAATGGCTACAATTCAGTGAATATTGTCTAAGCTCATCCTGCAATGCTTTGTATACACATATGAGGTAGAACGCAGTGGGCCCTATTCATTTCTGGCCACTCCAGTCAGAGTGATAGGGTCACATGTAGAGTAAAATTGACCATTTTAGTGTAAAAGTCATAGTTTCCACTTGAGTTCACAGTGACATCCTTCATGACATCTGAGTTCCTCAGGCCAAGGGTCCCATGCCAAATTCTGGCTCCCATTGACTTCCATGGGGCCAGGATTTTACCCCAGGCCTTCTCTCCGTATCAGAAGATTATTGCATTTTTGAGTCCTGTTAAAATAATTAGTAATAATCATTCTCTCAGGTGATACTTCAGAGGAATGTAAAGAGGCTTTAGTGTCAATTAGAATTAGGCCCCATGCACTATTATTTCAGAAAATTATCAAATAATATACAAAAAATACTTTGCTATTGAATCACTCTGGAAATCTGAACGAAAAAATAATAATTCTGTTGTGTGAGAAAGGGAAAGAATATAGACAAATGTTTTATTCAAGGATCGCAACGTGTTTTAGAAATGTTAGTGAGTTTAACTTTCAGGGTTCACCCTTTTAAGGTATCATGATATTATCCCATTTCATAGCTTGGGAAACAGAGGCCCAAAGCAATTAAGTGACATGTTCCAAAGTTAAATAGTAAGTCTGTGGAAGAGTTACAGATTCCTAATTCTCATCTCTCCCAGCCCTGTTCTTTAGCCACAAGACTATTCTTTCCTCCTTAGGCTTTTTCTACACTACAAAGAAAAGTCTTTCAAAAGAGGCTTTTCCAAAATTTGGCGCATCTACATGGTGCCAAATTTTGGAAAAACCTTCTCTTTCAACATATCCCTTCTTCCTTGTAAAACGAGGTTTACAGGGATGGCGAAAGAGTGTGTCCACTTTTCCAAAATCTTTTTCAGAAAAGCGTACGCATTCTTAGGTTGTGGTATAGCTCTGGTATCCCAGAAAAGAGCTGCAGTCTAGATGTAACCCTAGAGAAACAATAAAGTAGTTAAAACATACTGTATCTAGGATGAATACTTGCAAGGATAAGAGTACTCTCATCCCTAAATATCAGAAGCTTATAAAAAAGCTTCGCTCGCTTCTTTCAAATGATGAAAATCAGCATTCACAGGAAAGTTATTCTTTAGTGATCACATGCCTTAATCCAGAGCATACCAGAGGTTAAAACAAACAAACAAGCTAGCCAGATGTGTTCACAATTAACACAGACCTTACACATGATAATGGATATTGTTATGCCAGGTTGTAATGGATAAATTGGCAAGTCTTTATCCCTTGTATGTCTCTAATGCAGTCTCTGGATAAGGTCACATTTGCCTGCCTTCAACTACAGTCTTTTCTTCCAGAAACAAATACTAAGATATCTTGATTCTATAAAACAAAAGTTTTTATAACAAGTTTGAGAAATTATTAAATATGAAAGGGAAGGGGGGGAAAGGCATCTGATGTCAGAGAGGGGAGCATTTGATCCCTCTTTTTGTGGTTCCCATTGTAACAGGCCAGAAAACAGTGGGCTGTTTAAATATTAAAGTGGTAGCACAGCCAAATTAAAATTTTTCAATTCTCATAAGTAATGTTTCCAACAGAGCATGAAAGAATAATCAAAACTCCAAACTAGAGAAGAATTTAAGACCCTCTAGTGCTGCCAAGAACTTCCTATATGCCTGCACAAAGCACAAAGCAGAATGTCTTTGCCTTTAAACTTCATGGTCTCCCCTCTTGAGGTCTGATCCAGCTCCACTGAAGTCAATGGAAAAGCCTCCCACTGACTCATACTGCTTCAAATGTACAGTACACATTTTTCTGGTAATCAAAAACTTTCAGTGTTACAGAAATGATTGCACAAATATTTTTTCAACAGGAATTGGAAACATTATGGTCAAAGTGGAGTGCCAATGGAGGATCAAAACTGTGGTCACTCTTGTAGACTGGAGGGGGGAATGTGATTGTAGTTTTGAGTGTATATTCCAGAAATTGCTTATTTTGCATTGCCACCTTTTTGTAGTTCCAAACTCTCCACATCACTTTTTTAAATGGCAAATTACTGACAATTTCTTTTCTAAAAAAGGACCTTAAATGCAACCATCAGGATGATTACATATATGATGATAGGTGAAATCTTAGCTCCATTGATGACATTTGCCATTGACTTCAATGACAACAGGATTTCAATTGTCCATATGTTGACTGATACTGCAGTCTAACAAACTGTTCTTATTGCAGAATATATCTCTTTGATCTCATCCTGCCTCATCTTCACTTCATTTGTCATGTTTGCTCTATTCTTTACTAAATCCAGAAATGTCTTTCTATTTCCGATGTCTTTGTCTGATCAGGGTGCTCTTCAGCACCTATCAGAATATTCCTAATATCTTGTTTAATTTCTATGCCAAAGTACCCCACACCCAGAAGGTACATGGGTTACATTTACACCATCCCTTGAGTCTGCTTTAGTTAAGTGGAGCTCACCCGTTCCTCAGAAAGTTTCCCAGTGTCTAATTAAATGTATACACTTCTCTCTCTATTTCTTTGTTTCATTCACATGTTGAGATTTTGAGGTTCTGTGTGCCTATCATTTCCTGCCTGTACAAATGGAATTCATAAGTCCAGTTCAGAGAATAAAGGGAAATAAAAGGAACTGGACTTATGACTTTTCCCTAATCATCTAAGTCTAGGTTCCAGGACCTTTCCTCTCCACTCCATCAATTGTTAGTAAACATGCATATCATGAGCACCAACTCCTTCCCAGCATTCCTTAGAAGTATGACAAGACCTACTAGGTAAGTCACTGAGTCATTCTTATTGTCACAACATACTCAGCTATTGTTTCTAATGATCAAATAATCTATCACCACAGTCACTCTAAGTTGCACAAATGTAACCAACTCCTGGAGTGACTTCTGGGGGTGCATGAAGAATAGTCAAAGTCCTCTCCCTCTATTGGAAACTGGCTCAGTTTCTGTCTCCACTTCTCCTCTGGTCCTCTCCTATCATGAGACTCGGTTCCCCAACTGGAGGATCAAGCCATATGATAGGTCTATTGTATTGTCTGAACACATGGTCCTTTTAAACTCCCCTCTCTCTTCCTCTCTCTGTGTGGTTTCAACAATTTTGATCTCAAGATACTGTAAGTAGCCTTGAGTACTCTGAACTGCTTCCAATGGATGCATACGTATGCCACTTGGCCACGAGACTTGCATTTCTAAATCCTTTTAGCTCTGGGCCTCAAGAATACTTTGTGGCAATGAGTTCCCTGGGCTAATTAAGCACTTTTAATCTCTAAATGCACTCAAGACAACCCTCTGTATCATCATGATAATCTTTTTTTTTTCCTTTGCTAGTTTACTAGCAAGTTTTACCTGGGTAATACTACTAAATTGAAGCCTGAGGAATTAGTCCTAGTATGCATCTTCTACTTTAATAAGAATGGTCACAACAACTACACACTAGCAAAACCATTATGATTATTTACACAGAGCCATAAGTGTACACAGCTCTTTACAGACATGTAAAAAGAAGATTACAGTCTAATTCAGACAAACACAATAAACATGACAATTATTTCTTATTGCAGAGAAGGGCACAATTCAATTTGGAAGGAAAGAGGTGTAATTGCTATTTCTCAGTCCTACTGTTATTTTATATCCTCTGTTATTGCTCCTCGTAAAGAGTTTCTGTATTTAGCAAAGTAGTACCTTTGCCAGAGAGTTCAAACTCTGTCATAAACACAGGTTTATATACTATCTGAGCACTTGATTCACTTTAGCATCACTGGAGAGGTTTTTGAGAATCTATCCCATTAAGTGGTAGACGGTTGCCAGAAGTATAGCAATGAATGATTCCGAAGTATAGCAAAATTGCACTGATAACATTTTGTCATTATAAAAACAAAGTGGCCCACTCCTGTACACGTAATATTATTTGTATGGAGCCAACTTTCTCTGTCTTCAATAGGAAACACTACCAGCTGTGTAGGGTGGTTGGCCCCATTTCTCGTTGATTCAGCTTTCAAGTGCTCATCTATAACAAAACATCACTCGCCTCATCTCACCCCATCAGCTAACATCGAACAAAAGCATTTCTGAATCCCACACAGCACCTGAAGTCACTAGGTAGGCTCAAGAGAGGATGATGGCAAAAAGAGTTAAAGTGTGGGTCTTATCATTTTGCTACTGAGTTTGCCCCCCCCCAAAGAAACCATTCATAATTATAAAGAAAATCTCTAATAACAACCCAATTGTTGGGGGGTGTCCTGAGAAGGGGAGGGGTGGGGTTGGAGTGGGGGAGGGTCCTCCCCAAGTGCTTAGGTAACCTAACTCCCTGGTTTCTGTCTGTCTATTTGTCTCGTGCTGCAGCTGGTGAGGGCCATCAATGCGGAGCTGCTGAAGAGGCTCGCCTGTCTCAGGGACCTGGACAACATCATTGCCGGGTTTGTAGCCCTTGGCTTCCCGAACTGCAGAGGAGCCCTCAATGGGACACACATCGCAATCCGCGCACTGTCCCATCAAGCAGCCCAGTTTATAAACCGGAAGGGCTACTGTTCCAAGGTGCTGCAGGCCCTCATCAACAACCGAGGACACTTTACGGACATTTGTGTCGGGTGGTAGGGGCAGACACATGATGCCCGCATATTCCGCAACTCCTACCTGTACCACAGGTTGCAGGCAGGAACATTTTTCCCCCAGAGACACTTCGCACTCGGGGATGTGCAGATGCTTGTGTGCATAGTGGCTGACGTGGCCTACCCCCTAATGCTGTGGCTCATAAAGCCCTACACTGGCCACCTGGATGCAAGCAAGGAGCTTTTCAACACACATCTTAGCCAGACTCGCCTCCAGGTGGAATGCGCCTTCGGCCGGCTGAAAGGGAGGTTCCGTTGCCTCCTTACACGCCTGGAAATGGGCAAACGCCACATCCTGGAGGTGGTGGCCGAATGTTGTGTCTTCCATAACCTGGTGGAGAGGAAAGGGGAGGCCTTCCTGCTGGGGTGGGGGACAGGTTCTGATGGTGAGGAGAGGCCATTTCAGCAGCCCTGGATGGCTGCCATCCGCCAGGCTCACCAGGCTGGTGTCCAATTCCGAGAGGCCCTGAGGGAGAGGTTCTCAGAAGGAGTCCACTGACTCTCCCCAGGGCCTCCCCCATGGGGGGTTTGGCCTGGCCCACCCCTACCTTTCCCTCTACAACCTCACTCTCTTCCCATTCAGAACACATAGAAGACCACTTTTCTTTGTAAACATAAATTTACTTTATTAGAAACACTAGCAGTAAAGAAAATGCGTGAACTGTTTAACAAAACTTTCTCTTTAAACTGTTCACCTGTTTATCCACAAAGGATAATCAGTCTGTCAAAAATAAAGATTTTGTAACATAACTGAAATGTCCTTTTACTGGGATGGTAGGGGACTGAAAACCTGGAGTGGGGAGGGAGGCTCAAGAGGGCCGCTGCTTCCCTGATCGCAGGGTCCTGCCACCTTCCTCTGTCCTGGCATTGCCATGGCCTTGGGATCAGGTGGAGAGAGACCTAGTCCTAGCCTGGGCAGGAGCGGGGGGGCAGCTGTTGGGTCTGTGAGGGCTCGGGAGCAGGAGGTGCTGGGGGGGCAAGGGAGGACTAGGGGTGCTGGGGGGAAGGGAGGGCTGGAGGAGCAGAGGGAGCGGGGCCCGTGACAGGGGCAGGCAAGGCGAAGACCTCCCGCATTGTGGCACAAATGTCTGTGCGCTGCTGGACCAGCTCGTCCAGCAGCCTGGTGCACCATTCGGCCTCTGCCTCCATCCTCTGCTGGAGGGTCCTGTTCAGGTCCTGCAGGGCCACAACGTGCTCCCTGAGCGGGTCTGTGTACACATGCCAGTGCCTGAGGGTGCCACGGGTCCGGGATGGTGGTGGGGCGGGTGTGGTGCTCCCCTGTTGGGTAGAGGGTCTGGCTGTGGAGGAAAAGAGGAGACAATCACTGTCCATGTGCACCCCCGCTGTCCCCGAGGGCATGCCCTGGCTGTCAGGGGCTCTCCTTTGGACAGGAGACATGTGACACCGCGTGTGAGTTGGGCAGCGGCCTGAAAGCCTCACAGGGGCCCCACAGTGGCAATGGGGCTAGCTGGCCTCCCACACTGCCAACCCACCCGTGTGTGGTGACCCCTCAAAGCATTCACCTGATGTTCCCTCCCCGCTGTCCACAGACGCCTGGGAGGCCTCTGAGGTCTGGAGAACCAGCTCCTGGGAGAGGGTCCCTGCTGCCTCCTTTTCCTCCTCCTCCTCCTGGTGCAGCTCTTCCGCCTCTCCTGCCTGGTCTTCCTCCCTCAAGAGGGGTCGGTCCACAATGTGGTGGGGTAACCTAGACTCCACCACACGCAGTGGAGTCTGAGCTTCCCCACCGCCCAGGATCTGCTCCAACTCCTGGTAGTAAGGGCAGGTCTCGGGGGCTGCCCTGGGGTGGGAGCTCTGGTCCCGGGCCCTGGCATATCCCTGCTGCAGCTCCTTTACCTTGGCCCTGAGTTGTGCCATGGTGCAGTAGTGATGCCCTTTGGTGGCCAGTCCCTGGACCAGGCGCTTGTAGTTTAGACGTACCCACAGAGAGTCTCCTTTCTGCCCCCAAATGTTATCCTAGCAAAAATCAGTTATTTGGATAATGTTTCTAGAAAAAAGTTGTGTGGGTGATAAGAACCGCCCTATATAAAACATACCTCCAACTGTTTTTTGGTAAAGTAGATAGGGGTGGAAAAGAAAGTTTGGAAATACTATCAATGATTTTGCATTTGAAAACAATCATAATTTTTCAATGAGTCTGACGATAGCCCACTGTATGAAAACTGATCCTGATGTAGAAGCAAATGGCTACCTGAATGCCAAAGTTGTAAAGCAGTTATGTCAATGTGACCTAAACATTTGATAAGCCCAAATAAAGATGGGCTGAAAAATATACACTAACAAAATATAATGTTTTGTTAGTCTGTCTTTGAGTCACAGATACAGCAGCAATTACAAATCTTCTCTTGTGTTTGTACACTAAATAAGTCCCAAATGTCTCCTTCTGCTGTTATTGACATAACAGGTATTTCAGTGAAGGACACTATAAAAGTGTCACAATAAATATTAAATAACTAGTTCTCTGCCACCTTTGCTTCTTGTTGTTATAGAGAAAAAAGAGAAGAGAAAGCTTCATTTTAAATAATGCAACTAGTAATTTAGTAAATTAGTCCAGTGGGCCTTAATCCCAACAGCCAATGTGAAAAAAACTCATCACAAGATTGCACTGTAGTCTAAAATCACCATAATATTTTCCCATTAGTTTCCCTGCCTCATCTGCTACTGATAAATATTGAAAAATCGGACACCCTTCATCCACAAATGTGGAAGCAATCCAGTCTGTATTGGATTGCTCCTTGTCTTTCTCATTGTTGTCTCGTTTGATCTTTTGGTAGAGAAGATTTGATTTGATGCCTATATTTTGTATATTTGCACCTTTGCCACAGACAAATCCAGAAAAAAATACAACATTCAGTACTGCCATTCCTTTTTGTTTTACACTTTCCTTCAGATTTTCTATATGTCTGAAAGTTTCTGAGAGAAATGGATTCCCATGTATCTCTAGGAGAGATAGAATAAGAACTCTCCACAATTGGCTCCTTTGTGTTTTGAGCTGATATTGTATCTATAGAAATAAGTCCTTTTATACAGCTGGTCTTTTTTCAAACCTTATGTTTTTTGTTGTAATCCCTAACAAATCATAATGCAATCCACCACAATTCAATGAATGCTTAAGCCTACTCTATGTTGCCTCAAACAATTGCCATTCTTAAAGATGCTGATGAATACTTATTTTCATTCCATCTGTTACTTCAACAGTGCATTGTGTAACTACAGCAAATGTATTAACTAGACTATATCCTCCAGTTGCTTATCATGGGAAGAAGGGAAAATATTTCATTTACCATAGCTTTCTTTCAGCCATTGAAATTTCAGCTATTTCAAATGCAGCAGTCCAAGCCAAACATTCATTAAAATATTCATTTTAAAATATCTGTGTGAGTATTATTTGCACTAAAAGGACATCTAGACATTTTAAGAAATATGAAATTCATCCCTTTTAGTCAAGTTAAGATCTCACAAACAGTGGATATTCCAAATTTCAAATATGCTCATTATAGTTTGCTCAGAACCCAAGTGCTCTGGCGTACATAATTCCTGAGAAAGCAGTTCTTCTGGCAGATTAAGGGAACAGTTTGCTTTAGCCTCAGGCCATTAACATTTTAATAAAATGATCGTCAACTGTGATAACACAACTTTAGGGGACTTTATCTATTATTAACCTTATTAAGTAACAAGTTTATTTTTGCTGACAAGGAGGTTTTTTCAGCTCTTATCAAGATTGATTCTATTTTTTTATTTCTTGTTCAATTAAAGTTGGATTCATTGGCTAAATGTATGTTTTACAAATCTGTTTGTTTTCCTCCGTAATGCTTCTATAAATGGTTGTGTAAGCAAAACACGTTGCATCAGCTATGTTGTGATTCACATTTAGTTAGGGAAAATTCATGTATTCCTGTTCATCAGCTATTCTAATAGCAGTGAACCTCAATTCTCCACATCCCAGTTTCTCTAGTACTGGGTTTCTCAAAACAATATTTCACCCCCCTGAATCTAAAATGCATATAGAAATTGAAATTCATTTAACTAGATCTCTGGTTAAGCAGAGTTGCAGATAACTGCCACATTGAAGTTGCCAGTGTATAATGTAAGTAACAGACACTTTCACCCATTTGGAATTACAGTACAAACATGTCTTAGTTCTTATTTTGCTAGATATTGAGCATATCCTATCTGATACAGACAGCCCTCACCATCCATAGATTTCTCAGTACCTTGCAGGTGAGGGATGAACCACTTCTGAAAGAAACTTCTCAGTTCCAACACTAACGGTGTGTCTACACAGCAAAGTTATTTCGGAATAACAGCCATTATTCTGAAATAACTATGCGACCATCTACACGGCAATTCCGTAAATTTGAAATAATTTCGAAACAACAGATGACTTATTCCGACTTCTGTAAACCTCATCCTACGAAGAATAACACCTATTCCAAAATAGCTATTTTGAAATAAGGCGTGTGTAGATGCTCCTCTTCTGCTATTTCAAAATAGCCCTCACCAGGGCCATTCTAAGTTATTCCTCCTGGGGCTCTAAATGGAGGTAGCATGTCTATATTAGGGAAGCCTGCCTCAAACTAATTTTGAGGCTTCCCTGCTGTGTAGATGTCCTATTTCGAAATAAACTATTTTGGAATAACTATTCCGGAATATCTTATTCCGAAATAACTGTGCAGCGTAAATGTAGCTTACTATAACCCTCCCACCTAATAAATCCTTTGCCTATTTCCAGACACAAACTCAGTCGGAAGCTTTTAGGAGATTTAGGAGTTCCTTCCAACCCTTATTTCCACATAACTTTGCATTTCCAGATTCTTCTTGTGGTTGAGACAGGAAGTACTGAGTTTTTAGAAAAAAAGTCTATCCTGTCTCTGTTTTTTGGTCTCAATTTGATGGGATAAGCCTATGGATGCGTATGTGCAAGGACTCCATATTATTTCTGGTTCACCCTTGACTACCCAGGAATAGAGCTAGTGTTAGTAATGGAAGAAAAGGAGGGAAATCTTGACTTAGTCGTGGTAAAAAAAAAATTAGAGCTGAGAATTTATTTTTTAAAAGGCAAAAATTCACATTGTCTAAAAAACAAAATACCAGCTATTTTGGACTATGCATTTAAAGCTCTTTAGTAGAAATTAACGATTTAAATCAGGGCCAGTGACTGGGGGGACAAAAGGGGTGCTTTAAAAGGGCCCAGGGCTCCCATCTGCTACTGCAGCAGTGTCCAGAGCCCCCAGCACTTTAAATTAGAGCGCAGAGCAGCTCTGGCTGGGGGAAGGCTCTTAGTTCCATACCTTCCAGATGCCTGGAGCTGGTCCCCCGCACCTTGCCCAGAGGTCTGGCAATTCTATCAGCAGTTCTAATTTAAATAAAGTGAAAAACTAACAGAACAGGCTTCTTTCCCAGATATTGGATATAACTATCTCCCCATAGAGTTCATGAAAGCTCTCACTTTAAGAGTTGTAAAGCCAATGATTTTATTATGAAAAGACCATACAAATAGGTTATTAATTACAAGCGTCATGACTATGACAACTCCACAGCTTTACTCAAAACATTTTCCTTTCAAGTTACTGTATGTAAAATGTTCAATTTATTGAGGAAGGTCTTTTGGCAGAGGATTAAAGGTCTGAAGATCTGGGTTCCAGTCCCAATACCATCACAAGTTTTCTCTGTGATCCTGGGAAAAATCACTCATCCTCACTTTTCCCTTCTGTTGAACTAGGGATAACAATACCTCAGTTTTGTAGGGTTACTTTCGTTCGTGTTTCTAAAGCTCTTTGAAATCCTCAGGTAAAAAATGACCCAGAGGTATAAATCAAACTCCAATATCTCCTCTCCCAAACTTTGTTAAAATTTATATCTGAATCTATGGCTGTTCCCCTCTCTCGCTGTATTGTCCTTTCTATGAATTATAGAGAAATTTGAAACCAAACCGAAACTTTGTGGCCCATCACTATTTATGTTATTCTTGCTATGAATTAATGTACCCAGTGCTACTTTGGGGGTGCGGCTTATTTGGCTCTATTACAGTGGTAGGCATCCTGCAGCCAGAGGGCTGCATGTTGTCCATTGGGGTCTATGTGTGGCCCATGAGACATTTTGTTTACTGTTGTTCATGCACAGAGTCACCAGGTTCTGCTGGTTTTTGTCCACATCCGTTTTTTTCCCCACCAGTGTTCCTAAAGTGACACGCACTTAAAGCAAGGGCCCATGAAATGAGCTGTGTGCTGACTGCATACAACATGGCCTGTGAGAGCACACCCCACAAATTCTAGATTTGCAAGCACAATTAGCAAAACTACCCTATTCCCGGAGACCATCTTGATTACGACAGTCTTGGGGCCCACTGAGATGAAGGAGGGCCGCTTATGCGGCCCACTCACAAGCCGAGGTTACCCTTCACTGTTCTACCATGAGACCTCTCCAGAAATGACATCAGATAGAGATTGTTTCGAGTTCTTCACCTGAAATTCTTTGGTGTCGAGAGAGACCAATAAGGGACAGGTACAACTTCTAATCCATTTCCACCTTTAATAGTATTTGCTTCTTAAAATATCATTCCAGTGAAATCACACCTACAATTTCAAACAATCACTTATAGTTAATTCATCTCCTCCTTTATTGCCCACCAAAGAACAGGTAGCACTAGCAGAGTACAACAAGCTCCACTGAGACAGCAATCATCCATTTCCACATAATATACCAGTTAGATCTAGTTTGCCTAATTATCCCATTAACCTGTTCCTAAAGATCCAATTATTCCAGCTGTGAGTGATTCAGTAAGGGGCAACTGCTACAGACACCAGCTATGGGATGTGTGTCTTCCTTATCAGAAGCATTTGTAACTGCCTGAGTCTAATGTTCAGTGAGAAGCTCCTCAGGGACCTATCCCAATGATTCTGAATGAATAAGATTCTTTTTGCTTTCCTTTGTTAAAGTGAAATTGGGTTAGTGTCTTTGACCATTGAAAATGTGAGTCAGAATCCTGTTTTATGTGGAAAATGACAATGAGTACCAAAGATTCCACATATCAACACAACTGGAAAGACCCTCCCCAACCCCTCCCCTGAAAAAAGTGGTTTCATATGTAACCCTTGCTTGTCCCCTACATGGGCAAGAAAATGGGCCCAGTGTGAAGAAGTAGTGCTTATGATTTCTCTCATATAGATGAGTTAATGATAGAGATAAGAGACCCTCCATCTATGGCTTCTTTCTTGATTACACAAGGGATGGTGCATATACAACTTTTTCAAACAGAAGTTTGTGACAGTATACATCACTCCAGAAGCCAATAGCTAGAGGAACAGAGGGAGAAAACCAAAGGGAGGTTCCTTCTAGTTGTAGTATTCTATGATTCTATGAATATATTTGACGCTTGAGAGGCTCATTCTTGAAGCCCTTTTTGCTGACAACTGTGTACTTATGACACATGAGGAATCTCATCTCCAGCTTATCGTCAACAAGTTTGCTGAAGCCACTCATCCCTTTGGTTTTACCATCAGCCTAGGAAAGACCGAGGTACTGTTTCAGCCTGCTCCAGAATCTGCTGTTCTCCCCCCTTCAATCTCTATTGGAGGAACAGAGTTAAAAACAGTGGACGAGTTTAAGTACCTCGGCAGTGTGATAGCCAATGATGGCTTCCTTGACAAAGAAATCAATGCCAGGATCTGCAAAGCCAATCAGGCATTAGGACATCTGAGAGCACAAGTATTGAATCAGCACAATATTTGACAGTCCACTAAACTGAAAGTGTACAGGGCTGTAGTCTTGACCAGTCTCCTGCATGGATGTAAAGCCTGGACCTTGTACAGAAAACATGTGAAACTACTGGAGCACTTCCACACACGCAGCCTGAGTGCGCATCATTACTGCACATTCGATGGCAGGACAGAGTCACGAACTTGGAAGTCCTTGACAGAGCAGGAACTACAAGCATTGAAGCCGTGATTCTGAAAGCCCAGCTTTGCTGGACAGGGCACGTCATTCGAATGGAGGAGTCAAGAATTCCTAAGCAAATCCTCTATGGTGAACTCTCCCAGGGCAAAAGGAATCAAGGTAGGCCTCGCAAGAGGTATAAAGACTGCGTAAAGGCCAACATTGCTCATGCTGGATTAAAGCCAAAGCAGCTAGAGAAGCATGCAGAAGACCGAACAGGTTGGCATGCTCTCATACGACACGTGTGTGACAACTTCGAAGAGCAGCGACGCATATGCCTGATTGATGCTCATGAGAGGAGAAAAGCAACAGTAGCAGCTACACCGACAGAGCCAGGACAATTCCTTTGCCCCCACTGTTAATGCCCATGCCATTCAAGGCTTGGACTCCTCAGCCACATGCGAGTCCACAGCTGATGAGCCTGTGCAAAGCCTGTCATCGTCGGACACGACGGACTACCAAATTTGAGCTCACAGACAAGGGTTATAAAATGAGGGTAGAAAAGAACAAGGGATATAATATAAAACTCCAAGTGATAAAAAAGAATCACATGCTACATTCTAATTTGGTTAATATTAAGATGCAAACAACATGTGTAAATTAGAGTTGGACAAATAACTGATTTTTGGATTTGAGGGCAGTCCAAAAAGTGGTTTGGATCAACCCAAAATTTTTTGGGGTGTCAGAAAAGTCAGAAAAAAATGTTACTTAGAGTCAAAGAGTGTGTCCGACTTTTGGCATTTTTAGTAAAAAGAAAGGAAAGGAAAGGCTAGATTCACAAAATGTTCCCCACCCCATTTTACCAATAGGCTATTGGTTAGGGTACTCACCTGGGATACAGAAGACCCGGATTTGAATTGCTGCTCTGGATCAGGGTCTTGCTCCACATTTCCCTGCTTATCAGTGAGTTCCCTAACTGCCTGAATATTCAGGGGCATTCTCGCAAAATCCCTCCTCTGGCAACTGTTCCCCTTTGTATAAAACATGGAAATAATTACTGGGTAAGAGAGAGAATGACACAAAAGCCCCCTGGTTGAGGTATTTACCTGTGAGGTGGAACACCTGGGTTCCAGTCTCCATGCCATTGAATCCTAATGGTCTAAAAAATAAGCAAGAGTCTTTCTGCCTAGACAGATCTCAAAATATACTTGTACAAAGATGCAGAGCTTCCTTTAAAAATCCTTCCAGTGCATCTTCAGACCATTGAAAGAAACAAAAAAAAGAACATACAGCTATCCCCCCATTCCCCTTGTTTTCAGGCTACCTTTAATTTTAAGACGTCTGATTCTAGACTTCTTAGGACTTGTCTACATTATGTAGAAGATCAACCCTCCAGAGGTCAATCTTCTAGCATTTGATTTAGGGGATCTAGTGTAGACCTCCAAATCGAATGCCAAGGGCAGCTCCTGCCGGCGTCCTGTGCCCCTCATTCTGTGAGGAGTAAGGGAAGCTGACAGGAGCGTGTGCTCCCGTCAGCCACTCACGGTATAGACGCTGCAGTGGCTCGGCTTAAGGTAAGCCAAATCCAGTTACACATTTTGTGTAGCTGGATGGTGTACCTTAAGCCGACCTATCTGATCTAGTGTAGACCAGGCCTTAGAGAGCATTAAATGCCCTCCCATTTCAGCCATGTTAACACAAGATTGGTGTAACATTAAAATGGGAGAATTTTACACTCAGTATACAATAAATTTATAAAATACCCCCAGGCAGGAAGACATTTTGAGACTAATTCTTTCTTCTGCTGTACAATTAACATGAGTTCACGCTTAACGAAAAAAAAAAGTTTTCCCTAGCCAAATGTATTTAAAAGAATCATTTGACTTTGAAGTCTCACTCTAGCTCAAGCATTTAAACTACTGCCTGTGTAGCTGCAATTCCTCACTTGCTCATGCATCTCTGGCAAGGATGCAATGAAAATAGAGTTAAGTAGACCCTGGCAAGACACTGTTTATATTGCTGGCCTTACTGTCTCACAATCACATCTAAGGGTACGTCTAGACTACAAGCTTTTGTCGACAGAGGTTTTGTCGACAGATACTGTCGACAAAGAGCATCTACAGCCAGTTCTGTCAACAAAGCAAGCCGCTTTTTCAACAGAGAGTCTAGATGTTCTCTTTTGAAAAAGCACAGTGTGGATGCAATAGCGCCTTTTTTCAACATAACTGTGATGGGGCAGAGGCGCCCCGCACTCCGGTCCCGCCAGTGGCCGTGCTGGTGTTGGCTCGGGGGGCGGAGACGGGCGCCTCAGGGCCATATGCGCCACAATCCGGCGGCGGCACCGGCGGTGCGCCGGATGTTCCCAGGCAGCTATCACCGCGGGGCACCCAGGCGCACCGGGGGCTCCGTTAGATGTCACGACGGTGGTGACGTCACCACGTGGCCCCGCCGGCTGGCCGGAAGCACACCCCCGCAGGGAGGGGCAGAGTACCCATAGCTGGAAGACGGCGCGGGGATTTAAACCCTGGGAACGGCCGGAGAGGGGGGGAGCTCGGAGAAAGCCCCCCCCCACAGCAGAGAGCCGCAACGGATGGGACCCAAGACGAGGAGGTAAGCCCGCCAGCTCGGATGCAGTAAGGACGGCGGAGAGAGGAAGCAGCCCAGGGCAGGCAGAGGGAGCCTGTGGGCTGGTGAGTTACGGCGGACGCCCCGCCAGCCGGACCAGACGACACAGACGTTCGAGTCCTTAGGGCCCTGGGCTGGGGTCCGTGAGAGGGGGCGGGCCCGGACCCCCCCTCTCCCCGCCTCAAGAGGCTAGTCGGCTCTCGTATGAGGAGAAATCCTACGGACTGGTGGTGGGACAAACTGGGACGCCGGAGGGCGAGTCAAAAGGGTGACGGGAGCACGGGACTGGGGGAGAGACAGCTGTGCCAACGAGGCACCAGATAGACCCGTTTACAGGTGGTGGAGAATGTGGGCATTCTAAGACCCCCGAACGAAGGGGGGAAAAGGGTGAGGGGGAGCAAACCCCCCCCTTTTGGTTCATTGCCCCAGGAGCACCCCCCGCTGGGGCGGTGGTTGAGTACCAGGGTTGGGAGCACTTTGTTTTTGTTTTCCCCTTGCCTCATCTAAGATCCAAAGGCACCGAGATGGATTCAGCAAAAGTGCTGGAGTGGCTGAGGGAGAGTCAACGGCAGCACCAGCAACAACAGACCGCGCTCATACAGCAACTCTCCACCCAGCACCTGGAGCAGCAGAAGCAGCTGGTGCATGAGCTGGCAGAACAGTTCGAAGTCCAGCAGGATCGGTGGAGGCAACAGTACGGGCCGTTGAGGACGGCGACCCTGGGGGCCGCGACAGCAGAGGGAGCCGAAGGAGGTGGGCTCCCGATGGCCCCGGTCAGGCTGTCAAAGATGGGGCCCGAGGATGACCCTGAGGCATTCCTGACCACATTCGAGAGGGTGGCGACTGCCGCAAGGTGGCCTGAGGAACAGTGGGCCACCATACTGGCGCCATACCTGACGGGGCCTGCCCAGATGGCGTATAGAAGCTTGGGCTCCCGGGAAGCGCTACACTATTTTAATGTTAAAGGAGCCGTCCTAGACCAGCTTGGCATCACCCCTGAAACGTATAGGCAAAAGTTCCGACAAGAGCGGTACACCACAGGAATCCAGCCGAGGGCCCTAGCCCAGAGGCTACGGGAAGCGGCCTGGCAGTGGCTGGAGCCAGAACAGCAGACGGGGGTCCAAGTCGCTGAGAAGGTGGTGCTCGAGCAGTTCCTGAACATCCTTCCAACGGGGGGCCAATGCTGGGTGAGAAGGCAACACCCATCGACACTGGAAGAGGCCGTGGTCCTCATGACAGATTATGAGGCCGCCGAAACTGCCGAAGGAGCAGGAAAGGGGGATCGCCCCCCACTTCCCCCGAAGGGCGAAACCCCGAGGTCGGCTAAGCCCTGAGGGGCCCCCGAAGACACCCGGGCTCGCAGAGCCGGGAAGCCTGAAACCTGGAGGTTAGCACCAGCATGGATAATCCCCGGAAAACAGCCCCCATCTGGACCCCCCCAGCCGCCTGCGGGGGGAGAATCGACCCAGGGGGAGATGGGGCCAACAAGGGGCGCGTGCTTTCGATGCGGTGAGGAGGGGCATTTCCAACGGGAATGCCCCTACATGGATTGTACATATGCCCAAGCCCTGGCCGGGGGTCAACCGCAAGAAGAGGGGGAGAAGGCGTGCGTCACAAGACAGGTGGTGATCGGAGGGCGAAGGGTGGAAGCCCTAGTGGACTCCGGCTGCAGCCAAACGATCGTCAGGGAAGACCTGATCGGAGCACTGGGCCCCCGGGGCCACCAGTGCAGGTCCAGTGTATACACAGAGACGTGCACCGATATGCGATGGCATGGGCCCAGATAATAGATGGGACTCACGAGAGCTGGGCCTATGTGGTGGTGGCTCCTAGGTTAGTCTACCCAGCCCTCCTCGGGCACGACTGGGAAGGATTTCGGCAAGTGATGGGTGAATGGGGGAACCGGGGGAGTCAAGAGGATGCAGATGGGATGCTGGGAGAAAGCAGGGGACCCACTGACCCCCCGGCTAGCCCCCAAGGGGGGGCCGTCCGGCCTTCAGGGAAGGATGGAGCCGCCGGTCGACGAGCCCTCCCTGGAACCCTGGGATGGCGACTTCATCCAGGAGCAGAGAGACGACCCAACCCTGCAGCACGCCTGGGCCGCGGCCAGGGAGGGAGGCAAGATGGAGAAGGGAAACGGGGACCGACGGAGCGGACCCTTTTTCGAGGTATGTCGCAACTGCCTGTACCGGGTCACGGAGGGGGTGGAAGAGTACGGGACCCTTAAGCAGTTATTGATCCCCACCCGGTACCATCGCCCGCTGATGGGCCTGGCTCATGCCAACCCCTGGGCTGGGAACCTGGGCTATGAGAAAATGGTGCGCAGGATCCTGCAGCGATTTTACTGGCCAGGCGTTTACAGGGAGGTTAAAGACTTTTGCCTGTTGTGCCCAGAGTGTCAGCGGGTAAGCCCCAAAGGAGTCCCTCGTGCCCCTGCCGGTTATAGGCATACCCTTCGAGAGGGTGGCCATGGACCTGGTAGGCCCACTGGAAAAAACGACTTCCAGGTGTCAATATATTCTCGTGGTTATAGACTATGCCACCTGGTACCCCGAAGCCGTTCCCTTAAGGACGACGACGGCAAAGGTGTTGGCAACGGAGCTGGTAAAGATTTTTGCCCAGGTTGGGGTGCCCAAAGAGATCCTCACCGACCAGGGGACAAATTTTATGTCGCGGCTCATAACGGAGCTGTGCCGGCTGTTGCGTATACGAACGTTACGAACATCGGTGTACCACCCCCAAACCGACAGTCTCATAGAACAATTTAACAGGACCTTGAAAAGCATGCTGAGGAAGTTCGTAGAGCAGGACCCTAGGGCATGGGACCGCCTACTACCCGCCTTAATGTTTGTGGTGAGAGAGGTCCCCCAGGCCTCAACGGGGTTCTCCCCCTTCGAACTCCTCTATGGGAGACAACCCTAGGGTATATTGGATATCGTGAAGGAGAACTGGGAGGAACAGGAGACGCGGGTGAAGGGGTCGGTCCCCTATATCCTAGAGTTAAGGCAAAAGCTAAAAACTTTAGGGGATTTCGCCCAGTTGCACCAACATGAGGCCCAGGCCCGGCAAGCGGCCCATTATAATATCGGGGCTCGCCTGAGAACCTTTGAGCCGGGGGACCGGGTTTTGCTCTTGTTGCCCGCACAAGACTCTAAACTGTTAGCCAGGGGGCAAGGGCCCTTTGAGGTGGTAAGACAGGTGGGGGAAGTAGACTATGAGATACGTCTTGCCGGGGCCCGCTGAGAAATGAAGATTTACCACGTTAATCTCTTGAAGGCCTGGAGGACTCAGGAGGGACTAATGGTGAACCTCATGGAACCCAAAATAGACCTGGGGCCCGGAGATGCACACCACACTGCCCCGCCGGAACCGAGAGTGAACCCCGAGCTGACGCCGGGACAGAGAGAGGGATTAGAATGCCTGCTCCAAGAATTCGCCGACGTTTTGACTGATCAACCGGGACGAACGACCCGAGCCTATCATCACATGGATACTGAGACCGGAAAAACGGTGAGGGGCCCTGTACGCCCCTTGCCGAGGAAAATGTGGGAGACAGTGAGGGAGGAGATCCAGAAGATGCTCCGGTGGGGAGTGATTGAGGAGTCACATAGCGACTGGCGGAGTCCCATCGTACTGGTCCCGAAATCCGACGGCTCGACACGCTTCTGCATCGATTTCAGGAAAGTTAATAGTATATCTCGCTTCGACGCGTACCCCATGCCTAGGGTTGACGAACTATTGGACCGCCTGGGACAAGTGCGCTACCTGTAAACAATTGGTTTGAGCAAAGGATACTGGCAGATCCCCCTCACTGCCACCGCAAGAGAAAAAACGGCCTTCTCCACGCCCTTTGGGCTATATCAATTCGTACGCATGCCATTTGGCTTACATGGGGCCGCAGCCACATTCCAGCGGCTGATGGATAAGGTATTAAAGGCTCACCAGCAGTATGCAGCCGCGTACATTGATGACATTATAGTATACAGCGAGTTGTGGGAAGAACACCTGGAAAGACTCCAGGCCATCTTGAGGACACTACAAGAGGCTGGGCTAACGGCGAACCCCAACAAGTGCCGTTTCGGGGAACGGGAGGTGACGTATCGAGGCTACATGGTGGGGCGAGGCTGTGTGAAACCCCTAGTTGATAAGGTGGGGGCGCTGTGGAAATATCCTCCACCCACGACTAAGAGACAAGTCCGCCAATTTTTAGGCCTAGCAAGTTATTATCGGAGGTTCGTACCCCACTTCGCGTCCCTGGCGGCCCCATTGACAGACCTGACTCAAAAAACACGCCCTAACAAGGTGGTGTGGATGGAGGCCTGCGACCAGGCCTTCCAGGTGCTCAAAAGCAAACTGACCGGAGCATCAGTACTAGCCCAACCAAATTTCGAGAAATCATTTCTGGTGCAACCTGATGCCTCCAAGGACGGGTTGGGGGCCGTCCTCTCCCAAGAGCAGGAGGGGGCAGAACACCCCGTAATATATATAAGCCGTAAGCTGTTTCCCCGGGAACGCAGGTACTCAACTATAGAGAAGGAGGCGCTGGCGGTGAAGTGGGCTATAGAGATGCCACGGCACTACCTATGAGGCAACCAGTTTACGGTCGTGACCGACCATGCCCCGTTGCGGTGGCTGCAAAATATGAAAGACTCAAATGCCCGAATAATGCGCTGGTATGTCTCTTTACAGCCGTACGCCTTTGGCGTAGTCCACCGGGCGGGCGCCACGCATGGGAACGCAGACTTCTTTTCCTGAAACGACGCCCAAGAGAAGGACTCGGATCAGGGGGTAAAGAGACCCTTAAGGGGGGCGGGCGAGTCAAAAGGGTGATGGGAGCACGGGACTGGGGGAGAGACAGCTGTGCCAACGAGGCACCAGATAGACCCGTTTACAATAATTCTGTTGAAAAAAGGCATTATTCCTTGTAGAATGAGGTTTACCGCCATCAACAAAACTGCTGCGTTCTGTTGACTTACTGTCGACAGAACTCGGCGGTAGTGTAGAAGCAGGTATAGTTTTGTTGACAAAAGTCCACTTTTGTTGACAAAACCCTGTAGTCTAGGCACATCCTAAAGGAGTGACATATACACTGAACAGGTGGGGAAACAAAACAGGCTCCTCTGGCACCCCAGCAGAGAGAGTGTGGGGCATAGCCAATTTAGCATGCATCAAACTTGCCCTTTGTGTCCTCTCTTCTGGAATAGGAAAACCAAAATATCAAGTCTCCAGATATTGCTAGAGTTGCTCTGACAGCATTTTCCCATACAAAAAAGAAGTTTAGGCCAAGTCTGCACTAGACCCAGCAGCGCAACTCAGCTATTTAGAATACATAGCTGGAGTCGGCTTACTGTAAGCCGAGCTTTGGTGGCGTCCCCACTGTGGGAGGCTGATGGAAGCAAATGCTCCCATCAGCCTTCCTTGCTCCTCACAGAAGGAAGAGTACTGGACGCCAGCTGGGGTGCCCTCTGAGTTTAATTTAGCAAGTCTTAACTAGACTCGCTAAATCAAACTCCAGAAGATCGATCACAGCAGCCTGAATCTTCCTTTTAGTATAGACAAGGTCTTAGAGATTATAGATTGTGCGATGCAACTAATGCTGTGTGCTGCTTAGTGGGATTGCTTTCTGCTTCTTGCTTCATATCCAGCCACCTTTTATGAAAGGAAAACAGAATATACAAGTACTTATAGCAGGTATATAGTGTCTCCATGCTCAAGACTCACTCAGAGCCTCCGCATGGCACCAGCCGGAAAGTGCCTACATCTTGCCAGTTCAAACTAAATGGGCAAGAGATCTTGGAGCACCAAGGGCCCCAAGAGAGGTGGGGTGCAGTTTGCTGGCCCACTGACATGTGACTATGCCCTGGTCCTCACCTATCATGCGAAAATTGTACCAGCCATGGATTAAATTGTGAGGGTGGCTATCCTTTGGCACATAGAAGTTCTCAAAGTGGCAAATTAGCCCTCAGTTGAGGGTTAAATAGCTGCATTTCTGCCAGTCACCTTGCTGGTTGTAGATGGGCATTTGTTGGATCAGGAGGAGCGAGTGGGAGTGGCCAATGCACAAATCTCACCCACTTGAATCCACTGGCTGTACAGACAGTATGAAGGTCAATACTCCACTTCACAGGTAAGACAGGTTGCTGGCTGGCTCATGCTGTCAGTTCCTGGGGTTAACATCCTAGGCCCAGTGACAATACTTTCTAATGCATGGACTTCAATCTTAATTCACTCTAACAGAGCCCAGCATAATGAGTTTCAGAGCACGATTTTAAAAGAGTTTATTTGATTTAGCTCGTCTGATTCTACAGGGATTTTATCTGTTTTTATACTTTATCTGAATTTGCTGCTAATAAAAGGATAGTGGTTTTAACTGTATCCGGTGTGGGTGGTGGTTTTATATGATGTATTGTTTTGAAATGTGTAGTTTGAATACATGACTAACTGTTATGTCAACAGGTGCTCTAAAAGTCTTCAACAATGCAGAAAAGGGGCTACTACTCAAGAGTACTTGTCTTTTTCTATTTAAAAACTGAAGAGTTATTATACTGCATAGTCAGACAGCATCATGTCACATGTCATGACATCACACGACAACTTCACACAGTGTCAGGGGCAGGTTATATACAGTAGCAAAAGAGCTTCACTATCTTTATATAAATACCTTTCCATGGTTCACTAATGCACTAACAATATGTCCAGTGTTTTAGGAGCTGATAACAGACAAGCTATTATTCAAAGAGCTGGTACTGTGCTCTGCAAGCAGACACAAAGCAAGTGCAGCATCAGTCTCTTTTCTATTTAACTGTATAACCAACTGTTCTGTTGGACATCTTTAAGTTTTCATTTATTTGAACTTGGGCCATTAGGTTCAGGTAGGCTTGTTAAAAAGGGATTTGCAGGTCTTTGCAATGTTACAGCCCTGCCAAGCTGGAAGCTGAAGACAAGGTCAACGTCTAGGACTCTCCTGTATTAAATGAGCAAGTAAGCTTATATGCATTGCAGATTCCCTGCCCATGAGATCTCTTGTCTAAAGCAATCTGCTGAAAGGTGATGGGGTTGAAGTATAGGCTAGACAACATGCATATGGCAGAGGGTTTGTAATATTCTAAATAGCATCAACTGTGCCCTCTTGGGTCAACGTATGAAGAGAGTTGGTAAATCAATAGTTTAATCCAAGTGAGTTGAGACTATCATGCCTCATTTAAAATAAAACAAAACAACAACATTCCACTATGAAACAGCTTTGCAGCATTGTTGGCAGCAGCCATTTTACACCATGTGGCATAGCACAATTACACCAGCACTGTAAACAACATCTATAATTCTGTGTTTCTGCACTGAGAGCATGCTAGCTAAGGAGTCCAGTTGTTTTATTTGTGCTTATGTACACAGATATAAAGAAAATATTGAGAAGTTGCATTAGAGTTGTATAATAGGGAGAAGACAGAAATGACAATTGTATATTAACTCTTAAGTGAAAGTTTTTCAATATCATCTGTTGCCTTTCTGGTGGCAAAGCTGCAATCCACTCTGAAGACAATTTATTTTTAATAGGATGTTGTTAAACAAGAAAGAAGGAAAAAATATGGATCCACAGCAATGTCTACAGTGCCACTTTTAGGCAGGCAAAGGAAACAGGCAACAAAAGTCAATAACATTGCTTATATTAAGGCAAACAGGCAAGAAAAGGAAACAGGCAACAAAAGTCAACAAAAGTTTAATAACATTGCTTATATTAAGGCCAGCATTTTACAATGTGGAGTACCTACAGCTAGGTTCCTAGTTAGCAATTCAGAGAAAAAGTGGCTTGCTTTACAGAGGTTCCAAGCCTTCATAAATCCAACAGAAGTCAAAGGGCATTATTGGTACCTCTGAAAATTAGACTTCATGGAACCTGAAGCATCACTTTAGTCATGCAGATTTAAAAGTTTCAGCCTAAATCTTTACAGAGATGGACATCAACTTACAAAATTTGGGTTAGAACCCAAATTTGGATGTAGACTTCCCCAAATCTGAGAGATGCTTGCATCTAGCGATGCGGTAGGGTCTCATCTGTGGATATTTTAAATGTAGACATTATCTGGTCTATGGAAACACACACATGCGTGCATGCACACACACAAAATGAAAGAAAGGACTAAAAATGAAATAATATAAATAAATGTAACTAAACCCCTCTTAGTCCTCTGCTGACCTTAAAAGCCAAAATCATAAATTACACCATCATTAGGAAGCTTGAGCTGTATTATTTCCTTCTGTCCTACTCATCTAGTCACTCTCCAAAACCAGTGGTTTTCATTTGCTGATGAAGTGCCTGACAAAGCACTGCCATTGAAGTCCAGGCTTCACAAGATAATGGGATTGAGGAAAGATTTGAATTAGGAACCCTAAATTGCACACAGTTCAAGGTTATCAATGAAACTGGGAGTTGATCCTTTTGAAGAAAAACTACTGTTCACTTGAGAAAAAAAAAAGAGGGGTGGGGAGGAACCTTTATAAAAACAGCTAGGTCTGACAGAGGCCAATCTTAGTTTCATAGGATTCAATGGAAAGCAAGGTATGCTGGGCCCACTGCAGCTCCTGGCCTAGTTGTGATCTGCCTGTCTTCAAGCTTCCATCTACTTGACTACCTCTGGCCTATTCCGGAATAATAACAGCTATTTCAAAATAAGGCGTGTGTAGACACTCCACTTCTGCTATTTTGAAATAGCCCCTCACCAGGGCCATTCTAAGTTATTGCTCTTGGGGCTCTAAATGGAGGTAGCATGTCTACATTAGGGAAGCCTGCCTCAAACTAATTTTGAGGCTTCCCTGCTGTGTAGATGTTCTATTTCAAAATAAGGTATTTCAGAAAAAACATTCTGGTTTAGCTTATTCCAAAATAACTGTGCAGTGTAGATGTAGCCTCAGACAACTTCACTATCCCTAAACAACATGGAAGAAGGGCCAGCAGCAGCAAAACAAGTTCAATTTGAGCTGGATGTTGAGGCAAGAAGAGTGTACATTGTAATGCTATTGGTAAAACATGGGGTGATTGGTTGGGAGTCTGTGTATAAAGCCCGTGGAGGTGTAGGGAATCTATACAAAAAACCTAGGTGACAAAGGGCTGAAAGTGTTACTGATTCTCACTTTGGCACCAATGAACAAATCTATTCCTTATACAAGGTCAGAGTGATATCTATAGTCAATTAAAAGTTAAGGCTTTCATTCTGGAACAAATCCTCTGTTATTTTCTTTAACAAGAATTACACAGATTTCTTCAAGGAAAAGGAAACTTCAGTCTCTGTGTCCTTTTAATATGACTCAGTAAGCTCTTCTATAAGGCCATGGTATCCTGGCTTTCAGCTACATTAAATCCCAGTATAATCACACACAAGGTAAGAACTTATATTCACAGTACTCAGATTCTTTGGCTTGGGTGGGTAGTGTTGAAAGGAGCCTGAAGTATAATGCAGGAAAATGAATAAGCTCTAACCTTTCTTCTTCAAGGCATAGACTAGAAGATACTGCACTTATTCAGATCAGAAAACAATGAACACAGTTCAAATCCCGATTCTTCTCTTGCCTTTCTGGTAGCCCCGGTGACAGAAGAAACACATGAGTATTAAAAGGTTAATTTTTTAATGTTATTTAATGTTGTATTACTCCTCCCCTCCAAACATTTTTACTCAGATAAAATTTTTCTAAGTAGCTTGGTGGATCAAAACAAAGGCCCCAGTCTGTACAGAACTGGGTGAAACTACAGAGGCTGGATGGCAACCTGATGGAGTAAGTGCGTAAATATTTGCAGCTGTCTTGCAAATGTAAAATTGTTTCTAGTATGCAATTTAATCCCATTTTGTCTGATACAAAGCCGTAAGAATTTATGTGAAACTTTCATAGCATTTTCAAATTTTACTACAGTTGATTGAGTTAGTCATGGCAAACCTAGGTGACAAGTTTTGGCATTTGACTTTACATTAATTATTCACAAATACACTGTTTACATGATTTGACTAGCTCTATAGAGGGGCACACAATAATCAGTTCATCCTTTCGCCAAATATTGCTTCCGTCAATCAGATAGTTATCTGCAAATAAATGTTGTTGTTATTCACCCACCTCTCCTATTTGAAAGAGAGACCCAGTCTTCTATTAAAAGATGCCAGCTGCAGTGTGAGTTTCTTTATTGTTTTATCACTGCTCCAGTGGAACTCTGATAAACATTTTGCAAAAAAAAGGTAAAATTCTGAAACAATTACTGTTGTTTAGTAGCCTTATCAATTATCCAGGTCTCTCCACAGTCCTGCTCTCTGTTGGTTTTGATTGAAACTTTCCTTGTCTAACTCACACCAGGAGAGTGTGGACTTTTGCCTGACTCTAGTAACTGATCCAGATGAGAAGTCTGAATCTGTTGCTTCAATAGCATCCGTAGGAGCAGATTCTCAGATGCTTTAAATGTCCACAGCACCCTTGAACTCAAAAGATATATGATAATTGGCACCAGTGAAGGATATATCCTGTGGCCTTTTAGCTCACCCAACGTTTGTGCAGAGAACTGCTGACCTGGGACTCACTGCAGAATCAGGGACTTACACCAGGCCAAAATGCAGGGAGCCATATGCTCAGCTGGTATAAATTGGCATTGCTTCATTAACTTGAATAAAGCCATGCCAATTTATATCAGCTGAAGATGTGCCCCATGCTGTAAATTTGCCTAGAAGAAACACACCACATATTTATTTTAGCTTGTGAACAGATCACAGCTAACCTAAGTGGTGCATAAAAATTACCCCCAATTAGAAGAATAAATGTTTTCCATTAGTTCTCAGAAATCAGAGGTATTTTCTCCACTAAATTTCTTTACTAAAGAGATAGAATGTTTTATAAGCAGCACTTGGCTTGCTTCTCTTTCAACACTCCGAAATTAAAGGACTTTGTAATACTTTAGGTGGATTGTTCAGTTACACGAGGGAAACAAAGTCTGAACAAACACATGAAAAAGGGAAGCACATGGCACTGACGTTCTGTCAGACCACACTGCCCAAGGTCTAGGGAAGAACAAGAGTCATTGTGAAGGCCTCGGGCCTAGAAGAGATTCCCCAAGTACCACTGTGTTCTGTGGGCTTGCCATTTCTGCAGGTAGGGTTACCAGGTAGACCCCGCCAAAAAAACGGACACACTTGATCATGAGCGGGGGACCGGCCGGGAGGGGGGCTGGGCTGGCCGGGAGGGGGGTGGGGCGGGAAGCAGAGCTGGCGGGGGGGGGGGGTCCGAGGGCCGCGAGCCTAGCCGGGAGGAAGGGGGGGAAACGGGAAGCAGAGCTGGGAGGGATCGGGGGCCGCGGGGCTGGACAGGAGGAGGGGGGGCCCAGAGGAAGGGGGGCGGGAAGCGGAGCTGGTGGGGGGGGGGTGCAGCCACTGACCGCAGCCGGAGTCCAAGGGGCCACGCCCCCGGCAGGCACTCCCTCAAGTCGCTAGTAGAAGCCAGGCGGGGGCGGGGGGAGGGGCTGGGAGCCCCTCCCCCCGCCCAGCTTCTGCATGCAACCAGAGGCTCCCAGCTGAGAGGTGGGGCCGCGATTGGCTCTGGGAGCCTCTGGTTGCGTGCAGAAGCCGGGCGGGGGGAGTGGCTGGGAGTCCCAGCCCCCGCCCCCCTCCCCGGCTTTTGCACGCGACCAGAGGGCTCCCAGCGCCAATCGTGGCCCCGCCTCCCAGTCACTCCCCTGCCCCCGCCAGGCTTCCGTCCGGCGCCAAGCCGGAAATTCAGAAAATACCGGACATTGCACGTGTCCGGTATTTTCTGAATTTTTCTACCGGACAGAAAGTGTGAATACCGGACTGTCCGGTAGAAAACCGGACACCTGGCAACCCAGCCAGCTCCTTAGGCCTGACTCTCCACTGCCTTGCATCTTGTGCAACTATTTACAGCTGCACAAATGGAGTGCAAAATGCAGCCATTCTGCTTTGGTAGTTTTCCATCCACTTTGCACGGATATAAATGACTGCAAAGATGTAAAGCAGTGGAGAACCAAACCCTGTGAATGCAAATACAGAGTTTCCCATTACCCCCACACTCGTTACTGCCACTTGAAGGCTCCTTATTTTTTAACTCTCCTTTTTAGAAATGCCTTCAATCCACTAGCTAAAGTTTCTGTAGGAGTGGGTTTTTTGTAGTTTTGTGCTGCTGAAGCTATTGCAAATCCATCAGGAGCAGCACAGATTAGTTCACAGGTCCTATTCCCGAATACTCTCAGAGCCATGCTTGAGAAGCTAACTACACAAAGCCAAGCTGCCTTATGCGCTATATAATTCCCAAGGAAAAGAAATTTGATTTCACAAAATGGAAAAATAGCACAACAAAACTTATTAGGAAATGAAATGCTTCCAAGAAAATATGTAAAAAAATTGAAGAGTAAGCAAATAATTGAAACAAGAAGTATTGTACTGTGTCTTTCCAATATTGCGGGTATGGAGCATTGGATTTTATTTTAAGGGGCATGGTCATTCCCTACTGAGATTTTTCCCCACATAAAAAATTGGAAACATAAGTAGAAACTCATAGACTTCCCTGGAAGTTATTCAATTAGTAGAGCCCCTTCCTACAGCTCAAAACAGAACAGCCAGTCAGATCTATCACCTCACAGAACTTAGAGGAATTATAGTGATCTAAGAGGTCTGCTAGAGACCAGGGCCATTTATCATGAAACCTGTGCCTTCTCCTTGCCTCCTGGATATGTCTCTGACCTCTATAGATTGCCTGGCTTGCTGCTGCCACTGTTGCCATTCATTCCCATTTTAAAAGGGGGGTTAGGAGTGCAGCGTGGGAGCGTGAGCAAGATAATGGCGACTGAACTTCATTAGCATAGTCGTATAACTGATCCCCCATGTTTCCCTTTGCTATCAAGATTTGTGCAGGTACACATGATGCACCTTATGCAGATTTAATGGCCTAATTTGCATATTCTCAAACATCAGCTCAAAGGGACAGTGTCAATTCAGTGTGATTGAAAAGCACTAGATTGACATCCCGGGTGAATGAAATCCTCTGTTTATCCACTTGGCAACACTAGGTGAAGCCTTCTGCACTCTACACTCAACCAGCTTGCCTGAACCCTGATCTGAGGAAAGCTTCTCATAGGGGTAGTTTAGTATCCTTGGTGTCAAGAGTATTTGGCCTCCCAAACTGTATAAAGCAGGATGGTGAGTTTGTGGTGTGGGAGCTACAGCTACAGCTGAGATCCTGCAAACTAGGCCTACATAAAGGCCAAACACAACTCAGTAGCAATGCCCTGAAGCTTCCAATCCTGCAACATGAGGACAAGTTTCTTAAAAGATATGATTTTTAAATCAAGCTTTGTACCTTTTGGAGTTTACGTTGGGGCTGGACTGTCTTTCACCTTGTGGACAATGGCAAAATCTCCAGCACACTGAGTGTCCAGCAAATTGATACATTACAATCAAGTGCCCCATTTTATTCTTATAGGGACAGCCGCTATTAATCAGTCCTACATATAATGTATACAGAAAAAGTGCTGTAAAAACCTCTAAAGTCATACAGTCAAGAATGCTAAAATTAGGAATTGACAGAATTATGTTTACCTTTTGAGCTGGTCAGAAATTTTCCATCAGAATAATTTTTCCATTGAAAAATGCCATTTCCAAAATCAAAATTTTCCATGGAAAAATATCCATTCGGACAAAAAAAAATTCTGTTGGAAAATTTGAAGCAAAGTATTTTATTTTAGAGGGATTTTTGACCTGAACTGGAATATTTTGGATTGCTGAACTGACCAAAACTTCTCATTTCAAGTCAGATCAAAATTAAACTTCATTTCCTTATGGTGGCACATTGCCTCATAGGAATAAAATTTTGGGCCCTAATGCTTTCCTATACACTGGGCTTTCTGGCCAGACTACATATTCCATGATGCAATACAATTTTCCCTTCTAGATGTATTATTTGGGCCATCGTGGGAGCCACATGGCTAGAGCTGCATCTGGAAGATATGTGGCTTGGGAGCCTGGCCCACAGGGAAAAATGAAGCATCAGGTTCCTGAACTACAATTTGGTTGTACCACATTAGAAAATTGAATTTAATGCTGTCCTAGATCAAAATGAAACATTCCAATTCCAGAATGTCACAATGGTTCATCTGATGAAAAGCGCTGAAATGAAATCTTTCAGTACTTCCAAGTTGCACATTTTAGAACTTTCTGTTGTTAAACAATTTCAATATTTCAGCTTTTTCATAATTCAGGGTGAAAACAAATATTGAAATATGAGAATTTTCAGCAGAATGAAAAGTCCCAGTTTTCATTCAGTTCTAATTACCTGTGCAATCTTACATCTGCCCTTTTGTGTATATGCATAATGATACAGTCTTTAATTACATAACCACGTACATTCCTGCAGGGGTTATAACCAGGGTTTAAATCAGGGCTTTCAGAGCCACAGTACAGAGCTCTCCCATTCGAGGTTAGGAAGCAATTGGCCTCAGAATTAGGGTGTTATCTTCTATAGTCTACCCTTGTGGTGGCATGTGGCGTATAGTCTCAGCGCGCACAGCTAGCTCAGTGTAAATGGTGAGCCAACACTGAAACTTCACTAGACATTTTCATTTAATAAGCAAATGAAGTTAGTTTAATGAGAGCCTTTGAAAATTATTCCATGGAAAACATTCCTTTCTTTTAAGGGGGATTGTATCTGTGCCATTTCCCATTCTTTGGAAAATAAGTAAGAAATCAATTTAGCAAAAGAATTACATTTCACTACTTACATCATCACTGAAAAAGTAAAATACATTTCTTAGCAATTTGAATGCTCTGTAGGGTGGTCCGGCCTGGTTTCTCCCAGGATGTTGCCTAATATTATTCTATCATCTCAGTTGTGCCCAACTGAGGTTAACCCTTCTGAACTATTAATTAGTGCAATTGCAATGCAAGAGGTTTTTGATCCTTGACTTCTGAATCACAGAAGCTCATCATCTGGCTTAGATATTAATTCCCAACCACAATGTGTTTTTCCGTAAATTGAAAATGCACACAATGTAAAGGAGGGAGATGGAGAACAAGATTTCGTTTGTTTGTTTGTTTTATTTTGTTTTTACAAATTTACACCAAGTTTGATTTCAAAAAGCTTGAGAAAAAAGAGTTAATAAATAATTTTATTTACTCTGTGATTTGCTATTCATGATGTGTGGCATAGTTGAAATGGATAACGTGGTTTGGATCACATTAAGTCCTTTGGCATTGATCTGTTCCCTTTGGGTTATGTCTACACTCGTGGCTTCTTGCGCAAGTATGGCCGTTCTTGCGCAAGAATCCATAGAGCGTCCATACTGCCCGCCTTCTCTTGTGCAAGGAAATTTACAGTACGGTGTGGTAAGAGAGGGCTTCTTGCGCAAGAGCTACGCTCTTTTTTGACAGGTGTAAGCTCTCTTATGCAGGAGCTCTTGCGCAAGAGGGCAGAGTGGCTGCTCAGCAGGGATTTCTTGCGCAAGAAAGCCCTATGGCTAAAATGGCCATCAGAGCTTTCTTGCGCAAGAGAGTGTCCACACTGCCATGGGCGCTCTTGCGCAAAAGCACAGCTCGCACATGGCAGTGTGGACGTTTTCTTGCGCAAGACTTCTTGCACAAGAACTCTTGCGCAAGATGTTCTTGCACGAGAAGCCGCCAATGTAGACATAGCCTTGGAGTATCACTATTAGGTCTAATCTCCAAAGGTACAGAGCATCTCCAGCTCCTATTGTCTCCAATGGGAGATGTGGGTTTTAATATCTTTGAAAATCTGGCCCATAACTCTTATCTTTAGGTTTCTGAAATTGTTTTCAAAGATATGAGATACTCAGTTCAATTCAGCCACACAAGTGTTTGTGCCTGTTTTGCCCCTGCTTTCCACAAATATGGCTGAAGGAAATGTTTACCCATTCATTTGAGCATGTGAGGATATGTTATGACAGTGTTTATCCAGCTGTATTTAGCAATGCCTCCTGCTACAGAACCTCTTACAACTGCTGATGATTGCTACATGTGTGCAGAGGGTTGTGTTTTCCAATAGCTATGTTCATGGCAATAACCATATCCACAACTGCATGGACATTTTCTTTGTCTCTCGCTGTAAAAGACCCACTTTATCTGCCATTCTAACTGGATTAGGTTCTATAGCAATATCGCCTATCTCTCACAACGCAACAGCCCCAGTTGCCCCTGTTTGCCTCATTTATGGAGTTAAAACAAAACACAACCCCTAAAGAATTCCACAGGAACAAAATCTCAATGAAATTCACTAATGAACAATAATTTTAAATACCATTCTTCACTCAATTTCTCACCCACTCTGGGCTGCAGCATATCCTTGAGAGTCCGTACAAAGCTTTTTCCTCTTAGAAAGGAGCATCCACCTGTCCTCTCTCAGAAACTCTGACCTTGGGCCCAAAAAAGCAAGTTAATGAGCAGTTACATCTCAAACCCTCTATTTCCTTGCCCAAGACTTCTTTTTTGACTCCACCACAGAACCTGACCCTGTCTGGTTCTCTAGCCTCACAACCTCTTCCTCAGAGTACTTTTGGAAAGCCCCATTAATTCCAGGACCCCGCTCTATCTAGCCTGAAATAAAAGCATCCTTACTTTTCTGCTTGTGTGCGCCTCAAAGGCCTCCTCATAGCAGCTCCTTTCCTGGTTTCTTCCCTGACCTAGGTCTTTTTCAGGCCCTTTTAGTGGAGAGGCCTAGCACTCCTGTTTCTTTTACCAGTACCAGAAACCCATAACAATGAGGAGTAACAGTAGTTCGAATTAGGAGCTTTAATTTGAACTACCTAGTCCGTGCCGCGTGTAGCCGCGGGCAGGGAGTTCGAACTACAGGGCATTTAAAAATGGTGGCTCCTGGGAACATGCAAATAAAGCCCGGGATATTTAAATCCCGGGCTTCATTTGCAAGTTCGAATGCCTACATTAGCCACCCTAGTTCGAACGAGGGTGGCAGTGTAGACATACCCTTAGGCTTTCTCCTGGTCTCTCTATTATAAGTTATTTCTCACCAGGCTCTCTGACAGGGAGATCCAGGGGGCATATCTTGTTCCCTCTCCACTGAGGAATAAGAACTTCTTATATCCTTGCCCCTTTCCCAACATGCTTTGCTATCAGGGCAATAGTCCTGGGCATGAATTGTGTCACATTTACAGGTTTAAAAAAATAAATGCCCATAAAGCAAAATGCTTTATAAATAGAGTGCTTATTTGAAACCCAAATAATGCAACATATTTAACAATTTTATTTGTATTATTAAAAGCTATTTACAGTTAGCTACCTGGAAATATTTCTAATTAGATATACATGTCAATAACCATCTAGAAACAGAAATATAAATATAGGCAACTGTTATAAACAGGCAGAGAGACAAGGTGGACTAAATTCCGTTGGTGAAAGAGATAAGCCCTCGACACACGCAGGGCTCTTCAGATTTTCAGCTCTTCTTCTTTGCAAGCTTGGCTCTCTCACCAGCACAAGCTGGTTCAGTAACAAATATTATTTCACCCACCAAGTCTCTATGGGTATGTCTACACTACAGCGTTATTTCGAAATAACGCGTCTACACACAAAATGCATTTTGAAATAGCTTTTTGCTATTTCAAAATAGCGCATCCACACTAAGTGGATGCTGAATCACATTTAAGGCCAACCGGAACCAGGTCCGGCAGGGCATCAGGTCAGGAGTTACTTTGTGTGGCTGCTGCCTGAGGCTATCTGAGGCCTGTGCTTAAAGGGACCCCCCCTGCCCCCCCCCCCCAGACAGCCAGTTCTCAGGTTTCCCTGCTTGCTTGCCTACCTCAATGAGGGACAGCAAAGCATTTTGTCTCTGCGTGCTCTGGTTGCCCTCACTCCAGACACCACAGCACTCTGCAACATGGAGCCAGAGCTGCCCCTGGGCATTCTGGTGCTTCTCTTGGATGCGTTGCTGTGAGCCTGGCTGCACTTTCTGCAGGCGCCATCCGGGAGGTCCATCGGAGGGCTGTCAGTATCCAGGAGGCCCTGCAGGAGAGCTTCCACCCTGAGGAGAACTAAGAGCCTCCCTGGTCTGCCCCACTGGGGGCTTGTGCCTCATTCCTCCCTCACGTCCTTCCACTTACCCCTTCCTACCCCCCCTTCCTGATGTCAAATAAAATACATGTATTTTCATGAACACAAACTGTCTTTATTTAACAAAACTGGGGGGGAGGGATAAAACTCTGGTGAGACTGGGGAAAGGAGGTGGGAGAGGAGAGAAGAGAGGGTGGGAGACAGGAGGGGGAAACGTGGGAGGAGGGAGCTGGAAGGGGGAAGCAAGGGGAAGAAGGGAGAGGGGAAGCTCAGGGCTCAGGGTTGGGGGTCTCGCTGGACCAACTTAATTTTCATGCAAACCTGCTCCTGGGTTCACATGTGGCCTTTGGTGGCCAGGCTGGAAGCTATCCTGCCATAGACGGCCGCGTTCCTCCATCTAGTGCAGAGATCATGGACATTGAGGGCATCCCCCCACAAACCTGAATAAGGTCCATGATCTCCACCCTGGACCAGGAAGGTGCCTGCCTTCTCTGGGCCCTAGCAGGCTCCTGGGAGCTGGCAGACTGCTCCTGAGGAGCAGTGGAGGGCTGGCTGCCAGTGGCTTGCTGGCTCATGTTTTGGGGCCACTGGGTCAGGAGCAGTGACTAATGGCTCTGGGCTGGCAGGCTTGGAGCTGGCACAGGCACTGTGGCCAGAGTCAACCCCTTTAAGGATTCCGGGGAGGGAGGAGGGAGAGGAGGTTGAGGCTGGAGTGGCCACCAGGGCACCCTGGAAAGGCTGGAGGTCCCCTATTTCAAAATAAGTGTCTACACAGCACTTATTTCAAAATAGCTATTTCAAATTTGGCATTATTCCTCGTGGAATGAGGTTTACCAAATTCAAAATAAGCGCTCCGCTATTTCGAATTAATTTTGAAATAGCGGTTTGGCTGTGTAGACGCTAGTAAAGTTATTTCGAAATAACTTTGCTGTGTAGGCATACACTATAATATCCCGGGACCAACATAGATACAACTATATTACATAAAGGACTCCGTAGACAAAGTCTTCCTTTGTATACAGGTTCATAAACCCTTTATCTTTCCCATCATTATTTTAAATGTAGGAACTTGTACTTATGGTTTAGTTCAAGGCTGCATTAGATTTAGAAAATATTAGTCATTATTGAGTAAGACTTTTCAAGAAGGTGCATAAGAATGTAGCCTATTGGGTTCCCTGGAAACTAAATAGGGTTCTATAGAAATCACGCTAAAAACTTTTATTAGCAAATTATTAGAATTTCTTTAAAAGACATTTAAAAGAATTAGCATGGAAA
The DNA here is from genome assembly GCA_032595735.1 of Pelochelys cantorii. Lineage (NCBI taxonomy): Eukaryota > Metazoa > Chordata > Testudines > Trionychidae > Pelochelys > Pelochelys cantorii. Next base: position 107,111,365 of record CM064327.1, read on the forward strand.
AGAATGGTATTTTCTACTAGATTTTCAAATTAATCTATGGAATGTAATATCTGTGAAAGGATTCTTTAAGTTATCTTTATCTACTAAGTGTTACAGGATGTTTTAAATGGTTACATCTGCTTGTTTACTGGATCATTTTCAGTACCCATTTGTTTCTGTTCGTCTGTCTGGTAGAACCAGATATTTACTATATATCTGAGAGAGTTAGTGTGTCTGTTTGTCTGTACATCCTGAATCTGTTTATTCAAGAACTCCTGCTAAATGGTAAGAGCTAGGACCAACAAATTTGGTAGGCAGCTTCCTCTTATCATAACTTAAAGCAAGGTCAGGGTTTGGTTGTGCTGGGCACAGGGATTTGCCTGGAATGCATTTGTTTCTCATAAAATGCAAACGGAGAGGTCTGCTAGCAGGCACATTTATATTGCAGAATGACCACATGGGGACGGGCACACTGGTAAGAGAGTGGTTGGCTGGGGCAGGACTCTGGATGTTGCCAGCCACCATGCACTGGTAAAGATCTCATGCTGGTGAGTGGCCAGCTGGGCAGTGCAGCCACCTCCGCAGCCAGCCCCAGGGATCTAGCAGCCATGCTGTGCCACCCCAACCAGAGGCCAGGCTGTGACTCTCCCACTGGCCCAACCAGTCCTGGGGACTGGCCAGACTCATGCACATGCTGCCTTAAGTCCCTCCCACACACACACATCCCAACCCCCTGCCCTGACTCATGCATCCTCCCCCCTTGCCCTGGATCACTCACCCCCTGCCCCGATTCCTCCATCCCCTCCACCCTAAGCCTCTCCTCAGCCCCCAATCCTGAGTCCTGCCCCCCAGACCCTCTGCCCTTAGCCCTCCTCACCCCCTAACCCTGAGTCCTGCACCCCTCAGCCCTCTGCCCTGAGTCCTTCCTTAGGGACCTGAGCAATGCTGGGTAAATGTACTAGTACACAATGAAGTACATATATTCAAGTAGATAAACACTATTTGATACAAGTATAAGAAAGATTTGAAACAAAACAGCATTTCACGTGATGTTGCTGTATATAAGGAAACTATAGGGCTTGTCTGACTACTCACAGCACATTTAATTTTGAATCGAATTACTCCTCATTTATGCCTGCATATTACAAAAGAAAAGAATCACGTCATTTTTAAACAAATGAGTAAAAACCATCAAGGGTGATAACATTGTTAATGGTGCATTCAAAATATCTATGAGATTTGTATATAGTAGCTACGCCATAGTATCTAAGTAAAAACAGATGGAGAGTTAGGTTTGTAAATCTCATGAGATCAGGCCAAAGAAGTCAAAAAGAAAAAAAATTAAATAAAAGTGCACCTGTCACAAATCTCACTTTTTTCATCACTAAAGAAAGGGATTTTCAAACAAAGCTTCCACTATCTTTTGACCTCAGAAACATCACAAATACAAAAATGTCTTCAGACAGATGCTGTAAGCAGCAATGGAGTTTTCCATTGAAATGAAAACGTATGTAATTGAAGTAAAGAAAAGATAAACAAATAGCAAAAACGTTCCATTTCAAGTAAGTTTATATTAGAGATGGACCCAAGATGTAGAATGCAGATCCAGATTTCTAATGCACTCTAAATTTAGGGGTATCCAGCGAAGCTTTAGTTTGGATGAAAAATTTGCTTCCTAAAATTTTGGGTTTGATTTTAAAATTCCCACTTTTACCCTGAAATTCAGATTAGAGGTGTTAGTCTGTGCCCATCTCTAATTTAAATTAGGGACAAGCCTAGTGGGTTCAAGTAAAATAATAACCAGCCCAGGCTTAAAACTTGCTCCAAATCTGAACCTTTATTATTCTAAACTCAAATTTTTCAGTGGACTAGAAGCAGAACTAGCAAAAACACTACGAGAAAAGCTATTTTAATGAAAATATACCGGATTTTGGGGCAAATTTATATCTAATTGGAAGATGCCAAATATGTGTCTAAAATACTTATTTCTTGATAAGAAGGGAAAATGTACTGATGTCACAAGGATCATCCATTCAGTAATCTGATAGTCTAGAAAAGTTTGCTATTTGACATTACAATTACTAAGGAAGTAAAATGTCTCAATGGAGACACATTATCACAAACTGTAGCACTCCCAAGGTTCCAGACATCTGTACTTCCATCATAAATAACAATTTCTTCTACTGTTTATCGTATAAATCACACTATCCAATAAGGATCCAGTTTCCATTCTCAGTCTAACGATTATATTGGTTGATTTCCAGAACAATAACTGAATATCACAAGAATTTTTATAATATTTTCTCAGCTGATGTACATGTTATCCTATGCATATTTTTAAAAAGTAAAGATTAATATGCACATTTGTTATGCTAAGTGCATTTTTGATGTTAAGTGTTCACAAGGGGTTATTACTTGCAGAGTTTGCTTTGAAATTATCAGTAGAGATAACTATTTAGTTCCCATAGAATGCAGAAATCTCCTCAGAAGTGTCTAAAGGCTCTTTTAGCCTGGAGGGAAGAAGGGTATCAGGAGTATTGGTCTGTATTTATTCACTGTTTTTCCTTTATAGATAGGGCAGAGAGAGAAAAATTATTTCAGATATTTTTCTTCTACTTTCCTTTACACAGCTGCAATAAAGCCATTTAGGCTCCAAACCACACCAGTTCCTATGCAGGCATTGGGGTTCACTCACGCTGAGCAGTTGTAAGATTGGGGGGCTACATTTGTGACTATTTAACTGCAAATAATGATAAATATAGTGTTTTATTTAAAAAAATACTAGATGTTTCTTTTCAGGAATTCGACTTTTTGCTGGAATGATGCCAGCCATTATAAAACTGATGAACAAGCTTCCTGATAAATATTTAGTCCAATACTTATACTGAATGATATCCAAAAAAACAATAAAAACACAAATTTACTGACTACACCAGTTATGATTAACTACTTGGAGAAATCTCAACATATATAATTTTGCCATGCAAAAAAAACTTTATTATTTTAGAAATTCTTTAACACAGTTCTGAACTTTTCTTCCAGTTAATTATTTATCCATGAAATTTCTCCCCCTCCCTTTTTTTAAAAAGCTAAGCAAGTTATTACTGGACTTTTTTTCCCTTTTTTGGTAATAGCATGCACATATGCATTCAAGAAAAGAAAAACACAATAAGAAGCACCCTCGGCCCCAGCTTTCCCCAGTTGTGCATCTGATGTTTGCTGGTGCCATCAAGCAAACACAAAATAACAACAAGCACATTCTGTTGAAATGTTTAGCTAAATGGAACCAAAACAGTCACAGTTCACTATTTCATAAATACATTAATTAGAAGTGTCTCCAAATAGCATGTGATTTTGAATTATTAACATAAAACACTGCATTATAAATGACTGCAAATTGCATTCCTAGTGCTCTCCATGCTTAATTTATTATGCCGTAGGAAAATTTGCAAATTACTTCACTGTTTTATATTTAATGGATAGTTTTATATGTATATTGTTTCATTAAGATAAAATTAAATCACAGAATACATATTATATGCCTTTCCAGTGGCATAAATGTCACTGGAGACCATCAAACTTTGCCAGGAAAGGAGTGTGCTTCTGTCATTCTGCTGCCACAATAAAGAAGCGAGGATTGGTTTTAAGTTGCTCCCCTCCCACATGTCCATCCCCAATGGCTCTTTCTGCCAGCCTGTTCCTTCCTCCGTGCTGGGTGAGGCTTACAATGAACATCATAGAAAAGTTTTCTGGTACTTGAGAGTATATTAATGGACAGCAGCAAGTCAGTAATCCCATGATTATGGTCCCTGGTATTACTTTTTGGAGTAAGAGGAAATGTTTCTGCAGTGTCCTTGACTTCTGGTAAGATTTGGTTCTATATAACATATCTTCTGGGAAATCAGAATGGAATGAAGTCTGGGTAAGTTAAAAGTCATCTGCATCAGACAGGAGCTGCTTCACACACCTACTCTGTGTGGAGAAAAGCAGCAGGTGCCATGTGCAAACCCCTATCTTCACCCCCCCCAAAAAAAAACCTGGAGAAAGAAGACAACACTGCCCCCCACTACACACACACATACACACACACACACACACACACCCCACACAACACCCCTTCAGAAGGGCCCCTGCTAATCCAACCAGCTGGGGAAATTTTGTAAAGAATCCTCGTCATGAGGCACCTTGCATATGCACTATGAAGGGTTATCTAGGGGTTTTGCTGTTGCATCTCTCTCCAGGTTGGGAAGGATGGACATACGGCATGATGAAGCAGGTTGGCTGGGATGTCTGGAAAAACAGAGGGGAATTAAAGATGTTGTATATTTAAAACACAATTTTATAAACGTAACAAATACCACATACAACTTTGACAATTCCTTTGCATGTTGACTGTGCATATCTGTTTGTCTGTCTTCTTTAGTTAGATTGTACATTCATCAGAGCAGGTGTTTGCATAGCATCTAGAACAACGAGGATCCAATTTAGTTAAATCTTCTAGGTACTATCAGCGTATACATAAATAATGGACCATGAAGACGTTTATAGCTGTATTTAAACAGTCTGTCCAATCCATGCTCCTCCCCAGTAGTTTTGTTAAGAACTAATGATATGCCCTGAGTGGACAATGATAGACTAAATACATCTTTGGTACCTCTTAAAACTATTTTAAAAAGCCACTGGTTGCCAATCTGCCTAGTTTTACATATCCATAAAACTTATTCTTTTTTAGTAAGAATACAGAAGTATAATGATATGTTGTACAAAGTGTGGGAGGCAAGGAGATGGTATATTTTAGAAAAGCTGTAAATTCTGCTTTAAGTTAAAATTGCATTAATTAAATCTATCTCACAAGAAGATGCTGGGAAGAAACATACCTCAAAGCTACTCTTTTCAAGTAATAAAGATGAGACTGTTGGAATTGAGGTGTCAAAACTGGAAGTGCTGGAACAAATTCACAAATTAAAGAGCAACAAGTCACCATGACCAGATGGTATACATCTGAGAGTTTTGAAGCAAGTGAAAAATTAAGTGGCTGAGCTGCTAACAAAAAAAATATGCAGTCCTTCATTAAAACAGCTACTCCCAGACAGATTGAAGAAGGGTAGCAAATATTTTACATCTTCTTTAAAAAGCTGCAAAGAGTGATTTTGGGAAAGATGATAAAATACACAGGTAACCTCCTACATTATCGCTCTGGTTTCAGACATGAGATCAGAACACATAATCAGCTTATCCTTGATTGACAATCTCCTATCAGCAGCCAGCCATGGATGAAGTGCATGTGATGATTTTTCTGACTCAGCAGCCTTCTGCAGCAATTGGCCAGGAGCTTTTGGTGACATGCTGGTGGAATCTTACAAGACAGAGCTACAGTGTATCCATGTTTCTCAGGGGGAGATCCCAAAGCTTGACAATTAACTTTAACCTACATCACGTATTTCCTCTATGTAAAGCCTCTGGGGACATTTTGCCTTGTACTAGTGATAATATGTAGCTAATTTCTGGATTTACAATTCCTTATCAGCAAACAAAATAACGTGGTATTTAAGATCTTGAAGAGAGGAAGAGGAGGCAAGAGTGGGAAAACATAGGCTTAAGATCAGCCAGGATAAAACAAGTGACCCTTAACAGATTCATAGTGTTTAAAGCCTAGAACGAACTGTCAGACCATCTACTCTGTCCTCCTGTAAATCTGAGGACAAATTATTTCACCCTATTACGAATGTATTGAGCCCAATAACTTGTTTGCTAATACATATCTTCCAGAAAGGCAGTTAGTTTTGATCTGAAGACATCAAGTGAAAGAGAATTCATCATTTCCTTTGGCATTTTGTTCCGATGGTTACTCCCACTTACTGTTACGAATGAGCACCTTATTTCTAACTTGAATTTGTTTGGTTTTAATTTCCAGGCATTGGTTCTTGTTACTTTCTCATCATTAGGAGAAAACATCTAGAACTATTTGGAAATAGTGCATCCATGCGACAAGGTGGATTTATATTGAAGTAGCACGTCCACACTGATTGGAGTCTGAATCTCCTGGCTGGCAGGCATGGTGTCCAGGCTGGTCTGCTCCCCCCTCATCGTCCTCCACAGCCCCACCCCCCCGGGTAGGCTGATGATGGTCATGTCTCGGCCAGAGTCCATGACAGTGGGGGAGGTAATTGCCTCCCCAGGATGGCATCCTGCTGCTTGTAAAAGCAGCAGGTCTTTGATGCCACCCAGAGCAGGAACTTTGTTCCCTGGCCCTACTGTAGTCCTGCTGCAGTTCTTTAATTTTCATGAGCACCTGGTCCAGAGTGTGGCTGTGCCCTTTCTGGGCCCGGCTGGCAGCCATCCATCTGTAGACGTCGGCATTTTGGCATCTGGTTTGTCCTGGAGGTTTGTCTCCGCACCCTACACCTCAGTGAGATCCAAGATGAGATCCAAGATCTCCACACCAGTCCTGGCCAGTTGTGGCTAGGGGCCACCCCTGGGCTAGGGGCTTTCACCCCTAGCGAGGGGCTTTGGAGGTGGCTGCAAGCATTCTTTCAGCCATGGGGGGTGCAGAGGGACCACTGGGTCAGACATAGCTTCACAAAAGGAGGCTGTTCTGTGGCACGGGGCTGGCAGGGCTGGTGTGTTGCCACAAGCCCTTTCCTTTCTGCCTGCAGTTGAAAGATTTCAGGAGATGGGGAGAATTAGAGTTGTCAGGTATGTGGCCAGAGTGGCCACAAGGGCAGCTGTGAGAGGCCCCCTGGAGGCTAATTATTTCAAAATAACAGCAGTTGAGTGTCCACACCAATGCTATTTTGAAATAACAATTTCAAAATAGGCATTATTCCTCATCAGAAGCAGGGGTTATTATTTCAAAATAACAAGCCCGTTATTTTGACATAATTTCAAAATAAAGGGCTTGCTGTGTGGGCGCTCACCTTGTTATTTTGACATGACCAAAGGGACCTCAAGAGATCATCGAGTTCAGTCCCCTGCCCTCATGGCAGGACCAAGCACCATCTAGACCACCCTTGTCAGATATTTGTCTAATCACACTCTCATTGGCCATGACTCACATGTGTCATGACCACTCTCTCTTTCTTCATGGCTTGATGTGGAGACAGTGTTGTGAAACTTCTATTGCAACATGGGGCTGGTGTGTGGAAAAGGTTGAGAATGTTTTAGAATCTAAAATGTTTTAGAATCATGAAACTGCACTTTCTGTCAGAGGTCTATCTCCTGCTCTTATCATATTGTGCGGAGTCTTGGGAGTGAATTTCACAGCAGTAGTATGTAATGTTTTTTTACCAACTGGGTGGACTAAAGACTGCAACCTTTCAACTGCAATGTGAACGTCCCCAAAATGACCAAAATCTTTGTAATCTCTGGACTAGATTATTGTAATGTGCTCTCCTTGAGGCTACCTTCGCAGAGCATTTGATAGCTTCAGATGGTACAGAACGCTGCGCCATACCTTTGAGCTGTCTGTACTGGCTGCTATTTCCTTTCATGGTGTTGTCTAAGACCCCCAAAGTATGAAACATGCTGGGACCCAATACTCTGGGGAATCGCCATTTTCTTTATGTTCTGTTGGAGCTGCCATGGTCTTATTGTTTCCTGGATCTGAAATCCAGCATTCTCCATGGAGGGTCTATGTCTTTCTGTCTAATGGAATCTGTTTATTTTAGTCATTTCTATTTCATCCATCATTAGTATCTAAGTACTTTTGAGTCATGGTGTCTCTAGTGATCTGTTGGAGCCTGAATTTGGTGAGTGTCAAGGTGCAGTGCAAGATGCACCTGTTTAGTTAAGTCTTTAATTGGTCTTTGGATACAATTTATGGGAAAGTATATTTGTTTTTATTGTGTAAACCTATATGTTGGTGGTTTGGATTTTTTTAAAACTAGTGGAAGGCACCCGGGTACTGAGACAATGAATGCCACTGTGATGGGCCAGCTGAGGCCCGCACTGAAACCGGTGAGACGCCGGCACCGGCCCCGGTGGAAGGGCGAGGAGCGCAACCCGTCAGGCACGCGGCCGGAACACTGGCCCCGCCAATTCCTGCACCGAGTGGGGCGAACCGGCGTCTGGCAAGGGGAGGGCTACCGCCTATCCCCCCCGGCATGCCGCGACGTAACCCAGCCCCCAGGGACCCAACACTCCATATGTAAGGATGTCGGGGGAGGGGAGAAGGAGGATGGAGCGTCAAAGCACCGGGAGAGCAGGAGGAGAAAAAGGACCATGGGGAAGTGGTTCCTTCCCCTGCATTGGAGGCAGGGGCACCGGACCCCGGAGAGCCGCGGCGGGGAGTCCGGGACCCGCGTCGGAGTGGTAGGACCCTGGGTTCTGGGACAGGAGGCCCTCAGGCCAGGGGAGGCTAGGAAGCAGCCTGGGGCAGAGCGCTTTTGGCACCTGTGGGCTGACGTGTTACGGGGTGGGACCCCGTCGGCTGGGTAAGGGTTGTACCTGAACCCCATAGGGCCCCAGGCTGGGAGTCGGTGGAGAGGGTGGGCCCAGGTCCCCCTAACCCCCACCCTCATTGTCTCACACATTGACCTTATATCAAACTAAGGAACCTTGGGAGGGGCAGACGCCCCAGTGGTACGTTGTTATGGAATACGGACCCCTTGTAGGGGCTGAAGGGCCACGGGGTACCCCGGATGGTGGGCTCACTGGGCCCCACTCAGCCCGGGAAGGGGGAGTTGGGAGCTCACACCCGTATAGCCGCCGTGCCCCAGGACTCTGAGACGGTGGGCTCACTGGGCCTCACCCCTGAGGCAGGGAGTGGGAGCTCACTCCCGGACAAAATCCGTCACAGCCACGTATACACCAACAAAAGGGAAAACTAAAGCCAAGTCTTGTATGTAATTAAAACATAGATGTAAACAGTCAAATGAGATGGGAGCTCATTCTTCACACAGCTTGTAGTCAACCTGTGGAACTCCTTGCCAGAGGAAGCTGTGAAGGCTAGGACTATAACAGAGTTTAAAGAGAAGTTAGATAATTTCATGGAGGTTAGGTCCATAAAAGGCTATTAGCCAGGGGATAGAAATGGTGTCCCTGGCGTCTGTTTGTCAGAGGCTGGAGAAGGATGGCAGGAGACAAATCACTTGATCATTGTCTTCGGTCCACCCCCTCTGGGGCACCTGGTGCTGGCCACTGTTGGCAGACAGGCTACTGGGCTAGATGGACCTTTGGTCTGACCCAGTATGGCCATTCTTATGTTCTTATGAGCTATTGATGCTATAAGGAGCTAAAGTCAGGTTCAAGAATGCTGAGCCCAAAGAAGTTTACACACCCTCAGTGCTAATCAGCTACAGGACCTACTCCTATTTACTGAATCAAAAAATATTGCCCATCTAACACAGGTAAAGTCCAACCTTCTTCATATTGTAAAGTCCATATGGCCATATAGCAAGACAATAAGGAAAGCTCTGTTAAAAAAACAAACATCCAGTATGTTTACCTGTCAAATTTGTCCAGCTCACTTAAGTTAATGGAAGTTGTTTCTGTTCAATGTAAGCACCGAGAACAGTTGTTGCTAAATTTTAGTGTGGGGTTTCCTCACTACTAGATTTCTCTCCAGATCCAGTCAAAACAATTCAGCTGGCAAGTTAGGGCATGTTGGGTAGATGGATCCCTTAATACAGGGGTGGGCAATAATTTTTTGCCGGGGGCCATTTCCAAAATTTTTGAAGTGACCTCAAGGTGCACCAGAAGGGGCAGGGCCTCAAACGGAAGGGGTGGGGCCAGGATGCTTCCGGGCTTCCCCACTCACAGACCAGGATTGGTCTGGGGATGGAGAAGCCTCTTTGCCCCCGCCCCAAGGTTCCCACTAGGCACCCATGTCCCTGTCAGTGGGAGGAGACATCCCATGCTCTTCCACACCCAGCCCAATCAAAGCACCGCATGCTCCTGGCAGAGTGGAGGAAACTTCATGTGCTTCCCCCTGCCCCCAGACCCGAATTGGCCTGGGGGGCAGGGGAGCAGCAGGGCCTTCACAGGCCAGATCCATCCTCTGGAGACCCTTTTACCCACCCCTGAGTTAATGCATCCATCTGCATGGACTCAGAGCTGGCAGTAGTGGTGGTAGAAGGTTGTTTCTCTGGCTGCGGCTTGATTGACGCTTCTTAGTTGTGCCTGTGGACACAGCACTCATGGCAAAGCCATTCACTTTTTCTTGATTTTTTTTTTTCCATTTTTAAGTCTCAAGTCACTGAGCTTTACTTAAGACTGAGAATCTAATATCTTCATCTGATCTCTGCCTGACAGGCCTCCGAGATATTACAAAACAAAGAAAGACTCTAAGGAATGAATAAAACACCTTCAAAGTGCTGTTTTACTTTGGTGTTAACTCACAGAAGTCTATCTTTTGCTCTGCCTGGACCTAGTCAGATCTCACGCAAAAGGGAAAAAATGCACTTAAAATGCTTGCTGTTCCCTTTCTCCTTCCCCTTGCACTCCAAATCATTAGTTCTTCTGCATTTCTCTTTTATTCCCCAACCAGTTTGTGTCAAATCACATTATAATACATTAAATCTCCAGGAAATACAAAGCACTCCACAATACTCTTTGGTGTCTCTATACATGGATTCTGTCATGCGCTCCCATAGTAATTAGTCCTGTCTTAGGGGTAGCTCACACACACACACACACACACACACCGCAGAAAAATAACCCCAAATCACTCATGTTCTTAGTGAGATTACTACACAATAAATTCACATAGAATGATTCTTATGCTGACACAGCTTTTTTTGCTAGCAAAACTATAACTTGCTCACTGCCTCACATGAAGCAGTGTTTTGACCTGCCTTTTAGGCTCACTCTTTATGGCAGATATGCCGTAATAATTGGGGGCATTTAGGCTAACTTTGATGTGCACCTTCTAGTCCTCCCTCTGAGAAGATTGGCCAGGGCAAGACTCCCTTTGACTTCAATAGAGCCAAGATTTCACCCTTGTTTGCTAACTAAAGGGGCAGGGCAGTTTGCTGCTATTTGTGCTGTCAAAAGAAAGCATTGACATCGGTCAAGTGTCTAACCTCTGAATTGAGTGTGAGGAAGACTTTGCAGGTGGATATTAAGAAAAACCGTTTCACTAGGAGGATGGTGAAGCACTGGAATGGGTTACCTAGGGAGAGGGTGGAATCTCCATCGCTAAAGGTTTTTAAGTCCCAGCTTGACAAAGCCCTGGCCGAGATGATTGTCATTGAAAAAAGTAACCTGGCCCCTCAGTGGAACAATGCTATCAGCAAAAGAATGGAGGAACCAAGTTACTACAAAATGTTGAGGCCAGTTGAAAGTACACACCAAATGTTGTGATCAGATGTTAACCTGAATTTCGGAATGTTAATTTATGAAAGGTCATACCATAGCAGGGGAGGGAACTTTTCAGATCCTGCTCAACCAGGATTGGTATTTCATGATTCTTCGTAGTAGGGATCAGAACAACAGTGCTATGCATAGGCAGAGTAAACAACTGATTAGAGTGCTGAGCAGCTTAAGTGAGCCCCCAATTTGCTGTTTATTATGTGTTGAGGTGCAAAAATTCCTGGTTAGCATGCCCAATGGACTAGCACCATGGGAACACCAAGGAATCAGAGGAAAAAAATACTGAGCCAATTATCTAGACAGAGCATAATCCAAAGAAGTTAGTAATATGCACAGCTTTTCACTTTTCATAAGGAGATGGATCATTTCTGTTGGATCTTTTCTGCTGAATACTGTCTGACTTTGTACCCAAGCACGTCCATGAACAATAAATAAGTTGCTAAAAGAAACAATTCTGTCTTTATATAGCGACAGCTAAAATAGCAATACAATTCTTAACAAGACCTGACTCCCACACTAAGATCTTGTGGAATTTTTGTGAGAAAAGGAAATTGTTCTCCTTTTAGCTGTCACTATAGTATATTTCTCTAGTTTTTGGAGGCGAGCTTATGTTGTTTAGGACAGTGAGGGGCTAGTAGACCCATTATTTCACTTCAGATCTGCACTGAAATATTAGTACTCTTCCAGTCCCGGGACCCTCTTTTAAATGGAGCCTGATATACTTTTATTGTGTTGATTTCATAATGTGGATAAACTGGGTCCATGATGGGAGCATGCAATCCATTTGCTGTTGTGCCCAAAGCAGAAAATTAACAGAGATCTCCATAGCTAAAAGGCTGGTTAGATAAATGACTTCACCACCCATTCCATAAAGAATCCTTTAAAAAAAAAAGCACAGTTGAAGTAATATAATAAAATGGTGGCTCGTTTCATTATATAGCTAAAAAAAGGATTCATTGGCTTCAAAGCATACATTTAGATTAATTTTTCAAATCTGACAACGTTATAAAAATTATATTGATTCTGAAATTATCATTTTAGATTGGTTTTGTCATTTTAGTCTATTAGCAGTCTTTAAATGAAGTGATACAGCATTACAATCAATCTTATCTTCCATTATGCACTTCCTGGTGCTAAAAAGTAAGATCGATTCCAATTAACTACACTGCTTCAGTCATTCACTATTTTGTGTTGTTTTGTTCTTAAATAAGCTTGTTACAGCCCTGGTAGCATTGAACAATATATTATGCATTTAATTCCTTGTTTCATATCCACGTCATTTTTTATATTTAAAAAGATGAATTGTTGCTCTTCTAAATATTGTGATGAGAACGTTAATGCCGCTGTGGACCAAGGCAGCATGTGAAATATTCACCGGAGTATTTTTTAAAAAGGAGTTCGGCAAAAAGTATGTCATCTACAGTATAGACTGTAAATCTATGTGAACAGTGAAAGGGATCAGCAGCCTTACTGAAAATGTCATTTCCAATTTGAGGCAGTGGGCTATGGGAATATTTTTAGATGTTCTTTAAGGAGTGATGAGAAGGAAAGCAAAAGGTGTGAAAGTAAACCAAGGCAAACTGATTTGAATCAAATAAAAATCACTTCCAATCCATTTTCTTCTTGTGCCTCTGGACTTTCAGTTTCTAGTGTCAGCTGTGGACTGGACAGAGTAATAATACAAATTCCAAGAGAGACTCTTCTCCTAGTGCCTGATTCCCCATTGCCTTGTGTCAGTGTAAAATGCTGTCAAATCAAAATAGTTGTGTTTCACACCCATTTGCACACGTGTGAATGACTATGTAAGGTACAAGGCTATGGAAATTCAGCCCTCTGTACTTCCAACTGAAATGAAAACAGAAATCTGTTGTGAGAAAACAAGAGCTTGACAGGTCTGCAGTCTGATTTGTGAACAAAGAAACCAAAGAAACTGATTTCAGATCACTCTTGAGGTGGGAATTTGAGTATTTTGAGTTCTGGCCACTGCCATGTGGCAAAGATAAAGAATTATAGTAATTTGCTTTAAAAACAGATCAGGGAACTTTATTAGAATAAGAAAAACACTATTTTCCCTAATGTCTCTGCTTCTTTATCGGGTTTCTGCCAGGAACCTTCCCTGCCTCATCCTGTCTGGGTTCCTGCTACAGGTTTAAAGAAACAGAGCACCTAGTTTCATACTTGTTGCTATATGAACTCAGATCTCTCATACAAAGTGCATGTTATATTTGCTTCTGAAATTGCCCCTACAATATTCTTTCACACCCTAACAAAGCAGGTGAAAGAATCAAGAGAAAGAAAATTAATGCCTGCTATAGCATCTCTTTTGATCATCCTTAAACTGCCTAAAGGCACTTTGTCCCTGTTTCAAGTTTTAATTATACCACAGCTGTAAGTGAGGAATGGCAACATTTATACCCATTTTTCACATAGCACAAGGCAGTGGAATATAGAGAAGTGTGTCAATGTGTTTAGAGAAGTGTATCATGGCATCCAGTCACATTGCTCTGCACTAGAAATCTAAGGCTACTACAGTACAGCCAAAGGTTGGCTTATGGTACGCAATTCCAGCTATGTAAAAAACATAGCTGGGGTTGATGTACCTTAAACCAAGCTTTGGTGCCATCTTCTCAGAGGGAGGTCCGTGGAAGAAATGCTCTTATTGACTTCCCTCTACCCCTTGCAAGGAATAGGAGTTCCAGCATTGACAGGGGTGCCTTCAACATTTGATTTAGCAGGCCTTTACTAGAACCAGTAAATCACACACCAGAAAATCCACCACCGCAGTGTTGATCTTCTCCATATTCCAGACATGGCATAAGATATTTGAATATGGAAAGCTACAATTCACCTGTGCCTGTGAGCTAAACATGATTTCTTATGGGTCTGTCCACAGGATAGCTACTTTGGCTAAGATGGGGTTTGTGAATATTGTACATGGTATCATTTTATTTAAGCATTGGCAGTATATTCAATACTGTACCAGGCACAAATATAAAGAGGAGAGGATGGTGGTGTGGTGAAGACATTGGATGTGGGAGATTTGGATTTGATTCCCAAATCTGCCCAGACTTTCTGTATGATCTTAGCAATCACTTGTGGTCTGACTATGAACCTATGTACACAAGTAGTCACACTGAAGTCGGAGGAATTATTGGTGTACATAACTGCTCACTGATGCAATAAGGGTTCACCATCTAGCCGTAAACTTCACTGTCTCTATATTCCACATGTAAAAAGTGGGGAAATAATATTTTATCTCACAGGAGTGCTGAGTTCATTAGTTACTGCAAAGAGTTCTGGTGCTATGGTGACAGGGCCATATAAATACATAGAAGACAGTAATGTTATAATCTGAGATTTAGACAATAGTGCTGTACAATGCCCTAGCAGACTGAGAGGAGAGTGTAAGATTAGATTTTTTTTTTCTTTTCATGATCTCACTCTCATCTTCCTAAGCAAGTTCCCAAATACCCTGGTGGAAAGCTCTTTACAAATGCAGCAAATGAATGACGGAATGTTGGATCTTTAGGGCGGATTTGAATCAGGAGGGAAGTAAACACCTGACGTATCTAATTCAAGAGATTGCTCCGTGCATGGGAGGGCAGCCCAAAAGAAGACAGGAGTATGAGAAAGAAACTGGATCATCAGAGTTGGCATCCCTGGGTGACAGGAGACAAAGGAGGACATTTGTCTAGAAAACGGCTTTTGTTCCTCTCTCTCATTTCACAGACAGTGTTTCTATTAGAAGTGACTTTTGCTGCCAAAGGACTTGTCATTTTACATTAGGTTTAGCAACTTCTGCTGTGGCAAAGAGCGCAACGTCTCCCGTCACATCAAGAAAATATTTTCACAAGTCTGTTCAACCTGCTAACTGTGATTACTGCCAGTTGGCCCAGGGCATGACATTTATCATCCCCACTCCTAAGTAAGAGCATCACAGCAACTGGCCAGTCAGCTACCTAAGGGGTATACATGTGTGTAGGTGTGTCCTTAGACAAGCTTCTGGACCTAGGGCTGAACTTGTCTTGTAAGCATATGTCAGGTTGTTAGTATCTTAATATAAAGATGGTGTGTTAAACAATGAAAATAAGAAATTAAAATGCACAAATTATTTTAGCTTTCGTGTTTTTAATGGATGATCTCCCTTATCTTTTTATGTTCAGACTGAAATACACAGGATTTTAACAGCTGGCCACTTGTTTAGCTGAGGCTCTTTGTGTAATCATGTGTGAATGAGGAATGTACAGCATGATGCAGAGTGGCTAAATAAAGGGAGTTCCTTTAATACCATCCTGTTCTAGCAGATGACAGGTAATCTCAGCCTGTATGAGAAAAATAAGGAAGTGAGAAATCAGACCAAAGGAAAAGATATGCAGTGGGTGAGGGAGTGGTAAATAGTCTACACAGCATGCTTGTTTCAAAATAAGCTATTCCAGAATAGTTATTCCAAAATAGCTTATTTTGAAATAGCACCTCTACACTGTGCTACACCTAATGTAGACCTGCTATCTTGATTTAGAGTCCCAGGAGGCATCGAGAAGGAGTTAGTTAGAATGGCCCTGGTGAGGGGCTATTTCAAAAGAGCATCAGTGGAGCGTCTACACACACCTTATTTCAAAATAACTATTTTGGAATAGGCATTATTCCTTGTAGAATGAGGTTTACAGAATTTGAAATAAGTCATCTGTTATTTTGAAATTATTTCAAAATAACGGAATGGCTGTGTAGACGCTCGCATTGTTATTTCAAAATAACGCTAGTTATCTTGAAATAATGGTGCAGTGTAGATGCACCCTAAAAGAAGAGGCTAAAGTGATTGGGTCTGCATGTCAAAGGAAAAGGTGTGGTTGTTGGGGAGGGGGAGCACAGCAGAATATAAATAAAAACAAAAACAAACTGAGCTAAATATGAAACCATGACAACTTCTCCTTTTTCCCCCGTTGGGGTATCGCTGCCACTGGGAACAATTGCTGCACCAGTTATCTTCACCTCTGTGTATATTAACTAGTTTGCAGAGAACTGGCTTGAAATGCAACTATCCTGTATATAGTAAAGGGATACATAATACATGTACAAAGTACATATTTTTCCAGGCTTCCAGAGAAGGCTGAGTCATGGCTGTGATCTTTAAGGATAGTTGAATGTTATCTGATGGCTGTTTGGTTATTTATTGTGTTATGTAAGGGGAAGGGTTGTTCTGGGCTGGATTTATTATTTAAAATATTTTGCATGAATTGCAATCACTTTCAGTTTTGTTAAATCACCTTGTGTTTAGTTAGACTTTCCTGCACAAGCCATTCTGAGGTATTGAGTTTTGTCTTCTCACTTGATTGGCTTTATTCAAGATTACTTTTCCGCGGGTCAGTTTCCTATATTCTTTTTAAAAAAGAAATCAAGGATTGGACTATGGGAAGTGGAACCGAAGGCAGCCTGGTGCAGCAGTTTGCAGTGAGTTGTGAAGAACTCTATGTTATACATTGTGGCAGAACAAATAACCTTTTTGTTATTTTTTAACTCAGATATGTGTCTACCGGCAATGTTAATATCTTATGATATCCTGATGGATTGATGGTAAGCATGGGGTATGCAGCTTTATTTTGATTAAGGATATGCAATTACTTTAAACTTTGACATTATTTATTTTTCCTTCCATTGTTTCAGAAACAAGAATGATTGATTTATGACATTGTTTTGTGTTGAGTTTTCATTAACATTTTGCTTTGTTGACGCTTCTTCAATTGTATCACCAGATTGTTTAAAAAGACACAGGAAACTCAAGGAAGGGCTTTCAACATTTCTTTTGTTGAAGAGGTGTTCTCATCAATGGCTGAATCCAATGTTAAATTTGCATGTGGCTTAGCTTACCAAGGAACAGGTTGCTACTGGATAGGGTCGCTTCTCAAGAACCCAATTTTGTTCAGCCTTCCTTATTTTAACAGCTCATTTTAGAAGCCAGCCCTCTTGTTCTTGACCTGTATTAACATCAGAGGGAGATGAGCTGAGTAAGCTTTGAGAACTGGGCATCATTGGAAGAGACGGTGGGGAAGAGGCAGAGAAAGAAAGAGAAAGTGCATAAACAAAGTACTCCAGAAATTTCCTTTTCCCACACAGACATGTGTACACCCACAAACACACACACATAGATGCACACACATCCAATATTCATTTCAGAAATAAAACCAAACATTTGGAATGGTTGTCCCCTAATAAACGCTGATAATTTTTCCTTGGGGCCTTTAATGCAACACAGTAAGAACCATTTTCCCAAGGCCCCTCATCATTTCCAGGAGCTTTTCCTTGTTCAGCCACTGGGTAAAAACCATCAAGACTAATCAAGGGAAGTGGCAGTGTAAATCCCTGCCCAGAAAGACTGTGCCTTGTGGGGGTATCTCAGATCTGGTGCACTAGCTCTCTTTTTTCACTTGGCACTGAAAAAAGTAAACATTCCCTTTTATTCTAGCTCAGGAAACTAACCGTTTGAAATCCTTTTTGGCTCCATATTTTTATTTTTCCCCCACTTTTCTTCAAATCTTTCCCTTATTTCCATGAGTGTTGTAGTCCATTCCTAGGCCCCGAAATCCAATTGCCAAACAATGTACAAATATATGACTGCGCGTGGTCTATGGGAACAGCTGCAAAATTGCTAATATTAGGTCTAATTTAGCTACAATAAATTAGCAAGTGTGTGGAAGCACACTGATGACAGCATAATTATAACAAAAGTCGATGTGTTGAAGTATATGGATGACAATACATACTAATTTTAGCAAAAAAACGCACCAAATGAAATGCATGCAATGAACAGACGGGACTAATAGCTCAGACACATATACTTAATGTGACCAGTCACTGTAAAAACAAAAAGATAGATGAAGCTGTTCAGAATCTAGTGCTAACAAGCAATGTAGTCTGAAACCATTAACTGTCAGGGGTAATAACACTCAAAGTACTGAAGTGCAGTAAAAAAGCAGCACTTTTCTGGGGATGATGTGCTGATGTACAAGCACACACCTGTGAAGAGGGCACTAAATCTATCCCTGCATTTATTATTATGGAGGGAGGAAAAACAACACTAATAATGTAAAGTATAAACGGAAATAGCAGACAGCAGAGAGTGACATTTGCATGGTCCCAGTCAGCTTGTTAGCTGAAGTGGGTTTTAATTAGCTATTTTCCAGCAAGCAAACGAGCAAATTAGTTGCAGCCATAAACAAGCAGAGACAATCAGACCCAAAGAAAAAAAATGATCTGATCGGACATTTTTTGTTTTTCTTTTGGAAATACGTTGCTTCAATGTTTCATCGAACTATTTCTATTGATCAAAAGAATGATGCAAGGTGCAGATCTTGGTTAGGGTGCAACATCCTAAAGGGGCTCAAAATATGGTGTTGGAAATATAGCAGGAACAACAGAAGAAGCCACCCTAAGCAACCCTGCATTCTGGGGGTGGGGGGAACCCTTCCTGTCTGTAGGACCAACTCCTCGACATTCAGCATAGAGGCTACAGCAGGTGTATTCCATTTCCACAAGGGAGAATGACCATGGTTTTGGCGTAGTTGTGGGTCCATTAACTCCACCCTTGCTCCCCCAACACCAAACACAGGAGGTGCAGATGTCCATGTGAAGCACTGACAGTGGATGAATCACAGGACTAGAAGGGACCTCAGGAGGTCATCTAATCCAGTCCCTTGCACTTATGGCAGGTCTAAACATGATTAAGGTACACTGCACAGATTCCTCATATCCTTCTTCTTCCTGTGCAAAACCCCATTAATTCTGCTCAGTAAGCCAGGCCTTCTGAAACATCTGGAGTTAGGGTTTGGCTCTTGGCAGATACCTGGGATTCAGTAATGATGTCCCCATCATGTAGTCAACCTCTTTGACTGCCAAGATGATTATAGTAGCATCCTAAAATCTAAGGGACAATTATCAGTAACATGATCACAGGATGATGACCCATCACCGCACTGTCCAAGCAAATACAATACCAAAATGAAGTGAAACTTCTTTCTGATGAACTGACCTTCTTTCTGAGCACATCAGTAAGCCCCATGCAAGGGGCTGTTCTGAAAGATACGGAAATTTCATTCCTCAAGCTAGTTATCTTTCCTCTTTGGTCCAAGCATGGCTAATGTTGTAAGGATGGGCAACATGACAGAAGACTTTCCTCAGCCATTCCTGACGGAATCAAGCACACTCAGTATAAAAAATATATTTCCCTGTCACTGTGTACACGAACATTTGGTAGAAGAGAAGAATGATAGAGAAGGAGAATAACCAGTGCTTAAGGGAATTCACTTATGGCTCAGGAGAGCATATTTTCATTCCTTACTCTGCCTCAGACTTCGTGTGTGGACTTTGGCAGATTACTTAAGTCTCTTTGTGCCTCAGTTCTCTATCTGTAAAATGAGATCATAGAAACTCCCTACCTTACAGTAGTGTATGTTGTGAAGATAAATATATTCTAGATAGTATGGTGTTCAGAGACTGTAGTGATGGGGACCATATAAGTATCAGAGAGAGAACAAGAAAAAACAGTGTATTATGGAAACTGATCGCTATGTATACAGTGCCACAGGACAAGGGAGAAGATCTATAACTGATGTAAATTGCCACAACTATTACAGACGATCCTACCTCTCTTCCCCATCCTTGTCATGAGCTGAGTGAATTACAACCTAATTCTAATGCATACAGATGACACAAGTAAAGATACCAATACATTTGTTGCAAATGAGGTAAAGGGTGTAACTTAGTTCACAATGGCCCAAAGAATATTCCCTACCTCATCTTGGGCAATTTCACTGCCATTCAAGTACAAATTCTCTTCTCAGAATTAAGTGCCTATTTGTCTTCAGGAATGGATTCAGCAACAGCTGCCAGTCTGTCTTGGGCCTTGTGTAAGACTAATTTCTATTCTTAAAGTTTCCCAGAATGACTGTTATTGAGGCAGTGCCGCCGATGGTAATGGTGATAAGAAATGTAACATACACCAACCACTTGCCAGCTCTTTTTGGAGGAGAGCAAATGATACAGTGGTTAAAGCACCAAGGACCATGGTCAGCCTGTCTCCACCAGCAGTTCCATCATGGTTACCCCTATTGGAGCTGCACCACAACGAATGGGTTATTTTAAGAAAAACAAACTCTGGAATAGGCAAGGCTTTGTTGCTTGATTTTACATTAGTTGAACTTTCTCCATCTGAATTTTCTTCTGTCCCCGATTTTATTGTTGTGGATTTAAGTTTCTGGTATTAGCAAACATAACTTATTTGAATTAAGGTATTTTTTGTCCAATATGAGTCTTTAGGTTGCATTGTTTTTAGCTTATATGAAATCTTAAGCATTTTCACCACATTTAATTTGTATACGTTTGATTAAAATGGCCTCTTTGTCTAGCACAGTTATATGCTAACACCAAAGATGAATAATAGGATATTGCTTTTGCAGATACACGGAGCATGGTGTCTATCTGCTGTTCACACCAGACAGCAAATAGTAACTATCACTAAAAATACCACAGTAGTCATCTGAGCCCATTAGAACCAAAGATCATGATTCCTCATTGAGAGAGCTACTGGATTGAAACATAACTATCCCCAAGAGTATCCAACTGTGATTTCAACACATGCTGCAAATAGATCTGACCTCAAGAATTTTATCCAGGAGAAATATTATACCAGTAAAGAAATTAAGTAGTTATCTGAGCTTATGTGTGGGAGTTTTAAAAAGGGGAAGAAGAAAAAAAAATAAACTTTGAGAAAGCCACTAGAAGCTGAAATAATTTTAATTCTGATTTTGTGTTGAAGGTTATGCATGGAGGAGCAACAAAGTTAAGTTCCAGCATACACACGCACACGCACATACACACACTCCTGTCTTCTTTATAATTCTTCCTAGATCTAGCCAAAAAATCATCAGTTGTTTGTTTGTTTGTTTTTTAAATCTCAGAGAGCAATTGCTCTTTCAAAAGAATCAAGCTATAGACAAAGGTAGGCTTTCTTTCCAATCTTCATATTCTCCAGAGCAAAGAGTTCATAGTATTATTGAAGCAAGCATCATAGAAGAAAAACATAATCAAGATATTTTTCACTAAGTAATGAGTTGGACAAATGGATAAAGAGAAGGATGAGCTAAAAGGGCAGTGTCTCCAGCCTCCTCCTTCCAATTTCCACCATTCCAGAAACAAACTGGATCTCCAGTAATTCCCAGTTGATGGATCACAGCCAGCTAGCATGCAACTGACTCCAGCCATGACTGTCTCCCTTTTAATCCAATGGAAACTGGGAAGAGCAAAGAATTTATTCCACACTCTTCACATACTGTAGCAATTATGAAACCCTATTAACTAAAATATCTGCTTTTTAATTCAGCCTATGAAACCCCTCAAAGTTAAAGGGACAATACTGTTCATCATGTGTGCACATGCACAGCCCACTGTTTTCAAAGGAATTTCACCAGTATAAATGAGAGCAGAATTTGGTCTAAATTTCTTTTTGTTGCGTGATATAATAATATTTTCTATTGTAATTCATTTACCCTTACTTTTGCTTTAAGAAACAGTATGATCGACTCTCCCTAATCCCCAAAAGAGAACTAGCTTTCTCAGCACTTGCGTGAATGAATATCCTAAAGTCACCTTTTAGTAACCATCCCACCCACTGGCTCAGGCAAGTAGCTGAGACTGGTTCTTGTAAAAGGAACATCATTTGGTTTCAAGAGGGACGGAGGAAGCTGAAAGACCTGAGAATCAGGAATGCAAGCTTTGGAGACAACAGGACAGCATCAGAACATTCCTTTAACTCTGCCTCCCTGCACATTACATGCTTTTAATAAAACAGGAGCTGGACCCCATCTGGATGCAAGGCCTTGGAGAGAGGAAATAGAGAGGGGGGAAATGAAATACTGCTGTGTAAGCAGCAGGAGAAATTTTGCAGCACCTTTTTACAAAAAGTATTTATCAATGAAAATGCTATCCAAATAAGTCTTGTGCGCTATAGAACTTCATGTTCTCCAAACTTACCTAAAGCTGTGATACCACAAAAGAAATAAGCAAAAAATCCATTGTATTCACACTAGCAACACCACACAATCTCTCTTCTTGCACGTTTCCCACTGACTTAGTAATGACACTTGGAAATGTGGGGCTGTTTCACTTGTCTTTACCCCCTACCCATCACATTGCAAAACTGAGATGCAAAGGGAAAGAGAAAGATACTGTAACACACTTGGAAATGATGCTCAGGGAGATGGCTAGTGATGGAAACAATCTGAGAGTTTCTTAAATGAGACCACTCCTTTTAGGGTGGGGTTGGCAACAGGTAATCCTAACGAGGCCCCTGACAGTGACATAGCAGAGATGAGAAATGCTGGTAAGGCAATGGAGAACAGTAACACAGTGGTAACTGGTGACGCTACAGTGGAGCTGATGGAATTCCTGGATTTGAGGCATAACGTGGATTTGCAGAATGGGTAAAATTGGATGGCAAGACAAGAGAATCCCTGGTGATTGCTGCAAAACTGTCCTGGTCCCAGTACATAAGAAGGGAAGTGTGTATGAATGTGGAAACTACTGAGGGATAAAGTTACTGTTGCATGGGACAGGGGCACTGGAAGGGGGGGAGCAGAGGTCATGACTCTCCTGATTTTTGAAAGAGGTTAGAAGGTCAGAGCCCTGCCTTATACAAGAAAAAAATCAATGACTGTGGCTAACTGAAGGTCCACTTTGTGAGAGAGAGCTTCCCAGACATGGTATTCACCAACAATGGACTACTACAGTTTGCCTTACAAGGCAACACCAGAATTTGCAAGTCAGATGTTTGACCACTATATTTTTTTCCTCAGCACGTCCACAGGGTAATGGTAAAATGGAATCAGCTCTGCAAACAGGTAAGAGACTGTTACACCAGGCTGTTTCCTCCGATTCAGACTTGTTAGCTTCTTTGGACCAAAGGTATTTATCCCATCATAATGGGGACAAAAGAGTCAAGGGCTGGCCCTGATGAGCTGAAGGATCAAAACATGGAAGAACGGAGGCATCACTGAGAGGAAATGGCCAACAATCAGAGAACACATGCCCTATAGTATGACCAGTCAGTCAAAGAGCCATTCATGTGAGGATCAAGCACCATGTCATGCAAAGTGACTGGACAAGAGGGACAATTGATCTGAAAGAACTAGAGATACTTATGAGCCAGCAGACACAACATCCAGATAGTGCCTAAAGAGATACTGAGATCTTAACAGAACAGAAAGACACAGAACCATCCAGAGGCTAATGCCAGAGGGAGGGAAAGGCTCCACATGAGACAATTTTAGGAAATTCTTTTAAAGAAAAAGTTTCTCCAGTTAGGTATGAATTTCCTGGGCTTTTCTTCTTTTGTGTTATGACTTTAATGTTATTCAAATATAGATTCCTTTCATAGTGTATGGGGGGGAGGGAGGACATGCATGCATATAGAAGCTGAGAAAATAAAAAAGTAGAGTCCTTATTATAGAATCATAAAATACTAGGACTGGAAGGGACCTCGAGAGGTCATCGAGTCCAGTCCCCTGCCCTCATGGCAGGACCAAATACTGTCTAGACCACCATCCCTGATAGACATTTATCTAACCTACTCTTAAATATCTCCAGAGATGGAGATTTCACAGCCTCCCTGGGCAATTTATTCCAGTGTTGGACTACCCTGACAGTTAGGAAATTTTTCCTAATTTTTCCTAAATCCAACCTAAACCTCCCTTGCTTCTTGTTCTATCCTCAGAGGCCAAGATGAACAAGTTCTCTCCCTCCTCCTTATGACACCCTTTTAGATACCTGAAAACTGTTATCATGTCCCCCCTCAATCTTCTCTTTTCCAAACTAAACAAGCCCAATTCTTTCAGTCTTCCTTCATAGGTCATGTTCTCTAGACCTTTAATCATTCTTGTTGCTCTTCTCTGGACCCTCTCCAATTTCTCCACATCCTTCTTGAAATGTGGTGCCCAGAACTGGACACAATACTTCAACTGAGACCTAACTAGCGCAGACAGCAGTTATTCTTTTGCCAATATATACCATCACCTAACCATATAATGACAATGCTATTTTTAACACATATTCTACCCAAAAGATCATAAGATTTCCCTTCCAGCTCTAAAGATGCTTTCTGTATCTGTCATTTTCATCTGTCCGGTATTGTTATTATGTAATTAGTCACTTTTTAAAATGACAGTTTTTGTTTACCAATAGATTAAATCAGCTACTTTGAAACAGCTTTCAGTGTCTTATGTAATTACCTAAGGAAGTTTATGTGGTGAAAATTATTTACAAAATCTCAGGAAAAATGGAATGCAGTAGATGATTTTCACAGATATACAAAGAGATAGACTGATTTACCTGTAGTAGCTTTTTAGTAGCAATGGGCAAACATCAAAATGTCTGGTTCCAATGCTTATATGAAGAAAATTCATCAATCAGATTTGCAAAACTCACATGGAAATCTTGTGCTAACAGTTTTGCATGATGTTATGGTGCTTTCATTCTCAAGCTATGTCTACACTGCAAGCTTTTTTCAGAAGCAGGTTTTCCGGAAGAGATCTTCCGGAAAAGCTTATTTCGAAAGAGAATGTCCACACAGCAAAAGTGCAACAAAAAAGTGATCTGCTTTTTCAAAAGATTGCGTCCATATTTACTGGACGCTCTCTCACATTTAAGTTGTGATTAGTATGGACAGAATGGCCACCGGGACACCTGTGTTATTTCCTGGAGGCCTCTTCTTTCAAAAGAACTCCCTCTTCTGCATCCACACATGCCTTTTTCCAAAAAAGCTTTTTTGGAAAAAGGCTTCTTTCTTGTATAAAGAGGTTTACCACCATCGGAAAAACTCCTCCGTTCTTTTGACTTTCTGTCAAAAAAACTCAATGGCAATGTGGACGCAAGTATAGTTTTTCTGGAAAAACGGCCATTTTTTCCAGAAAAACGCTGCAGTGTAGACATACCCTCAGTGCAAATATGCTTGAAATATCCATACTGTAATACCTTTCCCTACCTCCTCCTCTGGTCTGTTGGGAGTCTTGGAAAGGAATAGGATGTGTCCCCTTATTTGCTTGTGTACAGATCTGTTGGTATGGAATTCCTGAAAGAAGATGGAAGCTTCATTCCTTATCCCTTCCAAGATTTTGTCTTCAGCTGGAATTTGCCTGGCTTCTACCAACTGATGACTAGCTACGCTAGTGCAAGCACTTAGTAAAAATAAGGACAGGGATGGGCAAGATAGCTTCTGTGGGCTGGATCCGGCCCGCCAAGCCAGTGGGTGGGGCCCACAGCTGCCCTGCCACTCCCTCACCCCCAGGCCAATTGAGACCTGGGGATGAGGGAGTGCGCAAAGTTTCCTGCCTCCCTCCACCAGGGGTGCACGGCATCAGAGGGAAGCACCAGCTGTTTTAAAACAGCCGAGTGTTCTCTCTAGCTGCCACGTGCCCCTGGCAGGGCAGGGGCAGGAGCCGAGGGACTCTGTGCACTCCTCCCACCCTTAGGCCTTGATTGGCCTGGGCATTGGGGGAGTGTTCAAAGTCTCCTCCTGCTGCAGCACCTAGAGGGAACTGCCAACTGTTTTAGAACAGCTGGCAGTTCTCTCTAGATGCTGAGGACAGGAGCAAAGATTTTACAGGCTCCCCCACCCCCAGGCCAATCAGGGTCTGTGGGCAGGAAAGCACAAGAAGTCTCCTGGCCCCGCCCCTTCCAGGGCAGCCAGGGACCACTTCAGAAATTTGTGAAGTGGCCCCCTTTTAAAAATCATTGCCCACCTCTGGATAAGGAGCTAGTGGAGCTAACCACAGTTTCAAATGGAGGTAAGCAGTACAAATCTCTATTTTCCTTGAATGGAGCCGGGCTTTGCAATGGTGCAGTTATATCAATGTCTGAATATTGATGGCTGGAACCCAGACAAATTGGCAGTGTAAACAAGGTCTACAATTCCAGGGATGTGTTCACTTAATTTCACAGTTCTTCTGCATTGGAAACCCTTTCTGTTATACAACAGTGATGGGCACTGACACAAAAACCTGAGCTAGAGTGCCTGAAAATAATGGTTTTCAACCTCAAGGTCCACAGTCTATGTTTAAAGGATCTGCAAAAGGTTATTGTTACCGTAGAATAGAGGTTTCAACCTGTGGTCAACAGACCTCTGGATTTCCAAAAGGGCCTGTATCTCCATTTGAAAATGTTTAGGGATCTGCAAATGTAAAAAGTTGAAAATCATTGGCCTAAAAAATATGTTTTGCGTATGGAATAGGAGTGGTAGTTAAATATCCTTCTTTCAACCCCACTGCACTGCTTTCTTTGTAACCTTTCCCAGATTTGTAAAGAAAATATTTATGACAAATTCAGTCAGTTGAGGACTTGGTTGATATTAAATGGGATTATTCAGAAATATGAAATTACTGAAATATGGGAACTGTAAGGCTATGACTAATGGACAATGTCTTGTTTCTTGTCTAAGAAGAGAATGCAGAAACACTGCCCTCCTCCACCAGGAAGAGAAGTCTTAACATGCAAAAAATCTTTACTCTTTACCAAAGTTTATGCAAAGAAAAGGTAATTATAGATGCAACAGTATCAAAAGAGGTTTCCAAGTCAGAGGCAATAAGAAAAAAAAATAGAAAAAAATTGCTATCCTAGAGAGGGTTAATTGGCTATTGTACTGGGGAAAGGAATCAAAACTAATTCAGTCCTCAGGACAGTGCACCTGATTTCTGAAACATGAATACAACAGATAACTGTATGATTAATATGGTAACACAGGTTCAGATCTGCACACACCAGAGTATCAATGTTAGACCTCTGCAGTAAGACACAATCACTAATACTGTGTGGCTGTAGCTTTAAGATATGGGAATGAGACGCAAAAGGCCTTAAGAAGCTGATATGCTGAAGGCTAAAGTGGGAGCATCATATTACTTAGCTCAGTTGCACCGTAACTCATGGTTTGGGCCTTTTGAGGGATCCTGAGGGTACGTCTATACTAGCCCCCTAGATCGATCTAGGGAGGCTAATGAAGGTGACCGAAATTGCAGATCAAGCTCCTGCAATGAAGTTTACCACCTAATTCGAATTAGGGGCTTTAAATCGGAAGCCTGTTTCACTGCCGCATGTAGACGCGGGCAGTTACTTCGGGCTAGTCAATTTCTAAAATGGCAACCGGCCAGGAATATGCAAATCAAGCGCAGGATATTTAAATCCTGGGCTTGATTTGCAATTTTGGTCACTTCATTAGCCTCCCTAGATCGATCTAGGGGGCTAGTGTGGACGTACCCTTAGACACTGGAATTTTTTTGATACTGTTTATTTCTAATATCAGTTTGATCTTCTTTCAGTTTTGTAATGAACTTATGTTTCATTTGCGACATTCCTCTGTCTTAGCCTGCTTCTGGGATAGTTTACTGCAGTCTATTCTGGGAAACAGGGAAACAAACTTCTCGTCTGGTCAGAGGCAGATGCTAGACAACAGATGTCTGACTTGGAGCACTCAGCCAAAGTCAGTTCCCCATTTGTGTAACCAAAAAGCTGACTGAAATCAGCAAGAGGAAGGCAGGTAGAGTGACAGGAACAGAGAGTCCAAAGTTTGTATCATCCTTTCTCCACTAAAGAGCCCCGGGGGTTACTATGTTAATAGATTCTTAAATACTAAAGCCAGAAGGGACCTTTATGACAATCTAGTCTGGTTTGCTTTACAACACAGGCCCTATATTTCACCCAGTAGTTCCTGCTTCTAACTTAACATCTTGTGATTGAGCTAGAGCATCTTTTAGAACACTGGTGTCCAATCTTTTCAACCCAATGACAGCAAATATTTTTGAAAAGTCCACAGTCAGAATGAAGGATATGGGGCAGTTTAAAGCTGCAAGTTTTTCCACCACAGATTCCTCCTCACTCTCTTCTTAGGTAGGGTCTTAAGAAACTGAACAGGGTGCCTACAAGCAGCTTCCAACTCAGGGCCTAAAACCTCACTTGAGGTTCAAAGCTTCTCAGCTATGTTTTCAAAGCACCAAAATGAAAGCCACGGCTTCCCTCTGTGAGTCCTGATCTTAGTGCCCCTACCCCTCAGAAATAGCCACCCCTGCCTCTTCCCGAAACTATCCCTTGTGATGGCACCAATCCCCTGCTCTTCTCTTAAAAATTCAGAAGCTTAGTAGATGTTTTGCTCTTCACTTCACTTCACTTCCTCTACAGGAAAAAATAAACCAAGCTACCAGGAAAACACATTTCTACTTTTAATCAGAAATACAAATATTCTTAACACAGATCTCCCAGTGAGCCACAGGTTGGACACTCCAGCTTACCCAACTCTTTTTTTACATAGGAAGTGTCTAATGTTCTAATTTTGAGGACAGGCTGAATCATATTCCCCATAATACATAATATTGTGGCTTCTGTTACTCCTCCACTGCAGACAACTACCTGAATGCAACAATTCTGATGTTTGAATAACTATTTTTTTCAATAAGTGAAAGTTTTCTGGGAGCCAAAAGGACATAAATCCAATCTAATGCCAGTCATGGGTATGTTACTCTAGCTAGCTCCTCCGTTTAAGGGGACCAGGAACATTGGGTTTATAGTTACTGTGGTGTCAATGACCTCTGTTTGAGTTTCTTGATTCAAGAAGAAATTATCCTCTACCTTGCCCATGGTCAAGTTTGAGAGAGAATGGAAGGATTTCCTCTTTCTCGGTAAAAGAGAAACTATTTCTTCTTTTCCCTAGCAAAAACAGGTAACCAGTCTTTGATGAAAACTGCAAAAAATGATGCATTTTCCAATTTTAAATAGCAAAAAAGCCTAAATTCATAAGGTTTGCTTTATCAATATTTTTCTCATAGAGTGTTTCTTCAGTTGTCTCTGGTAAAAATCTCATCATAGCTGAAAGAAGAACCAGAAACATTTAGATACAAATATGCTAGCTCCATCTGTTGAATGAATGTAGAAATTCCATTGGCTATTAGTTATAAAAGTCCAGACATCCTCTTTCATACATGCAGATGCTAGATGGAAGAGATGCTATATACTGCAACCCTAAACAGTAGGAGTCTGCAAGCAGGTAACTTAGAAGCAGTTAGGTATCAACTATTTATTTTCAATTTAGTTCACTATCACAAAGATGAAGGGCTGCCACATCTACACTTAAGGATACTGCACATACTGACTTGGTGGAATGATTGCAGCAGAACAACTGTGGGATGATGATGGAAAGCTGATCACATCCCAAAGAGAAGACAGAAGGGCTGACCATGCAAGGCTACTAGACTGAAATGGGAGGTCTGGTGTGGGGTGGCAGGGGTTGTAGGACCAGGCCTAGCAAAAGTAATGCAAAGTCCCTCTTGTGCTCTGGTGATGTGTGTGTTTGAAATTCATCTGAGATGAGATGAACCCCAGAGAATCTCTCCTTCAAAAAATAATTCCATCCCCAACCCCTAATTTGTAGCTACCACCAAGCCTCCTGTTTTCTCCTTCTTCTCAGAAAACATTATCTAGACTCTGCGTGTACATATGTGCACACCCAGATACACTCATATGCTCCCACTACATTCTCAGACTAAAAAAGATGAAACTTCTCAGAGGGGCAGCAGTGTTAATCTGTATCTGCAAAAACAGTAAGTAGTCCTGTGGCACCTTAGAGACAAGCTATGAGTTTCGTGGATGAAAGCTATGAGTTTCATCATCTGATGAAGTAAGTTTTAGCCATGAAAGCTTATGCCCTAATAAATCTGTTAATCTCTACGGGTATGTCTACGTGGCATTCCTCTTTCGAGAGAGGAATGCAAATGCAGCTGAGCAAAATTGCAAATGAAGCGCAGATTTGAATTTCCCACGCTTCATTTGCATAATCGCGTCCGGGCGCTATTTTGAAATATCCTATTTCGAAAAAAGAAACGCTGTCTAGATGTGGTTATTTCGAAAGAAAACCCTTCTTTCGAAATTACCCTTAAACCTCATTTTATAATGAGTAAGGGTAATTTCAAAAGAAGGGGGTTTTTTTCGAAATAACTGTGTCTAGACAGCATTTCTTTTTTCAAAACAGGGTATTTTGAAATAGCCCCAGACACCATTATGCAAATGAAGCACGGGAAATTCAAATCCGCGCTTCATCTGCAATTTCGCTCAGCTGCATTTGCATTCCTTTCTCAATAGAGGAATGCAGTGTAGACATACCCTAAGGTGCCACCAAACTGCCCCTTGTTTTTTTTTTCTACAAAGAGGAACCTTTAATAAACTTTTTGCAAATTACTGAAAATATTTTGTTTCCCACTGGATGGTGCTACAGGTTGAACCTCTCTAGTCTGGCACCCTCGGGACCTGACCCGTGCTGAACCAGAGAATTTGCTAAACCACAGGAGGTCAATACTGTCGAGCAGCATTACCAACACCTCCACTGCTTGCTAAGTTCAAAGAAGACATTTAGGGATAAATTAGAGCTAAATGACAGCACAGAACACTGAGAGCCAGGACTGGTGGCTGTAAACAAACTTTATGAGACCATGGGAAACTTGGCCATGTCCATGAAAAGTGGACATCCAGCTAATTAAAATCATGCCAAACCACTGATGTTGCCAGACCAGAGAGTGCCAGACTAGAGAGGTTCAAACTGTATTAGTTTCCTGTGGTCGCAAATAAAGTGAAATTAATTAGTCATAGTAATTATAAGTGGTTGCTACTTTCAGAGCTCATGTATTATAAAAAGATGAGGAGGAGCGCCACGTGACTGAATCCTTTACTTAGAATGTCAGGTCTGGTGAGGAATTTCAAATGACAAAACCTCACTGGGCTCTGTGACTCAGGTGTTAGGACAGATAGACTAGACTCCCCTTCAGCACCTTAATGATGAGTCTTCGTACTGGGCTGTACTTCCTGTCTCCAGTACTTCCTGTCTCCAGTGCACAGGGAAGACAGAGGAGCCTCCAAATATGGTCTCCTGAACGACGACCCACTTCTCCTGCTTCATACCTTGTGCTTCAAATCAAAATGGTAGCATTTTTCACCTTTGTTGCATGGGGGAATATTGGTTATGGAAGGTATAAAGGAGGAAAACCAGGCCAATGCTCAAGGAAACTTCTTTACTTTTCAGCAAGTGCACATCTATATGGAAGGCAGCAGGACTTAATCTCATACAACTGGAACATTTTCCATACAAAATTTGGGATGAACTCTATAGAGACTATCCAGCTAATTAAATCCCCTGTTTTCCCATAGACCCGAGCTTTGAAAGGTAGAATGGTAAAAGCTTTTCCTGCTGCTACCCTTCCTGTTTTTTGTTATGGGTAGGTTTAACCAAAGCACAAGAGAGATGGCCAAATGATTGTTATTGCATTGTACAGAGAGTCTCTATACAATTCAATAACAATAATACACCAAGCTTTGGACATCTCTCGTGCTTCGGTTAAGGGACTGCATTGTCGTACCACTGGAAGTTTTCCCCAAAACATTGCCACTACCCCCCGACCCCTCTGCTGAGCTTCAAACTAGTGTCCTCTGCCATTATTATTGTTTTATATTTGTTTTGTGCCAACAGTGCTCCCGATGCTCACTGTCTGCCCAATAAAAAGAAACAAGCTGCTGATTTTTAACATTGCAGTGGGCAATTAATTTTCCACTTAATGAAATTTTGACCATTTGCTTTTTCTACTGTTGTTTCCTCAAAGTGTTATTGTAAATAACAGCTTCACATTTTCCTCTTGCAGACTTTCAGCCTCTGTTTGCCTCATTTTTTTTAAATACACAAGGGCTCAGCTCTTCCCCATGATAGGTGAGTCCTTTTTTATTCATCTTAGCTCAAGGATCAGATCACTAATACGCATAAAGGATAAGGCAACTGCCAAATTATTATATTACAAAAAGAAGATCCTTAGACACCTGTCATCTTGATGAAAGCAGCACCATCAACTGACCTTTGCCAGTTCAAGGTCGATAATGAGACGAGTCAGGCAGGAAGAGCAGCGTGTGCTAACTCCATTAACGTTAGCCGTGTGCGCACTCAGTAGCACTGCATCTCCTGTCAATTAGTGTGGGTAAACTAGGGACTGCTGATTACCAGAGACATGGCATAGTGAGCTGCTGCTACCTTTACTTCTACACCCTGCTGCATTTTAATTAGCTCCAGTCCCCTGACTGTTTCTTCAGAGCTTCATTACCACTGTCTTCAGGAAACTGAAGGCAAGCTTTTTACATTTCACATCATTAATGAGAAGAAATGGCGAACATGCTAACAACAGAGTTTCATAACGTCGGTGTGTGCATGTCAAGATGTAAGAGTTTTTACCACACCACACAGCCTCAACATCAGTCAGAGCCACACAAAAACAAATCTAGCCAGAGTCGGCAAGAGGAGAGGTTGAAACCACAGAATGACAAAATGAATAGTACTTACATGATGTGACTATGTGCTGCTGTGAATGCGTGTGTGCGATTTCAATAGCTAGAGACCTAAAAACCAAAACGCTGTAGTTCTATAACATTGGGGTCAGGAATCAATCTCCATCCTTTAAACACACACCCATATAGAAATGGGACAATTCTGTGAGTTAGGGATGGAAGACCAGATCCTCATTTGGTGTAAATTGGCCTGTCTCCAGTGACTTTAGCAGAGCTAGAATGATTTGCATCAGTTGCGGATTTGGCCTAGAGCTCCAGCATCAGATTTAACTCAGTGTTAGCCTTTGTCTCAGTCATTTTCATAACCGCAGTCTAGCTGTATTTGTTTTCCGTCGGGGGTGGGGGAAGTTGATTAATGGAAGATTATGTAAATTACCATAACAACAATAAAGTGACGACAATGTGTTCAGTGCTGATCAGACCAGAGAAGCAGGATCTGGATTAAGAAAGGGGCTTTAGGGGTTGCAGCCTACGGCCCCAAGCTACAGAGGGGAGGGGGCCGCAAAAAAGATTGCCAGTCACTAAAAGTGCAGTTCTTTGTGTGAGGCCTCCTTAGCTTTGGGCCCTGGACTGCAGGCACTAAAGCCCCTGAGTGTTATCAGGCTCTGCCAGCTGGGGAGAGGGGCTCCATGTGCTGCTTTCCTTCCCCTTCACTGGGCTGGAACCACATTCATGTGAACGCTGGGGAAAGCTCAGTCGCTGCTCTGTCCACACTTGAAGATTCTGCCACCATAGATCCCATTGGCCAGGATTCCCAGCCAAGGGGAGCTGTGGGGCGGTACCTAAAGGTGAGCACAGGGCAGGGCAGCCCAGGCTAAGCCACCTCCTTCTCCACCAAAGGGGAGCTACCCAAGACAAGCACCCTGTACCCCAAACTTCTGCCCCAGTCCTGAGCCCCTTCCTGTGCCTTCAGTCACCAACTCCCTCATACATCCCAAACTCCAGCACCCTAATTCCTGCCCAGACCACATACCCCCAACCTCCTGTCCTGGGTCCCCATCCCACACTGCAACCCCCTAGCCTACAGCTTGGAGCCCACACTTGCACCCCAGACTCCTCGTCCCCATACCCTCTCTAGGGCCCCTATATCCAGTTGGAGCCCTCACCCCCTCCTATACCCAGCCCTCTGCCTCAGCCCACAGTCCACTCCCACACCCACAAAATCTATTCCTTCCAGGCCCCCAGAAGTCTTAATCCAGCCTTGCAGAGAAGGCAAAGTCGTCCCTAGTTCAGGGAACTTTAACGCTAAATAAGACCGATTGCACAGTCCAATCCTAAAAGCACACTTACATTCTCGGGGCAGGTCAGGTATATATACCACATGGATGAGGTATTTGTGCTAACATTTTGGGCCCAATTCTTGCTAGTGTTCCAGTCCTTTTGCACTGCCCTAGTGGCAGGGTTCAAAAAGCTGCTAAACTGGTCATCTGAGTATCCCCCCATCATGGGTGGGAGATTCTATTTACAGTCTTTGATTTACGGGTCTGAGACATCAATAGAATTTTACCTTAACACTAGTATCCTCTGAATTCCACTATCAGCCTATCTGCCATCACTACTCTTCCATTTCCTGAAGCAATAGTCTCTTTAACTAACCTGATTCATATGTCACCTGTACAAACTTACATTTGAATTATTTTTTGTAGTTTAAATTAACCTTGAAACAAATATTATATGAGTAACAAAACGTAGTAATTAAAGAATTGCTTATTAGGTACTTGAAAATAAAAAAATCTAGGCTGGTCCAAAGACACTTTCACGTCTCTTGTTTTAGAAGCTGTACAGTTCTAGCCTGATCAATGCTTGGATGAGAGAGCAAATGGAAAGTTGTCAGTAGTATGGGTATGTATGTGTTGTGTTTTTCCATCTACAGGACAACTGTACTACTAACAAAACAAATAGATGGTTCCCCTTGAGCTTCATAGGTAGTTTTATTGCTTTAGGATAAAAAGCATCACTACTTGATAGAATGGATCCCTCACAAATAATGACAATCCTTCATCTGATGTGTAATCACTTGCATGGCTACGTCTACATTGGTAGCTTCTTGTGGAAGAACTGTTTTGCGGAAGAGTTCTTGTGCAAAAAGTCTTCCACAAGAGCGCATCTACACTGGCATGTGCTTTTGCACAAGAGATGTGCTTTTGCTCAAGAACATCCATGACAGTGTGGACGATCTCTTGTGCAAGAAAGCTCTGATGGCCATTTTAACCATAGGGGCTTCTTGTGCAAGAAATTCATGTTGCCTGTCTACACTGCCCTCTTGTGGAAGAGCTCTTGCACAAGAGGGCTTATTCCTCCTGGGGAGAGGAATAACTCTTTCGGAAGAAGCCCTGTTTTACAACGCTATACTGTAAATTTACTTGCGCAAGAACGCGCGTGCAGTGTAGACAGCACGCAAGTTTTTGCACAAGAACGGCTGTTCTTGCACAAGAAGCTGCCACTGTAGACATAGCCTTGGATTTCCTTCTGGAAAAGCATAGTTCTTACTGCACATCAGCATTATCCACTTTCTTAAAACTGATAATCCTGCCTGGAGTTTGTCCTTTATTTTTCTTTTCCCATGGCTGGGAAAGGTGGAGAGGACAAAGGGCATAAAGAGAAAAAGCAGCTTAATATTGAACTGCAGGACTGGCCAGGCAGAGGAGTAGTCACACACCATTCCAAGGGGTGGCCCAATGGTTGTACTCATCAAGATCCTCTTGATACACTGTGCTTCTCTGAGACACAATACTCATCCCCGGGGCTGTAAAGCTCAGTACTGCTGCCCCATCGCAGCCATAAGCTTTAATGGCACAGGCTGGTCCAAAATATTTTTTAACAATCTAGTGTCACTTTAACTCAAGGAGAAAAACTGTGTGAGGTAGTATGTTGCACTGGACCGACTTCCGTTGGTGAGAGAAATGCACTGTTGAGCTCAGACAGAGCTCTTCTGCAAGTCTGAGACATTCAAGGGCATTTGTTCTTTTACTAACAAGAAGCGCTTTGACACAGGTTAAGAAAAAACATAGTCTGTTCGTAAAAAACAATTAATTGCCAAATAAAGTATTTTATATTTTAAAAAATAACTCCTGTCGATGTGCTTTCCATACCAAGTTTCAGAGCAGGACCTATTCTTATAAACTCCACAGCCCCTTATTCTGGCCCTACGGCTGAATAAGAGAAACAAGTCTATCAATGAAATATGAAGTTCTACTCTGAGCTAAAACAAATGACAATTAACAGGAAAAACCTGGACAACAAGCACCCTTTTTCTGTTCCTCAGACAAGTTTCAGGCCCTTTTCCTTATGACCAGATTGCATTCATGCTGTGCCGTCTAACAAACACTCATTAGCCACCTGCTTAAAATATGTTTAAAATAGCAATGTGAAAAACCCACCATCCAAACATATGGGTAAATGTACCTGGAGGCTGAATGCATTATCCACTCATTGTCACACCTAACATAGCCATATTGTCTACTACTGTTCTGATGCATACCAGGTACATTATGTCCAACATAGTTGGATCAGGGAGCCTGATGTACATGAAAAAAATGAAAACATGAAGCATCTAAACTACAATTCCCATGTGGCACCACAGCAGCTCCTCCAAACAGGTTAATTGGTAAACCAGTTAAGCCTAATGCTTACTTGGTATCAGAATGCTTACTGAGCCACCGGTTAATTAGACCTTATCCAAACCCCAGTGAACGGTGAGCCAGCTGGACCCTCGCTGTGTCCAGGCAGAGCTGCATTCGCATTGGGCCAGCAGACAGGGCCCCGGCCCTCACTGTACCAGGCAGGCAGAACTCTGACTGTGGCTGCAGCAGAGTAACCCTAATCCCATCCATGGCGGGCACCCTGGCTTAGAGCAGGCCCTGCCACACCTGGCTATCAGGACCCCTACCTCTGCCAGGACTACAACCCTTGCAAGACACAAGCCCTGGTTGCTCTGCACTGGCCCACTAATGGTTAACTGGTTAATCAGTATAATTTTAATTGTTTAACTGTTTTAAAGGATATTTACATGCCTGCTTCCAAATTAAAATTCTTAATTTTAGCAGAAATATTTTTCAGTGTTCAGACTTTCACAAAAAACAGAAAAAAACCTAGAAAAATCTTGCCAATTTTTCAACCAACTCTGTACATTTCATCTCCCATTCCTCCAGTTTCTCTCAAACCACACTAATTGGCAACCCAGCCAAGAGTTATCAATTCCCATTTTCCATATCAGTTTGAATCATAAAATCATGGAAGATTAGGGTTAGAAGAGATCTCAGGAGGTCATCTAGTCCAACTCCCTCCCAAAGCAGAACCAATGCCAATTAAATCATGCCAGCCAGGGCTGTGTTGAGCCTGGCCTTAAAAACGTCTAAAGGATGGAAATTCCACCACCTCCCTAGGTAACCCATTCCAGTGCTTCACCACCCTCCCAGTGAAGTAGCTTTTCCTAATATCCAACCTCCCCCACTTCAACTTGAAACCATTGCTTCTTCCTCTGTCATTTGCCATCACTGAGAATAGCTAAGCTCCATCCTCTTTGGAACCTCCTTCAGGTAGTCGAAGGCTGCTATAAAATTCCCCCCTCAATCTTCTCTTCACATACTAAATAAGCCCAGTTTCCTTAGCTTCTCCTCATAAATCATGTGCCTCAGTCCCCTCATAATTTTCATTGCCCTCCACTGGACTTTCTACAATCTCATTATACTGCTCCATCACCGCTCTGCTGGCTACTCATCATGCTGCTGCTCAGTGCATCTTCCACTTGCTTGGGGTGGATTTGGCTCTGGGCCAGACCTAGTGATTTCAGTTCTGAGTGATTTCAGCTCTTGGTGATTTCATTTCTAAGCCTGAAGCACAGCACAGCCACAAGAAACTCTAGCATCCACAAGAGTAAATTTAAAATAATAAAAGAGACTCCTTGTGAAGTCTGTTCTAGTTCTATCATTAGAACGGGGATGAGAAGGAGAAACCAGTTGAATCAGTCTTACAACGCACACCTAGATGGCATGTAGCCTTCTGATTCAGAGTCCTGCCTGCCCCCATTTAACTTCACGGAGCTTTGGCAGTGGAGTCCTTGTCCATCCAAGGTTCTTTACACTGACAATGTCTCTCCTTTTGAACTGAGTTAAACACATTCCCACAATAACTGCAAGTATTGGTGATCATATGTCACAATTCCTGCATTTACTGCCAACACACTGTGTGACCCCACAACAGCCAAATTGGTTACAATGGGCTAAACACCATTGTAACAGTTGAATATCTAGCAGACCTAAGCAAACTGAGTGAACCGTATTTACATGCACATGCCCAGAATCTCATTCTTTAAACAGTGTGTTTCCCTCCTTTGTGCCAGGTTAAGCATCAACTTTCTTCTTTTGTATTTCCCCAATAATTACAGACATTGCAATTAGCATTAACACAATTTGTGACCCAACACCATCCAAGTTGATTACAATGATCAAAACACCATTGTAGCAGCCAAATATCTAACACATCTAAGTGAAGCAGGGGCAAACTGTATTTACATAACCATACTCAGGATTTATTTCCCATTTTAGCTGGCTGTGATGGAAGCATTGATTCAGACCCTGCTTACACAAACACAAACAGATTAAGAACCAAGCAAGCAGCCACTGGATCTACTCACTGCAGAATTCTTCAAAGCTATCTGCACACACTCAAAGTCTCTCCTGGTAGAAGCTGTTTTCTTTCAAAAAAGGAATCTCACAGCATTTTAACTTCCAGTAAACTTCTGAGTAAATGTTTGGTGCCCTCTGTTTTGGGCACACATTGTGTGCACATTGGGGCCAGGACTGGTTAAGAATCATGCACCCACTGGATATGATTCTCATACTTGATTGACAGTTATTAGATAGTTTTAACATAAAAACGAGAAGGGAGGGAAGAGAGTTCCTGAAAAATGTACATATTCATAGGTCTGTATGTTTCCCTTAAACACAGAACTCAGTGGTTTACTAAACACCCTGCTGACAATCTTGTCTTCAGTTCCCAGAGCAATGATGACTAAGGATCACATTTTTAAAGACTTTGAGGTATGTACAGCTGCAGACCGGCATTTTACGAGATTTCTTTAAAAGTGCCTTGGTGCCTACATTGAAGCTAAGTGTCTTGATGCTTTTGAAAATCCCACTAGGAGGAGTCTATCTCCATTTTTATACCTGTATTATCTGCATACTTTTGAAAATGTGTTCCCAAGCTTACAGAGGAAGCATTGAGTAACAAGGCAATGCTCATCAAATTAAAGGAACAGAAAGAATCCAGGGTTTTATGATCACATAATGGCCGATTGCAACTGGGAATAATGGTCTAAAATGTTTTAAACATTTGTTCAAGAGTTATCTGTGTTTATTTATTTGTCACTGAAGAGTATTTCTGCATTTCTAGCTGTCCCATTGTAAAAATCACCCAAAATATGTTTTAATACTGCTGGTGATATGATTTTCATGAGAAGGAGCAGAAGGAAACACCCACAATGGGCAAAAAAAGATACAGGTGAGCCTGAGAGTAGTTCTTGCAACCCAACAAATCCACATAAGCAGGAAGGGGGAAATATGCGACTGTAGCTATAACAATTGTGTGGCTTTAGCACATTTATCTTGAAAATCTTTTCAATGCCAATTTATTTGTTTGTGAGGAGCTTGGAGATATTTAAGCAACTGTGCACGGCCCTCTAAGGTCCCCAAACTCCCCTTCTTCACAAAAACACAAACAGAGAACTTAGTTTTTCTTGCCTGCAACGTCCAACATATTCTCCCCTAGTGAGGCAAAACCAGCAGAAGCCAGGAAGAGACAGAGGCTATGCTTTCCCAAAGCACATTGGGTAAAAACCTCACAGATACACATCAGGTCACCCATATGCATCTTTTCTAGCCTTGTGCCCATCTCAGATGTCTGCACCCCTCTCCTCACCATTTGTGGCATGGCACGCAAAGTTACCATGGTAACAAAGTTATTAGGCTTCCATTGCTTGTCTCACCTCACCTCCTCCTCCACACACACACACACACACACACACACATCATGTGCATGGCCCTAAAGCTGAATAATGTATTATGGAGTTTCCCAACAACTGTTCTACCAGCTGGAGTAAGAGAAGATACCATGCAAAGTGGGTGTTCTTCATCTTTTCCCTCAGATTACACACACACACACACACACACACACACACCAGTTCCTGCCCATTTTATAGGACAGGATGTAGCCAATTGCATGTGTTCACATAGGTAGGGAAATTAAATTAGTCATATAATGAGAACAGGAACCTTACTAAAATTTAGACTCTCCCTGCCTATAGGTTATTTGATATGAAAAATAACGTGAATGCAAGATTCTACCTATGGATCTCAGAACTGTGACTTGCCACTAAGCATACATGACATTTCAGAAACTTCAGAGGGGTAGCCGAGTTAGTCTGTAACTGGAAAAAATTAAAAAACAATGAATAGTCGAGCAACACCTTAGGCTATGTCTATACTACAAAGAAAAGTAGGAAAAAGTATCTTTTTCCACTTTTCTTCCGAAAGAGGCTTTTCCGACATTTGGCCCCTCTACATGGGAACATCAAAACATCCCTTCTTCCTCACAGAACTAGGTTTACAGGGCTGCCGAAAAAAATGCATCTGCTTTTCTGAAATTTCTTTTTGGAAAAGCAGACGTGTTCCTTGGACATGTCTGCAGTATAGACATAGCCTTAAAGACTAACAAAACATGTAGATGGTACCATGAGCTTTCGTGGGCACAACCCACTTCTTCAGATGAATGGATTTCATCTTCAGATGAAATTTCAGTTTAGGTAACTTTTAAGTTTTGGCTCCTGTTGGAGGAAGACTCTATACCTAGTCAATATCAGCTTCTCAGGTCCATATGCCTTGACTGGGACTGAAAAACCAAAAACTTACTATGTGCTGAAAACATACTGGGTACTTCTCAATCTCTGCCATGGAAATGAAAACAATAGTCTTTGTTCTGTTTGTTCTACAAACAATAGTTTATTACTGTAATTTGTAATGCAGCTTTAAATGTTTAAGAGAGATTTTGGAAGGGAACAAAATTCATTAGTTTAATAGCAAGGAAGGGCCAGATCTGCTTTCCTTAACATTCAAGTAACTTCAATCTCTATTTGGGCTAATGCATCAGAAAGTAGAATTTGCCAGATGCATTAAAGTTTCTGTGTGAACCCACAAACAAAAGCTGTTGTAAGCAATGTGTTAAAAAGAAACCTGGTTGGCCACTGTGCTTCTCAGCTACATTTCCAGGTGTAAAAATGTAATAAAATCATAAACCACAGACCAAAAAATGAAAGCATAAAAATGCTGAGAGCTACTGGAGGCTAGACGGCCCACTGGGACAGGCAAGGCAGACACTGAGACCCTAATAAAGCTCACTAGCCAAAGTGAAAATGGAAAAGTACCCATTTTTTTGTTCTCCATTAAAATGTGCTGATACCCCCTACTGACCATTTCACTTTATTTATTTTTGTTGAATGGGTTTCTGTGACAATCTCTGGGAAATCAAGAATAAAAGTCCACTTGATCTCCTGGGCCCAGGCAGAGTTATTTTAAATTCAGCAGAGCAGAAGAGGAGAAGGAAAGGTTTTCATTTTCTATTTGATTCTTGGATCTTTAGTACACTGTAACCCTGCATGGTTTCAAACATGCTCATTAGGTGCTAAGCTAACAGTGGCTATAATTAAATGAAAATTTCTGTCTACTGCCAAGGTGCATAGGTTTCTGGGGAGCTAGCTCCTTGTCACCTTTTCTGGATAAATATGAATATTAATCAGCACTCATTTCTTCTCCCCCTCCCTTTTCCCAATTTATTCACCACTATCCTTTCAGTGCTGAAAAGAAAAATGTAATTAGCTTCTCTATGAACCTTCATTCTCCTCTGGTATCATTGAATGAGCCTCCCACTTTGCCAGTGGACAGCATACTGATCAAGGAAAGGGTTTCTAATAAGATGGGGGGTTGATTATCTTCAGCAATGCTGACAAGCCATGGAGTGCTTACACTGATGGAAATAAGATTTCTATCTGCTGTTTCTAATGATGTAATTCAGATTGGTGGTGCCCTTGATCCAATGAAA
This sequence comes from Pelochelys cantorii, assembly GCA_032595735.1. NCBI lineage: Eukaryota > Metazoa > Chordata > Testudines > Trionychidae > Pelochelys > Pelochelys cantorii. Next base: position 107,153,146 of record CM064327.1, read on the forward strand.
CATATTACCAGGCCAGGGTCAAAAGATTTCTTAACTGAAATATGACAGCAAACACTCAATGGCAGTAAGGACCACAAGATTAGATCCAATGCCCCTGCTACTAATAAGAATAATAATGACACCTCTCTGCTAAGTGATAGCAGATGTCCAGGGCCTTGCAGGTCAGTCTCCTGTTGCCAGAGAAGTCAGTGACAAGAGTCTGGTGCAACTGTTTTATTCTCTACACGTCAGTCCTTGAATGGAATCAAGCAAACAGCTCATGGGCAAATCTTTCCTTCACCAATCTCAGACAAAACATTAATATCTAGTACCTAGGAAGCAAATCTGTCCTAAGAATTGACTTTAGTTACAGAGATTAAGGCAGAGAGCAAAAGTCCTTGCTTTGGCTCCGTACCTTCCTCCCCTGCCCAAAGAAATCACCTCATAAAACTAACACCATTGCAGGGGTTTTTTAAAGGACTGAATTGTGCTTGCAAGAATTAAGTAAGATTCTCTGCAACAGCACCACTCCTGCCATAAGTCTATGTAAAAATGTACATCATAAGCTTGTGTATGACTGAAGTGGGGCCCTTCTTCCTTATTGTCTGGCAGTGGAAAATGCATACGAAAAATTCAAGGAAAGGATTGAAATAAATAGACAGAGGGGTCTGTTTAAGGCCAAAATTAAGACAACCCAGGCCCCTAATAGCATTCCCCATGGAAGTCCCGTTAGCCAAGCACCATGAGGCATGCCCCCAACTCTCTGTACTGTTGTCCTACTCATAGCTGCAGTGGCCATGGCAGAGACCACTTTACACAAGAGCCATCTGTTGGGCTGGCAGGGGGCCATCACTTTTCACCAGGAGGCAGGCTGAGCCTCCCTCTTCTTCGACTGTAGCCCCTCAATTTCTGTGGGCTGAGAACCACCCAATCTCCACCAGCTCCTTTGTATGTAAAAGAGCCTGCCAGCCTTACTCCAACAGAATCTTGATGAGTTGGCTGCAGAAAGGGTCCCCCATACACAGCAAAAACCCCTGCAGCAGTGAGTCTCAGAAACCAGCCAGAAATACTTGGACTTGCAGGACTTGTGCTACATCCAGTCCCGCTGACAAGGAGGGTACCCATGGGAGCAACTGCCCCAGAGCCTGACCTCAGCAGGATGAGGGAGGGGTGAGGGCTGGGAGTAAGAACCAACATCTCTCCAAGCCTGCCCTTGAAGAAACACCTTTGCCTTGCTGTTGCTGCTGCCACTTTTGCTATTGTATCACTGCCTGGGTAAGAGTCCTGCCCCTTTGGGACTAAGACCATTCAGCTGTAGGTGTTACCTGCAGCCATTACCAGGGGCGGGCTTAAACCCAGGAGACTGCCACCGGCAGGTCATGCCTTTGGGGCAGACTGAGGGGAAGGTGTGTGTTGTGTTGTGATGGTGGTGGTTGTGTGTGGTATAGTTTAATTTTAATTTGTGTGTGTGCTGGTGAGAGCAGCACATTTGTTATTTGTGTGGTGGCCTATTCAGTGTCTGGTGAGAGCAGGGATGGGCAGGGGAAGGTTCTTGGTTAGAGAAGGTTCCCCTACCTGCCTGCACTGAAGGTCAAGGAAGGGATGTGTGTATTGTGGTCTCCCCCAACCCCGTTATATGTCATGGCATGGACAGAGTGGCTAAGGGGGAGGGTTCAGATGGTATGGTGGGAGTTGTGACAGGCAGGGGGAGATATGGCGGTAGGATAAGGATGGGCCAGCTGAGGGGAATGAGGTTTAGACACTTGTGGGTTATTCATCATTCCATCCTGGTCCCAGCCTCAATGAATCTGGGAACCTTAACAACTGGCCGTCAGGTCTGAGGCTGCTGTTGCTGAATGTCAGGTCAGTATCCCACAAGACAGCTATCATCCGGGATTTAATCCGGGATGAAGGGGCCAACCTGGCCTTTGTCATTGAGATCTGGCTGAGAATGGAGGGAGGTGCTGACCTCTTCCAATTGTGCCCTGCTGAGTTCTAGGTTCAGCACAAACCTCAGCTTGACAGTGGGGGGATTGGGGCAATTATCTATTGGGATACCATCTCACTGGCTGGGGCCCTGGTCCAACCAAGTGCTAGATTTGAGTGTTTGTATCTGGTGTTGGGTTGCCGGGATAGGTTGGGTGCTCTGTTTGTGTACCGCCCACCTCACTGCACAACAGATGCTCTGCTTGAGCTGGTCGAGGTGATCTTGAACATGGTTTTGAGGACCCCAAGGCTTTGGTCTCACGGGACTTTAATGTTCATGCTGAGGCTGTCTTGTCTGGTCCACCTTGAGACTGTATGGCCACCATAATGACCTTAGAACTATCCCAGACGTTCGATCTAGTCTTTTGGACTAAGGGTGATAGAGATCTCTGGATAAGGGACGTGGTTACACTCCTTTTGTCAAGGACCAATCACTACCTGGTCAAGTTTAGACTATCTGCTGACCTGCCCCTCTGCAGAGGCAGGGGACTGAATAAGATGGTCCGACCTCGGAGGCTGATGGATCTGGAGGTCCCTGAGGGATTGCTTGGCCAGTATGGCGAGTGGTCCTGTTGATGACTTGATCTATATATGGAACATCAAGGTAGCCCAGGCAGTTGAAATGATAAGAACATAAGAATGGCCGTACTGGGTCAGACCAAAGGTCCATCTAGCCCAGTATCCTGCCAACAGTGGCCAGCACCAGGTGCCCCAGAGAGGGTGGACCGAAGACAATGATCAAGCGATTTGTCTCCTGCCATCCCTCTCCAGCCTCTGACAAACAGAGGCTAAGGACACCATTTTATCCCCTGGCTAATAGCCTTTTATGGACCTAACCTCCATGAAATTATCTAGCTTCTCTTTAAACTCTATTATAGTCCTAGCCTTCACAGCCTCCTCTGGCAAGGAGTTCCACAGGCTGACTACACGCTGTTCTTTTCAGGCTAATCAAGCCAAGTTTGCTCCCTGGTTTTCTGGGTAGTTGCAGGTGACAAAACAGTCTGTGCAACAGCTAGAGCACCGCTAAAGAAGAATTTAAACTAAGTCCGATCAATTGCACGTTAGAGCTGAATTGCGAGTCTATTCTGTGGTGGCACTGAGGGCAAAGGAAAGCTACTTCTCCACCCACATTGTGTCTGCACAGTTCCACCAGGCAGAATTGTTTCCAGTGGTGTGAGGCCTCTAACAGCTTGAACCTCGTGATTAAATGGAGGAGCCCTCAGCAAGCCACTGTGACTTGTTTGCGAAGCACTTTGCAGATAAGATTGCTTGCATCCAATCTGATTTGGACTCTGGCTATCCTGGAAGCAGGGTACGGAATGTGTTGAGCACACCGCCTAGTCATTTTTCTTTGGATCAGTTTCAGCTTTTACAGACCTAGGATGCAGACAAGGTGCTTGGAGGAGTGTGACCAACCATGTGCTCACTCGACTCCTGCCCTTCGTGGCTTATTAAATCAAGCCGGTAAGGGATGACTGGTTGGGTCAAGAGGATTATGAATGCTTCTTTTAGATCTGGTATGGTTCCTGCTTCCTTGAAAGAGGCAGTGATAAAACCATTCCTTAAGAAGCCTTCCCTGGACCCCTGTGATTTGAATAACTATTGCCCAGTTGTTAATATTCCCTTCCTGGGCAAGGCACTCAAATGGGTGGTAGCATTTCAACTCCAAACTTTCTTGGAAGAAATGGATTATCTAGATCCATTTGAGTCTGGCTTCAGGCCTGGTTTTGGAACAGAAACCACCTTGGTCATCCTGGTAGATGACCTACACCAGGAGACAGACAGGGGGAGTGCATCCCTGTTGATTCTCTTGGACTTTCCAGTGGCTTTTGATACCATCAACCATGGTATCCTTCTGGAGTGCCTGGCAGAGTTGGGAATTGGAGGCATTGTTTGCAGTGGTTCCAGTCTTACTTGTCAGGATGCTTTCAGAAAGTGGAGCTAGGAGGCTGCTGCTAAACCATATGGCAATTGTGTTATAGGATCCCACAAGGTTCCATCTTGTCTCCTATGCTGTTTACATTCTACATGAAACCACTGGGAGAGGTCGTAAGGAGATTTGGAGGACAGTGCCATCAATATGCAGATGACACCCATCTCTATTTCTCTGTGGTATCAGATCCAGGTGTGGCGATGACTGATCTGAACCGGTGTCTGGAGGTGGTGATGTACTGGAGGAGGTCAGATAAGATGAAGTTGAATCCAGATAAGACTGAAAATATTCAAAAGGGCTCAGAGTTTGCAGCCACAGCGGCTGGAGCCCCAGGCCCTTTAAATTGCCAGCAGAGCTCTGGGCAATGTGCATTATGTGGCGCTGAGGGCTGGCAGGGGGAGGCTAGCCTCCAGTCCCACCCCTTCCACCAAGGCCCCACCCCTTTTGGAAGAGTGACACTATCTTCTCCATCTTGCCCAGGGGTCCCGGTAATTCTGTGAGCCCCCTTGGCTACAGCACTAAAGATAGCTATGCAAACATTCCTGCTTGGACTAGAGGTTGGGCTCTGAACCACAGGACTACTTTCCACACCAAGCCAGAATTTTTACATGACTTTTTTAGCACCAAAACACAAGCCTGAATCTGTAGACCTAGCCTCTGAGACTCTGTCACTGGGGAATTTTTCTCCACATGGAAATGCCCAGAGAGGCTTCTGTGAGGGTGTGTCAGGAGCAGAACTGGGCAAATACTAAAAAGAAAAAAACATGAAACAAAAACAAAGAACTAGGAACACACTCATAAATATTAATTCAGTATTTTAGAGAAGTTCATTTTGGCTGGGTTCGCACCTGTTTTGCATTTAATTTCTGCAAATATTCCAGAAAATGTATTTCCTGAAGAAACAATCACTAAACCAGCCAATTGTAAACAAATATTTGTGAAAAACTTTTTTCCAATTTCTAATCCCAAAGACTTACCCCAGAAATCAGATTCTAAGTGTTCCACTCATCGAATCAAGGAACAGAAACTTACCATATAACCTTTGTCTCCAATCAGATGGCTTATATCTTAACAATCTGCTGACAAAGAATCCTTCAGAGAAACGAGGAATACATTGACAAAATCCCAATGTGTTCATTGGTAATTCAAAAATTCAAAAGGGGGAGGGGAATTCATCAAGAAAATTATTCATTGCCAATTATTCATCCAATTCTAGTCAGGAGAAAGGTCTGCCCTTGACATTTTCCAAATAGGGCCGTGCATTATAGTCCCGATCCAGGTCAGTGGTAGTCTTTCCATTGAGTTCGATGAAGATCTGTTCTGGACCTAAAGCTAAGCAGGCTTGGTATCATCTGAGGTAAAATAGTTCAAACGATTTTTAAAAAATATAGAGTGATTGTTTGAAAAATAAAAAGGAGAGTAAAGAAATTACTTAATTGCTTTTTACACTTATCCGAATAACCTCACTGTTTCCTTGTGCTCCTCCCATTTCTCCGTCTGCCTTTGCTGATGTCTCTAGTCTCAGACTTAGATTGTAAGCTTTTTAGGGCAGGGACCAATCATTGTGCTCAGTATAATGAGGATTTGTGGTTGGGGTGTATGGGTACTACCATAATAACTATAGGGAGAAATATAGTATATGCTATGGATTTCTTTCTGTTCACTATAGGCAGGGATTGTAGGCCAGTTGCTTAAATTGACTACAAAAGCATCGTATAAATGGGGATTCATACATTTGTATAGTACCTTCAATTAGCATAAATCAAAGTGTTAAAAGAAAGAAGTCAGTTTAGGAGGCTAAAAAAAATTTCACTAAGTCCAAGCCAGGTGTCTATAATACGTTTCATTGATATTTACGCAGAATCTATCTGAAAATTAAGGTGTCTTTTGTTGCCAAGGGTAGCAGATGTGTTTTCTTGACACTATTGCCAAAAAAAGTGAGTAAAAGAATAGGGTTTGGCTCCTTTGCTTTTTTAAAGGTTGATGGCTCTGCTGTCTATATGTTCCAAAAAGAGTAGCAGCCAAATATCAAGAGATTTAAAATATTTTAACTTGCAAGTCTCTAGCTGCAGCTGATTATTCTTATTCTGTTTCACAATGAGTGAACTTCGGATGTAAAGAGCTGCATTCCTTGTGTGCACATTTGGTTTTCATTAACAAAGAATACATGTGTACTGCCAGAAGTGGAACTCTAAACCTAGCATAATAGCTTACAACAACAGCATTAGTAATACAGTTACTTGCATGTCTCATCAAAAGAAAAAGAAGTAGGTTAAGAGTGGCGAACATCTCACCTCAAGGTTACGTATCAAAATCAAAATCCAGCTACGTAATTGGACCTTGCTGATTCCCAGTTTGGTTGACTCAGCAGAGAAACTAAGGACTTTACACACTGAAACATTGAACTCTCAGTATCAGAAGTAATTTCTGCAGGGTTCACGCACACTGGTTGCGGCTGCCCAGGCAAATTTGCACTGCCACTATCTCTGAGCGTATCCACACTTCAGGATTCTCAAGCCCACATCTTTTAAATTTACTATTTTATTAAAAAAGGGAGGATTTTAAAATATTTAATACACGTAAATCTGGAGTCACTAGGAGTTTTTTCATGGACTCCTATTATTTTCCATCTAAAAACTATTACTATGCTTGATTTTTAAAAAAAATACACTTTTCTTATTTTCTGAGACATGTAACAAGTGACAGTTCTAAGCACATCTTAGAATTAGGGTTGAAGACGTACATATGTTAACAGGATCACTGATACTGCCTAAAGTACAGGAAAATTGCAAATCTTTGCAGGATCAGGACCCAATTAATTTACTGAATAGCACAAATACTGCCTACTATAGTACCTAAGCAGTAGCTAGGGAAACCCAAACATGCAACTTGCAGGTTTACACTCAAATATGAAAGTTGACACTTCATAAAATTTCCTTTTAGACTTATGAGAACTGAGGCTGCAAAGCATCTTGCCTCTTCTAGGTAAGGAAAATTAAAAGAGAAAATTGTATACCAGTACAATCACTTGTCTGGCTTTTTTACTCATTCTTCTCTTATTCCTGGCTATTAAGGCAATCACATTGGGTAGGTCAGTGTACAGTAGGTCACCATATAAATTCCTCACCTAAACTCCATTGCTGTGTTTGATAATGCTATCACCTTCCTAGTGCCACAGCATTTATTTTTGCTTTTTTTTTTTCACGTAATTCAGGGTATTTGTTCAGATGACATGACTATTTAAAAAGAAACCAACAAACCTCCAACTCCAGATACTGCAGAAACTATCAACTTGTGACCAAGAACTGCAAAATGCCCGAGGAGGGAAACACTATTTATTCTTGTAATGGCTTTTATGAACAAATCAAATGAAGTGAGATGTTTCTGAAAATTTGATCATTTATCACCAAAGCATTTTCCCATCTTCTACTCATCAGTTCTGCTACCCACCACTGCTAGAAATATGTCTTGTGTAAAGAAATAGATAGACACAGATACACACGCATACAGAACAAACGTCTTGCCCCACTTTGGATTTAAAGAGATGTGAGGTATGTTTAAACATTAATTTTCATTTTTTTTAAATAGTTAAGCACCCCGTGCTACATGTGGCAGCGAAGTCTACTTCTGCATTTTAAGCCCTCCTTCTCCCCCAAAGAGAACAGCTGCAGCTCAGGTTACTGTTTTGGTTTCTTAAAAAACAATTGTAATGGGTTTAGAATTACAGCAAAATATACCAAAGATACAGTGAATTCCAAACTTGGATTGCCACAGTCATTTTCTGAGGCATTGGCTAAAGGTGATACTGTGGTCACCAAAAACAGTTTTAACCCTGACAAAGTGCTGGGTTGTGGTGATGGTTCTTTTGGTTTTTGGTGTCACAAAATATCACAAGGTAGTTCGGGGGTTCATGGGATGAAAGCAAGTAAAAATGCCAAAGCTTAAGAGAACTGTGCCAAAAATGTTGTACAGCTCTATTCGCAAAAGCTTGGCAGCAGCACTTAACTGACAAAAATTACAATAGATCACTGCTCCCTTTCCAAGGCTGCTTTGCAAGAGAAGGATCATACATTGTATTTTGTAAGGCACTGAATGAAATTCATCATAGCTGAAAATATTCATGGGAAATCAATCTTAACAGTAAAACTATTTGCAGTTAGACACTGCTGGTGATGGGCAAAGCTCAAAAACTTCACAGAATCTGCGCATAAAAATCAAGTCAGGAATATCAAGAAAAGTTCTGATTTGAATAGAGCTGTCTTGCTCCTGGCAGATCTTTTTACTGGTTCATAGATTTTAAAGCCAGAAGGGTTGATTATGGTCATCTATGCAGGGGTGCGCAACCTGTGGGTCGCGACTCCCTCAGGGGTCACGGCTGTCTTCCTGGGGGGTTGCAGCACTGGGCCAAGTTGTTTTCCCGGCTCAGCGTCCGACGTGCATGTTAATTGATGTTGTATTAGGATGAGGAGATTTTGAATGGTAAATAGCCTCAGGATGGCATGATTAAAATATCCTGATGCTGTCACACCAGAAATGTCCCTATAGATAACAGTTAAAAGGTGGCAACCCACAATGCTCCTTTTCCTTCCCTTGTTTTTCCCATTCACCTCTCTTTTTGTTCATCTCAACCATATTCTTCTTCCACAATCTGATTCTTCCTGCTCTTCGACTATCCGTGTCAACACCTCAATGCGTAAGAACATCATCTTGACAGTCTCTCTGACTCCCACAGACCCTTTTCTCTTAAATGGTGCTCTGTCAGGTGAGAGTCTCTCTCACTGCCAGATTCCCATCAGCAATTTTCCCCCATCTTGTTTATTCTGGAATGTCTGTAGTTCCAAGGCACCCTAGAAAGCGTCAAATCTTTCTGACCTCGAGGAAGCCTGGAACAAGAAAGAAGATAGCCCTGCAGAGTTTAGGAAATCCGCTGACACACCAACATGGATTTCTTTAAGCTACGTAGTTATAGAATATGGAATTCTGGGATTTCTGTGTTGTGTCAAAGGTCAGATTAGGTGACAAAAATGATCCTTTCTGGCTTTAGAAACTATGAAGCTGTGTCTATGTGCAAGAGCTTACAGAGCTACATCGATGCAGCTGTGCCGCTGTAGGTGGCTGGTGAGGATGCACTATGCCAACGGGGGGGAGGAGGGGTGGGACGAGAAGGGATGTCCCCCCATTGGCAAAATTACTCCACCTTGGCATGAAGCAAAAGTTACATCCACAGGAAAGCATCTCTAGCCATCCTAGCATCAGTATGGACAGCGCAAAACTTGTGTTGCTTAGGAAGTGGCCTTTTTCATACCTCTGAGCGACGTGAGTTAGATCAACTTAGGCAGTAACGTTGACCTGCCCTTAGTCTGGTTTTAAAAGTTTCAGGTTTGATTTGAAACTGAAATTGTGAAATAATAGAAGTGTGAAATATATGGCAGTGAAGGAGACTGAAGGAATGGTCTATTTTTGCAAAATGCAAAAACCACAACAAAAGGAGGAGGGTTAAAATAACCTCCAGTGTCCATTACAATGTTCTTTGAAAAAAACTTAATAATTTCATATTAATGGCAGGCTTGCTTCTAATGCAGGGGTGGAGACCCTCAGGACCAGGGGTCAGATGCAGCCCCCAACTTACCTGGATTGGTCCCCTGAGACTCAGGCCCCCACCCCAGAACTGGGGAGCCCACGCTGGCACTCCAGTCTGCCCCCCCACCCCGTTTATCACTTGTGTGTAGCCCCCGACTGATTTTTCTGTAGGTCAGTGGCTCCCACCCCCAAAAAAGTTCCCCACCCCTGTCCTAATGCATAGGGAAGTAAAAAAGTCAAATAAGACTCATCTCATAAAGGTAGTTCAAAGACAATGGACTATAACGGTTTTCTGAAGAATGTGTTGGCTGTGAAAGTATTTCTTCCTCTGCCCTCATATAGCATCGCTATCAGACAGGCGGATCTGCTCAGAGATAATTGAAGTAGGATTTGTTAAAAGGCACTTTTAAAGAGGAGTCAAAAACATATTGTATATTAATGTATTGAAGGAGGCGATTTCTCAAATGTGTGTCTTTTCCCCTTATCTTTACTACTAGTGTGCAGAGATGGGTTTGAAATAGAATCTCACATCAGCCTCTGCCCCAAATTTCAGAAGGGCTCAGGCTCAGGATCAATTCAAAGCCAAGACCAAGAGGCTTTTGTTAGTCTTTTGAACTAGCTGATATTCTTTCAGGGCTATCACTGTCATTCCCAAGTAGAATGTGCTGCAGTAGATGAGGCTGGAAATTGAGGTAGCTGAGGTAGGTCAGATATCAACCAGGTAGCAGTTATTACTACTGGGGAATCCCTTAGAAGCAGACACACCAGGAGGACCCTGGTTTCTCAGTTGGTGTGCTGACACCTCCAAATGAGGGTGATGCCCATGTTTTAGCCAGTCCCTTATGGTGCGTCCCTCTTTCTGCCAATATCACTTGAATTTTGTCTAGTTCCAGTTTGCGTCAGTTGTTCTTCGTCCTGACACCAATGCTGGAATAGCAAAAAGGCTATTGGGAAGCTGTGCTGTTGGCATTTGCTGTGAAGGAGATATAGACTCAGGTGTTGTCTTTGTACTGTTGCCTTTGGCACCCCCACATTGTCTCCCCACCTTCCTAAAAAGGTTTTAGATCCATAAGCCATTAGACCAAATGTGTTCCTAAAAGAAAAGGAAATCCATTCCACAGCACACTGATACTGGGGGGAGGGGAAAGAGCATTGACGGACTTTCTGGAAGCCTCCAGCTCACTGCAGTAGCAATTGTTTCCAGTGCTATATTAATTTGTTGATTTTGATTTCATAGCACTTGCCAAAAATATAGGCATTTCCCACAAGCTAAACTTAAGATATTTAGCAGAAATCTTAAGTCCAATATTATGTTTAAAGTACACACCTTTCAGGAAGGACTGGAGAGAGAATGGTGAGGGCAGCCAAAGCATCAAAAGAATACGGCTGCCCTTGTGTCCAGATGCCGGGAAATCCATGCAGATTCAAGGAAATTCCTGCACTTGGAGTTTAAAATTTGTGAAATTCTTTCAGTAACATATCTCTTCTCACTTAGGAGGGGATGATCTGGGCCAGTTATCAGATAGAAAGACATCACCTGTGATGCAAAACACACCAGCAGATGGGACGGCACACAGAAAAAAAAAACAATAATTGATAGCCAGGATTCAGAGAATTTCCTTATTGAATTTAGCCTTCTACAAAAAACAAAAAAAAACCTACCACACACCCAACCACATCCTTCTTCCTGGGCTATTTTTAAGAACTCAGAATATATTGAATGAAACAATTTTTCTTATTCACAGCATCCACTAATAAGCCTTGCCATTCCTCTTTAAAGGCAGATCTGATTATTTCATAGATGTATTTATCTATTTGTATGTCCCCTATCATTCTAGTATGGGAATACTTATTACTTGTACATTATAAGCAGGGCTCCAGAATATATCTTTTTAACCATTAAACACCGAGAAAACATCCCAAATCCAAAAAGTAAAATCAATGTTTATTCATTATTCCTTACAGTATATTCAAAATGAAAGCACTGAAAAACTCTGATTTTTGGACATTTATATAAAATCTAAAAGCTGCTAAAAATAATCCCCCAAAAATGAAATTAATACACCTGGAAAATAGAAGCCCTGTGTATAAAAAAACACACAAGGTAAAATCCTGGTTCCATTGCCTGTCAATGATAAAATTCCTATTGACTTAAATGGACCCGGATTTTGCACACAATTCTTTGTTTAACACTGCATTATTTTAAAAAGCAGAAGTTAAATCCTAGAGAGGAAAACAGAAAGGAGCATAAACTTTGTTAAATTAAGTGTAAAATATAATTAGGAAGGCCAAAAAGGAGTTTGAAGTACAGCTATCCAAAAACTCAAAATGTAATAGCAAAAAAAGCCTGCTAACCAACCAGTAGGACCACTGGGTGATCAAAATGCTAAAGGAGCACTCTAAGGGTGTGTCTATACCACAGAGTTTTTTCAAAAAAAAAGTGGCCTTTTTTCAAAAAAAAAAGTCACCTGCATCTAGACTGCTTCCGCGTCCTTTCAAAATTAAATCGAAAGAACGCGACGGTTTTTCAACAGTGGTAAACCTCGTTTTATGAGGAATATCACCTTTTTTGAAAGAGATCTTTCAAAAAAAGGTGTGTGTGGATGTGGGGGAGCTTTTTTTTTCTTTTTTTAAGAGGCCTCCAGGAAAAAGCCCTGGTGGACACTCCTTCTACAGTCCTTGCACCTCTATTGTTCCTGTCTGCAGCCATGTTTTAAAGTCACAGGCAGCCAGGAGAAGCATTGCAGCAGGAAGCCAGCTCCCAGCAGGACCCTGACTGCACAGCTTTCCCTGGTAGGCCAACACAGAGCCATGTCACAGGCACAAGCCCCCAGAGACCTTCCAGGGACACATCCCAGGAGCAAGCAAGGGGCACCAAACACCAGGGACCATCATGGTCTGGCCCAGAGATAGAGACCCCTTTGGAGCTGTGGACCGAGGAGGAGTCTCTGCAGGCGCTGCAGTCCAGGTGGAGGAATGTGGACATTTATGGCCAAATGGCCGATGGCCTTGCAAAGAAAGGCCACCATCCCCGCACCCTAGACCAGGTCAGAGCCAACGTCAAGGAACTGCAGCAGGGGTATGTGAGGGCCCGTGAGCGCAGCTCCCACTCTGGGGAAGCACCGCAGTACTGTGCGTACTATCAGGAGCTGGACCGAATCCTGGGGGGGTGGGGAACCGCTGTCTCCGGAGAAAGTTGTGGAGTCTGGGATGGAGAGACCTGTGCAGCAGTGGCCGCAGCTCCAAGATGACAACCCTGATGATCAGCAGCTCCTGGACGAGGAGGAGGAGGATGCCAGGAGCGTGGTGACCCTCACCCACGAGCTAGTCCCCAGATGCAGGAGGCCTCCCAGACAACTTTGAACACCGGGGAAGGAACATCAGGTGAGTGGTATGAGGTCACAACACACACAGGGCAGGGGAGGCGGGAGCACAGAGGAGGGCCGTCCTCAGGAGTGGCCCGAGGCAGGCTGAGGAAGCTGGCACCCCAGGCAGAACACGCGATTGGCACCCCCACCTGCACAGCCGTCAATGAGGTGACGTCATCATCGGGCGCCCCGGGTGCTCCGTGACGTCATCATCGGGCACCGTTGAAGGCGGCACCCTAGGTGACGGCTGAGTCAGCATATAGCCACGGGCCGCCCCAGCCGTCCTGCTCCCGCATGGGTGCGAGGTACCACCTGCTCCTGCAGACAGTGCTGCCAGGTGCAGGCATATGGGTTGGGGGCCCTAGGAGGGCCAGGCTGCTCCAGGCTCCTCTGCAACCCGTGGGAACCAACAGTGGCCAGACTCTTCTCTGTGCTTCTTGGCCATGGTGTGGGCGGGGTGGGGGCAGGATGGTAGCCTGTACACCTCTGGGCTCCAGTGAGGCCAGGGCTGCTGGCCAGGCCACACCAGGGCTTGCTGTGAGAACATCAGCATCCCCTGTCCCTAGAAGAGGTACTCACTGCTCTCAAGGAGGGCATGCCCTCAGGGACAGTGTGAGCATGCATGACTGACTACTTCCTCCTCTTGTCCTCCACAGTCAGACCACCCATCCAGGAGGGCCGAGCCACACCTGTCCCAGCACCCAGCTATCTCCATGGCAGCCGCCAGCACTGGCGCACGTATCATGACCTTATGCGCCAGCACATCAGGGTCCTCCAAAGGATGCAGGACACATTGGCAGAGAGGACACAGGAAGAGGCAGAGTGGCACAACCGTTTGCTGGACGAGTTTGTCCAGCAGCGCACCACTATTTGTGCTGCTATCCGGGAGGTGATGGCCTTCCCAGGCCCTGGCCCCATTGCCACTCCTCCTGCTCAGCCTGCCCCCCCACCCGTGTCCCCCCCATCCCCTGCCATCCCAGACCCAGGTGCAGCCCCACCTCCTGCCCAGCCCGCTACCGTCCCAGGCCGCATGCAAGGCTGTCTCCAACTAGGCCCCCGTACCCGAGGTGTCAAGAGCTATTCATCCAGGTGGCACCCTCAGCCCTGAGCCTCCCTCCTCCCTTCCAGGTTTACAGTCCCCTCCCCCCTTCCAGGTTTACAGCCCCCTTCCCACCAATGAGTGAAGCACTTTATTTTGTAATACAAAGTTTATTTTTCATTAAAAAAGAGTGTTAATGGTTGTTACATGCAACTTTGCATTAAACTGTAAGCATTTTGTAAATCACACCTGGAGTCTTTCTGTGAATGTCCATAAAGTGGGGCAGGGATGGGTTTGGAGGGGGAAGGTACTGGGGGCCAGGAGCAAGCCCCCATTGGGAAGGCCCTGGGGAGAGTCATTGGCCTCCTTGGGAGAATCTCTCCCTCAGGGCCTCCCGAATGCGCAGTCCTAACTGGTGGGCCTGGAGGATGGCAGCTGTCTTGGGCTGCTCAAACTGCCTCCCCTCCACAACACCCCCGTCCCCCACCCGGGGAGGAAGGCTTCCCCTTTCCTCTCCACCAGGTTGTGGACCACACAACAGGCAGCAACCACCTTGGGGATGTTGTGTTCCCCCATGTCGAGGCGAGTGAGCAGGCACCTAAACCTCCCCTTCGGACGCCCGAAGGCACATTCCACCTGCAAGCGAGCCTGGTTCAGGTGTGAGTTAAATTGTTTCCTGCTCATGTCCAGATGGCCAGTGTAGGGCTTCATGAGCCAGGGCATAAGGGGGTAGGCCGCGTCGGCCACGATGTACATAGGCATCTGCTAATCCCCAACCGCAAAGTTGCACTGCGGAAAGAATGTCCCAGCCTGCGGTACACGTAGGAGTTCTGGAAGATGCAGGCATCATGTGCCTGGCCCGACCACCCAACACAAATGTCCATAAACTGTCCCCAGTGGTCGACTAGCACCATGGAGAAGTAGCCCTTTCTGTTTATACACTGGGCTGCTCAATGGGGTGGTGCGCAGATCGGGATGTGAGTCCCATCAAGCGCTCCACCGCAGTTTTGGAATCTCAGCCCCGCAAATCTGGCCACGATGGTATGCAGGTCTCCAAGGTGGACAGTCCTATGCAGCAGCTCCGAACTGATGGCACTCACTACCTGCAGAAAGGGACAATTAGAAACACACAAAACAGGAAATTAGAGGGGGTGCCTAAGCCCTTGAGAGGTGCTCCCCCACCCCTCCCCTCCAAGACCCCAGGAGCTCCCCTTCAGGTACCCCCCCCCCGCACTAGGGTAGGGTGAGGCCAGGAGGGCTCTTGACACTCCCACCCCATCCCCCACTCCCTCTGCCCTCTCCTGACGGTCCCCCTTTTCCGCCCCCCCCCCTTGGACTGTCCCCCGAGAGTGACTTACCTCCATCAAGACGGCCCCAACAGTAGACCTCCCCATGCCAAACTGGTGTCTGACCGAGTAGTAGCTGTTGGGGGTGGCCAACTTCCACAGGGCAATAGCGACCCGATTCTCCAGAGGGATGGCGGGACGCAGGTGGGTGTCCTGTTGTTGTAGGGCAGGGGCGAGCCAGGTACACAGCTCCTGGAATGTGGCCTTCCGCATTCGGAATATTCAGATCCAATGCTGTTCGTCCCACCGCTCCATGATGAGATGGTCCCACCAGTCTGAACTGGTGTCCAGCCTCCAAAATCGCCTCTCCAGGAAGAGGTTCAGTAGCAAGGCCATTGGTGCTGAAGCCTGGGTGAGGGGTTCAAGGCGGGGTTCTGAGTCCAGACGGGGCACAGGAATCATGACGGTGTCATGGAGGTGCAGCAGAGTTACCAGCATGACAGTGTGGGGCCACTGCCTGCCCAGGGGCAGCTCCAGCTCCATGGCAAAAAAAAAAAAATCAAAACCAGGAAAATCAACAAAAAAAACCAAAGTGCTATGGTGTCCAAGAAAGCAGGGCAATCACAGCACACACTGCAGAAGCTTTGCTGTCCTTCTGAGAGGTAGGCAGGCTAGCTTCAGCAGCAGAGAAATAGTTGTCCAGGAGGATCCCTTTAAGCACGCGTCTCTGCAAAGGGCATACAGCAGCACCTGGAAGCAAATGCTGCCCCCATCCCCTGCCAGAACTAGTTCCAGGTGCCCTTTTTGTGACAGAGCGTCTGGACTGCGTTTTTTTCGATCTGCTTTACCGAGTCTGGACGCTCTGTTTTGAAAGAAGCGTGTTGTCTAGACGTACCCTTAAAGACAATAATGTAATTGCAGGGAAACTGAATAAATCCTTTGCTTCAGTCTTCACAGCTGAGGATGTTAGGGAGATTCCCTAACCTGAGCCATTCTTTTCAGGTGACAAATCTGAGGAATTGTCCCAGATTAATGTGTCATCAGTGGAGGTTTTGGAACAAATTGATAAACTTAACAGTAACAAGTCACCAGACCAGATGGCATTCACCCCAGATTTCTGAAAGAACTCAAATGTGAAATTGCAGAACTATTAACTGTGGTTTGTAACCTATTCTTTAAATCAGCTTCTATACCTAATGACTGGATGATAGCTAATGTAACGCCAATATTATAAAGGGTTCTAGGGGTGATCCTGGCAATTACAGACTGGTCAGTCTAAAACATTAGTACCAGGCAAATTAGTTGAAACTATAGTAATGAATAGAATTGTCAGACACATAGGTGAACATAATTTGTTGGGGAAAAGTCAACATGGTTTCTGTAAAGGGAAATCATGCCTTACTAATCTGCTGGAGTTCTTTGAGGGGGTCAACAAGCATGTGGATAAAGGGGATCCAGTAGATACAGCGTACTTAGAGTTCCAGAAAGCCTTTGACAAGGTCCCTCACCAGAGGTTCTTAACTAAATAACCTGTCATGGGATAAAAGGGAAAATCCTCACATTGACTGCAGATAACTGGTTAAAAGACAGGAAACAAAGGGTAGGAATAAATGGTCAGTTCTCAGAATGGGGAGAGGTAATTAGTGCTGTCCCCCAACTATCCATCCTAGGACCAATCCTATTCAAAATATTCATAAATGATTTGAAGAAAGCAGTAAGCAGTGAGGTGGCAAAATTTGCAGAGGATACTAAACTGCTCAAGATAGCTAAGTCCAAAGCAGACTGTGAAGAGCTTCAAAAGGATCTCACAAAACTAAGTGACTGGGCAACAAAATGGCATATGAAATTTAATGTTGATAAATATAAAGTAATGAACATTGGAAAAAATAATCCCAACTATACATACAATATGATGGTGTAGTGAGTCACGGACCGCAACATGGCTGCCCCCTGACCTGGAGGAGGAAGTGCCCTCTAAGACCCCTTGCTGGGCCAGTCCAACCTCCTGCAGCCCCGCCCACAGGAAGTCAGAGGGCAGGACTAGCAGTGTAAGAGCTGAGAACTCAGTCAGAGCCAGGCAGCCAACCAGGGCAGACACTCGGCTCCTGTTCCCACCTCGAAGGGCTCGGATGCACCAACCCCAGCCAGGAGACTGGGTTGGGCTGCCAGGACCGCTGCCGAATTCCAAGCCCTGGCCGCCGGGCCCCAACACCTGCCGGAGCCCAAACCCATGGACACCCTGCCAGCTCCTCCATTCCCTGCCAACCCACCGGAGCATCACCAGAGCCGGGTAAGCCCCACGGGGGACTTCGGAAGTGGCCCAGGGACAGCTGACCCTGGGATGACTGAGGAGATGGAGGATGGGTGGGCAGTGTGTCATGGCCTGGAATCCCGCTGACCCCTTGACCGAGTTGGCATGTAATGGCCCGGATCCCCGCCGACTCGGTGGCTGCAGGGAAGCCACCATTAGGGCCGTGGGCCAGGACGCCGTGGAATAGGGAGGGCCCTCATCCCCCCCTGCCACCTTTGCCCTTGGATGGCAGGTTCCCCCGGTGGGGGTAAAACCCCTGAGCTTGTCGGCTCTCCGGAAGTGAGGAGATCCAATCCCTGCCCGGCCGGGACTCAGCTGGACCGTGTTCTGCTACACCGCTGGTGGTAGCCATTTGTCACCCTGACCCAGGGCTGTGCCTTAGACTTTGGACTCTTGACCTGTGTGTGTATTAACCCCTTATGTGTTTGCCCCCCCCCCGACCCAAGGGCCCTACAAACGGTCTCTCGATCTAAGGCTTGGCAGAGGCGTGCCCCACGAACTAGTGGGCACCTGATGGAGTCCGCGGGGCCGCTCGCTGACAATGGACCCTGTACACAGACCGTGGACAGATGGGGACTAATTTAGCTATAACTAATCAAGAGAGAGATCTTGGAGTCATCATGGATAGTTCTCTGAAAGCATCCACTCAATGTGCAGCAGCAATCAAAAAAGCAAACAGAATGTTAGGAATCATTAAAAAAGGGTTAGAGAATAAGACAGAGAACATCTTCTTGCCTCTATATAAAACCATGGTAATCCCCCATTTTGAATACTGCATACAGATGTGGTCGCCTCATTCAAAAAAGATATATTGCATTGGAAAATGTTCAGAAAAGGGCAACAAAAATTATTAGGGTTTTGGAATGGGTTTTATATTAAAATAGATTAAAAAGACTGGGACTTTTCAGCTTAGAAAAGAGGAGACTAAGGAGGAATACTATAGAGGTCCATAAAATCATGGCAAGTATGGAGAAAGTTAATAATGAAAAGTTATTTACTTGTTCCTATAACATAAGAACTAGGGATCACCAAATGAAATTAATAGGTAGCAGGTTTAAAACAAACAAAAGGATGTTTTTCTTCATGAAGCACTAGTCAACCTGTGGAACTCCTTGTGAGAGGATGTTATGAAGTCCAGGACTTTAACAGGATTCAAAAAAGAACTAAATAAATTTATGGAGGTTAGATCCATCAATACTTATTAGCCAGGATGGGTAGGAATGATGTCCCTTGCCTCTTTCTCAGAGGCTGGAAATGGATGACAGGAGAGGAATCACTTGATGATTACCTGTTCTGTTCACTCCCTCTGGGGCATCTTGCATTGGCCACTGTTAGAAGACAGGACACTGGATTAGACTGACCTTTAGTCTAACCCTGTATGGCCCTTCTTATGTTATGATCTTGTGTTCTTTTGTATTTTTGTTTACATAAGGCATTTTTTTCCAACACAACAATGGTAGTTTTGGAATTACCCCACCTCTGCAGATACCATTTCCTGAATGGCCATAGAGGACGATTTCCAAGAGAAATCACAATACCTTTTCACTATTACACACTAGATATTTTAAAATTCTGGTCACCCACATTCTAGTGGGAAACAAGCTGCAAATTCATTCATGAGCTGGGTTGGTAAAAACATCCTCTGAAGTAGTTTCTAATTCATCAGCTTGAATTTCAACAATTTTTAACTATTTTACATTTGAGTTCACTAGACAATCCCACTTCATACCTGTGTGGATTAACCCTACATTTATGTTCCAGAAATTGGCACGTGTGCAGACTTTTTCAATTAACCATTTATACTGCAAGGCTAGAAAACCAGTTCGTCCCTTTTCAGCTTGTCAGCAGCTGACTGCCACATAGCTGTGGCTCCGTATGTTTGCCTTGTGTTGGCCCTTATACTAAACAACACCACATTCTGAACTGAGCTATTTCTCCAAATGTTCCCAACACCTTAATCTCTTATTTTGACCAAATAAATCTCTATGCCAAACCTCTGGCAACAATGCATAGTGTGATGAATTGTGCTTTGGGCTAGGAACCTGAAACGCCTTAGTTCTAGTTGTAGCTGTGCTCGTTAGGCCACACAGTATGTAACCCCTCTGCCTCTTTTCCTACCAATCCAGGGCCACGGACAGGAAACCAGATCGTCTTTCTAGTTCTTCGCCTTGGGTCTACGAACAATGCACGTCAGGAATTGCACATACTGATTACACATCATGAATTGCAAATAGTGAAATGCTTTTGGCTGTGACTATTCCTCCAGGCTATTCAGTGAACGCTTACAAATAACTACTACATGCTTAGAAATCAGGAGCCAGATTCTCAGCTAGCTGTAAATCACTGTAGCTCATTTGTGCAACTAGAGTGAATTACACCAACTGAGGCTCTGGTCCTCGGCCTGATTCATGATGGCCTAATTTTATTGAATCATTTTGTTCTACATATTTTATTTCACCAGCTCACCTGCAAAGCTGGATTCTGAACCCAGGCACGACATCACGTAGAACCTCGGTTTCAATCCTGCTGAGGACTGAAATGTTTCAGAACCAGAATTTTGTAATGGAATTGACGTGCCAGAAAAGAGCAGGCAAGACCTGTAAATAAATAAACACTGATGAGAGAAAGGGTAGTTTCATTAGAAAAGTCCTTCCATGCAATAGAAAACTAAAGACATACGCCCCCAAAATCAACCCAAAGAATACTAGGAGATAGAGCTGAATTAGAGGTAAAAGAAGCAAAGCAGGGGCACAGTCTGGAAGGTCAATTGATAAAATAGGTAGCAAGCACTGAACCAACACCAATCAATACGGCGCAGTATGAACCAACTCACAGCCTGATAACCACATCACATCCATTTTATGGTACCATCTATCACAGGAACAGCAGGAAGCAGTGGCAATTCAGCTCACTCCACACTCCAGTGGACTGGCTTCACTTGAGGCTCCTAGCATGTTAGGCTGACAGTAAGGGGCATACGGTAGCAGGACTACTACGTAGCAAGGGAGAGTGAAACTGTTTCCAAACTGAGCTAGCAAATGAATAAACGCAAATCTGTGTTGGAGCATCAGGATAAAGGGAAAGAAACACTCTCAACAAAGCCATTAGGACTCAGAACCAAATCAAAAGAATTCCAACAGAGCCACCTACACAGATGAGGAGAGGAGGAAAAAAGACATCAGCAGCAAATAGAAGGAGAGAGGCAAGACTGAAGAGAGGAAGGGAGAACAAAGAGCCTGAGAATCAGTAATAAAGATTTTGGGAAACATCAGGTAGGGAAGGGTTCAGAATATAATGTTAATATAGGGTTGAAAACAGAAAGCTGAAGATTTTAGGGTCTGGTGTTTTGTTATTTGTGCTTTCTCTCATGCACCTCGGAAGTTAGCAACTACCACTATATGAAACACAGGCAGGTGTATACACTTGGTGACCACTTCCCAAAGCAAAATCACAATGCAAACCACTGCTAAGGATATTGGGATCTCTATAATGAAGGCAATTTGCTGCCCATGTGGCAGTCTGCACAGCAGACATCCTTGCTACATTCCATCTTAACCCTTAATAAGCTGCAAATATTTAGATACTCTTTATAGGATAGCAGTATAGAAAAGGCTAACACTCTCTGCATTAATAGCTAACCCTGGGAGTGACTAAAAAAGGGGGGTTTTGCCCATGAAAGCTTATGCCGAAATAAATCGGTTAAGTCTTTAAGGTGCCCCAGGACTCTTGGTTGTTTTTACTGGGAGTAAATATATTTCAGGCCTGCATTTCTTGATCTTCCATTCTCAGACAAAGCTTTGAATATGGTCCCTTGTTATTGAAGAATCTGAGAAAATTAAACCCTTCATATATGGATCCCTTTAAAAAAAATCAAAGCTATGCAAAACCTAAAAAATGACTGACTCATTATCCATTTTCTATAAAGAGACAAAACCAAGATTATTTAGTTTGTTTGAGAGGACATAAAGATGTCTCACATTTAGGGTTTGTTAGGTTTTTTTATTATTATTATTTAATTGCAAACATCTCACACACCTTAATCTGTATGAAGTAGAAGTAGGTGTATCACTTGTGTCAACTTACACACATTTCATAGTCACTAATAAATCAAGCCTCACTACAGTTAAATGATGTCTTATACCCACGACTTTTTAGATCATAATTCAACCTTCAAGCAAGATTTTTAATCATTGTTTTTACTCTCAATAATAACAATGCTATATAATTTATGGAATAAGCGCACCGAGCCATAAAGGGTGCCTATAGTTACAGAAATTTGATAAAATAAATTGCTGCCTACATTACAGATATTATTTCTCCAAAAAATAACCAACTATCTCAATAAACTGCAAAGGCAAGTGGCTGCATATAGTAATGCCAGACTATAAGACATCTTTTGTCATAAGGATTCAATCCATGGTTAATTCTATTGTGAACATCTGAAAGTTAATATCTGAAAGCAAACCAACATTAGTTCACGCTGAAGGGAAAAACATTGCATATGCCTTCCTGCCTGGCAGTGTAAGTATATATTTAGGAGAAAGTCTGCAGTTTGGTGAGAAATAATGCACTGCATATTTTACACTACACCCAGATGAAGAAAGGATTCCAGTGCAGATGATTATCTTGATCCGTGAACAGGTTTTGTTTGCATTCTACTATTGTACTTGCTTTATTCCATGCAGTTTGAAACAACACAATTTTGCTGCATGTGGTTGTTTTTTAACTTTCATTTATCTCCATTATTTTACCATTCCATGTGCTGATAACTTGCTGTGTGTGTTTCAAGATTATGTTTGGTTTAGTTTTTGTTGTTGTTGTTTTGTTTTTTCAGTGCCCTGGAAAACAAAACCTCAAACTCCAATGAGGTTAATTCATCACCACGAAGCTTAGTAAGGATTTCATGCTGCTGCAAATAATGCCGATTTATAGTTACACACACACAAACGAAGTTCAATCATATTTCTATGTAAAAGCAATTACAGCCAATAGCATTGCAAAATCATGCTAGGTATAACTACGATTTTGTACATGCACCTATCTCAGTTGTAAAACCCTTGTTCTGACAATTGAACAATTTGCTTTTTCAGCAACGGCCTGGCAAGTCTTTGGTAGATCTTACATTGTGAAAAGCATTTTTTTTTTTTTTGGCCCCTGTGTTACTAAGACTGTATTATTCTATAGCTTGTCAAGAAAGCCGCTCGTTACCATGCCAGTAAAAGGTTTTAGTTTGTTGTGTACGTGGACAAAGCTCACCCAGATGTGCTGAATTCTTTCTAAATCAAAGCTCTGGTACAGCACATTCTTCATCTATTTGATGATACACAAAGGTAGTTTTCCTTGTTCTCTCTTCACTCTTTTCTCTCTGCATATTGTTACAAATTGGTCTGGGTGAGTAACTGCCTCACTTTTTCTATTCCTGGTGGAGTATTGCTCCTGGAATTTCCCTACCTCACACTTTGCCACTTTCAGGTTAGTTCTATAAATGGTGGGATCTTATTGAGGAAGGGGCAAAAAAAGCCCCCCCAGAAAATACCCAGCAGCAGAGTGTTCCCAGTTGTAAAATACATTGTCTCCAGCTTACTCTGAATTTATTTAAGGCTCAGAGTATTTTACACCACGCCAGTCCCATCTTTGGAAAGGACTGCAATTAAACTGCATAGACAGATCTTAGGTGTGTTTTTTTTTTTCCTTTCTGGTGATATTTTCAATCTTTCCATCTCCAGATAGCATTGTGATAGTGGTTATCTGGGTCAGGATTTCTATGGCCCACAAACTCCATAGTACCTAAGAACTTCGTAACATGAATGAATCCTTCCTGAAAACTCACTTCTTTCAGCCAGCCTTCCACTAATAATTGTTTTCTTCTGTGCTTCCCTTTGTTAAAAACAAACAAAAAACCCTCGGGATCCATGTCTAACCACCATATTGCATGATTAATATGTAATAGCTCTTCCCCATCACCTCTGTCCACATATCGTATAACCCAGTGTGAAATCTTTGGGGCAGGGACTGTGTCCTCTCCTATTTGCCTCTGAAATACCAGGCACATGTATGGCACAGTAGAAATAAATAATGGCAATGACTCACATTATTTTTCTTTTCATCCTCCTATTGATTGGCCTTTAAGAGAGCTTAGTGTACAGCCAAAAATAAGGGAATAAGGGCATTCCTCGTGAATAACCCCCCTCTCCTATAAGCTGAGAACAGCACTTTTTGGAGAGGTCAAAAATAATTACCAAAGTCTGTGCTTGCACTTGAGTATCTAAGGCAGCAAGGCTGGCACTAGTTAAATATCTTTCCAGGTTTCTTTTCCCTATGTAATTTTATCAAATATGCCTCCACCTACAAGTTTTAGTCAAGTAATTAACCCAGAAAGTTGCCTATTCCGATGAAGCATGTGAAATAGTGCACCAAACACTGCTTCTGTGTGCTTGTCTGTCGGTTCTTGCCTGGTGTTTATTCTAGTCTGGAACTCCCACACCACAGACAGGGGTGGGATTGTCACCATTCTCAATGCACCAAGAAGCTCAGTGTCACTTACTGTGAAAAGGACAAGAAAATGTGCAGAAAGATGTGATAGAATTGGCTACTTTTATTTTTAATTTAATTGAATTTGTAAGTTTGGTATTTGTTATTAAATTTTGAACAAATGAGTTATTGGTGGAAAATTAAATCACTGTTTTCTATCCAGCCAAATCTTTACTGGGAACATCAATCCTTCTATTGAAGAATTCCTGATTCAGGGCAAATTTATATATGAATTATTTTTGTCATTTTTAAGTTCCCATAAGATTATTTTTATCGTCTGCCTTTGTCAGCCAATTATTTTCTTTGTGGATATTTTGGCAAGGAGATTATATAAAATCATAAGAACAGCCATATTGTTTCAGATCAAAAGTCTACCTATTCCAGTATCCTGTCTTCTAACAGTGGCCAATGCCAGATGCCCCAGAGGGAGTGAACAGAACAGGGAATCTTCAAGCAATCCCTCTCGTCACCCATTCCCAGCCTCTGATGGAGGCTGGGGATGCCATTCCTACCCATCCTAGCTAATAGTGATCTAACCACCATGAATTTATTTAGTTCTTTTTTTAATGCTGTTAAAGTCCTGGTCTTCACAACCTCCATTGGCAAGGAGTTCCACAGGTTGACTGTGTGCTGCATGAAGAAAAACATCCTTTTTTTGTTTTAACCTGCTACCTATTAATTTCATTTGGTGATCCCTAGTTCTTATGTTATGGGAACAAGTAAATAACTTTTCATTATTCACTTTCTCTATACTTACCATGATTTTATAGACCTCTATAATATCCCTCCTCAGTCTTCTCTTTTCTAAGCTGAAAAGTTCCAGTCTTTTTAATCTATTTTAAAATAAGACCCATTGCAAAACCCTAATAATTTTTGTTGCCCTTTTCTGAACCTTTTCCAATGCCGATATATATCTTTTTTGAATGAGGCGACCACATCTGTATGCAGTATTCAAAATGGGGGAATACCATGGTTTTATATAGAGGCAAGAAGATGTTCTCCGTCTTATTCTCTAACCCTTTTTTAATGATTCCTAACACACTGTTTGCTTTTTTGACTGCTGCTGCACATTGAGTGGATGCTTTCAGAGAACTAGCCATGATGACTCCAAGATCTCTCTCTTCAGTAGTTATAGCTAACTTCATCCCTATCGTATTGTATGTATAGTTGGGATTATTTTTCCAATGTTCATTACTTTATATTTATCAACATTAAATTTCATTTGCCATTTATTTAGTTTTGTGAGATCCTTTCATTTGCCCAATCATTTAGTTTTGTGAGATCCTTTTGAAGCTCTTCACAGTCTGCTTTGGTCTTAACTATCTTGAGCAGTTTGGTATCATCTGCAAATTTTGCCACCTCACTATTTAACCCTTTTTCCAGATGATTTATAAATAGGTTGAATAGGATTGGTCCCAGTATGGACACTTGGGGGACACCACTAGTTACCTCTCTCCATTCTGAGAACTGACCATTTATTCCTACCCTTTGTTTCCTGTCTTTTAACCGGTTATCAATCAATGTGAGGATTTTCCCTTTTATCCCATGACAGGTTATTTTACTTAAGAACCTCTGATAAGGGACCTTGTCAAAGGCTTTCTGGAACTCTAAGTACACTATATCTACTGGATCCCCTTTATCCACATGCTTGTTGACCCCCTCAAAGAACTCCAGCAGATTAGTAAGGCATGATTTCCCTTTACAGAAACCATGTTGACTTTTCCCCAACAAATTATGTTCACCTATGTGTCTGACAATTCTATTCATTACTATAGTTTCAACTAATTTGCCTGGTACTAATGTTTTAGACTGACCAGTCTGTAATTGCCAGGATCACCTCTAGAACCCTTTATAATATTGGCATTACATTAGCTATCATCCAGTCATTAGGTATAGAAGCTGATTTAAAGGATAGGTTACAAACCACAGTTAATAGTTCTGCAATTTCACATTTGAGTTCTCTCAGAAATCTGGGGTGAATGCCATCTGGTCTGGTGACTTGTTACTGTTAAGTTCATCAATTTGTTCCAAAACCTCCTCTGATGACACATTAATCTGGGACAATTCCTCAGATTTGTCACCTGAAAAGAATGGCTCCGGTTAGGGAATCTCCCTAACATCCTCAGCTGTGACGACTGAAGCAAAGAATTCATGTAGTTTCTCCACAATGACAATCTTTGAGTGCTCCTCTGGCACCTCAATCATCCAGTGGCCCCACTGGTTGTTTAGCAGACTTCCTGCTTCTGATTTACTTAAAATGATTTTGCTATTACTGTTTGGGTTTTTGTCTAGCTGTTTTTCAAACTCTTTTTTGGCTTTTTTTCATTATATTTTTACACTTAATTTGTCAGAGTTTATGCTCCTTTCTATTATTCTCTCTAGGATTTAACTTCCAGTTTTTAAACAATGCCTTTTTATCTCTCACTGCTTCTTTTACTTGGTAATTAAGCCCTGGTGGCCCTTTTTTGGTTCTCTTACTTTGTTTTTTAATTTGGGGTATACATTTAAGTTGGGCCTCTATTATGGTGTCTTTGAAAAGTTTCCATTCAGCTTGCAAGGATTTTACTATTGTCACTGTGCCTTGTTGTGTCTGTGTAACTAACCTCCTCATTTTTGTGTAGTTCCCCTTTCTGAAATCAAATGCCACAGTGCTGAAGTGTTTTTCCCACCACAGGAATGTTAAATTTTATTACATTATGGTCACTATTATATTTACCTCTTGGACCAGATTAGGAATGTAAGTGACCAGTTGACTAGTCGCTTCCCCCCCCACCTGCTGCCTCTATAAGAAAGAGGCAACAAGGGGGGGGAAGAGGATGGGGTACTGGGAGGGGCTTAAAAGCTCCAGCGCTGTGGGAGGGGGCAGAGGTGCAGCAGCAGGGTTCAAACTTTGAAATGTACAAGAGTCCCAGCAAGGGCTCTCGTGCATTTCAACGATTGAAACACCGCATGGAGCCTGGGGCCGGCAGGGAGTTCTCTGCTGACCTCATGCTCCATGCAGGCACTTCCACTTTAAAATTTACATGAGCCCCAACAAGGCCTCTTATTCATTTCAAAGATTGAAATGCCACATGGATCCTGGGGTTCGCTGGAAAGATATTTAACAGTTTTAAAGAATGCCAAGTATATCTGGCCCCTTTAAACTCCCCCACTAAACTCCCTCACAAAACTCCCTGTTAGCTGCTCCTGTTCGCTAAGCTCCTTGGTTGCTTACTAGTAGGCTTTATATGCATAAACTTGTTGGACTTAGCATATTGCTGAAATTCAGTACCTGAAAAATTAGGTCCTCTGACATTTCATGCCTTGCATACTGTGATTTGATATGGCTATAACCTTCATAGCTTGGAAATTTCCATACATTTAGAGTGGCATTCACTTTAAAGTAAATAAATTGCTAATTAGAAGGCCCTTCCTCTGGCTTTGGCCATTCTCTTTCTGGGATTTTCTGACCATTAGCTCTTTCATTAGTGCTCTTCAGAAGCGACTACACATATCATAATGCACTGTCATGTCTGTCAGCTAAATACTTGCCCCAAATCAGACATTTTCTCCTGTTTTTTGGTTTAGATTTTTCGATACTTAGATGACCAGGGCTTGACAATTAATGTAATCTACTTGCCCGTGGCGAGTAGATTTTAGCCTGGTGTGGCTGCGCAGCGCAGTCAGCGCATGCGCAGCATGTGGTTCCACACGGCTGGCGAGTGGGGCTCGCCGCCGCTTGGCGAGCCCTGTAGATGACTGTTCTGCATTTCAGAGAGCATTTTTTCAGCACTGCTAGTAAAATAATTTTAGTAAAAGTTATCCTCCTCTTGAATTTCTTCCAAATTCACTAATTTCTTCCAGCAACGTACAGCTCGTGTGCCATAAGTGGCATGCAAGATGATTTTGAGTGGCACACGCAAAGAAAGCTTAATGGTATTATGGGTATGTGTGCCAGAAAAGCCCCCTTAGTCCAGAAGTCGGAAACTTATGGCTCACTTTGGAGCCAAATATGGCTCACGGCTCGAGTTCAGCCTCCCCCTCACCCACAACAGGGAGGGGAGCCACTGCTGGAGATCCAGCATCGTGTCCCCCTCAAGATTGGAGACAGCGCCAGGTTGCTGGAGTGGGGGGAAACCCCGAGGCTCCGCGCCAGATCTGGCTTGGCATGCACACGTGCTGCTCCTCCCCTCTCCACAGCAACGCCTGCGCTTCCTTATCCACCCTGCCTTCCCCCATGCTCCGGAGAGGCAGGACACAAAAGCTGCGTCTGTCCCCCCCCCCCTTCCCCTCCCCCACCTGGTAATCACCAGACAGCATGCATCTGGCTGTGGAAATACAAAAGGAAAAACTGGAGCAGAGCCCAGGGCAGGAGACTAAGAGGGGCGTGTGCTGGAGAGAGCTCCTCCGTCCCCCAGGAGAGCAGCACAACCCAGGACAGGAGGGGTCTCTGGGGCCATAGTGTCTGGCTGGGCCCCTCCACCCCGTGCACAGCAATGGCTGCAGGAGCTCTCAGGGTCGGCTGGTTGGTTCCCAGCAGGCGTCATAGTCCAGTCTCTCTCCTGCTTTGGGCTGCAGGGAGGGGGCAGCCCAGGAGGGTGAAGAGGGTCCGGCGGGGCAGAAGATGTCGGGCCAGTCAGTCGCCAACTGCATCGCGGCCCCAGCACAGCGTCACAGGCTCAGCCATCTCCAAAGCTGGATGTTGTGGTGATGCACGTCGGGCATGCCGGGGCTGGCGGGGCAGCTAAGATGGTAGCAGAGGATCTAGGCTTTGGGTCTAAGAGTGGCACTGCCTGTGGATTCTGCCCGTGAGATGCTCATCCCTGGAGACCAGCAGGTACTGGCCGAGCTAGTCCTGCTCCCTCCCCCAAGGATCACACTAAACACTAATGACGCTGCTAAAATATAAGTAAGACTATTATTGACTTTTAAAAGTATCAGTGGCACGCAGATCCATAAATAGAAGTGAATAAGTTCAATCTCGGCATGCCACTTCTGAAAGGTTGCCAACCCCTGTTCTACATGTAGGCCTTGGGTACAAGTTCAAAAGTGCCTGAGTGACTTAAGAGCTTGAGGAATAGCTGCAATACAGCCAAGGGTGTGATTGCAGCACGTGCAGAGGTACCCATGCTAGCTTTGATCTAGCTAACTTGGGTGCCAATAGCAATGAAGCTCCTGCCTAAGCTACTGCTCCCCAAGTGTCCGGGGGTCCCAGATGGGTTTGGGAAGCCAGTATAGGGTTATTTTCCTGAACTGGCTCTTAAGCGATTAATTTGCATTTAAACCAAACATTTTAAACTAAATTCATGTTGGTCAGGTTTTAATCTTAACTAGGGCTGGAGAAATAATTCATTAACATAATGGTAAAAGAACTTGAGGAATTATATAACACTTTTTGGAAAAGAAATGCAACCAATAATTTTCTTCTTTATTTACCCAGCTCTAGTCATAAATATATTTGACTCAAAATTCACTTGTGCTTGTTCAGGATATTCACAAAGAAAGTTTTGTTCACGAAGCTCTAGTCCGAACTCATGTGAGAAAAATCCTTTTTCTAGCTGCAATGTTATTAAATGATACTGGGTTTTAAAATTAGTTGTAATAGTCACTTGCCTTGTACTGGTATTTTAATATTTGAAGTCCTTACACAGCAGTCAAAACCTCCTACTTCCCCAGAACAGCTGTTCCAGTATATTTGAGCACTCTCAATGCAAAAGTATGGGACATTTTAAAATATGCGCAAAATACATTAAATTTCATATTCAAATAAATGTTACAGGAAATTATGTACTGATTGTATAATTCATCTTCCTATTTAATTCAATAAAAAACTCCACCTCCCAATTCACTTTAAGTTGCTACAGAATTTCCAGTTGGATGATGAATTCAGCATCCAAGGGCTTCAAAAAAATGGCACTTTGCTGCAGAATTTAGGGCTAACTTGCTACCATTGAGCAAATAAGATTTACAGACAAATAAAAATGACAGGTCAATCTACCAAAATACTCAGAGTCTAAGGCCAAATACTTACTCTCTCAAGTAGCCCTTATTCACTCAATTAGCTCAATTAACTTACACAGGGCTATTCACAAGAGTAAGAGTTTTCAGTGGCAGGTCCTAATTTGAACTTAACACAAGGGGAGACAAACAAAGGAGATGGGGTTCAGTGTGGGTAGTGAGGGGAAGGACAAACGTTACATCAATAAGAGGTCAGGAGATGTGCTTCGTTTGCATAAGGATCGTGCATTTTCTTTTAATATGTTATTAAATGTGCCATTTGAGAGCAAAAAAAGTGCATCAACAGGCCAGTGGTGATGAGGTGGAGATCAGTACTGCAAAGCTTAGAGAATAAAGCAATAAGATCTGCAAAGAGATGTAATATCGTAAGGCTTTGCTCACTTGGGTTTATTTTTATGTGATTCATTTATCTTCTGATCTGTGTCTTCTGATATAAAATGCAGTGTCTGGAGGAAAGGCACTAATCAGTCTTAAGGTAAATGTAGGGTTACTGATTTCATTTTCAACGTTTTTCCTTTCAATTTATTTAAAAAAAATAAATTGGTACTACCAAATTTAATGACAAGGCCACCCCGCTGAGTTTGGATCCCAGAAAGCTATTGTCTCCCTGGTCTATGTATCCTAGACTGTGCTAATGTTTCCTATAATGATACTAATAACCAACCATCAGCAATAAATGCCTTGTCATCTCCTTGTCGCACACAGCAATAGCTAGAGCAGTGATACTGACAAATGAACCTGTGTAATCACTTTAGATTTCTTTGTTACATTTCACAGTGTGAAGACGTCTGCTCAGCACACCACAAAAACAAACAAACAAACAAACAAGAGTGATTCCCGTCTCCTCCATCAATCTCTGCTTATTGTTGTCATCCACATCCTTGCATGGCCCAAATTCCACCAACCACCTTCCAGCAAAAGTAAAGTCAGTGGGGTTTGGGCGGAGGGGTTGTGGTTAGGAGGAGGTGGACCTTTGATTTCTTTCTCCCACTGTTCCTTTATAAACAATTATTACCAAGAGACACTGAAAGGGGGGGGAGAACTTGAAACAGGGGAAAAGTGAACTTTCTGTACTTTCTAAGGCTGTCTCACAAGGAAAGAAAGGGGCTCATTAAAATCCAGTTGAGTCTGACATTTTCCCTTTTACCTTTTCAATCTTTTTATAGTTTCAAATCATTAACTATCAGCGTGACGCTCAAAGGTAGCTCTAGCCAACTATGAAACAGTGACACATTTGACAATAATGCTTTTGAAGAGCTTGTCACATCCTCTCCCCAAACAAGTCTCATTAATGCCTAGACTGTCTTTCGTTTCTCCCTGCTTCTTTTCTCCTGATTTCACTCTAATTAGCTTGTTTTTTTATGCTCCCTTGTTCCACAGTTTGAGCTTAAAAAAGGTGGATGTCATTTCCATGAACCCCAAGGCCAAGTTAATCAGCAGAATTAATGACTCTATTACCCATTGCACTGGGGGCTATGGTACTTATCTTCCTAGCACCCAGTGTTTTCTTCTCCCATGTGTCTTCAGTTTCCTTTGACAAATGTAAATTTTCCTCTCTTACAAGCAGACTCATAGATCCAGCCAATACATGGAGGTATATTTTACTAAGGGCTCATCTAGACTACAGGGAACGGTCAAAAAAAGATATGCAAATTCCATGGGAATTTGCATATCTTCTTTCGATCGCACTTTCGAAAGCAGAGCTTTAGAAAGTGAAAGTAATTAAGAGGCGGCTTTTTCAGTGAACCCCCCCTTTGTCAAAAAGCCATGTAAGCCTCCTTTTTTGAGGAAAAGTGGCTTTTCGATGAAGGGGGTAGTTCGCCAAAAAAGCTGTGTCTTAATTACTTTCGCTTTCGAAAGTGCAATCGAAAGAAGATATGCAAATTCCCACAGAATTTGCATATCCTCTTTTGACCGTTCCGCATAGTCTAGATACGCCCTAAGGCTATGTCTACACTGGCGGCTTCTTGCGCAAGAACATCTTGCGAAAGGGTTCTTGTGCAAGAAGTCTTGCACAAGAAAACGTCCACACTGCTATGTGCGAGCTGTGCTTTTGCACAAGAGCGCCCATGGCAGTGTGGACGCTCTCTTGTGCAAGAAAGCTCTGATGGCCATTTTAGCCATAGGGCTTTCTTGCGCAAGAAATCCCTGCCGAGCGTCCACACTGCCCTCTTGCGCAAGAGCTCCTGCGCAAGAGGGCTTACACCTGATAAAAAAAGAGCGTAATGTTTGTGCAAGAAGCCCTCTCTCACCACACCGTGCTGTAAATTTCCTTGCGCAAGAGCAGGTGGGCAGTGTGGACGCTCTCCAGATTCTTGCGCAAGAACGGCTGTACTTACGCAAGAAACCGCGAATGTAGACATAGCCTAAGAGTCTCTCTCCAGCCTGTAGGGGCTATGATGACCCAAGAGTAGAGCTCTACAAATCCATGGATATCTGCTTTATATCTATGGATATACGCATCCTCTGCAACTCATTTTTGCAGATATAGATCTGGATATAAATTTTGTATCTGAAACCTTGCAAATTTGAGGATATCTGCTTTATATCCATGGGTATCCGCATCCACAGAGGTCAATGTGGATATCCCCAGATAATTTTTTGCGGATACAGCTGTGGACGCAGATACAAATTTTGTATCTGCGAAAGCTCTACCCAAGAGGGCAGTCTTGCTGTGCTACTACCTCCCTCACTAATCTATGTGCTATGTTGCAATACTATGGCATTTTGTAACCATGACCTGGGTCCTGATTTGCAGGGATGTTGCACACCCACAGCTGCCTTTAAATTCAGCTTGAGGTATGGAAAAGCAGGTCCACTTTTCCTTTTCAACGTCATTTATAATCCTTAACTAATTCATTCTCACCATATCCCCGTGAGACTGGGTAAGAAGCATCCGTCCTTTTACAGAAGAGGAAACTTTTCAGAAAGGTTTGTGCCAATGACCACAAAAGAGCTCATTGTCAGAGCTGGGAACAAGGCATCAGAGTTCCTTGCTCCCTTTTCTGGGTTCAGAACAGACATCCATCTACAAGGGGGTAGAGTTTGAGCAGAGTCCCTTTTAAAAAAAGGGATAGAGAATAAGACAGAGAATAAATATCCTACTGCCTACTTATTAGAGCCAAAATGGGTAGGAGTGATGTCCCTAGTCTCTGTTTGTCAGTGGCTGGAAATGGATGACAGGAGAGGGATGATCACCTGTTTCTGTTCACTCCCTCTGGGGAATCTGGCATTGGCCACCATCTGCCGACAGGATACTGGGCTAGATAGACCTTTGGTCTGACCCAGTATGGCCCTTCTTATGTTCATCTATATAAATCCCTAGTCCATATCTTGAATACTGCATACAGATGTGGTCGCCTCATCTCAAAAAAGATATATTGGAATTGGAAAAGATTCAGAAAAGGGCAACAAAAATTATTAGGGGGTTGAAACAGGGCCCATATGAAGAGAGATTAAAAAAAGACTGGGACTTTTTAGCTTAGAAAGGAGGAGACTAAGGAGGGATATGATAGAGATCTATAAAATCATGACTGGTGTGGAAAAAGTGAATAAGGAAAAGTTATTTACTTGTTCCCATAATGTAAGAACTAGGGGCCACCAAATGAAATTAATAGGTAGTAGGTTTAAAACAAAAAAAGGAAGTTTTTCTTCACACAGCGCACAGTCAACCTTGTGGAACTCCTTGCCAGAGGGTATTATGAAGACCAGGACTTTAAGGGTATGTCTACACTGCACAGCTATTTCGGGATATCTCCAGCATCCCAAAATAGCTAACCCATATCTACACAAGCCACCCGTTATTTCGAAATATTTTTTTAAATAAGGGGCACGCTATTGCACCATCCCAGTAAACCTCGTTGCATGAGAGATAAGGGATGGCTTGAAATAGCACATTATTTTGAAATTTGGCGCTGTGTAGACATGCCAAATTTCAAAATAAGCTATTTCGAAATAGATTCAAAATAAGATACGCAATTTGCATAGCACAAATTGTGTCTCTTATTTTGAGTTTAGGGTGCTGTGTATCCCTAACAGGACTCGAAAAAGAACTAGATAAATTTATGGAGGTTAGATCCATCAATACTTATTAGCCAGGATGGGTAGGAATGGTATCCCTAGCTTCTGTTTGTCTGTCAGAGGTTGGAAATGGATGACAGGAGAGGAATCACTTGATGATTACTTGTTCTCTTCACTCCTTCTGAGGCATCTGGCATTGACCACTGTCGGCAGACAGGACACTGGGCTAGATAGACCTTTGATCTGACCCAGTATGGACCTTCTTATGTTCTTAATCAGAACCTTGTTTTTTCATAAATTAATCCCTGCTGCGTGATTTCCATGGCCTTACAATAGCATATATGGGCAATCCCCAATTTTCAACACAATTGGTTCGTGGGGAAGTGTCGGGGGCATCGTAACTCAAACCCTCATTTATGATAGGTGTTGTGCACCATCATAAATATGGGCCAAGGATGTAAGTCAAGGGTTTTCAGCCCCTTCCACACTTAAAAAAATGGTTGTAAATGCAGGGGGTCACAACTCAGGGATTTCCTGTATTTTAATTCTATCATGTGTCATTTCTCATTGTGGTAGAGAAGCTGCCATGTAATAGAAATAAAAAAAGGACAGGCCTGGGAGGATCAGTAAAGGTGAGGGAGATGTGTTACAGCAAGGATTCCTCTAATAGGTATAGCAGAGGACAGTCACTTGGAGTTAGACAGAGGATGTCCCTTTCTTGCTATCCTATGAAGAACATTGATCTGCTATCTAT
This sequence comes from Pelochelys cantorii, assembly GCA_032595735.1. NCBI lineage: Eukaryota > Metazoa > Chordata > Testudines > Trionychidae > Pelochelys > Pelochelys cantorii. The sequence goes on from CM064327.1 coordinate 107,187,930, forward strand.
AGGGTAAAAGACTCCAACTGGGAAGAGAAATGGGGCTTCCTGGGTGCTTCCACCCAAAAAAATGTGCAATGGTATGAGAAGCCAGCTGGTAACCCTAAAAGACTCCTGATTAAAAAGAAACCAAGGAAGCTGAAAGGAAACCAGCAGTGTCCCTTCCAAGAACAGCAATGATAAGCAGGAGAATTCCCGGGTTTGTTGATTGGGGGTAAAGTCTCTTATGAGAGAGCAACTCTAAGGGAAACATTTCCTAAGAACTTCAAATGCATCTAACAACCAACTCCTTGCCTATTTTAATACAGGATTTACTTCAAGATTTCACCATGTGACATTTTGTAAACTCAGTTTATCTCAGCCCTGACTACTTGGGTCTAACTTTCTCTTCTGCATATTAAGCATTTTCTGGCTGCCAAAGCCCAGAAGAACCACTGTGCTAGGAGTCAATCAGAATTTGGACCTACTGCTCCCTGGAACACCAGGCTGCTGGACTGGCAATCATGTTCAGCAGGACTGTTGAGACCCAAGGGAATGTAGGCAGCCAGATTGGCCCCCTACATCCCTCTGCATGCCACCTGGCATCTGGCAGAAGTGCTGCAGGGAAAAACACATTGCTCCATTCAGAAGCAGGTGTAAGAATTGCTGCTGAGTGTGCTTTCCTCCTGGGATACCCCAACCAAAATTATCTTCATCTGCCCTACACCAGCAGAATGGCTCCAGGTACCTTTGCTTGGCTGCCACCACAAGTGTCTTCCTTCCATTCCTTCCACCCCCACCAAGCTAAAAATCTCTGAGAACCAAGAAATTTTTTTGCTGTAAACAGTAATTATTTGAGACACTTTTTAGATACCTGCTGTTTGCATGGAGGGAGGGGTCACACATTGGTTGAGTGGCACAGTGGAATGACTAGTTTCTTTAGCTCTAGTTACCTGGATTCAAATGAACCTACAGGGGTTGTCCAATTTGATCTCTCATATATAGTGGTACAACTAGCTATCACTGCTAAGGAGATGCCCCTGGACAGAGAACAGTTAGCAGGTCTGGACTGAGGAACACTGACAGAGCAGTATATGCAAATTTACACAGCACCTGCCTACATTATGCCTGGCCTTAGTCAGTGCTATGTCTCATGTTTTCATGAGCAACTTATTGAGTCAAAAGCAGATAAAACAATAAAGGATTTGCTTCTGTGGCGATGTGAGGTTGACCAGGTATAGCACTCTGCAAGAATCACCTTTGTTTCATAGTTTTGCAATGGAAATTTGCATGGCTTTTCTCTGCCATTATTTTTGGAACTGCTTACCTCTCCCTTTTAATAAAAGTGCTTTGCTATTAATGCATACAAAAATGCAGGTTTTTGATTTGCCAGCTTTCTTTCTCCTGAGAAACTGGGGCAATTTTTGCTTGAAAAATTGGCATAGCTTAACTAGATTTTCTGGGAGAACAGCGCCCTTTCTTTGCTTGTAATAAAATCTGAAAAACAATTTTACAATTAATGTGCAAAGTGTTTGCACACCTCTTTTAGTGCCGCTTCATGCACCATTGAAGTCAGTGGGAGTTTTACCATTGACTTCAATGAGAGCAGAATTTAGTCCTTCTGAAGTGTAACTGGAGGTGCTATGGAACAAGTTTTTTGGGGGGAAAATCCTGTCTCACGAGGCCCAGTCCTCCAAAAAAGCAGACTAGAGTCCCAAGGAAATAGCACTGAATCACAGTTGTTACATTTTTTGTTGACACAAAAGGTAACTATATACTATTTGTTTCAATTGCCTTAATACTTACATATAAATAGGGCACTAAACTTCCTTTGTGTGTGTCCCCTCTTTATTGGGCTGCATCCAAACACAACAGGGACACTGCCTCTGCATCAGGGACAGAGATTTCTCTCCATATAAAGGAGCAGTATCCAGACCACAAGTCATGACAGATACAAGCTACTTACAACCATATCTAGCAGTGCTCTTAAGCATGCTACTTTATTTACTTTGAATCTAGTAAAACTGAAGAAAGCTAATGAAGGTGAGCACTGTAGGTGAGGGGACCGGCAAGAACACTCTGCCAGGCATACATGATGAGGTTAAAAGCAGTTGGGTATGAGAGCTAATCTTTTCTCAATGTAACAGGGCAGGCACCTCCTGCTGATCACTTTAGGAATTAGCACTTCTGTCTGTTACCTATTATTGGCTCTGCCACCTTGTGTCAGGACCCGTGTCCCTCCCAGACGGTGGCATCCTCCCCTCTGGCTACTCCCTGCCACAGTGCCCCCACACTTTGAGGTCCTTCTCCTCAGAGAGCCCCCCAACCCTCTATGCCCAGGTTGCCTCAGTGACCCAATGCCAGTCATTATCTAGCCTCAGCTGCTGTCTCCACAGCCCCAGCCCTCTCACAGGACTGGGTCTTAACCCTTTAAGGGCCAGTGCAGGACAGATGCCCCATCACACTCAAACACATTTCAGCGTCTTCCACATTCTAGATTTTCCTCTGCCACTGTGATGTGGTTAGGATGGATTAGTCAGATGGCACACTGACTAGCCCTCGCCCTTAGTTTCTGCTAAGTACATACTCATATGAACTACTTCTTCTGGATAGCAATAATACAACTGAGAATCATTAAAATGGCTGCTTCAAATTGCATATGTGTTTGCTAAATCTCTTGTTGCAGCCACCAGAGTCAGTGATTAAAGTTATATGTCTATGGAGGAGGGATATAAACTTTTATAACTCTGATCCATGTCATGTGTGTATGCCTGGGTGTGGGTATAAGAGGCAGCCTGATGAGAGTCTTCCCTGTCTTAAAAATGAAAAAGCCTTTCAACTTGTCAGATACATTTGCATAACATTCAACTTGTGAAAGAGCCAGTAAGTTTTAATGAAGCCACTTAACAGACATGTGACAACTTGAACACGTATACATACGGTCAGTATGCGAATATACTTATAAAAACAGTTGTGCATTAGTGTAAATGTTGCCATTTGCAGATAGAAAAACTTCAAAAACAAACTGCAGAGAGAAATTGCTGAGCAGGAATTCATATGCCAATTTGACATCCTGAACCAAGGTCTAAACAAACACATAGAGTGATTCTTGCATTACATGGTTGGTAATTTTCCATCAAGTACTCTTAACTTCTCGCCACTGCTGGAGATGAGCCACATCCATTCTGATTTAATTAGCACTGATGTCACACTCCCATCTCTGTATCCTTTTTTCCTGTCTGTCTTTTTCGCTTCAGCATCATGTTTTTTCTGAAACAAACATGGCTACCCCAATAGAACCATTAATGTAAATATGGCTACAGAACCTTAGTTTAAATTTGCTTTAAACATTTCATTATTTTGTTGCTGAAGATAATAAAAATCACATCTCTAAAAAAAACCTTGCATAGATTTTTAGACACACAATCTGAGTATTCAGATTTAGCCTTAAATGCTCGGATTTTCAGATATGTAGTGTTTAAAATAAATTCTTCAAAAGACCACCCATATCAAAAATATAGATTTTAATTTTAATTCCTAGGCTACATCAACACTGCAGCGCTATTTCGGGATACTTCTGGTATCCGAAAATAGCGTTTTCCGCATCTTGACAGTGTGCCCGTTATTTCAAAATGTAATTGAAATAATAGGCTTGGGCAATTCCGAAGTCCCGGTAAACCTCGTTCCATGAGGATTAAGGGGCTTGTCAGAATAGCGGTCTATTCCGAAATAAGCTCAAAATAAGGTATGCAATTTGCATAGATAAAATTGAGTAGCTTATTTCGAGCTAGCGCAGCAGTGTAGACGCACCTCTATAGTACAAATATTTGCTTTCAGAATTTTCCTGTCCTTCCTGTCCATCCTTACTCTTCTTTTACCCACCGTTGAAGACTGCTCTTAAAAAAACAATATCCCTTTTCTTCCAGATAGGGAAACTCGTTTGTCCAGCTTTCTTTACTTCTGATTATTTGATTAACTAGCTTTAAGAGAACCCTCCACCAAAAGATATAAAATTGTATGCCTAAAATCACTGGAAACATATTTTAAACATAAGCATACAGTAAAATTTCATAAACATGTCTATTGTTATGGAAATTGCACAAAATTGTGTTCCCTTTTTCTACAAGCAATGAACTTTGTTATGAACACACTTAGCAACTCTGACTGATTCATTTAAAAGAATGTCTTTGTTTCAGTGTGTTAAATATGTAGTAATCTTGAATGATTACTTTATGAAGGCTTATGAGTACATTAAAATAAAAAATCAGCTTAGAAATACTGATTAAGAAAATGTAAACAGAGAAGAGCTGGATCATGTGTGGCATAATATTTAATGTGGTATTCAGCAGGACAGCTGCTTGCCCTTACTACAAAGTTTTTGCTAATAAACCTCTGACCAATATCAGAAAACCCTGAAACTGACATTTTTATTCCCAAATGTAGTGCTTTTAATTAGGTATCTTGTGCATGTCCAGTTTTCACAATCCAGCGTGCAGTGGAAAACATGCTCCATTTTCATTCGAAAGAAATTTTAGAAGAGTGGGGGGGGGGGGTTTCAACTGTCATTTACTATATTTGGCTTTAAGAATTTGGCTGCAAGGTGTGAGCAGAGCGGGAGAGGGAAAAGGAGAGAGAATGGGGAGGAGGTGGAGCCTGAGGGGAGCAGGAACCAAGTAGGGGTGGGGCCACAGGCTAGGTAGCCTGCTTCCCCAAGCAGCAGCTTCACCCACTGCCCATGTGGGTGGAGGAGAGAGAGGCTGTAAAATAAAGATCAGTTTCTAACCAGCAGTCTTCTATCACAACTTCAATACAGCGGCCTCTTCCTGTGTCCATGCCATCACGTCCACGTTCTCTCGCTGCATTCAACAAGTCTGAGTGCAATGTCGTTTATTTACCCCATCCCACATTCACTTCCCCTACTACTTGCAGTCACACACAGATGCACACAGCACTGTGGACATTTGTCTATGAAGAAGCTGTTTCCACAGGAGCTGAGCAAACACAGTGCTGAGCTCTAGTGCTCTGGCTTGCTCCATTTCTATCCGCAAAATGTTGCAGCCTGCAGAAATAAGTCTTTAAACTGCGTCATCAGTATTGTAAGTGAACTCACAGCACACGTGATTCCTTTCTGTACATGCAAAATGAATAACTGTGCTTACCAGTGGGCACGTATAGGAAATCCCTTTTTTCTCATTTACAACTTAAGGGTTTTAGACATGCAGCTAGTAGCTGACAAATTCTGTGGAGGTAATTTTGAAAATACAGCTCCCCAAAATACATCACATTCAGCTGAAACATGAAGAAAAAATGATAAAAAGCGCTGCATTAAATTCAGTTTTGAAGTATATTAAGTATTCATAGTTCTCTTCTATTCCTACTTTAGAATAATGATAGGCAAGGGTGTAAGCAAGCATACCATCACACCACTCTGCCATACACAATTTCCAATTTCCTTTGGGCAACATTTCATGCCACAAGTGGATGGCTTTTTCTTCTATAGCAGATACTGCACCTGCTGTATTAGACCTGACATTGTTTAGGCAGGGAAATTCTGTGGTAAAGGGCCACAGATTGACCAGTATATATGCCAAATGCCAGTCACATCCATGACTGCAGAAGAAATAAGAGTCTTCAATTAAAGACATGACTATCAGCTTTGCATAGTTACGAGAGAAAGTCCTGGCCAAAATTTAGTTCAGCGCAGAGAAAATACAAATGCCAAGGACATTTGTTCCTTTTCCCTTAATGTAGTGTTAGTTGCATTCTATTACAGTCATGTAGATTCCTCATTAGGGGTACGTCTAGACTACATGGCTCCGTTGACGGAGCCATGTCGATGAGTTTACTAGACATAGGAAAATGAAGCAGCGATTTAAATAATCGCCGCTTCATTTACATCAAAACGGCCGCCGCGCTGTGCCGATCAGTTGTTTGGCAGCACAGCAGGGCAGTCTGGACGCGCCGCGGTTGACAAGGGAAGCCTTTGTCAACCGCTCCGGTAAACCTCATTTCATGAGGCATACCGGAGAGGTCGACAAAGGCTTCCCTTGTCAACTGCGGCGCGTCCAGACTGCCCCACTGTGCCGCCAAACAGCTGATCAGCACAGCACGGCGGCCATTTTGATGTAAATGAAGCGGCGATTATTTAAATCGCTGCTTCATTTTCCTATGTCTAGTAAACTCATCTACATGGCTCCCTCGATGGAGCCATGTAGTCTAGACATACCCTAAGGGCCCAAGACACTGGAGTCTTTGAGAGGTGGACCACAAACATGTGGGAAAAAACCCACAGAATCGGCCCGTTCAGCTTTAATCATTGGCAGTACCAGTGCCACAACAGAACTGCAGGTGCCCTCACATAAGTAGCGCCCAAATCAGCTCCAGGGGTAGCAGCGGTGGAACACCAGTTAGATGGAAAATGTGGATTTATGAGGCACCTCATAGGCAGTGACTCCCCCAAGGCTGGTGCAGTGCAGGGCAGATCATGATTTCCTTTACCAGGGCTCAATCCACTGCCTAATGAAGTCAATGGAAAGACTACACTGACTTGACAATTCAAGCAATGGCCTGGTCCCTTTAAATCGATACAGGAGTGCTACATGCTCCATATAGCTCTGAAGGTTGGCGGGGGAGGGAGGAGGTGCACTGAGCTCCAGGTGGCATGGAGGGCTGGCTGGCTGCCTGAAATTCACCCCTTCCACCTGAGGCCCCACGCCTTCCAGAGGCACGGAGTGGGCACCCCCACCTTGCCCAAGGCTCATGCAGACTGACAACTCCACTGCACAAATACTACAAAACATCAATGATAACTGCCTCAAGAGAGAGATCTCGCCACTCTGTGACTGGTGAAGAAATATCCTGGCATTAAGCAGTTACAGGGGTAAAGGTGGCCAATGGGCCAATGAGGGCAAAATCTGTAACAGAAAACTGAGAAGCAACAAAGAACATGCTCAGTATCATCAGGGATTCACAACACATAAACCTATTTTGTCACGGTAGATTTCATGCTTTGTTGTTTCAGAATCAATAGACTAATATGACTAAGCAACCATTTCATCCCATCAAAAACTGAACCAATCTGAGAGGTCATATTCCATTTTATCGCCTTGCTTTTTAGCTGGAAAATGAGTGTCAGTTTGGAATGCAGTGCTTCTTTATATATATCTTTAATATTCTGTAAGTGTTTCCAGCAGTAAATAGAGCAGGCCAGGGATAAATCTGGCCCATCACATTTAAACACAAGGAACCAAATTCGGGCACAAGAGACTTCATAAATTCCACATATCTGCCCCCCGCCCCCAACCATCACAATAATATTTCTATTTTAACACACATACCTGAAGGCATTTAGGCACTTAAACAAAATGTATTAAATAGTAAAAGCAACTTGGTTCCCAATATTTGCATTTTTAATTCATTGTAGATTGTTATTTCTTTACACACATATTGGTTTAGTCATCTACATGTTTATCTCTTCTTTTAGCATATGACTGAGCACTTAACTATATTTAATTTCAATACATATGGCTGTATTTTCCTTTTACACCTTATTATTTATTCTTGAGCTCCTTTCTCCTGTTAAGTTATTTATTTTACATAATATAAATAATTATTTACACAATAAATAATGATAATGTTAATAATAATAATAAAGTTCTGTTTTCCCCTTTAAAAGAAGGAAGAAAACATAAGGCACTAGATCCTGTTCACTCAGACAGATTACATGTATGAATGATGTGTGTCTGAATAAGTAGAGGAGGATTTAACCCAAGAACGTGCCACCTCAGGGTATGGCTAAAGAAAAAAATATAACATTTAGGGCTCATCTAGACTATGCTAGAGTGTTGAAAGAGGATATGCAAATTCTGCGGTAATTTGCATATCTTCTTCTGATCTCACTTTTGAAAGTGGAGCTTTTGAAAGTGAAAGTAGTTTAGATGTGGCTTTTTCGGCAAACTCTTCCCCCTTTGTCGAAAAGCCGCTCTTTCTCAAAACGTGAGGTTTACGTGGCTTTTCAACAAAGGGGGGGTTCACCATAAAAGCCACATCTAAAGTGCTTTCACTTTCGAAAGCTCTGCTTTCGAAGTGAGATCGGAAGAAGATATGCAAATTCCCAGTGAATTTTCATGTCCTTTTTCGACACTCTAGTGTAGTCTAGATGAGCCCTTACAGACCCAACCCAGCCTCCCTATAGATGTACACCAGTGGTCACCAACTAGTATATCAGGATCTACCAGTAGATCTTGGAGCCTCTGACAGGTGATCTTGACTAGTTTGGCTGGGAGGCTATCAAGTGATGGCACTTCAACTGCCCCTCCCCCCCACTGCCCAGCTGCTTCTGCCCAGAGCCTTGGAGATGCCCCCTGGGAGCCTCCTGCTTGTTGTGCAGGGTTTGGGGGGGGACAGAGGCAGGGGGTGCTGATGTCATTCTGTTCTTCTCCCCTGTATCCCATCTTCAGAGAGTAAGGAGGGCAGGGCCTCAGCAAGGAGGTGGGGGAGGTGGGGTGGGTGTGAGCTAGATCCTGGACTGACAAATTCAAAAAATGGTCTTGTGCTTAGAAAGGTTGGAGACCACTGATGTACACTGAACAAATCCAAACAAACTTATTAGTGGATTTCTGTGCTGGTGTTAGTTAACAAAATGCCTTTATTCTCCAATAAAACCCCTTAAAAATAATAGTTCTGTCAAGGTTACAGTGCCAGTCTTCTAAGGTTTTCCTTGGAATGCACAAAGAGGGAACTCCCAATTAGTAGTAAAGAGGTTATTTCACCTCTGCATTTGGTACTGGTGCGACTGCTGCTGGAATATTGTTTCCATTGCTGGTGCCCAAAATTCTAGATGGATATTGATAAATTGGAGCACATTCAGAGAAGAGCATGAGAATGTTTAAGGATTGAAGATCTTACTTTGTACAGATAGACTCAAGGAGCTCAATTTATGTAGCTTAACAAGTAGAAGGGTAAGGGATTTGATTACAGTCTAGATACCTACATGGGGAACAAATATTTAACAATGGGGTCTTCTATCTAGTAGAGAAAGACATAACATGATCCCATGACTGGAAGTTAAAGCTTGAGAGATTTACATTGGAAATAAGGTGTACATTTTTAACAGGGAAGGTGATTAACCACTGGAACCCAAAGAAGAACTCTTAGTTAGGTCAAAAGCTTGTCTGTTTCACCAGCAGATTTTGGTCCAATAAAAGATATTACCTCACCCAACTTGTCTCTTTAATATCCTGGGGACCAACACAGCTACAATAATATTGCATATATAAAAATCACTTGAAGACTTACCCAATGTTGCCCAAGTCCTTCAGGGTAGGGGCTGGCAGCATGGGGGGTGCAGGAGTTGGAGGCAAGGCCTTGAGGATATGGGGGGCAGGGCAGAAAGCTGGGGGCACAGGTGGTGTGAGAGTGAGGATTGGAGAATGAAGAGGAGCTCAGGGTTGGGGGGTCCCATCTGGTGGGGCTGTCTCCCCCCTAACTCCCCTATCCACAAGGAGCCTTCTCTATGCCCCCAACTTTCCCCTCCCCTGCCACCAGGGCCTTCTCTCTCCCCCAGCTGTCCCCCCCCAACCACCAGGGGTCATCTGTCTCCCCCAGTCACCTCAGCCTTGACTCCTCCTCCGAGCACCATGGCCAAGGGCCAGCGGCAGGGGAGAGTTTTGGGAAGGGGAGCTACTTACCCAGTCTGGTGGCAGACAAGATGGCGGAGCTCCTGCTGGCCACTCTCTTAGTGGTGCGGCTGCTCCCAGTGGTTTTTCCACAGTATCTCTCTCTCCTGCAGGCTTGCTGCCTCCCAGTGGCCACTCTCAGTATCACATCCCTGTTCTCTATGCCCCTCCCTTTTCGTGTTATGGAAAACAGTCCCATTCCCAGCACTTCCTGTTTTCTTGGCACAAACCCTGAACTTGCTTTAAGATAGGGTAAGAGGAAGCTGCATACCAAATTTGGTAGTCCTAGCGCTTACCATTTAGGAGGAGTTATTGAACAAACAGACTCACAGATGGACAGACAGATACACATTTGTAAAATATATAGATAAACAATAGAGGAACCACCAAGGTTTCAGCACTATTTTTTCTAAATTCTTTCTTGGAAACAAGGATGTCACTGTGGCATGAGAAACCTGCCTGATGCTATGAACTCTTACCCAGAAATATTGTCTCCTAGGAGAACTGTTTCTGGCAGTGGCATCATAGCATCCGAGTGTAGTGGATCTGCACATGCCCATACTATTTTGAAACGTGTTGGTATCAGTGCATACCTGAGTTGCTTTCATTACAGTCTAAGATTTAGTTTATACTATAGAGTTTGTTGAATAGGAGTTTGAAGAAAAATTATACTTCCCAGCTGACAACTGTGCCAGCAAAACCTCCAGTTTAGGCATAACTTTGCTGACAGAGTTGTGCTTTTGTCAGCTTTGACATATGTTATTCATGAAGATGGTTTAGCTCTGGAGGCAGAAGAACTGAGGTTTTTTCCATGACTCAATAAGGTTAGATCTGGTTTTTTCATGACATTGCAGTACCTGTTTTTGTTGGGTATTGTTAATTGCTTGCCATTACAGAACATTTGGTGTCTGACTTCCTCGCTGTAAGAACCGAAGCACGATGGGACAGACTTCCTAGAGAAGTCCTGCATCTCCTTCACTGCTGGTGTTCAAAAGAGACACTGGACAGCCATCTGGCATCTTGGCAGCGGGTTAGACTAGATGACCCCTCTAGTCCCTTCTAACTGTATGAGTCTATGAACACCCAAGATGGAAATCCCCATAGCAAGAGTTCAAGTTATCATGAAGTAACCACACCCAGGCCCTCATTAAAGAGATTGCATGGGTTAACTCATGCTCTTTGTCTGGCTGTTATAGAGCTGAGGTTCCTTTGTATAGCAAAAGGAAGTCTGATGTCCAGGGAAATGGTAAGTAAGCTCCCATCGGAGGCAGGTCTAAGAGAAAAAATGCTTCCTGCAGCTCCCCTTGACTGAAAATGGCGAAGCAGAGCAGAGTGTCATGAGGCTCCGTGGCTGTAGACCACTTTGAGACACACTGATTTAGACAATGGCACAGAGAGTACACTTATAAAGTTTTCAGATGATACCGAGCTGGGAGGGGTTGTGGTGCTTTGGAGGTTAGGATCAAAATTCACAGCACCTCACACAATGACCCCCTGGATCCTCACTGGAACGTCTGGCTCCTACTGATAAAAATGTTAAATGATCCTGCTGTGGAGGCACAAGCTGCAGGAACTGGTATGGCTTGGGTGTAGCTTGGGTGTTTCAAAGGGTGTGGGCTCTCCCTCTCTATCACACCCACACCCTCTGGGTGGTATGTAGAGCAGTAATGAGTGTTACCATCAGATGTATATTTGGTGGATTGCCCTTTTGCTGGTATCTTGTTGCACTAAGAAAATCTGTCATTCTTTTAGTGGTTTGCTGCTTGGAGGGTGAGCTTAATTAAAATGTAAAATGTCAAACATTAGTAAGAAGGAGGATAGCCCTGTGGGGAGTGAGGATGAATCAGATTTATTCATCACTGAGCAGCAGGCTGGTAGCCCTTCACTCAGAAAATTTTAAAAGGCAGTTAATGCTGAAGACAGAAGCACTCTGATCTCTCTATATTCCACCCAAGCTTCTGAAAATCACCAACCACAAGTCCCACCAGTTCCAGAAATTAAAGGTAAATCTGGTACAGAGATTAAAACAGCCCCATTTAATACCTTCCTGCAGGAGACAGCACACACTGTGCACTGCATTTTGATTGTAAAGAGAAATGTCTCTTGTAGGGTTTTTTTCCCTCCAATTAACAAGAAAATTCTTTGCTCTGCAGCTTATGCTGCATGTAAAAGGACTGTAAGTGAAGGGCAGTTAGTGGCAAGCCTGAAAACTAATTTGATATGCTACCTGGGAACTATTTCTTAAGGAACAGCCTCCAACAATAGAATTCTCTGTTCTACAAATCTCAAAAGCAAATGCAGGTGGACCATGAAGGCTAGTTAGAAATGTGTGTTGAAGGTCAAGATTACAATGTGCATAAACTCTACATATCCTCCTAGAGGTACAATAGATTATATCCCCTGCAGTTCTGTATCATGCTGTTTCTGAACTTGGTGATTTCACCGACCTGCTATCCTCCACACTCTTCCCAGCCAAAGAGTGTGTTAATAGTCCTACCATGCCCACACAAATTCCTCTTAAAAACCCACTTGTGCCATGCTGTTTGTTGTGAGTCAAGTTGACTTGTACATAAATTGCCTAACATTTGTTGCCTTGCCACTAACTTCTGTCTAACTTTTCACAGATTGGCAGATGGTACCTGAGTACATTTCTTGACAGTTTGGAAACAAGAATAGTGGGTCCTATGGTAAATAAATTGTTAAATGACACTCTGGGGAAAAATAGGCAAGTCTTAATATCTCCTTTTTATACATGGAGAAAGCAAGAAAGTTAAGGCCAATACTTTAAAACTTTGGTGTCTAAAAATAGGAATTAATGCTGTATTTAGCAATTAAATAAATATCCTGTGCTCAATGCTTTTGAAAAAATTAAGCTATTTGAGTGCTTATTTTAGTCCCAAGGGTTCAAAATGTTGCCTGTGGTGATTTGTGCAAATCCATAAAGCAAGTGTGTGGAAGAAGGGGGTTTAAATCTCTTGAGTCCCAACCGTGGATTATTTCCTTTGGACCATACAGCCTCTTGAGCTAGGAGCCAAACCTCTATTGTTCTAATCACAACTCTGCCACCTATTAAATATGTAGCTTTAGGCACATCCTTAACTTCTGTCATTTTTCTGAGGCCCATATTATCTACTAAATTGACTCTCAGGGATGTTAAAATTGCTAGAGACACAAGAGGGGTGATGTAATATCTTTTATTGGGCCAACTTCTGTTAGAGAGAGAGGCGAGCTTTTGAGGTACATATGGGGCTGATGTTGATGTTTGCACAGCATTTTTTAAATATAAAGCCCTCTATAATGATGCTGGATATATTATGTCTTTAAAATTGTCGAAATAGAAGGAAGACAAAGAGTAGAGATGTCTGGGTTCAAGTTGGGAGTTATGGTAATGCTACCAGTATGTGCATTATCAATATGGAACCACAGTAATAAGCTTTGCTGTTGTGCAATTTTGGTGTGCTGCTTGTTAATTTTTAAAAAGTCACTTTTCACTGCAAGACAGCCTCAGTGGCAAGTGGAATGGAAACATAAAAGGAAGGCAACCCATACCTCTGATGGGACCCAAACTCTGCAAATATATATTTGATTAAGCCTGTCCAAGATGAGGTGAGATAAAGGAGTGGGACGGTAGGACAAAGGATTAGAGTCTTGTATATTTTTTTTAAAGAATTATGTCGAGTTCCCCATTTAACTAAACTGAAGCTTTTTTAAAAGCCCATAGTTGATATAGAGTACATCCTTTGTATATTTATCTGGTATTAATTTACCAAGGTTCTGCCTTATATATGTAAATAGAAAGACTGATATAAATTAACTCAGACAGGTTATCAGGATTTTTTCTACCAGCCCCTCTGCTAGCCATTATATTTTTTTCATTTTCTTTTGGGACTTTTATTCATTTCACCCTTTTCAGATATTCATCTGCAAAATTTTTACTTCTGTACAAATACAGTAGACATGTGTGTACATAAAAGTACATATAACAGACAGTCAAAGCAGGAAATCCTTAGACTCCTCAAATTTCAGATTTTTTTCAGGGACTTCTCCTCCTCCAAAGAGTCTGGTAAGATATGGTAGAATAGCAGTCAGTGCTGTCTACCACAGAAAGAACACCCTAAATAAGCCAATCTTGAGACTAGCTAAAAATGTATTAGATAGCAGCAGCCATTTTAAGTCTTTCTGTAAAAAGGCAATGCAAAGAATTTAAACTTTAGTTGCTAATCTACAGCTGGTAAGTTCTTTTCAATTATTTGAGCATATGTTCCAGACTTACCAGAGTCAAGGCAAGGTGGACCCAGGAACACTAGGTGGAAAGATAGTCAAGATGCTATATACACAATATCTTGTGACATACAGGCCATGTAGGGATGTACAGAGAACACTGATAGGCCACTGGCAATTTTCTAACAACTGTAGGTAAAATTTGTACATGAGCATCATTTGCCCCTTCCACCTCCATTCATTGAAGCAGCAGCAAGCCCAGCCACCAGACTTTTGGATTCTGTGAAAACCATACATTTAAAAGGATGCTATCCTAGGAGATCTACTTGTCTTTGAATCAAGTACTTGGCCTCCTATAGTTCCTTTCCACTCCCTGGAAGCATGATTCTTGGCTTTTTTTCAGGGTTCTTTCCCTTACTATTGTTTTGTAGTATATTCAGACACACTGCCACCAGACATATTGATCTGACCATTGAAGTAAGTTTGAATAAAAGGTTTGCTGAGCTAAGGTCTCCTCTCTGTCTCATATTAGCAACATTCAGTCAGAGCCCCAAAAAATCAGACTCGCTTGCAGCAAAAATAGTCCTGCAACTCTTTTATATTTTCCAACAACAATGAAATTAAAGATCTGCGATAACCTAGGCAGCCATGTGATGATTTATTTATGTGCATGTCAATTCCTAGAGTTGCCAGAGGAATTGATTGTCAATTTTTCAATGGAGCCAGGTGAGAAAGAATGAGATGAGCTGACAAAAAGAAATGCCACTTTTAACTAATGTGCTCAGATTATTCCCAGAAAAAAACAACCTCTATAACAAAATCCATGACTGATCTACTTCTAATTAAGCATTTACTCTAGTTATGTGGCTCACCTTGACAGTCTGAGTTTTCATGGTTCTGGTCATTCTAGCTTCTGGTATCTCTGCTGGACTACCTTATCCAGACAGGATATCTCCTGCATTTGTAATTCCCAAGTTATCAACAATTAGAGTCAACACCAAAAATCCTGAACTCTTGGCAAATACATGAAAGGAGCACACAGTTTTAACTAGATCATTTTAAAAGGCAATTTATTGTAATTTAAGATATATAGATTTTGTTAATTTTGAACATTCAACGGTTTTACTTAAAATCCTTAAAATTAAGTTTTTTTACACTCAGCATAAAATCTGATTTTACAAAATAGAAAAGACAGAGGGCATTTGGGAGGTGGGAAAAAAGAATAAAGCAACAATGTAATCTTCCAAATTACAACCAAATGGGGGAGTTGTCAATAACATCTTACCTAACATATTGTCGCAGAACTTTCCTACTGTGTCACATTGGTCATTACTGTAACACTAAATGAGAAATAACTCCATCTGTTAAAAAAGAAAAGAAAAGCAGCTGTTATCCTTATGCAAAAATAGCATTAACAAATACCAGCAAACACAGTCCTTTCAACTTTTACTGTCACAGCTTTAGTCTTGTTTTATTTGGGTCACATAAGCTACCATAACACTTCTATTGTTGTGGTAATAAACTCCCCTCAAAAAACAAATGAACAAAAGTGGACCCTGTGAAAGGAATAAAGACTATTAAGGTTAAAACAGTCCTTCCATCCTTCTTATTGCAAGATTTGAAGGGCATAAGTGACTCATGGTAGCACTTGGTGGGGGAACAGAAGGGGAGGTGAATCTCTCAAAATTTTAATTGCTAGCTGGGGTGCTCCTTTATTCCCCCTCCCTGTTCCTCTGAGTGGCCCTCCCTACACCTTCTCCCCCCTACAGGCAGCAGTCACCGACATGCTAGGAGACAGCACAGAGATGCCCTGCCATTCTGCTGATTCATTCTAGCAGCCAAACCAGGTGGGTCCCATTAATGGAAGAGGATTTGAGCCTCACTGAGTATTTCCACACAGACATTGGGAGAAATTCTTGTGTCTTGGTCCACAGATTTGAGGTAGCAGAGCTCACGCTAGTGTGCAAAAAATAGCAATATCAGTGATCTGGCCTGGGCTGGTACTTGGTCTATGAGACCTAAGAAGGGGGTGGGCTTCAGAGACCAAACTCCAGAGTTAGCATCACAGCAGTGTCAACACAGCTATTTTAGTAGGTTAGCCTGAGCCCAACTAGCATAAGTCTATTAATTAAAGCTCCAAGCTATTAATTAAGACCTACCTTCTGAGGCTGAGGGACAGTAATCTCCTTCAACAGTCAGACAGAGGAGAAAGCCTGAGCTGAGGTTTATGATTTGTTGGAATTTCAGTTAAATAATGAAGGGAAATCCCAGGCAGAGGGCACATTTGGACCATACCCAGAGTGTATGGACTGAGGTAGGAACTAGGTGGGAATTCATCTAAGTAGGATATAGTTTTCTGTAGCCGGGGTTTGACTATGGTATGGCAAGTCTGATCATGCATTGAGCTCTATTCCAGGCCATGACATACGATGGAGTGAACTCCAAAGAGAACCTGAATCCAACACACAAGGAGGCCCAGTCTTAAAATGGTCTCTACTTACATTATGGCCAGGGCTGGCCTTACCATGAGGCAAACTGAGGCAGCTGCCTCAGGTGCCATACTGTGGGGGGAGGAGGGGGGAGGCGCCACTAGGACCCAGAGAATTGAGACCTTTCAAAGTCTGGGCCCAAGCAAGGGGGCATGGGGGCATCATCTGAGCTCCCCACCTCAGCTGCCAAAATGTTGTGGGCCGGTCC
Organism: Pelochelys cantorii; assembly: GCA_032595735.1. NCBI lineage: Eukaryota > Metazoa > Chordata > Testudines > Trionychidae > Pelochelys > Pelochelys cantorii. The sequence continues at coordinate 107,204,495 of CM064327.1, forward strand.
TGATTATGGCCATTCTGTTTTTCCTCAGTCCGTAATGTTCCCTTATAGAACAATGACCAAATACTCATTTCTTCAACCCCTGATTGCACTGGATATCACCACACATGCAGTGCCCCAAATGGGGCATGTGGCATTAGGGATCTATTCGTTGCTGTTTAAAAAATTTCACCCAGGCCTTGACTAAATGTTACCATTAAAGATGAGAAGGGGAGGTGGTATTTGAGTCTGACTAGGTTCAGGCTAGTGATTCAGGGTGTGGCTTTGAGACCAGCTCTAGCCTGAGCTTTGAGTTCCAACCTGACAATGCCAAATCTTCATAAATTGTGTTCTTATGAGACCTAACGAAAAAATCAGGCTGTTCTCCTAAAAGCAGCTGATATGTGAGTGTTACACTATCTTGGGCTAAAATCTTGTCAGAATAGTTGCTTTAACATGAGCTCCACTACATCCAATCTCAAAGGGTATGTCTCCACATCAAAGTTATTTCAAAATAACAGCTGTTATTTTGAAATAACTTTCCTAGCGTCTACACAAGCCATTAAATTAAATCAAAATAGCGGAGGGCTTATTTCAAAATTGGTAAACCTCATTCCACAAGGAATAACGCCAATTTTGAAATTGCTATTTTGAAATAAGTGCTGTGTAGACACATTTCGAAATAGGGGGCCTCCAGCCTTCCCATGGTGCCCTGGTGGCAAATCCAGCCTCAACCAAGAACACTCCTCTCCCTATCCTCCTCCCCAGAGCCGTTAAAGGGGTTGACTCTGGTCACAGTGCCTGTGCCAGCTCCAAGCCTGCCAGCCCAGAGCCAGCAGTCACTGCCCTGACCCAGTGGCCCCAAAACATGAGCCAGCAAGCCACTGGCAGCCAGCCCTCCACCACTCCCCAGGAGCAGTCTGCCAGCTCCCAGGAGCCTGCCAGGGCTTGGAGAAGGCAGGTGCCTTCCTGGTCCAAGGCAGAGGATCATGGACCTTATTCAGGTTTGGGGGGCTGCCCCCAACATCCATGATCTCCGCACTAGACGGGGGAACATGGCTGTCTATAGCTGCCAGCCTGGCCACCAAAGGCCACATGCGAACCCAGGAGCAGGTTCACATGAAAATCAAGTTGGTCCAGGGAGACCCCCACCCCTGAGCTTCCCTTCCCCCTTCTTCCCCTTGCTTCCCCCTTCCAGCTCCCTTCTCCCAGGTTTCCCCCTCCCCTGTCTCCTTCCCTCTCCCACCTCTTTTCCCCAGTCTCACCAGAGTTTCATTCTCCCCCCCCCACACACACACACTTTTGTTAAATAAAGAGAGTTTGTGTTCATGAAAATACATGTATTTTATTTTACATCAGGAAGGGGGGTTAGGGAGGGGTAGGTGGAAGGACGTGAGGGAGGAATGAGGCACAAGCCCCCAGTGGGGCAGACCAGGGAGGCTCTTAGTTCTCCTCAGGATGGAAGCTCTCCCGCAGGGCCTCCTGGATACCGACAGCCCTCCGATGGACCTCCCGGATGGCAGCCTGCAGAAAGTGCAGCCAGGCTTGCAGCAATGCGTCCAAGAGACGCACCAGAGTGCCCAGGGACAGCTCTGGCTCCATGTTGCAGAGTGCTGTGGTGTCCCGAGTGAGGGCAACCAGAACACGCAGAGACAAAATGCTTTGCTGTCCCTCATCGAGGTAGGCAAGCAAGCAAGGAAACCTGAGAACTCGCTGTCTGAGGTGGGTCCCTTTAAGCACAGGCCTCAGATAGCCTCAGGCAGCAGCCACACAAAGTGACTCCTGACCTGATGCCCTGCCGGACCTGGTTCCAGCCGGCCTTAAATGTGATTCAGCATCCACTCAGTGTGGACGCGCTATTTCGAAATAGCCAAATGCTATTTTGTGCATAGACACATTATTTCAAAATATCTTATTTTGAAATAACGCTGTAGTGTAGACGTACCCAAAGAGAAGCCAGAGAGGCAGATTCAGATACTTGAATTGAAATTTAAACTTCATAGTTTAAATTCACCACATAATTCACCACATTTGAGCTTCTGGTGGATTTCCAATTTAACTGTGTTTGGCTCTTTCAAAGAGAGTAACATTTTGCTCATTTGAAGGTTTTTTTCCTGGTCTGGAGTACAGAATTACTGAGAACTATGATGCCATTTATGAGACAGCTATAATTCTACCTAAATAAAAAAATAGTATTGTTGCAAATGTGTGGGTTATACTCACTCCCAATGGCCATTAATACATTTCAAAATGGTGTTAAACTATTCCATTTCTAAAGTAGTTGAGGAGTTGTGAGAGCAGCAAGCTAATCAAAAATATTTTTATTTAGTACTAGTTATGGTTCATATTACAACAGCAACTAGAGGAGCTAACCCTGATCAGGGCTTCATTTTCTAGACTCTGTAATGTGATAAGGTGTTTACCCTACACAAGACCAGAGTAAGTAAAAAGGGCCAAGTAATCCTGTGACAGGAGGCACATGAAGGAGAATCGGGGCTGATAAAGTCTAATTGATGATGAGGCCCAGCTGAGCAGAGGCAGGTTGAGTATGAAACTAGGAAATGGAGAGCAAAAAGGGGGCTGTGGGAAGGAACTCTACAGTCACACCCTAGAAAAGGGGGGAATTAAGAAGAGACAAGGAGGATTCCATGGGGAGAGTAAGCCCTAGAATATACCTTGGAGTATAGACTCAGACAAGAGCTTGAGAAGGTTGAAACAGGGATTCCTACAGAGGAAGCTCCAGTGCTATCCTGGAAGGACGCTGGAGCAGAAAATAAAGGCAGGAAGCAGACCAGGGAACAAAGGAGTCTTGGATTACAGAGTCTAGAGTGGCCAGTCATAGGTTCCCTTGGCTGGAACCCTGAGTAGTAGATGGGCCTGGGTTTCCCGACCAGCCACGGTATCAACAGTGAAGTGAAAGATGGCCTAAGATGACTCATCCAGTCAGATTCTGATGTCCTGAAAGGGGAAAACGGAGGGGCCAACCCTGGATCATGAGTAGGGAGTAGTCTGATTCCAGAGAGAAACACCTTGTGGTGAACAACTGAAGGAGGAGGCCATCAAACTGGCAGAGTGATAAACCGCAGATGATCCCCAGCAATGAGCAGTGACACATACGAACACACAGTAAAACAATCCTTGTTCTGAAGAGTTTAAGCAGTCTATCTGAAGAAGATAGGCAATGGATGCAAGGAGAAGAGAGGCACAGAGCAGGTGAATGGCAGAGCCTGGAGCAGAATCAGGTCTCCTTAATCCCAGTTTAATGTCCTATCCACCAACCCCTGCCATTATTCACTATATAACATAGTCAAACAAATAGTATTTAACCAGCTCTGGCAGTCACAAAAGCAACATTTCACACCGAAGAAATCACTTGTGTTACAGGTCTGATGGTATTAATGAAAAATATGTAATTTAAACATGACTTTTGAACAGGCTAACTTTCCAGTTCTTTTGTTTTATTTAAAGACAGGCCACGGAATTTGGAGCTGCGTGTGGATTTTGAATACCACAAGTTTGGTGTTCTCATTTATGTGGTTTTTGTTCAAGCCTCTCTCCAGTTTTGACAGTCACAAAAATGCTGTTATTTTGAGGCTACATGAGGTTAAGGCATTCGGTGCCTTGGCCAATCCAACATGGTGCAATTTTTCAGAGTAAAAGGTCAACAAAACCACCACACCAAACATGAACTTTCCATGGCTATATTTATTGTGAAAACTGAAAAGTATTTCACTCAGCTTGCCTCACTGAGATCTTGGCATCATAGCAAAAGCTGATCTATGAAGTAAACTGGATTTTTTCAGACTGAAAGACTTTTAAGGTCCTTGAATACAAAAGGCTCCATTTAGAAAGAAATTGCAGTCTGTAAATATAATCCACAATCAAGGCCCTCAGAGTCACAAAATAGCATGACTATATCTCTGATTATTAATTTAATCAGGCACCACAAGCACTTAAGTGAAGAACCCTGACCAGACAAAGGGAGCTCCTTACAGCTGCTTTCAGGATGCTGTATTGTACAATAGATGTCTGAGCAGAGCTCTGAGTATGTAAGTGATCCCATGTTTGTGGGGCAACACTTTGCTAAAACAAAGTGAGGTAATGCTAACATGCACTATAGAAATATGCTTAGATATGATGCTGCATCAACAAACATCATACTGCATTTCCAGTAATCCTGGATCTTTACACTATTCAGTTCAGTCAGGATGTGTCAAAACCTACTGTCATCATGATGTTTGAATGAAAGATCCCTCTGTTGGAAAGGGTTACCATTATTTTCAGCAACCACACTAAAGCCTTAAAACAAGATGGCAGCCAAGTACCCTATACAGATGGAAAGCTATTGCACTCCCATGGAGAAACTCATTATGGCAACACTAGGGATTGTCTCATCACTATAGTTAATCCAGATCTCCCAAGAGGCAGTAGCTAAGTGAATTGAAGAATTTTTTATCCAGCTGGCTCTGTCTATACCAGAGGTTAGATCAGTTTAGTGACATCTCTCTGGGTTAAAAGAAGGGATTTTTCAGATGTAGCTATGCCAGTGTAAGTTTGCAGTATAGTCCAACCCACAGCAAATCAATATTGGAGAGAAACCATAAAATCATATTGTTGATGCTGGCCCATTGTTCAGAAAGCTAAAATTAAAGTTTGCTTGTTTTGCTTAAGTTTATATAACTAGATTTCATTGGTCGGTGCATTTATACGGTGCCTAGAACTCGAAATAAGCCACACAATGTGTGCTATGCAAATTGCATAGCTTATTTTGAGTTAATTTCAAAATAACTTATTTTGAAATGTGGCACTGTCTACACAGCACTTATTTCAAAATAAATCACTATTCCGCAATGTCCCTTACTCCACGTGAAATGAGGTTTACAGGGACATCAGAATAGCAAGCCTGTTATATTTCAAAATAACAGGTGCACTCAAAAGATGCAGAATAACTATTTCGGCATACCAGAGGTATCTCGAAATAGCACTGCAGTTGTAGACATAGCCTAAGATACTAAAGCTATTTGATCAAACTGCCAGCCTTCCTCTTTGCTTCCAGATATCCCCTCTCTCTCTGCCCCCACTTCCATTCCGTTTGTTCTGTCCACCTTCACTGGCACTTACTTCCAACTCTCCGGGGCTCACAAATTATTAGATTCCTTATGTGAGGAAGTCTCAAGGCGACATGCAAAAAATGTCTACCCAAAGCATTCCCACCCCACTCCTAGCTCTAAGCAAACAGTGGGTGAAAAATTCATAAACACCAGGTAACATGAAGTCCCCTCTTAGCCAACATTTTAATAATTCAACCCATCTGATGGAATGTAATCAATTTTTCCAATCCCAACCAGCTTTCTAGAGAAAAGTAAGTGTCAATAAAAAAAACCCAAATAAAGTGTTGGGATTTTGTTATGGCTTTGTACACAGATGTGAAAGGGAGTGCAACATATCAGAACTCTGAGTAGTTAAAGGCTGTTATGTTAGCAGGAATCCTCACCTATTCATACAAACTATCACATACCAGATGGCTCCATAGGAGTCAGGAGGCTTGAAATGGAGCAATCATTCAGTCTGCAGATGGAATATACAGTATGCTCCCAGTTAAATAAGGGGCTCATTTATACAGATAGATTCTGCATACATGGAGCATGTCTCAGAGGACAAACCATTTTATCTGTCTCTAGATTTCCAACAAATTTAAAAACTAGTGTCCACTTCCCATTATAGTTCTGCAACCAAATTCAGCAACTTTACTGAACATATGCTGGAGCTATAAGCTGAATGCAAAATTCACATTTCGTTTATAACCCTGACCTGGGATATAAGGAAACCTCATTTACAGAAGCACAACATCCAATTTGTTCATTTGTGAGTGTAGTCTTTGGACAGAATATTCAAACACTGTATGCTAATATGGGTAAAACTAGCACTGATTACTTATATTTGAAAATAAACCTAATTAATGTTATTGTTTATGCTATACATTCCTTTAACAGAAATTGAGTCCTCAATCTAGTACTAGGATTTGTTACTGCAACTCATTCTCAGTATGTAGAGTGCAATAGGGGAATGAATTAGGACTTCAGAGATGTGTTCCATACATGTAAAATTCCAGTGTGACTCTACCCATGTGTAGAGGTCTAAGCAAGTGAATACTTATGTAAGATCATGAATTTAACATATAATAAACATGCAGTCACTATGGACAAATTTACACATCCACTGGATGAAGACAATCAGCTCATATTTCGACTTCCCATGCTGCATTATTAATTATGCAGCATAGTCTGCCTTTCTGAAATTCACAGGAACTGTCATAGTGCAGTCCCAGGCAGCAGTAGACTAGCAACATAACGAGAAGGTCCACAAGATGGGCAATGCCAGCAGTGAGCCAAGAACACTTCATAAATATGCATAGATAAAATGCCAGCTATGAGTAAGGGCCTAACCTTACATCTAAGCTCCACCCCCACTTAGGGGGACAGCTGTGAAAATGAATGTAGTCATCTCAGCTTGGTGTCCTGTTCGGTGACTTCACAAAACTAACACGTGCTTCACCATGATTGGCAGCCTTTTCTCAATGAAACCCATTTGACTGAAGCAGCAAAAATCTTGCCACTCAGGACTGTAGGGCAGTGGTTCCCAACCACCGGGCCACGGATCTCTGGCTGCCAGGCCATGGCAGCTCTGGGGGCTGAGGCTGGCGTATACCGCTCTTGCTGCAACTGTTGGGAGAGATGTGTCCTGCCCCGCCTCTCAGCCAACCAGCGCTGAACAGGGAACCGCTCTTCCATGACTGGGAGGAGACTCTCCTCCGGCCCAGCACTGGTTGTCTGAGAGACAAGGAAGACATGCCTCTCCCAACAGCCATGGTGGGATGGGAGGTGTAGGATGTTGTTCCCCAGCCCCGGCCCTCAGAGCCGCTGCAACACAGGGAGCAGTGCAGAGTTAGATGAGGGGGGCAGGGCAAGCACTGGGGGCTTCAGGGGCAGAGCTAGTACTGTGGGGGCTCTGGAGGTGGAGCTAGTAGTGGGGGAGGGCATGGGGACAAGGCTGGCACTGGGGGGCTTTGGGGACAGGCTAATATTGGGGGCAGGCACTAGGGGAGGCTCTGGGGGGTTGGATGCAGTGGGGCTCTGAAAACAGGAGGCTGGTACTGGGTGGTCTGGTGATGGGGGCTCTAAGGCACAGGAGACTGACACGGAGGCATTTGGCATGGGGGGCTGGCACTGGGTGGCTCTGAGAGCAGGGGGCTGGCACTGGGGGGGACTGGGTGCAGAGGACTCTGGGGTCAGTGGCTGGCGCTGAGGAGGGTAGTGGAGGGGTTGGAGACTCTAGGGGTTAGGGCTGGCACTGGGAGCTCTGTGGACTGGGCTTTCGATGGACTGGTAATGTTTTATTTGCATATTCTTCATTTGCATAATAAATATGCAAATAGAATGTTACCAATCCGCCAAAAGTTTGTGAATGGGTTTGCCGGTCCCTGGCATCAAAAAGGTTCGGAACTACTGCTGTAGGGTATGTGGAAATCCGTCATGCTATATCTAATTCAAGTCAGTCACATTATTATTTGTATAATAATGTCCAGCAGTTCTCCCAAACAGGATCAGGGTCAATGTGCCAGGAGCTGTTCAAAAACATGTTAAAATATGGTCCTATTTTACAGAATTAAAACTCTAAGTGGAGTTTATTAGTCCCAGATTTTCATGAGCCCTATAGTATAATTAACCCACAATATAATTAAAGAAAATTGTGCAAAAGTATGTACGCATCTGTGAGAAAGATATTTGTGACTTCCTAGATAGGGCCCTTGGACTAGATTCACTTTTGCAGGAAGCTGTGTGCACCTTTATTAGACTGATGTAAGACAAAGTTCAAATATAACACCACAGAATTTCACACACTGGAGAATCAAAAACTTCTTCCTATGGTGTGGCTTTATTAACAAAGAAATTCAGACTCTCTCCCAAAATTTGGCTGCAAGTAGGTTTCTTACCCAAGGTAACCTTCCTCCCTCTCTCAAGAAAGCAACTCCACCTCTCTTATGTCAAATAGGGGTAATGAGCCACCTATTTCAGTGAGTCCGCAGATCCCACTCAGCCTTTTTCCAGCAAGAGCAACATCTAAATGGGTAGAGTATTTTAAGCAACTGCTGCCCACCTGCAACAAGGAGCAAATTGATTTAATCTCTTCAGAGTTCTACATTCTCTTCCCCCAACATCTCCCACCACTGCTTGCCTACTTACAACTGACCCCAGTCAGTAGGTTCAGAAGGGCTGAACAATTGGGTCTTTATTATTTACTGAAATAAGTATTTCTGTCTCTTCATACGCTGGCATGGGCAATACAGCAAGTGATTATTATAGTTTAAAAATGTGAACAAGATAGGGAGAGTATTGATTTATATTAATAAGATAGAGATGCAGGAAGAGCGAATTGTTAAGGGATAGTTTCCTCGCAACTCTGTCTTCTATCACTTTCCAAAGATGGTAGGAACTCAATTATACACAGCAGCCTCACCTAATGCAATTGTATTCTCTGGCTGTTTGCCTTTGAACTAATTCTCCTGCAGTATGTCTCATCAATGTATTCTGCCACATCAAAAAGGGAAAGTTCTACTACCTGTGATTTTGGAGCGCTCATTAAAAACACACTGAGGAGGGGGATGGAGTGGTAAATTGCTATCAAAACCTCTGTGGGTACTTCTGCCTCCCCCCCAAATCTTGCAGCAGCACATGAACTTTGTGGACTTTGTCGCAGAAACATTGATCTCACCAACCGCTGTTAATGCATCACAGCTTAATCAGGCTAGGTGACTTTAAATGCCATGAAGACAAACAAATTCTGCTGACATGTCATACCAAATCTGTTCTCCTGAAAAGACACATTCACCATTCAAACAAAGGAAAGTGTAATGGCAATTAATAAACTAACATTACTGCACTAATTAGCATCTCCTAGAGGGCCTGATTATGTGTTTACACTGGTTAGATACTGCTCAGTATGAGAAAATACCACATTCCATACATCAAAAGGCACTTCTTTCATATTCCCTCTTACCAGTCCCACTGTAGTGAAGTGTGAAGACAAGAGCATGAAGGAAGGTAGAATAATTCATTACCTTGTCTCCTACTGGTTTGTATGTTCAACATTTTTTTGAATAAACATAAAGCCATAAATTAGCTTGTAGCAAAACAGAATTAATTGAATCAAACCAAGATTTAAAGCCAATTTATCTCCCTAAAATTTTGCTAATTTTAGGTGAGTGGCTAGCATGTATGGATAGTGTGGATGGGACGCAAACCTGGTTCAAACCACATTTTTTCCTATTTTTTAAATAATTTTAGCAGATCACAGATTAAATAGCAAATCATAAAAGAAGTCCCCTGAGAAAAGAAATCTTATATTGAGGATACAATGATTATTTCAAATGTCATTTAAAGACTCTAAGTCACATAGAAAACCCAGTACAGTCTGTACAGCATAAAGCCTTTATAATATAGTATTTTTTCCACTAGCCCATGAACAATGCAGACATTACATTAGTTGCTAATAGATATCAAAAGATGCTCTGGTAGGTCGGATTCTTTACCTAAAAAAATAATACTCTGGTACACAGGACACATGTAGGACAATCTGTACACAGGAGGCAGCAATACTGTGGTTTTAGGGGGTGGTTTTGATTACAGATACGCTATTAACCTCAGTCGATGCTCTATTACAGCCTGAAATGTATCATTCACCTCACAGTATCTTAAGTCCTATTCTTGGTAGTCTATTGGATCAAGAGTTTTCTGATTCTGTGACCAAATGAAACAGAACACACCAGATGTCTAAAATGCAGAGCAAATATTAAAGTGCAATCTGAGTGCCTCTGTCTTTGATATGGTATAATCCAATAATGACCCAGTATGATCTCACTGGGCTAGTGAAAAGCACCGGGGCTTTAAATTAGCTCCAGAATGCTTCTATTTAAAAGGAAAACTTCAGGATAATATCTGAAAAAAGTGCAATTGCAGTGTCATTGAAGGGGAGAATAAATCATACCCAAATGCAAGTATCTTAAATGCCATGGAATATATTCAAACCCGATATAGTGAATGAGTGCAGCTCTACTTGAAGTCAATGGTAGTTGTGTCTGTTTATGCCAAGGCTGAATGTGGGCCAATAGTCCAAATTCATACTAGGTATAACTCCAATGAAGTCACTATACTGTTAAACACAAACAAGGAATAACTGGTATTTTAAAATCAGAACACACAACAGACCCATTTGATATGAAACAGGCTAAGTGTGCACATTCCCCACCTCTGTCACCACATTGCCCTCTTTCCCACTCTCATTATTATTGACTTGTGTTATAGTAAAATCAGTGCAGATTCCTCTTGTGCTAGGCCCTGTACAAACACACAGTGAGGAACAGTTCCTTCCCCCAAAGAGCTCACAATCTAATTTTTAAAAGGAAAACACAAATTAGAGTAATAGACAAGTGCAGGGAGTGAGAGGGGTGGGATGAGCAGGGATGAGCAGAACAGGGATGGGACAGTATGCTTATGTAGCATGCACAACGTGCAGGTTCACTCCTTCCATACACCCCCCAGATGTGCCCCATAACAAAAAGGGAAGGAACAGTTTCTATTCTGTTCAGGTCCATCATAATATTCAAGTTTCATGCCCTGACTCCTCTCGGGGATAGTCAACAGATCTGGCTGGCTATAAATCAAAGCATCTTTAAGTAGTTTAGTAGCAGTGTGCTTACCCTAGAAAGTATAGGATGAGAACTACTTTCACTAGATTAATCAGGGACCTCTGATAGCAGGGATCCCAAGTGTTGTTGCATACAGAGTCTTACAAACTGGAGGCCACTGTTCCCTGTAAGCCGTGCGCTTGTGCAGCCACTCAGGAGAAATTCAGATGCTGCCCAGCTGATCAGCAGAGCATCCACAGCTAGGATTTGTGCTTCTATTGGTGGTGCACATTTACACATGCCTTGGTGCACATCAAAATTTATTCCACACATACATGGAAAAAATCTGCACATGGATGGAAAAGATAAGAAGGAACGTTGCTGGAGGCAGTGGTCATTTCATAGGTTCATTCCTTCCTTTTCAAGAGGAACCATAGGATGTTATATTAGAGTTTACTTTCTCCCCCCTTCCTCCAAGGGTTTTTACATAGGAGGGAAAATGTGACATAAGAGTTTCCAACTTGTCACTGCTTAGTGAAGCTATGTAATCATGGTCACAACAGCAAAGTGGTTTTGCCTGTAACAAGAGCAGTCTGAGGATAATAGTCACAATCAATCGCTCCTTTTTATTGAATCCAGCTACTACCGTGCCTTTGATTTTAGTGTCTCCCAAAATTAGGAACATGGATAAGAAATTTATCCAAGGCTCAGTCTATGTAAGACTGAGCAATGCCAATAGGTAGGTCAAAATACCTATAAGAAAGAAGTTTGAACCAAGTACATTGTTTGTTGGATGTGTCAGTGCTGTAATTGGACTATTTGCTGCCTCTGAATTGTATTGGATTAGTTGCCGCTCTTGGATTCTCAGAAGACAATGATGGCAAGCAATGCCTTTCTCTTCATCTCAGGCTGGCCAGAAGCCAGACTAGGGAAGGCAGCATGCTGCACCACAGTCTTCCTTCCAGGGCTCCAGCTTTAAGTTGTGAACAAGGCTCCATAGGTGCTACTCTGGTGGAGGTTGTCTGGGGGCGGTGCTGCCACACCTTGCAGGCCTCCTGCTACCAGGGAGCCCTGTAAGACTCTACAGGAGCCTGCCACCTTATGCCTGAAATACCCCTCTGGAGAGGCTTATCGCCATCGAGGGGTGTATCAGTGAAATCCCGGGCTGGACATTTTATATTCACTACTGTACTATGCAAGATTAAGAACAATCTTGGGCCATATCCACTGCTGGTGAAGATCAGCAGCGAACCATTCACTTCGATGCAGTAAGTCCATTTTACATCAGCTGAGGCTCTGGCCCTTAACAATGCTTCCACTATACACACACAGCAGAGTTCACATAGCAAGTTATGAAAGGATAGCTCCCCTAGTGGGGCCACATTTTTAAAATAAAAAGGGCAAATCTGGAACCCCTTTCCCTAGTCAAAAGTCCAATTTGACATTCACTGAGGGGCTTGACAGGGTAAGGATTTAGAGTGGGATTTTTCAAATGCTCTCAGTCCTGTTGCCCCTGGCATCTATAGTAAGGCAGGGCTGTGCCATTTCTGAACCCCTCTGCTCTATTATTCACACCCTCGCCGAATTTAGATGGATACTTCCACATGTGGATTTTGAGGTGCGCTTGCAACATCACATTTTGTGCACTCAAATTACTGCTTGGCTCACGTGCATTTTGCAGCTGCCATTTCAGCTCTGGCCTTAATTTTACACCCTGATGTCCTGAATTCATCTTTCCTCTTTACACAACAGAAATCCCTTTCCCGCACAGGAGGGGCATCTCAGGGAATAGTTTCTATGCATCTTTTTAGCAACTAGTATTTTTAAGCTACTTCAAAAACACACACGCACACACAAAGCTCAAATGAGGAAGATTACACAATACTGCAAATGTATCTCTTTCAATAAAAATAAACATGTTTGTTTTCCAGTAGTGGAGATGACCCCTACTGTGGTTAAAAATAAAAAGAAGGCTCTTGTTTACTTTTGGTGAATTTATATTTATTACCAGTAAAATTTCACTCCAGTGCCACTGCTTCTATGTCTCTCCCTTCCACGTTATGCAAAAGCAACTTTGGTTTGCTTCTCTCACGCAAAAAAAAAAAAAAAAAAAAAGCAGAGCTGCAATAACAGCAAATGGTCCTTGGAAATCACAGTCGCATTAGGCTTCTGTTCAAATAGCTTTTAGGGTTGTGGTAATAGAAGGCATTCCTAATAACTGGTGACTCGATGAGACCCTGCACAGAAGGCTTCCAAATGACAGTACACAATTTAGAGTTTAATCTAGGAACGTCAGCAGTGATGAGATTCCAGCTGGGGACCTTCTGGTCTGAAGACCAGTGCCGTACCAAGCTCTCAAGCAACGTTTGCACTGGATCAGTGAGTAGATGCCGTCTTCTGGTCACTACCTTCACAATAACCTTGGTTCCAACCAGGCTGCCTTTGACCTACAGTCGATAAGGAGCATGAGGTCATAGCTTTTATTGAACCAATTTCTGTCAGTCAGACACACAAACTTTTGACATTTATGCAGAGCTTCTTCTTTGACTCTGCATCAAATCCAAAGCTTGTCTCCCTCTCACCAACAGAAGTTGGTCCAGTAAGAGACATTACCTCACCCACCTTATCTTTCTAATATTGTGTGACCAACGTGTCTACAACACCACTGTAACTGACCCAACAAGCAGGCAGCACCTAGATTCTGTCATGACTCACCCCAAGCTCAGATTATATTATTGACTGACAGAACAGGAAAGGTTCAGCATAATACAAACACATATAATTTGTACAAAAGTAAATTCAGAGTCATGGATCTTCAATGCTCTTCATTTCAGAGACTCCAGGACCATGGTTTTTGGCCGTCCTGGGTCTCCTATAAACCCAGATAGTATGTGTGCAGCAGAAACACTATTTATGCCAAACCACTGAGACCACCTACACAAGGCAATAACAGTTAAATAAACAAAAGGTTTCTCTTTTGGACCTCAGCTGGCCTGGTTGGCAGTGGAGCACAACTTTACTACTTGAAAAATCCAGCCTTGAAGCCATCATTCCTTGATTCCACAGGAGCAGAAGATGGTAACTTCAATAGTTTTGCCTTCACTGGGGAAGCCAGGCATGGTGATTGGCTATTGGCAGCACATGATGATATGATCAGGAAGGGAGAGAATGGATACTAGAAAAAAATTTGGTGCACGAAGAGAGGTGTCATGCATGTTTTCAGACTAACCTGATATCCCTATTCTCTGCCTTGGTAAGAGCCCCCTTAGCCATTCACCTTTAATGGGTTTGGTCTTCTAATGTGCATGCATAACACTATCCATGACAGAATGAGGAGCAATGGTCTCAAGTTGCAGTGGGGGTAGTCTAGGTCAGATTTTAGGAAAAGCTACTTCACTAGGAAGGTGGTGAAGCACTGGAATAGGTTACCTAGGGAGGTGGTGAAATCTACATCCTTAGCGGTTCTTAAGTCCCATCTTGACAATGCCCTGGCTGGGATGATTTAGTTGGAATTGGTCCTGCTTTTAGCAGGCGGTTGAACTTGATGACCTTCTGAGGTCTCTTCCAATCCTATGATTCTATAAAGGTGAAGACTACATGCACATCAATGAAGAAGAAAGGATACTCCCATATAAGGAAGTTTCAGAGGGGTAACCGTGTTAGTCTGTAACTAAAATACTTAAAAAACAATGAATGGTCCTGTGTATCATGAGCTCTTGTGGGCACAACCCACTTCTTCAGATGACAAATATCATAAGGAAAGCAGGGCTGGAGCTGGAGTAGAAGAACCCATTCCTAGATAGCTGGAACACATCCATTGCAAAAAAACCAACAACAACAAAATTAAGAAAGCCAGGAGCACGTTTCCTAGTTATAGGAATAAACAGTGTTTGGGAATTTTTTTGGTAGCTAGTCTTCAAATGAAGTGTAATATTTGCTAACATAGGGTAATTTGAATTATCAATGGATAGTTCAAAAATACAAGGCATACATTACCCAGATATCTCTATTTAAAGTAGATTTGCTTTTGTTCATCAGTGCAATGCACATGACTGGAAAATGGCAAGGTGCCAGAATGAAACTGCTCCTAATTTTCAGAGGAGGCCACTGGCTAATTACACAGACTGCAGGTGTGAAGAGAGAAGCTCAAAGTAATCAATAGCAGTAATTAATCTGCTAGACTGGAGCTAAAGAGCTAACAGCTGGACATCAGAAATGGACACATGCAACAAGATCAGCAATAATTACCTCTTTAAATATTGAATTGCCATAGCAACAATTAGGCATATAAATAGAGGCTTGAAATCTGGGCTCGGAGGCATGACTCTGAATCGCAAGCACAAAATTCTCCAAATCAACCTTTTTAGCAAATCAGCAACCGTATCCTTCAGCTGGGTTGACCAGAACTCCAGTGCTACCTGCAAACTCAGCTTCAGCTGCCTCCAGATTCTTTGGCATTTCTTGCTCGTCAGCTTCCAAACCTAAAGGTTCTGCTGTAACTTCTTAATCAGCCACTGTATAAGGAGGACGGATATTATTCAGTTTGACAGCACCAGTATTACTTCTGCATACAAAGCTTGTTTCTCCACTTGCCACACTTTTTTGTGTCCTTTATTTAATGGTTTGTCCCTTCTCCAAATTTTTCAAGACCTACAGCCACACAGGACTAAGAAATATACCCAGTAGGTGTTACCCACAGCAAAGCCTGCCCTCACTGGATGAGGACACGCTCCAAAATTGAACCAAGGGTCTCAAAAACATCTAGCAAGGAGAGAGAACTTTGAAGGTCTAACCAGTGACCCTGAACATTCCCTGTAATTCTGGTTTTCTCTGTCTCCACCCCCAACACCTGAAGTGAAGGGGAGGGGAAGCCTGAAGGCCTCAATTTTAAAGTTACGTGAATGTGGTGGTTCACTAGCACTGTATCCTAGGACATCTCCTGTCCTGATTCAGTGATGAAGCTCCCCCACTGGGCATAGTTGGAAGTTGGGACTCTAACACAAATGGTACCAAGAGAATCCTGGTACTCAGTGGTGAAAGCTGTGTCTCTCTTATGCTGTGAGGGTTTATCCTTGAAGCCCTGTGTGCCAGCCAGAAGAAACTTTGGGAGGTTGCAGGGAGGGGTCAATTATAGTTGTTTATGAAACATTAATTCTGATTTTCCCAAATTCCCAGCATTTGTTTCTCATTTATCCTCATTTTAGAATGGCCTTGATTTCACATAGCTTTTATTCTCCCAAATAGCCAAAAGCAATGGACATGTCTCTACAACCTTATCTATATCTTAATTGAGGCCCTGGACATTCAAGCCAATCCACAGACCCTTCAATAGCATCACTGATTTCCGCACACCTCTGCAAAGGTCCACACTAGCCAATCTCATGGAAAGACTGGGACCTATAGTTTATCTTAGAAATGAAACGCATTTCATAATTGCCCTTGTGTATTGATTTCTACAACTAAGTCAGCAGAGTTCCTGAATCTCTGCGGTGTATATTTCTTTACACGGTATTTCAAAGCCTCTGTAATATAGATTTGTGTTGTACCTCTCACTCTACAATATTTTGGTTTGCACAGTGCTTTTGCAGTCCCAGTATTGACTGCAGCAGTTTTCCACCTCCCTAACAAGTGGGAGGAGGCTCACCCTCCCAAGAACACTTTTCAGATATTAAACAAGATACTCAAAAAAAATCCCAACTGGGTTTATTAAGCGGCCTTAAAGTAATTTCACTAGAAGCCAAGGTTTCACTTCTGACCAATGAGGGCACCCACTGGCAGCTTAAATTGTCACTACATGGTCTCCTCATCTGTTATCCTCCCCCTTTCTCTGTGTGATTGGAAAGGCCCTGCCATTTTATTGCTGTACATACTGATAGCAGGTGGTGGAGAAGCTAGAGCCAAGGAAGATGGGCTCTTTTCTATGGCTCTGATGAACAGTGTGATTGGTCTATCCACGAACCCTGCATGTGCTACTCAAAGCTGAGGTGTGGAATGAATACCTCAGACCAACAGGATACTCTGCGCTACATTGCCCTGGAAATGGTAGGTAGGTAGCTAAAAAAAAAAACCTGAAAAGAGCTGTCTTCCTGTGACTGAAAGCAGGGGATCCCATTCTCCTGTGCTTTACATCTTAAATCTTTGCAAAGGAGATGTAAACTGCCATTCTGATTTGGGAGTACAGGATCATCTTGTAGTTGATATACTGGGGCTTTGGGAGAGCTGGGTTCAATTCCTCATTCTGCCACAGCCTCCGTGCGTTGGGTTTGCTTGGCTAAATTACCTATGGTCTCAGATACCAGTTCACCATTTTTATGGGGGGGGGGAATAAAAACTTCCTCTTTTGCACCCTTTGATAATCTTATCTATTTACATTATAAACTCTAAAGGACATGACTTGTCCTACTAAGGTCTGGCTACCGTTTGCTCAAAAAACAGGATTAGTGAACTCCGACATTTTTGCCTGATCTAGACAAAACCATGTTGTGCACAATGTGAGATTGTCACGTGGTATACACACACCCTTCCCCCTTTGGAGCATGGTGGGGTTGTAATACTGCCCTGCTGACAGTTTTCCTGACAGTTGTTAGGTTGAGTGGTCAGAGACATTTACAGCAGCCCTTGCGTTCGGGGCAGTGTGGCCTGAATCAATATGAGCGCTCATCAACACAAGTTTAGCAGCCAGGTTCAATATAATGGCCTTCAATCACAGGGCAATACAGTCTAATAGCTAGGATCTATATAACAGCCCTCAGGTACAGGGCAGCGTAGACTAATGGCCAGTTCCTGTGGGGAACCCAGTGGGGGAGGTACAGGGGTCCAGACCCACCCAACTCCACTGGGCTACAATCCAGGGCTGTAAGAGTGATGGAGTGGTCCACCAATGGTCAGCAGGGAATCCCATTAAAACACACACTTGGATGGGAGATACCACTCACTCACCCTCCCCGGGTCATTTCCTACGGTGCTTCCTTAAGTTGCAGGCTATGGGGCATCAGGCCTTCCCTTGGCCACAGACCTCCAGTCCAACTCTCAAGATCTTCAGTTCCCACAGGCAAGAGCTGGGCAGGACTTCTGCCACCTACAGCCTAGGGTTTACCCTCTCATGTCCAGTGTGTGCTATACACCCTATCACATGGACCAATCTCAATCAGAGCATCTGGGTGCTCTTGGATTACACACAATATTCACCAAGTTATACTAGGGATGTTAAATTTAGATTCATTTGCTAATCAAATCGTTGATGCAATTTGCATCAACTATTCGATTAAGGGCACCACCACCTTTGAAATGTAACAACAGCTCCAGGGCTGTTGCCACACTTCAAAGGCGAAAATGCTACAGGGAGCACAGGGCCAGCGAGGCTCCCTGCGGCATTTCAAAGCAGCAGTGCCTCATGTTGGCCCAGTGCTCCCTGTGGCGTTTCAAAGCAGCAGTGCCTCATGGAGCCTGGGGTCAGCTGGGGACTCCCCAGCTGACCCTTGGCTGCACGCAGTGTTTCAAAGAGGCAGCTCCATGTGGAGCCCGGGGTCTGGCCCCAGGCTGCACACGACGCTGCCACTTTGAAGCACTCCCTCATCTCCCCCTCCTCTCCCCACTGCCTCTTTCTGATAGAGGCAGCAAGGGGGGGGGAACGACTAGTCAAGTAGTGTGTTAACTAGTCGTTCACATCCCTAAATTATACTTTGTGCTGGTGTTAAAGAGTACAGAGTGGCTAGGCAGTGCCAAATCAGCTCCAGGATCCTTGCTCAAGTGGGCTTCCACTGGATATGAAACATCAGTCTGCCTCCATACTTAAGGAAACACGATGGGCTGTAGAATACATTCCCTCCATCACCCAGGACACATCAGAGTTCCAGAACAGCATCTCTAGAATCATCCCTAAATCCCTGAGAAATGGAGGCAAAAAGGACAAAAATGTCCTCATCTTCCTAGTCCAGCCCCAACAGTGTTATCAGTAATATACATACAAAGTGTAGTGTGAGAATTAGGCTGTTCATGAAAAACCCTCTTTGGTACAAGGCAAAAAAATATTTGCTGATGTGGAGTTAAGACTGACAAATTTATTTCAGGAAAATAGTACCTTAAGGGTAGCCTGAAAGAAGGGGAAAAATAGATTGGGTCCCTTGTTTTTTAGTAAAAAAGAGGAAAGTTCTGGTTTTTGTTTGTTTGGTTTTGGTTGCAAATGTCTCAGTAGGTCTCTATGACAGGAGCCCATCTGGGAGCTCACAAATTGTACAGGACTCAGGTGGCGCTTGGAAGCTGTGCCAGGTTGGAACCTGCTCCCACCTCCGCTATAACCACTGATGGTTTCCCTGTCTGCCTTTCCCCTTCCTTCCATCTGCCACATGGATACTCTGACTCCCCGTGTGTGTGTGTGCGTCTTTCCCTCTCTCCCATTCTCTCTGGACCACGCCTGACAGCCCAGGTGGTTCCTTGCCTGCTGCTCATTCCATCCTAACCATCTGTATTGGAGACGTGCAGAATTTATAAAGGCTTTAATGGAAGGCTTTACAGATTGTGCCTCAGGCATCAGGGTCACGCAAGCTTTCTCGGGCGCATATCATGTCTGAGGTAATGTTTTGGCTATCCACATCAAGCTGGTGTCATCACACTTGAGGTCAGCAGCCAATTGTGCCTTTGCTATGGAGAGGCCCTAAGATGCAGAATTGTTTCTCACCTGCAACCTATCTAATTACATTTTCCCACCACATATACACACAAAGTAAGGAGGTATACAGAAAACCATTTTTGGCCACATCTGCAGATATCTTTTTCCTACCCGTTCCTTTTCACCCTTTGTACTGGACCCTGTTCAGTTTGTTTGACTTCTTAATTTAACATAGGGAGGTTTCTTGTGTTAATATTTTAGGGTATTTTTAGAAATGGATTTTAAGTATATTTTACAGCATCACCCAGGGCCTCTTTGTGGTGGGGCATTTATTAAAATGGTATTAAATAGACTTGGTGCGCTCTCTCTCTCATTGCAGGGGTTGACTCACAACTAATACTTCTGTATAGTCAGGCATGAAGCAGCAATACCTCCTATCAAGAGTCACTTCAGCAGGGCCGGTCCTAACCAACTGGCAACCCTGGGCAACCACCCAGCTCTCCTGTAGGGTTGCCAGATGGTTTAAAAAAAATACCGGACAAAAATTTGTCAAGCAAAAAAAAAGGGGGGGGTTGGGAAGTAACCAGGGAAACCTTGGGTGGAGGATTTGGGAGGTCAGGCTGAAATGCACTCACAGCCCGCCCCTAAGACCGGCTCTCTCAGCAGCCCCTTGAAAATGGCAGCCCCGGGGGACCACCCAGCTTACCCACCCTAAGACCAGCTCTGTACTTCAGCGCTTTCCTTGTGAGTTGGCTGTGGCACGCTCACTTTAAAATCCCATTCGAGGGCAGTCAATGAACAGAAACCAGGGGAATTAACAAAAATCATTCCTCCCAAGCTTGAGTCAAGTCTCTTCGTTCAGTGGGTGCATCCCAGGTGGTGGCCCCTAACCTGAGTTCACAGGTTCTAGAGGGAAATGATTCCCTCTCAAAGGATGTGTCTGCACAACAAAGAACCACCCACTGCAGGCCCAGGCCCCCTTACTTGGAGTCTCAGGGTTCAGGCTCATGGAGCTGTTTCATTGCTGAGTAGAACTCCAGGATCACGCAGCAGGCTGAGCTCTATGACCCTCCCACCCCAGATGTCTACACAGCAATGAAACAGCTCCATAGCCCGAGCTCTACGAGCCCAAGTTAGCTGACATGGAGGGGTGGATGTATTTGCTCTGTAGACATATTCAAAGTGAGTTAGCATCTGGCCTTCTGTTCTTTTAGGTAGAGGGAAAATCCACGCCTTATTACTGCTTAGCCCATTTCTCCCCCAGCTCCTGCTCTGACGCACACAGAAAGGAAACAAATTTCACTTCAGAAATCTTTCCCTCTCTTCCCATTGGCTCTCCTGGCTCCCTGCCAGCACTTCCTGGATACCCACTGTTCGGGTTTAACCCGTTAGTTACTGAATGCTGGGATGTTTAGAAAAGGGTAGTACCCCTCCCATTCATCACAAAATCTTTTGGGCATCTGGGGAGTGCCTGCACACCATTAGTCAGCCCTCTCTCCAGGAGCTAAGGATTGAAGGTCTGCTCTCCTCCCTGGCCTGTCATCAGCTGAGCTGGTCATACCTAAAAATGGCCAAACAGAGTCAAACCCATTGGGTCCATCTAGCCCAGTATTCTGTCTTCCAACACTGGCCAGAGCCTGGTGCTTTGGAGGGACCAGAACAAATAATCTATCCCAACATCCTGTCCCACCTTCTGGCAGTTGGTAGTTTAGGAACACCCAGAGCATGGAGTTGTGTCCCAGTCATCTTGGCTATTAACCATTGATGTATCTACCCTCCATGAACTTATCAAATTACTTTGAACCCACAACTTCCCCTGGCAATGGGTTTCGTAGGTTGACTATTATGTGAAGAATATTTCTCTTCATGGTGAGATGAAGACACTTGATCCCATATTACCTCATTAACCCTAGGTTGGCCCAGTGTGGGGTTTGTATATCCCACTCTCCTATGGCTTTTTTCCTTCCCTAGATAGCCACTCTTATACCATTTCATAGAAGAAACTGCAATATTCAATCAGGTCAATACACCAGCTCAATAGCACTTCAAACTGGAAATACACATGGTTAAGAAGTTTCATGATATTTCTGCCAGTTCATGTCAGGATTGCATTAATATCTAAGAATGAATGTGGACTCAACAGAAAACCAGTAGTCATTGAAGTGAGCCAAAACGTGGAGCAATTGCCTAAGGAATACAGTGCAGTCATAGGCCTCACTCTTGCTTTGGGATCTATTAGCACAGCCCTTTGTAGCCATGCTACCCCCCAGTAACATTAATGGGAATTGGGGTGGGGAGGGAGGAAGAGTTCCAGCACTTTTCAAAAATCAGATCTCTTAATTAGGTGCCTTTAGACGTTTAGCTTTAGACACCTCACTTTGAAAAGTTTGGCTTGTACTAATTATAAATAGTGTGTTTATTGCAATTTATAAGACCTTATAAAGCCACAAGCCCTGGTCTTTCATTGGAGCCCTATGTGTATTTGGGGTCCCATTGACTTGGTGTTTATAAATTCTCACTCTATATGTGATACACATATGCATTCTCACACTATATGTGGTAAACATATTACACACAATGTACTATAGAATCTTCTAACTTTTCAAGGAAATGTATGATTGTATTGAATAATTTTACATAAAATTAAAAATCCTCTCAGGCTAATCATGGTTTGTTTCTGCAGGACTGGCTCATTATGCTCTACTTCTGTCTTGACTTGCAGTCTTGGGGCTTTAACCTAGGGAGATCATCAGCTTTGCCATATAAAATAAACAGTAGAAATTCCCCAGGTCCTTTTAAAGGGCACCACCAGTTCAATGAAATCACTAAAATCATACATGAAATTTGCTTACTTGTTCTTTCACTTTTACTGCACTCATATCTTCACAGAGGTCAGTGCTATATTCTCAGTAATCTATTTGGAACTTTTTAACCCCCTATCCTCCTTGTCCCTCTTCAGCATTACACAGTATTTATTATACGTGGTAACCAGTTATTTAACTCACCCATTGTCTAGACACTGCTTTATTGTCAGTCATCTCCAGAATAAATGCTTAT
Organism: Pelochelys cantorii; assembly: GCA_032595735.1. Taxonomy (NCBI): domain Eukaryota; kingdom Metazoa; phylum Chordata; order Testudines; family Trionychidae; genus Pelochelys; species Pelochelys cantorii. The sequence goes on from CM064327.1 coordinate 107,226,820, forward strand.
ATTAGAACTTTTGTTGTACAGTACTATAGACACTGTGTGACATCTGATTAAAATAAGACCATGCAGATCATTGTTGTTACCACTGTTGTATCATTGCCATGAATCTTATACAAAGTGTACTAAGTAAGGGATCAATGGAAAGGGTATGATTTGTGGAATATGATTATGCTATTTGTATGCATGTAGCATTTTTATATTTGAAGTTATGATTATTGATTTTATACTTGTATTTCAAAAATATTTGCTCCCAGTTAGCACCCACAAGCCTGCACATTTTGAAAGGACTATTCAAACTGAGTGTTCCATCAAAATGACATTTTAGTCCCAATGGAAAATGCTCACCTGTGCTAAATGGACTTTCCTGTCACCATTCTCTTCGGAGTATAGGTAATTGCCTTCTATCATGACTATGCATGGACGTGTGACTTGCCTATGTGACTCCAAACTGCATCTCGTCACCTGTAATCTTCCACAGTGAGAAAAATTGGTTTTCCCTTCACTTGGCAGAAGTTATAAAAGGCCCTGGAAACATCTCCATTTTGCCTCTTTCCTATTAAAACCTCTGGACTATAAACTTGCACTATGAGAGCATTCTAACCAAAGGATTGAGGAGCTTCCAATGAATTGGAAGCAATCAGAAACTAGATTTAAGTCAGCAGTTTATTCCATCGCTGCTACAAGCATGAACCAAAAACACTGCAATTATTGTATGTATTTAATTCCTTTAACCAGTTCTAATTCTCAATTCCTTCTTTCTTCCTTTGTATAAATGAACCTTTACATACTAAAGCATTAGTGGAATTGGAAGAACCCTTTGTTTAATGAAACTGGTTTTAAGTAATCACTCATTCAGTTCAGTGTTTCTGGTGGTAATACGAGGACTAGAATATCTAAGGAAATTGCTTTTCTAACTTCATGTTAGCTAGTGCAGTGAAACAGGTTTACTTTTGTTGCTGGTTTGGTATTTCTTATGGGGAAATAGGCACCCACTTTGGGGTGTGTTTGCCTTATTTCTCAGACGTTTGTCCTGAATTTGTTATTCTCAGTTGTGACCCAATCAGGAAATGTTTCACTGGTGTATGGATTTCTGTGTAATAATACAACCACTTTCATATTCATGATATGGAGGTTTTTCATTTTGTCATGCAAACTGTATGAATAAAAACAGCAAAGACTCATGCATACATCTCTGTGGCTCTTTATACATTAGGGAGACACTATTTGCAAAGTTGGTTTTTTACCTTTACTTTGCAAAGTTTCTCTTTTACTTTTAGCTGCTATGGAATGAGAGCATTAAGGTGAAAATTAATATCAGTTTGACACATCACAGCCCCTAGGCATCTCAACAGGGTCATTTGTATATTGCTGGTAACATCTCCCGAAACTTTTGGATATGACCCAATGCCAAAAACAGGTAACTGTTTCTGGAAGACTGAAATTATATGATTAGATCCAGGGACAAAATACAGCCTCTCAGCTAGTGCATTTCATGGTCCAAGAGAACTCATCGTTGGGCCAAATGCTGAGATTTAAATTTATACAAAATGACGGTTAAAGTGCCAGGACCATTGGTGTTTTAACTGAGCAAAGTTTGGCTCATTCTTTTCAGGTACATTAACCATGGATCTTTTACTCAGACTACTATACTGAGAGAGATTAGAAGACCCATCCTCTGCTCTATCTGACCTACCTGAACTCATATTCTTATCACTGAATTAGACTGCAAACTATTCCAAGCAGACATTACCTTCTACCTGTGCCATACCCAACACCTAGCATACTGAGGCGCTAATCCTACTCACCAAAGAAACTCCTGGAAATTTGTGCCAAGCATTTCTGTTTTCAGTTTTTTGCTATTGTTCTCATTCAGTTGGAAGCAGGTAAGACAAAATTTGAAACCAGTTGAGAACTGAAAATTAGGAATGCCTGATTCTCTATACACTTACAGTGATACCACTCCACTGGCTAGGTGGAGTTCTTGAGGGTCCAAATAAGAGAAGAATCTCTTGACTCTTCCATTAATCATTCCTGAACCCTGCTGTACAAGCATTTTTAACTTCACAAGAGGTAAACATTCCTGGTACTTAGCAAAGCAACATGCAAAATATTTGCCATATTGTTCACATAGGAAATTAAAGCTATTTATTTTTGTGTAACAGGCAAATTATGGGATGATTTTTACAGATGTATTTAATTCAGTAACTCATTAATAGTAAATATCAAGGCCTTAATTTACTGTGACATCAACTCCAAGACTGTGGTAAATTATACTGCATGCAGAAATGGGACCCAGGTCTGCAGGAACTGACAAGTTTTGTAAAATGCATATAAAAGTTAAAAAAAAAAAACTTCTAGAAAGGGTGGGATTTGCTATCAGTGTTTTAAGCCCCTTCTTCCAACTCCCACCCTTAGCTCTAGTCCCAATCTTATTTTTGAACTCATACCACTCAGGCTCCTATCTGAGGAATCTGGCTATGTGTCAGAAAGGGACTGTGTAAGAATTTAGGACTTGATCCTGCTAACATTTGCACATGGGAATAACCATACAAACATGATCCTCTTACAATCTCAGAGATGGGGGGGGGCAGTCTGTCTGTGCTTTGGGGTGAGGTATTCTGCCCTCACCCCAAATGTTCTGCCCTCACCAAGCTGTCCTGTAAATAAAACCTTTCATAGGATAACTCACCTCAGGTGCATCTGGAAACAAGGGGAATGGTTTGTTTAGTGCCTCATAGGAGAGTTACCCCCCACCTTTCAGAATCAGACCCCTAAAAAATGTGTATTGTGAGCGTGTGTTAATGTTGAATGTCTTGGACTCACAGATGATATCCCTTTTAAACTCCCAGGCCTCAATAATCAATAGTGACTAATGATTCCGGATGCCTGATTGATGCCATCTGAGAGGGGCTGCATTTTTCAAAGGCAGCATTGCTCAGCACTTTCTGAAGGTGAGGCCCCTTTAGAGTGCCTCAGTTGGAACATCCAAAAATCAATACTCACTCTTCACAGCTTTGGGCCTCTGTTCCTCCACTTGACTTCAAATGACCAAACAACAAGTGCAAATCATCGAGACAGGGTGGGGAGCAATAGGTGCCTATATAAGACAAAGCCCTGAATCTCAGGACTGTCCCTATAAAACCAGGACATCTGGTCACCCTAACCGGACTACATTGTCACATTCACATCTCTTTGGTCATATTTTGACTAAATATTTTGAGAGTTTTGACTTGAAACCATTGAATGTCTGCGTTTGAATCCAATGCTTTCCTTCTACCCCCCAGATTGATATCTGTAGGCTTCAGTGTTATACTTCTTTCACTTACATTACATATGGCACCTAAATATAAGAATGATTAACTAGGCATCCAGGCAGAATAATTTTATACCAGTCAGATCAAAATGGAATGAAGCCGATATTCTCCATGAATATACAATCCCATCCTATTGTATGATATACATTCTGAATGTGTATGAATGTACTTTGAATGTGTTTGTTACATGTCACACATTTGTGGTCTCTTGATACAGCATCCTGGTGAAAAATGCCCCTTGGTTAAAAGTGTTTGAATAAATTAGTAAATCCAACACAAAGGAAGAAAGCAAGCAAAGGAACTGGGCGGGGGGGAGGGGGAATGGAATTAGTGTGAGAAGAGAATATACTCGGAGACAAACTCCTTTGCATAATACTTTCTTCAGTAGATTGTATTTTTCTTTAGCACTTAGGGGAGAGTTTTTGCAGACCAGAACATTCTGAGTATTTGAGGGAAGGCAGGGCGAGTTTATAAATAAACAGAATTGCAAAGGAACAATAGGCACTTACATCTGTAGTCACTTGTGAGTTATATTTCTAAGTATCAGCCTGAGAATATGAATTATTTCTGGGCAGACCATGTAGTTCATCATCAAGCCCAGTTCAGTGAACATAACACCCCAGCACATGCAATTACATGTCTTCACCATTAATCCCACACAAGATGATGACTTGGAAAATAGAAGCATTGTATTTGTGAGGAGCTTTTAAGTAATAAAAAAGTCATTTTCCCCTCTAAACCCCCTTTTCCCTCTCCATTAAAGGTACAAAACAGTGCTCCACCTGCTAACACTCACAGACCAATAACTTTAATTTTTGGCACTTATTTATAGACTGAATAGATCCATCCACACCTGCTCTCCCCTTAATTAGTTGGCTATCTAAAGGCTGCAGATTGGCTGCTGCCAGCTTCCTGTACTAATAGGAAGATCATTTAGGGCTGATGTAAGAGCACTCAAAAAAAAAAAAAAACAACCTCACAGAAATACTAATGGACAAAGCATTAGCACAAGAGAAAGAAAATTAACAAAAACTAAGAGGTGACAGCAAGGTTGATGTGCCATAATTTAAGTGAATTCTGAGAAACATTAGTATTTTACCAGGTTCTAAGAAATTTACAGTAAGTAGTAGCGGGCCTGATTCACAGGCCCTATCAGACAGGGGGCCATGAGGGCCATTTGGCCCGGGCCTCAGGAGACAAAGGGGCCCCAAATTTTCACATTTTTTTACCAAGTCATTTCCATTTATTGTACACCTTGCAGTTATAACAGACACAACAAAAGAAGCTCTATATATAGACAGACACAACAAAAGAAGCTCTATATATGTGTGTGTGTGTGTGTGTGTGTGTGTGTGTGTTGTGTGTGTGTATATATATATATATATAACACACACACACACACACACACACACACACACACACACATATACACACACACACACACACACACCCCGGCAAAAATTGATTTAAATCATTTTGGGACCTCAGGCCTTCACCAGCTTTTCGGTCACATCCAAGTTTTCATCTGCATTACTGCAGACTGGAGTAGCTTCTTTAATTAGTGATTCTACATTATGAAATGCTGTTTATGATCTTTGCATAGTTTAGAGGTTTTGAAAGACATATTAATTCTGTAAATGTAAAGTGATTTTGCTTGGTCTGAGTGAGTTTAACCTTTAAATTAGATGTTTGTGTCTGCATAGGAGATTTTTAGTATTCCTATTTTTTCCTTGTGTGTCTTCGTATACAATAACCATATGAAGCCCAGATGTAAGCTATGTCTTTGTCCAGTTTTAGATTCACATTTAAAGGCTTTTTTTGAGATAATAAACTTTTAATTCTAGTTGTTTAATAAACTTTATACTAATCTGGCAATCACCCTTATGTTCATATTTATAATAATGCACCAGTTATTAGAGGAATTTAATAATGCAAATATATTAGCAGACAAAATTTCAAGACTTTGAAATAAGGACTGCAGTAAATAATGCCCTCAAACCATTATTATATAATATTAATTGCAAAGTACATAGTATATACAATTAAAATTTTGTAAAACCAATAGCCTTTAGCAAATTAAGTTATTGTGTTTGTGTTTTAAAAGAACCCCTTTATAAAAATAAAGTGAAGATTTAAAGGGGTGCAAGTAAGAGATGGCAAAAGCAACAGAATGAAGCAGCAGTAAGAGTTTAAAGCTCGTAACATCATTTCTTGCAGAAAAAAGACACCTCAGCCATACTGACAGTGACACTTCCAGTTCTGATGATGAAAACTTTGTACCCACAAAGGACATTTCAATGCAACTGCCTCAAAATGACGAGGTCATTAATCAAGACACAGAAATGCCAACAGTAGCAATAGATGCAGAATCTAGTCTCAATTTAGGGATTGTGCAAGCAGAAAATGAGGACCTCAGAGATGCTGTGCAGCAAGAGCAAGAACTTATGACTAGCACACGACACAGTGCAACAACAGTGGCATCATAACCTGGTATTGGACTTCTTGATAAGAACAATGTTGTTCAAATGCAGTCATTCCTCAAAGTCAGTGATTTTCAGATTATAAGTAATATACTGAAAGATGCTGAAAATTAAGCTTTTCCCCACGTGTCAGCTGAGAAAAACTCTTCCAAATGGAGAGATCTACACAAGAGACTGGCTCTGCTGGATCATGGAAAAGCAGGCTCTGCACTGTCTACCTTGTTTTATTTTTAACAGTAATACTTCAAATGCATCAGTACTGTCTGATCCATCCAGTTGTAGCATCAGTAGAGGTTGGATGAAGTTAAAAGACAGAATACCTGCACATGAAACTTCAGTATCACATAAAGATAACTATGTTACATGGAAATCAGCTAGTAGAGCAGCACTAGCTGACAGTTCAAGTGAAAACTTACTCCTGAGTGAAATAAGCACAGAAACTGATAACTGGAAAAAACTCCTTGAGCACATATTGAATGTCATTCTTTTTTCTTTCTGAATGAGGATTGGCTTTGTTTGGTTCCAGTCAATGTATCGGTGACCCTACAAATGAAAACTTTCTTGGTATAATTGAGCTTCTTAGCAAGTATGACCCACTTTTATCAGCTCATGTTAAGCGTGTTTGTGAATCACAAGAGAGTGGAAAACACATGGAAGTCCATTATCTGTGTATTAGAATACAAAACAAGTTTATTGAACTGTGTGGGAAATTTGTGCAAACAATAATTCTTGAAGAGATACAACATGTGAAATACTTTTCAATGATTATTGATGCAACTTCAAACCATTTTCATAAAGAACAGATGACCTTGGTTATTTGACATGTTAAAATAGCAGGAAGTTCAAAGGTTTCAACTGAAGAATGATTCATTTTGTTTGATAATTTTATGAAAAAGACTGGAAAAGAAATTGTCACTTGTGTATTAGAAAATCTGGAATGCTTCAAATTAAATTTTCAAGTCTGCATTGGCCAAACCTATGACAATGGATCCAATATGGCTGGGAAGTACAACAGAGTACAGGTGTAACCTTGGGAGGTGTGTGGGTTACACAAGCAGTCCTTCTTGAGCAAAATCCAAACTGTATTTTCTCCAGTTATGGCAACTGCAGACTAAACCTTGTTGGCATTGATTGTGTGCAATCACATACTTTGGAACAATCCAGCAATTGCACAACCTCTTCAGTAGCAGTCCTTGAAAGTGGGAAATTCTGAAGCAGCAATCTGCCTGTTTCCCTTTGCAGCATGTCAACAACAAGATGGTCAGCATGAATTGATGGCATTAAACCAGTTGCACAGCATGTGGACTCTGTGAGAAAGACTAAGTGAGCTTGAATCTCTTACTCTCACAGCACAGGCTCACATTGAGCTTAAGTCAATTCAGAAATATACATCCAAATTTGAATGCATTTTAATGTCATCCATGTAGATGAAGCTGCTAAAAATGATCCACAAAGCTCATCTTATAATTGAAGCACGTAATGCTACATTGGATGTTGAGAGGGATAACACTGAACAACTTCTTAAAGATATTCAAAAGATTTGTAATCAGTGGGATGCAATCTTTTCTGTGTCCAAATCAATAGCATAGGGTACTGACAGTTCATCTGAGTTTTCCACCAATTGCAGCCTAACATCTCAGTCTGATGCAGTAAGGCACTATCAGGTCAATGGATTTTTTTGTTATTATGGACTCCATCAAATGTGGTTTTACATGTTGATTTGAGTCACTGTGATGAATGTGTACCCTTTTTGGATTCCTTTGGGAGTTCAGAGAACTAAGCAGTTAAGATCTATATTCAATGGCTGAATAGTTTCAACAAAGGTATAACAATGAGATTTCGAGAGATCTGTGACAAGAGTGTCTTCCTGAAACATATACATTCCACCAACTTTAAACTGGACTGCAAGCCAAAAGAACTGCTTCAAGAAATATTTGATATCAGTTTGTCGACTGTATTGCCTAGTATCACAATAGCATTACATATTTTTGTCAGTCTCCCTGCATAAGTGGCTTCAGGTGAATGCACATTCGATGTGTTAAAACAAGTAAAGAACCATCATCATTCTACAATGGGACAAGAACGTTTGAATGGGCTTGTGATGCTTAACATTAAAAGTGAAGTTGCATGTAAATTAGATTTTTCTTAAATTATAAACAAGTTTGCACACAACAAAGCCAGAAAAGCATTCCTAAAATGAGTTTTGCTTGCAGTGGAACCTCACAATTAAAGTTACATTTTTAATATACATGCTATTGGTATAATGACTTAATTGTTAATAAATAAATGTCTCAAGTGCTCATTTTTATATATTCTTTTGGTTTTAGTATGACCCTGAAGAAGAGAAGTTAGATAGGTTGCGGCCTGAGGCTGAGACTGGGCTGAGGCCTCTAAACTCAAAGTGCCCTGGGCCTCTGTCATTCTTTGAGAGGGCCTGGTGATTCAATGCTTATTGAAGTCAGTGCAAGTGTTTGTACTGATGTTAACAGGCTTTAGGTCAGGCCTATAATCAATGCTCTTAACATCTAAAAAATGTAGTCTCTTATAACTGCACACTTTATGATAAGAATCACTGATTTCAAGAGCAAAACCAATATAGGGTAAGTTATTAACCAATGGGAGGAAAATGGCTAGCAGAGACTCAATTTACATAGTGCAATCGGCTGAAAATTTGGAGAAATAGGTCTGGAGAAATACTACAATAATAGAAGCCAAATAAGAACCTAAATGGATAGGTAATATATAAAGATTACTCTGGTTCTATTCACCATCTTACTAAACCAGAAGTAGTATAAGGAAAATACAGCAATTTTAATTAAAATAATGTCGCTGCACAAAAGTCTGGTTAAATTTGTGCTATGTACGATGTATACTATCATTTTGCTATATAGCACCATTATGGTTAGGCTTAAAATACAGTTAAGAATATTTTTAAAATGATAGTTAAGACATTTTCAACACTAGGGATAAAATTTTCAAAATCATTTTTGGCCCAAGTCTGCTTCCATAGAAGTCACTGTGGGTAAACCTCGTTTCACGAGGCATAACGGAGCGGTCGACAGAGGCTTCCCTGTGACAGCTGATCCCCGGCACAGCGCAGCAGACATTTTCGTGTAAATGAAGCTGCGATTATTTAAAATCGCAGCTTCATTTGGGTATGTCTAGTAAACTAATCTACATGGCTCTGGCGACAGAGCCACGTAGTCTAGACATACCCTGTGAGTTTCTTTACTCCTACATTCAATAGGAGCAGACTTACCCTAGTTTCTCAGCACTTTTGAAGATCCCAGGTACAGACGTATTTTCTTATTTCCCACTGCTGCTAACGTTGGCAGTAGCAACAGTGGAAATGCTAGGATAGGTAAGGTGTCACTGGCACTTTAAGCAGCCTTGCTTAGGTGTGATTGTAGCTCAGGGAGGCACACCCATGCTAGCTTTAATTTGTAATCTAGTATGGTTAAAAGTATCAGAGAAGCTGAAGTAACTTGGACAAGACTGCCTGGCATGCTGGCTATATATTGCATTGCTAGCCCATGCCAAGATCCATGTCACCACTTTTTCATTGCCATTTTAGCAGTGCTAGTAGATTAAAGTTAATGTGGGGATGTCTACAGGCTGCAGTCGCATCTCCAGTTGCGGCATAGACCTACCCTAACTTTGAGCCAACACACACATCAGAAGTGCATTAGTGCCCCCACATTCACTCCCTAATACAGGTATCCAATGCATACTCCCTCATTCATAAGGAGCAACCGCAGGCGATATCATCTCCCCAGTGTTTTTTATGGAGCTCTGCTGAGCTATACCTAACCAGTCTAGTAGGTGATGGTGCTCAGAGACAATGCTGAGATGGACGGATGGCCTTCTAAGGGAGTAGGGCTGAGGAGATCAGGCTTCAGTTCCCAACTTTGCCACAGTCTTTATGAGTACGTCTACACTTCACGGCTGTTTTGAAATAAGCTTCTAGTTATTCTGAAATAGCTTATTTCGAAATAGCACATCTACACTGCAAGGAAGCCTCAAAATTAGTCCGAGACAGGCTTCCCTAATGCAGACATGCTATCTTGATTTAAAGCTGCAGGAGGCATTGGGGAGAAATAACTTAGCCCCTCACTAGGGCCATTCTATTTCAAAATGGCAGCAGTGGAGTGTCCACACACACTCCTTATTTTGAAATAGCTATTTCAGAATAGGCATTATTCCTTGCAGAATGAGGTTTGCAGATTTTGGAATAAGCCATCCGTTATTTTGAAACAACAGAACAACTGTGTAGATGCTTGCATTGTTATTTCAAAATAATGCTAGATATCTTGAAATAACAGTGCACTGTAGACACACCCATTATGAGACCTGGAGTACATCACAATCTTCCAGAGATGAGCCAGGCCTGCTGGTAATGGGAGGGGGGACCACACATTAGGGCCGTGGTTTCAGCAGGTACTATTGAACATGCTCAGTCTATGTGAGATGTTCAGTACAAACGAAACACTGGTTAAATCGGAGAGGTCATGAGACACCCCCCTTCCCCATGTATCACCTCTACAGTATTACCATGGCTTGATCCAATGCCCACTGAAGTCTTTTGATTGATTACATTGAGGATTAGAGCAAGTTTTCTGTTCTTCTCTTTCCCATTTGGAACTTCACTGATATGAGTGGATTGTGCAGTATATAAATCAAAGAAGAATTTGGTTCCTTGAATTTATTTAGGTTCTAATTAGGCAGTGTGTACACATCCATGCTTAGTTATTCTGCAAAATACCATAATATGTATACAACTTTAAACATGTGCTCAAGTGCTATTAAGGTGAATGGGCTAGAAAAGGTACATGTTTAAGTGTTTTGCTGAATTGGGATCTTAGTTTTTAACCTTTTGACTTAATATACCTTGGTACAGCATCCAGCAGAACAAGGCTCTGATCCTGCTTGACTCCTCTGTGTGCCACCATAATACAACAATTTTAGTCCTACTACTGCTCAGATATTTCAGAAACTCATTCCCCTGAGCTTTATTTTTAGGAGAGTAGCTCCTTACCAGCACATAATTTTTACTGTTTCCCAGGCAAAAAGAAACAAAATCAGCATGTAGTATATGTTAGGACAGATGAAAAAAATAAAATGTATAATTAAGTACATAAGGATGTAACAGAACGAGTAAGAGAGCAAGAATTAATTACTCATCTGAGAATTTGCTTTGACCTGTTATGTTGCAGTCACACCTATTTCATTATAACGTCTCAGTAACCCATTTTGTTCTACTCCAAGGCTCAGACCTGTGATACTGCTCTAGATTAATTCCCCCACATTGTTCTTTTCTGTTTGGGAAGTGGTATGATTATAATGACTGGTTTTGAGAGCAATAGTTTCAAAACATTGCCTGAGGCATGCAAAAGTTCCATTACTTCTTAATTACTTCTTTCTCGGGAGCATTTTATAGCTGTTTCTTGGAATAAAGTTACTATTTGATTATTACAATTGTCTACTATTGTGTGTATGTTGAAAACAAAGATTATGGAAGATCTGAGTATATTCTTTATAATACTAGGAAATTCCTTGTGTTGAAACTAATGTAATTATTTTTTAGAGCTTTACCTCAGTTTTTAGTGTCTCATACATTGTATTATTTATAGTGTGGATTTGGAATGTATAATGTCAAACTACCAAACCTGAATTCAAAGAGTTGCTGAGAGTAGAATAGGATGTCTGAAAGCACTAATACTGATCAACTATTGAAAACACAGATTTGCAGATAAATGACATCAGTTTCACCAACTGTTATTGGGAGGCTACTAGTGGTAAGTGTTCAGGGCCTGTGAGTACCTGGGCAGAAAGAGAAATTCATGAGCTCTGGCTGATGAATATTCAGATGACTAACAGCCATTAAAAAGACAAGGTAGGTGAGGTAATAATACAGGTTGAACCTTTCTAGTCTGGCACACTCAGGTCTGGCAACATCCATAAGCTGGCATGGCTTTAGTTAACTGGATGTTCACTTATCATGGGTATGGCCAAGTTTCCCCACAGACCCATAAAGTTTGTTTACCGACACCAGTCCTGGCTCTCAGTGTTGTGCGCTGTTATTTAGCTCTGATTTACTCCTAAATGTCTTTTAAGAGCCTAGTAAGCAGTGGCAATGTTGGTCACGTTCCTAGGCAATATCGACCTCCTGTGGTTTGGCAAATTTTCCGGTTCCACACCAGTTAGTCCCAAAGGTGCCAACAGAAGTTGGTCTAATAAAATATATTATCTCGTCCACCATGTGTGTCTCTCATCCTGGGAATGACACAGCTACAACAAAACTGCATAGAATAGTTATTAAAACATTTAAGAGACATACCAGTCCCACAAATTCATCATCATCTTCTTTGCCCTTAGCTCCTATGGGAGCATAGGCCATCAACAATTTCTTTCCAAGCCTTTCTGTCTTGTGCCACCTTTTCTAATTCTCTCCAGCTTTTGCCCATTTTCCTCACATTCACATCCAGGTCTCTTCTCCAACTATTCTTTGGCCTTCCTCATCCCCTTTTTCCCTGTGGGTTCTTGTACTTGTTCATTTCTTTTACTACCTGGGCTGTCTTACCTACCTCCCACATTGTTTGCACATTCCAGGTGCCTATTCTGGAAATTTTTCTTGCTGAAAGAAGGGGAACGGGCAGTTCAGTATCCTTTCGGGTTTGGCTGCCGTGCGTCAATCCCTCTTGAGGCTGACTTGCTTTTCAAGTTGAAATTGTTGATGTTTTTATAACATATGTTTATTTTTATAGCATGGGGTTGGTAGCCCCATGCCCACCCCCCCCCCTTTAGTCACCTCTTACGACATGTTTGGAAGGGTACAGAGGTCCTATTCTTACTTCCCGGTAGGGCCCCAGGAACCTCACGGGGTCCCACAAATTCAAACCAGCAGCATATTATTCACTATGGAGAAGTTTTTCAGTAGTACATAAGGAATGTAGGAGCACAAATCCATCAGAAAATCCCATTTGTTACTTGTGCTCCTAGATCTCTTAGGCACTTTTGAAAATTTCCACTTGTACCTAAGGTGAGTATTAACACCCACATGGAAACTGGCAGCTATACTTGAGGAAGGATTCAATCCTGGTGAAAGAAAATGAAAATCCTTTTAAGGTTTCACAGCATCCTCAGTGGTAGAAGCTTCTTGATAGGTTCGCTGAATCAATGAATTTCCCACATGCCATATTCTTAGCCCATGTTCATCTGGCCCCACCTAGTTTCAAGGGATGCCAACAATCTGCAGGACCCTTGATAGAGCAGAAGTTAAACATCGACAGATAAGGATGAAGTCAAGTGAATTGAGACCATTATTATGTTATATTCCTAACCAATAAGCTATTGTACAACTGATGGATAAACAATGTTGTCACTGTTCCCCCTCTCCACACAGGTAAATCATTCCCTCATGAGTTACTTATCTGGAATGAAAGAATACCCAGCTTGACTGGACAAAAAGACCCCTTTGCTTAGATGTAAAGGGCTACAAAATGAGCAGAGTTGTGAAGAATCAGGCCCTACAGCTCATGTAGAAATCAGTATGTATTCCAAATCCCTAAGCCTCAAACTGGAATCTTTCATTAGCTCAGACTGTAGCTCTCTAGGCAGAGTAGTTTGACCTAGATCAGAATAGAAGATGTTCACTCAGCAGTATGGGAATGACCACAATTGGGCTAAATCTGTATCAGCGTAAGCCCAATGAAATTCACGATATATACAGTATCTGCCTTGAGTTGTACATTTATTGTATATTTGTAGTTAATGTAATGGGGGGGGAAGCCTTTAGCTAATTGTTTTAAAAAAAAAATCAGTAACTTTGACTAACTATAAGGAATCATCAGGTTTGCTCAAATCCTATTCATCTTATTCAGAAACATTTGGTTACTTAGCTTTCTGTCCTGTTTGTCTGGCTTGCTGGAATAAATTTAGATTTTAATTTCTTATTTAAAGTGCCCCTCTCATCCTCTGCTTCCATCAGAACAGCTGAGAAAGAGGAGACCTTTTTTTACTGCTATTCACCCAACTCCTTCTTCCTACACCAAAAAGAAAAAGAAAAGGCCAAGCCAGTAACTCACCATTACCAAAAATCATTTTTGTAAACTATGAACAATCTACAAAGCTCAATCTCCTACTTCTCCTAATAGGGCTCTTTAAAGGCCACCAGTATTCCCAGGGAAATGATGGCTTCTTCTTTTACCGCACCAGAAAACGCATTTCAAACATAAGCAAGCTGCAACCATATCTTTGTTTGGCAAATGGAGTATTCTCATCACTAAAGTCCTGTTCATAGCAACACACAAAAGAGTACTCTGTAGCCAGGGGTAATAGCTGATCCCATAATCTGGCACGAACACTTAGAAAGATTAATTACCCTATTAAAAGCTTAGACATTACTAAGAAAATCTTTGTATAAGCATTTTAACTCGCAACAAATGCATGCATATTTGGTGCCATCAGTTTGTTGCACAATAAAGGTTCTCACCTTCCCACACTTGTTCAGTTTTGTCTCGGTCTCCTGTGCTCCATAAACGCGCGCACATGTGCACAGACGCAGCAAGCGTTTGCTGTTTTCTCATACAAAGGAATAAAGTACAAGTGTGTTTGGAGCAGATAAAGTAAAAACTCCTCCTGTCCTCAAATTGGCTGCCTCAGAGATTAAGCAGCAAGAGCAGACACTCACTGATTCAAAGGCTGCGGCTGTATCAGAAACCTGAGGTACCTAAACAGAATTGGACTGTAATCCCTACACAAATTATACACCCAAATTATGAAAATATGAGAAGAGTTAAATTATTAAAGCATGTTACCAACAACACCTTCTAGAGTACATCATTACTGATTAGTGCCATCAGATGCCAGTACAAAATAGCTTGTCACCTTGGCATGGTTTCATACTTTCCTCTTATATCTCCCTCTGCTGCACTGTCATTGGCAAGGAAAGTTCTCACAATACGAACAGATCTAAATAAAGCAAATGTTCGCCATGCATCGATGTTTAAGGTCAAAATTATTGGCCTGGCTACTGGACAGACCACATCATAGAAATAATATCTTGTGCAAAGAATGAAGCCAACTACAGTCTGTCCTGTAGGAAAAGTGGACTAGCAAATAAGTTGAAATGCTAAATGTGGAAAAGCAAGCTCATCAGAAGCAGAATGTAATGCTATTGCTATAGTTATAGTGCTCGCATTCATACTTTAAGAACCTGTTTACTCTCAAAGATTTTATGAAGCGTCATCCTCCCTGTTTCTTTGTAAGTATTGATTCTTCTCTCTGACAAAGAGATGGTGGAAAGAGTGGAAGTTTCCCTTTGTCTCCTAGAACTTAAGGCATGACCACTGCTAGAATACTGTGTCCAGTTCTGGTGCCCACTATTCAAGAAGGATGTTGATAGGTTGGAGAGGGTTCAGAGAAGAGCTATGAGTATGATTAAAGGGATGAGAAAATGATTAATAGTGATAGACCCAAAGCACTCAATCTATGTAACTTAATAAAAGAGGAATTAAGGGATGTCTTGATTACAGTCTATAGCTACCTACATGGGGAATAAGTATTTATTGATGGTCTCTTCAATCTACCAGAGAAAAGTATAACGCAATCCAATGGCTGGAAGTTGAAGGTAGACATATTTGGAACGAAAACAAGGATTCCATCCATTTCTAACTATGGGGTAATTAACCATTGGAACAATTTTCAAGGGTCTTCATGGATTTTTAAATCAAGACTGGATTTTTTTTCTAAGATCTCTGGTCTGGGAATTATGTTGGGGGAGTTCTATGGCCTATGTTGTACAGGTCAGATTCAATCACAGTGCCACTTTCTGGCCGTGAACACTTTACACACTCGTAATGATTTTCATCCAATGATCTCAAAGCACTTTACAAAGACGAGTGTTACTATCCCCATTTTACTATTAGCTCCTGCTTTTTCACACTTGTCTTATTTTATATCAGTTACAGTCCTGTATTGTTCACATCTGTAAAAACTGAAATTGAAGAAGAGGTGAGCCCTGGCCCTGAGACATTTACCCCCTTGTGGTTCTTTTCTAGGTAACTGAATATTACCAGCAGTGGAAAGAAAAAACAGAGTGAAAAAGCTTGGCTTGGCTTCCCTGGCACCTGATGATGACCAACAAGACCAACTTTTTGCTTACCTCTTAAAACTAAATAACTTTTTGAACTTAGATGAAGAAAAAGCAAATGAAAACAAAGTAGGACAGATGGGTGGGGAAGAAGCAGCATCACTAAAACCTTTATACTGTATAACTCGTATGCTTTTCCTAGTCCAAGTACACAGACAGCCAGATGACAATATCATCTGCCTCTGTTAGACTTGGAGCTGTGTGCAATGCCTTTGAACTCTTGTTGCCTGGACTTGCTTACCTGATTTTGCTCTGTTCCTAAAGAAGCTGGCTTCGGGAATAAGCCCTCGAGCCTATGGGAATCATTCATTTCTGAATCACTATTTCCTTGCCACTCATTATAGCCCTTCTCAATCTTCCAGCATAAGTTCTTCCTGTGTTTTGTTAGGGTACGTCTACACTAGCCCCCTAGTTCGAACTAGCGAGGCTAATGAGGGCGACCAAAATTGCTAATGAAGTGCGGGATTTAAATATCCCGCACTTAATTAGCATATTCCCAGCCGGTCACCATTTTGGAAACTGACTAGCCCGAAGTAACTGCCTGCATCTTCAAGTGGCAGAGAAGCGGAATTCCGAGATAAACCCCTTCGTTCGAATTAACTGTTAAACTTCATTCCACGAGGAGTAATATTTAAATCCCACCCTTCATTAGCCTCCCTAGTTCAAACTAGGGGGATAGTGTAGACATACACTTAGAGATGAATCTCTTGAGCTGGGTGTGTATGCGATCATCACTAACTGTAGAAGATTATCCACTACTACAGCATCATTCCTTCACTGGGATTCCAGCTCAACAGCTCATGTTATTGAAGTCAGACGTTGGCCTCACAAGTGGCAGGTGCTGTCCAGTTAGTGTCCTGCTGCTGAGAGCAGAACTCATCCCATTCCCACTTCGGTCTCTATAATCATATTCACGAGACTACACACTGCTGAGCACTTATTTATATGAGGAGTCAATGGGAATATTGGTGTAAATGTACTTTGATCAGCAGCCATTTCTTCCCTACTGCCATCTGACAATTTCTCTTACTCAATGGCTAGGGCAGAGTGCAATGAATCTAATAGTCTCTGAAGCAGCTTTCAGGGTCCTTTCCATGCCTTCTGGCCTGACTGCTCCTGTTGCAATGATTATGGAGGCAGCCGTTGTACTGCAATTAGGATCCCCATGGGTTGGCCAATCTGACTGAGTTGTGAAGGCCAGCTGAGAGGGGCTCCAACGTGAGAAGGAATGTGCAGGGAGCAAGCAACAATGACAATCCCGTGGAAGGAGGCAGCAAGGGTCATGGTAAAGGGCATGGGCAAGTACCAACCCCGGCCTCTTAGTTAGAGGGAGGGGACTTGGACGACTGACTCAGAAGTCTTGCACAGTGTCTTATTTTCCCTTTGGGAAATATGGTCACCCTGATCGAGCATGACCATCTTTAGAACAGCTATGGGTCTTGTATCATGGACAACACTACGTGGCTTGACTGCGGTTTCTCCTTCCCAGAGCAGAGATGTACCGAGTTGGAATTTTAGCAGGACCATCAGTATTTGGTTGGCATGGAATACTTTGTCCTGCCCCCTTTTGCATGCCAAGTGAACACATTAGTGATGGAACCCAGTTTCTTAGCTAACAAACCAGGCGATCACTTCCCACAAAAGTTCCCCCGCTCCCAAAGAACACGGCTAGCACTTATTGTCTGATTCTAGCTTCTTTAAAGGGACAAGTATCAGAGGGGAAGCCGTGTTAGTCTAAATCTGCAAGAACGACGAGAAGTCCTGGAGCACCTTATAGACTAACAGATTTATTGGAGCATAAGCTTTTGTGGGCAAAGACCCACTTCGTGACATGCATCTGACGAAGTGGGTCTTTGCCCATGAAAGCTTATGCTCTGGTAAATCTGTTAGTCTAAGGTGCCACAGGACTTCTTGTTTTTTAAAGGGACAGTCTCCCTATCTCTTGCTGTTCCATGTTCATCAGTGACTCAGTGGAGTTACATCTACAACAAAGTTTCATGTAGGTCTTTCCCAAAAGAAGGCTCCAAGGAGGTGTTTCTTTGCCCCACAAAAAAGAGATACATTTTCCCCATATAACACTAGTAATCTCTTTTTTTGTTTTGTTTGTTAATAAAACACCATTCTTACTAAACCAAAAAGAGCATTTATTTCTTGCTTGAGGTGGATGCACAGATGAGTATATGATCAAAAAGTATGACAGCTGAAAAATTCCATGTAGTTGCCCTCCCTCTAGTGCCTAAAATAAAGATTACAATTCAGTACTTCTATCTTTATGGAAGCCACAGCAGATACAGGGGAAATCTTTTGCAATAAATGTTCTGCATCTCAAGTCACACTAGATCAGAGGAGCTGAACTTGCAGACTAACCCTCAAAATTGAGCACAGAAAACAACAGAGCCTCTGCACACTAAAACTGGGACTTAATACCATTATCTGATTAGTACTTTCACACCAAAATTCCCTTTCAGGGTTGCAGAGCCAGCATTTGAAATTTTGATCCAAGAAATAAGGACGCATCTTATTATACAGACAAGGACAAAACAGTGATAAATGTGAATTGCTAGCAGCCCTTTGATTCCTTTTTGACTGCGTTTAATGATCATGGAACTTATAAGAGAGCATGTGTCTTTGCAACACAGCTTGGCAAGACTTTTCAAATATTTACAAAATCTATTTTGTATGCCATGCTAATAATAGTCCAATAGGTCCCCAGGCAGAACAGCAAAGACTGAGGCGCTCTTGTTCTGGCTGTTATTTAGCAGCCCTCCTTCTTAATGCTGAAAGACTTCTCAGTTCTTCTCAAAAGGGTAAGAGGCAGGGAAACAGATTGCTGATCAGGATGCTGTTATTTTAAGAACTATTTAGTTCAGTGATGGAATTGAGCATTTTGAAAGACCAAAAGTATGCCATGACCCGTATTCTATTCCTTCCACACTCACTTTTGTTTAAATGATTCATTAAAAACAAGAACACGTATTTAAAAATAGTTGTCCAACTGGAAACCTTCCTCTGATAGCCTGTTGTAGGACAAATATTGCCATTTTGAGTGCCTCATGTTTTAGGTCCAGAAAGGCTTGAACCAAAACTCCAGATTCAAGCACACAAACTCTGAGGAAACTTGGATTTCATCTTCACATCTAATTACTATCTATACTGAGCTACACCCACAAGTCAATCTCAAACTACATTCAACTCATGTTCCTTGTAGCTGATTGTTACCTTTTATCACTTAAATATTTTGCCCAAATTCTGATCATCAAGGGATTTGCGTCAGTGTAAATGAGATCTGAATCTGGCCCTGTATACTTTTTACTTAAGCTAGTGCCTAAGTCCTATTTGCTTCAGAAGGACTAAAACACATGCTAAAGTGCTGCTCTAAATACAGATGCTTTCCTGAATTGTAGCCAGAATGCACATTTATTAAAGTATATACTAGGACAAGCAAGTCTCATAAAAATGTGGCAGTCATGGGCATTGTCACAGGCTATAAAAATCTAGACTGCAGCGTGTTAGTGAACAGGTAAAAATGTTCATGGGTAGAAGAAAATGTTTCCCCTGATATGGCTATGTGCTCTTTGGATGGGAAAAAGCATTGCACATGTGTTGGTGCCAGAAAAATTAACAACCCTGCTCGGGGTGGTGAGCCAGGTCCTGTGGGGTGTCAGTGACCCTAGAATCTTGGGACTGAAGCCAGTTTCCAAGAAAACCATAGCAGTCATTCCAAGGGCACAGATACACTTTTGCATAAAGGCCGTCCACACAGCACAACAGGAACACTGACTAGTTGGAAAGAGATTCCATGGGCACACCACCCTTCGTTTATATGCCTTGGTTGCTCTGCATTGTCTTTGGTTCCCCGGCTTTGAACTGGCATTGCAATAGAAAGCCATAAAAATGAAACCAAGATAAATTACTTAAGAACTCAAACTTATTGATTTTCACCCTGCCCTAGGCCCCACAAATCATTCCATATTTAATGGATATTTTTAAATCTCCAACGAGCAACAAAATGTATACGGGCTACATCTACACTGCCAGTTTTTTCAGCAGAAAATATGCTAATGAGGGACTCATTAGCATAAACTGCAATCTCATTAGCATATTTTCTACCATTTCTTTTTGTGCAAGAGGTTTTTGTGCAAAAAGCAGCAGTGTGGACAAGGGGAAAGGAGGGTTGCCCCAAACCCCCGTTTTGTGCAAGATCCTTATGCCTGTCCCAGGACTTCCTGTCGTTTTTCTTCCTGTGGACTTTCCACCCTCTTTATCTGAATGCAAGTGAGGCTGCTGGTGCTTTTTTTTAAAATCACACCTTGCTTAATTTCATTAGAGAGACAGGTAGACAGCTGAGATGTTCCCTCCTGCATGGGAGAGACCTGTTTCTCCCTTTGTTTGGTCACAGACTGTAAAGCATAGTTCCAATGAGTACCCAGAATTCCTTATGTGGTATTCATATTCACAATGATATAATCACCAATGCCTCATGGACTTTCATAAAAAGTCTTCACTCGATAGACTTTTATAATACAATAATTGTATACAATTAGTTGATTCAATTGCTTATCACTTGAAATCCTCCCTTCCCCAATATTTATAGACCAGTGTACCTTTGCAATGCTTTCTTTGAAAAGTAAAACCTAAAGCAAGCTTCTTTCTTATTCTGGGTGGAGAGGCCATGCTGTTTCCTCCCCACTTGTTAGTTTGATGGCTTTGTTTTTGTAATTGTCTCTGCCTGATACCAGGGTAGGTCAGAGAAGCAAATATACATTATTTTGTCTAGGGAAGACCTATTTACCAACTCGTCCTGACATGCCTGGCTTTAAATCCAATTTTAGCCATCATTCCAGCAGATATCCATAACTCAATACACATGGCATACACACAGTATACAAGATTAATGATCAGTGAGTTACTAGTTTTCCAGTGGCATATTATATACAATACCTTTGAGATACTGATTGTAACTCAAGTGAGTTGAATTAACCTGCATTCAACTGTCCAGCTGAAACTCATGACCTGATACCAATGAGCCCATTGCCCTCTGGCTCTGAGATGCTCTTACTGTAGAGACATGAGCCATTGATACAAAGGAGACAAATGAAAGTTGGCCAAAATAAAGGAATTTAGTTTAATCAAAAAAGAGTTTCAGAGTTGCCTTCATTTTTTTGACAACCATGAGACTTACTTTGAAGAAGGAACATATGTACGATGAGCATATGCACATATGGGTGCATCAGGGATAAGGCCATGGTAAGGCCATGGGAAGGACATTAGTGTACAGCCAGATATTTGGAAATCAGTTTAATACACCTGTATGGTTGTGTACCCATGTAACTGAAGACTGTATCATATTGCATATGCACAAGATCTCCCTTTTCCCCCCTCTCTCCCTCCACTGTTTCCCAGTCCTAGTCTGCTCCCAACCTCCTTGCCCCAGCAAGGTCGGTATCCCTCAGTTCCAGTCTTCCTTCCAGTCTACCCCACCAACCCCAAGTCTGGTTCTTGTCTCCTCTGCATTCAAATCAAAGAGGAGACTCCAACACCTACACCGTGGTTTTACTTTCGAAATGGCGCTTTTTTGAAAGAGCGCTATCATGCGATTATGCAAATGAAGCGTGGGATATTTAAATCCCTGCTTCGTTTGCACTTTCGAAGTGCCTCATTTACGTGCCTCATTTACATCCCTCTGCCAACAGAGGGATGTAGACCAGACGTAGCCCCAGTGTGGACGGAATCTTCATAGAATTTAGCTTCATAGTTCTAGAGACTCTCCAATGAGCATATGCAAAATGATTTTTTAGATGTTTATAACTTGGCTAAGTTTGGGTAGATTTTCCACAGGGACCCCAAGAGGCACATTCATGACCCAAAATCCACCTCCCAGCCAAATGTCAAGTCCCCATTCCAAAGTATGGGAGTACTATAGCATCTCAAAGAAAAAAAAAATCAGAACTTTTTAACAGATGCAACAGGAAATCTCTCTCTACCCTTGATCTTGGAAACCACTGAACCATATCAGCTGAAATTTTTTAACACATAAAAAAACCAAACCTTTAACAAAGCAGATACCCTGCATGTAAAATTATAGAATAGAATAGAATAGAACGGAACGGCAAGAGAAGATGACCTGGAGGTCATCAAGTCCAGCCCCCTGCCCAAGGCAGGACCAATCTCAACTAAAATTAACCCCAAACATTTTAAATATGGCAAAGTACAAGCAACTGAAGATAGAGTTTATAATGAGAAGTGTCAGGGAACCTTAACAATAGATGATGCTATCAGCCCCACCTATAGTCTGAGGGATCCTCTATGGCTATCGGTGAGTGGTTTATCTTTCAGAATTTGGTGTTGCTGTGCTCCAGCTCCTCTCTGCCTGGCTAGATTTTGGTCGATTTGGTGTTTTGACCCTCTGGCCAAAAATAGAATGTCCCTTTAAAACAAGAATTAAACAAAACATTCATTCAGATTAAACAAGTCCATCTACTGCCCGTTCAACCTATGGCTCTAAGCACTTACCTGATTTGTGTGTAGGAATTTTCCTCATGATCTCCATAGATGCCCTGCTCTATCATTTCCCAGTCTGCTTCCTGTTTGAGGTTTGCCTTCTCCTCCAGCCTTTATAGATAGATCCCCACCCCCACCCCACCTGCAGCTCCTTTGCTGGTCCTGCTCAGCCAGGGAATCACCACTAGTCTCACTCTAGAGGTCTGCTCCTAGAAGACTCCCCCAGTTGACTCTGGTCCTCTTGGCTGTTGGGTTTCCCCTCAACTTCCTAGACTAAGCTCTATCAGGTTTCTTTCCTCCTCACTGGACTACAATAGAAAAATTAGAATGTGTGGGTTGGTGTCTACCTGCAGCTAAGTCAAGAGATAACCTTAAAGAGACTCATTGAATGGGCCTCTGAGAAAACCCAGATACAAGTCAGAGATGGGAGATGAACCGATAAAGGCCTAGCTCTTTGTGTAGCAATGAACGTGTTTAAGAATGTGAGTATACAAGCATGCAGGAGCAGTAGGTGTGCAGCAACTGGAAACCATTCATATGTGCCTATGTATGTCTATATATTTGCTCTGCTTTTCTTTCGACTTAACAAAATTATCTGATCCCAGCAATATTCAGTAAACTATGCAACATCACCGGGTACCAGATACAGTTATCTTCTACACATGAGATTTGTCCTTCAGAAAACATCAAGCCCTGTCATAAATCTCTTTGATTTACAGTACCTGCTGCTAGCTGGAGCACACAGATGGGGTGTCAGTACTACAGACTGACAATAAGCAGCCAGTAACACTGAGGGGGGGGGGGATGTGTCACCTCTGTAGAGGTTAAAAATAGCACAAAATATCAGAGAACAGAATAAACTACTGAAAGGGCTATTTAAAGCCTTCTAATGTTCAGACCTAATTTGATATTTTACAATCGGGCCAGTTAGACACCCGCAAAATTACATAAAACTGTGTTGCTGTCACTGAATGTGTTGGCTCTGTATTTTTTTCTCCTGGTACAATCAGCCACTTGTTATTTGATTGTCAATTTAGTACTCAGTTTTGTCAAAAAATAAAAATGCTTTAATGGAAGAATTCATTTAAAAAAAAAAGACACTGAAAAATCATTGTTCACTGGTCATCTTAAAATAACTTGCTAAGGACACACAATCTTACCCCATCCAATGTTGAAACCTCAGTTGCATACTCCGATTAATACAAGCCTTTGTGCAATGTGGAATGAGAAGTGCTTCTGAATGCTGTGTTGTGAAAACATGAACACAGTATTATTCAATATAACTGACAAATTAATTGTGGGAATAAGTCAACTTTAGCCTTGAAATAAGAACCTGGGGTCCTAGATTAGGAATTGAGTAAAAGTAACCAATTTAAATTTTGACCTAGCTAGGGTCTAATTCAGTGTTTTTTCAGCCTGTGGGATGTAACTATGTCTTTGTGGCTCACAACTGAGAACACCACATTCAGGTCAGACTGCTGAAAAATAAGAAAAGTACACTCATGGTGGTTATTCTCCCCTAAGAAATACCAAACCAGCCACAAAGTAAACTTGTGTGTCACACTGGCTAACAAAAATCCATAAAAGCAGTTTTCTGAGGCATTCCAGTCTTTGTAATCTCCCCACAAATACTGGATTTAAAGATAAGTGATTCTTTGGAATCAGTCTCTCCAAACAGGTTCTTCTGATCCCACAGAACCAACCACTCACCCAGATCAGTATGCAACTCAGAAGTTACTCAAAAGTGATGCTGTTGACAATCCTTTAGCAACAAGAAAGAGGGAAGGAAGGAAGGAAGAATTGGTTAAAGGAATCAGATACAATAATTGCAAAGTTCTTGGTTCAGGCATGTAGTAGGGAGGGAATAAGCTATTGGCTTAAAGTCAAGTCTCTGGTTGCTTCCAAAACACTATAAAGACCTCATTTCCTCTGCTAGAATGCTCCCATTAGTATAAGTCCATAATCCACAGGTTTGAGCAGGAAAGAGGCAAAATGGCCATGTTCCCACGACCTTTTCCAGCTTCTGCCATATGGGGAGAATCCTGTTGTTCTTGCTGTGGAAAACTACGGGAACAACTTGGTGTTTGGAGTCAAATGGACAAGTCACCTCTCCATTCATGATTTCATCTAGTCACAGCAGTGGCCATTACCTATACGTCAGATGGAATGTCCATGGGAAAGTCTATTAAGTGCAGATGGGTCTCTCCCATGGTCCACTGTGAGTTGTCCCCCTTGATGAGCCTTTGAACAGTCCCTCTAAGAGATGCTGGCTAAACAGCTTGTGGGCATTATCCCAGGAGCAAAGATGTGAGATACTGGTACAGAGCAACTACTCATACTTCCCAATACAAAAATGACACATTCATACAAATAGCATAATAATAACGTTTTCATAAACATCTGACAAGCCACATTTTGTACAGGATTTGTTGTATATATATCACAGTGGTTGCAACAATGATCTATATGGTCATTTTATTAAAACATTGCATGAGGTGACTTGGGAGTGTGTTGTATACCGCTCGGTCTTGACTGGATCGCAGCTAGAGTATGTGGGGAAAGTACTAACGTATTAATGAAATATTCCCTGAACATTTTTTAAATGTAGTGGGGAAAAAAAAAAAAAAACTTGAAAAGATGCTTAACTGAACTGTTTTTCCCCCATCTCTCTACTTCTCCCACCTCTGCTTCCTCAGTTCCAATTTCTCTGGGATTTTAAACAGTGATGCTGTAGAATACATATATTTTTATATTTGCTTTTTAGATAAGGCAACTGGTAATGTGGTGCAGTCATCAACCCAATACAGCAAAAAACTCCCACCAAGCTCCCCAACCCACACACTCAAAAGGTCTCCTGATGCTGGAAAGTACTGTGGGATACAAAGAGGTCGCAGGATGATTTGGCGGAGGGGGAGGAGTATTTTATGCATTGCAGACCACAAATGCTGAGATCTGCAGTCAAAACAGGCTGAGCCATTGTTCATCAAAACATTCTTCAATTTCAATCCATTCAAACACTGTTTGGATTTTAATACCTTTTGCTTAACATCTAGTAATCACTATCGTTTTCACTGTTTCCAATCATATGTTATTTGTGTGGCTCAAATTGTGATTGCATATTTATCTTGCTCCAAAAAATTCAATACTGTCACTAAGAAGAAAGGTCATTTCAGTCCAGTTCCCACTGCACAATTAACTGCACAATACAACTAGAACTAAAGTTGGCACCCAGGATGGCAGTCTTCGAAGGGAAACCTAGGACTGCACGGGCTAGAATAGACTAGATTTTTTTCCCCCCATGGCTAAAAGTCATTCCCTCAGCACATAGCAGCAGGCAGTGTGTGGAAGGTTGTTCTACTGTCTAGACTATACCTGTGGGATAATATAACATTTCAATATTCAGGACCATATATTCAGAATTTTTCATCAGGACTTAATTCATGCACAAACATGTTTTTTTTGTTTTAAAAGTAGCTAAATTTTCCAGGGTCTTTTAAAATTGCCTCTAGAGCACATCCACTTTCCCATATTACATCCTACAATAAGAAGATGTGCTTAACTTTGGCATCTGAGTGCGCTTTTTGTTTGATTGGCTACTTTTTTGCTGTTAATGATTTGTATTATATTAGTACCTAAAGGCCTCAATCCAAGACAGGATCTGTCTTTTGCCCCTATCCATCTCCTGTCCTAGACATTGTATACTGAATAGGAGAATCCCTTTACCAAAGAATTTGCAATCAAAAGGCATCTACTGTTGGCACCAGTGTGACAAGGTTCTTTTCTCCAATATGTTCCATTAGACTTTTGAAGCTGACCTTTGCAGGGACTGAATGGGAAACTCAAGGGGACAAATTCTTAATGTAAACCAAGCACAACTTCTATTGACTTCACTTAAAATTGGGCTTGCTCAGTCCAGGGTGGAATTTGCTGACCTTTCTATGAGAAGCAGCATAGAACTGGAAGTGACCTTAAGAAGCCATCTAGACCAGCCTCCTGCACTCATGACAGGACCAAGCACCATCTAGACCACCCCTACAGGTGTTTGTCTAACCTGCTCTTAAAAATCTCCAGTGATGGAGATTCCACAACCTCCCTAGGCAATTTATTCCAGTGCCTAACTAACCTGACAGTAAAGAATTTTTACCTGAAGTCCAACCTAAACCTCCCTTGCTACAATTTTAGCCCATTGCTTCTTGTCCTATCCCCTCAGAGGTTACAGAGAACAATTTCTCTTCCTCCTCCTTGAAACAACGTTTATGTACTTGAAAACATATATTCCCTCTCAGTCTTCTCTTTTCCAGACTAAATAAACCCTATTTTTAACTATCCCTAACCTAAGAATATCTTTATGAATAAGATACCCATTGTTGTCACATACACCTGTATTTCTGGTCTATATAACTTCCAGGGTAGTTTGTTGAGCTGTGAAGAGGTTGCAGAAAATCCATCATTTTAGTGATGGAGGAAGCCAAGTTTTGCCAGTCAAAAAGCTGGAATGAGGCGTGTTTGGCCTGTGGCACACCCATTGTGGCTGAGGGGTCGTCTGTGCTTGAAACACTACAGCTGTGCCACTGTAGCACTTCAGTGTAGACACAACCCACCCTGACAGGAGGGGTTTTCCTATCAGCATAGGTCATCTGCCTCCCTGGGAATCAGTAGCTAGCTCAGTGAAAGAATTCTTCCATTGACCCAGCACCATCTACCCCAAGGGTTAGATTGGATTAAATATACCACTAAGGGTTGTAGATTTTCCACACCCCCTAAGCGACATAGGGGTCAACCATCAGGAGGACATTGTGAATCTCCAGCTGTGACAGCAAACTGGCAGCTGTTCCAGGTTAGTAGTTCTCTCTCTCTCTCTCATTCAGCAAGGTCCTGAACAGAATTCAGGCCCCAGAGAGGATAGTATCAGAGGACAGGAAAATTCAGAGTACAGGTATATCTATAGAACTGTGGCACAGCTGTGGCATTTCTGCTATGCATAGTATGAAGTAACAGGTTGGTCAATGAAAGAATTCTTCTGTCAACTGAGCTACATCTAAACCAGCAGGTAAGTTGGCATAACTAGAGTTCTGAGGGTGCAACATTTTTCGCAGTCTTGAGCAATATAGCTAAGTTGACCTACAATTTAGGTGTTAACCAAGACCTAGAAAGGGAAAAGAAAGAAAAATGGACATGGGAGTTCAGGATATCACTAGGAGCTTGAAGAGGTAGGAATCTCAGAGAGAGACAAAAATGTGTCCATTGGATTGCAATCCATTACCAAAATAGTACAATAAAGACTAATAATTTGTCAAAAATAAACACTCTGTAGTTAAATAAATAATTTCTCTCTAATCATCCTTGTCCTTTTTCTGCTTCCCCTTCCCCCCAACTCTTACATTCTGATTTAAAAAAAAAAACAACTTCTAAGAATTAAAGCAAACTTTAGGTCTAGCAGTACTTGCCACAGGGGCACCTGCCTTGTGCTTATCTCTCATACCTCAGAGATGGATGGAAGGTTTTTAAACAAGACCTACAGCTCCACTGATCATGGGACTTCCGATCTTTGTGAACTCTATTAATGGTCTTCCTACCCTGAAAGGCCTTCATTGTATATTACCAGGAGTCTGCGACTAGTGAAAAGCCTCAGAAGCCTATGAACCCAAGAGGAGGCAGCAGGGGGAAAGACCATCCTAAATAACTTCTGCAGAGTGACTCATCCTTTCACTGACAACATTAACATCTCAGCTCCTGCCAGCTGGACAGCTGCTCTGTCCATGTGAACAGTGAGGGAATGTTTTGTTCCAAAGAGAAAGAAAAACCCTCTGTGTGCATGTGTGTGTGTGTAATTGCCGTATGATTTCAGCTATTTTGACCTAATAAGAGTTACTACATTAGTCACCAGGCCTGGTAGGAACAGATGGAGTTGTAAGGATTCAAACAGAAAAATAAATGAGACATGCCATCCATCCTGATACATGCCCAGGACAGAAGAACTTTCCTTCGTCATAAAGGTATGAGATGGAAATATTTTGCTTCTCACCCCCCAACCCCCGCAAAAAATAAGCCCCTATCTAATGATATACTCGTGCTGCATACAGAATCCAGGGAGATATTACAGACTGGCACAGCATTTGATTTCTTCAGAAAGATTTGTTCCCCCTCTACGTTCTGAGCAAAACAAAGCTGGAGACCAATGTTTTTGCCTCATATACTGCAAACTGAACATTAATGACCATAAGCTTAGTAAACTTAAAACAACAAATTGTCTGGTAGCACTTTATAGACTAACAAAACATGTAGATGGTATCATGAGCTTTCGTGAGCACAGCCCACTTCTTCAGATGACCGGAGTGAAGAAGTGGACTGTGTCCACAAAAGCTCATGGTACCATCTGTGTGTTTTGTTAGGGTATGTCTAGACTGCATCCCTCTGTCAGCAGATTAGGCAGGTCGACATTGCAAGGAGGTTTACAGTATGTCAAAAAAGGCTTTCTTTCTCAACAGATCCCTCTAGACTGCCTGTTTTTGCCAACAAAGTGCTGAGTCGGCAAAAACAGTGGCCATTTTATGCAAATTAAGCGTGGGATACTTAAATCCCCGCTTCATATGCAATGTCGACTTGCCTAATCTGCATCCTTCTGCCGACAGAGGGATGCAGTCTAGACATACCCTCCGTCTATAAAGTGCTACCAGACCATTTGTTGTTTAAGTTTATCCTGTGCAGACTAACTCGGCTACCCCCTGAAGCTCATAAACTTAGTATCTAAAATACTTTTCCTTACAAACATTTTAAATAAAAGTTTTTTTAAAATCTCAAGTCACAAGGAAACCATAGCTTTTGTTCCCATGTCATGAAGAAACAGAGTCAACTATTTATGAATAATCTTTACTTAGGGCATAAGCCTTCTGTTGTGGGGGGCTGCCCAGTAGCTGAAGGAGGCATAAAAACAGCTCAGAACCACTTTTGCCTTCCCTTTCTCTCCAAGCCCTCAGCTAAGCCAAGTAGGAGTTAAGTGCAGCTGGGGTCTGGGTCCATTGCTTGTCCACATGGGAATGAGGAAACTCATAAAGGGTGATGGTTATTTTAGAACATTGTTGATACAATGGCTCACCTAACCCTTACCTCTAGGAATATGAGTGAGCAGTGCACACTGTCATTGTGCAAGGAGAGATGGTGATTTCCTGCTAATCTGTTTTCTAACCATTCTCTCTTCTTTCCTCTCACTTCATGCCATGCACCTTCCATCCAGAAACCTTCCTCATTTATGCATCTCTGTTCTCTAGCCAATAGTGAGCAATGAAGCCTCCAGCCCCTCCCTCCCCTACTGCCAAGAAATGGAACATATTCTCTATGTAGTAGCTTAATCCTGTTGCCATTCAACCTAAAGGAAAGAGTCACTGACTTCAACGGTGAAAGATATAACTTCATGTCCCTGCTCTCAAACTACACCTCACGTCTCTTTGTTCTTATCTTTTGTCTCCTTCATGGACACAGAGACTGTTTCATGGTCACTGAAAAGGGCACTGTACCGCAACCCAGCGTGAGCAGTGAACTGTAGGCCAGTGTTTCCCGAAAGTGAGAGAGATGCACCCCATGGAGGCAAGAGAAGGACTTGACACCATGGACGGTGGATATAAGAGGCAAGCAGGGGCAGTGCCTCACTGGGTCTAAATGCTCTACCCTCCCCTCTTCCTATCCTTATTCTGACGGCTCCTGAAGTCGCCTGTAACAAGCTGTTTGCAGACTGGTGACTCTTTTCCTGAGGTGGATCTGTTAACTTAAAAGTGAAAAGCCTTCCAGCTTGCCAGACCTATTAGCATAACACTCAACCTGTGAAAGAGTCATTAAGTGGTAATGAAGCCATTTAACAGGCATGTGCCAGCCCTATTTACTAACAAAAACAGTTATGCATTACTGTGTCTACAGGACCTTAGTTTAAAATTTGCTTTAAATGTTTCATTAGTTTGTGGCTGAAGATCGTAAAAAATCACATCTCTAAAAAAATCCTTGCATACATATTTAGATGCACAATCTGAGTATTCAGCTTTAGTCTTAAATGCTTGGATCGTCAAACATTTTAAATTCTTCAAAAGACCACCTTTAGCTAAAATACACATTTTAATTTTAATTACTAAAGTACAAAAGCTTGCTTCCAAAGTCTTCCTGTCCTTTGTCCATCCCTACTTTCTCTTTCACCCTTTGTTGAAGAGAGCCCTTAAAGGGACCACATTCCGTTTCTTCCAGATAGTTGGACAAATGAGTTTCCTTTTAATTCTGACTATTTGATGAACTAGTTTTAAAAGAACCTCCACACAAATCAGTACTTTACTAAGATATAAAATCCTTTGATATGCCTAAAATATTTGGAAACATATTAAAATAAGCATGTAGTGAAATTTCATAAACATGTCTTGTTATGAAAAACACAAAATAAATCAGCATTTTTTCTAAAAGCCATGAACTTGGTTAAATACACACTAAACTGCTCTGATTAATTTAAAATAATGTCTTTGTTTCAGGGAGTTTAAATATGTAGTAATCTTTTCAGATTGAGTATAATTTAAAACATTCATCTTAGAATTACTGATGAAGAAAACGTAAAACCGAGAAGGGCTGCATCATGTGTTCCATAATATTTAATGTTGTATTTAGCAAGATAACTGACTTGTCCTTACTACATAGTTTTTGCAAATAAATCTGACAAGCTTCAGGGTACATCAAAAAAACCTGGGAATGACTTTTTATTCCCAAATGTAATGCTTTTAATTAAGTACCTTCTCCATGTCCAGTCTTCACAATCTGGCATGTAGTGAAAAACATGCTCCATTTTCGTTAGAAAGAAATATTAGCGGAGGTTCCCTTCCCCCCCCCCCCTTCCCCAATGTCATTTGCTGCATGTGGGTTCAGGGATTTGGATGGAAGGGGTGAGCCCAAAGACAAGGGAGACAGTAGAGAGGGGGGTGGGGCCAGGAAAGAGCAAGGACGGCATATGAGTGAGACCACAGGCTGGGGAGCTTGCTTCCTCAAGAAACAGCTTCACTCACCACCCATGCTGGGCAGGAAGGCATGAAGATGATGCATTAATTAAAATGGCTGTTTAACAACAAAGAGCAGGATGTATGATTGGTTTCATTTTTCTGAAAGGGAATTCTGCCTTCTAAAATTTGGGCATTGAAGTTGTACAATGAACTCCATATTATAAGTGGACTGAAAGGGAAAGGCTGCAGCTTCCTGCATTAAATCACAAGTGAGAACTTAACTGGAAACATCCCCAAGAGCCGAACAGTTGCAAAGGACCTATACGAACATTGACATTTTAATGTCAATATATAAAGACAAATTCAGGAGCAGAAAACTTTTTAAAAGTTGATTGAAAGATTTGTATGTAGACAGAGTATTGTTTTCTTCTCCTGGCTCCCTGGGTAGCAAAAACAGAAAAATTATATGTAATTAAACTGGAAACAGCATCAATTAGCAGTCATTCTCTGAGCTGAGGAGAGAGTAGGCCAATAAGGAAAGACTGATCTTTTCCTGTGGCTGCCTTTTCATATGAAAATTATGATGAAGAAATCTCAAATCCACTTAACCATATAGTGTGCAAACAAAATTAAAGACATTCATGCAGGTGAAGGATAGTTTCCCGTCAGTGCAATCTTTGATTAGCACACACATGCTTTAAAAATCTAGCACTTGACTCCCAATAAGGTATGATCAGTTGGTTACCTGTTTTCTTTGTCCTTTTTAGGCTGAACTCAATACTCTTTATGTATCACCCCTTGATGAGTTAAGGTCTATATTGCATGGGAACAAAGACTTATAGCTTACTTATTTGTAAAGTGCCCTGTAAACTCCAGAACAAGACAAAGTTTTAAACAGTTAAGGCTAGTAACTATCAGATCCACAGAATCCAAGCTCTTAAAAGCAAGGAAATAAATAGCTAAGCAGATTATTCTTATCTAGTACAGAAATGCGTCTCTCAATAAAATCCACAACAAATAAGAGTTCGTTATTATGAATTATGGTAGCTAAATATTTTCTTTTCAGTGATCTTGTTCAGAGTGAAATTTTATCAGTTAATATATTTATTAATTCACCATAAAAGTAATTTGCTCCAAGTATTCTTATTGCTGTTTCTTGGCAATAATGTACAGAATATGTAGCTTACCAAAAAAAAAAAAAAAAAGGTATTATCTCCTTGATTTTGTTAACATATCCGATATAGCTGTCTGGCATGGCAAACTACCACACAGCTAGTCCTGCTTGCTTCTCAACTGTCTCATTACGCTATTGCTGAGCTTCAGGGCAGGGGAGAACAATTCACAAAGTTTTATGAAAATGTTAACATATCCTATGAATAATCCATGTGTAGAAATACAATTTTTAAATCTCTCTTTTTAAGAGGGACCGCACACTACCTGCTTAAAGCACACACTGAAAAGCTATGGGGGATAGATCTGAAATCATGACACAAAGATCTGTGTTCTAACCGTTAGAACATGTGCTGCCTACCATCCCAATGCTTCATTTATTTAATGTATATTTTTCCTTCGTTCGTGTAAATAAGTGCCATGCAGAAAAACATACTCTGCTGAGTACAGTATTTATTCCTTTCATCAACAGCCATGTAACTGCTAAAAGTGATTATGTGGACATTTCCTGTAAATCTGAGTCAAATTGTACAGTTACCTGTAAATCTGAGTCAAATTAGACAGTCACTAGGTAACTAGGTATATTCTTCACACAGCACTCAAGCATATATGCTCTTGTGCCCAAGAATTAATATAGGCTTTGCCAGATACCATAAATAGGGAATCACTATGTAATATGTGCTCTGTGAAAATAAAAGAAGAACAAGAAAGATTTTTGTTTTATTTTTAAGTGGCCTGAAGAGAGCTGATTTCTTACTAATGAATGGGCAAAAGAAATTTTTTCTTCTGAACTGACACCTGGAGCCTGACACCTTTTGTACACTGGTGCAAAGTGAATGCACTAAAGTCAGGATTCCCAGTAGTGGAACTTGCCCTTAGCACGCCTACAGAGAGTGGAGAGGAAAGATAGCTGTAAGCTCTCCTAGTCCAGGGCAAACCCTAAGTTGAACCTTGTCATAATTTAGAGAAGTCTAAGTGCTCCTGTAAAATGTAGTAACTAGAGCGATCCCACAAGAAGTGTTGCTCTGGTCCAGGATTGCTCTGGTCTGTCATGCCTCTTTTCAATCCCACCTCCTTTA
The DNA here is from genome assembly GCA_032595735.1 of Pelochelys cantorii. NCBI lineage: Eukaryota > Metazoa > Chordata > Testudines > Trionychidae > Pelochelys > Pelochelys cantorii. The sequence continues at coordinate 107,260,474 of CM064327.1, forward strand.
CACAGAAGCTATGCCAGCTTTACCCTACACCAGGATTCCCCCTTCCTGGAAGGCTTAAAATTATTTGCTGAATAAATTTTAGTACCAAATAATAGGCAAATGTCAGGGTCTCCTCATGGGCAATTCACAAACAGGCCAAATTCAAATAAACTGTTTGGTGCAAATTATCCCATCAAATCTAACAAATATATTATCCTCACTGGTATATTTTGTACAGTCAAAGGATTACACACAAGCATTGACCTTCATCAGACAAGGACAGGCACAATTTTTTCTACCACCACGTAGGACTATACCATTTATTTGATGAGCAATACTCACACATGCAGATTCCAGTGATATTGCTGAACAAAGTCAGAGGTAGTAACATACCAGTCAGATGATTATGCCCCTCAATGTTATGCCTTTCTTGTCAAGACTTCTGCATGATATTTATTCATACTTTGTATCTCCTTCTAAAATAGGGACAACAATAAAAATCACAAAGGGGTCTGAAATGCGACACCACACATCACAATGTAAGGATACTTCTAGGGCTGCCAGAGGCATAGCCTCCTGCATTTGTTCACGTACACATGCACACACTCAGAACTGAGAGCACCTTGCTGAGCACCCCAAGGCTTCACTCAAAGAAATTATGATTTGGCAAAAGCTACAGTGTTTTTTATGAGGAATGAGATGGGCCTTTGTGTGGTTTTTTTAAGGGATATATATGTTCTCACTGAATAGCTGTGAAGAATGTAAAGGAGGGCCAGATACCAAAAGTTTTATTTTTTAAAAAATATCCACAAGAGAGGCACAGCTAGGTACACTGAAAAATAATCCATTTTAAAAAATAACCCATTCTTGGCTTAGCAGAGGAAAGGAGGAGTGAGAAGCAGTCAAGCCAGTGCACAAGCTCTGTCCAAGGCCCTCTTGAGCAGAGACTGCCAACTGTCTCCATTCCATGAAGCGGTTTTGTGAGGTCAGTTAGGCCATGTCTACATGAGGAAACTATTTCGAAATAACTAAATTCGACTTAACTTCCAATTTTACAAAATTGAAATATCATGTCCCCACTATGGGGAAGCCTCAAAATTAGAATTAGAATGTGGATGTGCTACCTTGACAGAGCCCCAGAAAGCACTGGAGAGTAATTCGTTCAAATTACTCTGGGAGTAGTTATTTCAAAATAGCGGCACTGAAGCATCTACACTACCACTATTTCAAAATAACTACTTTAAAATTAGTGTTATTCCCCAAGAAAAGCAGGAGTGCAGATTTCAAAATAAGCGGCCTCTTATTTCAAAACAACAGCCTTGGTAGTGTGGATGCAATTTGAACTAAGGGAGGTTATTCTGAAATAAAGTAAACCAGGTAGACTAGTGTAGACCAGGGCTTAATGGCATCATACCAACTAATTAATTTTGAGACCACATGTTGGATTTGATTTCTAATCCTAGATCTGATTGTCTGATGATGTTTTAGTTTATTTGCTTTCATCTAAGAAGAGCAACTAAAAGCTATGAGCAATAAATCTAAGGACCCTAGTCTCTCTCTCTGTCTTAGCAACTCCTTGTACCTGATTCACAACTTACTTGCAGTTGATGTAAAGTCAGGAATAGCTCTATTGTTTCAATGAAGTTAAACTGACATAAGTGAGAAAATGTGGCCCCTGGATTCTCCTATTTCAAGACTGCTCTCCTCTGCCTGTCCTATGGCTCCTAATCTTTTCTTCTAGTGCAATAAATAAATCACTCAACCTCAGTTTCCCAGTTTTACCATGATCAGTACTTTGTCCTCTTCTTCACAGGATATAGTAAAAGGGAAAGGTTCTTACCACAGCCATCCTTAGACTGATGTATAACTGACACAAATTGCCAGGGTTTGTGCATAGTACCAACTAATTCAATGTGTAGCACTTTATGATGCCTTTGAATAAAAGATGGTACATTGGTTTGCACTGTACACAAATTCCTGTTTTGAATGGTTTCACTGACATTAGGTGATATGGTATAGCATGAATGTGTTATGGAGTGTCAGAGGAAAAGGTGTGGCTCCACGAGACACCCTACAGCACAAGCAAGCAGGGCATACTCTGGATGCTGCTGAAGATGACATCATAGAATTGCATCTGAGGAGGAGAAACTTGCCCTACAGCATTAGGCCAAAATGGCTACAGCTGCTAATGGTGACGTTAAAGAAGCACACAAACAAGCATTTAAGACAAGTATAAAAATAGAGTGGTTAGCAAAACAGAGCCTCCTTAAAGAAAAAGTGAAAGTTGAAGAGCTTTCTTAAGACACTGTAGCCCTATTTATTTACAGTTCATGATAGAACTCGGTAGAGCTGATGGTCTATAGCTCCTCCTCCTACTTTGCAGGTAGCCAGATAGAAAACTTGCTTTCAAAATTTCTTCCTCTTTCAGTGTTACCCCCAAAGTATTTTGATGTCTTTGCTTACTAGCCCATACACAGATAACGTGCTGGAGACAGCTAACTAGACACTTCCGTGGGTATATCTACTCAGCCAAAAAATAACCTAACCCATGTCAGCAAGTCTAAGAGCCCAAGTTAACAGGTTCTGGCTCATGCTGCAGGGATAAAAATAGTTTGGCCTTGGGGTGGAGCCTGGCCTCTGAAAGCTCACAAGGGGAGCAGGTCTTCTCAGCCCAAGTACTGCTGTTTTTTAAACCATGAGCCTGAATCAGTTGCCCTGATGCTGAGACTCACTGCCCAGAGGTATTTGCAGTGTAATCATAGCCTGTAAGGGTAATATAAAACCTTTTTGGTCTTCCTCTTTATGGACCTTTATGACACCAGATTAATCTGTGGAGGGATAGGTATTCATTCCAGCCATCTGAGATAATGAGGGAGTAGCACAGTCACCTTTCCTCCACATCTGCTCTCTTCGTTCTCTTCCTATCTTCTTTGCTACCTTTTCTCCTATTGCTGAGAGATATGAAACTTTTTTTTTTTTTTTTTTTTTTGCAATATACGTGCTGCTTTAAATTTGCACACTTACACTTCATCTGAAAAATGAATTACCCTTCATTATCTTGAGTGTTCTGCTTGCACATTCTGTATTGGGAGGCTTTTTAATAAGGGTTTTTTGTTTTTTTTTTTTGACAAAAAAGAGAAACAAAGCATGGGCTTAGAAGTTATTAATTGGTAGTAGTAGTCATACTGTAGTGCCTAGGAAAGTCAGTCAGACAAGGAACATAAAAGGGTTATGAAGTATAGCCAAGACTGTGAGCTCTTCAAGATGTTATATCGTGTAGAGACACAAGAAATAAATAACACAATGATAATGAATTATTCTCTCTCTCTATGTATAAAAAAAGTTTTTCCTGACAGGCGACAGAATGATGTCACACACGCGTGCTATCTCGCCGTGAAAGCTGCCAGAGCGGGGGGTTGACAGGCATAGCGAGCATGGGGCTCAGCCCACTAGTTTATATTATAACAACAAGAGAAGTGTCAGCTAGCGATCGGGGGGTCCTGTTGTGGAAAGTGCAGTACAGACATGTAAGTATTACAGGATAGTTGTAATGTTGATGGTGCTGGATGTTACTCATTCAGTTAAGAAGGCAGCAGCTTCTGTTACTGTTAGACATTAACATGTAAAGTAAAATCAACACAGATATCCAAGCTGACTAAAATTTGGTGTGAAAACTTTCAATTAATGTCAATGTTTTAAATAAAACTTGTATACTATTCTGGCTCAAAAATAATTGTTCAAAGCAATTAGAAAATGAAATAGTTCCTTTATCAGTAACAAGAGAGAATCAGCTATAAAAATATATGATTCCTGTAAAATTAACATTAATTCTCCTATGTGCAAAGGAAACAGATGAGATCATATCTTCCCACAGCCCTTTCTTACATCAAGGCTATGCTTAAAACACCAGAAAACAACAAAACAGGGAACTATGCAGATTAAAAAAAGTGGTAGATAACACCCCCACCTTCATGAATGTTTATTTTCCAACTTGGGCAGTTTTTGATCAGCAAACATGCTCCCTCAAAGTGTGAGCACTCAACTGACCAATAAAATGTGATTGATTGATTTATAATACAAAGTATCTGAGTAGCCTTTAGAAAGGCAGGGAGCTATCTTGAGACAAGCAAGACAATTGTTTGCCTTCTCGCAAAGTGCCCTCCGGTAACCCTCATGCTCTCAAATACTCATATTGGTTATTTCAAAGTTGGGTGCAGAGCTGTGCTTTCCCATGTCTGCCACTAATGACTTGCAGCTGTTGCTAATCTGTGCCTCTGATTTCCTTTGATTACTATGTGTATTGATGCCTGTGGTAAATAGGCATCTGCCAGGTGCCAGCACAATCGGGGAAAAATATAAAAAGTTCCCTGTTTCAAATTCAATGTGACATTGTGCGAGTTGAGAGGCAGCCGTTTAACTGTTTAAGGGGAACAGTTTCCTGGGATCATTGGGCCTTCTGGCTATGGAAATTCCTTGGTTTTGTAACTACAGTGCCCCTCCGCAGACCCCCATTGCTTGGGTGGAAATAGCTATACGGAAATTTGGGCTGCTCAGGGAAAGGTCCTTATAGTAAATCTTCCCATGACTGACACAGTTCTAATGAAAGGATATTTTAGTCCCGTTTTCCATGGAACTAGATTCTCCCCTGTATCCATTCCCCAAGACAATCAGAATGTACAGCCTCCCTTATTGTAGTAAAGGTCTGGTTTCCCAAAGAGTAGAGGCCTGATTCTCCACTACCTGAAACCTTGCACAGCCATTTATTGCTGGGCAAAGTGGGTGTTAAATATCACCAAATGAAAGACATTGGAGAAGTTCAGACAGTAAACCCAAGGTAAGAAAAATGCAGTAGCATCTCAGGTTTGGGTAGGAAAATATACAGCTTTCAGGAAGTCAGGGCTAGTTTTATATTTTTCCAAAATGTAGCAAAGACGATCTCACAACAAGGGCTCAGAGAAGTGTATGTCTGACAGTTTTTGCACCCTGGGTTGAATGATTTCTTTAGGTGCAACTGAACCCACGCTAACGCTGCCCCTGCCAAAGAGAGGCCCCTCTACCTACTGAAAGTCTGCTCTTGTAGTCAGTGTCTTCAGTTTTTAAAAGTCATCATGCGTGTAACTATCAGCTGATATTCTAGTGGCAGCAATAAAATGAGGGCATAGACATTGGATATTAGAAACATACAATGCACATATTCATTCATATGCTCACAAGACTGACACACTCTACCCTTGCTGTTTGCTTCCCACCCGCAGCCTGGTTCCAGCCTCTGCTATAAACAGGTCCAGGACAGTGCGAGCCCAGTGTGAATTGAATACACAGCAAGAGAAAGCCCGAGGGCTCTAATACATGTGAATAAATACTGAAGCAGAGCTACATTTAACCAAAGAGTAGATTAGTTTCATTTTACTGGGTACAGATTTGACCTCGTCTGGACTACCCTAGAAAGCATTGGTTGCTTAGTTAAGAAAACACCATCTGAATGTCTAGAAAAGTTGCAGTGGAGAACTACAAGATGCATGAAATACTATGAGCAATGTCCTGTGAAAAAGTGCGACACACATTTGCCAATGTTCAACATCTCCCTCTGTCCCCTGGCAAAAAGGACACTGAAGTTTAAAATCACATTTCAGTATATATGTGCATGCAGTCTAGAGATGCACTCACCTATGGTTACTGAAACCATATGAAAAAGACCTACTAGACTTTTTGAAATGTTTGCTGCTGCTTTATTTTTTGCACTGTACCCAGCTGGGACAGCAAAAATAAACTAGCCAGCGTTTCTCTACATGAACATTTATTTCATGGCAAGCTGAGGTGCAAATCTGCACCACACTAGCCTGTTGTGCTCTAACTGCCTGCTGACATGAATTAACAGTTCATGAGAGCACTTTGACAGAATCCAAATTAAACAAGAATCAAGTGCCCGAGCAAACTATTAACGTGCATCAGGAGGGGCCACGTGGTCAGTGAGAGCAGAAGCTGACTACTGAGGTGTAGATTCACAACATATATGAAATAAATGTTCATATAGAAAAGTCCTTAGTTTCACTGATTGCTTCCTGGCATTGCTGCTATGGCAAACAGCTGCTGCTGAAACGACTTCAGCTCCCAGGGCCTGTGGCTTGTGTGTTTGGAGCAACTGGTCTTGAGCTAGTCAGGGGCTTTTTTGTTTGTTTGTTTTTTTAAGAACACTTCAAGAGAGAAAATGTCAATTCATCTAAACTGAAAGTGTTTGGCAGGAGGTGGAGGGGTGGGGAGAAATGGGAAGGAACGACTGTTTTTGATGAATTAATTGACTTACAGTTTTTGAAAACAGTTTTGAAAATGTCCATAACATCCCATTTCAACATTTTCAAAAATGAGATATTTTGGCTTTCCAGTTTAAAGCACATTTCATTTGGAAACCTAAGCTAATCATAGTAAAAAAATTAAACTAAAAATAGTAGAAATAAAAATAAAAATTGTTTTGAGATATTTTCTACTGACCAGAACCTTTTTTTTAAGTTTTTAACCTCACAAAAAATGTGATATTTTGACCTTTTTGTCCAAATTCAAGCCAGGAAATATTTTGGAAATGTCAAATATCTTGTCAGGACAGGAAAACTGTGTCCATTCCAGTTCCAGTCCTGAGTTGTGTCCTTGATACCAGAGACATGTGGTTTAGCTGGTGATCATGTCTGTACATACACAGCTCTAGATTTGTTGTTGTCTCAGCTGAAAAACAGGAAATGTAATCTTGATGGCTGCAGTTAGTCATCATGCTGGCTGCCACGCATTAGAGATGGGCATATCTGTGGAGTTTGAGTCAAACCCATCTGTACCACAAACATAGAAAACAGAATTCAGCATGACAGACTACAGCAGCAGTCAGCCAGCAATCCCTTAGGAAAATAACAATAATAAAATCAATCCTATTTATTTCTTTTCATTAACACAAAAATGTTACTCAGTTGTTTTAAACAAAATTCCCCTGACACACCATTTCTTTGTTTTTTTTCCTAACAAAGAAAGTTAGAATACAGAGGCAGAATAGAGTTTACAACACTTCCCAGTTAGCATGTTACCGTTTACATCACAACATCAATATGTTAAGAAATGTTCTGGCCCAACTGTGGCTTGGGGCTAGTGGGGCCAGGTTTTGAATTTCACCAGACTCCCAAAGGTTTTTATGAAGAAGTCTGTACGTTATTTAATACAAAAACAAGAACTCCCGTCCGGGCTTCTGTTTTGTTCAGGGCATGCTTTGTGTTCACAGATTGGGAAACACCTTAGGTGGCAGCTGAGGTTTTCTTTAATGGGATACTTTTGCTCTTATCCCTGTTGGCCTATCTTGTTTCCTTAAACTTACACTAGACAAAGTTAGTCAAGCTGAGCTGTTTTTTCTTATTAAAAAAAAAAACAAACAAAAAAAACCACCACCTTTGAACCTTGGCCTTAGGGAAAAAATGCTGGAAATTACCCATGCCTCAACATGTAACTTAATGTAATTCAGTTCTTCTTTACCCACAGAGAAAATATTTAGAGGACTAAGAGGAGGGGTTAGATTCTTATCATGTACAGTTTTAGAGGTGTGGTTTAGATAGCACTGGATCAGGGAAAAACAATCAGATTCAAATACTACACAGCCTGACTTAAGCCCAGCTTCAGACCATGCTGTGGGGTATGAGGTGGTAAGGAGATAACTGGATTGCCAAAGTCTGTGTGGCAATGAAGGGCAGCCTCTGCCAGGCAGCTTGGTCCCTTCCTACACAGGTGGGAAGTAATCATGCCTGGAAGTGGAGCCAAAGCTCCCAACACTCCAGCTCATACACCAGAACGAACATGGAGAAGTCCTCTGTACCAGTGGAAGGTTTGGCAGAGATTGCTCATCCCACTGCAAGGGAGAAATAGAGACCAGCTCACAACTCAGACTCAGTCTGGTTCCTTCTTTGCTTGTGGGGCAGGGCATCTATGTGCTGTCCCTTATTCAAACTGGATCGTGTGGCCTTTGTCCAATCCTCGAGCACTGTTTCATGTACCAGATATGCTGAGCAGCGCACATCACCAATTCTGTCCAACATAACTGTACAGAGACAACAAGATATGAGGCTGCCATGTTCTGTCACCCAATGGAAGCTGAAAGTGGGGAAAGAGGCAGCCTAACAACAGCCAGGATGTGCCCTGTTAAAGTAACCACTACATCACACTATCATCTCCCCATCATGCCTACAAACCGTTATAGTAAGGATAAAAGACAAACCACCCCTGTTCACTGCTATTGCATCAAAGCAGATATGTTGTACATGGGGTTTGTTCCATTCTATTGTATTCTCGCTCTTTTTCTTAAACTCCATGCTAGGAAAATAAATTGCTCTTGAGCTGAGTGTGTAAACATTTTCTTTCTTACTGGCATCTTTATTTAACTGTATCTGATAACAAGGTTCAAGTCACTTCCTTGAGTGTCTGCTTGTTCCTAATAATGATGCAGTGAAAAGAAATCTCTTACTTTCTCTTTCCATTGACTCGTAATACCAGGCTTCTAGCAAGTATAGCCAGGGCTACTAAAATAATTTCCAGACCCAGGGAATCCTGTCCCAATTCATGTCCTTTTTTCTCTCTTCCTGTGTTTTGTACCAGTAATGTCAACCCCATACATTCAAAAAGCAGGAGTAAGACTCCCCAAAATCATAAGATCGGTTTACACATCATGAGGTTTTGAAAAGAATAAGTGTTTTCTTTTTATTTCCCTTCTGGCTGGGGGGGAGGGTTGAATTTTTAAGGTGCACATTTTAAGCATCTTTCTGCATCCAATAGAACTAGTGCTTTTCCTCTCTCATTTGAGTGCCAAGATTTTCATGTAGTCACTTGACTCCAGCAGATGAGGCTTCAAGAAAAACTCTCAAAAATCGTAAGACTTGGAATGAAATCTGGGTCAGCACCCATTCCCTTTCTCATCTCCAATAATTATAGCATGAAGTCTTCTGAGTTAGTACAGCACAGCACAGTGCTTTAACATTTATCAGGCCTTGTGCTGGGTTCTCTATGCTGCTTCAACATTTCTTAGTCCACGTCCACGGTGTGCCCTTTTCTTCCCACTCTGGATGTACCGTAGGCAAAGCAAGATCAAAGCCCCTTCCTCAGGAATAGACTTGACAAAGCAGTACAGTCAATACTTCTAACCATGAGCCTCACAATGGACTCCTCAGAGGGAAATCAGAACCACCCCAACAACATGGATTAAGGAATCATCCCAACCTACTCTGCCTGTGGTAGCCTATATCTAGCTACTTTCTTAAGTTTCGTCTACACTGCAGAGCTATTTCAGGATACCAGAAGTATCCCGATATAGCTATTCTGCATCTGTTGAAGGAGCCCATTATTTCAAAATAGATTTTGAAATAACAGGCAGCTTATTCTGACCTCCCGGTAACCCTCGTCCCACGAAGATTAAGGGGCATTTTGGAATAGCAAGTTATTTCGAAATTTGGCACTGTGCAGACAGCACCAAATTACAAAATAAACTTTCGAAATACACTCAAAATAAGCGGCACAAATTGTGTAGTTTATTTTGAGCTAACGGTTCTGTGCAGATGCATCCTTAGTTTGCTCTGAAAGGTGCTACACTATTGGCACATGATCCAAAGCTCATTAAAGTCAATGGAGTCTAGTTGTGATGTGCTGTTCGTTTCAGTGTCTGAGTACTTCCCTCTTCCCCAGTGAAAAGCCTTAAGTTCGTGTTGATTTCAGGTTTGCAAACAGAACAATAAACCTTTGCACAGCAGCTCACTGTACTTAAGGCTTTGTCTATACATGTTGCACCTCTGAAAACCGGGATTCTCTCATCCAGCAACATCCACCATCCTTCATGACCACAGATGGTCCAGGACCAGAGAGCCCCAGAGCACTACAGGTGGGTGGGGGCCCGGAAGCTAGCACGTGGCTCAGCTGGGTTGTGGGGGAGCCAGGAAGTGGGGAGAGAAGTGGCAGGGGCCTCAAAAAACCTCCTCTGGCCTGTAAAAATCCCTCATCCAGGACCAGTCAGGTCCCGAGGTGCCGGATCAGGGAGGTCCAACCTATACTGCCAATTGAATGACACAACTTGTGCTGAAAAAACACACACACACACACACACACACACACACCCCTCCCTTTTTCTTTCTATCCCCACTGCCCTCTCCTATTTATTTTGAGTTTTCATATTCCAACTCATAACTCCGGTCATCTGAAGAAGTGGGCTGTGCCCACGAAAGCTCATGATCCCATCTACATGTTTCATTAGTCTATAAAGTGCTACCAGACCATTTGTTGGTTTTTTTTCCTGTAACAGACTAACTTGGCTAGCCCCTGAAGCTCCAAAACTTTTGCTGGTCACAGCTGCTTAAAAGAATCCCCCCTCAAAAAAAGACATAAGTTTTGCTGTTGCGTCAGTGGGAATGGCTAATTGTCAGCAGAAGCGCTCTCCTGTTAAGAACACAAACTCTGCTCATAGGGGGTGGAAGTATTTTGTCAGAAAAAGAGCTGACAAACTGCATTCACGCTGCCAGGCTTTTAGAAACACAGCCACGTCGACACGACCATGTTGATAAAAGCTGTGCAGTATAGACAAAGACTAAATGAGTTCCTGTATGTCTATATCTCCTTCTCTACTGGGTCCTGGTATAATATTTGGAGGCGAAGGATTTCTATCCTACCAGGGTCCCGTGCTGCCTCTGCCTGTGCAAGACTACAAAAAAGCCAGCAAATAGTATCATAAAAAGGGGGGCAGAGATCACCGATAACAAGGATGGGCAAATACCGGCCCGTTGGCTGAATCCGGTCTGTCAGGGTTAGCCCCAACAGACCTCCACCGCTATTTACCCATGCCTCCACAGATAAGGGTGATCAAAGCTCCCATTGGCTGTGGAATGCCATTTCCAGCCAATGGGAGCTGCCGGAAGGGGTGTACCAGGCCATATCACTTCCTGCCACTCCCATTGGCCAGGAATGGCAATCCACAGCCAACAGGAGCTGTGATCACTGCTACCTATGGAGAGGTAGGTAAGTACAGCAGTGGCAGCCCATGGGGCCTAACCCTGGGGAACTGCCACCATTTTATTGCCCTATTGGCACAAGGAGCCAGACAGCTGCTTTTGCTGCTGGAATAGTGTGTGATCCTGCCAGCTAGAGAAGAGGAATTGGCAGTTAAAAACAGAACAAAGGGATAAGCTGCTTCCCAGAGCTACTACAAACAAAACAGTGGGGAGAGGGCAAGCAGCCATTTTGGCTGACTGTCTGTAAGCAGGCAGGCAAACAACCTTCAGCCTGCACTAAGGTCTATGGCAAATCACAAGTGACATTCCTGAGGTCAGGAAGTGGAGAGAGTGGTAGCACAGTTTGTTGCTGCTCTAAGGATCTTGTCAGAGCATTGTTGTTTCGACAAACATCAAATGACTCCCTGAGTGACCAGTTAGTCTCTGGATTATGTCTGGAAGAAGTCCTTGACTGTATTAGCATGTACATTCACAAAGGTTGTTGTAATGGCACTTACAATGGAAACCACAAAGAAGGAGTCTCTGGAACTTAGTGTGAACTGAGAAGTTTGCATCAGCAAGACGGAGGACCACAGGAAACTGTGGCCAGCATGCACAAACTAATTTTACTGAGAAGAAATGCTAGGCATACCACATCTGGCATTTTCTGCAAAAGAAAGGATTGTCATGACCTGTCACACGGTTCAATGACCAACAGCACAGTAACTGTGCATCCAAGATGACACCTATAAACACTAACTTTTTTTAAAAGGACAAATTGAGAATTGATAACATGGAACTCAAGTGACACTGATCTAAACATAACACCATACATGTTATTAGAAGCTGGAGTGAGACACACCCTTGATTCAAGGAGATCCTGCAGGAACAGGGCTTGCTACTAGAGCTGCTCTCTCACGGATTTGTAAATCTACCCATCAGATGTTGCCACAAATTCTCCATTGCTCTGAACACTTATACCAAAGAAAAGTTAGTTCCAGAACTGTCACTCCAGGTGAAAGTTCAACTAGCTAGACAATTAGTCATTTCATTCTTGTGGGATCCCTTCAACTAAAGGGATGTATCTACCATTAATTAGCAGATCTTGTCTTGAGAAGCTCAAAGTGATCACTAATATGACTCAACTTCAATAAATAATAGCTGGACATCCCAAAGATTCTGAAAAAGGACTTGGACAGAGGAGCAATGTGTCAGTGAAGCACACTGTTAAGCCTGGCCGCCAACCAAAATACTGCAAGCTCAGAGATGGACCTTGAGCTCCAAAGCCTTTGGCACAAGCTGATTTGGACCATTTGGTGAACAAGCCTATTTTTGAAGCATCAGCAGAAATTGGAAAACTTCTTGTTTGTCTATAGGAACACACTACATGCAACAGCCCAGGAGTCACTTGCAACTCTTTTCTTGAAGGGATCTTTGCATACCTGCTACATTCTGATATTGCTTCACATGTAGCCACATTTCATATTATGCAACTTGATCAATAATGAAAGATTTGCCATCTTTTTTTCAAATAGGAGACTTAGTGTGGACTCATAACCACAGTTGTAGAATTAAATGAGTACCTGGAAAACTTATAAAATGTACTGTTTAATTTGTGGGAAAGATATCCTATTTTTTATGGAAATGCATATGGACCAGTTGCAACCTTGACAAGTACTAGATACTGGGGATATGCCAATAGAACTTTCTGTTCCTCCGATCAAAACTCCTTGTTACAACTCCTAGTTTTGATGACTTGTTGGGAGAAACTTTGGTACCAGATCCAGTTGATTCCATACCACCAAGTATTCCTGTTTTTCAGGACACTACAGGCAGCACCAGCAACATGTTATCCCAAGAGTGTCAGTTGTGCATCTGAACTTATCTAGTTAGTGCATTGCTATTCTGGTGCAGAATAATCCCTTGCATCCTGAAAGTTTGTAATAGTCCTCCCACAACTTCTAGTTAGGTTATGTAGTGTTAGGCTTTAGCCATGTAAATAACAGTATATATATATATATTTGTAAAGTGTTTTAAAGTAAGGTGGAGAAATGTGATGTCCTGTCCTAGAAGGATTGAGTATACTCAGTCTCCCCATCGAAAAGCCTCCATTTCATGGTGGCTTCCCTTTGGTAGCCAAAACAATAAACCTTTGCCCCTCAGCTAACTGCGTTTAATTGAGATCCTCTCTGTATTTTCTTTTCTGCTGGATCCTGTTAGAACACTTAATTTCAGTAGGCTTGATATCAGACCATTAGACTTCTCAGTCATCCTTCTGATTTCTCCTGCTTCACAAGAGAAGTTGACTGATATCCATATGTATGCATGTGCCTCTGGCAGTATACAATGGTTTAATGAGTTTACACATAAATGACATTGTGGTCCCACACATCCCACATCCTCTGTTATAAGTTTTTGGCTGACCTATCTCAAAATCCTGATTCTTCCATCTTGCTTTGTGTCACATGAATGGGGAGTAGCACACCTGTTTTCAGCCAATCACAAAAGAAAATATTCCCTTTTCACCAGCATACCATTGTCTTATGTAGACTATGAAGAAGCATTTGCATTTTTAGCTATGTACAGAAGTGGCATGACAGAAATCCAGTCTCATTGCCAATGATGGTGAGAAAAAGAATAATCTTTATGGTCAAGATTTTGAAAAATGATAGACTATTTTGGATAGCCAACTTGAGACACCTTAAATGAGAAGGCTGTGATTTTTCAGAAAGTGCAGAGCACCAGCATTCTGAAAATCCAAACCCTCTAAAATGTCTCACGTTAGACATTCATATGTTTTTATTTCAGCTCCCAATGGCAAAATATGTAATTTTGGTGAAGACCATGGGACCTGTGCTCATTGTTTATGCTGTCCCAGGTCATCACAACATGATCGGTTACCCAATCCATGACAAGTGCATATTTGTACTGAGTTGAGGCCATAAAAACACAAACAAATTCACTATTCAAATATTAATTAAATAAGCCTTTCATAACAGGTTAAACAAATTAGATCCTGCCATATTGTACATCCTGAGCTTTCCCTCTGTGGACTTTCATCCATAAGTGATAATCCACAGAGTAAAAGGAACACACTTCACTCTAATTAAGGAGGAGGAGGAGCTAATTATCCTCCATCAATTAGCTCCTATAACACTTATCTGTAAACAGTTGCTGGTAAGGTACAGAACAGATTAGTGAGTGAAAGCCTAATTAATAAGGAATAATGAGCTCCTTCCTACACAAAGTGGAGGAAATGTGTTCTCCCTCTACAATGGCCATTGAGATTGAGTTATAGTGCTGACCATGATGTATGGCAGGAGTCATTTTGTTTAGAACTGCCTTCTAATTTCTATATCAAATATGTAGTCTTTATTATATTGACTTAACTGTACAATAATACCATGTTATTGTGTAGCTGGCTGGTTTGCTTTCCCTGTGACTCAGAGCCAGAAGGAAAGTGACCACATGCCCCAATGACTGTGTGATTTCCCTTTCTGTTTTGTAAACGCTACCTTGTAAGCTGCTTATATATTATTTGTATTATAGTAGTGTCTAGAGACACTCCCCTACCAACCAAGATCAGGGCCCTACTGTCCTCGGCATTGTACAAATAGATGGCAATGTGTCATCTCTGCCTAGAATATCTAAGCTGGTATGAGACACAAAGCGTGGTAGAAAAAGCAGGCAGGAAACTGGAGCCCAGATAGACTAAGGGTGGAATTCACCAAGGTATTGAGGGGGCCCTTGAAATTAATAGGAGTTTGTCATGTAAATACCTTGGTGAATCCTACCCTTGATAACTTGCCAAGGCTGCACAGGAAATCTGTGGTTGTATACAACAAACAGAAGAAAATCAAGGAGGAGCTCTCAACATTAGAATCTCTCATAAAAACCAAACTTCTACACATACTTCCTCCTCGCCAGACTTTACTAAAACCCAAACAAACCACCTACAAGGATCACTTCATCTCTCTTCAGAAGAAAAAGGACAATAAACTATCCAAACTCCCACTCGCCTCAGGATCTCTCATTCCTGGTACTTTCAACTCACCTAGCAACATTGTCAACCTATCCAACCATACTCTTAGCCCAGCAGAGGAATCTGTCCTCTCTCAAGGACTCTCCTTCTACCCCACCACCCCCACGAATATGATTCAGTTCTGTGGGGAGCTGGAAACCTATTTTCTCTGCCTCCACCTAAAGGAATATTTCCAACACACTGATGTACAACACACTGACCTTGCAGATCCCCCGCCCCCCACCAATCCCACAAGAGGAAGGCTTCTATGTGGACCCCTATTGAGGGTCGTAATGAGAGTCTTGACTTGTACATCGATTGCTCCCACAAACATGCACAGACTGACATTGTCAGCAAACATCATATAACCTCAGCCATGCAGAACACAATGCAATACACAGCCTCAGAAACAATTCTAACATCATATTCAAAAAGGCTGACAAAAAGGGTGCTGTAGACATCATAAACAGGACAGATTATGAACAGGAGATGACCAGACAATTCACCAACACCAGATTCTACAAGCTTCTCTCCTCTGATCCCACAGGAAATCTGTGAACAGAACTGGGAAATTCCCATATCATGAAAACTTTGGAAATTGGGGAAAAAAAAACCCTGCCAATCTACATCAGACCAAACCTGCAACTTTTCAACATATTTCATGAAAAACCCAAAACAAAGTCCCCATAATAGTCAATAGCCCAGTGGCTAAAGCATTTGGGTGGGATGCAAGAGTCATCCTTTAAATTCCTTCTCTACCTCTATCCCCTGCAGGAGATGGGACTTAATGACCTCTTGAGGTTCCTTCCAGTCCTATGAGTCTATCTAATTTGAAGCAGGGACATGAACCCATCAGTAACCTAACCACCAGGTTACTGGCTAATGTGAGGTAGGCTTCTCTTGGTTTCTCCTGTTGAAACTGTTCCACTGTGTATAAAGAATATTGTTCATTGTGGGTTGTTTTTTTGTTTGTTTTGCAACTTAGCAGCAAGTTTTCAAAGCTACACCTGTGGATTTGCTCATTAACGCAGCAAGAATTATTCACACAACCTGTATCAGTCCTATGCACACCAGCTGGCAATTTTACCCCTTGATGCTGTGCTCTGAGTATGCCTAGAATCGCAGAGTCTGTATTAAAGAAGGGAAGTTGAGAGTGCTATATGAAGAAGAAATGTGTCATGTTTTTATGCTGATGTATTCTGCTAATAGCGGTGCTTGGATATCAAAGTAATAGGTGCCTTAGGAAGAATGGACAGCAAGTGTTATATGTTAACAGTGTTAGAACGGAAAGCAGAAGATACAATCTTTTGACCATTATAACATAGTCAGAAGGGGGCTTGTATAAGATTCTAGCCTGAGCTGCCCACACAGCTAGGATACTACAGAAATAGGACAACTACTTGGGCTATTGCCCACAAATTCAGCAGGTATAGGAAGCTATACAGGTTGGACCTCCTGGTCCAGCACCCTCGGGACCTGACTGGTCCTGAACCAGGGAGTTTGCTGGACCAGGGAACGTCACCAACCCCTGCTCCTGGACTCCCCTCTGGGCTATCTGCTTGCTTCTGGCCGCAAGCCCCAGCCACTGGGCTCTGACAAGGTTCCCAGCCACTTGCCCCGCTGCCGGCTATAGCCTCCTGGCCGCCATCAGCCCCCTGCCACCAGCCTGACCAGGGCTCCCCAAGGCCCCACTGCCAGCAGCCCAGCCAGGGCCTCACACCCTGCTGCTGGCCCGGCCAGGACACCCCAGTCACCACCAGCCTTACAGCCACTTGTCTGGCTGGAGCTCCTGGCTGGCTCCCACTCCCGGCCGCTGGGGCTCTTTGGTCCAGCAACATCCATGGCCCCACCAGACCATGCATGTTGCTGGATCAGAGAGCCCCAGATTGCAGAGGTTCAAGCTGTAGCATAATTGCAAGAGACTAGAAACATTTCATTTGTGCTATGGTTTGAAAGGCAGGTGGATATTGGTATGAATTCTATCTTCCAATAGTCTGACTCTCATACTAATCCTTGCAGCCCTGGGAGAGACAGGCACACATAGATCATTAGGAAAGTAGTGCCCTGGTATTAAATTATGTTTAAAAGTTTCTCTGTGATGCATCTGATCGCTGCATGTGGGATTTCTCCAGCCTCCTAGCCTTTGACATTGGGTTTATTTCTTTACATTTCTCTAAACGCACCTGAAGTAGCTGTCACTCTAGGCACTTACATGATCGTCATAAGATACTCAGTAGAGATTACACTGGATCGATGTCCCCATGAAATGTGTCCAACCCTCCAGCAAATAAAATTCATCCCTATTCAATTCCCTGTATTCAGCGTTTTCATTACAAAGCAGGAAAAATAGATATAATTTGCAGCACATCATAAAGTTGAGTGGGCTGAGTTTGTTGAACTAAGGAGGGACCAGGGAGAAAGCCAGCTCCAGAATCAGAGACCATGGAAATATCTTGCTTTATATCCCTTTTCATTAGCTCAAATACTTCAAGTAATCACAACTGCAGCATCGCATGATGAAAAATTGGCTTCCAATGAAGCCAAAGGCTACACCAGCTAGGCCTGTATATAAAACAGATTCACAGAAAGCTAAATGAATATTAGGGAGTGCCTGATCTTTAAATTCATATCAGGGCAGCAGTCAAAGTAAGGAGGGGCCAGTAATAAGTGTTGAAACACAAAACCAGACATTTTTATGCCTTAGAGAGGCTATTGGGCAAGGAACATAGGGAAGTAAGCAGATAATTTTCTGGAAGATCTGGGACGGCCAATTTTAGAATGCCACATTGAGACTGAAGGTAAGGCTTGTTGTATCTGGCCATGCTGGGACTAAATCAGCAAAGCCACCAAGGACAGAAGATTTATGATCTCTTCCTCACAAAATATCTTGCATTTGTTAATTGTTAATAACTAGTATAGCAGAGTTATTATTCTACAGATTCATAGACCCATGAAAAATATGGTAGGCTTTGCCAAGAATATAATGACCTATATTTGTCACTTTCAGACAGCCAGACATATCTTAACTCCATTTGAACCAAGCAGCCATTTGCCCTGCCAAAAGCGGGAACAAAATGTACAACCAGTAAAATTTCGGATATTCTTCAGTTTCTGTTAGATCAGAAGAAGGCAGCCAGCGGTTACTGGTCAGAGCATGTGGTTGGCATGACAGCAGAGCATCTGAACAATGATGGAAGATGCTTGAATTATTTCACAGTACCCTTTCCAACAACCACTTCAGATATACTCATTCTGTGTCACTCTGACACTGGCTGTCCCATTTGACCCCTTCTGAGAAAACACATTGGAAAAAAAAAAAAAAAAAAAAGGGAAGATCATTATCCTGAAGATTCCTGCTAGAACAGAAACATAGCCAGAGAAGAAGAGAAATGTTGGTCAATGCTGCAGACCAAAAATTCTGAGGCCTAGTCTCCTGGAATGAAGCCTCATTCTATAGTATGAAATATACCACATTTATACTTCATATGCAGACCGCTCTGTTGTAATCAAAGAACATTCAGGCATATTGGCTGACTCAAGATCTGCATGTCTTCCAGACTGCAACTAGCACTGGGCAAAATTTCAATGAAATTTTCCAGCCCCCCCCCCCAAAAAAAAAAAAAAAAAAAAAAAAAAAAAAACACACAACTGGTTGTGTCACCAAAACATTTCATGGACATGTCGATTTTCCAAAATTGTTTCAGTTAAAAAACAAAAGAAAATGAAAAGAAAAAAATGGAAGTGACATTTTGAATGTAGAAGTTTTTGATTCTAAACGACTTCCCATTTCAAAAATTCTCTTTAATTCTATTTTAATTTTTTTTTTAAACTTAAAAAACATGGTTGACCTTACCTGAAATGCTTTATTTCAAGTCACTACAACATTAAACTTCCAAAGGCGCCATATTGTTTCAGTGGAGTAGTAATTCAGGTGCCTGATGGCCCCATTCTCTCCCATCAATTAGGATCCCTGGCTGGGCTAAAACTCTTGTGGAGAATCACAGTCATTTGACTCCTCAGATCAATCACTGAGCTCAATCACAGGGGAGACTGTGTTGCACCATGAGAAATATAGTGGTCATGGAGCCTGGGCTGTAAGGAAAAATGGGATCCCAAACTATGACTATGTACTTTGGTTGTCCCTAATCTGGGAACACCTATGGTATGGAGGAGGAACTGACTCTGCGTGCTGCTGCCCAGCACTTCCCCTGTGGCTTTTTCCCACCGCTCACATAGTGGCATGGGAACAAAGCTACCTGTGCCCCAGAGCAGGCACCAGGTAGTTTAATGGTGACAGACAGAGATCATTTACCTAGGACATTTTTAGTAATGCTACAAACTGAGCTTATCATATTATAGTAAAAACTCTGTTATCCAGGATGTTCAGGTATGGGAGGGTGCCAATTAATCAAATATACTGGTGAACTGAGAGTTAATACCAATTTTTCAAATACAATATCATGAACATCATAAAATAGTATACAAGTACTCACCAGTCCAGTAATAGTACTGCAGTGCAGTTTCTTGAAGCCCTTAGGTGTGTAGAGGTAAAGTTTTCTATACAGTAGGTCATCTTGTCTTACATCTCACTATGGGCAGCGCAAGGCGTACACCCAGATCACTAAAAATACACATAACACTAAAGCTATGCTAGACATAATTTGATCTTTCCTTGAGTCAAAAGGCACTTCAGGATCTTGCAGTGCCTTAGGGTCCTCATTATCAACATCAATTATGACTGTAGATGTAGAAGGTGTAGGAGATTGGGCTGAATCTATAATGACCCCATAACACACCCTGGAAGGTACTTTTTTGACTAAAACCCCATTTCAGCTTGCTTACTTGTCTTCTGCCTCTTCGGCATTAACACAGAGTGCAGACTATGTAATTATATAACATACTGGGCAGCATGCTGGTCCCAGTTACTAAACTGAAGATTTGTATAAGGAGATATAAAAAATGCCAGTTAATTGAGTTTTCTGGTTTATTGAGTGCCAGATAATAGAGCTTTTACTTTATTTCGCTTTTCAAGCTAGTTATTTAAATAGCAATGTTTGCTTAATAGATGACAGAGTTTCCTCTAAGACTTATCAAACCTATGACCCCAACTTGAAGTTAGGGTAGGAGTTATGCCTGGAGGTGTTCCCTTTAATGAGAGAGACATTTGAGATTTCAACCACTACTGGTCATCAAGACCAATTTTTTCAACCCAAATTAAAGCTGCTTAGCTTATATTTAGGCACCTAAATAAAAGTAGCATGATTTTCAAAAAGTACAGCACTTACTTATACAGTGGACTTTCCAGATAGCCAGCCCTTGTGGAAATCCAGACCACTTTGTATTTAGACCATTAAGTACATATTTACATGTGAGTAAAAAAATTTCACCTCAGTATCTCATAGGAAGAAGAAAAAAAATCTCATGTAGGTGTTCAGAAGAAATTTCAAAACTGGTAACATCAGCCAATCTAAATCCCCTCAGTAGCATTAACCAGATACAGTATCTTTCACTGTCTCTTTTAAAATGCAGTTGTACAGTACACTGTTAAATAACCACTATCTTTCACCCTGAAGGTATAGAAACTGCATACAAACAGCAAGTAGAAGTCTCATTTGCATTGTCATAGATCAATTTGCAGTCCCTTATGACCCCAGGGTAGCTCTATAAGCAGCTTCCTTCAATAATCCTTGTCCATTCACAGCCCTTCTCAGGTTCTGGTTTTATTAAATCAGTTAGTTTCTCCCCTAGAGCCTACTTACTTCCAGTAAGTGTTCTACTCTGGTATCCCTGAAAATACCCCCACCTTTCTCTGCTTAGAACCTACTCCTCCTTAGCAGGCTCCATACTCCACTCTTGACTTCCTAAGAGCTCACTCTCTATATATAACTTCCTGCTGCTCTTTACAGAGGAACAAGCTGATCCTGGCTCAGGTGTGTGTGTAATTAGTAACGAGGCTTAGCTGACCTACAACTCTAGCCCTTCAAAGGGCAAACCTCTCATCCAAGTATAAAGAGCTCTGAACAACCTTGAAAGCTGGTCTCTCTCACCAACAGAAGTTGGTCCAGTAAAAGATATTACCTCATCCATCTTAGCTCTCATGTTCCTTCAGATACTGAAGGCCACATATGAATTGTCCCTTTATCTCCATGTGGGCTACTCCAAATTTTGTAAAGCCCTTTCAGACCTTGTGGAATAAAAGGTGATAGAATAATGTACTTAGTCCTGAATTTTACAAACAATGTAAATGCTCACAAGGTAGCATAGCCCAATGGTCAGAGCACTGAATTGCTCAGATATTCCTGCTCCTTCCATCATTGTGCTATGTGACTGTGACCCAAACAGCTTCCCAGTGCACAAGGACAAGGGGCTCCCTGGTATCTGGGTATCCTAGGTGGCCTGACAATTTGAGAACACCCCAACTCCTTAATGCCATAAACTATCTAAAAGATGTCACCTAAAATATCAGTAAAAAACTAAGATCATACTAATCATCAATATTGTATGGTGTATGGATGGAGGACAAATTCAAAATTACAAACACACTGGGAATTATTTTCTTAAAATATGTCTGCCTGGAAATGCCCGTTATTCCAACATACATTAAGAGACAACAGGAACACAATTTACATGTAAGCTAAACAAGACCATCAAGGCAACAAGGGAAGGAGGTAATCAATTAACATCACAGCAAGGGTAAAATTGTAGTAACAGATCAATTTGCATTTTAGCCAACACCAACACAGAACTTTCTTCAACATGAGACTCCATGTCTCCCTCCTCACAGATTAAATGAACTTTACTTTGAGGAGTAGCCTTCAGAAGAATCCATTTCAAAGGTTTATGGAACAATAAAAGAGAGGGGAAAAGAACCCCAAGTTATCTTTGGCCTTTGTGGGAGATCCTGAAAAAAAAGAGGGGATCAGCCATCTTGCTGGAAGGTATATTGATTAAGGAAACTGCCTTGAACAAAGACTATCCCTTTATTTGTTAAGTCTTAAACTCTAGAAACTGGTTTGTTTGTTTATTTCATTGTAACCATTTCTAATTCTATCTTTTATACTTAAACTTGCTCCTGTCTCCTTTTGTTAATGAACAAGTTTTACTTACGATATAAACCAACCCAGTGCTGTGTTTGAACTGAAATGATAATTAACTTTAGTTAAAGTGATAAGCTATGCATTTTGTCTCTGTAGAGGAGTAAGCAATGTTATTTCTCTGAGCATTCCATGCCCACTGCAAGGGAGATGGTTTGGGGGAAAACCTTAGGACTGGGAATGTTTGGGATCACCCCGGTATAAGGTAACTGGGTGAGAGAGATCAGAGTGAGGGTGTTGTGTTGCAGCTAGGCTAGCGAACCAGGGCTGCAAAGGATACTTGTTGGCTAGCTGCTGCAGGTTTTCCTGCTGGTTGTTGATGCCCAGGCTGAGAGTCATAGCATCAGAGCATCTAAGGCAGCCAGAGCTACAGAGCAGGTAACAACACAGCCACTCACAGGTCTGGATTGCACTCCAGCATTTAACAGTAACATTGTGACTTAAAATCAACTTACACAGAAAGACATCTATTCATTACCAATTGAATGAACTCCATCATTCTGGTATGCTTTTACCCTAACTGGGAGAAATGCTCTGTTATTTTTTTATTGTTTAATATTAATAAATGTTACCCAGTTAGGACCTGGTCTTGGACAGGGAACAATATGAATAATCTCATGCATCAACATGGAGCCTCATTGACTTTGTTTGAAGGGGTCTACTTAAAAGGTTCTTGGTGCAAGATCAGCCCCTTCTCATTGTTCTAATGAGCTAAGCTGCTCATTTCAAGATGTGTGGTGGCCTTCTCTTCATTAGGGGGATGATTTCAAAATCTCTGTTTGTTAGGACTCATGTTATTTTGCATTTAGATTGGAAAGTTGCTTGACTGCAATTGTGTAGGAATCTTTGCAAAAACATATTTAAAGCATTGACACTGTTAACAAGTATTTATCTGAAAGCTACTGTGTTACATACTAAAAATACCTGATTATATTAACATTTGAAAGGGTAAACTGGATATGCATAGATTTACTTCTTGGTTTCTGGTATAGTTTATTCCCCTTTATTGTTCCTGCTAAACCCTTCACAAATGGTTTACATGTTGCTCTAAACTAAGGCTTAATATGATGTTACTGAAAAAATAAAATATTTTTTGCCTCTAAGTTGCATCTAGTTCAGTCCTAGAGGCAAACAATATTTATATATAATATAAAGGGGAGAACTCCCCAGAACGTTTTTTTATTTTTCCCTTTTCATTCCCATCTCTCCCTTCCTCCGTTTTCAGCAATTTACAATAGTTTGAGACTGCTTGGAATCTATTGATGAGGCTACTTACATTTGCTTGACTAGCCCTGACTTTTCATATGAGATTTTAGTACAGTTTCTAGACCAAAATGGTATATATATAACATCCAGAGAGAAATGAAATCTTTATTTGGTCCTTTATCATGAGGTAGATGACAAAAAGTGAACCATGTATATTGAAACAAAGAGCTGACCCAATGAAGAAATTATTTATTGAAAATAGAGATCTTTCTTGTTTGATTTTTATTTTGGGGGAGGGGTTACACATGGAGATTTTGAAGAAGTCTTTTTGTTATATGAATGCTGTGCTATAGAATAAATTGATAGGTAAAATTAAAGAAACGGGGCACATCTACACTGCAGGACAAAAGTCGAATTAAGATACGCAACTTCAGCTACATCAATTGTGTAGCTGAAGTCGAAATAGCTTAACTCACCTTTTGGCACTATTTACACAGCAGGAAGTTGAAGGAGGAACACTCTTGCGGATGAGGATGACAGAAGTCAGAGTAAGAAGTCCTCCGGCTCACCATTATTTTGAAATAACGCCTTGATGTGTAGATGCACACTTTGTTATTTCAAAATAACACTGCAGTGTAGATGTGCCCTTTGTGAATAAGGCCACTGTGAAAATAGAATAGAATTGCTCTATTTGCTCTCATTGGAACTAGTTATCTTTTTATGTCCATAAGCATTTGTATCAGGTTGTGGGGATTTTTTGTGAAACATGACCTCATCTAGGGTTTGATCCTAAGGAACTCCTGCAGGCCTTTATTTTAGCAAAATATTAAAAAGGTAAAGAGAAAACTTTTGAAATCCAATTTTAGAGTTTTGGAAATAAACTGCCAGGTAAATTTTATGAACAATGGGATCTGACACCATCAACATTTGGAATTTTTGGATAATCTGCTAATGAGCTTGCATTATGTACTGTTGTTGTCATAATAGTCAGATTTTCAAGCCAACAGGATTCATCTAGTTTGACCCCGTGCACAACTAAGGTCTAGATTTTTTTCCAATGATTCCTGAACTGAGTCTAACAATTTGGGGTTCAAGTACACATATTTTTCAGAATGACATTCCATCTTAATTAGAAGACTCCAGGTGATAAAGCTGTCTTAGTAAACTGTTCTAATTGTTAATTACCATTGCTGTTAAAAATTTGCATGTTACTTCCAGTGTGAACTAGTAGCATGAATGTGCAAAACTGCAGGTGGCATTTGTGAAGAGTTCTACAGGCAATAAGATCTCTCCACTCATCACAGTTAATTACATATTTTGGGCAGTGTGTTCCTATGGGTTAGCCCTTTATGGGCTAGATTTCTCCACACTACCCAACTGTGACTATCGAACAGGAAAATTCTTTTGAACATTTTCTGTGACAGCTCATACAGCACCTCCATATAATACTTTGACCAACAAAGCTTGTAAACTAGATGCCATAACAACTTGAGTATTGTGTATCTTAAAGCCAGTTTAATCCAAATCTAATGCAGATGAGTTGGTGCAATTACTTTTTAAGGGAACATCCTCCAGTTAACACATTGTCCTTCAGAACATTTTAAAAAGACATCCCAGCTTTAGCTGCCTAGTTTTTTGCCCTAGGCCTCTCTGTTTGCTGACACAAGGAACTAGCAGGCCCTATAAACAGAATGCAAAGCCCCGAAAGGTTACAGCATCATTCCTGCTGTTTCTGTTGTGAAAAACCCAAGGCAAAGCAGGAATTCATCAAACAGCAGCGGGCTTCATTATTTGTATATTATCTTAATATGCACCAAGGGAAGACAAGGGCAACCTGCCCGCAAGCAGCAGGGTCTAAACACAAGTTACATGGCACAGTCCTCCTGAATGCACAGTTATAAGAAACCCATTCACCTTGTGCAAGAATATTATTCTTTGGAGAGAGCACACTGGCACTGCTATTTTTAATTTGAGTTTCACCACCTAAGGGTAGTCTGCAAACCTGCAGAAGCTTTTTTGACTTTGAACTGCTTCTTCTTTGTATATCCCTGAAGTTCAAAAAGGACAGCAAACCTGTCATTGGGAAGATGGATTTACCTTTAGAGAGAGGAAATATCACCCCACTACCTTATTACGAGGCTATCTGCTCCAGGAATGTCTCTGATACGTGGCTCCCAATTTCACTGAATTGCCTTATAAACTCCTCTGTGTAGCATGCATATGAGCATGTTTGTTAAAAGAAACATAGCCTTCAGTGTAGAGACTTCTAAAGGGATCATCATCTTTGATATCCAGCTGATATCTAACTAACTAAAGTAACGCTACGTATTTAAAGACAATCGTAGATTTGTTCTTTAAAAATAATCATTAACCTTGTTTTATAAAAGGCAGGTGGACAGTGTACTCAGCATCATATTCTACTGCTCCTACACACTGCTCTAGGTAAAAACAGGTCCAGTCTTTTCAAGGATTTAACCCGTCTCATGGGATCAGGGCAAAGGTTTCATGATGGTGGATGTGGGGACCATTCAAACTAATGACGGTCATTGCCTGAAGAAATGAAAAGCAGAACTGATTTATCATCACTGGCATCATTAATCCCATGGGTAACATTGGGCAAGAATGAGGGTGAAACAATG
This sequence comes from Pelochelys cantorii, assembly GCA_032595735.1. Classification (NCBI taxonomy): domain Eukaryota; kingdom Metazoa; phylum Chordata; order Testudines; family Trionychidae; genus Pelochelys; species Pelochelys cantorii. Next base: position 107,286,404 of record CM064327.1, read on the forward strand.
ATTGCAGGGATCTGATGGTATTTGCAGGTCTATTCCTCCCAGCAGTTGTGATCTACATTTTGAGATTCCTACAGAAACCTATGCCAGGTGGGGAACAAGGAGAAGACAAGGAAATAATTTTTTATAGTCGTTTGTTAATCACTGCTGCTGAAAGTTATGTATACTTTAATCATTGGCTGAAAGTGCAAGTGCTGAATGAAGTCTGTCAGGGCTCAATGTGCAGGGGAAGATGCTGTTGTACAGAAGGTCAAGAAGAGAAGGAAAATGATTTGTACATGGATATTCTGTTCCCTCTGGGTCATATTTACACACAAAAGGGTGTCAGATCACATGATTTTCTGGGGAGGGGTTCTAAAATCAGGAGATGAATCCAAGTTCATCTACATTGATTTATTGTCTCTAAATTAATTAATAGACTGAAGAATGTTAAGGTAAAATCCAGGCCCAATGGAAATCCAGGATATTTTCCATTGACTTCAATGGGGCCAGGATTTTACTGCTAACATTTTGTTACTTTAAAGCTTGGGAACTGTCGATTTTAATATGATTTTATTTAGATTTATTATTTCTTACAATATTAGAGTAGTAGAAAAATCTTTTTGTATAACTGCATCACATGTAAGCAATTGATTAATATTTGTTTTGTTAACCTTTTTAACATTACTAGATGGAGGGTTTATGATCTAACAGATGGTAGACTGTCATTGTTGGGGTAGCTCTAGATCTCTTTTATGCTTTTTTTGTTGTTAATCGAACTATTGACATTTAAATAAATGGTTCTCAAGTCAACTATCAATTTTTTCGCCAGGGGTCTTTTGTACTGTGCATTAAGATGCAGAAGGAGCTATAACAGACACACTCAACAAATAATTTATCCAATTTGAAGTACAAATTCTAGGAAGGGAAAAGGTAGGTTTTAAAGTGTGTTTCTCTCTGTGATGCAAATAGCCTTAATCAGCAATACACTGCCCTATGGATAATTTACCTGCTAGTGCTTCACTTATAATTAGAACAGTTCCCACAAATTATTTTGCCAGAGGTCTTACTAAGAAAGGACAGCATTTTTCTTTCTTTGCTATTTTGTTCGGCCAGTCTGGTGGTCCTACTTTTCCTCTGATAATAAAGCCAGACTCCCTATATGCCATTGCTGGCACTGGATTATTGATCCACAAGAGCCTGTTTTTAGTTACCTCTAAAAGTCACTAGAGGGCAGCAAGGATCTATACTTCAAAGTCCTGTAGCTACCACATGCTTTATTCTGTCACATCATCTGAAACTAACTGGATATTTCATGTACAAAGAGCTTAAGTAGATAACCAAACCACATAACTGATATCCAGATTTCAAACCCCAGATCAGTTGGAGGGAGAGGAAGGACAGGATTCAGTGTAGAAATGCCCCAGATCTCAGTATGAATCCACACTGAAAAATCATCAAAATTAGAAATGTTCAGGACCAAGGTTTTGGCTTGGTCTCATCTGTACATTCAATATTTGCATTTCAATTAAAAAATCTAGCCACCTCATTCTCTTCTCACCTGCAGGAGAGTAGATCTGGATAACTCCGTTGAACTTATGGGCATCATACCAGTATGTAGCTCATCTGAGTAATAGAACCAGACCCTATTTCTGTATTACTCTGTTTCTGTACAGCTATTCTCTCCTTAGTCACCCTCATCCTTCTGCTTTTTCAAAATGATTGCTCTTGTACAGCAAGGTGTGTAAGGGGTGACAGAATTGCCGAGCCCCTGGGCTAGGGCAAAAGGGGGGGATGGCTTTGCACTCCCAGAAGGTGTGGGGTCTTGGATAGAAGGAGCAGGGCTGGGACAATCAGACCTCAGCACTGCTAGGACAATGGTGTGCACCCTCATCCCCTCCCCTCCCAGCTCTGGCAGTGATTTAAAGAGCCAGGGGGCTTGTGTCCTTTTGAATCTCCAGGCCCTAGGACAGTTGTCCCCTTTTCTCCCCTGTTGGTGAGATTGGGTGTGTGCCCTTTAGGGCAAACACCTGCTCTCTAGCTGTGCTGTTGACACACGTTGTGCAAGCTGCAGGAAGGCTTTTCTCCCCCCAGCAAGAGCAATACCTCCTGCCTGAAATATCACCTCAGATTTTTTTCTTATACTGTGGAAATGCATTTCATCAACCCCCTTTTCTATATTGTATGCAAAGAAGATAGGAGGTCACATTCACTATAAAATAGCATTAATTAAAAAGCTGCTTTGTTTTTTCTTTTGAGTTACAGTTATTACCAGGGTTTACCTGCCTGACTTACCATAAGCCTTGCACTCAGAATTTCACCTTGTCCTTCCCAACCTGTATCTCTCGCCATGCTTTGTCCTTTCCCATGATAGGCCTGTGCCTTGTATAACCAGGAGTCCCAGGGAGCCACACTGGGTTTACTCGATTAGGGAAAACTGCAAATAATGAAGCAGACAATCCCTAGAGCTAGTGGATATTCCAATGCTTAGATTTACCAAGCCAGAACAAAACAGCTTCTGTGATACATTACGTATGGTTTGCCCAAAATACAGTTCCCTTAAAGCAACCCAGCCTCAAGCCTCTACCTAGACACCTGTGTCAAATGTGATGAGGATTACTGAAAATCTTATTCATCATATAAGAAAGTTCTACCAATCCCAAAAGATTAAACACACTACCTGCTAGGTTAATGAATATTTCAGATCTTACTCAAATACATGGTTACAGCAAATTCTTATTAACTAAACTAAAATTTGATTTAAAAAGAAAAGAGAAAGTGCGTGTGTTAGTTAAAAAGCTCAGTATACACACAGACATGAGTACAGTTTCTGAGATCAGATTTATAGTGGAGAGGGAGAGCTTTGTAATTGCAAAGACTTCTTATAGAATTAGTCCATAAGTTATAGTTCAATGTCCATATTCAGGGTGATGCAGCTTAAGACTGGAGATCTCAGCCTTTTGGTTTAAGCTTCCCCTGCATGAAGCATCAAGTAGATTTGAAATAAAAAGGATCAGGACCCCAGATATTCTTATACAGTTGTAGGTCTTCTTTGACAGCTCAGAGTCCTTAAGCAATTATGGAGATTTTGAAATAGACCTACTTCCTAAGTATCACCAATAATTAGCTATATGGATTAACATAAGGCAATTGCCTGTTTTCCACCATTCTCAAGTCATTTGATATATATTTCAAATAAAAACCAATACAGTGATATTACTATGTTTACAGTTCATTTAAATAAAGGTTGGCTCATGCTCCTTGAGCCACAAAAAGGATTAAAAGTCTAGAAACTTTGACTTATGAGGGGAGACTGAAAGAACTGGGCTTGTTTAGTTTAGAAAAGAGAAGACTGAGAGGGGACGTGATAGCAGTTTTCAAGTATCTAAAAGGGTGTTACAAGGAAGAGGAAGAAAAATTGTTCTCTTTTGCCTTTGATGATAGGACAAGAAGCAATGGGCTTAAATTGCAGCAAGGGATGTTTAGGTTGGACATTAGCAAAAACTATTTAACTGTCAGGGTGGTTAAACACTGGAATAAATTGCCTAAGAAGGTTGTGGAATCTTGATCACTGGAGATATTTAATAGCAGGTTAGACAGACATCTAACAGGGATAATATGGACAGTACTTGGTCCCCCTGAGGGCAGGGGACTGGACTTGATGACCTCTTGAGGACCCTTCCAGTTCTAGTATGCTATGATTCTATACTTAACCCTTTTTAGGCCATGTGCCACACTTTGTAGAAGATTCATTGCAATTACATAAAAGCAGTAGCAGAAATGGTTTGCATGGTTACATTCTAATTAGATAACATTACCCCTTGTAACATGTTTCCCCTCTTTTTCCCTTTGCTTCATTATTCTTTGTGCCTCGCTTTCTCCAAATATATAATTTTGTGAGGGATTTTTCACACACGTTCTGATGCATACTTTTTTGCAGATTTCACCCTCTTCTTTCACCTCATAGGCCATTGATTTGTATCAGACTTTCCTCCATCCTACCTTCCCCTTTTACAACCACCCTCTTCTTCTCAGAGACATATGGATTATTCCTTGTACTAGATTTTAAACACACACACACACTCTTATGTCCTGGCCAAAACACTCCTTTTTGTGCGTTGTGCCAGGATTTTGTCAGCCATCCATGTACCTTAAACCAAATTTCTGCCCACACTATTGGACTATGCCCAGTGGAAGTTTTTTTTCTGCTTGGTTAAAAAAATAAGACTTTTTGATGCATGCCTAAGTAACTATGCAAGATTTGGGGGCTAAAGGAAGTCAGTATTTAGAATAGTGAACACATTTTGTTTGAATGTATTTTCAAGGGTCATTTATTCACCTTGATGCTTTTTGCAGCCTGGGAGACAATGCATTAGGCAGCTTTTCCCAAATGAGATCCCATTACTGATCTCTTTTGGAGAGCTGTGAAGGTTACATCAGTGCCACTGAGCCCTCCCATATGTCCTGTCTTTGCTAATGCATTCTGCACATTCTAGGCCAGCGGCATAAATAGAAACAAGGAATGAAGCTATTTAAAAGTCATAATGAGCTAGCTAACTAATTCTCAAGTGGTACAAGGGTTTCAGAGCTATAAGACTGTTCACAGGTTTATTTTCCTAGCCTAGTTTGTTTTGTTCCCCATCCCACCCCCCCCCCACACACACACACCCTATATGTATACATCTGCATACACCATGTATCAATTTTTAGGAAATTACCACAAAGGCTAAATATATGTAACTTGTTACATCAGATTATGCTCTGCATGCATCTCAAAATAGTTGGGATGTTAGTGTGTTATTGATTAGTCATGTAACCACACAAAATATTATTGGTTACACAATTATTCAATAGTCCTCAGGGGCAGAGCCAGCAGCCAGTGCACTCCTGGCCCCACTCCCGGGAAACCCCCTGCCACGCGATGCTGCTGCCTCTGATACAGAGGCAGCAGAGCAGGGTGGCAGGTGGGAGCCAGTTTGCGTGGGGAAGTCGGTTTAAAAATTGGCTCCCTGCACAGACTGGCTCCCACCTGCCACCCCACATTGCTGCCTCTGATACAGAGGAAGCAGCATGGGGTGGCAGCAGCCTCTGTCCGTGGGGGACCTGAGATCCCCACAGACAGAGGTTGTGCTGGTATCCCATGGAGAAACCTCTGTCAGCGACAAGCCTGGACCCATTGTGGATGGAGGCTGCTTAGCAGCAACCTCCCCTGCTCTCCTCCTCTCCCGTTGCTGCCAGGCAGCTCCGCAGAGCCAGCACACATGGAGAGCTGGCTTAAAAGCCAGTTTCCCATGCGTATTGGCTCCCACCTGTCCTCCCCCAACTGCTGCCTCCTGCCCTCCTCCCCCTCTGCGTTGTCCTGTCTCCCCTCCCCCTCCATGTTGTCTGTTAGAGGCAACAGCATTGGGGGGAGAGCAGATGGCTCTGGTGCTCATGGGGAGCTGGCTTAAAAGCCGGCTCCCCATAGCATGGGCTCCCATTCCCCCCCCCTTGTTGCCTCTGATACAGAGGCAGCAAGGGGGGGGAACTGCATGTAATTGATAAGATAAACCAATAAGCCTAAGTTTATAGGTTAATTGTGTACTTGACTACACAGTGACCTCCCTATTGTCTAGCTTGAGTAGCTATTGTAAGGGTCTATGTTATGCAGTATAGAAAATAAGACTGAACATGCATTTCTTCTATTAGGCATCAGGCAGTTCCCACATCGTTTTCATTTTCATGTTGCAAGCAAACAAAGAAGTGATGGGGAAAGGAAGGGGATTTACACTAAGTGAGGGGATTGATTGCCAGGGTGAGGTGTAGGGAGTTTGTAGGGTGACTTGCCTTGGGTTGCCATGTGGAATGAGGATGGAGGGCAGTTGGTTGGTATAGACAGGAGGAAGAGTACTTGATAGGGGAATGGATTAGGTTGTGAGCAATAGATAATTGGGTTAACAAAGGAGAGTGGACTGAGCTAAGTGCACTTTTCCTAGAAGCTGTACTTTAAAGGTCACATGGGCAAAACCTAGCATTGCCAACTCCAAGCATAGACAATTTATGAGTCAGGCCCTGAAAAATCTTAAGAATGGCTTTGTAATCATGAGCTTTGGCCTAATAAATATTAGGTCCTGTTTCCTTGCCTTCAGGTTTTTTTTAACCCGAGTGTGTCCTGAAGGCTAAGTTTTCCAGGTTTTCTCTGAAACAATGAGGACTATAAATGTACATTATTTTAAATGTAAGCTAAGAGTCCCATGTAATCAGGTCTCCCTGGGTGCGGAGGCTCTACAAAACAACAACAACAAATATTGCAATACCTATGACAAAAGTGCAAGAGTTAGCAGTGCCAAAACAACCAAATAATCATGCAATCCTATGCTTGGTACCCTGGTCTATCCCATCCTACCCATTGTTATAGCTCTCACCTAGTCATTGCATTTCATCTGCGCTTATACTGTAAAATCTTTGGGGGAGATACTATGCTTTCCTGTATGTTTAAAGAGAGTCTAACACAGTTTTTGTGATTATCAGACTAAAGCTATTGAAGTAAGAGTATACAAATTGCTCACCAATAAATCCAGAGCTCTCTGTGGGCCCAATTCCATAGTGGCTCATAATTCCTATCTTCTTCGTCGCAATTTCCACGTGTAACGCTCCTTCCCAGTGACAATGGAAGCAACAAAGGGCCAGTCACAGTCTGTCTAGAGGGTCTTTTTTTTCCTAATTGTTTGGGGAATCTATGCCAGAAAGGTTTAGCAGCAATTGAGAAGGAAGCTCAGGAGAAATAAGTGTTCTGACCATGTTAAAAAAATTCTGACAACCTTCATTTTCCAAGAGCATTAGCACCCTTTGCCCCCGTGATTTGCATGTCATTGGTGCATCTTTTGACATCTCCATGAAAATCCAGCCAAATTTCACCAAGTTTCTTGTTGGAAAACGTCACTTTTCACATGCTCAGTAAAATCTTCTTAGACTTCAGCAGGCAAATTCTCCAAGGATTCTGTCTTCACTGAGCACAGTCAGACTAGGGCTGAATGAGCCTTCCCCTGCAACTGCAAGTCTCAGCTGCTATGGACTGTGCCAGGTCTGGGCACCTGAACTTACAGCATGGATCCTGTCACTCCTGTGCTGTTAATGTCCTGGTACCCAAGTAACGTGAAGGAGGAAGCTGCCTAAGTCAAAAGCAGAGGGGAAAAGAGCAGACCTGCAGAGGGAAGTGACTGGAGTAGAATGGTATGAGGAATCTGAGACACAGGCAGATGTAAAGTGGGCCTGGAAGCTGGCAGGGTGTAGACAGGAAACCTGTGAGCCGGGCAGGGAAGAGTTTGATGGGCTGTGCAAGGAAACTGGGACTGGGAAGCAGGTAAATAGGTTGGGGAGAATGAGAGCCAGTGGTGGGGAGCAAGACTGAGATCAAATGAGAAGCCAGGGGGAGTAGACAGGGCCTAGCTGTGCAACGAGAAGCAACTGGGACCCAGTAGGAAGAGGGAAGAGGAGATAGATCTGACAAGAGGAAGAATTGTGACTTGCTGAGCAAAGAGACTGGGAGCCAATAGGAATGAGAAACATGGGTGGGGTAGAGAACTGTAGGCCACCCTGGGGGAGAAAGACAGATGATATAAAGTGTCAGAATGGGAGAAATTGGGACTCGCTGGATAAGGAGACTGGTGACAAGGTGCTGGGGCAGTAGGAGAGAACTGTGACAAAGAGTATGGCAAGGAGTCTGAGACTGGGAGTAAGTGGCAGGGGGCATGCAGGGGTGAAACTAGAATTTTCTGGGCAAGGAGACTAGGACATGGGTCAGAAATCTGAAGAGTAGAGATTGAGAATGTCTAGTTGTAAAGAATGGAACTGGCATGAAGAACCAAGGGACAGGGAAGAGACAAGACTGGGACTGTTCCAGGTTGGAGGGGACAAGACAGAAGGGGGAAGTGGTCTGAAAAGTCTATGCCCATTAAAGCACAGAACTTGGAATAGGAACTCAGGATTCCAGAGTCTCACTGTCCCTCTACTGTCAGCAAATATTTGTGAAATCCCCCGGTAAACTCCCACTCTCCCCTTACTGCTGGCCCACATAGAAAATAGCCACTGCTACTGCAAGTGGATCTAAAGGTTCTAATCCTGCCGATGGACCATGGAATGCTACAGAGTAGAAATTTTGTTTTATATTAAAAAAAAAAACACCTAGGAAATTGCACACACACAGAGAAACCCCTACATTAAGTGAACATTATTAAGGTTGAAAAGTCAAGCTCTGAAAATGTAGGATGTGCCGGAACTAAGTTTGCCTGTGGTACAGTCAAGTTTGACTTGTATTTTAACTTATATTATAATTAAATACACCATGGAAAAACATTTCAAAACAGTCATTTCAAAATGAAAAATAATCAAACTATCCATTCCAATCAGCTCAACAAACAACGTATTGATTTTATCAAAATGCTTTGTGCAAATTTTTTTGATGATTTTTCAAAATCAACACATTTCCTGCAGAATTTTGACAAATCAGCATTTTCCGTCAGAAAAACATTCCACTGGAACATTTTTGACTGGCTCTAGCTGTCTTTTCTATTACTTCCTTAAAAAGAGCACAGAGAAGTCCACCCATCTAAGCTTTCGGTAGTCTATGGAGCTTATACTTTATTGCAGGCACTATAGTTATTGGGCCCCAAAGTGTATTTAGAATAAATATATTGTGGACTCAAGGGACTGAAACAAAATAAAGTCAAAGTCTTCCACTAAGAGCTTGTCTTTTTACTGCAGAATAATTTGGGTTGCAAGGGATCTGTGAGGTAAGCCATCCTAATCCATCACTGCTGCAGGATGAAATTAATTAGCCCAAAAGCAATCTTGGTGTAAGACTAAGAGTGAATCATAAGTACTGGCAACAATTTCATATTTTCACTGCCAGCATGTCCCTTTGTCTTAATGGCTTATATAGTTATCGGCCCCATTGAAATTGGTAGGAATGTTGCCATGGACTTTAAATGGTGGGTGAAATCCTGGCTCTGTTGAAGTCAATGACCAAATTCCCATTGACGACAATGGGGCCAGAATTTCACACTTCAAGGTTCCCCTCACCCCACCCCCGGCAACAGGCTGCCTAAATATTCCCTGCTGTAGCTTCAGTCTATTGATATTAGCCATGTGTTTGATAATGAGAATAGTTCTATTGTACCTCTCTCTATTTTTTTCAATATTACATCAGGCCCTGGGGAGACACTTCCTCCCCCTCCCCCCCGCCACATACCTAGGGGAGCAATTCACTGCTATTACCAGGTTCTGAGAGTGCGATCAAACAAGAGAATAAAAACAGATTTGGAGTGCTCAGCTTGAGACCCTTAGCACTTCTGAGAACCAGCCCTAAGTACAGGTGGCCCTCCTTGACTTCCATTGAGATTTGGATTGTTCCACACTCTGTAAATCTGTTTAACTAAAACACTCTATTATTGAAACTTGGGTTAGATCATCTTGGCCGCGTGCCCTGTGTGGATAAGATTTGCAAGTGTCAAGACCTTTGGCTAACCAGTGCTTCCAGGCTGTCTTATGTACCATAAAAAACAGAGATGAAGGAAAAAACTAAAAGTAGCCTCTGAATATAGAAGTTAAAAAGCAGATGGGAAAGAACTTATTCCTGTGAACAATAGAGGAAGTACAAAAGTGAAGTCATATATTAAATGTTCTTGAGAGTCTCCCTGTAATTATGAAAAAATAAGAATGAAACATGCTTTGCTTATGGAAAAGTAAATATTTTCCAATAGGAAGAGCTCAAGAAGTGTGTGACAGTAACAACATTAACTGATAGCTGCTTATGCATTGTAAAAAAACAAATGACTTGGAGACTGCAATCCGTTACATAAAATGTGTACAAATTCATTGTCTGTGATGAATCTGCGATCCCAGTGAAATTGGTGAGGTGAGCTGGAATTGAACTTTGGCTACACAGTGAGCTCGTTTTTATTCTTCCATTTGCTTTAGTGGTGGAGTACTCTGCTATTGCTGAGTCAATGTATGCGCTTGCCTCATGCGACTATGCCATCATTTCCACCACAGCACTAAATGAGGACTTGAGGAGAGAAAGTATAACACGTATTGGCTGCCTTACAATGAAAACAAATGTTCTCTAAAGTCCATCCATCCCCATCTGCCTGAAAGAGACCCCTATATGTACCAATCCCCATACATGCATACACACTTCATGGAAGTGGGGGTCAGTTCTGCTGCCCTACCCCCACAGTTCCCTCAGAAGCAGCAGATGATGATTTGTGGGAGTAGGACTGAAAGAAGTGGGGGTTGGTCAGGACAAAGGAGGATGGCGTAGTCAAGGAAAGGGGTAGGAACAGATTAATACCCCAGTTCTGCAAGGATTCAAAACCAGATAAAATACAGCCACAGACTGCAATACTGTTTCTGGGAATCCAGCCCAACTTCCAGAAGCATGGGTGCTGTAGGGCAGTGGTGGGCAACCTGCAGCCTGAGGGCCACATGCAGCCCATCGGGTTTCTGCGGTTTCCATATCCATAGTGGGTTTTTTCCTACCACTATTACTAAAGTGACACACACGTAGAGCAAGCATATATGAAGTGAGGTGCATGATGTTGCAGGCAACCTCCTTAAAAGGGCAGAGGGGGCACTGTACCTGATGCAGCTCTGCAAATCACCCTCAAAAGACCCGAGAGAAAAAACAACACACTCTGGGGGAATTGTGTCCAGCACACACAAGCATTTCAGTTCTGTGCTCTTTGCTCTATGGCTTTACCAGAGCTACAAACAGCAAAACGGAAAGAACCCAACAGCTCAAATCCTTTAAACAAAGAGCAGCAACTGTCCCAAATATGAAGGGTCTGGGAAGAATGTTCTAATTATCTCTGGATACGTCTAGACTGCAGGCTTCTTTCAGAAGAAGCTTTTCTGGAAGAGATCTTCTGAAAAAACTTCCTCCAAAAGAGAGCATCCAAACTGCCAAAGCGCATCGAAAAAGCGATCTGCTTTTTCGAAAGATAGCATCCAGACTCTCATGTAAGCTGTGATTACTATGGGCATAATGGCCACCAAGGCACCTGTGCTTTTTCTTCTTTTCTCTTCTTTTGAAAGAACTCCCTCTTCCCCATCCACAGATACCTTTTTCCAAAAGAGCTCTTTCGGAAAAAGGCTTCTTCTTCATAGAAAGAGGTTTACCAATGTCAGGAAAACCCCTCTGTTCTTTAGTTTTGGGGTTTTTTTAAAAGAATGCGATTGCAGTGTGGACGTAAGTGACGTTTTTCTGAAAAACTCTGTAGTGTAGACATACCCTCGCATTCCATAAAGTCTGTTCTATCACCCAGGTTAGTGCATAGTCCGTTGTCACGCAGTACCTGCTCCACTTCATTGCCAGGAACATTTAATTCAACATGTCCCATCACCCTGCAGACTCCCCAAAGATCATCTCCCTTCTGTCTTGGAACAAGAATGACAAATCAGCTTCATTGTGCCTCAGAAGAGGCTTGTGTGCTGTGCAACTTCCAGAACAAAAAAAAAAAAGGGTGGGGGAGCTAATTTACCTCATGAAATCAGCTGAATTGTCTCAGATTGCTTTTTTATTTCAACCCAATTCCATTTGCTGCATGCTTTTCATTTCCCTTGTGTAGTCATTAGTCCGTCTGTTCATTCACCCAAAAGCTGATTTCATGTAGTGATGTAGGCAGCAGTTCTTGGAACTGAGCTTGTCCAACAGTCAAAAACCCCTGATCATTTCTGGGAATCTAACCATCTTCCAGAAGCATGGGTGCTTTAGGGTGACTGGCAATATCACAAAGCGTGACATTGTGCAGGTCACTGAGCTCATACCAATTGCAGAAGCTCTATTCTGCATTGGTCTGCCCTGAGTAAAACAGTCAAAGGGCTTTGACGCATTGTATCAGGCATGTGTATATAGAAGAAATTTTAGAGCTAGGAATCTGAAATCTCACTCTTCCCCTCCCCCTCCTCCCCCAAAAAGCAGCTTTTACTTCCTATTGCACTGACAGGACAGAATCAGAACTGCTCAACTGTGTGTCACAGGCCTCATGCTGCTGAAGAATGCTGAGTTTCTCCTTCAGATGAGGGGAGGAGTGCTTTTTGTAGTAAAATCTGAATTCCAATCTGTCCTCGAAGGCACCATGAAAAGGACCATAATATGCAACATGCTGCCAGCTATGAGGTCCTCTGTGGCCACAAATTTCTTACTCTGTTGCTTATATCAGATACATTTTACTTACATCTGATTTTTCCTTTATTAGTTACTTCACTGTGGTATGCAAGGTGACTGAGATAAAAAGAATATTTTAGGAGACAGAATGAATGATTTCTAGCAAACTGTTTAAAAATAAACAATTCACCTCTCTTTAACAGATTAGCTTCCACTTTCTAAAACAAATGTTGTTGGAAAATTAAATACCATTGTGTGCTGTTCAGGTCCATACACAATATAAAGAAGCTTTGTCTCCTTATTTAATCTTCCCTGGGAATACTCTTGCTGCTGATAAACCAGAGCATCTCACCTTATCTGGCCAATATACTCTGAACTGTCTTCAGCCTTGTGGAATATAAGTGTCAGCTTTAGGGCAGGTCTATACTATGGGGGAAGGTCAGCTTAAGGTACACAATTCCAGCTATGTAAATAATATAACTGGAGTCAATGTACCTTAAGCCAAGCTAAGACACCATCCTCACTGCAGGAGGTTGATGACAGAAACACTACTATTGACTTCCCTTATTCCTCGTGACAAAGAGGAGTACTGACATTGACAGCGGGCATCCTCAGCATTTGATTTAGTGTGTCCCCAGTAGCCCCTCTAAATCAAACACCAGAAGATCAACCGCCGCAGTGAAATTTTGCCAGCATTGTAAATGTGCCCGTAAAAAAGGGGATTTTTGGAAAATATCAGCCAAAATGGTTCAGCCATTTTCCAGAACAAGGCTTGGGGGAAATATATCATGTTTTACAATATTAAATAAATTCTGGTGATGTTTCTTTGAAAACTCTTAACTTGTCACAACTGTCTCATAATGCAGCCACACAAAGGGGCCAAATTGAGGTACACAGGCAATGTTCATTCTGGCATTTCCTAACTTTTGTGGGTTTGATTTTGCAACCTTAGTAATGTCTTAACGGGGTGAGGGAGGGGAGGAGAGAAGGAGTGTAATTACAACACAGAAAGAATATTTTTGTGTTCACCCCTATTGAAAAGTTGCCTAATGTGTTTTTGAGTTTTCTGTTGGATTATAACCTAAGGGGCCTTGTCATATCAGTCGTTTTGGGAGCACCATTTACAGATCATATATAAATAATTATTTAAAATAAGTCATCTTACTTGTAAGTAAATACTACCCTTTAAATGTTTTCATTAGGTTAGTGAAGGTTACAAGTCTGTCAGTCTTAATTCAGTGTTTTTCTTTGTGTTGATTTGAAAGCACTTGTAAACAAACCTATAGTAAGTTTAATAAATATACAAACTCCTATTCACTTCTCAGTTACACCTTTTGACTTCACTGAAGTTGCATGGGTATCACCGAGGGCATATCTACACTACAAAATTAGGTCAATTTTATTTAATTCTACTGTGAGCAAATGTGATTTTTACTAGGGCTGTCAAGCACTTACAAATTTTAAACATGATTAATCACATGCAACTCCCCTTTGAAACGCCGCGGCAATGTTTCAACGAGGCAGCGCTGCATGGAGCCTGAGATCAGCTGGAGTTCCCAGCTGACCCCAGGCTGCATGCAGCGCTGCCCCTTGGAAGCACTGGGGTAGCGTTTCCAAGGTGCACTGCAAGGCAGAGCCCAGGGTCAGCTGAAATCCCCAGCTGACCCTGGGCTCCATGCAGCGCTGCCCCTTTAAGGCGCTGGAGTGGCACTTCAAAGAGGCAGTGCAGCATTAACACCTGCGATTAACGCATTAATTTTTTAAGGCATTAATCCTGTCCTGAGTTAATTGCAGGCGTTAACACAGGCCAATCGACAGCCCTAATTTTATATGTCCCCACTCGGTGGCTGTGGTCGACAGAGCACACCCTCACTGCAAGGAGTTGCATCGACTCAAAAGGGTGATGCACTGTGGGTAGCTACCCCGCAGTCCCTGCATCAGATTGGAATTCTGGGCTAGGGTCTCAATGCCTCATGGAATGAAAACATTGCTGTGGGTGGTTAAGGATGCATGTCATCAGCTTCTCATGTCTGTGGCTCAGAACCAGCGATGTCGTATAGTATGCTTGTCTAAGCCCCTTTGTTTTCACGCAGCACTGCTGAGTATCCCTGGCGTAACCCTTACCCACCATGCCCTGTGCAATTTTAGCATAGAGATCAGTGTTTATTTTGCTGCTTCAGAGCTGAGCCTACACTCTCTTCCCCATGCACATCAATCAGATCCATTGCCTCCTGAACTTTCCATGCCAGAGGCTTTTGTGACTCTGGGCAAGCATGCTCAGCTGTGCTGGTGAGCTCTCCATGCTGGTCCAATGGGAAATGAACATTCAAAAGTTCCCTGGGGATTTTCCTGCTTACCTGGCTGAAGAGCATTGGAGTTCAAAGTGCTCACTCTGGAGCACTCTGGGTCATCACCTGGAGGCCAGTAACTCCAGATTACAATACAAAGTGTTTACACTGCCCTTCATTTGAGGCATGACTGTCATCTCAAGCTTTATTCCATATTTTTAGGTGGAGTACAGGGGTCGACTTTAAAAAGCCCTTTAGATCAATGGGAGGAACTGGACATTACAAATTCAGCCTAATGCTGAATACGTCAACCTACGCTCATAATGTAGACTGGCTCTGACACAGAACTTAGAGGACAGTCTTCATCTTTGGACTGTGAGAATAAAAGGAAACTAAGATAATATTTCCCATGAGATAAGGAAGACTATGGTGTTCTGATTCTCCCAAACATGCTTGACATTAACGCCTTCAGTCATTAGAACCTGCATCTCTATTTTTGTATTACACTTAATGGTAGGCAAGAGGTCATAGAATACTTTCCTGTTACTATACAAATCTGTTTGAATGCAAAAGCCTCTTCTCATTTGTGTCTTACATAAGCACGTAATTTACTTTCTCAGAGGGGAGCCGTGTTAGTCTGTAACTTTAAAAACAACGAGTAGTCCTCTGGCACCTTAGAGACTAACACAAATATATTTAGTATCATGAGTTTCATGGGCAAGACCTATTTCATAACATGATGGGGTGATTTACTTTGCGGTTGAATAGATATTTGCATAATATTTATCTTTATCTGTTCTCTCTTTCTATGCAGTTTTATGGCCCATATGATATAATATTTCAATGTGCCTTAGCATTAAAACCAAAACTAATAATAATACTTACTAACTCTTTCTTTCTTCCTAGCCTTTGTTAGAAGAAATAGTTTGAGTCTGATGAGGAGTAAAAGAAATTTTGTCTTGCCTCATTGTTTTACTATTATTTATAATTATTATTGTAGGCCTCATGTAATTCCCATTAGAGTTAATGGTAACCTTTACTTTGCTTTTAATGGGAATTAGATCAAGCCTTTATACCTATGTCACTAAAGTCCAAAATGCTCTTGATGCCATACCATTATATAGGAAGGCACAGTTCCTCCCTCACATAGCTTATACCCCCATGGTACTAATCCTTCAAAGGCTTACACATAGACTAAATTTACATACATAAGTATTCCCATCGAATTCACGGGGATTATACATGTGTAAAGTTAAGCACATGCACAAATCTTTGTAGGATCAGAGTCTTAAAAAAAAAAAAACCCCAGAAAAAACAGATCAAGAGTGGGAAAAATGAGCCACATTCTGATTGAGACTAATGGGCACCCAGCTGCTCAGTCATATGGTATGGTTTTGATTTTAATTAAGCAAAATGCATATGTGACGATGAATTGTCACGTTTGGTACTCAGCTCTTCCTACCTCCATGTTGGTGCCATCCTCATTTTTATTACCAAATGCAGCCTTGTTTGGTGCTTTAACCTGGACTTTAAAAAAAAATTATGTTTCATTATAATTTCTCATACATTTTTTTTAAAAAGATGTAAACCTTCATTTTTTTTAAACTACATCTAAGCCTAATCTCTGAGATTTTAAACTTATTTTTGTCTCCCTTTTTACCTTTAACTCATTGCCTCACATTATTATTATTGTTTATATTTTAACAGCTCTTTTAATTTGTTTCATTTTAACAAAACCACTAAAGAGAGGGATTATATTTTAGGACTGGTCTGTGGTTTTGCCATGTAGGGGTATGTTTGGCAGCAAAACTTAAAACCAGGAAGGAGAATAAAGTGAAGGGAAGACAGAGAAGATGAAAGCAGTATGGCTCCATCCTGGCAATGGTTTTAATAAGTCTGAGTTGCTGGAGGGTTGTCTGACTCATGCACTTCTCTGTGCTCCACCATTGTGTTACTTCTCTATGGTGCCTCTTGTTAAGCACTAATGTGCTAGAGAAAATGAGCTAGGACCTCACTTGGTGTACATCAGACATCTTCACTGACTTCAAATAAGGCAATGCCAATTTATGCCTACTGAGAACCTGACCTATATTAAAGATAGTTTCACTGAAGCAAGTTCTTTTAGGCTACAACCACACTGTATATGAGGAGTGGCTGCATATGTAGGGCATATGTAGCTACACACCAGCATGGAATGCAGATTGTGTCCACGCTGCTGTGTGTAGCTATGTGTGTCAATGAAAGACTCTGGCAGTGGAGAGGCAGAGGGGGAAAGGCTCTGGCAACAGAGCCTTTCATTGCCGTGAAGGTAGGCTCTGGTATGGAAGGAACTACTGAATCATTTCCCCTCTACCTCCTCCCTGACAGCCTTTTCCCATTGCTGGAGTGTTTCTAGCAGAGAGAGAGATTCTGGCAGAAAGACACTAACAATAGCAGAGTGGACAGGAAGTATTGTTTTTGCAAGAGAGAGCCATATAGGGTATATAGGCACAGGCTTCAAATGTGTTTTTACCCAATTTGCCATCTACACTGATATATTTACCTGGATAAGGCCAGTGTATGTCCTCTACATGCCACCAGAAGAAGAGTGAGGTATAGACCTACCTTTAAAATGAACAAGGAGAGAGGAAACTCTGTGCTGGAAATTCACAATTGTATGTCCATATTCTCAAACAATTGCTCCCAGGCAAAGCCCCATTGATGGAGTCTGTGGCGTTTTGTTCAGGAAAACACAAAGGAGCTTCAAACACAAGATTCAGACTAGGATTTGGATTCTGAACATCCCAACATTTAACATTAGGATGCAGGGATTTTGTTCAGTCTATAATAAGAAAAGGAATGGCTGAAAAATACCACAGGTGGAACCTCCCAGGTCTAGAACTCTCTGATCCTGCAACATCTGTGGTCTCCCTGATCCTGCAACATCCTCTGGACCACAGATGTTGGAGGATCAGAGAGTTCTAGACCTGGGAGGTTCCACCTGAGGTTCCACCTGTGGATGTTGCAGAACCAGAGCACTAACCACTGAGGTTGCCTAGAGCTGGGAGCCCGCCAGGCCAGTGGTCTGGGGGCAGGACCAGTGTCTGGGGCAGGCAGCCCCTCCAGCCAGGGGTGCAGAGCCCTGCTGCAGCTGGAGCAAAGCCCTGCTGGCCAGAGTGAGGCCAACGCAAAGAGAAGCCCCTCCAGCTGGGGGCGCCAGAGTGGGGCCAGCAGCCAGGGGCAGGGAGTCATGTCAGCCACAGGCACAGAATCCTGATGTGGCTGGTGTGAGGCTGGCCGGAGAGAACGCCGGCCATGGCAGAGAGCCCCACCAGTGGCCAGGAGAGGAGCCTGGAGGGGGCAGGGAGCCCTGCTAGCCAGAGTGGGACCAGTGGTCCATACAGGAGCCCCATGAGGGGTAGCAGATCCCAGCGTGCTGGGGGTAGCGCAGAGGCTGGGGCCACAGCCAGAGGAGCAGTAGTCTAGATGTACCCAGAGTGGATGTTGCTGGCAAAAAGGCATTACTGGGGAGTTGGTGGGATGCAGTGATTCCAGGTGTCCCCTGAACAGCCTCTGCCAATGGGGACCACATGACTGCCTTGTGGTCGAAAACCTGTGGGAAGACAATGACAGTACCAACCTCTGGGAGCAATGAAGGGACATCATCATACAACGTCCCTCCAGAAATGTAGGGAACTAACATGCTGTTTGCTGTCATTGCACTGTTCGCTCTGCTGGTCATTGCACTGTTCGCTCTGCTGTTCTACCCTCCCACACCTGCAAAGGGGAAGGGGCCTGGAGCCAAGGTTCCAGCCCAGCCTCAGTATCTACACTGAAAATGTATAGCCCTGCAGCCCAACCCCTACTAGCCTGAGTCAGCTGTCAGGGGGCAGCCATGGGTGTTTTGGTGCATTGTAGACATACGCTCAGAGCTCAAGGGTACACAGATCAGTTGTGTTCAGACTTTTAGTGTTGGGTTGTTTCAGGCCTGTTTTTATACAAAACATCCTCCTGAGCTGCTGTTTTTACTTTACTCACTTGTTCTACAGCTCTCATTCTTCCCCCACTTTAAATTTCTCTATTCAGTTCATTGCTTTTGGAGAGCAGGATTCAAGATATACTGTCCTTGAGCAGACAGGGATGGGGTTTTGTTTGGGGTTTTTTGCGTGGCTACCAAAAGTCATATAATAAATCTGCAGACTAGGCTGTGTCTAGACAGGCAAGTTTTTCCGCAAAAAGCAGCCGCTTCTGCGGAA
Organism: Pelochelys cantorii; assembly: GCA_032595735.1. Taxonomy (NCBI): domain Eukaryota; kingdom Metazoa; phylum Chordata; order Testudines; family Trionychidae; genus Pelochelys; species Pelochelys cantorii. The sequence continues at coordinate 107,305,048 of CM064327.1, forward strand.
AAACTTGCCAGCTGTCTACACTGGCCACTTGAATTTGCGCAAGAACACTGACGATCTAATGTATGATCATCAGTGTTCTTGCGCAAATACTATGATGCTTCCGTTCGGGAAAAAGCCCTCTTGCGCAAATGTATTTGCGCAAGAGGGCCAGTGTAGACAGAGGAGGACTGTTTTGCACAAAAAAGCCCCGATGGCGAAAATGGTGATCGGGGCTTTCTTATGCAAAACCGCGTCTAGAGTGACACGGACGCTTTTCCACAAAAAGTGTTTTTGCGCAAAAGCGTCCGTGCCAATCTAGATGCTCTTTTCCGCAAATGCTTTTAACGGAAAAACTTTTCCGTTAAAAGCATTTGCGGAAAATCATGCCAGTCTAGACGCAGCAAGTGTGTTTATGCAGACTGGAGTAATGAAGTTATCAAGTCAGTGTCATAGTTCAGTATGTTAATCTTTTGGGGGAAGAAAAAGAAAGGTAGCAAACATCTCCAGCAGCCCCTCGTTCACCTGTTTGTGCGTTATTCTGCCCTGTGGTGCTCTGCTGAAGCAAGTCAGGGGGAGGGGAGCACTGAAGGTGAATATGATTGGGGCTGGAGAGTTTTCAAACTTGCAGTGCTCCAAGATTATTTAGATTTGGCACACAGCCCTGTTCGTGCATTACTTAAGAGATCTGATCTGCATGAGCACCACAAAAGGTCCTAAACACATCTTCCACACTTGGACACCTTGTTGCATAAGAGCTCAACTGTATATCATTTCTATGGTGATTTCGGAGTGCCTCCCACTGAGAGCCAAAAGGAGAGAGTATTTCATTATGCTGTTTCTATTTGTCACCTCCCCTGCACAAGAGAAACTGCTCCTGATTCAGCAGAGATTTAAAAAACTACAGAGTAGCAAGCCAGCAAAGCTAGTTTCATAATTATTCCCTAATTAATTCAGCTCTGAAGTCTCCCAAGGTATGTCTACTTAACCAGAGGCATGGAAGCTTTGTAGGTAACCCTTCCCTTAGTACTCAAGCTTGACACAGTCTAACTTTCTTGCATAACTACCTTTATGAGGCATTGAGCCCAGTGAGAAGCGCAGTACGCCAGTGGCTCTCAACCTTTCCCGTCTGCTGTACCCCATTCAAGCATCTGATTTGTATTTTTCTGTCAGATTTTGTAAGCAAGGAGTTTAAGTGATGTGAAACTTGGGATAGGCAAGACAAGTGTCAGAGCACATTATTGCTGAAAATTTGCTGGCTTTTTCAACCATATAGTTATAATATAGATCAATTTGAATATAAATATTGCACTTACATTTCAGTGTGCAGCATACAGAGCAGTATTAAAAAGTTGTATGAAATTTTAGATTGCACTGACTTTGCTGGAGATTTTTATGTAGCCAGTTGTAAAACTAGGCAAATATCTAGATGAGTTGATGCCATTTCCAAAGAGAAGTAAATAAACAGCTAGCTGTATTGATACCACAAGTTCCAGCTCTTTGTGGGATGGATGTCCATCTTTTATGCAACCACTTCCTTTTCAAATGCCTCTGCACATCTTCTGAAAGCACCTAACTGCTACATTGACCCAGATGAACACTGGAGTGGGAGAAGACACTGAGACAGGTTTTTGTTTTGTAAAGTGAGACCCCAGAAGGAAGCAAGTTGCTCAGCTGTGTGAGAATACCAAGGTAAACATGGCAGAAAGCACACTCCTGTATGATTGCAAGCAAAGGTTAAAAGAGCTGTAAAACGCAGTGCCACTGAGAAACCCACCAACAGGGGGTGGAAGGACAAAGGGGCAACTGTCCTAGGGCCCAGTGATTCAAAAGGGCTCAGAGCTCTAGGGCCTTTAAATCACTGCCAGAGCCCTGTGTGGCACTGAGAGTAGGAGGGGGTATGCCACAGTCCAGGTGGTGCTAAGGACTGGCTGCCTCTGGCCTCACCCTTTGGGAGCATAGAGCAGGCTCCGCCCCCACCTTTCCCAGGGGTCCATCAAGCCTGTCAGCTGCCCTGCCCTTAGGAGAAGGAGAGGTGCATCTGAGAGCCACCCAAGCTGAGGCAGTGCCTAAAGAGAGAACTGCAGGTTGCTTCCTCCCTGTGTCTAAGGCTGTAATTCAGTCAAGTCAATGGCAAAACTCTCACTGACTTTTCTATGGCCAGGATTTCACCCCAGGTTTCATCTTCAGCTCTTAGATTCTTTGTTTTATAAAAGACTAGTTTAAACTGCAGTTGTAACATTTTTTTCCAGTCCGCTCATGCAGAGTTCGCTGTTGTTTTGACTCTGCCTCGGATAATCTTTCAGTATCTGAAATGACCAGTCTAACACCATCTTTGTATCCTCTATTGGGGTGATATTGCTTTACATCTAAAACATCATGTCACACAACTTTTTGATTAACATTATGAGTGTTTCTTGTTTGGGGCATGCTCGTCTTACAGCAGGCAGGCACATCCTGGGGATTGGGGGGGGAGGGGGAGGGAGGAACATGCCCTACTCCTCTGGAGTTCAAGCCAGAATTGCTGAAGTACTAGCAGAGAAGCTGGCCTCATGTTCATGCAGCCTAACACATACAGCAGCCTTATCCGTCCAGTTGGAATGACCATTGCTTTGGATTTAAAAAACAAATAGAATAAGTCTCCATTGGAGAGCACACTGAGAGCAGGGCTACACTTAAAATGCTGCAGCTGCATCAGTAAAGGAAACAAGAAGAACCAGCTCTTTGGGGACGGGAGGCAGCATGTCAGTGAAATAACCCTGAAGGAATTCCCTTCCCACATTAGACTAAAGAGAGTCAAATGTTTTTACTCAGGCTTTTCTTTTGTTGCAAGAGTTTATTTGGTTGACTTTAATCAAGTACTTGGAGGGCAGGAGCAAAACGATGTATTATACATTGTGAACACGCACTTAGCAGTTTAGAGTAACCACATGAAATAATGAATAAAACACCAAGTCACGGGATTCAGAAAACTGAGACCTTTGGTTCAGGTCACTTGCAAATTAGAAGTTATGTCATTTGGGCTCCTGCATGTGGGAGCCCAGTGGAAAAAATTACCACCTCTCCCTCTGCTGTAGTCGCCGTGGATCAGATGTTCCACTCCCTGTAATGGAAAGGGAACCAACTAAGCTAGAACAAGGGCAGCAAGCAAGGAATGCACAGCTTCTGATGTATGGTCCCCTTCTCTCCGGAAGCCAGCAGAAGTCTCTCCAAGCAAGCTCTATGGAACTGGGGCTCTGTTTTTGGGAGAAGTAGGCCAAGGAGCAGAGGAGTTTATTTGCTTGGGTTTTATACAGCTGGAAGAACTGTGCAGTCAGCTATAGGATACATTTTAAGTATTCATATTCCAGATCTGAGCAAAGCCAGGAGATTTCCTTTCATTTTGACTATAAAGTCAAAAAATCCAAATGATCCTGGAGCAGAGGTTTTCATTTCCTAATGTGGGAATGGAGCTGCAGCCTAAATTGCCCCACGTTATGGGGCAGTTAAGCTCTCCAGCTAACCAGAAACTCTGGCCCTTCTAACAGCCAAAGTATAGCAAGTAAGACAAGGGTACCTCTGACCCAGGCTCGCTACCAAGAGTTTAAATGAACTCCCTTCCTGCTGCAGTAGAGAAAGAAGATAAAAGGGTTTCAACCTAGCCTAGCTGCTTACCCTCTGAGCCCACTTTCCCTACCTACCTAAGGTTCCTTTCTTCATCTAAATGTATTTCTCTATTGCCTGGGTTCCAAAATAGAGCTGATTTGAAATTGAATGTTTTTCATTAAAAAAAGAGACATGTTAAAGCACATATTTCCCCTTTTTCATCTAACTCTATTCTGAAACAAAGTCCAAAAATAAACCACATTCCCTTGCTGGGATTTTTCCTTCTCTTTTGTCCCTACAAACCCCCCTAGCCATAGCCCTTTGTGCTGCCACCTCGCCTGCAAATCCTGATCTCTCACCCATCTGCACCACAGGGTGTAAATTCCCTGTGTAAGGCCTAGAACTCCTAAACTTCCCTAGGAACTAACTTTTCAGGATGCCCTGACACACCAATGCAGTACAGTAAGATACTAGGCCAAGCTTTAAAAGGCCAACACACCCTTGTTACAGGCCTGTGCACCCAACCTTTTTCATATATTTTATGTGAGCAACATAAAAATTCACAAAATTGTATAGCTCACTAATCAACCAGTTCTTAAAGCTTTCCTGAAGTCTGGTGTTTTGATACTCATATGGATGTCAGCGAGGTGAGATGGCCAAATCATAGTATGTCTGCAAAGAGAGACACACTGCTGTTATTTATAGTATATGAATTCCCCATCAAGAATGAGTTTTCTTTAAGGATTACATGACAGTGTTATAGAAAATGCAATCTTCTGCACAACGTGAAAATAGCAAATACTTTTTTCTAAGAGGTGTCACTTAATCCCTGTCCAGAAAAAAAATAATCTGAAGTGTCAATTTTAGACAGCAAAGTTATAATGTTTTTCACCTTGAAGATAAAAATAAAGGAGCATCTCTAAGGACAGAAGTAAAAATAGGACTTTTATTTCTCAGATCAGCTACATGTCTATAATAAATCACATTTGCTTACTTAAAAAAAAAAAAGCCCATCAAAACTCAACGTAGGAAAGGAAAGTCAGAATGGGGGTAGGAGGTCCCTTCCTTGTCCTATGTCAACGACAATAATAAAAATATACTGCTGTAGGCCTAATTTTTGCTTTTAATTACAACTGTGCAACACCACTACTACAAATTATACTCTGTTGTACCCATTGCATTCACTTGGACTGTATAGGTATATTGTCTTCAGTGGGGTTATGCAAGTAAATGGGGATAGAATTTGGTCCTGTGATAGTTAACAATGCTGTTCATGTGTGAGATGTAGACCTAGTATTTTCTATGGATTTTAATTTTTTTTTTTTTATATTCACCAATTTTTTTCCCAGTTGATTTCAGTTTTTCAAAACCCAGAGTGTTTTGGAATTGAGGCTTTTTAAAAAAAATATAAACTACAAAAAAAAAATCCTACAAGACTGTTTGCCCCAGTCAGAAGGAATAAAATGCACCTCATTTTTTCACAGCAATTTCCTCTGCAGTGCTAACAGAATTCGAAGTATAAGCAAAGCTGACAGCAGTACCAATCGTTAAGGTTTCCTAATCCTTTGCACAGGAGTTCTCTTCTACCTCCAGCACAGAGCTGTGCCTGCTGCCTCCGTATCCTCTTGGGGTGGTCTCAGGAAGCTATCCATGACCTACCTTAATGTGGACACTTCATAACTTCTGAGTCCTCAGCTTTCCCACTTCAAGAATGTGTGTGTGTGTGTGTGTGTGTGTGTGTGTGTGTGTGTGTGTGTGTGTGTGTTGCCTCTTGTCACTAAAATAAGAGGCTGTAGTGCTGAGGACAGGTAAATGCAACAAATGTGCTCCCTGTTTCCCACCATTAGCATTCCCAAGTCCTGTCAGGTTTCACAGGGAGGGGAAAAGACTTGGACATTCCATTGATTATGCAAGTTTACTTCACCAGGATGAACAGCTTGTATGGCAAACCCACTGTGTGGATGGTGGGAGAGACTTGTACAGTCCTCACTACAGAAACATGTAAAAGTGAGTGTGTGCTGGTGTCAGAACACAAGTGTGTGTCTGTGTGAATAACCTTTCAGAATCTGGCATGTATCTGGCTGTACTATAGGAGATCTGAGTTAAATGGCACAATCAGATGGCAGGACTCCCTCATTTGGGACTCTTTTTACTGTAAACAGACCTCATGGCAAACTTAGTACCAAGTGCTTTACTTACAGTGTGACTATAACAGAAGGTACCCACAGTTATATTCTCCTAGGAACAGGGAGGATGGACTTACCTCCCAGAGATCCAAAGCTTCATTGATCTTTCCCTCTAGACTTCTTTCCCTCTTCCTGTCCTCAACTGATGGGCTGAGCTGAGCTACCTTGTTAACTGGTTAATCACTTAATACTTACACAATTACCTCATTGATTTACCTCATGGGAGGATGCTTTCAAAGCACACAAAGTGATAAGTGAGCCTAAAGCTACTCGCACTGTCACAGGCACACACAACTGAAATTACATAGCCAGGTGCAGGTAAGGTCCTCCCTTGACACATATTGGTTGAAGTGCTGTACATAAACATAAAAATAGTTTAGTGAATCTTAACCAGGAACCACAGTACAGAAGTTGCAGCTCCAGGAGAGTGGGTATAAAGGTGGCTTTAAATCAGTTGTTGTGCTAATGTATAGCAACCTCCCATGGACTCTATGGCTGCATCTAGACTGGCATGATTTTGCACAAATACTTTTAACGGAAAAGTTTTTCCGTTAAAAGTATTTGCGCAAGAGAGCGTCTACACTGGCATGTGCCTTCGCGCAAAAGATTTGTTTTTGCGCAAAAGCATCCGTGCCAGTGTAGACGCTCTCTTGTGCAAGAAAGCTCCGATGGCCATTTTAGCCATCGGGCTTTCTTGCGCAAGAAATTAACGTTGCTGTCTACACTGGCCTCTTGCGCAAGAATACTTGCACAAGAGGACTTATCCCTGAGCGGGAGCGTCAGAATATTTGCGCAAGAAGCACTGATTTTGTACATTACAACGTTTCTCCACTGTACTTGGAGTAGCCCAGAATCATCCATGGAACTTTTGATATGTTCCCTTCCCAACATATCCCCTGCAGTCCTATGCTCTGCTTGCATAGGGAATTCTTGCAGCATGGTCCCTACTTCTGTACACCAATGCATCAATGTACAGGTTAGGAAAGGGAACTTGTCTCTTTTGGCTATAGAGTTCATTGTATTAAAGTCCTACTGCTTTTTATAATTCTGTGGAGGACTCTGTGGTCATGCACATATTTTTGTTTAGTTTAATTTCTGTTAAAGAAGCCAAGATTCAAGAGCTACATCTGAGCCTGCCTCATTTATCCATAGTCCCTTATCCACATCCCCACCATGCCTATTAAATACCACAGATGTGCTTAAACTGTTGCCATAATTTTTTTTTTACTGAATATTCACAGAACCAGTTTTAAAAATACAGCTGAGTAAAACAAAGTGAGCCAAATGTCCGTTCACTATATCTTTAATGTTGCATTTTATGACATTAGAAGGAGGTGGGGAAACAAAGAAGTAAGCCGCAGAGACAGAAAATAAATATAGATTGTATGAACATATGCACAGAGCGCAGCAAATTGCATTTGTAAAACTTTTAAATGCTGAATCATAAACAAAATTTACAAAAGGATTTCTAATTTCTTTACACATCAACCTTCTTTTAAACATAAAAATAGTTTAGTGAATCTTACAAAGATCAAAGCCTTTTGCCCTTCACCAGGTGAAGGATGGTGAAGAAAGAGCATTAATTGTGGGGGAGGGGGAATGCAACTTCAAACAGGTACCAAAAAGCAATATCTAGTCATCTTCGGTGAAATTCAGTCAAGTGGCAGAAAGCCAGCAAAAGGCCAACACATCCTAAGGCTTCAGTGGAAGCTACTGTTGGCCCTTTGCACAGGGGTAAATTTTATTCCTGATTTCTGAAACACGACGACTCCTCTCTAACATACAGTTTATCAAATACAACAGTTCAGTGCCCCATTTCCTGCCCTTATCCAACAGATTTAAGATGTTTTCATGTAAATAATGACGCATATGAAAATAAGGTGTTGTGCCTTATGTTCCAATATGAGACCTCACTCCTGCAAAGAGTTTTGCACAATTAATTTTACTCATTGTGAACAGCCTCCATCAGTGATACTTTTCACTGGGTTAAACTAAGTACATGCATAAATCACTGTAGGCTTGGGACACATGACTGGTATCAATTCACATTACTGGGAGAGCTACTTCCTCTTTATTTGTATATTTAATTAATCATTTAAAATAAAATCTTTATTTTTTTAAAAAAAGATACCTAATACTATATGGCATCTTGGGAACAATTCTCACAGTATAAATGCCATGCTTAGTAATTGTGATGCTAATAACTGCTTTGGATGCTATGTTTTTTCTTTCTAATGTATTCTTGTAAAAATAGAATGCTTGAACAAATATTCACATTTCAAATAATTTACTCTGCTTATTCTTTTTTCACATCAAACAGGCCAGTAGTCCTCAATAGAATTCAAAGTTAAGTGCCCCAATATTTTGCTTTTAACTTGTTTTTTTTTTTCCATAAGGAAGGAGCTGAGAGAGTTGCCTTCAGTTTTTACGCAGTACCCCCTACTGAAATCTACTTCAAAACTGGAGGCACTGCATGAGCCGACAATATCACCAACAATTAAGTTTTGTTGTCAAGAAAGTGAATTTGTCTAACTATTGAATCCAGCGACGTTGGTTTGCTGCACACCGACTTTGGAGAATACAGCAAAACATATTCGCATGCTACTTTTTTTTTATTGACTGTTCCTAAAAATGTGTAGAGTCAGCTGTAGCACAATCCTGGGATTCAACTTTACTATTAAATGTACCCAAGTTAAAGACCATTTACACAGAAAATAAAAAAGTTTTCCCATGTTGACCAATTACAATAAATGACTTACTGTATGATATATGTATGAAATTATGATGAGTGTGTTTTTGGAATCAGACCTTTCGTTTGTGAGCATCGTGAATAACTGAGCTCTATGCAGGGCCACCTTTGGGATGGAGGAGCAGTTGCTCTGCGACCCAGCAATTTCAAAGGGCCTGGGACTCCAAGTTGCCATTACCGCTACAGCATCTAGAGCCCGGGGGCCCTTTAAATCACTATCAGAGCCCTACACAGCACAGTCCAGACAGTACTGAGAGTTGACAGGGAGAGGGTAACCCCAAGCCCCGCCCCTTCTGTCCAAGGTTTTGCCCCTTCTAGGGGCCCAGAGCTGCCTACCCACATTTCCCAGAACCCAGCAAAGTCTGTTGCCAGCCCTGGCTCAATGCCATAACTCAGTAAATCTTTGAGGCCTCAGTTCAGCCATATATCCCTATTCAGTAAAGCACCTGAGCATGTGCCTAAGGGCATGTCTACACTAGGAAATTATTTCAAAGAAAGTTATTTCATTTCAAAATAATAACGCCCGAAATAACAATTTTGAAACAGTGCTATTCCTCATGACAAGCAGAGTTATTTCAAAATCAAAAGCCCATTATTTTAAAATAATGGGCTTGGTAGTGTGGACAATCTTCTTGTTATTTCAAAATAAGGGATAACTCCCTAGCATAGACCAGGACTTTATGATTTGCTGATCGGGCACTAGAATTATTTAAAAATTAGATGTATAGTGAAGTTTTCCAAAATCCTAGCAGCAAGTTTATCTATCCATCAGTATTTGGAATGGTGTGAGAGTTGGCACTTCCAAGAGAGGTATTTTGATGTCTGTCATAAGCTACTTTTTAAAATTATTATAAAACACCAAATTAAAGTATAGTATGGAGCTACTTGTGAGTAATGTCACTTCTGTTTGTGTGACTGTATGCAGGATCAGATTTCAAATTCCTGTAAGTGTATCAGAACTCCAGATACATTTAGGCTATGTCTACACTGCACTGCTCTTCCAGAAAAAGCTACAAAAATTGCGAACTGCAATTTGCATAGCTTTTTCCGCTTCTTTTTTCGGAAGAGGCTTTTCTGACATTTGGCCGTCTACATTGGGCCAAATGTCAGGAAAAAACCCTTTTGCAGTACATCCCTTCTTCCTCATAAAACGAGGTTACAGGGATGCCAAAAAAGCACATCTGCTCTTCCGAAAAAAATTTGGAAGAGCAGACACATTCCCTGGATGCAGCATAGTTTTTCCGGGATACCTCTGCAGTGTAGACATAACCTTATAGGGATTGGAATCCTGGGATGGTCAGTTGTGAAATGTAATCAAGTTTGGATGTATTTAACATGAATATCTCTCTAGACTTTTTTTTCCCTCCATTATAATCCCCCAGGACTAAAGACAACTGTCTCTTATCTGAAACTCATAAGCATCAGGGGCTTCTATCCCTCATACCTCTACAAGAGCCATTAGTCTACGCATTCCATTAGCAAATTTTAAGTATTAATGAGTCACAAAATAAACCAAGTTTGAAATTTCTAGCTTCAATGAGTACCTGAATTTAAAAATCTCTTTATAACATAGGATAAAATGCTAGAGGTTTTCATCCTCATGTAACTAAACCGCTCCACTTATTTTGTTTTAAAATATCTGGCCTCAAACAAAGTGTGAAAAAATATCATCTTTAAAAGAATCTGCATGAAAAAGATAAGAGCAATGGAAAAGGAAGTAACTCAAGTGTAACAAAAGCAGTAGGCACTACAGGCACTCGTTGATACCCAGATATGTCAGACAAATGTTGATTTTGTTATCACCACTTCTTTTTGACAATTGAGAGGTGAAACTGATCTTTGCTAATTTACATATTTTCACATAAAATAAGATGATGTCATTTAACATTCATTTTAATGTAACTGTGTAAACATTATGTACAACTTTAGATTTTCTTTGGACTTATTTTATATTATGTTACTGGACAAACAGCAGTATTGTAGGACTTGACTTATCTTGAAAGCACTGTACTAACATTAACTACTATTAATCCTTATCCCCTTCTCTGAGGTAAGTAAATAATGCACCATTAAAAATAATCCGTTACTGCAGCATTGACTAAAGATCTTTTCAAGTTTATAGATACCTCAGAGAAGCAGTCATACCATAAGCATGGTAAATATTGACCATTTAATGGTGCTTATTGTAGGCAGGCATAATCCTCATTTTATAATTGGGACCTGAGAGACATAAGGGCAGATTATCATCTGGTGTATTTTGCATAGCTCCATTGACTGCAATGAAACTATGAAAATTTACATCAGCTGAAGATAGAGCCCACTGAGGTTAAGAGTCAATTTTCTGAAAGTGGCCTCTAATTTTTGGTACCATTCTTTAGATGTCAACAGCCTAATTTCAGAGATTCTGAGCAACCAAAATTTAAACACAACACCTTTGAAATTAGGTACCAGGGCCAATGTTCACTCTAATTTTTTCCCATTCATGTGTAGGAAAAGTTTTGTTATGTGCACAGAGGCATGTGCGAATGTCACCACCAGGAGAAATACATGCTGCTGGCTGTGGGCACTCTGCTAATCAGGTAGGCAGCATTTGAATTTCTCCTAGGTGGCCGCCCAAGTGCTCAGTTGACAGAGAACACTAGCCAAGGCCTACGTTCTGAGGAGTGACAAATAATTTTAGCTGACCAGCTACAGTGATGACTTCCCCAAGGCCACAAAACAAATCAGTGTTAGCGCTGGGATTGGAAAGGAGAAAAGTTCAGCTCATCAGTCCTAGGCTCAGTCTGCTAATCCTTAATGCCTCGGAGTATGCTAGTCTCCGAGTAGTGTAGCTAGTCAGTACAACATCAAAAGAATTGGAGGGAGGGAGTGGACAGTAGATTGACAGTAATCATAGAAGTAAATTCTGGCACAGTCTGACTCAAATGTGGTTCTGACATCCAAAACTCATTGAAAAATTCTGGAGTTTTAAGAGGGTGGGTGGCATTACAAAAAAAAAAAATCAGAAGTAGCCCGAGTCCCAGGACTCTTTGGATCTTTGGCTGTACTGTTTTGCTTATACTGCATTTGCCACTAGTGTATGCTTGTTCATAAACAAACACTTAAAAACCTTCAGCTTAAAATTGCTTCTCTGGAATCCTAGAACAGACTCACTGTGGCCACTTGATTATCTCACCAGCAGTGGTGCAGATTAACTAAGCAACAGCTACACCCAGTAAAACAGTCCTAATGCTACCAGTACTTAAGCATTCATATAAAGTTAGCACTTGTGTTAATATCATCAGTGCACAAGCCAGCTCTACACTAAGAGATAGTAAACCTAAGATAAGTAATATGCAACTCCAGCTACGTGAATAGCATAGCTGGAGTCGATATACCTTAGGCTGAGTTTCTGCAGCATCCCCACTGTGGGAGGTCAATGGGAGAAACTCTCTTATCGACTTCCTTACTCGGTGGAGTACCGGAGTCAACGGGTGCTCCCTCAGCAGTCGACTTAGCAGGTCCTTACTTCACCCATTAAATTGAACCCTAGGAGACAGCCTGAGAGAGAGAGCTCTGCAGCTTCTATGTCTATACTGCGTGTGTTTTTTGGCAGAAGATATGCAAATAGAGTGCTCATTTGCATATCTCATGCTCTCATTTGCAAATCCTCTTCCGAGCCTTTTTGCAGAAGAGGTTTTTTGCGATAAAAAGCCCTGTGTAGACGGGGCCATTTATCAGAAAAAAAACCTTTTGAGCAAGAGACCTTATTCCTCAAAAAATGAGGTTTATAGGCTCTTGCGCAAATGGGTTTTTCCCGACAAATGGCCTCATCTACATAGGGCTTTTTATCGCAAAAACCTCTTCCGCAAAAAGGATCAGAAGAGGATATGCAACTGAGGGCAATATATTCAAATGAGCACTCCAAAAAAAGCCACCCAGTGTAGACGTAGCCTCAGTAAGTGGAGACAAACCCTTATGCTGTGCAGCCTCACAGAAACTCTGCTTTCTCAAACCAAGATGGGTTGATGCAGCACCCTTTTTAAGGAAAACCAGGCTGGGAAAGTTCATAGTTTCAACTTTAAAAATAGTTTTGAAATGCTGTTGTTGATTAATTATCCAGTGATCTTGCTTGTGAAATAAACTATCTTGATTCTAAAATAATGAACCTAAAGTAAAAGGATACTCTAGCAGCTGGTTTTTCAGTATTGTGGCACGTGGGTATTTAAACTAACCACATCTAGTACTCTGAATTAGCATCATAAAGGAAATCAAGCTTTAGATTCTGAATCATTTTTAAAAATCTAATGTTTGTTAAACAACCAGAGATTGCCATTAAATGTAGGTCATTTTATAACACTGGAAAGGGACAAAATTTGCATTCTGTTAATTTAATTCAGGAATACAATTACAGTCTGGACCTCACCTCACTGGTCTCGCACCGTTGTGACCTGACTGGTCCCGAACGAGGGGATTTGCCAGACTAGGGAAGGTCCCTCCCCTCGTGGCTGTGCTGCCATCGAGCTAGGGCTCCAGCCCGCCCCCAATGCTGCCTCAGCCCCCACAGGCTCTCCCTGTGCCCGCTGCTGCTGGAGCCAGAGTGCCACGGCCATAGCTGCGCAGCCAGGGCAGAGCTCCACAATCACCTGGCTCCGCAGCTGGAGCCAGAGCGGAGGGATGGGGATGGAGCTCTGTGGCCCAGGCCAAGCTCCTTGGCTTCCACTTGGGCTGGAGTTCCCCAGCTGCTGGAGCCAGAACGTGGCTGGAGCTCTGCGGCAGGGGATGGGTCCAGAGCTCCCTGGTTGCCACTGGAACCAGGGAGTTCCACTGGGGCCAGAACTTCCCACCATAGCATCCACCCCACCACACACACACACGCTCTGGGATCCCAGCTGAGTCACCGGTGCCCCACACAGCGCTTCTGTCCCACCACCAGACCTCCCTGGTTTTGGGCTCTGTGGTCCAGGAACATCCGTGGTTCGTGTCGGACCACGGATATTGCCAGACCAGGGAGTCATGGTTAAGGGAGGTACAACCTGTGCCAAAGTATATTGGGCAAAATTCTGCTCTTAGTTTCATCTGTATAACTCAGGGCAGAATTTGGCCGCTAGTTTGTAAGTGCAGTGTTATTGACAAAGCTTTCAAAATTAAGAAAAGGAATTGCCTCATTTGTTAGGAAACACTCTCAGGCTGTGTCTATACTGGCGCGATCTTGCGCCAGAGCTATGCAAATGAGGCTCAGCATGGAATATCGCCGCGCCTCATTTGCATAACTAACGAGCCGCAATTTTTGCAGAAGAGGCTCTTGCGCAAGACGGAGCTGTCTACACTGCCCCGTCTTGCGCAAGAAAAACCCTCTTGCGCAAAGCCGTTATGCTGATTATTTTCAGGCATAACTGCTTTGCGCAAGAGGGTTTTTCTTGCGCAAGACGGGGCAGTGTAGACAGCTCTGTCTTGCGCAAGAGCCTCTTCTGCAAAAATGGCGGCTCGTTAGTTATGCAAATGAGGCTCGGCGATATTCCATGCTGAGCCTCATTTGCATAGCTCTGGTGCAAGATCGCGATAGTCTAGACACAGCCTCAGCGTATACAGGAAAGGAAGAATTGTCCCAACCCCACTGCATGAACAATTGTTTGACCAGAATGAACATATGCAAAATATGAAAAAAACACCATAAGGTTTAATAGGCGAGAGATATTGAATATCACAGCATTGGTTGTGATTAAAAAGACTTTACAGCTCTCCAATTTATTCTCGGGAGCTTGTTCAAGTGAGTTTCTCTATTAGAAGTTCTTGGATAAACTATAAATGACAGTGGTGCTGTAAAAGCGTAGGCAGAAAAAATGTACAGCCTTTAGTTTTGCACTGTTTAATTTGTCATAAGTAACCTCCTCCCCCTGCAGCACCACCATTACCGCTTCTAAAGAAAACACATACATAAAATACTCTCGGCTTAACATGAATCACATTGGCTTGCATTGTACTCTATATTTAGAATGTATTGACTACCTTCCTGCTTCACTTAGATGCTCTGGATGGAGAATAAATAGTTACATCATCTACCTTCAGGTCATGATTGGTAACAAATTTATTCAACATTAATTTTTTTCCCCAAAGAGAAGCAGACACTATTATTTGTCCCTGATATCATAATCTGTAGAGCAGACTTCCTTAAATAAGATGTTTACCACAATTTCACCAACCAGGAGGAAGAAGTTGAATGAAAAGGTCACATTTACAGCTGCCAAGAAGGCAAGGTTCCTGAGGTTTAGCCAAACAAAATAAAATTGAAGTTCACTTTAGTTTTCTCTTTCAAGCCTGTGAGGGAGGGTAGGCTACAGGACTGGGTGCCTAATATTATTTCTGACTTTGCATCACTGAGTTTTCTTTAATTCCAACCCCTGTTGGTAAGGGATATACTACCGACTGTAGTGCAAACTCATGTAAGTCAAACATCAAATGCACAAACAGGAACCCAGAATACAAGTAAGAAATGGAGGTATAAACACCATGGATCAGAATTTTAGTTATTCCCATGCAAATCCAGATTGAAACCCACGAGCCTCAGAAGAGTTACTCTGAATTTACGTTGGTATAGCTGAGATCAGCTGACCCCTGCTTGCAGTGAAGTACCAAATTAAATGACATCTTTAAATTGTAAATTACATTAATTTTAAATTAACTACAAATAAATCATTAGGAACAGTGCTCTTTACCCTTTTGGGGAATAGAAGGAATAACTACCAATGATTACAGTTGCAATGATTCTAAAATAGATTAGTTGGTGGTTGGCTTGGCCACATCTCTAACCAGTAAAGAGTAATTTTTACAAGGTTCTTGTGGCTACCCTGTATAACCTGTTAAACTGTATTAAAAAATCCTCTGTTTATGTACACAAAATATTAAATATTAGGTACATATATACCACACATATGCATGCATGCTTTATTTGGTATACTGCATATTCTATGAGAGAATATGGCCTTCGATAAAACATTATATTAATTTCCACAAGTTTACATTATCCACGGTACCCACAAAAGGCAGAGGGAAATGGAGCCACAAGTAGGTAGAGCCCAAGAATGTAGCAGCCATTATATATATATCTATATATATATAGATATATATATAAACCTAACATTTCAAGGAAAATGTGTCATAATTGACTTGTAACATCACTTTTTCCATACAGCAAATACAAGACAATGATTGCCATTGAGGCATTGGCAAATGAGTTATTCTTTCCTATAAAGGGGAAAAAAAACTTTTATTGATTGCTACTGCTTCCACTGAGATCAGTCATAAAAATACCATTGACAATAAACAACATCTAGTTTGGCCCAATTTTTCATAGTAATGAATATCCAATTAAGATCAGAGTTTGCAATAGCTAAATGCCGGGTTTTATATTTGTGCTGTGAGATGTACATAGTATTTTCACAGCTCTTAGATAATATGCCTAAATATAATCTAAACATAGTTTATAGTGTGTAGTGTAGATCAGTAATGATGTACTCCAAAATGTAATGATGTACAAAAATAAATGGTGTGGTATGCGTGTGTGTTCACTGAAGTATAAGCCACACAATGATTTAATTACAAAATGATAATTACTAGAATCCATTCTTGGTAAATAGCCTCCTCATTCTCTCTCTGGTATTCTCCTTCCCCATATTACCTCTTTAACACAAAATGCTGAGGCCTATGTTGAAAGGAAGTTACGTAAATGTATGTATGTTATTTTTAATCAATCACAAGCCAGCAGATAATAGCATCACATTTCTTCTTTTACTTTATAATTAGCAGAATACCAAGAAGTGGGTTTGTTCATTGACCTGTACTCCCTCTGTGGGCTGCATGACTGGCTCTGAGGAAGCAGAACAACAACAATGCAGGATAAAAACATGGCCAAGTTCTGTAAGATCCCTCTTTCAACAAGAGTCTAACAATTTTAAAGGTGGATCATATTTGTGGTTGAATTACTTGACTGTGACCTTTTTAAAATTCAAAGTACACACACTACAATCCCCCAGTCAATTCCTGCACTGTCACTTGCAAGCAATCTTGTGGCCTGAAAACAATAGGCACTTATTCTCAAAGATAGCAAGGAGAGGGAGAATTATCTGGTAGGCATGGCACCAAATCCCAGTCTTTGTGCTCTCTCACATACATTACTATATATACTGAGGCAGAAACAGACAGACACGGAGTTTTAAGTTGGCGGTGGTTGGTGCTTTTTCTTTTTCCCCCTGCAGGATTTGCAGACACAGCAGATGATGCATGGTGATGCCACAAGAAGCAAGGGAGAAGTCACTAGTGCTAGGATACCCAGCCCCACCAGGATCCCCACAACCTGCAAAGTTTAAAGGGAGAAAAAAAAACCATTTTAACAAATAGGAAAATAAAGTGTGTGTGTGTGTGCGCGTGCACGCATGCGCGCACGCTCACACATGTGCAACAGTTAAGTGAAAGGTGAAATCTCCTTTCTCTTAATGTTTGTTTTTGCTCTCTTTGAGCTGGTTATCAGCATACCTGTGTTCTGTTCCACATTACTGAGGCTCGAGAATGGCCTAGTTTGTTTCTGCAGGGGCCTTTGTCATAATGTCTTAAGAAGATATCATTCTGAAAGATAAAAAAAAGACTACACTGAGCAGGTCACGTTAATGTGGGGAGATGCACAGGACAGGACCAGAAATATCCTGTTATTCAAAGTGCAGTAAAATTAACTGCTTCTGGCAGACAAGTTCACCTGCCTGTTACTTACTTTGAGAAATTAAATGGAAAACTTTAGATCTCTAAAACACACCATCTAAGATATTCCATATCCTTAATATTTATCTTCTGTACTTCTAACGTTTCTCTGTTTGCTAGTCAGTTCTTCCAGGGGCTTGATAGGCTGCTCTTTAAAATGGAAAGTCCCTGCTTTCCTTTTCTCCCCCAAGTAATAACTTTACCTCAACAAGACCAGGGACATTCAATTTCCAAACACCGCCCGCCCACAACAGTTCCCTGTAGCTTGAGCCCTGCTTTTTCCCATCCATTCTTCAATTTAATTTTATGGCTATACAAGCATCACCTAGCAGGAAACTTTGACTATCTGAAACTAGTGGGTTTGTAGGAGCTATATTCTAACTATGCAATGACTACACCTTGTCAAAGAAATCACTTTATTGGCTTATCTTTGACTCATAAAAACCAGCTAACCACCATCACAGCTTCACACGTTTAGACTCTAATAGAAACTTGACACCTCTCCAATTTTTCATAGTTTACACAATGATGGAGGACTGTATGTACTCAAGAAAAATTTGGAAAAAAAAAACCCAGCACCCATAAACAGCCTGGACAAAAAGTTGAGCACGCCCTGTTTAACATATAGAGAAAAGAAAAGAAGGAGGAAGTTTCATCATTACCAACTGTTCCAGAAACCCATTTACATTTATTTTATCTCAAATGCTGGTACAAAAAGTTCTTTTCCTCACCTCCCACCAGTATTACGACTGACAGTGCCAAACACTGATGTTATCATTGTGCACCAGCATGTTCTTTGTTTTCAACCTAATCCTGTGAGCAATTCAAAGTCACTGCAAGTTGAGAATATTTGATGTTTTGCTGGCAATGCTCGGCAACTTGCAGATTGGGGCACTTTTCATTATGACTCTGTTCCCCAAGTTCAGATTTTCTGTTTTCCCCCTCCACTTGAGCTCTTCTTTGTACCCCTAATGAGATGTGAACATGGAAATACTTTCATCCTCAAATTTACTAACTGGATCATTCTTTTCTGCTGATACAGCAGTAGAGACTAACTATGGAGCAGTGACAGCATTTAAATAAGCTCTGAATTGACTCCAATTTGAAACTGCAGTCTTTATCTGTTGCCACACTGAATTTGAACATTTTTTTGACAGGTTGGCATCCAATGACTTGTGGGGAGAGGGAAGGAAAGGAAAAAAACCTAAATTTGCTGTCCTTAACTCCCAAACCCTCTATCTTTAGCTGCAGTATTGGACAATCCATCTTCCCCAAGAACACTACCATCGTACAAAGTTATTTGGCTACAATCCATCTACATTTAGGAAAAGAAAGAAATCTCTTTGAAGCTCATTGGACGCAAAAGAAATTGTTAAGTTTTGGCCACTATGAGGATCCATTTAAATATAAAGATATTCACTCAAGGAAAGAGCCTTTTATTTTAACTTTAGCATAAAGGGACAGTACTAGAACCTACTGATTCCTGTTATGATATATGGAACTTATCCTCCCAAATCTCAACTAGCCTTGCTCTAAAGCCTTCATGACATGGCACTTACATCCAAGTTCTGCAGGCAGTACCAGCAAAATGTGTGTTTGCAGTTCTTACACATCATTTGAGCACAGCCTTCATTGCGTTCAATATAGATCTGGCACACTGGGCACTGCTTGATTGGAGCCTCTGGGTCAGTCCTGGTAAGTGTTCTAGAAGGGTAAGGAAATATATTAAAAGATGAAATTTCAGCTCTCACCCAACTCTGTGGTCTGGCATGCCCCATAAGTTTCCAGATGTTAGCTTCTTAATGTACTGGAAGTGTAAAATCTGGTTTTCAGTGGAATGCATTAAAACATACACCAAGAGGAGCCAGGAGGGAAGGGGAGGAAGCCTATTCAGCAGAGAGACAAATTAAACATTCTGTGCCACAAAGTTTTCATAATTATAAAGTAAACAGCCACAACAGCCCTGCATATAACATTAAAAGAATAACATGGAAAAGAATGTCTGTATTTTGTAAAGATGACTGTTCTGTGTGTAACTCAAAGTACTGGTCTTGCTTCTGCAGGCCCATTTTAACTTGAAGCAAAGTCAAAGATCCAGCTTAAAGATAAAAAATAATATGTAGCTCTCACAAGCAGTTCTTGTTTGATCACACACCCGCCTGCCCACTGAGCAGAAGGTTTAGTTTTTTTCTCTTTCAGCTCTTGCAAAAATATTCACAGTGGTGGAAACTCTTGAGTGCAGCAGAGAGTGTAAAGACTACACTGTGCATGCCACTGAATACCATTATTTCTGTGAGCACACATTAGCCAGAGACCTGGTATAAAGTAAACCCAGGAGTACTTACAGAATTCAGAGACATATAGCCATTTCCAAAATTCTGTAGCCTCACTAGAAAGCTGCATTAGAGCCACACCTGGTGCAATCATTTATATCTGTGCAAAGTGAGTGTAAATGGCTGCCAAATCAGTATTCCGCACACCAGTGGGAAAATTTTATACCTACTTTGCACAAGAGGTAGGCCTGGGCTATGTATAGTTTTTAAACCAGTTCACCTATTTTGATTGGGGAAAATACCAAAATAGTTACATTACTGTAACACCTAGTATAGACACAGTTATGCTGTTATAAAGATGCCTCGTGATAGGATAGCTTATTCCCTTTGTGGTGGGGTGTTCATGCCAACACTTGCCCTGAAGTGCTTGATGTAGGTTAAGAAGGGGGCCAGTTAACCAGACAGGCCATGGCAGAGGGGAATCAGATGGCTTAAGTCTGAATTGATTGAATAATAAGAGAGACCAGCTGAGGAGGAATGAGCTAGTGTGGGTTTTAGAGAGGCAGGAAGGTAGTACACAAGAAAGGGAACTAGGTTGCCCTTTCACCCAGGGAAGTGTGTTTGCAGGAGCTACAGAAACCAAGTAGCCTGTGATTACTACTGGGAAGGAGGGAGTTTTGGTGTTGGCAAGACCAGAGAAGGGGGAGCAGCCAGAAGGCTAGGAAAGGCTCTGGGAAGAAGCAGTAAGGTCTGAAATGGAAGAAACCTTAGCTACTGATTAGAAGGTCCCTGAGGTGGAACCTGGAGTAAAGGCTGAGTGCAGGTTCCCCTACCAGCCATGGGGAAAGTGGCAGTGGCACTGGCACTGGCTAGGTAGTGAATGGGCCCATTTGTAAGAAGATCCTTTGACACCCCAGAAGGAGAAGATGGGTGTGACTTGCCTGAAGGACTAAGCCATGAACACAGAGCATCTTGCTGCACTGAGAGCTAGGAAGAGAGGGTAAATGTGCAGTGAGAAGGAGGCATTGAACCTAGAATCAGATAATCCTTTGCATAATCAGAATTCACTAGTGGTGATTGATGCTGTGACACCCTTCCCTAAGGAAAAAGTGATACTAGTATAAATCACCTTTATATTGCTCGATTGTAACTTCATGCACACTAGGGAGGCTGCATCACCTTAACTAGAGTGATACAGATAAAGCAGTATAACTTGTGTGTGTGGACGAGGCTTGAAAGGCATGCACAAAGGTGCAAAGCACTGGATAACCCACACTGGGCCAATGGAGCTCCCAAGGCCATAGCTAGAGCTCCTTAGTGCAAAGGCATGTGAACTATATTTCAAAACACAACTGCTGTAATGCATAGAAGTAAGTCTAAAACATGGAAAAGGCAGCCACATACAGAAGTGGCGGCACTGGAGACCCATTTTGTACCAGTAGGAAAGCTGACAGAGGGCACAGCCTAGCTTAGTTCTGCTCTTACCCCTGCTCAGTTGGTATTACAATTGGTTGGTTCTCCTGGCACAAGTGCTCTGGGTGCCACGCTTCTTTGCAGGCTGAGCAGAATTTCAGGTTACAAGCTGGGCATTCTACAGGCACTGGTTGTCCCGAGTCACTCAGTTTGATGTGGCACATGGTCTGGCAGTCAGCAGCAGGGCACCAGGTTCTGCATGGGTCCAAATGGACTTCTGAAAGGTAAATATGGAAACAAAACTGTTTAAATCTGCATTCATTGTATACTCCTCTTTTCACACCTATTTCTGTTTCTCTAGTCACACAAGGCCTGATGCAATGCCCACTTAAGTCTTTAAAGGATTTTGAATTGCTAAGATGATGGCCATTGTGCAAAGAGTGTTGCATTGGACGCATAATTAAGATAAGAATGTCAGACACAGTCGCACAAACTTAAGTCTTTTGCCATGAGAAGTTAGTCTCCCCATCTCTCTGTCTAGAAGACAATGCATATATCTGCCTAGAACAATGTTTGCCTCTGAGCTGTTACAGGCCCAGCTTCATAGATGACTTACATATTTAAAGTACTCTCTGGAAAATCAAATTATATGAAAGACTGTTCTTCCGTAAAGGCTAGAATGATAACCTCTTCAAAAATAAATACTTAACTATAGTGTACTGCTGTGATTCTAAATTTAAACTGCTTGTTATCCATGTCCTTGAAGTCACAGGCAACTGGACTGAATTACAAAAAAATAGGAATAAATACAGCTAGCTAACAGGTTTGTTGAGAGTGGGATATTTTTATATAATGTCAATATAAATATATACTTAATATCCCTCTAAAAATATAAGCAGTTCTGATCTTGCACTTAAGAGGAGTAGCTCCACTGAAGTCCAAGTTACTTCTCTGGGCCTCATTTCCTTCCCCACCCCCACACTCCGCTATGTATAAACTAAGAATAGTGATACTTACTCTCCTCCCTAAGTGGTCATCACTAAAAAAACAACACTGGTCACTTGTTGCCACACAATAGCTTCTGTGAAACTTCCTTTATCACACAGGCACTGATGTGGTATCTTATACACACTATCATTTGGTAATGAGTGACAAATATTTACTTTTGCTACTCTGCCCCTGTTGACTCCAGAAATGTCAATGAAACCCCCAGCTAAAACAGGATCATGCTGACAATTTCACTCTGTGATATATTTGATTTCACTGCTTTCAGAGCCAAACTGGAGCAATCCAGGCTGCAAATCACCAAAATGTGTGCAAAAAGTCTATTAGGAACAGGGTGCAACTGCCAGTCACCTCTGACTCCTATTCCATTGGGAGCCTCTGACACAACCACAATGAGGGGATGTGGATGGCCCAGAAATGGGTGTGATTTGCCCAGTTGTGTGATGTCATTCAGTGCATTGCATGCAAAGCCTCTGCTGGTAGGACTCCAGTGAATTCCACCTGGTAGAATCCTTAGTCAGGCATAGTAACTGAGAGCTTGGTATTATGCAGTGAAATTAACTTGGATCTCGGATATTCAGAGCCTAAAAAAGTGAAACGAGTTAAGTGCTCAATCTGAAATGCTGGGGTAGAACCTTCTATAAACTGTGGGGGGGGGGGATTTCAAAATTCAAACCTAGATTTGAATCTCACACACAGCTCCCATCTTTCTAATGAGTCAAACAAGAGCGTTATGTCTCAACACTCTGAAGTTTGGAGTGATTCAGCTTGGAACTGAATTTTACAACTGGTGCCCATCCCAAGTGGACACAACCATTTTTGTCTCCTCTGTTCTTTTTTTTAACAATAAATAATGTTGCCATGAAAGCTGAATCACTGGAGTCCCAATCCCACTGGAGATTGAGCACACTCAGCCAGGGGCAGACTGCCCCTGTGGGATACTGGGAATTTCCCAGTGGGCCATCCTCTGAAGGGCTGAAGGGCCGGCTGGCGGCTGCTGGAGGAGGAGGGGGATTGTGACGGGGCACCGCAGCCCCGTGCTTTAAATTCCCTGGTGCTGGCCATGTACGGGGCACGGTGGGGCTGAGGGAGCACATGTGTGATGTGCTCAAACACCGCGCAACAGCTGAGAGGGGAGACGCCCGGGCGTGGCGTGACGTCACGGCCCGGGACTTTAAAACCGCCCGGCCCAGAGTTGCACCGCGCAACCCAGCTCCAGGCCCAGCAAGTGGTCTGGAGCCCCGGAAGCAGCTGGGGCCAGGGCTGCGGGGACTTCTGGGGCCCGATCGCAGACTCCAGAGCCACAAACTGGAAGGCAGAAGGTGGGGGAGGGAAACGGAGGGGAAGGGGGGAAAATAGGAGGAAGGAGGGTGGGAGAGAAAGGGGCTTGTGCTGAGGGGAGGGGGGCAGGTCAGGAGAAGAAAGGGGAAGGCACCAAGGGACAGGGTGGAGGAGAGACAAATGCCAGGGGGCCAAGTGGAGACAATGAGGAAAAGGGCAGGAGGGGAGGTGTCAGTGGGAGGGGGGACAGGGCTATGCTGGGAGAGGAGAGGGGAAGGGCATTGGGGGCTAGAGGGGGGAAGGGGAGGTGCCGGGAGAAGGCTTGAAAGAAGGGGTGGGCATGAGGAAGGCGGGGATGGAGCAAGTCATGTGTGAGGGCACAGGGGCATGAGGGGAACAGGGGCAGAGGGTGGTGATGGGGTGGGCATCAGGGAAAAAGAGGGCAAAGGAGGTAGGGGCAGTGAGGGAAGGGGGGGCACCAGAAGGGTGCAGGGGTAAGGGAACGTGCAGATGCCAGAGGATTCTGGGGGTGAAGCAGAAGGGCAGACACCTGCAGGGGAGGGACCAGCACCAGAGGAGAGAGACAGGGTAGGTGTGTAGAGGGAGGTATTAGGAGAGGGGATGAGAAGGGGTAGCTCACATGATCAGAGTGGGGCTACTGGAGGAGTGGGCACAGGGGGGAGAGAAGGGCTGGTGGAGGGGGGCAGGTTGCAGGAGGGCTAAGGGCAGTGAGAAGGGCAGGAGTCAGGACAGCAGAGGAGGGTGAGAGGTTGAGGGGCAGCAGGCACCAGGGGAGCTAATGGAGTAAGGGGAGGAGACATGGCAGCAGAGGGAAAAGGTAGAGGTTTATAAGATATTTATTAATAACTTGGGTGCCACAGTGGCACATCCAAACAAACCACATGAACTCAGTACTGGTGCACAACACAAAATTCATTCTGCTCATGGGAGGAAACTCTTAGAGGGAACACTTCCCCCAGCCTCTCCGCCCCCAAGTTAATGTCACACACATTGGGTTAATGCAATTGCAGGATAGTTGCATGGGGGGGGTTTGGTGGGGGCCAAACTAATCCCTATTGGTAGGAGGATGGTGGGAAAAGTCCTTAGAGAGGGGTCACATGACACCTTTTACTTCTGGTCATGTGTCCATCTTGCCCCGAGAGTGTTACCTCCAGAGGACTGGCTAATGGGAGTCAGGGGGTGTGGCTAATGGGGTCAAAGAGTAAATTAAAAAAAATTCTTTGATGTGAAAAAGTGGGCCGTTCTCAGCCCATTTCCCGGGCCTATTTTGATTGCCACTCCGCTCTTGCACTCAGCTTCCACTGAGTTCACTGGTGACTGATCAGCACTTCATAACAGGGGCTTGACACAGGCTAAGAACAGTCTGCAGTTTATACTGGCCTATTGTCCTTTGCAACTACAGTGTAATAGAAAAGTGTTTTCTTCTAGCATTGTAGTGCAGAGAAAGCAAAACAAGTCACAAAGTTTAATGTACCTAATTCTGCAAACTTGAATTCTTTCAAAAATAAGATGGGAGAAAGAGATAGAAGAATGTTGGTCTTTGACACCCCACTGTTTGTAAAGCTAATTGACTTTGTGGAATCTTTGCAGCAAGATATAAATGATGCATGAAATGAAACTCCCTGCCCACCCTGTATACAAAGAACATATGGATGGTGTTTTGCAGTCATTGCTGTGATGTGCTATTTGCTTTAGCACAGAGCACAAATGAAACCATAAGAGCCCACCAAGCCTAGAAAGTTGCAGCTAAAAATATAAAGTAAACACAACTCTAAAAGACTGTTTAATACTTCTAGTGAGGTAATGGTTCTCCGCCTGGTCTCCTCTGTCTAGCCACAACCTAGACAGCCATGTAGATTCAGCTCTAAGCAGGGAGGTCTTCCCTAAACTGCATGCCACCAGAGGCTGTGCTCTGGTCAGTTCTCACAATACAAACAGTCAGATGTGATCTGGAAGGCAGCCTAAGAAAACGCAGAGCGGTGCTTTTGATTCTAAGGGTAATACTTTTTCCTTTGAATTGGTACTAAACCAATGCCTTTCACATAGTGTTAGGTGACCGTATATTGTTAATAGTCTCATGCTTTTGGAATAGACATAAAATGGAGATTCTGGTCACTTGTGATCATGAAAGATCCCATGGCAGTTTCCACAGAAACAGAAGTAAAGCCCATTTGTCTTGGACAAATTCCATTGAGCCCATTGTGTTCTGCCTACTTCTGTTGGAATAGTCTCCTTTAATTCAAGTCCTAAGCTATTGCATAGTTGTACTTTCCACTATAAAATAGCAGCTGCCTTTCACTGCAAAGGAGGTTGCACTCAAGTGGCTTATTTGATTTTTATATCATTAAATATTTTGTAGTATTTGGATCAAGACTGGGAGCTCACCATGCCAGCTGTGGTACAAATATGTATGAAGACCCGCTCTTGGCCCTGAACACCCTATAATACAAGCAGACAAACTAGGAAGAAGAGTGATGGGGATACAATCAAAAATACGACTGTCACATGAAGCAGAGAGAGCACCAGAACGTGGAGCAGCACAAGGAGCAGGATGGGGCAGCCTTGAGAAACTCTGCTCCTTGGCTATTGCAGAGAAGGAGCTTGGAGAGCATCCCTTGCAAGCTGGGAAGGGATGACACTGAGGCAGCTGCAGCCTTGGGAGCACTGAGCAAGGCAAATTCCAGGTCCCCACGCAGAGAGCCAGACCGCTGCTTGGCTCAGCCAATGGGAGAGAAGAGCCCCCAGCCACAATCAGCAGAGTGGCACTGGCAGATTGCAGAGGATCAGCGCCTGTGAGCTCATGGGCCCACTGAGCAGTGAAGTGGGCCCCTCGCAGGAGGTGGTGGGTCCTGGTGCCAGAGGCGTGGAATGCCGTGCTCAGGGAGTGATTGTGGTTCCTCTTCTCTGAGCCTGGGTCCTGTTTGTTCCTGACTGGAGAGATACAGATTTGACCTGGCAGGGTGGGGGTTGCAGTGTTTGTGCCTGGTACAAGGGTAAAACCCTGGTGATGGGTCAAGTTCTCATGAATGAGGTTAAGTTTTTTTGATGGCTATATTTAGTGAAAGTCATGGACAGGTCATGGGCAATAAACAGAAAGTCAGAGAAGCCCACAACCTATCCATGCCTTTTACTAAAATAACTGAGGGCCGTCTGACTGCTGCTGGGGACTGAAACCAGAGTTGTGTGGGGAGAGGAAGGGCAGAAGCTTGAGGCCTACTGCCAGGGGTGGGAGAAAGGGTTTCCAGCTGCAGCCACAGGGACTGAAGCTAAGGAAGTCACAGTGGTGTGCTAAAGTCCTGGAATCCGTGATTAAATTGTTGCCTTACTCGTGAGCAAAAGCTGGTTACAGCAAAAGGTTGTAAGCTGAAAGAGTGGCTTGAGGGCAGAAAAATTATATATGCCAAATACAACAGTCACTCAAGTCAACATTAACTGTCTGATTTCTTACAAATGCCATGGCAGAGGTGGGTCTTGAGAAGCAATTCAAAAGGACAAGAGCGTGGTGGCCTTGCCCATCATTGCAGAATAGATGTTCTGTTCCTAAGGGACAGGACAAAACAAGGTATGGAAAGGTTTGTGTAAAAAACCTTGTGAATAAGGATCAATATTGTTGTCTAAGTAGAGAAGATGGTAAAGGAAGGTGGGACACGGTAACTAACAAACTAAAACAGACCATTAAGGAGGATCAGAATTGTGTAGGTGAGCACAGGTAGCTTGATTGTGGTGCAGTAAAACAGGGGAAGCCGGGGGACAATTTCAGATATAGGCTGCATGATCAGAGCAACAAGCAATGAAGGAGATTTTAATAGCTCTAATCTTGGAGCTAGGCATGTCAAGCAATCTGGAAAGGAGGAGGTTGTAGTCTCGAAGATGGGAGAGGAAGACCACTTGGGTGACATGTTTTGCCCATTGCCTGTCAAAGAACAAGGACAGAAGATTTTAGAAAGGTGATGGAGGAAGATGTGGGAGGTTGGAACACAGCCTGGGATATTCAGGACAAGAGAGAGGGAAAATTAAAGAGGACAGACAAGTCGTAGGTTTGAGTGACTGCAAAGCTTTTGGTGGTGTCAAAAAAATGACAGAAAACTTCGAGAATGGAACGAGGTTGGAACAAAAGATCAGGAGTTCTGTTCTGGCTAAATTATGTTCTAGTTGACAGCAAGACATCTGTGAGGAGACATCAGGAAATCATTCACAAACTGTTTTCAACCCATTCAAACTGTTTAAAAAATTACATTAATGTATTTTAAGAGCCAGTCCTTTTTTAACCCTTTAACATACTGATTTTACTCTTTTTAAAAGTTAGCTACGGACGTTATTTCAAAATAACAATGCGAGCATTTACACAGCAATTCCGTTATTTTGAAATAAATTCAAAATAATAGACAGTGTGACGGGGGGGTCACCCCCCACTTGATATGGCAGCACGCCCTCCCGCACGACCTGTGGCTCCGCCAGCGCATCCAAATGCGGAGCCCACACCCCGCGGTGGGTTTGCAGCGCATGCGCGCTGGCTGTGGATAACCCAGAGGACCTTAAGACCCAGGGGGAGAGACAGGGGCGCGTCACTCCAGGTGACACACCGCATGCGATGTTTAAAACCCGGAAGGGCGGGTAACGAAGGGGGGTGTGGGCGGAGAACATTCCCCCCCGTTAGCCAGGCAAGGCTGGTTGTAATCTCTCCAGCAGGGTACGGAGAAGAGGAGGCTGGGATCTCTAGACCCAGCGTTATGGAGCTACACCCTCGGCCCACCCGAAGCAACAGACTGAGGACCGACCAGAGACACGGACTATTGGGGTTAGACTTGTTGGGGTGCACAGGATGAGGAAATATTAAGTCAGTAGGAGGGCAGGTAGAAAAAGGGGGGGGCTATGATGGTGAGCCCCTGCCTGCCAGCCACCATCCTGCTACAGACGGCTTATTCCGACTTCTGTAAACCTCATTCCACGAGGAATAATGCCCATTCCGAAATAGATATTTCGAAATAGCTACAGTGTGGACGCTCCACTGCTGCTATTTTGAAATAGCTCCTCCCCAGGGCCATTCAAACTAATTACTCCCCGGTGCCTCCTGGGGCTCTAAATTAAGGTAGCACATCTGCATTAGGAAAGCCTGCCTCAGACTAATTTGAGGCTTCCCTGTAGTGTAGATGTGCTATTTGAAAATAAGCTATTTTGGAGTATTTCTTCCGGAGTAGCTTATTTTGAAATAAGTGTGCAGTGTAGACGTACCCTAACTGATTAAAAGATCGGACCAAAAGTAGGAATAAATTATCAGTTTTCAGAACGGAGGGGGGAACAGTGGTGCCACCCTGAGATCTATACTGGGTCTAGTACTGTTCAACATATTCATAAATGATATGAAAAAGGAGTAAACAGATGTTGCAAAGTCTGCAGTTGATATAAAATTACTCAAGATACTTAAGTCCAAAGTTCAATGCTGAGTTAAAGAAATCTCACTACATTGGGTGACTAGGCAACATTATGGCAGGTGAAATTAAATGTGGATCAGTGCGAAGTCATACATATGTGAGCCTATAATCTCAACTATACAGACAAAATGATGGAGTCTAAATTAGCTCAAGAAAGATCTTGGCTTCATCATGGATATTTGTCTAAATACAACAGCTCAGCGTGCAGCTGTAATCAAAAACTCTATGTTAGGCGCTATTAAGAAAGGGTTAGATAATAAAACAGAAAATATAATGTGATAAATAAATAAATCTGTGGTACTTGAATACTGAGTGCAGTTCTGGTCACCACTCCTCAGAAAAGATATACAGGCTGAACCTCTCTAATCCACAACTCTCTGGTCCAGAAACATCCATCATCCACAATGGTTTTAGTTAGCCAGATGTCCATTTTTCATGGGTGTGGCCAAGTTTCCTGCAGTGCCATAAAGTTTGTTTACAGCCACCAGTCCTGGCTCTCAGTGTCCTATGCTGTTATTTAGCTCTAATTTACTCCTAAATGTCCTATAACAGCCCAATAAGCAATGCTTCTAGACAATATTGACCTCCCATGGTCCGAAAAATTCTCTCGTGCTGAACCAGTAAGATCCCGAGGGTACCGGACTAGAGAGGTTCAACCTGTGTTAGAATTAGAAAAGGTATAAAGAAGGGCAACAAAAATGCTTTGGGGTATGGCACAGCTTCTATACAGGAAGAGATCAAAAAGCTGATACCAGAGGTATCCCAAAATAGCACTATAGTGTAGACCAACCAAAAAATATAGAATCATGAGCTTTCAAGAGTGAAACCCACTTCATCAGATGAATTGGAGTAGAAATAAGAGAAACTCAGACTATTATTATTATGTATATATAAAACAGTAAAAGAAGTACCTGTCAATTGTAGGACCCACCCCCCACCCCAGCACGAGGTCTCTCTAAACCTCTGACATCCGGAACCTAGGACTAGTTATAGGGGATGGGTCACCTGACAATTGCCCTTTTCTGTCCATTCCTTCTCAAGCATCTGGCACTGGCCACTGTCAGAAAACAAGTTAGTGAGCTAGAAGTGGCTCACGCAGTATGGCCATTAAGAACATAAGAACGGCCGTACTGGGTCAGACCAAAGGTCCATCTAGCCCAGTAGCCTGTCTGCCGACAGTGGCCAACACCAGGTGCCCCAGAGAAGGTGGACCGAAGACAATGATCAAGCAATTTGTCTCCTGCCATCCCTCTCCAGCCTCTGACAAACAGAGGCCAGGGACACCATTTCTATCCCCTGGCTAATAGCCTTTTATGGACCTAACCTCCATGAAATTTTCTAGCTTCTCTTTAAACTCTGTTATAGTCCTAGCCTTCATAGCCTCCTCTGGCAAGGAGTTCCACAGGTTGACTACACACTGTGTGAAGAAGAACTTTCTTTTATTAGTTTTAAACCTGCTACCCATTCTTACGTTCCTCATGTCATTGGCTTCTCTATTGACAAAGTTGTAGGCAATAATAATGAGACAGATCGACTTCCATTGTAAAAACCGGGGGAGGAAAATCTTTGTGAGGGTTTCATTGCAGAGATTTCCAACTTGTCTTTATTGTCCTATCATGCAAACTAGGTTTCTCCCACATGGAAAAACCCAAGCATTGACGATCCATGGGACGGTGACAGACTTGCCAGGCCCCTGGGCGAGGGGAAGGGGTGGCTCCAGGCTACCAGACTGGGGGGACTCAGATGGAAGGGCAGTCTGTGGGCTGCCAGCCCTCAGCACCAACCTTCCCCCTGCCCATCTCCGGTGGGCCTGAAGATGCATGGAAAGCCAGGAACATCCAGATGGATGATCCATGCTTCTCTATCCATGCTAGCCCCTGGTGTCCTATCCTAATGCAAAGGCCACCTGTTCCCTTGCAGCAGAACTCTACTGAATCCATTCTACCATGAATGCCCCCTCGCTGCAGCTATGCCAAGCACCCAGGATGAGGGACTCTGCAGGAAAAATAGTTCAATCCCAGGCACACAAAATTGAATATATTAGCTAAGATGCTTAATAAAAAAAATTGTCCTGTGGTCTGGCTTCTGATAAAGTCCATGGCAGTTTTGTTATAGACGTGAGTGGGAGTAGAATCTGACCTACTCCTTGTAGTTACATTATATAAAAAAGAAGGCCTCCCCCACCAGTAACAATGCATTCTGGTATTCAGAGGAATCCCCTCATCCCATATTTTAAGCCACAGTAATGAATAAATGTAAAATAAATGGTTCACACCTCGTTCAAATTTCAGTCGCTGGTATAACTGAAACTGGTCAACAGGTACCAAACAGGCAATCTGAAACAAGAAATGTAAGAATAGAAGAGATGTTAGGAAAAGAAAAAGCCAGCCAGCCCCACATGCCTGCTCTTTTGAATCTGATCTCAACCAACCTTCCTTTACTGTTTCTCCCCATTTTCCTCAATCCCACCTTCTCCAGATCTAAGTCTAGGTAATGCTAGGCCACCTGTATTTCAGGTAACTCATCCCAGGAACTTAGTCCATGTTTATTACTCTTCACAGGAAATAGTTTTTCATGGATGCTTTATTTACTTCTAGCTTCCCATTTTATTTCATGTGGATTTATTATTAATGAAAGGTGATATATTGCCAAGCCTGGAACAGAAGCCTCCCTCTGCCAATGTCCTTCAAGCTTGGTGTGAGGAGTCACCTGTAGGATGTGTCAGGAGAGGTTAGTCTCCATTGTTTGGCTTTGTGGCTAAGAGTGACAACAACAAGGTTGCTGCTGTGATGTGCACCTTTGTCCACTGAGAACTGGACTGAAATTACCAAACTCATTTCATACAAGCAACAAAATAGACATTAGCTGGCATGTCTGAATCACTACCAACCGTGGCTGAATTTGAACTGGTGTTCTAGAGATGAAGGGTTGAATTCTCCATTATCAACCCGCTAGAAAGACATTCCATCACCTTAATTAAGATTATTAGCCAGATCTGCAAACCAGCAATGCTCACTTGAGTCAATGAAGTTACATGGATTTATACCAACTAAGGATATGGCCCTCTAGCTCTTAGATTTTGAACTCATCATCTGTGTTTATCCACCACTTTGAATTGTCTTCCATAATTTTGAAAAAATGCTGTTGGGCCATCTTGGTTTCTTCTCTTTTCTCCTGAGAATAACACTGGCTTCCTTAATTTTTCCTGTTAAATTAGGACCTGATTTCATACATGCCTCAACTCCCACCAATACAAATAAATAGCTTTGGAGGGAATTGAGGGCTCTCTGCACTTCATATGAGGCCCTACAGGATTATGCCCCAAATCTGGCAGTGAACCCTCTCCTGTCCTCACTGCAGCAGTAACAAATACAAGTTATCCTGCTGATAACGTGAATTGTTTTTGCCACTGGAAAGGAACAAATAATGATTTGTTCAAACTGTCATTTTATTAAAGGTATGAATCAGTCAGTCTGGAATATAAAATTTCATTTCAAAGGCTGATGTCTGGATCACTTATTTGATTTAACCCATGTTATACAATAAATAATGCCACTGACATCAGGATTTAAGTGTTTTAAAGATGCTTAAAAGGAAACCAAAGGATTTGATGACAGATTTAGAAACATTAGCAAGTTTTTTACAAGAGACATTCTTAGTTCAGTCAATCACAGTCTTAAGGCTCAAAATATTTTCTTATTCTAATTCAGAGATTGAACAGAAATTACTATACACTATCTTTTTAAGGGACACAACTCTCTCCTCTGATAGCTCAGTAGGGTGATATGAACTTCCTGAGGCATTTTTCATCTGTCCATTAAAAATTAGCTTAAACATTCTTAGAAACACAACAGAAACTAACTCTGGGGGCTCATAAATCCTATTTCTCGCTGGTCATAGAGCAGTAGGAGCAGATGTAGCCAGATTATGTTTTCAGGGAATGTATCCAGGGAACCCAATATTTTTCCTCTATGGAGTTAACAGGAAATAGCTACATACAAGCCTGTAATCCTGGTTTGTGCCTCCTCCCTCTGCTGTCAGCAGTCTACGTGTTTCAGGGATTTCTGGGATTGCAGGTCAGGAGACACCAGTGGCAATGCAGGGGTTCTGGCTACTCCAGGGATTGAAACAGCATTAGCCCCACCAAGAGTCTCCTGGTGGCAGCAAATGTTACTGCATCAACTACACAACACAATATCCAGAGTGTAGCTCATAGGGATGGCAATATTTGAGGGGATCAGCCCAACTAGCCTTAAAGACCAGCTGCCCCTGTTCACAAGAACCTCTGAACTAAAAATAGCTGTTTTTATAGATATACTTAAAGTTAATGAATATACAGTGGAGTGTATAATGGACCAAAGTTCATTATAGACTTTACTCCTTCCACGTAATACATAAATATTTGCTCTTTTGGAGAAAAAAAATCCTGCCTCTGAGGAGAAAATGTGTTAAAACTTTAACAGATACTGTAGTTGAAAGGTTCAGCCTATGGAAAATACAATTTATTGAGTAAATTCAAATTAAATTTAAAATTGCAATACAGACCTGATTTTATTGGTTTCAATAGGTTTGATTCATGTCCTATATTATGAGAGGGGGAGAGAGAGAAATCTTGTAGCTAAATTATGGGAGAAGGTGTCAGAAGGTCTGAGTTCCATTTCCAGCTCTGTCATTCCGAGCAACTCATGTAACTTCTGCCAGTTTTACCATCTTAAAATGAAGATTTTTTTTCCTCAGGAGTCTTGTGAGATTCAGTATTTGTCAAATGCATTTAAATGAACTGTGATATAGAAGTACAAAATAAAAAAAATGCATACTGATAATTGGAAATGTCCATATATAAGAAAAATTCACTCTGCAAACAAAAATATAATCCTATTTGGCTATTTAAACAGATTAGATCCTCATCTATGACTAAGCCCAGTCTACACTAGACCCAGCAGCTCACCTTAAGGTACCCAATTTACCTTAAGCCAAGCTTGGTGGCAAACACTGTGTTGGGTTCCCTTGTTCCTCATGGCAAAAGCAGGAGGATTTAGTGAGTCTTAACTAGACTCACTAAATTGAACTCTGGAAGATTGATTGCAGCAGGGGCAATCTTCCATTTAGTGTGGACAAGGCCTTGATATATTTAAAGGGCAGAGGAGTTGCAAGGATGTCTTTAAGTCTACTTCATGATTCTGTGACCCTGAAACTGGTTGTGCCATCCCAACCTCCAGATAACCTAATTACATTGGACTGTAGTCCAATGTCCTTTTTAGGAACTGAGAATTGCAGGACTGGCCTGGAAAGTGGGTGGCATAGAGCCAATTCCCTATTCCATGGGAATCCTCATTCAGATGGATGCACCAACTTTCTGGTTCCTTTGCACCACTGGAGCACAAAGCTGGCAAATCAGGACCAAAAACTGTCCAACAGTTTCCCAAAGATTTCCAGGTGCTTTAAGAAACACCCAAATAGATTATTTAAGAAATATCATCATTGCAGGTGTATCTGACACCTTAGCAACTGCTAGCACTGTGAATTTTAAAAAGTAATGAAATTATAATGATTAATTATTCAGCCCTTGGCACTTCATAGGGAAATAAAAGTGGCACATCCCTGACAAAAAAGTTTTTAATTACAGTTACATTTAATAAAGCATAAGAACATAAGAACTTCTATGCACACCAAGAGCTTACAAAGTGGGAATCAGGGCTTGAAACCAAAGCTGTAACAAGTTTGATTAAAAAGTGATAAAGGAAGGAGAGCAAATATGTGACAGAAAGGAAAATACCAATGTTTGTTCAAGGTTAAGAAATTGTCCAATTTAAGGAGGCTGGCTGAGAAATGCCAAAAGAAATATTTCAGAGATGTTTTTTAATTATGTTAAAGCTCCAATGAAAATGTGTATGGATAATAAGAGGCCAAATGCCCACTCCTCTGAAAAGCTCTAAAGCATTACATTTGAGATTTATCATATTTTTTGGCTTTTACATTTTAGATTTTCTACACATAGTAGGCACTTGTACGATACTACTATAACAATATAACTGTAGCCGTGATAGCGCCTTTTGCAAAAAGCAGAAAGACTTTTGGGAAATCCCAGTAAACATATGGAGATTTTGTAACTCCACATGCCCTGAATCCCATGCATAGAGTCCAACAATAGGATTCCTAATAAGTCCTATTAAGGTTACAGTAACTGTGAGACACTGTAGGTCCCTGAGGCAAAGCAGTGAAGAAAGGAAGATGAAAAAGAATGAGGCTCAAATGCACAAAAGATTAGACTGCCTATTTATTTACAGCCCTGAATAGAAGGCAGTATATGGAAGCATCTAGGTCTAGGAATTAGCCCTTTCTTGTACCCTCCTCCACTTTCCCTCCCACCGCTCCAGTGGCCAACATATTGGAGGAGGTAGAGCCAAAAGCTCCATCTGTTCTCCCAGTAGCTCTCATAGCTGTTGTGTAGCAGACATAGAGACACTGCTTACAATGGAGACTCAGTCTATGTCTACACTGCAGGGTTTTTCCGGGATACCAGAGATATCCCGGAAAAACTCCACCATGTCCAAGGAACGCATTTGCTCTTCTGCCTTTTTTTTTTTTTTGCAGAAAAGCAAATGTGCTCTTTCAGGGAGCCCTGTATCTCTCGTTCTATGAGGGATAAGGGCTGTGCCAAAAGAGGAGTCTTTTCCACCATTTGGCCCCATCTACACAGGGCCAAATGGCAGAAAAGCCTCTTCTGGAACAGCGATCAGAAAAATCGCTTAGCGCAATTTGCGTAGCTTTTTCCAACAAAGGACTGTAGTGTAGACCTAGCCTCAGGGAGGTCACAGAGGAGAATGGATTTTACTTCTATGTTTGTCTCTGAGCAACTGTGTGTACCATGCCCCAATCATGGTCATAAGGAGGATCCTCACAACAGTTGATGTTCTAGTAAAATGGATGCTTCTCTTCTAGGCATACACATGGTAAGAAAAGCAGCGTAAACACATGAATCAAGCTACTACAAGGAGCTGCACCAGTCAATAATCTTCTTTGCCAAAAGCCCTAAATCTATGCATGGAGGCATCATATAATTTTGGGTATGAAGTTCAAAATAATTCCTCCTCTCCTTCCACCATGCAAACATCACTTCTACAGAGAATTTATCTGAGAAGACCGCACCTTAAATATTTAGAAGCACAAATTGTATGGCATAGCATTTCTGGCAGAATGTTATTGACATTACAGCTACGGGAACCACTTCTAGAAATTAAGACTAAATGGCATTAGCTTAGGTTGGGATTTAAGGGGCAGAGGGAGGTTTCAATCTCCTCAGTGTCTGAAACTAAGTTTACTCCATCCCCCCGCCTCCATCAGATACTGTGTACACTAGTTTCATCATAAAATATTCATCTTTTCCATTAATGATCTTGCTCATTTAAATGTGGACTTGCTCAGTTGCTCCCTTTGGGTTTATTGAAAGCACCAGGGGATGACAAAGAAGAAAAGAAAATAATTTGGATACTGGAAAATAAAGATCTGATGACAGTGGTTCCCTTCCTTCTTACACTTCACTGTTGAAGAATGACCAACCCGTTTCCAAATTAAAATAAAATAAAATAACCTTTTTTCAAGTGCATGGTAGGGGGATTTTTGCCCAAATAGGGGCAGATGTACAAACAATAAGAACTTAAAGTTTTGGGCCAATGCTACTAAAATCATTCAGCTCATCCCTGAATCTCCTACTGAGAAAATAGAGGATGGGCTTGAGTCAGCTCACAGTATTTTGGGATAAATCAAAAGTAACTCCACTGAAATCAATGGAGCAACTGTGGTGCAAAACTGGTGTGCATGAGAGGTGAGTCAGGCCAGATTTCTTTTTAAATGTCAGCAATGAAAATGGGGCACTTAGGGCACGTCTATATTGCAGGCTAAACTCAAATTAAAATACACAACTTCAGCTACGTTAATTACGTAGCTGAAGTCAAAGTAGCTTAAGTTAGTTTTAGGTGCTGTCCACACTGCAGGAAATCAAAGGAAGCACACTCTTCCTTTAACTTCCCTTACTCCTCATGAAATGAGGGTTACAGAAGATGGAGTAAGAAGCCTGTTATTCAAAATTATTTCAAAATAATGGGCCTGCTGTATAGACTTGCATGTATTTTGAAATAACGCTGCTCTGTAGACATGCCTTTACAGATCTAATCATACATGAGGTCTGCAGATACCTAGTTCTACAAATTTCTGATTCCTATATAATATGAAGTAACAGAGAAATCATGAAAGGAGAGTCTCACTCTGTAGACTGTGGACTAATCGCGGCCCATTGCTGGCAGTCTGTGCCGAGCTCTCAGGTCACATGATGCTGGTTCTGCTCCTTGTTTCCAGCTGCTGAACTGCATTAAAAAAGACAGCTAAGGATACTTTAAATACTTTCCTATCATTACTTTTCAACATAAGTGATTGCTGTAGTTGGCAGAGAGATGCTACATGAGCACAGATGGAAGAGAAGGCAGTGGGGGGAATGAACGAGGGAGAGGGGAGGGAAAGTCTGCTAGACACTCTAGTTGGAGAGTTCCTCTATTAGAAAATACAGGCCTTCCCTTTACAGGGGAT
Source organism: Pelochelys cantorii (assembly GCA_032595735.1). Taxonomy (NCBI): domain Eukaryota; kingdom Metazoa; phylum Chordata; order Testudines; family Trionychidae; genus Pelochelys; species Pelochelys cantorii. The sequence goes on from CM064327.1 coordinate 107,342,282, forward strand.
TTTCTATGATTCTGGTCATCAGTGCAAGCCGGGACCATAAGAATTTACCTCTGTTTGAAACTGGAGTAATCTGCACAAATGAAAACTGTGTCTACACTGTTCATCCTGTCCACACTAGAGACATGCACTAATGCAGTTTAGTCACTGATGTATTTCAGGGCAAATCTCTAACACGGACAAGGCCATCCTCTATGTGACAATTCTGCCTTGGCAGAGAAAAGAATTGGATAATATACTAGGTCCTCTCCATCTGTCAGACCTATGAATCCAAGGAGTTTTCAAAATTCATTCTTAACGAATAAAATGTCTTATTTGAGAAGATAACTGGTTTGCTTTTTTAAATTATCAAATTTATTTTGAAATAGACCCTTCCTTCATCAAATTTTGCTTTTTCTCATTCATGTATGCTTTTAAAATGGCTGCACTACAAGCAGCTGTCACCTTAATACGATTCCAAGAATTTGACCCAAGACTAAAGCAGGTAAAAAAATTTCAACCAGACCATTTTTCTATTTTGTCAGAAAATGCCATTTCATCAAAATCAATTTTTTCTGAGAGAATGTGTTGATTTACATAAAATTTAATTTAGGAGAAAAAAACTTTTAAAAAGGGGGTTCAAGAAGGTCAAAATGCTATATAAACATTTTTTATTTTGCAGTATTTTAGAAAATCAGAAAAAAATATTTCCATTTTATTGAATCAGAATGTTCCATTCAACCCCCAAACAGTTTTAAAATTTTGTTTTGCAAAAAAATTCAAGTTTCCAAATCACAACATAAAGAAAGCACAAATGTCTCACAATTTTTTATAGATGAAAATTCATGTTCCAGCACACATCTGCCTAGAGCATACTCTATGACAAAATATGGCCAAATATTTACATACTTTATGCCTTGGTGAAAATGAGTTATTTGACTAATAACTTTATTTTTTTTTCCAGAGCACCAATTCTACCTCCACTACTACAACAACTGTTATACCAATGAGAGCAGGGAGCCAGCTGCCTAAAAGTAACATTTCAAATTGCAAGTGTCCTACTTGCTGACTATAGTATAACCTAGGGTATGTCTACACTGCAGTGTTTTTCCGGAATAATGGCCGTTATCCCAGGCCTCATTTCACCCTACATCTAATTGGCTCAAGCTGAGAACAAGCAGTACATTCTAACCAAGCATACCTGAAATGATCAGCTGTGATTTAGAAGAAAACATGTTCCTATTTTCGTTCATTTGTTTTTTTGTTTTTTAAGCAGTATGACACATACATGGTCCTTGAGCAACAAATAATGCAACATTGTTTAACGCTACAGGAATACAACTATTAACTTTTCCTGGAATAGAAAGCAACAAAACACGAATAGGGTGTATGCTGCAGAATGCAGTTCAGAACAAAGGGTTAAGGCTGTAAATGTACCTAACAATAGAGTCACACCCCCTGGAGGGTTTTACTGAAATATAAAACTGATACCTTATTTACACTAAAAACAGAATATGTTACAGAGTGGAATAATAAAAATGTTGCACACCAAGATAAGTACCTTAACAGAGGGAGTGGTGTGCAACAATTTCATAACACTAGCCTGCACTATTCCAAGTTATAGCTTGTTTTATTATGTCTCTCCATTTCATGAGCATTTAGGGTTTCATCCACCACTCACTGAAGTCAATGGAAAGATCCCATCAATTTTTCAGTTGCTTTGGACTGGGTCCTAAATTCGCCCTTGTCTAGAATTAAAGGTGTGGGGAGAGGTTAATTGTTAGCTACCACAACTAGAAAGCTCACTTAATCTCTAGTAGAGACACAGTTTAACATGTTTAAAACCATGTTGTACTCAACTGAGACAAAAATCATATTGAGGTCTATACAACCAAATGGTGAAGAGGGTGTATGCAACTGAGTCACATGTCTCATGTAATGAGATTATGACAGGGTTGATCTTTCTAAGCAAAAATTGGAGATCGACTATCTAGAATATTCCACTTTGGGAATTAATGAATGTTATCATTTTTTACCTAAAATTGGAACTTGCATTTTGGATCCTGTATTGAATCATGTGTGATGTTTGATTAATATTTCCATACCAAACACCTTCATTATTCTTGTTTGTACATTGCACGTGTATTGTCTTCTATTTAAATAAATAACATGCAGTTTGAAATAAAAGCTAATTTTTTTAACTGAGAAGAACTTTCCCTAAAAAAATAAAAATAGATAAGTTATGCAGCCATTGTAGACGAGAAAGAGAAACAGAAATAAAAGAGTCTGCATATAATCTTCAGGTTTTACAAAACAACTTTTTAAGATCACTAAAGAAAACAGAAGAAAGGAGGAAATTGTAAAACCAACCTGTTGTAAACTATTTTTCAGACCAGAAAGATGTAGCCAATGAAACCCATGAAACATTTTGTTTTCACAGACTTTTAAAATCAAAACATTCATTTTCTGACAGCAATGCCAACAGGGAGTTTGAGAACATTATTTCAATCATGGATCATTAATGCACTTCTTGGGTTGTTTAGTTACTCAGCCCTTAGCCCCAGTGAGCACCCAAGAAATACATTAATGGCCATTAATGCATGCCTTGGAATGGCCTCTTGCTTAGCTAATGGGAAATAAGACTTTGGCATTTCTACAGCTTCACAAACAGAGCTTCTTAGAGTAAAACACTATGTAACATTTGTTAAATGTTTTGCTACGTTAAAGCAAACATTATCTTCTGTTCAAGGCTGGCTGCCCACTTCCCAAGGTGAGAGAAGGCCTGCTAGTTTCCCAACTATTTCCATGCAGAGGAAAGGAGGTGAAGTAGGGGATGCTGACTTGTTGCTCCCAGCTGTTGTGGAAGGTGAAGAACAACATTGTATGGCTACATAATGCTGTAAGAGCTCCAGGTGGTGTTCTCAGACTCCAGTACAGCAAAGCACTTAAACACCATGCTTAATTTAAGCATGTACTGGAACTTAACCATGTGCTTAGGTGCTTTGCTGAACTGGGGCATGTTTTTATTACAATATGCACATGCTGGCTATTCAGAGGAAAGGAAAGTAAGGATGTTAAGAACTAGTTGACTATCCAATAAGCAAATACTTATCAGATAGTTGAGTCGACTAGTTGCTTCCCCCACTGCCTCTATCTCACAGGCAACAAAAGGGAGGGAAGGGGGGTACTTCAAAGAGGCAGCACCACACGGAGCCTGGTAAGGGCTCCGTGCAGCACTGCCACTTTGAAACGCCATGGTGGCATTTCAAAGGGATGCCTGGACTGATCCTGGGCTCTGTGTGGTGCTGCCCCTTTGAAATACCGCTGTGGCGTTTCAAAGCTGCAGCGCTCCGTGGAGCCTGGAGTGAGCTGAGACTCCCAAGCTGACCCCGGGCTCCATGCGGCATTTCTGTGGAACCCAGCTGATCCCGGGTTCCGTGGAAATGCCGCAAGGAGCCCAGGGTCAGCTGGGGAGTTCCGAGTTGACCCGGTTTCACATGGCATTTCAAAGCAGCAGCACCGCATGGAGCCCGGGGTCAGCAGGGGACTCTGAGTTCCCTGCTGACCCCAGGCTCTATGCGGGTGCTTCTGATCTGAAATGCACAAGAGCCCCCACTGGGGACTCTTGTACATTTCAAAGCAGGCACCCGCATGCAGCCTGGGGTCAGTGGAAAGTCTCGCTGACTCCAGGCTCCACGTAGACGCTTCCACTTTGAAATGCACAAGAGCCCACTGGGGCTCTTGTGCATTTCAAAGCAGGAACGCAGAAGTGCCTATCGACTAATCGAGTTGTCAATGGAAATTCCATCAACTACTTGACTAGTAAATTAACCAATATTTAACATCCTTAAAGGAAAGCAGCTGTGAGATGTCCTCTCCAGTCTGTAATGAGGAGAGGGTGGTCACAGAACTAGATTGGTTCATCCCCATTACTTATAGGATTAAGAATGAGCTACAGAAGAGCAGCTCCTCCTGGGACTTTTCTTTGCTCCTTGGCTATGCGCACAGCTCCTTTTCTCTCATCCATCAGGTGCTGGCTCCTTTCCACACTTCCCTCATCAGGGAAGCAACACCCTAGAGTTGACTCTTCTTCGCATTGTCCAGTAGACCCCATAACCTCAAGCTTTCCTGTCTGTTTCCTTTGCTTACTCCAGATAGCAGCAGGGGGAAGATGCCATTGCCATCCTCACAAAAGAAGTTATCGTTTCTCAATTCCAAGAGGTACAGGATAGCAGATGCTGCTTAGCGGAGAATAACTTTACACTGCAAGTGGAGTGAAGTTTACTTCTACATCACAAAATAAACCAAATTAAAACAGGAGTCAGAATGGCTTAGCTGAGATAGCAGGGTTCACTACCTCAGCTATTGTACAGTGCAAACACTCCGAACAAAGACAACACTCACAGGTCACATTCACGGGGAATCTGACAGAACCCTGCTGGCAATGCCCAGGTCTGAACTGGGAGAACAGCTGGGCCATCCATGCATGCAGGTTTGTAGGAGGCCCACTGGATAATGAATCAGCATTTGCTTTAGCGCAATTCAAGGGAAGAAAATTCAGGGCTTGGGTCTCATTTATTCCATTCCTGCACTTGGGACAGGGATGGGGAGGGGGCAGCCAAAGGTGGTTTAAAGCTTTTAGCCACCTTTACACTCCCTGTATTGTCCATGTAAGCAAGAACAGCCTTGGGGCTGCCCCCATGGCCTCTGAGAAGCAGAGAATTGCTGCAGTGTAGTACACTGCAGCCAAGCTATTGACTCATCTCTTATGCCATGGGTTGGGAGCAGGGCCTGTCTAGGAGCCTTACATCATTTCTGCAACAATCAGGCAGGCCATTTGACCAGGAGACATTGCTAACGACTTTACACAAACAGAATGGCATAAAGGCGACTTAATATAACTAAGAGTTGGATGCAATTTCAGTTTCTTTACCTCAAACCTTAGAAGTGTGTATGTATGTTGTGTGTCATATGCATTTGTGGGAGTATGTGCACACACATATGTGTGCAAACACTATGTAACTTTGCTGTTGAGCCTCAGGGCTCCCAATGCCTCATCTCCTGAAACGTTTTTCTGTTTTGGGTTTGAGATCCTCGCTCTTCTTGCCGGTTAAATCGAACTCCCACCCAGCTTTTATAGATTGACAAATAGTGTCCTGAGTTTCCCTGTCTCACCCCCAAGCAGTGTTCCCTCTAAGGTTTTCCGTCCATGAGCAGAATGAGTTTGTCGTGTGCACCAATATTGAGGTCATGTGCACTTGTTCAGATGTGTGCTACCATGTCACCCAAGTTATTAAAAAATATCTTATATACATTTTTAGAATTCTAGGTAAGAAAAAATACTAAAACAAGGGATAAATAAAGTTCATGATATTAAATATTTATTTAATATGAAGTCAAATAAGAAAATAATATTTTAAAATTTTCAGTAGCCAACTTCCTCAGTTTATAGCCCTCTACTAGACTCTCCCCCAGCTGGGCTTCCTCCTCAATTAAATCTGGCACTCCTTTCAGGGAACTGTGTTAATTGGCCTTTCAGACTAACATTGCTGAACTTGTGTAGGATACACTCTCCATTGCACAACTAGATAACAGTTTATTGAATATTTCTCCCCATTCACATTGTATCTCAAGGCTATATTTTATGTTGGATCAGAGGTGAAGTCAATCCAGTGTCTCCCCACCACAACCCTCAGTTCTTTTTATTTAGACAGTTCTTTTTATTTAGACAGTTCTTTTTATTTATTACAGATAAATAGCCAACTTAGAAAATGTAGTTACTTGGAATGCTTGTTCTGCACACAAGACATAAATCAGAGCTAAAGCTTTCTGATGAATCAAGTGCAGATTTCCCTTGTCTGATTTGATCAACTCATAAGCATTCTTCAAAGCTTATACATCTATTAATAAAAATAATGTATCAGAAAGGTGACAGATAATATTCTTTGCTTTATGCCAGAGTGCACAAGCAGTCCAGCAGTAATTTGGACAGCTCTGTGTCAGGGTGGCCTGTCCTCTTCCTCTTAGGCTGGGTGTGTGGATGAAATGTGTAAAGAGGGGAAAATAGAATGTGGAGCCACTGGTGATGTAGCAATAGAGGCTTTATATTGTGTATCAACTATTTCCTGCTTTCTTTTTTCTTTTTTTGGTCTAGTTTTGTAATGGCAGCAGGCCTGCTGAACACTGTGTATGTTTTACAATTTTAAGACATGTTTATAAATAAAGGATGTAATGTTTTCAAGAAAGTGTACTGCTGTCTCTGCATCACATTATACCGTCATGATTAGAGAAGATAAAACTAAAAACGTGTTTAGGAGCAATTAAGCACCAGTAAAGAAACAGTATTCCTCTACAAGCTAGAGCTACATTTCAGTACATTCCATCTGTATATGAGTGCTGTAACTAGCGAATTTTGCGCCTGAGGCAAGAATATAAAACTGCGCCCCCCTCATGTGTATAATTAGTTTTCCATATTATTTTTCTGCACCCCCTCAGCTATGCACCAGAGGCAAGTGCCTCACTCACCTCGCCCTTGTTACAGCCCTGCTGTACACCATTTTACCCCCATCCGCACACAATCAAATTCCTTATTCATCATGCCATTCTGACTTACAGTGCATGACAGTCAAGCCCATGCCTCGCACAAGCACTGTCCTCCACCAAGAAATTAATAAGCCACTTTCCCCCACAATTACATTCCTATGGGTACTATTCCCACTCTTCCATTGGGCCATGCAAATCCATACGGCCCCTGGTTCCAGCCCCAGGTCCAGCTGCCACAATGCAGCCCCAGCTCTGGGCCCAGCTCTGCCCACAACCACACCGCCCCCAGTTCTGATTGCTGCCACCTGTCCCCAGCTCTGCCCATGGCTCTGGCCGCCACCACACAGCCCCCAACGCCAGCCACTGCTCCGGCCGCCAGCATGCGGCCCCCAGCCCTGTCCACTGCCATGTGGCCCTAGCCCTGGGACTGTCTCCGCTCACTGCCACGTGGCCCCCAGCTCCACCCGCCACCACGCAGCCCCTGGCTCTGGTCGCAGCCCTGGCAGACGCCATGTGGCCCTGGTCCTCCACTCTCCTACCTACCACTACCAGCTTACCTTTCACATCAAGGAAGCTGAGTGCTGCTGCGTGGCTCTGCTGGTGAGATGGGTGGGAATAAAATTATTTGTGCTTGCCTGTGCAGGTGAGCACCCTCAAGGGAACTTAGCCCCCAATATAAACCAACTGGGCTAAATCCTAAACCCTCCTTAAAGCAGTGGGAGTTGTGCCATTTGCTTCACTGGAACCTGGATTTCACCCATAATAAATATCCATATCCAAGCCATTCCAACCATCCTTGCTAATGAGTGTGTAGTGATTATGGGACACAGGATATTATGGTTAAATCACCTGCCTGGATACCTCAGATATTGTCTAGATGCCAAGTAAGCATTTCCTTCATATAGAAAAGAAAAGAAAAAACATCGATTTGTCCATAGGCGCCATCTATATGAGTTGTCGGGGGTGCTCAACCCCTGCACTGCTCCAGGCTCTGCCCTGATACCACCCCTTCCCCCAAGCCAATGCCCCTACTCCGCCTTGCTCCTCCCCCTCCCTCACACACATCGCACCCTCCACTTCTTCTCCACCCTCCCAGCACCTCCTGCACACCACCGAACAGCCGATCCGCGGCAGGCAGGAGACGCTGGGAGAAGCAGGAAGGAGCTGATTGGCAGGGCCACTGGTGGATAAGAGGTGCTACGGGGAATGCGAGGTGCCAATTAGGTCGGGGCTGCCAGTGGATTCTGAGCACACATCACTTTTTTTTTACATCCCTGCCCCAGTGCGCCTCCAGAATCAGTGCCTATATATTTGTCTCTAGTTCCTACTGTCAGGCAAGTTTTCTGCTACAGACTTATAAAAAAAAGAATTAAGGGGAGGAAAATTAAAATATTGTAATTTTTATGCAAATGAAGGTGTGAGTAAAAAAAAAAAAAAGAGGAGAGAAGACAAGTGTCACTACCTCTGCTTCCTGTAGGGTCCCGTGGTTCAAGCACACAATGTCTGGACAAGTGATGGGAGAGCCACAGCCTTCTCGAATTGCCAGCTGCATATACTGTTTAAGGCACTAGAAAAGAAGAAAGAAAAAAAAATGATGCAAAGCTGCAACCCACATGAACAGTAACATGTAGAAGTTAACACTGCATTTAGGGTGACCAGGTGTACTAATTTTATAGGACAGGATAGTCCTGATATTTGGGGCTATGTCCTATATAGGGACCTATTATTGTCTTATATAGGTACTGTCCTCATCCTGATTGTTCACCCATGCTGTCTGGTCACCCTAACTGCACTACAAGCTGCCACCTCTACTTCCTTAATTGGGTGTCCTAGAGCACTAATACCGAGAACATATAAATCATCATATGTGTAAATAAGAGCCATTACTTTGGGAAGAATGCAGCAACGAACAATTCATTACATATGACTTCATCCAGCACACATTGAGTCTACTGAAATCAGCAAGTCAAGTCCTTCTTGTGCGAACACATTCTCTGTATTAAGTCTAGACTTAGAAAAGAACAGGCTATATGTCACTCTAATTAAAACAGGCTTTGCTCTTCTGTTTTCCCTTCATGTATGCTTAATTCAGTCTCTCACCTAGTAGGCAACACTATAAGGCCTCATTTACAAGCAGAGGAGTTGCTGTCTCAGCAATCTGCAACGAAGGCAGCTTACGAATTGGCTAGGAGAGCACAGTTCTGGAAATAGTGAGACTATCAACTTTCCTCTAAATAGATTGTGTCATTTCCATGAATTGCCATCACCACTGGCCTACTGACCAAGTGTTCAAAGTCCGTTTCCAACAGAGAGGCCTTCCTGCATATGTCCACATCACCTCATTGCACAAAATAACTGTGTAGTATTTTTTCTTCAAACATTTCATCAGGAAGAGCAGATCATGACAGTTTCATCAACATTACAAAATATCCGATGGGATTGTAAGGACCCAATTCTATGGGCCATTGCATTGGTTTTATGCCAGTGCAACTTCACTAAAGTCAAAGAATTTTAACTGGTGTAACAGAGATTTCTAATTCCAAAATGCACAGGTAAATAGTGAACCCAACATGTCCTGTGAACATGTTCCTAGTAAAAGTGATGTAATGATGTGTAGTGTAAAATGATGCAATTTCATCTCTACCCTGCATGCCAGCAAAATGTACACCCAACAAATCTCTGTAGCCATTTAACAAGTTTATTTTTAATGAAAATGAATAGCTCTTCCACCAAATGGCATGATATTTAAAATAAGATCTGATTTTCAATAAGATGTTTAAGTTTTTAAAATTTGTATTTAAAGGGAGATCGGGGAATTGATTACCAAAATTTAGGGATTTCATTTTTTTAAAGAGTTTCAAAAGCCTTATTGAAGGGTGCGTCTACACAGCAGAGCTTACCTCGAAATAAGCTATGCAAATTGAGCTACGTCAATGGCATAGCTCATTTCAAAATTGGGAGCATCTACACAGCACTTATTTCGAAATAGAGCACTCTTCCTCTGACTTCCCTTACTCCTTGTACAATGAGGGTTACAGGATTCAGAGTAAGAAGTCCTCCACCTTGACAATATTTCGACATTATTTCGAAATAACTACCCGCTGTGTAGATGCGGACTAAGTTATTTCGGAATAACGTTGAAATAGTGTTGCTGTGTAGACGTACCCTTAATAGCAACAGATTAAATTATAAGCCCTGCCACCTTTGAGGTTTACAGGATCTTTCTAAAAAGGCTTCTATTTTCGAAAGAACCACGTCTAGACTGCAGTTTTACTTTCGAAATAGCGCTTTTCTGAAAGAGCGCCATGACGTGATTATGCAAATGAAGCGCAGGAAATTCAAATCCCGGCTTCATTTGCAATTTCGAAGTGTCTAATTTATATCTGTCTGTCAAAAGAGGGATGTAATCTAGACACACCGACAGAGACCAAGCAAATCTGTTGAGCAAGATATGCCATTTTTCTGCCCATAATGCATTTCAGCCTCTTATTCCCTCCGCTTTCTTATCCATAAAATGGGGATAATAAATAAATAATAACCTGTCTCACCGGATGTTGTGAGGCTTAATTACTTAAAGTTTGTAAGAGTGCTTGATTAAATATATTTTATGTACATACAGGGAAAGAGAGAGAAAGAATATATTACAGTACACAGTTCTAATACAACACTCCACTATATTCTTAGATAGACAGACACACAACTGACACGGAGAGAGCATATAAACATAGACACACTTACTCATTATATACTTACTCCTCATGGGGAGACAAGATGTGCAATATTTTCATAAAGGAATAAACTGTTCAGGGATGCACTGAAAGCTCTGTCCTACAACCTGGACCAACTTACAAAATTTCATTTGCAGTAAGAAATTTTGTGCAAGCTTCAGCTTAGAGGGAGTTATGATCATATTCTCAAGCTAACTCTGGAAATAGGCACTTATATATAACTATCAATGAGTACAGCACTTCCTATAGTAACTGCTCTAACTTCACTGATTTCAAAGAATATACACAACAGGATTAAACACAATATTGCCAAAAATAAAGGTTTTTAGCATGGCATGCAGTGTATATAGGGCATTAGCACAGTCGCACAATTCTACATCTAGATTTTTAAATTAGCTCAGGCCATGTATTTAAATCTCATGTTGCTAGGCAATGACATGACAAGGGCACTTGTATTCTCTCACTACAAATCCATATTTCTATTCAAGACCACTTTCAGTGATCTTCTCCTTGCCACAGACAAAAGACTGGTCTCAGTCATTACTGTGTATTGCTTTTTCAAGTACATCAAGCACATTCAACTTGTTCTAATACCTTTCTCAACTCCAATTTGTACAAAGCTTTCCAGCTCACTGTAGCCTCTGTTCTTTTTGACAGAAAACATAAAAGGAAACCACAAACCTGATGTGACAAATTTTAATATCTTGTTTTTAATTAAGAAAAATTAGAGAGACCATTAAAGGATGAGAGCAAGAAGGAAATCAGAACAGCCCTTTCAATATAAGGCCTTATAGGCAGCACTTGACCTTTGGATCTAGTTAACATTACGTAGTGAGTTTGGAATATGTACATTTACTAAATTTCACTGCAACTATTATATAAATTTAAAAGCCATAAGCAGAGATCTAGAGTACATTGTAATTGGGATCAAAGTATAATCAGTTCTTAATATTAAAGTGGTGGAAATGAAAAAAAAAAAGAACTCACTGTAAATGCTCTTCCAGAACAATTTAGGTAGAAAATGACTGTTCAACTAACCTTATATGTTCATGAAAAAAAATCCATTTTTTATCAAAACCCACAAAGCTGAAAAACTAAAATGTTCCCATTTTTATTTGCAAAAACCTGATTTTTATTAATTTTTAGTCTTTTGATTAAAACAAAAAACAAACTCAAAGAAACTTTTCAGCAAAATTAAAAAGGGGGGAGGTGGGAAAGCAACTCTACAAATAACTCTACAAGTTACCATTTATTTATTATTTATATTGTGGTAGCATGTAGAGGCTTTAATCAGGGATCAAGGTTCCATTGTACTCGATATCTATTTTCATCCTATAGGATATAATACTTATTTCTTTAATTCTTTCCATTCATAAAGGACCCAGTTGTTCAGTACATACCCATGTGCAGTACAATTGACGTCAATGGGTCTGCTCGTGTGAGCCCTATGGCTATTCGCCATAGTGAGTAAGGTTTTGCAGCCTGGCATCAGGTCTGCCAAGTCAGTGCCATGAACATTTAATTTCAAAAAGTACTTAGTGTGTGGAATAATAGATACATTTATCAAAGTTTTATAATGTGCTCGTCAACATGTTATTCAACTGTGTGGTATATATATATATGATCAGCTATTATAAAATACACAGTTAAAAATTGTCAAGATAAATTTATTAAGTGTGGTTGAAAAATCAGCATCATTTCATTTTCCCTCTCTGAAGATTAGCATTTTAGGACTTGTTGCAATGCCCATTCAAGAGGTTAGGAATATCTCCATTGACTCCAGTGGCCAGAGGCTAAGGCCCTGAAAGAGACTATTACAGAGACACATGCAGAGTGAAAAATCCTTTTCTAGCTTGATGAGCATGCTGTGGTTTTATGGCCAAGGAAACCTGTGTGGTGTCTGTGTACATTTTTTTGGTGACAGTATGGCCACAGATGGCACATAAGTTGTTGAAAATAATTGAGTGTCAGCAGGCAAATGTGACCACAGGGCAGCGTACACTGCTTTCTAGCCTATCATTCCTTAAAAACAAGTATTTCTTGTAGAGGCACTTTCTGACACCCAACCTGATAAATGCAGTCATTGGGATTTGTTCCTTCATTGGATCTGCTTACTATTGGTAGCCACCATTCTTACATGCAATTTAAAATTGATTAAAGTCAGGACAGCCATATTGTGCAAATCAAAATAAAGTACATATTGGCTTCTGATACCTCAAATGTGTTGGGATTGCTATCATATTCACTCTCCGGTGTGCTCAATAGCTGAGGTCACAAACAATGTACTGTAGAATGTCACATTAGATCTAGTCCCACAAACAGTGTGTTCTGGACTAAAGACTGAATCCAGAGACCTGTGTTCTGTAAGGCTTGGCTCTGTTACTTATTTATTGCTGGGTGTTGGGCAACTTACTTATGTCTCTGTCTCAGTTTCACCACATATAATGGAGATAATGCCTACTTGAAAGGGATGTAGAAAGTTATTTGAACATATTAAGTGCTTGAAATGTGCTAAATATTATTTTATATATGCCAATTTTATCATGTTTTCTATGTACAAGTTATTTGGAGGCATTTCAAGTTTGGAAAGAAACCAAAATGCCACAACACGACAGTTGGACAGACATGGAAAACAATCTGAGGTGAGCTTTATTTAAAATCATTGGGGCATTGTGACACAGGGACTGAATGTTGGACTTGCCGTCACCTAAAGAGAGGCGTGTAACAAAGTGGAGTGGGGGAAGAGAGAATGAATCTTTTCTTGACATGAGCAGGAGGAAAGAGGGTTTGGATTTTATATCTAATTTGCATCTTTCACTGGTTTTATACGATGTAAACTCCATTAACTTCAATGGAATTATTCCAGATTTACACTCGTATAAGAAGAAATCAGACCTGTAATTATCACTATGAACTGACAACTACTATCTCACAGGCATATAAATTTTGGAGGTGGGACATTATTTTCTTGTGTGAGAAACATTGTATGGAAAAGAGTGTAACTGAGATGCATCTGATGAAGTGTGGTTTTGCCAAAGAAAGCTTATGCTCAAATAAATCTGTTCGTCTTTAAGATGCCACAGGACTCCTCATTGTTTTCCAAAGTAGAAGGTTGTTCTCACCATTGTTCAAAAATATTGAGAGGTTACATGTACCCCCACTTGCCCATCTGGCATAGCACTGTCCAGGACTTAGAAGGGGAAATCCTATTCTCTTTTACACAGAACTATTGTACCGATGTATGGAAACATGGATTGTTAGAGAGGCATTTGTTTCACACATTTCCCATTTCCACTACCTTACACACTTCTCAAAAATGGAAGACCACAAGCCTGAAGAATGACTAGTCATACCACTGCTACATAAATATGTGCTAACACCCAGAAGCTAGAATGTGAAATTAGCCTTTGTTTTTGCAAGATTGGTCAATCATTGCACATGATAACATGTACAAAAGTCAACATGGTTTCTGTAAAGGGAAATCGTGCCTACTAGAATTCTTTCAGGGGGTCAAACAAACATGAGGACAAGGAGGATCCAATGGATATAACATACTTAGATTTCCAGAAAGCCTTTGGGTTTCTCTCATGATAATTGGTTAAAAGACAGGAAACAAAGGGGAGGAATAAATGGTAAGTTTTCAGAATGGAGAGAGATAACTAGTCTCCCTACCCCCTGGCTGTAGCAGGGGAAAAGGCTAAAATGGGGCCCAACAAAGGCCACCTAACTGCCTACCACTGTCCCAGACCCAGAACTGTATGCTCTGAGAGCACTAGGACTCAGTTGTCCCCTTTATTCCCACATGGCCCTGAGGGAAATCTGCAGAGATGAGCCAGACTAGGGGGACTAGATGTCCCAATTTTATAGGGACAGTCCTAATAATAGGGGCTTTGTTTTATATAGGTGCCTATTACTGCCCCCCCCCCAACACCTCCATCCTGATTTCTCACACTTCCTATCTGCTCACCCTAAGCCAGACAGAACACCCGGAGGTGCAGAATCAGCCAAAGATGTTCAACTTTACAGTTTTGATTGGACTTTCTTTGCCCTATGCTGATTGGAGCAGCCACCCAATCATCCCTCTCCTTCCCTGTCTTGTCACCTCAGCACAATCCACACCTGCCCCCTGGTCCTCTTCTCCACTCCCCCTTTCTTCCCCGCCTTTCAGTGTCCCCATCCCTTCATTTTTCTTGCCACTTATCATACCCTTCTTAACTAATCTTATCCACTACTGTGAAATTAACTTAATGTTTGCTGCCATCACATAGTTCACTCTGATGATGTTTTCTACCCCTTCCCTCACCCTGTGTCTGTCTTGTCTATTTAGATTTTGATCTCTTTAGGGCAGGGACTGTCTCCTGTTCTAAGATTATACAGTGCCTGGAACAATGAGTTGGCCCTTACGCACTACCATAATAAACATTATTCTTATCATCACAGTTTGTTCTGAGACTTACCACCTTCTCATTTTAAACTAACACAGTCCAAACTCAGCCAAACCACTGGATACTTTCTCACAGATCCTAAGAAGCAGCAGAGAATAATCACTTTGGGCATGAGTTCATGAGTTTTTACTGTATGCTTACTTCAACAGCAGTAAACACTGCTGGACTATCTGCCTGATGCCATCTTATTTGAACTCAAACCCAGGTCTAAAGTGAAATGTCCACGTACAGATCCTTCAGACCATGTGGTTTTTACTTCTTTTTCTTTAAAAAGCTAAAATAAAATATTTTAGCAGAAATCTCAATAGCAAGGGTCCACTCAAGTAAAATATACTTTGACTGGAAGATAGGTTTATAAGGGATAATGTTTATTATATCAACTGCTACACTGGAAGAGCACTAGATGCACAATACTAACCCATTTCACTTATTTTATTTTACAGATTATGGAGAAAAACATAAACCTGGATGCCTGAATTACGATTAGCCCTCAAAGTTAGTAATGATGTAGAGGAAAACAATTGTCCTTTGGAGAATTAGGAACTACAGAGCAAAGGCAACTATCAACTGAACATAACAAGTATGTGAAAGCAACAGAAAACCATAGTGACACCTAATCAAAAGACACTCTCCATGTTGAGTCTACCTGCTACATCCAGCTTAATGTTCGCTTTGGCTCTCCATGTATAACCTTGTTATAGGGGGGGCGGGGAATCAAACTAGACTTGCTTAAAGCACCAAGACCCCCAAGGACTGTTTATGTCTTGATTCCAGATACCAAGGCTTAGATCTTGCCCCAGGATTAAGTCTTTACATGCAGGTACAGGGCTCAGAGCAGGGTAATGAGGATCTAGCAGCCCTGCAGCCAGGAGGCATAGAATTATATTTCACTGCAGGAATGGAGGAAAACAGCTGCAGCGCCTCCTCCAGGGCCACACACACACCTCTTTTAGGGGCTATGCCAGGGTCAGGATTGTGGTGGGAGGGATATCACAAGAGCAGCAACACAGCCCATAGCACCGTGGTGGTGATACTGGGCTGAACTGCTGCCCATAGGCAGGCTCTTCATACATTTAAAAGGCTGAAGCATAGCAGGGGGGACCCAACTGATTCCTGGCTCATGCTGGGTTTCCCCCCACCCCGCCCCCCACCAGCCCCCCTCCCGCTTCCCACCAGCCTTTTAAATGTATTAACAGCTGGCATTTCATTTACATTTAAAAGGCTGGAGCACAGCGGGCGGACCCGGCACAAGCCAGAAATCAGCTGGTATGGCTCGAGCTGGGTCCCCCCCTGCTGCGCTTCTGGTTTTTAAATGTATTAAGAGTCAGCAGGCCTCTTTAAAAAGCAAAGGCGCAGCACCTGGGACTGGGCGCAAGCTGGGAATCAGCTGATTCCTGGCTTGCACCCACTCCCTACTATCCCCCAGGTTTCCCTGACTCCCTTGCCCCCCATGGAGACAGTGCTGGGGGAGCCGGCTTTAAAGCACCAGCTCCTACACCCCACCCCTTGCTGCCTCTGATAGAGGCAGCAAGGGGGAGAAGCAACTCGTCGACCAGTCACTTATATACCTATCTGACACTTACATTAGTAGTCCTTGAAAGGATTTGATAAAAATTATACTAATTTTTTTTCTACCAGACTGTGTAGAGCTTTCCTATATGTTCTACGGAAAATCAAATAAACTCCACAATGTTAAATCTGCAAAATTCAAAACCATGTTTTCATGCTACTGTAACGCTGACAGGCAGAACCAGACTTGGGACCTCTGGAGCTTAGAACATGAGCTAAAAGCTAGCTGGCACTTGGCTAAGACTGAGGCTATGTCTAGACTGCAGCCTTTTTCCACAAATGCTTATGCAAATGAAGCATGGAGTAGAATATCTCCATGCTTCATTTGCAAAATTAATTAGCAGCCATTTTTGCGTAAGAGGCTTTTGTGCAAAAAAGAGCTGTGTAGACATCTCCTTTTTGCGCAAAAAACCTCTCTTGTGCAAGAGCTGTTCTTCCTCATTTTTTCAGTGATATTCTACTCCACGCTTCTTTTGCATAAGCTTTTGCAGAAAAAGGCTGCAGTCTAGACGTAGCCTCAGAGACTTGTTCTCACTTAGTCCCACTAAATGGAACAGTACACCACACCCAACAGGTGTGCGGGTTACACTATGTTCCAGAGAAAAAAAATTGAAATCAAAAGATATAGGTCAGATAGCTTGAATGCTCTGTTTAATCAGTAGGAAATTAAATCATAATAAAATTCAAAATGAAAAACCACATTCACAGATTCTATTTTAGTCTATTGAATATTGTTCATTATAAAAAGAACATTCAACTAGATACAGATCTTATTTACCCTAACAGAAATGTAGACTAGCTAAATTGAAATTAGAGATATTCTTCATTAACACAACAAAACAGAGTTCTGAATCTAGTTCATGAGGTTAAATGATATATAGTAGTACAGATCTTTATTTTAGTAAAGTATTTGATACTTACCCATAATTAGTTGTTCTTCTGAACAGATTTGTATGTTTGTTGTTAAGTCAATAAAGACAATTATTTCAAAAAAATCACCCGATGGTCTCTAAACATGCTCTATAGTTTATACTTATATAAAAGGTCTTGTTTAGCCTAGTTACAAAGAAGCCAGTAGAATACTGAAGTCTAATTCTTGGGTGGGTCACTGTCTGACCTTTAACAAGTCACTTAATCTCTTTCCTTATACCTCAGTCTTCCTGACTAATCAGATTTTTAAAAAGCATTTACTGAAACAATGCTACCCGAGACCTCCACCCACAGTGTGATGGCACATGAAGAGTTTGAGGCCTATTTTCTTTAAAATATCCATAGAAAATTTATGGGGAACAAGTATGTTATAAAGATTTTACAGAACTCTATGGTGGTGGTAACATTTTTCTTAAGGAAAAGAAAAGATGCTAATTAAATAAGAATGGTTTAGTTGTTCAGTTAACCTTAATAAGAGGTGTTCTACTGTAATTTGTGATTCAACCAATATACATTCTATTAGCTACAGAGGTATTTTTTGTTAGGATATGTCTAGACTACATCCCTCTGTCGTCAGAGGGATGTAAATTAGACATACCGACATTGCAAATGAAGCGGGGATTTAAATCTCCCGCACTTCATTTGAATAAAAATGGCCACCGCGTTTTGCCGAGTCAGCAGTTTGTCGGCAAAAAGCAGCTGTCGAGACAGGGATCGGGTGACAAAGAAAGCCTTTGTCGGCCGATCCTGTAAACTTCATTTTACGAGGCATAAGGGATCGGCCGACAAAGGCTTTCTTTGTCGCCTAATCCCCATCTTGACAGCCACTTTTTGCAGACAAACTGCTGACTCGGCAAAACGCGGCGGCCATTTTTATTCAAATGAAGCGCAGGAGATTTAAATCCCTGCTTCATTTGCAATGTCTGTATGTCTAATTTACATCCCTCTGGTGACAGAGGGATGTAGTCTAGACATACAAGCTAATGAAAGCCTTGTTAATGTCAACTTTCTTTTAAACAAGACTGGACAAAGCAGTAGCAAGTAAATGATCTTGTACTGGCATGGATGGGATTAAATGGCATCATTGCCTGACTTCTGCCGTAACAATATAATAGGTCCTTTCTACCTCCACAGTCTATTACTCTAGTTCTTGACTAAGTTGCTACCTCTGCTTACCGATGTACAGAAGATGCAGCTGCATTCTTGAAGAGTGGTCATCTTCTCAAGAGAATGTTCACAGAGACATAGCTTGCAAGTGATTAGAGGTTCCAGAGCCATTTCCCCAGCTTCTGACACATCAGCTGTTATGGTGGATTGGTACATCTTATCAACAGAGTCCATCCGTTCATTAATATCTTACTCTTGTGCACTCAACCTGTAGAAAGACACAACAGCTGAAACCTCCCCAGAAAACAATGCCAGTAGCAAAAAAGTTTACATAATAATCCAATGTAAATCCACCTTAAGGAAAACTGAAAACTGTCAGCTGACCTGAAAGATATTGATCAAAAACCTACCTAGTTTGGTGCATGTTTTCAGACTGGGGTTTTTAAAAAATACTACATAGCACTGGAGATAATTTCATTTGACTATTCTTTTTCAAGATCCTCACATTAAATGGAGCATTTCAAATTCTGACATGTGAAATGGTGGCAAATAAATATACTTTATTCAGAGCTCTTTACCATTTCCTAAATAGAAAAAAATAGGGTCTGGTGATTAAAGCACAGGACAGAGCCAGAAGGTCTGAAATCTATTCACAGCTCTGAACTGACTTTTTGTACAACCCTGGGTGCAGGACTATATACAGTACACATTAGCGAGTGTTCCCAAAACTAGAGGCCTCATTCTCTATTGTCCTGCAATGTGTGTAGTCATTTTCACCAGAGAAAACAATAGTAAATCTTTAGCAAAATCAGAATAACAGAATCATGCATTCACTTTACACAGGTGTAAATCACGATAGTAATGGAAAAATCAGGTCCAGTATTCAGATGTGCGTGTGCAAATGAGAAAGAAATATATTTTTCTCCAAATGAAACTGAATCTGTACAAAACATTTTGGAGATATAACAAGTCTAGGTTATTTTTTAGAAATTATTTTTAATTTCTAGACACTTCTGTACTTCCTGGTTGTGACTGGCAGCAAAGTCTTGAAATACCATAAGAAGAGCCTTTCATATTAGATTTTGAACTCTGTTTGGCAGACCCAAACAATGTGGGCTAAAGTTTGTGCATCCAAATTACTGGGTTCTTATCTAAAGCAAAGCTCTCCTTTAAAGTTTCACAAAGTCCACACACCATTCCGTCATTCTTAGCTCAGTCTCTTTAAACTACCATGCTATCCATAACAATTAGTTCCTTGTAACAGTAGAGTTAGAACTATAGCCATTGCCAGAAGCCTTTGGAACAAAATACCACTCTGAGTCAGAATCTATAATACCCTGTTCTGTATTGCTGCAACAATGATATGTCAGTGAGTCACTGTAACTGTTATAGAGGATCAGAAACTAACTACCTCTTATTTAGTTCTGCATTTTACATTTTAAGCCAGTATCTACAGAAATAAAACATAGTTTTACACAGATACACATACTTCTACTGCAGCTGTACCTTCACAGTATTACATTCTTACCATATGCTACATGAAGCACTATGGGTATGTCTATACTACCACCCTAGTTCGAACTAGGGTGGTTAATGTAGGCATTCGAAGTTGCAAATGAAGCCCGGGATTTAAATATCCCAGGCTTCATTTGCATCTTGCTGGGCGGGCGCCATTTTTAAATGCCCTTAGTTCGAACTCCGTGCCCGCGGCTACACGCGGCACGGAGTAGGTAGTTCAAATTAGGATCTCTAAATAGGAGTAACAGTAGTTCGAATTAGAGATCCTAATTCGAACTACCTACTCCGTGCTGCGTGTAGCCGCGGGCACGGAGTTCGAACTAAGGGCATTTAAAAATGGCGCCCGCCCGGCAAGATACAAATGAAGCCCAGGATATTTAAATCCCGGGCTTCATTTGCAACTTCGAATGCCTACATTAACCACCCTAGTTCAAACTAGGGTGGTAGTGTAGACATACCCTATGTTATTCACTTCAGTGCAATGCAGAATTTCCACTTTTTGATACCTATAGTAAAATAGGTGGGGGGAAATAGAAGGGAAGGGGAAAGGAAAAGGAGGGACTATTCCGGATTGCAAGGCAGAAATGGTCAGATTTCCCACTGGGCTGTAATGCTAGGTTTGCAGTGCGTATTAATGAGAGAAGAAAGAGGTTAATGAGACACAAGTTAATAGATTTATTAATATTAAAGATAGGCAACAATTGTCAAAGTGACAGACAATAAGTAATAGTAGCTACTGTAAACACACCAGTTTACACTCTGATTCTCCACTATGTCTGAGCTGTGCTTGGATACAGTGGAGAGTGGTGCTACAATGAGTTGGTTGTGGTTCCCTGATCCTCAGCTACCTCCCCCAGGTGAGTGCTCAAGTCACATGGGAGATACTCTGCTCTTTGCAGATAAGGATTGAGAGTTTGGCTCCTCTACTGACCTCTGTAACTCCCCCACATGCTTCCCCTTACACCAAGGGTAGGGCAGCAGCTGGTGCAGGAGGCAGCTGTGACAGAGATTCCCAATACATGGAGGGAATTCTGTGTGGATTTCCAACCACTGATGCAAAGTCAACATGGTGGAGGACTAAAGAAATTGGCTCACAACAAGATCAAATCCCATTCACCTTACTTAACACATCGTACCACAATATGTGAGCAAAGGAAGCAGTATTTGACCCTGAGCATGTCTACACTGGGAAATTATTTTGAAATAACTCCTGAAATAATAATTTTGAAATTGCAATAATTTTGAATAGAAATTAGTTCAAGGCAGGTTCCCTTAATGTGGATGCATTATCTCGACTTAGAGCCCCAGGAAGCACTGGGGAGTAACTATTTTGAATTACTCTGGGGAGTAGTTATTTCAAAATAGCAGTACTGGAGCATGAACACACTGTCACTATTTTGAAATTAGCATTATTCCTCATGGAAGGCAGGAGTTCTTATTTCAAAATAACCAGCCCCTTATTTCGAAATAACGGATTTGGTAGTATGGATGCTCCGCTTGTTATTTTGAAATAAGGGGAGTTAGTTCAAAATAACTCCCTAGTGTAGACCAGGGCCCAGTGTCTTTCCTCCTACAGCCCTGACGATACACCTCAGTCCAAACGTACAACATTCCCACTATACAAGATTTCATAGAATCATAGAACACTAGAACTGGAAGGGACCTCAAGAGGACATGGAGTCTAGTCCCCTGCCCTCACAGCAGGACCCAGTACCATCTAGATCATCCCCGATAGATGTCTATCTAACTTGCTCTTAAATATCTCCAGAGAAGGAGATTCCACAACCACCCTGGGCAACTTATTCCAGGATTTAACCATCCTGCCAGTTAGGAAGTTTTTCCTAATGTCCAACCTAAACCTCCCTTGCTGTAGTTTAAGCCTATTGCTTCTTGTCCTATCCTCGGAAGCCAAGGAGAACAATTTTTCTCTCTCCTCCTTGTGGCACCCTTTTAGATACCTGAAAACCGCTATCATGTCCCCTCTCTGACTTCTCCTTCCCAAACTAAACAAGCCCAGTTCTTTCAGTCTTCCTTCGTAGGTCATGTTCTCTAGACCTTTAATCATTCTTGTTGCTCTTCTCTGGACCTTCTCCAATTTCTCCACATCTTTTTAGAAATGTGGTACTCAGAATTGGACACAATACTCCAATTGAGGCTTAATCAGCGCAGAGTAGAGCAGAAGAATGACTTCTTGTGTCTTGCTCACAACACTCCCGTTAATACATCCCAGAATCATTTTTGGGTTTTTTTTGCCACAGCATCACACTGTTGACTCATATTTATCTTGTGGTCCACTATGACCCCTAGATCCCTTTCTGCAGTACTCCTTCCTAGACAGTCGCTTCCCATTCTGTATGTGTGAAACTGATTGTTCCTTCCTAAGTGGAGTACTTTGCGTTTAGGACTATGCAGAGCAGTCAATCCATAAACCATCTTCTAACTGGCACATGGGTAAATTGGAACCAATGAAAGTTTTGCAGGCTTATTTTATTATTTTAGTTAATAACAGAGGCCATCAAAGTGCCTTTATAATAGATTCAAATTCACATTAGCATTGCCAACTGTCTAATTTTGCAAACCCAAATACTCTTGCCCTGCCCCCTGTTTTGCCCCTTCCCTAAGATCATGTCCTTGCCCCGCCCCTTCTCAGAGGCCATACCCCCACTCACTCCATCCCTTTGCCTTTGTCACTCACTCTCTCCTACCCTCACTCACTTTCACCAGGCTGGGCCTGGAAGTTGGGGTGAAGGAGGGGTGATGGGCTCTAGGAGGGAGTATGGGTGTGGAGTGCAGTCTCTGGGCTGTAGGTGGTGTAGGTGGGGACCTGTAGATGGTGTTCCAGTTGGGGGTACAAACTGGTGGTAGTCAGGTAACTCTTTAATGCAATGTTGTTTATTTACAAAGAATGTACACGCCCTGTGTCTCTGAACAAAAAAAGAATAAAGTGGTAGAAAACAAATTGTTTTTCTCACAGAATCAAAACCACTCTTTTCATCTTGAAGCCCTGACTCAAAAATAAATAAAACCAACCAAACAAACAATCTTTCCCTAGGTTTCTTCCAGAGTCAGCTACCTGCTTTTAGCTGTTCCTTCTGGCTGTCTCTCTCTGGCTTTGTCTTCTTCTTGCCTGACCTCAGTTTCTTCACACACACATGCACATTTAGGGCTCAAATTGCATATCGACAGAGCCTGTAACTCGAAATAAGATATGCAATTTGAGCTACGCAAATTGCATATCTTATTTCAATGCTATTTTGAAATAGCTTATTTTGGCATTTGGCACTGTCTACATGGGGCTGAATTTTGAAATAAAGCATTATTCCGAAACATCCCTTACTCCTTCTAGAATAAGGTTTATAGGGACATTGGAATAGTGAGCCCGAAATAATGGGCTTCCTGTTAAGACGCGGGATAGCTATTTCGGGATACTCTGGTATCCCAAAATAGTGTTGCAGTGTAGATGTACCCTCACTGAAAACAATACTCATCCCAAAATTCTGGGGTGAGTACATATACCCTATTGTTTTAAGATGGGCTTATGCTTAGTTATGTTAATTGAAGAATATGTTCACACCTACCAAACTGACGTCAATCGCACAAGATTTTGCCCAGCTCTAACACTATAATTTAAAACTGAGTGGACTAGAGCTCAGGGCATAACTGTTCAATAAACTGCTTCACTGAACAATAAAGTCTGTGTTCAGAAAACAGCTGATAGTTACAGTATTTCAGAAATGCTTTAACCCTCCAGGGAGATTCTACGTTAGATTTCATCTTTGATGTAAATCAGAGACAGTATGCCAGGGATGTAAAATTATGCAATGGTTGCCTCACAAGTTAAAAAAGCAATGGATTGTCTGTTTTACTGTACATACTTTTCAAGAAGTATAGTGTTTCCTTAAATTGCACCAGCTTTGTCAGATGTGCTCACATTTCCGTAACAATAAGAGTAACAGCTTTAGTGCTGCATGACCAGGTAGGTCCTGCCAAAGCAATGCTTCTGAAAGTTCTACCAGCCCTTATGTTGTTTTTTAAGTTTATCCTGTACAGACTAACTCAGCTACCCCGAAGCTATAAAGAAGGTCAGTCCAGGAGAGGGCAAACTGCATAGGAATGCAATTTGTTGAGTACTGAACACAGGCATTTTGTTGTCTCCGGGATGTGACAGGGCTTTGTTTTTCAAAGCACCACTGAAATGTCTCAGCACAACCCAGAAGCGAGAAAACATAAAGGCATCCTCAAAGCAAAATGAAGCTGGCCTGGAGGTGAGTGAATGAATACAGTCAGAAAAACTGTGGAGGAGTTAAGAATACAAACAAATAAATAACAGAAGCATTCAACCAGTGCATAGTTGTTGTTAGTCCAGCGGGCTTTCTGGCACTGGGGTGTCCTGTTCTTAGAAAGCTGCCTATGCTTGGTGGAAAAAACAAATTTCAAGGAAAAAATCATTTTAAATCCACTAATTGCTCAGGAATGTATCTAGCCATCTGTTTCCACTTAGTTGCCAGTGACTGGAGGGGGGGAATAAGCACTAGGGGCATATTCTATGGGCTCTATTCACCCCCGTGGACAAAGAACAGTGCAAACTATATCATTTATTGCTAATGGGGGCCTCTTTGCATAAATAATTCACCACAAGGAAAGGACATTTGCACTACTGGCCTCCCTCAAGGTTTTTACCCTGTAGGGTTCCAGGATAGAAGTTTCAAACTCTGTTTGTCAGAACACCACAATTAGAGGCTAAAGTTGATGTCGTTCAGGGGTAAATATGGTTCTATGTTAATATATCAAAAACATCTATTGTTTGACTTGTCATAACCAGAAAGGTAATATCTTTTATTAGACAAAATTCATTGTTATTGCAACCAGCAATGGATCCCTCTGGGTTTAACTATTTAAAGCTAAAAAAGTACTATTATAATTATTTTCAAACACTCTGTTCTGCAATCAATGTAACTAAGGAACGAAGTCAGCCCCTGCATTTGCAAACAAGATTCCACTGAAGTCAACAGTGCTGTATGTGTTTACCCATGGTTCAAATTAAAAGGTGCCAAGAAAGGGGAATAAGGAAACAGGAGAAATGAGGCTCCAGGAACTGCACAATAAGTGTTGGTCGTGGTTTTTTCAGCATGGTCTACACTATGAAACCATCACTTCTCTCCAGCCACTGGCTGCACAGCCACAACCTGTTCCTCTTGGGTATGTCTACACTACAGCATTATTTTGAAATATCTTAATTCAAAATAGTTAATTCGAAATAAGTTATTTCGAAATAACGCATCTATACACAAAATGCATTTCGAAATAGCTTTTTGCTAAATCAAAAATAGCGCATCCACACTGATTGGATGCTGAATCGCATTTAAGGCCAGCTGAAACCGGTTCTGGCAGGGCATCAGGTCGGTAGTTGCTTTGTGTGGCTGCTGTCTGAGGCTATCTGGACAGCCGGTATTCAGCTTTCCCTGCTTGCTTGCCTACCTCGCTGAGGAACAGCAAAGCATTTTTCTCTCTGCATGCTTGGTTGCTCTCACTCGGGACACCACAGCACTCAGCACCATGGAGCCAGAGCCCTCCCTGGGCACTCTGGTGCTTCTTTTGGATCTTTTGCTGCAAGCATGGCAGCAAGTGCTAGAGACTGCCTGGCACCATCTGCAGCAGCCCAACCCCGAGGTCCTCTTCCGGACCCCCCTGGGGGCTGGGAAGGAGCAGCGCCCGGACACCAGCGTGCCCCGCCGCATCTGGCATCTGGACACCAGCAGCGACTGGTGGGACCACATCGTCCTGGAGCGCTGGGGAGACCAACAGTGGACCCAGAACTTCAGGATGAAGAAGGACACCTTCCTCGAGCTCTGTGAGTGGCTCGCCCCTGCTCTGTGGCGACGGGACACGCACATGAGGCCTGCCATTCCCCTCCACAAGCGGGTGGCCATCTTCCTATGGAAGCTCTCCACGCCGGATAGCTACCGATCCATCAGAAACCAGTTCAGCGTGGGAAAATCCACCGTCAGAGCAGTGCTCATGCAGGTATGGCAGTCTCCGGCCATTGTGCCGGGGGGGCGGGGCAAGGAGTGGATGGGCTGCCTTAGGGAAAAGTAGGGGAGGGGGTGCAAGTCCCCTCCATGGGAGGGTTTGTTCTGTCCCAGCTGCACTTTGACTGCCTGCGGTGGCAAGGATTGGGGGGGGGGGGAAGGGGGTGCTCCTGGGGAGTGGGGGTGTGGGGCAGTGGTGGGGAAGGAGCACTCACAGCCACCCTGGAACCCCAGTTACTCTCAGTGGTTTTCTGTGTCCCTCTGCAGGTGGTCAAGGCCATCAATAGAGTGCTGCTCCACAGAGTCATCCACCTCACTGATGTGGATGCGATCGAGGGGTTTGGTGCCCTGGGCTTCCCCAACTGCAGGGGGGCAATCAACAGGACTCACATCCCCATCCATGCCCCGGAACACCAGGCCTCCCTCTACATTAACCGGAAGGGGTACTTCTCGGTCATCCTGCAGGCCATGTCTGACCACCGGGGCTGCTTCCTGGACATCAATGTGGGCTGGTCCAGCAAAGCACATGACGCACGGGTGTACCGCAACTCTTCTGTGTGCCAGAGGCTGCACGCAGGGACCTTCTTCCCCAACCGCCACATCAGGGTCGGGGACGTGGACATGCCTGTCTGCCTGGTGGGGGATGCAGCCTACCCACTACAACCCTGGCTCACGAAGCCCTACACGGAACACCTCAACCCCTCCCGGCAGGCCTTTAATGCCAGGCTCAGCAGGGCCCACATTGTGGTGGAGGGGGCCTTCGGCCGGCTGAAGGCCCGATTTCGATGCCTCCTCACCCACCTCAACCTCTCCGAGAGGAATATTCCGCACGTGGTGGTGGCGTGCTGTGTGCTGCACAATTTGTGTGAGCGGAAGGGGGAGGCTTTCCTGCCAGCCTGGATGGCAGAGGTCGACCACTTGGCTGGCCTGTACGTGCAGCCCCACATGGCTGCCAGCCGGGAGGCCCATCGGAGGGCTGTCCATATCCGGGAGGCCCTGCAGGAGAGCTTCCACACGGAACAGGACTGAAATCTCCCTGGCGTGCCCCACTGGGGCCTTGTGCCTTATTCCACCCTCACATCCTTCCACTTACCCCTCCCTAGCCCCCCTTCCTGATGTCAAATAAAATACACATATTTTCAAAAATATAAACTGTGTTTATGTAACAAAACTGGGGGGGGGATGAAACTCTGGGGAGACTGGGGAAAGGAGATGGGAGACGGGAGGAGAGAGGGTGGGAGAGGGGAGGGGGAAAACTGGGAGGAGGGAGCTGGAAGGGGGAAGCAAGGGGAAGAAGGGGGAGGGGAAGCTCAGGGCTCAGGGGTGGGGGTCTCGCTGGGCCAACTGTCTCCCAGATCAGCAGGTGTGGGGGCCTCGGCGTCCCCAGGAGGATGGGGAGGAGGGTATGGAGGTTGAGGTGGGGGGTGTGGAGACTGAGGAGGAGGGTGTGGAGGTTGAGGAGGGAGAGGCGGGAGGGGGAGAAAGAGTGGGAGGAGGAGCGGGAGCTGGGGAGGCAGCAGGTACTGGAGTGGCACGAGGCAGCACACTCTGCATCAGGGTCTGCAGATGGGCACAGATGGCACGACCCTGGGCAAGCTGCTCCCGCCGGAGCTCCAAATCTAGTTCCACCCAGTGGTCAAGGGTGCGGTGCAGGGCTCGCAGTGCCCCCAGGTGCTGCTCTCGGTACCCCTGCAGTTTTCGGCTGGTCTTCCTGCGGAGCCCTCGTGTGCAGGAGCATGTCCCAGGAGGGGTGGTGCGCCCTGCACGTGCAGCTGGTGCGGCTGTGGAGAAAGAAGAGAAGTGGTCAGTTCTCCCTGGGGACACAGTGGGTGAAGCCCAGCCCCCCTCTGCAAGGTGAGGATGACCGTGCCTTGCACCGTCAGAGCCGATGTGCTTGCACAGAGGCTATGGTCGGATTGTCCAGCTATCCCCGGGAGTGGGAGCTGCCCCAAGACTGCACCCATGCCCCTGTGCTGTGTATAGTGCAGTCAAGGTGGGGGGGGGGGGGGAGATGTCCCATGCCTCTGTGTAGAGGGGGCTTGTGAAGGGAAGGCGTCCTGCTGTGTCCCGCCCTGGGGTCAGGAGCATGTCAGGTCTCTTCACACACGCGTGTGGCTATCAGGCCACAGCCCTATGTGGCATGCAGCTGGAGCCACCTGCCCAGGGGTGGCACGGCACATGCTCGCACATGCACAGGTTGCTGCATGATCCCGCGCATGCGGTCCCTGGTCTCCCTCCCCATCCCCCCAGGAAGGGGACAGTGATGGCACTTACATGGTGTAGCCTCCCCGTACGACCCTGGTGACTCTACTGCTGGGACAGCTCGGGGCTCCAGCCGGTGTGGCACCCTTCGTGGTAGTTCCTCCTCTGTGCCCTGGTCAGGGCTCTCTGCTCCCGGCTCACTGCCCCCTGGGCTGGCACAGACCGTCCCACCCCCCAGGATATGGTCCAGGGCTGCGAATTAGGGGCAGGTGTGTGCACCTGTTGGGGAGCTGCCCTGTGTGGCCCTGGCATATCCCTGCCGCAATTCTTTAATTTTCATGCGCACCTGTTCTTGGGTGCGCATGTGGCCTTTTGTGGCCATGGTGGCAGCTATGCGGCTGTAGACAGCCGCGTTCCTCCATCTAGTGCGGAGATCATGGACGGTGGAGGCCTCCCCCCAAACCTCAATGAGATCCATGATCTCCGCACTAGTCCAGGATGGCGCCCGCCTTCTCTGGCCTCTGGCTGGCTCCTGGGAGCTGGTGGACTGGGTGGTGGAGGGCTGGCCGGATCTGGCTGCCCGGCTCATCTTGGGGCCACTGGGTCAGGGTCAGTGACAGTGACTGCTGTCTCTGTGCTTGCAGGCCTGTAGCTGGCACAGGCACTGTGGCCAGAGTCTACCCCTTTAAGGGCTCTGGGGCTGGGGGAGAGGAGAGGAGTTTTCCTGGTTTGGCCCAGAGTGGCCACCAGGGCTCTCTGGGAAGGGCTGGAGGCCCCCTATTTCGAAATAAGCATCTACACAGCGCTTATTTCAAATTAGCTATTTCGAATTTGGCGTTATTCCTCATAGAATGAGGTTTAACTAATTCGAATTAAATGCCCCGCTATTTCGAAATAGCGGTTTGCCTGTATAGACACTATTAAAGTTCATTCAAAATAATGGCTGTTATTTCGAATTAACTTTGATGTGTAGACATACCCCTTGAATCCACAGGCCCATACTCACACCTCTCACTGCCTCCTGGTGAGCATAGGCTGGGCACAGCCTGCGGGGGGGTTTCAGCCAGGGGATGGAACTGGGGACTGCCAGAGCCAGCACTGAGCCCACAGGATGGGACTGAGGGCTGCTGGAGCCTCCATGCTGAGCCTACAGAGTGGACCATATGCTCCATAGTCACCACTAAATTTGGGGCACCAACATGACTGGGTGCTCCAAACTCTTGCGATAGCCTATGCAGCTGAGTATGCTGCATATGTCTACGGATGGCTTTGTACACACACCTTTGCTCAAAATAGCATCTCTGCTGGACAGTTTAAATATAACAGTCCTATTTATGTCTTGGAAATTTGCAAACACTACCTCCAGCTGAAACATAGTGGTTATTGCTTCTTTTCCTGCTCGTCAACCATATGTCTCAGGCCTCCCCCTGTTCAAGACAGTGGAACCATATGTGTTAAATATTAGGTGGATTGAATGGAAGTCACTTTTAATGTAGGAGTAAATACAGGGGGGAAAGCTCTAGATATTCTTGTTTCACCATTGTATTAATGTCTTCAGCTTCGAGCCAACCTATTTAATTATGAGATTAAAAAAGTCACCCATTTGAACTGACAGCAACATTTCAAAAAGCAAAGTTTCAAAGCATTGTCCCTCCCTTTCTGATTAATGAAGAACTCCATTTATTTTGCAGTGCATTTCATGCTATCCCACCACTGTTAAAACAGAAGAACTTAAGCCAAAGATTGTGTTCTGCTTGGGCATAAAGATTGCATAGCCACACAGCTCTCTTGGCACTGGCTGTATAGCTTGTGGTTCCCTTCACTTCCTGCACCAACTCTGGAAGCTGCAACCTGGTAAATGGAAATATGGTGTATCTTCCCAGTTATTGCCAATCCTTCTCTGCCTTTTGAGGATATACTTCAGGGTAGCCTCCTCTGACATAGCAATGGCCCACAGAGGAGGATGTGCAGTTAGTAGCCTGTCTCTGCTGCCCACCCTACTGGAGGACACAGTAACACCATGTTCAAGGAAAGTGCCATATCCTAGGTGTCTCCTGGTGCCCTCTTCTTCGGGTAACTCTGCTCACTGGGATCACCTTTCACTTCACCGCCTCCAAGGACCAGGCCCTTCCCTTTCCTCCTCATTCCATATCACAAGGCAAGAAACAGGACTGTGTAGGCAGGGACAACCCTTTAGTCTCTACATCCCCAGAGGACAGGCCCTTCTGCCACCATCCCACATCACAAAATGTGGAGATCATATTGGACCTCCCCTGGTGCACAGATCTGTGACCTCAAAAGCATGTGTTTCAGAGTTCTTAGAACTTTTTTCTCTCTCTGTCTCCTTTTTTCACTTTTGCATAGGTTTTGTTGTGTCTGTGAATTGTAAAAGCCTGTACTGAACATCATTCGGTTGGATGTCATTTTTATTTATTTAAAAGTAATTGAAAATTTCATGGCATTCATCATTTTCATAAATCCTTTGCACAATGCAATGAAATCCCCATCTGGACTCTACTAAAACTCTTCCATCGCTGCATATAAAATGTCAAGACATGCACTAATCTGGCATCACTCACTTCCTCCTCCTGCCCATCAGCAAGGCTCCCCTCGCTCTCACATAGCTGCTTCCTGTGTTTTGTGCAACCTACCACACAAGGCAGATATTGCTTATCAGTTTCCAGTGTTGACATTGGGCACCTCTATCTCCCAGAATGACAAGAGGCAGAGCAACACTATCATTGTCCATAGTGATCCTCAGAGAAAGAATTCCATTTTTCATTGCAGAAAACAGTCCACCGTTTCTAAAGTTCCTGGCATCGATTACCTTTCTAGACCACCCCACATTAGTATTAGAACTTTCCATGTGATCAAGTAGGCCTGGAATCACCCTAGAGAAATATCCCTTTCTGTCAATGAACCCTGAGCCTGGGGATGTGGTTGGTGGGGAGCAAAGAAAAGGCATGTGGATCACATCAAGTGTTCCACTGAAATTCAAGAATCCCAACTGTGCAAATTAATCAATAATATCCTATGCATTGCCTTGACTTATGAGCCAGGGAGCTAGCACCTTCTTGATAGCAGTGCACACTTCCATTACAAGAACCCCAACTGTTGATCTACCAACACCAAACTAGTTAGACACTAAGGGAGTGTCTACACAGCAAAGTTATTTTGGAATAACAACCATTATTCTGAAATAACTATGCGAGCATCTACACAGCAATAGCGTTATTTTGAAATAATTTCAAAATAATGGGAGGCTTATTCTGACATCTGTAAGCCTCATTCTATGAAATAGCCCCTATTTCGAAATAGCCCCTCACCAAGGCCATTCTGTGTTATTCATCCCCAGCGCCTCCTGGGGCTCTAAATCAAAACAGCATGTCCACATTAGGGAAGCCTGCCGCAGACTAATTTTGAGGCTTCCCTGCAGTGTAAACATGCTATTTTGAAATAAGCTATTTCAGAGTAACTATTCTAGAATAGCTTATTCTGAAATAAATGTGCAGTGTATACGTAGCCTAACTAGGGATAGCAAGTTTCCAGATAGTAAAGTCCACATACTTTACTCTACATGAGGGTTGCTGTCATGTAAGTATTCCACCACTACAATTCCAGGGTGAGCACTGCACAGATCTTTCAAAAAGTTGCTTTTGACATCCTAATTTTGCCCCCACTGCTGGCCATCCCCTGTTTGCACCACTGCTCTGTCCCACCAGTCACTGCTAGTTGACTGAAACCAAAGTCAGTGGTCCAAAGGATATAGCTGCTCCAGGAAAAGTTCAAGGAAAAGTGTCTGCTCAGTTTCAGCTGCCACCTTCTCAGGTGCTGTATCACTCTGGTTCTAAAGTCATTGTACAGCTAAAGATATAGTTGCAACAGCCTGTTTGAATTAATCACCATAAGATTCAGAACACTGAATCTTATGCAGCCTGAGAGTGCTTTAAAAATGGTGCTGGCTTGTCACCACAAGAAGGATATTGAGCTGAAATAAGAGTAATCATGGGCAAGTAAGCTGTGTACTTGTGCGGCCACTCAGGAGAGATTCAAACGCTGCCCAGCTGATTGGCCGAGTGCCCATAGCTAGGCTTTGTGTTTCTCATGGTGGTGCACATTCATACATGCCTTAGTGCATATACAATTTATTCCACACATAGATGGAAAAGATCAGAGGGAACATTGATCATGGAAACACTTTACTTTGACCCCAAGTCTCATAATTCTGGTGCATTTCAGTAGGTAACCAATACAGCCTAGCTGCAGAGCAATGCACTATGACAGGGCTACTCAACTTTGGAAGCCCCGGGAGCCACAATGATACTCACAGCACATGCCAAGGGTCGCAATTTAAGTGTGGTTGCATATACATGCAAATATATGCAAATAGCTTATTTCACACTGACGGGCATGAATACAAAGATTAAGGCAAGACTGAACTACACACATGCCCCATTTAAGTCAGTTCTGCTGATATGAATAAAATGCAATATTTACCCCATTTCCAGCCATATGACAGCACTTTTAATGAGCAATGACAGTCCAGGAATTTAACTACTAAAACGCATATCAACACAAGACCATTATATTGACTACTTTTTTGTTTTGGCTCCCACCCACAAGCTGCGTGTTGAACCCCGCGTAAAACCCTAACCACACAGCGGGCCGCAAACAAACAGGCCGCGAGCCGCATGCAGCCCACGGGCCAGCGTGTTGAGTAGCCCTGCATTATGAGATGATTTCCCAACGTGCTGAGCACTTGCTCTGAAACACAGTGCTTTGTGGATGTAATGATCACCAAGGGAAATAGCTTAACCAGGAGTAACTATGCCGTGTCAGTGCACTGCTCATACAACACAGATACACAAAACCTGCAACAGTTTTCAAGTGTAGATGTGCCGTAACCTACTTAAAGTTAAATGAGTGCTTTGCTGAATAGGGGGCCTCAAAAAAGACAAATGACACCACAGATTGAAAGTCTGATTTAGACTGTAAAATCTTTCTATTGCATTCAGACTGCTTTAGCATCTTATATCTGTGCCTTGGGAATACAGCAAGCATTGATACATAGCTCTTTTTCTTGATCCTGTAAAATGCCACTCGGACCATAGTAGTATTTTTAAAAAGAAAGGAAAAGAAATTCATCTAAACCTCTTCTTATTCTGCTTCTAGGAAATCAAAACTAGCAGATCTGTAATCTCTTTCATGATGGGTCTTTTGCTCTGTAAACATTTTATTTTAAGAAAAGATGTTTAAAGATCAAACAGCTTGTGCAAGCATGCTATCTGGCATAAAATAATACAACAAAAGCAATTTCTCTCATTGTTTCCATTGGGAATGGTTGAAAATTTTAGCACTTCCACTGCTGTACAAGAAGCACTGGATATACAAAGTTTTTTTCGTGTCGTGCTGGTAACCAAAAAGAAATAAAATATTTCAGAGAATGCAGTGAGTGGGAAAGCTTTGACACAAAGTGTTTTTAATTAGCGCAATCACAGTCTGTTACATTAACTAGTTTCCTGCTAAGTAGTCTCCTATATGTAATCAATTCTTCTGTTCTTCTGTTAGCATTTTAGGTAACCTGAAACATACATTTTAACAGCTTCCTGGTTTCAGAGCCATTGTGAACAAATAGATATCCTCACATCATCAGGGCAAATCCCAATGGGATGTGGTCTCCTTGAAACAAGTAGGTATACTTTAATTAAAACAAAAGAATAATACAGTATTTATCCAAATCACTCCAGTCCACAGCTGTGTTGCTGCAATGTGTGTGGGCATAACTGTAGAGTATTATAGTACTCCTATAAGGGTATGAATAATCAGGGAGATTTTAGAACACTGAGTCTTCATAGTAGCTTGTAACACCGCCTTTTCATTTTAAGATCTACTTGGAGACTTTTAGTAAGGGGATAATTAATCTTGACAAAATACAATGAACCAAATTCAGTATTCATATAATAGATGCAATAGCATGGGTACCAATTAATGCTCATTATAATGTAGGGGGGGGGTCTTTTATTATACCTGTCACTAGGAATCAGAGGACGGGAGGAAAAATGTAGGCAGTTTGGTTTTATGTTCTTATTTTTATGTAAGATTTTAAAAACTAATCAGTAGTCTATGATTAAATGAGAGCTGTCATTATGCAGCTGAAAGAAAGCTAAGTGAAGCTCCTCCGGATCCCGACACTACAACATCTGTAATTGGCTGTAATAAAACGAGGCTTCTTTTTGTTACTAAACTGAACTGCATACCTGGAAAATGGTCTTTATGGAATCGCCTGACTGGACAGTTACCAAACAGCAATTTTTTTAAATGAAGCCCAGAAAGGCGCATTACAATCATCTCATCCAACCCAGGGGCTATTAAATTTCGTCCAATAATTCCTAAGTGGAACCCAGTAACCTTATAGTTGAACTACAGCATATCTATATAATCATAATGCACTGTAGTAAAAGCAGGATGTGGTAGGTATCTGTGGGCCCACTGACATCTATGGTGAAATTCCCATAGATTTCCATGAAAATAGGAGCAAGTCCATTGTATTTAATGCTTTTATTTCAATGACTAAGAAGCAAGTCCAGAAAGATCTGGAGCAAATTGGAAAAATGAATCTATACACATCACATTTCCAAGTATTTTCTAAATGTGAAGTAACAGCAAAATCATAACAGGAATTCTACGAATTGCTCATAGGAATGCAATTCAGATCTAAGAATTAAAACTAAAATAACCCAGACTGACAACACTATATAATATTTGTTAATCCTAAAGTACAGTGACTTCCCAAACAATTATTTTAGTGTGCGCTGTATCGGAGTGTTAAGAACAACAAAAAAGACAACACTTCTCTAACCGAAGAACTCACCATTCAGACTTCCATTTTCATAATTAACAGAAGCAAATGATAGTTTGCTCCTCCATAATAGTAATAGTTTTCCATAATACAGTAAAATACTTCACTAATTATTTTAAACAAAAGGATGTTATGTAAGATGATTGAGGATTTTTTTTATTTTTTTAATTTATTTTTAAACGCACTGAATCAGGGTCAACATTTATGGAAACAAGTCATCCCCACGATTTTTGTATCTGTTCTTAGAAAATCTTGAGATTTTTCCTGAGTCAATCTCTCACCAATTTCAACAGGAAGTTGCCTAAGTAAAAAATAAGCGGAGAGAGAAAGGGAGGGATCATTTCTTTCTATGATAAAACCTGCAAGAAGGGATAAGAGGAGAAAGGCTCCCCTCACTAAGTTCCCCTCTCATTGTTCCATCAGATGTATGAGTTGCAGTTTGTTTCCTCTCCCTCTGCAGCCTGCCTGTGAAATGAACCATGGATCCAGCCCTGAAACGCCATGGTACTAGGCAGAGAGAGGGAGATGGTTTGCTAGAGGCATCAACTGTGCACTGATTCTGAGACCCAGGGCCCTCTGTAGCATAGAACCTGGGGTGCTGGAACTAGAGGTACTGCCTCACCCCTTGGCTTAACATGATTCCCCTCATATATCAGCTTTACAGTTTGGTTCAAAGGCTCTCAGCAACCCCACCATAGAAATTGTTCTAGCACCCCGGCTTCCTAGGAATATAGTTCCATCCATCACCCTCCCTCTGCAGTTCTGCCAAGGCAAGGCATCTTTAATCTCTGCCAGGAGCTGCATGCACAGTCCATTGGTGCAAAGACATTTTGATTCTGACAAAACACAGAAATATCCATAGAGAAATGTTAAGTGGTAGGTTAAACATGCATATCCTAACAGCAATTATTGTCTGATAAATACCTACTGTAAGCTTGCAATTTCTTGCTTTTAGGTATTTATTTTGACGTAACAGGACACATTTCACTCTGCATTTTATAACTGTACAGTAGGGGAAAGGAACCTATGGCCCAACCTGTGGCCTGCCTTGATTGGGCCCATGAGGATCAGGGCTCACTCCCATTCTCCCCCAGTGGCACAAGTTAGCACTAGTGGTCCAGCCACATGGGGGGCACCATGGCAGGAGCACCAGAAATGGCTCTGCACTGTGGGGAGCCCAATCAAGCCAAGCCATCTGGCAGGAGGGAGGAAGTAACTCTGCTCACTGCAGGGAAGCACTCCCTGCAGGCACTGCCCCCCATTGCTCCCTTTGGCCAGGAATCACAGCCAATGGGAGCGGCAGAGAGTGGTGCCTGCAAGAAGCACTTCCCTGCAGCGTGCAGAACCTCATGAAGACACTTATGCCCCCCTGGGAGCTCTACTGGGCAGGCCTCCTTCCTGTCCAGACCCTCCACCTCCACCCCCTGCCTACTCCCTGGCAGCTCCCTCCCGCACACTGAACTCCTCATCTTTGGCCCCATCCCAGAGCCTATGAGGACCCACAAAATTCATTAGTCCCCGGCCCCTAGAAGAGTTAATCTAGCCCTGGAAGGTAAATTCTGAGCCTCAGTCCCTTCCCCTGGAGGGCCAGCACTTGAGGGGAGTGAGATGTCTTTTTTTCCCTCCTTCTCATTTGGGAGCCACATAGAATCATAGAATACTACATCTCCTTATTCCCTCCCCCCCCTTTTTTTCTCCTCACTTGTATGTGGCCCCAGACTGATTTTTCTGTGGGTCAGCAGACCCACCCCTGCTATAGAGAGGGGCCTGACATCTTCTTATCAGAATTCACCCAAAAACCTTGAGAAGGGTTAGGAAGTTGGTCTGCTGAACAATGGTGAAAGTAAAATTAATTTCTTCCTGGTACAGGGGTGGAGGGTAGAGGTGTGTAAAAAGGCTAAAGGGAGGCCACCTGACCTCTCCACGTGACTCTGCCCTGCCCCCAGCCCAAGGCCCCCACACTCTTTTCCTCCCCTCCCACGTGTCCTGGTGGAAGTAGGGGTTGGGGCAGTACAACAGCCAGAGTAGCTGCCACTGTTTTGCTGCTTTCCCCACTGGAAGGAGCAGCAATGCACAGGGAAAGGAGCAGACTACCAGCAGTTCCTCCAGCCATCGTGCCACTCCCAGCTCCCCACACCTAGCCCTATTCTCCTGAGAGGCAGCTCCTGAGAGACAGCATATTAAAGTATAAATAGGGACAGTCTCATAAGACAAAATTCAGCCCTGATGAAACTGTGTCCAGCTCTTTTGCATCAAAAAGAGAAGTCATTGCAAACATGTAATAATAATGCATCATATCATGTCATGTCATGTCATGTCATAAACACGGTTTTCAAGCCTCTAAAGTTACTCACTTGAAGTCATGAAATAATAATCTGTACCATCCACCATCTATATAAAAAGTTTCTGTCACCCATCCAGAGAAAGTTCTTTCTTTTATTGATGACTCATGTTTTGTTCTCCTAGATGCATTTCCTAGTTTATTCTCATTACTAGTGCAGATTAATAAGGGTGCAAATACGTCTGTTGTGAGCTTTACTACCAGGATTGACTTTCAGTGTAAGTAGGAGGGAATGTGGGCATGACAGCTTAATAATTTTTTTCCTTGAAAAAGTAATTGTATACTCTGATCATGCCTCACTCAGACACAGAGACAGCCTACAGAACAACTCCTTCTGCCTGGCATGTCAAAGAACCCTCCAAGAAGGAACCCTACTTAATTATAGTATCACACTGATGTCCTTTAACAAATAGCAGGGTCTGAACACACCAAAGTTTGTGGTTTCCAACATGCTCAACATTGTGGCCTACCACTGCAACCTCTAAAATCAACAGGTGTTTTACCATTAACCTCAGTGAGAGTAGAATAAGAGCAATGCTGAGTTCTTCTGAAAACCTACCCAATGAGCCCCAATCCTGAAGCCATCATACGAGTGATCCCACTGAAATCATAAGTAAACACTGAAAGGGTCAGCCCCACAATCTTATTTGAAAGGCACAGCAAGTCAGAGCAATGCTGAAGTCTATAGTTATGTTTATATAAAAAATACAGCCCTTAGATTACAGATTGTATAAAGCTATCCTACTTTTATATAATTATAAAACAATTACACACAAAATTGTGCATCAATTAAAATTTCAAGGTATAGTAGCACACATAGGCTCATAGCACTTTTAAGAAATCACATCTAGAGCTGGAATTGATTTCTAATTACAGTGCTTCTCTAACCGCGTCTTCAGCAGAGGTGGTGGGTGGGTGGGTGGCTGGTTTTTTTTAAACAGAGGTACAGTGCAGTCTACCTGCACCTTTAATAAACCCCATCTATTATAATTAAGGACAGTACATTTAAAGAAACCAGAAATAGAGTGCAGTGACCTCACTTCATATCTGCATGTGCAGATACTTACAATATCAGCAAAACAGGAATAGATGTTCAGAAATTTTAATTTAAAACATAATTGTGTTTGCAATGCCTTTAGTCTCATTCCACATTCCTTTATTAATTGAAAGTCCCACTTGGGGGGGAGTATTCAGAAGCACTCAGGTCTGTTTTAATTCTGTTCTCATTTACGATGATGAGAGTTTTACTGTAGATGAATAGAAGTCTTGCTAGAGTAAGGACAGAAGGATTTGAGATCATATAGTTTATTATTTTAATGAGTGTTTTAATGTTTACTGGCACTGATGCCCACTTTTTTCCTTCTGAATCAAATCCATTTTATCCAAGATTGAGGTAGAGAGGAATTACTGAGCACTGAATTTTCTTCCTGGATCAGCACAAAATTATTTGGAACAGGTAACTCAGCAAATATTTGTGTAACAGTGGGTAAATTTGCAGTGTATGTTGGCCCTTCCCTCTGTGTGGTGTGGAGGTTCAGATATCCTGTGTTTTTACTCAGCTATGCTGCAGTAGGAACCATATTGATACAGACTGCATCCAGTGTGGGTTATTTTTTTCCTATATGACCTGTTCTGCTTTGTTTAGCTTGATGTTTCCTTTTATTTGCAAAAAGCAGCTTATTTTTAAACTAGGTTCCTAGACCTGCAGGTTTTCCTCTTCAGAGCAAAGTGCTTTGCCCAGTTGGGCTGAGGCAAGCATGGAGCCAGCAAGCACAAGCTGTCCCCATTTCTCAGGGGTTCCTCAATGAGAGGAGGAAGTACAGTGAGTACAATTTTCACAATCTAGTGAAAGGTAAGGTAGCCTCTGTTTTGATTTGTGCAAGGGAGTCCCTTTGAACTCGAGCCAGCTCCACATCCTGAACAACTCCATATTGCAGATGGATGCAACAAGAAAAGATGAACAAAAAGTCTCAGAGAAGGAGCCATGTTAGTCTGTAACTTGAAATACAAAGAGTAGTCCTGTAGCACCTGTGGGCACACCTACACAGCAGGGCTGAAGCTGAAATAAGTTACGCAACTTGAGCTACGTCAATTGCGTAGCTTAAGTCGAAATAGCTTATTTCAGCTTTTGGTGCTGTCTACACAGCAGGAAGTCCAAGTTAGAGCACTCGTCCTCCAACTTCCCTTACACCTCATAAAATGAGGATTACAGGAGTCCGAGTAAGACGTCCTCCAGCTCAACATCATTAAGACATTGTGTTGAAATAACTGCTTGCTGTGTAGACGTGGACTATGTTATTTCGGAATGAAGTTAGTTATTCCAAAATAATGTTTTTGTGTAGACATAGCTTTAGAGACTAACAAATATATAGGATCATGAGCTTTCATGGGCAAAACCCTCTTCTTCAGATGAACAAAGTATGACTGTGAGGCTGCAATAATGGCTTTAGGTTTCATTATGCTACAGCTCAGGAGGTATTTGTGTATCTGATCTGGATCATATCTAAATATTATTATTTTAGACATATTTAAGTAGGTGTTTATCCTCCACATCCCAGTCTCCCTGTCCCCTAAGAACATAAAAGGGGAGAAGTTAAAGCTCTAAGAATGATTGAGGCCTCACCCCACAGGCTTATTCCTATAGGCACTCTGGATTTGGTACCCCCATTGAAATCAATGGCAGTTCCCTACAAGGACATTCACAGGAAGAAACCACATGGACTCGTGTTATGGGTATTGTATGAGGTGTACTATTGAATGGGGAGTCATGATAGCTCCTTCTGTTTCTTTGTAAAATGACTCACTTCTCTTCATGGTACTATTTTGAATGTATTTGATTATAGGAGAAATTACTTCTCCCAACAGGTGGGAAAACACTGATAAATTGCTCTTTCACTTTTCTAATACTTGTGAGGCATGGAGGCAAAATCCTTAAAGCTATTTAGATGCCAAACTTCTATATAATCAATTAACATTGGGAGCCTAAATGCCTTGAAGGATCTGGACCTTTTTTGGTGTGGCTTTGGGTACAATACAAGATCCTGACTAGAAAGATAAACAATAACAGTATTTTCACCCAGAATACTTCACAGCTGTACACACACACACACACACACACACACACATACACACAGAGTATACTAAAATGGATCCATCTCTGCTGTGGAGAACGAGTTGTGGGCAACAACATTACTGTTCACAAGGGGAGAATAGAAATTT
The DNA here is from genome assembly GCA_032595735.1 of Pelochelys cantorii. Lineage (NCBI taxonomy): Eukaryota > Metazoa > Chordata > Testudines > Trionychidae > Pelochelys > Pelochelys cantorii. The sequence goes on from CM064327.1 coordinate 107,382,748, forward strand.
TAGCCCCCAGCCAAGCCCAACTCTTACAGAAAGTGCCATAGAGACTTTAATATCCATGTAGAATAGACATAGCTTATCAATATTAAACTTCAGGAAGAAAATGAGCCTGATTCTTCTCTTACTCTAGGTTTGCCATTGGTATATAACTCTATTTGCTATAATAGAATAACTCCTCATTTACAACAGCTTTATACATTGCTAAATTAGAAAAAATGTTTAATATAATCAAAGTTGTGAATTAAAATCACTATGTAAATATTTATATTGGCATAACTGCCCCCGCCCCATTCTCTCTCATCCCCTGCATGTGGCCAACTCTAAATTCTGATATAAACATGCTTTTTTTTTTTTATTTAGCTTATGTCATTTGGGATTGCGCTATATCAAAAAAAGCCACTGTTACACTGGAATAAGAGTGTCCAGACAGTGGGGAAGGGTCATACCATTTCCTATATAAGCAAACCCAAATGGAGAGAACCATCAGGTGAATGTATCTAGCTCAGAAGAGATACAGGACTGCAGCAACTCAGCCTGATTTTGGAACTTTTCTTTCAAGGTAACGAAACATTCCAAACATAATGCTTAGACTTCCAAGGCAAGCCATCCCCAATCAAAGCACTCACCCTTCAGACTGAGGGTTACTTGACTGGTCATGTTACTGCACCGACTAATGGTACATTACAGTGCATATAAGTATTTCAGTCCTAGCCTGTGTCTATGCTAAATCCATTTCTTCAAGGATATTCAGTGATTATTTACCAAAAGAATGGCAAGTCGTGCTACACTATTTCCTTAATTATAGTCCTTCTAAATATTTAACTACCTATAGTGCTCCCTGGAGATGGATTTTTGCATTCTAAGTGCGGGGTTTTCTATAAAGGTTATACACACAATAAGTAGGCAGAAAGTCTTTATATTTTTTTGATAACATGGATCCTTATAATAAGAAGTTAGACTGCAGTATTCTTATTTTTGAGGTAGTCTTGTACTGGGAAAGCTTTACACTAAGAAAAAGAGAAAACTACATTTTTATATTGGTAAAAATAGTTTTCCTTTCTGTTTAGTGTAAAAAAAAACTGATCCATGTTAAGAATCTACATTTAGCATTTACATGCTTAATCTCGGTATCTGTAAACTCTGGATGGAATCAGAAGACTACACCAATACTTAGCATTCAGATCTGTAGGCTGTTTTCTCAATAGGAGCTACATGATGCTGTGACATACGGAATGTTTTTAAACCACCAGGAAATCTGTGTATTTCAAGCACAGCCTCCCTTCAGCTCACTCAGTTGTATGTTTTCAATGTGAAATGAGTTATTGTAGGTAAGCTGTTGCAGATAAGCCTAAATGATATGCCATTTTCTCCACTGCTTTCACATCCACAAATATGTCCTGATGCTGCAGCATTTTCAAACAAACCTATCATACAGATGCTTTAAAAAGTTACACTGTCAAAACTAATTTCATTCTTGTGTAGCAAACCAAACGCATATTTAATTTTCTATGCTAGTAACAGCCAAGCATCCAAGAATTCTCTTTACCTCATATGTTTCTATGCACCATATGGTTACAGATTTCACTTAAAATCGTGCACAAATATTTTCTAGCTACTTAATCTTTCCCTTTTCTTTCCTCTTGAGTATTTGACATGCACTATATACAAAATCGTTTAGCCCTTTCAATCTCTCGCTTTAAGGAAAAGTAGGTTAAAAAAAAGACAGAGAGACAGAGAGCTGTCTTCCAACATACCTTGCAAGAAGGGTACTTACTGTTCACTCCCAGCTGTCTGACTTTTCAATACCTTCACTCACACTTCAGTACTCCCAAGATTCAGAATCTCTCAGTCACCGTAGGCTTACAGTTTGAAGCAGAAACAGCTTTCTCTCCCTCACCATTCCTCTCTTTCTCCGTGCTACTGACAGCTTTACACTTGTTCAGGACTGTAACAGGACTTGTCTCCCAGCCCTTTTGCCACTCTGATGAATAATCTCCGCCCTGCTATTAAGAGCTTGTTACCATTATATCTTAAAAAGCACGTCAGAGCTTGTATGCAGTAGCTGTGGGAAAGCTGCATTTATTTATACAGGAAGCTTGAACACAGCACTTCCTACTTCCCAGCTGAGTCTCAGTTGAACTGCAGGTGATTGCTTTAACCCTGTCAAATTCCCCCCAGTACATATCCCAACCTTCTTATTTTGACATCTGTGCTCTTTGTAATTTTGACTCCCTTCTGATTTCTGACAAGATAAAAGTAAGGAGGATATAACCCTCCAGTTGCCACTTAACCAGTTCTAGGCTAGTGGATTGTATAGCAGCTAACGTGCTAGCACATGGTGCATGAAATGTTACTGCATTCTGCTCATTCCCTCACATGAAAGAAATGATTCAAATAGGAAGTGACTTCCCCACGAGGAAACCTGAAATTACAAATTTTAATTGCAGATGCAACTTCAAATCTGAATCTTTTTATGCTGTTGATTTTATTCGGCTTGCTTTGTTAGTACAACTAAGGGCATGACAGGGCTGGAAAACTAGATTTCTGAGACCTTACTCTGAGGTTGTATGTAACAGAGGATATGAATTCACAGGATCCATATTCCCTGCCCAAGTGCTCTGTTCATCCTAGTAAGGCAGAAGGGGTACATACCATATCACATGACATACGGCCATACTCTTCTCTGCTTGCCAATGGAAAAGTGCCAGATCACAGATGAGATCTCGTATGGGATTTCTATAAGTCTTAATGTGTGTGTGTGTGGCGGGGGGGAATTAAGAAACTAGCTAGGGACATTATCAAAGTTAATCTGCAATTTTCTCTTTATGATGAAATGTGTTGTACATCATGTAATTAAGGTTCACACTTATTGGGAGGGCTGTTGAATGCATGCTCATTCTTCTTTTGTCTGTCTCTCTCATTGCTGGACTTTTCAGAGTTGATTTTCAGTGTTATATTTCATCCCATGATTTTTTATAAAGATTAACTTTCAGATTTTAAGAGCTAATACAGTTGTGGGTTTGTGTACATTTGTATATGTCAACCTAGCATGACAAAGTCAAGTGGGAAAAGGCTGCAATCAAGTGGGAAAAGGCAGCCCTAGAAGGGTAACAGGCCTACTCCCCTATTAACTAGAAGTGAGTTATTGCAGATCAATGAGGATCAGCTAAAAAGGGATTGTCTCAGGCAGAGTAGGATCAGATGAGACAGGGATACCTTGGAGCACCTAAGAGCAGCTGATTCCATTTCAGGGATGCTTGAGACCTTTTTAAGAGAAGGAAGAGGAACACACACACACACACACAAGTTAGAGACATCAGGGGAATGAGCAGCTTCTTGAGGAGAGGCTGCTACTCTAGGGGAAGATGACAAGCCTAAATCTCTGCTATGGGGAAGGCTGACTGCCCAGACATGGCAGATAGCAGGTGCTTTACCCGAAGCCTATCTCACAAAGGGGGAGAAGTGCAGAGACTGAGAAGGAAAAGAAGGATCTTTGCCACATGTGGTGTCGGTGTGGGATACCTCTGTGAGGCTTCTTGGCTAACCATCCCAGGGCAGGTTAAATCACCCACCTCTTAAAGAAGGGGAAAAAATGGAAGACGTAGTAAACGCACTGGTACAGGCTACCGTGGCACAACAGGAAGCTACAAGGGAGTCGGTATGGCTACAACAAGAAACAAACCAACTACTAATAAGCCAGGCAGCCCAAGATCGAGCCACCCTGCAGTAGGTGATGAACCAGCTGAAGGCTCTGTCTGCTCAGATGCACGGCCAACATGGGACATGGCCCCTATGGACTACTAGTTATTTACAAAAGATGACAATGAAGGACGATGTGGAACTGTATCTTCTTGCCTTCGAAAGGAGAGCCCTACAGGAGGCCTGGCCCCAAGCCCAGTGGGTCAGTATTCTCGCTCCTTTCCTGTGTGGGAAGGCCCAGAAGGCCTATATTGACATGCCAGAGGAAACAACTACCCATTACTATTGTCTGGTGAGACAAGGGTGATGACAGCTGTAAAGGCTCAAAGAAGGTTTCATGAATGGAAATACCAGCACAGCAAAACACCAAGGTCTGAGGTGTTTGACCTGATCCATCTGGCCTGGAAGTGGCCAAACCCCAAGACCCACAGCCCAGTGAAAATCATAGAAATCAGCATCCTAGACAGGTATATGAGAGGGCTGCTGCCAGATCTGAGAGGATGGGTTAGGTGAGTGACCCCTCTTCCTACAATGAGTTAGTTTCCCTCATAGAGAGACACTTAACGACCAAAGAACTTTCTCCGACCATTGGGGAAGAGGTGCATCAGAACAAGAGGCCAGCCCCACCTCTAAGGGTCAGAGCTCCCAAAATCTCAGAACTCACTCAGGGGGGAAGGAGACTGAAAAGTGGCCTGAGGCTGCAAAGCGACTTGGAGACTGGGGGAGAGAGAGTTGCGGAGTAAGGCCCAACAACCCGATGAATATGGGGATGCCCCAAGCAGAATATAGGTGTTATGCATGTGGGGGAGTAGGGAATATAGCAGCTCAATGCCCTAATATAGAAGAGTCCATGCAATGGGTGGTGCATGGACCATGACCCCACACCCCCCTCTACTGGTACTCTTCCCTGAGGCCCAGCCCATGCTCAGCCTGTTTCCTCTGAGGCCCCCACACCACTTGCATGGGGGCAGGAGGTAGAGAAGAGTGAGCAGGGGAGAGGAGCAAGCACTGGGCAGGGCTTTGGTGGTGGGAGGAAGAGCTGAATGGAGACAGGGCCTCAGGGGGAAGAAGCTGAGCAAAGAATGGGCCTTGGGGTGACATGCAGGTGCAGCAGGGGGCTGGGCCACAATCCAGATGCTAGGGCCCCTTCTGCATGTGAGCCCTATGTCACAGCATCATTGGTGCGGTTTTAAACCTGATATTGAGCATCCGCGAGCCACAGTATTGCTGACAGTTTCATCCAGAAAGCTACAGTCAGACGTAATGACTTTAAACCAGGATGCTAATAAAGACAGGTTGTAGGTGAATTCAATAATTTCAATATACTGTAACTCATGATAATGTAATTAAGTAGCTCATTACTATTTTAGCAATGATTAACTTAAGATACCAATGATAGACACATAATCAATCACTAGAATATGAAAGAAGTGTACAAATATCCTGAAAATAACTCCCCCCCCCCAATTGGCTGATCCCTACTTCCCCAAGCACACACCTCTTCAAAAGCATACACCAGGAAAAACAAAAGTCAGTGCCTTTGGCTCTGCCCCTACCTACAATGGTATATATTGTGTGTAGCATGCATAGGGCTGTGGAAGAAATTGTTCTACTTAACCAGGATAGGTGGTTTTGTGGGTTAAAGCAAGACAGTCCCATGAAACGCCGGAGTGTTGGTAGTTCTGTCTGGGTGGCTATTTTGAAAAAGGGTAAAACTTCACAAGTTTGTTCCTAATTAACCCTAGATCATGAGACATTATACACATTCACAATTCAGCTGGCAGCTCTGAACATAATATGCAGGCACAAGCCCCCATCATCCCATGTATCTATATAACATACACATGAGCCCCATAGGCTGACAAGCATATGTATATCTGTGTCTGTTTCACACAGGATGTACATCTGTTATAGCCCTACGTAAAAAAACCTTTGCTCAAGTATAACAGCTTATACTTTTTAGATCTGGAGGTCCTTGATTCAATCTATGGTGTATGTCATCTAAAATTGTAGCCCTCAGATTATTGTATAAGAAGAATAGAAAAGGAAAAGATTAAATAAATAAAGAGCAAAAGGAGATCATGTGATTACATTTTCCAAAAGAAAAAAACATAAATGGCAGTTAACAAACACACTTTCCTAATATTACTTTTTGCATTGGTGCATAGAGACGGAAGTGGTCCACATGAATGTGAGAGAAAAGGTTTCCATGAGATGATCTCAAATACAGCATCTTAGACAGTATATTTGCTCAGTCACTGAATTTTTGAGATACTGTGATGGTGACTCACATGTCACCAGTGGAAGTCCCAATCTATCCCATTTTACCATCCTTCTCAAATACTTGTACTCCATTTTACAGAATTACAGTCCCCATCAGCTATTCCTCAAGTCTGCTAGTACAGTATATAAAAACTGTACAGAAATCTTCTAGGTCAAGCTAATTTTGTTAAGTGTTAGAAGTCATGCTAAAATTGCTACACAGCTGGATTCCCTCCGTTTCCCACAGCAACCCAAATGGATTCAGTATTTTTTCATTTGTTCATTGAAAAAGGGGGGGAAATCACAAAGGTATGTCATGTCATATGTCAGTTCTCACAAACTAAATGCTTCCCAAATTAGATTTCTTTTTAAATTATGGTGATGGAGTCACACACAAGCATGGAGTGTCAAACTAACCTTTTAAATTTATTGACATTTCTATAAGTTAGGGAAAAAAGCCTCTAGGCTGAGATGTAATATGTCAAGATGCAGTCTACAACTGAATTTTTAAATGAGTTAGAAACTTCTAGAAGAGAAAATGTTAAAACTATTGAACTATAAACAACTACCAGGTCACTCTTTCCATCTACTGTAAGTATTTCTAACATGTATAATCACTGAAATATTGATGTACAAACATGTCATTGCAATTACTAATTAATTTGAGGTAGCCTAGCAAAAAAAGCAGTAACTTGACCACTGACCATTGTTCATGTAACCAAAATTGCATTTCCATAACCAAAACTGCATCTCAAAACAATCCCACTAAGAGCAAATGAGTATGTTGAATTAGTGTAATACTAAACGCCTTATTATAACTGCATAAAGAGCCAGGATCAGCCTGCAAAAAAAAATGTTGCTTCCAGTTCTCCACCTGATTGAGAACTGTACAACCAATAAGTTAAGAATGACAAAAAATGGTTTATTACTTACGTTATAAAAAAAAACAATGTCATGTTGGGGGGCACATTTTTAATGCCAAAGCCTCTCACTTACACACACAAGACAAAGTATCCTCATGCATTTCAATCACTGTATATGTAAATCTCACATTTACATGCGCAAAAAAGTATTTATATATGCCAAAGGGGCTATTTCACAAGAAAATGGGGTGCTTACACATGACATTACTATCAATTTTAAGAAAACAAATTCTTTTTGTGTGTAAAATGGGTAGATGTATATTTTATGTAGTTGCAAGAGTGATGCTCATAGTGTCATGGGATAATAATGCTCCTTTGGCATACAGAAACAGAAAATAGTTTTCAGAAGACAGATTTCATCCTAATATATATTGTGCAGTAGAAGAGGCTTTATTCACCTCACCATGAAGTTCTATGCTATATATAAATCATGCAGGGAATGCTAGAAATCCGACAAAAGCACAAAAAATTCAAAGATCCATGCTATATTTTCTAAACATATTTTTTGCATATATGGTGTATTTTGACTTGCTACAAGAAAATCGAGATCCTGTCTTTTCCTATTATACTGTTCTGCAACTCTGAGTTGGGATGCAGCTGACTCCTTAGCTAAAACAGAATCAAACTTTATTATAAAAATATTTTGTGGTAAGGTATAATACAACCAAGTGGAATTTTTTTAAGTACTGGTAAAAAACTTATGGAAAGAAACATACCTACAGTAAAAAATGTGAAAGGGCTTGGCATTCAGCATATAGACTGAAGCCACAATACTTCACATTACAATTTAAGGGCCCCACCCTATAGTATGTACACTTGTAAGTAAGTCCCTGGGAATATGGTATTTGCAGGTTTGGGTTCTTTGTCATCAGCAATACTTATAGTTTGAATGTTTAATTTAGCTCCTCTTAAAGGCTGTTCACCAGTAGGAAGAATTAGAAAGATGGGAAAACAAGTTTTCAGTAAATGACTAAACATTATTTCCTGAAAATCAGACTTTTTTCGAAAATAGTTTGCCAACAGAAAAATGGGCTAGAAACATCACGTTCTAACACACACACACATACACGTACACAATATGCACTGTCATGGAGTTGCTGGGTTCTCCTGTGGACCCACCCTAAGAGGAGGTGTTGAAACCCCAAAGGAAGTTGCTGACTGAGCCCTGTTGACTCACTTTGACTTGTTGATATGTAACTCCACAATAGCTCTGAGGAGAAGAGATTGGTCCTCTAGGCAGTGGTGCTGATATGTCACAAGACAAGAACCCTACAGACAACCAAGCCTGGGAAAAAGGTCTGGGCTAGAGGTTAGGTTGTTTGTTTTATGTTGCCACGTTAATAAAGCCAAACACAAGGAAGAGGGTGAGTATTGATTCTGTACTGTGCACATAGTTTGTTTTGAGATGTTTTTATGAATGGAAATGTGACCTGTTCATAGACATTTATTTATCCGTATCGGATAACAGACCTGAAACTGTACAGTAAACATAGATGGAATCTATTACCAGAACATGTATTTACAAGCTTAAGGCAGATGAAAAGAACAATTTGTACACTCTAGCACTGGAGGTAACACATACATTTTCACAATAAGCAATCACTAAAGTTTTTCTGCTTTTGAAAAAAAGAAATCTAAGGGCAGCAAGTGTGCACTGGTAATAAACCAGCATAGTGGAAATTCCAGGTTGAGCAATGTGAATTCTTACTGCCTATTAACTATGTTCACATCTACATTCACAGCTTGGGCCTTAATATATGTAATTTGTTGTCTCATTTTGATTATGCTCCCACAGTGATAAAAGCTGTTGACTCGTGGCAAAGGGCCAATGTTTTTCTTTGCAAGGGCACCATCCCTTTCCCCTATCCTTGGGCATTGTGGGCTCTACTAGTGCCCTTATGGGAGAGAGAGAGGAGTGGGGAAGGAACCCAGGTTCACCCACAACTCCAGGTCCCAGCCCCTTCATCTTTCCAGGCTATGTATCCTATTTCTCCCTGAGTAGGATTTTCCCTCAGTCCTCTGTGCCAGGGGAGTCCCTCTACTCCAGGGGTCTCCAACCTTTTTGAGAACGAGATCACTTTTTGAATTTAGGTGCAATCCAAGATCTACCTCAAATATAAATACCCTTGCCCCACCCCTTCTCTGAGGCCTCGCCCCTGCTCACTCCGTCCTCCCTTTCTTGCCCATCCTCACTCACTCTCATCAGGCTGGGGCAGAGGGTTGGGGTGCAGGCTCTGGTCTTGGATTAAGAGATCTGGAGTGCTACTCTTGGGACAGGCAGTTGGGGTGTTGGAGGGTGTTCTATGTGCAGGCTCTGGGAGGGCGTTTGGATGCAGGGGTGCTTGGGGCTAGGGCAAGGGCTTGGGGTGCACAAGGGGGTTCATGACTGGGGTAGGAGCTTATGATGTGGGCTCCAGCTGGGCACTGCTGGTGGCTCCTGGGTGGTGGTGCAGTGGGGCTAAGTGTGACCCTGCCCTGGCCATGGACCACTCCCTAAAGCACCCAGCAAACTCCATCCCAAACCCTCTTGTGCCCCCTCTCTGCTCTGTGGAGATAGGATACAGAGTGGGAGAGGGGGCACCCTGACATCAGCATTTTCCTCTCCCTCCCCTGCCCTGCACAGAAAGCAGGAGGCTCCCAAGGGGAGGGGCAACTCCAAGGCAAAAGGCAGGAGATGAGCAGCAGTGGGGGGGAGGGGCAGCTGAAATGCTGACACTTGATAGCCTCTTGGCCAAACCAGTCAGGATCACCTTTCAGAGGCTCCAAGATCTACCAGTAGATCCCGATCTACTGCTTGGTGACCACTGCTCTACTCTGTTTGGGCAGGGTTTTCTTTTCCCTGGTGCTCTGGTCTTCTGGTTAATAATAGTATCCCTCCTAACACTTGTTAATTCTCCTTTTACTCTCCCTGTCTGACTGAAGCAAGGGAGGTTTCTTAGGTCGTGGGTGGGGTCTTAATTGGCTCCAGGTACTCCAATTACCCTGTAGTAATCTTTCCCTAGTCCACAGGGAATAAGACCTTGATCATCCTAGGTCTTATATACCTCCCATCTACTACTCTTCTGCTGCTCTCTGACCTTGCTGTATCACACTATTAATTAATTATTTGTTGACCTACCTAGAGTTGTAGTGATTCCAAACAATAAAGTTACATTGCCTGTAAAAACTGGACGAGTAAAATATATAACTAGCCTAGGGAGACAGGTTGCGTCACCTGTAATAAAGACAGTCAAATAACTGACACTGTAATCAGAAAATAATCTTTAATCACAGTCCTGGTTAATAGCCACTGATGCACGTATCCTCCATGAATTTATGTAGTTCCTTTTAGAACCCTGTCACAATCTTGACCGGGGCTGCTCAACACGTGGCCCATGGGCCTCATGCAGCCCGCGGCCCATTTGCATGTGGCCCACGGTGCCTTCAGCCACTTCCTGGGCCGCCTGCCTGCTGTGTCGCTGTGGCCTCCAGAGGCAGCACCTCCCCTCAAGCAGAGCCACACAGCGCCACACTGAGCCAGGCTGCATGCACATCGGCGCATGCACAGGAGCTGCTGGTTGGCAGGGCGGGGAGTGGCAAGAAGCAGTGACAGAGCATGCCTGCCACACTGTTGTGGCCTCCAGTGGCAGCACCTCCCCACGAGTAGAGCCGTGCTGCTTTTGCCGTGGGGCACAGCACTGAGCCAGGCCATTAGTCGGAGCGTGCGCAGGAACTGCCAGCTGGCAGGGGGGGTGGGGGGAGCTGGCAAGAGGCAGCAGGAGAGCCAAGCAGTGAGGCATGTGGTGAGGCGGCAGCAGACCTGGGCAGTGAGGGACGAGGAGAGGCAACGGAGCCAGGCAGCGAGGCCGGGGCAAGAAAGGACTGCGCTGGGACTCAGGCAGGGTTGGGGTCCTGGGATCCATTCGGGCTGGGTTCCTCCATGCCTAGTGTTAGGAGGGGGAGGGGAGCGCGGTGTCAGGCCAGGCTGGGCTGAGCCGAGGACCCGGTATCCATTTTATTCAGGGAAAGCCATGAATAACCTGGGGAGAACCATGAGGTGGCAGAGCCTGCTCCATTGTGCCCCTCTGCCCTCTCCCAGGCTGCTGCACTCTGCTTCACTGTTAGTACAGAGTGAAGCCATGTCCCCTAGTAATCCCTCGGGCTGCCCTGGGCTCTGTGGGTCCCTTCCAAAAATCAATTGAGGCAGCCACCCTGAACTCTTGTGTCCGCAGGTTGGAGCACTCTGGCTTGGAAACGTTTTCTGAGTAAAATCACTACAAGAAATACACCAAAGGCCCTAAGTACCCCCAAAAGGGTTAGAAGGTGGGACAGCCCCTCCCCTCTATGTTTTGTGCACTGATGAGGACTCATTTCTGACACCCCAAGTTCAAGTCATGGATTTGTGCTCCCCCAATTCTCCTGTGTCCTGGGGTGCCCCAACCCAGCCCTTGAATTCTATCTGGCAGCCAGTTAGTTTGAGTTAAAAACCCTCTTTCTCACAGCTTTCCCCCCGGCATTTATTAGTCCTGGTTCTCGTGCTGGCCCCAGAACTTCTCACTTGCCTTCCATGGCTGAACCCACAGCACACAGTCAACCTGTGGAACTCCTTGCCAGAGGATGTGGTGAAGATTTTGTAGTCAATATAATGGACTTCCGTTGATATGAGTTTTAGTAGTTAAATTCCTGGACTGTCATTGCTCATTAAAAGTGCTGTCATATGGGTGGAAAATGGGGTAAATATTGCATTTTACTAATATCAGAACTGACTTAAATGGGGCCTGTGTGTTGTTTAGTCTTGCCTTAAATCTTTGTATTCATGCCCGTCAGTGTGAAAGAACCTATTTGCATATATTTGCATATATATTTGCATGTATATGCAACCACACTTCATTTGCGGCCCTTGGCACGTGCTGTATCATTGTGACCCCCCCCAGGGGGGCGGGGGGTTGAGTAGCCCTCCAACGTTGAGTAGCGCTAGGCTTGATCTTCACAACATCCTCTGGCAAAGAGTTCCACAGGTTGACTATGCATTGTATAAGGAAATACTTCCTTCTGTTTGTTTTAAACCTGCTGCTTATTAATTTCATTTGGTGACATCTATTTATTGTGTTAAGAGAAGGAATAAATAGCACTTCCTTATTTACTTTTTCCATATCAGTCAAGGTTTTATAGACCTCAAGGTTTTATAGATCTCTTTTCCAAACTGAAAAGTTCATCTTATTAATCTCGTCTCATACAAAGCTGTTCTACAGCCCTAATAATTTTTGTTTCCCTTTTCTGAATCATTTCCAATTTCAATATATCTTTTTTGAGATGGAGTGACGACAGCTGCACATAGTACTTAAGATGTGGTGTACCATGGATTTATATAGAAGCAATATGATATTTTCTGTCTTATTATCTATCCCTTTCTTAATGATTCCCAACATTCTGTTCACATTTTTCACAACATGGCACATTGAATGTTTTCAAAGAACTATCCACAATGACTCTAAGATCTTTTTCTTGAGGAGAAAATAGCTAATTTAGACCCCATCATTTTATATTATAGTTAGGATTGTGTTTTCCAGTGTGCATTACTTTGCATTTATCAATATCAAATTTCACTTGCCATTTTGTTGCCCAATCACCCAGTTTTGAGAAATTCTTTTGTAGCTATTTGCCTCTGACTTGGACTTAACTATCTTAAATAGTTTTGTATCATCTGCAATTTTTGGCACATCACTGTTTACTCCTTTTTCCAGATGATTTAGGAATATGCTGAATAGAACTGGTCCCAGTACAGACCTCTGGGGACACCGTTATTTACCTCTCTCCATTCTGAAAACTGACCATTTATTCCTACCCATTATTTCCTATCTTTTAATCAGTTACCAATCTGTTAGAGTTACCTTCCCTCTTATCCCATGACAACTTACTTTGCTTAAGAACAAACCCTGTCAATGGTTTTCTGAAAATCTAAGTATAATATATCCACTGGATCTCCCTTGTTCACATGCCTGTGGGCCCTCTCAAAGAATTCCAGTAGATTGATGAGGCCTAATTTCCTTTTACAAAACCATGTTGACTCTTCCCCAACAAATTATGTTCATTTATGTGTCTAATAATTTTGTTCTTTGCTATAGTTTCAATCAGTTTTCCCAATACTGAAGTCAGGATTACCAGCCTCTAATTGCCAGGATCACATCTGGAGCCCTTTTTAAAAATTGATGTTGCATTAGTTATACTCCAGTTATTTGGTACAGAAGCTGATTTAAATGATATTTACAGATTACACTTAGTAGTTCTGCACTTTCACACCTGAGTTCCTGCAAAACTCTTGGGTGAATATGATTTGGTTCTGGTCACTTATTACTGTTTGATTTCTCAGTTTGTTCTAATGACACCTGCTGGTAGTGGTAACATCTCTTCCCTTCCCCTACTCAGAGAAGGAGGGAAATCTACTTGAAATGAGACACTTAACATCCATGATCTGGCAGGTGGTAAATGTTGCATTCCTAAAATTACCAAGGTGGACGCTCACAATCAAGCAAACCAAAGCTTCACTGTAAATTCAGTGAGAGCCCTTTCAATTACACTGAAGCAATGTAGGACTTTCACTTCACACTAAGTGGCGTCTAGCTATCATTGATTTCAAGCCCCTGGATTTCATGAAAAATACCAGCCTTTACATGATATTTCAACAATTTCTTCTTTAAGTCAGTGGCAGTTCTAATGGGCAGAGAAGTTCTTGAAGCCAAGCTAAAGTGACATGAGAGCAGAGATGAAGCCCTATGAGACCCAATGGAGCAAAAGGGCAGGAGGCATAACATTTACTTTTCCTGGTCAAACACTGCTTAGGTCCAAGCAAATAATGTCTTCCGAATCACGACTATCTGCTGTCATTGAGGATATGATATGGAAATTAATTGTTTGTGAAGCATGACTTCACCTTTGAAAATCCATCTGCCTATGTCTAACTCCCCTGTACTTTTCTATGGGAGATATGGCTCAACAGATTGTATAGTGGAAGCCCTCTCAAATATGCAATTATCTAGCCAGCACTTAAGCCACTCCAGATACAAATAACTAGAGCTGGTTAAAATATTTCTTTTGATGAAAAGTGATCTTTTCTAAGCAAAATTTTCCAGACAGAAACCAAAATTAAAATATTTCAAATTTTGACATTTTTTAAATTTCGAATATTCAAGGTTTTTTCCTTCTTCCCCTCACTTTTCCTTTATTTCCTTCTACCTCTTAATGCAATAAATGAACGATGTATCCCCCACATATTCACAACCCCTGGAAAAGATACAAAATAGCAAAAGGAAAAATTTAACATTCTGATTCTCAAAGGTGGGGAAAAGGAAGACAAGGGAAGAAAATGATGCATTCAAATTTTCAAAAAAAATTTGAATTACTGTTTTGTGAAAAATTACCAAAATGAAAAATTGTTCTATTTCAATCCCTGTAAAATGGAAACAACTTAATTGTTTTGCTAGCTGTTTTTCCCCATTTTTTACTATCTCTACAGATAACTATTGTATCCCTATTGCAAACTACCATTTGTTGACTAGCAACAGTCTCTGCAAATATGCTAGGCCCTTTCCAATCATTCTTTAGATCAGAATGTGCAACAGAAATGGCATTAATTTCAGTCTTGAATTATTTTATTCATGCCAAATAACCAATGTGGTATATTAGTTATTTAGTATCTGAATACTATGCAATTACAGAAAAAAATTTTTTTTAAAAAAATGGAACTAATTCATTCATGCTATTCTTGATTATATTCTCTAAGGGTACGTCTACACTAGCCTCCTTGATCGATCTAGGGAGGCTAATGAGGGCGACCAAAATTGTAAATCAAGCCTGGGATTTAAATATCCCGCGCTTGATTTGCATTTTCCCGGCCGGTTGCCATTTTAGAAATTGACTAGCCCGAAGTAACTGCCCACGTGTACACACGGCAGTGAAACGGGATTCCGATTTAAAGCCCCTAACTTGAATTAGCTGGTAAACCTCATTGCAGGAGGAATACCAGCTAATTCGAGTTAGTGCTTTAAATCGGAATCCCGTTTCACTGCCACGTGTAGACGCGGGCAGTTACTTCGGGCTAGTCAATTTCTAAAATGGCGACCAGCCGGGAACATGCAAATCAAGCGTGGGATATTTAAATCCCGGGCTTGATTTGCAATTTCGGTCACCCTCATTAGCCTCCCTAGATTGATCTAGGAGGCTAGTGTAGACGTACCCTAACAGCTTTGGTGGCTGAGAGTCATAGTGCTGCTTTTGAATCTCCTCAACTCATTCTTGGCTCTTTTACAAGAACACATGCATGTCTTTCCTTTGAAGCAAAATGACAGGAAGGGGGAAACAAAATCACCTGAATATTGACATAACTTCCTTTGTGCTGACTGTCATGCACTTTTGGTTTTGTAACCTGGGTGGATATCTTTAGTATGTTTATCATGGAGATCCCAATAACTGCAGGTGATTCACCATTTTGATGTAATGTTGTACATAACTTACATAAAACAGTCAGTTCTTTGGGTCAACAAAGTCGATACGAATGAAATTGGCAATGAGGAAGGGAATTGAAGAATATAGTGGGGAGAACAAATACAAATTGTGTTTTAAATGATAGCTACAAGAAGACGGCAATCAATTTGCAGTGAACACAGGAGAACATGGGATGACTGGAGGGAGCTAGTTACAGCTCTTTGATTCTCTGTCCCCTCCCCAGCCCTAGGGCAGGTTAGAAGTCTTGGGACTATTATAATGTGCTTCAACTGGCAACAGTCACTTCCAACCATCTACCAATTGGTGACACCAGACTACTTCAGCTACTAGTCTTCCCTGCCCCAGAATGCACTCCTTGCAGTGGCTCTAAATCTGCTTTAAACTTCTCCTTGTGGGTTATCCCCAGTTAGAGAATTCCCTTTATGCCATCTTTGGAGAGAGTCAGAAAATCTGGCCCAGGATTTTTATCTTTCAGGTTTAAAGTTCCATGAAAAAATGGTACAAAATGCTAACAAAGTTATATCAATCCTCTTAATATTTTTGCATACAAGCATTTTTGGAAATATGGTAGTAAAAGAAATGAACATCAAGAGTTTCCTCATTCAGTAGGTATTTCCCTCAGGCTTGAAGTTCTGTTAATGATGCAAGTATTTTTCTATTAAACTAAACAGAAAAAAACAATGTAGTTTCCCAACTTTTAAGGTCTTGATACTAATGTGGATTTAAGCAAATGATTTGGCATTGCCAATATTGACGAAAAAGCTAAGTGATTTCATAATAATGTAGTAATCTTTACTGAAGTCAAGGGAGTACTGACTAGACTTGTAGCTATTTATGGACATAGCTATTACATTGTGTATTTGTACTTGGGTTTTGTCACATACAGTCACAGTCTAATAAGCCAAGAAGCAGACCTTGTGTTTCCTTGATGATCTGGTTTTGATCAGGGTGCCTTTTATGCAACTGCTTCACATCACTCTAGCAAAAACCAGAGAGGTCTTGCAGCTGAGGCATGGGATTCAGAGATTGGAATTTCTATTCCAGGTTCTAGCCTCAACTTTGCTGCAGAATTCCTGTGTGACCTTGAGAAAATCATTAAATCTCAGCCTGGCTCAATTTTCTCATCAGTAAATGGTTATAATAATACTGACCTGCCACACCAGGTCACTGTGAAACTTACATAATTAATGATTGCAAATTGCTCTGAAATTCTGGGATGCAAATGTCAGGGAGCTAGCAGGAGTTTGAGACACTGTGTGGCTTCCGGACAGCAACTCCCCTCCATCTCAGCCAGCCCAGACTGAGCTGAACTGTTTCCTCTATATGGGGTGGCCCACAACATTTTGGCACCTGAGGTGGGGAGCTCAAATGATGCCCCATGCTGCCTTGCTGCACTAGCAGCAGACACAATTTTCTACACTCTTGGTCCTAATGGCGCCCTCCCCCCCACACACACACACACAGTCTGGCACCTGAGGCGGCTGCCTCAGTTCACCTCATGGTAAGGCCAACTCTGCCTCTATATATGCTTCCACCACTGGGTGCATGACCAACAAGGGTAAAGGGTCAGGGCCTCTTGATCCCAAAGCAGTTTCCCAGCCTCCTGCAACACCAGTGCAGGGTTGATACACCCCACCACAAGATTTTTTTAAAAAAAGAATGTTCTGTACCTGAACTATTCAGTAGTTTGTTTCTATCAGTCTGTGGATTGGTGGAAAGAGTGAAGGTTGTCGGTAGGGTGAATCTCAGTTACATGGGATGGGAAAGTCGGAAGCTCTTAGGATGAAGCAGATAGACTGGTCCTAATTAGGTGGGAAGGAATGACCCATGCTGGGGCTGGTGGGAGAATCCAACAGCCTAAAAGTACTAAGAGACCATTGGAAATTCCTTAAAAGGGGCCTAGGTTATCACAAAGTGCTCAGTGTTTGTCCTCTGAAAATTAGACCTTTTTAAAGGTATATCAAGCTGGGAACATAAAAAAAAATCAGGGCTCCCAAAATTATTAATCACTTTTGAAAATATTGCTTATGTGTATAGAAATGTACAATAAAATCTCCAGCTTTCCAGGGTTTTTGCATGGCAGGTATTAATAAGTAAGACCTTTACAGTTACTTTAATAGTTTGTAACTGACTTTTTTTAATTCACCAACAGCAACCACCATTGAAAAATATCATCTTATGCTAGCAAGATTACTTTAGGAATCAACCACTTGAATTTCACCCTTGCAATTGTACTGTCGTCATCAAAACACATGATCCCATCCCAGAAGTTAATAATTCATATAAGGATGACTGAAAAATAAGAAGCCGTCTATGAAAAAAAGAAATCTCTGGTGAAGGTTGCTCTCTCATCTGCAGACATTAAACTTTTAACTAGGTTCCTTAGCCAGAGGTTAGCCCCTGTCAGTCTCAGGGGAGGCTAGGCATTGTAGATTACCCTCCAGATGTCAGGACAGGCACTCTTCCACCACATGAGCGAATGTCTGATGCTTCCCCACAGTCACAGCATGTAGTGGAAACCAGGTCATGGTCACAGCAGCACTGCTCAAGCCAGATAGTAGTTTGTTGAGCCTGGATCTATGATCAAATGGATAAGCAGGCTGGTGCGACAATAGACTCCTGAATTTACTATGAGGGCATAATTTTTGGTTCCCATGTGGCACTGATCTGCCATGGATGGTCAAGGGCCAGTAGCACTCCTACCCAAGGGTGTGCGAGCTGCCATAGCAGAAGGACAGCAAAAGACCAACTGTACTTTCACACTCTGGGCCACAGAAATAAGATTCCACTACTGAATACAAGAAGATCTTCAAGGTGGTACAGTATGCTGTTCCCTGTCTGAGAATGGGGCATCAGTCAACTAGAGATGTAACTGGTTGGCTTCATTTGTGTCAGCTCTCCAGAGAGACTTAACAATAGTAGCATTTCATCAAAGATGTAGTGGAGATGCATGCACTGGTACATGTA
Source organism: Pelochelys cantorii (assembly GCA_032595735.1). Taxonomy (NCBI): domain Eukaryota; kingdom Metazoa; phylum Chordata; order Testudines; family Trionychidae; genus Pelochelys; species Pelochelys cantorii. The sequence continues at coordinate 107,401,077 of CM064327.1, forward strand.
GAAGTTGTCACATAATTCAAACAGCCACTAACAAGACAAGCAGTCAAATCAATCTTGCATGTCAAACCATGGCTTCTTATATGTTTGGGTGCATCCTAGCACATGGGACCCAAAGAAAACCCTTAAGAATAATACAAAATAATAAATAATGGGTATTAACCGTGTCTTATTTCTTTTACTTTCACACAACTTCATAATTCGCTATGTACCATATCACTGATTCCATTCTTGTAATAGGAGTTTCAGCACAAAATCCAACAGATAGCAAAGGTTTGTCCAAAAAGGTCTTAACTAAGGAAGACAATTTCAAATAATCCCACACATATACAGTAATGACAGGCAGGAACATATTTCAGTCATGCATATTATACTATCAGTAAAACCAGAAATAAAATAAATATACAGTATGTGTTCACTGAGGGACAAACTAACACATAACACCGGGAAGTCTATCAGGCAAAAACAAGATCAATCATATTTGAGCATATTATAACTATTCCTAAATAGGTATTTGAAACTTTGTACATAAATGTTGTGCTTGAAATAACATTTTCTGGCTTCCGCTGACTAACACAAATAACTCTTTTCATTCTACAGAAGAGGAAATTCAGATTTAAAATTCTTGGAACCTGCTATCAATTTGATAACACTGTCTAGTTGTTCAGGAGTGAAGTACAGAGTAACCAGTGAGTCAGAACAGACTTTGGGGAGCATAAATAACATATTTTTGCTGGTGTACTTGTTTGCGTAACCAGTAGGATGATCAGATTCCTGAATCATGCAACAGATGTTATCAATAACCTACGAATGTGGAGGTGAGTTTTTGCATCCTGGCTCCCGAAACATTTAACTAAATCACAATCATACCAATACAACTGGATATGGTTTGTTTTATATTAAGTCAAATATATGTATTTTATGCGTGCAATACATCTTACAAAACATGGAAATCTTTGGAAAATTCATGTGCTGCTTTAATAGTAGGTTCTTTTCGATCACTAATGGATCTGAGTACCGGTTGCACTTCTAAAATCCAGGATTCTCTGGTCCGGCCACATCCATGGTCCGGCATGGCCACAGATGTTCCAGGACCTGAGCGTCTCGGAGTGCTGCAGGGGGTGGAGGCCCAGGAGCTGGCATGTGGCTCAGCTGGGCTGCAAGGGGCTCCCCTTGGGGGGGGGGGAGGCAGAAAGCCTGTGCGCGGCTCAGCTGGGCTGCAAAGGGTAGGGGAAGCTGGCACACGGCTCCGCTGGGGGGGGGGCAGGTAGCCTGTATGTGGCTCAGCTAGGCTGCAGGAGATGGTGTGCGAGCCATCGGGATGGGGGGCCTGAAATAACCTCCCCTGGTCCGAAAAAAATCCCTCATCTGGGACCAGTCAGGTCGTGAGGGTGCCGGACCAGGGAGGTCCAACCTGTAGATTTTTAACTTTGTTGTCTTTAAAATGCTAATGCCAACGGATTAGATAAATGCATTGCACAGATTACATAAAGTACCAGAACAGTTTCCTAAGTAATCCCTAAGGTCTCTATACAAGTTCATGCTCTCAGTGGCCCTATTCACTATGAAGATGAAAACTTCTCTACAAGGCCAAACAAAACATACAATGTCATTCAGTTATGCAATGGAAATCATAAAGCATGTAGTAAAACATTTCCAAATTTAGACTGACCACAATTAACAGCCACCAATTTATAAAGGGCAGGGGCAAAAAAGTTGTGGTGTTTTCCTCTCCGTCCCATTAGGGAATCACATCAGCACCACAAAATTATCAGGACATCTTTATATCGGTGTCCCAAGACAATGACTCTGTGTTGGCCCACAGCTATTTCAGGGGGCTGTGTTCATGCCTGACTTTAGAAAAAATGGCTGATGAGTATGTGATGAGTTCTGGGTGCTACCAACTCATTTAGGAATCCTGCCTGAGAGTTGCTTATGACAGTCTTTAAACAAGTCATTGAAAGTTGCTAGAGCTGCTGCCTAAGACCAGCCACACACTGCTGTGCATTAATTATGATTCAAGTCCTCCACTTCATCTTCCCAGATGGTGAACAGCCCCAACAAAAAGGAACAGCTGTGGTTGCATGCCGGAATATGAGTGTTAGTAGCCTTTGCAAGGAGTGCATAGTTCCTCATGGAGTCAGGGCTTCCTGCAAAGTCTATTATTTCCCCATGGCTCTGAGGGGCTAGGTGAATTCTGCATGAAAGTTCTAAAGATCTTTAACGTGTTTTTGGCTGCTGCATTGTGACGTATGGTAACTGTCAGTCAAAGGGGTTCTTGGAATAGTCAGGTTTTATATTTGTATTTTAAACTGGACCAAGGAATGCCTAGGTCAACGGACAGAAGCTTCTTTTTGGAATAAAATGCAAGTCAAAATAAACAAACACGAGGTTTTGGCACAGTCATATATAATGGCTACTTGGGGGACAAGTCACAGGATCCAGTGTTACTTGGATTGCTTGGACGACTTATCCCTCAAAGACAATGGTGGGCAACCTGAGGCCCGTGAGTCGCATGTGGCTTATCAGGGTTCAACATGTGCCCCATGACACATTTTGGTTACCATTGCCCCTGTGGAGGGTTGCCAGATTCTGCTGGTTTCTGCCTGCTTAGCTTTTTTTTTTCAATTGGTATAACTAAAGTGACAAGCACGTGAAGTGAGGTGCATCCTGATTGCACACCACATTGACTGTGAGAGCTGTGCACTCCTTCCGCATCCAGTCAAAGCACTGTTATGGTTCAATCAGTGCACCCTGCAAATTTTAGGTATAGAAGTGCACTTAGCAAAATCACCCTATACCGGGAGACCAGCTTGATTACAACAACACTGAGGCCCAATGAGATAAAGGAGTCCCATTCAGACAAGCCCACTCACTAGCCTAGGTTGCCCATCACTACTCATAGAAGAGGTAGAGGGCGGAGAAGGAAATAGTAGAGAAATGGCCACAGAGGCCACTCGCAGCCTTAGACAGAACAAGTGCCTGCACAGCCTTGCATTGGCCAATTGGACAGTCAATGGCTCAGTCAGCATTGCTGATCAGAGCCACCAGGATCCCATATCAACTGGGTGTTCCAGTCAAAAAACAAACACCTAGTCATCCTACAGGCCAACCATGGGTGACTAACTGCTGTAGACATAGCCTTAGGAGGGTTAGGAAGCAGCTGAGTGGAATTTTTGTAGATCACAATGCTACCTAAAAAGGGGAGGTAAGCCCCTAAAAATGTTTGTGGCTCGCTCCCCTACCTCCTACATAAAGAACCCAACTTCCGCGTCTTTAAAGTCTCATAAAGCTGCATGTCAGTAGAGAAAGGTTAGCACTAATCATTGCTGTTTGTGTCCCAGTGGATGCTGATTGATTTGACAAACATCATCAAAACCACAGAACTCATTTAGCCTTTCCACTCCGTCTAGTAAATATGAAAGTAATAGAAAAATCTTTTCTAATAGTTTCTAAAACCTCCAGTTTTATTGGGATGCTGTCAGGGTCAAATCACTTTGCACTATACATACATCCAGGCCTAAACACAAACTATCTTTCTGACACTTTTTTTGGCAGAACGCGTTATCTTGCCTAGAAAGACAATAGTAGCAATAGCTGTCCTAAAAATCAAGAGACTAAAGATCAAGTTTTGTTACAGTTTAGAGAGAAAAAAACAGAGATTCACTAACGTTTATAAAAGGCTCCTAATGAATTTCACAGGCCTCTGTGACGGGCCACAGGCGACCCGCACACGGGAGCACGGGACGAGGCGGCAGGAAGCCGCGGCCCCAGCGGGGGTGCCGGAGCGCCGCGGCTTTGCGGGGAGCGGGCAGTGGCGCCAGTGCCTTCCCCTGCGGCTTGGCCGTCCCGCGGCGGCTGGCCCCGCCCCCTGTGTGCGTCTTCAGGGGGCGGACGCGCTGAGTGACGGGCGGGGGGAGGCAGGCGAGCCCGCCGCGTCCTGGGAGGGGCAGGGCTACGCGGGCACGTCACAACCGGCGGGCCGGTTCAAAAGGGCCCGCCGGCAGCGAGGAAGGGGGCAGCCACCGAGGCCGGCCCCTGGAACGCCCTGGTTCGGGTGGCCGGCCCCCTGGAACGCCCAAGGGTGGCCAGCGTGCAGACACCAACCCCCAGAGGCCCAGGGCTCCCGCAGAGATCTCCCATCGCCGGAACCACGAATGGACCCCAAGTGAAGACGCCCACCGAGCCGAGCGTCCGAATTACGGTAGGCCCTGGAGACCTTGCAGGCGGGACCCTGAGACTCTCAGAGGGGAGGAAGCAGCCCGGGGTGGGGCCCTTTTGGCAACCATGGGCAGACGTGTTGAGGGAATGCATCCCACGTTTGCCGTGCAGGGGGCTAACGGACCCCTGCACTTAGGGCCCCGGGCTGTGACCCAGAGGAGAGGTGGGCCCGGGTCCCCCTCCCCTCACACCACCGCAGGAGCTGGTATCGGCGCGGCTCTGCGGGAACCAAGCTACTGAGTATCAAGGGACAGAGAGGCCCCGATCGAGGGGGAAGGATTCAGGGTTCGCAGCTCCCCCCCGTCGCCCCTCGAGGCGCCAAAGGGGGGGTGATCGCACCCGATGGCGCCGGTACAAGATTTGGCCCAGCAGCCGGCGACCTAGAATTGGGCGTTGGGGTCCGCTGAGCCCCCCTGCAAAAGGGCAGGGGGCGATCGCACCCCAAAACACGCTCACACGTGGTGGAGAACATGGGTCTTGACCCCGGAACTTTAGGGGGGGTAGGATCTCGGGACATAGGTTAACGAGCCTTCCCCCACGCAGACATTATGGATCCGAAACAACTATTGGACTGGGTGGGTGAAACTCAGAGGCAGCAGCAGCAGCAGCAGGCGCAGATGATACAGCAACTCACCACCCAGTTCCAAGACCAGCAGCGGCAGCTAATCCAGGAGCTGGCTGCTCAGCACGAGAAATGGCTCCAGGTCACAGTACCCAGGAGTGGCGGGGCCAGGGGAGCCCAAGAAGGAGACGAGGAAGGAAAGGGCCTGAGCTCCCTCCCCTTGAGGCTGACCAAGATGGGGCCCAAAGACGACTCAGAGGCTTACCTTACAACCTTTGAGAGGGTTGCCACGGCCGCCCGCTGGCCCGAGGCCACTCTGCTTGCCCCCTATTTGTCCGGGGCAGCCCAAATGGCATATCGGGGCCTGGCGGCCAAGGACGCCTTGCATTATTTTAAAGTTAAGGAAGCGATCCTGGACCAGCTGGGCATTACTGCCGAGACTTATCGCCACCGCTTCCAGCCAGGGAGCGCCCCCGGGCCTTTGCCCAACGACTGCGAGAGTGGGCTTGGAGATGGCTAGAACCAGAGCAACGACCGGTGCCCAGGTGGCGGAGGCCATCATGATGGAACAGTTCACCCATACGCTTCCCCGGGAGGCGCAGAGTTGGGTATTGCGCCACCAGCCCACCACGTTAGCCGAGACCGTCACGCTTATGGAAGCCATCCTCGCGGCTGACGGGAGTGACCACAAGGAGGCGCTGCCAGGCACATCCCAAAACGAACCCCACCTCGGGGCGGACCTGGACCCCAGGCAAGAAGGGGAGGCCCACGAGTGGTATACCCGGTCGGATGTCGGCTGGCCCCCGTGTGGCCCAGGCAACCGGGGAAAGAACCCCATGAGGCCAAAGAGGGGGTGGAGGAAAAGGCCGGGGAGAGCAGGAGAGGGCCACCGCGGGTGACGTGCTTCCAATGCGGCCAAGAAGGCCACTTCAAGCGAGATTGTCCCATGATGGACTGCACCCTGAGCCAGACCTTACCTGCACAGGCTCCGAGGGGGCCCCAGCCGGAATCGAGACCAGTCATAATCCTGTGGGTGGAGGGACGGGCCGTGAAAGTGCTGGTGGACTCAGGGTCGGCCCTCACGCTAGTAAAAGAGGACCTCATCCCAGGTGCTCCTCCCACGGGGGAAGTGGTATGGATGAAGTGTGTCCACGGGGACATCAGAGCCTATCCCACGGTCTGGGTCCACCTTTCCGACGGCCAACAAAGGAGACGGTGGTGTGTAGGGAAGGCCCCGGTGTTGCCGTGCCCCATGGTACTCGGCCGAGACTGGCCCGGGTTCCACCAGTTATTTCAGGTAAAGGACCCCTCAATGGGACGGGATAGTGGCAGCCGCGAACCCTGGGAGGTTGAAGGCTATGTACACCCCGAGGTGCCAAAGGGAGCCACCGGGAGCCACCGACCCACGCGAGACCCGGAAACGAGGCCGGACAGACCAGCCAGGCTTGGGGACCCCAAGGACTTCCTGGAGGAGCAGCGGGGTGACCCGACCCTAAAGTACGCCTGGGAGCAAGCAGAGACCCCCAAGCCGGGAGAGGACCTCCCTGGCCGGAGTGAACAAGGACCCCACTTCCAGGTACAGGACGGGCGCCTATACCGGGTGGAGGGCACACCAAATGGCAAAGGGGACAAATGCCAAGGGCTCCCGCGGAGATCTCCCATCGCCGGAACCACGAACGGACCCCAAGTGAAGACGCCCACCGAGCCGAGCATCCAAATTACGGTAGGCCCTGGAGATCTTGCGGGTGGACCCCAAGACTCTCAGAGGGGAGGAAGCAGCCCGGGGTGGGGCCCTTTTGGCAACCGTGGGCAGACGTGTTGAGGGAACGCATCCCACGTTTGCCGTGCAGATCCCCCCCCTCGCCCCTCGAGGTGCCAAAAGGGGGGTGATCGCACCCGACGGCACCGCTATGAGACTTGGCCCGGCGGCCGGCGACCTAGAATTGGGCGTTGGGGGTCCGCTGAGCCCCCCTGCAAAAGGGCAGGGGGCAATCGCACCCCAAAACACGTTCACAGCCTCCTAGAAGGTTTGTCGTTCTTGTTTGTGCTGATGATGGAGCCAAACATATTGTTGCCAGCCAGGTAATTAGCTCACTCATGATTACAGCCTTTGGGGGAGAATAAGGGCAGTGGCTTACTATCTTAGGGTATGTCTACCCTACAGAGTTTTGTTGGAAAAACCACTATTTCCAACAAAACTTGAGGAATGTCCACACTGCAATTGTGTTCTTCCGCAAGAAAATCGAAAGAACAGAGGGGTTTTTCTGGCATTGGTAATCCTCATTCTATGAGGAAGAAGCCTTTTTGCGAAAGAGCTCTTTTGCAAAAAGGCGTGTGTGGACGGGGAAGAGGAAGTTCTTTTGGAAGAAGAGGAAAGAGGAAAAAGCACAGGTGCCCTGGTGGCCACTCCATCCATAGCAATCACAGCTTACATGCAAGAGAGCATCCACTTGCAGAGCGCTTTTTCAAAGCACTTTTGCAGTGTGGATGCTTTCTTTTGGAAGAAGTTTTTTTGGAAGATTTCTTCCAAAAAAAGCTTCTTTTGTAAGAAGTCTGTAGTCTAGACGTAGCCTCAGTTATGTGGGTGGGACTCCTGCATCCCACTACCACCCCTCCATGTTCTGTACTTTTACACACTCACATCATTGGCTAGCAGAGCTTTCACAAAGGGGCTTTCCTTCCTTCCATTCCCCACAAGAGGGATGGATTCCCTAGATGCGGAATTCTGAGGGTCGGCAGAGAAAGACTTTTTAAAATTATGTTTAACTTGGCTCACTAATGGAGTGGGGGGAAATGGGGCCACTGCCCTGGGGCCCAGCGATTCTAAAAGGCCAGGGACTCCCAGCCGCTGCTGTTGCTACTGTGGTGGCAGTGGTGGCCAGAGCCTCGGGCCCTTTAAATTGCCATCAGAGTGCCTCACAGCATGCTCCAGGCTGCTCTAAGGGCTGGGGAAGGCATCATGGCATACTCCGGGTGATGCAGAGGACTGGCTACCCTGCCCTCATCCCTTCCACCCAAGGCCCTGCCCCTTCTGGCAGCATGGAGCTAGCCTCCCCGCCTTGCCTAAACTCAAAACTCCTGTCATCTGAAGAAGTGGTCTGTGCTCAGGAAAGCTCATGATACCATCTACATGTTTTGTTAGTCTATAAAGTGCTACCAGACCATTTGTTGTTTTTAAGATTATCCTGTACAGACTAACTCGGCTACCCCCTGAAGCTCCATGAAGGGAGACTGTGCATTACTTAGTGCATACTAAGTAATGTATGCCAAATCACGATACACACTAGGTTTGTTAACTAATCCTGGAACAAATTAGCAGATTATAATTACGTAGCTTTTCATTCTGGTCATGTAACTTTAATCACTGATCATTTTAAAAATTCTAAACATTTTTTCCACTCATGGTTTGATTTACATTTCTCCTGGAGAAGTAGAATTCCTGCCAACTTTAAAATCTAGTCCTGCTGCTGGTTGTTGAGTTATACAAGTGCAAAAACAAGCTTATTCCACTATTTCAAATGGGGATTGTATATTTTAGTTGACAATAGCAAAGCTGGCTCAAGCTTTTCAAAACCTCTACCTATTATATTCGATCTAAAGCTGATCAAATAGAGATAGGACAGCTCCCCAACTCAATGGGCCACCAGCTGTGATATCCAATTCTATAACAAGCATGTTGGCAGTCTGTCCTCCAGGTGTAACCCCAGTGATACCCCACACACACATCCATTGTCTTCATTCATAAACAGGATGCCCCCAGCTGGTTGTTTTTTCCTGTCTACTGTCACCATTAAGGTAGAGGAGTCCTGAAAAGCTGTGGATATCTGCTTTAAATCTGCAGATACCCGTGGACCATGTTTGCAGATCATGTATGCCCCCAGCACTCTCTATACATAGGGTCTCTCCAAATCATAGAATCAGAATCATAGAATAGTAGGACTGGAAGGGACCTCGAGAGGTCATCGAGTCCAGTCCTCTGCCCTCATGGCAGGACCCAATACTGTCTAGACAATCCCTGATAGACATTTATCTAACCTACTCTTAAATATCTCCAGAGATGGAGATTCCACAACCTCCCTAGGCAATTTATTCCAGTGTTTAATCATGCCCTAAATATTCCAAGGACCAACCATTGATTATGCCACAAAGCCTTCTACTTGCCAAATTATTTGATACCTGATTGGTATTTTCACTAGACAAGATTTTTTGGGTTTTTTTTACAGCTTTATGAACTGTACTATAATGCATACTATTTTGTTCTGTGACGGCTACAAGAATCAGCTGAGACAGACCCAAGCTTGTCATTTTCTAATCTAAGTTGTCATTTGTGCCATATTTAATCATTTGGGCATAGGCAGAAATATAAAAGCTGACTTTAGTATAGGCTTAGTATAGATCAAATTTGTGATCATACAGGTTTCAGATGATTTTATAAACAACATATAAAGACTGACTCTTCAATTCGTTTAATTCTAGCAAAGTATGTTTTACAAATACACATACACCCTGCAATAATTGTTAAAGAAAATTTAAAGTGCTTTGCTGGTGGAAATTGTCAGGCATGACCTCAATTGTTTATAGGGAAAGAGAAATTGTAATATCCTCAGTAATCATATACTTACTGTTATAAATATTAAACAAGAAAACCTTGTGCTATAAGCAGTTCTCAATAATCATCACTTTTCTTGCAATTCTAGCTCTGTGATGAAAAATACTGTTAACAATCTAAACACATGCTACCCTTCAGGCCTGTCAACAAGGTAGGTAGTAGAGGAGCAAAGGGGGCAATTGCCTCAGGGCCAAAGATTCAAAGGGGCCTAGGGCTCTGAAGTCCCAGACCCTTTAAATCATTGCTGGAGTTCTGGGCCACATGCTTGAGGAAGTACTTAAGGGGGGACACACTCCTGGCAGTGCTGAGGAGTATCTGGGAGCCACTGTGGTACACTCCAGGTGGTGCTGAGGGATGGCTGACCTCAGCCCCGCCCTTTCTGCTCTCAGCCCACCGCTTCTGGGAGCACAAAGCCGGCTCCACCACTACCTTGCCAGGGGCCCATGAAGGCTGTCGGCTTCCCTGCTGTCCTTTGACTACTCAGTTACAGAATGGATGAATGGGATTTGCCAGACTACAAAAAAGGCTGTATAAGAATGCTGGTGGGAGTTAAAGAAAAATGTCAACCAATGCAAGGAAAAGGGTTTAGCCATCCCCAAGTGAACTCAGATTTACACTGCAAAACCAGATTAGTCACTAACCTGTCACAGGAATACTTTTTATGGTGGACTGTGAATGGGGCCATTTGCAGGTTGGATGTGTACACACAAACATGTCCATGGCCTCAATGTGAATTGATCCTCTACAGCTCTGATCATGTGGGACCTGTAATGTCACTTTGGTGGGACTTGGGTGGAGTCATGAAAGGGAAGAACAACTGTCTCACCATGCTCCCATTGCTGGCTATTTAGGGGATCTAGTATTATGTCCAATACCTGCTAGAATCTATTGTTCTTTGTGATAAAGATACAATCCTTTTTTGAGACAACAGGTATTTTGAATAAGCAGGCTTTCAAGTTTCATATAGAAGGATACATCTGACATTAAAATAATTCAAACATATTCACTATGGGTATGTCTACACTGCCACCCTAGTTCGAACTAGGGTGGCTAATGTAGTCATTCGAAGTTGCAAATGAAGCCCGGGATTTAAATATCCCGGGCTTCATTTGCATCTTGCCGGGCGGGCGCCATTTTTAAATGCCCTTAGTTCGAACTCCGTGCCCGCGGCTACACGCGGCACGGAGTAGGTAGTTTGAATTAGGATCTCTAATTCGAACTACCGGTACACCTCGCGGGCACGGAGTTCGAACTAAGGGCATTTAAAAATGGCGCCCGCCCGGCAAGATGCAAATGAAGCCCGGGATATTTAAATCCCGGGCTTCATTTGCAACTTCGAATGCCTACATTAGCCACCCTAGTTCGAACTAGGGTGGCAGTGTAGACATACCCTATGGGTATGTCGACACTACAGCATTATTTCAAAATATCTAATTTCAAAATAGTTATTTCGAAATATCTTATTTCAAAATAACACGTCTACACACAAAATGCATTTCAAAATAGCTTTTTGCTATTTTGAAATAGCGCGTCCACACTGACTGGATGCTGAATCGCATTTAAGGCCGTCCGGAACCAGGTCCGGCAGGGCATCAGGTCAGGATTTACTTTGTGTGGCTGCTGCCTGAGGCTATCTGAGGCCTGTGCTTAAAGGGACCCCCCCAGACAGCCCGTTCTCAGGTTTCCTTGCTTGCTTGCCTACCTCAATGAGGGACAGCAAAACATTTTGTCTCTGCATGCTCTGGTTGCCCTCACTCAGGACACCACAGCACTCTGCAACATGGAGCCAGAGCTGCCCCTGGGCACTCTGGTGCTTCTCTTGGACATGTTGCTGCGAGCCTGGCTGTACTTTCTGCAGGCTGCCATCCGGGAGGTCCATCAGGGGGCTGTCAGTATCCAGGAGGCCCTGCGGGAGAGCTTCCATCCTGAGGAGCACTAAGAGCCTCCCTGGTCTGCCCCACTGGGGGCTTGCGCCTCATTCCTCCCTCACGTCCTTCCACTTACCCCTCCCTAACACCCCTTCCTGATGTAAAATAAAATACACGTATTTTCATGAACACAAACTCTCTTTATTTAACCAAACTGGGGGGGGGGTATGAAACTCTGGTGAGACTGGGGAAGGGAGGCGGGAGAGGGGAAGAGAGAGGGTGGGAGAAGGGAGGAGGGAGCTGGAAGGGGGAAGCAAGAGGGAGAGGGGAAGCTCAGGGCTCAGGGTTGGGGGTCTCTCCCGACCAACTTGATTTTCATGCGAACCAATTTCTAAATAAGCCCTCCGCTATTTCGATTTAATTTCGAAATAACTGAATGTCTGTGTAGACACTAGGATAGTTATTTCAGAATAACAGCTGTTATTTTGAAATAACTTTGCTGTGTAGACATACCCTGGGTGTATGCTCAAATTTATGTTACATTTCTTTACAACCCAAAGTTTTCAGCCTTCAAGCTGTATTTATGGTACAGAACAAACTTACAAAGACCTAGGCACAAGTCATGCCCCCTGTGGGAAAACAGTGCAGAAGAACCAAATAACCCTAAGGGATTGGGGGCTGTGATAACATGAAGTCAGATCCCATGTAAGATAATTCTGCTATTGACAACCATTATTTAATGCAGGGAAATCTCCATTGCTTTTAAGGGATTAGTGCTGCAGTGACTATTTCATGACAAGCCCTTCAGTTTCATTAGTTTTTTCACTATTTTTTCCCTTAGACATGCAAAAAAGTGTCCCTTAGTCATTTATACAGCTCAGTAGCCTATATGCTGTTTTCCACAAGCTTTTCCTTAAACTTATTGACAAGTTTCAGACTTCAAATGATAGTTTATTAGTTTTGGTGCATAGTCTTTGGCCTCCTTCTTCTGAAGGAGTAAAGTAGTGGTGAACACTAAAATCTGTTACCTAGAATGAATGTACTTTAATGATATTACAATACCTAATTTCAACTTGTAGCATTTCTCTCTAACAGTCATCATTTCCTAGACTACACCAGTATCAGTGAAAAGACATTAGGTCAACAGGTGTACAGGAAGCACTATACAATGAGAAACACCCCCAAGGCTATATAAATGATAATACATGAAAATATACTCTGCTGCCAAGCACCATTTAAACTTTGGCAATGAGTACACCGTTCTACTAAAACTTTTCAACCACAGCTCTGGTTAATTAATGGAAATTAATTTTCCCACCAAAACAGCGCCTTTTATTTTAGCTTCATTGTCAACAGTATCAGTTAAGACTGAAACAAACACAATAGATCTAGTTATTAGGTAAGTAACAAAGTTCACTTCCATGCAGCTATGTCATTGTATACAATAGATTATCATTCTCCACTGCCTGGTGCTTTGAACAGTGATTGACATCTGTACAGTGAATGTAAAATAATACCAAATCATAATACAGGTTGCACTTCTATAAACCGGGACTCTCTGGTCTGCCAAAATCCATGGTCCAGGATCAGAGGAGTTCCAGCATGCTGCAGGGGGTGGGGGAGACCTGGAGGCCAGTGTAAAGCAGGGAGGGAGCGGGAACCCAGCATGCAGCCCAGCTGGGGTGCTGGGGGATTTGAAGTCAGGAAGCTGCTGTGCTGCCGGGGGGTGGGGGGAGGGAGCAGCCAGGAGTGGAAAAGCCCAGTGCACTGCTCAGCTGAGCTGCAGTGGGGCCGGAAGCCAGCACATAGCTCAGCTGTGCTAAGGGGGGGAAGCCGAGAAGGCTGGTGTGTGGCCTAGCTGGGTTGCGTTGGGGAGTGGAGGGGAGACTGCTGCGGGGAGGGAAAGAGGAATGGGAAGCCCAGAGCACAACCCAGCTGGGGTGCTGGGGGGGAGCCAGGAAGCCTGGTGGAGCAGCAGGATAGGGGGGTCAGTTGGCAGCAGGGGGGCTAGAAATGACCTCCCCCGGTCCAGCAAAATCCCTCATCCGGGACCAATCAGGTCCCGAGGGTGCCCAACTAGGGGAGGTAATTTTAAACCATCTGTGTATAGATATGCCAGTGACTACATGTGATGTAATACAATAGAAATTCGGGCCTAATAAATTATGCTTTACTGAGAATACAACCACTATTTGGGAAAAGAAATCAGATGGAGTAGAACATACAATCAGAATGAGATGTAAAAAGTGTACCTGCCTTAGGCCAAGCAGTTTGAAATTGGGACATGAAGGAAATTTGAACAAACAGTGATCAGGAAATGGCATAAAAAATACTGGGTAAACCCAGTCAGACTAGGATATATAGTGGTTCTAACGTCCCAAAAATATATCTGTTTACAGCACAACAAAATCCATTCTTTGCTTTACTTAAAGACCATAATTTTGTTTTAATTGAAAATAAAAGAAGATATCAATGTAGATGGCTAATTACATCATCCTTTAACTACTGAATTATTGAAAGAATTATTCAATTTTTATTGAAATTGAATTTTATTGAAATTTATTATTCTATTATTGAAAATTATTCAATTTTTCTTAGAGAGATGAGGTGGATGAGATAATATCTTTTATTGGATCAACATCTGTTAGTGAAAGAACCAGGTTTTTGAACTTATGCAGAGCTTTTCTTCGGATCTGGAAAAAGTACAATACTCAAGAGCATCGCCTGAGTGGTAGATTTTTACATGAAAACAAGGCATTCTGCTACTTTATATTACTTTAAAGAGACCTCTAGTGGTCACATATACAGTTCTTTATTCTCCATTTCAAGTGGTAAGCTATAATCTTGCAAATTTGTACTTAGTCTCTTGAAGTGGAAAAAGTATCCTTAGTTTAAGGAAGGGGAAGTAAATTATAGGTATTGGATGATAAATTTGTATAATGATTTTGCAAGACTAAGCTGATCTCACCTTAAATCATGAAATAATAGAGAAAGATTATCTTGTCCCCAAAATATTATATATTCATATTATAAATGATTTCTTTGACATGATAGAGTCCTTTTTACAAATCATACAAAGTCCCAGATAATTTTGGGTATGTCTACAAAGCAAAGTTATTTCAAAATAACAGCCCTTATTTTGAAATAACTTTCCTAGCGTCTACACAGCCAAACCGCTATTTCGAAATAAATTCGAAATAGCAAAGCGCTTATTTCGAATTTGGTAAACCTCATTCTACGAGAAATAACGCCAAATTCAAAATAGCTATTTTGAAATAAGTGCTGTGTAGACACTTATTTCGAAATGGGGGGCCTCCAGCCTTCCCAGGGTGCCCTGGTGGCCACTCCAGCCTCAACCAAGAACACTCCTCTCCCTCCCCTGCTCCCCGGAGCCCTTAAAGGGGTTGACTCTGGTCACAGTGCCTGTGCCAGCTCCAAGCCTACCAGCCCAGAGCCAGCAGTCATTGCCCCGACCCAGTGGCCCCAAAACATGAGACAGAAAGCCACTGGCAGCCAGCCCACCACCGCTCCCCAGGAGCAGTCTGCCAGCTCCCAGGAGCCTGCCAGGGCCCAGAGAAGGCGGGCGCTTTCCTGGTCCAGGGCGGAGATCATGGACCTTATTCAGGTTTGGGGGGGATGCCCCCAACGTCCATGATCTCCGCACTTGACGGAGGAACGTGGCCGTCTATGGCAGGATAGCTGCCAGCCTGGCCACCAAAGTCCACATGCGAACCCAGGAGCAGGTTCACATGAAAATCAAGTTGGTCTGGCGAGACCCCCAACCCTGAGCCCTGAGCTTCCCCTCCCCCTTCTTCCCCTTGCTTCCCACTTCCAGCTCCCTCCTCCCAGGTTTCCCCCTCCCCTCTCCCAACCTCTCTCCTCCCCTCTCCCGCCTCCTTTTCCCAGTCTCACCAGAGTTTCATTCCCCTGCACCCCCCAGTTTTGTTAAATAAAGACAGTTTGTGTTTATGAAAAAATGTGTATTTTATTTTACATCAGAAAGGGGGCTGGGGAGTAAATGGAAGGACGTGAGGGAGGAATGAGGCACAAGCCCCCAGTGGGGCAGACGAGGGAGATTGTTAGTGCTCCTCAGGGTGGAAGCTCTCCCGCATGGCCTCCTGGATACTGACAGCCCCCGCAATGGACCTCCTGGATGGCAGCCTGCAGAAAGTGCAGCCAAGCTCACAGCAACACGTCCACGAGACGCATCAGAGTGCCCAGGGGCAGCTCTGGCTCCATGTTGCAGAGTGATGTGGTGTCCCGAGTGAGGGCAACCAGAGCACGCAGAGACAAAATGCTTTGCTGTCCCTCATCGAGGTAGGCAAGCAAGCAGGGAAACCTGAGAACCGGCTGTCCAGGGGGGTCCCTTTAAGCACAGGCCTCAGATAGCCTCAGGCAGCAGCCACACAAAGTAAATCCTGACCTGATGCCCTGCCGGACCTGGTTCCGGCCAGCCTTAAATGCGATTCAGCGTCCACTCAGTGTGGACGCGCTATTTCAAAATAGCAAAACACTATTTTGAAATACATTTTGTGGGTAGACGTGTTATTTCGAAATAAGCTATTTCGGATTGACTATTTTGAAATAGCTTATTTCGAAATAACGCTGTAGTGTAGACATACCCTATAAGATTAAAAATGGGCTTTACCTAAAACATTTATCTTCATTTGGGATGCAGAGCCACAACCCCTCTCTTGAAGTCTGATACCTAAGCAAGAATAGCCGTGGTGCCAATCCAAGAACATAAAAACATAAGGTAATCATCACGTGATTCCCTCTCCTGAATCCATTTCCAGACAAACAGAGGCTAAGGACACCATTCCTACCCATCCTGGCTAATAGCCATTGATGGACCTAACCTCCATGAATTTATTTAGCTCTTTTTTTAACCCTGTTAAATGCCTAGTCTTCACAATATCCTTTAGCAGGGAATTCCACAGGTTGACTGTGTGCTCAATGAAGAAAAACTTCCTTTTGTTTGTTTTAAACCTGCTACCTATTAATTTCATTTGGTGATTCCTAGTTCTTATGTTATGGGAACAAGTAAATAACTTTTCCTTATTCACTTTTTCCACACCAGTCATGATTTTATAGACCTCTATCATATGCCCCCTTTGGTCTCCTCTTTTCTAAGCTGAAAAGTCCAAGTCTTTTTAATCTCTCTTCATATGGGATCCATTCCAAACCCCTAATCATTTTTGTTGCCCTTTTCTGAACCTTTTCCAGTGTCAGTGTATCTTTTTTGAGATGAGGTGACCACGTCCGTACTAAGTATTCAAGATATGGGCGTACCATGATTTTATACAGAAGCAATAAGATATTCTCTGTCTTATTCTCTGTCCCAGGGTTGGCCAACCTGTGACTCCAGAGCCACATGCGGCTCTTCAGAAGCTAATATGTGACTCCTTGCATAGGTACCAAATCCAGGGCTGGAGCTACAGGTGCCAATTTTCCACTGTGTCGGAGGGTGCTCATTGTTCAACACCCCCTCTTCTCTGCCCTCGGCGCTGTCCCCCTCCACTCTTTCCTCCTAGGCTCCTGCCACTTCCTACCCTCTCCACTGAGCCTGTCATACCCATTCTTCCTCCTCCAGTGTCTCCCACTGAGAAAGAGCTGATCACAGTAGGCAAGAGGAAAAGGAGAAGGAGACATTGACCGGTGGGGCTGCCAGTGGGCGGGATGTGCTGAGAGCGGTGGTGGGGAGATGATCAGGGCTGGAGACATAGAACTGTTGCTCTTTGGCAATGTGCATTGGTAAATTCTGGCTCCTTCTCAGGTTTAGGTTGGCCACCCCAGCTCTATCCCTTTTTTAATTATTCCTAACATTCTGTTTGCTTTTTTGACTACCACTGCACACTGAGTGGATGTTTTCAGAGAACTATCCACAATGACTCAAATATCTCTCTCTTGAGTCATTGTAGCTAAATTAGTCCCCAGCATATTGTATGTATAGTTGGGATTACTTTTTCCAATGTGCATTACTTTACATTTACCAACATTAAATTTTATTTGCCATTTTGTTGACCAATCCCTTAAGTTTGGTGAGATGTTTTTGAAGCTCTTCACAGTCTGTTTTTGTCTTAACTATCTTGAGCAGTTTAGTATCATCTGCAAATTTTGCCACCTCACTGTTTACCCCTTTCTCCAGATCATTTATAAATAAGTTGAATAGGATGGATCCCAGGACAGACCCTAGGGGACACCACTAGTTACCCCTCTCCATTTGGAAAACTTACCATTTATTCCTACCCTTTGTTTCCTGTCTTTTAACCAGTTATCAGTCCATGAAAGGACGTTCCCTCTTATCCCATGAGAACTTACTTTACTTGAGAGCCCTTGGTGAGGGACCTTGTCAAAGGCTTTCTGGAAATCTAAGTATATTATATCCACTGGATTCCCCTTGTCCACATGTTTGATGACCCCCCTCAAAGAACTCTAGCAGATTAGTAAGGCATGATTTCCCTATATAGAAACCATGTTGACTTTCCCCCAACAAATTATGTTCATCTATGTGTCTGACAATGTTATTCTTTACTATAGTTTCAACTAATTTGCCCAGTACTGAAGTTAGACTTACTGATCTGTAATTGTCAGAATCAGCTCTAGAGCCCTTTTTAAATATCAGCATCACATTAGCTATCTTCCAGTAATTAGGTACAGAAACTGATTTAAAGGACAGGTTACAAACCACAGTTAATAATTCCGCAATTTCATATTTAAATTCTTTCAGAACTCTTGGGTGAATGCCATCTGGTCCTGGTATCTTGTTACTGTTAAGTTTATCAATTTGTTCCAAAACCTCCTCTAATGACACCTCAGTCTGGGACAATTCCTCAGATTTGTCACCTGAAAAGAATGGCTCAGATTTGGGAATCTCCCTAACATCCTCAGTCATGAAGACTGAAGCAAAGAATTCATTTAGTTTCTCTGCAATTACTTTATTGTCTTAGAGTGGTCCTTTAGTATCTCGGTCATCCAAGGGCCCCACTGATTGTTTATCAGGCTTCCTGCTTCTGATGTATTTAAAAAACATTTTGCTATTACTTTTTGAGTTTTTGGCTAGCTGTTCTTCAAAATCCCTTTTGGCTTTTCTTATTATATTTTTATACTTAATTTGACCAGAGTTTATGCTCCTTTCTATTTTCCTCACTAGGATTTGACTTCCACTTTTAAAAATATGTCTTTTTATCTCTCGCTGCTTCTTTTACTTGGTTGTTAAGCAATGGTGGCACTTTTTTGGTTCTCTTACTCTATTTTTTAATTTGGGATATACATTTAAATTGGGCCTCTAACATGGTGTTTTTTAATAGTTTCCATGCAGCTTGCAGGGATTTTACTTTTGTCACTGTGCCTTTTAATTTCTGTTTAACTAACCACCTCATTTTTGTATAGTTCCCCTTTCTGAAATTAAATGCCACAGTGTTGGGCTGCTGAGGTGTTCTTCCCACCTCAGGGATGTTAAATTGTATTACATTATCATCACTATGTATGGCCAAGCGATCCAGTTATATTTACCTCTTGGACCACTGCACTCCACTTAGAACTAAATCAAGAATTGCCTCTCCCCTTTTGGGTTCCAGAATCAGCTGCTCCAAGAAGCAGTCATTTAAGGTATCAAGAAATTTTATCTTTGCATCCCATCCTGAGGTGACGTGTATCCAATATATCAATATGGGGATAGTTGAAATCCCCACTATTATTGAGTTTTTTATTTTGATAGCCTCTCTAATCTCCCTTAGCATTTCATAGTCACTATCACTGTCCTGATCAGGTGGTTGATGATATATCCCTACTGCTATATTCTCATTATTAGAGCATGGAATTACTATCCACAGAGATTCTATGGAACATTTTGGCTCATTTAAGATTTTTACTTCATTTGATTCTACATTTTTTTCACGTATAATTCCACTCCCCCACCAGCATGACCTGTTCTGTCCATCCAATATATTTTGTACCCTAGTATGACTGTGCCCCATTGATTGTCCCCATTCCACCAAGTTTCTGTGATGCCTATTATATCAATATACTTCTTTATATGAGGCACTCTAGTTCACCCATCTTATTATTTAGACTTCTAGCATTTCTGTATAAGCACTTTTAAAATGTATCACCATTTATCTGTCTAACATTTCCTGATGTGCTAGACTCTTTTTCATTTGATTGTGTCTCATCTGATCTCAGAGGCATAGCGAGGGTGTTATGCGCCTGGGGGCGAAGGCAAAATTTCCACCCCACCCCACCCCCAAAGCCAACCCCCTCCATGCACTCACCCCTTCTCCCCCAGAGCAAGGCACCCCCAGTGCCAGGAGCACTTCCCCAATCAAATCCTACCCTCCCATCCCCGGAGAGCCAGGCACCGAAGGAACGTACCTTTAAAACCACTGCTTATCCCACCCAGCTTGGCTGCTTCAGCTTGCAGTATGTAGAGAGCCGGCAGCATTTAGCCAGCAGCTCCCGGGTCTGGTTCAAAGCGTCACATGGGTCAGAGCAGCGTGCGCTCCAGTCCTACCCCAGCCCGGCGCCCCCCTAGCGTGGCGCCCAGGGGCAACTGCCCCCCTGTCTCCGCTTCGCTATGCCTCTGTCTGATCTGACCCATACTTTATCATCTTCCGTCCTCTCCTCCTGACTAGAACATAGAGAATCTCTATTAATAGAACTTCCCCCAAAAGATGTCTCTGACAATCCATGTGCTCCTCCACATCCGTCGGCTTTCCCTTAGCACTTAGTTTAAAAACTGCTCTACAACCTTTTTAATGTTAAGTGCCAGGAGTCTGGTTCCATTTTGGTTTAGGTACATCCTTCCTGTATAGGCTCCCCCTAGCCCAAAAGTTTCCTCAGTTCCTAATAAATTTAACCCCCTCCTCTCTACACCATCATCTCATCCACGCATTGAGACTCTGAAGTTCTGCCTGCCTACCTGGCCCTGGGCATAGAACTGGAAGCATTTCAGAGAACACTACCATAGGAGTCCTGGATTTCAATCTCTTTCCTAGCAGCCTAAATTTGGCCTCCAGAATCTCTCTCCTACCCTTCCCTATGCCATTGGTACCTACATGTACCACACTGGCTCCTCCCCAGTACTACACATCTTCACACACTAACTCTGACCTGGCTAGAAGAAAAGAAAGAAAATAAACTCCTTATACCCATTAGCCTAGGATACTCACTCAACTGTGGGAGACCGCAGTTCAGTTCCCTACTCTGCCTAATGAAGGTTTGCTTTTAGATGAATACCTTAACCACTGGAATACAGGACCAGCATGTAGCCACATGTGCCCACCCACTTATCATTGAGGCACACAGACAGCAGTGGCATAGCAGCAGAGCACTGGACAAGCAACTTTCCTATCAGCCCTTCTCTGTCCTAGTCATTAGGGCCCAGATCCACAAAAGGAACTTAGGTGCATTGACACTGAATGTCTTGCAACACCTAATTTTTAGACACCTAGAAAAATCATAGGAACAACAACCAGGGTTGCCAATTCCTGGAAATTTCATCACATGACATAATATTTATTTAAAGATTAATCTTTAATTCCTGGAGACTCAAGTCCAGGACAATCCTGGATGGTTGGCGACCCTGTAACCTGAGTTGATTGCCTAGGCTTCCTCAGGGTTGCCAACTTGGTAATATTTAAAAAGCAGACACTCCATCAGCAGTGCTGGAACCTCCCCTGCCCTGTCTGTTCCCCACAAGTGTAGAGCAATTGTGTCTGCTGAGGTCAAAAACTGTAGTATTCTGAAACAGCATGGCCAGTATGGACACAATGCTTTACACTGGTACTATCCCACTAGCTTAACGAGGAACAGTTCAAATTCACTAGTATAGACCTGGCTTTACTTTAAATTCACAACCTTAACTTTACATTAACCTTTTTTATCCCTGTAGGAGTTTTATCTAAATTATGAGTATCATGCAATGCCCTTACTTGGAATCCTCACCTATACTGTGTGTCCTTGTGGCTTCCCAGCAACCCAGCTGCAGGAGGATTTCTTTGGCTGCATTGAAGGTGGTTCTTTAATAAGACAATTCAGAAAATAGCAAGGGTGGCTTTTCAACTCACCTTTCCACTCTTCCTTATAATGTTTACTATTTCTTAACACCCATTGCACGGTGATTGTAGCTGTGAATGAACAGGAATTTTGACCTTGTGGTGAAATTAAAAATGTCACACCTTTAATAGCGGTATAAAGATTGATGATAGGTTATTCTAACTCCTTTTTTCTTTACCATGGTAGAGGAGTTGAGTCTAATGTCAAAGTCTGATGTCAAAGATATCCCCTGCGACAAGAATATTTCCCTCTAGGATGCTTTATAGTATATTGACGTTTACTTCTCAGGAGCAAATATTCTGTAGAAGTCAGTACCGCCTAATGATATATTACGTATGACTAGCAATATAACTAAAATCATGGGATTAGTAACATAATATGAGCCTTCATCATACTCTTGTTCAGTAAGCCAGATTCATGAAAGAGCTACTTGTTCATTCTTCCATCTGGGAGAGTGGAAAAGAGAGACACCATCTTAACACTCATGCATTTATTTCAAGGATTCTCACTGCAGGGATGTAGGAAGCTACTTTTGTGTTGCTTGTGTGTTGAGAAGGATTTGACTCATTTTCGCGTGGAAAATGGGAATTCAATTATCAGGATTACATAGTACTTCTACTATAGCTGTCAAACTTTCATTTCCTAGTTTTAATGCAAGTTCATGATCAAAATGTAAACCAAATTTATCTTTCCCACAAGTATAAAAAAATATCATGGCCTAACATGAAAGAATAATAAATATAGCCCTGGAATAATTACAAGTCTATAGTGGGGCTCTGCTGTGGTCTTTAACTACAAGGTCAAAGCTTACAAAATTTAGGAATGCCCATAGAAACAAAAAACTAAGCTTGTACACCTAGAGGTAATTCAGTTCTACTTTATAGTTATTACAGTTTTTACAATGTAAATTATGGTAGAGCTCACATATTCTTGTTATGATTCCCAGGCACCTCTCCTGTTCATGAAATCTCTGTTGGAAAATGAAAGATTAGTATGAGTATGGGAGAATGTAGACTGATATGAAAACAAAAATATGATGATGTTCCAACATGACGGATCAGGATTTTTCTTTTATTATATGAATAAAATTTCTGTTTACTTTTAGTTCCCTAAAGTTCATTATAGAAAAGAAGGAAAATAATTCTTTTTTTTTTTAATTCTAATGGCTAACATTACACCTATGTGTTACAAATTTAAACAAGAATTACCAGTTCAGAAGAAAATCTAGTAGAGAATAATTTACAATAATTGCTTTTTAATATTTCTTGTTCTCAAGATGAAGAAAAAAATATATTTAAAGTATTCACTATTTCAAAGAAGTCCTACAGATGAAAAAATATTCTGAGCATGGAAAGCCACAGATATGAGCAGTACATTGTCACAGACACTTTTTTTTACCATGGGCTGCTTCCCCGGTCAAGTGAATTGTCTTTGTAGTGCCATGGAGATGTTAGTATACCTCAGCTGAGTGTTTTCAAGCTTGTAAAATCAAATAGCTTCCACGGAAATATATGGATAAACCCATACCATGGAAGTGCGTACTTAATAGAGGTGAGTACAGTGCAGAAAGAAATTACAAAGATTCCAGAATTGGATCTTAAGCAAATGAATACTTGAGGCACTGACAAAATCATTAAACAGCTATTGTCACCATTAATTAATCAACTATGTTATTCTGCATGGCCCCAGTTCACCAGTCCATCCTTATTCAACACAGTACTTTGGCACATGTTTAATTTAAGCACCTTTAAATTATTCCATGGGCGTGGTCCCTAAGCATAGGTTTAAATTCTTGGTGACTAGGGGCCTAATTGATTATGAATTAGTAAAGAGAGATATTAAGTAAATCAATGAAGAAGTGTCAAAATCTTTAACTTGTAGTTCCATGGTCATCTCTTGTTGATTGTGAAACCAAACATTTAACAGATCACACAGTGGGGAAAAGATAGCACTCAGTGAAGCTTTTAGTACAATGCTTTCAGAGATAATGGTGCCCTTTTATTTCATAAAAGTGAAATAAGTTTAGGATGAATAGCACAAATAAGGGAAGGTTACTCACCATGTAGTAACTGGAGTTCTTCAAGATGGTTGTCCCTGTGGGTGCTCCACCTTAGGTGGGTGCTTCAGCACTGCTGAGCCCGAAGCCAGAGATTTGTGACAGCAGTGCCCCTGGCCAGCCACGCGCGGAGGGAGCCGGTGTGTGTTCTGAGGAGGCTACTGCACATGCGCGGCCAGCCCCCCCCCCCTCAGTTCCTTCTCTGATCCGGACGTGCTGTATTCCGAAGCAGAGGGAAAGAGGGTGGGTGGTAAAGTACCCACAGGGACAACCATCTTGAAGAACTCCAGTTACTACACAGGTGAGTGACCTTCCCTTCTTCTTCGACGAGTGTCCCCGTGGGTACTCCATCTTAGGTGATTACGAAGCAGTATTTGTAGTAGGAGGTGGGAGCTTCGAATGCTGAGCCTGTGAGGCCGAGAGTATTGTGTGGCCAAATGTTGTCTCTGACTCAGCAAATGTCTGTATTGCATAATGTTGGTTGAAGGTATCTGTTAACGCCCATGTGGCAGCCCTGCAGATGTGTTCTGTTGGACACCCTGTAGGAATGCCGTTGTGGCTGCCATTGCCCTTGTCGAGTGAGTTCGCACAGTTGGTGGGGGCTGTCTCTGGGCTAAGGTATACGCTATTTAATGCCACTAGATATCCATTTTGAAAGTCTTTGTTTCGATATAGGCAACCCCTGTGACCTCTCTGTTGATGAAACAAACAGCCGTGGTGTTTTCCGAAAGGGCTTTGTATGCTGTAGGTAGAATGCCAGTGCTCTGCGGACATCCAGGGTATGGAGAGCTGCTTCTTTATTGTCCTTGTGTGGTTTAGGGAAGAAAACAGGTAAGTATATGGGTTCATTGCAGTGGAACGCAGTAGGTACTTTGGGTAGGAATTTGGGATAAGTCCTAAGTGTGACCTTATCCTTATGAAAGATGGTGTATGGTTGCTATTTTGCCAACACATCTTGCAGAGGTGATTGCCACAAGGAAAGCTACTTTCATTGACAGGTGTAATAGTGAACAGGTGGCAAGAGGCTCAAAGGGTTTACCCATAAGCACATTTAGTACCAGGTTCAAGTCCCATGCTGGGATTGGTTCCTTGTATGGGAAAAATATGTTGTGTAAACCCTGTATAAAGTATTTGACTGATGTGTGTGTGAAGATTGAGTGTCCTTGTACAGGAGCCTGTATAGCAAAAATGGAAGCAGGGTGCACCCTGATGGTACTCATGGAGAGACCTGTGTTATGTAGCTCTAATAAATATTCCAGAATGTGTGATACGCCCATGTGGAGCGGTTCATGGTTGTGAGCTGTACACCAGGCTGTGAACCTTTTCCATTTTTGACCATGTGTCTTTCTTGGCGCGGGTCGTCTGGAATTTGTGAGGATGAGCTGTACTGCTTCTGGAAAGGTCCTTGCCAACAAGCATCCACGCCCAGAGGTGCAACTTGTGGATGGGCAGATGGGGAACTCGACCATTCCATTCTGTCAGCAAAGCCTTGACTGGTGGGAATCGATGTGGTGACTGAATGCTCATCCGTAACAGGTATGGGTACCACATTTGCCTGGGCCAGTTGGGTGCTATGAGTATTACTCTGGCCCTGTCTCACTTGATCTTGAGGATCACTCGCTGGATAAGTGGAAAAGGCGGGAACGCATATGCTAGGTGTGCATTCCATTCTATACTGAAGGCATCCCCCAAGGAGCCGGGACCTATGCCCGCTCTTGAGCAGTACTGTGGGCAGCAAGCATTCTTTTGTGTTGCGAATAGGGCCACCATTTGGGAATCCCCATTTCCTGAAGAGGTGAGTGAGCATTGATTGGTTTATCTCCCACTGATGGTTTTGTGGGAATTGTCTGCTTAGATTGTCTGCTAACGTATTGTCTTTACCTAGTAGATGGGATGTGACCAGGTGTATGTTTCATGGGATACACCATTCCCAGAGGCGTACTGCCTCCTGGCATAAGTGATCTGAGTGTGCTCCTCCCTGTCTGTTGATGTAATACATTGTAGAGATGTTGTCTACAAGTATCTGCACTGTTTTGTTTCAAATGAGAGGAAGAAAGTGCAGGTAGGCATTCGTTACGTCCCTTAACTCCAGTAGGTTTATACTGTATGGTACTTGGTCTCGTCTTGTGTCCATTGACCCTGTACGAGCTCATGATGTAGATGGGCTCCCCAACTTACGAGGGAGGCGTCTGTAGTGATTGTTATTGAAGGCGGAATCTGTTGGAAGGGGACTCCTACACATACATTGTTGTGTATTGTCCACCATTAAGGGAGGCTTTTATCTTGTTGGGCATAGTAAAGTTTTTGTTCAAAGGATGAACGCGAAGCTGATAGGTTGTGCCTAGCCATGCTTGCAATGGTTGCATGCGTAATAGAGCGTGAGGGTATGTCTACACTACCACCCTAGTTCGAACTAGGGTGGTTAATGTAGGCATTCGAAGTTGCAAATGAAGCCCGGGATTTAAATATCCCAGGCTTCATTTGCATCTTGCCGGGCGGGCGCCATTTTTAAATGCCCTTAGTTCGAACTCCGTGCCCGCGGCTACACGCGGCACGGAGTAGGTAGTTCGAATTAGGTTCTCTAATTCGAACTACCGGTACTCCTCGTGGAACGTGGAACGAGGTGTACCAATAGTTCGAATTAGAGAACCTAATTCTAACTACCTACTCTGTGCCGCGTGTAGCCGCGGGCACGGAGTTCGAACTAAGGGCATTTAAAAATGGCGCCCGCCTGGCAAGATGCAAATGAAGCCCGGGATATTTAAATCCCGGGCTTCATTTGCAACTTCGAATGCCTACATTAACCACCCTAGTTCAAACTAGGGTGGTAGTGTAGACATACCCTGAGGTACTACAAATGTGGCTGCTGCCATGTGCCCCAGTATTTGCAGGAATGATCATGCTGTTATACCTGGGCTTGACTGCGCTGTTTCTATCAGGAGCTTGAGTGAGAGCCATCTGTGGTGTGGTAGGTAGGCCCTGGCTTTCGCGCAGTCTAGGTGCGCCCCTATAAATTCCAGAGTTTGAGTAGGGGACAAGGTGCATTTTGCCACATTTAACAGTAGACCTAGTTTGTCGAAGAGGGTTCTGGTTGTTGAGACTGCTTGCTGTGTATCTTGTTGTATAGAGCTCATTACTAGACAGTCATTTAGGTAAGGGAATATCGTAATTCGTTTTTTGCGTAAGTGTGCAGGCACTACTGTGAGTACTTTTGAGAATACTCGTGGGGCTGTCAACAATCCAAACGGTAGCACACTGTATTGAAAGTGTCTGTGCTTTATTGTGAAACGGAGGAATCTCCTGTGTGATGGGTGAATTCATATGTAGAAATAGGCATCCTGGAAGTCGAGGGTAGACATCTATGGTCCTTTTTCCAGGGCAGGTGATGATGGACTGAGCCGTCGATTGACAGATCTCATCATCTATGATGCCGTTGGTGAGTGACTAAACCAATCCTTGATTGGCAAAGCCAATTACAGATGTCACATAAAAAGCCGCCAACTGCAGGCTATGTATGTTCTTTTCGGATCCTGCGCTCTTCCTGCAATGCCTGGATACGCTGACTCTCAAAGCAATTAAGAGCCTATACAATGGTTTGTTGCCAGGATAATCTGTCCTGAACTAGAGTTTCCAGATCATTGGGAGATATGCCGCATGACTTCATATTGGCCTTTAAGATGTCTTTATAGTGCTTATACTGACCACCGATAGAGCACTTTCCATGAGCAAGCTGGCCATATAAGACCATCTTTGGTATCCGTGTATCATCCAGCCTCATAACATGACCAATCCAGCAAAACTGTTTGTTCGTAAGCATTGCTTTCATGCCCATGACACCACACAGCTTAAGAACCACCGTATTAGGAATTTTGTCCCACCAATTCACATGGGCAATCTTCCTCAGACAACGCATATGGAACTGATCAAGCTTCAAAACATGGTGACGATATATTGTCCATGACTCTGAGCCATACAGCAGGACATTCAGGACAACTGCCTGATAAACTGCTATCTTGGTATGGAGTTTAATACCATGGGCATTCCATAGGCATTTGATCAATTTTCCAAAGGCAGTGTTGGCTTTGGCTAGTTGTGCAGATACATCATGATCCATGTTTATGCTAGAGGACAGTACACTTCCCAGGTAGCAGAACTTGTCAACAGCCTTAAGGACAACAGTCCTATCCTTTTTCCAGGGCAGGTATAATCATAGCCAGCGTAACCATCTTGAAGAGCTGGTATTTGACAAACCAGTTGAGTTTGTGGAGATCCAAAATGGGTCTCCAGCCACCTGACTTCTTGGTGGTAAGGACATAATGGGAGTAGAAACCCTTGCCCCTGTGTTGTTTGAGTACCTCTTCTATAGCCCCTAAGGTTATGAGGTGTTCTACCTCTTGCAAGAGTAAGTTTTTATGAGAGGGGTCCCTGAAAAGGGACAGGCAGAGAGGTGAATCAGGGGACAGTTATGAAAGGAATGCAATAGCCAGTTCTTATGATTTCTAACACCCACTTGTCGGTGGTGATGGCAGACCATGTTGGATAGAAGTCAACTATTCTGTTGTCAAATAGCATAGATGATTCTGCTTGCTGCCTTGGAAATTTCAGGACTGTCAGACCCTCGACCAGGACTTCAAATCTGTTGCTTGGATGTCGATGGTTGCTGGGCAGAAGACTGTTCAGACGTCTGTCTGTGTCTATTTTGATGTTGTCCACGTCTATTGTTGAAGTGTCGCTGCTGTTGGTTGAATGCTGGAGGTCTGTATCTTTGTTGGAATGATCTATTTTGTTTCTTATAACAGGTATCTGGATGCCCAACATTCTGAGTGTGGCCCTTGAATCTTTTAGGGTGTGGAGGGACGTGTTTGTGGACTCCGCAAATAGTTTTGTACCCTCAAATGGAAGGTCCTCTACAGTGGTTTGAACCTCTCTGGGAAAGCCTGAGAGCTGAAGCCAAGAAGCCCTCCTCATCACCACAGCTGAGGCTAAAGATCTGACTGCTGTGTCTGCTGAGTCCAGCACAGCTTGGAGGACTGTGCGTGCTATAAGTGTACCCTCTTTAATGTTTGCTTTGAATTGTTCTTCCTTTGTGTCTTGAACGGAATCAATAAAGGAAGCTAGACAATCAAATATGCGGTGTGTATACTTTGCTAATAATGCAACATAGTTAGCTATTCTGATCTGTAGGCTTACTGATGAGTGCCCCTTTTTTCCCATTGTATCCAGCCTCTTCCAATCCCTATCATTGGGAGCTGTACATGTATTTTATTGTCTCCCTCTTTGATTGACAGCATCTACCACCAGAGAATTTGGTGTTGGATGGGAGAACAGGAATTCTACTCCTTAGGGAGCTACATAGTACTTTCTGTCTGCTCTCTTGTAGGTTGGTGGGATTGTGGCTGGGGTGTTCCATACATTTTTGGCCAGATCCATAAAAGCCTCGTTCATGGGGGTGGCTAGTTTTGGATGGAGAGACGTTTGTAAAATGTTTGTGAGCTTATGTTGCATCTGTGGAGCATCTGAGAGAGGGATCTCCAGGGCCTCTATCACTCTCTTGAAAAGCCCCTGGAACAATCTAGTACCATCCCCTGTTGTTGATGGCGGAGGCATTATCATGTTGTTAGGTAACGTGGCTGAAGTGTGTGCGGATGGAGAGGAGGGTGGACTGTGTTCTTCCCCCGTAATATCTCCATCCTACTCGTCTGTGCCTGAGCTGTAATGTTCTATGGACTGCATGGATGGTGCCTGGGATGGCAGTGTCACAGGTGGATGTTGTGGCTATGTAGATTGTTGTTGTCTGTAGCAAGCCAAGGGTCCCAATATGGCCTGTTAGGCATGACCAGTGATGGTATCCACTGCGGTGGCTACCATTGCTGAGCCTGTTGCAGAGGCTTATGAGAATAATGCCTCAGTGCATGATGTGGTTTATGTGTCTCCTCCTCGTCATCACTAAAGCTTTTGCTACAGAGCTGGCTGGAGTGGCTGAGAGAGTGCCCCACAGAGTATAATGGGTACCATCAGTACTGAACAGGGGAGTCCCTGGTACCGAGTGAACAGTCAGTTCAGCTACTGTTGTGAACGGAGGCGTCAGGGGCAGGGCAAATGGTACAGGAGAGCAGGAGGCTGAGGCATTAATAGTGTCATTAACTGGAACAGAGGCTGCACTGACTGAGCTGTCAGTGCTGCATGTTTGAGCGGTGCTGCATCAGGTAATGCGCTCTGGCTCAGCGTCGTGTTTGAGAGCTGTTTGTTTCATGCCTCAGCTGTTGGTGTGGGTTTACCTGCTGGTGCTGACCAGCAGGCTTTGCTCTTCGCTCCTGTCAGAGCTTTGTCTGACGTGTGATGCGTGTGCTTGGGATCTCAGCTCTTCTCCTTGCCGGTCTTTAGATCACTGCTTGTCCGACCCCTTTGCCTGGGGTAGAGGTGCAGTGTTAGCCTGGGCTGATCGCTTCCTTGATGGCGACTCATTCCCAGAGGAGGAGTAGCACCTTTTATTAAGGTTACTTTTCTCCCATTCCTTTAGGCTTGACCTAGGGAGAGCCGCTCTTTCTTACCCCGTCCCAGGTGATCTTTGTCTGGGAGGCGTTCTTGAGCCGAGGTCTTGAGCCATTCTCTATTTGGAGCATTTTTAATTGACGCTCCCTCGCTCTCCAAGAGCGGTTGATCAATTTCAGGCAATGTGGGCAGTTGTCTAATGCATGATGCTGCCAGAGACAGTGGAGGCACTGATCATGGCCATCAGAAACTGAGATAGAAAGTTTACAGGTGGTATACCTCTTGAATCCAGGCAAACCCAGCATATCCCGGAGGGTCTGCAGTAGCACACAGCTGTTATGCGCTGCTATTGTAGTGAGGTGATCGCTGCTTCTCTTATTTATTTATTTTTTAAGTTTAAGAATATAAACTATCACTATCCCTATGAATATAAACTATAAACAAAGACGTAAGTCTTGAGTGAGGTAAAGGGAGACTGCTGATCTGTGACCATAGCCAGCAGCTGTTGAAAAGGAACTGAAGTGGGGGGGGGGCAGCCACACATGAGCAATAGCCTCCTCAGAACACACACCGGCTCCCTGTGTGCGTGGCTGGCCAGGGGCACTGCTGTCACAAATCTCCGGCCTCGGGCTCAGCGACACTGAAGCACCTAAGGTGGAGCACCCATGGGGACACTCCTCGAAAAAGAATCTGTTCTCAATGTAAAGAGAAAACCAGCAGTAGTATGAGTACCACAAAATAAATTGTGCTACACACTTTAATTATTTTAAAATTAATTTAAGTAGGAGTCATTGTCCAGATCTAAATACACTGCTAGCTGTTTCAAAAACCAAATAAAACATGAGTAATACCCTCTTTCCAAAAGACATTTCACTGATCAGAACATTTTCTTTCCTATCGTTGATTCAGGACCAATGCTAGAAAACTTTTACTGGTCCAATGAATATTTACTTTAGTCTCCTGAAATGTTCCTACTCCTTGAAAACCACATACTATTTTAAAAGCATGTTACTCTGATTATCAATGTGGGGGGAGGGAGTTTCTCCCCTTTCAGTTGAAACAATTCTAGCAACAGATATCTTATGAAATATTTGATATCACAAGAAACTCCAGATACCAGCTTTCCAATAATATGGTGCATTAATTTCTACGCACAGTGGCTCTTGAAGCAGCAGTCACTAATCCTTAGCAAAATTTGAGTGGGAATCCTAGCAATGAAACATGTGATGTTAAAACCTAACATCTCATAATCTCCTAAGTCTTATAATAATTGTCGCATACCACTGGGAACCTATAGATCATAGCCTTCTGTCTCAGAAAGTGTTTGTGTGGTATCAGTCTTCTAAATGGTCTCTGCTTCTTGGTCCAGCAGTGTTTTTAGCACTGGTTCAGAGGCTGACTAGAGCTGAGCATAGATCAGTATGATTTTCATTCCCTTCATATACAATGTTCATCCTGATGGCAGTATATGACATATGGGGAAGTATATGGCACAGTCTCTATGTTAAAACATAATAATACCACAAGGCCTGATTAATAACATCCTGAGTCACTGCCTTATGTTTATATTTGTACATCTTGTACAAATGTGCTCAAACCTTTATGTTTGGGCTTTATGTTTCTGTTTTCAGAGCACACATTTATTAGCACTGATATGGTCTGAAAGTAAAAATGTCCAATAGCTACAATATATCATAACTTAAAACTAGAGGATCTAAACAAGTGATATTTTTATTTATAATGTTATTTGTTAAAGTATTCTTGATACAGATTAGCTTTCTTTGCTCAAATTTACTATTTTATGCCTTGAAATGAAAAGTGCAATAAGTGGTGTGAAAACTTGTCTACTTTCACAGTAACTTCTTTGTGTAGTTCTATATCCAATGCTGACTTGCTATGGTGATTTTTTTTTAACAGAGCTATTCATTACTGCATCACAACATACACCCCTCAGTTTTCTGCAGCAGCAATATTTTATGGAAGGTACTGTCCCTTTTCCCCTGGCATTGCAAAAAACACCAGACTCAAATATTTGTGTTAAAAACGACACTGGCCCTTTGTCCACTGGTATTAATACACCAGCCACTGAATAATGGTAGTGAACAAGCTACCCATTAGTTCCTCAAAACACTTTTCCCAACTATTAACTCAGATTTATCTGAGTTGAGCAGGAATGCAACTGTTCTATACCCAAGCAAAAATGCCTGTTACCTGTCAGAAAGCCAGGAAGAGGTGAACAACAGACAGGTACTAATGAAGGCATAGAATGACCAGGTTACTAGTGATATCTCCACATGCCTACATGCTCATGGGTGCACATAAACACATATCTTGTGCTCTAGTGACCTCATGGACATGTTGAAAAACCAGAGGGTGAAGACCAGAATCATGATTCTCTGCCTACGGGGAGAACAAAGACCTAACAGTTCCACCAGAGAAGAAAGGCCTGTGAGTAATTTATTATTCTTCAATTTGGGTGATAGTGAGTGATGTGGAGTGAAGCTCAAATAGACCCAAATGTATGCAAAACTGTGTACAGGCGGGGATATCAGAAATTGGATAATATTCATATAGTGCTTGGTGCTTTACAGAAGGTGTGAAGAGAAGAGCCTAAGGAGATGGCAAAGACCATGCAAAAACCGTATGCATAGGGTTAAATTCACATCCCATGTTCTTAATTGAGCAAAGCATCCACATTTAGAAAAACACTTTAGCATAAATGCCATTCCAAATAGGGACGGACTTAAATGCATGCTTAAGTACATTCTTGAATATGCAATGGTGAAGAACTGAGAGGTGATAATAAAGCAATCCAAATCAACAGTGAAATTAAGCACACACTGAAAGTTTTATTGCTTTTTAAAATACACATATTTTGTAGAATTTTGCAATTGTGATTTTGTTTAGTTAACACTATTCAGCAGAGATATAAGTCTATGAATCAGTTACAATGTAATATAGATATATTCATAAATCATGTGTTATTATGATTTGCATTGAAATCAACTTTATTTTTAAAAGGCAAAGTAATAAAAAAAGACTCAAATATGTCATTCAGAATCTGAATGAACAAAATAGAAATCAGAATTACTTCGTTCATATTCACTGAAAAGTCAGTCCGGAGGGTTATAATACATTTTAAAAGCTGTTTGCGTATTGCAAAATGTTGTACTCATAACATTTCACACACAAACCTTGATTTTACAATGAACAAAAAGAAACATTTCATGAGAGATAAAAAACTGAAACATCAAATGATTGAATATCTTCAAGGATCTTGTTTTATCATTTTTATATTTTAATATTTGCTTCAGAGCTCAGATTTTTCACTCTTGTCTGTCATTCACCACTATGTGGGGAGAAAGAACGCTGTTTCATAAGCAAAGTATTCCAACTGTGAGGGGGGAAAGGTCCATTTTAACTCCCATTTTATTCATATTAATTCTTATTTCTATTTTTAAGTATTTGGGAGGTACTCAGATTCTCCAGAGATGAAGGCAGCAGAGACAGATAGACATATGTGCTAAGTGGACTGGTAAATATGAGCAATGAAGAATAGCTCCATCTACTAAGATGAGCAAGGCTTGTCTTGCATACATACAAGTTCAGATAATGTTCTAGTCCTCAGAAAAATGTAGCCTAGTGTATTTTTGTGGTTGATTGAGCGTCAGCTAGATGTGAACCTCCATTGTATATTTTTGTTTTTATATTTTAAACTTCTGCCACTTTACGGATAGCTTAATATTACTCATACTTTTCGCTAAAAATTTAAAGGAAAAATCTAATCCAGTGACAAGGGAACTGGACTGGGAGTTAGGAGACCTGAGTTATTTTCCTGCATCTGCTACTATGTGATCTTGGGCAAATCATTTCACTTCTTTGTGCCTGTTTCCTCTCCCAACTTTGTCTTGTCTATCTAGACAATAGGCTCTTTAGGCCATAAGTTGCCTCTCACTATGTACATAGGCAGGGCCTAACACAGTGGGTCTCTAATCTTGACTAGGGCATCCAGGCCCTACTATAATGTAAATAATAAATAACAACAGTACATGTATTTTAAAATAACCTATACCATGAAACGAGTATTTTTCAAATAATAAGAAAATTACAATTGACAGTTGTTTAACTGTATAAAATTATTGACAAATAGTCCATAGAAAGAGAAAATGCGCCAAATTTTCCTCTCACTTCAGGCTGCATAAGGTGTAAATGAAGGCAGAGTGAGGCCCAATAGGAGCAAAAGTGATTTAAAAAAAAGTTGATCTGAAAGAAAAGTTTATTCCTACTGGAAGGTTGAGAAACGTTGTTTACAGGGACAAAAAATTACTCTCATTAATGTGGTCACACCATATGTAGTTCTTTTATCCAGATCCATAGTGTCCAACCAGTTCTGAAGCAGTATAGTGGCTACTGCTATAGCGAACTAGCCATACTCAAACAGCCAAATAGCCACAGGTGGCTAGTGGCTAGCCTGTTGAACACCATGGATATAGAACACAAAAGCTACCTGCTACAAAAATGCCAGGCACCATCTGGAATAGGAGGAGACCATCATCTTCAGGCACAGCTATGGACCTCACTTCAGTGTCAGGCCATAGAGTTGAGTGGGAGTTGATGTTGATGGAAAGAAGGTTTTTTGAGGTGAGGAAAAAGTTCCATGCTAGAGAATGTGATCTGTTTGACTAATTCAGAGAAAGTAATTTATTTGAGAAAAGACAGAAATTCTTAAAGTAGCATAAATTTGGACTTTTTGCTGTTTAATTTATAGCTTTCAAAGCTGCCAAAGACTGTGACCAATTCCAGAAAATTAGGCCTGGATTCAAATGGAATGCTAAAAATATATGTCCGCCTACATCAAAGTTATGAAGGATTTTGAGGTAGTGTGAAACATACTGATTTTGAAAAGTACAAAATGTTTATAGTTTAGAGAGTTTTGGCCATGGAGACTCCACAGTTTTCCCCAATCAACAGGTGTACAACTCAATCACAGTGTCAAAGAGGAAAAGAGTTTCCCTTTATCATACCATCAGATGCATTTGGATTCCCTCTTCTATACACTACTATCACTATTCAGAAAATACCTGAAAAATGGCATTCCCAAATGAGCACCTTTAATTACATCAGTGATGTCCACACCTGGAAGAAGAGTATTTCGAGGATACAAACTAAAAACTAGCCAAGGAGATTCTTAAAGGGCTTTCAAAGTATTTAGAAAGTATGTAATGACATCCAAAGGCATATTGCCCCTGAATGAATAGAGAAGGATTATCTGTGTCAGGAAAACATGTACTTAATATTTTAATTTTTTTTAAGAATGAAATTTATATTTTGTGTGTTTTCCAGGTGAGAACAACTCATTGTTTCTCAATTTGCAGACAGAAATTGCAGTTAATCCAATTTTTCTTTGCATTTCCTACTACATACAAAGATCAGAGAACCAATCTTTAGCATAATCCATCAGGCAGGAAGGGTCTTATGAAGAAGTGTACAATGACTGCATTTCCACGTGAGTGTTTTTGTACAGAGCTCCTTGCAATGACAAAGACAGTTCCATCATGAGGCCCATTTTTCAGATGAATTATTTGGCCTGATGGAGGGCCAAGAACAGTGATTTTCCATGCCAAGAATAGATTATAAATTGAGTATAAATTAAATTCTCCTTTAAAAAAAATAAACTGAAGGGAAGTTACTAGTGGATTTCCCCAAGAATTGTTCTTGGGATCAATCTTATTTAATATTTCCTTTAATGACATTGGCACAATAGTAGGAGCGTGCTCATCAAATGTGCTGATGTCACCAAGTAGGAAGGCATTATCTACTCAGAGAAGGATTGGAATATTATACAGGAATAACTGAATGGCTTAGAGCGTAGGCATCAACTTTCAAAAGTGCTGGGGGAGGAGGGAGGTACTTGACCCATGGCTCTGCTCCAGGCCCTGCTCTAACTCCACACCTTCCCCAGCACCCCACCTCCAGCCTGTCTGAGCTCCATCCCTTCCCCACCTCTTCCTACCCAGTTTTGCTCCCTCCCGAGAGCACTGCATCGTCGCTTTTCCTCCCCTCCTTCCTGAGCCTCCCAAACCCCATGAAACTGATTGTGGGGAGTGGGTGGCATGGGAAGGGAGGGGGAAGTGCTGATCTCTGGGGCCCACTGGTGAACAGGAGACACTGAAGGGAGGGGGAACTGATAGGGGTTGCCGGTGGGTACTCAGCACTCACCAATTTTTCCGCAGGGGTACTCCAGCTCCAGAATGCCCATGGAGTCAGGGGATATGACTAGAGAACTGGAGTAATAGAAATGAGATAAAATGTAATGGTACAATGTGGAAGGACTAATACTTAGGGACTAATAAGATTTTAGGTATAAACTGGGAACTTATCAATTGGAAATGTCAGAGGAAGAGTGTGACCTGAATGTATTAGTCACAAAACTCCTATGAACCACTGCTGTAATGTGGCTATAAAAAGAGAAAATGTGGTCGAAGGAGGTATCGTCAGAGATATTTCCAGTAGAGATAGGGAAATATTACTACCATTATACAAGGCAATAGTAAAGCCTGATCTAGAATTCTGCATACAGTTCTAGTCACCCATGTGTAAGAGAGATTATTTCACACTCAGACAGGTGAAGCGACAGGGTACTAGGATGATCAGGAGAATGGAGATCTTACAAGAAGATACTAAAAAACTGAGAGACTGTATTTCTCTATGGTGAATACAGGATACCTAGAAATATAGCTTGAATTCAAGCAAGTTCAATGGCAATTTCAGATTTATACCATGGTAAGTAAAAACAGAATTTGGCTGACCACCCTTAGCTTACTTCACTGCATCCAAGAGCTGCAAGAGTTATCAAAAAATGGACTATTTTACATAATATATTACAAGGAAAAACTTAAATATAATACAAAAAGGTAAGTTAAGGATACTGTTTTGGCTTCTTTGTTGAGTTTTCTGGAGTATGTTGGAGTCTAACTGTTAAAATTGCTTTAATATGTGAATGAATATGGATTCGTTGGGAAATTCTATTAATTAAAAAAAGACTCATATGAAAAATTATATGACAGGCCATGATATTTCTAAAAAGCATGCACACTCTATCTTATATAACTATTTCTGTACACACTGTATAACATTTATTATTTAGGATGCTGATACTAAACACTTAGACTGTAACATCTATCACTGTCTATTGTTTATGTATTTCTGAATGCACACAAAGTGCAAAATCCAGTCCTGCAAAACTCTTTTTCTGGGTAGGTGTGTGTCAATTCTCCAGGGGGGAGCGGGGCTGCCTGGTGCTGGGGAGGGGAGAGGCACTAGCCTTGGAAAGAAGCCAGCGGCCATAATGGGGGAGCTGAGGAGGTATAGGATAGGGGCCAGTGGCCAAGTGGGCATAGAAGGGGCAGGTCTGGGGCTTGCATCCCCAAGCCAGCAGTTCACCCACCGCTCATGCTCAACCTGAAAGAATCCATGAGATAAGAGTATGTAAAAAACAACCATATACATCAGAGGTGCCATAATGATGACTGAAAACAAATTCCACACATTTGAATTTGACTGCTGAATACTTTAGACAGGTCCTAAAGGATTTCAGAAAGATAGTTCTGTAACTGAAGTCTTTGACATATATGATAGCAGTACTTCAGGGTACGTCTAGTCTGGCGGGTTTT
This sequence comes from Pelochelys cantorii, assembly GCA_032595735.1. Lineage (NCBI taxonomy): Eukaryota > Metazoa > Chordata > Testudines > Trionychidae > Pelochelys > Pelochelys cantorii. The sequence continues at coordinate 107,438,611 of CM064327.1, forward strand.
TCTGGGATACCAGAGGCATCCTGGAAAAACTCCGCCACGTCCAGGGAATGCGTTTGCTCTTCCGCTTTTTTTTTGCCCAAGAGCAAACACACTTTTTCGGGGAGTCTTGTATACCTCATTTAGATGGGGCCAAATGGCAGAAAAGCCTCTTCGGGAAAAGCAATAGGAAAAAGCTATGCAAATTGCATTTTCGAAAAACGGTGATAGTGTAGATCTAGCCTCAGTGAAAACTGAAGAACAAGAGCACCAGACAGGATCTAAAAATGGTATGGTATAGTAGAAATATTAGGTGACTGGCAGATGCCCTGTTCCTCAATGGAAAAAGTTCTAAACTTGACAGCCAATAAACAACCAATTTAAAATTCTTCTGTGACTATATAGTTCAAAAGTCACCTGAGAATGTGAGAGTACTCCCAACATAAACACTCCTTCTTGCCAGAGGCTTTTCTAATGGTGATGTATCAAAGTCCATCACCAGTAGAGATGTTGAAGAAGTCCAAGACTTGCATAGTACTCAGGAAAAAGCAGACACAAGAATGCTTCTACATGCTGAATGTGCCAATATGGCTTTTGGGTCTCTGGGTGTCAAAGGAACCATAGTAATTATGTAGGGTGACCAGATGTCCCAGTTTTATAGAGACAGTCCTGATATTGAGAGCTTTGTCTTACACCGAAGCCTATTACCCTCTACCCTGGCCCAATATTTCACATTTGCTGTTTGGTCACCCTATAATTAAGTCATCTGATACAGATGTTTTGGTCCTTGCTGTTCACTACTTTTCAAATATGGAACACCAAGAAGATTTGCCCAGTGTTACATGGGTCATTAACTCAAATTTTTTCTTCATTGAAATCATTGTTCTGGAGTGGAGCTGGGGATGAGGGGTTCAGTAGGCAGGCTTCCCCGGGGAAAGAGGACAACCCCAGCCCTCTCTCACTGCAGCAACTTGGGACCAGGCGAGACGCACCTGTCCGTGGCTGCTGCAGTTACAACGGGTACAGCTGGGGGAGGAGTTCATGTCTCCCAGCAGGGGGGGGGGGGCAGACAGATGCACAGACCATAGCCACACAAACAGACAAACTCTCTGAAATACATAGTAGATAGCTGGTCCCCATCTCTGGCCCCTTGCTACCCCCCATGATCATTCTGCAGTATAACTGTCTCTCCTACCAGGCCCCCCCCTTTCCATTTTATGAGAAACAATCAAATTCCAGACATATCCCATTGTCCTGGCACAACTAAACCCTGACCTTTCTTTAAGTTATGATCACAGGAAACTGCATACCAAATGTGGTGGTCCTAACTCTTACCATTTAGAAGGAGTTCTTGAACAAACAGACTAACAGATGAATGGGGGGGGACACAGATGCACAAACTCTCTAAAATATATAGTAGATTAGAAAACACATGGACTGAAACAGGCACCATTACCAGTACAACTGTCAAGTGTCACTTTATACCCGTGCATGCAATTTGTGAGGTACTCACTCCACTATTGTAACATTCTTCCTGCTTTATATGTGTTAACAGCATTTGACACAGTGTCATCCCTGTTTGGTACTGGGGAAGGAGGAACATGTTTAATGTTGTCACAGTGAAGGGAACTTACCTCTTAAGAGATCTTGCCAAATTGGGAGAGAGTAAGGCTATGGCTAAACTGCAGGCTTCTTTCAGAAGAAGCTTTCCTGAAGAGATCTTCTGAAAAAACTTCTTCCGAAAGAGAGCGTTCACACTGCCAGAGCACATTGAAAAAGCTATCTGCTTTTTCGAAAGATAGTGTCCACACTGAATGGACGCTATCTTGCATTTCAGCTGTGATTACTATGGACAGAATGGCCACCAGGGCATCTGTGCTTTTTCCTCTTCTTTCGAAAGAACTCCCTCTTCCCCGTCCACACACGCCTTTTTCCAAAAGAGCTCTTTCGGAAAAAGGCGTCTTCCTCGTAGAAAGAAGTTTACCAATGTTGGAAAAAACCCTCTGTTCTTTCGATTTTGTTTTGAAAGAAAGTGATTGCAATGTGGACGTAAGTGAAGTTTTTCAGAAAAATGGCAATTTTTCTGAAAAAAACTCTGCAGTGTAGACATAGCCTAACTGACAAACTATAATTTCTGCAGCAAGGAAGTTTGTAGCAGTACTATATGACCAGAAAGAAGGAAAAAAGGAGCCCCACAGAAATTGTTACAATTCAATCTATCACAAAGGACAAGACAATGGCCAAACTTACACCATGTGAAGACAGTTTTGAAGAACAAGTCAAAAGAGCATCTTGTCAAAGATTTGAATGTTCTTGCACATACATAAGCCACATATTGGATCACCATTGCAACTGGGATGGAAAAATGTGTATGGAGTGCACATGCAAAACACATTTAAAATACCTGTCATTTGCATTTTAAGTATGTTTCAAAAGGTAACTAGACTTTAAATTAAAGCTATTTTAAAACTGAACATTTATCATTTCTTATTATAAATATGTAAAATAACATTCCCAGCTGAATAAAATCTCCAAATCAGAATACTGGTTTGAAAAGGAAAATGCCTATAGATGCATTCATAAGAGAAATCAGGAAAATCCAACTTTTATTGGTAAACTTCCTAGAGTGGAGGGGAGTTCTGCAAAGATCTCCAAGCTGCAGCCCACAGTAAAGGCACATATTTTGTAAATAATGCAAATCACTGAGAAATCTGTGGGGGGAGGATCCTTTCTCAAAATGGGAAATCACTGTTCACTTACAAGGCTGGGTTAGTTAGCTGTTTGTTTGTTGAGGGGAAGAAGGCAGAGAGACATTTCCCTAGCTTCCTACATATTCAACACTTCACTGAGAAAATCCTGACTTGACGGTGTGTGCGTGCTGAGTAGCAGCCCACGGTCTATAAAGGAAACGCTGACACCACAGGCAAGCAGCGCTTGTGGGCGCAGCTGCAGCACTGAGACAGCGGTATAACAGCAACGAGCCTTTAGGCACCCACCCCTCCGCCACACGAACTCACTTCACCACAAGTATGAATGCAATGTCTTCCGATGCCGTGTGAAGCTGACATGCTGCAAAAGGGAGCTTCACAGACAGCAGCAGCTCTGGAAAAGCCCATGTAAAGGTGTAGATTACATCAAAATGTCCAGCTGCATAGGGGTAACCCCCAGTTGCTTACCTTTCTTCCTCTGCCCCAGCGGTTAGGGCATGGCATGAAGTTTTAAGCTCTGAAGCTATTTCTTCCTTAACCCAGCTCCTGTTAACCTTGCAATTGCAATAGTTTCTTCGGCGCTTAACAGCAGCTGCTGAGACAGTGAACTGACAACAGCCTGCTTCAGGTAAAAAAAGAAAAATAAAAAAAGAAATAAAAGAAAAACGTCTCTTTTGCAAATGCTCTTCCCTCTCCCTCCACTTCCTTACTCCTCTACCCGGTTCACTTCTTTCTCTCTATCATTCCCCGACTCAGCTCCTTTCCTTCTCCTCCCCTAAAGAGGATTTTAGCAGCAGCACGTCCAGGATCTCGGCTGACAAGAAGAGCTGGGATGGGCGGCTGCAGGACCCACATCTGGGGTGCCAGGGGAAGGGATACAAAATCGCCAAGGTCTGCCGCTCATAGCAATTCATACACGCGGTATGTGTCTGAGAGCACCGCCTCCCCCTCCTCCCTTACAAAGGGCAAATTCATTTTTACATTTCATGAATACAGTACAGAAACCAGGGGTCGGTGCCTGTGGATTCCCACAGCCACTGAATGTTTGGTGGGGAGCGGAGCAGAAAGAAAGAGGCTCACTCTGAAAAGAAAAGACTCGTCTATTCTGGACAAAGTCCATTTAAGTCGCCTATTGTCAACAAACCATAATCATACCTTTGATTATAAATGCTAAAGACCTTTCAAAATCCAAAATGTCCCTCATTACACTGTTTATTTCATTTATCTTTTTTCATTTTGGACAATGAGAATCAAATCGGCTTTCACTTTGAATTACAGTTTGTGTAATAACTCTTATGCTGAATAGGTTGATTGCATAATAATAATCATTAAAACTTTGTTATTGATGTTAATAAAGACTTTATTAATTATTATTATTATTATGTAAGAAAATTTAAAGGTTTAATATTTGTTAATAAAGGTCTGCAGAATCAGGGCAAATAACCCTAAATGAAGGAGGAAATGTTTTGACAGTGTCTCTTTATCTTAAATATAGGTTATATAATGTTGGTACAAGTGATTCACACATACAAACACGCTATTCATTACAAAAACTATGCCAAATGTGGCAAGGGGCTAACCAACTGGTTGAACACTCATCGGGGGCCGCATTTTGCTCCCAACATAGTTGCATTAACTTAACCTCATTGTTTGCAATGATGTTGCACCAATGCACCTGAGAACAGAATTTGATCCTCTGTGTTGAACAATGCAAATCTAGAAACAAATTGCTCAGCCATATCCACATCACCCAGATCTTTACAGCAAACAGAGGGATTCAGAATAATTTCACTGCTCTCCATTATATGGGGGTGCATCTACACAGCATCCTTAGCTTGAAATAAGTTACCCAATTTGCATTACGCAAATTGCATAGCTTATTTCAAGTGTATTTCAAAATAACTTGCTATTCCGAAATGCTCCTTAACCCTCATGGAATGAGGGTTACCAGGACATTGGAATAAGCCACCCATTATTTCAAAATCTATTTCGAAATAACGGGCTACTTCAACAGATGTGGAATAGTTATTTCAGGATACTTCTAGTATCCTGAAATAGCTCCACAGTGTACACGTATGCTAGGAGGGTTGTACTGAAGTCTGTGTGCAGAGCTCTCTGAGCCCTGGTTTACACTACCAGGAATGTGTGGAATGTCCACACTACCAAGACTGTTATTTTGAAATAAGGGACTGGTTATTTCGAAATAACTATTCCTAATTTCCACGAGGGATAGTGATAACTTCAAAATAGTTATTTGGAAATAGCGTTCGTATGGACACTCCACTGCTGCTCTTTTGAAATAACTACTCCCCAGAGTCATTCAAAGTAATTACTCTCCAGTGCTTCATGGGGCTCTAAGTCAAGGTAGTGAATCCTCATTTAGGCTATGTCTACACTGCACTCTGGTATCCCGAAATAGCTATTCCACATCTGCTGAGCGTGCCCATTATTTTGAAATATAACAGGCTCGCTATTCTGATGTCCCTTGAAACCTCATTCCATGGAATAGCGATTTATTTTGAAATAAGTGCTGTGTAAACAGTGCCAAATTTAGAAATAACCTATTTTCAAATGAACTCGAAATAAACTACACAATTTGCATAGCTCAAATTGTGTAGCTTATTTCAAGCTCCAGATGCAGTGTAGATGCACCCTAAAGGAGCCTGCCTTGGACTAATTTTGAGGCTTCCCTGTAGTGTGAACATGCTATTTCGAAATAGTTACTTTGGTAGTTACTATTTCAAAATAAGTTATTTCAAAATAATTTACTAGTGTAGACATGCCCTGACAGTAGATTTAGCCCTAAATATCAGATTTGCTGAATACCACCTTTATGTACTTTCCTTGAATACAGTCTGAGCTTTTACTTTACTTTGTATACATTTTGAAATACACACGATACAGTAATTTCCAAACTTCAGAGTATATGACTTGTTGGCAGCAATTGACTGATTTATTAAGAACTGATCACATGTGCAAGTTGGACTCCATTTTAAAATCACAAGAGACTCCATCTTGGAATTATAAACTCTATTTTGTCTTTGGGACAACTGTGAAGGTAAACAAGAACTGGCTTGAACTGGTTTTTCGCGCCAGAGTCCATTTTACCTCAGAATGTGCACAACATATGCTACTGTCAATCATCCGTTTTCCCACCACAAAAGACATAAAAGTACCACCCACTCAGAGTGCGGGGCCCGGTCCCTTCCTGTCCAGTGACTCGTCAAGATTGTCATCAGTTCTGCTGCTGGTTCCCTCATACGCTGTGGCAAAGCCCAGGGGTTCAAGGTCGAAGATATCAGACCAGAGACAGCGATGCTACAGTGATGCTGTGGAGCATTTGAGCCACCAAGAGTGTTTTCTCCATACCACCTATGGTGAAGGCCTAGGTGTGGTATTGGGGATACACTACATTGGGGTTCACTGACTTCCCCCACCACCTGAGGAGCTACTCCGACTGCAGACCCGTGGTGAAGACCCAGTTCTCTTCTGGACGGTGCCATCAACCCTCTCCCACCTTAACATCCAAGGAACATCCTCTGTGAAACATCTACTGCCGTGGGATCGAGCTACCTAAAGTTCCTCCCCTGTGGCTGCTTGTGGCTACTGGGTAGAAGGTCCTAGGTCATCTCCTCTCCTTACCTGCTGTTTAACATCACGGCCAGAGACTGCAAAGTATTTTAACTTACCTGTTTGTTAGGGGAACTTTCCTATCTTCTTTCCTTCCATTTTGAGGGTGTGGGGTTAGATTTATAATTGGTGTATTGGGTTTTTTTGTGTAGTTATATGCTGTGTACTGTTCCAAATTCTTTAATAGATTTGTGAAATTTATACCTGAGTTGTGTTTTTATTGGGCAATTATCCACTGGCGATAGATACAGTGTCGGGGAACCTGTTCTTCTGGTGTCAGGAACAAAACTCCACAGATCTTAGTTTTAAATTTATTCTTGTTACTGAGTTCCTGGATAACAGATTGAATCTTATTTTATATTACATAAGCCAATTATATTTCATATATAGCCACTTTCTGGTACCATCCAGATTAGATTAAGTTATTAGATTAAGTAAGTGTTCATTATCCATAGTATAAAGTAACTGCTTAGTGTTTCAATAATTTCCTTTTTCTAACATTTTGCAAATTATTTGTGTTAATTAAGTCAACCTATTATCTTTTTATGTTTAAATTTCTATTTTGGCAACAGTTATGTGATATTTAGGTTTAAAAGCTGTATATAGTTATAATGTTAATAACATTTAGCATTTATATGAGGCTTTACATTTTTTCAGCATTTAACAGCACTTTACAGACATTAACTAATTAATTTTCTTGACCCCTCTATGAGGTAAATGAGCAAGTATTTGTATTCCTAGTTTATAAACAAGGAAACTGAAATGGGGGAGATTAAGTGATGCACACAAGGACACAAAGGGGATCAGTGTCAGAGTGAGGAGTAAAGGTTTTCATTCTATACATAAAGTTCCAAATAGGAACTGATAAGTGTTTAATATTTTGAAAAATCTGGCTATTTTTTCTAGTGTCTAAATAAGGATTTAGGTGCTTAACATGAGGCAGGCAGTTTTTATAATCGAGGCCAAATATTTTTCCTAGACTCTTTCCCATCTATCTCCTATGTACAAAAATAATAAGTGATATTGATTTAATGTATTAAAACAGTTATACAAACATTACCTGTGTAACAGTTACATTACTAATATACACAGATGGTATATTATAACTAGGGCTGTCAATTGACCTGCATTAACTCCTGTGATTAATGCAGGACAGGATTAACGTGTTAATTTTTTTAACACGTTAATTGCAGGTGTTAATGCTGTGCTGCCCCTTTGAAGTGCACTTCAAAGGGGCAGTGCAAGCAGAGCTGGGGATGTGCTTCTCTGTCACTTCAAAGGGGCTTTGCAACAGCGGAGCCAGGGATCAGCTGGAGTCCGCAGCTGATCCCAGGCTCCTAGGGTATGTCTAGACTGCATCCCTCTGTCGGCAGAGGGATGCAGATTAGGCAGGTCAACATTGCAAATGAGGCAGGGATTTAAATATCCCATGCCTAATTTGCATAAAAATGGCCACCACGTTTTGCCAACTCAGCACTTTGTTGGATCCCTTATGCCTCCTGCAAGGTTTACAGGATCTGTCGAAAAAGGCTTTCTTTCTCAACAGATCCCCCTCTAAACTGCCGCTTTTTGCTGACAAAGCTGAGTTGGCAAAACACGGTGGCCATTTTTATGCAAATTAGGCATGGGATATTTAAATCCCTGCCTCATTTGCGATGTCGACCTGCCTAATCTGCATCCCTCTGCTGACAGAGGGACGCAGTCTAGACATACCCCTAATGTGCTGCCCCTTGAAAATGCTGCCGTGGCACTTCTAAGGGACAGTGCTGCATGGAGCCTGGGGTCAGCTGGGGACTCCAGCTGATCCCAGGCTCCATGCAATGCTGCTCCATTGAAACACTGCCGAGGCTTTTCAAAGGGGAGGCACACGTGATTGATCGCAATTCAACTTTTTAATTGCGCGATTAATCACGATTAATTTTTTTAATCACTTGACAGCCCTAATTATTACGTGTATAACAACAAAGTGACATTTAAGTTTCATGCCACAAAATAATGAGGCTGGTAAACAACTCCAGAGAAGTACCAATCTCTGGGATGAATTGCAGATACTGATTCACATCAGGTTCAAAAAAAACCCACCTGATTAAATTAATAAGAAGCAGGTTTAATACAAACCAGAAGAAGTTTGGTTTTTTTGGTCAGTTGATTGGTTTCTTTGTTTATTGCACAGTCAGTATGTGCGATGTTGTGAAGACCAAGATCATTAAAAGTTTAAAAGTACCAAAAGTTTAAAAAAGAGCTAAGTAATTTCATGGAGGATAGATCTATCAGCCCGGGCCATGGAATTTGAAATCTGTACTCCTGCTTTTCATCAGGAGCAATGCTAATTCCAAAATAGTTATTTCAAAATAACAGTAATGTGGACACTCTGGTGCTGCTATTTCGAACTAATTACTCCCCAGTGCTCTACAGCCTAGATAGTGCATCCACATGATTGGAGCCTGCCTTGGACTAATTTTAAGACTTCCCCGTAGTGTGGACACACTAGTTCAAATTTGTTAAACTGGGAGTTAAGTCAAATTTACTAATTTTGAAATAGTTTCCTAATGTAAACATGGCCTCAATGACAATTAATCAAATTGTCAGGGATGCAACCCCGTGCTCAGGAGACCATAAACCTCTGACTTCCAGAAGCCAGGAGGGGGAAAACAGAGGTGGATCACTCCCATTGCTGAAGGATGGAGCTGGAGACTGCCAGAGATGGTGCTGAGCCCACAGAGGAGCAGCCAGGAGATGGTGATGGAGGCTGCTATCCCTAGGCATATGCAGCTTCATTGGGCACCACTAAATTTGAGGCACATAGTGCCCCAAATTTAGTGGTGACCTATGCAGCTACATATGTCTAAGGACGGACCTACGCAGCTACATATGCCTACAGATGGTCCTGCCAGTGATCATAAAGGAGCTCAGGCAAGTGTACCAGAAGACAAAGGAGACAAATGGTCAATCCAGGTCAGAGCCTCAGACATGCCACTTATATGAGCAGCTGCATGAGAATCTAGGGGAAGACCCAACCACTGTCCCAAAACTGTCCATAGATACCTCCCAAGAGACTCTTCAGGCAGCCTCGGGCAACAACAAAAAGTATATTGTAGACAAGAAAGAGAAGGAGAATATTCAGTAGAGAAGCGGAGGATCTGATCTCACCAACAGGCAGGACCTTTTTCTAACTTTGGAGTCAATTCCCTCCCAGGACCTATTTATTGTTCTCAGACCCTGGTGGAGAGGAAGGCATTTCTGGTGAGTTCACATATATAATCAGGCTACAGTGATTAAATGTAATTGGGTTTAATCTTTGATTTGCCCTGAACAATTGGGATACAGTGGTGGCCAGTCCACTTATACATTGGGAGCTTCCCAGAAAAGTTTGTTAGCATATCTGGAGATGGAATGGGAATCCTCCCTGCTGTGATCGAGGTACTCTACAATCCTTCTCAGGTTTCTGGAGAAGGCTGCCTTATTCCATCCTCCAGGGGAGGACACCTTTCTAGGGAGGTAAAATCCTGTTTCATTCATTAACTGGTTAAATGTTAAGGTTAACCAGTTAATCAAGTAAACAGGGTGGGCAGAGGGGCTGCTCCAGCTGGGCTGAAGTACCTCTGCCTGCAGCACGCTGGGAGTTACCCCCAACCCCACCATGAACCAGGGATGCTCCAGTTGAGCTGAAGCAATCCTGCCTACGGCAGGCCCCGTGAGGCTGGAGCAGCCTCCTGCCCATGCTGGGTGGGGGACTGCTCCAGACCCCCACTGGTTAACTATAACTGGTAAACCTCACCTGTTAAGAGTGAGGCATATTGGTTAACCAGTTAACTGGTTAATCATTAACATTCCTACATCTTTCTATACCAAGCCAGCAGTAAGTGACCTAGCATCATTGCAGCACAAAGCATAGCAGCATAAGCTCCAGGTTTCTGGCCACATTCATTCAGCATCCGCTCCCCATTGTGCTCTCTAAGGGTAAGTCTACGCTGCAACATTATTTCAAAATAACTAGCGTTATTCCAAAATAACTTAGTCTGTGTCTACACAGCAGGCAGTTATTTCAAAATAGTGTCAAAATACTGTCAAGCTGGAGGACTTCTTACTCCAACTCCCGTAACCCTCGTTGTACGAAAAATAAGGGAAGTTGGAGGAAGAGTGCTCTATTTCGAAATAAGCTATGTAATTGACGTAGCTCAATTTGTGTAGCTTATTTTGAGTTAAGCCCTGCAGTGTAGACATGCCCAAAGACTGATATTGTGCATGGTGACCTGGGTGAAATGGTGGAAGTTCTGTAATTGATAGGTACTGAGGCAATCCACCTCTGTTTGTTCATCCCCAACAAATTATTACTCAGGTTTGCTGTCCTGTTTGCAATGGGCTTAAAGAGATCATCCCCGAGAACAGCTGTGTAGGAGGGGTTGGCAACTACACTCTATGGCTTTGTCTACACTCGCGGCTTCTTGTGCCAGAAATATGCAAATGAGACTAAGCGTGGAATATCACAGAGCCTGATTTGCATACCTAATGAGCCGCCATTTTTGCAGAAGAGGCTCTTGCGCCAGAAGGAGCTGTCTACACTGCTCCTTCTTATGCAACAAAAACCCTCTTGCGCAATGCCGTTATGCCGATTACTTTTCAGGAAGAACGGCATTGAGCAAGAGGGTTTTTGCTGAGCAAGAAAGGGCAGTGTAGACAGCTCCTTCTGGCGCAAGAGCCTCTTCTGCAAAAATGGAGGCTATTAGGCATGCAAATGAGGCGTGGCAATATTCATCCCCGTGCCTCATTTGCATATCCTATTGCGCAGCAATGCGCAGTGTAGACATAGCATATGAGCCCTTACTCATTGCCCACACTATTCAGGTTAATGTGTCAAAGGAAGACTGAAGTCTGGAAGCATGGTATGTGGGAGGGGCGCCCTTCCAATTGCCCCCTCCCCTTTGCAAACGCAAATGCATGAATGAGGACTGTAGTTTGCAAGCACCCTTTTCCACATTTTCAAAGCAGAAACAAAAGAGCCCTCCTCATGAGTTGCTTACCATGCCTGTCTTCAAAGAGTTCAACTGCCCAGTGCTCTCCTATATGTTATACTTAACTGGTAGGCACTCAGTTTAAAATGCATAATTCAGCCTAGTACATAACACATGTCCTTTGTTTCAAAGGGTCATCTGAAGAAGTGGGCTGTGCCCACAAAAGCTCATAATATCACCTACATGTTTTGTTAGTCTTTAGGGTGCTACCAGACTATTTGTGGTTTTTTAAGTTTAACATGTCCTTTGTGTTATACACTGCTTCATTCAGGTTTACCTTTTTATTTCCCTAATGCAGCTGGAACCATCAGTCTGTTACCTGCCCCTGCTTCTCCAGTAGTTAGGCTTTCACAGATTAGAAAGTGGGAAAATAAAAAAACCATGGGACAAAATATTTAACGAGCTCATGCAATCTGCCTGCACTGATAGAACATTACTGAATGCATAGATGAGAACGCTGTTAGAGGTCATCTGCACCGAACAGGAGGACAGGAAAGCTTGCAGGGAACATGAACATAAGGCACAGGATGAGATGTTGAGGCTCATGAAGGGGATCAAACAGAGCTAATTAAGCACCTGGTAGAGGTGCAGGAAAAGCAACTGGAGCACACAGCTTCCTTGCACCCATGAAAAACCATCTGCCCTCTTCACCAAGTTCCATATCCTCCTCTCCCATATGTCCTAGAATGCAGGGGGCGGGAGGACCAGGAAGCCTTAACTCAACTCCCAGGGATGGCTCCTGAAGGAAAAGGCCATCATTCTCAGAGCTTTGATAGCTACACAGAGCAATTGTAATAAACCATATGTCCTTGTGCCTCCCTCCCTCCATATCAGACCCCCCCCACACCCACAATTCCTTTTCTATTCAGTTATGTTCTCTCTGATGCATAGTGCATCTTGATGTGCTCTTCTTATTGCTCTGGTGTCTGGCTGCTCTTACTTGGCTACCAGGCAATCTGCCTAGATACTTCCCACTCCCACCAGAAGCTGCCCCTCCTCCCCGCAACTTTCACAAATACTATGCAGCACACACCAAGCAGCAATAACAATGGGAGTAGTGCTTTCACTGAGGTTTAACCTAGTCAATAAACTTCAGGAGGTAGCCAAGTTAGTCTGTACAGGATAAACTTGAAAAACAACAAATGGTCTGGTAGCACTTTATAGACTAACAAAACATGTAGATGGTATCATGAGCTTTTGTGGGCACAGCATACTTCTTCAGATGACTGGAGTTTTGAGTTTAGGATATGCAGACCCAAAATAAATAAGGGAGAAGGGAAAGGGGGAGAAGGGAAAAAAGGGGGCGGGAAACAAGGAGCAGAGAGTATAAAAATATCAAAGGGAAAAACAAGTAGGTAGAGCTGGTAACCTATAAGTACCTAAAGACTGGATAGTTAAAAGAAGCAGATAAAGATCTTAGGATAGCAATTACATAGGAAGGGTACTGACACAAGAATCTACACAGATGAGCTGTTGGCACTTTCATTGAATGTTAGGTTGATCATGTCCCAGCCATCTGTTATCTTAATTGAAGCTATCAGTGTGAGAATTGAATTTGTGGATATATTGTAATTCCAAGCTTCTCTGTGTATTTGGCTTGTAGAATTGGTTTGTGTCAAGACAGCCACCTGAAGATCTTTTAAAGAGTGATTAGGTAGATTGAAGTGTTCTCTAACAGGTTTCTGTATGTTCCCTTTACATATATCTGATCTGTGTCCATTGATTCTGTAGTCTATAAAGTGCTTCCAGGCCATTTGTTGTTTTTTAAGTTTACCTATTCAAAGTTCACCAGCATCCTTTTAAATGGTCAAAGGCACATTCTACCACTATTGTGCACTTGATCAGCCTGCCAGTTGAACTGCTCCTTATTGTGGTCCTGGCTGCCTGTGTACAACTTCATGAGCCAATGGAGAAAGGGGTAGGCTGGGTCTCCAAAGATAACCATTGGCATTTCAGCATCTCCAATAATAATTCTTCTGGTCTGGGAAGAAAGTTCCATCTTGCAGCTTTCTGAAGAGACTGGAGTACCTAAAAATGCATGTGTCGTGCTCCTTTCCTTACCATCCCATGCTGATCTTGGTGAAATGGTCCTTGTAATGTGCCTGCATGTGCAACACCACTGGGATAGGCGCATCAGAGTGAATGACTATTGGACAGAGAGGTGGAGGATACTCCCCCTTTCCTCTCCCTGAGACTCTCCTGGGGCTCTCCACACAAGCAGGGTCCCAGGCGTGGCTCCTTCCACGCCGCACAGCAAGCGCCCGCGCGCCGCCGCGCCCTCTGACAGGCCCATCGTCACAGCCCCCTGCGCGCGCCCCGCCGCCTTTCGCTCTCTTCACTCCCTCCAGCCGCGACTTGGGTTCCGGGCGTTGATTGGCCGCCGCCTTCCCGCTCCCTCCCCGCCCTCCGAGAACCCGCCATTTTGAAAACCTTGTTGATTCCGGCCCCCGGGAGAAGCGGAGGGGGGAGGGGGGGGCTTGGAGAGAGTGTGAGCGCGAGACGCGGAGCGCGCGCGCCTGCCTGTCCCCGCCCCCGTCCCGGTAACTGTCGCCTCCAGCCGCCACCGCCCACGCGGGCGAGGAGGAGCCGCAGCGGGACCCCGCCGGGCAGCGCCGAGGCGAGGTGGGTGAATTGCGGCTCCGGGGCAGGAGGCCTGGCCCGTGGGAGCCCCGGATCCCTAGCGTGGGCGGAGTCACTCCGGCCCTGCAGCGACTGGCCCGGCCAGGCCTGCTCCTTGTGCGGGAGCCTCGGAGAGCCGCGCGGGGGGCGACCCTCCCCCTTCTACCGCCTGGTCGCGCTGCCCTCCTGGTTCCCCGGCCGCTCTGGCTTCCTGCTGCGGCCAGTTGTGTTTCCCGCCTGAAGGGTTTCCTGGGGGGGAGCGTCTCGCTCGGGCTCGCTGCCTTCCCCAGCCACAGCGCGGGGCGACTTGCGCTTCCCTGCAGCGCCGGGCTCCCGGATCCCCGCAGCCCTCCCGCCCGGCAGGCCGGACGCATCCCCCCCTGGCAAGGCTTTGTCAGGGCGTGTTGCTCATTCGCTCAGCCCCGGACCTTGGTCGCTGTCCAAAGCTGAGTCCCGTCGCCTAGGCAAGGTAACTTTCCGTGACTTGAGTGTGGCAGAGGAGAAGACTCGGCCCCGTCTTTAAAATTGCTGCTGCTGTTGAGTTTATGCGAACAAACTTAGCCCTTGAAAGTGCTCCTGAGGGGCGCATCGCGGCGAAGTTGGATTTTTCTTTCTTTCTGGAACTGAAGTAACAGCACAAATGGTTGAAAAGTTACTTCTGAATATGCACGTTAGGCGTCTCATTTGGCAAAGAGAGTGAAAACCCTTCTGTTCCTTCTCTAGTGAAATCCTGAGCCACATTGCCCAGAATTAAGGGAGCTGCTATTACAAAGCAATGGTTCTCAACCTTTCCAGGCTGCCATACCCATCTCAGGAGTCTGCTTTGTCTCGCCTACCACAAGTTTCACCTCATTTTAAAAGCTCAGACTTCAGTTTCAACCTCAGGCAATGTGGCTTCAGCCTTCTGCCCTGTGCCTCGGCTAGTCTTAACTAGGGATGTAATTGTCTAGTCGATTAACTGATAAGCAAAAGCTTATAGGATAATGCTGTAGACTACACACATTTCCCCACCCCCTGTCAGTAATTTTTTTAGCAGGCTGGCTAGCAGCATGGCTCAGTCCTGGCTTGTGCAGGGTCTGGGACCTACCCCTGCGGAAGCTCTGCCTTTAAAGTGTATTAGGAGGCAGGCAGGCAGCCCGGCTTGCACTGGGTCCGGGAGCTTACACCCTACCTCTGGACAGGGGTTGCTGCAGCGTGGGGGGGCAGGCAGCCAGTCCACAAAGGGAGCTGGTTTTTAAACTGGCTCCCCTTGTGGACCAGCTCCCGCCTGGCATCCCACGGTGCTGCCTCTGGTAGAAAGGCAGCAGTGTGGGGTCGCCGGTGGCTCCCTGGAAGTGGGGCTGGAGCATACTGGCTCTCCTGGGGACTATAGAATAGTCGACTAACCGATAAGAATTCATGGGGTCTTAACACTAGTGACCCCATTAAAACCAGCTTGCTCACTGTTTGAAAACCACCAGTATAAGAACACTATAAACAAGTCACTGTATGAAGTTTTAGTTTGTGCTGACCTCACTATGCTTTTTATGCAGCTTGTAAAACTAGGCAAATATTTAGATGAGTTGATATATGCCTTGGGAATTTTGCATACCTCCTGGTTGAGAACCACTGTTCTAGAGCTTTTGTCAGGACACATTACATGAGATTGATCTACTATATATTTGAAAGAGTGTCTGTCTGTTCAAGAACTGCTCCTAGATGAGGAGAGTTAGGATCACCAGATTTGATATGTGGCTTCCTCTTCTCTAAGAATATTAAGAAGCGGGTTATTGACTAATCGTGTCCTAGATTCAATTTGTATCGACTGTTCGATAAGGGGCCCCACTGTGGCTCTGCAGTTTAAATGTAGTAGGAGTCAGATGCACAGGCAGCCTGGCTCCTACTACATTTAAACTGCACAGCCATAGCGGGGGTAGGTCTGGGACCCAGCAGTTCCAGCTGGCGCCAGATGCCAGACTGCTACACCTCTGCCTCCTCAGCCCTTCCCCCTCCCTGCATCATGGAGATGGTGCTGGGGGGAACGGGCTTTTAAGCTGGCTCCCCCCAGCACCAGCTCCTGCTACCCCTCCCTTGCTCCCTCTGATTCAGAGGCAGTAAGGGGGGAGGGTGGGAAGCAAGTAGTCAACTAGTGCTTACATCCCTACTCTTATCATAACTAAAGGAGGGAAGGGTTAGATTGTGCCAGGAAAATGGGATGTGCCTGGAATGGGATTGCTTCTCATAAAGCCATACAGAAAAGAGACAATCACCAGGCCAAAAAAAGGGGCTGGCCAGTCCAAAACATTCCTGAGCCTCCCACCGTCATGGAGCCCTTTTAGGGAAGGCTGGGGGGAGCTGAACTGCTCTCTCCCTGGCTCTCTCCCCCCCCCCCTCTGATTTCTACATTAACATTGCTGATTATTCACCTTCATCAGGGAGCAAGAGGAGGGTGCACAAGAGGAGGGTGCACAGTTCGCTGCATTCATCTAGCTGGGGGGTGCGGGAGGCAGATGAATCTGAACCTGCCCCAGCCGGGGGACATGTATCCCTCCCCTGGTTGTGTCCACTGGAACTGCAGCAACCATGGATTCTCACCTGGCCCCAAGCTGCTGCAGTGAGAGGGGGCTAGGATAGTCCTCACTCCACAGGGAAGCCTGCATACTGAACCCCTAATCCCTAGCTCCACCCCAGAGCAATGATTTACATGAACCATGTATACTTTCATTTTATTTTCCAAGAACCCAAAATTAATTGAGTTAAGGACCCAAGAAATGCTGGGTAAATCTTCTAGCTATAAATATTGAAACACCTGAACTTTTCTTAATCTATTTAAGATTAGGTATAAGAAACATTAATGTCACTTTTAGGAACTCTCTGACTTTATTTTTTGTAAATTGTGAGCCCTTTTTCAGAGATGCAATCACTGAACTTAGGTGTTTTTCTGACCCTCTGATAAGCATTGCATTACTTTGTCTTCAAGGGAATCTTTCCCCTCAGTTCAGTCACCAAAATGAGATATTTAACTTCAAAGCCAAATTTGAGACATTTTAAATATGACTAACATTAAGCAAGATTCTTTAAATAAAGAGACTAATTCAAAGCACTAATACATGATTGATCGTTCCATTGATTTTTATTGCCAGAATGATCAGACTAGATCATCTCATATGATCTTGTCACACATGCCTCATAGTTTCACTCAGCTACCTGTGTTCCAAAAGCAGTGTGTACTCCTCTAAGTTGTTTGTTGATCATATGTTAATGTAAATACATACTTACTAATACAACAACAAACTTGTATCTATATGTATGTTTAACCAAAAGCAGAAGTAGAATTTTCCCTATTAGGGATATTAACATTTACTCAAATAGATGGTCAATGAGCCTGGGCTCATCTGTTAACCCTCTCGGTTACATGCAGCTCCCTTGCCTGCCACTGTATGAGCGGTTACACGTTTACACAAATGTACACATTTTAACACCCCTAATCCCTATCTGAAGTGTGGCATAATGAAGATTTTGGGGTTTTAAGTACTTGTATTCTCTAACTCGGGGGTTGGCAACCTTTCAGAAGTGGAGTTTTGAGATTTGACCTATTCGCCTCTATGTATGGGTCTGAGTGCCGGTGATACTTTTTAAAGTCAATAATAGTCCTACTTACAGCAACTTCATTAATAAATAAATTAAGATGCAGATCTTAACTCAGGGGTTGGCAACCTTTCAGAAGTGGCAAACCGAGATTTAACTTATTCATGGATCTGCATGCTGGGGGAAGGAGGAGGGAGGGAAGGAAAGGGCAGGCTGGGTATGGTGATCTTATTTTCTGAACCAGCTGTAGCTAGGGAGAATGGTTTAATTTAAATTATGAAACCGATTAAGCATTTTAACTTTCTCATATTAGTTTATCAAACTTCATTTTAAATAAAGTAAAAAATTACTTCCAACACAAAAACATTCAATGTTTTCTTTATTTATGGTAGAGGTGAGGAACCCTTTTTGGCTCAGGGGTCGGTCACTGACCCACAGAAAAATCAGTTAGGGACCACACAAGTGAGAAGCAAAAAACTCCAGTGCTCACTAATGTGGCCCCAACTGAGTAACCTCGCTCCTCTGGGCCCCAGCCTCATGAGAAGAAGGGAAGGGAAAGTGGGGGGAGGGACTGAGGTTCAGGGCTTCCCATAGACCAGATTTACTTTTCTGGGGTTCCGGAGTTAGTGGATGTTATGGACCTTCTTAGGCTCTGGGGTAGGGACAAACATGAGGGGTACAGTTTGTGAGACAGGGCTGCCAGTAAGTAGGATAGGGATGGGGTGCAGGATCTGGAAGGGAGGTGGGGGAGAAGTTGAGGTCTAGGTGTGCAGTAGGGCGTCTGGCCAGGTGGAGGGAGCAGGAGCAAGGGAGAGTGTAGTGTGTAGCCAGGAGAGAGGGTGCAGGAGCAATGTGGATGGAGGAGCAGGATGGAGTGTCTGGTCAGGAGAGAGGGTGTTGGAGTAATCTTGGGGTACCGGGTCTTGGAAGGAGGGGAAGTGAGGGGATTGGGAGTGGGTCTGGGCGTGAGGGGGGACCCTATCTGGCTCCGGGCCCTCTTGTAGCAATGGCCACAGCCATGCTGTCCTGGAGGGGGAGGCCCTGCAGCTGGAGCCTGCATAGTCCGGCCCCAGCCCTGGAGGCCCCGCTGCTGCTGTTGACACAGTCGGGGGCTGCCCTACAGGCCCTGCTACCACTATAGTCTGGGGCCAGCCCGGAGGCCCCACTGCTGTAGTCCATGTGGTCTGGGGCTGGTCCCAGATCGGCCCTAGACCACGTGGCCGCACAAGCAGCACCTCCAGCCTCTGGGGCTGGCCGTGGCAGCGGTGCCTCCAGTCCCAGCCGAGGCACTGCTGCGGAGCCTCAGCCCCAGCTCTGCCTCCTCCCACCATAGCCTAACCTGCTGCAGGGAAGAGGGAGCACTCTCCAGCGGCTGCACGGGGGAGGTGGGGTGGAGCTGAGCTCCCTTCTGCATGCTGCTGAAAATTGGCTTACGTGCCGTAAGTGGCACATGTGCCGTAGGTTGCCAACCCCTGCTCTAACTTTTGATATTTTTGTCAGGAGCTTTAAGCTATGTCATTGAGTGTGGCTGTATGGTTCAGGATGCAGACTGAAAGTCTGTCATGTCTGTAAGGATTTGATAATGGTGTCGTCTGTTACAACTAAATCTTTTATTTTAAAATGAAATGTTCTGTAGTGAGGTGTTTGTATGGTCAAAAAAATTTACCAGACTTGCATTAGGAGGATATGAAAAATTGTTCATATTCCTCTTTAGGGTATTACATTTGTTTTTATAATAGGGCTCTTGATTAACGTCAATTAACTTGTGATAAACTCCAATTAATAGTAATAGCGATTAATTGCTGTTTTAATTGCACTGTTAAACAATAGAATCCCAAATTAAATTTATTAAAGATTTTTGGGTTTTTAAAATTTTTTCAAATATATTGATTTCAAGTATACAGTGCTCACTTCATATTTTTATTACAAATATTTGCACTGTAAAAAATTGTTTTTCAATTCACTGCAGACTATAATGAAAATGCAACTTACTAATGTAGACTTTTTCTATTGGTGTTACATAATTTAATTAAAAACCAAAACAGTCATACTTTAGAACCTACAACAGGGATGGGGAAGCTATCGTCTGGTGAGGGGGCGGAAAAGGCTTGCCTGAGGAGGGGTAGCTCTGCATGCTGCCACTCTTCCTCCATCCCGCTGGGTAAACACCAGCATAGGGAACCACTTGCCTGGAGGATTCCCGCTCTGCTCCCGTTGGCTGGACTTGCAGCTAATGGGAGCAGGAGGGCAGTGCCTGGGGTGGGGGGGGCTACAGAGCTATGTGTGCACCTGGAGTGCTGCATCAGGAAAGCATCCCATCCCACTCACACTCAGACCCCACACCCCAAGCCCACTCCTACACCCTACCTCCCACCCAGACTTCACACTCCCAGATTCCTCCTACACTCTACCTTCTGCTCAGACCCTGCAACCTACCTCCTGCCCAGATCCTGCATCCCCAACTCACTCCTGCACCCTATTACCCACCCAGATACGGTGTCCCCAACCTGCATTCTGGCAGTAGTCTCCCACACTGATTCTCTCCCCTCCCTCCCCCCCCCCACTTTTGTTTTTTCTTGTCACTTTTTTGTGGCCCTGACTGTGTTTTGGTTTTTTTTGTTTGTTTGTTTTTTCTGTGTGTCAGTGGCCTACAAGTTTATTCAGTCCTGCTTCTTGTTCAGCCAACCCTTTAGGACACACAAGTTTGTTTACATTTATGGGTGATAATGCTGCCTGCTTCTTATATACAATGTCACCTGAAAATGAGTACATGTGTTTTCATGGCATTCTGTAGCTGGTATTGCAAGGTATTTATGTACCAGGTATGCTAAATGTTCATATACCCCTTCATGCTTCGGCCACCAATCCAGATGATATGCTTCTGTGCTGATGACACTTTTCATAAAAAAATGTGTTAATTAAATTTGACTGAATTTCTTTGGGGGAGACTTGTGTGCCTGCTGCTCTGTTTTACCCTCATTCTGCCATTTATTTCATGTTGGAGCAGTTATGGATGATGACCCAACACATCTTCATTTCAAGAACACTTTCACTGCAGGTTTGGTACTGTCTTTGTATTTTGTCAATGTGAGATTTCTAAAGATAGCTTAACACTTAAACCACATTTTAAGAATCTGATGAGCTTTTCAAAATCTGAGCGGGACAAGATGACAAAGAAAATCAACCTTCTGTTGGTGGCATCTGACTTCAACAATAAAAATTAACATGTGTTGGTCTGCACTGTTTTGGATCATTATCAAGCAGAACCCATCAGCAGTATGGACCTGTCTTCTGTAATGGTGGTTGAAGCATGAATGGGCATGTGAATCTCTGGCGCATCTGGTATGTAAATAGCTTATGACTGCCTGCTACAACAGTGCCATGTGAATGCCTGTTCTCACTTTCAGTTGACAATGTAAACAAGAAGCTCTCCTGCAAATGTAAACAAAGTACTCAAACATCCCAGTAATATTTTGACAGACTTTCATCCAACAAAAGTGTCTGATATATATAGACTTACACAAATTAGATTTTGATTGGTTAACGTCAGTTGCCCTGTGTACACAACACTTTTTGTTAACACAATTTAAATTTACAGATATGCAAACGTAAGAAAAATGCTGCCTGAGAAATTCCTAGTTTTTGATGTAATGTTGACAGTTGTAATGGTTATAAAGCTTTAACTTTTTGAATGTATCAGTTATTAAATGTCTGACCCTCCCTCATCCATAATTCCTCAAAATGTTTTTAAAAAAAGCGTAAAACCTAATATATCTATCAAAAATATTTAAAAAAAATCTGATTTCTGCCATACCTCTATGCAGTGGTTTTTTTGTGACAGGACTGTCCGGTATGCAGTACCGGCACCTCTAATCAGAGCTCAACAACTTTTCCCCTGGAGTACCGGCATCTTTTTTTTTTTTTTTTTTATAAACAAAAAAAGCACTGCCTCTATGTATTAAAGTATTTTACTTAGATGTTGTGATAGCATTGACAGTTCAATTGTGTTCTGCAGAAACATCCACTATGTCTTCATCAAAAGAAGATGCAATGTCTGCTGAACAAGCAGGTGAGAGAGAACCTGAAACTGAAAACAAAGTTGAGGGAAGTGATGAGGAAGAGGAGGAGGAGGAGGAGGAAGAAGAAAAAGGTAGGTACACATCCAAAGAATGGGGAAGATTTAAAAAATAAGTTTTTTGAATTGGGTGTCAGTGTCAGGCTATTTAGCAATAATTCTTTGGAATAATTAATTTTCAAAGAGGACTGAAATGTAACAAATTAGAATAGCTTTAGGAATGCAAGAGGGAGGATGACTCTGAACAGATATTTCCTAATGCCTAGCTTATAAAAATCTAAGTTTATTTTATTAGGCTTCATAACTTAATTTTAGGAAATTTCCTTTATTTTAATGTGATTCACTACATTCATGGTAGTTGTGGGGCATATCTACACATAAGACCGTCTCTAGATCCTATTACAATGGAAGGAAGCATACCATGTACTCTTGTGTAGCCATGTAACTGATGTTATTGTGGTGGGCAGTCCAATGATAAATTCCTGGTTGCTCTTTACTTGACAGAGAAGAACTATACAGTTACAGACAGACAGAGTTGCTCCTTGATGGAGCTTCACAAGTAGCTTCTATTCTGGGAATCCAGTAGAAGCTATCAAAATAAACTCGTCTGGGAAAAAAAAGCTGTTTGTCTCTTATCAAGTGAAGACCACATTAAGAGAGACCTTCATCTGCTGAGAAGGAAAGTTCTTGTGTTTAACAACCACTGCCTGTGATATGATAGTATTGTGTCTTAGTCAATTCCTTGCATACTAGTCTAGAACAGTGTGGTCCTCAGCTCTCTTGTGTTAGGGAGAGCTCCGTGCTTCTGAGTTTGACCTTAAATGAGTATGTCATTGCTGACCATTAACTAGTCAATGGCATTGTATTGATAGGACAGTAGAAGCTACCAGCAGAGAGACTAACTCATACACATTCATGAGCTCTAGTTTAAGTTCCACTTGAGGGCTCGATAATGGAAAATCTGTGTGAGAGAGTAAAAGATGTTCCAGGTTGGGTTTAAGGGAGTGGTTTTCTGAGCAGTGGAGACATCAGTGCTGGGACACCCTTGAGGACACTGACCAAAAAAACCTCAGGAGTGATGTGGACATTGGAGGGAGAATATTACAGCGTTATGGATGAACAAGAAACTCTTGTACTTTTCTGTGAGCAAAGTGAGTAAGGTTATTAAGTTCATTATGAATTCTTTGCTTTGACTTTCGTGTAATCTCTGAACAGTTAGACTGTAGTGCCCCTGTGGGTGGACTTCTGGGGAAAGCATATTTAGTCTATGGGAGGTCAGGACTGGTTCTATGGGGCCAAGGTGCAGAGCCCCACATCTCAGAGGATGCACTAAACAGGGAGTCTACATTCTGGAGTGTGGCTGAGATGCCATAACTTAATTAAACATAGGATCTCATCAATAGGCGTGTATAGAGACTACATCCAAATCTCCTTTTTTTTGTATCTGTATATCAGTTTTCAGCAGGTGTGACTCCAGTTAGTTGTAAATCAGTTCTATAAGTCTCTTGGTTAAGTAGATTATAAGATGTTTGGGGCTGTTCTTATTTCAGACTAGCATTTTACACCAAAACTAAGGGGCTGTGCCCACTGCTCTCTATGCTTGCCAGTCCCTCCTCTCCGGGGATAGGAGTCTGGCCGGGGGGAAGGTGCAAGAGCAGGCTGGGGGGACGTGTCTGGCCAGGAGAGAGGGAGCAGGCTGGGGATGTGGGGTCTTGGTGGAAAGGGTGAGTGAGAGGTATAGGGGTACAAGTTCTCGACAGGGTGGTCAGTCAGGGGATTGGGGGTGCAGGGTCTCAAGTTGTGGAGGTATGAGTGAGCTAGCTGGGTGTGCGGGGTCTCGGCCAAGGGAGTTTGTGAAGGGGCTGGGGAACAGAGGTCTTGGCCGAGGGGGTGTGTGACAGGGAGGGCACACAGCTCCCGCCCCCTGAAGCACCGGGAAAGGGGAGGGCACACGGCTTCCACCTCTTCCCCCGGGATGGGGAAGGACACGACTCCTGCCCTGCCAGACTACCAGGGAGAGGGGAGGCCTCGTGGCATTGGGGAGGGTGGGAGGAGGCAGGACGGCTGAGGGGGTGGCGGAACCCCATCTTACAGGAAAAATATTTTTATATAGAGAGATTCTGTGCAATGTGTCTTAATTAGGTCTTTCTCAAGGTATCCGCTATAGCATGCTTTAGATGTGTTGAGCTTCTCCTTCTCTCCTTGTGATAGTAGTGCAGTTTCAGTGTTTGTCTTACTGTTTGGGAAATGTTGTTACTTTTGCAGAAAAGAGTCTCATTGTTGAAGGGAAGAGAGAGAAGAAAAAAGTAGAGAGATTGACCATGCAGGTATCCTCGTTACAAAGGGAACCTTTTACAATTGCACCAGGCAAGTTTGTCCACTTACTTTAGAACTGTAATTGTGCTAACTAGAAGTGAATGATTAGACTTCTTACGATGATTTAAGATTTATAAATTATTCATAAATAAAAGTAGGGTGTTGATTTCTTTTTTTAACGGAAAGAATGGCTATTAAAATGACTAATTATTGAAAAGCTTTTCTGTAACTGTCCATTAAAAATGTTGAGATACTTGAACAAAGTACATTTTTACCTGATATCAGTGAAGCATGTAATACATATCCACTGTTTGTGAAAGCAAAGCTGCTGGAATAAAAAAAGCCTGTGTAATCTAGGGGTGTTAAATTTAGATTAGCCAATTAATCGAATAGTTGATGCAATTTGCATCGAGTATTCAATTAGTTGATAATGGTGCCTCTGCCCCAGAGCTGTTGCTACACTTCAAAGGTGAAAGTGCTGCAGGGAGCAAGGGGCCAGTGGGGGACTCAAGCAGTCCTCTGCTGGCCTTGGGCTCCCCATGACATTTCAAAGCAGCAGTGCCAAACGGAGCCTGGGGTCAACTGAGGAGTTGTCGTGTCTCTCCCTACCCCCCCCCCCCAGTTGATCCTGGGCTCCACGTGGTGCTGCTGCTTTGAAATGCCATGTGCAGCCCAGGCCAGCTGGGGACTCCGCAGCTGATCCTGGGCTCCACACAGTGTTTCAAAGCAGCAGCACTGCGTGGAGCCCCGGGTCTGGCCCTGGGCTCCATATGGAGTTGCCACTTTGAAGCACTCCCCCCTCCCACTGCCTCTTTCTGATAGAGGCAGCAAGGGGGTGGGGAAGTGACTAGTGCAGTGGTCTCCAACCTTTTAAAATATGAGGTCATTTTTGAATTTATGTGCAATCCAGGATCTACCTCAAACCCAAATACTTTTGTCCCACCTCCTTCGTGCCCCTTCTCCAAGGCCCTGCACCTGCTCACTCCATCCTTCCTCCCTCCCCCATCTTTCCTTCCTTTACAGGGTCAGTGGGTTGGGGTGCAGGCTTTGGTTTTGGGCTAAGGGATTTGGAGTTTGAGAATGCGCTGAGCCTGGGGCAGGGGTTGGGGTGCAGTAGGTGGTTCAGGATAAGGCTCTGTAAGGGAGTCTGGGTCATGGGGTACTCTGGGCTGGAGCAGGGGCTTGGGGTAAAGGAGGGGGTTCATGACTGGACAGGGATTCAGGATGCAGGCTCCAGCTGGACACTTTTTACTACCGGTGGCTACTGTGGGGTGGTGCAGTTGGGCTGAGGCAGGTTCACCCCTAACCTGGCCTTGCACCACTCCCAAAGCAGCCAGCAAGCTCCCTCCATCTCAAATCCTGTTGTGCCCCTCTTCCCCATTCTGTGGCGATAGAATACAGGGTGGGAGAGGGAACAGCTTCAAGGCAAAGGGCAGGAGTTGCACAGCAGTGGGGGGAGAGGCAGCGGAAGTGCTAGCCCTTGACAGCTTCTTGACCAAACCAGTCAAGATCGTCTATCAGAGGCTCCAAGATCTACCATTAGATCCCAATCTACTGGTTGGTGACCACCGGATTAGTGTGTCAACTGTCCAATAAGCATTTGCTAAAGGTCGCTAGCCAGTTAAATCAACAGGCAGTCCTCTACCATTTGAATTTTTTAGTCTAGTAGTAAAATAATTTTACCTTCTACCTCAGATACTTCAGTTTTGAACACTTGATGTATTTAAAATAGATACTATAAACATATGTGTCGTTTTGAAGAATGTGAATGAGCAACACAACAAAACTTGTTTTAATTCTTTCAGGAAAGGGACAAAAACTTTGCGAAATTGAAAGGATACAGTTTTTTTTGAGTAAGAAGAAAACAGATGAACTCAGAAATCTACACAAACTCTTATACAACAGGCCAGGCACGGTAAGCCCTTTAAATTCATCTTTCGAATGATATTAACACTCATTTGGCAAAGGAAAAAATTTATTGTATATCCTCACGTTTCCTAGTGAACATGTCTTTTTTTTTTTTTAAACCTACCTAGTTAAAATGTCTGCCTACAGAAGGTTAGCATTACAGTACACAGTCACTAATTATAATTGTGTGAAATCCTTTATCTGCCATCGTACAATAAGATCTAAGTTTACGAACACAAAATATTTTTTCTCAATTCTTCAGATTTTTTATCCTGTGTACGTGCTTTGTTGGTTTCACAGTTGTCTTGCTTATTTTGTTACACTTTCATACAGCAACTGTGAGGGGAGGTGGACGCTTTATTTAAAACAAAGACCTCAGCTTCTTCCCCCTCAGATATGTTTGAAAAACCACAAATAGCTGGCAGGACTTGAATAAATGTAGTACCTGAAATAACTTAACTTTTCTTTTGGGGTTGATCATTTAAGCTGATGTGTTACACCTTTAAACTAATGTCATTTACATGACTAATCTATTTCAAAGGATAATATACAAAAATAAAATAAACTTAATTTGAAAAACATTTGCCAGGGAGGAAACATTCCAAATGATATTAACTTTCTTCAGTAGTTAATCTGTTTCTGAACAATTTCCATGCTAATGATCATACATTCAGTTTGAGGTAGTGATGGAAAGAGGCTTGGGACAGCTCATGTTGTCGGGGAGCATCCAGAGAACCTAAGAAGGCAGATCAAGCTAATACTTCAGACATTATTTCTGAGGGAGATATTTTGAAATATGGAAGAGACATCTGTACTCAGCCCTTGAGCATTAGGGAAGTTTTTGCAAAGATTTCCTATCCCAGCTAACATTCCTATCTCAGCTTCATGAGGATAACAATGTTGGGGGAGCCCTAATAAAGACAAGTTGCTGTAGTTCCAAGCACGCTGTTGACTGAAAATGCTTCAAGAAAATGTAGAGGACCAAGTGTTTAAAATACCAATTTCTGGTCTAAAGTAGAGCTCTCAATGTTGTAACCAATAATGGAAACTCTTGCAAAAATTCGTTAGTGAAGACAAAGCTGTTATGTTCCAGCTCGGGGGAGGGAGGAGGAAGATGAGCGGGGACAGACCATGAGTCGGGTGACTTGCGCACTCTGAATGTGTGTGCGTGGGGGGAATAGGTAAATGCAGGGATCCAGCACTTACCCTATTTGCATAGGGGAAGGGTGGCAGACAGGGTCTGTGGGCTGCAGGTGGAGCCCCAGTGAGCTGCAGGTTGCTCAACACTGCCCTAGACCATCCCTGACGGGTTTTTCTAACCTTTTCTTAAAAAAGCCTCTAGTCCTTTCCTTGGAAGTCTACTTCAGAGGTTACCTATCCTTAAAATTAGAAAGCTTTTCCTAATAACTAACCTAAATTTCTCTTGCTGCAGATTAAGTCCATTACTATTTATCCTGCCTTTAGTAGACATAGAGAACAATTCATCAGTCCTCTTTATAATAACTCTGCATATTTGAAGAATATCAGGCTCCCCAGTCCTTGTAAGATTAAACATGCCTAACTTTTTATCTTTCTGCCTGGATCATGTTTTTTAAACTTATTATTTTTGTTTCTCTCTTCTGAAGACTACTATTCCAAGGGGTGGAGCCCAGAATTGGACATTGTAGTCTAGCTGAGGCCTCATCACTACCAATTTTCTCCTGTCTCTTACATATGACATTCCTGTTTGTTTACTCCTGGGGACATTCTGCACCAAAACATTTTTAAAAAATGCACATTATCTTAAAATTCTGCAAACTTTATTTGTCAAGATAACACTACATAATCATGCCAGTTTCAGTTACTGTAGCAATTTATTTCAAAGTACCTGTCAGCAAGTATGTCTGTGTAACAGATGCACAAAAAATTGTCTGAGTAGAGAGTTAAGAAACCTGATGTGATCCCAGTTCCTGTTTCTCTTGGATGTTAAAATGTGGTTTTTTTTGTAAATGTGTAACTACTGAAATTTACAGACTTTACATGTTTACATGGGGGCGGGGGGGCATGCAGGAGCCAGGCCCAGGCACACTGGCTCCCGCTTCTTCCCCCACCCACCCCCATCTGCCTCTGATACAAAGGCAGCAGGTGGGAGGCTGCATGTAACAGGATTAACTGATGAGTCCAGGGTCCTCAGTTAATTGTGTAAACGGGTACACTCTCACATCCCTAGTTCCTCTGCTTGTTTTCTCCCCAAGCCAAGGAGACAGTTACCCCACGATCCCCTCCAGGACTCAGCTGCAGGGGACCCATAAACCAATATACCCAAACCATCTTCTCCTTCAGAAGCCCAGCCACAGGGCCTCCCTCTTTCCCAGATACCTGCACCCTCTTCCCTCCCTCCCTCAGCCATGCCATGGGACTGTCAAAAGACTTACTAAAACTAAGATTTTTGTTACCAGCTTCTCTCCCATCCATTACGCCAATAACCTCTTAAATAGATCATTAGGTTGGTTTGGCATAATTTTTGTTCTTGATAGATTTTTGGATACTTACAAATTGATTGTTTAATAATTTGTTCCAGTATCTTTCAAGGTATCAGTTAGATTGACTCCTCAGTACATAAGAACATAAGAATGGTCATACTGGGTTAGACCAAAGGTCCATCCAGCCCAGTACCCTGTCTGCCGACAGTGGCCAATGCCAGATGTCCCAGAGGGAGTGAATCGAACAGGTAATGATCAAGCGACCTCTCCCCTGCCATCCATCTCCACCCTCTGACAAACAGAGGCTAGGGACACCATTCCTTACCCATACTGGCTAATAGCCATTTATGGACTTAACCTCCATGAATTTATCTCGTAAGTCCTAGCCTTCACAATCTCCTCAGGCAAGGAGTTCCACAGATGGACTCTGCGCTGTGTGAAGAAAAACTTCCTTTTATTTGTTTTAAACCTGCTGCCCATTAGTTTCATTTGGTGCCCCCTAGTTTTTATATTATGGGAACAAGTAAATAACTTTTCCTTATTCACTTTCTCCATACCACTCATGATTTTATATACCTCTACCATATCTCCCCTTAGTCTCCTCTTTTCCAAGCTGAAAAGTCCCAGTCTCTTTAATCTCTCCTCATTGTGGGACCCATTCCAAACCTTCTCTGAACCTATTCTAACACCAGTATACCTTTTTTTAAGATGAGGAGACCACATCTGTATGCAGTATTCAAGATGTGGGCATACCATGCATTTATATAAGGGTGATAGGATATTCTCCATCTTAATCTCTATCCCTTTTATAATGATTCCTAACATCCTGTTTGCTTTTTTGACTGCCGCGGCACACTGCGTGGACGTCTCCAGTGAACTATCCACGATGATGCCAAGATCTCTTCCTGATTAGTTGTAGCTAAATTAGCCCCCATCATATTATATGTATAGTTGGGGTTATTTTTTCCAATGAGCATTACTTTACATTTATCCACATTAAATTTCATTTGCCATTTTGTTGCCCAGTTACTTAGTTTGGTGAGATCTTTTTGAAGTTCTTCACAGTCTGCTTTGGTCTTAACTACCTTGAGCAGTTTAGTATTGTCTGCAAACTTTGCACCTCACTGTTTATCCCTTTCTCCAGATCATTTATGAATAAGTTGAATAGGATTGGTCCTAAGACTGATCCTTGGGGAACACCACTAGTTACCCCTCTCCATTCTGAAAATTTACGATTTATTCTTACCCTTTGTATCCTGTCTTTTAACCAGTTCTCAGTCCATGACAGGATCTTCCCTCTTATCCCATGACAACTTAATTTACGTAAAAGCCTTTGGTGAGGGACCTTGTCAAATGCTTTCTGGAAATCTAAGTACACTATATCTCCTGGATCCCCCTTGTCCACATGTTTGTTGACCCCTTCAAAGAACTCTAATAGATTAGCAAGACATGATTTCCCTACTGACTTTTGCCCAAAAAATTATGTTCTTCTATGTGTCTGGCAATTTTATTCTTTACTATTGTTTCAACTAATTTGCCCGGTACTGACGTTAGACTTACCGGTCTGTAATTGCTGGGATCGCCTCTAAAGCCCTTTTTAAATATTGGCGTTACATTAGCTATCTTCCAGTCACTGGGTACAGAAGCTGATTTAAAGGATAGGTTACAGACCATAGTTAATAGTTCCGCAATTTCACATTTGAGTTCCTTCAGAACTCGGGTGAATGCCATCTGGTCCCGGTGACTTGTTACTGTTAAGTTTATCAATTAATTCCAAAACCTCTAATGACAATTCAGTCTTTGACAAGTCCTCAGATTTGTCACCTACAAAGGATGGGTCAGGTTTGGGAAACTTCCTAACATCCTCAGCCGTGAAGACTGAAGCAAAGAATTCATTTAGTTTCTCCGCAATGATTTTATCATCTTTAAGTGCTCCTTTTGCATCTCGATCATCCAGAGGCCCCACTGGTTGTTTAGCAGGCTTCCTGCTTCTGATGTGCTTAAAAAACATGTTGTACTTATCTTTTGAGTTTTTGGCTAGCTGTTCTTCAGATTCCTTTTTGGCTTTTCTTATTACATTTTTACACTTAATTTGGCAGTGTTTATGCTCCTTTCTATTTACCTCACTGGGATTTGACTTCCACTTTTTAAAAGATGTCTTTTTATCTCTCTCTGCTTCTTTTACATGGTTGTTAAGCCAAGGTGGCTCTTTCTTAGTTCTTCTACTATGTTTTTTAATTTGGGGTATACATTTAAGTTGGGCCTCTATTATGGTGTCTTTGAATTCTCACGGTCTTTTGTTCAAAGATATGTCTTGTTTTAAATATATGTAAGTATGATGGTTGCCTTTCTCCAGTTCTCTAGGATTACACCCATCTACCATGAGCTCTTGAAGATAATTGCAAATGGTTCTGAGATTGCTTCAGCGAGTTACTTTAGTACCCTAGGATGAATTTCATCTAGTCCTGCTGACTTGAATACATATAATTTATCAAAATATTGGTTTTAAACTCGCTCTTTGCCTATTTTGGCCTGTGTTCCTTTGTGATGTTTCCCGAGAGGTACTCTGGGCTATGAGGCACCTTAGCATGAGGACGCCTTGTCTACCTGCTGGAGGTTAACTGACATGCAATACAGGTACTTCCATATAGACCTACAGAGGTACTGCTGCCCTTTTACAGGTTAGCGATAGGCAGCCTCAAAGTGTGTCCCTTGAGTGTCCAGCCCCTGATTCACTGGACACTTATAATACTTACAGCTTCGCTGCTCTCTATGGAACAATACAACCCAACTTATCAGTTATATCTTGGATCATTCTCTTTAAGACAGATAGCGTGTGGATAATTCTGTACTGAAACCAAGTAAAGTTTACTTAACAAAATACAGACACTCAAGTGATAGCAAGTAGAAATATTGGCAACCAATGGTCCTTATTCTTAAATAGGGAAAGGGGGGAAAAATGCATCCTATCAGTTAGCTCTCTTTCTTTCCTCACTAAGTGGAGGACCTAAACTCTTTCATCTTTTTTTGTTCCTAATGTATTAAAAGAAGCTTTTATTACTTTTTATGTGTATTTAAATTTAATTTTTTTTTTCTGTGCCATGGGCTTCCTGATTTTGTGCCTGTAATCTTGTTCTATTCTTTTGCACTCCTCTTTAGCAATTTGTTCCTATTTTTCATTTTTAGTAGGATTCTTTGTTTTTTCCAAGTTAGAGTGCCTCGTTGAGCACTGTTGGCTGATTACTCTTCTTCCCCTAGCATTGAAATAGTTGACAGTTGTGCATTTAATATTGTCTCTTTGAGAAACGGTCAGCTATCCTTATTCCTTGGCTCTTCTCATGCGCCTTACTTACTAGCTCTCAGAGTTCATTCGAGTCCTTATTCTGCTGCTTTCACTTTTTCCTTTCCTTGGAATCAAGAAATCTGATTCTATTATCACTTTCATCCAAATTACCTTCCACCATCAGATTCTCAACCATTTCTTCTCTGGTCAGATTAAAGTCTAAAAATGCCATTGTTCCCTTCTGCCTTCTAAAACCAGAAGTTTTCCCTAGAACTTATTGGCCATTTTATGTGTGGGGGTGCAGGGTAGGGTTTCCATATTACTTTTCCAAACGATGTCTAAGTGGTAAATATTCCCTGTTGTTAAAATGTAAGAATGGCCATATTGGGTCATACCAAAGGTTCATCTAGCCTAGTTTCCTGTCTTCTTACAGTGGTAAATGCTAGGTGCCCCTCAAGGAAATGAATAGACCAGGGAATCATCAAGCGATCCCACCCCCGTCACCAGTTCCCAGCCTCTGACAAACAGAGGCTAAGGATATCATTCCTACCCATTCTGGTTAATAGTCTTCTGTGAATTTATCTAGCTCTTTTTTGAACCCTGTTAAAGTCCTGGCCTTCACCATATCCTCTAGCAATGAGTTCCAGAGGTTGACTGTGCGTTGCGTGAAGTAATGCTTCCTTTGGTTTGTTTTAAACTTGCTACCTCTTAATTTCATTTGGTGACCCTTAGTTCTTATGTTAGGGGAACAAGTAAATAATTTTTCCTCACTCACTTTCTCCATACTTGTCATGATTGTATAGACTCTATCATATCCTCCCTTAGTCTCCTCTTTTCTAAGCTGAAAAGTCCAAGTCTTTTTAATCTTTCTTCATATGGGACTCGTTCCAAACCCCTAATCATTTTTGTTGCCCTTTCCTTAACCTTTTTCCATTGCTAAGATACCTTTTTTTGAGATCTGATCTTGGAGGGGTTTTTTGGATTTTTGGTTTTGTTCTAGAAATGCCTTGGCTACTACCTCCTTCCTTTTGCGATTCTGCGGTAGACCCCTATGGTAGTGTCACCCATTTATCTTTAGAGCCCTGCAAATCCATAGGTGTCTGTATCCACAGATGTGGATGCAAGCAGCTCACTTTTAAGGATGCAGGCATAAATTTTATATCGACATTGTTGAAAATTTGTGGATATCTGCAGATCATTTTTGTAGATGCAGATACCAATTTTGTATCTGCACAAAGTTCTATTTATCTTTACCCAGACACTTTCAACTGGTCTGCCTCAACTTCTGAACATCAGAACAAGTATATCTATAATGTAAAGAGAGAGGTCCTTCTGCTTGCCTGTTCTTCCCGAACAATACATACCACTCTATACTAATATTCTATTATGAGAGTCATCCTACCAAGTCTCTGATGGCATTTAAGTCTTGTTAGGTAAGTGAAAGTGTAGGCTGAGATGGTATCTCATGAGTAATGGTATGTATATTTTGAGGTGGGAGGTCTGATTCCCAGCTTGTGTAGGCCTACTCAAAGTAATATACTAAAAATATCAGCATAACCTTAATAGCTGATCGGTATAGCTGCCCAAGTACATGTCCAAGAGGTCTGGGGGGATTGTACTCTGGTGGCTTCTGCAAGTCACCCATTAGGCTACCCTTGCTGTACTGATCTCTTTAGCATATTAGCTCAAGCAGAATCATACCACCCGATCTGTAAAATGGTTCTTAAGTTGTACACGTGGTGTTCTTTGTGAAGAATTGTCAAAGTGTTTTAGTGCAAATATACCAGGATCTGCAAACTCCTGAATATTTTGGTGCCAAGGGCCTGTGTGTATGTATATTAGGGATGTTAGATACTGTGTAATTAAATAGTCATGTGACCACATGAAATCTTAGTGGTTACACAACTAGTCGATAGTTCCCAGGGCTGGGGCCGGCAGCCAGCGCACTCAAGTCCCGCTCCTAGGGAGCCTCTTGCTACCTCACGCTGCTGCTCTGACACAGGCAGCAGTGCGGGGAGAGAGGAGGCAGGACCGTGGAGCTGATGCTGGGGGGAACCGGCTTTTAAGCCGGTTCCTGCCTGGCACCCCCGTCCCCCCCCCGCTACCTCTGTGGGAAGCAGAAAGGGGGGGGGCCAGGTGGTTCCATGGGAGCTGATAGGCACGGGGAGCTGGCTTGAAAGCCGCCTCCCCACACGTATTGGCTAAGGATGTTAAAATGCGGTTAATTGACTAGTAGACTAGTCGATGGAATGTCCATCAACTAGTTGATTAGTCGATAGACACTTCCGCATTCCTCCTTTGAAATGTACAAGAGCCCCCACAATTCAAAGGAGGAATGCGGAACTCTGCATACAGCCCGGGGCAAGCGGGAAGTCCCTCTGACTCTGGGCTGCACGCGGGTGCCTGCTTTGAAATGCACAAGAGTCCCCAGCGGGGGCTCTTATGCGTTTCAAACCAAGGAGCTTGGGGTCAGCAGGAGACTCCTCAACTGACCCTGGGCTCCGTGCATGGCTTTCGAGCTAGGAACCTGGGATTAGCTAAGGACTCCCCAGCTGACCCCGGGCTCCATGCAGCACTTCTGTGGAACTTGCTCCGGGCTGCACTGCCCCTTTGAAACACACAGAGGCGGCATTTTAAAGGGGCAGCCACCGTGGAGTCTGAGGTCAGCTGGGGACTCCCCAACTGACCCCGGATTGTGGGGAGATGCTGCGCAGAGCCCAGGATCAGCTGGGGAGTCCCCAGCTGACCCTGGGCTCCACTGCTGCCCCTTTGAAACGCCGCCTTGGGGTTTTAAAGTGGCAGTGCCACACAGCTGTGCAGCACTGCCAATTTGAAGTACCCCTTTCCCTCCCCCCCACTCCTTTTGCTGCCTCTATCTCAGAGGCAGCAAGGTGGGGGGGGGCGGAATCGACTAGTCAAAAGACTATTGGATAGTCGACTAGTCTTTAACATCCCTGGTATTGGCTCCAGCCTGCCCCCCTCACCTTCCATGCCACTGCTTCTCTATCAGAGGCAGCAGCACGAGGGTGGGTGGGGCAGGTAGAGCCGGTGCTCATGGGGAGCCTGCTTAAAGCCAGTTCCTCACAGGCACTGGCTCCCTCTTCCTGTCCCCTCCCCCTCTGATACAGAGGCAACAAAGGGAGAAGAGTGCATGTAGTTGATGGGATTAACTGATAAGTGTAGGTTTTTCGGTTAATTGTTTACTCAACTAGATGCTAACATCCTTAGTGCATGCTATGGCATTGCTCAAAGAAGGTACGGGGATGTGAGTGTTTAACCGGTTAAGGTTAACTGTGGGGTAGGGAGTTGGAGCAACTCTGGCAGGGGACTTCTTCAGACCTGTGGGGGCCTCACTGTGAACTGGGGCTGTTCTGGCCAGACTGAAGCAGCCTTTGCTTGCAGCATCCCATAGTTAGGGGCTCCTCCAGCCTTCCCTCCCCATTAGTTGGTTAAAAAGTGTTTAATTGGTTAACCAATTAAACGATATTTAACATTTCTAAATGTGCTATTAAAAAAACCAGCAAACCAAAACCTGCCGGTTCTTTGCTTTCTGTGGTGCTTACTCAATTTATGCAATAAATCAGACTAGCCAATTTCTGCCTGTTAGGTACTGTCAAAAGCTGCAGATGTTGGGATTGGAACCACTACAGTGGTAGTTCATAGACCTGACAGCGGGAAGGGACTCCTTTAACATAAGCAATAGCACAGCTCAAGTTTTCACACCCCTGAACAACATAGTTATAGTGATGTAAGTGTATAGTGTAGACATAGCCTGAATATATTTCCCAGACCTGAAGAAGAACTCTATACAAGCTTGAAAGCTTGTCTCTCAGTAACAGGAGGTGGTCCAGTAAAAGGTAATGTCTCACCCACATTGTCTCAAATACATGAATACTCGAGAGCATTTTCTTAAATTTTACAACATGATCACCATACAATGGTGGATCGTATTGCCCTTTTGGATAGAAGCCTCTAACAAACTCATATAGTGATACAAAATTAGCTGAGTACATATTGCTGGGTGTAATCTATTAAATTGCTTGCAATCAAAAGTAATCAATGTGTTCTGTTTTAGGTTACCTCATTAAAGAAGAATGTGGGTCAGTTCAGCGGGTTTCCATTTGAAAAAGGAAGTGACCAATACAAAAAAAAGGAAGAAATGTTAAAAAAGTAATCATTTCTATAACTGCTTAATATAGTTTGAATCATGCTGGTTACATTTATCTTTCTAAGGTTTACTCATCCTACAATGTTGATTACCTTGAGACTATTTTCTATAACTGTTGTTTTTGTCCTTGAGCTCAACTTAAACAATTTGATTTCCTCATACTATGGGGCAGTGCCCCCAGCTTGCTATGGCAAATGATCTAAAGATGAAAATCTCAATCTTTAACAGGTTGAGTTGAATATTTGCATTACCCTAGACATGCAAAATATTATAGGGTATGCTGATGCATGTTTGATCTGCTTTGCTAATCCTCTTCAACAAAATTTCCATGTTGATTCTTAAAATCCTGTTCTCTGCACATGTTATTTTAGGACTTAATCAAATGTATCATTTGCTTGCTTTACTGACAAGCTTTACTCCCTTCATGACTGAAGAGTCTTTAGAACTGTGTGGGGAAATTTTACTGTAACATTAATTACATTCTGACTGTCGGATCAACTCTGCTTTCTGTATCCCTTTGCAACCTCACTATTTTCGACAAGGTTGGATTAGCATAATTGAGTACAGTATTTGGTCTGCAGAATTTCTTACTGGTGAAAAGGGATACAGCAGAAAAGAATGAAGATGAGTTTGACAATATAGGCACCTGAAATTTTTTTATAAGCTGAACATACTTGGTATGGAAGGTACTGACACAAATGACCATAGAATCAGTCAGTGATCTCTTCAACACCCATCATAACACAACACTACTTTATACTTACTGTCTTGTACCCTACCAAACACAATTACTTTATTTACACTAGGGATGTAAAAAGGTAACTGTGCGACTGCTGAAAATCTTAGTTACATGTGCTGCAGGCTCTGTAGTATAAAGCTTGATACAGCAGAGCCCTGAGCAAAGCCTAGCTGGGAGTGGGGCTACCAGCCTAGCTCCTGGAGAGGCGGCTTCCCTGCAGCAGAGAAGCCATCTTCCCAGGAGCCAGGCTGGCAGGGGCTACTGACTCCACTCCCAGAAAGGAGGCTTCACTGTGGGCTGTGCAGCCTGCCAATCCCATTCCTGGGGAGCCAGCATATAACCCACGGTGGCCTTTTTATCTGGCCCGTGCCTGCCCATGCAGCAGAGAGCAGTGCCAATCAAAACAGCTAGCTGCTCTGTACGTGGAGGAGGGAGGGAGAGAGAGGCTTCAGCTCGCTGCCCCTGCCCCAGCAAAATCTCTCAGTTCCTATTGGCCAGAAACTGGCCAATGGGAGCTGAAAGATTTTGCTGGGGCGGGGCCAGTACAGCATAATTTCTTAGCTCTCATTGACTGGTTTCTGACCAATAGGAGCTGAAATTTTGCTGGGGGGGCGGCAGCAGCATGTGAAGACTCTCCCTCCCTCCCCCCCTTCCAGCAGTACAGAGAATCACATGCACAGCCAGCTAGCCATCTGGAGCTGTTAAGTGGAAAGTCTGCTTGAGAGTGCTGCTGCTTAGGTCCCAGCCAGAGCCTGCCTCTGGAACCCCAGCCCCTCTTCTCCCCCCCCTACACCCTGCACCCCTTCTTTATCCTCCCCAGGCCAGAATCCTCCTTATGCATCCCAATCCCCTGCCCCAGATCACAGCCCCCTCTTTCACCCAAACTCCTTCTCAGACTCCACACCCTCCTGCACTCCAGTCGCTTACCCTGAGCTTCCTTCTGCACCCAGCCTCCATCCCAGACTCCACAGCCCCTCTATAGAAAAGTGTGGCCCTTGACCACTTATCAAAATCTTGGTGTGCCGCCCCCCTCCCCTACTTCCCCAAATAATTATTGCCCATATCTGGTATAACCTGTGGCAGGGGGGCTAGGGCTGGCTTGCCATAGACAGCCCCTGCCTGTGGTGGGCCCCACAGGGCTGGAGGAATCCCCTGCCTGGGGTGGGCGGGGAGCTGCTCCAACCCTATGGTTAATGAATTGGTACGCATTACCTATTTTAACATTTCTCATCCTTAATCCAGATACCTCTTCCAGTCCGGTGTATACAGTGTAAACATTTATATGGAGTCATGTCATTCATAAGTAATGTGGGAGTCTTGCATGAAAAGTAGCATTTACACTTATTCAGAATCACTTCATAGCATTCTAGTTAAATTCATGTTGATGAAATAGTTAGCAATATGTTTTTTGATCGTGTCATGAAAAGATCTAATGTGATGCATATGAACAATAACATTGTTAGTTGCCATAGAAGTTTTCATGACCCTGCTCCCTGGTGGAGCTTGTTGAATTTAAGAGTTTGACAGGCCAGAGACTGTCCTTGGGATGTAGTTTTCTCTCCCCAGGTTAAACCATATTTCAAAGAAATAGTAGGCTGAAATCTTCCTTCATTTGTGGTTATCACAAGATGTGATAGCTCATCTTGTGCAGTGAAGCTAAAACAATTTCACTTTCTGATTATTTTGCATAAAACTAGTTGCAATTTCTGGATGGAAACTTTCTTTGACCACTATGCTCTCTCTTTTTTTTTTTTTTTGGGGGGGGGGGGTAAGGCAATACATTTAGCTCTCCTTTGAGTGGTGTCCCTGTGGGTGCTCCACCCTGGTCTCTGTGTGCGTCCTCACGCCGCTGATCAGAGATTTTTGCTTAGCAGTGCCTCCCGCGCCACGCATGTGCACTTACCATCTCATGCTTTTGTTTCTCCCTCAGTTCCTTTTTCTTCCGTCCTCGGCTGCAGATGGAGTCACAGCAGTGCTCTCCTTTCTGACAGAAAATAAATAGTACAGTTAGTTTAGAAACAGTTAATAAGTTTAGTTAGTCTAAGACGTTTCACCTAGTCCTTCAGTTAAAAACAAAAAAACACACTGCTGCGGCTTTATTTCCTTTTCTGAATATGCCAGGCTCTCCCTGCTTTAAGAAATGTGACTCATGTTGGGATTCAGTGCCAGGTTCGGACGGACACATGCCCTGTATTAAATGTCCGGGCGAAAGTCACATAGCACAGAAGTGCCCGCATTGCTTAAACATGACAGCCAGAGCAAGGAAAGACCGCAAAATGTGGCTGAAGAATCTCCTCTGGGAGAAATCCCTCCTACCATTGGGGGCTAAGTCCCAAGAGAGACAGGTGCAACGGATGTCCTGTGACGGGGCTAACTCATTGCCCCATAGAGGCTCACAAGTGTTGCAGGCTTCCCCGGCACAATCGCTGCCTGCTATGTTCCGAGCTGCTTCCGGCACCACGGAGAACCATAAATTGACATCAGCCAGTAGAGCTGAGTCTGTACCAAAACACTCGGCACCCACCGGTATGACTAATCCACCGGTGCCAACAAAGCTGCACATGCTGCCAC
This sequence comes from Pelochelys cantorii, assembly GCA_032595735.1. Lineage (NCBI taxonomy): Eukaryota > Metazoa > Chordata > Testudines > Trionychidae > Pelochelys > Pelochelys cantorii. The sequence continues at coordinate 107,477,645 of CM064327.1, forward strand.
CATCAGCACCCACAGGCGCCCCAGCACTTCCTGAAAAAGCTGGTCCCAGGCATTCTGAATCCAAATGTGCTCCGGCACTGGAGCATAAGAAGGCGTCTAGCAAGATGTGCCATTTACAAAAATCTCCACAGTCAGTTGCAACGCTGGGGCAGGGAGTTGGTTCGCCATGCTCCCCAGTTTTACCTCATGCTAGCCTATACAGACAAATGACATAAAGCTTTTCGTTCTCCCATACCACTGTCACCGCAAACTGAACTTGGCAACAGGCAGGGGGAATAGATTCTCATCTTGCCATTCATCCCCAAGTGGATCAGTGGCTTCCTGGCATTCGACCCAAAATCATCTCTTTCAACAACCACCACAACTCCCATGGCTTAACCAGCCATGGCTGTATCCACCACAACACCTTCAGCTTCAGTGGCCTCTCTGGGAGCCATGGCATGGGTATCATCTCCGCTCCTCCCATTACTGTCGCCACAGCATGTTCTCTCTCTCTCTCTCTCACACACACACAAAAACCCAGGCAGATTCAGCACATGATGATGATAACTTACCTCACTCCGACTCAGAGAGCTCTTCACGCGCCCCGCATTGTTCTGCTGATCTAGAGAAAGCAGTTTTCTAGGTGTTGCTCTCTTCACTGGCAGATGACCTGAAACAATTCCAAGACCTATTCAAATGAGTGGCTCAATCTCAGGACATTTGTACTCCAAGAAGTGCAAGACAAACAATACAAATTACTTATAATACTACAACCAATGGCATCCTCAAAGACAGCGTTACTCATCAATGAAGCTATATTTGGAACCATCTCATGTACTCTGGTAAACCCCTCTATCCCCTCCCACCCACCATCAAAAGGCATGGACTTTCTTTTCACATTCACCCAAATTCATTAGTCGTGGACTCCGTTCATCACAGAACACCCTCAATTCAAATCTACACCTTAGGACACAACACAAACAACTAGATCTCTTTAGCTGGAAAGTATACTCCATCACCCTCCAGTTCAGAATATCAAATTACACCACCCTTCTGGCTAACTACGATCATGCCTATTATGCTAGATTACAAGATCTTGTACAGGATCTTCCTGAAAATAAGAGACCACACCTCCAATTCATCATCAAAGATGGCCAATCCATAGCGAAAATTGTCCTCTAGGCTGCAATGGATGTGGTGGCTACTGCAGCTAGGGCACCAGCTACAACAATAGTAATGCACAGAGCATCATGGCTACAATCATCAGGAGTCCAAAAGAATTACAGGCTAAGGTGGAGAACCTCCACTTTGATAGGAGCCAACTGTTCTCCACAAAAACAAATGAGGGGTTACTCTCAATGAAAGACCCTCACACAACACTGATTACTTTAGGCATATACACCCCACCTAACAAAAGATGCAAATTGGCCAAAGAGCAAGAGAGACTAACTACCACAGGCAATAGCAGAGGCCATATGATAGCTGGCCCAAACAATGTTCCAACAGAAGGAGGACTCAACACAACCAGTCCCACTTCACACAAACAGCAGATTTGAAGTCTTGGTTGGGGTCTGAGCGACCATCCTACAGATCCAGTGTATGTAAACACCACCTTCCGTCACCGCCTGAGACCCTTTTACCAACAATGGGCCATCATTACTACGGGCAAGTGGGTCCTCGATCATCCATTCAGGCTACACAATCCCCTTTACCTCTACCCAACCCCCTGACCTGTCTCTCTTCAGGGGCCCCTTTCAAGGGGCCCCTCCTACAAGCAGAAGTACAGAAGCTACTCGGCCTAAGGGCAATAGAACCAGTTCCCACAAAACATCAGGGAAGAGGGTTCTATTCCAGTTAATTTGTAACTGCCAAGAAAACAGGTGGCTGGAGGTCAGTTTTGGATCTTAGGAAACTCAAGTTTCTCTGCAACCATTCAGAATGGTGACGCTTGCAACTATTATACCAGCACTGGACAAAAGGGACTGGTTCTCAGCCCTTGACCTTCAGGATGCATATTTCCATATAACCATTCATCCCTCCCACAGGAGATTTCTCAGGTTTTTGGTAGATCAAGATCATTACCAATACCAAGTCCTCCCTTTTGGTCTCTCCATGGCCCCTTGAGTTTTTTCCAAGACTTTAGCCATGGTTATGGCCTTTCTCAGAAGGCAAGGCATCATTATTTTTCCCTATCTCAACGACTGCCTAATCAAAGGGCCCACATGTCTACAAACTATAGCCATGACAAATACTACCAGAGAATGCTTCTCTCAACTAGGCCTCCTTATAAATATTCACATGTCCACCCTGCTGCCTACCCAAAAGATAGAATTTATCGGGGCACTCCTAGATGCAGTGACAGCAAAAGTCTACCTGCCACTGCAATGATTTGAAACATTATGCGACCTCATCTGGGGAGTCAAGCATATTCCTTTCACCACAGCACGCACATGTCTTCAAATACTGGTGCACATTGCAGCCACAACCCTTTGTCGTCCTATTCACGAGGCTGCTTGTGCACTGACTGCAATCCTGGCTCGCAACCATCTACATCCTAAAACTGGCACAGTCTCATAAAATGCCTCACACTCAGTCCTACAATCTCTCAGCTGGTGGACTTCTCCAACCAATCTGCTACTCGGTATACCCTTCCATCGCCAGATCCACTAATAGTGATCACGATGGATGCATCACTTCTGAGCTAGGGTGCCCATTGTGGCATAAGAACAGTACAAGGCGCAGATAGTCTCAACTACAGATGCACCTTCATATCAGCATCCTGGAGCTCAGGGCCATCTGCAAAGCATGCACTCACTTCCTTCCCCGATAAAGGGCAGAACCATTCATGTCCCCACGGACAATACACCCTCTGTGTCCTGATCACACTCACTATGTGCAGAGGCAATTAAATTTTGGAACTGGTGGTGCAAGAACCACATAACCCCAACCGCCACTTACTTACCAAGCCAACAGAATACCAGGGCCAACAAATTGAGCAGACACTTCTCCGAACAACACGAATGGGAGATCAATATCAATGTTCTCCTTCCAATTTTTTGAAAATGGGGATTCCCAGTTATAGATCTCTTTGCCACAGTAGCCAACCACAAATGCCACAGATTCTGTGCTCGAGCAGGTCAGGGCAAGAGATTGGAGGGGGATGCTTTCACCATTGGCTGGACCGCTCCTCTACTCTATGCTTTCCTACTAGTTCCACTACTTTCCAGAGTAATCAACAAGATATGCTCCGACCAAACCACAGTAATTCTGATAGTTCCCTGCTGGCTAAGACAACCTTGGTTTCCCTATCTACATTACCTTTCAAGAAGCCAGCCGATCCTTCTCCCTATGGTTCCCCACCTGCTAACTCAACACTAGGGCAAAACCCACCACTGGAACATCAAAACTCTGAAACTCACAGCATGGCCTCTCCATGGTCTCCAAAATGAAGAATTTACCTGCTCAGAGACCGTCAAGTGCATCCTTTTGAACAGTGGATGTCCCTCCACAAGATACACCTACCAAAACAAATGGAAACGCTTTCAACAGTGGTGTACCCCTCATCATTTACAACCAAACACTGCCTCCATACCTACCGTACTTGAGTACTAGATGCAAGACGAGCCATCGTGTTCTACTTAGAGAGAACGAAAGAGACCAGGAAATCAGACAGACTCTTCATCTCTTGGTCCGGTACCCATAAGGAAACAGCACAATGGATTTCCAAATGGATCGCAAACTGCATGTACACAGCTTACCAGCTTCGTGGGAAACAGCCACCACAGATTATCAGGGTGCAATCCACACGTGCGATGGCCCCATCAGCAGCTTTCCTATATAATGTACTGCTAGCAGTCATTTGTAGAGTAGCGACATGGTCCACCCACCACACTTTTCCACAACAGTATGTCCTACAGAAAGGACCCATACCTACCACCACTTTAGCAGATGCGGTCCTTTTATCTTCATATAAATGACTCCAATGCCCACCACCGTTTGGCGGGTACTGCTACTAAATCACCTGAGTGGAGCACAATAGGGACACCATTTGAAGAAGAAGTTGTTACACACCCTGTGCAGTACCAATGGTTCTTTGAGATGTGTGTCCCTTTGGGTGCTCCACTACCCTTCTTTCCTCCCCTCTGCTTGGAGTCCTTTAACGGATTTCCGGAAGAAAAGAAACAGGGAGGTTCGTGCCACTCACACCTAACAGTGTGAGATGGTGAGTGTGCATGTGCAATGCAGGAGGCAGTGCTAAGCAAAAAACTCTAATTAGCGACATGAGGACACACAGACCTGAGTGGAGCACCCACAGGGGGACACCTATCAAAGAACCATCATTACTGCATAGGGTAAGTAACTTCATTCTGATCCTGCAAACCCTAAACTGTAACAAGACACCATCTCAATTTTTTTCCCTTCATCCAAAACTACTGATAAAGTAGAGAACGTGTCCCAGTGTCTATGGTAAATATGGAGCATGGATAACTTCTAGATGGCTGGTTGGACAGGGAGAAGTATTTAGAAAAAATATTATAGGCTAATATGATGATTTTGTTGGGGCTTGCCTGCAAGTTTAAGTCAAGTTCACCAGTCTTGTCCTGGAGTGGCCAAGTTTTTCCCCCAGGTTTATATTGTGGCTAGGAAGACTTTTCTGAGGGAACTGCTGCTTATATTGTTGGTGTATTTAAATCACACGGTATATAAATTTGCGTTGAGTTTAAGGAAATTAATTAAAATAAGTCTCCCTTTTCAAGGGTTTTTTATGCCAATATATTGTATGTAACTGTTTTTTGTAAACATGTATGGATAGGTATTAGGGATGTTAAAATGCATTTATTTCTGTAAATGTGTAACCAGTGAAATTTACAGCGGTGACACATTTACATATGGTGGGGCCAGGCGGGAGCAGGTGCAGATGAAAAGCAGGCTTTTAAGCCAGCTCCCCGGGAGCACTGCTGCTTCCTATGCTGCTACTTCTGTGGGAGGCAGCAGTGTGGGGAGAGGCAGGGGAGCCAGCTTAAAAGCCGGTTCCCCATGGGGAACCAGCTCCTGCCTCCCCTCCCCCCGCTTCTGATGGCGGGGGGGGGGAGGGGGCTGCATGTAACTGTTAGGATTACTCATTGGTTAATTGTGTAAACAGGTACACACTTACATTCCTAATAGGCATAGATGCAAATAGGAGTTCATAAGTTGCCTGCACCTGCTCAATGCCTAAACCAAAAGTGTTTCAAACTCACAATATTGAAATGTTGACTTGTTTTAATAACTTATTGAGATAATTGAATTTTGTTTCTATTCAGATTCAGGAATGCTATGTTGAAAAGTATCTGTGAGGTCCTTGATTTGGAAAGATCAGGAGTTAATAATGAACTGGTTACCAGAATCTTAAACTTCTTAATGCATCCAAAACCTTCAGGCAAGGTGAGGCACAATTTTTATGGTTATTTGTTAAGATTCCAACCTGTGGCAGGATGTGCACAGGAAAAAAAATAGTAATGGGGATGTACAATGTTGCATTATGCTGTGTGCGCCTTCTTTCAAATATGCATCTGCTACCATCACTAAAGAAATAGGTGGCTCCTCAAAAGTGAATGTCTTTCTAAATCTGCTCCCAAAGTGACTCAGTATAGCTGACCATAGCAACTCACATGTACAGGGCTGCAGGCTTTGGCATATGCCACAAGCTTGCTTTTCTGTTCCCATCATGCTTTGCTAAGCTGCAAAGCCATATATATTCTGCTCATGGAGTCATGGACATCCCTACCTGAGCAGTGTGTAGCCTTTTTACTCTGAGGAACAAAAGGGAGCTGTGAAATGTAAACCAAAAAAAGAGGTGAGGAATAGAGGAGAATGAGTATGGACAGAAAAAGGGTATCCACTGTATCAAGGAATGGCATGAGAGCTCATTCCATTCATCACAAAAGAAAGGGAGTTACCAGAAGAAGCTTGAGAGCCATTGCTTTATTGGATCTTGAGGGTGTAACAATGCACTAAAACCAGCTGAACAAATAATTACATTATTTAGGCTCCTGCTATTCTACCTTTTTTTTTTTTTTTTTTTTCTTTTAACCTAAGAGCAATGCAGTAATGGTCAAAGGCTGTCATTGCTTATCAGAATTCCTTTTAACATAATTGCTACAATTGTGAAGTCACACACAAAAGTGAATAAAGAACGTAGCTGTATATATACTAAAAATATGCACTGTTTTTTTTGTTTGGGAAGCAAACCAGTCAGTTAACAGAACTATCTGAAGTGCTGTTCTCCCCTTGAAGGTTATCCTCCTAGTGGAGTTAATGTTTTTGTCTGTGTTTTCCCACTGTTTGTTGTAAACTAGGTTTTATTTGCTCATCTTCTAATAGCTTCTAGACTTACAAGTCAGTCAGGTTTTTTTCCTTCTCGTACATCATCACCAGTAATAATAATAATAAATCTGTTTTGAGTTACTCTTGTACAATTACACTGAAGGCTTTTAAAAGAAATATAGAATCTACCAGTGCCATTTGCAAAGTTGTTTTTCAGTTAGAGCTATGCTAAGAGATTACAAGTAGCGCTGTCAAGCTATTAAAAATTAATCACTATTAATCACATTGCTAAATAATAGAATACCATTTATATAAATATTTTGGATGTCTTCCATATTTTCAAAAATATAAATTTCAATTACAACACAATTCAAAGTGCTGTAATAGGGAACTCTAGCGACGAGTCCCTGAATAAAGGTTGTAGTTATGTTCCTGAAAAATGCTACTTTAAGCAATTATTTTAAGCAAATTTAATTTCCCCGTAAGAATTAATGTAAATGTGGGATAAGGTTCCAGGGAATATTTTTTAGAAGACAAAAGACTGTGTAAATATATACAGTATGTTTGTAGCAATTTTAAACGGTTTAATACTGTACATAACAATGGTGATTGTGAAGCTTGATTGAGCTTGTGGAGTTAAAGGGTGGAATATTTCCCAGGGAATCTCTTGCTACTAAAAGATGAACTAGCATAGGGGTGGCCAGCCTGCAGCTCGTGAGCCACATGCGGCTCTTCACGCCTGAAAGTGCAGCTCGTGAAGCTGCCCCATGCGCCCCTACAAACAGCCCCCGGCTCCCTGTGCTCACCAGGTGCAGGGGAGCCGTGCAGCGTGGCAAGATGGTGACGGGAGCCTGATGTGTGGCCAAAAAGCCTAATCCGTGGTTTTTAAAGGGGCAGTGTCCTTTTTTCTTTCTCTTTCCTCTCCTCTCCTCAACAACTCTGGCTGGTGGGGAGTTCTTCCTTTTTTGCTCAACAATTCTGGTGCAGCTCTTCGCATTTTTTCTACCTCTGTTTAGGCTCTCTTCGTTTAATGGGTTGGCAACCCCTGAACTAGCACTTGGCTGAGCCCTCAAGGGTTAACACGTTGCTGTTGTAGCATACCACTCTACAAGGCAGCATGGCCTGAAGCAGGAGCGAGGAAATATAATAGATGCACAGCAGTGTCTGCAAACACTTTCACTGCAGAAATTGAACATGATGATGAACCCACACTATCCTGCTGGAATGCGTCACTTTCTCCTCCGGACGGTGCATAAATGGCTGCACAATGCCAAGGGATGTGTGTGAGACCTAGACAGACGGACACACGCTCACTGTGTGCGTTTGAGAGAGACAGAGACATGCATTGCCCCTTTTAAGTACGCTGGCGCCACTTCCGGTGCACCCTTGTAAGTAGAACAGGAAGTCCAAACCCAAAACTCTGTAGCTGTGATATTCTACTTTGTGGAGATGGGATAGAGAGGGTTCAATGGAAGTGAGACATCATGAAATCCACACCCCTCTCCTTCTGTCCTTCCTTTCTCCCCTTCCCACAGCAAGCAAGAATTCCATGGCAGAGAGCAGGGCAGTACAGCAGTAGGGGGGCAGCTGCAGCATAACTTTCAGAGAACTTAAGGGAGCTGATGGGGAGCTGCCAGCCCACCCTGGTTCCAAACCCACACAAGGACAGACAGCTGTTCCAGAAAATCCTGTCGTAGTGGACAAAGCAGGCAGCCAAATGGCATTATAAGGAGCATTGCACAACTTTAAAGAAGCTTGTGCTGTAATACACCACAAAATGTTAACCAAAACAACATTACATGAAGAGTCACCATTTTTAATTAGGAATATGTGCAGTGTAAAAATAGTAGTTTTCAGTTAATTTAATGCAAGTACTGTCATGCAATATCTTTATCATGAAAGTTGAATTTACAAATATAGAATTACATTTAAAAAACCCACTTTTATTGTTAAATGCAATGTAAAACTTTAGAGCCTGCAAGTCCACTCAGTTTTATTTCATGTTTAGCCAATTGCTTAGATAAGTTAGTTTACATTAACGGGAGATAATGTTACCTGCTTCTTGTTTACAGTGTCAACCTGAAAGTGAAAACAGGAATTAATGCGGCACTGTTATAGCTAACATCTCAAAAAATATTTGTGCTAGATGTTACGTATGTCCCTTCATGCTTTAACCACCATTCTACAAGACATCGTCCATGATGGATTCTGCTTGATGAGAATCCAAAGTAGTGCAGACCAACCAACGCATGTTCATTTTCATCATCTGTCAGATGTCACCAGCAGACGGTTGATTTTTCTTTTTTTGGTGGTTTGTGTTCTGTAGTTTCTACATTGGAGCGTTTGTTCATTTTAGACTTCTGTAAGCATGCTCCACAAGTCAGTTCTCTCATTTTGGACAGCACTTCAGATTCTTAAATCTTGGCTTGAGTGCTGTAGCTATTTTGAGAAATCTCACATTGGTACCTTGTTTGCGTTTTGTCAAATCTGCTGTGAATGTGTTTATTTTAAGAATTATATGTTGGGTCATCAGACTGGAAGCGTTTCTTCTAGAATGGTGGTCGAAGCATGATGTTTAGTGTATCCGGCATGTAAATACTTAGTAATGTCTGCTGCAAAAGTGCCATACTAATATCTTCTCACTTTCAGGTAACTTTGTAAATAAGTCAGCAGCATTATCTCCCATAAATGCAAACAAACTTGTTTCTCTTAGCAGTTGGCTGAACAAGAAGTAGGACTGAGTGGACTTGTAGGCTTTAAAGTTTTACTTTGGGGGGGGGGGGCGCAGTTATGTAAATTCCTCCCCCCACCCCCCTCTACATTCTGTAAGTTATGCTTTCATGACAAAGAGACTGTACTGTGGTACTCATGAGCTGAATTGAAAAATACTAATGTTATTTACAGTGCAGATATTAATACTATAAAGAGTACTATATACTTTGTATTCTATATTGTAACAGTGCAATTAATCATGATTAATTTTGAGATAATCACGTGAATTAATTACAGTTGACAACCCTAATTACAAGTTAACGAAGGAGAGATGTTATATAAGCAGAATATACGGCGCTCTTCTTCCTAATAATCATGGTGTTAGTTTTAAAAGACCAGTGTCTTTTGGCACATTGAAGAGGTTAATCCAGAATGAAGCAGACATGACTAAACATGTACTGTGTACTTTCAGTCTCTGAATGCTGAACTTGAGAGGCCTTCATATTAATGGGAATCAAAACTTTCCTTCTGTTGACCTCTTTCTACAGACATAATGACCTGTTAATACAGTAGCACAAACCAAGTCATTTATCAGCCATTGTGACGATTGGTGTTAATCTTAAGAGAACAAAAATTCAACAATAACTGAAAGTTAGCTTTTGTAGAATTATAGGAGGCCCCCGATTTGCGACGCGATGAGTTCCTGGGGAAGCATTGCAAGTCGGGGGCGTCGTAATTTGAACCCTCATTTGTGCTTTTCATGCAGTCGTTTAAAGATATGGGACACTTGGGTGGGCCCCGACTTTGGGTGAGTAGGCAATGACAGGGAGATGGTGTGGATAGGAGTGATTGAGGCTGGCTCCCCGCACCCTCTACACTGGCCTTGCAGGAGTGGTGTGCACTCTGGTTGAGACCCCCTCCATCTGTGCTTCCAGGGAGCAGTGTTGGGACACAGGGCTTGCCTGCACTGAAGCAGGGGGTTTGTCTGTGGATAAGGTCCGATATCTCTGTCCTTAACCCCAGTTGGGGCCCGGAGAGGGGCCGCTGAGGGAGCTGTCGACCCCACTCTCCAGCTGAGTACTAGGCAGAATGAGGCAAGTGCTGAGGCCAGAGCTGGGCCTAGATGCTATTAGCCCACCCATGGCTACGTCCTGTTATATAGCCTGTTGAAAAATAGAAACAAATATGTAGATGAGTTGACACAGCCTCTGAAAGACTTCACTGTCCTCCCTGAGAACCGTTTAGTGTAGATTATTGCATGGACATATTTTGAAAAATGTGTAGGTGATGTAATAACTTACAGCAACATCCATCAAAGTAGTTTCACCAAACCTAAGCTCTAGAACTACTTGCATTAGGCAGCAACAGCAATCTATTATTACAGAATATAATTGTTTATCTAAACCCATCAGGCAAAGTTCTGTCTAAAAAACACAATGCTCTGAAAGCTGTTAAATGCTGACCAAACTGTGAGAATTGCACAGTTAGGAGACCATTTACTGAAAATGATCTCTATTTCTTAAGAATGCTTGTGTGGGCACTTAAAAGGGGGTGGGGGAACGGGGGGGGGCTGAGGTAATACTTTTTTTTAGACCAACTTCTGTTAGTGTGAGAGAAGATTTTGAGCTTACGCAGAACTCTTCAAGTCTGGGAAATGTACTTAGTGTCATAGCTAAATACTGTCATCAGAATGCATATAAGGTTCTGTTGTTTTTGTGACTCAAAGGGAGAAGCAGTTTTTAATCTCAAATATAAATAGATTATAACTAGTACTTTGATTAGCATCTCAATCAGCTGGAAGTTCACTGTAATAAATTAAGTGCAGATCTGCTGTACTTATAGTAACACCATTCTAGGCTACAGGATTGATACTATATGCCTTTCCCACCTCCAGAATGAGCCAGTGTGCTTGATAATCTCTATCAAGAAAAATACATAACATTTTTAATAGAGATGTCAGTGTGTAGTCGACTACATGATTAACCGATAAGCATGGGCTTATTGGTTAATTCCTGTTGACTGCACACACTTCCCTTCCCCCTTGCTGCCTCTGTGTCAGAGGCAGCAAGGGAGGCAGGAGCTGGTGCCACTGAGGAGCTGGCTTTTAAGTTGGCTTCCCATAGCTTCCCCCCATGATACAGACAGCAGTGCAGGGGAGAGGGCAGGCAGGAGCTGCTACACGTGGGAAGCCAGCTTTCAAGTGGAGCCCCCTCTCCCCACACCCCCCTCCCAACTTTACTGTCTCCCGTGGGGGGGAGAAGTGGCAGGAGCTGGTGCTTGGGGGGAGCCAGCTTAAAAGCTGGCTACTCCCAAGCATTGACTCCTGCCTGCCCCTGCCCCTGCCCCTGCCCCTCCCCTCTCCTCTGCTGCCTCTAGCAGAGGTGGCAGTGTGAGGGGAGGAGAGGGGAAGCTGCCATGGAGCAGCCTTTGTCCATGGTGGGCCCAGGCTGATACAGGGACAGTAGAGTGGGGTGGCAGGGGAGCTCCCCGAGAGTGAGGCCTGGAGCACACTGGCTGCCAGCCCCGCCCCCAGGGACTATCAAATAGTTGTGTAACTGCTGATAATTGATGCGGTTACATGGTGATTCAATTACACAATTATTCAATTACACAGTATCTAACATCACTAATTTTTAATACGATTAGTAAAAAAAAAAAAAATTAGGCTACTACTATCTCAACATTTGAGTTAGGGTGGAGGCTCTGAAAGAATCCAGAATGCCCATGTAGTAGGCTAAGATTTGCTGTTGTGGACTCCTGACAAGTTGTCTGCTCCATCAGTGATGATAATCAGAAGGCTGCATGCATGTGTGCTCAAACGTGTTCCGTGTTGACTTGCATAATTAGTCAACACAGCAGACTCCAAGACAGCCCCCAAAGACCACAAATGAGAGGAGGATTGAAGGCACCTGGCCAGGTTTATTGTTAAGCAAAGTACAGTAATAGTTGTTAATAGACTCTAACTGAATCACTAAGCATATGAGCTGAGTCCATTGTTACAGGGTTCAATCAGTGAGAGGTCCCACTGCCCCCTTGCCTGGACAAAGACTGCTCCTCCCCCCCCCGCACCCCCCCCCCCGACACCACTTTATATACAGGTACAAACAAGATACACATCACTCCTGATGTGTCAGGTTGCCACCCTCTGACGTTGTTAGGTTACCACCCTCTGTTGCTATTTAGATACCACCCTGCACCTCGTGGTTCGATTAGAACCGTAGTCACTAACCAGTTGATCGCGAGGCGTTCTGGGCCCCCCCATTTTCCCCCACCCCCAAGAAGCCCCACTACCTACCTCAAGCAACCATGGAGGTAGTGGCAGCTTCCCCCGGGGTGGACGGAAGTCCTACAGCTGCGCATCGCTTCCAGGGGTTCCGGAAATGCGCTGTTTCCTTGATCCAGCTCCCTGGCGTTCTGGGAACTTACTGGGTAAGTCCCCAGGGGCTTTCCCTTCTCTGCGGGAGGAGGGAGTGCATGTGTGGGCTTCCCTGCTCTGCGGGTGGGGGGTCACGTGCGCTGGCTTCCCTGCTCCGCGGGAGGGGGGAGTCAGGCCCGGCGGAGGCACGTGATGGGGCTTCCTTCCTCCGCGGGGGGGTTGAACCCGGAGGGAGCGCGCAATGGAGGCTTCCCTCCGAGGTTGGTGTAGGGGACTCCCTGACCCCACCCCCAAACCCTGTTCCTGCCCCCCGCTGCAGAACCTTGTCCCCCATCCTCCTGCCCCCTGTTCCCTCTCCCCTGCCCCCAGCCACAGAACTGTCCCTGCCCCCCCCCCGCTGCAGAAACCTGCCCCCCTCCCCCCCGCTGCAGAAACCAGTCCCCACTGGCACCCTGCCCCCTACTGCAGAAACCTGTCGCCCCCCAGCCCTCTGCGCCCCGCTGCAGAAACCTGTCCTCCTGGCACCCTGTTTCCTCTCCCCTGCCCTCAGCCACAGAACTCTGTCCCCACTGGCACCCTCTCCCCTGCTGCAGAAATGTGTCTGCTGCTCTCCCGGCACCCTGTTCCCTCGCCCCAGCTGCAGAACCCTGCCCCCACTGGTACCCTGTTCCCTGCCCCAGTACCCACTAGCACCCCTCCCCAGTACCATGTCTCCTGCTCCCAGCTGACACTTCTGTGGGTCAGTGACCCCTGGCTCAAGACAGGTTCTCTGCCCTTTTCAAATAAAGACAATGCAGAAACTTTTTGTGTTTGACATAGTATTTTATTTAAAAATGAAGTGGGGCCAAGCCCCCATCTGGCCACAGCCACTCCTGAACTCCCTCTTCCCCCAGGCCCTAGATCTGAGCTTATCATACACTGGAACCCCCTGCCCTGAGGCCCTCACATACCCCAACCCAAATTCCTGCACCCTCACATCCACAAGCCTGTGGCTTGCTTAGTACCCCAACACTGCCCAGCCTGGAGCCTCCTCCCTGAGCCAGCATCCCCTTCTCCACCTCCTCCTACATCCAGATTTCCTCCCAGAGCTTGCATCTCTCACCCCTTCCCACATCCAAATCCCTCATTCCCACCCCAGAGCCTATACATGCTGTCTCAACCCAGTGAGGGTACGGCTAGACTGCAGGAGTTTTTCAGGATTCTGGAGATATCCCAGAAAAACTCTTCTGCATCCAGGGATGCGTTTGTTCTTCCACTTTTTTTAGTGGAAGAGCAAACATGCTCTCTTGGTCACCCCTATGTTCCTCTTTCCACAAGGAATAAGGGGGCTTCCAAAAGAAGGGGGTTTTCTGACATTTGGTCCAGTCTAGACAGGCCAAATGTTGGAAAAACCTCTTCCTACAGAAGAATTGGGGGGGGGGGGGAAGCAGCAGTATAAGGATTGGGGATAGCAAGTGATGGAGAGGAGGAGAATAGAAAGGGGTGGGGCAGTAGATCTTGGCTTAGTCTGTCATTTAAAAAGTGATTTTGGGTGTAAAAAGGTTGGAGACCACTGGATTAGAACCTCTCTGTCCATCATGCTGTCATTTTAGATCCTTTCCTGAAGCTACGGGGAGTGTGAGTACCAAGGTCTTTTTTAGTGAGCTGGTGTTCCCATCCTTTTGGAATGTGCTTTCAACCTATGCCCAGTACCAATTAGTGTTTTACACCTGGGCCTATTACCCATTAGTGTTTTACACACTCAGCCCTGTTCAAGCCAAGTTCTGTGAGTAGGGACCTGCCTCTTGCTCCCAGCTTAGCTTTGCTTTATGTTAGTCAAGTTCTGTCCATTGTTAGCTAGACCTCAAACCAGGCCTGTGCTACATGGGCTTTTGTTTCAGGCCCTCATCTTACTACACTAAATAAGGCAGCAATACTTAAGATGCTCAATTTTCTAGATCTATACGCTTCTGAGTTGAATCAGTATTTGAGACAATGGGTTGAAGTGATTGGAGGGCAAGACGTTAATCCACAATGAATGTAACTTGTTTGGGGGGGGGGGGAATAGACACAATTAAAAACTCATTGTCTACCTGGTTTCCCCCAAACTACAGACATTGACAAGTATGTGGTAGAATTTTAATGTAATCATGTTTCATTATGACCTAATTGTGGATGTGTCATGAACTTAAATAAACCATCTTTTGAACTTTTTAAAATAATGTAAACTGTTCACTTTAAAAATAATGGACCCTAGTAACAGGCATATGATAGTTGCCAGAAGCACTTATTTTAAGTTTTATGGGTCAGTGGTGGTTCCAGCCTTGTTTATTCTTAATTCGTTTGACTGAAATTGAAATTTAAAAAATTCTAATTTTATTTTTTAACCCATATCTTCATCTTAAACAGCCATTGCCAAAGTCCAAAAAAACACCCAGCAAAGGCGGCAAAAAAGAACGCAGTAGCACAGGAACTGCACGAAAAGTAAAGCGCACCAAATGTCCTGAGATTTTGTCGGATGAATCTAGTAGTGAGGAGGAGGATGAAAAGAGAGGGAAGGAAGAATCATCTGAAGAAGATAAAGCGAGTGAAGAGGAGGTAAATATAACAATTTCCTTTTCAGCATAAATGCGATTTTTTTTGCTTCATTTTTAACTAACTGGTTACCTTACTGGTTTCACTATAGTTCTGGTGTTTTGGTGGTTGTGTGTGTGTTTTTAAAGGTGGAAAGTAAGCTATAGTTAATTGAAAGGATTGCTTCACATCTGGAGTGCTTGACACAACAGTTCATTAGGTACTATATATCAGGAATCCCTGACTACTTCTAGTGCCAGAAATATGACATGATCCACAAACTCAGACTTTCAGGGTTGAAGAAACAGGAATCTGTGGACCTAGAAATCTATCTAATAAGCAATGTAGCCAAGGGCAAAAATTTAAGTGTAGCTTTTCTTCTGGTGACCTTTTTTTGTGAAACGCCATTGCTTTTTAGCTGGGGATTACTGCTGAGTGAGCTACAGATGAACTAAGCATTGTAGGAGTCATCCAGAATTGATGTTGAGATGTCAGTTCCCAGATTCTTGTGTAGTTCTATAAGTGGTTCTCCCAATAATTATTCGTACAAAACTAAGCAAAGTTAAAGTGTTTTCTTCAAACTTCAGAAGGTGATTTTTTTTTCCCCGCACCAGTCAATTTTCTACTCTTATTTTTCAATAAACTAATTTTTTCATCAAGCACTAGGTAATTTACCTTGTACATTCATAGCTTGAGCCTCCTCTCATTTCTTTCTTCCACCTCTTCTTAGAAAAGATACAAAATGTGGAAGTGGCAATACTGGCATCTTCACATTGACTCTACCCTCCAGTATACATACCAGTGAAGTGATTTCAGGCTTTGTATCCTTTGAGATCTTGACTATTTTATTACTGGCAACTATAGCTGTGGGTTTTGTGATATTCATTAATTACAGGACTGAGAGTGGCATTCCAGATAAGCCACTGAACTGCAGGTAGTGATAAAACTTTAGCTACTACTGACCTAGGGCTGGTTTTGTTCAACATCTTTAATGATCTGGATGAGGGGATGAATTGCACCCTCAGCAAGTTTGCGGATGACACTAAGCTAGGCGGTGAGGTAGATATCTGGGAGGGTAGTGATAGGGTCCAGAATGACCTCAACAAATTGGAGGATTGGGCCAAAAGAAATCTGATGAGGTTCAACAAGATTAAGTGCAGAGACCTGCACTTGGGATGGAAGAATTCCAAGCACTATTACAGGCTTGGGACAAAGTGGCTAAGCAGCAGTTCAGCAGAAAAGGACCTGGGGATTACAGTGGATGAGAAGCTGGATATGAGTCAACAGTGTGCCCTTGTAACCAAGAAGGTGAATGGCCTATTAGGGTGAATTAGGAGGAGCATTTCCAGCAGATAAAAAAAAGTTATTTGGCACTGGTGAGGCCCCATTTGGAGTATTGTGTCCAGTTCTGGGCCCCCTGCTATAGAAGTGATGTGGATGCATTGGAGAGGGTCCAGTGGAGGGCAACCAAAATGATTAGGGGGCTGGAGCACATGACCTACAAGGAGAGGCTGAGGGATTTGGGCTTATTTAGTCTGCAGAAGAGAAGAGCAAGGGGGAATTTGATAGCAGCCTTCAACTTCCTGAAGGGAGGTTCCAATGAGGATAGAGAGAGACTGTTCTCAGTAGTGAAAGATGGCAGAACAAGGAGCAATGGTCTCAAGTTACAGTGGGGGAGGTCTAGGTTAGATATTCGGAAAAACTATGTCACTAGGAAGGTGGTGAAGCACTGGAATGAGTTACCTACGGAGGTGGTGAAATCTCCATCCCTGGAGGTTTTTAAGTCCCAGCTTGATAAAGTAATCCCTGGCTGGGATGATGTAGTTAGGTTTGGTCCTGCTTTGGGTAGGGGGTTGGACTTGACCTCCTGAGGTCTTTTCCAGCCCTAGGATTCTATGACCTGGGCTGGAAAAGACCTCAGGAGGTCAAGTCCAACCCCCTACCCAAAGCAGGACCAAACTTATGGCTTACAAGTGTGGTAGGCCCCATATATGAATGGTCTGAGCTATGGAAGGTAGTAATCATGAAAACTTTTTGTTGGAAAGGCAGACTCATAAAACTTCAAAATGAAAATGTCATAAAATTGCAAATGATACTACATTACCATTCTCCATAAAACAAGATTAGAACCACACTAATTTTTAACTTGCCATTTTTTTAGTGGCGCACTCAGCTGGTGAATTGAAAGAGGGCTAGAGTACTAAAAGCTAATTTTATATTTCATTCATCTCTTCACTGGTACAGTCTTTCTGCTGTGAGGAGAGGAATCTGGCTCTTTGTGGCAGGAGTCTTCTTTGGAAATCCTTTTCCCAAGAGCTCAGCTGCCTATAAAAGATAGGTAAGCCCCACTCACCTCCATTTTTTGCCTTTCTTCAAGAGGTAGGAGTTAAACCCTCTGCTCCTTCAAGCAATCAGGCAAAACCTGAAAACTTTTAGATGGCTAACATTCCTTAGGATAAACTTTAAACATTTCCTTTAGGAGTATTTATAGACACCTTCCCCTCCCCGCCCCCTGAAGTTCTCTAACATTATAGTCCCTCAAAGGAATCTTGGTTAGATCATGGGAAAATTACCCTGCTCTTAAAAGATTCTACCTCTTCTGTCCTATATGGGCAACTCTCCTGTTTGAGGGACTTACAGGAGAAGTTCCAGCAAACCAAGAGCTTGTCCACATTTAATATGTTGCAGCTGCACCCCCTTTAGATATTACTTATGCTGACAGGAGGGTTCTCCTGTTGGTGTAGGTAATCCACCTTCCCAACAGACTGCTTTTCATATTGTTTCCTAATGTAGGCCAGACCCAAGTAAACTCACTTGTTACCCCATATTTCACCAAGATTCAGACCAGTGTTTACCAAACTGTGAATATTTGACCTTCAGGGTGAATATAAGTTAATAGTCTGACCTCTAGCTATCTCTAGATGAATGTCTATAGACTATGTGCGAAGTTACTGAAAATAAATTGAAATGATGAACCTGCTTAGAACAAAAGCTTATTGGCAACTGAACACTAGATGGCTCTTTAGCTCAGTTGTGGCAAATGGTAAAAGGTAGGAAAGAACTGCCAATATATATTTTTTAAAAGCACACAGCAAAAAGCAAACACACAGCCCTTCTGCAACAGCGCCATAAAAACTAGCTAGGTGGCCCTCATTTAATTAGGCCATTCTGCTCTCTGAGCAGAATTGTTGGAGTGCTAGGTATGAAGTAATTGGGAAAGATGTTGATGCTTGCTTGCTTGTGTTGATTTAGCTTACAAAAAGACGGTTCCTTAGAATTATCAGGATTCAGAGAATTTCTAGAAAACTCTCTGGATTCTGAGGAAAGAACATTTCCCAAATGTTATAAGGCAGACATACCGTTTAAACTTCTAACCTTGCTCTTTTAGCCAAACACTTAAACCAAAGCATTTTAGCTGGAAGAGCGATTACTTAAGGATGTGTGTTTATTTCCTGCTGACTCTAGTGTCAAAGTTCTCAGTGCATCTGTCGCCATTGCACCGCCAACATCTCTGAAGCAGTGAGCTGGATTTTAGTCTGGCTGGAGCACCAACAAAATTAACTAAGTTTAATGGGTTGCACAGGTGTAAATGAAAGTAGCTAATGGCAGTGTTCCCTGTCATTTTTTTTAGGTCTCTGTGTAATGTTTTTATTATGTGTACCAATACAGAGGTTACATTACTTCCATATCGGTGCACGTGACAAGTCATCATGCATGTGGACAACGTGTGGCAGGGTGGGGCAAAGGGATTGGACGCAGGAGGCTGAAGGTACAGGCTTCCCTCTCACTGCAGCAGCTTGGGGCCAGGTGAAAGATGCCGCCTCTTCTGCTTCAGTGGGTCAGGCTGGGGGAGGGGAGGGAGGTGTCAGTCCCCTGCAGCTGGGGCAGGTCTGGGCTAGACAGAGTGGGAGTCAGGGAAGGTGCACATCACCCCTGTCCATGGCAGTCCTGATCCCCTTGCAGGGCTTAATAGGCAGCTGTGTATCCACATGACCATGCAGTTTAGAGGGTACCTAGGTTACTGGTAATACAAGTCAAAATCTAGTTTGGGGTTTTTTACATCAAGTTATGTTGCACAACTTA
Organism: Pelochelys cantorii; assembly: GCA_032595735.1. Lineage (NCBI taxonomy): Eukaryota > Metazoa > Chordata > Testudines > Trionychidae > Pelochelys > Pelochelys cantorii. The sequence goes on from CM064327.1 coordinate 107,496,657, forward strand.
CTAATTACAATTTACAGGACTTCAGCATATACTTAACTTTTGATTTGAGAAATTACCAACTTATGTTAGCAATGTCATTTGAGGCTAAACAGTGTTGTTTGTTTCCATGTATGTCTCAGTAAGTTTCAGAGGAAGTTTTTAGGAATGGCAGTTGAACAGACTCTGATCCTATAGACTTAAATACATGTTTAACTCATGTAAATAAAGCTGTCTTGTTTGTGTATCATGTATCTTGTATTCATTCTATTGATTTTGTTGGACATGTTGTAATTTGTCCATTTTTAATGCATTATTACAGAGCCAGTTGTATGCATTCGTTACTAGTAGAAATGAACTACATTAAAATTCACCCGTGTATATTTGGAGGCCATGCAGACTTACTGTGTAATTGTTCTTTGAGAAGTGGTGTTCCTGTCCATTCCATTATCCACTCTTTTCTCCTCTGTCGGAGTATCTGGCGAGAAGGAGTGTGGGGGTCAGCAGAGCTCTCTATTGGGTGCAATTCTGGGGGGGTGCCCAGTCAGACCCTCTGGATGCTGCTATGGGGAAATCTTATGCCCAGCGTGCACATACGCATGCAGATACCTGATAGGAATGGACATGATCATCATCTTGAAGAACAACAGTCATGAGAAGAACAACAACAGTTTTTATTGATGTACCTCTAACTGACTTCACCTGCAGGCTATGATTTACTTCCTTTTACTTTGTCATAGTATGTAAATTATAACTTTGTAAGTGCAACACCTCTGCTTTATTTTTGGCACACTAGAGAAACTATACATACTTTGGCTTCGTTTTAAAGGATAGTCACTAATTTACAGGAAAAATGAGAATCTGCTTTGGAATATTCATTGATGGGACACTTAAGTGTAATGCTACCCTAAAGTTACTAAAAGTGCCATCTTTAATTCCAGTGTCTCAGTATATTTTCTAAGTGCCAGACCTACACATTTAACCAGGATTCTTTCCTTGTGATTAGTCACCGATTAAATATTCTGTATGTCAAATTAGACCCGTAAAATCTTCAATGGGGTTGTGGAAATACGGGGAGTTGAAACTTTGCTGTGAACACGAATAAAGTAGCTATCATGAATTCCAAGGTAGACTGAGTCCTGGATGTGTTAGTAGGATTGGTGGTTAGAAAATGCATCTTGCATCATGGATAAATATAGGTTACAATAAGCATTGAAGCCCCTGCTATTGTAGTCCCTTTCAGAATGGAATTGTACTTCAACCAGGCCTACGAAGACACCTGCCTCCAGGGTGAAAAAATAGTCTCCAAGAGCATCAGACGTAATTATGGATGGAGATACTTAGAAAAATCAGCCATGTGATCTAGACAAAGATTCAGCTGTTTGTTAAAACAGTCAAGAATTTGTCTTGGTTTGAGCACTGGTCTATGCAAAATTAAAATTAATTTTGAAGAATCCAGCTTAACTTCACAGTATCTACACATTTTCTTTACACCTATCAGCTATGATACGGAGCTGTAATTTCCATAGTTCAAATCTGAATGTAATAATAATTAGAAATATGTCACTGCAAACACCCATGTAGCATATTGAGGGGGAGTGAGAGCTGTTATTCTGGAAGTCCGGATTCAATCCATTCTTTCCCCTTAGCAGCCTAAGAAAGCAGCTAAAAAAGAAAAACCTAAGCAAAAGATGCCTTCTAAAAACAAGAAAGCTGTGAAGAGTGCTAATGTCAAGAAAGCAGATAGCAGCACTACAAAGAAGAATCAGAACAGTTCCAAAAAAGGTAAAGGTTTTATTTCTTTTTTTCATTGTGTTGCTTAATATGGAAGGTGAATCTAAGGTTAACTGTGCAGCAAAACATTGCACACTTTTTACTCCTTCTCTGATGCAAAACAAACTTGTGATTTCTGCTAATATAGATTTGAAATATCAGGACAAGAGACCCTCTTGGGGGCGGGGGGGGGGGGGTCTTGGCAAGATCATTAACAGGGCCTGTAGAGTGATTTAATGGAATCATTAAATTATGACCTGATCTTCAGCCATACTTCTGTTTGAGTGAAGCTGAATTGGTTAAGGCAGAAACTAACACTGGATTGTTGATAAAATATCAAGCGTTTAAAACTAAATCAGCAAAATATGATCTGTCAGACTATCAAGGAATAATGTAGGACAGAGTGGCAGCATATGGTGTTCTGTAGGAGATAGCTGTTCAGTCTTCCTTCTGGAGGAAAGAAGTTAGCAGCGAGATGTCAAACACGTGAATTCTAATAAAATAAATCTTCCAGATTTAGAAAGTGAGTCTGAGGATAGTTCAGATGATGAACCTTTAATTAAAAAGTTGAAGAAACCACCTACAGATGAAGATATTAAAGAAACTGTCAAGAAGTTATTGGCCAATGCAAATTTAGAGGAAGTCACAATGAAACAGATTTGCAAAGAGGTATGTGTAAAGATTTTACAGCTTTGTTTAACTTTGATATTCCTCATTGTTTTGTAAGTTATTTGAAACTCTTATTCTATGAAAATATAAATATTTCATACACTATTGCACTCAATGAAATATGTGAATGTCTAAAGCTGTATTACTTCAGGCTTAGATTTTGAACAAGGCTGTAGTGATTCTTGTCAGTGCTTGGCTATAAAATTTGCAAGAAAAAATTCAAGGTGCTAAAGGTTAACAGAGGATGCCTCTTTCCTTCCCTGCCCCATGCACCTACCCTGGCCACTTGTGAATTTAGTTCTTTTGCTTTTTATCAGAATGCCTGAAAAACAACAAAATTAATCAACGTATTTCTTGACTTGCCCAACATTTTCTTGTCAGATGGATCTGAAATGCAAAACTTTTTTCATTTTCTCAGAATTGCAAGCAAGTTGAAAAATCTATTATTTGCCAGTTTAGTGATTTTTCTTTTTTCCACCATTTGACTACTGATGATAGTAAAACAGTACTATTCAGCACTGTCATTGATTTAAAGAGACAAAACTGTATTTACTGTGAACCTGGTCTTTGTTCATTTAGTTTTTCATACTGGTAAGTGCAGCTGACAGTCTAGATCAGTGGTTCTCAACCTGTGGTCTGTGAAAGATAGACTGAAAACTGACTGAACAGATTTCAGCTATATATACACAGACAATAGGAGTCCACATCGCTACTCAAAATTTCTTAAAAGTCCACAAATGAGAGAAGGTTGAAAACCACTGGTCTAAAGGATACAGCGTACCCACTGGAAAACAGCCTGAGTTGCTCGTCACCCACATGTTAATATGAAAACTGTAACCCCTTTTGATTAAAAATAATTGCTGCACACCTTCAAAAACTGAATTTAGGCGAAAGGAAATAAGAGGTTTGACATGTCAAATTACATTGTATAACTTACATTTGGATTACACAACTTCATCTCTTCTGCACTGAAATCATGAAGTTACTTTTATTTTTAGAACATATTAAGACTCCTCACTCACACTAGCTCTCTTGTATTGCTTGGTTTTAGGTATATGAAAATTATCCCAGTTATGACTTGTCTGAAAGGAAAGATTTCATCAAAAAGACAGTTAAAGAGGTAAAAAACTTACCTGAAAAAAAGCTAATGGTATTTTTTTAAACATCTGTCAGCTTGGAATGCTATCTAGTATTTTCAAAAAGCAGGGTTTTTAGTATGGAAGTGACCAAAAACATTTTTCAGGACAACCTTAATTCAGGAGATGGATCTTGACTCTGTGCTCTTCATCCAGAAGCTAGTGCAGTCAGTTATTTTCCATTGGTCAAATTGAACTCCACTCACATGTGAGTTCAATAATTTCTTTAGGAACACAAGCTTCACTGTGGGAAGAGAGTACACTGCAGCTGATTTAGATAGCATACCCCCTCCCCATAGCAGATGGGGAAACCAGAAGGAAACTATAATTCAGGAAGTTAGCCTTGCTTTTTTCTCGAGCTTCTACAGCAATATGCCACCCTTAAGGTAAAGCTTGTGATCTGGTCAATACCTAGTAACTCTTAAGAATAGTTTGATGGGCGTTCATTTTGTTTCTCCCTAAAATAAAAATGAGATGAAGTATTGATCCCCTTATGCTAGTAAGAATGCAGAAAAATTGTAAGAATTTCTCTATTTTATTTCAAACCACCTAATCCAGATTACGGATGAATCTAAATAATGCATGCATCTCAAGTATCATGTACGCCCACTAAAAACACAATGAAATATCCTAACAGTAGATGGCACTTCCATGTACATGAGATGGTTGAGGAGAGCACAATCCTTTAACTAGGATTTTTGAGCCTGTTCTTGAACCACTTTATCTAATGTTAGACTGGTATGGAATTGACTAACAGGATAAACTTTCATTTCAGTTGATTTCATGATCTAATTTGACTGGAGGAAATGAAGACTGCTGACTTGTTGCCCATGGATTTGAAGATCTGATAGACACCAGCAAAAAGAATGTTTGTGGTATAATATGTTTAGTCAGAACTGATTCTGCTGACCTAGTATCAATGTAAATTGCTTTGTGTACTTTTTTAATAATTGCATTTGATGCAGGTTTTAGTTGACCTGAGTGTTTTTTTTGTTGTTGTTTGCATGGCAATAAATGTTCCCTTTTTATAGTTTTGTATATTTTGAATGGCTTTGAAGTAGATTCATTAAGACCATCACAGCTTTTAATGTGCTTTAATACCTTGCATAACTTTTTAAAAAATCAAGTATGATAAAAGTTGTCTAAGTGTTTGCACATATATACACATGCAGAGATTGTCTGGAATATTACAGTATTGGGTTATATAAATATTTTGAATACATTCTGAAAATCAGTCTTAGTAGTGTTCTTTATATTCTGATTTACATGTTATAAATTCAGAATAATCTACATTGTCTTGCATGTGTACACACTGAGCCATGAAAACATGGTACTTAATTGGCAGATATTATTTTTGTACTTTTAAAGACTGTAAAGTTAGTGCAGATTTCTGTTGTGCAAATCAGATTTTTAAATCTAGTTATCATAGGACTTAAGACATGTCAGTGTTCAGCAGTGATGCTCAGATGAAAAATGGGACGCTCCATAAAGTTGAAACTTTACTGTTGTCCAGTCTTGCCTTGTGTAAGGAAGATTCACCTGTAGTTTTATACTTAAGCTCTTCAGTGTTTAATTTTATATAAAAAGCTACAGCTGCAGATGTTCTAAGGGCTTGACCTAGAACATTATTAATAAAGTTCAAAGTGAAGGCTAGTGGGAATAAAACTGACTTGATTGTTATTTTGTTGTTGGACTATGGACAAAATTTTGAGAAGTGGATGCCTAAAGTGATGAACTCCTGGCAGGCTTAACTGAAAAGCACACCCCAGATCTAGGAGCACAAGCAGGATAGTACTTAAGCTAATGATTAAGTACTATTCTGAATAGGAATGCTTTCCTAAATCTGAGCCTAAAAGTGACCCACTGCTTTTGATTAAAAGTAGAACTTTTCATGTTTTTGTGCCCATCCACATACCTTTGTGCTATTATAGAAATAATGTATATAAAGTACTAACAAACAGAGGCCAAACAAAGTGTCACTACGAAAAACAAATCCTGTAATGACTCCAGTATTGATCAAGAGCAAAGCATTTTAAAAATTTTATTAGTCTATTTGCAAAATTAGGAGCTGGATAACTTAAATTTTGAAAATGTTCAGCCAATCAGGGTGTTAATTAATCTTATTTTTATAATTTCCTTGCATGTAATACTTTTTTAAAAGGCTGAATGTTTGTTTTGTACTCAATAAATGTCTTTCAGAAAAACAAAGCAATTTTGATTTTCTTATTTGTATAGTAAAACTACAGACATGTATACCTAGTCATCTGAAGGAAACTATTAAACTCCAAAAAAAAGGTTTCAGGGCTTTAGAGGTGTGATCTGTATCATCGTGCCCTACCATCAGGTTATGACTAGAAAAAATTATCTTTGTGCAATTGCTTTGAACAACCTTACTTACCATGTTTTAACAAAGGTATTCAAACTACTTCAAAATCCTGGTAAAGCAGTAAGTTACTTGTCACTGAACCTTGTTTTGTCCTTAGATTATTTTTATATTATACTATCTATTGTACTTCTAAAGTCTGTTAACACTCATGGCTAAGTCACCACCTTATTTGAATGAGGTGGACAGGACAGAAGTTACTAAATTTCTTAAATGCTTGTCCAGATCCTCACTTAGGAAAATACTAATAAAAGCTGTAGCACAGACCGTTCATAAGTGTTATCACTATGATCTAACAACTCCACTAGTGCTCAACAGGGATGTAATAGGATAACCTGTGAACAGTTACACACAGGCGCCTACCCTGCAGCACAGAGTGGCAGCTGGTGTGTGCTGGAGCCAGCTCCTCTCATGCACAGGCTCCCAGGGGACTGGCTGCTGCCCCCATGCTGCAGGAAATTTTCAGTAGTTCCATAGTTACCTAATTCTCAACTAGTGGTGCGGTTTGTGTAGAGCAGTGTTTCTTAAACTGTGTTCCATGGCACACCAGTATCTTGCAGAGAACATAATTCAAAATGGCTGCCCTTAAAGGGGCAGGCAACCTTTTTTGGTCAACTTTCCCTATGACTCTTTTCCCCCCAACTTTTTTTTTGCGCTCAACAAAAAATCCTTGGTATTCCTCGGTCTTAAAGTTTAAGAAACACTGGTGTAGAGTATTATCCCTTCTTTCTACCAGAGTCATTTCTTGGTGAGGAAATAAGTTGTCAGTTTGAAATGCTTTTTGAGTCTTTGAAAGATGTTTGATTCATTACTGTACAGATTACAATAAGATCAGCAATTGCCATTCAGAGCCAGTTACAGAACAGCAACTATACTAATATCTAGAGGTAGAATCTTAAAGTGCATGGTGTCTTAGTCATGTTGCTCAGTACATGCTTAGCATAAGTTTCAAAAACAATGTACAATATCCAGTGGACACTCCATTTTTATTCTGCTGCCACAAAAAGAGTTGAAGTGTAACAGATCATGCTCTGCCTTCAGACATTTTGGTAATATTTTAAACAAATTTACTTAAAGCCATTCTCCAGTTGTTTATTTACAGGAAATAAACTGTACACAAGTTTAGAAAAGTAGGCATGCTTAAGTGTTGAAATTCTTGGGGACCAATCAGTGCCAGGCCAATTACCGCTGAGGCTCTTACCTTTAAATTGTGAACAAAGTGGAATGCTCCTTTTATGCTTTTTTCACAACAGAAGTGCGGCATAATACAGTTTAAATACCTGATTACCACAGTAATAACTTAGATATTTTACAAACTAACATTTAAAATCTACCATCATGTTCTGCTATTATCCATCATTCTTGCCTTTTTAATAAGGCTTAAGTCAGCAAACCATTTAAGTACGTGCCCACTGTTAGGAATAAATAAATTCCAATGCAAGGTCAACAGGACTTGGGCCCATGCTTAAAGTTCAGCATGTACAGAGATGCTTTGCTAAAAGAGGGATAGACTGCTGAACTGGGGTCTAAGACACTAAAGATTAACCAAAAAGTTAGGATCTTGGCTGTTTCCATGCTCTTATAAGCCTACTGGAACTTTGACCAAGGCCTGTTCTGATGATTCTTTTAACTCTGTTTCTTAGCAAAGTTAACAGAAAAGCAACTGTCTTATCTAGTACAGGGAGAAGGGAAGGAATGCTTCTTTTTGCTTTCACCTACCATGGACACTCTGTTTCCCATTGAAACCACACATCCATTAAAAATTAGTCTACAAAAGATGGAATTATCAAAATAATAATAAGGAAAATCTAAACCTTGATTACCATTTCTTGTATAGCAAAGGATTTCAACCTCTCTATATATAACCTTAAGACAGTTACAATTTTGTATATATGAAATCTTTCAGAAACTGTAAATATTAGCATTCTTTAGAGCAAAAAGTTAGAAATGCTTACACTTTTCAGTCACATCCTCAATTCAATTTTTTTAAAAAGCAGAATATTTCGTTGAAAAAGATCTAATTACATATCTTCAACTTGGTATCTTAAAGATTAAATAAAATTAAACATATCTGAACACCAACATCTACCTTAAAAAACAAATTAGATATTGGAGAGTAAAAAAACTGCTTTTCTTCAGCAGGCTTCTTTTCTAAAGGTAGCCTTTTGGAGTTAAACACTAACTCAAGAAGGCTTGCTTTGTCACTCACTCAGCATTCTAAACAGAGTGCATGCTTGAGACTAAGAAGAAGTGCTCATTTTCCTTCCAGAATCTCTCAGAACTCTGCAGTAACATCACAGGTAGGAAAAAGTTATATATATTTTTTTTAAATTATTTAAGTTTCCATTTACCCTGTTCTGTAGGATGTTAAGGCAGGTATTTGTGCTGGGTGTTACTTGCTGTTTTTCCCTGAGGGAAAAACTTTAGGAATCTGCTTATCCCTTCCTGAATTATTCCCAAGTCATTTTTAATAATACCTTCAAATAAAAAAAAGTGCAAGCCACCTTATTTCAACCCTTCATAAAAAGCACGGATATTTTACCTCATTCATTTTCACTTATTTTAAATGCAAAGGCTAAATGAGCCACTAATAACTTACTCCTTTATCCCTAGTTAAGCTCTCAATTATACATGTGATTCACCTATTCAGCTCAAATGAATTTGAAAGTTTACTTTTCAAAGGAAAAGCATCTAAACCCATAATATTTTTACTACTTACATGATGAGAAAGCCTAAACTTATTCTTACCATAATGATCATTCCTCTATGTACAACTTTGAATATGCAGCACAGAGACCATTCGAGACATTTTTCCTGTAACGTAAAAGCTTTTAGCTTTGATTGCACTATAAACTGTTCCAGCAGTTTTATTTTAAAGGACACCAGTTGAGATGCAAAAGCCTGACTAGTGGTAGTAAGTACACTAGAAAGTATCAGAAGTTACTGGGGAATAGGGTGGGGAGATTTTGTTCTCTCTTACAGCCATCTTTATTGTCATTCCATGGTTTGGATTGTTTATTCATCAAGTGCTACGCTGAACATGATCAACCTGAGAACAAAATGAATTTAGGAGCCCCACCATTAAATAATCCTCCATGCTTTAATACCATATAGCAATTAATTGCTCTTGTTCTGAACTTGAATGCAGGTGATTTACTACCAGAATGTGAGTTGGACCATATAGAAAAAGGTCTCTCAGAGCAGGCTTTGTTAGACCTCGTGTGCCACAGTAGCAAGACCAATGTCAGTACTAACACATTACTAATATTTTTGTTGGGAAAAGGACATTAGGAAAAAAGTGAATATTCTATCTTCAGATACCATGTCAGGAAGTTATAGCAAAGTGGAATTTGAAGAAATTCTTACCCACAAAAAATAATTTAAAAATATATCTAGACACACAAATGTCAATATTCAAAATGCTGCTATTTTGCTTGCTTCTCGAACACCACTCAAGTAGGCTCCTGTAACGGTCTGTGGGAAGTGCCTGTTTGTGGCCTGTAACAAAATGAAAATTACATAGTTTCTGAAACAGCTATATTAGAACACAAATAAAATTCTGCTCCAGAAATAAAGTTCTGGGTAGTGTGAGCGTTGGGTATGTTTTTATACAGATATTTCCTCAGGCAGGTATGAATTTTCAAACTATTCAGTGCTCTCAAATTTTAAACAAAAAGCTTTTTTCTTTTAATAGACGTGTTGAATTTAGCAAAAAAACCTTTAAAGTTATCACATCTATTAAAGCTAAGAAATTTTACTCTTGGCACAGAGGTTATTTTTGCTAATTTGAACATCAGAGATTGTTCATACTTTCATATCAATACACAATAGTATCAGTGGCATGTGTTACAGCTGCATTAATGAGCAATGATGAAATGAGTTAATTGTCCATCTAACTGAAATGGGCAATTACATACAATTCTGTCTCAATTTACAATATGCACATGCATTATGTCTGATTTACTAGGGGGCTGCACCCCCTACTTGCTATGCTCACCAATTCCCCTCTCTTGGGGGGGTAGGCAGCCCCAGGCCTGGTCTCTCTCTCACCGCCCCTGGCTGCCAGAGAGGACTGGAGCAGCATCAGCCCCTGTCTCTCACCCCCTCTCAGGCTGCTGGGGAGGACCAAGGCCACAGCAGCTACAGCTCTCCTCCCAGCCGCTGGAGAGAGGAGGGCCAGAGCCACAATGTGGCAGCCCCAGCTCTCCACATGGTCCCTAAGGAGGGCCAGGCTGGGAGTGAGGGGGGCTTGGCTCCTATGGATGCAGAGTGACATATCACTCTGTTGTCCCACAGGAACAATTTTTTAATATATATAGAGTGAGAAAAAAAATCAGCTACTGATCATACATATCCAAATACAATTGTGTAAAACCAGGAACATAACTTACAAAGGGCATGCTCGAATAGTCACTTTTTAAGAACTACAATTCACCCTCATTAACCACCTGTGAAATACCTCTATACTAGGGATGTTATATTTAGTTTAATCAACTAATTGACTAATCAATGGATTTTCCATTGATTAGTTGATAAGCAGGGAGCCAAGCAGGGTTGACTCCCAGTCCTGGGAGTTAAGACATTTAAAAGACAGAGCCACAGCAGGGTTAAGAGCCAGCAGGCTCTTAAGACATTTAAAAAGCTCAAGTACAACAGGGGGGACCCAGCATGAGCCAGTCCCCCCCCCTGCGCACCAGTCTTAACTGTAAAAAGGCTGGAGTACAGTGGGGGACCTGGCACAAGCCAGGAATCACCTGACCTAACTCACACCGAGTCCCCCCCGCTGCACTTCTGATTTTTGAATGTATTAAGAGCCCATAGGCTCTGAATACCTTTCAATGGCTAAAGTGCAGCAGGGGGGACTGGCACAAGCCAGGACTCAGCTGATTCCCAGCTCGTGCCCGATCTCTGCTACTCCCCTGCCTCTCTCGCCTCCAATGGTCCTGGGGGCAACCGGCTTTTAAGGGACTAGTCGCTTACATCCCTACTCCACAGATCTCATTTTTGGGTTATTGTTCTTCTGTATTCCACAGGGCAAAATGATAGTTACTGTATATCTCTAATGGAAAACATACCCAGAAGCAGGTCCAGATTAACTCTTCTGGGGGCCTACAGCTAATAGCTTTTGTGGGGCACTCGAGACTCCAGCATGGGCAGGGGAGTCTGGGCAGGACGTAGGGTGCAGAAGCAGGCTGCAGGGGATTGGGGGCAACTACCTGGCACACATCCCAGAGAGCAACAGGTAGCTTTGCATGGTCAATGGTAACAGCAGGCTCGCTAGCAACAACAGATGCAGCTGGGGGGGGGGGGGGGGAGAAAGGAAGGGGAATGGCAGCATGCAGAGCCACTTCCATTTCCTCCCACCCTGCCAGGCAGAGCCACAGCACTTGGGCTTTAGTGGCTTCATCCCAGGGCCCCAGGGTAAGGGGGTGCCAGGCTGATGCTCCTTTTGTAACCCAGCCTTGCCCACAGGCTCTGAAGTCAGTTATATAAATGTTATCCACACCAGTATAACAGTCTTCATCTTGCTTTAGGAATAAATTTGGGGGCCAGATTTTCAAACTAGCAGCTCTGGTTCACATGGGTAGGCAGATTAAAGCTAGACACATTTCTGCAGAGAGAAGTTCTAATCACAAGGAGGTCAAGAGTGTTAATGGATTTTGTGGTTTCATCCTGGTTTGCATTTATCCACTCCACAAAGCCACCCTTCAATTTGGTACAACTGACCGTGCCAGGTCAGAACAAGGCAAAATGTGCTGTAGCTTGAATCAAGGTGCATTGGAAAAGGGGCCATTTACAAGATGCCTGTCCACTCTGTTTTTCTTCAACCAGACTATTAATCTTTTTACAACAAACAAACTAAATTCTTGAGCCAATTTTAGAATGACAGTAAATAAGCTATTTACCTCGCCAGCAAAGAAAATTGTTCCTTGTATGTCTTCAGCTATAACATCATAAGCCTCACCACTACCACTTGTCTTTACAAAACTATATGCCATCTGGATCCAAGGGTCTTTGCTCCATCGTGTAACAAAGTACTTTACCGGGTCTGGAACTTCCTGAATGATGCAAGATAATGAAGAGACCACATTTTTAATAATTTTCCTCTTAACACATCTTCCTCTAGTTTTCTGTACAACATTAAATGTTTCCTGTTTAGTGTACACAATAACCTCATATTTTTACACTTGCAGAAGATTTGCACATTTGCCTAGATTCCTGGTAATTTTTTCCTAGTGTGAAACATATTACTCCCCAACAGAGTTTATAGGAACATCCACTGAAGAATTATATGTTAAAATGTTTGACCTAATGTTTGAAATATTTAGATTATACTTGCACAACTTTGAATTTAGCAAACTGGAGAGCCTACATAATATGAGGACTGCATATGGATAAAGAAACAAACTCTTCTTTCCCCAGACTATTGAACAGGTACAAGAAGCATCATTTTACCAGTGATAACCTCTGAGTCAATATTATTATGCATAAGAATTTCTGCAACCAAGAAACTAAGGGCAGGTCTACACAATGGAGCAATGTCGAACTAAGGTACATACCTCCAGCTACGTGAATAGAGTAGCTGGAGTCACTGTACCTTAGACTGAGTTGCTGCATGGGTGGCGACATGAGAAACTCTCTCATTGACTCCCCTGTGTCGTTACCAGATCCACTAAGTCAACCCCCAGGGATCGATTGATGCAGTCCCAGGAAGTGTAGACCTGCCCTCAAGATCAACTTCGTGAAATGCTGAGATTTCTACAATAATGGAGTAAATATACATCTTAGAAAAGACTTATAGAGCATCTTGTCTTTATAAACTATAGTAATTGGTCCACCCTCGAAGTCTTATAGATAAGATTTTTGCAGAAGGCTCTTCTAGTTATGTAAGATGGAGAATAAATTATCAGACTGGCATGCAGACCAAATATCAATTTGCCACCTGTAAATTCCTGAGTTATCAGAATAGCAAGTAGGTGAACTTTTAATGTGAATACAGTTTGTTATAAGTTAGGGATGTTAAGAAGTGGGTATGAATAATTGTGTAGTCGATACAATTTTTTATTGACTACACAATTAGGTGATGATAAGGGCGAGCACTCAGAACCCGCTTGCGCTGAGTCTGGGAGCTACCTCCGTTGCAGCTCTGCAGTTTAAACGTAGTAAGAGCTGGGATGCCTGCCTGCCCAGCTCTTACTACATTTAAACTGCAGAGCTGCAGCAGCTCTCGGACATGGTGTGAGCTGGGACTGGAAGAAAGAGAGTAAGTTAGTTTTCACATTAAAAAAAAACAGCAGCTCTTGTTTAGCCTATACAACTTTCTGCATGGAAGGAGAACTAGCGGGATGATGACATCACAAAGATGAAGGAAATGACACTGGATGAACTGATGTGACTTTTATTCAGACCGGTTAAACTTTGTTTGGTTTTTTTAGTACCTCTAACCAAAACACACGGAGAAAAAATTGTAAACCAAATGAAAGTTAACAGCCCTATTTCTTAAATGCAGGCTCAACATACCTCCAAATTCTCATTTCTGTGATCACAGATAACCAAGCAGACATTCCTTTTTCTGACAAAAGACAGGCAGAAAAACTCATACTTCAAACAAATCAACACCCCACCCCCACAAAGAAACAATGTTTTAGGCATTTTTTATATTCTTTATCATAGAGAAATAATAAATAGGCACACATTTTTTGTTTCTTTGCAAGTCCACCTTTAAATCTGTGGCAAATTGATTTTTCTCTCTCTTACCTGTTCCTTAAACAGCTCTCGAAGTACAGTCATGCACAGTTGTAGTACTTGTTTGTCATCTAAATTCTTAATGGTTGTCACAGCATCTCCGGTAACTACTGACATTAGTACACTGTATTTACCCTAGAATCAACACATTAACATTTGATATTTCAGAAATACTAAGAATGTTCAGAAAGTCACCTAAATTACTATTGTTCCAATAGACAGTAGGGAAAATTAATTTTTTTTTTTAAATCAAGTCAGTTATGACCCCTAAAAAATTCATCCTCTGCAGTTTTCACACTCAGATATGAAAACAAGTCAGTCAGTCAGAGGACAATTCAGAAATGTATTAAGTAGAGTTAGTTCCTTTTATAAAACTGTGCAAACTTAACTGGAACCCACATATTTGTCAGGCTGATAAAATGCTTCCTTTTATGCAGACAAGTCACATTTTTAATGCCAGATCTGATCTGTTTAATGCTGAAGCTCCACTGCTAACTTCCAGAGATGGAAACAAAAAAAGGCCCCACTAAGATCCTAGTCATTATGGGCCTGCGACACACTGAAGTCAATGAAAGTTTTTATTATTGATTTCACTAGGTTTTGGCTCAAGCATTAAGTATTCTGTTCTAAAGATCATCTCGATCACAGTATCCCATTCCTCCCTCTCCTCTTTATAGGATAATTAATCTACCATTATTACCAAGCAAGAAAACAATCTGCTATCTAAGAATCATACTAGAGGCTCCCATTTATCCTCAAGAGACCCTGCCATCATCACCATAGTAAATCTTTCTGCAGGAGTAACTTCCCAAATACGGGCAGATGCCTTCTCTAAAGGTCAGCTAGGAACAGATGAAGATACTAGTTATAGGACACTGTCTTCCTGTAGGGTCTATTTCTTGGAAAAGTCAGTAAATTACAGAAAGCCTTTTATTAATTCACAAATAATAATAATAGATAAAAAGGCAAGGCACACTGAAATTAGGGACGGTGAGCATGCTGTTAATCCGTAGGCTGAAGTTGGTATCAAAGTCCTAACTTTGGAATTAACTTTACAGCCTCATTATTGCTATGGAGGAAGCCAAGTTGACTGCAGTGCCAGTCTATCTATAGATCTAATCTATGAGCCTGATCTTCTAACCCCTTATTGGGTTAAGAATGATTACCAAAGATGCAAGGACAACAGAGAATCATAACTTATATTTCTAAGATGAAAACTGAATCCCTCATTCTTGATGCACCATTCATTAAAGCAATCTACATTCAAATTCCATAGACTTGGTTGTGGAATGGCACTTCAGTCAGCCTATGTCATTCCAGTGTCTTTATGAGACCCCAGAAGCCAAAATCTTTGCGACCTAAAAGAAGAACCAGTCTTGAAAAATGTCTCCTGCTTACTACAAAGCAATAAGAACATAGGAATGGCCATGCTGAGTCAGACCAAAGCTCCATTTAGCCCAGTATCTTGTCTTCCAACAGTGGTCAATGCCAGATGCCCCAGAGGGAGGAAACACACCAGAGAATCATCAAGCACTCCCTCTCCCATCACCTATTCCCAGTCTCTGACAGAGACTACCAACACCATTCCTACCCATGCTGGCTAACAGCCACTGATGGACCTAACTTCCATGAATTTATCTAGTTCTTTCTTGAACCCTGTTAACGTTCTGGTCTTCACAACCTCCTCTGGCAAGGAGTTACACAGGCCGACAGAGCACTGTGTGAAGAAAAACTTCCTTTTGTTTTTTTTAAACCTGCTACCTATTAATTTCAGTTGGTGACCCTCCATTTCTTATGTTATGGGAACAAGTAAATAACTTTTCCTTATTCGCTTTCTCCATACCTCTCATAATTTTATCATATCCTCCCTTAATGTCCTCTTTTCTAAGCTGAAAAGCCCCAGTCTTTTTAATCTATCTTCATAGGGGATCTGTTCCAAACCCCTAATCATCTTTGTTTCTCTTTTCTGAACCTTTTCCAATGCCACTATATCTTTTTTGAGAAGAGGTGACCACATTTGTACACAATATTCAAGATGTGGGCATACCATGGGTTTATATAGAGGCAATAAGATAATTCTCTCATTCTCTATCCCTTTTTAATGATTCCTAACATTGTTTGCTTTTTTGACTGCCACTTCCCACTGAGTGGATGTTTTCAGAGAAGTATATATGATGACTCCAAGATCTCTCTCTTGAGTAAGTATAGCTAAATTAGTCCCCATCATACTGTATATATTTTTGGGATTATTTTTTCCAATGTGCATTACTCTACATTTATCAACATTAACTTGCATTTGCCATTTTGTTGCCCAATCAGTTTTGTGAGATCTTTTTGAAGCTCTTCCCACAGTCTGCTTCATTCTTAACTATCTTGAGCAGTTTAGTATCATCTGCAAATTTTGCCACCTCACTGCTTACCCCTTTCTCCAGATCAATTTATAAATAGGTTGAATAGGATTGGTCCCAGTACGGACCCTTTAAAAAGAGAGTGTTGTCAATTCATAATCTGTTCTTTTCCTATAGAAATACAAGCAAACAGCAAAGAAAGCCTGCATTATTCAAAAATTCTTGCACTTGAGTTTCAAACTGAAATTTGTTGACTCATTTGAAAATACTGACATTCCACCATATACAGCATATGGTACCTGTGGATCCATATCATAAAACACACTGAAGAGCCCACGTTTGCTGGAACAAGGTGGAACGTGACCAAAAAAATCAGCTCCCTGAATTTTGCTGTCCCAAAATCTGTAAGGAAACTGCAAGGCAACCTAGAGAGAGAGCAGATTCAGCTGGTGAGAATTTCATATTACAAAATTAGCAACCTGCCTTATAAAAATTTCTCTCTCTCCCCTTCAACTTCAGGTACCCAAATATGCTAGAAGTTCTCAGCAGTGTTCCCTGCAAACTGCACTTCGGCAGCTGCCAGGAGAGATTCAAATGCTGCCCAGCAAAGCACCCATAGCCACTAGCATGTGTTTCTACACATGCCTCAATGCACATCATAAAATTTATTCCACAAGTGGATGGAACACAAATATGGAACATTGGTTCTCAGTGTAAGATATTTGGGGGCTTTTTTGTTTGTTTTTCAAGAAGTGGTATAAAACTTCTTGTTGTCTCTTGGATTTAAAAAAGGCACAATCCAAGTAATGTTGGCAATCAATTTGGCTACAGAAAACCTTGGGCAAAATTTGTTGCTGCACCTCTTAGGAGGCACTACACAGAACTCAGAGCCCAGAGGAAGGGTTCCCCTGAAGGGTGCAGCAATGGCTGGAATTTCTGCAGTGCTGTGGACCTGCCACTCTCACATCCTGCCAAACCCCACCCCCAGCACACACAAGATTTGTGAATGTGAGGGGAACCTCAGAGATAGTAGCGACTCACGCACTAGTGGAGGAGGGGAGAATCCTTTCCAGGGAAAATACAGGGTTTTCATCGGCGTGCTTTTATGCCACTGTGGCCCTTTTTCCTAACAAAGGAACTAGAGAGGGTGGATTTCACCCCTCATGTCTATCGGATTTAATACTCTATCATACACGTTGTTCAAATATAGGCACAAAGATTAAAGACCAGCAGTGATTTTCTACAAAACAATTTGGTTTTAAAAAAAAAAAAAAAAGTTAAATTAGGACAGAAAAAGAACAGGAAAGAAAAATGAATATGCAGGGTCCAGATACCATTTTGCTCTTCTATGTTTTTTTTATTTATTTAAATGTATGTTATGCAGGTTAAAAAAAAATTCAGACAGACAATTTTGCAATCTACATACCCAAGCATATCACTGCAGTTCTATGCTTATAGCATGAAAGTGAAAGTGAATTATGCTAGAGGATACAAGTCAGAAGCATGAAAAACAGGGTACATTAGCATCTCTACTAAAAAGCTCAAAGCACTTGATGTTCATTTTCTTTCACATAACTAACAAGTAATTTTGATTATGTACCTTCTCAATGACTCCTGCTCCCAAACTGTTAATGGCTTTTATTTTTCTCTCTGACAGTGGTGGATTAAACTGAACGGCATTTTTCTGAAGAAGGGCCAGCGGCACAGTAACCAAAACCTATGGAAAAATAAACAATCCCCATCACAATAACAGAAGAAGCTTAACAAAGCAATTAAGACTAGTCACATCTGGTAAGTAACCATTGTTCTTATAACAGAAGACAGACAAGGCACAATTCTCTCAGGCCAGCTTGGGGTTACTGTCTCCTGTCACTGCACATTAATGGCAGCCATGTGCACATATTCAGCAAAGAACAGACTCCACAGTCAGTGGTTCTCAAGATGTGGTCTGTAGAATGACTTACATCACAGCAAAATGCTCCCTGATAGTTACAATTCTAGAGTTTCCCAGTGACCTATTTTTTTTACTTGTCTGCATGCTATGCACAACAGATTCATGTCTTATTCTGCTGCTGGGGCTTCTCGTTGACTCAGCCTTGATCATGGGCACCCGGTGGCTTAGGCTGAGGAAGGCTCTGCCTTCCCAAATTGCCAGCCTGGTCTCGCCCTCACTCCGCCCCCAGAATGCCTGCTGGGAGTGGAGTGTTGCTACCCCCCCCCAGTGCCCGCCCTCCCATACTCTGGGGCAGGGAGGGTTGGGTGAGCTTGGGCCACACAACCACCTCCTTTCCCGCTGCTCTGGGGCTGCAGAGGCTGGAGCCACATGGCCTCCTCCCGCTCTGCTGCTCCTGGGGCCAGGGAGGCTTGCTGCTCCGGGGATGAGGAGGCATGCACTCTTCTCCTCCCTGTGGTGCTGGTGGGGGCCTCACTGAGGGGGTGGGGCTCTAGGTGGGGCTAGGGGAGTCAGGCCCCCCAGACCCAGCTACAGTGACTGCCCACGGCCTTGATTAATGCTGCACACACCTTCAAAATTAGAGAAGCAAGTCTGGCCAGATTAGAACAGTTGGAATGATAAGAAATGAGGGGAGATTTAGTAGTAAAAAGAATGATGTGTACTCCCAGAGAAAGGGAGTAAATAGAGAGAGAGAGCGCCTCTGTCTGTCTGTGTGTGTAATATTAACATACAAAATGGGGGGGAGGGGGGAGTGAGGAATGTAACACAACAGCTGTTCTTGTCACTAAAGCAAACTGATTTTCATCTTGTCTCTTTTATGTTGCCCTAATGACTTTAGAGCATTGGATTGACAGATTTTTTTTAACCTCTACAGAATTTTATATAAATATAGATAAACTTGAAGCATACTGATTACCTTTTGTGCTGTCCACATAGTTCCATCTGCTGTAGTGACTTGGACTTCTTCCCCAGAATAGTCTATAGTGTGTACCTGTTTTACAAAGTGAAAATAACGGCACACCAAATTTTCTGAAACAATACGTTCCCATTTAGATGAGGATAGGAAATTATTACAAGTCTATAAACTTTATTCCTAATACAGGTTGGCTCCCATATTTGATGCAGAAGGGCACGTTACGTCAGAAAAACTAGCCACTGTGGAAGAAGGAAACCTGAAACAAAAGTTCACTGTTCACATGAAGCAACTCAGTTATCTCAAACCCAGATTAGCCTGTGGACTATGAAAACATGCTTGTATGCTTCAAAGCAATACCCTCTCATTCATCTAAAAGGGTGTCACAGGGAGGAGGGGGGAAATTGTTCTCCATGGCCTCTGAATATAGGTCAAGAAGCAATGGGCTTAAACTGCAGCAAGGGAGGTTTAGGTTGGACATTAGGAAAAACTTCCTAGCTATCAGAGTGGTTAAACACTGGAATAAATTGCCTAGGGAGCCTGTAGAATCTCCATCACTGGAGATATTCAAGAACAGGTTAGATAAACATCTATCAGGGATGATCTAGACAGCGCTTGGTCCAGCTGTGAGGGCAGGGGACTACACTTGATCTCTCAAGGTTTCTCCCACTTCTAGTATTCCTGGCGGGACAACCTTGACAGAACAACAGGGAATGAGAAGAACTCTGAACATATGTATAGCAGGATGTGAGGTACCACCCTTTCATATCCAATTCGGTCTTCTGCTTAGCCACTGGCTGGGCAAGAGGGAACGGGACCAGCTGACTGGTTACCAGGTGCTCTTCTTCCCTCATTTAAGTTAGTCTAGGCATTTCAGAATCCTCTTTCTCTCTATTTAGCAGCCTTCCCCTCCTGCCCTCTCCTTGGATGTGATACTATGAGTCTGACGGATTCCCTGACACCATCATTGTACAACTCACCGGAAGCTTAAGACGAATGTCAATCCCTTCAGCCAGTTTTTCTATTATGGTAGAATAGCCTGGTATTAAAAGGGTATGATCTCCAGCAAACTGGGCAAAAAATTCATTGTGGTCCCATGAGCGTGCAGATACCTGTGGACAGAACATAAGAGGTTGTCTCTAATAGTTGGGAGACAACATGTAAACTTTATAAAAGCCACGTGTGTAGAGGAAGTCAAACTGGATCCTTCTGTGCCAGGGGATCAGATGCCACCTGATGCATGGCAAACAACAAAGACAAGCAAATCTTCTCTCTAAATAAGGCTATGCGATGCAAATTGTCTAATTAAGCAAAATGGCACAATCTGGCTAAGTTACTAGGAGATACTCTACCGAGAGCATCATTTGGCAAAGTGCAAGAAAAGCATTGTGAAAAGACTGGTGTGTAAAGGCATAAAACATTCCAGATATCAGTAAAAAAGGGTTTCTTGCTCAAACAAGGATATACAGATATCTAATCTCTCAAATGATAAAAGTGTTATTATGCAAATAAGTCTTTAAGCTTTAGCATCAGATCCCACCCATCTACCAGGGAATGTTCTAGTTTTCTTAGGAAAGACTGGAAGTGTTCAAAATGTTGCTACGTTTGTGGTTTTGCATAGCTGACCTGCCTCCAGCATGAAAGACTAAATAGATTGTGAGTGTGCAATCCTAACAGCCACTCGGATCAAATAAGAAAGATGCCTAAAATGGAGAACTTTG
Organism: Pelochelys cantorii; assembly: GCA_032595735.1. Lineage (NCBI taxonomy): Eukaryota > Metazoa > Chordata > Testudines > Trionychidae > Pelochelys > Pelochelys cantorii. The sequence continues at coordinate 107,517,276 of CM064327.1, forward strand.
TCCAAAGAGAGATAATGAATAAATCTCTGGGGTCTGCTTCTAAAGCCAGCAGACTGGGGACACTACAAAGTGAACAAGCATGCCAGCCCGCTCCCAGGGATCCGGCTGCTGCCCCACTCTTCTGCCTTTATATCAGTATTCAAGTTCTACAACAGTCTCAGAGGCAGCAGCATGGGGTGGTAGACAGCTCCCCGGAAGCTGTTACATGCCAGGAGCCAGCTGCTGCCCCACACTGTGAGCTCTGACACAGAGCCTGTACTGTGGGGTGGGCTGCTGGCTTCCCAAAAGGGGAGCTGGGAGCCAGTGTGTAACTGTTACAGTAACCAATAAACTCATGCTTTATTAGTTAACCGTTTAAACATTTATACAATTATATTCCTAGTTTCCATTAGATCAGGGCAGTTAACTTCACATTTTGCAGCGAGCGCTTGGGTGTAATGTGCAAACTGGAGGCGAATTTCCTTAAGGTTAGGGTTATTATCTCAATCACCAAGAAGTCACCCAGGAGGTCTAGGGTGGAGTGGGGAACTGCCCCCATTTCCTAGGTTTCAGGGTAGTACTTTAGACATTAGATTAGCCTTCCTCTCTCTTTCTAAATCACATCACATATTGATGAACCATGCACTCACCTGATTGAGGTCACTGCCACAGGCATACTCCAAGTTACTGAGATGGAATTGCAGCACCTTTTCTTCCAGGTCACTGAACTGGATACCTGACTCCTGAATAAAAGCTTTATAGATCTCCTGTATCTTCTCTGTACAGGAACAGATTTAAAATAAAAATGTAGAAATTGTTGAGTGTGGTTCATTATTCTCTGAATCTCACTAGTTTACAAGTTAGCAATCAATACTAGGGATGCTCAAATACCATTAATTTTTTTGTGAATGTGTAACCACTGAAAAACTTCAGCTGTAACACATTTACACGCAGGGCCGCCAGCTCTCTGCGAGCATTGGCTCCTGCCACATACACGAGCTTAAAAGCTGCCTCCCCACACACACCAGCTCCTGCCTCTCCCGAATGCCTCTGATAGAGGCAGCAGGGGATGGGGGCTGTATGTAATCGTGAGGGTTAACTGATGAGCCCAGGCTTATTCATTAACCATTGCACCCAGGTACACTAACTTCCCTACTTAATACTCATTCACATTTATTTCTGATGTAGTGAAAAAGCTGCTACAGAATACATGCATAAATAAGATCTGTCACGTGATCAGATGAAACCTTGATTTGATTTAGAATTAAAATAATTTGATTTCAGACACTGATACGGCACTGTACGTTTCCCAAGAAAGAAGTAACCTCAAAAAGGGAGTAGATATTACAGTAAAAGTTGGGTAAAAATTTGGTTAAAAAGGAGTCATGGGATAGCTAACTAACAGCAGAGAAATTCATTGATTGGCTACCATCAGTAGACCGCACTGCAGTTGTGTGGTTTAAATGACACACGTTCCCCAAGACTAATTCATTAAAGAAACAAAAACTCACACAAAAAGCCACAACAATTCACGAATGCCACCTTCTATAGACTCTTGTGTAATTTTCCCAAAAATTGGGGTCCTATTCTAAGCTCTCTAAAGACTAATAGAGTCTCTTCATCAGTCACAGAAAAAAGGAGCAGAACTACAGTCTGAAAATGTAATTTTAAAACTATAAAATTATAAGTGACCTGACTTTCCTTATCCAACCAAACCTCCTTCAGCTATTTCAGGCATGTCTGCTTGCCAGTGCCAGCTCTCTTGGGCTCATGCTAAGTGACTGTTTAACTGGAGTGTAGACATTCAGTACGCTAGAACTCCATGGTGAAAGAAGGGCCCTGAGGTTGGCTGAATGTCTACACCACTATTAAAAAGCCCCTTATCCTGAGTACCATGAGCCCAGATCAGCTGGCACAGACCTGCCAAGGATGTGTAATTGCAGTGTAGACATATTTTTAGATTCAAATTAGTAGCAAAGCCAATGTCTGGTAGTTAAAAATGGCCATGAAAACAACTGATCCAATCTTCTATGTTACTATCAATGTAGGAAAAAATTACCCTTCAAATGAGATATGATCTTCAAATCTAGGGGTTAAATCTTGGCCCCACTGAATTCAGTGGTGAAACTTCAATGAACTTCTAGGCTCCACTGAAGTAAAAGGCCAACCATTCATACAAATATTCAGAATCTCCAAACTGTATATGAAACAAAAGGCAAATGGCCAGAGAAGTCCTCTTATTTTGATCGTTATGAATACTGTCAACATCTCTGGTGTCCAGGACAATTGCTCTCTTACCTCCAAGAGGGACATCTTGATGTTGGGTCTTATCTTTTCTCCATTCTGAGACAACATCCAAGATGGCATTGAAATGAAAGTCCATGCGCTTATCTATAGTGGGGTCAGTTATCCTTCCACCTTCTTGGATCAAATCACATCTCTCTCCTAGTTTGTGCATTTTAATGCCAAGCTTCAAAAGAAAGTTAAAAAATGAATAAAAAGTAAAATTTCTTAGAAGAAAACTTCACTGTCTAAATTGCTCAAGTACATTTTTTAAAAAGGGTAAATCATTAGGAATAAAGCATTGTGGGGAACATGGAATTTTCACACACTTTAAACAGGTCTAATTAGACCTGAGTCTTAACTAAGGATGTTAAGTAGAGATTAATTTGCTAGTTGAGTAGTCAATGGAATTTCCATTGACTACTCAACTAGTCAATAAGCACTTCCGTGTTCCTCCTTTAAAATGTACCAGAGCCCCAGTGGGGGCTCTTGTGCATTTCAAAGCTGGCACGCCACATGGAACCCGGGGCTAGCAGAGAGTCCCCCGCTGACTCCAAGATCCATGCAGGCGCTTCCGCTTTGAAATGCCCAAGAGCCCCTGCTGGGGACTTTTGTACATTTCAAAGCTGGCATGCCGCGTGGAGCCCCCGGGGTCAGTTGGGGAGTCCCCAGCTGATCCTGGGCTCCACCTGGCGTTTCAATGTGGCAGCACCAGGTGGAACCCGGGGTCAGCTGGGGAGTCTGGCTGTCTGCGGTATTCAAAGTGGCAGTGCCGCATGGAGCAGCTGACCCCAGGTTCCATGCGGTGCTGCTGCTTTTAAGTACCTCCCTTTTATTCCCCCCCCTTGCTACCTCTATCTGATAGAGGCAGCAAGCAGAGGGAGCAGCTGGTCAACTATGCTGTTGACTAGTCCTTCACATCCCTAGTCTCAACCTCTTAAAATATTTAGTTCCGAGTAAAACCTGAAACTCTGAAGTTAAATCAGGCCCATGACTTTTAGTCAACAACACATCAAAGGCAGTACAAAAATCCTAGCATTGGGAAATAGACTAGAAAACTTGCTCTTTTCATTGCTTTTGTAGGACAGAGTGCATGGCACATAGCAGGAGTGCCTTCTGTTCTTCCACACATACCCCACACTCTCTGTATTCTACCCTTCCATCTCACTCTATTTCAGAGATTCACTGCAACCCCCCAAACCCTCTTCTCTCGTATCAGGGACTCTGTGCGTCATCCATGCTGCTGAGCTTAGCAACCAGACGCTCGGAGCTCTGTGTGTCCCGTTTTCACCAGTATCAATATGGTTCTGCCTACAGAGGACTAGAACAATCCCTGAATGTTTTGTAATTGATCAAATGGGGCATTCAAAACAGGAAAAAGGTTAACCAATTACCCAGAGAGCATTAGCCTGACGGGCATGCTTACCTAGTAACCAGTGGGGAGGCACAGCACCTCTCTCGCTGTGACCAGCCACCGCGGCCCATGGCACAGCAGCACCCCCCCCCCCGGCCGGTTGCAGCAGCCTTGCCTCCTGTGGTGGGACCCCAGTTAACTAATTAAAATTATATTGTTTAACCAACTAATTTGGAAAAGGGATTTACATCCCTAATTGAAAATTACTGCATTATAGACAGAAAGACAGATTAAGTTAAGTGTTAAACCTTGATTTGCTTGGGTAACTAACCTAATACTTCCAAAAAAAAAAGTCATAGTAACTTGTTCCACAGAGTCCAAATGGAGGAACCACAAATTCTTTTCAATGTGCTTTAACCCTGTCAGAGATATGGACTAAGATTTCCCCATTCTACCCACTTATCCGGTGAGGCTCTGGGCTGCTTCCCACTGCAGGTCTCTCTCAAAAATACAATTCTATTTTGAAAAAAAAACCCACCCTAAATAAGTGACCACACACACTATAATTCAACAGATCAGATCACCCTGGGTATTCAGAAGCCATAACTTCTCACTTTTCTGATTAAAATAAGGTTTTGCTATATTTTCCTTTCTTCCTCTTAGTGCCACAGACAGAGGATGGGACAGTTTTAGGAAAAGTCTCAATTTTCTCCTGGCTCTGTGTCTCCAGCAGTCTAATTAGCTAAGCTCAACTTGCAAAAACTTAGCCTGGGATCTGTACATAAAGCTACCTGGGAATCTGCAATCCTCCAGTTTGAAAACACCTTTTTACTGGTAGCCTGTCTGGATTTCATCTAGAAGTCATTGAGGCATAATTATACATGAATCCCCACAACCCCATAAAATCACACATTAAGGTCACTTGGGGCTTTTAATTGAAAACTATTGCTGACTCCACTTTAAGGACTTGCTAAAACCACAACCACCAATCTGTTGGGGACCAGTTGCAACACTATCCTCAATTGCAGGTAAAAACATGGCTCCTTGCAGTTGGTGCCCAGCTATTTTTATTTTAGCAATGTGCCTAACACTGTGCTAAAGCCCTGCTCTGGCCAAGGCTGTAGCACAAATCAAAGACATGGTTACCACACTGATATCACTTACAAGACAGAACTGTGTTTTAATCACATCAACCCCATGTCATAAATTGGGTCACCAGATGTGGTTGTTACTGCAATACAGATGGACCCCAAAGTTCTCAACCTTGATAAGTTTATGTTTTACATACTGACCATTTCTCCATATATGAATTAGTAATGCTACGAATAGTTATGAAAGTGATTTTTTCTATAGAGATCAATTTGATAGCTAAGTTAGAATTGCATTTAATCAGAATCTCTTGTTGTCACCCATTAAGTTGTGAACTTTCTCTATTAATTTGGTTCACTTAAGACAGTGATCACCAATCAGTAGATCAGGATCTACTGGTAGATCCTGGGGGCCCTGACAGGTGATCCTGACTAGTTTGGCCAAAGGCTATCAAGCGCTGGCCCTTTACCCACAGCCCTGCTGCTCCTGCCCTCTGCCTTGGAGCTGCCCCCCAAGGAGCTTCCTAGTGGCTGCTGTGCAGGGTAGGGGAGACAAGAAAGGAGGCACTGCTGTCAGGGTGTTCCCCTCCACTGCGTCTCTACCCCATCTCCATGGCGAGCAGGGTCGGGCCTCAGAGAAGGAGGCCAGGCAAGGGTATCCGGGTTTAGGTAGATCCTAGATTGACTTAGATTCAAAAAGTGATTTTGTGTTTTAAAAGATTAGAGACCACTGACCTAAGCTATAGTATAGACTAAAGATACTGTGAGCAGAATATCAATGAGATAGATATTTCTTCACCTCCTTTCCTGAATTAAAGTGGACAATAATAATCATACACGACAAGATTGCAAATTTTGAATTAACACTCTGAAAATATTTTGTCTTTTGCTTCATTTATAAAGTTGACATGGACCAAACTTCACTGTATTTAAAGAGCTATTTAGGACAATAAATACACGTGCAGTACTCTGTCTGAAAGGCAGTACTTGAAACCAAGGATTTCTTCTATTTCACATTCATAAAAGACTTAAATGTCCCAGCGAAACAATTAAAATCACAAATAAGAGCAGCTTTGCCATAAGGAATTCTATTGTGAAGGAGCATTTGGTTGGATTTTTTTTTTTTTTTTTAAGATGACTCATGTTAATTAAAACTGAAATATTTTGAAAAAACAGATTGTTTTAAGGTCAGCTCAATCAATGCCTTGCTTACAAAAGAGGCTGACTCGACTAATTCCTGGAAAGAATCTTTTATATATTGAAATATTAACTCATGTGGAGCAAAACCATGGTACTCCCACATATATACATGCCTACATTACTGACAATAAAGCATAACCATTTCAGGGAAGGAACCCACTTGCTCACACATTAGTGCTATTGGGTTGTTGACGCAGCCGTTGACAATCTGTGCTCCTTTTCCTACAGTGACTCCTTTGAAAGTCTTATCGTCGCACACACGCCCACCAATCCTGTCTTTCGCTTCTAGCACAATGACCTGTAACACAAACATAGCTTAGGAAGTTGTCAGAGAAGATATTTTAAAAACCACCTATAAAAGCTCCACAATTAAGACAAAATTAAGCTGCTTAGTTATGTTACTGAGCTTCATACTTTGTTTTATTGATAAATAGACATTAAAAGAGCAGCCCTTCTGTTCATGTTTCTCAAATTGTCATTTAAAGGCTATCTTAAAGGTATACATACACACTCATACAATTACAACACAAGGCTCACTTAAACTTTAACCAAAATTAATACCTTAATAAAACTAAGCATGTGCATATCATCGTTTCCTTATCTCAGCATCTACAAGGTGAAAAAATTTCCTATTTTTCAGATTTAGGGACACGTGCTCCAGTCGTTCAAGTTAATATATGTTGACCTTTCACTGCCTCTTTTAAAATACATTTCATATACTGAAAAATAAATATTTTCTAAAGGGACGAGGGTTGTGAGTGAGTAGTTGAGTTGAGTACTCAACTACTCACATTGCCCCGCCTTGCTGCCTCTGTATTAGAGGCAGCAAGGTAGGAGGAAGCAGGAGCTGGTGCTGGGGGGGATCTGGCTTAAAAGCCGGTTCCCCCAGCACCATTTCCACAGTGCCACCTTATCCGCCACCCTGCACTGCTGCCTCTATCATAGGCAGCAGAGGAGGAGGGGGAGGAAGAGACAGGGTGTGAAGCAGCCCCTGCCTGCCACGGGTCCAGGCTCACTGGGAACCTCCACGGACAGGGGCTGCTGGACTTGGCGCGAACCAGGACTGAGCAAGCCCAGCTCAGTCTCAGCTGACGCCGGATCTGGGACCTACCCTCGTTGCGGCTTTGCAGTTACTACATTTAAACTGCAAAGTGGGCAGGTAGCCTGGCTCTTACTACATTTAAACTACAGAGCCGCAGTAGGTGTAGCTTCCGGAGTCGGTGTGAGCCGAAATTGAGTGCTTTCCCTTATCCACTAATCGTGTTGTTGATAAATATTTTATTGACTACATGATTAATTAAATACCTGCTTGTTAACATCCCTAAAAGAGACAAGCAATAATTTCCAATAAAACTGTTTTTGCTGTTTGACATTAATATAATTCACTGCAAATTCATTGCCATTCCTAAGCAAAAAAGCTTCAAAAACAAACTGCAAGGCGAAACTGCTGAGTTGGAATTCATATGCAAATTTGACACTGCCAGAAGAAGTCTAAACAGAGACATGGAATGGTTCTCATTACAATAAGTCATTTTCCTTTCAAGTACTCTCACCTTCTCATCCCTGTTGAAAAAGAGCCACAGCATCACATCCTGTGATGCTGTGCACAGGAAAGGAGACCATTTATACCACTGTAATTACCACTGTTACACAATTTCCATAAATCTTGCACAACATGTATCATGTAAGGTGGCAATGGAAAAGTTACAATCTATCGAATACAATTAACCTGATTAAATCCATGTATGATCTTTTTATCTAAAGTTGTAAATATTGGTTATGCATTTGTATCTCCAATATGTTTTGTTCCTGGGTGACACCTTTGAAATGGATTCACATCAGGGCTAGAAACCTATGCATTGATGGCCCATTAAAGACACTCAGCTTACAATGGGTCATTGAAGAAATCCATCTTGTCCAGTAAGCCTTTCTTTTAGACACCTCAGAAAGAATATGGCAAAGAGCTGCACGAGTGAGCAAAGCATGTGTAGACATGTGATAATGAGATGCGACTCCAGCTTGGGACATTAAATTTCCATGCACATGGCAAACGCTATAAGGGATACCTCCATTTTGCCTCTTTCCTGTTCTAATTCTCTGGATTGTGGATTTACAACTAAAAAGGTTCATCTTGAAATATGGACCGAGGACCTTCCAATCTTTTGGAAGTTACCAGATAGACTTTTACAAGCCGGTAGTCTATTTCATCACTGCTACAAACCTGATATTAGGACCGTGCAATCATTTGTTTTGTAGATGATTAATATATCATTTGTAGCTCTCTTCTTTTATTAATAAACCGGTAATTTGTTCACTAAGGATTGGCTGACTGTGTGATACTTGGGTAAGATCTCAGATACTCCAGATCAGTATGTATCTGATTCTTTGTGATCAGTAAGAAGCTCACACATGAAATATGTTTTAAAGAACCTCTTGGTATCTTAGATCTGATTGTATGTCCGGGAGCTAAGGGGTCAAATACCTAAAGAAGACTGTGTTCAACTTCTGGTTAACCGATGTGGTACTGCAGAAGCTTTTTTGTTACTGGCTTCAGGAATCTAATTCTAGAGTAAATCACCAGTTTTGGGGGAGTGTCTGCCCTATTTCCTGAAGTCTGCCCTAAATATGGCCTTTTCAATGTGGCCCATCCAGGCAGCTGGTCACAACAATATTCAAAAGAAATCAAGAAACCAGCTGCTCAAATCTGACTGAATCTCCAGTTCTGCAAATATTTACACACAGTAGCACTTCCACTAATTTTAAAGGGGACTTCACATGTGCAAAATTATTTCAAGGTAAATTTTTGCAGGATCCAGATGACTAGAGCCATCAAAAAGAGTGGAGGAAGAGGAATATAATCAAACATATGCAATTTATGTGCATTTGTTTATTATAAATAAATCACATCAATTATTTTGAATTTTGGTAAAGTTAATTTAATAAGCAAGAGTTAATTTTCCTTATTATTTACATTATGAAAGCACCTAAGGAACACAGTGAAGGATCAGAGTGTCTGTTCCAGACAATGTTCTCATAGGTCATTTTTAAAAATAGAACGTAAAATATGTACTAAACCTATTGCTGTTTTGCTTTGATTGTTTAACTTTAAAAACAAACAACAGATATTACCTAACCTAATTAACCACTAGATTTTGTACATTTATTGGGCTCTTCTATGAATGCATCTGTATGAGAAATATAATTTTTCCACTCCTGAACAGCAGGTTTCTAAACTCTCTCCAGTAGGAGGTCTGCTGTTAGTAAGTGTTGAATAACGTTATTTATCCCAAAGCTTCTTACCTTGATTCCAAAGTTGTGCAGTTGTCTCGCAGCTGCTAATCCCGCTGGCCCAGCACCAACAATGATGACAGATTTCTTTTTTGTTAAAAAAAAAAAAAAAAGAAAGAAGGAAAGTAGCAAATGTTCTTCTAGAAGAAAACTGTCAGTGCAAAACCAAAAATCAATCCTTGCACACAATAAGTGAAATCTGTGCTCCCACTGATTTTGGTGGTGTGGGATCAGGCCTGTGTTCTCTAAAACAGTCAACGATGATTTTGAAAGGCATGATTAATTAGGGTTCATGGTAGGCCAGTTACTGCAATGGGGACGCTAGTTGGTTTGTCTGAGGCCTTTAAAAACAGATGTCTCAATTTACTTTGACTAAAACAGTACTGATAAAAAGATGAGCAAAACCAAAAGCATCATGTATCTTGTAAGAATCTTTGATCTCAAATGTCATTGAATAATGAAGATTAGTTTAAAATACACTCACTATTCACTTACATGTAGCATAAAACTGTATTTGTCCATTTCTAGGAGATACTACATTACAGTGCATATTTGTTCCTGATATAAGTTACAATGTGGTGTCACACAAACTGATGGCCATATACAAAGTACCCACTGACCAGAGTTCTTGAAGGAGGGCATGGTTTTGCGTTCATGATTTGCATTCATGCTCCCTGTCAGTATTTGGGCTGGGGAAGCTAATGATACAACCAGAAGACCAAATTTGATGCTGAACCCCTGGACATGTGCTATTTGTGGCACACTGTGCATAGACCAAGATGACAGTTCTCAAAAGCCTTGTTTTCTAGCCTGTGTAGACAGGGGAGAATTACTATCCTAGGACATGGAGGAAAGCAGAGTGTACACTAATGGTTTATAAAACAGATAGTTCATCCCTGTCCACAATGACAACAGAAACCACAGGACTGATGCGCCCACTGAAGTCAATGGTGATTAACACTTTGCTAGCAAGAGAAAAGAGTTAAGCTGGGTCTAAACATGATCTGACAAATACAGTTGGAATTACTGATTGAAACAAGAGCCCAAACTTGAAAACAGAAATTAAGCAACAGCATACTCTATCTACTAATTAATGAGAATATTACGGTTACCTACATTGTGGTAATCTTTGGGAAGAAGATGTTGATCAGGACTGACTGATAAAATCCCTGTATTAATCAGCCCTTTTCTTGACATAAAATAAAGTATCCTCTCCATCTCTTGTACACAGCGAATACGTACAAGCCCCCGCACAATGATGCAATGTGTACACTTGTGAGGGGTAAGAACTTCCTGCATTTTGGGAAATAAGAACAAAATGAAGGCATATTAACCCAAAATTCTCCATGTTTTCCCATGCTTAAAACATATTTCAGCTGTAATTTGGTTGCTTAAGTCTAACCTCTAATCACACAGGTTTCTAAGAGGATTAATAAAGAGTAAAAGGTCAGTTTTGTGTGTCAGACAATTGCAAGGGAGAATCGCTAGACCATTTGAGTCTTCCAAGTCTCCTATAACCAGAGTGAATTAGCATAAAACAAATAAGGTAAGAGTACAATGGACCTTGGCTACACCCATGATGCTTGCCAAATACATTTAGATATTTCAGCAACGCTAAGAATTCCAGCTTTTCCACTGAATATCCTCTGGAACCACCCAGTAGAGGTTTGTGCAAGTTGTTTGCTACTCCACCCAAAGTCAAAACAAGATCATATTCAAAAATCTTGAAGTGTTAGTTTTTAGAAAATCATCCAGGCTTCTGATCTCATTTATACGGGTATAAATCAGAAGTAACTTCAGTAAAATCAGTGGAGTTAAATCAGTGTAAACAAAAAAAAGAGAAACCACCCTGTAACCATGTTTAGGATCATCTGTGTCCCTGCAGATGAGACTTCCATTCACTACATGACATTTGTGTTGCAAACAACATGTTCAATCTGGACTGAGTTTCTAAACTACTAGAAGCTTTGATGTGCTTCCTTTTTCTTGAGGGATCCTCAGCTATAGTTTTGCTTTAAACCTGTTCTCACACTTACCCAGGTGTTAGTACCTACCTAACATTCACAAACAAAAAAATACTGAAGTGCCCTAAAAAGTAATTTCATTTCCCTTTACCAAGCTTATGCAGGGCCTTCATCTTAAAACTGGAATGTTTCAAAACTATGTGCAGGTCGCTTTTAGGGAAGTTTCTTGGCATTATTAAGTATAAGCAATTTTTTTGTTTGGTGCTCGTGTCTTCTACACTTTGTATTTACAAAATCCCTGTATTAATCAGTCCTTTTCTTGACATAAAATAAAGTATCCTCTCCATCTCCAGAGTGTAGTTACTAATGTCTAATGAAAATTATTTGTAGCACACAGACACCATTCCACAGTCTCCAGGAAGGCTCTTATGCCCATACTTCTTGGAGGCAGAGCCTAAGAGCACATTGTTAGTAACTGTAAAAGTATGCCATTAACTGTCGGTCTTGCTTACTTTGCAATTTGTGTACCACAAAGACAGGATGAGGTTTCTCAAAGCTAGGTACATGGTCGGATCTCGTGAATATTCTGGGAACTCATAGAGCTCATCTAATTCCATGACATCTGGTCTCACACAGAGTGCTTTACCACATTCATTGGGCTGATAGAAAGGCTGGAAATATTTGTTCATCCCTGAAACGTAGTAAAGACAGGCCATGAATTAGTCATACTCTGCTATATCGACTGATCCTGTCCTAGCCACTCTAAAACGACACACTGAACATACCCAGGGACCACCCTCAGGGTGATAGTGGGGAAATCCTCAAACTTCTGACAACTCTGAGGATTATCCCGAGGTTGCACTGCTTCATTCCCTTCTCTACTCTCCAAATCTTGCAATGCAGACCATCCTTCCAGCTAAAGGGGTCTGGACTTATCCAGGTTAGAAGTCTTTTTTGGCTCTCTGGGAAACACCCAGGTGGGACAAATGGATGCAGTAAAAGGAATCCAGGCCATTAGATGTTCTAGTCTGACATTCACAAAATTCGTCCTTCTCTCTAAACAAGAATCTCAAAGTACTTTATAAACAGCAATAATGTAAGTAAGCCTCGCAGAAGTGCTGCAAAGTCTCTAACCTTATAGAGAAATAAAGTGATTTGCAAAGGCTGCATGGAAAAATTTATATCCAGTTTAGAAAAGAACCCATATTTCCTGTCTCATCATCACACTGAATTAACCTCAAGACCATCCTTCATCCCAATGTACAGTACAGTTATTGAGTTCAAGTAACCGAACGTGCAACATTCAAGAAAAGGACACACATCTTTGCAGAGCTATATCATGGAAACAGAAGCTCTAACACCCCTTACCAGCCACACTAGGTGCACTCTTTATATGCTCTAACTTCACAGCATTAGATTCACCAAGTAATCGGTTAGTGCTGGTGCAGGAGGGACTCATCCCTACGCAGTCTGGATAGTACGCAGACAAAAAAGGAGCTGCCACACTGTCTTTGAGCAAAGGAGGGAGGATGAGCATGGAGTACCACCAATGGTCTGAAACTTCAGCAACTCTCTGGATGGAAGAGATAGCAGAAGAGAACAAGCATCAGTACTCTGAACACATCTGATTTGTTTTTTCCATTTTACCCCTCATAACTCAGACTTGACAGCACTAAAAGCACCAACCTCATAGATAGCAGTTTAAAAATCACGCACACATTTCCCCCCCACCCCGTTTCTCTCCCTGACTTAGGATATGTCTACATTACCAGGTTTTGTCAAGGAAATTAATGTCAAGACTCAGACGTTGCCAAAAAAAGTTGTGTCTGTGTGTTTACATTTGCTCCCTTTGCTGACAGATTGTGTCCATATCTTTAGCTCCCCCATTGACAGCAATGCACTGTGGGTATGTATCTCACAGTGCCTGGTAACACTAACTGTCATTAGGTGTTGTGGGACTGCAGAACATAGTGCGGAACATCTTGGGACAACACATAATGTCCCATTAGGCACCAATTTGCTCAGGGGTTTCCAGCATCCTTTTGCGCTGTTTCTGCAACTGCCATTCTCCACTGTGCATGTTGGCATCTGCAGCAAGAAAGAATGGATCCCGCACTTCTAATTGTCATGAGGACCTTGTGCATAGCAGCAGAGATCATCTGGAAGTTGCTGACAGAAGACTCAGAGGAGCTTAACAGTATGTGAGATATGGACAGTGGCAACCTGTCATCGCAGTGGCTGTCCAGGATAGATTGGTGCTTTTGGACTAGGGAAATCAGCACTAATTGGTGGGATCGCACTGTCATGCAGGTGGGATGAAGACCAAGGGCTACTACAGAACTTTAGGATGCATAAAGCAACCTTCCTGGAGCTGTGTGCTGAGTTGGTCCCCGAACTGCAGTGTCAGGACATCAGAATGAGAGCTGCTCTCTCAGTTGAGAAGAGTGTGGCAGTGGCCATGTGGCAGCTCCCAATTGCTACCAGTCAGTTGCAAATCAGTAGACAGGGAAGTCTACCGTTGGTGCTGTAGTGCTGCAAACATGCAGGGCAATAAATCGCATTCTGCTATGGAGGCCCAGGACTCTGGGAAAAGTGCACGACATAGCCACTGGCTTTGTGGCTATGGGAGTTCCCAGCTGTGGGGTGAAGGCCATACATGCACACACATTCCAATCTTAACGCCAGCTGACCTTGCCACCGAGTACATTAACAGGAAGGGATATTTCTCAATGGTGCAGCAGGTACTTGTGGATCACTGTGCGTGTTTCACAGACATCAGCATGGGATGCTCTGGAAAAAGCGCAGAGCACACCCATCTTTCTGGCCTGTACAGAAAGCTGCAGGCAGGGACTTAGGTACTTTCTTGACTACAAGATTGCAGTAGGGGATATGGAAGTGCCCATATCCGGGGGGTGTATCAACACTACACCTCTATGTCGACAGAGAGATATAGATTAGGCACATCGAAATCGCTAATGAAGCAGGGATTTAAATATCCTGCACTTCATTAGCATAAACATGGATGCCGCTTTTTTCAAAACAGAGCTTTTTCGAAAAAAATGGCAGTCTAGATGCAACTCTATGGAAAAATAAAGCCTTTTTCGAAAGATCCTGTAAACTACATTTTATGAGGGATAAGGGATCTTTTGAAAAAGGCTTTATTTTTTGACAGATCCACATCTAGACTGCCGATCAAAGGGATAAGGGATCTTTTGAAAGGCTTTATTTTTCAACAGATCGGCAGTCTAGATGTGGATCTGTCAAAAAATAAAGCCTTTTTCAAAAGATCCCTTATCCCTCATAAAATGTGGTTTACAGGATCTTTCGAAAAAGGCTTTATTTTTCCACAGATCGGCATCTAGACTGCCATTTTTTTCGAAAAAGCTGTTTCGAAAAAAGCGGCGGCCATGTTTATGCTAATGAAGTGCAGGATATTTAAATCCCCGCTTCATTAGCGATTTCAATATGCCTAATCTACATCTCTCTGTCGACAGAGAGGTGTAGTCTAGACACACACTGGAAGACCCGGCTTATCCACTGAAGGCCTGACTCATGAAACTGTACACGAGGCACCTAGACAGCAGGGAGGAGCATTTTAGCTACAGGCTGAGCAGGCGCCGCATGGTGGTTAACTGCACCTTTGGGAGACTGAAGGCGAGATGAGGGGGGAGCCAGAAGGCAAGCTAGACTGCACTGAAGACAATATTCCCATGGTCATCGCAGCTTGTTGCACCTTGCATAATTTGTGTGAAAATAAGAGGGAACTGGTTACTTGGGGGTGGAGCATGGAGGCACAGCAGGTCACTGCAAAGTTTGAGCAGAGAGAGGAGCTCAAAGGGCTGCTGTCAACAACAGGAGGCTTTGAGGGTGCACTTTGAAAAGGAGGGGCACTGAAATAAACCTCTGTTACAGTTGCTTCCACACTGCATCCCTGCAATGCAACACATAGCCAGGAACATGATTTTAAAGCCTGGACCTGAGATTTACTGTTGGGGTATGTCTACATACAAGTTTTATTTTGGGAGAAGGATGCAAATAGCGCTGCACATTTGCATACTGCCTCAGGGTTTTTTTTGGAAGACATTCTTCCGGTATTTAACCGCGTCTACACGCAGCCGAATTTCAAAATAAACCTCTATTTTGAAAGACCCCTTATTCCTCCTACAATAAAAATTGAGTGTAGACATACCCTAAGATTGTTAAACAGTAAATAAAAGCATAGAACCATTATAAAAGTGTGGCTTTAATCATCAAAAAACAGTGCACTGACATGCAATAAAGCACCCCTGAGAGCTGGGCAGGCAGGTGCTAGCGAAGGATTACAACTCAGAAATGTGTGTAAGCCCAGGTATCTATCCAAGTTAGGATAGCAGTGGAGTGCATGGGAAAATGAGGCCCCCTAGACTGAAAATGAACATGGAGGGTATAAAAGGGAGGTTGCTGGATGCAGAATTTTGAATCTGCTGTAGAGGTGGATGAACCAGTATTGGCGCACTCTGCTGCTTCACTCAACACTTGAGGATCTCAGTCTGTTTCTCCTTCACCCTGATCGTGCACTCTATGGCCTGCCTGGTGAAGGCCTGGTTGTCCTTGTGGTTCCTTAATTCCTTTTCCAAGCATTGTTGCCAACGTCTGCACTCACTCATTGATTGATTTAGCATTTTGTGAACCAAATCCTCCCTATTTTTTCTAGGGTGCTTCCTTATCTGTTGCTACCTCTCCAATGTACTATGCAGCAGAGCTGTCAAGGTCTCTACTGTTCAGTACAATGCACAAAAAGGAGTATGTTAACATTGAGTCCTACATTGTAACAATTCACTTACAAACCTGTTTTCCAACATTTCCGCTCTTTCCACTTTCCCCGACAAGGAATGCATCCCGACAGCCATCACAATAATTGTAAGTGAGGGGTGGGGGCAGCCGGCAGCCATGCTTACTAAGGATGTTAACTATCGGTTATTTTACTAGTTGAGTAGTCAATTGAATTTCCATCGACTACTCTACTAGTTGATAGGCACTTCCGCATTCCTTCTTTGAAATGTACAACAGCCCCCACTGGGGCTCTTGTACATTTCAAAGGAGGAATGCGGAACTCTGCGCGTAGCCTGGGGACAGCAGGAAGTCCCACTGACTCCAGGCTGCACGAGGGCGTGCCTGCTTTGAAATGTATGAGAATCCCTCACTGACCCCAAGCTCCGTGCCGCGCTGCCGATTTGAAATGCCACACAGAGCTGATCCTGGGTTCCGCGGAAATGCTGCGCTGGAGCCTGGAATCAGCTGGGGAGTCCCCAGCTGATCCTGAGCTCAGCTGTGCGGCACTGCCCCTTTGAAGTATCTGACAGAGGCAGCGGGGGAGGGGAAAGGGGGGGAAATCGACTGAACATCCCTAGCGCATACAGACAAAAGAAAATTCCCTTTTGCAGAAACATAGTATTACTTATGCCACACTTCTCCATAGGTGGTTAAAAACGTGGCAAACATCTGCCTGCTCAGCTGAAGCAAGGAAACCAGGGCACAACTTCTCCAGGCTTGTGGCTTTCACCTTGTTCCATATGCAGTCCACCTATGTTCGGCTTTGGTTCCTCCATAAGTGATTGATGAATGGTACAGAGTAGTGTCCTGCAATGAGCGAGGGGACAAAGCTGCACTGCAACAGACTCTGCGGCAGAAAATTGACAAGGACATCTCCAAGTTTCAATAGCCTGTCTCCGCAGGATTCCGTTGAAATCACAGTGAGCATCAACATGCTGGTCGTCCATATTGCCCACACAGGGATCTGCACAGCTCACAGAAACACAGCCAGCCTCCCACTTTTCCATGCCCTGAGCCCTGCACTCCACGGCCACTTACCCTGCACCTCATTCTCTGCTTCCCAGTCCCTGGAAAGCAGCTGCTCAGACTCGCTATGTCCATCAGTACTGGAGAACAGTTCCTGGCTGCTGGACACACTTGGCACCCCTGGTGCTTGTCTACCTCATCCTCCTCATCTACAGTTTCATCCTCTGAATTAGATCCTCTGTATGCTGCATCTGTTCCCTCTGAAGTATCCACAGGGAGGTAGGGTCACGGTAGAGGACAGCGTCCAGCTCTTTATAGAAACAGCAGGTCTTCAGCGAGGCACCAGATTGTTGGTTCACTTCATGGGCCTAATGATAGGCTGTTTAATCTTCGATCTGCACTGCAGTGTGTCCCGCTTTTACCTCTTTTCGCACAAGGATCAAGAAATGTCCCTGTACATGTCTCAGTGCCTACAGGTCACTCACAGCTGGGACTGACCAGTCTACTCTCCCCATACACTGGTCAGATCCAACAGCTCTGTAGCGGCCAAGCGGGGGAAGCGTTTGGTGTGATGGCCAGGCATGGGCACTTGAAAAGATGCCAAGAGACCACTGCACACTGAGCCATCACATGCGGGGCAGATGTGTCCATGTGCTCAGGCAGCAGGAAATGGGATTTAAATTGTATGGGGCTTATAAGGGGGCAGGGTGGGTAGCTGGTCATGTGGCTGCGGGTCAGCAGAGTTCAAACTCCTGACTAGAGCAGCTGTTTGGGAATTGTGGTCCACTTTCTGGAGGCCAGAATCAGTGGCAAAATGCCTTGAGGGATCAACACTGTGTGTCTGTTGACAACACAGGGAGGGGAAAAGAAAAAAGTCCCTTGTGGAGTAGAAGTTTGTCATAAAAAATGGCTGTTTTTCATGACAAAAGTCATGTTGCAGTGCAAACACCCATGCAGTTTTGTCTACAAAAGGCGCTTTTCCTCAACAAAACTTGCCAGTGTAAACAAAGCCTTAGAAAGCTTGACTGTTGCCACATGCAGCAGAAATGAACTGGCAAGAGTTACAAACTCAGCATCCATTCTGCAAATTAAAAAAATGAGACATACTTCTTTAACTCATGCATTCTAGGCATTTTTAATTGTCTCTAGTTCATGAAAGTTGAATTTAGGAAAGTTAAGAGATATATGGCAATACATAAAACCTATCCATTTCATTTACATCCCTCCCTGTCTGTGAGAAAGAACCTTGACTTGCAGATCTATAGCTACAATGCAAAACAAACACACATCAAAAAGCTTAAATATATAGGCAAGCTTACCCAAGTATTTGCAAGAATTCACCTGAACAAATTATGTGGTATATTTCACCTGCGCTCTTTGGTTTATTGCACATAACAACGTGCAGAGAAACTGCAGTATTATGCCACTCGTGATGGCATCCCAATATATTATGCCACACTTCAAAACAGTCACACCTTTGTATTTATTGTGAAACATTACAGTTTAGATTTTCACATATTCATGAGGACAGTTTATGAAATAGGAGGCTAGGCTGATTAATGAACAGTCATGTACAGGCAACTCACCAGATCTTCAGGCATGGAACACTGGTCTGAGCCCTCAATCTGAATGAGAAATTTAACTACATCAGAACCAATCTACAGCCACACAAGTATATTAAATAAAAGAAGCAGACTCCCGTATAACTCCTTTTGACTTAAAAATATATTTTAAAAAGAGTGCTCTATTTTAACGTTTCATAGCACAGATAATTACCATGAAAAATATATGAGTAACTTTTTACAATACATTATATTAAAAATACTAAAAAGACAACCACCACAGATAAAATACCTGGCTGATGGAACTGAATGTACTTGGCAATCTAATTATCCCACATTAACATATATATATATATATATATATATAAAAGCAGTGGGGTTAGGTGGAAACTGAGAAGAGTTTCAGCTAACACTGCATTTCAGTGTACTGTAATCCAGACACCTGTCCCCCTTCGCATATGCATGTATCTGCAGGATTATATAAACATTTGATAAAATCACTTCCTGTGCATACACAGTATCCTACTTTCAAATACACGCTAACACCACTTATCCTCAGTGAGAACTATGTCAAAAACAAGTTTGATAGCTCTGAAATTGCTACTAAAACTATCTAAAAGTGTCTGAGCAGGTGAAAAAAAAAGTGTTTCATGTTAAAAATCACACACACACAAATGCGCACACAAAAAACAAACCAAAAAAAGTCCACCCAGATGTTATTTTATCAGATATTCCAGGGAGATTCCACTCTAGGCTGAAAAACCACAGGAAAATTCTCTTTACCAGAGAATTAAAGGGTAAACTCCTGGGCCTACGGACATCAAACACACTAGAATTTACCTTAAATGACTGAAAGCAGACTTATGACAAAAGTCCTTCCTCAACCAGAACTGTAGTATTGCCAGTGAACTCCTAAAAGTCATATCTTACTTTCTTCCTATTAAATCTGAATCTTTTCATTTCAGGTGTGAAGGAGAGGACAGGTGCACATTAATAAACGAAAAAGAGTTATTGGACATTTCAGAAGTTTTGACTAGTAGCCCTCCTCCTCCCCCCCCCAAAAAAAAAAAAGTCAAACTGAAAAAAGGATATTGGATAGTCACACATTTTTGGAAGCAACAACTTTTGTGGAGATTTTTTAACATGCTTTTTGAAACATGATTTTACAATTAATTGCATGAGTATTTCTACAAATGATGTTTTGGATATTGCAGTTTCATCACTTTTCCTGAGGAAAACCCTTAAATTGCTGTAGAATACAAACTATACAGCTCCTAAGATAATCAACTCATCATTCTAACAAATATAAATGTTAAAAGAAAAAAATAAGCAAAAGTTAATGACTATAGTAACAAAACCACCTTAACTACAGTTAAGTAAGGGCAAACAGTGTTGCTATTACCTTAGCAGAATTGTTCAGTTTCATACCACATCGATACGTTTTTGCAATTTGTGAGGTAAGCTGGATTTCCTTTGTCAGCTGACGCCATTTCCCACACTCTGGTTTTGTGCACTGCACCTAGAAGTAAAAACCAGACATGTTTTAACTTGCAGTTGACTCTGATTATAGATCAAGTTCATGATGCAACGAACAACAGCAAAAGAATAGGATAGTTAGAAAACCTACTTTGGGATCATAACTAATGGGTAGGTAAGAAGGAAGATGTGAAAGAGTTGTTATACACATTCACATAAGGTGCAATTTACCCTCATGCAGACGACCAGCACAAGGATTATACACAGTTTAAGCCTGCTAACTCTCTATGGGCTTATGCAGTGAAGAGGCCTATAAGTTGGTTAAGCCTCCGAAGTGTAAATAAGACAAACTGTTCATATTCTTTCTGCTGGTCCTCTAGGAGGGTGAACTTCACTCACAGGACTGTATTGAACACACAATTCCCACTTTTTCATTAGGGTTTGAAGATACACAGTATATTGCAGGATTAAACCTATATTATCCATTGCTGCCTGAGCTCTCCCATTCCATCCTCAGCTAGTGGAAGGTATACTCCCTTCCCATTCATTTTACTCACCTACCATGCCATTATGGCTGGTTTTCTCCCTCTCTATTTTCCCTATCGCTACCAAGCTCTTTCACATCACAACCTGCCCACTCCTCCCATCTGCTTCCATTTGAACTTCATCCTAAATGCTTCCTGTTGTCTCAGTAATTAGACAGAGGAACTGAATATTGCACAGAGAGGGCTTAGCCAAGGATTGGGAAAGTTTTCTGATAGTAGAGGAATTGATAAGGATTATTATGGGGCATCTGAATTACCCCACCTTTCTAATACCAGAAGTTCTCCTAGAGCTGAACCTGCTATTTGATCTTCAAACACTAGAAACTCCTCAACACATGCAGAGAGATCATAACACAAAGCACTGTATTCCTTACCCAGTAAGGAAGCTGTTGATCAGCCATGAAAGCTTTAGGACTGGGCTCGCTTTTACCATTACTGGTCCAAATCCTTTTCCAAGCAGTGTATTTCTCATAGCCATCTTTATGACTAAGAAGAAAGTTAAAGTAAAATGGCAAACAGTTAGCAAGTGGGCTGGCCCAGTCTATTTAAAGAACACTTATTTTTAAAAAATCATTTTTAAAAGAGTAAAAGAGACAAACAAACAGACACACACATAAGGCTGAGAATAGCCCCCTTTTTAAGAAATAAATGTGATAGCAGTCAAGGACTATCTAGGCCTACATTTCCTTTCAATAATAAATCCAGGGCCTAATACGCAAGGTCAAGATGAGCTACAGCTCAGCACAAAAATGCCATTCTGGTCTTTCTAGTCAGTAAACTTCTAGTGTCAAATTCACTCATTGGTGTGGGATACTTGGAATCTGAAAGCACCTTGTAAAATCAAATTCCTACCACCCTCATCTAGATTTATTCCAACTGCAGTTACCTAAAATTATGCTTCTTTATAATTAGGTTTGGCAGAATTCAAGCCTTTTTTTGTAATTTTGACAGACAATATAAATATGTATTAAGTATTTGTTTTATTTTCACTGGTTTATTTCACAGTTATGGGAAAACATAGAAGGGTCAGGCATTAATTCATGCCAGTGGAACAGTGAGATTCAAAACAGTAAAGCTTTATAGCAATTGACAATTTGTATTTTAACATCTCATATCAAAATGTTCAAAGTAAATATCCTTAAATCAAACTCTAACATGTTCTCAAGCAGTATGTGTTTTCCTTTGTCTATCTGTACATTTGTATTATAATTTATGGAAACTGTTTTTCACTAATTTGTGTGTGTGGTGAAATTGACATTTGCTAACATTTACTGATAAAAAAACCTAATTCTTCTGAGCAGAGCTGCAGCTGGGGTGTGGAGGGAGTGTAAGAGGGCAACTGCCCCTGGGCCTGGTGCTACTGCGGCAACAGCAGCAGCCAGAACCCTGGGCCCTTTAAAGTGCTGCAGGAGCCCTGCAGGTGGCACTGAAGGGCTGGCTGGGAGAGGCTAACCCCCCCAAGCCCCACCTCTTCTGCCCAAGACCCCTCCACCCACCTTGCCCAGGGCCCCCACAAACATGTTTCCAACCCTGCTTCCAAGCTTCCTTACCATTTACAATTTGAAAGTATATCTTTAAAAATAAGGAGGCTTTTGAGATGCTTTCCAAAAGAACAGCTTCACAACTCATTACTTGCTGGTTTTATTCTGTTTATTTATACTCTTTTTAAAAAAAAAAACCCACTGAACACTATTTTTTTTTTTAAAGTCACACAAGAACTGAAATACAGCTCACTTTTTGGTTGATGGATGGCCCACACACCAGCTGCAGCGTATACAACTTACACTTAACAGTCTCTAAGTCTCACTTCAAAATAAGGTCAGTAGTGAGGAGAAAGTTTCAAATATTTGTTTCAGTCAATGAGAATGCACATTTTTAATAGCCAGTCAATCTCTCCAGGACTTCTGTAAATGAGACATGGTCTCAATAAGCATACCTTCGATAATAGTGATCAAAACACTCATTGCAGAAATGTTCCCCACAGGAGAGATGATACCATCTAGATGTGTAGCCATTTTTAGCACACCTAGAACACAAGAAAACACGTAGATTGCATTATGATGCTTTAAAAAAAAAAAATCCATTGGACCCGGATTCATTTTAAAATTTAAAGAAATCTTAAGGCCAGGGCATGGCAGAAAAAAATAGGATTGTCTTCTGGTTTTTTTTATGTTTGTACAGTGCTTTGACAACGGACAATTAATACTGCGCTCCTTATTCAAGCAAAAAACCCAATAAAGTCAATTAAATATTCCTCTAAAATTAAAATTATATGGTGGCAGAGCGCAATGGTGTCTGAGATGGCTAGCCATGAGATGATTTAATTTCCAATAAGTGATCATATGAAAGTATTTTTAAATAATTGCGCCATCAAAATAAGACTTTAAAATGATTAAAATGTCTAAATTGCCTCCTGAATATTAACATTTAAAATAATTTCTCATGGTTTCCTGGTTAACAGAAGTCCTATATGTCATATATTAAATTGCCAGAACTTCCAGCTTTTCTGTCACAAATTTTATAATGCAGACATTGCCTCTCAAAATTAAAAAGGTTCAATTTAAAACGTGAACATAGCATAAAATAATTGTGTATCACAGTTAAATTAATGGCACATTATTAGACTGGGAGGGGCATATATTTAGAATAGCATGCTGCTTATTATAAGCCTGGCCCATATGGTAATGCCTTACTTCCATATACCTCTAAATTCAGGATATTAAAATAAAAAAAAAAGTACTTAAATAAAAGTTAAACAGGAAGTTAGTCCTGAGTGAAAAACAGGATGTTATAATTAAAATAGTTTTGTAACGTTCAGAGCCAATCTGCAGATTTAGCACATTAACGACAGATTTCAGAATGCTGTAACTACTCAGAAGAAATATAGCCTAGTATATGATGGCTTCATTTTATGTTTTTATAGGGAAGCTCTTCTGTGTATGTTTCATAAACAGGCCCTTAATTTCACAGAAACAAAATCTGTTCCAGAAAACAGCAGACATATTGCATTAATAACCCTTATCCTTAAGAAATGTTCATTCAGAATGGCAAAAAGTAATCCACAAGAGATGCTGTTTGTGATGATTCTCTGGTACTCCAAGTCTACAACCAGCATTACATCTTTTGTCCATAGATTTAAGAGATTTTGTTAAAAATGTAGCTATGTAAGTACAGAAAGACAAACCTTTCAGCAGCACTTGCAAAGCAAACAGGACAAGTTGCAGTGCACCCAGCTTTTTCACATTTTCTATATTTCTTCTCTGATGCCTCATCATCATCCTCCGCTGCTTCAGCCGCCTTCTTCTTCACCTAATAAAGAACAGTCATAATTGAATTCTCAGAGTATCTGTGACTAGAAATGACAACAATGCTCAATTTTCTACAATGCAACATTCAAAGATTACTTTATTTCGTAATTCAGATCACAGCAAGGACAGGTTAAAATAATATAAATCAGATGTTTGGAATCCATAGTAAAAATAACTTGTGTGGGACAATTTGACGACTGTCAAGGAAGGTCAGTTTTAAAAATTCAACAATTTTGGCAACGTACATTTCAGCTAAAGGCTTCTTGATTTAGTCTTCTGACAGCTTTCCAGTTCCAGTTTCAACTAATATTTACAGGCCTTTGGATTCCAGTGTTTCTAGCACCATCATACCAATCTCTCGTTACAATGTTTTTATTGCAAAGTCAATCAGTATTAACCCATATCAATAAAGATATTGTCATCTGCTCCTAAAATATAAAAGTTAATTTTTAAAGTAACCAAAGTCCAATACAGAACCATCAACCTGGTCACTCTGGGCATTTTACAGCTGTTCACAAACTTTTCCAGATGGGGACCTATTCTGACAATTCAGGAAGACTTGGTGACCCAAGGCAATTCAAAAACGAGGGGAGACAGAGCCACGTGGGGAGACACTTGGCGACCCTTTTGAAATGTAATGGCGACCCATATTTGGGTCCCGACCCATAGGTTGGGAAACTCTCTAGTTAGAGCTCAGTCTTGCCAACTGCTCTGTATCGATGTACCCACAAAACCTACTGATTTTATTTTCAAAGAACAGCCAGTAATTATTCAAAAAGCTTTACTACAAGCAGATGAACCAAGTCAAGTGATCTGACCTCTCCAATCCATTCCCTCCCCTGCATCACCATGGAGCCCATGGCAACATCAAGGCCTTTGCCTAAAGGCACCTCTGTTGGTGCTCCACATGGAGTGGCCTCTCCAGCCCCGGGAGGGAAGAAGGCAGACGGTGCGTGGCATGGCCCCAGCCTCCCTAACTCTGGAGGAGCTCAGAGGGTGCACGCTGTGCGGCATGCCCCAGCCTTCCTAGCTCCGGAGGAGGATGTGCCGCATGGCCTGGCCCAGTCCTGCCTCTCTAGCCCCACAACATAGGGAGGACAGGTGCTGGGGGCAGCAACACTCCACCCCAGAATGCCTACTGCAGATGTTCTAGGGGCGGAGTGTGGGCGCGGCTATGCCTGGCGTTTTGGAAAAGCAGAGCCTTCCCCCGCCTTACATACCGGATGCCCATGGCTCTAAATATATAATGTTTAACTTTGCACACCTGTCTCCCAGAACTCCGCAAAGGAAGGTTGTCTGGAGACTGGTCCAAAGAGCATGACTTTTTTTTTGTTCGTACCCTTCCAGTTGACATTGTCTTACAGGATCTGCAAAAAGAAGTCAGAAGATCATTATTATTACAAAACGGTTTAGTTTGAGAGAGAGGACTAATTAGATATTACATGAACATGCACTATTACATTGGCCAAAGCTAGTTAAACTAAGTCCCTTCGTACCCCTTAATGAAAAAAAGAAAAGAAAAAGGAGGTAGGCAGGAAAGAGGAACAGTAACTTCATTTTAAACTGAGTTCAGTCTGAACATGTAACAGCAGATCCTCAAATAGTGTAAAATGGCATAGGGATGGTCTGTCTTAGGCACTGCTTAATCCTGCCTCAGCACAGGGGACTGACTAGATGACCTGTTGAGGTCTTTTCCAGCCCTTCATTTCTATAGCTGTATTGATTTCAATGGATTTAAGCAGATTTGCACCACCTGAAGACTTAGCTGATAATTATAGTTCAGAAAGTGAATAAGCATAAGCTCATAATGCAAGCTTTATACTGTTATTCTCAGTGACATTGCTCCTACACCCACTGATTTGGGGAAGGGGGACGCTGAGGAATTTGGATTGTATAGCAACTTTTAACATCATGTATTTGATCTGTTATTTAATGTGAAGTGAAGGACAAACTAAATGTATTCTGAGACTTGAGTACCTTCCTATGAAAGTACTTGTTCATTTGGAGTCTAGACAATTTTAGTTGTGTTGTAATTACATGAAGTTATAATACTTCAAAATTACCAGTGCATGTACTGTAATATACATGATAAAAATAATGAAGTCTTAGTAATTTGGGACTTCACTAAAATTCTTGGTGATTAAATATTTGATTAGAAGTGGAGAAGAAACCACCATTTATTGCACAAGTTCTAAGGTGTGCAGGCAGATCTTGGTATATAAAAACATAATAAATATGCTATTGCCAAATATGTCCTTTACTCCTAGGAATGAAATGCAAGCACAAGAGAACACAGAAAAAGAACTGAAAAAAAGAAAAAGACACAAAGGAGAAGTGATACCATAGAAAGCTACCTATATTAGTCCACTGAACTGAGAACTCATTCTGCATTATTGAGTTATCAACTATAATCTTACGCAGTTAATAATTTCTATACTTGTGAGCCTTTCCAATCATCAATCACTGCCATTTCTGCATCTATCATGTGTATCTTATTATGAGAAGCCAATTGCCATTGAAATGCTCATAGCAATTTTCTTCTGGGGAGGCATTAAAGTGAAGTTTAGTTAGACAATAATGGGTGTTCATACAATGAGTGGACTTAATGTGATCAACTAAAACCAACAAACTTCCCTCAGCCTGAGGTGAAAAGATTAGATTGAAGTGTGGGGGGGGGGGGGGAGTGAGAAATCACACAATAAGTAAAGGAAAGGGACAAAAGAAGTTTGGACAAACCAAGATATTATCCTCCTTTTGTATACCTAGAAATGTAATCTAACCTAATCAATTAGAATAAGATAATTAAAAGTGTGGGGCTCTGTAGTGAACTGAATGAAGAACAATGTCACCACACCATAATGGGTAACATCTCACTTACATATGGAAAAATACAGTCTGTATTTTCCAGGGCTTTTCCAAGGCCAGTGTTTCTCAAACTGTGCTCCGCAGAGCCCCAGGGCTCCGCGAGACATCTCCAGGGGCTCCGCAAGGCTGACAAACTGGAAACATCGATAGGTACAACACATACAATCAGTGGACAGCTGGGGCTCTGCATACATTTTTATGCATGTAAAGGGCTCCAGAGCCCAAAAAGTTTGAGAACCGCTGTCCTAGGCGTACACACACCTCTCTCTGTGATACGGTGTTGCTTTTTCCTGGAATCTCTTTTCAGAAGTGGGGTGTAACTTGTATATCCTTTGCAGAGTTTTGCTCGGTAACAAAGTGTAGTTCTTTAGTAATGAAGCTTGTGCTATACGTGGCTAGACATGCCTGTTTATAAACTACATTATCCTGAAGAAAAATTACCAATATACATAGAGTTTGGTGAACCTAACTTGAATTGAGTATTTGACAGTTACCACTTCGACAACTGCTGACCGAAGAGACAAAGAGAAGGTAATTGTTTCTGTATGCATGGTCAGAGACAGAGAAAGCTGTGATTATCCTCTGCTGAACTGTTTGGGAAGATCATTGAGGGAACATATAACCCTTCACACCAGAAGGGTACAAAGTTATTGTTACAAAATGGCTGGCATATTTATACTAAGTATCAAGAAGAAAAATAGCAATATGTTTAGATGTATAGAGAACTGTCATACCTGGTTACACATTCTGCTTACTGGATCCAGTGGTGAAGGGGGTGGAGAATGGGTAAATTAATCTAAAGCCAACACTCCTCAAGTGAGAAGTAAACTTTGTTTGTCCACATTTT
This sequence comes from Pelochelys cantorii, assembly GCA_032595735.1. NCBI lineage: Eukaryota > Metazoa > Chordata > Testudines > Trionychidae > Pelochelys > Pelochelys cantorii. The sequence goes on from CM064327.1 coordinate 107,544,813, forward strand.
TCCTCAGCTACATTACTGGATCCTGAAAGGGCAGAGGGGGGTGGGGGTAATCTACCACCCTCCAAAAGCTTCCTTTCCAGTAGCAAATTATTTTGTTATTCTATGCTAGACTTTATATTTATCCTAATACCACTATAGTAGCCACTTAGCTGCTAAAGTAGCTCTGAAAAGGAGACGTTTATGATACATTAAAAATGTCACAATATGACACAATATGTTATAGACTACTACATGGGAAAATATTTCAGAGTTTAAACATATAATAATAACTAATGCATCTGAATGACATTGGGATCATGACATTAATATGATAAACAGGATTTCAGATGATCAAAAATGTTGTGTACATGCACACATTTAAATGTATCCACTGAGAAAAAAACATTTTTCAAATCTATTTTGTAAGAAAAAAATCAAATGAAGTTTAAAACACATCAACAAAGCATTTGACAGACTATTTCAACCCACCGACTTCAAAAAGAATCCTAAAGCTACAGAGCACAGCAGGTGGGACTTGCAGGAAGAGAAATCTATCTGTGCTCTGCAGGAGCTGGTTTCTGCTCACCTTGGATCCAAATCACCCAAGAGCTGGCTATTTAACGAACGCGTCCAAAGCACTTCCAACTAGAGCTGCAATAAAGGGAAAACCACGGTAAGGTCAAGCACCAGCCCCTCCCTGGAAACCATGCCTGAGCTCTGGAGATAACCCCCCACAACACCTGCCCACCCCCTAGCGCCGCTGCTCCCACCAGACACTCCCTACTCCCCAGAGAGACACGCCTCCCCACGGCCTCCCAGGTAGGAAGACGCTAGACTCCCCGATGCACACACCTCCCCCCTAATCCCTACCCTCCCATCAGTTAAAAATCCCACAGACCCCCCCCCAAAACTAATCCCTAGGGAGCCCCAAATCCCCACGCACCCCCGAGTCCAAGGGCGCGGAGCCCTCCCCCCCCCCCGCAGGAAAAAGACCCCTCGGGGATCCCCCCCCGAAGAAAGACCCCGTCAGGGGCTGCTGGGTCCGCTTTGTGCGGCGCTGTCAGCCCAGCCCCGCCACAGCCGCCGCCGCGCGCCAGGCCCGGGGCCCGCAGGCAGCAGCGGCAGGCGGCGCGCGGCCAGGCAGGGGCACTCACCGCAGCAGGGCGCCGCCGCTCCCACCATACTCCTGCCCGGGCGGCTGCCGCTTCCGCTGCCGCTCGGCTCGGCTCGGCCCGGCCCGGCGCGTAGCGTGCGGGGCAGGGGGCGGGGACAGCGGGTTCCGCCCCCTGCTGCCAGCCGGGCCGGGAAGCGGCGTGTCCTGCCCTGCGGAGCGGCGGCCGCGCCAGGCAAGGTCAGGCTGGGGCGGGGTGTCTGGCAGCGGGGGTGCGGGGCGTGGAGGGAAGCAGGGAAAGACGCTGCGGGGAGCCGGAGAAAGCTAAGCGAGCTCGGACTTCACGCGTGGCAGGGGGGCGCAGGTGGCAGGTCTGGCTCCCCCACCTGGCCCTGGAGCCCCCAGTAGAGGAAAAGACTCGGGAGGGTCTCCTCGGAGGCTCTGCAACGTCCCTCCCCTCGCCCTGGCTGCCCCTTACTCCTCAGTTTCTGACTAGAGCCCACGATAGCCCCCGTCTGTTTTGTTAGTCTGTAAAGTACTACCAGACCATTTGTTGTGCTTCCTTTTAGGCCGGGGAGTAAATCCGCTGGCAGTCCATCCCCGCAGGGTTGGAGCTTTTACGTTCAGCACGAACACGTTTGCAGCATCAAGGCCCAGGTGAGGTGTGTGGAGAAAACGCAGTGTAAGGCCTTAAAGGAGGGTGCAGGGCTTGCACAACCACAGCTTTTTACTGTAATTGAGGAGTAAGTTGACTTGATGGCGTAAGCGTGTTTCATAATCTCATAGTTCGTGTTGTACAATACATAGTTACCCAGCTCGGTCTCTTCTCCTCCTGTTTTGTTTTATTTTTATTCTATTTATACTTTATTTCCTTGGATGCCTCCTCCCCCCTGGGAAAATACATTAATGAAATTGCTGACTAAAATAAAAGTTAAGAAAAATTACTTGTAAATTTCTCATTGTGAAATGGTCACTCCCTCACCTGGTGGTCTATTGGATTACTCTTTGGGCATTTAATTATTTAATTTCTTGTTTATAAAATTAGTACAATCTGGAACTATCATTTGTTCTTCAGTATCTTTTTATAAGGAAAAAACAAATCTGATTTTTTGTCTTTAAAATGTAATTTAAAATGAGAAATTATATTTTCTGAAACCTTATGTTATTGTATATTTTAAGCTTCCAACATTCCAGCCATACCTGGAAAAAGGAGAAAAGAAAAGAGCAGACGTGCTCTAATGCTTTCTATTCTTTAATTGCAGGATCAGGCCATCTGTGCATGGTATAAAATATTGGTTGGGGAATTTATATTTTTACTCTCTACACAGACAACATAAGTATATGAAACCATGGACAGTTTTACAAACATACCAAGAATAAAAGAAGGCACTGATATTGGGCAACAACAAGACAGAGTAGTGACCAAAGAAGAATGGCAGCAAAAATGGACAATGAGAAACATTGGATTTCATAGGGAACAAGTACATCCGTATGTAACTCTTTCTTCTACCTGAGCTGTTTTAAGGTACAACATATAATGAATGATAATGAAATAATCTGACTTTCAGAAGGCCTGTCATAAAAATGAAGCCTGGGTACAAACATCAAAGTGTATTGTACTAGCCTGTTCAAAGCAGCTATAATTATGACTGTTTGAGCTGCCATCAAAAGGATAATGGAGAGGTGGAAAGATCACTGTACTTATCAAACTTTTTCATCTTAAATTAGATCTTTAGACCATGAAACTTAGATTCAGTGTGTGTTTTCTGGTGTGAAACACTTCTACGGTATTTATGAATTGTTTTAGACGCCAGTCTTCCATGTGCACAGCAGTTTTAAGTCAAGGTAGTGCATATGCACCGCAGTTTACCCACATGCTACACATTGCAAGATTTGGGCCTTACACCCAGACTGATTATTCTACTTATTATGCCCAACTTGAATTATATACAAGAAGTCAATAATGTAGAGAAAATTCAGATGTTTTAGGTTTGTTCGGTTTTAATAATCTAAATTAGCCCTTTCAGAGTTGGGGAATTCTTTTGCTTGAGCAGTAAGCTGTACCCATTTATAATGGTAATGGCATTTACATTTTTTGTTTAATTAAATGTCTATTTAAAAGCAGATGTTATATTGTAAGATGATGCAGACAGTTTGATATGCCAAAGTATAGTACCGTGGGTTTGGGTAGAAAGTTACCCTTCAGCTGAGCTATTGCACTATGCCGGCATAACTTTATCTATATTTAGGGTTACTTTAGTCAATACTCCCTCCACCCCCTGCAAAAGAGGGGGGGGTAATTGACTAACCCTAAATATAGATATCATTTTAATCTCTGAAAGTTCAGCCACCAAGAATGACTACAGTAGAGAGGCTATCAATAAAAAGAAGAACATTACTTTTATTAGCAATCGTCAAACAACAATAGAGACACTGTAATCTGGTAAAGGAGAAAGAGACAGACCAATACAAAACACAGAGTATTGGTATTACTAACTCCATGTCTTGTGGGAACACCTGAAGTGCTAATAATTCTCTTCATCGTCTCTACCACTAGTGGTTGTCATCCTGGTTTCTCCCCAATCCCAGCCCAAGGCATATAGGTCACGATGCAACTTTTGTAATCAGTTGCACTGATGCCCACAGGGGTTCCTACATAATTATGATTGTTTTAGCTCCTTTTCTTTATTTTATTTTCCACATCTCACTACTTCTAGAGTCTCATTTTCCATAGGCTTCTTGTTAGTTCCCTGTATGCTCATTAACATTTGTCACTTTATCACCATAGTAACAGAAAATCTCTAACATTTCACTCAGGCTGCCAATGGTCATCTTGTGGTATCTGCTGAGATCTTGTATGTTTTATCCAAATCAGCACTTCTTTTTAAAAAAAATCTGTATATCACAAATATAGAGACAAGCTCAGTGAATTTATTATTAACTTCAGTTAGCATAACTTACCCTAAATCCTAAAACGTAATTTGCCTAAACAAAATATTTTACAGCCAAAGGCCCTGTGTTTACAGCATTAATTAATACTTATATTTCACCATTATATCCTATATATATTTCATGTCATTTATCCTTCCTTGGTTACACTGGCTTTTCAACTACGAACATGAAACCGTTCCAGTACTAAATAGTTATTTATATTTCTTCTGCAGGATTTTAAGAAAGTATCTGGATGTTCTTCTTAATGGCAGGAGCAGACTCAGGATATTTTTTCCACTTTGTGGCAAAGCAGTAGAAATGAAATGGTAACGCACAGCCCTTAGGAATAGAAATCTTCTAATTTACTTTGAAAGTATATCATCTGGTCTGAATATCTGTAAATAAATGAATGTAATATCCTTTCCTCTATTGTCACCAACATATATTGTTGTTTTGCTTTTACATATTCACCAGAGATTTTTTTAAAAGGGCAGCATTTAATTTTTTCACATTTTCCAGTGATGAGGTAATAGTAACAAACAGTTTGCAAACATTTATGTAGGAAAAAGAACAATTTGGCTGTATAAAAAAAATGTGATATTGACAAAAGCAGCTAGGATATACAAGAGTAAGCTGATTAAGATTTCTGGTTTGGAGAGTCCTGTGTGCCTATTTTGGGGTGTTTGCACTGGCCCCCCCAGCTGGCTGCCTGTTCCACTTCCAGCCGGGCTAGTCCCTCCCACTTGCCTCTACTCTGGCTGGGCTGCCAGATGTGGCTGGGCTTGCTGGATGCCAGCCACATTTACCACTGGCCCCAGCTCTGCTGCTCCAGTCCCACTGCTAGATGTCGGCTCTGGCCCTGCAGCCAGGTTGCTGTATGCTGGCCCTGACCCAGCCGTCTTGGGCTCCGGCCCTGGCCAGGCTGATGCGGGCTCAGAGGCAGCAGCTGTTCCCCCCCTCTCCCCAGCCCCATTGCTGCCTTTGTATTAGAGGCAGCAGCACGGTGCAGGGTGGGGAGTGGAACTGGTATGCACAGGGAGCCGGCTTTTAAGCCATTCCCCATGAGCACTGGCTCCCACAGAGCTGTTGCTCCTTCCCCCACACACACGCTGCTGCCTCTGATACAAAAGCAGTTGGAGGGAGGGAGCCAGTGATCAGGGAGAGCTGGCTTAAAAGCAAGGTCCCTGCAAGGACCATCTCCCACCTGTCCTCCCCCGCCCCCCGTGTAACCACTGAAAAATTTCACAGTTACAAAAATTAACGCATTTTAACATCCCTAATATGCAATAGCAGTAATGTGTACAGTGTAGTAATGCTGAGTCATTCAGGTGTGCAGTATAACGTTGCTAAAAACACATATCATGTAATATGGATCACAGTTACTAGAGACTGCACTGCTATTATTTGGAATAGGTCATTATCCATCTTTAGTTCAAATTTGGAAAGTTTTCTTCATAACCATAAGCTTAAGTGTTTGAGAAAGTGATGGTCTAGCTCCGCGTTTCTTAAACTGTGTTCCGTGGCACATCAGTGTGCTACGAGACAGTCCAAGGTGTGCTGCAGAGAAGATAGCCGTCTTAAAAGGGGAATCCCTGCGCTTCTGTTCTTCCCCACCGGATTTGTGCACGAGACACCCAGCGCAGCCTGTGGCAACTGCTCAAAACTCCTCCCACTTATATCCACCCAGCCCCACTTCTGGGGAGCGCGCTCACCTCCTGCCCTCCCTTCCCCTCCCCCAGCAACTCTCTGTACCTTCGGGACGCGCGCACATCAGGCTGCCCACATTGGTCCGGAGGCTTGAGGGGCAGGCCCAAAGGACCCGAAAAATTAAAAAAAAAACCAAAAAAAAAAACCCCAGGAGCTGTCCCTTGACACTGGACCGCTCAGCTTTAAAAATGAAAGCTGGGGCTAAGTTTGTGATTGTGGGAGAGTGGGGAAAGTGAGAGGAGTGACATCATTAACCCCGCCCCAGGCTGCTGTGAGTGACGCCAGCCCAGCCCCTGCCTGGGGAGAGGGCAGGAAAACTTGGAGGTCACGTCAGAAGCTTCCATGATGGGGGGCACAATGTTACTTCTTCGTTTTTGTTTGCCTGACAACTTTTTTTTTATTATTTAATGGATAGCGATTGTCAGGTTTTCTTTGTGTATTTGTGTGTGTGTTTGTTTATAGTTGGAGGCTGCTCACAAACATCCCACAATATATTATTAAAGTTATTGTAATATAATTTGGGATACTTAGATTTAAAAAGATATGATACTTATTATCATTGGGCAGGGAGTGAATATTGTCGTCAGAAATAAAAGTGTCATCTGGTCCGGGTTGGTTTGTTTGGTTTTTCTTTTTTTTGCTCAACAAAAAACCCTTGGTGTTCCTACAAAAAAAATATTGTTTGGTGTTTCTCGGTCTTAAAAAGTTTAAGAAACACTGGTCTATCTCCTCATGCTTCCCAGATAAAGTTTCTTACTATTCAGAGGCATTTGAGCATTTTCAAACCCTGATGTTGCAATAACTTGAACAGGATGTGAAATATCAAACAAACACTATCTGCTAGGTGACTGAATCCTTTAGTTTTCCACCATGGGAGGGCAATATTATTATTGGTCGCTGTAGTGACCCCATATTTTCCATTAATATAGTCAAAATGAATAATCAATTGCATGTGAAGCTTATCAAATTCACACAGAGTGCATTCCTTAGTTCATATCAAGAGCTACTCAAATATCCATGCAAAATTAATATCCAATATTTTTTCAATAAAATGTGAAAACTCCAAGATTAAAAATATCCATATAAATCCTATCTCACAAGAGCCTGGATTCTGAAAAAAATTGCTGAAATAAACCACTGTTCTGTAGGAGATACCCCACCTTGAGGTAGAAAATGGATGAGTATGAAAATTATGTAAGAAGAAATCACAAATAACAAAGTAAACTTGTAAATTTTTATTGCTGTGCCTAGGTTAGCTGACATGGGACACTCTGTGATTGGTGTGGAACTCAGCGAATGTGCACTGAAGGAATTTTTCACAGAACAGAATCTTTCTTATTCTGAAGAACCAATCCCAGGGATTTCTGGAGCCCAAGTGTTTAAGGTTTGTTTGTGCTTGCATGGTCAAATCTTTTTACATACTTAATGACGCAGCTCAGGGACCGCTGAGCAGGTCAAGACAGTCTTCAGCCATTAAGAGCTTTTTTGTCTTCTTGTCTTTCATCTTTCACCTATTCTAAAGAGGAGGCCCAAAAGAAGGGGAAGTTGAATTTTATACTGGATAACTAGGGGGCAGTACCCCCTGCTTGCTCTGCTTGCCAACCCCCCTTTTTGGGGGGTAGGGAGCCCTGGCTTTTCCTCCTCCCTCCCCCCCCTCCCCGGCCTTCGAGGAGGGCAAGGCTGAGGTGTGGCAGCCTTGGCCTACCTTGGCTCTCTCCCCTGGCCGCCAGCTTCTCCCCCCACGAAGCCAGACCAGCCCCAGCTCTCTCTCTTCAACCACCAGGGGCGTTGGGATGGGCCAAGGCCCCGGCTGTTCTGGATCTCTCCCTCCAGCCACAAGAGGGGAGGGCACATGGCTCACAGCTCCCTCCCTCACCCCATGAGCGGGGAGACCTCGTGACTCTGCACTCCAACCCCCGCAAAGGGGGAGGTCTCATGGCTTCTCTCTTCCTCTGCTGCTCCAGCTTTGGCTATCCCCCACCCCTTTCCAAGTCACGCCAAACCCCGTGCTCTTCTCCCTCCACCCTGCCGTGCTCTCCCCCCTGGCTGCTGGGTGGGAGCCCATATGGCAGCTGTTGGAGTTTTAAAGTGAGGTGCTCTGGCGGCCGGGGGCGGTGTCCCCCTGCAGCGGGCCACTCCCACAGTCCCCCACCCCTTCCTGCCATGGACCTCGCCACTCCCCCACCTTCCCTCACACTGCCAGAGCAGCACAATTTAAAACTCAGCAGCTACCTGCCACATGGCAGCTGCTGGAGGTACAGGCAGCCCCAGTCCTGGCTCAGTAGCCGGGGTGTCCCCCAGTCTAGGTCCCCCCCACAGCTGGCCTCTCTGTCGTCCCTCCCCCCCCACTGCCGGAGCACTGCAATCCTTCCCACACACAAGCCCACCACCAGCAGCATCAGCTTATCTTCAGTGCTGCTTTGCTCCGGCACCATAGGTTGCCGTTCCCTGTTGGGTTAGCAGCAGGAAAGGTGGAGGTGGGCAGCTGAGGAGGGAGGGGGGCAGTGGGATGCAGAGTGACATGATTATGTCACTCTATCATCCCACAGGAAAATTTTTATATTTTTTATATATATATATATATATATATATATATATATATATATAGAAGGGCTGTTCTCAAGCTGTTATTTAGTTTGGCCCTCATTCAGTAAGATATTTAAGGGACTCTTCATGTGCTTAAAATTAAACACTTGCTTAAAAACCCTGATGATATCAGTTGTATGCAGTGGTATAGCGTAGCTGGTCCCACAAGAGTAGAGAGAGGTGGCTAAAGCAATATCTTTTATTGGACCAATTTCTTTTGGTGAGAGAGACAAGCTTTTTGAGAAAGATACTGCTGCCCTCACAGCTAAATACAAGGTTGAACAGATTGTGCTGACTATTTATGCTAAACTTAGTCTAAGGGACCATTCAAGGTAAAATGGACCATTAATAACATAAAGGGAGCATAGTGGGTTACGGATTGTTATAATAAGCCATAAAACCAGTGTTTTATTAAGATCAGTCTCTGAAGGGTAGCCACGTTAGTCTGTATCTGCAAAAATAACAAGGAGGCCTATGGCAGCTTAAAGACTTACAGATTTATTTAGGCATAAGCTTTTGTGGGTCAAAATCACTTTGTCTGCTGGGATATCCCAACCTCTATGATTTCCACTCCATGCAGCTGACGAAGTAGTTTTGACCCACAAAAGCTTATGCTTAAATAAATGTGTTAGTCTTTAAGGTACCACAAGACTCCTCATTGTTTTATTAAGACCATGATTTTAGAGTCTAGCAAAGTTGTGAATTTAAGCTCCCTGCCTCATCTTTGAAAACTGTTTTGCAGGTTTCCTTTGAGTATGAGGACTAATAGGTCAAATGGAAAAGATGGTGTGATTTTTTTTTTTTCCTTTCATTTTTCTGTGTGAGGTTGTTCAGTTAAAATCCATGGATAGTTCTGTGTCAATGGGAGAGCTTCTCCAGACTACACAGCTACGTCCTCTCATGGAGGTAGATTCAGTACATTTTACAGCAACGAGAGAGTTTCTCCGTGTGAAAGTGTTTTTACTTAAGCACTACAGCAGCAAGGCTGCACTGATGCAGTGTTTTAAATGTATAACTGCCTTTAATACAGACTTATTAACAGTCTGTAACCACTAACCCCCTTTTTGTCCTATGGCTACAGGAGTGTTATCAGGCCACTTAACCATGATTGGTCCCTTATGTGCTAAATTCTTATGCTAAACTATCTGTTTAGCCTTGTATTTAGCTGTGACACTGGGAGGGAGTATCTTTCCCAGACCTGAAGAAGAGTTCTGAGTAGCTGGAAAGCTTGTCTTTCTCATCAACAGAAGTTAGTCCAATAAATCATTACCTCACCCACCTTTTCTCTATGATGAATCAAAGCCTTTTTGTCTACAACACGTAATAGTAGTGAGACAGCAATTATAGGACCTTGCGATACTTCAATAAGGAAAAAGTAAAAGAACATTTCTCTTAATTCTTCCCCCACTTGGGTTTTTATAGATAGATCTATGTGGTTCACTAAAGCTGTTTCCTTGCTTTTCATTATAGAGTACCACTGGGAACATTTCTCTGTACTGTTGCAGTATCTGTGATGTGTCCAGGTAAGAATGAATAACATTCTTCCACAATCCAATTTTTTTAAAATATTTTTAGATGGTTTTGTCTAAACTAGCCAAAGACATTTGAGAAGCAAGGACAAAATTATAGGAAGCACTGAGCTTCTGCAACTCTGATTTTCATAGGCTAAGACCCCAGGTTACAAGTAGCCACAACCACGTGTTCTCTTTCTGGGGTGCAGAATACAGCCCTGCAGCTGTATCTTGTATGAATCTACCCTGTTCCAGCAGCTATAAAGCAGTCCATACAAAACTAAAATGCAAGAGAGAAGGAAGTAGACTCTCAGGCCTAACAGGCATTCTCAGTTCCTTAAAATGAGTAAAGGTTATGGCTAAATCATGATGGAATTGTGATACAACATAAGCCCAAGTCATCTGCTTCTCCAGAAGGCTCAGGCAGGCCTCACTTGAAAGCCTTAGGTCAGCGAGTGCTTCCAGTTTGGGAGCTCTGAACCCTGGCTCTTCTTGCTGGCTCTACTGTACTGATTTCCTCCCTTTTGAGGGCCTGCCTCCAGGCCAGACGCACCTCAGAGGTGTGAGGGGTTGGGGCTTGTTGTGATCCCAGGAGTTCTTTAACTTTGCCTGGTCAGTGGGAGTGGAGCATGTTGTCATCTGCCCCACAGTAATATTGTGTGAGAGATTCTGTGATTCAGCATCTCTCCAAATCAAGCCTTGCCTCTTTGCTACTGACTCAGTCCTTCATAATGCTGAATGCTCTCTCAGTACTCAGAGCAGCCAGTGGGCCAGACTTACTAGTCCATTAAGGCGGTTTCGCACCCATTTTCTGGCTCAGAGCTACAGGTCCACCAAGTGGAGGCTTTCAGTTGTGCCAGGCAATCACTGGGTGATACAAAGCCACCTATGCAACTTTGCGTCCTCCAGCACAGAGGAAGATACAAAGGAAACTTATAACCACTTTTCTTGCCTCTGATCATGTGCTGAATAGAGTTCATCCAGACCAGAAAACAGGGAGTTAAGGGCACCCAGCAACTGGAGGATAGTACCAATATTGCAGTTGTTATTTAGATAAAACTCTCTTTAGAGTTGATGAGTTTTGCCTCAGTATGAACTGCAGGAGCAGGCTATTAATATGAGCAGTATTAACCCATAGCTTTACAGTACTATGAGTAAATAAATCATTTATCTTTGTAAATTATCAGTGTCAGAGCCACTAGAGAGAAAATGCATAATTTGCAGATTAGGAGACTGGAATGTAATGCTGGCTCTAAGATATTTTATATTTATACTTTGGATAAATGGAGAAGTATTTAATCCTAATATCCAAAGTTATAATGTAACAAATTGTCACTAAGCTTTGGTATGACTTAGCTGGGTTTTTTTTTTTTTTTTGGGTAATTATGCTGGCTTTGCAAGAATGGCTTCTTTAATATAAATAAATATTCCATATGTCCTATCCAAAGTGGCAAAAGTAATTTATTTTTAAAATATAGTTACAAATAACATGGCAAAATTTAAAACCTCCCACATACCAATATGGAATGATATTTCAAAGTAAAACAAAATGTGTAGAAAAATAGCAGTGCTGTTAGTGTGAATCAGTAGTCCAAAAAGTGAGAATATATGATTTGTTACCAACAGAGGACAAAATAAACAGGCATGTACATGTTTGTAAATTTTTCCCTACATTCCTAATTTGTGGTGTTTTTTAGTAAGACACTCTTATGCAATATTCTAAAAGAGTGGTAAAAGTGTGAACACTTTTCTTTCACTAAACAATTTGAAGACTGTTGTGGCTTCTGTTCACACATAATATGGGTAGTACGTGATTAGTAACTGGGAGATAAGCTTACTTGGCTCTTTTGTCAGCTGGCCTGTGATTAGTCACTTTTGTTCTAAATTCATAACATGGTTTGAGCATATGCTCAAATGAGACAATTCAGGCTTTTTTTTGTTAGTTAATTAATAACAAGAATTATTACTCTTTGCAGGTATGCTGTGTTGTATGTAAAGCAGTTAAACTAAGCAATGAACTGAGGCTCATAACAATTCTGAATGGAAGATTGTAAACTTTTTATAATCTGAGTACTAACTAAACACACCAGCCCCGATACAGGCAAATGTTGCCATAAATCAATGGGATTTTTGCTTGAGTGTGATTTTTCAGGATTGGGCCTAGAGACAATTTTTAAACCAGGGATAGGCAGCTGGTAGCCCAGGAGTAACATTTGGCTTGCCACATCTTTTTATGTGACATCCCACAACATAGCTTAGGGTTGGAGATTCAGCAATGTCAAGGGCAGGAAGAGAGCAAGGCATCACTGAAGAGTGTTCCATAACATAAAAAAGTGGCAAGTAGGGATGTAAAATATCATTTAAAAGCGTAACCGTGTAACCGCTAAAATTCCTAGTAGTTACATGTGCTGCAGTACAAAGCTTAGAGACGTTTCCTTCTGTGTGCTGCTGGCCCCACTCCCAGGGAGACTTCCCTACCTCAGCAAAGCCAGTTCCCTGGGAGCAGGCCGACTTTCGGAATGCTGTACAAACACAGTTGGAAACAGCACCTGCTCTGAAGAGTTTACTGTCTAATTAGACAGTACAGGCAAGAGGTAGGAGGAAAAACAGAAGCACAAAGAGGTGAGATGTCTTCCCCAAGGCTATACAGCAGAGCAGTGGCAGAGGTAGAAATGGAACCCAAAGCTCATGAATCCAAATCTAGAACACTGTTAACTCCAGTGTGCTAGTCCCCTACTTAAATTGGTTCTGAAATATCATGTCTTGATTGTAAGATGTTATATCTAAAAGCCAATTATAAGTACACATAGAAGGCAAATAGTAATGTGACTGCCTCTCCTTGCAGACCTCTGAAAGAAAACAAGTCATGTTTCATGTCTCATTGCACCAGACAGAGAAGTACAGGATAGGGTTACGGGTCAGAATCCAAAAGCTTGATTGCAATTAAAACAAGAGAATAAAGTGTGATTTATTTATTTTTTTGGATGTTAGTGGACTCTGAAATAAAGCTGCTGCTCGATTTCAGGGCATCACACATTGGTGTTTTAAGGCAAATTTATTTTAAACTCTTTTCTTTGGAATTATGTCACTTACTCCATTGTTATACAGCACACTAAAATCACAGTTTCTATATTTACCTGAAGGAAAATTTACATAATATTACTCTGCTAATTCTCACCAGCAACTAGTGAGGACAGTACTCTTTAGCTGTAGAATTTATCAAACTGAATTTGGCCGCCAGTGCCTCATCAGCCAACACAAGTAGTAACAAAAATAGTCCTGATTCATTTGTTGAGCTAAAGCAACCAGCAGTGAATCTTAGCTTTTCTCAAGTGAAAAGACTCCTCAGAATAAACATCTGGGATCTATGTTTGGATCTTGATTCTGAGTTGCAGGTGAGCTGAGCTCAGTGCACGCTGAGGAGATGGAGAGCTGCTCTGAGCCACCTTTGTGACCTTCTTGGATCTGGAGGTGTCCAAGGGTTGTTGCAGCCCTCTAATTTTTTCCATCTATGTGCAGAATAAATTGTACACTGAGGCATGTATGGAAGTGCACCACCAGTAGAAAAAACATGCTGTAGGTGCTCTGCTAATCAGTTGGGTGGCATTTGAATCTCTCTTGAGTCTTCTCTTGACCCTGGCACAGACTTGTCAAAGGGTAGCAGAATCATTCCACCATTTCTATATCACCCAGAGATGACCTCTACATATGTAATATTCCTTGAGGCCCATTTCAAAACATTTTGTAGCATTAAGGTGTTAGACCAGGGTTGGTAACCTATGGCTAGCGAGCCAGATATGGCTCTTTTGGCCATCCCTGCTGCCTTGTGTTCTGGAACTGGAGCTGGGCCCCAGTGTGTCTGCTCCCGCGGCAGCCTGACCAACAAGGCCCCAATCAGGGCCCAGCCCCCATCTGGCTGCAGCTTCCTGTCCCCAGTCTCAATCCTGGGACAGGCCCCACTGTCTGGCACCCATCTGGCCACAGGAAGAGCTAGCAGCACCCCCCCCCCTTGCTGTGGCCAGATGGGGGCCAGACAGTGGGGCCTGTCCCAGGATTGAGGCTGGGGACAGGAAGCTGCATATTAGACAGGAATATTACATATGTAGAGGTCACCTCTGGGTGGTACAGAAATGGTGGAATGATTCTGCTACCCTTTGACAAGGTTGTGCTTCAACAATCCTGGCCTGGTCCCTCATCCAGCCACTACTGCCCAGATACAGCAGTCTAGCCCCTGCCAGGAAAGGTAATCTGGCCCCAGGGCCTCCCCACATACTCCCCACCCCCAGCACCATGCCCTGCTTCTTGCACCTCCCACACATCCCAACCCCTTGCCCTGAGCCCCTCATACATCCCAACCCTCACTCCTGCACCCTTATATCCACAAACTGCACCCCAGCAGCAGCAGAAGTCCCATTAAATAAAGTCTGTGTGCACAATGTTTCATTTATGCTATTATTAATCATTCTGTCAATATCTATACATTAACTTGTATATTATCAGCCATGCAAATGGGCATTCTTGTACTGGCTGTTTGTTGACCACTTGTTCTGAATTTTAATGTAGTTTGGCTGTTTAGTTTGAAAAGATTGTTGACCCTTGCCTAGACCATAGCAGCGTATCAGTCCACTATGTACGTGCAGAGCGTTTTAGAGAGTTTTCACTTTTGCAAAAGTGTGTCAGTCGAATTATAAACAAGATTATTTTATTTATAAATATTTTTCCTTCCTGCTACTTGTAGCGCCATTGTTGGCAAGTTTGATGGGATTTGGGACAGAGGATCCCTAGTAGCCATTAACCCATGTGATAGAGAACAGTAAGTAATGTGTTTATTTTATTATGGTTTTCTTTCTGATGTATTTTCTGATTGTTGTGACAGATATAGCCTAGTTTCCTGGCATTGACTAATCAGCCATCCCTCACTTATCTTAAACTCTGAGATATCTAGGCTAGTCCTCCTTTGCCTCATGTGGCAACTAGAATAATTGAACACTATGTTTTGAAACAGTGTTTCCTTCTAGAAATGGTCTAGCCAATACAAACAATACCATTTTGGCATAAGGACTATATAGTAGAATCTCAGAGTCAGAAACTGACCACTCAGCAACATACCTAATTTGGAACTTAATCATACAGGCACAGAGACAAAAATAAATAAAGTAAATACAGTCCTGTGTTAAATGTAAACTACTAAAAAAGGGAAGGTTTAAAAAATCTGAGAAGGAAACTGTTTCTATGGTGGTTTAATTTAAATTAAGGTGGTTAAAAGCAGTATTTTTTCTTCTGCACAGTAAAATTTCAAAGCTGTATTAAGTCAATGTTCAGCTGTAAACTGTTGAAAGAACAACCAAAGTGTTTTGTTCAGAATTACAAACGTTTTAAATTTACAAACAACCATCATTCCTGAGGAGTTTGTTCATAACTCTGAGGTTCTACTGTATGTTGCTTATTAGAGCGCTGTGTGGATACAAAATTTGTATCCACATCAGTATCTGCAAAAATGAGCTGCGGATATCCTCATCCATACCCGTGGATGCAGCTATCCATGTATATCTGTGGATTTACAGGGCTTTACTTAATAAGTTCTATACCAGCAGTAGCAAACCTGCTGTTCCCATCTAGTGGTAGATTTGCAAAATGCTTCCTATGTTTTTGTTTGTTTGGGTTTCCACTGTTTTCACCCTTTTCACCTCATTCCATCCTGTTTATTCTCCTCTTTTCCCCTTTATTTCCCTCCTCCAGTCTTACCCAGGAGTATCTCTCTTCACCTTACCTGCTACTGGATATTAACTTAAGTTGAATACATGGTCCTGACTTTGTAAAAAATGCCATGAATTAACAAAATCAATATGATATAGGCCATTTTACAGTAACTATAGATTACTGCAGACTTAAATACTGTCAGCTTTCATTTTCTTGTTTTTGTTAGTTCACATAAAAATGTTGTGTTTGTGCATGTGCACATGTGTTGAAAGTAGAAATGGATTAATTTTATTTAGGATTTCATATGTTG
Source organism: Pelochelys cantorii (assembly GCA_032595735.1). Classification (NCBI taxonomy): domain Eukaryota; kingdom Metazoa; phylum Chordata; order Testudines; family Trionychidae; genus Pelochelys; species Pelochelys cantorii. The sequence goes on from CM064327.1 coordinate 107,560,648, forward strand.
CATGTATACCACAAAGGATTTTACTCTAGAACCTCCTCAGTTAAATTAGTCTATATGCTTTGTAAGGGTACGTTTGTACTGTTCTGTGCAGGAATACATTGTGTAACTTTTTTACTGAACATTTTGAGTACTCTATGTACCAAATCTTTACAAAACAATCACAAATGCAAATATTTATTTTTTTTCTTTTTAGCTATGCCAATTTGATGTTGTCTCTAATGGAAAGAAGCTGTTGTTATCTCTTGGTTACTGTTCTGTATGATGCAAATAAACATAAAGGTCAGAACTTTTAATCATTTCCTTTAGAAGTAATATCACTTTTATATATTTTATACACACCACACATAGTAGGGGGCAGTGCCCTCTGCTCACTGCAGTTGCCAACTCCATTGTCTTTGGGGGTAAGCAAGCCCAGTTCTCCCCCCGGGGGCTGTGCCAGCCCTGGCCTCTTCGGCCCCTCCAACAGCCAGGGAGGGGAAGGCCAGGGGCCATGCCAGACCCAGCTGCTGGGGAGGATCCAGGGCCATGCCAGCCCCGGTCTCTCACTTCCCTTAGCCACAGCCCTGGCCTCTCACCCTCCCCCCCCTCCCCCCCTCCTCCTCCCCAACCTCCCCACAGCTGCAGCCAGCCCTGGTCTCCCCCTGGATTCCCCTGGCCACAACAAGCCCTGGCCTGCCCCGCCCCCAGCCTTTTGGCCCCCCTCTGGCTGCTGGAGGAGGGCCAGGGCTGAGCCAGAGGGGCGGGGGCAGCAGCAGTGGTTCCTTGCTGCTCTGGGGTTCCTGACACTCTGAGACCCAGCGGGGAACTGCCGCCTCTGGCTGCTCGGGCAAGGCATGCTGGGGATGTCGCATGCCTTGAGCTCCAGCCTAGACCCACCTCTCCCCACAAGATTAGTGCACCACCGTCAGCTTCCTGCAGGGAAGAAAGGCCCAGGGCTCCATGCCAGAGGCAGCTTGCAGAGAAGCGTGCGCATTGCTGTGAGGAAGGGGGCCTCTGGCATGGAGCCTCGGGGTTTTCTCCTCTCCCCGCTCCCCCGCAGGAAGCTGGCAGTGGCGCACTAATCTTGCCAGGGGGGAGGCCTGGCAGGAAGTTTCCAGCTGGAGCTCCAGGCATGCGGTGGCCCCAGTGCTCCTGGCCTGAGCTGCCGGAAGCAGTGGTTCCCTGCTGGGTCCTGGAGCGTCGGGGTCCCCAGTGCAGCAAGGAGCCGTTGCTGCCATCCCCTGATCCTCCTTCAGGGGAGCCGGGGGCTAGAGGGGGTGGGAAGAACAATCCTGAGCCATGGCCGCCTCTTTCCCTTCTGGGAACTCAGTTGAGCCTGGAGGGATGGGGTGGCGTAGAGTAATGTGATGATGTCACTCTGTTGCCTCGCAGGAAAAACTTTTTTCAATATGTATATGGTAAAATTTTGCCTCAGTTGTTTGTGTCAACAAATTTGGTGTTCAGATTTTGTATGTTTTTCTGTTTATTTTTAACATTCGTGGTAGTAAAAGTTTGTGATTTTTTTGTTTTTTTGTTTTGTTTTTTGTTTGTTTGTAAATTCTTTATAACCCTGTTTCCACTTGCTTCTCAGCTTTGGAATAAAATTCCTAAATGGCAGAAACTTTTCATGCTTGGTCTCAATGCTAAGGGGGGGGGGGGCAGAGCGGGGGAAAGGGAAGATGGGAATTGTGAAACAAAATGAAAAACAACGTTGCCTTCGCTATTTTTTATAAAGTGTGTCCTGTTCACCTCTTTTGTTGCCACCCTTCCCTTACTCTAGCTTTGCTCCCTCATTTGCACCCTCATTAACTGAAAATCATATTATATTTATGATGGGCACTAAGGCAGGATTTTCAGTACCTCATGACCTAAAATCAGGCATGGCTCCCTCACAGGTGGTATAATCATTCATTAATGAATGTTTGCAAAATGCTTTGAAGATTAAAAGCTTTATATATGTGTTAAGTATTATATCAGGCTGATGAATTATTTTTATTAAGCCCAGATGTGCCTTCAGTTTTCCTTGATAATTATTAACTTAATACAAACAGGTTTTCCACTGCTTATTGAACAACTCTAAGTAACTGTTGTTGAAAGAAAAACATTGTATAATAACCTATAATAATTCATTTTTATATTTTAACATTTTCTCTTATATTTGGCCAGTGTTTGCTTCATTATAGTATTAGAAGAGTCATTATGACTTTTGTTGATTCAGCTTTCCCTTTTTCTCCCCAGGTCCACCATTTTATGTTCCTGATTCTGAAATTAAAAGTTTATTTGGTAGGTTAACTCCACTGCAGTTATGATTTTTCCAAAACATGTTGCAAACAAATGTGTTGATATGCTAGTATTTTGACCTGTCCTGAAGCAAGTGAGAGGAAAGCCTATAAGGATGTTTGCTTCTTGTACAAAATCTGGGGAGACATACAGTGTGAAAATAAATACCTTTTCCCTCCAGGATTATTGATATCCACAACAAACATTACTTCCCTGAAAGATATATAGGCTCATTGTTTAAATACACACTGTAAAGGAAATATTAACCTGTGCTACCAATAAGACATGTACAGTCCCTATGGCCCAAGGTTACTTTCCATGCAGAGTCTTCAATAATAGGGATGTGAACGACTAGTCGACTATCCTATAAGCAAATGCTTATCGGATAGTCTACTTGACTAGTCACTTCCCTTCCTCCCCTTGCTGCCTCTGTCAGAAAGAGGCAGCAAGTGGCGGGGGAAGAGAAGGTGGTACTTGAAATTGGCAGTGCCGCGTCGAGTCCAGGGCCAGCTGGGGTGTCCCCAGGCTGCACACAGCATTTCAAAGTGCAAATGCCACACTGACGCTGGGCTCCCTGCGACGTTTCAAAGCGTCAGCGCCGCACAGAACCCGGGGTCAGCAGGGGAATCCCCAGCTGATCCTGGGCTCCCTGTGGCACTGCCGCTTTGAAATGCTGTGGGGAACATGGGGCCAGCAGGGGACTGTCCTGCCAGCCCCGTGCTCCCCACAGTGCTTTCGCCTTTGAAATATAGCAACAGCCCTGCACTGTTCTAAAGGTGGAGGCGCCCTATCGACTAATCGAATAGTGGATGCAAATTACATCAACTATTCAATTAGTCAATTACTCAAAATTTAACAGCCCTATCCCATAATTCAACCTATATCCCTATGTTCATTTATCCCACAGCTTCTCACTGCTGGCCCTGTAATAACTTTCTCATGTCCTTTCTGATCTGACATTTTGGTTGGTCCCCCCTCCTATGCCCCCAAGCCTTATTGTTTGCTCATTTTACTCATATTTAACACAAGAACCTTGCCCCACTATCTGTGTGTTTTCTGCTATAATTCTGAGACCAAAGTTAACTTGCAAGAAAAAAAAGTATGATGATAGTAAACCACCATGTTAAGGGAATTAAAGATTGAAAGTAAAACTACTGAAACAACAAAATTGAGTTAAGATTGACATTTCATCCTTGATATGCCTTAAATTAAACTTTGGTTCACAATTCCTGTAGTTTACTCCCGTCTCAAACCTCTGAAGGATCTAAACAGCATGAATTATTCTTAATTAACAGTGGCATACGATTGTGAAAGAGGGCTAACTGCTGGTTACCTTATTTATGCTGGTCTACAAATGAGTTAGATCAGCAAGATTTTTCCTAAGAGCATAAAAGTTCATGATTGAAAAAGCAAAAACAAATGATCATAATCTTTTATCATATCTGTACATTGCTAATCTTCTTTTTCAGGAAAATTCTGTGAAATTAAGGATCTTGAGAAGGTTGATGACTTCTCGGACAAGCACAGGGCCTGGGGACTAGATTATTTCCTGGAAGTAATATATTTGCTTACTTTAAAGTCTGTTCCTTGATGAAACAAGAAACAAAAAATGTATTAACAAGATGGAAAGAATTATATTGATCACACTTTCTTTGACATGAGCTGGATATTTGGAATTCTGAAATGCCTCAGGGTATGAAAAGTGGGTTATGGGACATCTTTGTCTTTTGAAGACTTCATGCATTCAAAGACAATTAACTATACGTCTGATTTGACTTGTGTAATCTGAATTTTAAGATTAGTAGCACTGAAATTATTTTGATAATCATTTTAACATTGTACCTTTGTCTCCTGTATTATTTCAAATAATTAAAATTAAAAATTATTATGTGTATAAAAAGAAATCGCAGTTCCCCATAGCAACCAATATTGCCTGTCTGTCTGGAGCTCTCTAGTCTCGTACCAGGTGCTCACAGTCCCAAACTGTGTCATGGAAACTATGCTGTTACAAGCTGCAGGTTGGAAAGTTTTCGTGTTTTGGGACTCTGGAGTCCTGCCACTAATGGCTGCTGGCTAGAAGAGGCAAGAGTCTATTTGGTGTCTGTCTTTTTCTCCCTATCTCTCTTGCTCTGTGCTATGTGGATTGGAGACTGGCTGGCAGAGAGCAAAGCAAAATAATCAACAGCAACCATGACTGGATGTGGGATCAGCTATAGATGTACAAGATGAATAAAGAAAGTGAATAGACAGGGGAGCAGAACACACTGGGAGTAGATGATCTCTGAAGTTTTCCCTGACTCTGATATTCTTCCCCCTCCAATACAGCAATTATGAGTACAGGAGTCTTGCCATAGGAAGAAGAATTGTATGGGGAATGTGGCTTGTCGGCCCTAAGGGAGACCTTTCTGCAGTTTGATTAAGCATATGAGCTTTCGGATATTTATCGGAACTCAAACCGTTTAGGGGTTCTCCCATTGCTAGTTGACAGATACTATTACAACTTTGAAAAATGGAGGTTTTGTTTTGAGTCCCTAATAATAGATTCATTTTTAAAATAATCTAAAATTTACCACGATGCAGACCAATGTTCCCTGTAGGCTGTTTGCTTGTGCAGCCACTCAGGAGAGATTCAAATGCCATCTAGTTGATTAGCAGACTGCCCACAGCTAGGCTTTTCATTTCTATTGATGGTGCACATAAAAATTATTCCACACATGAATGGAAAAGATTAGAAGGACCATTGATGCTGACACATTCTACTGTTGGTTCTCAGACCCCTTTCCTTCTCTCTCCCCTATTCCCTTATGCGGAGAAGTGCTTCTGAAACCAAAACTGATTTACAGTATTGCAACATGATATTTAAAGGGTGTGATGGGTAAAGCAGTGATCAGGAGCCACACTCAAGTAACTTCAAAGCCCTTTTCCCTTTCAAGTGTCTTTTGGGGTTTTGGTAAGTCTTTAGGTGGTGAAGGCTTGTCAGATGGTTTCTTCTCACCTACACCATAACATCAATCAGCTCCTGAGAGACAGCAGTTTTCTTCATGTAAGCAACACTCCTTTTTATGCTTGCTTCCTCCAGTTGGCAGTATGTCTGGTAGGGATTGAACCCAGAGTTGTTTATTAACCTTGTAATTGGCCCTTCACACAGTGGTTAAAAACAGAAGAGAAGTAGAAGCAATGTCTTGTATTACGTGTATTTCTCTTGCTCCCTCCATTTCTCTTTATGGCAAGCATTTGATATTCCTTGCAACCATTGTATTGAAAGAATTGGCAGGTCTGATGCATCCAGCATATTTGTAGTTGTAGTGAGTGATCATTTTATAGTTTAAACTTTAAGGGTGTGGTGTGGCTGTTTGGTGGTGGCTGTTTTTTTAAACCCTTGAAGTTGGATAGAGAGAAAAGCAGAAAACCCCTAATGGCTGACTATATAAATACGACTCTCCCAGCATCCCAGTCAGTTTGTTCCTTTGCTTACATCAGAGTCTATCTTCTCGGAAAGATAAGCCAACTACAGAGGATGAACAATGTACTTACAAGAAAAATAAACAAGGATAAAGAGAAAAGCAATTCTTACACAGCAACATCCAAGCACTGAGGTGAGGTAGTGTGATATTTACAGAGAAGAAGCTGAAAGACGTTCTTTTTCTTCTCTAATGATACCAGCATTGTGAAATCCTCACTCCTGGGCTTTGAGATACTTTAATTTTTGAATATCCATTCAGTAAAACTGAAGTGCGCAACAATATTAAGACCAAGGCCAACACTGTGAATAGGGAAGATTTTAAATATAAATACAATGAGTAAGACACTAACATTCAAGTTTGCCAAAAAAGACAGTAATGAGAAAGAAAATCAATGCAAAAACTGATTGTCTAATGTAAGAGACATCCCCAAAGAAAAATCAACACTTACTGCATGAGGGAAATTTGATCCCATCTACTTGGGAAACAAGTTTTGGAACACAGTGAGTCTGAAACAGCATTCCCAGGAGCCTGAATCCAAGCATTAATACTTTAGTAAAGGTACACAGAGGGCATCATGTAGCCATTTCTTTTACATCATTCACATACATCTGTGATAGAAACATCCTATTAGACATAATCCTCTTGGTCATAACATAGTTCAGTAAACTGATAAAAGGAACAGGTAGGTAGACTTAGTCTACTTTCAGCAGAACCCCAAGGAACTTTTAGCTGTGACCATATGGAGAAGGGCCTCCCGGGATGGGCAAGGTGGGTGTGGGAAGAATGCTAACAACAAGAGGTCAGAATGGGAAGTCTTTGTTCCTGAACTTTGCAGCATCTCGCTAGTAGCAGGATAAAAGGTGGAAGAAAGCAGTGGCCTGAACCGCTTCTCTAACAGATTAAATTCCTGCTCTTGACTGGATTCCTGAAAATGATGAACCCTGTTCATTTATTGCATCCTGAATAATTACCATATAAATTGTCCATTACTCCTCCTGCTCCGTTACTCCTGCTTCTATGAATTATTGGACTTTAATCACATATTGATTCTTGAAAACTGATGTGGACTATGAAACCATGCTTAAAATTACTCTTGTTTAAATGATACGAGACTGGGATGGGATTTATAGCTTACAGTTCAGATATATTTTCATGCCAAATGAAATTTAAAAAAATATTTGAAGATAATAAAATAATTCACATTCATTTTGGTGAGCCCATTGCATTTTCCCAACTTTCCTTTAGATGGCAGGAGATTACAGCCAATGCTTTTATGTATTTATGGAAAGGTCTCTGATGTAATGCAGTCCTGTGACTGTCCAATGTGACCAGATGTCAGCGTCACATTGCTAGCATAGTTTAATCAGCAATCTTCTTAAACCTGCACTATGTCTGCCACAGCTTCTGATAAAATGCAGATTATGACAGAACTGGTGAGCGAAACTGAGGTCAGTCTGCTTGAATGCAAAGTGTGCTTTGAAAAATATAGCCAGAAGAAGAAACATCGGCCGAGGAACTTGCCCTGTGGACATGTTATATGCTTGGAGTGTGTATTCTCTCTAGCACACCCAAGGAATTTTAAATTGGAGTGCCCTTTCTGTCGAAGAGCTTGCAAATCCTCTGAGACAAGTGACTGCTTACCATTGCTGCACCTGATAGAGATCTTAAGCTCTGCAATTAATACTCCTTTAGCTTCAGGAACAACAACTGGGACAGGTGATGAAGCAGCTGTATCAGCATCTCCAGGCTTAACGTTCAACCTTTCTTTTGGAGGCTGGGGAACTTTGGTCAATCCGACTGGGATTGCAATGTGTCGGAGGTCTGGATGCGTGGTAGTGGCACATGATGGCAAGAAAAGGATTAAGCTGTTTGGCTTGAATGGGAGCTGTATACAACAGTTTGGAGAAAGAGGAGATGCAGGCAATGATATTAAATACTCACTTGATGTGACAGTCACATTGGATGGCCACGTGGTTGTCACAGACAGTGGAGATCGCTCTGTCAAGGTGTTTGATTTTAATGGAAGAGGCAAGTTAGTTATCAGGGAATCCTTTTGTTTACCATGGGGTTTGGATACCACCCCTGAAAATGAAATTATCCTGTCTGATCCAGAGGCAGGTGCTCTTTATCGCTTGACAGCCAATTTTAAAAAAGGAGAACTGAAGAAGGCTCAGAAGATCCAATCTAACTTATGCAACCCAAGAGAAGTGGCAGTTTCTCAAACTTCTGGTATTATTGCTATAATAGAGCACCTGATAGCTAAGGGACCAAACGACAGCAGCACAAAAGTGAAGATATTCAGTGCTGACATGAAACTCATTGGCCAGATGGATAGCTTTGGTCTAAACCTAGTGTTTCCCTCCGAAGTATGTGCCACTGCTGTGGCTTTTGATGGAGAGGGACACATAATAGTAGCAGATGCCTATAACCAAGCTGTATTGTGCTTAGGAAAACCTGAGGAATTTCCTGTCTTAAGGCCTATAATTACCCAAGGGCTTTCTTATCCTGTGGCATTGACTTATACAGCAAACAATTCTCTGATTGTCTTAGACAGTGGTGATCATTCAATTAAAGTGTATACTGCTAGCTGAATTGTTTTGGATGCTTACTAATTTCATTCATCTTCAGATTTTAAAAAGTCATTATGGTTTTTATCTGATGTATGTGGGGTTTTTTTCCTGCCATGGTTTTGTGTGAAACATTTTTAAAGACATGCTGTGTGGTCTTTGACATTTTCTGACTTCTGAGTATGTGTGAGAGACAGCCTGTGTTATAATAGCATCAGATAAAGAGATCTCAACTAGATAACCTGCCATTTTTTCTAAACTGTTACATGATTGTTGTTTGGGGTTTTTTTTCCATGTAGGCTTGTGTTAGATAATATAAGATCATAGGTTAGTTGTAAAGCAGAGAATGACGTGTGGTTATCTTGAAGTCTAGACAATTTTTATTTTTTATAAGGTAAGAAAATCTCATGAGAGAGAAGCAATATTTAGAAATTCTATCAGAAGGGAGACCCTCTAGCTCAAGGGACTGGTAACTGGAAGTAGAGCATTTAACTTCAAGGTTATTTTAATCCCATTGAGGTTAGTAGTAACAAAGTAATTTTGATTATTCAATGGCCAGTTTGAAATGCATTGGGTGGTCAAAGTGTAGTTTCTCCACATTAGAAAAGCATCATGAAGACTGCTATTATGAGAGGCCAGTGACTGAAAGGGCCTAGAGACTGACTGACACACCATCTCATTCCTAAAGGCAGACCAATCAGAAGAGTTAAGACAGCGGTGGTGCAGTGTTTAGAAGCTTGTATTGTCTGGCCAAAAATTTTCTTTAGAGAATTATTTTCTGGTGGTCAGATTTCCATTGTGCTCTGCTTCTTCATTAACATTAACATTAACTTTGCTTTGAAAAATAAAGTTCTAAAATTTATAACAAAGATTGCGTCTTAAGGTTTGACCACAATTATGCATTTTCCTGTGTGTCATGCTTGTATGAATTCTTATACTATTCTGTATAGATTCTTACACTAACCTCATCACTGTAGTTTGAGTGCTTTCATTTCAATACCTTAGCTGTATAATGATATGGATATAAAAAGACAAGCTTCTGAACATGCATATAAAGTGATGTCGGTCGTTGCAGTAATGGGCAGAGCTCCCAATGGCTCAGAGATCTAGTCCAGGAACCTATAGCCTGGGGATCAGGCCCCCAAGGCTGGGTCCCCTCCCCAGCATTGGGGAGCAGGTGCTGGTGCTCCAGCCTTGTGACCCCCTGCAATCCTCCCATGGGGCTGCGGCACTAGCCCAGGGCCCCTGCTTTGTGTGGGAGAGGGCTGGAGGGGGGAGTTGAGAGAGCCCCAAGCCTCAGGGGCTGGAGTCAGGCAAGCTGGGGCCAGATCCAACCATGGGCTCTGCCTGGTGTGAGGGAGGAAGCAGTTTTGTGTGCTGCCACCACCTCCCCGCTCTCCCTTCCCCCCTCCCCTGTCTCAGCTGCGGAAACAGCAGCACAGCAAAGCACTTCCTGGAGGCTTTACCTCTGCTGCTCTGATTGGCTGTAATTGCTTCCTCTTAGCTCCTGCACACACATCCAGTCCTGCGCCCTAACTCCTTCTCAGACTTCCCGAGCCCTAATCCCCATTCTACACCTGCACCCTACCTAGGGTTGCCAGATGGTTGAAACAAAAATACTGAACTCCCCCCCCCCCCCAAAAAAAACCACCTGGAAAAAATTCTGTTGAAGGAAATAAAGGGGGGGGGGGAATAAAAGACTTATTAAGCAAAAAAAAAAAAATTAAAATAAAACAGCATGTTCCCTTTAAGAGTGAGTGCAGGGATAGAACAGGGGAGCAGCTGAGTACTAAGACCCAGGGGAAAGCATTGCTTCCCCTAGGTCTTTTGTGCCGGCAGCCTTGGGGAACCAGGTAAGCATGGGGGCTGGGGGTGTTGGGGGCCGGGGGGGGTTCTGGGGGGGGAGGCCAGGCGTTGAGTGTTTGTAGGGTTGCCAGGTGCCCGGCATTTTTGCCTCCAGGCCGGGGAAAAATTCAGGGAATACCGGACATCTCAGGTGTCCGGTATTCTCTGAATTTTTTTACTGGACAGGAGGCGAAAATACCGGACTGTCCAGGTGAATACCGGACACCTGGCAACCCTAACCCTACCTCTTGCCCAGCCCCCGCATCTTGCTTCTGCACCCCGCCTACTGCCCAGCCCTCCACCCCCATAGCCTGCTCCTGCACCTGACAGCCCTCTTAGACCCACCAACTTCCAACCCACTCCTGCACCCTCCCTCTCGTCCACACCCCAAGCCCGCTTCCTGGCCGTTTCCTCACGTACATTGAATCCTTCATTTCTGGCCTGCCCCAGAGCTTAGGGGGCCCCACAAAATCTACCCCCCTAGATTCTGGTGTGCAAGGGGTATGTGGTGAGTGTCTTTCTGCTTCTCAGTTAGGGGCCATGTCAGTGGGGTTATTTTTATTTTATTTTGTTTCTCACATTTATTCAGCCTCTGACTGATTTTTCTGTGGGTCAGCAGCTCCGACTCAAAAATGGTTCCCCATACATGGTCTAGGCATTTATTTGGTCAAAACTTGTTTACAGCTCTCAGCAAACTGAATAAGACATCATGCAAAAAATAGACTTTTGTGAGATTTCTGATAGTTTGTGCTTCTGGGTGTCCTATCTAATGAAATATTAGCACTCCTGCTTTCAGACCCAACCAGAACCAAGTGCGTGCAGAGGTGGATGAGAAGGGGGAGAGAAGAACCTTATTTTTTTCTTAAGCTTCAGAAAAGGTTTGGGTCAGTTCTTTTTTTTTTTTTTATCCAAAACCATGAGCTGGGTCTTGAGTAGGAATTATATTACTTTAGTTAGGCTCTTCTCTGAATCTTTTCAGGTTTCTCTGCTGCTAAAAAGAGGCTGTTTGGTAGCTCTCCATTATTAAGTAGTTTGACAGTGGCAACAGTTCTGATATAAGTGTAAATGCTTTGTAAAGTAGATAGACTTAGGTTAAAATTATATATACCTCTTATTTTCCTTTATTCTTATTTGGCCTTGCGGACTGTGAATAAGAGATGCTGTGCTTCCACATGCTCTGAACTGAAGTCAGAAGGAGTCTTTCCATTAAGTTCAGTGGGCTGTTGATCAGGATTTTAGTGTGTATCATTAGTAGACAACATTGTATCCCAAACCTAACAGACACATCCTTATGTTAAACAGGACTAGGGCACTTTTAGCATCTCATTTTGCACTAAATGTATCTTTGTATCTGTCTTGTATTAAAATGTTTGAAATTGAATTTCACTAAATAGGCTATTTTCAAAAATTGTGGGATTGGACTAATCCTGTTTTGGATAGTATTGTGAAATTTCTGAAACGTATTACAGGTTTCTCTTATTTTACCTTACTCTGTATATTCCTTTTTCTTTGGTGGTATCAGTAGATCTGTTGTAGAGTAACTCTGAGATTTTATGGATCTGGACTGTAAATCTTTTCCAATCCATTCCACCCATCAAAAACTGATGCCGTGGTTCCCAAATTGTGGGACATGAATCTTTGGGTAACATAGAAAAACATTCAGTAGGGCATACCAGGGGGTTTGGGCCAGCCTCCATAGTGAGTGTGGAGGGAGCGCCCTCCAGCCGAGCTCTGGCCCCAGCTGCAGCTCCATTCCACACCTAGCTCTGCTGTCATTCCTTCTCTGGCCCCACCTCCCCCTCTCCCCCCCAAAAAGTTCTAAGTTCAGCCCAAGCTCCTCTGATGAGCCAACAGTGTAGTAATGCAGGGTGTGGACAGATTCCTTTACTGGTAACTGGGGTGTGTGAGAGGAGACGTCTGGACATCACTGCAATAAGGGGTGTGAAGGTTTGGATTTGCTGTAAGAAGAATTCTGCTGGCCACACTAGGATTCTTCTGTGGGCCAGGACACTATGCAGGGAGCACTTCATTTCTTCTTTACACTCTGCCAGCAACAGCTTACTATTAACTGTGATGTCTCTGGGGGATACCAAACTGATTTGATAGAAGAGAGGGCACAGTTGTCTACTTCCTTTGGGGAACTGATGTGATTCTAAATGCATGAGAAGGGTATCTTAGAAGTATGTAAAATAATAAAATGTGCTACACAGTTTGACAGTTTAGGGGACTAGACACTCAGGCTATGATCCATCGCTGACTTGTCCTTCCAACAAAAATAGCCTCTTTACACCAGCACAGCAGAGAGTAAGGGTTTGTCCTTACTGTTTAACTCATGGATGAAGAAACTGGCCTCCTACAGCCAGCATGATAACTAGCCAGGAGCTGAAATACTCAACTTATTTTAAATAAAATCACACTGTTGAAAACTCTAAAACAAATGTACAAAACACAAATTTTCCATATTCCGTATTTGTCTCGCTTGATAGTCAAGATGTTTGAGTTCACAGACCAACTGCGTTTGTACTCAACCTGCAGTAGAATCATAGAGTAGTAGAACTGGAAGGGACCTTGAGAGATCATCAAGTTCAGTCCCCTGCCCTCATGGCAGGACCCAAGCACCGTCTAGATCATTCCCAGTAGTAGGAAGGTGGCAGCTGGGGAAAAAAGATCTATTCTAGAATGCTGCAGGATATACTGACTTTTGCTTGTGTCGAAAGTATGTTCTTTTGTTGAATAATGCATTATAGTTTATGAATCCCATTGCTTTGCCTTGTAAAACATGGGGCAGGGAAACAGATTTAAAATTCTGTCTTCATTTATTAAGCTTGGGTACCTAAATATAGACATGAAATTAAAAGTCTTGTCCTATAAAAGTGCTGATTACATTCAGCTCCTACTGACTTACGAAACTACATAAATATGGATTTAGGTGACCAATTTTAGACACCCAAACTTTTGGCCTGAGTTATCGGATAATGGTGTAGTCATATGACTGCAGTACATTTTCCTCCTCCTGTTCACTCTTTATTTCTTTGAAAATGTATGCTAAAACTTAAAATCTATAGAACACTGTGAAGATCCTCTGTGCTATTTGAATTTTGTCCCATTTGTTAGGAAACATGCAGAAATAAACAGAAATCTTTGTGATCATAAATTATTTTCAGTAACTATATCTTGAGATGAAAGTATCAGTTGGTAAAAGGAAATGCTCTTGATTTTCTCTTTTGTTTTTTATTTATGCATTGAGCATATTTTATATATCCATTGGTTTAAAAGACGAGACCACAACAATGGCTGTTTTACAAAGGCCTAATGGTCAAATACTGGTCCCACTGATTGAAGTCAGTTGGAGTTTTAACGCTGACTTCAAGAGGATAAACATTTGGCTCTGAGGGAGAAGAATGGTAATAGATAACAATTCAAACTCAGATGTCAGTATGAACTTATACAACTGTATCATTGGGTAAACCATGTCTCAGGCACCTGGAAAGTCTTTCTAAAAATTGGTATGGTAATTTTGCCCAGACTCTTTAATTTCAGTAATCAGCGGAGGGGTTTTGTTTTGTTTTGTTTTTAAAATACAAGCAAAACTTTGTCCAGCCCTTTGTGAACTACATACTCTAACAATTTGCTTCCAAACAAACGCAGTTGCAGAATATCCCATTACCCTCTAATTTCAGATCTTTGGATACCACCATGTAGATAGATCTTGTACATTTGCCTCACACACAAACTGTGCAACTCCCATTTGGTTTTATTTTGAGGCCTGATCTCATGTAATAGTTGCATATAAACATATCCTCTGCTATATTTACAGTGTCTGCAGTAAAATATTTGTCTAGAGGAGTTTCAGAAATGCCCATTTTGGGTGCATTATTAAAACATACCTTGTTGTTTAGTTTATGCTTTGTCAAAAAAGGATGTAGGCTCATGTACTCTGTTTACCCCCTCTTCAGTACCCCTTTGTGCAAACTTTCTGCCACCAAGGACTCACAGTCCAGGTTTTCACTGCTGGAAGCCTAATCAGTCTAACAGTTGTATCCACAGGACAGCCAACAGTGTGTGAAAATTCCCCACACAAAATTACATGCTTACAAAGCTTTAAAACGGAAATATGGTATTTCAAAGAACAATGCAGTCATTTTTTCCTTCCCTCCATCACACTCAAATTTACTAAAATACAAGTTAGAAAGAATAATTAAAAATTTCAAATTTGCCATCATCATAGCACATGGGCTCCTTCAACAATGTTGTATTGCATTTTGTTTCCAATGTTTGAGAAGTGATATTGGTAACACAATATACAGGTTTTCAATAGAAAGCTTTCTCAATAAAACACAACCCTGTTTTTTCTGGATGATTTTAGAGCTGTTCAAAGTAAGCAGTATAAACTAAGTGGACAATGCAGTGCACTTTATTCTATTTTCCATGCAATAATTTTAGAAGTTTATAAATATTAGTAAATTACCTCTCCATCCCTGTGAGGTAAGCAAAGAGGTAAATATTATATGCCACATGTTGCAGACACAGAAATTGAGGCACAGAGTTTGTCCCAAAGTTACCTAGGAAGTCTTTGAGACTAGAATCCAGTTTTCCCAACTCCATGTTTCATGTCTTTAAAATAGGGAGGAAGATTGTGTGGACATTTATATTTTTGTCTGGAAACTGCCTTACTATTTTGAAAGAGCCTTGACATTTCACTGATGATCTTGTCATTATTAATTCCTTTGGTATTCACTGGAAATGCTTTAATCATGTGAATTAATATCTTTCTACCACATGTTACATTTTTAGATAATTGGAGCCAACTTACTCTCCCAGTCTGCATGGTCTTTACAAATTTCTGGAATGCACTCTGAAGAGATGTACTGCTGTGAAACTACTTTCTGGTGGGCAGATTCCTTATTTTATTATTTTTGGGGGTAGAAGAGAGGAGAACTGATTTAAGGTGAAGAGGAGTGAAAGATTTAGTGAATTAAATAAGAGGGAAGCCAACTTAAATTCAAAACACAGCCCAAGAGCCTTTCAAGGGAAAACATTCTTAAGGCATGAAGTATTTCAGTTTGGAAAATTGACAAGATAAGGGCTGCGTACTTTAGATTAGTATTGAATTTTGGCAGCTGGACAGCCCACTTTTGAGCAGGTGTGACTTTACAGCTAGACTATGGTACTTCCCAGGCAGTAACAAGAGATAATGATAAATGTGGAGGAGCTAAAGTTTTTGCACGAAATAAGCACCCTCAAGCTTCACACACTCTACATATAAACAATCATTCAAGAAAAAACCAAGTATTTAAAAACAATTTCACATACATTTTTAGTTTTGTCTATACAATGTAATGTGTTGTAAAAATACAAAATCTGTTCCTGTTAAACATTTCTTAATAATGAAAATGTTTCTAGCCACGAGGCTTTGTATAACCTTTATCTCTAATATGAATTTTGCCATTCATATAGTTGTCCCTGTTCACTATGGAAAATTAGGACTAAATATTTTTAAGCAGAGGATAGTCAGATCAGAGTAAGGCAATATTATACACTTTACATATTGAACAGAATTTCTTTTGAGGAAATTATAAAGACGTAATAATAGAGGAACTGTGAAATGTGTACAGTAGAAGTCACTTTTGAAACATGTAATAAAAAAAGCCATTTGCAGAGACCTATCACATGTATATAATCAAACAAGGCATCCTGTAATAACTAGATCATTGGAATTTTGTACCCCAAAATAAATAATTCATAGGTTTAAACCAGATGGAACCATGATCATCTGGTCAAACTTCCTGCATAACACTGGTCATGTAATTTAACCCAGTGACTTCTCCATGGAGCTCAGTAATGTGTGGTTAAAGTAGAAAATGAAGAAGGTAATATCCTATGACAACACATAATCCAAGAAGTGAGCTAGATAGATAGTGTAGGAGGCAATATGATAACTTAAGACAAGCCCAAAGAGAGATATAGGAAAATACTGGAGAGGAGAAAGATTATTTTAAATCTCGCTAAGAAAATGTTTCTTAAATCATAAGCTCTTTTGCTAACTTTACTCCAGTTTTCATTAATTTTACAACATTGTTTGCAGAGCTGAGATACTTCAAACATGCATGTTATTAAAAAGGTTTATTATCAGTCTTTCCAATAATTTGTCTGAGTTGGGACTTGATCCAGCATTATGTATTTACATAAATACTCCTCCTTGATCCCACACTCTGCATTTGTATAATACTTCTTAGTATCCCAAATTGGACTACCCACACATGTAAATGCTCCAGTATTGGGGCTTTAAATACACAGAAGTCAACAGGGCTCACACAATTGTCACTGCAAAGGTCAAGTTTTAAAACTTAAGTTTTCTGGGACAGTTACTTGTATACTTACATGCCTAATATGCTGTACATGTTCCTGGTATGTTTTTTGTAATGGTCTTTCAACAAACATTTTTCACCAAATACATTTACAGGCCCGTACATGGTTGGTTGGGGAGGGGGTGCGCATGCAAAAGCACCCCCTATGGTCCCCCAAGTATGTATGTTCCAGCTGGCCAAGAGAAGGCAGGAACAGCATGATGTCTGAGCCTCCCCTACGCTCTGGTTGGCCAGGGGAAGGCTGGGCCCCTTTTGATTTCCCCGCTTATTTGGGGGACTATGGGGGTGCATTCACACCCTTGCAGTCCACATTTACAAAAAAAGCACACCCCCCCACAGAAATTCCTATGAATGGGCCTGATTTAACATAATTTATTTTTGTATTATATTTCCCCCTTTTAGTATAACAAACCTGTGGCTGGGTCACAATAGTCCATCTAGCCCAAGGGTGGATCACTAGAATATCTTCACTTTTGGATGTGTAGTTGCTCAGCAACTAACAGATAGGGCCTAGACTCAATGGCAGTGAGTGGAAGATGAATACCAGACTTGCTCTTGCAAATTCTGAAGAGGGTAAGAATGGACGAAATTGCAGGGCTACTCAACACGCGGCCTACGGCCCATTTGTTTGCAGCCCATGGTGTGGCTTGGGTTTACATGGGGCTCAACACATGGCCTGTGGGTAGGATCATTTGAACATGGCCTCCAATGGGAACAAGTTCCACAATGGTGAGATGTCTCCCAGGTGGGGTGAGCACTGAAAGACGCAAGTGGACAGGTCTGGAACAGACGAGTACAGGGTGTCGGCATTTCTAGTCCCCACGGAGGAGGTGCTGGGAGCACTTGGGTATTGTGGGAAGTGCTTTGTATTCATGCCCATCAGTGTGAAAGAAGCTATTTGCATATATTTGCATGTATATGCAACCACACTTAAGTTGCAGCCCTCAGCATGTGCTGTGAATATCATTGTAGCCCCTGGGGCTTCCAAAGTTGAGTAACCCTGGCCTATTGGGAGTGGAGAGGGATGTTTCAGGCTACCTTGTGTGCAAGGAAAACTGTGCAGGGTCTGCTTACTGTGTAGAGCATATGACTTGAAGGTTGCTAGACGTTTTGATTGTATCTAATCTCATTTTCACGAACACCCAGCTAGCATGTGCAACAGTTGAGAGCAATTTTATCGTTTTTAAAGAGTAAAATTAAAGTTACTCCACAGAGAGACATGGCCTTCTAATTTTAATGAGTTGATCATTTTTGTATCCATACATGTAGGTCGTGAGCTAAGTTAATGCGTCTTTTTCCACTGACTTCACTGGACACTGGATCAGGACCCTACTTACTTTTTAACAAAGGAAATCCTCTCTCCTTCCTCCGCTGCTATTCAAGCCAAGGATTTATTCAGCTTCTTTGGATGGAACCTTTTGATGAGTGACTTTAATGATCTCGTCTAAGGAAGACAGTTGCCTTTATCCACTGTATTGTACTGGGATATACAATTTTGCACATGGTACAAAGAGGAAACATATTTGCATGCACAACTGAGAAGTAATTTTATAAAGTTCAATTGTAAGGAAGCAAGTCTGGCTATAACCTCAGGCAGGCTCTGCAGAGTCACAATAAGCCCCCTTCTTATGCAGTTGGGTAAGAGGGGGAAGAATGGGTAGGGCAGAGCCCTGGCTCCATCTGCTACCAGGCTTCAACCTGGCATAGTTTACCCTTTCTCTGTAGCAGACAGGAAAACAAGAGGGAGATTGTGACTGAGTTTAAAGGGTTAATAAAATATTGTACTTATTTTTATTGTAGCATAAAGAATAGGTACTTATCAGTTTCCTTTCTACTCCAATAGAGCAGAAACCATATCTCTCTGATATTTTATTGCTAACTGAATATCTGTTAGACTGCAGTCTCTTCAGGGAAGGGTCTTTCTTTATATATTTTGAAAAGTGCTTATGAAATTATCTGCTCTTAGCAAACATATATAACAACTGTATTGATGTACCAGAGAGTATTTGTAAGTTGGCCCCTGCTTTCTGTTCCCATGAGCCTAGGGGCTCTCAATTCAGAATTCACGTTCACAATAGAACTGCAGGGATCTGTTTCAGTCATACTTGCATACCAGACATTCCTTCTAGTAATGATGAAGAAAGTGAGGGCCTTCTGGGGTGGGGAATAATGAAAGAGTTGTCCTTTACAGCATTTGCTAGGGCCTGCCCTGCTGATCTAAATTGTGATAATGTCAGGAACAGACTGGGGAAGTTAATTGTTTCTTAGGGATGAGCAACTAAATTTCTCTCATTAGATGGTGCAACTACCTACAAATGAGTAAACATATGAATAATGGGGAAAATATCAAATATAAGAAAATGAATATTTGATCCTATTTTAAAAGTAAATGAGCAGCTTATACATTTATTACAGTGAACCCAAGAAGACCTGCCTCAATCTCTCCATACTGTACAGCACATGTGCGTAATATGTTTGAGGGGTTTTTTGGTAGAATTTTTGAAGGCTAGGTGTTTTGATTCTGTAATACCAACAGTATCCAAAGCCCTTGATTGTTACTCATATTAACTGTGGTGAACATTGCTCATTCGGTCTGATAACCTACAATAGTAGTTTTCCTGATAAAGCCATGTAACAAGCTGTTTGAATTCTAATATATTTTTCTCTTGAGGCCAAAGAAAAGTGAGGAACTATTAATTTTTTTCTCCTTTTGTATTTGGGGTAAATGCTGACCAAAGTAAAACCCAACCATCTTGTATATGCATACTCAAAAATCCATTCATATGAATGTGTTTTCTTTTACTGCAGTAAAGGATTCTGAACTTGGATGCAAAAAAATTAGTAGGTTCTGAGCTCAAGACTGTAGGCACATTAATTTCCCCATTTTCACCCTATAGGTCTGAGCCAAAGCTCATTAAAGGAACTGAAAATATTACTTTTTTACATTAATACACTTTCACTCAGGCTCCCATACAAGAATATAAGATATCCTAATATGTGAGCTAAAATGTATTTATTTTTACTTCAAGACTTGCCAACAAAGTTGTGTTAAACTTTAATACATTACTGTGTATGCTACTTCCTCCTTTGCCTGCAAACAACTTCCTTGTAATACCTGCTTTGTAACAAAATGTCTGATTCCAAGATGGTTTCTTTTCACTGATACTGTTTTTCATCCATAGATGGCATTGGCACTTAACAGTTCCCACAGTAACTGAACTTTGTGAGCAAAGCAGTGTGACTCCTTTCCCCTGCTCTTAAATTAATGGAAAAAGGCAGTATCTTCTGCCAAATTATAATGCTGTTCAATGTTAGCTATTTTTACACATATTTCCCTTTTCTATTGTGTTGCGTGTGTGTGTGTACTAAGCTCTTTTAGGGACACCACTGCAAAACAGTATAGGGATTAGAGGCAAAGACAATATGTCAAGATACTTAATCAGTTCAACTGTATTACACATAATTGTAACATCAGCACTGAAATATTTCAGCCTGACAGGAACATGATGGATCCTGACTCAGAGATGCCTAAAGGAAAGTGCTCACCTGGAAATGTCTTTAAAATTCCAGACTGCCTGAGTCTCCACTGATTCAGACATGTATATAAGCATATTAATGTCAACTGAGTATATGATCTGATTCAGACACGTATATATTATTGTCAATTTTTAATTTGAAAAAGCCATCTAGAATGGTCAACAGTACAGTAAATAAGCTGTTACTGTCTCATCTGATGCAGTACAAGCTAAAGTTGTACTGTTGATATACTGTCCTGTGTTGGAGGAGGTGCAGAGTCACACCACCAGAAAGAGGGGTTAAGTGGGAACTGTTATCAGGGAGGCATAAACCACTCCCCAGCATGAAGGGAGAGTGAATACACACCATCAGGGGTATGTCTTAACTAAAATTAGATATCTGCAGCTGGTCAGTACCAGCTGACCTGGCCCTGTGGTAAGGGGCTGTTTAATTGCCATGTAAACTTTCTGCTCAGGCTGCAGGCTGAGCTCTGGGATCCTCATTCCTCACAGGGTCCTAGAGCCCACACTTCAGACCAACCCTGACTATAACAATTAGCCCCTTCGCCAGAGCCCTGCAACAAGCCTGAGTCAGCTGGCATAGGCCAGCCATGAGTTTTTGTTGAAGTGTCAACATACCCAGGGATTTCGGGCTACCTCATGCCTTAAGGAACTGGGCCTGTTGAAACAACAGAATTTAATCCACAAATCTGTGTGTTAAAGCCTTGAGCAACAGAAGACGGACATCTCTGTCCTCCACATCCCTCTTCACCCAGCTAGTGCAGGGAGGGATAAAAGGATTTGGAGAAGATCCTAGCCACAGGGAAAAAGCTGCAGATAGCAAAATTGTATGCTAACTGTTATTGCAGCTGTATAGTAATGGCCATATTTTGGGAACCAAGATTGTGGATTATTTATAATCATACAAATATCACCAAATTCTAGTATTCACAGTGACAGAAATTTCAGATCCAAAAACTTCCCAGTCCTAATTTATAACTAGTCTCAGGCCTGTACACAGGAATTTGTGTGTGAGGGGGCTTTTTTTGTAAATGAGGACTGAATCTTTGTACACAACCCCCCCCCCTTGACCCACCCTGCATATGGGCCTGCACAATTAATATAAGCCCCTTTTCTCCTGGTTCCTGATAAAAAGCCTTCTATTTAATAGCTACCAGTACTCATGTCAGGACTGTACTTTAACCTGCCTACCAAATTGCAGTCAAATGGTTAAACCACATGTCATTCAACTGTGGTCCATGGACCACAAGGAAGGCTAGAGGCTGTCCTATGGATAATTAGCTGATTACATGATGCTAGCTAGGAAAAGGAATTGAAGAACAGCTAAAAATGCTTCTAACAATAATACCATTACTTTCCCCTGTGAAGTGTGACTGTACTTGCCATGAGAATGTTATATGATAATGAATGAGAAGGGCCATGGAAGGACACAGTCCCAAAACCACAAGCTAATTTGATTTACACATCTCAGGGTACGTCTACACTGCAGAGTTTTTCCGGGATACCAGAGGTATCTAAAAGAGGAGGCTTTTCTACCATTTGGCCCCATCTAGACAAGGCTAAATGGCGGGAAAGCCTCTTCCAGAAAAGCGACTGGAAAAAGTTACACTATAGATCTAGCCTCAGAGGGGTAAGGGGCCTATGTGGTCCCCAAAGGGATTCAAGTTCAGGTCTAGGGTATGGAGCCAGGGTACAACAGAACCTGCCCCTCCCTTATCCAAACAGCTGTGGCAACAGCTATGTCATTCAGGAGCACAACTGTCACACACAGGGTAGCTTTGAGCCCTTTTGTGCTGACAGGGGCAGAAGCAATGCCATAGTAAGGTCCGTCCAGGGGCCAGGCAGGATCTTACTACACTTCAGATCCTCCCTGTGTCAGCTCAACCTCCCCCATGAGGGCCATTTCAGCCACCCCCCTTGATCCTCCGCTCTGTCCTTCTCTGCATGTTGTCCTGGAGCAGGTTCCTGCTGGACAGGTGCTTTAGGGTGAAGTGCTTGATGATGTAGGAGGAGACGGTGCCATTGCCAGAGCCCGGTAAGCCCACAGTCATGGCCCGCAGCAGTGGTCACACCACCACGGTGAGGCACCGTGCTAAGAGCTGGGGGAAGGAGAACCTGAGCAGGGAACCTCAGTGGGGATTGCCACCCGGGCACATCCCACGTGGAGCCCTGGGCTCAAGCTGCAGGTGTGAGGAAGCAGCTGCCGCAGGAGCACAGGTGGTGGCAAATGCTGTACCCCCCCCCCCCTGCCCCGGGCCTGGAAGTGGAAGCGCTTCCTAGGAAGCCCATCCCATCCCCCCTCCGCTCCCATGCAGGCCAGGAGCTCGAGCTACAAACCCCGGGCTCCTTTGCAGCAGGTGGCCCTGGCTCTTTCCCACTGGGCTTCATTGAGACTGGGAGATTGCAGACTGGGAGATGGCTTGGCTGGAGCCTGGGGGCAGGAAGGGGAAGGTGGTCCCTAACAATTACTTGGAGGACCATGGGGGGGAGGGGTGCGTTTGCACCCTTTACATACACACCCCTGAGTCTTATCTGTAATTGCTTTTTCATATATACCTTTACAAGTTTACATAATACTTTTCCTCTTCAAAGCATTGCATAAAACAACTAAATCTAGAAAGAAAGCTCTTATTTTAGATATTTCACTCTAAATTTATTCAGGCTTAGTTTACTGCAGTGGAAATTCAGCAAGAATGAATTTGGCCCAACATGATTTTAATTCAAACAAATATTTCTGCTGCAGAGAAGTCATAATTGTAACATAGCGGGTCATATTCTCTACTTACGTGAACTGATACAGCTCTATTGCAGACAACAAAGCTATGCCAAATAATCCCTGCAGAGAATTGTCCCAATGTGTTTAAGAAACATATGACATTGTTCTTGTAACCTTTGTCTCCTTTCTCGGGTTCTGTTTATTGCTTACATTCATAGCTTCTTGTTTCAATTTAAACCGTGATCCTGTTGTTGGAGCAATGCGGATGGGCCCACAGTAAACTCATACAGAGCTCTATGGGAGTCTGCTCATGCAGATCTAATTACAAAGTTAGACCTTCAGGGTATGTCTACACTGCAGAGTTTTTCTGGGGAAAGTCGAAAGAATGGAGGCATTTTTCCAACAGTGGTAAACCTCGTTCTACGAGGAAGAAGCCTTTTTCCAAAAGTTGCTGGAAGACTGGTGGTGGTAAAAAACCCTCAGGTTTCAAAGGTAAGTGGCATATATATTGACACTCAGTTTCCTAGCTTCAGTTTCAATTTTACTGATGTATCATAATTAGCAGGGCTTGACAAACGGTGGCAAGCCCTGCTCGCCAGCCGCGCGGTTTGGCACGCTGCACACGCACAGACCGCACTGCGCATGCGCTGATCGCGCTGTGGCACCATGCCGGCTTACAATCTACTCGCCCCGGGTGAGTAGATTGACTAATTTGTTGAGCCCTGATAATTAGCATCAAATTGATATTGTCAAAAAATAGGTCTAATGTGTCCAAAGTTGGGTATTTATGCACCTAAACTAAACTGGCTTAATTTCTCAATGTGATGAACAGCTCTCGTTCTGATTGAAAATTGATAGTCATTGGAGAGGCTCTGAGATTTTTAAAATTGGCCACTCATGTAGCTGCCTAAATATGGCTTGAAAAACTTGACCTGATATTTAAAAAAAAAAAAAAAAAAAAAAAAAGTAGAAGACCCTTAAACAAAATAACTAAATCAAATGTGGCAAAACACTTAACAGTTGCACAATTTAAGTTATGCTGTTAGGATACAAAGAGATACTGTAGTAAGTAGTAATAGAAATAGTAGAAATCTTTACACAAAAAGGGTGAAATTCTGGTCCCAATAAAGTCTGTGGCAAAAGTCCCATTCACTTCATCAAGGCCAGGACTTCATTCCAGATATGTTCATTCCAGCTGTAAGAAGGACACACATACTGAACATGTTAAGTGTACAGATGTAAACATATGAAGATGTAAAAGCTCTTTCTGAGCAACACGAGAGCATATTGCATGAATTGCCTTATTCTGCTCTTTGTTTCAGGAATACAAGGATGTAGGGAAAATCCTACTCTCTTTAACACACTGGTAGTGACACTGACTTTAATGGACCCATTTGAGTCATGGATTTTGTGTTGGTTAGTACCCTCCAAAACAAAGGATGCTGTAGCACTGGGCTAGATACTCAGTTCCCTCATCATTAAATGGGAGCTTTGCCACTGAATGTAGGACCAAGTCCTTAACCATTTAAACTTTAAAAACCAATGAAAAAGAGGTTTAATAACTTCAAACACTTTTTATACTCAACTAATTAGCATTGGTCTTAAATACTGAAGATATATTAATGAATGATTTGGGGGGGGCAATTAAAAATCTCATTTTTTAATATCTGAACTCAGTAAATGGTACTCTCCCCTACTGATCCTCAATGTTAAAAGGTTGTGTGTCCTGGAGATATTTTTGACCTGTCCGGTTAACTTAAAAGCAGACATTTTTTAAAGGTATCTAAATAAGCAATCAGCTGCATTACTATTTTGAATAGGAAAAACTTAAAAAACAACAAATACTCTAGTACAGTGGTTCTTAACCTTACTGCAACCTGCACTCCTTTGGTTCTCAAAATATGTTCTTGTACCTCTTATTAAAAATCATTGAAGTAAGTCAGTTCTTTAAACCTAAGATATATCATAAAAATCTGGCATCTCTCACACCCCCAAGGGATGCGTGCACCCCAAGTTAAGAACCACTGCTCTAGTAGCACAGTAGCACCGTAAAGACTAACAAAACATGTAGATCAGCGTTTCTCAAACTGTGGGTCGTGACCCCCAAGGGGGTCACAAGCAACTTGGGGGGGGTTGCAGCTGGATTCGGTTTTTTACTTGTGACCCCTCTCTCCTGGGCCGCGAAGAGCAGCAGGGTGGTGGAAGGCATCCACAGGCAAGCTGCACAGCGTGACCGGGGCCGCGGGACTCCAGGAGCATGGCTCAGCTGCAGGAGGAGGCAAGGCGGCAGAAGAGTGAGGCTGGCGCCAGTGCAGGAGCGGACGCGCGAGGGGCCGGCCGGGGCACGGTTGCCGGGTGACCGAACGCTTCCCCAGCTGGGCGAGGGCGGGGTCCCTCAGGCAGCAGGCTGGGGTCAGGGCAGAGGACCCGGAGGTAAATAAAGGCACGTGGGGGTCAGAGGAGGAGGCAGAGGAGAGAAACAAAAACAAAAAATCAAAGGGATGCAGAGTTGAAAAGAGGCACAGAGGAGAAAGAGATGGGGGGAAGGAGCCTGCAGGGGGGGAAGGGCATTAAGGACCGCAAACGCCTTGAAGGAACCCCAGGTGGGCAAGGAGTCTGGTGAGAAGTGGGGAGGAAGCGACCCAGGGCAGTGAGGGTGGGGGGGGGTTACACAAATTCATTTAGCATGTTAGGGGGTCATGGTATCACAAAGTTTGAGAACCCCTGATGTAGATGGTATCATGAGCTTTCATGGGCACAACCCACTTCTTCAGATGACAGGAGCGTTGGAAGTCCAGATCCAAGAATAAATAAGGGAAGGAGAGTGGGAGGGAGAAGGAAAAAAAAATGGAGGGGAGGAAGAAAAAAAAAAAAAAGAGGCAGAGAGTAAATAAGTTTCAGAGGGATAGCCGAGTTAGTCTGTAACAGGAAAAACTTAAAAAACAACAAATAGTCTAGTAGCACCTTAAAGACTAAATAGTTACAAGAGACTGATAAGAACCATTAGTTTGCACTTGGAAAGGAAGATGACTAACACCAGATTCTACACAAACATCAAGAACCATTAGCACCTTCATTGTCTGGTTGGTTGGTTAAGTCATTAAGATGTGGAAGATCCCAATTCATACCATTTGCATAAGAATTAAACTTCTGAATGAAGTTAAGTTCCAACCCTTCTCTGTGTATTTGGCTTGTGGAATTGGTCTGTAACAAAATGATGACTTGGAAATCCATTAATGAGTGTCCAGGAAGATTAAAGTGTTCTCCAACACGTTTTTATGTGTTGCCTTTTCAGATATCTGATTTGTGTCCATTAATTCTTTCCCATAGAGCAGTGGTTCCCAACCTTTTCCATATGGGGACCCATTTTGACAATTTGGGAAGACTTGGTGACCCAAGGCAATTCAAAAACGGGGGGAGGAGGGAGGGTAGAGCCACCTGGGGAGATACTTGGCAACCCTTTTGAAATGTAATGGCGACCCATCTTTGGGTCCCGACCCATAGGCTGGGAAACCCTGCCATAGAGACTGTCCAGTTTGGTCAATATAAATTGCAGTGGGGCACTACTGGCATAGATCACATTAGAGGATGTGCAGTTAAACAAGCCTCTGATTTGGTGGCTGATGTGGTTGGGTCCAGTGATGAAATCGCTTGTGTAGATATGTGGGCAGAGTTGGCACCTGGGCTGATTGAAAGATGTATTGCGTGGTCTGTAAGTGAGAACTGGCCTTTCCCCCAAGGCCTCAGAGTGAGGGGTCATTGTCCAGAATAGGTTGTAGATTGTTGATAATGCGTTAGAGTGGTTTAAGTTGTAGGTGATGACAGGTGGAATTCTGTTGTTTTCTCTTTTGAGCCTGTCTTGAAGTAGTTCATGTCTGGATACTTTTTTGGCTGTCGATCTATTTTTTCACTTCTCCAGGTGGGTATTTCCGTTTTAAGGATGCTCTATATAGATCCTGTAGGTGTTTGTCTCTGTCTGTGGGATTGGAGCAAATCCGGTTGTATCTTAGGGCTTGGCTGTATACAGTAGATTGAGAAATGTGTCTGGGATGGAAGTTAGAGGCATGAAAGAAAGTGTAGTGGTTGATAGGTTTCCACTATAGGGTGGTGGAAATTTGTCCATCGTTTAATTGTACTGTAGTGTCAAGGAAGTGGATTTCTCGTGTGTACTGATCCAGGCTGAGTGATAGTGGGGTGGAAGTTGTTGAAATCCTTGTGAAATTCTTCAAGGGTCTCTTACACGTGGGTCCATATGATGAAGATGTCATTGATGTAGCATAAGTAGAGTAAGGGTGCTAGGGGGCGAGAGCAGAGGAAACACAATACACTTCCACACCACGCAATGCACCTCCATCATAATCATCCAGGAACCTCCAAACCACACAAACACACCTCCACCATAATGTTAGAGTGTAACTGAATAATTGCTTAGTCAATAAGCTGATGCTTATCGGTTAAAGGTCTTGGTTACACTCAGCTGGCTCCCGGGAAGGCGGCTTTCCTGCAGCAAGGCAGCGATACCACCTCTCTGGGAGCTGGCTGGGCAAGGGCTGACCAATGGGGAGGAGGCTTTGCTATGACAGCAAAGCTTCCTTCCTGGGAGCCGGGCCAGCAGCCCCACTTACAGGGACATTTCACTGTGGGCTCTGCAGGATAAAGCTAAGCTAAGATCGGAGTTCTTAAAGATGCATGAATCATGCACCTTTCCTGACCATCCCAGGTTGATGTTGGTGCAACAGCCTTTGTGATCCACTAGTGCCTGTAACACCACTGAGAAGTACGTACTTTTTGGCAAGGTGGGCTGGTGCCAAAAAAGGGATATGCATTCTGTCTATTGCCCCACTATGCTTAGGGAACGCTATCACAGCAAAGCTATTCATTATGTCCTGCATGTTTCCTAGAGTCACTACCCTTCCTAGCAGAAGGGTATTGATTCTCCTTGCTACTTGGATCACATCAGCTCACACTGTAGATTTACTCACTCTGAACGGATTCCTGACTGACTGGTAGCAGACTGGCGTTGCAAGCTTTCACAGGGCTATTGCTGCTCCCTTCTCAACTGTCAGAGCAGGTCTCATTTTAGTATTGCTGCACTTCAGGATGGAGGAAAGCAATTTGCAAAGTTCCATGAAAGTGGCCTTATGCATGTGAAAGTTTTGAAGCCAAGCTCATCATCCCAAACTATATAATTATGTGGTCTGACTGTCTGTGTTTGTTTCTTGGCACCATAATTGGTATTTCACAGTATCAATATGCCCGACTGTCACCAGCATATGCCGATGGCTTCATTCAATGAGTTCCTGCACATCTGTGTTTGTAGCCTCCCCATGTTCTTCCTTGCTACAGGTGGCTCCTAGTTAGGCTCTAGACCAATGGTCTCCAACCTTTTTAACCACAAGATCACTTTTTCAATGAGTGCAATGTAAGATCTACCTCAAACCCAGATATCCTTGCCCCACTTCCTTCACACCCCTTCTCAGAGGCCCTGCTCCTGCTCCACTCCTGCGAGGCTCACCCTGCTCACTCCATCCCCTTTCTTCCCCTATCATCATTCACTTTCACCAGGCTGGGGTAGGGGTTTGGGGTGCAGGCTCTGGTCTTGGGCCAAAGGGGTTGGAGTGTGGGAGGGCCTCTGGGCTTAGCTCAGGGTGGGGGATTGGGTTCCAGGAGGGGTTTCAGGGTGCAAGTTCTGGGAAGGAGTTTGGGTGCAGGGGGGACTCACATCTAGGGCAGGAGGTTGGGTGCAGGAGGGGGTTCAGGGCTGGGACAGAGGTTCAGGAAGCAGGCTCTGGTTGGGCACCGTTTAACTGAGACCGTTTCCAGGTGATGCAGCAGTGGAGTTAAGGGAGGCTTTCTCCTGCCCTGACCCTGCACCACTTCTGAAAACAGCTGGAATGTACAGCAATGCCTCCATGATGCCATGTGCTGCCCCTCATCTACAGGCACTGAGCCCACAGCTTCTACTGGCCACGGTTGCCCATTATTGATCAATGGAAGCTGCAGGAGTGGTGCCTGCAGGCAAGGACAGCATGTGGAGACCCCCCCGCTCTGCCTTTCTCAGGGGCTGCAGGGACATGCCAGTCATTTCCAGGAGCAGCAGTTACCATAGGAATAGTTACCTCACCCACGACAGGTTAGGCAGTTTAGAACTCACTACTCAAAGAATTAAACTTAAGCAAAAGAGAGAAATGAAAATTATGAAATGCACAGACCAATCAAAAACCAAAACAACACACTTGGCAAGCAGTAAAAGAAGTAACAACAACCCCCCCATGTATGTGTTGGGTCAGGAGATTAGTGAAGGGCAGCGTGTGTTTGTGAGAATGACAGACACACAAAAGTGTGTGTGAGTGACAGAGATTTGCATTGCCAAGCTCCCTCCATTCCCTCCTCTCTGTGTGAAGATAGAATACAGAAGTGGGGGAAGGAGGGACACCCTGACATCAGCACTCCCCCTCTTCTCCCTCCCATACTCTACTCAACAAGCAGGAGGTTCACAGGGTGGCAGCCCCAAGGCAGATGGCAGGAGCAGCATGACTGTGGGTGGAGGGGCAACTGAAGTTTCAGCATTTGATAGCTTCCTGGCCAAACCAGTCAGGATCAGACCTGTCAGAGGCTCTACGATCTACTGGTGGATCCTGATCTACTGGTCAGTGACCACTGCTCTAGACAAACATAGCGTAACAGATGAGGTGTTTGCATTGCTTGACACAACAGTGTACACCTAAGTAGGGTCCATGCTTGCCATGCTATGGCATCTGCAGCGATAACAAGGGTAAAAAGGGAGCAAAATGATTGTTTACCAGTGCTTTCAAGGAGCAATGGAGGAAAGTAAATGTGTCATGGGTGGCTGACAAAATATACCTAGAATAGGGATGTTAAAATGTGTATATTCAAGTAAATGCCCATTATTACTATTTATTATTATTATTATTAATTCAGCAGTTACACATTTACTTGAATGCATGCATTTTAACATCCCGATTCTAGGCGTATATTCTGCTGATAAAGAGGCAGCAGCACAGGGTGGCAGAAGACCCTGTCTAGGGGAGGGTTGAGCTCCCAGACCCGGTGAGAGCCAGAACTGAGCTGGGCTGCCTGCCCACCCAGCTCCTAATACACTTTAAATGTAGAACCGCAGCAGGAGTAGGTCCGAGACACATTGCAAGCCAGGACTGAGTCAGGCTGCTGGCCAGCCTGCTAAAAAATTTACTGGCAAAGGAGTGGGGGGGGGGGGGAGGGAAATACGTGTAGCCTATAGCATTAACCGTTAAGCTTTTGCTTATCGGTTAATTGACTACACTATTACCAACCTCCCCTCCCCACTGCTACCTCTATCAGCAGAGTGGGTGGGAGTGCTGTAAGAGTGGATAGTAGCCAAGGTAGCGGGGAGGTACTCTCTGGACCAAATGTGCGTAGCGGGGACATGCACTTTCAGACTTTATTACATCGAATGCTGACAGTCAGCCTCAATAACTGCGACCCAATGTGTCGCCTATCCATCCCCGCAAAGACTGCAATCTTCCCAGAGCTCGCGACTCCTGCTGCCTGACCTTACCCTGCACTTGCCAGACCACTGGGAGCTCTCACCTGGCCTCAGATGATCCTTCCACTTTCCAGGCAGACGCCAAAGACGCTCCAAAGCCCGCACGATCTGTGAGTGGGGGCCTGGGGTTTCATGGGGGGGGGGGCCTGCGCAGAAGGGGTCTGCTCTCTGCGGTCCCTCCCCCAGCCTCTGCTCGCCCACTCACCCCAGCCTGCTCAGCGCCTCCCCCTCCCACGCAGCTTCTCACGTGCCCTTTCAGCCGCCCCTCACCTGCTTCGCTCGGCTCCTTCACGCGTCTCCCTCCCTCCCTCCCTGCGCGCGCACACACACACGCGCGCGCCGCAGCGGGCCAAGTGAGGGCAGGCGGCTTTTCGGGACCTCGTCGCTCCCTGTGCGCATGCGCTGAGGATGGCCACAGGGGGCGGGGAAGATTGCGCGCGTGGCTCCGGCGGCTGGAGAATCTGAGCCAGGGGAGGGGCTTAGCCTGGGCCGCTCCGTTCGACTCTCCCTGCCCCGAAGATACTCGGCTGTTTCCGGCTATTGTCGGAGAACCTCTCCCTCCCCCGTTAATCCGCCCGTCTCCTGGAGGCTGCGGCGGGCTGTTCGGCGCGGCGGCCGCGGCTGCGGTCAGAAGATGGCGGTCGGCGCGGGTCCGAGGCAGCGCGAGGCAGCGCGGCGGCGGGAGCTGTTATGCAAACGAGGCTAGAGGCGGACAGACGCGGAGACAGACCGACGGACGGACAGAGGGAGCGAAGCAGCCCGGAGCCGCTCGGCCGCCGCCGCGTCTCCGCCCGCGGGCATGGAGCTTGGGGCTGGCAGCGACCTGTTCCTGTGAGCGGCCCCCCGGCAGCAGTGGCGGCGGCGGCGCGCAGGCAGCTGGGCGCCGCCGGGGAAGATGTCGGAGACCAAGGTGAAGGTGGCCGTCAGGGTCCGGCCCATGAACCGCAGAGGTAAACCGCGCCCAGGGCCAGGCTGGACACCCCCGGAGCCCCGCGACAACCTGGAGTCTCCTTCCTGGACGGGGAGGAGGGCGGCGGCTGAAGCGCCTCTTGTCACAGCCCCGCGGCGGGGGGCGAGCCCCGCTTTCCCCAGCACGTCAAGTGCTGCCCGTCTCCCCCTCTCCCCCGTGCACACACCTTCCCTCAGCAGGGGGAGACTGCAGCCCCCCCCCCCCGTGTCTCCCCATGGCTGTCTGGAGAAACGCCCTCCAAACAGCTCCGGGGATTAGCTGGGGGAGCCTGAGACTGCGGGGAGGATCACCTAACTTCTTCTCCCCTCGTCTGGGGAGAGCTGTTCTGTAGCTCTGGGGAGAAACCGGGTGGGGGGTTTGGCAGGGCGGAGCGGTGCCTGTGTGCCGTTTTTGTGTGCGAAGGGGCTATTCTGGTCTGTCATGCTCATTTCTAGAGCTGGATTTGAACACCAAGTGCATTGTGGAGATGGAAGGGAATCAGACTGTGCTGCACCCTCCCCCTTCAAACACCAAACATGGAGAAAACAGGTACACATTACATTTTTAAAAATCCTTATCCTGAAATCCCTGCCTACTTTGGTTTAAGCAGAGGCTCAAACAATGAGTTGTTTGTGTGATTTTTGTTGAGGGAAGCAGCTTCTTAATATTCCCTCAGCTACTTTTGGAAGCTGTTTAGAAAAAAGTCCAATAGCCTGATTGTAGTTGTGAGATGCCAATAACATCAGTGGAGTTGCATCAGTGAGGTAGGAATCAGGCCCCAAGTTTATCTTTTCACACCCTGTCAGAAGAGTTTGGGCCAATATTGCTTTTGAAGAAGCAAAAGATCATTAGACGTTTTCATTATTTGTTTAAAGAGTTATGCTTTCATCAGCTGTTAGATGGGATTAGTTAGTTGTAGAATGCAAGAAACTGAGAAATCCATAACATTTTTGGCAATTGCATTAAGGAGATTTTGTTAATGAGTTGCTGTAACCTTCAGATTTGATATGAGGGAACAAAAGTTGTGTGCTGGATTTTCTGGGGAAGGTTTCTTTAACAGCTGTATTTACCAGTTTGCAACATATTTGCATTTGAAAAGTTGTGACTGCTGTGCTGTTCTGTGAAGCAGTATAAGAGAATGCGCTAAAATAATTCAGAGATCTGGCATTTACTGGTGAAGTCCCTGTAAAGAATACTTTTGGAAATCATCCAAAATACCAATGCAACAGATTGTAAAAATAGATCAGAGCAGGAAAAGATTTTTTTTTTTCATTTGGGAGGGTATGAGGGGACTAGTTGCATTGTGTGCTAATCTGTTCAATTACCTGTTGATTGAGCCTTGTGCTTGGCACTCTGAATATATTTTATGCTTAAGAGCAGAAAATTGGGCAAATCATTATAGTTATGGCCATTTTCCTGTAAGACTGCTTGCACATCTCAGAGGCATGGCTTTGAAATTATTTATGTTGGTGCTTTTTTGTTAGACATTATTTTACACTTTAATGATGCTTTATATCTTAAATCTGAGACTGTTTAACATGTATGCCTTTAACCATTTTGATAGCATAAGGAAGCCCAGTCTTGTGGGATTAATGACCTGGTTTGGGACTGGGAAGATTTGGTTTCATTTCCTGGTTCTTTGCCAGACTTTCTGTGTGATCTTGGCAAAGTCAAGTAATTCCTCTGCGTCCTGGTTCCCCATCTGTAAAATGGGAATAATAAATATAGTTTTAGTCTCTTACCTATTTAGAATGTAAGCTTTTCAGGGTACAGGCTGTTCACTATATGTATGTCTAGTCTCTAGCACAGTGAAACCCTTATCTGGCTTGCAGCCCATAAATGCTACTGTAATACAAATAATAATCTAAAATGTGTAGGTTTGACAGAACTTTGATAAAGGTTGAAATTTTATGAACTGGGACTCTCTGGTCTGGCAACATCCATGATCTGGCATAGATATTGCAGGACAGAGAGTTCCTGTGTAGGGTCAGCAGCAGGGGATGGCAGGGCAAGTAGGCTGCCTTCAAGCCAGCTGATGGCGGAGCTGCCCAGCAGGGTTTGGAGACCCCGTGTGTGGCTGCCTGGTGCGTCTGGGAGCTGTAGTAGGGGTGGTGTAGTGAGCTGTGTCAGTGGCGCGCAGCTGCCCAGTGGGTCCTGGAGCCGCTGCGCATGACTGCCCGGCGGGTCCCAAAGCCCCAGCAGCAAAGACTGCTCAGTGGGGTTGGCAGGGCTGGAAGGAAGTGGGAGCCAAGGCAGTGATGGGGACCAGTAATGACCTCCCCTGGTCTGGCAAAATCCCTCATCCAGGACTGGTCAGGTGTAATTTTTTTTCTCCGTACATATTTCATAACTTTATACCAAACTAAAGGAAGAAATAAATTGTTTATATAGGTCTAAAAAAAGTAAGAACAAATGTATAAATATACCAGAGTAGAATCAAGCTTTCAAAAGTAACCGTTGAAACAAATAAGTCTACAGTTTAAAACAAATAGGAATGCTACTCTGTGCAAATATTGGGAAGAAGGTACAGCACTGAGACCACAAGCGGTTTGTTTGTGTTTGTTGCTTTATCACCTGTTATGAATATATCTGTTCCTTTTTTACCTTGCTAGAATTAAGAGCCAGTTGTATCTTGATAACCATACGTGCATACTCCTTGCACCTGCATGGAATCTTACTCTGTCAGAAATAGGGTTCTTCAACAAATGCAGGAGTCTTCCCACCTTGAGCTCAGTCCAGCTTTGGGGTCTTAGTTGATTGTTAATATTTAATATAGTTTTGCTAAGAAAAGTAAATCTTACTTATTTACACACTTCAAGGACAGTGCATTGGAATATGTAGTGGACTTTGATCAGTTAATATTGATCATTTTTGTCTAAATAAAATTATTGTTCAGTATCTTCCAAATCTAGATTTTATGCATAGCCTTTTCCTGAAGCTTGTTGGATCCTCCTGATGTTGAGTGGAACCCCTTAAAATCTGTTAATTTAACATGCTTTTCCCCCTCATCTGAATACTCACAATAATATTGGTTCTAGAGAAATTCTTTATATTTTTATGCATTTCCAAAGGCACTGTTTATATGAATTTAATCTGAATCACTGCAGCAATGCTGCTTTTATTTGCGTTAATTTTTAAGCAGAGATAAAAGCACCAAATGCTTTTTTTTGTGTGGCTTAACTTTTTATTTTTCAGTTAGCAATCTTGTATTTCACTTGTTAGATTACTGGTTGATCACTTCACCATTATTTTTGCTTGTAGTTGCGTATTAAAGATGAAAAGTTATGTGACTAATCAAAATTAATTTTTGGGTGGAAAGCACTGAGTGGGGCTTAGTTTTGTCACCTTACTCATGCTGGGTAGTTGATTCAGTGTGTGTGTTCCCATTGAGTTCAGTAGAACTACTTATTAGTCAATGTGAGTAAGCACTGCAGAACTGGGCATGACATGTATAGAATCATTTTCATGTAATAAGAGCTGTCCGTACTTGTAAGAGAAGAAGAGATGAGAGGCAGTTGAGATAATGTAGGAAAAAGTGTATTTAAAATTTTAATTGTGCTGTCACTTCCATTGACAACTGTTTATATTGAAAAATTGCCTTTATACTTAAATGAAAATAAAAGTTTTATACTGTGATCCATGATAAAAGTAAATGGTTTCTACCAAAGGAAGCAGGCAAGCTTGGCTCCCATAATTGCTTTTTCTTAATGGAATTAAAGCCAAGAAATCAGTGATGACAAAATAGGTTTCAGGACCTCCTGGAGCTGCCATTTAAAATTCACTGAACAGATTGTCTAAAATAGAATGATCCGACAACTTTCATCCACATTCATAATTAAACAAGCTGGCACTAATTTCTAGAAGATTAGCTTTTGGAAAACAGTTCTCAGTTGATGAGAAGTGGAGCTGTACAAACTTGTCTGTTTCATAAGGGTGGTTAGTTTTATTTTGGACTAGTGGTTAACACGTTGGTATTTTTAATTTTGTAAACTTTAGGCTTTATCTTTACAAAAAGTGGGATTTTGTGGTGTAGACAGGTGAATAAATATTTCCCCATTTTACAGGTGAAGATAACCAGTAGCTGTCATTTACCTAAATTCACGCCGTGAGACAGTGGCAGAGTAGTAAGTAGAGCCAGCGTTTCCTGGCTTTAGGTCCCTTGCTCTAACCACCTGGTCACATTGCCTTTCAAAACATTTAATAACAAAAGACACATAATATTAAATTAGTTGGGTATTCGTGTTCTCTCTTCATTTAGAGAACTAACCAGAGCAGGCTGGCTTTCTGCCCAGACAAATATGATTTTTGAATTCTAATTATGCATTCAGCAAGGACATCAAAATCTAGAAGAAATCTGCATTTTAATTTCATTGAATTAGAGAGAGCTTATTTGGTTCAGTTTTTGACTCCCATCAGGAAGTGAATGTTAAATGGCTCCTTTTTACAGGCATGAGTTGCACCACCTTCAATGCTAGACAAAGCATTAGAGTTGGGATCTTTCAGCAGTAAGATCAGGGATAAGTGTTATGAGTAACAATTGTAATTGTTCCCTTGTCTTTAACTGATAGCTGTAGGGCTTTGTGGATGGAGAAGCAAATCAATCGTGTTTTTTTTTTTTTTTTTTTCTGCACAGATTACTTGTCTATCTTCAGTTGGAGGAAGGAAATCCCATTCCTACTAAAATCTTTCCATTACCAAATATATGAAACATTGTATCTCAACTAATATTCTCTTAGAAATAGATATTGCCTTGGAGCGTTTATAAGTGTATTCTGTTGTTTTATATCTCCCTGAATAGTTCCATCCTGTGCCTCAAATAAATATAGTAATCACCTATCACATTAACAAGTGATTGGAGCCAATGAGGAAATGGAATAAAGGTTTCTGAAAGTATTGAAAACATTTATTTCTGTTTATTTTTGTTGGGATTATTATAAGGTTCAACTCTGCATTTAGAACTTCTATCCCATTATAAAGTCTGTCTCTCTCTCTCTAAAAAATGTTTTCCTGCGGGACGACAGAGTGATGTCATCACATCACTCTGTGTCACCCTGCCCCCCCAGCCTCGGCAGAGACAGGAGGGGAAGCGGGCGACATGGCTCGGGGTTACCCTTCTCGGGGGGCACACTGGGCTCCTTTCTGGCCCTCGGCTCTCTACAGGGGGTGGCAGTGGCTCCTTGCTGCTTTCTGGGGCCCTGGTGGGAAGCAGCTCCAGCACCCCGCTCTGCCGCCTGTTGCTAGGCTCCAGCTCCCATGGCATTCAGCGAGCTCTGCTGCTCCCCTACCTCTGCCGCTTCTCATCCAGCTACCTCCGGTCCCACTTCTGCTCCCGGGTCTAGAGCCCTGACGCTACGTGACCCAGCAGGGAACCACCACTGCCTGCCTTGGGCCAGGTGCTCCAGCCTTGTGGCTCCCTGCAAAATTAGAGCGACTGTGCTGCCTTCCCGTGGGGGAGGGGAGGAGAGGGAAG
Organism: Pelochelys cantorii; assembly: GCA_032595735.1. Classification (NCBI taxonomy): domain Eukaryota; kingdom Metazoa; phylum Chordata; order Testudines; family Trionychidae; genus Pelochelys; species Pelochelys cantorii. The sequence continues at coordinate 107,597,368 of CM064327.1, forward strand.
AGGAAGAGGAGGGGGTATTTCAAAGTGGCAGTGCTGCTTGAAGCCTGGGGCCAGACACCGGGCTCCTCATGGTGCTGTCACTTTGAAACGCTGCATGCAGCCCAGGGCCAGAGCGGCAATGCTGCGTGGAGCCTGGGATCAGCTAATCCCAGGCTCCACGTGGCTCTGCTGCTTTGAAACGCCAGAGAGAGCCTGGCATCAGGCTCCTCACGACGTTTCAAAGCAGCAGCACCGTGTGGAACCCGGGATTAGCTGGAGTCCCCAGCTGATCCCAGGCTCCTCACAACCCTAGGGCTATTGCTACACTTCAAAGGCAGAATCGCGCTATCGAACAGTCAATGCCAAAGTGCATCAACTATTCGATTAGTCAACCAATATTTAGCATCCTTACTGGGGACAGCAGTGCAGAAAGTTTCCGGTGCCTGGGAGCAACACACTGTGTGAGAACAAGTGCTCCCTAACCCCTCATGCCCAGATCCCGCACCCTCAGTGCCTCATGCATCCCCTCCCACACCGAGACCCCACATCCCCAGCCCACTCCTGCCCCCTCCCTCCTGGACAGACACCCTGCCCCAAGCCTGCTCCTTTACCCTTCCCTGCTCCTGTCCCCTTTCCCCCTGGTCACACACCCTGCTCCTGACCTCTTCCCCCCCTGGCCAGACACCTGCCCAATGGGGGCACAGACACCAGATAGGCAGATGGACCCCCATCTGACCACAGTGTCCTGTCCCCGGCACCCATCCTGTATCAGGCCCCGTGGTCCAGCCCCCATCTGGCCATGAGCAGAGATCAATGAAGTTTTTGTAGGCCTCTCCGCTCTTTTAAAATGACTGCTTATTATCTTTGAGACATTAATTTCCTAGCTAGTTAATGATATTTAAAAATAGCTGTTTAAAAAAGAAATGTATGCAGTAATAATTCTGTGTTTCTTTTACCTCTTCTATCCCCAAAGGAGAAGGGAATCCTGCATCAGTATAAATTTCAGTGGTGGTATTTTATGTTTTGATTTACCCATACTTGGACCATCTGAGGAGACCAGGAGGTTATGGTCACTGCTAGGAGTTAGTGTGTGTTGCAACAATCACTGCTTTAAACTGTAACTTGTCTGAAAAGAGTGCGAAGTGAAATGAGACAGCTGCTAACTCTCCCCATGTCTGAAGGAATTATCAACCAGATAAAGGTTTGGTTGCATGTGTTCTAAATATCATGCACCTCAGGTAGTGGGTAGAATAACAGGAGCCATTGCCTTTGTCTATTGTAAAAGATTTTAACCGCTCTTAAATTTAGTTGTCTTGTTATGCCTCAGTGTTCAGCTTGTAAACTATTAGCTTTGAATCCTCTTCCAAAAAGACGTGTGTTCACTTATGGAATATGTATGGGATGAGAAATTGCATTCCTGAGCTATTTCAGTAACATTTCACTTAGTTTTACTACCTACATCATGGCTAGGTTCTGTTCCAGAAAAGTGCTATTCTCAAATTCCACATTATTAAAAATTCTAGAGTTCAGGTTATGGGTATATGGTAGTGTAGTTCCTGAGGTGGCCTGAAGCAGGTTGAATGGGAAAACCTATTGTTTTTTAACAAGTTTAAAATCCAGAGAGCTAAAAGTACCTTGTGCTTGGGTCTTTAAATGGCACCGCTGAAGGACGCTCGTGTTATAGGCAGACTTTTCTGAATAGAAGAAATAGACTGGTGGCATATTAGAACAAGAATAGAAGAGAAGCATTTGAGGAAAGGGAAACTGTTCTTGGTGTCTTGAACAGATGTTCCCAGCTTTCCAGCCTCCCTTACATAACCATGGGTGAAACATTTATAAAGTGAGTGGTCAAAAAGATGAACCAATCAAAAGTTTCACTTGCAGATCTATCCTACAATGTTAGGAATACCCCACACAATGAAATGTTGAAGTAGTTTGTTAGAGATTAGCAACCCTGTAGGTATACTTAAATCCTGTAGTTGGTCTGAACATGCATGTTTATTCCTGCTTATTATCTTAGCCTTTGAATGTTTTGAGATCAAGATTACTGCTGAATTTCCCTGCGTTAGATACTGAAATGAGATTATTTATAAAGACCTGTAATTTATCGGGCGAAGGAAAGGAAGTTATCTTCAGGGCTCCCTTTCTTCCCTCCTACTATAGTTGTGGTAACATGCAATAACTATATTAATGAAAAAGAGTGACAAACCTTGAAACTTGCTGGGAAATAAAACTGCAATCTGTCAGCATTGTTGATCTGTTTTGTATTTAGTAGGATTTTTGAATTTGCAAAAACTCTTCAAATGCCAGTTAAATTAAAGTTGACATTGAAAACCTACCACTTATTTTTTTATTATAGTAAAAGTAGTACTGTGTCTTAGCTCATTGATATGACCCTGATTTATCAAATTATTTACACACCTGATTAAAATTAAGCAAGTGCTTCAGTTCATCACTATTTAGCAAAATGTGTTTTTAGTGAATTGGGATCTACATACTTGTGTTTAGCTTGGTGGTAGTAAAGAATATTCCTGTTTGGCCTCAATCCTACAATGTTATGCACACAAATAGACTTCAATAATAAGTGGGGGACAGTGTGGGTCCGTTTCAGTGAAAGATTTGTTCAATATTAACAAGTGTGCTTGCTGTTGTGTAATATGTAGTAATACAATAGTTGTTAAAGAACTGATTATATACTTTAATCATAATCAAATAACACCATATTTTTTTCAAATATCCTATTTAATTGGTAGTGGAAATGTGTCATTTTATGGTTATTGAATTTATGAAAATGAGGTAAGGAAGTCTCTTACAAGCAGGAATATTTTAATGGTAAATAAAACTAATTCATAAAGCTGTACTCCTTTTGCTGGTATTTCTGTTATCCGACATTTCAAATGATGCTTAAAACTACATCATTAACATTTAATATTTACATTGTTCACCTATGTTCTTTTTCTGTCATAAAGATCACTGTATATTTTTCTGGGGGAGGTGAGAGGTTGACAATGCCAGAAGTCCTCTATCCACTGTTTAGGTAAAAGTTGATTAGTGCAGGTAACCTCATTGACTGCCCTTCCAGTGAGACTTGTCTTTTATACTTAAAGGTGAGAGAGTAGCGCAATCTCTGCTTATTTGTCTCCTGTCTTTCTGGTTAATTTGTGTCAGTAATATTGAATAACTAATCACTACAGGAGTGTTTTTTTTTTTTCTAATCCTTGCCATTCCTTGTCCTTTGTATATGCGAGTGTATTACAGGGTTCAGAATATGAAGGCTCTGTAGCAAATATAAAACAAGGATAGTGAGAGAGACACATTTGTACACACTAGTAAACATGTGAAAAACTAAAGCCAGGGCTGCCACCATGCAGCAGTCTGCACCAGAGCTGGTCATCTGGAAGTGAACTTGGGACTTTGAGCACCCAAGTCTTTACCAAGTTAACTAAAGGATAGCAGCCATCATCTCTTACCTTCTACCTGGAGGGAGTAGTCAGTAAAGTGAACAAGATTCACTTAGCCAGCATGTTAGACATCGTATTGTTAAAGGAAGCTTGTCCTGAGAGCCTGAGCTGCACAGAAGTTTATATCCCAGTACAACTTCAGTGATGGTCTGTGGATATTGAACTAGGGACGTAATAGTATAGTTGATTAACCAGTAAGCAAAAGCTTATCGGTTAATGTTATAGACTATATGCATTTCCCCCTTCATCCATCCGTAAATTTTTTAGCAGGCTGGCAAGCAGCCCAGCTCAGTCCTGGCTTTCGTTGGGTCTGGGACCTACCTCCACTGCGGCTCTGCATTTAAAGTGTATTAGGAGCCAGGTGGGCAGGCAGCCCAGCTTGCGTCGGGTCCAGGAGCTCAGACCCCCTATTGGACAGGGGCTGCTGCCTCCATGCTGCTGCCTCTTAAGCAGTGTGGAGCGGCAGGCAGCCAGTCCACAAGGGGAACCATTTTTTAAACTGGCTCCCCTCATGGACCAGCTCCCGCCTGGTACCCCATGCTGCTGCTTCTGATACAGAGGCAGTAGCACGAAGTGGCAGGGGGCTCCTCAGCAGTGGGGCCGGACTATAGAATAGTCAAGTAACTGATTGACTGTTCAGTTAACTAATATTTAACATCCCTATATTGAATTGGAGACCATTACCCCCAAAGCACGGGTCTTTACCACTTAATGATTCAGAGATGAATTATTGCTATTGGTAAACAGCTTGAATTTTGAGTATACAGTAACTGATCAGCACAAAGGAGTTACAACCCCTAACTTTGAGAGAAGCCTCTGATGGAGATCTGTTGGTGCGATTTCTCACACAAGTGGAAATATTCTGTATTTCTGATGATAGAGATCATGTTCCTTTATTCCAGTTTGATTTGGAAGGAAAATGAACTCCCTTCCAACATTGTAGTCCTTGGTCAGCTTCTCTAATTGACCAAACTTGAATATTAAAAACTTCAATATATCATTGGGGAACATGCTGTTAATTTGATTAAAAAAAATATCATGAGCTACTAAATTCCCTCATCAGCCTCAGGGTTTTTGTCAATCCATGGTACTGAATGGGGGACACTCAAATAATGTATTGATGGCTTGTGAGAGATACTAGGAACTAAACTGAAGCTAATGGCTTCACATAGTCACTGGGGGTGCATCTAGACGACATGGCTCCGTCGACGGAGCCATGTAAAGTAGTTTACTCGGCATAGTCAAAGAAGCGGGGATTTAAATAATTCCCGCTTCATTAAAATAAAAATGGCCGCTGCGCTGTGCCGACAATCAGCTGATCTGGCACAGCGCAGCAGTCTAGACGTGGCAATGTTGACGAGGTTTACCGGAGCGGTCGACAAAGGCTTCCCTTGTCAACCTTGCCGCGTCTAGACTTCCGCGCTGTGCTGGATCAGCTGATTGTTGGCACAGCGCGGCGGCCATTTTTATTTTAATTAAATCTTTGACTGTGCCGAGTAAATTACTTTACATGGCTCCGTCGATGGAGCCATGTAGTCTAGAGGCACCCTGGGTGGCCATTATATGCTAACAGTATTTCATCACTATTAAGCTGGTTTGGATTTGAACTAATGACCTGGAGACATGACATTTATACAGTACTAGTTTAGTTGTAATAAGACAAAGATTAATTGCTAAATTGGTTTATGAATAAGGGAACATAAAATCTTGAACGTTTTATATAAATGGATATCTTTGCATTCAGCAATAATAATTCGCTTTCTATCAAAGAACCTCAAAGCACTTTGTGAACATTAGTTATTTAACCCAGTTGCTTTGGCTGGATTTAGGTGTACATGCACATATGTATTTTCAAAAAATGTTTTATGAACACTTGTTCAATACAATTTTTTTTCTTAATATAGTGTCTTTCAGAGTAAAGGTTTACTCTACATCAGTGGCTAATAGGACATGAACAATTGTTTTAAAAACATGTTACTGTAGGTTGAGTATTTTAAAATAAATTTCATATAAATACTGGAAGACTTATCCAGTGGTACCCAGGTACCAGCTGATGGAGAGGGGCTGTGCAACCTATCTGCTGGCTTCTCCCCGGGGCTGGGCGGAGGAACTGACTTCTCCCTGAGGGAGGGGGGAGGCCACGGGGAACTGGCCTGCCAACTTCTCCCCAGGGCAGAGGGGGCCACGGTTGGTGGCTGCTCCCCTGGGTTGGGGCTCTGGTCATTCATGAGTTTAACTCTCTCCCATCACACCCCACCCTTTCTGTTAGATATGAAACAATCACATTCCATGCATGTCCCATTGTCCTGGCACAACCTGAGTTTGCTTTAAATTCTGATGAGAGGAAGCTGCATACCATATTTCCGTGGTCACCAACCGGTTGATCGCGATCGACTGGTCAATCGCGAGGCCTCAACCAGTCGATCACGAGACGTTCGGGCCCCCCAACCCCCCATTCCCCCCCACCCCCGAGAAGCCCCACTACCTACCTCCAGCGTAGTGCCGGCTTCCCACGGGTGGACGGAAGTCCTGCCTGCAGCTTTGCGCCACTTCCGGGGGTTCAAGAAGTGCACTGGCTGCTCCCCTCCCACAGCTCTGTGGCGTGCTGCGGGAGGGGGCGTCGGCCCCAGAGGAGGAGTGCGGCGCTTCCCTGCTCCATAGGAGGGGTGAGTAGAGCGCAGGGGTCAGCCCCGGGGCAGGCGCCCATGGGGGTTTGGCTGTGACGCGGGAGGCACGCGCCAGCTTCCCTCGGGAGGCGGGGAGAGAATCCTGGGAGGAGGCGGGAGCAGGGGACTCTCTGCCTCCACTGCCCCCCTCTCCCCTGTCTCCAGCTGCAGAAACCTGTCCTCACTGGCACGCTGTCTCCTGCCCTTCCGGCTCCTTCTCCCCACTCCCCAGCTCCCTCTCCTCACCCTCAGAAACCTGTCCCCACTGGCACCCTGTCCCCTGCCGAAGCACCCACTAGCACCCTTCCCCAGTACTATATCCCCTGCTCCCACCAACACAGTTGGGGCCACATTAGTGAAGCTAGGGGGAGGGGGTTGGAGGAGGTTGTTTTTTTTGCATCTCACTTGTGTGGCCCCAACTGACTTTTCTGTGGGTCAGTGACTCCTGACTCAAAACAGATTCCCTGCCCTTCTCAGGAATAAAGACAATGCAGAAACTTTTTGTGTTTGACATAGTATTTTATTTGAAAATGAAGCCTGGCCAACAAACCCCCAATTGGGGCCAAGCCCCCATTTGGCCACAGCATCATAACACTCTTGCACTCCCCTTTTCCCCCAGACCCCACATCTGAGCCTATCATACACTGGAACCCCCTGCCCTGAGCCCCTCACATACCTCAACCCAAATTCCTGAACCCTCACATCCAGAAGTCTGTGGCTTACTAAGTACCCTAACCCTACATCTGACCCCAACACTGCCGGGCCTGGAGACCCCTCCCCAAGCCAGCGTTCCCTTATCCACCTCCTCCTGCATCCAGATTTCCTCCCAGAGCTTGCACCTCTCACCCCTTCCCACACCCAAATCCCTCATTCCCACCCCGGAACCTACACATCCTGTCTCAACCCAACGAGGGTACGGCTAGACTGCAGGAGTGTTTTAGGATTCCGGAGATACCCCAGAAAAACTCTTCTGCATCCAGGGATGCGTTTGTTCTTCCACTTTTTTTAGTGGAAGAGCAAACATGCTCTTTTGGTCACCCCTATATCCCTCTTTCCACGAGGAATAAGGGGGCTTCCTAAAGAAGGGGTTTTTCTGACATTTGGTTCAGTCTAGACAGGCCAAATATTGGAAAAACTTCTTCCTACAGAAGAATTCGGAAAAAAGCAGCAGTATAAGGGTTGGTGATAGCAAGTGATGGAGAGGAGGAGAATAGAGACGGCGGGGCTTCAAGGAAGGGGCGGGGCTTCAAGGAAGGGGCGGGGCAGTAGATCTTGGCTTATTCTGTCATTTAAAAAGTGATCTTGGGTGTAAAAAGGTTGGAGACCATTGCCATATTTGGTGGTCCTAGCTTTTAGAGTTTAGGAAGAGTTCTTGAACAAACAGATTCACAGATGGATGCATAGACACACAGAGACGCACAAACTCTCTAGTACATATAGTAGAAGATGTATTTTTAAAAATACAACCTTCAGCTATCTACATATGTTTTTAAGTGAGTATTTTATTAGACTTGGACAAATACCATAACATTTATTTGCCAAAACCTGGCAAAAATCAATTAATGAATTCTCTACATAGCAGATTTTTACATCCAGAGAAATGAAATCTGACCTCCTGTAAAATATAGGCCATAATTTTTACTCACTGAATTAACCAGCACTGTTTTATATTTTGTTTTACGTTTGCTAAACTGTTCTATTATGAGACTAAAATGTGATTTCATAGAATCTCTTGGACCTTCCTTTCTGGAAAGCCTTTTTTGTTTAAGATAATAAAACCTGTATTTGAGAACAGCAGCCCAGCTATAGGTTGCAATATTCTTTATAAAGGGTGATTTAATGAATGTTCTCTTACTTTGTTTTTAAAAAGTTGTATAATTTATAGCTTAATTGACCTTCGAGCATTTCATTGTTGTGACTACAGATATCAATTTCCTCTTGACTTCAGCTATTAGATAACTGCCTTCATTGATACATTTTAAAGTGAGTTAATATGTAATTATGAGGATAGAAAAGTTCACTCTAGAGTCCATCAGCTTTTCTAAATTCCTGGCAAGTGCGGTTTCTTCATGGGAATATAGGACTATATTAAACTTATGCATATGTTCTTGGCCACCATGAGGAATTTAATTTTCCAAAAATATACCAAACAGCCTCTGCCAAAGCTCTGAGTTTTACAAGTGCAAGTTAGTCTTACCAAAAGAACTGTGAACTGAATTTTCTGTCCCCTCAAGAAGATAGGTGCCTTAACATTCTCAAGGGATTTTGTAATTTTGAGAACTGAGTTTTGACACTTAAGCCCTAACAGATCAGGATTTCCAATCCTGCTGTATTTCCTCTAATCAAAGCTCCTACAAGCGACTGTTTTCCTGCTCACTTTGTACTTTAAAATGGAAGACAAAACACAAGACCTGTCTCAAGAACATAATTTGAAATGGGATGTTGACATTTATGTTGCCAGTTGCTTCTAATTTCCTGGCTTATCTTAAACAAATGCAAATAAACTATATTCCTACCATCTGGGTAGATCATGCCATTAAAAGAATTGCTTTGAATACAAATTTTAGGATTTTTTTTGTGTGTAGCCTCTTAAATTCTTGTCTTTGTATGTTTTAAATTTAAAGGGAATGCAGTTGTGTACGTTAGTCCCAAATATGAATTTTCATGTGTCGCTATTAAAAAAAATCACAACAACAAATGTATTTTTGAATTATAATGGAACATTTGTTTTGGATTTGAATGTAACCTTATTGTTGCTGCTACCCAAACATTGCTACGTTTGAGTTAACTGGAAGAAATAGTGAATTGGTTTGTACAAAAAATTAATATACCTTATCTGTTTTTCATTGTCCAAACTGGGTAAAGTACATAAAATTACATGAAATTAAAAGCATAAGCAATGATAAGTAAATTGGACACATGTCTGTCTATGAAGAAAACCTTGCTGGACTGACAGCACTATTTCTATTTTCTCTGTTGTTAGTCCTAGTATTTTTCTTAAATCACTGTAACCAACACAAGTTATTTTTGATTTAATAGTAATGTTAAGTGTTAGTCTGTATATGCCAAAACAACTAGGAGTCTTGTGGTATCTGAAAGACTAAAATTTATTTGGGCATAAACTTTCGTGGGTAAAAATCACTTTGCTACCCATGAAAGTTTATGCCCAAATAAATCTGTTAGTCTTTAATATGCCAGAGGACTCCTTGTTATTTATACTGAATGATATATTATCTCACTGCAAAGTTATTGTTCTGGAATATTATTTTCCTATTAAAACTTACTGTTTACAGGTGATGATAGGTCTTTGCTTCTGAATGATTTTTAAAATTAAACCGTGTAAACCAAACATGTTCAAATAAGTCATATAAAACCATCAAAGAAACTGATGAATATGTGCTGACATATAGTGATATTCTCTATTTAATGTGGCCTACAGTATATGACTTTAGCAGCTTTGATTTCAATGTGATTTAAAAAAAAGTGCTCATCATAGAGGTACATGGTTAGCTGCCTAAATATAGCTTTACTTTTATGTGAAGAATATTTTTAAAAATGAAGTCAATGGATATGATTTATTTCTATGATTGTGGCCTGGTTCCTTTTGTGGAAATGTTGCTTAAAGGACGTATGTTTGTTTGTAATAATGGCATCTCTAATTCTGCATCATCTGATGGTGTTTTCTATGGCAAGCATGATGATTCTGTAGCAACTTGTTCAGTTTGTGGCATTTCATGGTATTGACTGCACTGTGCATTACTTATATATCCCAACCACTTGTTTTTTAGGTATAGAGCCTTGTGTATGTAAGAAATACAGGATTAAGTCCACTGCATGGCTACATGTAACTGTGGCCTGAAAAATGACCACGAAAGCTCATGATACCATCTACATGTTTTGTTATTCTTTAAGGTGTTGCTAGACTATTCATTGTTTTTCAAGTTTTTCCAGAGATTGTGAAATTAGCCTCAGTTTTGTGTCCCCAAAACCATAGCCATCTAACATCAAGTATGTCACCAAATTGCTTTAATGTTAACAGAGTTTTCTTTGCACTGTTTTGCCCCTTTTAATTTCCTAAATTAAGACAATGAATGACTATGGCATCCAAAAATATATCTGCTTCTGTTGAAGTAACAGTGAATTTTAACTTCAGATTTATCTTTTTAACTGAAGTTTTTCAAGTGCTTGCCTTCCACTGTAGAAGTTACACATTTATTTTAAAGACTGAAACATAGTTTAATTTTTTTTCCCTTCTGATTTTGTCCTCCTTTCTCTCCTACCCCTTCACTTATCTTTCTTTCTTCTGACACTTCCTTGTGCTTTTCAAAATTTAACACCTACTATGATATCTCCAAAAATGTTAGGTTTGGGGAAAGATAAGAGATTTAGTAAGGCTCACAATTCTTAGTGCTCGTCTGTTGAGCACTCTAACCCAGAAACTTTTGATTTGAATGTAGTCTGTAGTGCAGTCAGTGTACAACAGCATGCTACCTTAACCAATTTGTTCAAAAAAATCCTGGGTTGACGTAAGCATTAAACCATTATTGATTTACAATTTAATAGAGCCTTTATCCTAGATTTAGTATGTCTTAATGCTACCTAGTAAGGTACACTACAAATATGTGCATGTATTTAAGCAATTATATACCTTAATGTTCAGATCCTTATTAATTATACATTTGTAGTGTTTTAGAAAATGGTACATGATATGTTGCTTATTCACTAGATAAAGATACTGGATAGATCAGTGTCTATCCATGAGTTGAGAGTAAGATTCCTTTAGGGGTATAGTTACCACCTGTCCCTAACTGGGTGGGAAAGTTCTGTTCCCAGTCTGAAAGATTCTGGGACAGCATTTGTCTTGGATTCTACGTGACACTGCTCTGCTGCACTTTCCAAAGTTTCTGAGGTGGCTTCAGTCTCTTAACAGTAGGGTTGAACTGAGTTGGCCATTAGCCTGCCTGGCCAGGAAGCCCTGGTCCTTGTTCCTCTGCCAAATTCTGTGCCTCTGAGGCTTATAATACTGGATACTTGTTGCCATTGTTAGTGATCCCTTGAGGCCAAGCATGATCACTTTCACAGGTTTTTTTTTTTTTTTTTTTATGGGTTCTTTGGCGATTGAGGAATCTGATCCTTGAACCGCAGGCTTGTTGGCGGACGTTGCAGTTAGTGTTAGAAGTCAGGGTTGCTTCATGATTGCTGTATGACAGTCTATTTTTTGGCTAGCATTTTTCTGCAACCAGGGTAAGGTGATTTTTCCTCAGAAGTGGATGTTCCTTCTCTGACAAGTCTTAGCTAGTTACCCCTATTAAGGATGTTAAAATGCAGTTATCAGGCTAATCATATAGTTGATACAATTTGTATTGAATGTACAATTAGTTGATAGGACCACTCTGCAGAGTTGCAGCAGAGGTAGCTCTAGGAGCCACCAGGCTGTTAATATATTTAAAATGCAGAGGCACAGCAATCAGCATGAGTTGGAGCTGCTCCGCGTAGCCTCTCTTCATGGTGGCCAGGGCTGGCCGCAGGCAGGGGCTGCTCTGGCAGCAGCCCTTGTCTGTGGCCAGCCCTAGCTGCTGCAAACAGGGGCTGGTGCTGGAGTAGCCTCTGTTTGTGGTGGACAAGGGTGGCTGCCACAAACAGAGGCTGCTCTGGCACCAACCCCTGTTTGCGGCAGCCAGGGCTAACCGCGGACAGGGGCTGCTGCCGGAGAAGCCCCTGCACAAGGCCAGCCCTGGCTGCCACGAACGGGCTGCTTGGTGATAGCAGCTGCTGTCTGTGCGGGGGCCCAGCTCCTCACTGGGACCACTGCGGACAGGGGTTGCTTCACAGCACCCTCTCCTGTCCCCCCTGCTGTCGCTGACAGAGGCAGCAAGAGAGGGAGCAGGTGGCATCCCGGAGACGGTGCTGGGAGGAACCAGCTTTTAAGCCGGCACCCCCAGCGCTGGCTTCTGCTCCTGATGGAGACAGCAAGTTGTGGGGAAGCAACTAGTCGAGTCACTACTTGACTCTCTGATAAGTTTATACTTATCGGATAGTCAACTAGTCGCTTACATCCCTAATCCCTATCCTGGGCAACTGTCTCCCAGTGAGTGGCGTCATTTGCACATCTCAATATTTATCTTGAAGATCTCATTAAAGGGTTTCTTTTGTGCTCCTGGTTTCCTTTTTCCTTTGAGTTTTGCATATAGCAGTTGTTTTGGTATGTATATATCAGGCTAGAGGTGTAAAATCCCAGTTAATTAGTTAACTGGTTAAACATTGTATAACTAATTAACTGATTAAATGGCGGCAGGCAGGCTGGTGTGCTCTCCCCCATGGTCAGGAGCTGCTTTGGCCAGGCTGTAGTCAGTGCTGTTCAAGTGTCTTGTGGTGGAGAGGATACTAACTGGTTAACTATTAAACCATTCACATCACTACATTAGGCATGTGCACACGGCCTGCTCCATCTCAGTTGGTGCTGGATAATCAGGGCTTTAATGCTGAAGATGCTGGCCTGTGTGAGGCAGAGCCATCCCATCCATAGGATGGTTCTAGGTGGTGGCTGCCTCAGGCCCTGTGGTTTGGTGGGCTCCCCTGCGGCCCTCTCAACCTTCCTATAAATGGTTTCCAGGGACTCCCCCCTGTACTATGGTGGCAGGAACTGAAGCAACCTGGCATGCTGGGGGAAGGAGTGGAGCAGAGGCAAGTTGGGGGCAACACAGTGATTGAGGATCTTCTGAAGAAAGTGCTAGTGGTGGCATTCCAGGTTTTTTGGGTGTTTCTATTAGGGATGTATAATCCTGTTTTAATTGGTTAAGAGTAATGTTTAACTGGTTAACTGATTAAAGAGGGAGTGGGTTGGGGGCGCTCCAGCTCAGGTGGTTGTACTGGCCTCCCCTGCCACAGGCAGGGGCTGCTCTAGCCCTGCCAGAGCAGTCCCTACCTGTAGCGCACCTGGGCCCATTGCGGACAAGGGCTGCTCTGGGACCCACAGGTGGGAAGCTGCTTCAGCCCCCACTGGTTAACTGGAACTGGTTAACCAGTTAACCTTTCATATCCCTAGCTCTCAGAGCTGTAGAGGAGAGCTGGAATTATCACCATTTTTTAAGTCTACTGTTTTTTTTGATGTCATGATTGTTGAACACCCAGCGACAGTCTGTCAAAGGGAAGGTTGGCACAGCGGATTCTGTGCTCAATCTCAATGTCCATGTCTGCCATTCACAAGAGATGGCTGCCAAGATAAGCAAAGTATTCTACATCTATTTTCCAGTTCTCTGACAACGTAGATATTTATTCTGGGTTTGATGAATGGTTGATGGGGTGCTGTCTGGTGGAGAACTTTTGTTTTGCTGATGATCAGAGTTAGCCCTAGACCTTTGTAAGTTTCAGATAAGCAATTAGGTGCTGTTTGTAGATCCTCCTTCCAGTGTGTAACTATAGCATAGTCTGTTGCATACTGGAGTTCAGTTATTTCTTTAATTCTGGCATGGCGACAAGAAAGTTTGAAGAGGTTGTTATTGGTTCCATATTGGATTACAATGCCCTTTTGTAGACTGTGTGGGGCTAATAGTTTCGTAGATGCTGAGAAAATGGTGGGTGCGAGTACACAATCTTTTTTTTTTTAATGCCAGTTCAGATGGCAAAGGGCTCAGAGGTAGAGTAAGTGTACAGGATGGAAGTATTGTCTTACAATGGTGATCAATTTGCGTGGGTAGCCAAAAATTGACATGACTTTCCACACAGCCTCATAGTTGACTGAGTTGAAGGTTTTGGTCATACTGGTAAAAGCCATATACAGTTCCTAGTGTTGCACCTGCCGTAAAGGTATTTATACACCATAATCAAGATTCTTCTCAATTTTCTTTGACAAACTAAACAGCTTGATTTCTTTTAATGCAAAACATTTTCCCATATTTTTGTTAGTCCTCTGTCTTTCAGTATCCTTTTTGAAATGTGGATGCCGGAATTGAGTGCAGTATCAGACTCACCAGTTCCTTACACAGGGATTACCTCTCTAATTCTACTCGTTACTTCTTTGTTTATATATCCTTGCTCCTTTTTTGTGACAGCATCACACCTGAAGTGCTTGTTCAGTTCCTAGTCCACTCTGACTTCTAAATCAATTAACTGCAATAGTCTTCCCTTCTACAGACACAATCTATATTTTTTTTATCTTAGTCAAATAACCTTGCATTTGGGTTTTTGGTCTGTTTTCCCAATCCCTATTAGACTTTTTATTGTAGGATGCTCTCGATGACCTGATTCTTTGTTGCATGGATAGTGGATTCAGTGAATATAGTAATTGTCAAGTACATTCAATCAGGGTAATTATATTAATTTCTAATGGCACTTTCTCACTCTTCCATTTCAGATTGTTTTTTTCCACCTTTATTCTTAGATTTTCTGTACATGCTCTACTCTATTAGAGGGAGCTCCCTAATTGACTCTTGAGCAAGAAGCCGATTTGCCAGTTGAACCACTTCTCTGAAGAGGATCATGTATAATGCTTCCCTGGCTCAAATTTCTCTTTGTTAATTCTGTTCATAACTTAAAATTTCACAAACTCACGTTTAACTAACTTGGTTAAACACTTTCCCAGATGGTTTCTGGAATTGAAAGATCAATGCAAGACTACCTCTGCATACTTGAATATTTGACAGAAGTTGAGCTTTAATTGGCAGCAAAAATTTCAATTTTTGAATTATTTACCTCCGAAGAATTACTCTGACTTTATTCCCAAATCAGGAAGCAGTTTTTGTTTGACTCAGAAAATGGTGATGCCAGATTTTTTGATCCAAACCTGAAAAAGATTTTGAAAAGCATAGGCATCTTTGTCCAGACATCAGACTGTCTTGATGTATATAAGGTATTGGTTCTGAGTCAAGTTTTGAGAAGCTGTATCTTACATTTCAACTGCTCTGAAAGTCATGTAACTTTCACACTTTCATATTAAATGAATTTACTACAATTGTTGCAGTAATTACCAAAAGAATTGAAGTAGTTTACTCAGTCCTTTCAGTTATGTTCAAGGCCTCAAGTTCTATCAATATTTGGATGTGTTGAGGATATAATATAATTTGAATTCTTAACACTTTGTATACACATTGTATCCTCAATAATTAAACAACATAAACAAAAAACTACTCTGTTCATAAGCTACACTCATCAATGGTTTGTTCTCTTGTAGGGATGTGAACGACTAGTCGACTATCCGATAAGCAAATGCTTATCGGATAGTCGAGACACTAGTCAACTAGTTGCTTTCCTCCTCCCCCCTTGCTGCCTGTATGAGAGAGAGGAGGGGGGCGCTTCATAGCAGAGCCTGGGCCAGACCCTGGGCTCCACGCAGTGCTTTCGCTTTGAAATGCCGCATGGAGCCTGATGCTGGGCTCCCTGCTGGGGTTGCCAGGTGTCCGGTATTGACTCCTGTCCATTTAAAAAAAAGTCAGAAAATACCAGACACCTAAAATGTCCGGTATTTTCTGATTTTTTTTTTTTCCCCCGGCCAGGAGGCGAAAATACCGAGTGCTTACCTGGTTCCGCAGGGGAGCTGTCTGGCCCGGAGCAGGAAGACAAGATGGCGGATAGCTGCCAGCAGCCTGTTAGGGCCAAAAAAGCCTAAAAAGCATTTCTTAAAGGGGCCATGCTGGGTTTTTTCAAAATTTATTTATTTATTTGGGGGTTAACTCTCGGAGTCCTTTTTTTTTTTGTGTTGGTTTTTTTGTTTTTGTTTTGATTAACAACGGTATGGAAGATAATGGTATTAACTTATTAATTATTAAGGCAGCAAACATACTGTGAAGGGAGGCAGATTTATGGAAATGAAACCTTGTAAATAAGGTGGACATCATTTTTATAAAATAGAAACATAAAAACAGGGATAGCATTTGAATGATGGAGTTTCTTGATTTGAGCAAAACAACTGTACAACTATGTGGTCTTCTCAGTGCTTCTATTTCTTCTACTGATGCAAATGAGACAGTGGACACACCATTATAGATCACTTTTTTATATTCCACAAATGTGATTAGTGGTTGTAGTGAACTCTAGGGGCACGTATAGACTTGTTTTCACTTTTGAGAGAAGATATGCAAATTCGGTGCGAATTTGCATATCTTCTTCCGATTGCTTTTTCAAAAGAGGTTCTTTCAAAAAAGAAGGTAGTCTAGATGCAGTTCTTTTGAGAAAAAAACCCTTTTTCGAAAGAACCGTGTAAACCTGATTTTTTTAGGAAGAACGGTTCTTTCAAAAAAGGGTTTTTTCTCGAAAGAACTGTGTCTAGACTGCTTTCTTTTTCTAAAGAACCACTTTTGAAAAAGCGATCAGAAGAAGATATGCAAATTTGTGCCAAATTTGCATATCTTCTTTCAAAAGTGAAATCAAGTCTAGATGTGCCCGATTAGTCTATGGACACTGTGACTTGTATTTTAGTTATGGTAAATTTTCACTACAACAGAAAAGGTTACTGTTGAATTTAGGTTCTAAACCCAAACACATGTGCAACAGAAAATTCTTCTGGGATGAAACCAAGGGTATGGATTTGTCATGTCCCTCTTGGAAAAATCCTAAGGAATTTAACAGGGATGAAACCAATATGGTTTACATAGGGTTCAACCAAAATTACTATTTAATTTAGTGGAGGAATATTCTTATAGGGCATTTGAACCACCCTAAAATGCAATACTCTATTAAATTCTGTGGGTTGGGCTGCAATTCCCAGCATATTTCCTTTAAATTCTATAAAGTGTTTCAATAAATTCTAAGAAGCTTATGAATCTAGTTTTCTGGGTGCATCAGAAAATGCAAACTGTTTGTATTTCATTATGAATTAAGGCTTTTATGTAATCTTTAAATAATGGACACTATGTAAAATAAAACCTTGCTGATCAATGACAACATTGGGAAAAATCTTTTGTCCCATGGAACTACATAGCGCTTCCATAAATGCCAGGAAGAGAGATGAGGCCAAAAGCCTAGGTGGTGCCTATAAGAAAATGACTTCCAAATTTACGGGGGTTTTATTGAGTAACTTATTTTTAGCCTTCATGTTTTTGACTCACAAGATGGACAGCAAACATCCCCAGCTTTTGTGGTGGGATCATAGTTTGTGAAACACTGTGGGACCCTTGTGGATGAAAGGCTTTAATTTTTTTCTTGTAGTAAAAACAAATCACATGTGTTGACAGAGTTTGTAAAGATTTTGTTACAATATGTTAAACCTGTTGCCGATGCAGAGAATTCCACTAAGCAAGTGTGTGTGTCTGTACTATGCTAACCTCAGTATTTATAATTATTTTTTAAAAGCGTTCGTTACAAATCTCACATGTACTTTATATATAGGCAGACATAGTTAATCTGTGTCTGGTTCATCTGTGTGAATATACAGGAGATTTAAGTGTCCACTAATTGTATAGCATATTCTCTGTGGTATTATACACTCTGTTAATCTGAGTAAAAATTGATTTTGAACAGTGGTCTGTCAGAGTTATTCTTTGTGACCTGTGGTCAGCTGAATAAGAAACTATTTAATGTCTTTTTTTTTCTTGTTTAGAAAATCATATTTGCTGAAAAATTCCTTCTAAAAAGTTTCTGCACATAAATCATCTTATAGGTGCAGTGTGCCTGAGGTGGCACATGACCAGGATTCATCCACTGAATTTGGTTGGCTGGTAGGATCAGAATCTTTAACAAGCTGTAATTGAGCAAAGCTTGTGTCATGGCTAATTACTGTATTCCTAGATGTGCAGTGTTCTAGTTTGTTTAGTATGGAGACCAGTAAGGATGTAAAATAATGTTTAAAAAGTTAACCGGTTAAATGTAATGTGTAATTGGGATCCCGTGGAGGGCTGCTCCAGCCAGGCTTAGTGTGGTGGTTAACCCGTTGTCTCATATCCCCAGAGACCACTTGAGATCCTGTCAAGTATCTAATTTTCAATTCAAGGCAAAAGGATTTTGATAACTATTTTTTGACTCTTGGTTACAAGGTAAACATTTTGTCACAATGTGAATTTAAGGTTCATATTGTCTGGAAGATCATCATAGCCAGCCAGTGTTGGTGCTTCTGATGCTCTAGTAATCCAGGGCATCAAAATTGTAAAGTTCAGTTAACATCACAGACTTCACTGCATCAGCAGTTAAATCAGGGACATTGATTATAGCTGTAAGGCATAAGTCCTGCTACTGTGTTCTAAATTTATATATTACTGTTGTATTCAAAACTTACTACAGACTTAAAGGTTAGAAAAATGCTGTGTTTAAATTTCCATTTTTTCCCTTCTACAATTGTGGGTACATGATTACGAAAATGTGAGCCTATGGTGTATATCCCTTACCTTTGCATCCACAACACCTCCTAGTCTACAGTCAGATTATAGTGGCACAGAAAATCTTGTAGGCTTTGCTGTGCATCTGCTGAGCACAAGTAGATTTGTTCTTGTCTGCTGACTTAGTAAAAAATCTTGTCATCTCTGTAACGTTTTATGATACTGAACTTCAACTGCCACCCAGTCTTGTTCTTGCTTGGGAATGACATCTTTCAGCTTTCCTGCACCTTCAGTTTCTTGAGTTTTATGGCCCACAATGATATATTATTCCCTTTTTCTGGCATGGGATGCAGACCACAGGAAAGACTGGTTTAGAAGCATGAACAGGAGGGCCAGATCTTGACAGAAGTGTCTTCCTGGGTCTGGGAAAGGGTATGGAACTGGTGTTGAGAAAAGTAGACTGTCATTCTGTTTTTCCTGTAATACTGGTTACTGAACACAGAATTTTCTTGCACCATCTGTGCAGTTTTTGTCCATAAAATGTGCATCCCAGGAAGTATGGAAACCTCCATCATTGGGCATGTTGTCATATTCTTTCGACAGGTGCTGTTGAAATGAACCAGCAATGTATTGATTTATCACCATTCAAATCCAACCATGCTTGAGCATATTATTGGTATTTATCCCACCTGATTAATTTAAATGGTTAAGTAGACTCCTTGATTGAAGGCAGATGCAAATAACAATGCAGGCCAGTTATAAAGCTGGATTTCTTTTGAATCATAGGTGATTGATGGGATTTCCTGATCTTTATCACCATCCTTGAGCGTGGCAATGCTGGTTCTGTATGAATTCATTTGTTAATTAGTTAAATCCAAAGCCTCCAAGCTTTATCATGGATGGCTCAGTATTAGGTCAAACTCTCCAATATTTGCACACTGGATGCTGAAAAGTAAACTAAATACAAAAGTCCCACCAGGTTTTGGAGAGTACAATCAAGTCACTGCTTGAAAAGATACTTAGTTGACAGTGTTCATTGCTGTGCTTGCAAAATCCCATAAATATTAATTGTTGTTGCTTGGAAAATGTAGTAGTGCTAGGTACAACCACTTTTATTGTGGTTTATACTCTTCATTTTCTTTTTGTATGAGATGAAATTTATCATCAGTTGAGACATCAAAACCTCCCTGAAAGACCTAAAGACTGTGGTCTTTTTTTATAGTGCTAGAGCTAAAAAAAATAAGCTGTTTGTCAAGAAAACTTTGTGTCTTTGAATATTTGTGAAGAAATTCTAAATGAAATGTTTTGCCTTTATAGTCCAAATATTTTGCCTGGAGTTATATTACATTAACATCTATACTGAACAATAAGCATTGCTCATGGTAAATCCGGAGGGGGCCAATGTTTTGCCTCAATTTTACATAAGAAAAAAATAGAGTGCTGATTATTGCACATAATCTGTTTGCATGATCAAAGAGGTAAATTTTGGCATGTAATGTGCACTAGAAGGAACAGTCTTGTGGGTTTTTAATCAATTTCAAAGACAACTCTATAATTCAAAGACAACACTTTTTTTTTTTTAGTATTTTAAACATGTTTTCAACCATGTATCATGTATACGTGCATGATTTCTTTCACTAATTCAGAAGTGTATAGATATGTGTCCATTTTGAACCATCTTGGCCTCCGAGTAGGCAATTATTATAGAAATTATAGCTAAAAATTCTTTAGTCAGTAGGGTGTCAGAATTGGTTGACAGCCAGGTAACTTTTGGGTGTGCCATGACAGAAAACTGCAGGGTTTTTTACGAAGATCTTTTAACACAAGATTGCTCAGGTAGTTTCCTAAATAACATTGCATAAAATGTTGTAGTGCCCCTCTTGCTGGAATGGAATAACACAATGAGCTTCACCATATGTCCTATTGTGTTGACTTGGTATAGGTAGTTTTACAGTTTCTATTCCATCAGTGGAAGAATTGCTGAATAGTCTCTGCATAGACCAGTGTTTCTTAAACTTTTTAATACCGAGGAACACCAAACAATATTTTTTTTTAATGAAGAACACTAAGGATTTTTTGTTGGGGGGGGGGGGAAGGGTGGGGGGGGAAAAGTTATTGACCAAAAAAAAGGGGTTGGGGGGGGAAGGTTAAGGGAAAAAAAAGAAAGTTGTCTGCCCCTTTAAGGGTGGACATTTTGAACTTTGTTGTTCTTCACGGCACACTGGTGTGCCACAGAACACAGTTTAAGAAACACTGCCATAGACACTTAGCGTATGACCTTTTCTAGTGTGATTGTGTTGTCTGTCTCCCCTCTAACTGTCTGGGAACAGTTGTGGAACTATGTTCTAAACCTGACTGATTTACATATATTTTAATCCTGGTTCAGGCCACTTCTTGGTTCAAAGGCAAGCCATATGAGAACAATATTTTTCTGTGCAGGGAAGATGTGCAGGTCATGTTGAACCTTTTGTTGAGAGGCAGAACCAGACATCATAGAGCATTATGAGGCTCAGTTTTTTAGATCAGTTACAGTCCCAGTGTAGTGGGATGATAGTTACTGTTTCTTTTTTCATTTATCAAAAGATAAATATGAAATCATATTAGTGATTTTGGTATTTAATATACATCACAAGGTGTTTTTTAAAAACATTTAATATCAGGTGATTCCTGAAGCAGGCTGTCAAATGTATTAGTTCAACTAACTTTTGTTTAAAAAAAGCTACAGGGAATTGAGGTTTGCAAAATCGCTCTTAAAATAAACCACTTAAATTTGAAATGATTCTTCTCCATGTTCCTACTTTCCCTTACACAAAATGCCTTTAAAAAAAACCAAATCAGAAATGGAATTATTTTATTTGAGTCATCATTTGTTTATGGAAGATCACTGGGAAATTGGGGTTAATCATATGTCTTGCATTAAAATTAATTTACATTGAAAACACTGACATTCTTTCTAAGAGGGCCACCTGGGGTGGATTCTTTTTCCGCCTTTCTCACATAATATCACAGCATATAGAAGTGTAATAGCTTGTAATGAGATGTGGTGTTGGATTTTTTAAAAAAATGTGTGTTTAAAATTAGTGTTCATTTCCAGTTTGGAACAGTACTAAATATTTTGAGGCTAGTTATTGTCCCTTTCCTCCAAGTATTGCTCTTTTAGAGAGTGGTTTGGCTTTTTCTGCATTAGAGGATTGAACTGTTATTTGAACAAGTAGGATAAGCAGCAATCTAAGCAGCAACAATGCAGTGTGTCCACACTAGCCCTACCATCTGAAACGTAGATGCTTCCCCCAAGCTAGAGCATTTCCTTCTCAGTATTTTGTTCTTTTAAATAATGAAGTTGCCTTTGATTTTCCAATTTCCATAGTATAATATTTAAAAAATAAAATTGAGTTTGGTCATAGTCAAAGCTTCCTACAAGCTTTGTGTTTACTGCTTTGTTTTTAGCTGAGCTGCTATTTCCATGAAGCCTTCCCTGCCATCCCTTGCATCACAGTTCAGCCTGTGTTTAGCTTGACATGAATAGCCTTTATGGGAACAAAAGGTCTTGGAAGATTGGTCTGAAGTTGAAGCAGGATTCCATGTTATCTCTCATGCCAGTACTAGATTATGCCATTAAGGAAACAATTGCTTTTGCTGATAATGATTCTTTCAGATGCTTGTTCAAGGCCATTTGTTTTAGGAGGTGTTTTGGAAATAATGACAGCATATTTGTACTGTATTCTGCTTTACTAAAAATCTTCTGGAAATATATTCATTATCCATGGTGTAAAGTTCTGTTCCTCAGCATGTTTTAACCAACTTGAGGAACCTTTGTGAATTATATAGATTTTTTTTCACTGCTATGAGTTAATCATTAATGTATAGTATATGGTATCATTAATTTTCTGTTAAAGTTGTTGGATGGTAGGCATATGAAAAATGATGCCCCAGTTGTAAAAGGAGATGTGTTGTGATGCAATAGAAGTAATGTTTATTTTTATACAAAGTACTGGCTTCCTGTTGGTGAGAGGATTTAATATTCTGTGCATCCCTTTCAGGCCTATAAAAATAAATAAATAAATAAAACCCTTAGCTTGAATTTTTGTCGTCTTTTGTCATAATTTATTCTTGCCCTTCCACAGTAGAACCTCACTTACAAGGTTGAATGAAGGTTGTTCATAATGCTGAACAAAATGTTATGGTTGTTCTTTCAAAAATTTATAACTGAGCATTGATTTAATACAGCTTTGAAACTTTACTATGCAGAAGAAAAATGCTTTCCCTTTATTTTTTAGTAGTTTACATTTAATTCCATACTATACTGTATTTTGTTTTGTGTGTTTTTTGTCACTGCTGCTGCCTAATTGTGTGCTTCTGGCTCCAAGTGAGGTAAGAGAGGTGTTTGGTTGACTGGTCAGTTTGTAACTCTGAAGTTCTAACTATAGGTTGGACTCCCTGGTCTGGCCTCCTAGAGACCTGACTTATCCTAGATAATGGATTTTGCTGGACCTGGGGAGGTCATATCTAGCCCCTCTGCTACTGCTCCCCCTATCCCTTGACCGGCCTTTTGGTACACTGTGATATGTCCCCAGACAGCTAGCCCTCATCAAGATAATGATGCAGCACAGAAGGCAGAGATTGTATGACTGTAAGGCAATGCCTCCACAACACAGTTAGGTTGTTGTAAGCTGCCTTATGTTGACTTAACTGTGAGGGTATACATACCTCAGTACTACTTCTGCCAATTTAACTCTCCTGCTGTGCTGATTTGCAGCACCACCTCGATGAGAGCTGTAGTGCTTAGGGCAACATAGTGATGCAGGGTCAGTGTAGACCAGGGTTCTCAAACTCATGGCCTGTGGGTGATCTGTGGTCCGAGCAGTTCCAACTGGCTTGGCTGCGACTCTGCTCCCAGCCCCGCTTCAGGCCTCAGACACTGATTCTCCTCTGAGTGGTGTCCCTGTGGATGCTCCACTCGAGTTTGTGCGTCCTTGTGCCAGCGAGTGGAGATTTTTAGCCTAGCAGTGCTTTCCCACGCCATACATGCGCAGCAGCCATCTCACTCTGTTTTCATTCATTAGCTGCACACATGGTGTGAATCTCTCTGTTCTTTTTCTGTCATCCTCAGCAGAAGACTAAGTTTCCAGCAGTGCTCTCCTCCGCTAATAAAAAGATAGAACTATATAGTTAGTTGTTTGTAGTTGATTCAGTTTAGTGTTACTAGTGTTAGTTACCAAAAAAACCAACCCCCCATGCTTTTTTTTCTTTCTCCTGTTTGGTTTCCTGCTCCAAGTTCTTTGTCCCAGTCAGCATTATGCCAGGTTTCCCTGGTTTTAAAAAATGTGACTCCTGCAGAGACTTGATGCCCACTTCAGATGAGCATGCCTCGTGTATAAAGTGCTTGGACGAAGGCCATGTGATTCAGAAGTGCCCACATTGTCAAAGTATGACTGCCAGGAAAGACTGGGAGATGAGTCTCAAAAACTTGCTCTGGCAGAAATCTCCAACTGCCAGAAGCCAAAATAATGGCCCCCTGGGAATCTGTAACACCGAGAAAAAGGGCTAACTTGTTACACATAAGGGACTCCTATAAGTCCCAGGCCTCTCTGGCATGTTCCTTGCCTGCCATGCCATCCATCTCATGTGCTGGGCACTCACCAGTGCTGTCAACTTCCACCACGGCACATAAACAAAAGATGGCTCTGACCAAAAATGCTGAGCCGGAACCCAAAAGAAAGGGCACCACACTGGTTCTGACAATAGCAGCACCCACGAACATTCCGCCGGCACTGCAACCATTGCATGTTCGGCGTCCAGTGGCACCTAAACATTCCTTGGTGACGCAGGTGCCGAGGCCTCAACTGAGCGAACTACTACCCTGCCACTGAACACCACCATTGTCGGTGCCCTCCTCACCAGTGTTGATCAATAAGACGCTTTCCCATTCGCCTAGGATTGTGGAACCTAGCCCGCACCGGGAGTCTTCCGAAAATATTTTTCTCTCCTATGCCATCATCTCCAGGTACAGACCTGGCACAGCACAGGACAATCAGCTTTCTTCTCAGCATTCCTCACCAACAGCTTCAGTGAGCTTATGGCACTTAAGCAGGCACAGACCTGCATACCATCCACCCCAGTATCCTTGGTTCAACCACCCATGGCCATATCCACCCCGAACAATACTGACCCCAGTGGTCACCCTGGGAACCATAGAGCCAATACCACTTTTGACCACCTCATCGACACCAATTTCATCATTTGGCTATGCCTACTCCGATGTGCACTCTAGCAAAACCTCCACAGATTATTCAGTCATCTCCATCTCATCCTCCACTTTCACCATCAGCCAGGACTCAAACAGATCCAGTGGAGGAGAACGATGACATGGACAGCCAATCTCCTTTCCTGCAATTCTCATCTTCCCCAGACAAAGTGGTGTTCCTGTCCTACTCTTCTCCTTCAGCAGAAGACCTGAAACAATTTCAGGAATTATTCAAAAGAGTAGTGTAGTCACAAGACATAGCCTTACAAGAGTGGCAAGAAAACCAGCACAGCTACTGAACACTTTACAACCTTTCACATCCTCTAAGATTGCACTACCACTAAATGAGGCCATCATGGAACCCTCGGAAGCCATATGGCAAATGCCAGCCTCTATTCCACCACCAAGCACGGGGCCAACAGAAAATATTTTGTCCCAGTGAAGGACATGGACTTCCTTTTTTTTTCTTCCCCTGCCAAATTCCGATTGTGGATTCTGTCCACCACCAATCCAGACAACCACAGTCTAAATCACAAAAGACTAGACATTTTTGTGAGGAAAGTCTGTTCCTCCACACTCTACGCTCCAGTTTAGGATTTCTAACTACACAGTCCTCCTGGCTAATTACAACTATTCGAATTACACCAGACTTCAGGAATTGCCTAATGGCCTCCCAGAACAAAAGAGACCACAACTGCAATTCATCATGAAAGCGGGCCAGTTCATTCCCTGTATGGTGCTTTAAGCATCTATGGATATAGTAGTCATGGCAGCCCAATCAATGGCAATGGTGATCGTTATGTGCAGAGCTTCCTGGCTGCAGTCATCTGGTGTTCCCAGGGAACTGCAAACTAAAGTGGAGGATCTACCCTTTGACAAGACCCAACTATTCACAGCCAAAACAGATGAGGTCTTCCATTCGATGAAGGACTTGTGTGCAACTCTCCAGACACTTGGAATGTACACTCCACCCAATAGGAGAAAGAGATACCATACCATACCAGAGGACAAGGGACATGTCCTACCACAGGCAGCATCAGAGGCTATTTGATAACATGTCCAAGCAAAGACCAAACAGAAGAAGGACACAGCCATCAGTGTTCCAATCTGCTGCTCCTAAGCAGCAAATTTGAAGGTTGGGTTGAGGATATTAATGACCACCACCTCCATCCAGTGCACAACATCCACATTTTCCATCACCGATTTGAGGTCCTTCTGCCACCAGTAGGCCCTCATCACTATGGACTGATGGGTTCTTGAGATAAGAACTGGTTACTACATCCCCTTCCTGTCTATACCCCCTACCCACTCTCCTTCCCAGTCCCTCTTCAGAAATCCCTCTCATGAGCCCCTTCTAGAGGCAGAGGCTCAAAATCCTACTCAGTTTAGGGACCATAGAGTGAGTTCCACCAGAGTTTCACGGAAGAGGGTTCTATTCCAGCTACTTCCTCACTTTGAAAAAGACAGGAGGATGGAGGCCGATCTTAGATCTCAGGAAGCTCAACAAGTTCAGGATGGTAACACTGGGAACCATCATCCCAGCATGGGATGAGGTGGACTGGTTCTCATCCCTCGACCTTCAATATGTGTATTTTCATATAACAATACACCCCATCCACAGAAGGTTCCTACAGTTTATGGTGGGCAAAGATCATTATCAATATTGTGTCCTCCCTTCTAGACTGTTGACAGCACCCCACGTCTTCTCCAAGACCCTGACGGTAGTTACAGCCTTTCTCAGAAAGCCGGGAGTTATCATATTCCAGTACCTCAATGATTGCTTAATCAAGGAATCCTTTCGATAACACACAACAGTCATAATAGATCTTACTTGAGACACTTTTGCCCATTTGGATCTTTTAATAAATGTACAGAAATCCACTCTGGACTTCACTCAGAGAATAGAATTCATCGGAGCACTACTAGATTCTACGGTGGCCAGGGCATTTCTCCCACTGTGCTGTTTCCAAGCACTGTGCAACATTGTACAAACCATTCTACAGGCTCCGATGACAATTGTCCCAACATTCCTACAGGCCCTAGAACATATAGTAGCCATGACCTTTGTGGTCCCCCTAGCGAGAGTCCACATGAGATGCCTACAAGCCTGGCTGGCATCCACATATATTCCCAATTGGCACAGCCTTGCCAAGCAAATTATAGCCACACCACTGGTGCTGAAATCTCTGCAATGGTGGACCTCCCTGCACAATCTTCTCTCTGGAATCCCTTTCCATCACCCAGATCCCTCGCAGGTAATCAC
Organism: Pelochelys cantorii; assembly: GCA_032595735.1. NCBI lineage: Eukaryota > Metazoa > Chordata > Testudines > Trionychidae > Pelochelys > Pelochelys cantorii. Next base: position 107,624,226 of record CM064327.1, read on the forward strand.
TGCAGACACTTCTCTCCTAGGTTGGGGAGTTCACTGAGGGCACCACACAGTGCAGTGCAAATGGTCACAACAGGAGACGAGGCTGCACATGAACATTTTAGAACTCTGAGCAGTCTGCAATGCTCGCCTCCATTTCTTCCCACTGATCCAGGGCCACACCATATGTGTCCTCATGGACAACGCTTTCTGTATGTATTATGTGAACAAATGGGGCTGCCTGATCATGCTCACTATGTGCCAAGGCAATCAAGTTCTGGAACTGGTGCGTGAAGAACAACATTATGTTGACCGCAATGTACATACCAAGCCATCAGAATACCAGAGCAGATGAGCTGAGCAGTCAATTTTTACACCACCATGAGTGGGAATTCAACCTGATGGTTATCTTACCTGTTTTTCAACAGTGGGGGTTCCCAGTCATAGACCTCTTTTGCCACAAAAATGAACCGCAAATATCATCGCTTCTCTTCCTGAGGGGGCCAGGGCAAATGCCCTGCAGGGGATGTGTTCACCATACCATGGACAGCTTCTTTTTCATATACATTCCCTCTGATTCCCCTGATCCCCAGAGTACTCTACAAGGTCCTAGAGGACCGAGTGAAGGTTATCCTGATAACACCATATTGGCCGAGACAACATTGGTTTCCATACCTCCATTACCTGTCAGTTGCCAAACCCATTCAACTCCCTGTCACTCCTCAATTAACTCAACGCAACAGGCAAACACATCACCCGAACCCTCAGGGTTGGAAGCTCACCACCTGGCTTCTCCATGGTTCCAGAATGATGAACATACCTGCTCCAGAGAGTGAAACACATACCCTTCAGCAGTCGACACCCTTCCACAAGGTACACCTATCAAAACAAATGGAAGAGCTTTCAGGAATGGTGCAACCCCACGCAGTCTACAACCACATACCTCCCCAATACCTACCGTATTAGAATATTTGATGGACCTCAATGATGCAGGGCTCTCTATGTAGGGCTTTGGAGCGGAGACCGGAGCTGGAGTGCGGAGCAGCAGAGCTGCAGGTTTTTGCCCGGAGCTGGAGCAGAGCCAGAGCACAGAAAATCTTGATTGCTCCACTGCTCCAGTTGTTTTTTTTTTTTTCATTTTCAATCCAAAATGAATGATATTTTAGCAAGAAAGTCCTAAAGGTGCCAAAAAGCTTCAGATTGTATAACAATTCATATTGACATCTACTTTACCACTTTACGTAATATGTCACAGTTATTCTCACTTCGGCTGAAATCAAGATTTAATGTACAGATACAAAATTACAAAGTTTTTTGGAGATATGTTTTTTTAAAGAATCATATAATTATCAGACATCCGGCAATACTGCAGACTGCTCCCACCCTTGTGCCAAGGTTAGGCGAGTACGTACTCGCGTTGATTACTTAGATAGATTAGTATGTTTTTATTTTCAACCTTGTAATGTGTAGCCTCATTACTTCCCAACAATTATTGTTGTAGAACAGCGATAGCGCATACTAACGCTACGGCACATACCAAATTTCATTGATATATCTATATTAAAGCGTTTTTGAGATATGAATTAAACACTTGGAAAATATTTCGAATATTTTTACTGCAAAATTTCATAAGAAAAACTAACTTGCAATTTATAAATAAAAATTTATATTAATTATGTATATTAAAATACTTCTTACTTCATTAAAGCTGCAAGAAACATGTTAAAATATTAAAATATACTTTAATAATAATTTTGTGTAAAAGGAAAATGCAATCATTTTTGTCCAGAAAATGCAAAATAAATTCGAAGTACCTTACGTGGTTAAGATAATACAAGAAGGTACATTATAAAAAAAGTAATGCTTTTGTTCATTGCTTTTCAAAGATCATAACAAGAAACATTTGGATGCGGTAGCAGCACAAGAAGATTTGGCCATGGCTTCAACAAAAAAATCAAATTTGCCCCCCATGATTGATAGCTGACTTACGGAAAAGGATCTCAACAACGTCTTCACTTTTGAATTTGAAAAGCCCAAATTTGGGATTTTGGGAAAAGCAAACAAGAAATCGGCAATGTGCAAGGTGGAAAAGGAAGTGAATGGCAAGCTCAAACCATGTAGCTTCAAGACAAATGAAGCAAGTGCCGTGAAAAGTTTCAACCTTTGGCAGCATGTAAAACGTAACCATCCTGAAAACTATGCAGCTCTGGTTACAAAAAAGGACCAGGAAGATGAAGCAAAACAGAAAGCTGATGCGGCTAAACGACGTTCATCTGGCTCTTTGAAAACTCCTGGAGAAAAGATTTTTGCGGCGCTTCATCTGAAAAGAAACCCAAAATTGAGCAAACAAAACTTGACTCATATTTGAAGTCCTCGGAGGTTAGAGTCACCATGGATGCCAGTACTTTCCATGAAGGGCTGATGGAAATGGTTCGCTTGATTTCAACACCGCTCACTACCTTCAGGCTAAAGAAAAAAGGATTCAAAAAAATTGCAGGTGAAATGGGTCGGCAGCTTGGCATTTCAACAAGGCACGATGCGGTTCGTCATTTAGTTGTCAGCACAGCTGAGTCTGGTCATGAAGAGCTCAAGAAAGCTTTGGAGCAAAAATTGTGCTACCTGAAAATGGATGCAGCAACCCGTGGAAACAGAAATTTCCTTGCAATCAATGCTCAGTACTATGAAGAAGGAAAAGAGGAAGCTGTGGTAAAAACCTTGGACATAATCGACACTGAAGGGCGTCACAATTCTTCCTACATGAAAAGTCAAGTAAAAGCTATTTTAGAAAAATTTAGGAACAGTGAAATGCAAGTGCTGAGCATCTGCGTTGACAATGCAGCAAACATGATGTGTGCCGTCAAAAATTTCAGCGAGGACAATGAAACTATTTCTACCTCTGAGAACAGGGATGTGGACAGAACGGAAGCTATTTTGCCTGTTGAAGGAACTAAAAGAATGGATGAAATCGAACTCAACAGGGATGCTGCTGCACAATGGGTTAATGACCCTAGCCTCATACTTCCAACATGGCTTCATGAGGACAACTCAAAAATCCAACTGATGAGGTGTGGTATTCACACTCCTCAGTTGGCAATCTGGGATGGACTGAACAAAGAACATGCAAAGAAATTTCTGGCAAAAATTCGACAAATCGTTGTCAAACTACGAACCCTGAATATTCAAAGTGTTCTGCTTGATCTACATGGGGTAACTCAATCATTGGATACTGTGACTCGCTGGGGTTCATCATTTGTGATGATTGATCGGCTTCTCGTTTTTCAGTCTTACTGTGGACAAGTGGTGGCTGCTGCTGGAACAAGAGAACTCAAGTTAACAAAAGCTGAATGGGACGAAGAGAAAAACCTGTGAGACCTCTTGGCAAAGCCAAACCAAACAACAGTGAATCTTCAAGCTGTCAATGTAACCCCAGGAGTTTTTATGAAGGAATGGTGAAAACTGTCAAAATTCTTGCAAGAAAATGGTGGACAAATTGCAGAAGGAATTCTATCCTCCATGCAGAAACACAAAGAGAAGCTTTTTGACAGTATTCCTTTCCTTGCGGGAGTTTGTTGACCCACGGTATCGGATTCTTCTTACCTCAAGGGAAATACCAAAGGCAAAGAAAGGGCTCCTTGATGTTGCTCGACGACTCGAAAAACAAAATCTATTGCTACATTTGAACTCGGCGAAAGAGGTTGAAGAAAACGAAACACAACACAAGGAGTCATCAACAATCGAATTTGTGGTTTCAGAAAGTTGACATCCTTCAGAAATAGCAGGCTGTTCTCAAACTTCTATCTCCACTCTGAACTTGTTCGAGCGTCCATCCCTGAGACGTCTTCAGCCATCACAGGGAAATGGAGACAATTCAAGCACCAGTTCTTCAGAAGATGAGTTCAAAAAGGAATTGGATAAACAAGAAAGACGCCGGCGAGTTTCTGTGATTCATAATTGTAATGAAGCATTATTCGAGAGAAACTTTCAGGAAGATTGTGAAGCGATAGAGTCTATTGGTAGGCTAAAAGTTAAGTCTGTTTTTGAGGCCATTCACAGCTACCTACACCACATTCAGGCTGCCTGTAGAATTGCTTTGAGCATGCCAACAACTCAAGCTAGTGTAGAGCGACTGTTTTCGGCTTTAAAGTTAATTTTAAATGATCTGTGGCAGGCTATGAAAGAAGACTTGGTTGCTGCAATAATTTTTTACAGATTGAATTATGAATGATTCTAGTTTGTAGCATTCTTGATGACATTTAAATTGTTTTAAAACTCTGAATAAAAATATTTTTTCAAAATTACAGTATGCACTTTTTTATTTAGTTAAAAATTAATTTGAGGTGGAGTGGAGCTGGAGCAGTCACTATTGGTGCCAGAGCAGAGCTGGAGTGGAGCAATTCAAAAATTTGATTGCTCCAAATCCCTGTCTCTGAGCTCCATAACAGTCCATTTCTTGGCCATTGTCTTTTTCCATGAGCCGGTGAACGATCACTGAGAGATTCTTATCAGTCTATCAAAAGCACGACCCCACACATGTCCACTTGTCCCACCGTGGGACCTAAACCTTGTGTTAGACTCCTTAACAAGGCCTCCTTTTGAACCCTTAGCAATGGCCTCGATGCAACAAATGGTCATGAAAGTGTCCGTCCTTGTCGCAATCACGTTGGCACGACAAGTGAATTGCAACCCTCGTGGCAGACCCACCATATGCACTCTTCATTAAGGAAAGATTATTCTCAGACCCCATTCAAAGTTTCTACCAAAGGTTATCTCTGACTTCCACATTAATGAGCCAGTTTATCTACACACTTACTACTCTAAACCATGTATAGTCCCAGCACATTCCACCTGAGCAATGGCCGCATCTGCTGCCTTTCTACATAATGTCCCCTTAGCTGACATCTACATGGCAGCTATGTGATCTTCCACTCACCCTTTTGCGCAGCATTACGCCTTACTGCAAGGACTAGTACCTACCGCCACCATGGGAGATGCTGTCTTTACCTCTGCCATTAGATGACTCCAAAGCTCCACCGCCACAAAGATGGGTACTGCTTTTCACTCACTTGAGAGGAGCACCCACAGGGACACCTCTTGAAGGAGAAGTAGTTATTCACTCTCTGCAGTAACAAGGGTTCTTGGAAACGTATTACCCTGCAGGTGCTCCATTACCCTCCCTTCCTCTCTTCTACTTTGAAGTCCATTACAGGATTTCCAGTAGAAAAGGAACAGAGGGAGACTTGCGCCCTGAGCGCAGCTAATGGACATAAACAGCACAAGACAGCCTCTGAGAGTGCGCTGCGTGGGAAAGCACTGCTAAGCTAAGAATCTCTAATCACTGGCGCAAGGATACACCAACACCTGCGTGGAGCACCCACAGGGATACACATGTCTAAGAACCATCATTACTGCACACGATTGGTCATGGCTCTGGTCCCTAACTGTGACTTTGCACTCCCCTTTGCCCCTCCACAGCTTGTCCAGGACCCCTGGCTCCAGGGGTGGGGTGGGATAGGAGAGGATGGATCAGAGCAAGGGGAGTGTGATGTAAAAAGTTTGCATCATAAGATATAAGCATCACTGCATCATAAGGTACATGTTATGTTGCAAGAAAACAGTACTTGGTTTAGTGCATTATAGCGGGGATGAGGAATAATTTTTGTTGGGGAACCATTCCAAGAATGTGATAAATGGTCAAGGGTCGCACTCTTCATGATATCAATGAAGGTGGTGTGAGTCTGGGTGGGCAGTTGGGTGCAGAAGGGAGCTCGGGATAGGGTACTGAATTGTATAAGGAGATGCGGGGTTTCGTAGGGAGTTTGGATGAAGGGGGTTGTGGGACAGGGTATGGATGCAGGAGAGGATTTTGGCCTGGAGAAGGGATGCAAAGTCTGGCAAGGGGTTGTGCCTTCTGGCAGGGATTCAGGATGGGGAACAGAGGATGGGAGGGAGGAGAGGGATTGGGATGTCAGATGCAGGCACTGGCCAGGAGATGCTTTACCTAAGCAGCTCCCAGCAAGCAACCCAGCAGGACCCTCAGGCAGACTCCCTACCTTCCACACACACCCTCAAACTGCTAAAAGCAGCTGGCTGCAGGAGCTGTGAGCTCTCTGCACACTCTGAGGGAGGGGGGTATTTCACGTGCTGCAAGCATAGCCCAGGCAGTTCCCATTGGCTCGCTTCCAATGGGAACTGCCTGGGAGTATATGGTCCCCACTGTCAGGTGCTTTGAGTGGTGTGTGGGGGCATGGAAGACAGGGAGCCTGCCCGAGGCTCCTGCTGGGCTGCAGGATGGCAGTCTGGATTTTGCCCACATTTGCATTGTAGACACCCACATTACTGTGGTTATTAGTCAGGATGCTCCTTTAAAGCCTTCCTGAGCCCTGCTAACAGCCCTGGTGTTTGGTTGCTTTTGAGCATCTGCCCACTGATCCACCCCAACTCTTGACTGCTGTGGAAACTTCTCCCTGCTTTTACAAATATTGTGCAGAGCACAACAGGCTGTTATGTCCACTGAAATATTTCCCTCATTAAAGTCTAACCCAGGGGTTCTCAAACTTGATTGTTCACTTCTGACAACAGCCCTTTAAGTGGCTAAAGGTACATTCCATAGTTATTCTGCACTTGCTGAGCCTGTTGTTGAAGTATTCCTTGCGGCAGTCAGGGTTGCCAGTGTAAGCTTCATGAGTCATGGGAACAGTGGATAGGTGGGATCTCCAAGAATTACTATTGGCATTTTGACATCCTCAGTTGGAATCTTCTGGTCTGGAAAGAGAGTTCATGCATGTCTTTCTGTACAGGTCCATGTTCTGAAGATATTTGCACCATGAATCTTCCATGTCCACCCCATATTGACTCCAGTGATCAATTAGAGCCTGCAGTATTATAAAAAAAAGTAGCTTTTTCTTTTGAAGTACTCCATCGCATTATGATCTGGGGTCATAATGGAGATATATGTGTTGTCTCTCAGATGGCTGCAGTTAAGGAATTCCATTACTGCAAAGCCATCTGCTGTTTCATGCACATTACCTAGAGTGACAGTCCTTAGTAATGGTGTGATAAATGTTGTTGTGGACTTCCCTACTCCAAACCAATTCATGACTGATTGGTAGTAGTCTGGAATTGCGAGCTTCCGTGCAGCAATCTCGAGGGATGTTAAATATTGGTTAACTGAATAGTTGATTAATCTAATAAATTCTTATCAGTTACTTGACTACTCTATAGTCCCTAAGGATGGGGTGGGGTAGGGCTGGCACCCATGCACTCCGGCCCCACTTCTGAGGAGACCCTTGTCACTTTGTGCTGCTGCCTCTGTATCAGAGGCAGCAGCATGGGGTGCCAGGCAGGAGCTGGTCTGTGAGGGGAGCCAGTTAAAAAAAACAGTTTCCCTCACAGACTGGTTGCCTGTTGCCCTCCTCTCCTGACTCTGATATAGAGCAGCTCCTGTCCGGGGATTAGGAGGGGCGGTCTGAGCTCCCGGACCCAATGCGAGCTAGAACTGAGCCGGGCTGCCTGCCCACTTGCATTTAATACACTTTAAATGCAGAGCCACAGCAGGGATAGATCCCGGACCTGGCACAAGCCGGGACTGAGCCAGGCTGCTAGCCAGCCTGTTAAAAAATTTACTGGCAGGGGAGGGGGGGAATGCATGTAGTCTATAGCATTTCATGTAATAGTCTCGTTGATTAACCGGTAACTGGTAAGCTTTTGCTTATCTGTTAATCGAGTACACTATTACATCCCTAGAAATCACTGTTAACTGTTGTGGGCATCTCTCATTCCTTGTGCTGCAGTGCAGGGATGAGCTCTGCACACTCTTCTAAGACAGTGGCTTTGCACATCTGAAAATTCTGTAGCTACTGCTTGTCATTGCTTCCCTGCATAACAAAGTGACCCTGCTACTTGTTTCCCACACCCTGAACAGGTGGTCTGTAGTGTGCAGCTTCTCCATGAATACTAAAAGCAATCTTCAATTGTTTATCTATGACACACAGCAGGGGAGACACCCTCGAGTCATCACCTGGTTTGCAGTTCATGAAATACTGCAGGATCACTGTGTTGTGTTCATAATGCTCATTATAATACTGCAAAGCAGTGCAGAATACATGCTTTGAAACAGAGAAGTCAGTTGCGTAGTTTACGGAGGAGGTTGAAAAATGGTGTGAAACTAGCTGAAAGCCAGTGGAATGGTGGGATGGGAAAAAAAACTACATTATGGGACACTGAGCCCATCCCCATGAGGCAGTGCAATCCCTTCCCAGAACACTCAGTGGCAGATGCTGGCGAATAGCACAGTGAGAGATCTACCCAGAGTGCATTGCTCTGAGGCAAGAGCACCAGCTATGGATGTCATTTGATCACAGCATTTGCAACACAAAAGCATTTTAATTAAAGTGGTGGATGGACATTGATGCAACTTAAGTTGACTGAAGTTTGTAGTGTGGACATTCTTGTTAATGTGGAGAGTAGCATGTGAAAGTGTAACCATGCACACGGTTAGCCTGGGATCATCAGTTAACATTCATGGTTACAAACAGGCTCCAGATAAAAAAGGAGAGCGGCTTAAAAGTTGGCTCCCTGTGTGCACCAGCTCCCATGGAGTTGCCTGCCCCCTAATGCTGCTGCCTCTATTGGAGGCGGCAGCATGCGGGGAGGGACAGGAAGAAGCTGGTACACACGGGGAGACCTAGCCACCGCTCCTGGGCAGCTGACTGCTACCCATGTGTAACCGCTGAAATTTTCAACAGTTACATGGTTACTTAACGCAGTTTAACATCTTTAGTGTAGAGTGCACACACTTCATGCTTCACTAGCATTTAGGGGTGGATAAAATTAATTAAAAAAACCCAACTTTTTATTAAATTGAATTTATATTTTGTTTTAATTTTTTCTTTTTAAAAATAAACTTGTAGAAAACGAAATTTTGCGTTAAGGTCTAAACATTTCTTCATCTCTTCAAACATAAATACTCTAACAAATTAATATGTAAATCCATGAGCTTCTATCAAAACTTGGGGTTAAAGGCTGCTTTTATATAGAAAAGGATTGGGGAAAACCATGTAACTTGTGAAATCAAACTTTATAAATATGAAATAGGTCATATACTGCAGTGGTTCCCAACCTTTTTTTTTTTTTTTTATACCGACAAACCCATTCACAAACTTTTGGCAGACAAGTAACATTTTATTTGCACATTTGCATGTTCATTATGCAAATAAAATGTTACTGGTCTGCCAGAAGCCCTGGGCCCTAGAGCCCCCCGGTGCCAGTCACTGACTCCAGAGTCCCCTGCACCCAACTGTCCTGTGCCAGCTTCCCACCCTCAGAGACTCCAATGCCAGCCCCCCATCCCAAACGCCTCAGTGCCAGCCCCCCACCCCATAGAGATCCTCAGTACTAGCTCTGCTCCCAGAGCCCCCCTTTTAGCTTTGTCCCCAGAGCCTCCGAGTGCCTACCCTGCTCCCCTCACTTAGCCCTGCGCTGCCTCCCAACTGCCAGGTTGAGTGCTGCTGCCTGGGTCACAGCTGCTCTAAGGCTGCCGTGCCAGGCTCCGTGCAGCCCTCCCACCACACAGGGAACTGCTCTTCTGCAGCTGGGAGGAGACCCCATCTCTGCCTGGCGCTGGTTGGCTGAGAGGCAGGGCGGGCACTCATTTCCCAACAGCTGCAGCAGGTGGGGGGGCGCTGATCTGTGTGTTCCAGCCCTGGCTCCCAGAGCTGCCCAGGAGTTGGCAGACCAATGTACTGTACTAAGGGTTTGATCCCAGAGACTGTGTTATTGGGTGGAAGACAGTAGCGAAGTCATCGCAGGCGTTGAAGGTGGCCTTTGACTCCAGGAAACACCATAATGTGTCTGATCAGGATGATCTACAAATCCTATTTGGGTGGTCTCCCACTCCTGTTTTATAGCTTCTCCATACCTTAACTCTGATTAGCTCAGTTCACAAAATTGACTCTACTTACAACTAGAGTGGATAGCCAGGCCCCCTGGGTAACTCTTAACTGCTGTCCAGCTCTTTTTTTTTTTTTAAGCCTAGTCAAGGTGGGACCTTGGGAGGAAAGTGGAGGAGCCGGGGCTCGGACTTTGTGGTAAGGCAGACTAAGGCCCACCTGAGGCTCCTCCCCCTGTATTTTTTTTAAACATGTCCTAATGCAGTGTTTCTCAACCTTTTTCTTTTAAATAAAGTACCCCGTTTAAAAAGAAAAAATACCCCCAGTACCTATAGTTTCAGATGCACAAATTTTTTTTCTACCATTGCAACACATTAATTTAAACAACTTAATCGTAGCCAGGTGGGCGATGAAATTTTTGGGTGTAAAAAGTACAAAAATAATAAAGCGCTGTAAAACTTAAAAACAAAAATTCAGTTTTCTCCAAATTTCAGTTGTGTTGCCATACCCCCCCACACTTCTCTCAAGTACCCCTAAGGGTAGTCGTACCAGTGGTTGAGAAAAGCTGTCCTAATGGAATGTTACACGTGGCTGTGACTAGTTTCTCTGAAATGCTGTATGTTCTTCAAACTGTCATTCATAGATACTAGAGCTGAGAGAGCTGAGTGATGTCTGCTCCATCTACCTATTGCTGCACCTCTCCTCAAATCACAGAGTTAGGTCTGAAACCCGCTTCAGCTAATAACTAGGGATGAAAATGGATAAATGGTTACTGGATAACCGTTAGGGGTGATGCTTACCTGGTAATGGTTAACAGTTACCCAGGAGCCATCCATGGCAGGCTGCTCCATCCCCACATGTCTGTTGGCTCCCAGCTCATGAAGGCTTTGGGGAGGGGAGACAATGGCTTCTAGCCTGCATGGGTTTGCCAGCTGGGAGTCCACAGCCTCAAGTGGGACAGGGGAGGGTAGAAAGTGGCATGAGGGGGAGAGCTGCTGGCTCCCAGACTGCACGGGCTCCTGGGCTGGGAGTTGGTAGCCTAGCCCCCAAACCCACCCCCGCTTCCCCTCACTGGGTCAAAAGCAGTTGGGTTGTAGCAGACCCTGCCTGCGGCACAGGGGCCACTCCAACCTGGCTGTAGTGACTGTGGGCACCGCTGCAGCCCAGTGGGCTGGAAGACGCCTCCCCCCCCACCCGTCCCTGTTAATCAGTTAACCAGTTAAATTTAACGTTTAACTGGTTAACTAAACAAACAGGAGTTTACATCCCTGCTAATCACTAGATCAAACGGTGAGTGTGAATGAGCATATGGAGAGTAATGAAGGTATAGATTTGTGTTGGATATCTCACAGAATTGGCAGGTTTTCTTAGTTTGGTTTGTCTCGGCGCTTATTGCCACCACCAGCAGTGCAGAGTTAGTCGTGTAGAAGTGTGGTGTAGAAAATATTGCCATAACTCTTTCTGGTTTTCAGAGGTTTAAATTTAATTATCTATACTTCTTCAAGAACATGAGGTGCCTTAACTTTTTGAGTAGTGAATTTCCCTTACTTTAAAGAAAGTGATGATGGTAGATGTGGTTACATAGCCCATTGTAGACTAGATGGAAGCAGAAAAGGGAAGAGAGGAGTCCTTTACTCCTGTTAAGGGGCTAGTGTACAGGAAAGCGTCTCTGTGTAGTTGTATTGCTGCAATGTTGTAAAGGTCTCCCATGTAACTGCTCTATGCTGATGGGAGAGAGCTCTCCCACTGGCATAATTATTTACCATTGCTGTTGGGGGTGGTTTATGTCAGGAGACTGTCTCCCACTGACATAGCTCTGCCCATACTGCCACTTTTCTGGATCAGTCAGAAATGTTTATATTGTTCCCCGCCATCTTTCTGTCCCAGCTTCCATTATGGCATGAAATCAGTAACAGTCCTGTAAAGTATCTTAAAAGACTCATTCTTTTGTATACATGTTGTAGGTAAACTGCAAAGAGCAGAAATACTAGAATACTGGGAATATTTCTTTATAATGTATACAGTAGATCTGAACATTACATTACTCCCACTGCTAATCTAAGGCCAAAGTGATTATGGTGGTCATGGGCCCGCATGTTAATCCCATCTCTTCTGCTGCTGCTGCTTTTTTTTAATTACAAGGTAGAGTGGTGTGAAGTAGTGAGCAAATAGAAATAAAATTGTGGAGGAAGAGGAAAAAGAAAGAGAATGGAGAGTGGGAAAGAGAAGGATGGATTTTGAAGGGTGGAAAGAAGCTGAAAGCAGATGTTTTGTTAATATGACACTGTGTGCTGCTTATGGTGGAAGCTTTCTGTGGCATAGATTCAAAATGTTCATATTCATAGTTTGAAATCTGAATCTTCCAGGCATTGATGAGTTCTGTCCTTGGCTGAATTAGCCCTCTTTACAGTAATAGAGATATAGCCGTGTTAGTCTAGTCTAGCTGAAACAAAAAACAGGACTAACAAGATGGTTTATTAGTTGATGAACTTTCGTGGGCCAGACCCACTTCCTCAGATTTGTTGTTTTGTTTAGCAGTGATCCAAGATCCTCCTTTTCTGGCCAAAGAAAAATTCCTGACTGCGTCTAACCTGAGTAAAACACATAAAGTATCCTTTCCATTATTCTCTCTCAGGAAGTTTTTGATTGTTTCTGTGGCAACTTTGTCTTTATTGAATGAGCACATGTTGTGACCATTGAACAACAAAGTATTGTGTTAATGATGCCATTTCTGGAAAAATAATTAACAGCATGAAAATTGTACGTACTTTTATATACAAAATGATAATCCCCTGTGAAAAGGAATGGTGTTTGTATTTAATTTTAAAAGCACTGTAACTACGTAAATATAGCTAAACTATGCACTTGCAAACCTTCTCTACTCTGTAGCAGGTGATGCATTCACCATTACTTCAGTGCTAAAATCCAATATTGGTAATTCTCAAGTTGTAAGAAAGAAATTATAGTAAATATGAAAGTAGCAAGACAATTATAATGCACTTTTAGAGTGTCCATTTAGTAATTAGTGTAACTGGTTTTACAAAAGCTCTCCAGTTATAGTTTAAAAAAAAAACTGAAAATAAAACATTCATATCTTTAAGTAAATAAAGATTGTACATATATATTCAGTTATTACCCTTTGTTACAATTTTGGGAACCTTTAGTCATTTGTCTGCTTGGTAAGTGGGGTAGGGAACTAAAATACCAGGGGCAGTTTAATCTAGGTCATTCAAACAAGCCAATTTATATTAATGTCATTGTAAATTGTCCTAATAATCAATTTATATTAATGTCATTATAAATTATTTAACATCTGCATAAATGAAAATCTGCCTTGAAGCACTACAGTGGTTGAGGAAGAAAATGTTTCTTTTTGAATTAATGTATAGATTGCCCTCGAATGTGTATGTGATTGTATTGTTTATAATCATAATTATTTATAATTCCAGTGACACTATGGTAAAGGATCTCTCAGCATTTCAGTTATGCAGTGTTATTTTCAAGCAGTATACCCTGGCCTTTTCAAATGGCAGTAAGCTGAACTTCGCATGTAAATTGGATGTGCTTAATCAGCAGCCTTGATTAAGGTCTGATTGGTCTGGGAGTGAGAGAGTGAGTTTGGGGCAGGGATGCTACTTACCAGTTGCTGGCAGTCAAGATGGCAGAGCTGCAGCCCTGCTGGCCATTCCCTTGGTGGTACTACTGCCCCCAGTGGTCACTCTGAAGGATAGCTCTCCCATGAGGGCTCACTGCCCTAGTGGTCACACGCATATCTGTCCCTCCGAACAGTAGCCCTTCCCTTTGCATGTTATGGAAAACAGTCCTTTTCTCGGCACTTCCCATTTTCTTGGCACAACCAACCCTGACCTGGCTTTAAGTCAGGAGAAGAGGAAACTGCATATCAAATTTTGTGGCTCTAGCTCTTACTGTTTAGGAGGAGTTCTTTAACAAATGGACTCGCAGACAGACACACAGACAGATCGATAGATGCATTGGAAAATGTATACAGCCTGCCCCTGACTTGCCGTGCGATCAGTTCTGGGAATAACATCACAAGTCGGGGGCATCGTGACTTGAGTTTGCATTTACAACAGGCGTTGTGCGCTGTCGTAAATGCGGGGGCCGAGGACGTAAGTCAGAGAATTTCGGCCCCTTACGCACTTATGGGAAAGGTTGTAAGTGCGGGGGGGGGGGGTCGTAATTCGGGCCATTGTAAAGTGGGGGCCTCCAAGAAAGATTATGGATTTCTTCTTAAAGTAGAGATCTTGTTGACGGTCTTCCTGTTTGAGTTTCTGAAGATGTATTAAATGCTTTAAGTTTAAAGAGACAAGGTGAATATCGGTTTCTTTCAGCTCTAGGAGGAGAAGCTCCTTAATTAAATCTCTCCCTGTCCAATCTCAACCAACCCCCCCTTCTCAGCCAGTCATTTTCTCTCTCGTGGTATGGATTTCACATTTATTGGCTGACTGCTCTAAATTTTCCACAAGTTTGTAGTGTGAAGTCTGTGCAGTTAAATGTTGTACTTCTGTGCTTTTTTTACAAGCAAATTTTGATCACAGCTGTGTTGAAGCAAAAGATAGGAAGGAGTTGCACAATGTGCGGAGGTATTCATGGGTTTTTTAAAATTTTTTGTTTTAATCTGTCATTGTCCAAAAATCCAAAGGGTATATCTGCGACTGGGAGATGAGATTCCCATAATTAATAGACTGACTCAAGATAACTCAGCTTGAGCTAAAAATGGTGGTCTGGCTATTCCAGCAGTAGCGGTGGCTGGGGTTGGCTATTGGAATTTAGATAGCAGGGTATTGGGTAGCCTTGGATTTAGATGGCTAGCCTGAGTAACCATCCAGTGCTGGATTAAGAAAGGGGCTTTAGGTTAGCAACTGCATCCCAGGGTCCCCACAGAAAGATCTCCCATCCATCAAAAGTGCATATCTTTGTGCAGGGTCCCTTGGCCCAGGGCCCTGGGCTGCAGTCTCTAAAGCCTCTTGTGTTTCATCCTTGCCTGGGGGTAGAGAGGGAGGTGGCTCCATGTGCTGCCCTTTCTTCCCCACTCCTGCTCCCTCCCCCTGCAAGTGCTGGAAGCTCAGACCGGGCACTTCCTTTCCCTACAGGCTCTGGCCCCACAGCTCCCATTGGCTGGGAATTGTGGCCAGTGGGGGAAGCTGCAGAGGATGGTGCCTACAGGCAAGCTCAGGGCAGTGCACAGAGTGACTTGTCCTTTCCCCTCCCTGGGGCCTGCACTGCAAAGGGGAGCTGCCTCAATTAGGCTCTCTGCACCTCAGTTTCCTTCCCCATACCCTACACTCCAATTTCTTGTCCTGAGCCCCCTCCTGCTCTCCAAACATGTTCTCTCCTGCCCCACCCCAGAGCCCCCACCCCCTGTTGGAGCTCTCACCCCCTCCTGCACCCTCTCCTTTGCTTCAAACCACAATTCTCTCCCTTACTCTGATCCCCTCACTTTTGGTCCCACTCCAGAGCCTGGAGGACCCCTCAAAAATCTAATAGGCCCAGTCCCCTATGAAAGTTAATCTGGCCCTGCCACCAGGAGTGTCATAATGTCTTCACTATTTTAGCGCACTGCTCTAACTGGGGTAGTGAGCATTTGTCTGCCTATACTGGGAATAACTTTCTCTGACTGTCTTGAATGGGCTATGAACTAACTGTAAGATGCAGAGGAACAGCTCTGCAAACCACCTGGAAACTTCTGCACCACCAACTGCAGACTGAGCACCACTTTTGATGTGGCTGTGTATAAATAAATATAAGAACCAAAAAATACAAATTAACATTGTTGTTCAGTCTTCAGATCTTTAAAGATTGAGTCATTTTTTCAGTTAGTTATGCTGAATACCAGAGGTAAAAAGACCATTGGGAGAGTCGTGTTCTCCCTTAACATAAGTATGCTATAAATAATTAAAACAATTAACATAAGACTCGCTGTTTAAGAACAGTTATTTTTTTGTGAAACAGCATGCTGACTTCCAGCTTCATTTGGGCACTGGCCATAAAAAGAATGAAATGTATTCAATTTTGAGTTCATAGGACAATTCTGAAATGTTTTCACTGTGCCAAAAAACTAGGGAATAGTCACATTTCTAGCCACAAGTGTTTTAATTGTAATTGATTTTTTTTTCAATTGGACAAGTATAGTTCACATTTCAGTTTAAAATGGTGAGAATATGAACTCCCGTAGTCTGTTGCTTTAGGAGGTTAACTTCTGCCTACAAGCTTCTGCAAGCTTTCGGTAGGGCAGGTTAAATGAATGTGAAACAAGGTTTTATTCCTTCAAGAGATTGTGGCACCATGTCTTCCTGAGGCAATACGGGGGGGCCACGCAGGGTCACATGCCCTCCCTCTGGTATTCAGTCAGGGTTCACACCAGAATGTGGCCAGCGGCAGCCTTTCAACACTGCAAGAGGGAAGGGACGGGACTTGCTTCAAACCACATGGGAGGAAGCAGGGAGGAAGGGGTGACCTGGCCCATGTCTTTAGAGAGCTTTTATCTTCTTCCCTCCCACCTCCATGTGACTGTAAGCAGCTTGTCTCTTCTTGACCATACATCGTAGAAAAGCAATTTATATCTCCAGGCTGCTGCTGGTCACCAACATAACGCAGCTGCTTCCATCCCCTCAGCTACAACATGGGCAGAAATGAGCTAAGCCCTAACCAGGCATTGTGCACTAGACTAGGCCCACTAAGCCTGACTGCAGGGGCTTCTGCAGACCTGTCCAGAAAGGTGACTCAGCAGGGAAGAGTACCTAAGGGACAGTCAGGCACTCCCTGGGAGCAAGACTCAGGGCAGAGCTGATGTAGACCTTGTAGGCTTAGGGCAGGAACAAGATGGTAATCATTCCTCCAACCCCTCCCAATCCAGATCTTAGCTGAGGGACAGAGAGGTTTCCCTGTGCCAGTGCTGTGAAGAGCTTTGGCAGATGCAGGGATCGTCTCTTAATGGCCAGTACTCCAGGTGAGAGGGTCTTGTGCTTTCTCAGTGTTTGGCCCAGCCAGAGGCAGTGAGGGAAGGAAAGAGCCTATCAGCCAGGCTGTTGATTAGCTTATTTCTTGTTCTGATCACTGAGTTCTTTCCCTCTTTTCCTATTAAAAAAAGTGTTATTTAAACTAATCTGACCAGGGATTAGTTCCCAGCATAGCACTGGGAGCAGGAACGGGGTGGCAGGGATATGGAGGAACAGCAGGCCGAGAGAGGGGAGGGGCTGAAGAGGCAAGGCAGGGAGAGCACAGCAAGAGGCCACATGCCACTGGCTACCCTGTGGTCAGTGATGGCCAGAGATGTGATGGCAGGGCTAGGCCCTGCTGGCTAAGATCCCCCCACACCATGCAGGCTGTGTTGATGGACCCGCACGGGGAACGGCCAGCCCTGCACACTGCATCTTTGCTCTGTCACCAGCCTTGCACACCCACCTCCATTACTGGTTACTGGACACTCCCCCCCCCCCACACACACACACTCTTGGTGGGCAAGCAGTTGGCAAGGAGGGATCCAGTCAGCAGCAGGACTGGTCAGTACTGATTGGGAGGCAGAAAATATGGGATAATTTGCCCATTTTTAAGAAAAAGTTGGGACACGTGCAGGAGAGTTTAAACATGGGACAGTCCTGTTAAAAACGGGGTTTTTACCGTGAAACGAGGTTTACCGGAGCGGTTGACAAAGGCTTCCCTTGTTGACCGCGGCACATCTTGACTGCCCCGCTGTGCTGGATCAGCTGATCGTCGGCACAGTGCGGCGGCCATTTTGATGTAAATGAAGCGCGATTATTTAAATCGCCACTTCATTTTGCTATGTCTAGTAAACTCATCTACATGGCTCCGTCGATGAAGCCATGTAGTCTAGACACACCCTAGGAGTCCTAGTTCTAGGCGAGGACCCCAGAGTGCTAGGCACTAAAAACCAGAGCAAACGGTTCCTGTCCCAAATTGCTTTCAAAGTAGAAGATGAGACAACAGTTGAACATAGACAAGGGAGTATAAGGAACCAGTGTAAGGACATTGGTCAGCATTGTAAGCAGTGGGCTCTGCACATGAGCAGTTGAACCATTGACATGTTTTTTGTGCCTCACTCCAAAGTAGAATTTAAGGAGATGAATTCAGTTGTTCTCATAGCACTGTTTGCTCTTGTTCATGTAACTGTCAGAAAAAAAATCAGAAAAAAAGGTTAAACAAAATTTCTTAAATCTACAGCGTGATTAGTTCTTCCAAGAAGAATTTCTTCACAAAAGTTGATTAAAAAATATTCACAATCATGAAACCTTCTTAACACAGGAAGATGATGCTCAGCTGTTGAGCAGCTCGAAAAGTTGGCCCGTTGAGTCCCTATCCTAAATGTATTTTAAAATTACTTTTCTTTTATAATTTCTGTGTGTGTGGCTTCATTTCATTTTTCTTTTGTAACTCTTTAGTCTTGGATAACAGTCACATTTAAATGCTAATCCAACTTGGTGAAATAGACAATAATTCTTTCATTTTTTCAAACTTCATTGTCTCTCACGTTTAATGAGTTATTTTAACTCAGAAAAATAACTTTGTTTTTTACAGTCAAGCACATGTTTCTATCGGAGGGCTGGTGGTCTCCATTACAAAGTTAGGTTGACTTAATAACATTGTTCAGGGCTATGAAAGATGTCATGCCTTTTCCAGTGTAAGTAAGATATGAGCCTCTGTGTAGACCTGGCTAGGTCAGTGGGAAAAAAAAAAATCTGTCTACTACATCTCAAAGAGATGGGTTTACTACAGATGGAAGAACCCCCATCTGCTGCTTCAGTAAGGCCATGTCTACACTACAGATAAGATCGAAGCAGCCGCAGTTGATCTTCTGAGGTTCAAATTAGCAGGTCGAATTAGCATGACTTTGCTACAACCGAGAGGGTACTCCACTCAATGTTGATAGTCCTGCTCCTAGTAGAAGTAAGGGAAGTTGAAGGGGGAGTGTGTTCTGTTCGACTATCTGCAGTGTGGATGGCACCAACATTCAAGTTAAGATACTTCAATTTAAGCTATGCAATTAATGTATTAATTCGAACTTATGCCTTAGTATAGACCAGGCCTAAGTGTCTATGCCATAGGAGCACAGTGTTACTAGTACAGGCTAAATCTATTGTCGACCCTGTCATGGAGTATGTGGAACCACCGGGCCTCGCACCCCCATCCGCAGCCAGATGTGAGACTCAGCCAGCAGGTAGAACAGAAAGTTTATTAGTTCACAGGGATACAATGTAGCATAGTCTTGTTAACACAGAAACCAGGAGCAGTCAGTGCAATCCATTGTGGTGATGGGGGGCCCAGAACCAGGGCTCTGGATTCCCTCTCTCTCCCCCAAGACAGCTAAACTCCCTGCATTCTAAGCCAGCTGAGCCTCACTCAGCAACTAGCCCCAGTTCTGCAGCAGCCCTTTGTCCAGCTTTCCTGGCAAAAGGTGTTACCTGATATAACCTGAGCCTTGGTGGGAGGTGCAAAGAGAGCCTGAGCCATTGTGTACGTGCTGAGCTGGGTTGCCTGGGGCAGCCTTCCCTCGGTGAGAGTCATACCCAAAACTCCCAGTGCCCAGGGAAACCTAGGCACACACAGTTACAACAGAGCAGCACAGGACAGTAGGAATCACATACAACATAAAACATGAAGAGAGCGAACACAATTCCCACTACGTCACAGACCTGAAACTGTCATATTTTCTGTTCATCTTATTAATGTTCTAATTAGTATTTTAAAACATCAGCCATTTTTGACAATATTTGATCAATCAGGTGCCAAATTTTTATTAATCTATGAGCCCTGATTAGATCCAGTAAGGGACAAGTGATAATTAACAGTATCCGATAAAAATGGCAAGAGCATAAAGTGTCTGCTGCAATGTTTTTCATGGCTATTTGCTAGTAGACGTATTGCATAGAGAAACAGGTAGATAGGCAGAATGTTTCATATGACTTGGTGAATGGCTTGTATATCTTGAAGATGAGGCTTTCTGACCTCTCCATATAATTTAAAGAGGCATAGAATAAATGGGAGCTCAACCATGTTTCCCAAAACAGAGCTGCTCAGTATTCTCTACAATAGTCAGAGAAGTGTGTATATATTAAATATAAGCATTTATGTTCCATTTGTCTTGTTCTTAATATTTAGAGTATGTAGTGTAAAAAAGCTAAGGCATTTGTAAAATTTTCCATTGCAGCCTACTAAGCAGAGAGTGCTGATATTTTTGGTCCTTTGGACTGCAAAACAAGAAATATGGCATCTTGCTATACTTTGCCTTGGATGTTATTGCTTGGCTTATAGCCTTTCAATTGTGAATCTTACCTATTCATTGAGTTTATCTATCTATATTATTTTTAAAAGTTTTTCCTGCAGGACGGCTGAGTGGTGTCATCATGTCACTCTGCATCACTCTGCGTCCCGCTGCCCCTCCTCCTTCCTTCGTCCCTTTTCCCTGCTGCTAACCCAGCAGGGATTGGCAACCCATGGCTCCCGGACCCCAGTAGGAGTAGTAGCACTGAAGGTAAGCTGCTGTTGCTGCTGGTGGGAATCTGGGGTGGGAGGAGGAAAGTTGTGGGGGGAGGGATGCTAAAAAAGCTCCAGTACTGGGGAGGGAGGGTGGCGGTGAGGCCTCTGGTGGAGGTTAAGGGGGACCACCAGAGAGGCCCTCTGGGGGCTGGGCGCTGGACTGGGGAACACTCCAGCTCCTGAACTGGGCTAGGAGGCACGCTGAGCTGGGGCCAGGTCTGGATGTGCTTCTGGTAGCCACCACGTGGCAGGCTGCCGGGAGTTACAATTTTTGCAGCAAGGAATAGGGACCTAAACAGCTAATCAGTTAGTTGACTAGTCGCTTTCCTCCCTTGCTGCCTCTATCACAAAGAGGCAGCAAGAATGGGGAAGAGGAGGGAATGCTGGAGGGAACCTGCTTAAAAGCCGGTTCTCCCCAGCCACGCCCGGCCAAAGGGTTTACGGGGCCCAAGGTAGGATGCTGGGAGTGGAGCCCCAGGCCCGGCCAGCAGATGGTGAATACTCAGCAGCCCAGGGCCCCGAAAGTGTGGGCCCCAAGGTATTCACCTTGCTGTAGGGCCGGGCCTGCCCCCAGCTTGAGCTCTGCTTGTGGGGGTAGGGGTGCAGCAGTGGCAAACTTTGAAATGTACAAGAGTCCCCGCTGGGGCTCTTGTGCATTTCAGAGCAGAAGCACCCATGTGGCCCCGGGCTCTATGCGGTGTTCCAATGATGCAGGGTGAAGGGGGGGGAAGAAGCAGAATGGGGATCACCTCAGCCTCTTAACCGGGCCTCTGAGCCAGGGCTGGATGTCCCTCAGGTAGCCACTCACCCATGTGGCAGCTGCCGGAGGGACATCCAGCCCTGGTTCAGGGGCTGGGGTGCCTCCTGCAGGGTAACTCCAGTTGGATGGCCCTCCTCACACCCCGGGCCTCTGCAGCGGGCCCTCTGCATCCTACCATGAGCCTCGCCGCTGCCCCTCCCCTGCACCGCAGGCCCCTGACCCAGGGCCGGATGTCCTTCTGGCAGCCGCCACATGGGGGGGGGGGCGGCTACCAGAGTTTAAATTGAACTGTGCAACCTCCATTGTCTGGGGCGGGGGAGAGAGATGCACAGGTGCCGCAGGAGCTTGGGCAGGGGTCGGGGGAGAAGAGGCACGGGGGAGCAGTGAGGGCTTAGGGATGGGCAGTGGGAGCTGTAGGGGTGTGAGTGGGAGGAGGGGAACATGGGATGGGAGGACACGTTGGGGAAGGAGGGGCGAAGGACCTGTGAGACCTCTCAGGGGCTCGGGTGGGGGCCTAAGGGTGCGTGTGGGAGCCGTAGAGCCTTGGGGGAGGGGGTGTGCAAGACATGTGCGGCATCCTAGGGGAGCTTCCCCAACCACAGACACTGGGGTGGGGGAGTGAACAAAGTCTTTGCCCTCCTCAGAGGGAACTGCCAGCTGTTCTGAACAACTGGTGGTTTCCTCTAGGTACCCATGCCCTTGGCAGTAGGAGGAGACTTCATGTGCTCCCCTCTGCTGTCCCCAGGTCAATTGGGCTGGGCAGGGGGGGAGCATGTGAAGAGTCTCGCTCCCTGGCCCCACCCTGCAAAGTACTATGCTTAGAGTCAACTGCCAGCTGAGCAGCAGCTGGTGGTTGACTTTAAGTGCTGAGCCCCTTGCAGGGCAGGAGGAGATGTCACACAATCCCCTGCCCCAAAGCCCTGATTGGCCTAGGGGTAGGGGGAGCACACACAGTCTCCTCCCACCCTACCCCTGTCCTGCAAAGAGCGTGTGACACTTAGAAGCACTGTGCCCCTTGCAAGGTGGGAGGAGATTTTGTGCGTTCTCAGATCCCGCTCCTCCCCCCCACCTCTGCCCCCAGGCCAATCAGGGCTTGGGGTGAAGGGGAACATGTGAAGTCTCCTCCTGCCCTGCCATAAGCATGTGGTGCTTCTAAGCACTGCACATTCCTTACAGGCAGGGGCGGCCTGTGAGCCTAGGCAGACTAGGCAGTTGCCTAGGGTGCTGTTGGCCCAGGCGCCTGATGATGATGTCGGCGCCCCATGATTATGTCACGGCCATTGACGGCCGAGCAGGCGGGGACACCGATCGCGCCTTCTGCCTAGGGCGCCAGCTGCCACAGCCGGCCTCGGGCCGCTCCTGCTTATAGGGTGGGCGCAGGACGGGAGGAGACTTTGCATACTTCCCCCCCAGGCCCTGATTGGCTTGGGGGTGGGTGGAGCAGTAGGGCCTCTGTGGGCCAGATCAACTTGCTTGGGGGGCTGGATGTGGCCTGCGGAGGCCTTTTTGCGCACCCCTGCGCTATAAGAAAGTAGATCTACACATATAATCCTTTCTGTGCTTGCTTTGGGCCTTTTTTTTTACCCTTTCTAATGGTCACAAATGTAATAAAAATTAGGAAAACAAACTTAGAAAAAGTAAGAATGATAGAAATACTTTTAATTTTTTTTAAAATTCCATTTTTAAAGCTAGCATAGCAATATTTGGACTTTAGATACTGCAGAGGAATAAGAACTAAAAATGAAATTGACCTGATGGATTTTCATTTTCCCACCTGAAAGAAATCTAGCAGTAACCAGTGAAAGAGTGATGAGTAAATGTGGCTTTTAAAATTTTTCACTCTGATAGTGTTCAGCTACTGTAAGTGTTCCTGCGTAAGTTTACTTTGGAAGGTGTATCTACAGATACAGGGCAACCAGAATACTTAAATAATTTTATTTTAAAATTATAATAGTGATTAGCACTGAGACACACTAAAATGCCTAAATGCCTTTCTTCCTAATGCCTAATTATATTTACTAGAGATTCCCTTGAAGATTTCTTGAACTTTATTAAATTTGAATGTTTTTCCAAACAGTTAAATGTCCATATAAATATTTCTAGATCAGTTGCACAGTGAACATTTCAAAAATTACTTTTGTTTAAGCTAGCAATCATTGTCTATACACAGGGTTACCGGATTCTGTTAGTTTTCATCCACATAGGTTCCTCCTCCCCCCCCCCCCCCGGTATTACAAAAGTGACACACACTTAAAGCAAGGGCACATGAAGTGAGGTGCATGCTGATTGCACACTCATTGTGAGAGCCATGTGCTCCCTCTGCATCCAAAATGCTATTATGGTTCAGTCGGCATAACCCTGCAAGTTCTAGATATTCAAGCGCAGTTAGCAAAACTACCCTATCCTGGAAGATTGTCTTGGTTACGACAATCTTGTGGCCCACTGAATGAGGGCCAATTCGCTAGCCTACGTTGCCCCTCCCTGCACAAGAGAGTTCATACCTTATCGAAGACATGAGGAAATTGCCGTCATGAAAAAAAACGGAATTATTGGTTTCAATAAGTTCTTAAAATTCAGTCCAAATTTTGAAAATTCAGTGCTCACTTTTTAAAGTCTTTGGTTTAGTATAACAAATGTGGACACATAGTATGTAGGGTGCATGCAGTATAAAGTATAAACCTATGCTTATGGGTAGTCGACTAATCACTTACATTCCTACATTTAGGGATAAATTAGAGCTAAATAACAGCACAGAACACTGAGAGCTAGGACTGATGGCAGTAAACAAACTCTGAAAACTTACAGGCTTACAGGATCTGACGACAGAGGGATCTGGGGTCGGCTGATCCCCGTCTAGACTACCGCGCTGTGCCGACAATCAGCTGATCGGCACAGCGCGACGGCCATTTTGATGTAAATGAAGCGGCGATTATTTAAATTGCCGCTTCATTTCCCTTTGCCGAGTACGCTCATCTACACGGCTCGGTCGACGGAGCCATGTACTCTAGACACACCCTAATTTACAACTAAATGCATAGACTTCAGAAATGTGTTTAAGGTTTCGCTTCTCCCCCTCCATAAGCACAAGTTTCAGATTTTTGCTGGCATACGATAAGAAACTGGCAGTTATTTAATAGGTTGTTTTTTGAACCCATGTCTTGCTGTTTATTTCCATTTAGGATTCTTGTGACTTGAAAATGTATCATCCTTTTCTTCTAGTTCATCAGCTTATTGTTATCTTTCAAGTTTTCAGTCCGTAGCAGGTGGTAGCAGTGTTTATACTTAAAGGTAATTAATACAACTTCTGAAACGCTTGCTCACCCATTACACATTTTTCTTCTACAGAGTACTTTTCAGTGAAAACAGTTGAATTAATGTTTTCATTAGATTTGCATGGTGTTTTTAAAAATATACTGATCAGCAAATACAGTATTTTATTTTTAATTCACCACATCAAATGAATGTGTAATTCTACGGTTTGAGTAGTCATCTCAATATAAGTTGAAAACTGGTGTGAATTTTGCTGTAAGAGTCTGACAGACTAATTTTTACTAGCAGTTACATTTAGAGAACGTTAATGCACAGTTGTATGGCCACGTGAAAGGATGTGGTGTCATGTTTGATTAGCATCTCTCTTGAAATCTCATTAGTAACATAAATTGGATGAAATTTGAATGGCGATTTTCTCTAGCATTGTAATTGAATGTGACAATGAAACTCATGGGATCTTGCTTGTTGCCTACAATTTTACCATGTTGCTGAGCAAAGAATGTTTATACAAGATAGAAAATAAAATCTTAAATTTAATAATTGTCTTTGCCTTTTGAGATTTGGCTGCTGAGAAATGTCTGTCCCAACACGGGATTGGTAGTGACTCTTCTGTTCATATTAAATAATGAGCAAATTAAATGTTATGATCAAAATGGGGAAAAGTCTGGATCTAGATTATTTTAGTTAGTGCACACTTCCTATTGATTTTAAAGAGGAAAGGATTAAGTTATTTTCTCTCAATCTGTACTAAGCATGCTGTCTGTCACCACTCAACAAGTATTGTTACCCTTTATTTCTTGGTCTTCATTAAACATCATCATTTACTTTTTGTAGATCATTTTGATTTATAGCAATTCCAAGTTTCTAAACAGATATACTACTAAGATGTTCTCAATTATTAGTATTATTGACAAGACTGCTTACCAAAATGTGGAGGGAGGGGGGAGGAGAGGAAAAGGAGAAAACATTGTTCCTTCCAGTGATTATAGTTCATGTCTTTATAGCAGTCTGTAATATTTGGCTTTTAATTGTGATTTTACTATAAGGATGCAGTTTAATTCGTGAAGCTTTAACAGATTTTGTTTCTTCCTCTTTATAGCAATGATCCCTTCTTATGTTAAATACTTGTGATTTTTTTTTTTTTTATACAGGAGTATAGCTTCAGTAGTCTGGTATTTTGATTGTCCCAA
This sequence comes from Pelochelys cantorii, assembly GCA_032595735.1. Taxonomy (NCBI): domain Eukaryota; kingdom Metazoa; phylum Chordata; order Testudines; family Trionychidae; genus Pelochelys; species Pelochelys cantorii. Next base: position 107,649,824 of record CM064327.1, read on the forward strand.
TTAGTTTGTCTGTACTGTCAGACTGGGAATTTTAACCTTGGTGATTTGAATTTCTGGAGTCAGCAAAGTCTGCCAAGAGACTTCTTTGATAGAGATAAAATTCAAGAGATATCTAAGAATCAGCTGTGAACTGCTAACCACATGTACTAGTTACTTGGTTATTTTGGTTTCCAGAGGCTGTGCTGTGGGTTTTAATCTTCTGCAAGGAAGAGGACAGTAACAGGCAATAAAAATTGTGAACAACTAAGAACATTTTGTTTATAAAATGATTTAAAAATGCAGAAGTAATATCCTGTTCTCTAGATAACTATCCCATTAAAACTTAAGACTAGCTTTGAAAGGAAGTGATCTCCTGGCTGGGAAGATTGTATTTCTTGTTCTCATCACTGAGTTCTTTCCCTCTTTTCCTATTAAAAAAAGTGTTATTTAAACTGATAGGGCATGTAATCACACTGAAGAGTAGAGTAGATCAAATTTTTTGTGTGTGCATGCATGTGTGCAAACCTCCGAAGACCTGAGCACTGGTAATACTGTCTAACTAAAATTGGTTAGTTTCAGAAGTGAGAAAAGTACCTGGTTACTTTTAAAAAATACTTTAGAGCAGTGGTTCCCAAACTTTTCAGCATCACACCCCCCTTTCTGATTTTTGAAAAACCCTCTCCCCCCTTTCCTCCCCCCCAAAAAAACTTGTTGAGCAAAAAAAAAAAAGGAACTGAGCAGGACAGCAAAACTTGATGGGGGGCAGGGGCTGGGCCACCTCACATCCCCCCCTGGAATTTCTTCACACACACCCCAGGGGGGCATGCCCCCAGTTTGGGAACCCATGCTTTAGAGGATGGTATAAATGTAATTTGTCAATTCTGTGATATACCAGACATTTTAAATTGCTTAATTTTGAAAAAAATATGGAAGAGGTAGAAAAAGTTCTCAAGCTCACAATAACTTGGTATAATCAAGAAGAGTTTTGCAGCACACGCATCCAAGAGTCCCACTCTTTTCAAATGTCCCAGGACATGCAACAGAACAAACTGCATCCTGGGAAGCAACTGGAAATCAAAAGTTAGAAACTGCAACTATCAGATGCTTGTAAGGGAAAGCTCATTATTTTTATCAAGAGTACAAAGAATACTGGAGCAATGAGTCCAAGTGCAATACACACCAGGGATGTAAGCGTATATCCGTTTAAACAATTAACCTATGAGCCTGGGCACACCCCTTCCCTGCCCCTGTATCAGAGATGGAGAGAAGGCAGGATCTGGTGTATGTAGGAAGCCGGTTCCCGTGGAGCCATTTTGCGCCCCCCCCCCCCCCCCCCCGTACTGCTGCCTCTCAGAGGCAGCAGTGTGTGTGCGTGTGGGGGGGAGGGAGGCAGGAGCCAATGCATGTGTAGAGACAGCTATTAAGCTGATTCCCCATGTGTACCAGCTCCCGGAGCTACCTCCCCTCCACTGCTGCCCCTGATACAGAGGCAGCAAGAGGGGCAGGTGGAAGCCAGTATGCACTGGGAACTGGCTCCTGTGGAGCCGTTTGGCCCGACTCCACACTGATACCGCCCTCAGAAGCAGCAGCACAGTGGTGGGCAGGTGAACACCAATTCCCATGGAACTGCCTGCCCCCCTGTGCTGCTGCCTCTAATACAGAGCCAGCAGTGTGAGGAGGGAGGAGAGGGTAGGTGGAAGCCCGGGTTCATGGGGAGCCAGCTTAAAAGCCAGTTCCCTATGAGTGCTGGCTCCCCATGAGCACTGGCTCCTGCCTGGTCCCACGTGTTTAAACGTGTAACTGCTGTAAATTTCAGTGGTTACACCATTTACAAAATTAAACATATTTTATCACCCCTAATGTACACCTACAGTACAGGTTGAACCTTTCTAGTCTGGCAGCCTTTGAATCTGACCACTGTTGAACCAGAGAATTTGCCAAACCATGGGAGGTCAATATTGTCTAGGAACATTACCAACACTTCCCCAGGGCTCTTAAAAACATTTAGGGGTAAATTAGAGCTAAATAACAGCATTGAACACTGAGTGCCAGGACCTGTGTCTGTAAACAAAGTTTATGGGGCCCCTGGAAACTTGGCTATAGCCAGATGCCCACTTATAATGGGTAACTAAAATCATGCCAGACCACGGACGTTGCCGGACGAAAGGGTGCTGGAGTAAAGAGGTTCAACCTCTATCAACTAATGATGAAATTACATGATTGCTAGGATTTAACTTGCTGATATCAGGCATTGGTAGGGAGATCATAGGTGAAGGAATTCTTTTTTAAAAAATTCATACTAAAGATGCTGAAAGACTTTTGGCAAAAATTATTTTGGCCATTAAAACTGTATTGGTCATTATATGCTTCCAGCATGTTGTTATGACTCTTAAAAAAAAGTTTACTGTAGTCAGCTTGAAAATATATTGATTTGTTATAACACAGAATACAAAATGTTCAGTGATCACTTTATATTTTGTTACAAATATTTGCACTGTAAAAATTGAGAGAATATTTTTCAATTCACTTCCTACAAGTACTGCAGTACAATTTATTGATCATCAAAATATAACTTAAAAATGGATTTTTTTTGTCACATAATTGCATTAAAAAACAAACCAATGTAAAACTGCTCAGGCATGGCCAGGGGCCCTGCGTGCTGGCCAGGGCCACACCAGTGCAACTGTGTCTGGGGCCCCAGCTGGCCAACATCCATCTGCTACCCTGACATAGCCAGGATTTGGCTGGCCGGCGCAGCCCAGCTGGTACTGCTCTGGCCTGGCATCGCTCACTGTCCACTGGGGTATGGGAAAGGTCCAATTAATCAGTTACCTAGTAAGCATTTTGGTAGCCTTATGCTTACCAAGTAACCAGATAACCCAGGGGTTCTCAAACTTTGTGATACTGCGACCCCCCTCTAAGTTGCTTGCGACCCCCTGGGGGGTTGGGACCCACAGTTTGAGAATCACGGAGTTAACCAATTAAACGTTTATATCCCTACTTTCAAAACAGTGATCTGTGTTGATGTGACAGTTTAATTGCACTGAAGAGTGTAAATATTGATAAATCATATCACATCCACAGATCATTATATTTTGAAATATCAATTAAATTGCATATGCTTAAAAAAAAATCACATCCTTAGATCAAAATAAATCTTGTAGTGCTTTTTTGTCTGAATTGTTGCCAGGATTTCCAGAAAGTTCCAGATAACTCAAAAGAAAAAATATGTATAGTAATCTAAGATAGTTAAATGATTCCAGAGACCTCTTGCCCTTATTGCTGCCGGTGGAACAAACAGGTGTTCTTGTTATTGAGTTGCTAGTTTGGGTTTGCTGGCCGGAAAAGAATTTTGGAACAGTAGGAAGCAGCTTCTCCCTGTGGTTTGAAATCAAGAAAATGTACTCAAGTGATACGCATCTTGCTAGATGAAATTGGTAATTGGGAACTTGTATCTGTCCATCACCAATAAAAGATGTCACTGTTTATAATAAAAAAATAAAAAATATGTTTCAGAGGATAACAAGAAAAATTACATAAACAAAACTGCTAACATTTAAGGAAATATTTCACAGTGGATGAATAAAACAATTTGTTGCTTAAGAAAACTTTCTGGACCCAATTGCACCTCAGTAGATCCAACTTCACATGATACTATTGATATGATGGCTATGCACTCAGGATTATTGAGCTCAGAAAGACAATTAAATGACTCCATATGGCATCTGTCTGCTCTTCAACTGGATATTCAAGCTACATCTATACTACCACAGAAAGTCAACCTAAAGTACGCAACCCCAGCTATGTGAACAATGTAGCTGGAGTTGACTTAGCTTTGGTTGACTTCTTTCAGTGTCTATACCCTACAGAGTTGATGGGGAGACACTCTCCCATGGACTTGCCTTACTCTTTTCAACTGAAGTAGAGTACCAAGGTCAACTGGAGAGTGATATGTGCGTGATTTGGTGGATCTTCACTAGATCTACTAAATTAACTGCCGATTCATCAGTCTCTTCTTCACTGATCCTGGCTGTTGTGTAGATCAGTGTTTCTCAACCAGTGGTACGAGTACCTTTAGGTGTACTTGAGAGAAGTCCAGGGGGTATGTCAACACAACTGAAATTTGAAGAAAATGGAATTTTTGTTTTAAGTTTTACAGCAGTTTATTATTTTTGTACCTTTTACACCCAAACATTTCATCACCCGCCTGGCTATGATAAAGTTGTTTAAACAAATGTGTTGCAATGGTAGAAAAAAATTGTGTGTCTGAAAACTGTAGGTAGAGGGGGTACTTTTTTTTTAAAGGGGTACTTTATATGAAAAGGTTGAGAGACACTGGTGTAGATGTAGTCTGTGTGCCTGAGGTGGGTCAGAGAGACATGTGTTGTCTGCTCATCAGCCCTGAAGAGAATTTTCCAGTCAAGTTAATGCTTCCCCAGACTATTAATTTTTCCTCCTTCCAAAAACTTGCAGATGTGAGGAATCTCCTGCTGTAGAGCACCACTTTCCGTAAGAGCTGTGTTGAGTATAGTTGAAGGGCGCTGAGCTCATAAAGGACTGATGTACAGGCAGTTCCATTCTCCTGCTCTTTCTTGACATGTCTGAGTGTTTTTGGTGGTGGGAATGTGTGCCTGACTTGCTATGAGTAAGTAATTGCACATGGATGAGGCTTCCTTTTGTGGGAGACAGGATTAGGGAATAAACGGATCAGCAGACTAGAAATAGAATGTCTGTATCAGCTAAAATAAGGGAAACATTCAGAGAACAGTTTACAATCAACAAGATAACAATGGGTACATGAAAGCATAAAACAAGGTGAATGATAAGTGGCACACAAGACAGTGCAAGATTGGATCCTGCAAAGTGACCAACCCAGTCCCAAAGCATGTAATGCAATATACTATAGAAAATGCAATGTGTTGTATAAATATATATAAAGAGATTTTCTGTGTAACTTTAGATGTGTGGCATGTCCTATGCCAGTAATTTTCAATCTGGTTTTGGTCTGCAAATGGTCTAAGGCAGTAGTCTCCAACCTTTTTACACCGAAGATCACTTTTAAATCTCAGAACAGGCGAAGATCTACCGCCCCGCCCCTTCCTTGAAGCCCCGCCCTCTCTATTCTCCTCCTGTCCATCACTTGCTGTCCCCAGCCCTTACTTACACACTCTGATAAACACTTTATTTTTAAATTATGCGATATATAAAATTAAAATCACGTGTTTATAGTTATGAAATAAATGGTGTTTTTTATTCATGCTATTTAAATCTAAAATGAAGCATTTATAATTATACATTTTGTGGGGACAAAGTTCTGCGGCTGGGGGCAGGGGAGAGGGATCAGGGTGCTGGGAGGACAGAGGACAGGGTTCTGCAGCAGGGGACAGGGTGCCGGTGGGGACAGAGTTTGGGGAGTGGGGACAGGAATGGGGACAGAGTTCTGTAGCTGGGGACAGGGTGCCAGTGGCAGCAGAGTCACCTGCATCTGCCTCCTCCCAGGATTCCCCCCCCCCCCCCGGTGGGAAGCCAGCACGTGCCTCCTCCGGGCCCCCCGCGGCGCAGAGAAACCCCAAGCGTGCCTGCCCCGCGGCGGGGACAAACCCCCGCCTCCCGCGGCGGGGACAAACCCCCGCGGGCGCCTGCCCCGGGGTCAAACCCCCCTCCCACGGCCCGGCCCGGCCAACTCCTCCCCTCCCGCAGCTTGGCCAAACCCCGGGGCCGATTCCCGCTCCCGCAGCGCAGGGAAACCCCTGCGGCCAACTCACGCCTCTGGCGCTGGCGGTGCAGGGAAGCCTCCGCACTCCTCCTCTAGGACCAACGCCCCCTCCCCCAGCACGCAACAGAGCTGTGGGAGGGGGGAGCAGCCCGCGCACTTCCGGAACCCCCGGAAGTGACGCGGGCTTCAGAGAGGTCTTCCGTCCACCCCGCGGGAAGCCGGCACTACACTAGAGGTAGGTAGTGTGGCTTCTCGGGGGTGGGGGGAAAATAGGGGACAGTGTTACCCGAACGCCTCGCGATCGACTGGTCGAGGCCTCGCGATCGACCAGTCGATCGCGATCGATGGGTTGGTGACCACGGGTCTAAGGGGTCTGTAAAAAGACTATCATTACTATAGCATAGTGCTTTTCAACTGTGGTCTGCAAACCAGTGAGGATTTACAGATTGTCTAAGATCTCAAAAGGAATCTGTACCTCCATATGAAATCTTTTAGGGGTCTGTAAATGAAAAACTATTGAAAACAAGTACCCTATCCTCCTAGTTCTTACACTGAGTTGATCAGACTTAAGTGTATGCCAAATAAAGGAATCTGAGTGAGACTGGAATGTAACTGAACTCTAGGAGAACTGGGTGGAAGAGGTCTCAGGGGAACCCTCGCAGGGAGCAAACTCTGTCTGCTCCCTCACACATCTTTCCCTTAAACCCTATCTGCTAGGACTTCGTGTAATAGAGAGTCATTAGACAGTTGCTCTGTAATACCATGGACAATTACTTTGACTTCCGCAGAAGTAGACGCCTGGAATTGTGACAAGGCTGGATTTGGTGCTATGTGCTTATTGATTGGGGATATAGTAACCAAGTGGTTCTGGGTGAGGGTGTGTGTGTGTGTGTGTGTTTGTGTGTGTGTGTGTGTTTTTGGCATCTCCATCAGTGACGGTTGGATAGATGAATCACATTTGAATAAATGTCATAAATGTCTTGGCTCCTTTGCTACGATCTTTCCGTCTTTTCTTTTTCTTTGCTGTCCTTTCCTGTTTCTTCCCTGGTTGTCTCTCTCTCACTTACTCACACAGTCATGTATGTATATTTTCTTTTCTTTGTTTTGTGTTTTTCCTTAAAGCATAAAAGAGCCAGTGATAGGTTAGGACCCCGTGGGATATCACCTGATGAGATGAGATACTACAGGTTCAGCCCATTCTGCCAGCGTGGATTCCATTAATCTAGTCTTGCTAGGCAAGGCTCATAAGCCTCTTCCAGCCAAGCACACGGGCAAGGCCACATCCAGCTGCAGAATGATACAGACATTTAGATCAGTTCTAGGAAGTCTCATCTTAAGAGACTTGCCATAGCTCTCCTGTTCATTTCTGTTGGAGTACGTATCTAAAATTATATGAAAAATCACCTCCTCCCTCAATGTGGAGGATGGTATGTACAACTTCCTGTCCCCTCATACAAATTCCATAAACTGGATTCTGTTATAACTAAGAGATAAGTTGATTAACTACAGAAAAGTGTATTCTAAGTGGTTAAAGAGCTAGCAAACAGAACAAAGCAGATTACTAAGAAAATAATTGAAAGCATCCGCCCACCTTTACTATCTCCAATAGGCTTATTGGTTAATCGTGTAGTTAGCTACACATTGACATCCCTAGTACATGCCACCCAAAGTAGCTTAGCTGAACTACAGATACATTAATTGGTATTCCTAACTTCAGATACAAAAATCATTTACATATGAAATTGTGTCATAGAGCTCCTGTAGCTTTGTCTTGGGCTCTGGTTTGGCAAAGCACTTAAAGCATGTGCTTCAGGCCACCATAAATCGTAAAAGAGCTTATGCATGTAAATCTCATTGATATAAATGGGACATAATTATCTCGTAAAAGTTAAGCTCTCATTTAAGCACTTTGCTTTGAACTGTGGCATTAATTTTTTGCTTTCTTTCTTTATACTCCATTAGTATAAAGCATTAGTTGGAGCAGTTCTGAAAGGATATTTTTCAAGAAAGTGCTCCCCTACTTTTACCAAATATAAGGGGAACAGTGCATTTTTCTCTCTCCCTTTTTTCCCCCCAAGTCACAAAACTTTCCCCATCTCCACTATTTTTATTTCTATTATCTACCCCTATAAAATCAGATCAATCTGGTTCCTCAGGTTGGGAGACCCTGCAGTTACTTGTATAAGAAGCTGTAGACCAGAGCTACTCTACTTTAGAAGCCTCGGGGGCCACAATGATACTCCAGCACATGCCGAGGGCCACAACTTAAGTGTGGTTGCATATACATGCAAATGTATATGCAAATATATGCAAATAGCTTCTTTCACACTGACAGGCATGAATACAAAGCACTTCCCACAATGCCCCAGTGCTCCTGGCACCACCTCCCTGGGGGCTAGAAATGTTGACACCCTCTATCCATCTGTTCCAGCTAAGGATGTTAAGGACTTGTCAACTAGCCAATAAGCAAATGCTTATCAGATAGTTGAGTTGACTAGTTGATTCCCCCTTTTGCTGTCCCCAGCTGTTCCCAGGCTCTGTGTGGCACTGCCACTTTGAAATGACTAGCGGAGCCCAGGATCAGCTGGGGTGTCCCCAGCTTACTCCAGACTCCGCGGCATTTCCACAGAACCCGGGACTTCCCAGCTGATCCCGGGCTCCAGCACAGCATTTCACAGCTGACCCTGGGTTTCACGGAAATGTCATGTGGAGCCTGGGATCAGCTGGCGAGTCCGCCGCTGACCCTGGCTCTGTGTGGCATTTCAAAGCGGCAGTGCCGCATGGAGCCCGGGGTCAGTGGGGAACTCTGAGTCCCTGCTGACCCCGGGCTCCATGTGGGCGCTTCTGCTTTGAAATGCACAAGAGCCCCCACTGGCGCTCTTGTACATTTCAAAGGAGGAATGTGGAAGTGCCTGTCGAGTAGTAGATATAAATTCCATTGACTACTCCACTAGTAAATTAATTGTTATTTAACATCCTTTGTTCCAGCCAGCCCATCTGCTTGCGTCTTTCAGTGCTCACCCTGCCTGGGAGACTCCTCGCCATTGTGGAGTGTGTTCCCAGTAGAGGCCATGTTCAAAGGCCAAATGTAGAGCCTCATGTAAACCCCAACCCCACCATGGGCTGCAAACAAGTGGTCCGTGGTCCGCATGCGGCCTGCAGGCCATGTGTTAAGTAGCCCTGCTGTAGACACAACTGTCATCATTACAGAGCGAACTGTGCTTTAGATCCATTAGTCCATTGCAAGTGTGCTCCTTTGGGGTATGTCTACACTAGCCCCCTAGTTCGAACTAGGGAGGCTAATATAGGCATTCGAAGTTGCAAATGAAGCCCAGGATTTAAATATCCCGGGCTTTATTTGCATCTTCCCGTCCGGGCACCATTTTTAAATCCCCCTAGTCCGAACTAACTGCCCGCGGCTACACGCGGCAGTCAAACGTTAACTCTAACTAAGTCCTTAGTTCCAGTTAACTGTTCCACCTCGTGGAATGAGGTTAGTTCGAACTAGGGGGCTAGTGTAGACATACCCTTTGGGATTAGGCCTTACTATGTTCAGTCCTCTCTAGATGGAACTAAACTGTTTCACTTTTTCAGGACTAGCTCTATGGGTGGTGATCCACCTGTTTTCCAACAGTGTTAACACTATAGAATGAACAGAGTTTATCAACTGTCATGCATCTGATATTAACTTTTTGTGTGATATGATTCCAACTGAATGCATAAAATTAAAAGAAGCTGCAAGGGGTAAACCAACAGGAAACAAAATAATGGCAAAACATGACTCCTGTGAGAGCAGCTGATTAAAGCAAATACAAAAAAATCACTTTTTCAAGCAAAATATTATTCGGTCATTCATCCCAAGGTACAAAGCATATAGAACAAAAGAGTAAAACCAGTAAAGGGCTATGCACATATTTTCCTTTGCTTAAGCCTTATTAATTCTTTACAAGCTTTGGTATATTTCATCTATCTTCTGGCAAGGGGGAGACAGACTGTCTTGCCAGAATGTGCATGTGTATTTACATTTCTTCCTTTTCCCAGCGCTTGTGCCTTTTTAGCTCTTACTTGACACTCTCTGAGTAGTTCCCAGCAACTCATTCATCCCCACCCATTTCTAGGGTTGGGTTCTTCTAAATGGCTTAATATCCTCCTTTGATTCTAGGCTTAGCTTTGGGAAGAGTAAACCTTTGTAGCCTTGGCAGAGCCAGTTACCATCTTCCCAGTTATAACTCAGCTATTGTTTTAACTTTGAAACTATTCACTGTATATGTCATGTCTGTGACATCATTTTGTGTCTCCCTTGTAGATTCCTTTGATTTAACTCTGTGTTCGGTCAGATAATATCACACAGGATAATATCATACAGCTAAACCGAGGTGCAACTGATATTTATAAAAAAGATATTTCCCAGTATTAAGCAAACTCAAAATAAAAATGTTCAGCCATTCTTGTTCTTCCTCATTTATAACTAAACTTACTCTCCCAAAGTAGTAAATGAGTGTAGTTTTGTTTAATTTCTAATCCTGCAGCATATGTAACATGTTTGATTTTGGAGCCCATGCTCAACTTAGTTCAAGTCATTTGGGCCAGTGTTTCTCGACCAGTGATACGAGTACCCTTAGGGGTACTTGAGAGAAATCTGGGGTATATGTCAACACAACTGAAATTTGGAGAAAACTGAATTTTTGTTTTAAGTTTTACAGCCCTTTGAAATTTTTGAGTGTAAAAAGTACAAAAATAATATCACCCACCCAGCTACGATTAAGTTTTTTAAAGAAATGTGTTGCAATGGTAGGAAAAAAATGTGTCTCTGAAAACTATAGGTACTGGGGTACTTATAATTTTTTTTAAAGGGTTACTTTATAAAAAAAAAAAAGTTGAGAAACACTGATTTGGGCTATGCCCTGCTACAGCAAGTAGCTATCTTACATTTCAAATTTTTTATAATATAATTACATTATTAGTGTTAGGAAACCAATAACATGAACACTTGATTTTACTTCTGTACAAAGAATTTAAAATGAAAAGTTCAAAAATATGATAGACATTCACTCTCTTTGTATTTGTTTCTTTTTATTGCCTTCCTGTGATATCTGATGTTTTGGCGATCTTCTTTATGGCCATTGCTGATTCTCCAACATCCAGAAAACCACCAAAGGTAAGTGTTAGTCTTATTTTGTAAAGATATTGATTTTTAAAATGTTGAAAATTACAGCAATTCCAACTATGTTTTATTAGCATGTTATGTCAATGTTGTCATTAAGGGAAAATCTAGGGTTTTTTTTAAACCTTCTCATTATGTTCAAATTAGAGATTTCTCAAATCAAACTTAAATTACATGTTAATTGGATTAAAATGTGCAGATAAAGGAGCACTGCTTCTTAAAACTGTTCAACCAGGAGATGCAGTTATTTTAGCAAGATTTTTAAAAATTCTTTTGTCGGTGGAAATAATTATTGTAGGCACAATACATTATTATAGGTTGGACCTCCCTGGTCCCGTACCCTCAGGACCTAACTGGTCCCGGATGAGGGGTTTTGCCGGACTCGTTTCTGACCCTTCTTCTGCCCCCAGCTCCCCAGCCACGGCCTCGCTGCCAGTCTCCCAGCTAGCTTCCCCCTGCTGCCGGTCCCTCAGTGCAGGGCTCCCATCTCACCGTAGCAGCCTTGCCATCGCAAGCACAACCCCGCTGCCAGGCTCCCAGACTCATGAGGCAGCTCCCCTGCTGGATTCCAGGTGTGCCACTGGGCAGCAACCCTGCTTAGACTTTAACCTTGTTGGGCAGCCCCGTTGCCTCCCAGCCTCACTGGACAGTTCTGTCGGGTGGCAGTGGTGCTGCTGGGCTCTTTGCTGTGCTGCCAGGCAGCTCCTCTCCCAGGCTCCTGCCCCCGCTGCCAGGCAGCCCTGCGGTTGGGCTTCTGGCCCCATGGTGAAACTGTGCTGCCTTCTAGTCCTGCCGCTCAGCTGAGCCACTGGTTGCCTGTGAGGATGCAGAGCTCCTGGTTGTGCTGCTGACTGGCCCTGCTGCCAGGTTGCCAGCCCCACTACAAGGCAACCTCACTGCCTCCTGGTTTTGCCAGGTAGTTTCACTGCCAGGCAGCAGCCCTACTCCTGAGCTCCAGCCTGCCGGGTAGCCCCACTGCCTCCCAGCCCCCTCGCACCCGCGGTTGTAGTGTCACCACAGGGCAGCAGCCTTGCTGCTGGGCTCCTGGTTTTGCTTCCACAGGGCTGCCTTGCAACTGGGCTCCAGCCCTGCAGCAGGGTTCCCAGCCACCAGCCATCCATAAGCAAATGCTTATCAGATAGTCGACACACTAGTCAACTAGGTGCTTCCCTCTCTCCCCCTCCTCCACTGCCTCTATCAGAAAGAGGTAGCAAGGAGGGGGAAGAGGAGGGGGTGCTTCAAAGTGGCAGTGCTGCGTGGAGCTCGGGGCCAGACCCAGGCTCCATGTGGCACTGACACTTTGAAATGCTGCATGTAGCCGGGGTCAGCTGGGAGTCCCCAGCTTGCCCTGGGCTGCTTGCTGTGTTTCAAAGTGGCAGTGCCGCGTGAAGCCCGTGGTCAGCTGGGGACTCGCTGCTGACCCTGAGCTCCATGCGGCACTGCCGCTTGGAAACACCGCAGGGAGCACGGAGTCAGCGGGGGACTGCTTGAGTCCCCTGCTGGCCCCATGCTCCCCGCAGTTGGCCCGGGCTGTTGCTACACTTCAGAGGCAGAGGCACCCTTATCGACTGATCGAATGGTCGATGCAAATTGCATCGACTATTTGATTAGCCAGTTAATTGAAATTTTACATCTCTAGTCCTGGAATATCCTTGATCCTTCTGGACCAGGGATGTTGCTGGACCAGAGAGTCCTGGTTCAGAGAAGTTCAGCCTGTATACATAATATTGCTGAGGTTCTGGCACTGCTGGCCTTGGGGGCCTGAGGGAATTACTCCTAGAGATTGTTCCAAAGCTGAGGGCATAGCGTCGATCCTGTGGATCCATGATACCATATCATTCAAAGGAAGATAAACATATATACATTTTCCTATTCTTCATGCTCAACTCCTCAGATCCACTGTAATGAGATTTTCATATAAGTATGCCTTCAAAGTGGAAAGCAAGATCACCCTTAATTACACTATGACAATTGTGAAGACTGCCTGTCTTAATTAAAATTACAAATCTTGTCTCCACGCACATAATCAGTTTCAAATAAAACACTTATCTGACTGGAGATAGAATGTGACCTTAGAACTCCCTTCTTTCACCACTGCCCCGAGTGAAGCCCTGCAGGGAATTTCATTACATTTCTGATCAACTAAAGTAGACCTCCTGAAGGCTTCTATGATCTTGCAGGGTTGAAATAAGGTTGATGCCCTAAGGAAGCACTTAATGTTGAGATTTGTGCAAAAGCTTCCTTTTATTGAACATGCTGAGAACATTCTACTACTGCATTGTCTTGGGGTTAGGCTCCAAAGAGGGATTTATCTCCTTCTTAAGGAGAATTTTTTTTTTTTTTTTTGCTTTTTTGTTCTTGTTGGGAAGGAGTGATAAATAGGATATTAATCCCTCAAATGATTTTTCCAGGGACTGTTACTGACCGCCCACCACTATCACTTCACGCTACTAAGGCAATTGCAAGCGGTTAAACAGACTGTAATTTACTTACTCAGTGTCTAAGTTGGCAGTTGATTTCAGTCCCTGGAAAATTTATGGAGGGGATCCTTAAGAAATCTATTTTGAAGCACTTGGAAGAGAGGAAAGTGATCAGGAACAGTCAACATGGATCTACCAAGGGCAAGTCATACCTGACCAACCTGATTGCCTTCTGTGACAAGGTAACTGGTTCTGTGGACATGGGCAAGGTAGTGGACATGATCAGGGCTTGACAAATCACTATATCTACTCGCCCCATTCACTGGCGCTGCGCGCATGTGCAGTGCCAGTCTGGTGCATGCGGGTGCGGGTCTTGTGAGTAGATCTCGCTGCGGTTCGTCGAGCCCTGGACATGATATATCTTGACTTTAGCTAAGTTTTTGATACGTTCTCCCACAGTATTCTTGCCAGCAAGTGAAGGAAGTGTGGATTGGATAAATGGACTTCAAGGTGGATAGAAAGCTGGCTAGATTGTCCGGCTCAATGAGTAGTGATCAAAAGCTCAGTGACTGGTTGGCAGTCAATATCAAGTGGGGTGCCCCTAGGGATGGTTTTGTTCAACATCTTTATTAATGACCTGGATGAAGGGATGGATTGCATCCTCAGCATGTTTGCAGATGACACTAAGCTAGGGGGAGAGGTAGATACGTTGGAGTGTAGGAATAGGGTCCAGAATGACCTAGACAAATTGGAGGATTGAGCCAAAAGAAATCTGATGAGGTTCAACAAGGACAAGTGCAGAATCCTGCACTTAGGCCAGAAGAATTCCAAGCACTGCTACAGGAGGGGGACTGACTGGCTAAGCAGCTGTTCAGCAGAAAAGGACCTGGCGATTATAGTGGATGAGAAGCTGGATATGAGTCAGTGTGCCCCTGTAGCCAAGAAGGTTAATGGAAGATTAGGGTGCATTAGGAGGAGCATTTCCAGCAGATCTAGAGAAGTGATTATTCCCCTTTATTTGGCACTAGTGAGGCCACATCTGGAGTATTGTGTCAAATTCTGGGACCCCCATTACAGAAAGGATGCAGATGCACTGGAGAAAGTCCAGTGAAAGGCAACAAAAATTATTAGGGTCTGGAGCACATGACCTATGAGGAGATGCTGAAGAATTTGAGCTTCTTTAGTCTTCAGAAGAGAAGAGTAAGGGGGAATTTGAAAGCAGTTTTAACTACCTGAAGGGAAGTTCCAAAGAGGATGGAAAGAGGCTGTTCTCAGTAGTGACAGATGGCAGAATGAGGAGCAATAGTCTCAAGTTGCAGTGGAGGAGATCTAGTTTGGATATTAGGAAAAACTATTTTACTAGGAGGGTGGTGAAGCACTGGAATCTCCATCCCTAGAGGTTTTAAAGTCCTGGTTTGACACAGCCCTGGCTGGAGTGATTTAGTTAGACCTCCTGAGGTCTCTTCCAACCCTATGCTTCTATGAAGTGCAATCAACTGTAAAGTGACTAATTCTTTAAAATGTCAGCCAGTGAAAATTGACAAGGGATCTACTGAACTACTGAAGCCCGAAGTGGCAAATATTTTACATGTTATGGTATTAAAGCAACTCATGTGGACAGTTGCTTTCTTTGAAAGATCAGAATATACAGTTTTCAAATGGATGACTACATACAGGTCAACTTGTAAATAAAAATTCTCACTTGTGGAAAAAAAATTTAGACAGTTCAGCAGTCATCTTAATTTTGTTTCTTAGAGTGAGCTGGAGATGGTGCTCCTATTTTAAATTATCAAACACTTATTAGCCAGAAAAAAATATGTAAGATAAGTGGGTCTCTGTTGATAATACAAACCTCACCATGTGGTAGATGTTACATAGGCACATATTGTCCGATTCTACCAGGAGGTGGGCTTTATCGTGCATAACAGTTTCTTCCTGGTAGGATTTCTGTTTTTCCTTTTGCTGTTGGAAGGGGAAAAGGAATCCTTTTCTTCCACCTTGTTCCCAGCACATGAATGTTGGGCATGGGACTCCAGTTTCCTGGTTGCCTGTCTCATGAGAGAAATGTTGTCCTTATTGCCGCTCCCTCTTCTCCAGCCTCATTTTATAGGTCATCCTCTCCATGAATAATTGCAGTCCTTCTGTTGCTGTTAATAGTTTTTTCCATGCAATAATATAGTGAGACTAATGTAGTTATCCATTTCTCTGATGCTGAAAAGATTCTGAACAGCAGCAGTGAAACAGACCAGATTTAAGATTCACTTAGATGCTTAGCAAAGCAGAGGCACAAGAGCTTCAGTACACATACACTATATGCAGGGATAAAAAATTCTGCATTTTTCTGTGCGTATTGAAATATTTTTGTCAAGGCTGTTCCCCACTCTGGCATGACGAATGCAGAAGTGGGGGCCCCGAAAGAGCACTCCAAAACCTACAGGCTCTGGTACAAAAACTCACCCCCCCTCACAAATATAACTATCAAGTTCAGAGCTTACATCAACATTGAATAAACTCCTATGATGTGGGGGTGGATGTATGTATTATCTTAAATGACCTATTCGGTGTTAGGGATGTAAGTGACTAATCAACTATCGGATAGTCGACTAGTTGCTTCGCTCCCTTGCTGCCTCTATCAGAAAGAGGGGCCAATGCTGAATAGAATTGTTAAATTTCAATTAATTAACTAATCAAATAGTCTATGGGATTACCATATATATGTACGTTTCAAAATGTAAGCACCGCATGGAGCCTGGAGCCAGTAGGGAGTCTGAGTTTCCTGCTGGCCCCAGGCTCCATGAGGTACTTCCTCTTTGAAATGCACAAGAGCCCCAGAAGAGACTCTTGTGCATTTCAAAGAGTGAAATGCCTTGTGGAGCCTCAGGCCAGTGGGCTCTTGTACATTTCAAAGGTGGAACGCTGTGCTAGTCCTTATCGTCTAATCAAATAGTCTATGGTAATCCCATTGACTATTTGATTAGTTAATTAATTGAAATTTAACATCTCTATTCAGCATTGGCCCCATTGTATTGAGTGCTGTACAGTCAAAGATCAATAGACTAGAATGTTTCTTTGTTTCATAGTCACATATAACTGAACATGAGGGGTGAATGCCCAGATCCCTTACATAGCTTTAATAATATATTTCTAAATGTCTGAATTTTAGTAGACTTCATATAATATAGTTGTTTGCTTCTAGTCTTTGTCTACCATAGTGAGCTCTAACTAGAATATTGTAAAGGGTGTGTGTTACTTTTATATTCTACCTATAGAAATCCCTTTAAAAGAATATTAGGGTTGTTAAGACTATTAGGCAAAAGTTAGAGAAGGCTGGAATCAAGGTCACCTGTGAACATTGTTCCCTGTAAGCTGTGTGCATGTGCAGCCACTCAGGAGAGATTCAAATTAGTGATGTGAATGGTTAATTGGTGGGCTGCTCCAGCACTGTGGGGCCCGCCATGGGCAAGGGGCTGCTTCACCTCTGTGGGATCTGCTGTGAGCAGAGGCCGCTCCAGCCTGGCCTTACCAGTCTCCACCCACAGTAGGTCCGACTGGCATGGCACCCTGTGGGTAGGGCCACTCCCACCCAGCCATGGCAGGCAGGGGGACTGCTCCAGCCCAGCTGGGATGCAACATGTTCCCTGTCCACCTTAGTTTAATCAGTTAACTGGTTACACATAACATTTAACTGGTTAACTGATTAACTGGAATTTTATTACATCACTAATTCAAATACTATCCATCTGATTAGCAAAGTGCCCACAGCTATGTTTTTTGTTTCTACTTGGAGTGCACATTTGCACATGCCTTGCTACACATGCAATTTATTCCACACATGGATGGAAAAGATTAGAGGGAACATTGTCTGTGAAACTTTGCATATGCCCAAAGGGATGTGCAGGAAAGACAATGGTGCTCATTGAGCAGCTATTCAGTATTTTGTTTACTTTCATTGTCAGTATGTGGTCCTAATCCTCATTTACTGCATAGCATTCAAACCCTGCTCTGAAGACAGAATTATAAATTTCCTCATGGGCTTTATAATGCTGATCATTAGTGTTTGAGCAGTTCACTGAACCCCTGCAATACTTACATCACCTGTTGGCTGTCTCGACAATTTCAAGGCTCCACGCTGAGCTTGGCTGCATCTGCCTCACTCTCTACATAAGGAGGTGAGAATCCCAGGCAGCTGCCCTCCATTCACATCCAATAGTGTGGTTGTAAGTTGACCTAACATAAGTCAACTTAAGTCTATAGTGTAGAGGTGCAATTAGTCAACATCTAACCATCTCTTTGAGCTTTATACCTGGCTCTCCATTCCCAGTTTTCTTGCCAAGCCACCCACAATCCCCAGTCAGTTCCCCAGTACCTAAAACTTCCAGTTCTAGTCTCATCAGGCTGCTTGTCCCTATTTGCTCTCTTTCCTCTCTCCCCAACCTCCAGTTTGATTCTTGTTGCTTCTGCATTCAAATCGGATGTTGTCGTCATCCATGCTGTTTAGGTGCCAGGGATAAGGGAGGTCATGGAGAGTGTAGGAGAGACAGGCTCCTTCTTCTCAGTTCTGGTGCTTGACCCTGCCCAGGTGGCGAAAGGAGGGAAAAGTCCAGTTTTGCCATGTAGACGTGGACTAGAGCATGCTTACTTGTTTTGTGGGGATATCACATGTGCAGTCCCATCAGCATTAGGGCTGTGAAGGGTTGGAGCATGCTGTGTGCACCAAATCTTGAATTTTAGTAGCTAAAAATCTCCACAGTCTCTTCTAAACATGTGCAAATGCAGATTTTTCAGAGACCTGTAACTTGGCCATATTTGGGCAGATGTTCCCCAGAATAGCAAAAAGCTCATCCCCCGACAAAGTTCAAGACTTAACTGCAAAGTATTATCATGTTAGAGCTTCCCAAAAAAACTGTTCTATGAATTTTTTTAATGTGACTAAACTTATTACTCCTTACCCTCTTTCTCAGAAAAGGCTGAGCTGCTTTGGCTGAAATTTTCCAAAAAGCTCAGCCTGAGGCAGACACCTGACATGGAAAATTTCAGCTGACAAAGCTTTATATCAGAGGTGGGGAACCTTTTTTAGGTTGGGGGCCATTGACCCACAAAAAAATCAGTTGGGGGCCTCACACAAGAAGCAACCAAACCCTCACTAATGTGGCCCCAAGGAGTATCCCCAAGCCTCGGTGGGGGGCCCAGATCCAGGCAAGCTGGGGGCTGCATCTAGCCCCCGGGCCTTAGGTTATATGCAACTAAAAACAGTCTTATAATAGGAAGTATGGGGCAACCTAAATAATGGTGCTACCAGCTCTCTCTATAATCATATCCCCTACTTCAACCTCCCATGTTATGAACTGATTTCATAGAAGAATTCTGGGAAAACTGTTCAGTATAGGAAGAACAATGTGGATTTCACATTTTTGCATTGTTTTACTTATGTATTATGGCAACTTCAAAATTTTTCTTTTTAAATATTTGAGTATCAGTAATGTATGCAATCCAGGACAAATCTCAGATTTCAAGACTATTTAACTCCTGATGGAGCTTGTTCCAAATCTGTGATAGATTCCATGGAAATAGCGTGGTATATCTGTCGTTCAAACTAGGGTTGCCAGGTGTCCGGTTTTGAACCGGACAGTTCAGTATTTGAGTTTTCTGTTTGGGAAACAATTTGAGAAAATATAAATGAGAAAATATAAATGTCCGGTATTTTCTAAATAAGATGTAGTGTAGATTGTGATGTAATATCAAGTGTGTCCGGTATTTTTGTTGAAACCATCTGGCAACCCTAGTTCAAACAGGTACGTGTTGTACTGTTTCACGGATGGATGCTCTTGTGTTTTGGAAGTTCTTCATTTGTCTTTTCTACTCTTTTGCAGGTATTTGCCTTTGATTACTGCTTCTGGTCAATGGATGAATCAAACACCACAAAGTATGCAGGTAAGTCACTGATTTTTCACCATATTTGGCAGTGCATAAGTGCTTTGAAAATGGGTAATTTTCTGTTTCTTTGGCTGATTTCTTGACCTTTTTCTCACTAAAACTGACCTCTAGCCTTTCAGTGGGCTAGGGCCACCAGAGTGGAGTGTCCTCAGCTCACAAAGAATACAAAATGTATGAGGCCCACTCTAATGTTAGGAAAAGAAGCTTTTTAAACCTATAAGCTTTAATATTTTTATTCCTATTTTCACTCCCGTATAGTCTCCTTTGAAAAATGATTTTTTTTTTCAATTAAGGTGATATTTCAGTTCTCTAGCAGAAATTACTTCTGGGTCCTAATGTTAGTCATGAGACCATGTGTTTTCAGTGCCCCACATTGCAGGCTCTGCCTCAAACTCTGAGAGAAAAACCTCTCTTCATCAAAACATTTAATCATCGTCACTCAAACCCTAGTGAGTAGATGGCAAGCCAAATTTCCAACGTGTACCCTTCTCTACTTTCTTGATACTCTGTGTCAGAGTTTTCAGGCCAATCACCACTGCCTCTTCTCATACAATTTCTTATTTTTATTACCATAGACTTAATATCTGAAAAAGGATCCATTTTGACTGAATAGGTATTATTTATATTTTTAAGACACAGTGGCATTAGGGGATGGACTAATGACATGGAGTAGTTTTAGCTATGCAGTGTCTTACAGAATATGCCACTTACTATTGCTGACCATAGTTCTAAATCCAAGAGGTTATGATCAATTGTGGATTCTGTTGTGTTACTTAAATATGTTATTTAGATGAGGCTTTTCTACATAGCAAATTTCTCTCAGTGAAGTTAAGTGTGAGTCTTTTCATTGACTTCAGTAGAACCAAAGAGACAGCCTGGAATCAAATGAGCAACTAAATTTAAACCAATTTGTTGTCTTAGCCCAACCCCGCACCAACTGAATTTAATGTGAGTTGCCTAAAACCTATCCCTCTGATGCTTACTGGGCCTCTGAGTTACACCCAAGTTCTATTGACGTTTTTAGTTTGAGAATTGTAGTTATACATAACCTTAGTTTGTCTGATCAGTCTGTAGAATGGTGACACATCTTTTGATCCCTCTCTTCAGCAAAATATCCATCCAACCAATCAACCCAAGGGCCTTTTTCAAGATTTTCTTGAAAAAAGGTGCTTTTACTATCCCTTATCAGCTAATATAATTTTGTACATTGCTGGAGTTATCTTGTGACTGTCTTAACTCGATTAAACAACTGGTGTGCACAGAACATCATGATATTTGAGGGGAGGATAAAGATTTTATTTTATCTGCTCTAACATAAAGTGACTGGGCTTTTGGCTGGCTAAGTGAATCTTATATCAAGTGATTCTCTTCCATGTCCTACAATAACATACCTTGTTTTAGTGCCAAACAGCTGAGTACAGAAGCGATAAGAACTCTTAATTCCCTTCTTTTCAGTGGATTCCACATTTTTTCCTTTTTTTAATATTGTCACTATTTAGTTGCTTTTGATGTATTCACAGTTTTGCCTAAAATAATCATCTTATTTGTTGTTGTGATTGCTGATTTATTATTTGTTTTGTGGTAGTACCTAGGACTCCAGTCATGGGGTGAGGTCTCCATTTTGCTAGGCACTATACAAAAGTGCATCTTGTCCAACACCAAAGATTGAACTGGGATCCAGAAAGCTAAAAACATGAATCGCTACAGCTTGAGCTAAAGAGCCATGCTCTCTGGGAGCTGCAACAGACTCTCATCCTGTGTGGAATGGCCATAAGAGAGAGGGACACAAAGTACACTGAGCAGAGAGTTATGAAAATTCATAATGCTCTGTCTGCCTCCAAAGAGCTTAAAATCACTACTTGCACAGTTGAAAGGTGAATCTAAAGCTTAGAAATCTCTAAATCCATAACATTAGAAAGTTTAAGTGAAGGTTGGACCCTCAAGTTAAGTAGAATTTTTGAAATTATATTTTATTTTAAGTAAAAGAAATGTACTCTCAGAGGTTTTAAGAAAATAGTCTACTCTTGCCCTTATTGAAGTCTATGGGAGTTTTATAGTCACCATCCATCTGTTCATCTTACATGCTTATCCTTCTGTTGTGGGATCACATCAGCGTAATTTTAATGCATCTTAGCACTAGGGATGTTAGCATGTAATTGAATAGTTGTGTAACGGCATCAAATGTAGCTGTTTCACGACTATTCGATAGTTCCCAGAGGTGGGGCCAGCAGCCAATGTGCTCCCGGCCCCACTCCGAGGGAGCCTTCTGACACTCGGTGCTGCTGCTGCCTCTCTCTTACAGAGGTAGCAGCGTAGGGTGGCAAGTGGGAGCCTGTCTGCGAGGGGAGACAGTTTAAAAACTAGCTCCCTGAGCAGACCAGCTCCCGCCTGCCACCCTGTGCTGCTGCCTTTGACACAAAGGCACCAGCACAGGGTGGCAGCAGCCCCTGTTCACAGAGGGCCAAAGCTCCCCGCGGACAGAGGCTACTTCATGGCCTTAGTTTAATCATTATATGAGGCTGCTGGAGGAGATAGTGAAAAGACTTGGGTTGCAGTATATTTCACTGATTTTTATATCATTGAATTTTACTTCTTTCAGTCCCTCTCCATCTACTGTTTCCTGCTCACCAAACATATGCATCCTTTTACCTTTATTTCCTTCATACTCTCTTTTCTTTGTCCTTTCCCCAGGATCAAGCTTTATCTTCCCTCTAGGGATGTTAAATTTAGATTAATTGGCATTTCAAAGCGGCAGACCCCAGGCTCCACGCTGTGCTGCTGCGTTGAACCACCCCTTCCTCTCTCCCACCCTTGCTGCCTCTTTCTGATAGAGGCAGCAAGAGGGGAAGCAACTAGTCGAGTTTCTACTCAGCTACCCGATAAGTATTTGCTTATCGGATCGTCAACTAATCATTCACATCCCTCTCCTCCTTACTCCTTCACCCCCACTTTTTGCCTCTTTAATTGTACTATATTTTCTCTCCCGCTCTGTTATCCTCTGTGATCTCCACTAGGGATTTGAACGACTAGTCAACTACCTGATGAGCAAATGTGTATTGGGTAGTCGAGTAGGAACTCGACTAGTCACTTCACTCCCCCTTGCTGCCTCTATCAGAGAGGGGGAACATGAGCTGGTGCTGGGGAGAGCTGGCTTAAAAGTCGGTTTCCTCCCCCCAGCACCATCTCCGTGGGGGGCAGGGAAACGGCATGAGTGGGGATTGAAACAGTCCCACTCGCGCCAGTCCTGCTGCTGCTTCTCTCCCTTTGGAATGTACCAAAGCTGCCTGTGGCTCTTGTACATTTCAAAAGAAGAGGCACAGAGGGGAACACGTGTAACGGGGACTGCTTTGCTTCCCTGCTGGTGCGGGTTCCTGCTGCCTCGCCCCCTTTGAAATGTACAAGAGCCGTGGGCAGAGGGAGAGGTGTAGTGGGATAGCGAGTGCCCCCCTTATTGACTAATCGAGTAGTCGATGGAAATTCCATTGGCTACTTGATTAGATGATTAATTGAAATTTAACATCCCTAATCTCCACCTCCAATTAGTTGTTATAATCTGCTATTTATAAACTACATAAAAAGGGAATATTTATATAACCATTAATATGCCGGTTGCTCAACCTGTGAAACCACGACTTGATTGTTGTTGACCTTCCCTTTTGGGGATGTGGGTTTATCTGAATACGGTCGCATTTTAAATGTAAATTGTGAACTTTATGGCACTGGGTTTATGTTTCTTTGATCTATAAAGCACTTAGAACATTTTGAATGGCATCCAAGAGCTAAATAACAGACCTGGTTGAAAAATGGGACTTTTTCAGCCAAATAACTGTGTGTTTAAATTTTGAACTTTTTAAAAATATTATTCTGACTCACATAATGCAGTATCTTTACTTCTCATTTGCCTTGCTGAAATTGGTTCAGGGCAAAGAAGTTGATGCTTAATCTGGAGAAGAGACACATAGTGCTAGAGAGTTAAGGGGAAAAGATCTTGAACACAGGCAGAAGGATTTGATGCAGCACCTGTTAACGTCAGTGGGGCCAAGAGCAGATCCATGGGTGGAGACACATTCCCTGCCCTGGAAAGTTTACACTTTATAGGCAGATACCATACAAGTCATGGCATAGCATTTTGGCAAAGGGAGCACTTTGAGAGACTCACAGCAATGAGAACAAAGTAAAGTGAATTTACAAGTGTGTGAACTATTTTAGACATCTGGAAAGAAAAGTGTTTTGAGACCAAGTGTTTCTTGATTTACCTCTTATATTTCCTCCCCTGCAATTAAGGCTAAGTGCAGCCTAACTACTATGCTACTTGAGTGTGCATCTGCGGAACAGAACAGGAGGGTAGATTGGAGTACGGTGGCCTTGATAGTTCAGTCAGCATGCTTTTCTATATTCGCTATTTTGGTTAGGATTTAGTGTATTATATATTAGCAATAACCATGACATCCTAAAACTGAAAGAGATCAATTTTACTTTTGTACATGCTAAGCTTAGTGAACAGGTGCATCTAACAGGGAGTTTCATAAGGGAATTTAGAGGGGGAGTTTGAAGGGGGCTAGATACACTTAGAATTCTTTAAAACTTCTTTTAAAATGAACTAAATGCAAACAACCTGATTTAAATTAAAACCCCATTCAAGAATCTGATTACCTATAGGAGAAAAAATAGGCAGAAGCCCAACACTAGAGTGAGGTTTATCCTGTTTTATTGCACCCAATGTAGCATATACGATTACCTTTCCCTGTTGACAGGTGGCGTATGTGTTCATTTGGTGCAAGGAGCTCCTAGCCCTCAGAGACCTCATATGGACTTTCGAGGACTTAAGGGAGGCAAAGAAGTACAAAGATGATGCTTCCCGGGACACTATAGAATTGCCCACCTCCAGTCAGACAGCCCTGGTGCTGTTGAGGAGGGTGAAAGGCTCAGGAAAGGAGAATATTAAGCTGGAGCAGAGGGAAATGATCCCATTGTTGGGACCCTCCTTCCAGATGATGTTTTGGTATCCTCTCATTCTGAGGATACCTCTGTTGGGGAGGGAACTCCAGTAATTAGGAAAAGACACACGTTCGTATTGGGGGATTCGATCATTAGAAACATAGACAGCTGGGTTTACAATGACTGGGAAAACCGTATGGTGACTTGCCTGCCTGGTTGTGGATCTCTCAGGACATCTAGATAGACTTGTGTAGTGCTGTGGAGGAGCCCGTGGTCATGGTTACATCTAGGTACCAGTGACATGGGAAGGATAGAGGAGAGATCCTGGAGGCCAAATTTAGGCTTCTAGGAAAGAGATTGAAGTCCAGGACCTCAATGGTACCATTCTCTGAAATGCTTCCAGTTGAATGCGCAGGATCAGGTAGGCAGGCAGAACTGCTGGATTTCACTGCATAGATAACATGATGCTATAGGGAGGAGGGGTTTAGATTTATTAGGAACTGGGTAAACTTTTTGGAAAAGGGGAGCCTACATAGGAAGGATTGGCTTCATCTAAACCAAGATGGAACCAGATTTCTGGAACTTAACATTGAAAAGGTTGTAGAGCAATTTTTAAGCTAATGACTGGGGGAAGCTGACAGGTGTGGAGGAGGACATGGATTGGACAGACACATCTCGTAAGGGGAGAGTCCATTAATAGAAATTCTCTATGTTCTAGTAAGGAGGAGAGGTTGGAAGGTGATAAAATATAGGTAAGATCAGATGAGAAACAGTCAAATGGAAAAGAGTGCCATTTAAACACATCAGGAAATGGCAGACAGCTAAACAGTGATACATTTTTAAAGTGCTTATACACAAATGCTAGAAGTCTAACAAATAAGAAGAGTGAACTAGAGTGCCTCGTATTTAAGGAGGATATTGATATAATAGACATCACAGAAACTTGGTGGAATGAGGACAATCAATGGGACACAGTCATAGCAGCGTACAAAATAAATCAGAAGGACAGAATAGGTCATATTGGTGGGGAAGTGGAACTATATGTGACAGAAAATGTAGAATCAAATAAAGTAAAAATCTTCAATGAACCAAAATGTTCCATAGAATCTCTGTGGATAGTAATTCCATGCTCTAATAATGAGAATATAGCAGTGCGGATATGACTGACCACTTGACCAGGATAGTGATGATGATTATGAAATGCTAAGGGAGATTAGAGAGGCTATAAAAACTAAAAACTCAATAATAGTGTGGGATTATCCCCATATTGACTGGGTACACATCACCTCAGGACGGGATGCAGTGAGAAAGTTTCTTGACACCTTAAATGACTGCTTCCTGGAGCATCTGGTTTCTGGAACCCACAAGGAGAGGCAATTCTTGATTTAGTCCTAAGTAGAGCACAGGATTTAGTCCAACAGGTAAATATAACTGGACTGCTTGGAAATAGTGATCACAATGTAATAAAATTTGACATCCCTCTGGTGCAAAAATTACCTCAGTACGCCTACACTGTGGCATTGAATTTCAGAAAGGGGAACTACACAAAAATGAGGCTGTTCGTTAACAGAAATTAAAAGGTATAGTAACAAAAGTAAAATGTCTTCAAACTGCATAGAAACTTTTCATAGACACTGTAATAGAGACCCAACTTAAATATATACCTCAAATTAAAAAAACAAAATAAGAGAACTAAAAAAGTTCCATTGTGGTTTAACAACCAAGTAAAAGAAGCAGTGAGAGATAAAAAGGCACAGTTTAAGAAGTAGAAGTTAAATTCTAATGAGGAAAATAGAAAGGAGCATAAACTCTGTCAAATTGTGTGAAAATATAATAAGGAAAGCCAAAAAGGAGTTTGAAGAAGAGCTGGCCAAAAACTCAAAGTAATAGCACAATGTTTTTAAAGTACATCAGAAGCAGAAAGCCTGTTAAACAATCAGCAGGGTGCCTGGAGAATCATGAGAATGGCCATACTGGGTCAGACCAAAGGTCCATCTAGCCCAGTATCCTGTCTTCCAACAGTGGCCAGTACCAGGTGCCCCAGAAGGGGTGGACCAAAGACAATAATCAAGTAATTTGTCTCCTGCCATCCTTCTCCAGCTTTTGACAAACAGAGGCCGGGGCACCATTCCTTACCCCCTAGCTAATATCCTTTTATGGACCTAACCTCCATGAATTTATCTAGCTCTGTTATAGTCCTAGCCTTCACAACCTCCTCTCACAAGGAGTTCCACAGGTTGACTGTGCACTGTGTGAAAAAGAACTTTCTTGTATTAGTTTTAAACTTGCTACCCATTAATTTCATTTGGTGTCCTCTAGTTCTTATATTATGGGAACAAGTAAATAACTTTTCTTTATTCACCCTCTCCACACCACTCCTGATTTTCTATACCTCTATCCTATTCCCCCCTCAGTCTCCTCTTTTCTAAACTGAAAAGTCCCAGTCTCTTTAGCCTCTCCTCATATGGGACGTGTTCCAACCCCCTCTTTTCTGAACCTTTTCTAATGCCAAAATATCTTTTTTGAGGTGAGGAGACCACATCTGTACACAATATTCAAGATGTGGGCATACTATAGTTTTATATAGGGGCAGTAAGATATTCTTCGTCTTATTTTCGATTCCTTTTTAAATAATTCTAGCATCCTATTGGCTTTTTTGACTGCTGCTGCATACTGCGTGGATGTTTTCAGAGAACTATCCACGATAACTCCAAGATCTCTTTCCTGATTAGTTGTAGCTAAATTAGCCCCCATCATATTGTATGTATAGTTGGGGTTATTTTTTCCAATGTGCATTACTTTACACTTATCCACATTAAATTTCATTGCCATTTTGTTTCCCAGTCACTCAGCTTGGTGAGATCTTTTGGTCTTGACTATCTTGAACAGTTTAGTATCGTCTGCAAACTTTGCCACCTCAGTGCTCACCTCCAGATGCTAAAGGAACACTCAAAGATAAGGTCATTGTGGAGAAACTAAATGAATTCTTTGCTTCAGTCTTCATGACTGAGGATGTTAGGGAGATTCCCAAACCTGAGTCATTCTTTATAGGTGACAAATCCGAGGAATTGTCCCAGATTGAGGTGTCATTAGAGGAGGTTTTGGAGCAAATTGGTTAACTTAACAGTAACAAGTCACCGGGCCAGATGGCATTCATCCAAGAGTTCTGAAAGAACTCAAATGTGAAATTGCAGAACTATTAACTGTGGTTTTTAACCTATCCTTTAAATCAGCTTCTGTACCTAATGACTGGAAGAAAGCTAACGTGATACCAATACTTAAAAAGGGCTCTAGAGATGATCCTGGCAATTACAGACCGGTAAGTTGAATGTCAGTACTGGGCAAATGAGTTGAAACTAGGGGTGTTGGGTAGCGATTAATTTGCTAGTCAAGTAGTCGATGGAATTTCCATCGACTAGTTGATAATAGCTTCCGCATTCTGCCTTTGAAATGCACAAGACCCCCTGTAGGGAACTCTTGTACATTTCACAGCTGACCTGCTGCGTGGAGCCCGGGGTCAGCAGCTGATCCTGGTCTCCACGCGGCACTGCTGCTTTGAAATGCCACAAGGAGCCCAGGGTCAGCTGGGGAGTCCTCAGCTGATCCCAGGCTCCACACAGCACTGCCGCTTTGAAATGCTGTGAGGAGCCAGACACCAGGCTCTCCACAGCATTCAAAGCGGCAGTGCTGCACAGAGCAGCTGACCCCAGGCTCTGTGTGGTGCTGCTGCTTTTAAGTACCCCTTTTTCTCTCCACGCTCCCCCTTGCTGCCTCTATCTGATAAAGGCAGCAAGGGCGGGGGAGCGACTATTCAACTATCCTGTCGACTAGTCCTTTACATCCCTAGTTGAAACTATAGTTAAGAATAGAATTGTCAAGACACGTAGATGAACATAAATTGTTGGGGAACAGTCAATATGGATTCTGTAAAGGGAAATCATGCCTTACTAATCTACTAGACTTCTTTGAGGGGGTCAACAAGCATGTGGACAAGGGAGATCCAGTGGATATAATGTACAGGAAACCCCCAACTTCTGACCGCCCGAGTTACGACCCCCCCCCCCCCCCGCACTTACAACCATTTTTGTTAAGTGCAGAAGGGGCTGAAAACCCCCGACTTAGGTCCTCGGCCCATATTTATGATGGCGCCTATCATAAATGAGGGTTCAAATTATGATGCCCCCAACTTGCGATGCTTTCCTGGGAACCAATCATGTTGCAAGTCAAGGGCCACCTGTACTTAGATTTCCAGAAAGCCTTTGACAAGATCCCTCACCAAAGGCTCTTAAGTAAAGTTAGTTGTCATGGGATAAGAGGGAATGTCCTTTCAAGGACTGATAACAGGTTAAAAGACAGGAAACAAAAGTTTTCAGAATGGAGAGAGGTAACTAGTGGTATACCCCAAGGGTCTGTCCTGGGACCTATCCTATTAAACTTATTTAGAAATGATCTAGAGAAAGGGGTACACAGTGAGGTGGCAAAATTTGCAGATGATACTAAACTGCTCTAGATAGTTGAGACCAAAACAGACTGTTAAGAGCTTCAAAAAGATCTCACCAAACTAAGTGATTGGGCAACAAAATATCAAATGAATTTTAATGTTGATGAATGTTAAGTTAATGCACATGGGAAAAAATAATCCCAAGTAGACATACAATGTGTTAGGGACTAATTTAGCTATAACCACTCATGAGAGAGATCTTGGAGTCATTGTGGATAGTTCTGTGAAAACATGCAGTCAATGTGCTGCAGCAGTCAAAAAACAAACAGAATGTTAGGAATCATTTAAAAAGGGATAGAGAATAACACAGAGAATGTCTTATTTCCTCTATGTAAATCCATGGTATGTCCACATCTTGAATACTGTGTACAGCTGTGGTTGTCTCATCTCAAAAAAAGATATATTGGCATTGGAAAAAGTTCAGAAAGGGGTAACAGAAAGATTAGGGGTTTGGAACAGATCCCCTATGAAGATAGATTAAAAAGACTGGGGCCTTTCAGCTTAAAGAGGAGACTAAGGGAGGTTATGATAGAGGTCTATAAAATCATGAGAAGTAAGGAGAAAGTGAATAAGAAAAAGTTATTTACTTGTTCCCATAACACAAGAACTAGGGGTCACCAACTGAAATTAATAGGTAGCAGGTTTAAAACAAACAAAAGGAAGTTTTTCTTCATGCAGTGCACAGTCAACCTGTGGGACTGCTTGCTAGAGGATGTTGTGAAGACCAGGACTTTAACAGGGTTCAAGAAAGAACTAGATAAATTCACAGAGGTTAGGTATTTTAATACTTATTAGCCAAGATGGGTAGGAATGGTGTCCCTAGCCTCTGTTTGTCAGGGGCTGAAAATTTATGATAGGAGAGGGAACATTTGATGATTGCCTGTTTCTGTTCACTCCCTCTGGCACATCAGGCATTTGCCACTGTCAGAAGACAGGATACTGGGCTAGATAGACTTTTGGTCTGACCCAGAATGGCCATTGTTATGTTCTAAGCTGGTCAAGGGAAAAAGCCTAGGTTTCATCTGTACCAGTTTGGCATATGTTAAAGTCAGCATTACTTCATCAACACTAGAGCTCTAGTTAACAATAGTTAAAACATGTTTTTAACACTACACCATTAAATTCCAGTCAAGGCAAACACTGAGGATATGTCTAAAAAAGCATCAGCAGTGTTTTTTTAAAAAAACCTGTTTAAACTAACACATTTTAAAATTCGAATTGAGACTAACTTGTATTTTAACAAGAGGAAACTCAGATTGTGATGAAGCAGGAGACTCCCGGGGGGCAGCTCCAAGGCAGAGGGCAGGAGCAGCATGACATTTGGTGGAGGGGCAACTGAAGTGCCAGCGTTTGATAGCTTCCTGTCCAAACCAGTCAGGATCACCAGTCAGAGGTTCCAAGATCTACTGGTAGATCCCGACCTACTGGTTGGCGACCACTGCTCTACGGGATGCGTTCATAGTAACATGGAGTGCACCACTATCATGTGCATTCCCACCAAACCCACTTCTCTATTTGGTAATCAGGAAGACAAAACAAGACAGGGCCACAGTAATACTAATTGCAGCTTGTTGTCCCAAGTAAACATGGTATCCTTACCTGATACATATGTCCGCGAAGAATCCATGGCACTTTCCGATGCTTCCACATCTTCTGACTCGGAACAACAGTCACATAAACATTTGCGTGTCCAGATTCTCCATCTGCAGGCATGGTACCTGGTTGGCTCACCTCAGTAGAGGCAACCTGTCCTAGACCTGTACGAGAGATTCTTCTCAATAGTCACAGGCTGACTACTAGAAAATCATACCTGTATAAATGGTGCAGGTTCTCTGGTTTCATCAGAAGCTAACTGCTCCCATGACTGTATGCCTCCCTCTGGTATTGGAGTACGTGTTATCTCTCAAAACCTCGGGACTCTCATTAAGCTCCCTAACAGTTCAACTAGTTGCAATAACCATCTTTCATCTCCCAATAGAAGATAAATCGGTCTTTACCCATCCTATCGCTGAATGTTTTTTGAAGGGGATTCAAAATACCTACCCACCCACAAAGAACCCAGCCCCACCTTGGGACCTCAACCAAGTGCTCAGGGCACTAACTCAGAAGCTCTTTGAGCCCCTAGTTACCTGTTCAATGCTATACCTGTCTATGAAAGTGGCCTTCTTGATTGCCATCACCTCCATGAGGAGAGTAGGGGAATTGGGTGCTCTTATGGCAGATCCACCCTTTATGGTATTCCACAAGGACAAAGTCATTCTCCATCCACGCTCCAAATGCCTCCCAAAAATCCCAACTCCCTTTCATTGTAATGAACCCATTTACTTACCTGTGTACTTCTTGAAACCCCATGCAAATAACAGAGAGACTGTGTGAAATACTCTGGACATCTGCAGAGTGGTCACATTTTATTTTGACACAACTAGACAGTTACACAAATCACTAAGATTATTTTGTATCAACTATTGAAAGATTCAGGGGCATGCTAATTTCCAAACAGACATTGTCCAGATGGATAGTGGACTGTATAACACTGGCTTACTGTACAGTCGGTCAGGACCCTCTGCTGCAGTTATGGGCTCACTGCACGAGAGCAATAGCAACTTCTACAGCTAACCTGAACAACATACCTCTGATGGACATTTGTAGAGCTGCCAACTGGTTCTCCATTCATATGTTTACCAAGCATAACACATGAAATTTATCTGTCTCGTGGCACTCATTTTGGCCAGAGAATATTAACTGTCGTGCCTAAAAGTGATCAACCGAAGCTCTGTCCTCCGAGCACAAGTACTGCTTCATAGTCACCTAAAGTGGAGCACCTATAGGGATTCTCGAAGAAGAAGATGATGATGACAAAGACGAAGAAGACCACGACATCCCTCTGGTGCAAAAATTACTTCAGTAGGCCTACACTGTGGCATTCAATTTCAGAAAGGGGAACTACACAAAAATGAGGCTGTTCGTTAACAGAAATTAACCCTCTCTTCCGCCTTGCGTGGTTGACTTTATGGTAGTATAGATGTTGCAAAAGTCAACATTCTTGGCCTGCGGGAGGCATCCCACAGTACTCCATTGTGACTACTCTGGCCAGGACTTATAACTCTACTGTTCTCCAGGTGAAAAGGAAAAGCCCCAGGAAACTATGAATTTCATTTCCTCTGTGGATATCATGGCAAGAATACCTCAGAGCAGGCAGCACACCTGGCCATGAGTTCAAGTCCCATAAGCTCCATTTCCCAAGGGCTCGATGAGCACCATCATTGAGTGTGAGGGAAATCTTGGACGTCTTCAAGGCATGGGAAGAGGAATCTGTTCTTGAGGAGCTCTGAACCAGCAAAAGAAATGGGGGCACTTATGCCAAGATTGCACAGTCCATGGTGGGAAAAGGATACACTAAAAATGCACAGTAGTGCCAAGTGAAAATAAAGGAGCTGAGGCAGTCCTACCAAAAGACAAAGCAGGCAAACAGATGGTCTGGAGCATTGCAGCAAACATTCCACTTCTATAGACAACTGCATTTGATCTGAGCAGGGAACCTAACCAGTTTCCCAAGCCAGACCGTGGAATCCTCCCAAGACATTCATGTGGGTAGCAGTGTGGAGGACAAAATGGTGGTGGGGTGGGGGGGACAACGTTGAGGAAAATGGTCAACTGGCGAGCAGAGAGAGCCAAGAACTTTTTATAACCTTAGGGACAGTCCCCTTCTCCCAGGACATTTCACAGTGGGGTACTGACCCCAGGGAGGGCACTTTGGTGAGTTCACTTTTTTTTTTCCCCTACAACTTGGTTAAGGCAGTTCGGTGTGATGTGTGGTGATGTCTGCCTAGACAGTGTAGGGGGCCCAGGACAGCTTGTTAACATGTCTGGAAATGGAGCTGGCATAAAAGCACAGAAAGAAACCATCCCGATACGCAGCAAGAAAAGCAAATATGGTAGGCGACCAGATTGGCTTACCAGGGACATCTTTGGTGAGCTTAAACACAAAAAGGAAGATTACAAGAAGTAGAAACTTGGACAGATGACTAGGGAGGAGTATAAATATATTGTTCGAGAATGCAGGGGCATTATCAGGAAGGCGAAAGCGCAATTGGAATTGCAGCTAGCAAGAGATGTGAAGGATAAGAGAGGTTTTTACAGGCATGTTAACAATAAGAGGGTGATCAGAGAGGGTGTGGGGCCCTTACTGGATGAGAGAAGTAACCTAGTGACAGATGATGTGGGAAAAGCTGACGTACTCAACGATTTCTTTGCTTCTGTCTTCACGGACAAGGTCAGCTCCCGACAAATGCACTAGGAACACAGTATGGGAAAGAGGTGGACAGCCCTTGGTGGGGAAAGAACAAGTTAGGAACTATTTAGGAAAGCTAAACATACACAAACATGGGCCCGGATTTAATGCATCCGAGGGTACTGAGGAAGTTGGCAAATGTTATTGCGGCAACTTTGGCTGTTATCTTTGAAAACTTGTGGCGATTGGGAGACATCCCAGATGATTGGAAAAAGGCAAATGTAGTGCCCATCTGTAAAAAAGGGAAGAAGGACGATCCAAGGAACTACAGACCAGTCAGCCTTACCTCAGTCCCCGGAAAAATCATGGAGGGGATCCTCAAGGAATCCATTTTGAAGCACTTGGAAGAAGGGAAAGTGATAGGAATAGTCAGTGTGGATTCACAAAGGGCAAGTCATGCCTGACCAATCTGATTAGCTTCTATGATGAGGTAACTAGCTCTGTGGATATGGGAAAGTCAGTGTATGTGGTATACCTTGACTTTAGCAAAGCTTTTGATACAGTCTCCCACAATATTCTTGCCAGTAAGTTAAGGAATATGGATTGGATAAATGGACTGTAAAATGGATAGAAAGCTGGCTAGACTGTCGGGACCAACGGGTAGTGATCAATGGCTCGATGTCAGGTTGGCGGTCGGTTTCTAGTGGAGTGCCCCAAGAATCTGTTATAGGACCGGTTTTGTTCAACATCTTTATTAATGACTTGGACGAGGGGATGGATTGCACCCTCAGCAAGTTTGCAGATGACACTAAGCTAGGGGGAGAGTTCGATACACTGGAGGACAGAGATAGGGTCCAGAGTGACCCAGACAGATTAGAAGATTGGGCCACAAGAAATCTGACGAGGTTCAACTAGGACAAGTGTAGAGTCCTGCACTTGGGACGGAAGAATCCCAAGCATTGTTACAGGCTGGGGATCCCAAGCATTGTTACAGACTGGCTAAGTAGCAGTTCAGCAGAAAAGGACCTGGGGATTACAGTGGATGAGAAGCTGGATATGAGTCAACAGTGTGCCCTTGTGCCCAAGGGTGCATTAGGAGGAGCATTGCCAGCAGATCCAGAGAAGCGATTGTTCCCCTTTATTCGACTCTGGTGAGTCCACATCTGGAGTATTATGTCCAGTTCTGGGCCCCCCACTATAGAAAGGATGTGGATGCATTGGAGAGGGTCCAGCGGAGGGCAACAAAAATAAGGGGGCTGGAGCACGTAACGTATGAGGAGAGGCTGAGGGAATTGTTTGGTTTTTTTTTTAATCTGCAGAAGAAAAGAGTGAGGCGGGATTTGATAGCATCCTTCAACTTCCTGAAGGGAGGTTCCAAAGAGGACGGAGAAAGGCTGTTCGCAGTAGTGACGGATGGCAGAACAAGGAGCAATGGTCTCAAGTTACAGTGGGAGAGGTCTAGGTTGGATATTAGGAAAAACTATTTCACTAGAAGGGTGGTGA
This sequence comes from Pelochelys cantorii, assembly GCA_032595735.1. Classification (NCBI taxonomy): domain Eukaryota; kingdom Metazoa; phylum Chordata; order Testudines; family Trionychidae; genus Pelochelys; species Pelochelys cantorii. Next base: position 107,684,210 of record CM064327.1, read on the forward strand.
AGCACTGGAATGGTGGTGGAATCTCCATCCTTAGAGGTTTTTAAGTCTCGGCTTGACAAAGCCCTGGCTGGGTTGATTTAGTTGAGACTGATCCTGCCTTGGGCAGGGGGCTGGACTTGGTGACCTCCTGAGGTCTCTTCCAGGTCTAAGATTCTATGATTCCTCCCAGCGTTCCTCCATGAACCTCTCATGGAGGAACTCTTTGACCCTTCTGACAAGGTTTCTGGGGAGGCCAGCCTTATTCCATCCTCCACGGTAGACACCTTTCCATTCCAAGCCAACAGCAAGTGGTCTTGTGTCATTACAGAACAAAGCATTGTAGCATATGGTCCAGATTTCTGGCCACATTCAGTCAGCGTCAGCTCCCTATCACTCTGTGTGATTCAGAGAAGACTGGCATCTCGCATGGCAACCTGGATGAAGGACGGGAAGCTATTAGCTGCTGCTAACTTCCATTTGCGTATCGCCAGTGAAGCATGGCTTCAGCTTGTGGCACCTGCCCTCTCCCTCCTGCCTTCCACCTGGGAAGCAGATATGATGGACACAGAGGAAGGAAGCCACATGAGCTGTCGCCCTGCCTTGCTGGCATGACCATCTTCCCTCCTGCCTGCAGACTCCCGTGGGATGGGAAAGTAGCACTCTCCTGGAAAGCGGGAGGTGCCAGGCACGGAAGAGGGAAGGCACATGAGTTATCAGCCTTCCCCACCAGCAAGACTGGAGCTCAGTTGTGTTCTGTGCAAGGTCGAAGTTTGCTTTAAAGCGACCACTGTATAGCAGATACACATCTCCATTTTCTTTAGAGAGACCTTTGCTGTATGCTAACAGATTAGGTTTTAGACTCCACAATGCGTCTCCTGTAATGTGTGCCCTTGTAACTTTTCATTACAGCGGGAACAGCAGGCAATTTGCTGTGTACTCCCTTGACTCCACCACCTGTCTAGATCACACAAATCTGAAAGCAAAAACAGATAAAGAAAGATAAGTTCAAGGAGCAAATGCAATCTGCCCACTTGGACAGAGAGCATGTAACGGAGCAGAAGAATATGCTACTGGTGGAGATGTGAGTAGAGCATCAGGAAAGGAGAGTGTGCAGGGAACTGTAAGTGAAGCAGAAGGATATAGTCTTGTCATCCCTGATGTCTCTGATGGAGAGTGTGGTAGATTTTCAAGACTCGTACATAGGCAGGCTCTCCCCTCTCCGCCAATTCTTTTCACCCAGTTTTATAGCCTCCTTCCCCAGTGACCCTAGGGCAGGGGTTCCCAAACTTTTTGACACAGGGACCAGTAAATCCATTCACGAGCTTTTGGAGGACTGGTAACATTCATTTGCATATTCATTAAGCAAATGATGAATATTCAAATAAGTTGTTTCTGGTCCTCCCAAAGCCCCCAGTGCCAGCGTTAGCAAAGGTTTTGATATAGTCACCCACAATATTCTTGCCAGCAAGTTAAGGGAATATGGATTGGATAAATGGACTGTAAGATGGATGAAAAGCTGGCTAGATCAGGGTTACCCAAACTTTTTACTTTAGTTGGAACCCATTTTTTTCAGTTCTGTTTTTTGCAGCCCAAAAATATAAACACATATAAAAAAACAATAAAAAATGAATAAGTTTTAAGTGTTTCACCCGGCTGCATCCTCCGCCCAGCCTGGGCCAGGGCTTGGGGGACCTGGCGCCACATGGGCACTCTAGGAGGCGGGTGCAGGAGCAGATTGGGGGTAGGGTATCTGGCTAGGAGGGAGGGTGCAAGGAAGGGTAGGGTTGCCAGGTGTCTGGTTTTGTACCCAACAGTCCGGTATTTCAGGGTTTTGTCCGGGAAACAAATTGAGAAATTACCAGACATATAAAATGTCTGGTATTTTCTAATTAGGTAAGTTTTATTAGAATTAGGTGTATCAGTCCTTAGCTGTGAACTGCCTGGCAGGTAGATGTGCTCACGCTGCCTGAGTGTGTCTACCTGCCAGGCAGTTCGCAACTACTCCAGGGAGGGAATGTGTTGGGTGGGGGAGGGGGAGTAAAATGGAATCCCCGGCTGGACTCACTCGTCTGCCAGGGTCTGCAGGGTCTGCATGTGCCTGGGTCAGTCCTGCTCCCCCCCCTTCTCCTCCCGATCTCCCCAGTCCAGCCCTGCTGCCCCCATCCAGCCCTGCTTCCGGCGGCTGGTTCCCCCCCGTCTCCCACCAATCTCCCCCGTCCAGCCCTGCTTCCAGCAGCTGGTTCTCCCGTCCTTCTCCTCCTGATCTCCCCCGGCCAGCTTCCCCGCCCCCCCAGCCAGCCCTGGTTCTGCCGCCTGATCTCCGCCAGACAGCCCCGCTGCCCCCATCCCTGCTTCTGCTGCCCCCCCCATCTCCACGGGACAGCCCTGCTGCCCCCAACCCTGCTTCCCCCGGCTGCCCCAATCTTCGTGGGACAGCCCCGCTTGCCCCCAACCTTGCTTCCGCCAGCCGCCCGCCTCCCCCCCATCTCTGTGGGACAGCCCTGCTGCCCCCAACCCTGCTTCCCGGCGGCCAGTTCCCCCCCCACACACACATCTCCTCCCAGTCCTGTCCCGCTCTGCTCCCCTCCCGGCAGCCATGCTGAGGCCCGGTATTTTTTTCCTGCGGCCTGGTACCGGGCCGCGGCCCATAGTTTGGGAAACGCTGCCCTAGGGCATAGAGGAGGGAGGACTAAAGGACAGCTTCACACTCAAAGCAAAAGGCTGATTCCTGTCCCACGATGGAGCCCTTTTCTGTCCCCGCAGTCCTCCCTAAATGAAAACATATGATTTCTGAACAACATCTCTTTATTGCTTGTATTGTTGGGTTGGGGGGAGTGTTCAACAGGCAAACATACTGAATGCAGAGGCACCTCGTTGAGAACAAAATGCCTGACTTTCAAAAATAGCTATCGTAAAACTTTTTTTCAAATTCTCTCTGATTTGCATTGTCCCATGTTGTGCTCTCCTTATTGCCTTAGTGTCTGGCTGTTCAAATGTCTGGCTAGGTGCTCTGCCTTAGACCCCCACGCTGCCAGATAACTTTCCCCCTTGCTCTCACAAATATTATGGAGCATATAGCAGGCTGCCACCACAAAGGAACTGTTGCGTTTGCTGAGGTCTAACCTAGTCAGGAGACTCCTAAACCTTCCCTTTAAATGCCCTAAAGCACATTTCAACCACCATTCTGCACTTTCTCAGCCTGTAGTTGAACTGCTCCTTACTATGGTCCAGGCTTCCTATGTATGACTTCATGAGTCATGGGAGCAAGGAGTATTCTTGGTTTTGAAGGCTCACTATTGGCATTTGCATATTTCTGATTTTAATTTTCTGGACTGGGAAAAAAGTTCTAGCTTGCAGTTTTCTGAAGAAGCAGGGGTTCCTAAAGATGTGTGTCATGCATCTTTCTCGACCATCCCACGTTGATGTTGGTGAAACAGCCCTCGTGATCTATCAGCGCCTGCAGTACCATCAAAAAATACCCCTTGCAGTTTATATACTCCTTGCAAGGTGGTAGTGTGTCACAATGGGGATGTGCATTCCATGTATCACCCCAACGCAGTTAGGCACAACCCCATGGCATCCACGTTTCCCAGAGTCACTACCCTCCATTGAAGAATGGTATTGATTGCTTTGGCTACTTGTATAACAGCAGCTCCCCTGTAGATTTCCCTGCTTTGAATTGATTCCCATCTGACCGGTAGCTGTCTGGCATGGCAAACTACCACATGGTAATTGCCATACAGTTCTCCACTGTCAGAGTGGGTCTCATTTGGGTGTTTCTGTGCTTCTGGGCAGGGGGAAAGCAATTCGCAAAGTTCCATGAAAGTGGCCTTGCATATTCGGAAGTTTTGCTTCCACTGCTGATCGTCCCATATCTGCAGCACTATATGGGATCACCAGTCAGCTGCTGTGCTGTCTGCATGAGCACATAGGGCCTAAAAGGGTGAGAGAAGACTATTTCCTATGGATCTGAAGCAAGGGGGGAAGGAGTAGATGAGCACATTATGGGAAGCTGCCAATGTGAACCAATAACCATCCACAGCACAGTTTTGGTCCTAGCGTGCACCGGGAGCATAACCTAGAATGCAAAGCGGCATTGCCACTGGGATAGCTACCCACAGTGCATTGCTCTCAAAGTCAACAGCAGGCTCCCTACTTCAAACTACATTGAATTCTTCCCTGCAGTAGCAGCACAGACATTTGACTTTGCAAAATCAGGTGATCAGATATCATCACCCTTAATAGATTTGACCTTCTTGTAGTGTTAACGTGGCCTCAGTTTTCAGCAGATGGATCCACAGCAATGCTTAGTGCACAGCAGACTAGTGCAAGGCAGATTTACACCCTATCTTGCCACAAGCTAAGTGTTCATGTAAAGAAGCCTGTACTTTCACTTGCTTTATTTTACAGAGGAGCTGTGATTAAGGCGCTGTATATAATGCCAGGAGCTGGAAAACCTCTGTTTTGCTCCCAAATCTGTCAGATTCGCTCTGGGGAAGGGTAAATCAACAGTGGACATGGGATTATTCAACAAATACAGTATATAGTGGTATGTAACAAAGGCTCTGCATTTACATTGGATAATCATCAATACTTTGCATTTTGCGTTAGGGATGTAAAATGTCATGTAATTGGTTAACTGGTTAAATGTGAAGTTTAGTTCACATTTAACCAGTTAACTAATTAAGGGGGGAATCCCCCCCCCCACTCCCTGCCACAGCTGTCCCTGTCTGCGGGGGACCCCCTCGGGGCTGTAGCAGCCCCCTACCCATGACAGGCAGGGAGCTGCTCCAGTCCCCACTGATGAACCGGCAAGCATCACCGGTTAAGAGTGATGTTTACCAGTTAACCTTTCACATCCCTAATTTTCATAATTCTCATAGATGTTGTAACTACTTAACAAAAAACATCAGTAAACATAAAAACCTAATGAAAAAGGAAAGAATCTGTGGGAGCCATAGCTCTGAATTTCCTGGTTTCCATGTGGTTATAGCAAAAAAATTTCCACGTAATAGAAATTTAATTTTTTGTGTGAATTCTTTTTAAAAGTAAGTTTCATCTTATCCCTTAACAGTTTGTCTATCATAAACAATAGTCTTATATGTGTTTATTAGAGTGGTTCTGCTCTAAAAAGTGACTGTAAAAATGCCACTCTAGACAAGTGGTGTTGAATTTAAAATTAAGTATTTTTCTGATTGCAAGCTCTGCAAAAACTCAACTGGCATTGTTAGTTAGACTCTGTTATTTCCTATTTCTGCCTTGTCATTTAGTAATAAAGATTCTGCAGGCCAGATTACGTCCATCACTTATCCAGTCCATTTTATACTTCTTTATTTCCAACCTTTCTCTCTCTCCTTTTTTTTTTTTTTTTTTTTTTTTTTTTTTTTGCACCATCTGGAGTTGGTGCAATTAATGTTCCTTTTATTTTGGATTTTTCTGTTTTGCTTTCCCATAAATTATATATTAAGTTTATGCACTCTTAGATCCTCTAATTGAGACTACCTATTTTTCACCCAAATATCCATGATAACTGTCTTAGGGTATGTCTACTCTAGCCCCCTAATTCGAACTAGGGAGGCTAATGTAGGCATTCGAAGTTGCAAATGAAGCCCGGGATTTAAATATCCCGGGCTTTATTTGCATCTTCCTGTCCGGGAGCCATTTTTAAATCCCCCTAGTCCGAACTAACTGCCCGAGGCTACATGCGGCAGTCAAAAGTTAATTCAAACTAAGTCCTTAGTTCGAGTTAACTGTTACACCTCATTCTACGGTAACAGTGGAATTTAAATCCCGGGCTTCATTTGCAACTTCGAATGCCTACATTAGCCTCCCTAGTTCGAACTAGGGGGCTAGTGTAGACATATCCTTAGTGTTTTCTATAGTGCTTATCACCATCGTGTCTAAGAAAGACATCCCAATTACTTACTGTGTAGATTATTGCAATGTTGTAGAAGGTTAGACTTCATCTCCCCCCCCCCCCCCCAAAAAAAAAACCCTGCAGAAGGAAACAAACTCTTAAGCGACAGAGATCCTGTTCTCATCTGCATTACACTAGCAGTAAAAATATGAGAAGTTCATATTTCAGCAAAATTGTTTCTGAGGTATCTAGTGACTAACGTTTTTAGTTATCTGGCAGATTTGTGGTACAGAAATCTTACACTGTGATAAAGGAAGTCGCTGATTGTTCTAAGTTGGGTCATAAAGTGCTGGTAAACAAGGCTAATTTCAAGTTATAGAGAATAGTTATGACTGGACAATGTGTCATTCAGTATGTTATAAATGAGTGAAAGTATCGATATAGTTAAGTGAGGTAACAAAACATTTATGTGTTGCTTAGAAATTTCTAAAATACTATATTCCAGACTGCAGCAGTTGTCTATATCCTTGTATCATTTGACATATTTGAGTTAGAAATACACAAGAGTCTGCTTAGCAGTTAAAAAGATACATATTATATGCCACATTCATCACCTTGTATTATTTAAAATTTATATTTTTATCTTGAGGTAATTAGATCTAATGCTGAAAAGCAAATAGGTTTTCTTCCCCTTCTGTATAATCGGTGCTGAGTTAAGCATGTGGGCGGGGGGGGCATGGAGGCTGTTTTCAAGCTTTTATACTCTGCACAGTGATTTTGTAGAGTATTTTATGGTCATTGCTGCTCAGAGCACTTAAACTCAGCATGTCAAGAACAAATAGTGTCAAACTAACCTGCTAGCTTTCTTTGAAAGGGTAACGAGCGTTGTGCATGGGAGGGGGAAGTGGTAGACGTTGTATATCTTGACTTTAGTAAAGCTTTTGATACTGATCTTGCATTACCTTCTCATTAACAAACTAGGGAAATGCAGCTTCCATGGAGGTACTGTAAGATGGGTGCAAAGCTATTTGAAAAAACATTCCCAGAGAGTAGTTATCAGTGCTTCACAGTCATGTTGGGAGGGCATGACGAATGGGGTCACACAAAGATGAGTTCTGTATCTAGTTCTGGTCAATATCTACATCAGTAATTCAGATAATGGCATAAAAGTACACTTACAAAATTTGCAGATGATACCAAGATGGGAGGGGTTGCAAGTGCTATGGGGAGGTTAGGATTATATCCAAAATGATAATCAGATAAGTGGTCTGAGGTAAATAGGATGAAAGACAACAAGGACAAATGCAAAGTACTGCATTTAAGAAGGAAAAATCACTTGTACATGTACAAAATGAGAAATGACTGCCTAGTAAAGAGTACTGAGCAAAGGGGGTCATGATGGGTCCACAGACTAAATGAGTCAACAAAAAAGCAAAAACATTATTCTGGGAGGTATTAGCAGGAGTGTCGTAAGCAAGATAAATGAATTAATTCTACCTTGTGCTGATTAGGCCTCATCTGGAATATTGTTTCCAATTCTGGGTATCACATTTCAGGAAAGATGTGGCTAAATTGGTGAAAGTCAAGAGAAGAGCAACAATAACGATTAAAGGTCTAGAAAATGTGATCAGCAGAGGAAGGTTGAAAGAACTGGGTTTGTTTAGTCTGGAAAGAGAAGACTAGAAAGGGATGTGATCATCGTTTTCAAGTACTTAAAAGGGCGAAGAGAGAAAAACTGTTCTCCTTTTACCTCTGAGGATAGGACAAAAAGCAATGGGCTTAAATTGCAGCTAGGGAGATTTAGGCTGGACATTAGGAAAAGCTTCCTAACTGTCAGGCTACTTAAGCACTGGAATAAATTGCCTAAGGAGGCTGTGGAATCTCCATCATTGGTTAGACAAAAGAACATCATTGGTTAGACAAAAGAACATCATTGGTTAGACAAAAGAACAGGTTAGACAAAAGCCTATCAGGAATGATCTGATATTAATCCTACTATGAGTACAGGACATTGGACTAGATGACTTCTTGAGGTCTCTTCTAGTCCTATCACTCTGTGATTCATCAGCATACTCTCTAAGCCAAGGAAAAGAAACTTTGGGGGGTAGCCGAGTTAGTTTGTACAGGATAAACTTTAAAAACAACAAATGGTCTGGTAGCACTTTATAGACAAAACATGTAGATGGTACCATGAGCTTTCGTGGGCACAGCCCACTTCTTCAGATGACCAGTCATCTGAAGAAGTTCAGTGTTGAAACAACTCAGAACTTTAAATAAGAGTTAAGCAACAATGACCATAAAATATCCTACAAAATCACTATGCATTGTTCAAAGGTTAAAATCTCCCCACCCCACTCCTGCAGCATATACAAACTTACCCTTAACTCAGCACTGCCTACTTTGGGAGTAGATATAGATGGCACACTTCAGAGACCAGAGCTCAAAATGCACAACATACTTTCCTTGTTGGTGATTCAGAGTCTGAACTTTCAGATGACATCCACTACTTTCATATCTTGGCTTATAATGCCTAAAGCATACTTAAAGTCTTCTATGACTGATGCACACAACAAAGGATTTCCATATTGGGTCTCTGAATCTAGATTTTGAAATTATATACTTATCAGGGAAAAAAAGATAGGCTGGAGTGTATGCTAAGCTAAGCCATACAACCCAATAATATGCATATTGTCCCTAGACAGAATCTGAATTGTTTTGTTTTGCTCAAGATGCCATCTTGACTTGGGAAGAAAAATAACGGGCTTTTATTGAAACTTGAGAACCAGATCGCAAGAGTGAATATCTGGAACAACCTTTAGTACAGTATTCTTTAAACTAGGAGATGTAACACATTATAGTAGTAGTGTTGCAATAATTATCATTCCATGTGCATTTTTCTAATTCAAGAATGCATGCTGACTAATACTTTTACACTTGGTTCCCTTAAAATTTAGCCACTTAGGTTCTTTTTTAGGCACAGATTTAAGTTTTGATTTTTCAGAGATGTTGGATACCTGTAGTTTTCACTAACATTAAATGTGAGGTGCTCAGCACATATGAAAACTGAGCAACTTTTTAAAATGCTTAAATATAGTTTGCCATAAGCAAGCAGGCTTCACATCTTTTTTTGATTTTTGTGTGTTAATGATATTTTTCTTTCTTAGCAATGCACTCAGAAGAGCAAAAATTTCCTTTTAGATTCCTTGTCAATTAAGAAAAGAGACTCCTGCTCCTTTATTTTAAATAAACTGTGGTGTTTTTTTGTGATTTGCTGTTTTGTTTTTGTTTATTTTAGGACAAGAAGTGGTGTTTAAGTGCCTTGGAGAAGGAATTCTTGAAAAGGCCTTTCAGGGATATAATGCTTGTATTTTTGCCTATGGACAGACAGGTGAGAGGGTCTTCTGTTGATCTGAGGAAAGAGTGGAGAAGGCTTCTTTGTGAGCGTGGGGGAAATGAAAATATAACTAAAAAGAGAATCTAACTAAAGAGAGTGTGTGGGAAAACTGTGAAAATAAAAAAAAAAATCCTTCAAACACCATTATTTTTGACAGTATATTTTCTGTTTAATTAATTGACAACTTTGGATATTAGTCATCCTCTATTTAAACACAGAATGTTTTTTAGAAAGGCCAATGGCAGTGCAATATTCCTTACACAGCTTTAAATGTAAGTTTGGATTCTACTTGCAGGAGCCATTGTCTAGGATTGCATGGGAAATTCATTCTTTTGTGTGTCAGGTGAGACTAACAACAAGGAATACTAATAAATAACCGTGGTGGTGGTGGTGCAGGTTTTTTGAAAGATTCTTGTATTGATTTACCTGTCTTTTTCCTTTTGTACTCATACGAATGTGCTAACTGCTTGGTGTCCTCCAAGTCACTTTCTTCAACAAGCACCTAAGAGAACAATAAAAGGAAGAGGAAAACATACATTGTGTGAATGTCTGAGAAATTGCTTTAAAACACTCCATTTCTCTTCCCCTTTCATTTTCTCTAGGTTCAGGAAAATCCTTCTCAATGATGGGCAGTGCAGAGCAGCTGGGCCTGATTCCACGGCTCTGTTGTGCTTTATTTCAGAGAATCTCTGTAGAAGAAAATGAATCTCAGACCTTTAAAGTTGAAGTGTCCTATATGGAAATCTATAATGAGAAGGTCAGAGATCTGTTAGATCCTAAAGGGTGAGTAGGTTTTTTTAATATTAGTTGAAACTGCAACTTAGAACTAATCACTTTGGGAAGGGTTTAAGAAGCTTTTGTATGAAACTTGTTCAGGAAGGATCACATGCTCAAAATGCTAAAGGGAACAGTTCTTAAATAATTCCAAGTTTGTAAAATGTGAACATGTTGTAACAGTTGACTTAGGCCTGGCCTATAAAAGAAAACTAGCTTGATATAACTAAGCCAATCAGGAGTGTGGATTTTTCACACCCCTGAGCGATGTAGTTATGTCAGTCTGGGTCCCTGTGTAAACAATGCTAAGTTGTCAAAATAATTCTTCTGTCAACTTACCTACCACCTCTTTGGGAGGTAGATTACCTATGCCAATGGATAATACCTTCTGTATGCATACAGTGAAATGCTGCAGCTGTGTTGTGTTTTCAGTGTAGACATACTCTTACTTGTATCTATTTGAAGATGGTGACTTTAAAATATCATCTTTTAACTAGTCACTTCTTTAACTGTAGAAATCCAGTCACTTTTGGATCAGTTTAATATAGCTGTTGAACAATGCACAGCATCTCTATACACATCAGTTTAGGATAGGGAAAAATGCTGCTTCCAGTTATTTTGTTTATTTTTTTATTTTTTTAAATCATAGGATCGGTCTCCCATTCAAGTAAGTCTTTTGGCTAGAAGAGTCTGACTGGGCCTTTACCATGGGGAAAAAGGGATAAATCTATTTAATATAACAAAATTTCAAGTCGTAGTTTCAGAAGTGTAACCCTTGAATGCCAGCAACTTTCTCAGATTTTGTATATTTTTTAAGACAGATGTTTTTATAGGGAAGTATTTTCTTTTTAGGAAATATAGATTCATTTTAAGGAACTGAGAACACTAAGCAGGATAAATATGATTGTAAGAGGTGGGAGAAATACAGAAAACTAAAAGGCATATCAAAATCATCTATGTATTAGGGCAACTTGATTCTTCCTTATTTGTGGCTGTATGTTATATGGCAATTCCTGATATACTAGCTAACATATGTCATTATTTTATAGAATGATTTAACCCACAATTTCTCTTAGCAGCTTGTGGAAGCCTGACAAGGGAAAAGGTGGCCCAATCCTGCTTCCTTCATTACACATCTTGTACTGCTAATTATTTCACTAGGAGTTTCGCTTGTGATAGGAATATGGGCTTAGGCCTAAAACTTGTTAAATGACTTTTCCCCCCTCTCCATTGTACTCCTCAGAACAAAATAAAATAAAAAATGTATCTCTAAAAACTGGATATAAACTAATATAAGCACTTACTATATGTTACAAATTACATGTCTATTCAGCCATCTCCCATAACTGTACTACAGGGATGATCCTTGAATTTCTCTCCTATTTTGCTGTATTTAAAAGAATGAATAATTGAGAAAACTAAAAACAAAGTAAGGATGCTTTATTTAGAGCATTATCCTTCAGTATTTGTGTAGAATTAGACATGGAAAACAAATGAAAACAGTTTCACGTGGCATCCCGTCATATTCAATGTCAAATGTGAAGTTTACTCTAGCAACTAGAAGAGATTTAAACTGTCAGTATCTGCATTAAAAATCTGTCTCTTATGGTTCCAAAAATAACCTTGTAAATGTAAATCAGTGCTGTCCTGACTTCTGAGAATGCGGATAATTAAGTGTCCTATTTAATGCACATTGTGTTCCGAAGCAGCATAAGAATGAAAGTACAGTAGAATCTCAAAGATATGAACACGAGAGTTATGGCCTTACCTGTCAACTGGACGCCACGTGAAACTGGTAGTAATCAGGCAGCAGCAGGGTCAAAAAACAAAACAGCAAATACTGTACTGCTTTGGGGCTTTGGCCTTGGGACTCATAGCTTGAGCTATAGGGTGGGGACAGGGAGAGAGGCTCTGGGGGCATTGGGACTCATGCCCTGTGGGGCATGCCGTGTCTTGGAACTCCTATGAGAGGAGTGCTTGTTTGAGCCCCAGTGCTCTCACCATAGCTAAAATCCCATGCCCCAGTGTTCCCCACTTCCCTGGCTGAAACTGAGAGTAGAGCCTTGGGGTGCCCTGGCATCCCCTGAGGGGTAGAATCTGGGAACGGTGTTGCAAGGCTGAAGCCCCAAGCCCTGGTGCCTGTGTGTGTGTGTGTGTGTGTGTAAGTGTAACCAGGAGCAGTGCATGGGGCTAAAACCCGAGCCCCAGTGTGGCACCCCCCTGCAGGTCTAAAGTCCTGAGCCCCATTGCTCCTCCAGGAGAGAAGCCCTGAGCTCCCCTCCTGGAGTCCAGGAGCCTCTTAATTTCCAGCTGTAGCCCCAGTCCCCCCATGGCTGAAGTCTGTAACATCTTGTTCAGAGTTACGGAACATTTCAGAGTTACGAACAGCCTCCATTCCAGAGATGTCCATAACTCTGAAGTTCTATTATAATTGACTCTGGTCAGTTTCTAGTATTGAAAACCTCTTATAGCAGTGAAATGAGAAATCATGTTACTTTTACTCTGTTTGGGAAAGCTATGACGCGAGTTCTATAGACATTCTCAGGGGAAGAGGATTGGAACACCAGAAGCAGGGGAAAAAGTAGTCAGAGAATTCTGGAGATGAAGGTACTTCTTCCTAGTAGTCACAAATTCAGAATGGAGTTTTAGAAGAAGGTTTGTAAACCCTACGGCTATAGCTACACTAGAAAACTAAGTCAAATGAACTACATTGGTTAGAGGTATGAAAAATCCACATTCCTGATCAATGTAGTTAAACTGGTTTAAGTCCCTGTGTAGATAACGCTAGATCAATGGAAGAATTCTTCTGTTGACTTAAGCTATTGTCTCTTGGGGAGGTAGATTGCCTACACCTGTGGGAGACTCCTTCTTGTAGCTGTATGTAGTGTGTACATTGAAGCACTACAGGAGCTCTGTTGCTATAGCCTTTTAAGCGCAGACAAACTTTAAATATATAGTACTTAACTTATTGTATTTATTGGATGATAAATCCTAAAACCCTCTTCCATCCCAGCAGCCACAGATAGGGGCTGAAATTCTCAATAAGTCATTGTCCACTGGACTTCACTGAGAGCCATCTGCAATTTGTTTTTTTCCTGGCAAGTAGGTTTAGTTCTCTGGCTAAATTTATGAATGTGAATATGTGCCCAGTATGCACAGAATTGTACATGTCAACTAACAGATACAATTTAAAGAATAAGTTTGTTACATTTGGATGAAGCATGGAAAAATTGCATAGGTTTGAGTTTCTTCCTCGGTTCTATTACATTCAGGGCTTTTGGTTATTTTCCCTTTTTTCTCTATAGGAAAAAAATAACATGAAGCATTTCATGGTCCATTCTATCCCCCTCCAAAAAGTGTGTGGGTTTTTAAAAAGTTACATTATAATGATTAAAACTTGATTGGTAGATTAACAATAGAAATAAGCAAAATAAAGCCAGAGTTTATCTGGAAGTTGGTTTTGCTATTACTTGAACCATTTAAAAAACAATTAAACAATCAAACAGAATTTTAAAAATTGATCTGTAAGTTCTATGGCTGATGTACTGGCACGTCAAACAATTGCTTTCACTGATTCTTTTTTAACCAATAAAGTTCATAATAATAGATTTGCGATTGGCAGGTTTTGAGTTACACCTTGCTTTTTTCCTAAGGAGTCGGCAGTCCCTTAAGGTTCGAGAGCACAAAGTATTGGGACCCTATGTAGATGGCTTGTCTCAGCTGGCTGTTACTAACTTTGAGGTAAATATAAACTAACAAATAAATAAATAATATTGCTGTAAATGGGGTGACAAAGAATTTTGTACTATGTAAATCAGTATCTACTTATATGTTTTGGTTCTTTGAGATGATTTACATATTCTAATATTTGGCTTTATTTATTGACAGGCACACAAATATCTGAAGACTCAGAACTATTTATTTCAATTAAAAGCTTTTGCCCAGATCTTTTTTTTTTTTTTTCATTGAAGTCCATGGAAAAATTCCTGTTGACTTCCGTGGTAGCAGTGTCAGGCTTTGTTTTTGGAGATTACAATGAATATATAGCCAGTGTGTTAAATTTGCCAATATTTCTTTATTACTTTGGTTTCTACCCACTTGTTACAGTCTTCTTGTGTTGTGCATATTAGTTGTATTAGAGTTTATCATGGCTGCAGAAGAGCCCACTTGAGTTACTGTGACTCCTTTGATAGGTTCCAGAGGTAGTCGTGTTAGTCTGTTTCAGGAAAAATAACAATGAGTGGCATTTTAAAGATTAACAATTTTATTATGAGACTTATTAGTCTTTAAGGTGCCACCAGACTTTTTGTAGTTCTGACTCGTTTGAAAATTTTGTTTGTAGGTTTTGGAAAAAACAGTAAAAAGTAATATTTAAAGAAACGCTGTACAAACTGTATGGAGCTTTCTTTATAAAGGACATTGAATGAAAAACCTATTTAAATATTTTAAAATAGTCAGTAATCTTTATTCATATTTTTCATGTACTACTAAATGAGGAAAGACTATTTTTTTTTCAGAGACTTGTATACTTCTGAGGCAGATTGCACAGTGCAAGCATGAAAACTACCTTCTTGTTCACTTAGCTAGTATGTGTTGAATATAATATGAAAATTCAAATAAATGAAAGAAACAGTTTCTTTCAGTCATTGACCGATCAGCTTCTGTGGTTCCATCTTTTATGAATTATCATCTGAAGCTCATCTGAACAAGTGGGTTTTGCTATGTCTACATAGGTAAATAGCTATTCTGCATCTTAAGAGCAAGCCCGTTATAGCAAAATATATAACGGGCTTGCTATTCCAACGTCCCTGTGAGCCTCATTGTACAAGGGATAAGGGACATTTTGGAATAGCGCCCTATTTGAAATAACATCGAAATAAGCTATGCAATTTGCATAGCACAAATTGTGTAGCTTATTTCGAGGTAAGGGTGCTGTGTAGATGCACTTTGAGGTGCCATAGGACTACTCGTGTTTAAAGATAGGGTACATCTACAGAGCAGCATTAAGGGAAGTCGGAGGAAGAGTGTTCTATTTTGAAATAAGTGCTGTGTAGATGTGCCCAATTTCAAAATAAGCTATTTCGACTTGAGCTACACTAATTGCGTAGCTTAAGTTGTGTAGCTTATTTTGAGTTTAGCCCCACCGTGTAGAGTGTGTGCTAGTGTGAATTTTCACAATGACTTAGGAGAGTCAGCAAGCATGTGCATTGAACTCAACGTAATTGCCTTTGGTTTTATACATGTAGAAAGGTACATTCTCTAAGTGAGGTAACCTTTTAAGCCAATTAAGTGAAGATAGTATAGTATTAGTGCAGCTCACTGAAGAAACATGTTGTGTTTGTCTGTCTAAATGGTTTTCTGTTGACCTAATTACTGGCATTAAACAAATATGACTTGTAATGTGGATATTGTCTGCTTGTTCTCAGACACAGGTGAGTAGAGATTGTAGCTTGTGGGTCAGAACTGGGTTTAAATACAAACTTAACATTTAGTGATGAGAATAGCCTCAGCCAGTCAAGTTATACACTATTTGTACCCTATACATCTCAAGTGTATGGAGGAGGTTCTCATCTTTTCTATATTAATGAGAATTTTGCTTAGTGGGAAGAACAATTTCACCCACTTTTTATCTTAACATCCCTTTTTACTATGTGTTATGCTCCAGGATATTGAGTCCCTGATGTCGGAGGGAAACAAATCTCGAACAGTTGCTGCAACCAACATGAATGAGGAAAGCAGCCGATCTCATGCTGTATTCAGTATTGTTGTAACTCAGACACTTTATGACTTGCAGTCTGGTGTAAGTATGTGTGTGGGGCTCTTGTTTGAAATAAGAGGGACTCTCTGCCATTTTCCTCCTTTCAGCTACCCAATCTCTGGGATTTGAATTTCAGGGGTGATAAATTTAAAGGAAACTTGAAGAAAGTCCACAATCAGGTTGCATACTGTTATACATCTATAAGTAGCATTGCTTAATCTGGGATAAAAGAGAACTAGATAAATTCATGGAGGTTAAGTCCATTAATGGCTATTAGCCAATATGGATAAGGAATGGTATCCCTAACCTCTGTTTGTCAGAGGGTGGAGATGGATGGCAGGAGAGAGAGAGCTTGATCAGTACCTGTTCAGTTCACTCCCTCTGGGACACCTGGTATTGGCCACTGTCGGCAGACAGGGTACTGGGCTGGATGGACCTTTAGTCTGACCCAGTATGGCCATTCTTAAGTTCTTATAATGAAATACAAATGGCCTACCATTTTAAAACCTAAGTTGCCTTGACTCCTAAAGGGTGGAGTTTTTCACTTTTTCCGTAAGAGTTATAATGTCACCTAGGGACACAGTTTCCTGTATGATACTGAATTACCCTTTCCTTTGATCCCGTTAGTGGTGATTACTTGTATGGGAAGAGAGAACACATGAGTATTCTCTTGGTTTGGTTGGCTTTTGTCTTTGAGTATGAGTACACTGAAGCTGAATGTGTGATTGTGGCATGTGTAGCTATATCTGAGCTAGCTTTACTCAAGCTGCTTTACCAGTAGCAGTGAAGCTACAGCAGCACAGACTTGGGCCCAGGGTACCCATTCAAATATGTTCACAGTAAACTGATGCTAGTTTTACATACCCTGATTGCAGTGTAGACATAGCCTCTCTTTACTGTAATTTGAACTTTTTTAGTGGTACCTGACAGGTAATCCATCCTCAGATAATTTTAAATTGAAATGCTTTGATAATGCCTTTGACTCATCTAATAAAGATGATGATTCAGATTGTGATTAAATGTATAAAGAAAAACTGTGGAAGCAGCCAGTGGCCAAATGAGATGAACAAGCTGTTTAAAACCTGTCCTAGACAGAAGATTTTTGCTGCATTAGCACTGGCAACATTTTAATAGCTTACTATGCCAATAGAGTTATTGAACTTACACCATAGTTAATGCTATTGCATTAGTGGTGAAACCCTTAGAGAATAAAGTAATATGAGAGTAACTATTTAAAAAAAACAAAACCTTATGGGAATGTCTTTTTCTTCAGGCTCTCTTACATCTCTCATTTATTACTGTTCATAATTTGCTGCTCATAAAACAGCAGGATTTAAGTACTAGTATATCTGGTTCTTTAGCATTTTGTATTCACATTTCTTGGGTATTATGTTTCATTCTTTTAGAATTCTGGAGAGAAGGTCAGCAAAGTCAGCCTGGTGGATTTGGCTGGTAGCGAGAGAGTGTCTAAAACAGGAGCTGCAGGGGAACGTCTGAAAGAAGGCAGCAACATAAACAAGTAAGGACACTGCCAAATATGAGGTGTAAAAATTAATCTTCTACCATTAGTGTTTCACTGCCTTCTTGCCTTAAAATGACTTGTCACAAATCACGTCAAGTGATGCTTCTGGTCAACAAGCAGTTTAATTATGTTTTTTCAGCAACTATGAGCTGAACACCAAATTATACGTTGATATAGAGAACCTGATTCATATGATTCAGGTGAGATGTTTAGAAAAAGTGACAACTGCTCTCTGAAAGAATATACCTTTCTAATGCATTTCCTCAGACACATGTAGCTATCTCATCATGAAAAGAATATAAGCCATAAAAATTAGGTTGAAAACTGGATGGCTTTGTGCCAACATGTGCTAAAAGTATGGTAAAGTATAACTCACTCTTCAAGAAAAATAGGTCACAATGAAGGTGTGTATGTTTAAGGCTGCCTTGGGGCATCTGTAACTCAAGCAAACAAAATTTATAGGACATTTTGCTACCATAACTACTGTGCTGTTCCACAAAAACAAATACTTATAGCACCATTGTTTTAAACATACTAATTTCCTTGGGAAAAATTAGATAAAATGCAGCATCCAAACCTAACACTTTTTTAATAGCAATTTAAAAATTTCCATAAAACTTTCTTGGTTCTCTGTAAAAGTGAGCAGGAAGATAAATAAAGGCACAAAAGTCTGATTCATGCATTTACAGAACTGGGCAAACCTTATGGTATAACAGTATAAAACAAAAATTGTGTGGGTGACTTCTGTGGCATCCAAGAAAACCTGCAAGAATTGATTAGAAGTTTGTTTCTGCATAAAACCGAACACTGGATAAAAGAGACTTTCCTCCAGTCATACCCTCCCCTCTCTGCCATACAGCTTATCCTTTGTCCAGCATTCACTGCCTCCTCATCAGCTCCTGAATTAACTTGCACTTTAATTCTTATGGCATGTTTTCACTACACGGAAGATTGATGCTGCCATGTTTGATATTCCAGGGTGTGATTTAGTGGGAGTAGTGTAGGGCCGCTAGATGAACTCACAGGGCACCCTCGTCGGCGCCAGCACTCCAGAAAGCTGATGGGTGTGTGTGGTGCTGCTGACGACCTGCTGTATGGATGGGGATTTAAGATGCATCAACTCCAGCTACATAATTTATGTAGCTGAAGTTGCATATCTTACTTCAATCTTTCCATTTAGTGTAGACCAGGCCTTAGATCTTGCTATCAGTGTATTAGACTCAGAAGTCTTGTGCAGAGAGAACTTCTAAAGAGATGCACACATTGTACTCTCATTGAGACTTCACATTTCTTTTATCTTATTTACCCTATTCTAAAATAAGTCATTCATGCTTACAGTCATCCAAACATTCGGCTCCTCCCTCCCTCCCTCCACAGAATATAAGAATATATATAAAAAGATGGTCCTCTCCAGCCTACCTTCCACTGGGTACTGAGTGCGTGCTTATTTCCAGTCCATCAAGGTTTTCAAGGGACTTGCCCCATAACTGTCTTTATTGGTTCTTGCAAAGATCCTCAGAAGAGCTGAATATGCCAGCTTCTGTCCCAGTAGAGCACTAGCTCCCATACTGATCATAGGGGCAGCGGTACCCTACAGTCCTTTGCAATGTATGTGGGAATGTAGGAAACAGATGATATGAGGTACAGAGTAAGTCAACCATTGATTTAGTGCCTACCAAGAATTAAAGCACTTCTTAAACAGTCAGTAAGTTTTCACGCTTTTTAGTAAAACTGCAGTTGCTTATATCATAGCTGTAACTACTAAGCAAGCCTTTGGAAACAAAATTAATATTAGCCACAATACTGTAATTGGAGCAGCTTTCATAATACTAGGAGCAATAGCTGGGTTCTGTTTACTAAGTGTGAAGGAAAACTGGCTGAAACTATGTCATTCAGTGCAGTGTTCTCCACTCTGACAAGCAAACATCACCTCTACTGCTGCTGACTCAGGCACTTGTTTGGAATGTGCAGGCCTCCGACTGCACAATAACAAGTGAGTCCAGTCGTGTGTAAGGAAAAAGGGTTATTGAAAATGTGAAATCCATAGAAGCAACTCTTTCATATGTTCTGCACAAGGCTACCATATAAACTTACTCTTTCTGAACAGTCCCTGTTTATTGGGTGGTGGTAGTATGTGTTTTTTTTTTTAAAGGGCATTGTATAAGCAATATCAGACAGCAGTATCTGGATTAGGTGAAGGTAATTACACATCTCTGGTGCATTGTGAGTTTTATGAGGCAAAATAGCCACTGGAATCATGTAATTATTTTATTGCAGTCATTTCTCATAATGCTTCCCTTATAATGTATAGACAATGGCTTTTGTTACAGTTTCTTCATTTGTATTTTTAAGGGATGTTCATTTTGCTATGATTACATTTGTTAACAATTAGCTGTATAGAACAGTGTTTGTATTTAATTATTATTATCTAGCTCTTGCGTAGCAATTTTCATTGCTAGACCTCAAAGTTTCTTATAAAAGAGGCCATTATTATCAGCCCCATTTTGGTGGGGCTGATAATAATGGTGAAACTGGGGTACACAGGTGAAATGACTTGCCCAGCAATCAGTGGCAGAACTGGGAATAGAACCAGAACTCGTGAGTTAGTATGGTGCTTTGTCCACTAGGCCACACTCCTAGTTAGTCATTTTTCTGAAGCAGCAATAGAGTGTTAAATCTTTAATGCTGTGTTAATAAACAACTATTTGTTTCACTAACATAAATGCCTTTTTATTAAAGCCTAATTTATACAGTTATATTAGCTAGCTTTATGTATGGCCTAAGGAGGAGCTGTTTTGGGTCAAGAGATTACTTCAGTTTTTTCCTTGGGTCTACTTGCTTTGATGGAACTTTTCCCTCTTTCTCTTTCACATTATTCTTGCTTTCATTATTCTCATAGGTTTTCTGTTATGGCCACTATTGCTCTAGCTCAGGGCTACTCAACTTTGGAAGCCCCGAGGGCCACAATGATACTCGCAGCACATGCCGAGGGCCACAACTTAAGTGTGGTTGCATATATATAAAAATATATGCAAATAGCTTCTTTCTCACTGACGGGCATGAATACAAAGCACTTCTCACAATGCCCCAGCACTCCCAGCATCTCCTCCCTGGGTGCTAGAAACGCCAACAACCCTGTACGCGTCTGCTCTAGCCAGCCCGTCTGCTTGCGTCTTTCAATGCTCACCCTGCCTAGGAGATGCCTTGCCATTGTGGAACATGTTCCCAATGAAGGCCATGTTCAAAGGATCCTACCCACAGGCCGCCTATTGAGCCCCATGTAAACCCAAACCACACCGTGGGCCGCAAACAAATGGGCGGCCCAAGGGCCACGTGTTGAGTAGCCCTGCTCTAGCTGATGATAGTCAAGAGCACACTCCTAAGTGCCAACTATTGGTTCTCCTTAATTGTCTTGGGAGATTGTTCTGGAGCAGTGTGCAGCACTCCAGTACTTGCTGTTTTCACAATCTCTGGAAGTGAGATTAGGGATCCATTAATGAGTGTTCTCAGACAGTCCTGCAAAGGCTGATGGTCTTTCACTTATGCACCACTTTAAAGTTTGAAATACCCCTTTGTGCTGCGTGATGTGGTCATTTATATTGAAAAGCTGTTTTACACATTGATATGCAAACAAGATGCATACAAATAAGATGTAGGGAGGGGCATGTCAATTTGTCCTTATGACCACACATCCTGGTATGTGTGGGTCATAAGGACAAATTGACATGCCCCTCCCTACATCCTATTTCCTTTATCTACATTTGAGCCAGGCTTCCACTCATATTTCAGTTAGTGAAAATGGGGTAGGTTTAGAAGTTAAAATAAAAAAAGAAGTTAAAAATTACTTAGAAAAGTTAGATGTCTTCAAGTCAACAGAGCCTGATGGAATGCATTCTAGAATACTCAAGAAGCTGATAGCTAAAGGCTCAGATACCTCCTCTATCACCTTTGAAAAATCATGGAAGTCGGGAGAGATTCCAGAAAACTCGAAAAGGGAAAACATAGTGCCCATCTATAAAAATGGAAATAAGAACAACCCAGGAAATTACAGACCAGTCAGTTTAACTTCTGTGCTAGGAAAGATAATGGAGCAGGTAATTAAGGAATTCATCTGCAAACACCTGGAAGATAATAAGGTGATAGGTAACAGCCAGCATGGATTTGTAAAAAAACAAATCATGTCAAACCAAAGTGATAGCTTTCTTTGATAGGATAACAAGTCTAATGGATAAAGGAGAAGCGGTGGATGTGGTATACCTAGACTTCAGTAAGACATTTGGTACAGTCATGCAGGACCGTCTTATCAATAAACTAGGCAAATACAACTTAAATGGGGCTACTGTAAGGTGGGTTCATAGCTGGCTGGATAACCATTCTCCGAGAGTAGTTATTAATGGTTCACAATCATGCTGGAAGGGCATAACAAATGGGGTTCCACAGAGGTCTGTTTTGGGACTAGTTCTGTTCAATATCTTAATCAACGATTTAGATGATGGCATTGAGCAGTGTTTCTCAACCTTTTTTTTTTTTTATAAAGTACCCCTTTTTCAAAAAAAAAAAAATATATGTACCCCCTTTTAAAACTATATATATATATTTACCCCCAGTACCTACAGTTTTCAGACACACAGGTTTTTTTTCTACCATTGCAACACATTTATTTAAACAATTTAATTGTAGCTGGGCGGGGGATGACATTTTTGGGTGTAAAAAGTTCAAAAATAACAAAGCACTGTAAAACTTAAAACAAAAATTCAGTTTTCTCCAAATTTCAGTTGTGTTGATATACTCCCGAGACTTTTCTCAAGTACCACTGGTTGAGAAACACTGGCGAGAGTACGCTTATTAAGTTCACAGATGATGTCAAGCTGGGAAGGGTTGCAACTGCTTTGAAGGATAGGGTCATAATTCAAAACGAGCTGGACAGACTGGAGAAATGGTCTGAAGTAAATAGGATCTAGCTTAATAAGGAGAAATGCAAAGTGCTCCACTTAGGAAGGAACAATCAGTTTCACACATACAGAATGGGAAGTGACTGTTTACGAAGGAGTACTGCAGAAAGGGATTTAGGGGTCATAGTGGAGCACAAGCTAAATATGAGTCAACAGTGTGACACTTGCAAAAAAAGCAAACGTGATTCTGGGGTGCATTAACAGGAGTGTTGTTAGCAAGACACAAGTCGTCATTCTTCTGCTCTACTCTGCGCTAATTAGGCCTCAGTTGGAGTATTGTGTCCAGTTTTGGGCACCACATTTCAAGAATGTTGTGGAGAAATTGGAGAAAGTCCAGAGGAGAGCCACAAATATGATTAAAGGTCTAGAAAACATGAGCTATGAGGCAATGTTGAAGGAATTGGGTTTCTTTAGTTTAGAAAAGAGAAGACTGAGAGGAGACATGATAGTGGTGTTCAGGTATCTAAAAGGGTGTCACAGGGAGGAAGGGGGAAAATTGTTCTCCTTGGTCTCTGATGATAGGACAATAAGCTTAAACTGCAGCAAGGCAGGTTTTGGTTGGACATTAGGAAAAACTTCCTAACTATCAGGGTGGTTAAACACTGGAATAGATTGCTTAGAGAGGTTGTGGAATCTCCATCTCTGGAGATATTTAAGAGCAAGTTGGATAGACGTCTGTCTGGGATGATGTAGACGGTGCTTGGTCCTGTCATGAGGGCAGGGGACTGGACTTGATGATCTCTGAGATCCCTTCCAGTTCAGTTGTAACAGCTGGAACTCCTTCAGCTCTTTCATTAAAACATCTTTTTGACAGTTTATTACTTTTTATTGCAGTAGCAAAGGCCCAGTTCAGATGAAGGCCTCATTGCGATAGGCACTGTGCCAGGAACCAATGTCCCTGTATCAAAGGGCGTTTTTACATTTACAGTGCTGCAGTGGTATAGCTGAATTGATGCCACTGCGCTGCTGTAGCGTATAGTTAAGATGCTGCCTGTACATACATAATGTGTATGAACAAATGTAAAAATATATCTCTAAACGTATATTAAAATATGTGAATATAAATAGTACGTATAAAGGACCAACTCTTCCCACCTGTTCCTGAATCCAATTAGGATTAATTAGTTGATTCTTTTTAAAGGATTTCTGCACAGATTAGGAATGTGGTGATGAGTAAGAATCTATGCTTTAAAACATGCCTGACTTCTTGTAATCTGGTGCTTTAACTGTTTTGTCAGTATAACTTAGGCCTTGATCCTAAATACATTTATGCAGTTGTGTTGGCTTCAGTCTCTGACTCAGATCTACAGCACCATCAACAGTGCTTAATGAATGTGTTGAGGCAAAAGGTCTCTTACCTTTGGACTTTAGCCTCTGAGGAAGGGTACATAAGATGCTGTAACCTCACATCCTGAAGTATTTAAAATATTATATTTTAACTGAGTCCCAGACTCTAGGTTTAGTCTCATCAGGTTACAATATGGAATACTAGGTAGCCACTTCAATTGCTCTCTGAATCCAGGTCTCTGTTGATAAATATGATTACTTTAACAGGCATCTTAGAAACTGTATATGAATTACTTCAAATCACAAAGTCTAGTTCTCTTTGAAGTCCTCCTCCTCTTCTGCATTTTATCAGATCACCTGGTTTGGAATATGTATATATAAAGTTATTGTTTTGCTGTTTTCTTAGGTCACTCTCAACGCTGGGGTTGGTTATATCATCACTTGCTGATCAAGCAGCAGGAAAGGGGAAAAACAAGTTTGTACCTTATAGAGATTCAGTACTCACTTGGCTTCTCAAGGTAACACATGGTCTCATTTCATCCAATAGGCCAGTGTTTTTTGATTTTTTGAGCTGAAACCCCTCCCTTTTGACTTACAATTTTGGGTTCTCCCCTCCCCCCAGCCAAGACAAAACATTCCCACACTCTGGGTGCCCCACGCAGATGAGTAGGAGAAGGAGGTGTTCTGTGTCTGAGTCCCACCATTCAGGACTGTCCCAAGCTTTGCCGTATGAGGCTCATACAAGCCTCCACCACTGCCCTGGGTGAAGGAGGAGAGGGAGCACTGAGTGGGCTCTTCAAGAGGCACTACGGTCACACATAGGGAAATGGGTCTCTGAGCTGCACCCAGAAAAGTGTGCAGTGACCCTGTGGATGCCAGGCTGAGCTAGACAAACATATGAACAAGCACATGTCAGGACAGCTGCAGTCATGGGCAGGGAATAACTCTCTGGAGCACATGCAGCTGCCTGCTGCTGGTGGAGATCCTACCCTTTCATCGCAGCACTGACCTGGAGATCCTTGTCTGGGCTTCTTTACACTGTTCGATGGTTGACAGATTCATCACCTGGAGGGAGCCACACTACTCTGACCTGGGCTGGTGAGGCTGCCTGCAACTTGCAGGTAAAGGACAGCTCGCTACAGTACTTGGGGCACCTCATGCAGCTCTGGGACAATACAAGCCCCACCCCTCACTATTGAACTTATGACCCATTGTGTCTGCAATCCTCCAGTGCTTCCTCTCTCCTCGTACTTATCTCTGACTCAGAATGACAGCCTGTTTGACTTTGGCACTAAGTGCTGTGAGGGGAGGGGCATGAAGTCATCACGGGGCAGCCATTGGAATTCAGCCACATCTGTCATGTAAGTTGGGAAGGGATGGGACGACATCCATTTCCAGCCCAGGCAGAAGTGCATCATTGTTCTTGCCACCCCTGTTCCTCTGCATGACTGAAATAAGCAAAAAGACTCACATCTCCTACATGTTGCTGGCTGAGCCTGCCTTCCTGAGCCAACTCAAGGGGGAAGTTGGTTATCAGGAGAAAATAGCATTGCCTTGGCTCTCCTAAACATTCCTCCACTTCACTAGATGGGCACATCCCACCCTTTGAAAACCTTTGTTGTAGACTAACTGTAAGCATGATGCGTTGTGGGATAAGAGCATATGTCTTATGTACAAACACCAGCACTTGATTTTTATTGAGCTGAGGCGTGGTTGCTGCTATAAACTTCTTTCCATCTAGTAATAGATTTTCTGGTGCTGTTTTACTCTGACTGCAATGATATCTTATGACCTACTGTACTTCATTCACTTGAATCTGTAGTGGGATCATGTCTAATACACCGAGACCTAGAAATTACTCAAGCTTTAGATCAGGTTCAAATTAACCAGTGCACTTTGGTGTTTAAATAGTTGTAATTCATATTTCAAATCTCTTTTTTGAATTACATTATGACTACAAAGAGCATGAGGTACTTTTTAATCTGTCCTGTATGCTTTAAACTTGCCATGATTATGCTTTAAAGGACAATTTGGGAGGAAACAGCCAAACTGCCATGATAGCCACAATTAGCCCAGCAGCTGACAATTATGAAGAAACTCTCTCTACATTGAGATATGCAGACAGAGCCAAAAGGATAGTTAATCATGCAGTAGTAAATGAAGATCCAAATGCCAGAGTCATTCGAGAACTACGTGAAGAAGTGGAAAAACTAAAAGAACAGCTTTCACAAGCCGAGGTAAAGTTATATGGAGCTTTGTGTATTTAGAGTTCTATAAGGAAATGTGTTAGGAATTCAGTTCTATATTTAACTCTTACAGTAGAGTATAGAAAGGGAGATTGCAATGTTAATTATATTATATTGTTAATTTTGTTTCTTGAAATAAACTGCAATATCTGATTGTTCATTAGCCTCGTGTAAGCACACACAGCATAGCTCCAAGTAAGGGTTCTTCGGGTGCATGGAGCAGGTCTGGTAATCTGGAAAGATGTATTGAGAGCACACCATGCATCCCTAAGCAAAAAGGAAGAGGACTTTCAAAATTCCAATGCAATGTAAAGGGCGGGTCTGAGGGGAGGGCAGTAGAGTTCAAACAGATGACCAGAGTGGTAAGAACAGGCATTGTGGGATAGGTACTCCTCAAAAAATGAGGTTTACAGGATCTTTCGAAAAAGGCTTTTCTTTTCGAAAGAACCGCATCTAGACTGCAGTTTCACTTTCGAAATAGCGTTTTTTGAAAAAACGCTGTGATGTGATTATGCAAATGAAGCACAGGAAATTCAAATCCCGACTTCATTTGCTATTTCAATAAGTCTAATTTACATCCCTCTTTCGAAAGAGGGATGTAGTCTAGACATAGTGCTAGAGTGCAGCAGCTGTGGATCTACTGTGCACAAAGTGTCTTGCCAATGTGGACACCTCGGGAGTAACAACACTGTGAGCTGAAGTACTGCACTGTAACTTGCAAGTGTAGCATAGGCCTAGGTTTATAGCTTATTACAGCAATCTAAAATCCATTTAAATTCCCCTTTCCTTTTTTTTCCCCTTTCACCTCTGATTAGAGATGTGCTAGTAGGCTTTTTCCCATTGAATGGTTCCTTGATACATGTTAACTACTTATGCTAAACAATCTGTTCTGTCTTGTATTTTCTATTTACCTGTGGCACTTTGGGTATGTCAAACATGCCATTAAAATCCATGGCTTACCCATACCAGTTGACTTGGGCTAAGGAGCTACTCAGTTGCACAGTGGATATTCACACTTGGGTTGAAGCCTGCAATCTAGAACCCTGCAAGACAGCCACTGCCCAAACCCAAATGTCTACATTAAATATCCCCTTAGCATTAACCCCATCAGCTCGAGTCAACTGGCACAGGCCAGTCGTGGGTGTCTAATTCCAGTGTGGATGTATCTCTCAGTACATTTCCCAGACCTGAAGAAGAGCTTTGTGTAATTTCAAAAGGTTGTCTCTCGCATCAGCAGAAGTTGATCAAATAAAATACATTGCCTCATCTGCTCTGTCTTGCTACTGTTAAGCAAATTTTTGCACAAAAATCTATTTAAAGATGCCTAAAATTGCTCTAAATTTACCCAACACTATCAGAGGTCTTTTCTGTCACACACAATTATATAAAGCTTTCAGACTTATCATTTTTGTACCCTTTGACTGACACTAAAAGATTATTGGAAACAAAAATACCTACTGAATATTTATTTATCACATGGATATTCTCACTATCTGGTTTAATTTCTTTTTGACCAGGGATGTACAAGGTTAACCGGTAAGCATTAGTCTTACTGTTTAACCCACCTTGACCATTAATTGCAACTGGCCTCAGTGGCTCTGCACTGGCCAGAGCAAGCCCAGACAGGGCAGCACCACCTGGTCAGAGCAGACCCAGCCCCAGCCACACTGGCCAGAGGAATCGGCCTTAGCCCTTTAATTGGCTAACTATTTAAACAACATATTTTAATTATTTGGTTAACTTTTAAAATGTTTGACAACGATTAGGGTGAGAAGCTGTCTCATAGTCCCAGAGCATATCTGATAATGTTTTATACCCACAGCCTGTCCCAGTTTTTATCTTCAATGCTCAGTTTTTATGAACTATTTAGAACACCTGCAAATCCAGAAGGAAAATACTAGCAACTTGACATATGTCCTGAATCTAGCAAAGGCATTTAATCCAAATATTTACAAAGGAATAAATCCAAGTAGGGTGACTGAGAATATCCAATTACAAAGGAATAACTTGATATTTTTGTTTACATATAGTCACCTAGTTTTTGCATAAATATTTTGGGTTAGATCTTTAGCTTTGATAAATTTGCATAGCTCCATTGACTGATGGAGTTACCTAGATTTGCCTCAGCTGAAGAATTGTCCCATTATTATCAGCTGATTCTTTCACCTCAATTAGGAATCTATCTCACCTCTTCCTAATGTTACCCTTAAATAGAATTTACAGAATTTGTAGATTGAGATTTATTTTCCATCATTTATGCTTTTTCACATGTAAAATTATCTCAAGAAAAAAAGGAAAAATCCTGTTATGGCTCCATTGATGATGTTGTGTCCACTTGCTTGCTAAAATCATCTTGAGCAGAGTTATTTTATGTGTGATGACATTTGAAAATATTAATAATTTTCCTCTTCTCAACATTAAGGCCTTGAAAGCACCAGAGCTGAAGGAAAAATTGGAAGAATCTGAAAAATTGATAAAAGAACTTACAGTAACCTGGGAGGAAAAGCTAAGGAAAACAGAAGAAATTGCACAGGTAGTTCAGATACTTTAAGTAGTGAGACCCAGATCCTCAGCTGGTGTAAATGAGCATAATTCCTTAGACTTCAGTGGATCTTTGCTGACTTACAATAGCTGAGAATCTGGCTATGATATTTCTGGTTCCTACATCCTTACCTCTGTGGGGAGACTTCTCTTTCTATGTTTTTCATTCTTTTATCATTTCATTCAACCTTAAATCCTGAGTACAGTGTAATTTGCTTCAACTCAGTTTCATTAGAATAGGTTTAATGGGATTGCTGCCATGATATCTTAAGTCTACTATATGTACTTAAAACAAATAGCAGCGTGTATAAGCCACTTCAGGTTTGTAAGACAAAAGGTTAACCGGTAAGTATGGAAATGAATATAATGGGTGATGAAATCATACCTTTCCACTGAAGTTAGGGAACCAGGATTTCTCCATTGTATTCATTCGCATGGACTGTTATAAAACAGCTCTAAAACATAAAGTAGCTCTGTAATGTAAAATAAACAATTTTGTAAAAACAAATTGACTGGTTTGACTAAGGGCATGTCTATACAAGAACACTTCATAATATTATTCCAAGATAATTGAAGGTGTGAATTTGAAATGGATTGTTTAAACTGCAATAAGCTCCTGTATGGACAGATTCAGAGCTAGTGTCCTTAATTCACTTTTATCTTAATTCTGAATTAAAATAACCCAAATTAAGGCTGGTTCAGTTATGAATCTGTCTACACAAGGATTTATTACGGTTTTAAATAATCCATTTTAAATTCACACTTTTAACTATAATTTTCCAGTGTGTCCTTTTGTAGACAAATCCTAATATTACCATTGACTAGAATTTACAGAATTTGTAGATTCTTATTTATTTTCCATCATTTATGCTATTAATTTTTTTTTGAGTTGGAGAGTGAATGAGTGAATGAATGCACTTTCAAGTTCTCATACATGAAGAGTCTGTTACGATGTTTGGGTTGCAGCCGCTACAAAATAACATTTAGATCCAAACAAAGACACCTTGGCTGGGGAAATACTTTGTTACTGTTAGGCACTTTGTAGCTTTTTAAAAACAAAATACAATTTTGAGCCTAAGCTTTATGGCATGTCCCATATCTGAAAGCAGATGTGCTAATATGCTTATCTTTCTAGTATTTGCAAGTAATGTGACAAACTCGCAGTTGACATGATGATTCAGAGCCTGATTCTACAACTCGTATGGTGCGTAGTGGTTATTCATGTGAGCAATTACACTGAAGTTGGTAGGACTACTTGCATAAGTAAGTGGTTTTCAAAGCGAGTGAACATTAAAGGAGTAGGTCATGGCACAGAAGAGTAAAATATAGTAAAAGAATACAGGATATGGTCATTGTTTATTTTAGTTAATCCTTTAGTGTATGTAATATTTTTCGTGTCAGTGTCCCATATGTGGATTGGTGTTCAGCTTTACTCTTTGCTTTCATGTACTTGTTTTAATAATTATTTCAGCAAATTATATTATGCAAGTTTAACTTTTTTATTTGTTTTTAGGAAAGGCAAAGGCAACTAGAGAGCATGGGAATTTCTCTTGAGTCCTCTGGTATCAAAGTTGGGGATGACAAGTGTTACCTGGTTAATCTGAATGCAGACCCTGCACTCAATGAACTTTTGGTTTATTATTTAAAGGTAAGAATGCAATCAGGACACTGACATATTTAACAAATCATACTGAAGACCAATCGTGTTGTTAATTTCTGAAAGAATTGGTTATTTAGAATGATGGACTCATAAGACTGATTGCAACAAAATACAGTTGTCCTGATTTCCCCTTCAGTTACGTGGACTTGTATTTTTCCTAGCACATTCGCTCCATTGACTTCAGTGAGATGACTCTTGATTCATGATGGTGAGACAGGAGAACCAGGCTCAGTGTGTACAAGTGTTATGTATACTCCTGTGTTGCAGCTCCAGTTTTTCCAATTGAAGACTAAATGTGACTGCTCTTTGGACTCCATTAGCCCAAGAGGTTGATGTGAAGCACTCCTGCACAGCACTTGCAGGTGCTTCTTAACCATGAAGTGAGAATTGGATTGAAAGGATCAGATCTGAAAGCTACCATCTGTTTAGCTCCACAGTGTTGGATCTCTATACTAAATTAATGCAAGCTAATATGGTACTACATTAGCATATGCTAATTCTAAGAAACCATTCAAATATTCAGGAAAAATGATTCCATAATTCATTCAATGACTTTATCAGCTATCCACAGTTGACAGTTAAGAAATTTTAGGGTTTTTTTATTTTTCCTGTTGGATACACCATCAGTATTAGGAAAAGTAGATAAAGATGCAGTATTATCAACTAGTTTTAGGCAAATCAGTTGTGTTTAAAAATGGTTTTAGAAAAGCTAATATCAAGAGGAATCAGCTACAACAACGTAGGGGTGTCTGTGGAGGAGCAAACCATAAAGTGCTGTGATCCCCAAATACGCTGTCATGTCCTAGTGCATGAACACCACATAGTGAAATTGACTCGGAAAAACAAGAGAAGCTGGCCAACTAGGGGCATGAAAAGAAAGTGAGGAGGAAGAAGAGCTGATGCTACACCTGCCAAATTCAGTGTGTACCCTCAGACTACGAGAAGACTGACGTTCCCTCAGACTGCCCCAGAGGGACAGCCTCACCGTGCCCCAGATCCAGCCAGAGCATAAAGGGGACCAGGGCAGCCACCGTCCATGTGGCTTTGCCAGAACCCACCACCACCACTCACCTTCCAGCAGGAAAGTGAGTGATGCGTGCTGCTGCACAGCTCTGCAAATGTGGTGGGCAGGCCTAAAATTTTTTATGCACAGCCACGCAGGCGCGTAGCTTAGAGGGAGCTATGCACATCATATGTGTGTAGAGAGCCAAGCTGGGGTCCTTTCCTTATGCATTTTAACCTCTAATAAATATTTTGTAGGCCAAATTAAGCCCCCAGTTACATCTCTGCCACTCCATTGTCTTCAATAGATTTGCACTATGTAACTGATTGAAATTTGGGGCTGGATTCCATTACTCTAATTCACAGTGTAGTACTATCCTTCCTAAGTTGTCCCCTTGACTGTAGAGTAATGTAGGACCCAGTACATGTAAGGATGATGGACTCGCTCCCTTAGTAAGCAGCTGTGTTGCTGCTAAAGAAGAAATAGAATCTAGGTTGCTTCCTTTTTAGTTGTGTTGGCTAAAGGCAGCAAAAACATAGTTTTGTTCACTAAAGTAAGCAGGTATAATTCTGATACATGTGAGCAAATTTCTCTTAAACTTCAGTTTCAGATTACAGAAAAACTTGGTGTAGCTCTTAATGTCCTTATACCAAGTAAAATATTACATTTAAAATACAAGAATTCGGACTAAACTGTATGCAAGGGCCATTTTTAGTATTCACTCTGAGTTAAAACTAACTGTAATGCAGTAAAGCTTTTAAACATCAGAGTAATACATTTTCCGAACATTTTTCCTTCATGACACTAACTTCTATGCATTCTGGTTACTAGAGATACTTTTTATTTCCCAGGGGAAACAATATGCGTACAAATCCATGTTCTTATGTTATGTTCTTACGACTAATGGCATCTCAATGGCCAGTCCCTGAGGTCCCTGACACAGTTGAGGAAGACAGTAAGCTGGTCCTTGGTATCAAAAAGAATAGAGAAACACTAAACTATCTACAAAGTTCTTTCTGGCCCTACTTTTATCCACAGAGCTTCCATTGACATCTGCTGTGTAATTAGGTATTGGCATGTCGGTCCTCCACTTTAGGTGTGTGTACACTTGTATCAGAGATTTTTTGCAGCAGTGCCTCTTCAGGTTACATATGTATTCTACATGTCCTTGTGCCCTGTACCAAGGATATTTAGGATGGGCAGGTGAACCACTTTCAGTATATTCTCAACTGCCTCAGCATGAGATGGAGCATTTAATGTACCTGTATATATTTATCAATTTTTTTTCCTGTCTCTGGTTATCTTTTTTCTTTAACTTTGTCTTATACCTGATCCATTTAGTAGAGGACTTTGTTGATAACCCCTTCCTCACCAAGATGTTTTTAGTTTCAAGATCCCCATAAGCCAGGTTTTCAAATGTTGCCTCACTTGCCAGAAAGCTCTCCAATGCAACCATGGGCATTCTTGATATATCTGTTGCTCAGAGGAAATGCGTATCACTCAGAAGCATCTGCTTAGTATTTAGGGGTATGTCTAGACTACATGCCTCTGGCGACAGAGGCATGTAGATTAGGCGACTTGGCATAGGAAAATAAAGCGGCGATTTAAATAATTGCTGCTTCATTTAAATTTAAATGGCTGCCACGCTGAGCCGATCAGCTGTTTGTCGGCTCAGCGCGGTAGTCTGGACGCTCCGTGGTCAACATCAAAGGCATTTGTCGACTTCCCCGGTAAACCTCATCCCATGAGGCATACTGGGGAGATCGACAAATGCCTTGGATGTCGACCGCGGAGCGTCCAGACTACCGCACTGAGCTGACAAACAGCTGATCGGCTCAGCGCGGCAGCCATTTAAATTTAAATGAAGCGGCGATTATTTAAATCGCCGCTTCATTTTCCTATGCCGGGTAGCCTAATCTACGTGCCTCTGTCGCCAGAGGCATGTAATCTAGACATACCCTAAAAGTGCAGCTAGGAAGAATTGGGAGATAAAGCTTAAGCTCTTAATGATGAAACATTCTCTCTGTCCGGCCTTGGCTCCAGGCCAAGAGACAGCCCACTGGATATCTGCCTCTGAGTGAGCATAAGCCCCACCAATGTCTTCATATTCACTCAGAGAGACCCATAAGAAGAGGACTCATCTCCTTAAAAAAGAATTCACTTTGAGAGAGCCTCAGTCTCATGAACATAGGACCCCACTAGAGCCTTCACCTCTCTATATAGCTATCACTGAGGTTCCAGGCTCTGCTGGTACCAACCCTGTGTCAGGTGCTTTGAGATCCTCTAAGACTAAAGGCTCCAAACATACCTTGGTATCAAGCTCATCCTCCATTTCACTGAATCAAGACCGTTCAGCAATAGAAGTCTAAGCATTCTACTTCTAAAAGGGCAGTAACTACAGCCCTTTCCATATCTAAGCTAACCACCAAGATGCCAGTGGTGCCAAAGAGATGTCACACGTCTCATGTTATCTTTGTTCTTCTCAAGCAACCATCTTCTTCAGTACCTTCAATTTCCATTGGACAAAACTGTCCCCTAAATAGTTTCTGTTTTTGGTGCTCACTGTGGAACATTTCCCCATGCCAACTCGAACCCACCCAGTATCACAGGAATTTAGATACTCCAGAGAGTTATGTCATATGAGTCAGAGACTCTCCTGCTAGTGCTAGCCAACCAATGTGTGCTGGTACAGAGATTGACATGGTCACCAAAATCAGTACTTTCGTTGGTACAGCTTGTTCTTTAACAGCCTCTGAGATTGGTAGCGCTCCTCCATTAGATGAGAAATTCACTTCTGACGTGATCTCAGTGCAGGATTCCTTGGACCAATGTCAGTGACTTTCCACTTGACATATTTGGGGAAAGGGATGAACCTGTCCCCTTTCACAGTGGTTTGAGCTGCATTGGAGACTACCTCCCATATTTTAGGGACATTTTCAGTGGCTCTCTTGGGGTGCTTGGGTCCCTAATTCTTCTTGTGGGTACTGCAAAAGAGAACATTCTCCTACTCCATCTCCTCCACTATGTCATCCAGAGGAGTCTTTTGAAGAGCCACGGGCCAGAGCCAGGGGCCAGAGGAGGAGGCTGTTCCACAAATGAATATTTCCTCATCTTCTCCAGATGCCTTCTCTGGCAGATGACTTCAGGCTTAAACATATTGAAGATTACTTACAGATTCCTGCAGAGGAGGACAGAGAGTTACATTGGAAGTCCTGGATATTCTACAGTGGACACCTGGTCATCCATAAAGCCCTGCTATAAACTGCCAAGATCATTTGGCAGAATCCAGCAATAATACCATTGGCATGCAAATCTGCTAATTAAAAAGAAATGTATTATATGAATTGTATAATGTAAGGACTATGAATTTTTATGTCCTTTCCTGCACTTAACTTTCTGGTTGTAAAAGTAGTGAGTGAATGTGATAGCGAGCACCACACAGAATCCATACCTTATGATAAAGATCAAAAATACCTTGACCTCTTTGGCTCTAAAACGTGCTCATCTATGAAGCTTCAGTTTAGGATTCCAAAGTATCAGGCTCTTATGACAAAATATAACCATACACATTATTCTAAGTTGACCTCCTTAGGCACTTTCTGGTGTAACATTGCAAACAATTCCAATCCATTATTAACGAGGATCAGCTGCTAGGCAGGACTTGTTGCAGGCAATGACATATTGACACTACAGCTTGTTCTGTTTCTATAGAAGCGGTCATGTTTTGAGCTTTGTGGCTCTGTCTGAGTTCCAAAGAGAGGTCCAAAATACAGTAGAGAACTCCTTCGACTGATTAAAAGTCTTTGCTAAATCACCAATGAGTCCTTGCACAACCTTAAGGATTCCAGGGTAACCTTGAGATTCCTTGGACTTTATACATCTGCAAATGAATAAATAGCAGATTTCAAATAGCACAGAGATCCTGTCCCATTCAATTTTCAGGATTTCAGAGACCCACAGAGCCCCTGAAAAAAAGAAGCTGAGGTTCCAAAGAGGCTACCTACTTTGTCTGCATCTGTAACTCAACTCATCAAAATGGCAGTTTGGACAGATTGGTCAAGAGTTGGAAGAACCCCAAATCAAGGAGCTGAAACCTACCATTCTATCTGCCTCCTCCCACTTTGGACACTATTTCTCCACCATTTTCATTCTGCATGGGAGCAAATTTACATAATGAATGTTCAGGTTCTAAGATCACATTATTCCATCTCTCTTCCTCTCCCCTTCCTATACCTAGCTCCCTTATTTGTCCCTTTTCAGGGACTTATTCTGATACATTGACAAGAGTCTTATCTTATGTATGGGAGCCATAGAAGGAGTTCTGTCTCATCACAAGTATTTGATTCCTCACCACAAAAATGTAGGGGCTGGAGGCCAGTTGTAGATATAAGACTCTAAAACAACTGTGTGACAACACAAAAATTCAAGATGGTGACTCTTGCAGCTGTAATTCCATAGCTGGAACCAGTTCAGTTCTTGACTTTCCAGATGCATGATTCATCCTTCTCACAAGAGAACAAGATCACTTCCAGTATCAAGTGCTTCCTTTTGGCATTTTTTTTTCTGCTGCATCGGTGGTATAGAAAGTATTGCCAGTGGTCAGTCTTATCTTTGACTGGGGATAATTGTTTTTCCATGCCTTAGTAATTGACTACTTGAGGGTATGTCTTATAACAAGGTTTTGTCTCTCATAAAGTTGTCAGTGTCTCTGTTGCTCAGGCGAGGTCTTCAGCTCAACGTTGAGAAATCCACTTCGAGCCTCATGTAAAGGATATAAATCAAAGGGGGTTCTTCAGATGCAGTATCAGAGTTTACCATCCGATGGGCATTAGCATGACATTAACAAGCCACATTTTAAAAAATTAGGTCCGTCTACAGTTGTCAGTAAGACATTTCCTTCAGCTATTGGAAGGTTTTGTACCTTTTTGACATGACATGCCAGATTATGCTGTGCTTTTCTGTGGCTCAATTTATATCCTCAAATAAATAAGCCTGAACAAATTTGTGTCAGAGACTCTATCAGTTGGTGGAAGGACTCAGGCAATGTCTGTGCAAGTGTCTCATTAACCAGTCCTCCCCAAATATCACCATAATGGCAGATATATCACAGGTGTTTGTGTGTGGGGGAGGGCATTTAAGGATATACACCATTAAAAGCAAATAGTCTGCCTAAGGAGCACAATTACACTTCAACCTCCCAGGCAGTCGAATTGCTTGGTTTCACTTCCTTCCATTAATCTGGGACAAATCATTAAAATCACAATAGGCAAAGTAGCCTCTATGTTCTACATCAGCTGACAGGAGAATGAGGGGGAGGAGAAGATTCTCTTCTGTTTGTGCAGCAGCAAAGCTATGGGATTGCTATATAGCCAATCCCATCTTTATTTCAGCAACTTATCTTTCAGGCCCCCTGATGACCATAATGAGCGCTAGGCCCTGCTCAAAAAGGTAGCTGCCAAACTGAACTTGGACATCCAGGAGCTAGCAGAGGAGTCTGACCTCTTTTAATGTCACCATTCTAGCCCAGGTTGTGTTGCCCGTTCACCCAGGGTTCCTAAAAACAGATAAGCCTTTGTGGCAGATCCCTTCTACCACTCTGCCTACCTCCAAGAAGGTGGAAAAGAAGTACTGTTTCCTGGCAAAGAGATTTGAATACCTGTATACCCATCGCCTGGGGAGTCCTTCGTTGTGTCAACCATCAATGAAAATGACAGGTGGGGCCAGGTAACCGGCACACCAAAAAATAGATAACAAGAAGCTGGACTTGTTTGGCAGGAAAACTTATTTGACATCCAGCCTGCAATTTCAAATGTCTAACTCAGGCCCTCCTAGGCAGGTACAACTTCAAATTGTGGGACTCCATCAGCAATTTCAAGGAGGGCCCTGCACAGGACATATCCCAGGAGTTCACCATCTTGGTGGAAGAGGTTAAAATGGTGATGAGAGGTACCTTCCAGATGGCCTAGAACACTGTAGACTCAGAAGCCAAGGTAGTTGCCTCTGCAGTGGTCTTGAAGCATAGTGCCATGTTGCAGTCCTCTGGGCAGACTACCCAGAATGACGACTTGTGTCTTGCTCACAACACTCCTGTAAATGCATCCCAGAATCATGTTTGCTTTTTTTGCAATAGCATCACACTGTTGACTCATATTTAGCTTGTGCTCCACTATGACCCCTAAATCCCTTTTCTGCAGTACTCCTTTCTAGATAGTCACTTCCCATTTTGTATGTGTGAAACTGATTGTTCCTTCCTAAGTGGAGTATTTTTCATTTGTCCTTATTAAACTTCATCCTGTTTACCTCAGACCCTTTCTCTAGTTTGTCCAGATCATTTTGAATTATGACCCTATCCTCCAAAGCAGTTGCAACCCCTCCCAGCTTGGTATCATCTGCAAACTTAATAAGTGTACTCTCTATGCCAATATCTAAATCATTGATGAAGACATTGAACAGAACTGGTTCCAAAACAGACTTCTGTGGAACCCCGCTTGTTATGCCCTTCCAGCAGGATTGTGAACCGTTAATAACTACTCTCTGAGAACGGTTATCTAGCCAGTTATGCACCCACCTTATAATAGCCCCATCTCAGTTGTATTTGCCTAGTTTATTGATAAGAATATCATATGAGACCGTATCAAATGCCTTACTAAAGTCTAGGTATACCACATCCACCGCTTCTCCCTTATCCACAAGACTTGTTATCCTATCAAAGAAAGCTATGAGATTGGTTTGACATGATTTGTTTTTTACAAATCCATGCTGACTGTTACCTATCACCTTATTATCTTCCAGGTGTTTGCAGATGAATTCCTTAATTACTTACTCCATTATCTTTCCTGGCACAGAAGTTAAACTGACTGGTCTGTAGTTCTCTGGGTTGTTCTTATTTCCCTTTTTATAGATGGGCATTATATTTGCCCTTTTCGAGTTTTCTGGAATCTCTCCCGACTTCCATGATTTTTCAAAGATGATAGATAAAGGCTCAGATACCTCCTCTATGAGCTCCTTGAGTATTCTAGGATGTCAGAGTTGTGGTTATGCATTTTCTGTTCTTGTTGTGTTAATGTTTTTGTTGTAAGTTGTATCTGATAAGTTATATACAAAGTTTGCGTGATTTTCATTGATGTTTTATTAATAACCTGTAAACCAGGATCACACCAGAGTTGGTGCAGATACCTCTCAGGATATACAACTCTTTGGTATAGGGATCCAACCGGAGCACTGTGATATTGACATTGCATCAGATGGAGAAGTTTCTCTCACACCAAAAGAAAATGCAAGGTAAGGAAGTTCAGCACACCTGTCCTGTGCAATGTTTTCTTCTCATTACTGAAAGATGTATGCATGTTTATTTTACTAAGTCACAAATATGGTGTGCTCTGGTCAACAGCCAGTTCCAATTCTAGTGATGTCACAGGAAACTTAGGACACTTCCATGCCAAAAAGGAAGTCTCCATGCTGGTTCTGGATTATCAAGGGGGTCTTGCGAACAAGGATGGAATTATTGTTTACATAAATTCTGTGGAATAGACAGGATGGTAGAGCTGTGCAGTTGCTGCTGTTCTAACCTCAGGGATGGACTAGCTATCTATCGGTTGGTTGAATGGATGAATTCTACCTCTGTGAATTTACTTTCTCAGGTTTCGTAGAACAGATAAATTTCACCTGAAGGCCCCAATTATAGTAATGACCAGTAAATATAAATGTATGGATCCGGGCCCTTTCCCCTCTCATTTCTCTTTTAGAGTTATAGGAACATTCCATTTATATAGGGATTGTTTCTTCTTTGCTAGTATTTGAAGCTGTTCAACCTTGTAACATCACTTGAAGCATGTATAATAATTTCACACAGATATGCTTCCTGTGTGTAATTAGTTTCATAGATATAGGCATTACATGGTAAACAAAAGATTGAGAGAGACTCTTATTTTTCCAAACTTTCTTTTCGCTTTGGTCTTTGCCAATCCGTGTGCTAATATGTAATTTACAACCTTTTGAAACCAAAGAACCAAACTACATCAAAATTCAGAACAAGCGGTCAACAAAGAGCAGTATAAGAATGCCCATTTTCATGATTGAAAATATACAACTTAATATTATTAATTGACATGATTAATAATAACATAAAAGAAACCTTGTACTCACAGACTTTATTTAATGGGCCTTCTGCTGGTGCATCTTTTCACACATTTCTTTGATGTTTACATCATAACTGGTCAAATTCAAGTTCATGCACACATTCCAGCTACATGAGTAATTACGCACTTTTAAAATTTTGAATTAATTTTTAATTTTAATTTAAAAAGTTGTATGTATCCTGGGAATGACAAAAGAGCAATATTTAGTTCCAAATAGATGGTATTCAGACTTATGGTGGCAGAGTTGCAGTATAGGGAGTTGGTCATT
This sequence comes from Pelochelys cantorii, assembly GCA_032595735.1. Classification (NCBI taxonomy): domain Eukaryota; kingdom Metazoa; phylum Chordata; order Testudines; family Trionychidae; genus Pelochelys; species Pelochelys cantorii. Next base: position 107,723,589 of record CM064327.1, read on the forward strand.
TTGACTTGTAAAAACAGAGAAGTATCTCATTGGAAAAACATATAACAAAGTTTTGTTTTGTTTGTGACCGATTATAAATGCTTAAATATTTATTTCTGTGATATTTATATTGTCATGAACTTTGTTACGAGAGTTACAATTTAAACAATGAATTATTTCATATTTGATACTCAAAGTATTTGTGATATAAAACTGAATTAATAATGCTGCATTTGAAGGGACAATATTATATTTCCTCTAGGACATTATATTGGAGGGAAATGCTATTTAATATATTTTTTTCTGCTTTGAGCCAAAGAAATAAGAACCAAACAGTTCCATCTCACTTCTTTATAAATAAAGCTTAAATACAGAGGACCCTAGATGCAAATGCTGTTTTTGGAAATTTCTCAAAAATAGAAACTTTAGACTGAATAGAAGCCCAATTTATCAAAAGAATGAAATTCAGTGATCAAAGGGATATTTATAAATACATTATATAATAGCTATAGCATGTATTAGCAATATTTGCCATCTGCTAGATAAACCTGTTTCTCGGAGGTTTCTTTAGAAATGACAAAATAACTATGCATGAGCTTTTTCTAATAGAGTTTGAATGTAACTAGGTTCGCAGACTGTTTACAAGGAACGGTCTGTGACCCAGTTTCTGGAAGATACATGCAGCTTTTTTAAAACCACAAACTATGAGCTAAAATGGAAGCCCTCTCCCCCTACTGTTTATATTGCAGAGTACCAACTGCAGCAGTTTTTCAAAGGCAGTGTGAATAGGTCTTTCTTTATTAATCTTTAATATTTACACTTTAATAAGAACTTTGTAAGTGGGGAAAATAGACTAGATAAACATGAAGATATTTTCCATTTATCGTTTATCTCACCAAAGTGATCTTATTGTTCTTATAGATCCTGTGTAAATGGCACACTGGTATGTTCTGACACTCAGCTGTGGCATGGAGATAGAATCCTATGGGGAAACAACCACTTCTTTAGGTAATTTTTTATTTCTTTATTTCCTTCCACTCTTGCACCTTGTTTGCTTACCTGTTTTCACTGTTTTTAAAATCTTAAGTCACTTTTAATTTTTTAAATAGAATCAATCTGCCAAAGAGGAAGCGACGAGATTGGTTGAAAGACTTTGAAAAAGAAACCATGTTAGCCGAACATGATCTGGATGTAGCTAGTGAAGCTTCTTCTGAACCAGATTACAACTATGAATTTGCACAAATGGAAGTTATAATGAAAACACTGAATAGTAATGGTAAGAGAATGGTGAAATCAGATGATCCACAAAGGTTGTTTGGGTCCAGTTAAAAAAAAAAAAATCTCAGATACATGAATTTAGGAATTGCTGGAGCAAACCAGTGATCCATCCTCTCTGATGGAGGCCAATATTGGATGCTTTAGAGATGGATGCAAGAAATGCAGCCCTGGATAATTATTGAATAAATGGCCGTTAGGCTGAATTTCTTCCTGACTCTATCAGTCCATGGTTAGCTGAAGCACCTGGGTTTTTATTCTTTCCACATTATTGTCCTGTTTAATGTAACTGTGAACGATGGTCATTTAAATGTCTAATCCTTTTCTAAATCCTTTAAAGGTCAGACCACTATTATGTGTAAAAGGTGAAAGGATGCTATAAGTTTAACTTTGAAGTGTATTTTATGGCAATTTCATTCTTTCTTTTCCATCAAATACTGTTGATGATGCCATAACATTGTTAACAAGACAGTAGTTAAACCAGAACAGACATTTTGGTAAATTAGACAGCATTCTTAGGCTGTTTTTCACCTCACAGCATTTTATGCAATCCTCACTTACTAAAATCTGTTAAAGAATGCATCTTTGTACTATAGTATTTGTATATCACATGATAGAACAGTAAGATCTTTCTCTAGGTAATTTGTTTTGACATTTGTAAATATGAGAAACATCCTTATATTTTAGTTAATATGGCTTGTTTGAATCTGGTCTATGACTACTTTTGTCCTAATCTATTGTGTTTTCTGTATTTTTGATCAAGGACATTGTAGACCTTAGTTGTTCATAAAACCTCTCTGCTCACTAATGCACAACAAATGTTAGCTCACAAAAATGGTTCAAGGGGAGTACAGATCCTTCCAGTCTCCCCCCATATGCATGCATTGCGGCTTTACATTAAATAAGTCAGTTAAAAAAACCTGAAAAAGGAGTAGTTGTGAAAATCCCTGATTTATTGCCTCCATGGCTAATGTAACTTGCCACAGGGCTCAGCTGTAAGGCCTGGGCAAATCTGACAGATTGTGTTTCAAAGAAACTGTCAGTTGTTGAACATTACAAGCAATGTAAACATTCTGTTATATAGATTCTACAGAGACATTTATAATTCTCAGCACAGAAATGTCATTTTTATTTATTAAAAGTAAATTCCAGATGTTTTTCTTCACTGCCATTTATTCCTTCAGTTAAAAAATTAAATAGCAATCTGTAGGTGAAGGGAAAAAACCTGTTGCTTAAATATTTAAAGATAGTATATTACATTTTCCATATCTTCAGTATGAGCCTTATGAAGTAGAATTTAATTTTGTGGTTTCTTTCTCTTGGCTGTGTGTTATTGTTATGAAAGTGATTTTGTTACTTTGATTTCAGACATAAAGCAAACACTGGGAGTTGGGTGTTTTTATTTTTGTAAAATTCCTCTGCCACCCAAATTTTTTTTTCTGTCAACGCATTCATTTGCCTTTTTCAAATCATGGCAGATAATCATTGGAATACAGTAAACAAGTCTGCTTTTTATTTTTATGTAGCTTTTACTGGTAAAATAAGTGACACGGTCGGGTTACTTGTTTCCTGTTTTGTTTAAAATAGTTTCAGCTTTGGGTGGGGATGTTATAGGATTTATAGGCCATTTTAACAAACTAGAACACTCAGTTAAATTCAGTGTGTACCTTGGTTTAGATGAGCGCTTGTATACGTCAGTCTTAAGCATTTTACTGTCATTGTTATTGGGTAATGTTCCCAAAACATAGTTAAAATCCGGAAGATTTTTCCCCTCACAGCTAGCCATAGAGTTGGTTTGGGTGCCTCCTGGAGTCATTCCTCCACGGCATGCACTATAGCGCCCTGCCGATTCCCTCTCCCTTCATTTCCTTCTTTTTGCAAGTGACTGTTAGCTGGAACTCCCTGGTACTGTTGCTTGCAAGAGCAGCAGCTTCTTTATCATTCCATTTACTTATTTAGTTCACAGTTAAATAGTTGGTAGTTCATAGTTAAATAGCTTATCATTAAAACTGTAGTGTTTTTGGATAGTTAATTTTTAACGGGGAGGGTTTTTTTTCCTCCCAACTTCCTCAGCACCAGGACATGCCTGGGTCTCCAGCTGTAAAACCTGTGACTCCTGAAGCAAACTTATGTTCAGAAGTGACTCCCACACTTCCTGCTTGAAGTGTTTGGAGAGGGTCATCAGAACATTTTGTGATTTGAAAATCTTCAGACCATAGACACTCAAGGCTAGAGATCAACACCTGAAGGTCTTGCTCATGGAAGCAGCACTCCAGCCCCAACTGGATTGTGCCCTGGCAGACTCAGCACTCAGCGAGTCTTCCTTGGTACCAAGCACATGTTTCTTGGTGCATAGCACCCCAGTACCGTCTAAAGATTCGCAGCACCTGACAGGCTTGTCTTGGAGCTTGCATCGGCAGCACCGTTCACAGTCACTGGTGCCACAGAAGAAATGAGGCCAGACAGAGGAAGATCTCCCACATCCAAGTCTAAATCGAAGGATATGCCAGGAGTGCGACCCAGGTTGGGCCACCAGGTATTTGCACCGGACACCTGAATTAGGGGAAAGAGCCCAGAATCTGAATACCAAATCCCTAGCTAGATTTCTAGAACCTCCAAAAGAAGTTGTTGTGCCTTCCAAGCGGCCCAGGACTTGATGCATAGTACGGACCTCTTCTCCTCTCTGACACAAGCTCCACCAAGGATGCCATTGAGAGACAAGCCAGTGATGATGGCTCAACACTTGCCCTCACTGACACATTGATCCCCGACATGGCACCAGGCTCTGAAAAGTGAATCTTCACAATGGGACTCAGTGCCTTAAATTTCAGCTCCTCCTTGGTCTTCCTGTACAGACACCCTGGAGTCAATCTGAATCTGGCAGATCTCATCGGAGCACCAGCAGGAGATCAGTCTCCATTTGGGATCAGCACTGATACATGGCACCATGGTCCACTCCATGGCAACCCCCTACCCAGTGGCCCTTTTGGATTCCCTGGGCTTTACATCAAAGCCAGGGTCGGAGCCAAGGCCAGTACACAGAGATATTTTTGGTAGCGTTGGCCACCTTTGTCTTGTCTCAGGCTCCGTCAACCTCACAACAGTGCATAGCGTGAAGTCTTCAATCCCTGCAAAGCACATAACTGCCTCAGCCTTGACACTGTTGCCAGGTGCAGTGCCACAGATAGTTTTGATGTTGGGTCTGATTTCGGCACTGACACTGCTTCATGTGTCTTCCGCACTGACCTTGGTACCATCAGCGACACCAGCTATGATACCGGCTATGATTCCACTACCGGTGCAGACACCAATACCAGCCACAGCACTGCTACTGCTGCTATCAGCACCACCAGCATCATCTTCAGTGCTGTTAGCGTGTGCTAGAGCGAGAATTCAATTGCCTATCTCAATAGGCACTATACAACATGAGCTCCAGCCACTGGGGCACCATCACCACCTCCTCTTCTGATGCAGCACTCATGGGCTCAACTCCAGCCCCAGCTTTAGAGGACTAAAAAGCCCTTCAACAGCTTCTTAGAAGGGTGGCCCAGTGTCTCAACATACAAGTACAAGAGGTGGTAGAGTATGTTGACCCAGTAGCAGGGCCAGATTGCGGGGGAGGGCTAGCTGGGCAGCTGCCCGGGGCGCCAACCTATGGGGGGCGCCTGATGGCAGCTGTAAGGGGCGCTTTGTGCCCGGGGCGGGGCCGCACATGTGTCGCGTGCCCGCTGCCCAGGGCGCAGGAATGGCTCGAGCCAGCCTTGCCCAGTAGAGACATCCTGTCTTCCTCTACTTCTGGCCACATTGCCTTGCCTTTCATTAGGTGCATTTTGGACATCACTAAGGCGTTATGGCATACACCAGCCTCCTTGCCTCCTAATCCCAAGTGTAATGAGAGGTGTTATTTTGTTCCATTGAGAGAATATGAGCATCTGTTTTCACCCTCTCCCAGATTCCTTACTGGTTAATGCAGCCAACGACTAGTAATGCCCCTCCCCAAAGAACAGGGAAGCAAAATGCTTGAACCTATATGGCAGGAAGGTCTACTGTACAGCGGGGCGGGACGGCTGTCTTCAACTCTGTATTGCTAACCATTAAGGGCTGGTTAGAAAATACAGGTTAAATACCTGCAGTACCCTACCAAAATTTATGGAGCTACTCCCCCAAGACTCCCGTGCCAAATTTTCAGCAACCCTAGAGGAAGGAAGGCAGGCTGCTTTAGATGCAGCAAATGCAGCTACAAAGGTCCTGGCCACTGTCATTGCCATGAGAAGGAGTGCTTGGCTGCAAGTCTCAAGTCTGCCGTAGCAGACAATCTCAGCCGCTCCTGTCAATCTCACAAGTGCTCCCTTAATCCAGAAATGACTTATTCAATTTTCCAGAAGTGGGGACTTGCCCAGATAGACCTCTTCACAGTGCATCACAACAGAAAGTGTTGCCAGTTCTGTTTATTCCAGAATCTCTCTGTCCTGGCTCCTGGGGGATGCTTTCCTCCGTCACTGGGGACACCAGCTCCTGTACCCCTTCCCATCCATACCACTGATTCACAGAATACTGCTAAAAATCAGGGAGGACCAAGTACAGGTCATCCTCATAGCCCTGGTTTGGACTCATCAACATTGGTATACTGCTCTATTGGACATGTCAGTGAAGGCTCTGATCTGTCCTTCTAATATTCATAGACCTTCACACAGGACCATGGCATTCTACTCCACCTGAACCTCATGTCCCTCCACCTCACTACATGGAAACTCCATTGTTACATCCCCTGGCACTATCCTGTTCAGAACAGGTTAGACACATCCTCCTGGGCCACAGGAAACCCTCCACTAGGATTTCCTATGCTGCATAATGATTTCTTTCTGATGCATGCTCCCATGCCCTTCATTTTGGACTGTCTTTGCCATCTTAAATAACAGGAGTTGTCAATCTCTTCTATCAAAGTGCATTTAGCTGCCATATCAGCTTTTCATCTGGGGTCTCAAGGTTCCTCAGTATTCATGATCCCACTGATTAGCTGCCTAGACAAATTTAAAGGGTCTAGACACATTTTATCTTCAAGTTTGAAAACCGGTTCCTCCCTGGGACCTTAACTTAGTTCTGTCCAAACTTATGGGTCCTCCATTTGAACCACTCACCACTTGTTCACTGCATTTCCTGTCTCTCCAGGTAGCATTCCTCATAGCTATTAACTTCTGCCAGAAGGGTATCTGAGCTTAGAACTCTGACCTCAGAACCCCCAGTGCTGTTTTTTATAAGAACAAGGTACACTTCTGACCTCATCTGGCATTCCTACCAAAAGTGGTCTCCCCATTCCACATAAAACAGGACATTTTTCCTCCCCGTGTTTTACCTAAACCTCATGCAAATCACTGTAAGCAAAAACTGCACTCCTTGGACATGCACAGAGTGCTAGCTTTTTATATTAACAGAATTAAACCCTTTAGGTAGTCCTCTTAATTATTCATAGTGGTGGCCAAAAGAATGAAAGGTCAACCCGTGTCGTCCCAGTGCATTTCATTGTGGATAGTAGCCTGCATTAAAGAGTGTTATAACCTAGTGGGCCTACCTCTGCTACCACTTTCAGCACACTCTATCAAAGCATATGCATCATTAGTGACTTTCCTGGCTCCTATTCCTACTCAAAAAATTTGCAAAGCTGTGACATGGTCCTCTATCCATACTCTTGCAGTCGATTATGCAATCACCCAGAAATCCAGGGATGATGCGGCCTTTGGAAGAGCAGTCACTCCAAGGTTTCAACCATGCCTCCTGAATCTTGGCTTGGGAGTCATCTGGTTTGGACTGCACATGAGCAAACATTTAAAAAAAAAAAAGGGTTACTTACCTTCTTGTAACTGTTCTTCGAAATGTGGTGTTCATGTCTATTCTAATATCCTCCCTCTTACTCCTCTGTTGGAGCAACCTGCAAGAAAGAATTGAAGGGGTGTAGGACTCAGCAGGGTGCTATATTGCTCTCCATGGAGTCACAATTCCAGGGGGTGCCCAGACAGATAGCTGTTAGGGGAAAATCTTCTGGCTGACGTGCACGTGAGCACACAAACACTTTCATTTGGAATGAACATGACAACACATCTTGAAGAACAACAGTTACAAGAAGGTAAGGGTTTGGGGGTTTTGTTTTTGTTTTTAGAATCAAAGTGAGGCACCAGTCCCACATCCGAAAAGTATAGTCTTTTATGTAAATATTCAAGCTCTAATCTCTCAGATCCTATTGCACATGAATAACTTACGTGTATGTGAGCAGTCTCATTCATGCCTATGGAAATCTTGATGTGTATTAATGTTTGCAGAATTGGGGCCTTTAAGATCCAATTTACTTCTAATAAAAGCAATCCTTTCTATTGCAAAGATTTCATGCAAAATTCTAAATTGGATTACATGAAATGTGCAAGTCCTGGTTAGTGCCTTATGTGGGCTGTCTGACCTGGGGACAATTTTACCATTTATAACTTCCATTTCTTCTGTAGTTATGCAGCTATAAATTGGACCATTTATTGCATTAGTTTTCACAAAATTAGTTACAAAATTAGTGCAGAAGAATCTTAATTTTAGTGGTTAGCAAATTATAACTGCTTGTGTTGAAATATATAAATGCTCATCTGCTATTTAATCTGTTTTCTGTAGATTTTGGAAATGTTACTTGAAATTAGAAAACTGTTGAGTTCCCGAATGTTACAAAGAATATTTTTTACACTATGATTTGATTCATGTAACAAATGTTAATTGTGATATATAGTAGCAGATGTCTGGAGAGATCTTTTATTCAATCTTGGGTAAATCATTTTCTGGCATCAGTTAAATAATAGTCTTTGAGTAATTTAGCAAACCCTTCTCTTGATTCATCTTTACTATTATTTCCTTTTACATCCAAACACAATAACATCTTTTCATTTCTGCCAGGCTTGTCCTTTATTTTCTGTGTGATGTTTAATTTCTCAGTCATTCTTCTGTATAATTACGGTTTCAGAATAATTAAGAGATGATGTTTTAAAACTTGCATATTTGAAGTTAAGTCCATTTGCATTATGCAAGTATTAATTATGAGTATTATAGACAGGCAAAGAAATAATTCAGTTTGTATGCTTCTATCAAAACTCCATTCAAGCAAAAATAATTTTTGCTTCAAAATATATCTGGAATTTAAAAATAACTCTCCATTCTAATGCCAATACAAATTGTGGCTACTTAGGAAAGAGGCTGCTACTATGGGCAATTTAAGACATGTAGCATATCATTTAATGTCTTGTGAAGTGTTAAATATTTATATTTGCAAGTTTTTACTTTGTATTTCATAATGGCTATAATGTTGGTATCCCTATAAATCTGCATGCAAAGCATGAGTTATATTTTTCCTGCCACCGTGATAGGATTAAATTAGTAACTTGCAGTTGTTTTCAGTTTTTCCAAAGGTATGTTGAGAACATATGTGTATTAAATTAATACTTGTAATGATGCTAAAAATGATGCAGATAAACACATTCACACTATTATAGCAGCTCACAGGCAGTCTCCACTAATGTTCTGATCAGATGAAAAATTGAGTTTTATGAAGAACTTTTCCTGGTTCTTAGTGTGTACTACTCTACAGAGCCTCTGTTTAACATGGCACCTCTAATACTGATATATCATCTGCCCACGCAACACCAGTATTGTGTATTGACTCTAACAGGACTTGATATTTGGATCAAAGGAGGACCACTGGCATCTAAGGGCTTGTCTGCACACACTCATAGTTTGGCCTACAGGGGTGTGAACTGCACCATGCACAAGTGTGCTTGTGACTGTGTTAACATGAACTATGTATCTTTTACGTTGTGTTCACAGGATCAAGATGGGCAGTTACAGCACACCACCTTGCATCACATCCTCAGCTGCTAATACAGAGAAAGTGAAGTTTTCCTTTTCCTTCCTTCCTTGTCCTATGTCCATGTTCTTATAAATTGAGTTCCCTCTCTATCATCCCACCTCCCCCCAGCTGGGGGCCCATAATATATTTTAAAATATAAAAATGGAACTAAAAATGTAGGTCTTTTCATTTTCTCTATATGCTGTATCCCTTTCCTTGTATACATTTATTTTGACTTTTGCATTGTAAGTTCTTAGGGGCAATGGCTGCATTTTTCTTTGCTTTTGGAAAGTACCTGTCAATTTTTGAATGCTACTGAAATGTAATTATGATGACAGGAATTGAATTCAGGTGTTGCTTGCTCTCATCTCTTCCTTTTCTAGATCCAGTCCAAAATGTGGTGCAGATGTTAGAGAAGCAGTACTTGGAAGAGAAGCAGAGTGCTCTTGAGGAGCAGAGGATGATGTATGAGCGTGAGCTTGAGCAGCTCCGGCAGCAGCTTTCCCCAGAAAGGCAGCATCAGCATGGCAGCGATAGGCTTTCATATACAGCTCACACTGCCCAGCAAAAAGTAAACCTCTGGACAGAAGAGAGGTGAGAATATTGGAGTTAAGAACCCAAATGAATGAGAAATACGAAGGAGAGGGCTGTGGGTAGAAGGACAAGGTGATTCATCTTTCTGGAAACAACATTTTGGCTCATTGTTAAACTGCAGTATCAGACCTTTCTTCAACCTAGTAAAATCCCATTTTTATTTCCTTTAGAGCTAGATTCTGACCTCTGCTGCAATGTGGGGCTTCCTCTTAATTTGATTTGGTATCTCACATGCACTTTTGAGAGCAGAATTTCACTCTGTGTGATGATGTGATTTTTTTTCTCCCCGTGAACTCTTCATAGATGCTATGCATGTGTTAAATTGATACAGTTTTAACACTCCCTGCATGTGTTGCTAACAGATTACTTGGAGAAGGGAAGGGAAGGGAATATATAAGATCAAGCTTTGTCAAATATTACTGTGCCATCACTGTACCCAGCACGGTGAAAACACAATCCATGCCCCACAAGTAATAGACAACATTCAGAAACATAGGGCATATAAACAAATTAAAGGTTGTGCATATTTTATTTTTAAAAGTAAACCTGCTTTTAGAACACTTGAAGGGCCTCTCACAAAATGTGCATTTTGAGGACTGACAGAATGATTTTGGCTACAGCCAGGTTTTAGTGTGCAAGGGAAACATGGGAGTTCCAATCATAAGTGATGGAAAAAATGCGAACAAAACATGGGTGAAAAATTCAAGTGACTTTTGGGAAGGACGTTTGGAAGGAGAGCTTAAGAAGAGAAAGGAGTAGAAGGAAATGAACTGAGCTTAGGAGGGGGTAGGCATGTATATTAAAGATGGCAGAAGCTTGTTCTTGATGTAGAAGGTAACAGGAAGCTGTTGGACTCAGAGAGGGTAATTATATGGTCAGCAGAGGGAGAGGAATAAGATAGGAGCAGCAGCAGCATTTTGTTGTAAACAAAGTAATATTCTGTTCTTGGTTCTATGATTCATCCAACAGAAAGAGTGACTAACTGGAGGATTTGTTTTTTTCCAACTCTGTTTTCTGTGAATGTTTATTTGCATTGTACAACAAAGACTTCATTGTTCACTCATCTCTCTTTTTTATACATAGTGATTTTGAATGCTTTCTATCTTGGTATATTTCCATGTTCTCCATGAAAAGTCAATGTAAAACAAAAGTCTAAACAGAGTAAGCCAAAATTGTCCTGCCTCATTCAGACCTAGAATGTAGAAAACAGAAAATAGAATCAAGATCTGTAAAACCATGCGTATGTGTTAGTTTTTGTGCAGGCTTTGGTTTCAGCATTTACAAATTCTGCCAAATTGGGCTTGAAAAAAATCTGCTTATTTATTCACTAGTGATGACTAAAAAGATTTCACAGGCAAGTAGGGGAAAACTGTAGTATTTGAGTTTTAAATACAAATTGTTTCTAAATCTTAGAGGTGTAAAGAGAGCCATACTAATGTGACCTGAGAGCAAATGATGCAGTCCCGTCTTCTGGAGTATGCAGACCTCAAGTACTTTTATAGCTTCTTGCAGTTTTGCCAAATAGAATATTGAAATGAATAGGCCTCTGGTTGGATTCATTGCTGCTTTTTACAACTGCTTTGTGAGCAATGAAGTTATCAAAAATCCCATTATTGGTTCAGGACCTCTGTTGGGAAAGGCTGTGAACAGCAGCATAGGTAACAACTGGAATCACTCACAAAGGAAAGGCCACTCACAAAACAGGTGGGAGCGAGGGATATAATAGTAGACACAATTCTACCCCCTCATAAAATGGACTGGAGCAGGAGAATTGACAGAAAAGCTAGAATGGATGATTATATCCTCTATCTTCAGGCTGATATGGAAAGATGAATCTCTCAAACAGAAATGGGGTGGGCATGCCAGCACTCACCTGTACAGCAACTCTTAGGGGAGTTAGGGAGGAATGGACCTTCAGACAAGAACGTAGTTCCTGGATTTCACTGGTGAGTCTCCCACCCTCATGATTGAGGTCTCTAGCCCTGCAATATAAGAACACCACCTCTATCCATGGCTGCCATGCGTCTGATAACATTTTTAAGTCTTATCAAATTATTTTAATGAGTAAAAAGTATCCTGCAAGAAATAGTGAACACTTCCAGTCTTGAACTTAATTTTTTCAGTTCTAAAGAAGGTTTCTGAAGGAGTAGGGAGAAACGACCCATGTACTGAAAAGAAAAAAAAACAAGAGAAGTCAGTGGGGAATGTTTAGTGATAGGCAGTAAAGACTGGGTAGCATTTTGAGGGGAAAGAGTGTGTCTACTAACCACATGAGGGAAAGTATGGAAAATATACTTCATATTCTAGGACATTACACCACCTGTTTAGTTTGAAGGGCCAGGTGTAGCAGACCATAGTGACTGGACTTTCAATGAATCTGACCTTTCAGGTGCCCCTATAGTTAAGGGTTAGCTGCTGTTTGTTTTAAAACCAATGTCTTCAAGACTCAATATCTAGATGGATATTTGCTTTGGTTTGTATCAAAATGGAACTTGGCATATATCCTTTGTGTAGTAAAAATACAAAAATCCCACCTAAAACTTACTTTGTTCACTTCAGTTTCTGTGGTGTTCTGTGTTCTGGTGGTTCTGTGTTTGTGGGGCCCGAAGCGCATTTACACAACCACGCACAGAAAACCAGAATTAAAATACACAAAAAATAATGAAAACTCCCACTTATTCATACCTGACTCAGGTAACAGCCCCATGTAGCTATGCTATGTTCATCACCCATCCTTTCTCCAAAAGCCAGAGGAAAAGAGATTGTCATTATAGCATTCCCAGAAAGTTGTTAAATTCAGCCTCTAGTTGGACCAAGAAAAGGAGCCAAGAACTTGTACTGGAAAGTGTCTTGTTGTCCCCCTCTATCACTTTTTAAATTAGGAACCTGTTAGCTTGAGTACCTCTGCTGATCTCGCACATGGAAGCATTGCACAGGGAGAAAAGACTGTATATTTTATATAGCCACTCCTACATTCAGAGCATTTATAGATCAAAACCATGTGGAGGCAAGCTGTATGATAGAGCACTCATGTAATGTTCTCTCAGCACACAGCATTGCTTAGTGCCAGGTGTCCAACCAGTTCTGAAGTGAACTAGCCACTCTCAACTGGCCAAATAGCCACATTGTTGAAGTCAAATAGCCACACTTAACTGGCCTAATAGCCACATGTTGCTAGTGGCTAGTGTGTTGGACACCATGGGCTTAGTGAAGTTCATATCCCACCCTAGTGCCAGGTGTCCAACCAGTTCTGAAGTGAACTAGCCACTCTCAACTGGCCAAATAGCCACATTGTTGAAGTCAAATAGCCACACTTAACTGGCCTAATAGCCACATGTTGCTAGTGGCTAGTGTGTTGGACACCATGGGCTTAGTGAATAATTAGCTGCTCTAGCTTCAGTTTCCACAGATCCCACAATGCATTTCTTGGTAGAATGTATTATTGTCATCTAATCTCAACTAGCTTGATGGCATGGATAATAGCAGCAATATCATATCCCCAACTCATAACTCTGGTCATCTGAAGAAGTGGGCTGTGCCCACGGAAGCTCATGATACCATCTACATGTTTCGTTAGTCTATAAAGTTCTACCAGACCATTTGTTGTTTTCTTCAGTAGTAAGAGGGATAAGGAAAGGAGTTTCCCTCTTTGCCTTAGAGCAAGTGACAGTGGTGATAGCCAAAAGGAAGCAGTCTTGGACACAGTTGCTGCCTGCATATCTGGCATATAAGAAAGCCCCACTTGAATTGCGGACCTTAGTCCAGTGGTGGGTAACCTAGGCTAGTGAGTGGGCTACATGGGTGGCCCTCCTTCATCTCAGTGGGCTGCAAGATTGTTGTAATCATGATGGTCTCCTGGGATAGGGTAGTTTTGCTATCTGTGCTTGCGTACCAAGAATTTGTGGGGTGTCAATTGAACTGTAGGAGCACTTTGATTGGATACGATGGGAGCACACAGCTCTCATATTGACTGGGGTATGCAATCAGCGCACACCTCACTTCATGGTCTCTTGCTTTACATGTACGTTAGTTTAGTAATACTGGTAGAAAAAACCTACAAGAATGGAAACGAGTGGGATCTGGCAACCCTGTAAACAAAATGTGTCTCAGGTCATACGTAGAACCGTGATGGGCCACACACAGGCCACAGGCTGCCCACCAGTGCCTTAGCTAGATAGGAAATAGTCACTAAGCTGGATACTTTAGAATACTAAAGACACAACAAAGCAGGAATTCTTGCTAATTCTACCAATGGTCTTATCCCTTTCTGTTCAACATGCACATAACTTAGTGTTACTTTGCATGAGAGAGAGCCCAGTACTACTGTCTGGAATGCCTCTCAAAGAAAAGTGTAGCCATTCAAGCAGTTCCTGCTAGAGACTACAGGCATACCAATAATACGGCATGGTCTGTAATTATTTAAGTCATCTGACAGATCTAAAAGGGAGGTCCAACCTGTACTGTGTGCAGGTTGTTGCCACCAGTTTTCAGATTAGATTTGTACAAACTGGTCTGGGAACTTTCTTGGAATTTATACAGCAGGTATTAACCTGCACATAATACTCTAGTTTTTAATTTGTGCAAGTTTTTTTTAATTATAAGGTGTATTTGATATGAAAAACATGGGCTGTGTTATATTAGAGATGGCTAGCACAGTGGGCCAGGAAATCCTACAGAATAGCAAGGCTCCCCAGCTAGCCATGGCTTTTTAATAAGGTGTAAATGAAGAAGTTGTATAGATTTTAGCATTTAGTTTCTATATAGATGAAACATCACAAGCTTGGGCTGGTTGTCGATGTGAGCCACACCTCCAGAAAGACACATACAGTGCATTTCATCACTTCACAATTAGGAGCAGCCTTCAGGCTCCTATCGACTATAGCAGTTCCTCTGGTACCAATGAGGCTTGTAGTTGGGAAATTTTGGGTGTTATTGCTCTAGACTTTCCTCAATAGCTTTGTTTATTTCATACTAGAAGATTTACCTGGCATTGCTCAGGTCCCTAATTTTTTTTTAATAAAATGAAAATGTACATGTTTCATTTAAATCATTGCTCTGGGGTGGGTTTGGAAACGAGGGGCTCAGTGTACAGGGTACCCCAGGGAGAGAGGACTAGCCCAGCTCTGTCTCATCACAGCAGCTTTGGACCAGGTGAGAATCCCATCTACATGGCTGCTGCAACTCCAGCGGGCACAGCTGGGGGTGGGATGCTAGTCCCCTGGCTGGGGTAGGTCCAGGTTTGTCTGCCTCCTGTGATCACAGCCAGCGTGAGGAATGCAGCAAACTGTGCACTTCCCCTTTGCTCCCTGACAAAGGGGAACAGACAGCAATTTTCCCATACAAATCTGGGGGGAAGGGGAGCTTTATTATCCCAAAAGGGCATCTGAAGTGGGGGAGGCTTGGGGTTGGGACAGTCCCGGATGGGGGGACACCCCCAGCCAGCCCCTTTCACCTGCGTGGTGATTCTCTTTTCTGTGTAGTTTTTATGAGAAGCAATCCCATTCCAGGCACATCCCATTCTTCTGGCACAACTGATCCCTTACCTTGCTTTAAGTTATGATAAGAGGAAGCTATATACCGAGTTTGCTGGTCCTAGCTCTTACAATTTAGGAGTTCTTCAACAGACAAACACAAAAACTCTCTCAAATTTGCTCAAGGTGCTAAGATTTTTCTCAAAAAATTATGTAGAAGACACATTTATTGTTAATACAGCATTTCTTCCACAGTTTGTTTCATAAAAAAAAAAAGATGCAGTTAACCTTTTTGATCGTGGTCTTCTATTTTTCATGATACCTCTACAGGGATGAATTGTTTCGGCAGAGCCTGGCTAAACTTCGAGAGCAAATAGTAAAAGCAAACACACTGGTGAGAGAAGCAAACTTCTTAGCAGAAGAAATGAACAAGCTAACTGATTATCAGGTGACACTTCAGATCCCTGCTGCAAACCTAAGTGCCAACAGAAAGGTAAAAAAAAGCTAAGAAAGATGGAACTATTTTATTGTCCTGGTCATTCAGGAAGAAAGATAAGATGCAGCTGTACAGTGCAGGACATCATTCTTTTGTTAATAATTTCCATTTATCTGGAAGTTCTGCTATCAGCCCTCATCTTTCCCAGCCCAGTCCCAGGTAGCCTGTTTGTGACACTAACATTCTCATCTTCAGTGAGAGTTAAGGAGGACCAGAAAATGGGGAGTGAATTGGGTCCCATCTAATACAGATTAGGCTCCCCTTGTTCAGTTTTTTTAAGGGGATTCCTCCTCCTAAATCTGCTTCAGCTTCTGTTTTAGTGAACTGTTTTCCCTCTGTACCTACACTGGGCACTTGCTAGCTACTGAGTTTTAACATCTTCACCTAGCATCCTTCCCTACCTTACTGAGTCCCTTACCTATTGTGGGAAGGCAAAAAATCCACTGCACCTCAACAAATCTGGGGATGAGGAGAAAACTGTCCTAACCTCCCCCCTATCCCCCCCCCCCCAAAAAAAAACCCAACCCATAATTACTGCAAGCCCACAGGCTCATAAAAACCTGGTCCTACTACAAGATTGTGGGAGGTAGCATGGATACCACTGATCGGTGATTTGAGTCAGAGATCTGTCTGCAGTACATAAGTACAAGAACCTATTCCTCCAGTGTATGTGGTGAGTCAGTGTCTCTGCCAGCTCCAGCCACTTCCTGGTCCCCTCAGCTTGACTCTGGTAGGTCCATGATAACTCAGATGCAGTTGGGACCCATAAAGGAGTACTGTCTTCCTTTTTTTCATGCTGCCTGGCAGTCTCAATTACAGTGAGCACACTTCGATTTTAAATAGAAGATATTATCATGTCTAGGTCTAAATCCTATTCATTAAAGTTTATAGTAGGTGGAATGTGGATATTTCCTGCCAAATATGTGGAGAGCAAATAGTTTTTAAAATGAGAGCAACATTAATTATCACTCCTATTACTTTGTTTTACAAATATCTTTCCATGCATGCATTCACATCATGGGAGCTGATGGTGCTTGCTATGCAACCTAAACAGAGTTCCTTGTTTTTTAAACTCAAGTGGGAAGATTTACAAAATCTTTTTTTCAAGCCTGTTTTATATTGTGTTTACAGAACTTAAAATAACCTGTTAATTCTTTTCAGAGGCTTATTGACATATGAGATGTATAGTAAAATCTATTGCTGTCAGTTAGGATATAACTATCTACTATCATTTGGATTTGTGTGAGATTATTCTCATTTAACACTCCTTTGTAAAAAATAAGTTATTTGAGAGAGACAAAGGGAAATAACCACTGGATCTTCAGAGCGGCACATGCTGAGTTGGAGTGCAGAGATGGAGTGTTTGGAATACGAGAGAGAGCCATGTACTCTACCATGTACTCTATATTTTAGTACTCTTTGATAATATAATTTGCGTGGGGGGTTAAAATATTTCACAGTATGAATTTTTGAGCAGTCAATAATTATTCTTCTCTGACTCAGAGGGGGGCAATAGTAAGTGAGCCAGCTATTCAAGTAAGAAGAAAAGGAAAAGGTACTCAGGTGTGGACTATTGAGAAACTGGAGAACAAATTGATTGACATGAGAGACCTATATCAAGAATGGAAAGAGAAAATTCCTGAGGTATTTAAAATACAGTTTTTAAATGTCCATATAGTTGTCTTTACGGTTCAGTACAAACAGTGTAAATTCTGTACTTTTGAAGAGGAATTTTCTGCATGAGTTGTTGATGGATTTGTGAACAATGCTGAAATGCAGAATGTACATTAGTGCAGAATAAAAAAACCCTCATTCTGCTCTCATATACGCACTTTACTCCCTTGTTGACGTAATTGCAATTAACATGACATCAGTGGAATTAGCGCAAGTATTCGAGAGCAGAATTTGCTAGTTTCTGTTGTACATTTTTTGTACCAGTTAACTTCAAAACCCTCAGCAGAGTAGGTATTTGCTGAGAATCAAAATATCATGGCTAAATGTAATCATATAGTGCTTGCCTCATTTTAGTTTACAAGAGAGTGAAATAGGGTTTAGTTGTTCAAGAATGTGTCTTTAAATTGCTCGGTAGGACTGCAGTAACAAGCATGCCACGATATGGGGAACACAAATTATCCTGTAGTCTACATGGAGCATTATTGTCACAACAGTTTGAGCTGTCACGTGGTTTCTGTGTGCATTATTGCCTCTTTGCATAGGACAATAAGACTCAGTCTTCCAAATTTTGTTTGTATTGTGAGTCTGCTCCTGCATACATTGAAGTCATTGGAACAGTGATTTCAATGAGCACAGGACTGCTAATAAGTGCATCCCTGAGTATTAAAAGTACATCTCTTGGTCATACAAGTCTGTTCTCTTGGGAATGAATCATCTTTCCTGGAAGTAGCTAGTGTTCGATATGCTGTAACAGTACTACTGTGTTCAAATGTTTGTATTTGGAGAGGGATGGGAAGAGACAGACGAAAAGGAGGAGCAGAATGCAAGGTGCTCATGCATCCACAGAGAAGTATATACTTCCATGGGAATTCCTAGCAAGGTACTTTGAGGCAGAGCCAGATGATCTGTTGCTATGCATTGGGTGTTTGTATTTTTAAAACAGTGGAAATTATTTCAGCCATGTAGCATTAAGGGATCAGCTCCAGGCCTGTGGGGGAGGTTATTTCTTGAGTCCTCCTCTAGCCCTTGCAGTGTTTCCCAGCACACTGCCAATATATGTAGGTGGGTATTAGGAAAAGTATTTGGTTCTTTCTTTTTGAAGACTAGTTTCAGATGGAATATCAAGAGGTGCAACTCAATGAAGTCCTTGGAGTTGCGCACACAAAACATGGTTTGAATTTTACAAAATATGGGACCTATTTTATTATTTGTATGAGTGAAACTAAAGGCATTACATGATCCCCATCCCAAAGATCTTATTTTAATATTGTGATGAGCTTCAGATCTAAATTTAGATGTGATGTAATGACTTAGAGAGAAATGTCAGTGGAATGGTGTGACCAACTGTTAAGGTCACAGAATAAAGAATGTGTATATTCAGTTTTGATTTGTGCATGTTTTTATGATTCCACTAAGTTTACAATTTTTAAAAAGTAATTCATGTACCCTTTTAAAAAAAAAAAAACAGATAAGGAAGCTCATTGGTAAAAAAGGTGACCCTTTCTATGAAGCACAAGAGAACCATATCTTAATTGGAGTAGCAAATGTCTTTTTGGAGTGCCTTTTCTATGATGTTAAACTTCAGTATGCAGTGCCGATCATCAGCCAACAGGGGGAGGTGAGGCTAAATAGAGTCTTAATGTATTGGTAAAGTATAATGTATTGCAAGTGAAGAGAGGGAGGGAAATTAGTTCTGGGTTTGTAATCCATTTTACATATAGAATTTTGATTAACCTAAATGCTCATTTTTTTTTATTTTTATAATTTTTTTTGTACCTTTAAATATACTATTGGGGAAAAAACTGTTCGTTTTATGACTAAGAACATTTGTTTGACTAAAAACATGAACTACATTTTTGTGATGGCAATATGGCAGACAAGTAGGAATTAGGTCAGAGATTAAGGCCTTTCTGCTTTATGCCCAGTTTTCTTTAACCTCAGTTAAAGTTCAGCTACAAATCCACTGCAGTAATGACCCTATGTGCTTTTACCATTGCATGTGAAGTGAAAAGTTAAATAGTGGTGCAAATGTACCATGCATTCGTTTCATCCATATTCTCTCCTTTTTATTTTTCTCTGTGGTATTATTCCTCTTCTGTTCCATGTTTAAGGTACAGTGACATTTGAATTGCATTGCTTGTTTCCTGCTCCTCTTTCTCTCCCCTTGGAAGTTGGATATTTTATACAATGTTCTTGTGTTCCTAAAGCATAAGCACTTAGTATTTGTGCTTCAGGTTGCAGGACGACTGCATGTTGAAGTGATGCGAGTTACTGGTGTTGTTCCAGAACGTGTAGCAGAAGGGGATGACTCTTCTGAGAACTCCAGTGAGAGCGGAAGCCTGGAAATCATGGACAGTAATGGAGAAATTATTCACAGAGCAAAAAAGCTCACCTGTAGGGTAAGTAGGAGACAATCTGTTTGTTTGTTGAAAATTTACAAACACATCTATTGTTATAATCCAATATAAATATTAAATTATGCAGGACTTGGTTGTTTAGGATGCTATTAATAGAAAGAGATTCTTTTCTCTCGCCCTGTGTAGTCTGTGTAGTTCGAAAGTGATTACCATTGAATGATTATGATAAAGTAGTTTCAGTTCAGTTTCTTGTGGACACAGTCCAGGCCATATATATTGACATCCCAAGAGACACTTCTCTTGGCAGTCACAGAAGAGGTGATCCTTGCATTTCAGAATACATATGATGAGTAGAGAAGTTTTTACATCTGTTTATGCTCTATGGTTAGAGAATATTTCAGTCTCAGTTGCCCTCAGTACAATCCCTTTAATAAATGTGTATCTGTAGCTTTAAAATGTAAACTTATGTGTTCAATTTTGGGATCTTAGCGTTTTACTTGATCAAAAACATGCATATAGGTCTGCAAGTTAAATACTTAAATACTGTACATGCAAATACATCTGAGTTTTTGCATATGTAAAACTGTAGGCTTCGAGAATAGATGTATGTTTTTAGAGTGGTTTGAGGTCTCTGAAAATTTGGTCCTAAATGTTAATTGTCACTTATTGCTTGAATTTTTTAAACAATCTATAAAAGGAAATAATCACATTACTTTGAGTGTCTATTTTATCTCACCCAGGTGAAAATAAAAGAAGCAACTGGACTACCACTGAATTTGTCTAACTTTGTCTTCTGTCAATACGCATTCTGGGATCAGTGTGAGTCAACGGTAGCAGCACCAATGGTCAATCCAGACGTGCCATCACCTCAAAGCAAGGAACCTCAATTTAGAGTGATTTTCTGTCACTGCAAGGTAATGATTCTATTTTAAAACAGCATATCAGGAGGGTAATATGTTTGAGATGAACTTTTCAGAGCATGATCCTAAATAGCATGTAAACTTTTGTGGAGAAAATGCAACTAAATGTCCTGTATCATAATCCCTAGGAAACTGCATTTTGGGGCTGAAACTCAAATTGATAATATGTTCTAGTGATAGCTTGTTATAAATTAGTGGTATGCTCAAAACAGTTGTCTTTAAACTTCTAAGGAAACACCAAGTCCTCACCACTTCTGAGACTTCTGCTATTTATCAATTGAAGGTTTTAATGATATCAATAACTTAAAGAGCATAATCATAAGATAATTTAGAGTGTGGTGAAAATGTTCATAATGTTAAAATGTTAGACACACACCTATATGGAATCCTGAGATTTGTCTCTAGTCTTCTCTGCCATCCTGGCCCTGCTTGTGAATGTAAGACTTCTCATCCAACTTATGTTACCTCAGCCATGCAAGCAGAGACTATGTATGCTCTGCCCCAATTGCAAATGAAATGAGGAGATTTGACTTACTAATGTAATACAGTTCCTCTTTTCTGTTTCTAGGACTATGTGGTAAATGTCACAGAGGAATTTCTGGAGTTCATTTCAGAAGGAGCTCTTGCTATTGAGGTGTGGGGTCATAGGTGTACTGGCAATGGCAGCTCCATTTGGGAAGTTGATTCTCTTCATGCTAAAACTAGAACACTGAGAGACAGGTATGAATAAACTACAAGGAATACTTCCATCACATTTCCAAAGAGATTAGGGCAAGATGCTTGTAGGATTAGAGCAACTCTTTCTGATCTGAGTTACAAAAGTTGTTTGTCTGGGTCTCTCTCTGTAGGTGGAGTGAAGTAACTCGCAGAATAGAAATGTGGATTTCCATACAAGAACTAAATGAGATGGGTGAATACACAGCAGTTGAACTCCATCAGGCAAAGGATGTAAACACTGGGGGGATTTTCCAACTTAGGCAGGTACTGAGTCCTATTCTTGTCTTATTAGCCTGCTTAAGAGTATTCTTAAAATTTTGTTCTGAATTTCTCTCTGGTTCTTCCGGTCTCACTTGTTCAGGGTCATTCTCGAAGAGTTCAGGTGACAGTGAAGCCTGTACAGCATTCAGGAACACTTCCTCTCATGGTGGAAGCCATTCTTTCTGTGTCTATAGGCTGTGTGACTGCCAGGTCGACCAAACTACAGAGGGGCTTGGACAGCTACCAGGTAGAGCAACTGGTTAATGTGCTGAGTTATTTATTATTTGTTTTGCTATCTGAGAACTTCCTTAAAATAGTTCAAATTATAAAATCAAAAAGGAGGTCCAAGTATTTTAATATAATCACAGCCGTACATCATAATCTGTTACTTTTGCTGTCTTTAGCAGGTGCCAGGTATATGTGTGTGTGGTATGTACTTATGGGCCCAAGTTTGTTCCTGTGGAAGTCAGTGGCAGAACACCTACTAATGTCATTGAGAACAGAAATACACAGTTAAATGTAAATTTCATTTTACTATCAAGCCTCCTAACTTTCCCTTCCCTGTTTTTGTTTATATATAGTAGAAGTTCTCAGTCATAATGTTGTATCTGATGGCTTGTTGATATTTTGTACAATCCATTTGCAGGGGTTTCTACCTCTGCCATAATAATGTTGATCTGATTCCTTAATCCCTGCCTATTGCCTAGTGTTACCTGTTCTCTTTAGAAATTTGACAGCATCTTGACTGTTTAAAAGCTTGTGCATTATGTATAAGAAGCAAATTACATTTGAAAAAGAAATACTCTACACTAATAATAATACTTATCACAGGTGAGCTATTAAGATCAAGTAATGAATTTAAGACTAGTACTTTTATTTAGTAACCAATCAATCAAACAAGGCTGATAAAATCCACTAAATATATGACTCTGGTGATTCAGTTTTATAAATGCCTTGCCTTTGTACCAGTTTGTGTGGTAAAACTGTTTAGGGTTTTATTAATATATGTCTTTAGTGTGTTGTTTTGTCAAGAAAAATGCATGTTCTTTGTGTTTTACAAAATTTATTTTCTCCTACCAGAGAGATGATGTTGATGATGGTGATATGGATAGTTATCAGGTATTGCTGCTGCTGCTGTCTATCCTGTGGCATGGGGCACAGCTAATGCTAATAGCCAGCAACTTTAAAGAGGATTGGAGCAAGCACAAGCAGCTTTAAAAATAAATACTTTGCATTAAAAAGACTGCCTCGGCTATAAAACCATTGCCATTTCAGTATATATTATAATTATCTTTATAATCTTTATACTTCACTTCTTCTTTCTATAGTATTTCCAGTAATCAGATCTTCTAACTTCCTGTTACTTTAAAAAGATAAATAAAGCTTAGCAACTTTAATATTAGCATACAAATATAGTTTCTAATATGCCTCATGATGTAAACATGCAATCTTCTTGAATATTTACTATCCAGAATTTATACCATAGGTTGTTCCTTAAAAAGCAAACTTCAATGACCTTAAAAAATATATTGCTGTTTTGAAATGTGAATAGAGAAGATGAGTTAGAGAGGAGATATGCTGTGAAATTAAATATCTGAATGAGAAATGTTGGTTTTTTAGGCTGTTGAAGTTTAGTTTTTACTTACCTAAAAAATTAAAATGTTAGTCTACGTTTTATATTCAGAGTAGGTTTAGTGATGGTAAAATTCAGAAAGCTAAACATATATATAATCAAAATAATAAGAACAAAGTGCTAAAAATTGAAATCCTATTCTTGGTATCTTACTAGTTATAAAGACTTCTATTTGATTTTGACTGTTGGAAGAAGAAAAACCTGTTCAGGCATAGGTGATGATATTTGGAATCATGTCAGTCAACATGTAGTCGACTACATGATTAATTGATAAGTCTGGTCTTATTGGTAAATCCTAAAGACTACAAGCACCTCTGCTTTCTTTTAAGCCAATTTCCCTCACAGACCAGCTCCCACCTTGCTACCTCGCACCTCTGCCTCTTATACAGAGGCAGTAGTGTGGATTGGCAAGGGGCTCCCCAGATGGGGGACGGGAGTGTGCTGGCCTTGCCCCCGAGGACTATTGAATAATTGTGTAACTGCTAATATTTGATGCGGTTACACGATTATTCAATTACTCAGTAGCTGACATCCCTCAGCACAGCATAGTATGTTCTGCAGGATTCTTCAAAATGTCAGTTTAGGTACTAACTACCTACGGGCTGTTTGTGCGCTTCTTGACAACTCGAATCACAGAGAAGAACGGAACAAATTTTCCTGTGATGTCATAAAGCATGAATGCATGATAGATGTTTGCATGGGGAATTTTTCATTGCACTGATAGCGGCTAATAATAGAATTTTATGCAGATTTAAGGCTATACTGACCTGTCAGCAATTCTCAGGAAAACACCTGGCCAATGAATAATACCTAATTTTCCCCAGCCACTTGCCTGGTCTTAATACTTGTAAATTATAAATTTTGTACATGAATATCTTAGAAATGTTGCTACCACAAAAATTATACAGCAGCTGGTAGAGTGTCAACTTCTCATGCTTTTCCTCTTGTAATTTAAAAGTTGAAGTATAATGACCTTTAATTCCTAGATGGTGTACTGCCTAATCAATGTGCATGATAAACATGAAAGCTTCCTGCATATTAATCATACAAAATTGTTCAGTAGCATTTTTGATCACAAATTATCACATAGAGTTACATGTCTTTTGTGAAGTTCAATACTGCATATTCAGGAAAATATTTTCTCTCCCACATTTAGGAAGAAGATTTAAACTGTGTGCGAGAAAGGTGGTCTGATGCGCTAATAAAACGTAGGGAGTACTTAGATGAACAGATTAAAAAAATCAGCAATAAGCAAGGTTTGTATTACTGGAAGCTCAAATTCTCTTTGCGCTTTGTCCCCCTTTTGAAACAGACATAGTTTCTCTTGAAGTGAAACTTAGAATTGTGAGCTTTTGAGGACAAACTTGTCTTCAGTATGTCTTGTGGACAGTGCTTAATATGTTTTAAAAAAAAGAGTTATTATTAAGTATTCTAAAGTCACATTAACTTATAGAGGAACTTTACCAGAAGAAGTTGAAATTTATACAGTAGTTCAGATTTTAGTATTACAAGTCTGCATAGTGTGATTTATAACCTAGTGATAAACTGTTAGTTTATTATAGGGAATTATGACTTACAAGTGCCATTTAAATATAATATATCCAATATATTGTCTCACTGTAGAGAAGACGGAGGATGAAATAGAACGTGAAGCACGTCTGCTAGAACAGTGGATGGGATTAACAGAAGAGAGGAATGCAGTGCTTGTCCCAGCATCAGACAGTGGCATCCCAGGTGCTCCTGCAAATTGGTATGTGTAAATAGAGTTCAGGATGACAAAACGTCAACATTAGATTTTTTTTGTATGCATGCAGAGCAAATTAAGTTTTGAAATTTGAGGGTCTGATCCATCACACTTTGTATTGCAGTGTTACACTAGCATTAATTTGTTAGCTGGAAGAACAGTAGTGAATCAGTCTCAGAGTCTATAATATCGTAACTATTCCTTGGTACATTTCCTAATTTTTGTTTTAGAACAACAATTGGATATAAAAGGAGCTGCATCTGAACTTCCTCCTCCAAGGGCAAAGAGCTGTTTGGCAAAATTTAATTGAGCTAACTTACAGAATGCACAGTACAGTCAGAATCTAAAGTAAAAGTTTACTGCTGCACTGGGGCTAGGGCTCTAGCCTGGCCCTGCTGTTGACCCAGATCCCTGGGGCTCTCTAGCTGCCCCTGGCTCAGCTGCTGCTGGGTCAGAGCTTTGCAGCTGTCTGGCACCGGGGCTGGAGGTCCATGACCAGTGTAGGGGCCAGAGCTCCCTGGCTGCCACTGGGGCTGGAACTCCCTGGCCACAGAGTTCCATCCGGAGCTCCAGCGGTAGCGAAGGCTCTCCGGCCATGGAGCTCCAACCCCGGCCACAGACCCAGGTGGCTGCAGAATTCCAGTGGCAGCAAGGGAGCTCTGCATCCACCTGGCACCGGGGCCATAGCTCTGCAGCTGGGGCCGTAGCTCCCTGGCCACGGCTGGGCTAGAACTCACTGCCTGCCCACCCCCTATTGCCCGCAGACATGGGATCCCCAGCTGAGTCACCAGCCCTGCTACTGCGCTCCTGCCCTGCCGCCAGACCTCCCTGTTCCTGGGCTCTGTGGTCCAGAAGCATCCGTTCTTCCCTACCATGGATGTTGCTGAACCAGAGAGTCCCAGATTAGGGAGGTACAACCTGTAGTTGTTCTATTTGATTGAAAATAGCATACAGTGCCTGGTAAGCAATCCTTTGTTAGTAGGAGTATGGATTAGATGATATAGTAGGTTTTTTCCTGTCTCTGATGTCTAGATTCCTGTGATTTTTTCCTTCTTAATTTAGATATTGCAGACCATTTAACCAAGAATACACATGTTGATATACATTTAATTTCAGTGATTAGTTACATGCACACTTATTTGAAAGTCTTATTCACCTATGTGTATAAGACCACTAAAATGAACAAATAGCATTTTATTTCAATTATGTACTATAATTTGACCTTTAAAAAAAACCCAAAGGATGAGAATTCTGGGGGGAGGGGGAATATATCAATGCAACGACATGGCTGAGACTATGTACAGAACAAATTTAAAGATGAGATTCCCAAAACAGTTTAAATGTGCCACATCCTATCATACTGAATGTTTTTATTTAACTATACATTTAGTCATGTATATAAGAATACAATGTACGTGATGAGTGAATTACTAGATCTAGAGGTCTAGATCTGATTTTGAGTATCCTCATTTTTTTGTGTGCAGTTAAATTCTCCACCAAAATGTTTGGTTTAAATCATTGGATGCATTGTAATAGATGCATAGCTGCCTGTGAGAGTTAACTTATGCATTTATTTTACAATATTCACATCAGTTTGTTCTTTTTTCCAGGGCCCCACCCTCAGGAATGGAAACACACATACCAGTACTTTTCCTTGATTTGAATGGTAAGTTGTACCACCAGATTAGGAAGTTTCTTTTAATGCTGTTTTACTGAAATAATTGAATTCAGTTGAATACACTGCTAAATAAAGGGGTAGCTCTGGAAGCAGGGAAAATAAAAACTTGTATTATGCCTCTGATTCTATTATGTTGGATATCTTTTAGAAGTAAAAATAATCCTTTATTCTGATTTCACAGAGTGGTGCAAGTAAGCACAGAATAATTTTACAATTGGGATCAAATAACAAGAGATTGTAAGAGGCCTGAAGCAAATTTTCCTAACAGATACTTGAGGAAACAGTGCATTACTGTGCCCTCAAAAAAGCAGGGTTTAAACTTAAGATTGACAGCAGATGAGTAAATCTAATACAACTTTCAAAAGATGCTTCAGTTCTATGTGCAAAACCACATTTCTTTAAAGCATTAATGGAAAATTGTCCAAGTGCTATTGAGAAGTTGTGGTAGTAGTGTTCTTGCTCTCCTTCTGATTCAAAAGTAATGATTATTTAAATTGCCTATCGGTAGCATAATATAGAGTACTAGGGGGTGGTAGCATAATATAGAGTACTAGGGGGTGGTAGCATAATATAGAGTACTAGGGGGTGCTCCTTGCTTGCTACGCTTGTCAACCCCCTGTCTGTGGGGGGTAGTCAGGCCCGGCTCTCTCCCTGGCTGCCAGGGAGGGCTGGCAGTCATTCCAGCCCCAGCTTCTCACCTTCCTCCCCACCCACAGCCAGCCCCAGCCTCTCACCCGCTCCCCCAGCTCTCTCCCCCTGGCCTCCAGGGTGGTAGGGGGCTGCTCTGAGGCCTCACCAGGCCCCACGCTCTCCCCCTGCCACCAGCTCGGGCCCCTTCCCTTCCCCTCCCCCCCGACCCCCCAATCTCATGCTGCGCCAGCCTGGGCCCCTCTCCCTTCACCCCCCATCTATGCCAGCCTAGGCCCTTTCTTTCCCCTCCACTCTGCTGTGGCCTAACTTTAACCCCCCTCTCCTGGCCGAGGCCATGTCAGGCCCCACTCTGCCACCGGGGGGGGATGGGGGATGCGCTCTGAGGCCTCATGTGTCCCGCGCGCTCCTCCCGGCCGCCGGAGTCAGAGTGGGTATGCTCCAAGGCCTTGCATGTCCCACATTCTCCTCCTGGCTGCCAATATTATGCTACAATTCAGG
Source organism: Pelochelys cantorii (assembly GCA_032595735.1). Taxonomy (NCBI): domain Eukaryota; kingdom Metazoa; phylum Chordata; order Testudines; family Trionychidae; genus Pelochelys; species Pelochelys cantorii. Next base: position 107,751,407 of record CM064327.1, read on the forward strand.
CTTTATAATAGTTCAAACTTCTATTAATTTATATGCTTTGCCGAAGAGATAACGTTTTTATTTGTGTTCATTGTGTATTGATTTCCTTAGCTGATGACCTCAGTGCCAATGAACAGCTTGTAGGTCCTCATGCATCAGGAGTTAACTCAATACTACCAAAAGAGCATGGGAGTCAGTTCTTTTATCTGCCAATCATAAAACACAGTGACGATGAGGTAAATTACTAGTAAGCTTCCCTCCTGATAATTGATGTGCATTTATGCTTGCTTTCTGCTTTGTGTTTTTATTATGTATTTAATTTCTATTGCTAGTTACATATCAAATTAATGATAAATGTTAATTTATTGTTAATGTTAATACTTTTGGTGCTGGGATCATTCTTTCATGTTGAGACTATGAAGGTAACTACCCATATTTAGAAAATTATTTATAGTCATGTGTTCTATTGCACTTTTTGTCAGAGTAGAGTTGCTAACAAATTCAGTTTCTGGTAATAATATTCTGCATCCCCCCTTTTTTGAGGGTTTTTTTTTTTTCAGTTTATTTGGATGAGATATTCCTTGTTTCCTGTGCTAAACTGTTGCATATTGATGTTTGATGTCAAATAGCTGCCAAATCCTCCCCAGAATTAGCTATATTTCAGTGGTGGATGAAGAGACCCATATTTGATTTTTTTTTTTTCAGTTTAAAGGTGTGAAGCATTTTAAAAAATATAGTGTTTGTACACTTTTTTTGGTGCTTCATCTCAAGAACAGATGGCCTGAACGTTGTTGATAGGAGTTATTTTTTTAGGTCTCTTTGTGCTTTTTTAACATAGAAATACCATGGATGTTGTCTAGTGCATCTTGTATTTTATAGAAGATTTATTTGGGATTTTATAGAATGTAAACTTTTAGCTCTTATGGCTTAACTTGGAGAAGTGGGAAATGTTGAATCTTTTCAGAAAAGACTTTAAATGTCTAAACATCTTTTCCTCTCTGGGTTGCTAAGCTTATACCTTCTTGTCTCTTGTGATGTTATTATTTCACTTGTTCTGTAGTATCTAAAATATCTTCAAAACTAGACAATGTCATAATTTCCAAAGTAAGAAATAGATTTTTTTTCCTAAGGCTATCATTAATTGCAGTTAACTCATGTGATGAACTCAAAAAATTAATAATTAAAAATAAATTGTGATTAATTGCCATTTTAATTGCAAATAGAAAACTAAATGAAATATTAAATATGTTTGGATGGTTTTTTCAAATATATTGTTTTCAGTACAACGCGGGATACAAAATGTACCACGCTTACTGGTTAAAAAAAAAAAATTTATACTGTAAAAATAAAATAAATAGTCTTTTCAAGTCACCTCATACCTGTACTGTAGTGCAATCTCTTTATCATGAAAGCACAGTTTACAAATGTATATTTTTTGTATGACATAACTCCCCTAAAAAAATATAAAACTTTAAACCCTGTAAGTCCACTTAGTCTGACTTCTTGTTCATCAGACAGTAAAACACAAATTCTTATTTACGTTTTCATAAGGAAATGAGACAGGCATTCGTGTGGTACTTCTGTTGCCAACATTGCAAAGTATTTACATGAGAGAGATGCTAAACATTTCTATGCCCCTTCATGCTTCAGCAGCTATTCCAGAGGATGTGCTTCTATGCTGATTATGCTTGTTTAAAAAAGGTGTTAATTAAACATTTGACTTAACTCCTTGGGGGAGAATTGTATGTTTCCTGCTATGTTTTACCTGCATTCTGCCATGTATTTCATGTTAAAACAGTCTTGGATGATGACCTGGGACATATTGTTCTTTGTAAGAACATTTCTTCTGGAAATGTCTAGAAGAGGTCTAGAAAACATGAGCTCTGAAGGAAGACTGAAAGAGTTGGGCTTGTTCAGTTTAGAAGAGAGAAGACTGATAGGGGACATGATAGCAGTTTTCAGGTATCTAAAAGGTGTTAAAAGGAGAAGGGAGAAAAATTATTCTCCTTGGCCTCTGAGGATAGGACAAGAAGCACTGGGGTTAAATTGCAGCAAGGGAAGTTTAGGTTGGACATTAGGAGAAGCTTCCTAACTGTCAGCTGGTTAAACAGTGGAATAAATTGCCTAGGGAGTTGTGGAATATCCATCACTGGAGATATTTAAGAGCAAGTTAGATAGACATCTATCAGGGATAATCTTGTTCGGGGTGGGCAAGACAGGGTCTACAGGCCAGATCAGGTCCTCCAAGTCATTTATCCTGCCTGTGGTAGCCCAGCCACTCCCCAATTCCCAGGCCAACCTTCCCCCGCCAGGGGCACGTGGCACCAAAGGGAACGGCCAGCTGTTCAAAATGTCTGGCTGTTCCCTCTAGGTGCCACATGCCCCTGGCAGGCTGGTAAAGGCTTCACACACTCCCCTGCTCCAGGCCAGTCGGGTCTGTGGGTAGGGGAGCACGCAAAGTCTCCTTCCCCCTCCAGGAGTAGTCCACATCTAGAAGGAACAGAACCCTTCTGCCTGAGGCCCCGTCCCTTCTGGGGCAGCCCATGACCACTTCAGAAATTCGTGTAGTAGCCCCGCCCTTCAAAAATTATCCCTGATTTAGATGGTGCTTAGTCCTGCAATGAGGGCAGGGGATTGGACTTGATGACCTCTCAATGTCCTTTCTAGTTATAGTATTCTGTGATTTGAGTTCTTGTTCATGTCATTCCAATCAAGTATGTGCATACATGTGGGCATGGGAGCCAGAACATTTTTCATCTAGCAGGTCACTGTAGGGTTGGTCTGGGCACACCCTTGGAATGGTGCCTTCATTGCACCCAATATAGGGTCCTGCTGATCCACCCCCTCCTCAGTTTCTTGTAACAGCCAGTGACGATTAGCTGGAACTCCCCCGTGCTCTTGTTTGCAAGTGCAGCAGCAGTCCATTGACTTTATTTCATGCCTTGTTGTTGTTTTAGTTGTTAGTTAGCAGTTAATAGTTGTTAGTTACCTAATGTTAAAATAAGTTTGCATTTCGGAAGTTTTTTTCCCTCTTACGTGTTTTTGGGACCAGGGCATGACTGGGTCTCTGGGCTTCAAAGCCTGTGAAACCTGTGGCAAGTGTACGCCCAGAAGTGATCCTTACAGTTTGTATTTGAAGTGTTTGAGAGGGCCATCAAAAAGATTGCAGCACTCCAATGTGGAAACTACAGAAACAGAACCACCAAAAAGGAATATCAGTCTTCTGCTGGTGGCATTTGACTTGGATTATGAAAACGAACATGTATCAGTCTGTACTGCTTTGGATTATTATAGAGAGAGCCCATCATTTGCATGGACACGTCTTCTGGAATGAAGATTGAAGCATGAAGGGACATACAACTCATTAGCAATACCAGCTATAAACACTGCAATATGAATGCCTGCTATCATTTGATGACACTGTAAACAAGTCAGCATTATTTCCTGCAAATGTAACTGAACTTGTTTGTCTGAGCAATTGGCTAAACAAGAAGTAAGACTGACTGGACTTGCAGGCTTTAAAGTTTTACATTGTTTTATTTCTGAATGCAGTTTTCTCTTACATAATTCTACATTTATAAGATCAACTTGTCATGATAGAGATGGCATTACAGTACTTCTATTAGGTGAATTAAAAATACTATTGTTTTTACAGTGCAAATATTTGTAATAAAAATAAAGTGAGCACTGTATACTTGGAATTGTGTTGTAATCGAAATCAATATATTTGAAAATGTAGAAAGCATTCAAAATATTTATATAAATGGTATTCTATTGTTTAAAAGTGTGATTAATTTTTTTGAATCTCTTGACTGTCCTAATTTTGTTCTGTGTTGGATCATGTTTGTTTGTAAAAGGTTTGGAGACATTCAAAGTGAGAGGAGCTATGTAAATGTAAATTAGATCTGGAGTTATATTTGATTTTCACTTTCTCTACCTTCCATTCTGTCTCATTTAATCATATATCCTAAGACCACATCTCAGGATGAATAACTTGGCTAGGTGGTCGTGAAGATACCTGTGGAAGGAAAACAAAGGTATCTTCCACAGGATGGAGATGTAGAGGCCTTTGTTTGCCTCTAGTATGGCCCAGTCCAATGCCAATTGAGTTGAGTGAGCTTTGCATCAAGTCCCAAGTACAGGAGGACCAGAGAGTTTGTGTAGTGATAGATCTGTGGTCCCTCCCTCCACTTGAATCCCCTATTTGCATCTGTTTATAGATCCCCTGTACACTTGGGCTCTGCATTGCACCGGGGTCACATGCTTTAATTTGACCTTTCAGATTCTGATACACTCGCAACACTTCTGCTCATACAGTGCCCACTGTAGCTATTGTTTTTTCTTTTACTAATGGTGTTATTTCTTGTTAAATTCCTGTCAATTTTAAACTGAAGTAATTAAAAAACATTTTATTTTTCTCCATTAACTCCACTGATGAATTTGTCCACCTAGGTTTCAGCCACTGCTTCTTGGGACTCTTCTGTACACGAGTCAGTGCATTTGAATAGGGTAACACCACAAAATGAGAGGATTTACTTAATAGTGAAGATCACTGTGCAACTTAGTCATCCTGCTGCTATGGAATTAGTACTGCGTAAAAGGATTGCAGCCAATATTTACAACAAGCAGGTAACGTGTTTTATTTCTATTTTCACATCTGCTTGTATAGCTCTTAATTTTATTGATATCTTGTTCTTGCCCAAGTATTATTCCATTTTGCAATTGGCTTATATTTCTTGGCTCCTATGCCTCGTTTACTTAATATGTTTAATAAGAAAATTTCAGTTAGTGATGAAAGAGCTCATCATCAAGCTACACTTCCACATAGAGCATGAAACAAGATAATACTTTTGCTGATGACATATGAAAATTATAGTTGCTATATAAATTAACTGTTAGGAGTAAAAATTAACTTTTTCAAGTAGCGTCCCTATGAGAGCTCCACTGTATGTGTGTGTTATGCTGTCAGTTGGAGAATTTCAGTAGCAGTTTGTCCTGTCTGTGCATGCATGGCTCCCACCTGCCACACGGCTAGCTGCATTTGCAAGCATTTATTTCCTGCTTTGGGGAGAAGTACAGTCCACAAAAGTGTAGTTAGAGCCGGCAGCTAAACCTCTGGTCCAGGAAGGACAGAGAATTAAGTCTGAAATGCCTGCACATGGAGCTGATCCTTCAATTTCAGGAGTCCCAGAATAAGAAATCATTGCAACATTCTACATTGAGGCTGTCACAGGGTTGACTCACTGCTGCGGCATTTCCTGATGGTAGCACTGGGAATTGGCTCTGTCAGTAGGGTGCCTCTCTGGCCGGTGTCTCACCCATCACTCTGCTCTGTCCACAGTCAGACTCTGGACCCATGTTGCTCCTGGACCATGGCCTCCTCTTTGGGACCCTGCCCTCTGGCAATGCTCCATAAAGTTGTCTCTTATCCCCTTCCTGGGGGATTATCGGCACTCCCTTGTCTCTGCTCCCACTGTGGCCTCCAAGCCTAGCCCCTTTGTCTCAGGGGCAAGCCACAGTCTGTATGGGCTGCACCTTCCTTCCAGGAGGATATCAGCAGTTCTCTGTTTCACATGCCACTGTGCCAGCTGCGGCCCCCAAGTCTAACCTCTTACCTCTGAGGCAAGCCATAGTCTGTATTGGCCATGCCTTGGTGGCAAGATGTGGTGCAAGAGGAAGGGGGGAACCCAGGTCTGCCCACTACTCTGGGTCCCAACCCAGAGACCCTCTGGCAGTATCCTTGTCCTGCGCTCCTCTACTCCCCTTTACTGCCCCTACTTCCCTGGGCCACTTCCCCTGTGACCCTTTGTACCCTACTGGCCCTTTTAGCAAGGCCAGCAGCCTACCAGGCATCAGGCTGGAGCCGCCCCCCCCCAACCTGCCCAGTACTACTCTCTTGAGGGTGCTTCTCTAGGAACCAAGTTCTGCACCTTCCCTGGTCAGGGCCCAACTGTTCACTCTGCTGAGCAGCTCATTTTATACAGGGCTGCCCCAGCAAGCTACACCCTGATTGCCTTCTTAAAAGCCTCTCCCTCACTGGCCAGGGCTCTGCGCAGGCTCCCTCTTGCCTGCTTTACCCCCTTCCCAGCCAGCCAGTGTGGGGCAGTTGCCCTACTGCAGAGGCATACTAAGGAAATGAGCCACTCTGTAAAGACAGGTAAGAGGAGTCTGTGAGTCACAAAAGTTACTCTCTGAGAATTCAGTTGTGTCCCTCCATATGCTGAAGGATTCTCAACTAACTCAGAGATTCCTGGGGATATATACACTGGCCTACAAAGAAAATACAGTCCTCAACCACAGATCAAGCTGAGATCATCACAGTATGTGTCTCAATACTCATCAAAATCAAAATTTTCTAATTGCAAACAATCATGACCAGTCACCCTCATTTCAGCCTGTAACCTTGAAGTGATGCTTTTGATGGGTTGTTCGAGGTGGTGATAGAATCTCTCCTTACAGTTGCACCTGATGAAACCCCACTCTGTTCAGAGATCGCTTTTCTCCATTTCACAGCACCTGAGAGAGAATAACCTCTGACAAGTGGGTGGTGGAAATTGTCCAGAGTGCATGTGTCATCCACTTTTTCCCTTCCCTCTCCCAAATACCCTTTCTGTCCCTCTTCAGGGACCCTGATTACAAGAGGCTACTGTGCCAAGAGGTGAATCATCTCTTCAGCTTCGGAGCTATAGAAGTTGATACCCACACATCCCAGGGGCAAGGGATTCTACTCTATTTCCTGATACTGAGAGAGGGAGATTAGAGATCTGTACTGGCCCTCAGAGTACTCTACTCAACAAGCATATCGAAATTCAAATTTTCAGCAGATAGTCAAGATCATTACGTTATGTTGTCAATGATTATTCCAGGGTTAGAAAAAGGGGACAGGTTTATAGCCCTTACCCTGCAATATGCATACTTTCATATCTCTGTCCTACTGAGATATGGGCATTACCTCATGTTCACCCAGTCCAGGATCACTAGCAGTACAGAATACTCTCGGCCTCTCATCAGCTCCCTAGGGTGTTCTCCAAGGACCATTTGCTAGTGGAGGCCCATCTACATTCTCAGGGTATTAAGATTTTTCTTTCTTTGCATACGTAATGGAGTGGACCAGGTCCTGAGGCCCCCTGCCTGAGGCCCTGTGGTTCTGCCATACCCCACCCCAGAGAGATAATAGAGAGGACCTCCAAGCAATCTAGAGTGGCTGCAGGAGAAGCAGCTAATCAGGGGCCAGCTCCTATAAAAGGAGCTGCAGGAACCGGACTTGGTGCTTCTGGAGACCTCAAGCTGTGCAGACCAGATGACTTGCTGGCTGAGAGAGTGGCAGCACCGTGGACTGCTCCGTGTGGTGAGATTAGTGAAGACTGGACTCAGAGAAAAGTCCTGAGGTAAGGGTGAGGACACTGCCTCCAGGAGGGAAAACCCCGGGGACACCACTCGCATCCAGAGTGGGGAACAGACTGAAGGGGGACACTACAGAGGGCACCGAGATGGGCCCCTAGAAGCTGTGTATCCTGGAAGGGGTTTGATTGCACATAGGGTGTGTGAGACTTGACCAGAGGGTTGAGTTGCCAAAGACGCTTTTAAACTGAAGGGAGTGCAGGCACATGCACTTAGCCAAAGGAGCCCTCCCAAGAGGTGAGTGCTGCCCCATTACATGACACTTACCTTCTCAGGGTGCAATCCTTCATAGAAGCCCAACAAGTCACTCAGACTACCCAAGGCTTATTTTTGACACTGTCCTACAGATGAACAAACAAAAATTGACCTTAACACTGACTCCTGTAATCTCTAGTGTTTGAACCAATCTCAACTCAGTTCAAGTGAGGGTGCACCTACCATACCACAGGTTTCTCAAGTCTTTCCTCATTGATAGAGACAATTCAGTCCATACCTCAAATCTTGGACAGAATAGTGCCTTTAGCTTCTGGGACACATGGCAGCATGCACATCAGTCATTGCTCGTGCCAGACTGGACAGGAGGTGCCTCCAAGCATGGTTTGACTTGGTGTACAAGCCAAACAAAGACAATATAAACAAACCCCTGTCGGTGCCCATCATAGTCAAGTGATTCTTAAACTGGTGGAAAAACCCAGTGAATGTTTGCATGGGGTTATTGTTCATTCAGTCCATCCCATCTCTTCTAACCACCCAGGCGTCCCTCATCAGCTGAGGAATGCATCTCAATAATTACATTGTTCAGGGCCAATGGTACACGTGAGAGACGTATCTCCACATCAACCTGCTAGAGCTCAGTGTGGTCTGAAATGCCTCTAACTTCCTCTGCTGATCAAGGACACACATATGAAGACCATGATGAACAACATGGCCTTAGCACTACATAAACCACCAGGGAGGTGCCAGGTCTCATTCCTTATGCACAGAAACTCTGAAGCTATGGAATTCGTCCATCTCCCACACTGTTCTAATATCAGTGACCTACCTACGGGGAATAAACCACATGTTAACTGACAGGCTCAGCTGAAAGTTCCTGTTCTACCACGAATGGGAAGTAGAACCAATTATTCTATGCAATATATGCCAGCAGTGACAGTTGCCAGAGAGATTTGTTTGCAATGTAGCAGAACAAGAAACGTGCACGGTATTGCTCCAGAGTGGGGATCGGACAACAAAGATGGGGAGACGCTATCCTTCTCCCTTGGGACAGTTACCTTCTTTACACCTTTCCTCCATTCCCTCTCTTGCTCAAGGTCTTACTGCAATGGAATAGGGAAAAAGCAAACAAAATTCTAATTGCCCCCACTTGGCCCAGACATAGTGCCCTTACCTATGTCAGCTGGCATTGTGTTCAGTGGTAACCCTACTGATCAGTCCCTGTCACAGAATGAGGGTTGCATCCTTCACCCCAGTCCATGGGTCCTACATCTTAAATTGGCTCCTTCATGGTTCCAGTACATACAGACATCCTGCTCTGAGAAAGCACAGGAGGTGCTATTGCACAGTAGGAAGGATGATACTCATCATATCTACATATAGAAATGGAAAAGATTCCAGATATGATGCCAACCCAAGAATATCACCACTAGTTCAGCCACCTTAGGGATGTAAAATCCTGTTTAATTGGTTAACTGGTTAAGCATAATGTTTAATCAGTGAACCAATTAACTGAGGGCTGTTCCAGCTCAGCTGGGCTGGAGTGCCTAGGCCAGGCCCACTGTGGATAGGGGCTGCTCTGGCTGGCTGAAGTGCCCCCTACCCACGGTGGGCTCTGTGGGTCTGGAGCAGCCCCCTGCCTGCAGTGGGAAGGGAGTTGCTGCAGCCCTCACTGGTTAACTCTTGACATCCCTAAGCCACCTTACCAGTGATCTGTTATCCTTAAAGAAATTAGGTATCTCCACTAGCTTGCTGTAATGGGACTGCACTCAGCTCTCATGAGTGCCCCCTCAGGCTGAATGCTTGTGCCTGCACACTCTCATTGCGGAGTCTCTTAAGTAACTCAGCCCTCTGGATGAGTCTCACCCTGTGTGTATCACAAACGTCTTCTGGGGTACACCTTTACCAGAGGCCCATCTCAGTGCCCTTTGTATAGTGTCCATCTGTTTCAGTCTGTCTCCTATCCACTTGAATAGTGAGTGATGCCTCCAAGACTTCCCCTCCTGGAGACAATATCCTCGCCCTTACCTCAAGGCTTGTATTTGAGTTATTTCTACTTGTATTCCAAGTAGTCTCACCAAAGTCCCCATTAGCTCCCCACATGGAGCTCTCCGTGGTGCTGCTACTTCTGTAGTCAGCCAGCCACTTGGTCTTCACAGGTACAGGGCTCCAGAGACACTGAGCTGACTCTGATCCTGCAGCTGCTGCTTATAGGCCTTCTTGGCCCCTGATTGGCTGGTTCCTCCTGCAGCCACTCTAGCTTCCTGGAGGACTTGTGTATGGCCCTTTTCTGGAATGGGGTGTGGCAAGGCCACAAACCTCTTGCAAGGGGCTTCAGGGTCTGGTCCACTCCATCACACTTGCTGAAGGTTCAGCTGGCAGCAGTTGCAACCTTTCAGCAGCAGATAGAAAGCTACTCAATCTTCTCTCATGTGACGATGAAGAATGTTCTAAAAGACATAGCAAACATCTTTCCACAATGGGACTTCAGCCTAGTGCTTAAAGGGCCTGATTAGACCACCCTTCATATCCATGGCCACTTGTTTGTTAACTCACCTTTCCTAGTTGCCATCACTCCTCCTAGAAGGATGGGGAGATACCAACTTTGATGGCATATCCTTCTTGTATGGTGTTCTTCCTCGGAAAATTGCACTCAGATCATACCCAAAGTTTACTCCCAAAATAACTTGTGCATTTCACATGAATCACTTCATTCAATTGCCAGTATTTTACCCTAATCCTGTTATGGATAACTCAGAAGACATCCTCCCTACACTCAATGTGAGGAGAGCCTTAACCTCTACTTCGGACAAAGACTTTCAGAAAATCTCCAAGGCTTTTCCTTACTGTTGTAGATAAGTTGAAAGGTGCCACAGTGTCAATTCAGAGACTCTCCAAGTGGGTCTGTGGGTGTATTAAACTCTGCTGCCAGTAATTGGGGATAACACACCTATCTTCAGTAAACATGTATTCCACAAGATTGGTCTCCTCATTGATCACCTTCTGTAAGGATATCCCCATATCGGAGTGATGCAGACCAGATACATGGGCATCTGCACATATCTTCACACAATATTATTCCAGGGTGAGTGATTTGGCTTCAGATGCCAAATTCAGGGCTTCTGTACTATCATATGTTGACTCCAAGTCCATCCTGCAGCAGTGGGTATTGCTTAGGGGTCACCTACAGTAGAGTACCCACAGGAACACTGCTCAAAGAAGAGGAAGTTACTTACCTTGTAGAGTAACTACGGTTTTTGGAGATATGTGACCCTATAGGTGCTCCATGATTGTCCCTCCTTTCCTCTATTTCAGAGTTCTACTGGTTGACTCTGTGGTAGGGACGGAAGTGTCCACACGTGCTAACTAGCCTCATAACAGGCGGGCTGCCGTGCATGCTGCTATTGAAATTCTCCAAATGACAGTGTGGGGGCATGCACACACAGTGGATCACCCATAGGGACATAGAGCCATCATTATTGCACAGAGTAACTCTCTTGCCACTGCTGCCTGCTCACCCCCTTTCCTTTCTAGTTAGGGAGCTTTAACCATTATTACTGCATTAGGTGGGTAACTTTTTCTTCACTGTCCTAGAGACATGGTCAAAGACAAATTTACCGAATTACTTTGCAGCTCATGGTCCAGAGAATGAGATGTTGATATTCGTACAATAAATGTTTGCAGTCCTACTGTCTATCTGATTCTCAATTGCCATATTCTTTGTGTAGTCATTTATGCCTGTGCTAAGAAGATGTAAAATGCTACTATTCTAATTTGATTGTAGAAGACTCAAAATTTGTATGTTGCACAAATGTAAAAAAGTACAGAAATTTCAATGCAGTGGAGAACCGGGACCCTTAAATGTAGAAACGTGATTGCTTCATAATAAGTATTAGTACCAAAATGTTAGTGAACTTAAAATGTTAAGAGTTATTTTTGTTTTACCATTAAAATATGCAAAATATATACTATTATATGCTAAAAATTACCATTATGGATACAGAAATTTACAATTCCTTTATATTTATAGAGTTTTACACAGAGTCTGAAAAGAAGAATATCTTTGAAAAATATATTTTATTCCTGTGGTGTGACCTATGAAATAGTATCCAATATACCAAAGGTAAATCATACTGCGCTTCTTTGCAATATGTGAAAAGAGCAAAATTATATTCTGGCCAAGATAAAGTGCTTGGGGGAGAATTGAATATTCAATTTCTGTTGCTATGAAAAGGACTTGTTGTACCTTTGAATCCCTCCATGCCAAATGAATCTTTGCATAAGCTTTTATTTGAATAATGTGTAGAGTGTAGAAGAGCTAGCCCAGTGGTCTCCAACCTTTTAAAGCACAAGATCACTTTTTGAATTTAAGTGCGATCCAGGATCTACCTCAAACCAAATACCCTTGCCCTGCCTTCCTTGTGCTCCTTCTCTGAGGCCCCACCCCTGCTCACTCTGTCCTCCCTTCCTCCCTTCCCCCATCCTTCCTCCCTTTCACCAGACAGGGGCAGAATTTTGGGGCACAGGCTCTGGTCTTGGGCTAAGGGATTTGGAATGTGAGAGTGGCTCTAAGTGGAGCCTGGGGCAGAGGGTTGGGGTGCAGGAGTGGGTTCATGACTTGGGCAGGGGTTCAGTGCTGGCTCCAACTGGGCACTGCTTACCTCAGGTGGATCCTAGGTGGTGGTGCAGTGAGGCTAAGGCAGGCTCACCCCTGCCCTGGCCCTGGCCCTGGCCCTGCACCGCTCCCAACAGTAGCCAGCAAGCTCCTTCCATCCCAAGCCCTGCTGTGCCCCCTCTCTGTTCTGTGGAGACAGAATACAGGATAGGAGAGGGATCACCCTGACATCAGTGCCCCCTCCTTTCCCTTCCCTGCTCTGCACAGCAAGTTGGAGACTGCTGGGGGAAGCTCTAAGGCAAAGGGCAGGAGATGCACAGCAATGGGGGGAGGGGCAGTTGAAGTGCCAGCACTTGATAGCCTCTTGGCCAAACCACTCAGGATCACCTGTCAGGGGCTCCAAGACCTACCAGTAGATCCTGAGCTACTGGTCGGTGACCACTGGTCTATGAAGATTATACGGATTGCTTAAGAATCAGGAAGAAAGAATACAGTTTCAGGTTAAGCAGTGATATTTGGAGGGAGATTTGGTATCTGGTTAGGAGAGCTTACCCTAGATGTTAGTCTTATTTCTGTAGCGGGAGCAATGATCACATCCTCAAGATGGAAAGATTATAAATAAGTGAATCATGCTGCATTTAAATCAGTGAATCTTAAGAAATGTATCTGTTTAATATATATTACAATTTATAATTTTAGGCTACAGAGGAAATTGAGGATCGTGAGACTCTGGCCCTGATGGCGGCAAGAACTGAGAACGAGGGTACATCTGATGGTGAAACTTATATAGAGAAATATACACGTTGCGTGTTGCAAGTGGAGAACATTTTAAGCCTTGAACGACTAAGGCAGGCAAGTAGTAAGGAAAGGTGATTGATAGAGCCCTTCATGGATACAAAATTTGTATCCACATCCATATCTGCAAAAATGAGCCATGGATATAAAGCAGGTATCTGCAGATTTGAAGGGTTCTAGATACAAAATTTGTGTCTACATCATGAGTTGCAGATCTCCACATCCATGTCTGTGGATGCAGATACCAATGGATATAAAGTGAATATCCGTGGATTTGCAGGGCTCTAGTGATCTGATGGAGGTTTTAAGACTCTGGGGAGATTTTGACTTGGTGTTAATGGTGAAAATAAGATTAAAAAAAGTAGAGACAAGATGGCAAAAACATGAGGATGTATGTCAAGAGTGTACTTGTGTAAAATGAATAAATCTAATCTTAAAGATGCTACTGTGTAGAGGAGCTATAGCGTCACTGAATTAAATAGAGGTCAAAATATTCCATCTTTTCACAGGCAGTCACCATGAAAGAAGCACTCTCTACTAAGGCAAGACACATACGGAGGAGTATCAGCACACCAAATGTCCATAATGTAAGAAACTCTTTCTGAAAAAGTTCTAGTTATCTGGGTCTTTCTTTGTTTAATCTATAGAATGGATAAAATAATTCCTTACCACTATCACACCAAGTGTCTACATTTTCTAAACTAGCAGTAGTTTGATTTAATTTTTAATTGATTTTTGCTAGTATATTTTATGAAGGGTTTTGTAGACTTCTATGACATCTATGGGTATGATTTGCCCTTGTGCTTATTTTGAATAGTCTGTGCAATAGAAACCACATTTCTACTAGCTGAACCCATCATTGTTGTAAACACACAGAACAGGTCAGACTAAATGACAACAATGGTCCCTTCTGGCTGTATAATCTGAGAGTCTATGAACACAAGGTATGATCTTTTCTCTCACCTTTTCACTGGTGTCTTCTAGGTATCCTCTAGCAGATTAGATCTTTTTGGCTGTGATGAAGATGATAAGGTATGTAAATTTGGATTTTCAGAAGAATAAACTGCAGAAATCTTCAATTCTTCTTCAAGAGATGTCCCCTGGGTGCTCCACATCAGGTTGGTGCGCTGCTGCCAAGCCTTCAGTCAGAGTCTCTAGAGCAGTGTCCCTGGGGCCGTCCATGTGCATGCCTGTAGTCATGCGCTTCTACTGTGCAGGCATCGTGCATGTGTGAGATCCCCCCCCCCCACCCCTCAGTCCCTTCTCTATGGCCTCTGGCCAGAGATAGAGCGCGGCAGTGTTCCTTACCTCGTTTTGCATTATTAGATAAGTAAACCCCCTTTTTACACCGTTCTTACTTCATAGTTAGATAGTTACCTCGTTAGCAGTTTCCAGTTCATTGTTTAAAACAAAAAGCAAACAAAAAAACAAGAAGCTTTTTTTTATCCCAGCTTTTTCTTCCCCTTTAATTAGATAGTTAATTAGCGCTGTGCCTGGCTCACCAGGATTTAAGCACTGTTCTACCTGCAAAGACACCATTCAGGTGACTGGCAGACACACACAATGTGTCTGCTGCCTGGACAAGGCACATATTTCTCAAAAATGTCCCCACTGTGCAAAGCTGAAATCAAGAGCACAACACGACAGAGACTTACACCTCAAGCTTGTACTGCTTGAAAAATTGCTAAGACCTGCCTCAGACCCAAGCCAGCAGTCTGAGAAGCCTCAAGTGCAAAAAGATAAATCCTAAAAAAAAGTGTGCCTCTTCACTACCTCTGGAGACTCCAGCACCTAAATGCTCTTCTCCGATGCCTATGATGCCAAGAGCGGCTCTGGCACCGCATCCGAGTACCTGCAACAGTCCCAGCCTGTCTGGCACCGCCACTAATGCGGGTTAATTGAAATCCTGCTCCAAGGCCTCAGGCTTTAAGTTGCCTGCCTCATCCACCAGCACCGCAACTAGCCCCTATGCGGAGACACCATCTAGCATCACAAGTAGCGTTGGTGCAGCCAAATATGGCACCGTCGACACCAGCACCTCAGTGTATGCAGCACAGACCTTATGGTCTCCTCTACTGTTAATTCACCTTTTCTAGGCACCAACATCTCTCCTGGGACTCTGACCCTGAGACCAAATATCTCACCAGACAGATTTTCCAGTGACTCTGACGAGGAGGTTGATGTGACTTTTTTTTCCCTCCTAACAATTGCCTCCTACTGACTACTCCATCTACTCAGCCAAGATTCATCCTCCACACTCAAGGCAAAGGAATGTGCCACCTTGGTTCAGTAACACATGAATGTCACCTCCCATGCCGTACCCTCAGTGGCAATACTGGAGTCCCTGGCAATCCCGCCATAAACATCATCAACCCCGGAAAAGCCGTTGCATGCCACAACAGTCACCACCACCACAATCTCCATCCCCTGAGACAACAGGCTCTACAGGGTGATCACTCTAACCCTTCACTGGACACATTGCTGGATACAAACAAATCATCCTCCCTGGACAAAGCAGTTATGCCTCGCCCACAACTACTACAGATGACCTTTCACACTTACAAGACCATTTTAAACATGTATCAGCAGAACTGAACTTTCCCATCCAAGAAATGTCAGAAAATCAACACATACTGACAGACATTTTATTAACACCAACAACTTCTAAAATAGCCTGACTGATTAACCCAGCCTTTATGGAACCAGCAAAGATGGTATAGCAGACCACAGCAACAGCTACCCCAACTTGTAAGCGAGCCAATAAAAAATATTACATTTCTCCAAAGGGGTCTGAGTTTCTCTTTACCCTCCCAGTACTGAACTCACTGGTGGTGGAAGCTGCCTACCGAAAGAGCAAACAGCGGCATTTTAGATCTACTCCATCTGATCGTGACAGTAAAAGATGTGACTTCTTCAATTGCAAGGTTTACATGTCTTGCATGCTACAATTCCGATTTTCCTATTATGCGACCCTACTAAGTAAATATCAAAACTACTCCAAATTAAATTATTTTATTTCAGATATTCTTGAGTCCAAGAAACAGCAGTTTAAAGCCATGATCACTGAGGGCCATATAGTCTCAAGGGCGACCCCCCAGCTGCACTAGATGCAGCTGACATAACCGCTCATTCCATGGTGACAGTAGTCATGATGAGGAGAGCCTCGTGGTTCAATTCTGCTGCCTTCCCTAGAGAAATCCAGTGCACCGTAGAGAACCTCTCATTCAACAGACAGAAGTTCTTTGCAGCAAACACCAACAAAGTACTGCATTCCATGAAAGATTCTAAGGCAATGCTCAGGTCTGTCAGCATTCACAATCCCGAAGTTACAATAAGAAAACAATACAGGTATCAACCATACTCTAGACCGAGAAATCCCCAGTATACTCAGCAATACAGCAGACAGGATCAACATCAACAGAATTGTACTAGAGGCAGGGGACAATGATGACGTCAACCCTCCAACAATTTGCAGCAGTCATAGCAATTCAATAAGAAAATTAGAGCTATATGTCGAGGGTTGAGAGAACCTTTTGCCCATTCTAATGCCACCATTGCCATTAAACTGTTTCAACATTGTCTTCTACCACTTTTAACAGCTGACGAAGAATAACCTCTGATAAATGGGTACTACAAATAATCAAGTGTGGATATACTATCCCCTTGATGTCTTCACCCCCTACACTCTCATGAAGTTCAGCCTCCTGTCAGAGAAGATTATTTTTTACAACTTGGGGCAATTAAGTTAGTCCCACTCAGTATAGAGGAAAAGGTTTTTATTGCCATTATTTCCTCACGGAGAAGAAATCGGGAGGTTAGTGACTCCGCATAGATTTATGAGCACTCAACAGATTTGTTAAAAAGCAAAAGTTTAAGATAACACTTGCACTATTATACCAGTGTTGGAAAGAGGAAACTAGTTTTCATCCCTCAACTTGCAATATGCATACTTTCATATGTCTCTCCATCCTGCTTATAGACTATTTCTTTGATTTGTTTTAGGTACTCAACGGTACCAGTAAAAGGTCTTGCCATTTGGCCTTTTTTATAGCTCCAAGAGTTTTCTCAAAGATGCTTTCAGTTGTTATAGCTTACCTGCAAAAACAGTGTGTTGTTATATTCCCTTACCTGGATGACTGTCTCCTCAAAGCACACTCTGAAATAGATGCTTGATGCTCCCTGTCAGTCACAAAACATGTGTTCCAACATCTCAGCCTGAAGATAAACTAAAACAAATCAAATTTGATTCCTGTTCAAAAGATTCAATTTATAGGTGCTTACCTCAACTCCACAAACTCTTTTGCCTCTCTTCCTATTGAATGCTTTCACAAAATAGTAAACTTGGTCAGAATGTTGCAGTCAACTCCCAAGATCACGGCCCACATCTGTCTCCAACTCTTGAGCCATAAGGCAGCACTCAACTTTGTGGTAAAAAATGCCCGCTTGTACAGGAGGTGTCTACAGGGATGGCTCAGGAAAGTCTACAAGCCCAACATACATCCATTATCCAACTCTCTTACCATTCCACCGCTGGTAAAGAAATCGTTGGTGGACGATACCACAAAACCTGTGATTTGGCATCCTGTTCCTCACCACAGAACCGTCTGTTTCCATGACAGTGGATGCATCCCTCAAGGGGTGGGCTGCACACTTGCAGCATCAGGTGGCTTAGGGGCTGTGGTTCAGCAGGGACAGGGTCCTACACATAAACATGCTAGATCTTTGGGCAGTAAGATATGGATGCAAGGCATTCCTTCCTCTCATTAACAACAGTCACGTAAGGCTCTATATAGACAATGTTACTGCAATGTTTTATATAAATTGACAGGGCGGAGCCCAATCCCACGCCCTATGTACAGAAGCAATTGCAATTTGGAATTGGTGCCTAAAACATGGCGTAATGATCACCGCCATACACCTCCCTGGCAACCTCAATACTATGACTGATGTTCTAAGCAGGGCACTGCCCACTAAACATAAACGGCAGATGAACCCAAACATCCTCTCATGGGTTTTCCAACAGTGTGATTATCCCACCACAGACCTTTTTGCCACCGAGAACAACAAAAAGTGTCTTTGTTTCTGTTCCAGAACTGGCATAGGGAAGGGTTCCCCAGGAGACGCCTTCCTGATCAGTTGGTCATCTTGTTGTCTTTACACCTCTCCCTTAACCCCATACTTCTCTTCAACAAGGTTGTCCTCAAGGCATGGAGAGACAAAGCACACTTAATACTATTTTGATAGCCTATTTTGGCCACGGCAGCCTTGGTTTCCATTTCTGCTCAGGAAGCTGCATACACCAATTCCCTTACCTCATGCTCTGGATCTCCTCTCTCAACCCAGAAGCTGGACCAGCCATCCAAATCTCCACATGCTGAACCTGAAAGCTTGGCTCTTCAGTAGTTTTCCACACAGGAGCTAGAATGCTCACAGCAGGTCCAGCGAGTCCTGCCACACAGTAGAGCACAGATCACTTGTAAAATGTACCTTCAGAAGTGCTACAGATTCTTGGTATGGTGCTCACATCGACAGGTTAATCTGTTCACATCTCTCTTCTTATTCTGGACTATTTGTTGCACCTTAAACAGGCCTTGCCCTAAGTTCCACCAAGGTACACCTTGCTGCTATAACAGCTTTTCATCTTAAAATAAACGATACTTCAGTATTTGCACATCCTCTCATTAAGAGGTTCCTCAAAGGCCTGCAAACACTTTATCTAGATGTGGTTCACCAGCTCAACTTTGGGACCTCCACCTGGTTTTAAATGCTCTCAATCAGCCCCCATTTGAGCCAATGGCCACCTGTTCTCTTTTGCACCTTACTATAAAAACATATTTTCTTGTAGCCATTACATTAGCTAGACGGGTGGGAGAAATCACAGCACTCATGGCAGATCCTATCTTTTTCAAGGACAATGTGACCTTGCGCACGCACCCCAAGTTTTTACCCAAGATGCAGTCATTCTTTCACTACAATCAGACCATACACCTCCCTACTTTCTTCCCCAAACCTCACGCCAACTCCTTTGAATTGAAGATGCACATACTTGACTTGTGCAGAGCACTTTCTTTCTATTTACAATGCACAAGACCATTCAGGTCCTCTCCTAGACTATTTGTCTCATTAGCAAACCACAATAAAGGTCAAACCATTTAATATCAGAGACTCTTCCACTGGGTTTCAGACTGTATAAGACTTTCTGCAAGTCACCAGGGCCTGAGGAAATGCATTCTAGAACACTCAAGGAGCTGATAGAAGGGATATCTGAACCGTTAGCTATCAACTTTGAAAAGTCATGGAAGTTGGGAGAGATTCCAGAAGACTGGAAAAGGGCAAATATAGTGCCCATCCATAAAAAGGGAAATAAGAACAACTCAGGGAAGTACAGACCACTCAGTTTAACTTCTGTGCCAGGGAAGATAATGCAGCAAGTAATTAAGGAATGTGTCTGGAAACATTTGGAAGTCAATAACTGCCAGCATGGATTTGTAAAGAACAAATCATGTCAAACCAATCTGATAGCTTCCTTTGATAGTCTATCAAGCCTTGTGGATAAGAGAGAAGCGGTAGACGTGGTATACCGAGACTTTAGTAAGACATCTGACATGGTCTCACATGACCTTCTTATCAATAAACTAGGGAAATACAACCCAGATGGGGCTACTAAAAGGTGGGTGCATAACTGGCTGGATAATTGTTCTCAGAGAGGGGTTATTAATGGTTCACAGTCATGCTGGAAGGGCATAACAAGTAGGGGCCAGTTCTGTTCAATATCTTCATCAACAATTTAGATATTGGCATAGAGAATACACTTATTAAGTTTGCAGATGATACCAAGCTAGGAGGGGTTGCAAGTGCTTTGGAGGGTAGGGTCAAAATTCAAAATGATCTGGACAAACTAGAGAAATGGTTTCAGGTAAACAGGGTGAAGTTTAATAAGGACAAATGCAAAGTACTCCGCTTAGGTAGGAACAGTCAGTTTCACACATACAGAATGTGAAGTGACTGTCTAGGAAGGAGTGCTGCAGAAAAGGATCTAGGGGTTATAGTAGATCACAAGTTAAATATGAGTCAACAGTGTGATATGTTGTCAAAAAAAGCAAAGCTGATTCTGGGATGCATTAATAGGAGTGTTGTGAGCAAGACACAAAGTCATTCTTCTGCTCTACTCGGTGCTGATTAGGCCTCAATTGGAGTATTGTGTCCAGTGTTGGGCACCACATTTCAAGAAGAATGTGGAGAAATTGGAGAAAGTCCAGAGAAGAGCAATAAACGTGATTAAAAGTCTAGAAATCTAGAATCTCCATCACTGGAGATATTTAAGAATAAGTTAGACAGACACCTGTCAGGGATGATCTAGACCAGGGTTTCCCAACCTATGGGTCAGGACCCAAATATGGGTCACCGTTACATTTCAGAAGGGTCGCCAAGTGTCTCCCCAGGTGGCTCTGCCTTCCCTCCTCCCCCCATTTTTGAATTGCCTTGGGTCACCAAGTCTTCCTGAATTGTCAAAATGGGTCCCCATCTGGAAAAGGTTGGGAACGGCTGATTTAGACAGTGCTTGGTTCTGGCACAAGGGCAGGGGACTGGACTTGATATCTTCTCGAGGTCTCTTCCGGTTCTAGGATTCTGTGATTCTATATATACCGCAGTAGCATTTCTGTGAAAGGTCCCTATAGCAGATATTGCACAGCTGCTACATGGTCATCAGACCAGACTATGCACTTACTCGGGGACCTTTGTCTAACCTGAAATTCTCTACGTCAGTCCTATCTGCCACATTCATGCCAGATCTGAAATCTCTACGTCCTTAAAGAGAGACAGCTTTGAAGTCACCTGATATTGAGCACCCACGGGACATCTCTCTCTCAAAGAGGATGTTATTCACCTGTTCAGTGACTGACATTCTTTGAGATGAGTGTCCCCATGAGTGCCCCACTACCTTCTCTTCCTTCCCTCTACTTCGGAATTCTGGCCTCCTTTAGGGGTTAAGCTTCTGGGGTAGAGAAGGAATTGAGTGGTGGGGGAGCACAGGCATGCACAATATGTGCGCAGTAGGAGCGTGCGGGCCCAGGGACACTGCTCTGAAGACTCTGATTGAAGGCTTGGTGGCCGTGCATCAAACTGATGTGGAGCAGCTACAGGGACACTCATCCTGAAGAACTTCTGTTACTGCACAAGTGAGTAACCTCCACTTCTCTTGTTTTTCTAAAACAAACAAAAAGCAGCATAACAGAAATGTATCCTTATCTGGATCTTGGATTCATATTATTTGTTTTCATTTAGGTGTACAATTTTGTAATTTGCATTATACTTATTGCAACTTAAATAAGTGTGATTTCAGACACTGATATGACATAATTAAGGGAAGGGAATTGGACAGATGTAGGAGAATTTAGAACATATACTTAGAGGCAGTCAACTTCCTGTGCAGAGTCGTCATACCGCAAATGAAACAACACACATTTTTAAAAAATTATTGCAACCGTTACTATGGTTTCTTCAGCTAGCATAAATAGGGTTCTCTTCTGTGCTGTAGAGGAGAGAATGTAGGAAGTAGTCTGTAGGATGTTTTTGTAGAGAACATGAAAGATTTCTTTTATTATTTCTGAGACTATTATATATGCCTCAGTTTATCTTATGGATATTAATTTTGCATAAGTGCATGGACTAAAATCAAAGGAGGTTGTTGAGGAAAATAAACAGGAAATTAAACTGACAGTGCAGAGATGAAAATACCTCCAGACAGAATAATAAGGGTTCTCAGCAGAACAGTGGGGAACTATTAATTGGGAAATAACCACTTCCTGGCTTCTGCCAGGTTGATAGATTTTTTTTTTCAGTCGTGAAGCTAACATCAAAAGAAACTAAACTGTTAACTCTTCCTGTCTAGAGAAAGGGAATGAGTGAGCAGCAGTGGCTAGAGATGTATCTTTGATAGAGAGACTGAGAAAATGCTGCAAGGACTGTCTCTCTCTTGGCACAGGAGTAGGGGTGTTTAGGCTGAGTGAACTTACCCTAAACTTTCAAGGAAAGAATGAAGGAAGGTTAGATGAGATTTATGCATGTAGGCTTCCCTGCAGTATGTGTACACTGCAGTAGAAATGAGATTATAGAGCACATGCAGACATATACTAGCTATCTTTGTTCCAAGTAGCTAGAACAACAATAGCAGGGCAGCTGTGAAGGCAGTGTGGGCTGTACAATTCCATCTGGGAGGCTGGGTATGTACTTCTAGCCTGTGCTGCCATGGCTTTGCTCTTGTTGTTTAAGCTAGCTAGATCAAAGCCAGTGTCAGTATGTCTGCATCTTGATTGCACTGCAGACAGTCTTTATTGTAACTCATGTGTCTGACTGCTGTGTGCCTGTTGACTAATTGATACTTCGTAACCAGAAAATGCATGCAGTGACAGTTAACTTTAAAATTGTATAGGTGAAGGAATTAATGGCTTTTCAGCTTTGACTTTGCCTACTAATTTTTTGTCTTGATTAGTTTGCATTTATTTTTAATTCCTTAGGGCTGGTCAGAAAGCCACCTAGATATAGCAGATTCTTCCAGTTATCAAGATGTATCATGTTACAGTACTTTACCGAAGGATTCCCCTCGTAGAAATAAAGATGTTAGTGGTAAGTCTTTTAAATATATGCATTTTTAAATTGTTCTTAGAGGAAAAAAACAAAGTTTTGCAACAAGAGATTGAAAATAAAATGCGGGGCTCAAAGTTCATGTGCACTGCAGAGAGATAGTTCTCTGGGAAAATACCTACTTGGTGAAGAGCCTAACCCAAACAGTATAGACGCAGGGAGGAAAAAAGGAGAAGACCGCCAAGAAAGAAAAGAGAAAAGACAAGTGTGTTAAAGATGCAAAAGGAGGAGAGGAAAAAAAAAGTGAGAAGCAATATAAAGAGGGTAGGAAAGAACAAAAAAGTTCGTGTTGTTTTGTATGTTACAAAAAATTAGTTATCGTGGCATGGATTATGTGGGAACAATCGCTACAAAACTAACACTGATTCCATAGATGTTCTGGTTGCTTGCTGTTTGTGTGTCAGTATGCTTTTCCCATCAACAATTTATTTGCTTTTGACCAGATTGTAACAAGCTATTAGGAAGGCAGGGGAGTGCAGGTATGGATTCCATTAAAATTACAGAGCTGGGCACAATCATAAGCTCATGATTCTATTACATAATGTGTGAATGCAGGCTTCACACCAGTGCACAGAAGTATCAGGGGAATGTTGAGACAGAGGGAGGAAAGATCTGGTAACTGTGATCTTCAAGTGCTTGCTCATGTCAGTGATGTTTTTAGGTGTATGCGTGCCCGTGCGCGTAGTTGCTGGAGATATTTGCCTTAGCAGTATCCATAGGGATGGCCGGGATGGCCCTTGGAGCGGAACTCCCATGCAGCAGTATATTAGCCACTACTGGCCCTATACCCTCTCATTCCTTCTTACCACTTGTGGTGGTTAATCGGAGTGCCTTTCCTTGTGTCGCAAGAGTTAGCAGTGTCTTCTCATTTTCAAGAGACTCCATACCTTATGGCCTTTGTAAATAGTTTGTTGTTAGGGTTGGTAATTAGCTAAGTATGGTAGTTAGCAGTTAGGGTATGTCTACACTACAGAGTTTTTTTCGGAAAAACGGCCATTTTTCTGAAAAAAAACTTCAATTGCATCCACACTGCAATCGTGTTCTTTCGAAAGAAAGTCGAAAGAACAGAGGGGTTTTTCCGGCATTGGTAATCCTCTTTTGATGAGGAAGAAGCCTTTTTGCAAAAGAGGTCTTCGGAAAAAGGCGTGTCTGGACGGGGAAGAGGGAGTTCTTTCTGAAGAAGAGTTAAGAGGTAAAAGGACAGGTTCCCTGGTGGTCACTCAGTCCATAGTAATCACAGCTTAAATGCAAGATAGCATCCACACTGAATGGACGCTATCTTTTGAAAAAGAAGATCGCTTTTTCGATGCACTTTGGCAGTGTGGACGCACTCTTTTGGAAGAAGTTTTTTTGGAAGCTCTCTTCCGGAAAAGCTTCTTCCGAAAGAAGCCTGCAGTCTAGAGTAGCCTCAGAGTCCTAGCTGGGACTTTGCCACAGGAAGTACATGCCCTGCTCACCTCGCTTCAAGTAGTGTTCAGCGTGCAGCAGGCCGGTGCCCATCAGTGATCCACAGGACAATTGTCTCCAGTGTTTATGAGAGAGCCGTGGGAAGGACAAGTGTTGTATTTGTAAAAACTTTCACCCTTATACTCGAAGCAGGATAGCCACTTACAGGCTCTCCATTCCATGCCATCTTCATCCAACTTTTCCCGTATGCATGAGAATGGAGCAGCACCATCCTTGGTGCCAACACAACAGGGACAGTGGTCCTTCCAGTGACAGTACTGAAACCCATAGGGGGTGCCCGTGATGCTGATCTAGTATTCCCAGCCTTCCCTACCTGCATCAGGCAGACTGGCTGCAGCACTGCAGTGAGACCACAGTACTGTTATGGAAACTGAGGTGGTTCATTGCACCCTAGCACCAAGGGAGCCCTCCCCCAAGAAAGAAAGGGATAACACCTTCCCTCTCCATCAACCCACCCACACAAGTGTTGCAGTCATCGTCAACCCCAGACAAGGTGGTGACCAGACCCTCCTTTGCCAGCATCCCCAAGATGCACCATGGTTTCCTTAAATAAGTGGTGGAGAAACTGAGCTTGTAAATTGAAGAGGTAGTAGAAGAATCAGAGCTCTTCAGTTTCATGGCCACCCTACCAGCAAAGATCATCTTTCCCATCCAGCTGGGTGTGCTAAAATAGACAAGGCTGTGTGGCAAATCTCTTCTATTCTACTTACCTCTAAAAAGGCAGAAAAGACATAAGTCTCTGCAAAGGGTCTTGAGTATTTGTACACTCATCCCCACCCCATCTCCTGGACATCACTGTGACCATGGTAAATGGAAGGGACATTTAGGGTCATCCCAGCAGAATGCCAAAGAATAAAGAGGCCAAGAGATTCAGCTTGTTTGGGAGAAAAGTTTATTCAATGGCCAGCTTGCAATTCAGGGGTTTCAATCACCATGCCCTGCAGGCTTCTGGGTTATCTCAAAAGAGCAAAGACTACAATCCAGGACCTGTCAGATTATTTTCAGAGCTTACTGACTCGAGGCTCCGTGGGCTCATGGGCTCCCCAGCTACCCTGCATTCCCTAGGTCTGCACAGCTCCCATCTGTCCCACCAGCTGTCCCCTGCTCTGTCTCCATCTCCGACTCAGTCCTAGGGAGGGGGGCTTCCAGGAGAAAAGACGAGTCCTGAGAGACACTACCCATCCTTCTGTCTGACTGCTCAACAGAACCCTCCCAGATGTCAGGGAGGCCAGAGTAGTTATTTTGAGGTTGTGCCTGGGGATGGCACCCCAGCCAACATACCGGATCCAGAATTCCCTTTCCTCAACAGTCTTCACCCTTTCCAGTAGGACTGGTCCTGTGTTATCTCGGATCGCCAGGTGTTAGACACAGTTTCTTCTGGCTCTGTCCTGCAGTTTGCAGCCAACCACATCCCTGTCCCTCTTCATAGACTTTAAGGTCAGAAGGGACCATTATGATCATCTAGTCTGACCCCCTGCACAATGCAGGCCACAGAATCTCCCCCACCCACTCTTAGAATAATCCTCTCACCTATATCTCAGATATTGAAGTCCTTGAAACAATGGTTCAAAGACCCCAAGATGCAGAGAATCCTCTAGCTGTGATCTGTACCCCATGCTACAGAGGAAGGCGAAAAACCTCCAGGGCCTCTGCCAATTCATGCATCCCTCTTACGAGCAACGCCTTGTTCAGGTGGACAGAAACCTCAGGGAACAGAAGGTTTTATTGGAGAGTGGAAGGTAGGGTTTACTCCTGCTACTTACTAATTCCCAAGGCAAAGAGACCCGTACCTGACCAGTGTCGTCTCAACAGATCCCTCAAAAAACTCATATTGTGCATGGTCTACCTAGCCTCCATCATTCCCTCTCTGGACCCGGGGAACTGGAATGCTGTCTTTAATTTGAAGGACACTTATTTCCATAGCTCCATCTTTCTGGGGCACAGGTGATTCCCCAGTGGGAATCATGTTGGACGGTTGCCATTTTCAATTTACAGTGAAGTCTAACACCAAGATTTTTCCACCAAGTGCATAGTGCACTTAACTGAGACATCAAAAAGTGCAGATATACCTGTTCTTAGAGAATTGTCTAATTATGGGCCAGTCTCCAGACCAGGTGTGGAGGCACCTCACTCTGATATGTTCCATTTGCTGTAACCTGGGGTTAATAACAAATGTTAAAAACTCAAGCCTAACTTTAGTACAGCACATAGAATTCATCAGAGTGGTGCTCAGTTCCACACAGGCCATGGCCTTCCTTCCCAAGGCTCGGTTCCAGGCCATCTTGGGCCTCATTGAGAGCCGGCAGACCCACTCACTCACTCTTATCCACATGTGTCTGAGACTCTTGGGTCACATGGCAGCATATACTTATGGCATCTGACATGCACATTTCCACCTCAGGCCCCTTTAGGCATGGCTTGCATCGGCTTATATTCCTAACTGACACAGCATGGGCCTGATGGTCAGGATCCCAGACAAAGTACTCTCATCCCTTGCCTGGAGGCAGAATCTCATAGCAGTGATGGAAGAAGTTCCCTTTGTAGCCCTGACCTCATCAGTGACCCTGGTCTCCAATGCTCTCAGCACTCAGTCACTGGCCCAATCATGACCGTGCCCTTCATATCAATGTTGAGAGCTCAGAGTGGTTCATTTGGGCTGCCAAGTCTTTCTACCTCAGACTCAAGACAGGATGGTCCAGGTGTTGATGGACAATATGGCTGTGGCCTTCAATGTCAACAGGCAGGGCAGAGCCAGGTTGCAGGCCCTGTAGCTCTGGGGCTTTTTGTCTGTAGTACAACATTCATCTCGTAACTGCTCACCTTCCAGGGACCAAGAATGCTGTGGTATACTGCCTCAACAAGACCATCTTATCTTGTCACAAGTGGTCCCTCCACCTAGAGGAACGCAGTTTCCTCTTCTATGGGTGGGGAATTCCTGCATGGACATGTCCACCTGGGAACAGGAAATGCCACATTCTGCTTGAATGAGGACGTGGACAGAGGATCCCTGTTGGATGCTTTTCAGTTCCCATAGTCAGGAGCCCTAATGCAGTGGTTCCCAATAATTTTTATACTGCGAACCAGCAAGCCTATTCACAAACTTTTGGTGGACCAGTAACATTTTATTTGCATATTTACATATTCATGCAAATAATGAATATGCAAATAAAATGTTACTGGTCTACCAAAAGCCCAAGCCCCCAGAGCCACTGCGAACAGCCAGCTTCAGCTCTGGCAGTTGCCACATGGTGGGCATCTGCCACAGCTGGAGCCAGCTGTTTGCAGCGGCTCTGGGGGCTGGGGTGCACCCCAGCCGCCTGAGCCCCCCTGGGGCCAGACCTAACCCCTCAAGTCCCCCACCTCTCCACTACCCCCGAGCTCTAGCCACTGACCCAGAGTCCCATGCACCCAACCCTCCGCCCTAGTGCCAGCCTCCTGCCCTCAGAGCCCCCCATTCCAAATGCCTTGGTGCTAGCCCCCCACTACCAGACCCCCCCAGTGCCGGCCTTCTGTTTCCAGAGCCCCACTGCACCCAGCCCCTCCCCCAGTGCCAGCCCCCAGTTCTCAATATTAGCCCCATCCCTAGAGCACCCCAGTGCCATCTCCCCACCCTAGACGCCCCAGTGTCCGCCCTCTACCCCTTAGAGCTCCCCAGTACTAGTCCTGCTCCCAGAGTCCCACGGTATTAGCTGCACCCCTGTTGCCCCCCCCCCCAGTGCCAGCCTTCTGCCTCTTAGAGCCCCCCACTCCCAGCCCACTAGCCCCTCCTGGAGCCCCCAGTGCCTGCCCCGTCCCCCTCACCTAGCCCTGCACTGCCTCCCAGCCACCAGCTCAACGATGCAGCCCAGGTCGTGGCTGCTCTAAAGCTGCCATGCCAGGCTCTGTGTGGCTCTCCCACCATGTTGTGAACTGCTCTTCCACGTCGGGAAGGAGACCCCTGACCCTGCACAGCCTGGTTGGCTGAGAGGCATGGCAGGATATGCCTCTCCCAACAGCCGAGGTGGGAAGGGAGACTCTGGGCAGCCCCCAGAGCTGCCGCAGCCTGGCAACTAGCGATTTGAGGCCTAGAACCAGTTGAGGGACTGGCGGTTGGGAACCGCTGCCCTAATGTATGCCTTCTTCCCACTGTAGTTACTTCCCAGGGCACTCACAAAAATCAAACAGGATAGGGCGTGGATCATCCTTATAGCGCTGCCTTTGCTGTACTACAGGCCTGCACAACTCAGAAAGCGACGAGGGCCATATTACTCCAAAGAAAACTGCTGCGGGCCGCAAGGGATGCTCTCCCAAAAAATACCAAACACGTGGCTAAAAATTTTTGTTGAGCCAAAAAAAACCCACCACGTGTCTCCACTTGGCCCCCTGGCATTTGTCTCTCCTTCACCTTGCCCCTTGGTGTCTTCCCCTTTCTCCTGACCTTTTCCCCCCCCCCTCCCCTCAGCACAAGCCCCTTCCCCCCCCCCCACCTGGCTTCTGCCTTTTTGAATCCGGCGGTTGCTGGCCGTGATGTCACGCCAGCATCCTGGCGTCTGCCAGCGTCCCACACTCTGGCTCACGCCTACCCTCTGGCTCGCACCCCGCTTCCTCGCGCCGGAGCTGCACGCCGGCGGATCGGACAGGGCTCGCATCGCCCATAGTTGCCACGGGCCGCACAGTGAGCCCCTGTGGGCCGCATGCGGCCCTCAGGCCGTATGTTGTGCAGGCCTGTTGTACTAGCTCTGGTTCAGCAGTCTTTCGGTGGCAACCCCATTCAAGCTACCTCTCAGATCAGACTTGTTGTCCCAGAACCATAGCAGTCTGTTACATCCTAACCTGGTGGCATGATATCTCACAGCTTGGCTGCTGCATGGTTGAACGTGCAGAAGCAGCTGTTCAGTTGAGGTACAGAGCATCCTTCTGGGCCCTCCATCAGTGTGACTTACTTGGTGAAGTAGAAACTGTTCACGTGCTGGATCATGTATAAAGGCGTACATCCCGAACCGGATACTCTGCAGCTTATTCTCAATTACCTCCTGTATCTCAGGCCCCAAGGCTTGACCTTTTCATTGATCAAGGTCCAATTAGCCATCATCTCAGCCTTCCAAACGTCATTGGAAGGCCTGTCGGTCTTCGCTCAGTATACCATGTCCAGATTCCTGAATGCCTGGAGTGTCTCTACCTGCACATCAGGGATCCTATCCTTTGGTGGGATGAGACCTTAGTGCTATCAGAGCACACAGGTTCCCCCTTCGAGTATATGGCTTTGTGCTCCCTCTTCCTCCTTTTCTGGTTGCAGTGGCATTGTCCCACCTTGTACTAAAATTTGGGCACTCGTGTTGGAACCGCTGTACCAAGTCATCTTCTAGGACAAAATCTAGTTTAGATCATACCCAGTGTTTCTCCCCAAGGTTATCTCTTAGTGTCATTCAAGTCAGGGCATTTACTTACTGGTTTTCTTCTCAAACCTGCATAAATTGAGAGAGGAGTGTAGGTGCCATACCTTGGATATCAGAAGAGCTCTAGCCTTCTTCACTGATAAAATTAGGTACTTTTGTAAGTCGACCCAGTTGTTCGTTGTGGTGACCAACAGGATAAATGGTTGCCCCATATACACTCTCAGAATTTCTTCTTGGACCACAGTCTCTATTTACTTTTGCCATGACCAAGCAAAAGTGCTGCCTCCAGTGATTGCAGGCCTCTTTTGCAGTCTTTCTGGCCTATGTGCTGATTCGGGATATATGGAGAGCAGCGCCCAGGCCATCTGTCCATACCTTTGTGTCCTAGGGCAATGCTGGTTTTGGCAGATCAGAACTGCAAGCAGCTAAGCTGTGAACTCCAAGCCCATCTCTGTGGATACTGCCCGTGAGTCACCTAAAATGGAATCAACATGAGCAAGTGCTCGAAAAAAAAATGGTTACCTTCCTTCTGTAACTGTTCTTCAAGATGTGTTGCTTATATCCATTCCATTTCCTGCCCTCCGACTCCTCTCTCGGAGTTGCCATCAAGAAAGGGTGTGGTGCGGTGCTGGTGGTGCCTATATGCTGCTGCATGGGAGCACAACTCCGGGGAGCACCACAGCAAGTGGATACTGCTTAAGAAAAAATCTCCAGCAATTCTGCACATGGGCACACACACCTCTAAAATGGAATGGACATGAGCAACGCCTCTCAAAGATCAACAGGTAGGTGACTGTTTTTTCCCCCTAAGGACAGCAGGTTTCTGTTGTGACTGATGAGGAAAGATGAGTTGGGGAGCTTCTGCTCCAGCCTGAAGGGAGCAGCTTGTACCATCCTGCAGTCCCATGCATGAAACTGTTCCTTAAGGAGGAACAATTGCTCCCTTATAGAGCTCTGTGCCATCCACTCCTTGGGCCAGTGGATAAATGCCACAGTTTTGCCCTTTTTGTCATTGTTTGACCTTCCCTGATTATACATTATTCTCTTTGCACTTAAAAAGATAGTGCAGTAGCTACACCCAACTTAATTGCTATATTTTTGCTCTTCTCTTAGGTTGTATATCGGAGAATCCTCATGCCTTAATAGTCAGCCCATTTAAAGCTTTTTCTCCTCAGCCACCAAAGTTTTTCAAACCCTTAATGCCTGTAAAAGAGGAGCATAAAAGAAAGACACCTCTCGAAACCCGACCTCTACTTAGCCAAGAGGTAATACTTTTTTGAGTAAAGCAATACTCTCAATCTTTCTTTATTTATGACTAAAAAGAATAACTTGCTGTACCTAGCAAATGGTTCGTAGCATGTATCCGTAGCATGAAAAGTTTGTGATCTGGTGTTGGCAATGATTGGTATGTGCTTCAAGGATTGCTGTCTTTTGTTGGAATTTAACCAGTTTCACTTTTTTGGTAAGTATTTTTGTATATAGTGTATTGGTTCTTTTTTCCCCTATAACAATGACACTCATATTTTCTTTGATTAAAAAACTGTCCCTTGAATTTTTTTATTTTATACAACAGTGGCAGTATTTTTTCAAAGTGGTGTTTTAGTATATCCGTAACTGACAACTTATTTCTAACCTAAACCATGTTCAGAAGATTGCACAAATTTCTTGCTAACTGTAGTAACTGGAGCCATGGCACAGTAAGTGGTCTGCCTATGTGTTTCACTTTAGTAAAATGTCCTTGTTTCTTTCTAACTTGCATGGGTATAATACTGTATTCAGCTGTCAGTGTCTTCTTTATGTGATGTGTTGTGTGTCTTAAAATTTTCAGAGCATGCCTTCACCTCAGGTACATAAAGCTGGCTCTGTTGTGCCCTCAGGAAGTAATGCCAGCAGCATGCCTGTAGAAAACAATAGCATACATGAAGAGAAGATTGTAAGTTTGTATCTGTTTCTGTCATAATGCCTGGTGGTGGGTTTAAAGTCCTTTCACTGGCAATTATGCTGCAGTGGGGGGAAGCTGATGTACATTTAGTGCTTTTTTAAAATTTTAAACTGGCAGTTATAATGCATGGTTGCTTATTTGTGAATATATAATTTTCAATAACTCAACTGATTCTTTGATCACTCATGGATAAGATATCAGAGGGAAAAAAATCAGTTTTAAGGGTTGCAGTGTGCTAATGGTGAAATGATAAAAGGTACTTTTAGCTAACTGTTGAAATCTTTCTGATATACCTATGTACATTACTCAGATTTTGTGATTGTACATCAAAGCAAATGGAATGATCCCATTTGTAAGTTACCATGTATTTAATGGTGGGCCTACTTTGAAAACTTGCCTGATGTTGAAGTGCTGTGGCTAAAATAAGATTGCAGCTTTTAATTAGCAGGCAATCTGTCTTCACAATTTTTAGACCATGGAAATTATTTTTCACTCATCTGGTTAAATTTTTCATGTTTCTCTCACTAGCACAGCTTTTATAAAAGGTCTTCAGCATTTTTCTTGTATGGTATGTAACGCCATAGGACTTGGTTATGAAAACATGCTTCAGTCTGAAAGTTGTTAGGCAAATTCAAAACCTAGATGGATTTCTTCACATGAAATTTTACAGGCCCTTACCCTGAAGTAGACTTGGCCTTTTGGTGTTCACATTTGAAAAATGGCTGCTGTTCATGGGCAGTAGCTGCCTTTTTTACTTTTATATCATGTAACAGTTCCATAACAGTGTGTGTCAGCAATCAGCATTTGTGACCTCTGGGTCATTGACTTGAATACCATGAAAGGAAAAGAGGCAGGTTAAAACTCAAGGAATCCATTAAAGGAATTTATAGTTTAAGGCACTGAAATAATTAACTTTGCAAAAATATCCTAGCATCTTCATAACAATATAGCTTCCGAGAGTTAAAATAAAACTCCCAAAACTACTGGAGATCTGTGCTGTGGATGGGTTCCCAGGCAAGACTAAGAGCATATCCACTATACCAAGTTTTGTTGCTAAAAACTGCCTTTTGGTGACAAAACAGAGACAGGAAAAACACGCAGTTTCCACTACAAAAAACTTTTTAACCCTGTAAGAGAATTTTCTTTTCCCCTCCCTATATTGTTGACAAAGAGCCCAGTGTAGATACTGCTGTTTATTTTGTCAAAATAAGTGATGTCTGCCAGTATCCTACAATGACTACCCTGATGGCTCTGTTCAATGCTCTGCTGTTCTTCAGGCATACATGCCTCACCTTTCAAACTCAGGGGGAAGTATCTGACAGATGAATGTTCTACTCTGTTTGGGGAACAAAGAGAGAGCAAATTATTGGAATGCTCCTGTTCTGTCCTGCACTAGAAACACAGCAACAGGCAGACTGCTACTGTGGGGTGATGGGGAAAGAAGGGAGACTGCTGTGCTGCTTTGACATTCCTCAGCAGGGAGAGATGCAGCTCCCAGCAGCTGAGGATGCTGTGGGAAATCTCGGAGGGAATCCCAAGATGTGCAGGGATTAGCTCTGTCTTCCCACAACACTGCATTGTGGGATACATACCCAAAGTATATTGTTCACACTGCTGATGGTGGCCTCAATGCAGATCTTAATCTGTTAACAGAGCAAGCAAGTGAACATCCTCCAGCAATTTTTGTTGATTTTTGGGTGTTGGCCTAAGTTTTGTTGTAAACAAAGCCTAAATCTTTCAAAGCTAAAACAGAGCTGTTCCTGAACCTTGCTGGAGTGAAAAATGCCCATAAGTTTGAAGAAAAAATATTTTAGGCTCTTAAAATACTTCTCCAATAATACTATAAATAAGTTGAACTCTGTACTAACAATTAACATGATAAATAAGTAGACAAGAGTATGCAGAACAGAATCTGGTTTTAACTGCAGTGATGTGCCTACCAATACCTATGTCAAAAGTTTGTCTGTTTCAGAAGACCTTTGTATACTGAGCAATAATCTTTCTATACTATGCATTTCTATATCTATTTCCCATTTTGATTGTCTTTTTATCCTCCTGTCATAACACTGAAAAATAAATAGAACTTGGACCACTGGCGACAGTATTAACATTAAGGTTTTGATCTAAATCTTCAAAAGTGAGGAAAGAGGCATTAAATCTAAAACATAGGTTATTGGCTATATAATGTATGTGCACAATATATATTTGTAATGTATGAAATAAGGTCAGATTAAATGCTTTAATATTGTGCAGGCATTTCAAAATGCTTTGCAGTTAACATTTCTAATCTTGTTCCAGCAGATCTCATACTGTAGTGGGAAATAAACTTGGTGCTGTGAAAATTAAATGTAAAGCACCAGTGGCATAACCACCAAATAATGTGTGCCTTGACTGAAGTTAGTAATACAGTAGTTGGGCGTCTAAGGGCTACTTGTGATTAAGAGTTTCTTTGCTTTTAGATACCTGGATTTATCTCTGCTAAATTCAGAGAAAGTATAGAAGGCTCTTTACATCAGCAAGATATCACAGTTTAACTGGGCTGTCACTTCTCATGCTCTGAATCCCTGTGCTATTGCTGCTCCCTATTTGCTACTTGCAGTTCTTTCTTAATTTCTGTTTCCAGTATTTTTTGGTGCTGCTGGTTCCTTTGCTTTCCTTGAAACCTGGCTGGTGTTTTTCAGGGATTCCCTTTTTGGTTCTTATTTTATTGATGGTGTAGGCTAGTTTCTAATTCAGACTTTTTATGAAAAACTGTGAAGTAGCTCATATTCAACTATATATGTTATCAGCAAACATACAACATTTGCTATGAAAATAGCGTTTTCCTTTAAAGCTTTGAAAATAACTTTAACTCTGTCCTTTTTGATTGGCATGCATTATTTAAAGGGTCTTTTACTGTATGATCGTGCAGCAGTATACAATGTGATGTGCTGTTCAGCTATTATGAACTTTAAGCTTTTCTATAACATAGATGCCCATAAGTCTGAAGAAAAAATATTTTAGGCTTTTAAAATTTTTCTCTAATAAGACTATAAATAAATTGAACTCTGTACTAACAATCATAATAACTGCACTTTCCTCCATTCTTAAATGTATAAGATGTAACATTTTGCAATACTGTCTATACAGCATAATGTGTGACCACGTAAGGAAAGAACATTATACATAATTGTAAGGAATCTGAGTAAAAGATGCTGTTAGAATTTTAGCTCTGAAGTTCCGAATTTATTCTAAAGGAAAGACCATTAACAGAATAATTATTAAATAAAAAGCATAAGGAAGAACTTGTAAGCAGAGCTACCGAAAAAAGTTTCATAGCAGATGAAATAGCACGTGATGCACAAAACAGACATGTTTTACACATTATGCATGTAGCGGGGGGGGGGGGGGGGGGGGAGTGTATTATTCAGTATTAGTCAGGCCCAATTTTCCTTAAATTATAAGAGGTGACAAATTCTCAACCCATGGAAGTATAGTGGCTTCTTGTAGTTGTGTCTATTTAAACCTGGAGTAAAATCCTGGTCTCACTGAAATCAATAGGGGTACGTCTACACTAGCTCGTTAGTTTGAGCTAGGTAGGGTAATGAGGGCAACCGGAGTTGCAAATGAAGCTACGAGGAGTAACGGTAGTTCGAATTAGGATCTTTAATTCAAACTACCTAGTCCGTGCCGCGTGTAGCTGCGGGCACGGAGTTCGGACTAAGGGGGATTTAAAAATGGCGGTGCCCGGGAACATGCAAATGAAGCCCGGGATATTTAAATCCCGGGCTTCATTTGCAACTCCGGTTGCCCTCATTACCCTACCTAGCTCGAACTAACGAGCTAGTGTAGACGTACCCTAGGAATTTTGTTACTGACTTCAGTGGGCCAGGGTTTCACCTCTGAAGAACAAGGTATAGCTGAAATCAGTCCTACATCTCTCATGGATGTAACACTGTAGTACTGCTACTAGCTACCAAAGACAAAATCAGTAAGTAAAATATTTAAAAATTAAATCCTCATTGAAACATAGACATATGAACTAATTAAAAGTAGCTAATGTAGAAACAACCACCATCTGACCAAATACTAACAGAGCTTAGATCATAGCTTAGCTTTTAGTCAGCTCAGGCATATCCAGACCAGTAGAACATCTGCCTTAAAGTATTCATTCAAACATTTTACCCATCAGTGAAAGTTCAGTACATCATGTTGAGTTTGTTCAATCCAGGATCCAGTTCTCTATTGGCAAGAACATTATTGGAGTTATTCATACAATTGGTTTTCTATATGTATTGTCACTGCACAGGTGACAGGCTAAAATGTTAAGGAGTATTGAGCTACAGAAAAGGATCATGGCGAACCTTTCTATTGAAGATCATTGTTCAAGCCATTTAGGAAGTTCTAAAAACTCTGAAAACTCTCTTGTGGCTGAGAGAGATCATGTAGTCAAATATACATAAGTGTGGCCTTCCAAATATGTGCATCTGAGGAAATTTTATAGTAGGGATGTTAAATTTAGTTGAGTCAACTAATCGACTAGTTGATGGATTTTCTATTGACTAGCTGATAAGTGGGGGAGCCACAGTGGAGTTAGCTCCTAGCCCCAGGAGCTAACCCCGTGTGGCTCTGCCTTTTAAATATATTAAGAGCCATCACAGATGCAATGTCAGGTATTAGGCACAAGCCGGGAATCAGCTGATTCCCGGTTTGTGCCCGGTACCCCCCTGCCTCCTCTGTCCCCCACGGAGACAGTGTTGGGGGCTGTTCCCCCCCAGAACGGACTCCTGCTCCCCCACCCTTGTTGCCTCCCTTGCATACCAGAACCTAGTGGGGCCCAGGCTAATAGATTTTGTCTCTCCAGCCCCGCGATGGGCCTGGAGTGCCAGTGCAGGCTTGCCAATGCTGGGGGAGGAGCCCTGAGCCTCCAGTGGCTGGATCGAGCTAAGCTAGGGCCCTTATCTGGTTCCCAGGCCTGAGGGTCCCCACCCGTTTTACAGAATTGCTTTTCTGAAAGTAACAAAATGAACAAACTGGTTGTTCTGTGTGTTTTTTCTACAGTTCCATAGGTTTATTTCAAAATGTATTTCAAACAGGCTATAAGTGGCATTAGCACTAAAGATGTTAAGTAGCGTGTAATTGACTATTCGATTAGTTGATAGGGGGCGCTGTGCAGAGCTCCCCAGGCTCCATACAGAGCTGCCCCTTTGAAATGCCGCTGCAGCGTTTCAGAGGGGCAGTGGTATGTGAGGCGCTGCCACTTTGAAGTACCCTCCTCTTCTCTCTCCACCTTGCTGCTTTGATCGGATAGAGGTGGGGGGCTGAGGGGAAGGA
Source organism: Pelochelys cantorii (assembly GCA_032595735.1). Taxonomy (NCBI): domain Eukaryota; kingdom Metazoa; phylum Chordata; order Testudines; family Trionychidae; genus Pelochelys; species Pelochelys cantorii. The sequence continues at coordinate 107,788,152 of CM064327.1, forward strand.
GCAACTAGTAGACTATCCTGTCAACTTGTCCTTAACATCCCTAATTAGCACTAACACTGCCTATACCATGATGGGCACAGTATAAATACCTAAAATAAATATATTATATTAATTTTTTTCTGAATATTTCAGAGTACAGAATTTTAAAAACATCTTGAAAAAAACCACTCAAGTGAAAAGTGAAGGAAAGGGTAGTATGGATGCTCTTTTTTGGTCAAGGCATCTTAGTGGGATTGGAAAATCTGAGTTCTATTCCTAGCTGTACCACACACTTCCTATATTACACTGGGCAAGTTGCTCTAATTTCTGTCTCTCTTTTTTCCTATTTTTAAAATGGGTTGAATAATACTTCCCTGCTTCACACCAGCATCAAGGATAAAATCATTAATGTTTGAGATATTTAGATACTATGGTGATGATTATAGAAGAAAAAATCCAATTAATAAACCTAAACTAATTTTTTAAAAATGCCCAGATTCTCTTCTCTGTTGAATTCCCTTCAGGCAAGGGATGGGAAATCAAGGGACTAGTCACAGGTTACTGTTGTAGCCCTGCCATAAATTAGGACATCTTAAGAGCATGTGCTTAAGAATTTGGCTGGATTAGGTTATCATTTAAGGCCTCTTTTTGTGTTCCTTAATTATGTTATGATTTGAGAGAGAGTCATCTGCATGAGGATGACAAATTCTAGAGGGTTCTGTTTTACATATATTGAACTGGACCTAGTGTAGTAGTAGTAGTACTATAGAAACTTTGTTAGATATCATTGCATAAAGAGCACTCTTGTATTTTACAATGTGGATTTTTAAAATATCAGTATTCTGCTGTTAGAGAAATGTATGCTTGAAGGGGTGTTGCTTATATTCTGCAGTGCAAGACAACCACTATTTCTGGAAATATATTAGTGTTATCTGCTGACACAAATGTGGGTTTTTTAATGCATTTCTAAAATTTAAACTGAAGTCCATTTTTCTTGGTAACTGACCCAGGCCTTTCTCTATCAAAATATCACTTGCACAAAAATTTATTCATTGGCACTTAGGGCAAATATAATACAACAGCTAAAACAGTGAAAATGTATGTTGACTTGCTTTTTTTGAGTGTGATGAATATTTATGACTTGAGTTTAAAATAATTTCAAAGGTAGTAATAGTAAAATATATAAGATGCTTCCTTAATTCCTAAACAAAAGTACTTGGAGATTTTTTGAATTATCTCTCCTCTGAGAGTTTATTTTTGTATTTTGAGAACATAAGTATTTTTATATGGTGGGAAGAGTAGGAAAGGGGGTTCTAAATGAGTCTCAGAAAGTATGTTAAGCTGCGCTTAAGACTCCTATTGTGTCCAGCTAGTAAATTAGTGCAAGACAAACTTGTGTACTGTGGATTCATGCTCTTGGTTGCTGCACACTAACTTACCACACAGACAAGTCTTAAAAAACTTGAAAAATATCTTTTGTGATGAAATTCTCATAAATACATTGCTCTATGAAATAAATGCATTTTTCATTGTTCTGTTTGATGAAAAACACTACAGCATATTATATATGGTTTCCAGAAACAAGTTTTGACTCATAACATGACTCATTAAGTTGAAAATGTCTGGTCTATTTATTTTTCATCTCTGAATTTATATGTCCAGTAGTTTGGACACTATGAATTTCATTAAAATGAGCATCTTAGAAAATATTGATAGGGCAGCACTTTAAGTGGGTTTTTTTCTCTATTAGCTACTCAGGCATTAATTGCTGTTCAGAGATGACTCATCCTTTGTTTAGAGCAATGGTGTCCAACATGCTAGCCACTGGCAACATGTGGCTGTTTGTCCAGTTGAATGTGGCTAGTTCACTATAGCAGTATAGTGGCGTACTGCTTCAGAACTGGTTGGACACCACTGGTTTAGAGGATGTAAAATCATTTTTCTTCACTCTTGATATTTAGGACACAAATTAATTTGGACTATCACCTGGTATAAGCTGTGGGACAGTACTTACAAAAAAATTCTCTTAATTGATTTTTATCTTTAATTTAGAAAGTATTTCATAAAGAGCTAACCCTACGTGACTGTCTAATTTTTGCAGGACTCTGATGAAGAGGACAGTGAGCTGGAAGCCATTAATAAGAAGCTGAATAGCTCACAGGGTTTTCATAATTTTCGGCCTTATGTACCCGAGGAGTTTGCTGACTTCAGTGTTTACAATGCTAGCCTGGAGAACAGAGAATGGTTTTCCGCTAAAACCGATTGCATGAATTCTCGTGTCCTTGAGAAAGAGGTATCCCGCAGTCCCACCACTAGCAGTATTACTAGTGGCTACTTTTCGCACAGTGCCTCTAATGTTACCCTGTCTGACATGCTTGTTCCCTGTAGTGATAGCACAGACCAGCTAACCAATCAGATGAAGGATTTGGACTCCAGTGATCATTCAGGACCATGTCTTGCATATGATGTGAGATCTTTGAACAAGGAATTTCCAGAAAGGGGCTTAGCTAAAGATAAAATACACATGTCACCACTTAAAGAAAACAGTGCCTTAGCAAAAGAGATTTCACCATCCCTAAATACTACTGATAAAAACTCTAATATATTACATAGAGCTGGATCTTGTTCACGTTTAGATTCATCAACTAGCAAAAACATGCGAGACAAAATTGAATTTTCATCTCGACTAGCAACAGTTGAGCACACTTTAAATGTTCTTGAAGATCATTCATATACAGAATTCATGGGTGTTGAAGATGGAAAGGACTTTGACCAATCAGTAGATCCAAAGTTATGTTCCACTGGCTCCTCTAAAGGAAGGAAAGAAATACCAACTGTGAGAGTGGACAGTGCCTCAGATTTATCACAAAACACTTACAAAGAGCAGCTGGAATCTGTTGCTGTGGACTACCAGCTGACAAATGCCACTGAAAACCCTCTGCTTTCTGTATTACTAAAAGAGACTTCATACTGTCAGACATATCCTGATTCTTCCCTTAATGATTTTATTGCAAAGAACCGTTTAGATGTTTCTGACTCTGAAGATGGTGCTTCTGCAGACCAAGCCCACACCTTGCCTAGTTGGGTGGCAGTGGGAGAACCAGTGTGTGTAGGAAGTAATAAAACAGGCATAGTGAGATACATTGGACCAGTGGATTTTTCAGCTGGAATCTGGGTTGGAGTTGAACTAAGCATTCAGTTGGGTAAGTAGCCTCAGATAAGGTACTATAGGTTACACTGAATTTTCACACATTAAGTACTCCTCGGGGAATTCTGTGCAAAAAATATTGTATATTTTGTGCACGATATTTTAGAATTCTGCATATTTTATGTCAAAACAATCCAGTATAATTATACCAGTTTATTTCACAGGACCTGTCAGCAACTATATCTGTAACAATATAGACAACAAGGCTATATCTACACGACGAGTTTTCTCCAGAAAAAATATGCAAATGAGAATCTCATTTGAATATTTTCTGCCGATCCGTTTTTGTGCAAAAACAAGCAGTGTGGATGTTTTCTTTTTATGCAAAAAATCCCTTTTTCTGCCGGATCTTGCTTGGTTTTGCGCAAAAACCCCAGGGCAAAAAACGGATCGGCAGAAAATATGCAAATGAGAGCGTGACTCATGCAAATGAGTCCCTGATTTGCATATATTTGCCGAGAAAATTCATAGTGTAGACGTAGCCCAAAAGATTCAGTTAATGTTTTTGGACAAATAGATGCCTTACTGGGAATATTAACATAAAACTTTGAATAAAAATTAATTTAAACTACAATACAGAACTGTATTTCCCACATCACTCAGAAGTGATGCAAATGCTTGCGGGAGTCAGGATAACAGAGGAGCTGAGGGAGAGGGAAGTAATTGGTGGGCAGGAGCCTGGGAGAAACCCTGGAGGATTGTTGGGTATGGTGGGAGAAGTATAGAACAGGTATTTTTGGGAGGCGGAATTGTTAGGGAGTTGGGGAGTCTCCCATATACAGACCCTGGCTGAACCCTAGCCTCTCCCATTCAATCAGGCATATCTGCCCTGTCCCTATATCTTCCTGCACTTTCAGTTCCTCTCCTCCCCCCCCCTTTTTTTTGGGGGGGGGTATCTGGGGGAGGTTGAGGTAACTTTTACCTTTTAAAACTGTCCTCATTAAAGCAACCTTGTTGCCAATTCACCCTTCATCTCCAATGAATATAGGAACCAGCTGCTGTGGAGTTTAAAATATTTTTTTCAGCTGCTGCCTGTTCATTTTTTCATGAGTTAAAGAGTAGAGAAATATTTACAGTACTACAGTAGACGTCCAATAATCCGGCACCTTTGGGATCCAAGGGGTGCCGGATTATCGGATATGCTGGAGTATCAGGAGGTACTCTGGCAGGGGGCTGTGACGGGTCTGCCAGGACCTGCACTGCGACCGGTGGGGGGGGCGGGGAACAGCGCGGTGAGGGGCGAACCCTCCGCCATTTTGCAGGGAGGCGGGGGAAGCCCCGCGCAGCCGCCGCGACAGGCTAGCTGGGGCTGCAAGTGGCAGCGGTGGAGCAGAGCAGCTGGGTTGGTCCCGCAGCACCACCCCTCGCCTCGCCCCTCGCCGCTGCTGCCACTTGCAGCCCCAGGTGGCCTGTATCAGGCAGCTGCGCGGGGCTTCCCCCGCCTCCCTGCAAAACAGTGGAGGGTTCGCCCCTCGCCGCGCCATTCCCTGCTGACCCCACCCCCGAGCCAGACGCAGTGCGGGTCCTGGCAGACCCGACGCAGAGGTATAATCCCCTTCCCCTTTTCCAGCCTGTGAGCGCTTGTGGGGCTCACAGGAGCTCCAATTGTCTGGCTGGCTGGGAGTCCAGTTGGTCCGGGTTCCAGTTGGTGCCGGACTGTCAGGAGTGCTGGACCACTGGATGCCAGACAATTGGAGTTTTACTGTACTTAAAAACTATACCTTGATTTCACCAGCATAACTTTCATTTTGATGAGAACACTGGAGCAAAAAGGGAATCAATAGCATATGAGTATTAAAGCCCTTTATGGAAATCATCTACTGACTTGTGGAGTTAGTGGTATTTTAGAAAAATTGAGAAGCCAGATTTCAAACTGGTGTTGGAACTTTTTTGGAAAATGAACTAGGGATGTTAAATAGTAGTCGACGTCTCACATTCTCCCCCTCCCCCTCCACTTGCTGCTCCTATATCAGAGACAGCAAGGAGGGGAGCAGGAGCTGGTGCTGGAGGGAGCCAGCTTAAAAGCCAGTTCCCCCCATCACCAACTCCACAGTGTGGAGGGTAGGGTGGGGGAAGAGGAGCAGCGGTGCTGCAGCTCTGCCTTTTTAATGTAGTAAGAGCCGCTTGGCTCTTGCTATATTTAAAAGGCAGAGGCACAGCGTGGGACCTGGCGCAAGCCAGGACTGCTTCAGTCCCGGCTCATGCCGGGTCCCATGCTGTGCCTCTGTCTTTTAAATGTAGTGTAGGAGCCGGGCTGCCTGCATGCCTGGCTTTTACTACATTTATACTGCAGAGCTGCAGTGGTCCCTTGTTGACTAATCATGTACTTGATACAAATTGTATTGAGTACACAATTAGTCATTTACTCCATACTTAACCTCCTTACAATGAACTGAACTTTTGTTTTTTAAATAAATTCTATGATGAAATAAGTTACTTTTGTAAAGGGAATAAATGTTGAACCTTATTATGATGATAGCTAAGAGTTACTGTGAAAAGTTGTCATTGCTCAGAATGCTTTGCTGCTCGTGTGTTATGTACTTCTGATCTCACCACTAAAAGCTTTAAGTTTTGAGGACACGGAGTATTTAAGGATAATCACCACAGATACATACTGAAACTGCATATAGTGGCTGAGTACTGAAAATTAATGCCATGTATTTATTTTTCCATTTAAGGGAAACATGATGGAACTGTGAAAGGTAGAGAGTACTTCCACTGCAAGCCACAACATGGTTTGTTCGTTCGACCAGGGCGCCTCAGTAAAGCACCAGCTTCAACAAAGAGATGCAGTAGCACTTCAGAACCTCAGGCATCCTCAAATTTAGAGAAGCGGAAAAGTTCCATACTTCAGGGGTCATCATCATCTTATAAAGCAGGAGAAGCACCCTTCTTTCCATCAGGAGATGCAGCTGCTTCTGCTTTTTCTAGGAAACAAGAGAACAGGAAGTCTTGGATTAAATAAGCCGTAGTATTTTTGCACTTGCTACACACACTACAGTGTAGAAACCTTTATAGATTTTAAAAGTCGTTGTACAGTTTTCATCTGTCCATACTGAATGTGCACTCTGTAGAGTCATGGACTTAATTCTCTAATTTTTTATAAAAATATATATATTATATATATATATTGTGTGTCTATAGTTAGTCTGCCAATAGGTGGATATGGCTGCACACTAAAATACAATTAAATCTGATTTGTAGATACTTATGAGGTACTGGACTATTTGTTACACAACAATTTGGGAGATGTATTTTAAACAAACAAAAAAAGAAAATATTTTATTTTGGGGGGAAAAAGGATATAAAACTATATTTGAAAAAACTACACTATGCTGTTCTTAATTACCAAAGAACTTGTATTAGACTGACACACTTGCTATTCATATCCTGTTTTTATTGTAAACATTTGTTTTAACTACTAGCTTGGTGCCATGTTTTTTGTAGTCACTGGGCACTATGCTGCCTTATGTCCTATGTTTAAGTACACTGAAATAGTCTTTTTTTTTTTTTTGGTCTTCCAAGAGGCCTGCCACTGTGGTGACTTGGCATTGTATTGAAAATAAAAACAATGTCGGGGCTATATGTTGGGAATTGTATATGCTAATCCAAGCCAGGCTGTTTGATTGCAGAAACAGTATTGCTGCAAAGAAGTAAGAACAATATTTCCTTTAAAAATGGCTTTTAGGCAAATGGGGAAACAAAGCAGCAGTAATGGATCACAATTGCAAACCTTGCACTGTTATTTACTGTTTATGATCAAGCTAAAATGGAACATTCTAAAATTTTAATCTGCATAGTCTATTTTAATAATGGAAATGGAGGGATTTATATACAATGCTTGTGAGTTCTTGAGAGCTGTTCCACATGTAGATATTGTCGATGCCTGTACATTGTCCTGGATATTTGTAAAGGAACATGTGGTGAAAATAAGTGAAACGAATGACCTGCTGTACCTGTTTTTCTTTATTACTTAGCCAAGGAAATGAATGAGATACCTGGGACCTTAATGAAAAGCTGCTGTTATGTCTTTGATTTTGTGTATATGAAGCTGGCTGTAGTATTTTACTATTTACTGTAAAGAACTGTAATTTATATTCTATTTCTGTCATTCTGTATTTAATTGGTACAGATCTTTTTTGTTTTAGAATACAGACTTTATTTCAGATTTTAAAAAAGATTATTTTGCTTGTATTTTACTTCAGGACTGTATTTAAGGGTTCATTATAAAAAATAGATTTAATAAGTTTGCTAGTTCACACACTTTTGGTGCTCCAGTGGGATATATTGTATACACCTCTTTAGCATGTATATGTATCAAAAGAGACTATACCTTTTAGGAGGGGGAGAGTGGACAGTATTAAACACTGATCCAGTTGACTGGTTCATGTAATACAGTGGTCACCAACCAGTAGATTGCGATCTACTGGTAGATCTTGGAGCTTCTGACAGGTGATCCTGACTGGTTTGGCTAGGAAGCTATCAAGCACTGGCACTTCATTTGCCCCTCCATCCACTGTCACGCTGCTCCTGCCCTCTGCCTTGGAGCTGCTCCTTGGGAGCCTCCTGCTTGCTGTGCAGGGTGTGGGAGGGAGAAGGGTGTGTGTGCTGATGTCAGGGTGCCCCGCCTCTCCTCACTCCTATACCCTATTTCCACACAGAGAGGAGGGGATGGAAGGAGCTTGGCAATGCGAATCTCTGTCACTCACACTGTGTCTGTCATTCTCACAAACACATGCTGTCCTTCACTCTCATCTCCTGACCCAACACATATCTGGGTGGTGGTGGTGGTGATTACTTTTACTACTTGCAAAGTGTGTTAGCTTTGGTTTTTTTACTTGTCTGTGCATTTCATAATTTTCATTTCACTTACACTTAAATTTAATTCTTTGAGTAATGAGTTCTTAAATGCCTAACCTGTTGTGGCTGGAGTGATTATCCCTGTGGTAATTGCTGCTCCTGGAAGTGGCTGGCATGTCCCTGTAGCCCCTGAGAAAAGCAGAGCAGAAGGTCTCCACATGCTGTCTTTGCCTGCAGCTCCCATTGATCAACAACGGGGAACTGTGGCCAGCAGAAGCTGTGGGCTCAGTGCCTGTAGATGAGGGCCAGCACATGGTGCCGTGGAGCCATTGCTGTACATGCCAGCTGCTTTCAGGAGTGGTGCAGGGCCACGGCAGGAGTAAGCCTGCCTTAACCCCACTGTTCCACCACCTGGAAGCCGTCTCAGTTAAAAGGTGCCCAGCCAGAGCCTGCTTCCTGAACCCCTGTCCAAGCCCTGAACCTCCTCTTACACCCAGCCACCTGCCCCAGATGTGTGTCCTTCTGTACCCAAACTCTTTCCCAGAGCTTGCACTCTGAAACCCCTTATGGACCCCAATCACCTGCCCTGAGCTAAGCCCGGAGCCTCTCCCACACTTCAAACCCCAGGCCCAAGACCAGAGCCTGCTCCCCAATCCCCCCTACCCCAACCTGGTGAAAGTGAGTGAGGATGGAGGAGGAAGGGGGATGGAGTGGGCAGGGTGAGGCCTCGGAGAAGGGGTGGGGCAGGGCCTCAAAGAAGGGGCAGGAAGGAAGCAGGGTATTTGGGTTTGAGGTAGATCTTACATTGCACTTAAATTGAAAAAGTGATCTTGTGGTTAAAAAGGTTGGAGACCACTGATGTAATACAAAGTTTCAGTGATGACAGAATACAGTGTATCTGGCTATGCCCAAATGTGTATTATTTGCTTTTTGGGAAACAATGTACATAGAGCAACAGTCCACAGTATTGATGTTTACCTAGAACTGATCAAGTTGCATCAATGGAAGAAATTCTCATCAGGATAACTGAAGAATTCCTTTGTGTAAAAGTATTTTATCAAGGATAATAAGTGGTGCTGAAACATATCCAAATATTTATCTCAAAATGGTGTTTTAAATCTAAAGTAAGGCTATAAGTTAAAATGTTTTAAAAAGTTTTTCTAAAAAAGTTACTGTAGTTGCCCCGAGCAATTATTATGGATTATTTAAAAACTAATGTGGACATTATTTTATGGAAAAATACAATGTTATTTTGGTTTATGGTGGTGGTTTAATATACGTATTTGTATTTATTCTAGGCATTCATGAATACAAAATATGCATTTACTTCAGTTATTTTGGGGATAACTTTGCTTGAGTTAATATGCAGCCTGTAATGATATTTCACAAAAATAACAAACCAGTCAGCCCTTTCTGAATGCTATACATCCATTCAAGAACTATTTATATAGTTGTGATCTCTGTACTTACTGAAACTCCTGTTCTTTTGCAAATTCCCATATGTTTCATAGACTCCAAGGCAAGAAGAGATCATTCTGATCATCTGGTCTGACCAGCTGTATAACACAGGCCCTAGGACATGCCAAAATTCATTTTGAATGACAGCATATCTTTTTTTTTTAAATCCAATTTGATTTATAAATTCCCAGTGATGGAGAACCCATCACACACAAGGAGGTTGTTGCATTCTACCCTCACTATTAGTTATGCCTTATTTCTAGTTTGAATTAGGGATGTAATTAACTAGTTGACTATCTGATAAGCAAGCTTATCAGATAGCTGACACACTAGTCAACTAGTTGCTCCCCCCCCCTTCCCCTTGGAGCCTCTCAGAAAGAGGAAGCAAGGTGTGGGGGAGAAGGGAGTGCTGGGGGGAGACAGCTTAAAAGCCAATTCAGCTCAGCTCCAGTTCTGTGGGAGGGGGCCAGGGGCGCAGTGGCAGCATTCCACCTTTGAAATGTACAAGCATCCCAAAACGGAAGTGCCGCATGGAGCTCGGGGCTAGCAGGGGACTGACCCCTGCTGGACCCAAGCTCCATGCGACGTTTCAATCTTTGAAATGCAGAAGAGCCTCTGCTGGGGCTCTTCCCTGTGGCACTTCTGCCTGTAAAATTTAGCAACAGCTGGGCAGGCTCTTGCTACATTTCAAAGCAGAAGTGCCCTTATTGACTAATCAAATAGTCAGTGGAAATTCCATTGACTATTCGATTAGTTGATTAATCTAATTTTAACATCCCTAGTTTGAGTTATCTAGCTTCAACTTATAACTCTTGAATCTTGTTATAACCCCCATTACCATGTCCTTCACCAAAACAAGTTAAGTGGAGAGACATGTTCATGGGAAGTAAGTCATTTCTCATATTTTACTAGATTTTTGCTACTTTGTGTCTATAGACAAACCATTTTTACCTTTCCATGCCTTGTTTTCCCCCTCTCATTTCTTGAGACATAAAATCTAGCTCATGAATGCCAGAGATTTTAGAAGAAATTTTTTATTCATGTATAAACTGCTAACATTTAACTACCCAAGATGTTTTATTCAGATCCTGTAACACAGCTCCAAAGATATTTCCTAGCCATTCCTTTTATGCAGTACCACCATCTTCTGCAGCACTTAATAATAAAGTATGCCAAACCCAGAACAGAATCTTTGCCATAATGATCTTTTGCTTACATAGCTCCCCCCAAAGAATACTGTACAATATGGGGTAGATGAAACTCACCTCAATGAGCTGGCTCATTCAGATATTTTCTAACCTTAATCAAGATCCATCTGGTATTTAAGTAGATCATAAAGGGCCTTCTCTTGATTTAATCTGTGTATTTTTGTTCAAGCTGTACATCTAAAGACTTCATAGGATGCTATTTTATGGCTTTTTCAGTTTATAAACAGTAGCTTTGTTAGGCTGGGTCTATGCAGTAGGAATCATAATAGCTATGCTACCATAAACCTGTAATGTGGACAAAGCCTATGGCAACAAAGGTGACTTTCTGTCATTACAGGAACACCATGTCCCCAACACTAGCTAGGCCAATAGAAGCATTCTTCTGTCAACCTAGCTACCTGTACACAAGTAGTAAGATCAGAATGGGTATGGCACATGGTTGTGGGTTTCACACCTGTTTGGTGTACCTGTGTCAGACTAAATTCTATGTGTATGCCAGACTTCGTGTTATTTAGAGTTGAGTCATTCTAAATGCTTTGCTTCATGTGGTATCACCTATATTTTATCTGACAAAGTACAAATACTTCTACAAATCTATGGTTGGAAAGGAGAAAAGAGGTAATCTAGTTCATCTCACCCAAGCCTCTACATTGAGACAGGACCTAGTATTTTTTCTGCAGTATTACTGCCTTGCCAATTATTCCCCATTTTGTATTTGTGCATTTCATCTTTCTTTTCTAAGTGTAGTTCTTTGCACTTATACTCAGTTAATTTGTCATAATTTAACAGTTCTGTTTCCTGTGTTTTAAATATACACCAATAGAAAACTTAAATTTTGTTAAGTAGGCTTAGCAGAATTTGATTTTTTTTATAACTTTGGATAATATTTTAGGGAGTTTTTCAATTGTTCTCAATTTAAATGTTTACTCTTGTGCAAAATTATGAGGGCAGGCTGTACATGCTATTCCCTGCCTTTGCAGAATCCACACCTTAGTACCCCCCTCTTCTTAAAATGAATACACACAAAGCTGTAAAGCGCTGGGGCTTGCAAGAGGGGGGTGATTCACCCAATCCCTTTTCCCCCTACCTACTTAATGTCTCTGCTCCAGCTCTACTAACAGTAGTGGTACAACACGTTTGAATCCCACTTTATGGTTTATAAAGTTTGCAAGCAATATTTTTCTTACTGTGCTTAACTTAAATTTTTATTAGCAGTGATGGGATTATTTTTGATTTGTGTGTATGTACAGTGAAATCAACATATACTGACAGAAACCTAAACCTTCCAAGCCTAGTTCCAAGGTTACTATCAAAGACAAAATATGAAATACGTGTGGACATATGCAAATTCTTTTTTTACAAATAAGATCCACCACACACAAGCACCCTAATAAGCAGATTTTTCATTCCACAACAGCTGAACAACTGTGGCAGTGCAAGCATATAAAACTAGCACTTCTGAAACTTAAGCCAAGCAGCTAATTTTACATACTAAAAATATGTATCCTTGCCAGGGGATGTTGTGAAGACCAGGACTTTTAACAGGGCTCAAAAAAGAACTAGATAAATTCATGGAGGTTAGGTCTATCAAAACTTACTGGCCAGGATCGGTAAGAACAGTGTCCCTAGCCTCTGTCAGAGGTTAGAAATGGGTGATAGGAGAGGGATCACTTAATGATTCCCTGTTTTGTTGGCTCCCTCTGGGGCATCTGGTATTAGCCACTGTCAGAAGACAGAACCCTGGGATATTTGATCTGACCTAGTATGGCTGTTATGTATCCTTTCTTGGTGTGTGGTAAATGTTAGTGACATAAGATCTTAGGGGATGTTATAAGAGCTGTTCAGGCTCACTGCAGCTCTATAGGATCTGGACTCTGAATTGAGTAATGTGGGGGAAATGCCAAAAATGCCTCCTTTATGGAGTTTTTCTGACCTCTTCTGTGGCTTTTAATTTTTTTTACACCACTTTAGTAGTACCTATACTTTAGGGCTGCGTCTAGTCTGGCAAGTTTTTGTGCAAAAGTGGCTGCTTTTGCGCAAAAACTTGCCAGCTGTCTACAGTGGCCGCTTGAATTTGTGCAAGAACACTGACGATCTAATGTATGATTGCCAGTGTTCTTGCGCAAATACAATGATGCTCCTGTTCAGGCAAAAGCCCTCTTGTGCAAATGTATTTGCACAAGAGGGCCAGTGTAGACAGCTAAAAAGTGTTTTGCACAAAAAAGCCCCGATGGCTAAAACGGCAATTGGGGCTTTCTTGCACAAAACCGCGTCTAGATTGGCACGGACGCTTTTCCGCAAAAAGTGCTTTTGCGCAAAAGTGTCCATGCCAATCTAGACGCTCTTTTCCGCAAATGCTTTTAACGGAAAAACTTTTCCGTTAAAAGCATTTGCGGAAAATCATGCCAGTCTAGACGTAGCCTAGAAGTGTGACATTGCATATAGACTGAGTCGGTGTGGTTCAAACTGGAAATTTCCCAAAGTTCAAGGACACTTGAACTGAAAATGTTGGCTCAGGCCATTTTCTCCCTTTATAATTTCTACCTCTGCCCTTTCTCCGGTGTTTTTGATGTCAGGTTACTTGAGAGAGCCATTAATTGCAGTTGTGCTATAAGGTTTTGGCCATTTAATGAAGCAGGATTTCTGCAGGCTCCTTGAAAATGACTTAGCCAGTCGCTCCTTGGCTCGGTGCTTTCCTCCGCTGCCGGTTTCGGCCACTTTATGGTGGGGGTTTTCAGACACGGGGGGTGTCGCTGTGCGCGCCAGGGGCCCGCGCGCAGGACCGAGCAGCGCATCCGCCCATTCCCGCTGCTGGCACAAGCTCGGATCGCGCAGGGCGAGTCCCGGGCGCACGAGGCGAGGCTGCGGCGGCCCGAAGGGCGCAGCCGCTGGATCCGCGGGGGGGGGGCTGCTCTGGGCCGGGCCCGGCTCCTCCCCGCGGCGGCCCCAGGCGGGGCGGGACGTGCCGCGCTCCACGCAGCGGCCGTAGCTGGGCCCGGACAGGAGCCGCTGCCGCTGCGAGGTGGGTACCGGCCCGGGCCGGGGCGGGGGCGGGTCTGTGGGAGCCTCGGGCCGGGCCTCCCCGGGGGCGGGGTGACTTGGGGCCGTGCGAGCCGCGGGGGGGCCGCCCCAGCCTGTGCTGCCCGAGAGCCGCCCCTAGCCTGCGGCCTAGGCTGCCACCTGCTCGCGCGAGAAGGGGCCCGGCCGGCCTGAGCTACGGGACGGGGCGCCACGGCTGTAAGCCGGCGGGTGGGCCTGTGCTGCCCGGTCCCTGCCGGAGCGCTGCGGGTGGCACAGGGAGTGGGTGATGCTGACGCACGGAGGGGTTTGCCTGCCCCTGGTATTGCTTGGATTGTAGCCAGGCCGGCTTTTGTCAGGCCACGCAAAACGTGTGCGAAGACCAGCCCTAGCGCGTCTGAAAATCCGAGTGTGCACAGGGCGAGTTGTGTTTTCATACAGATGCGGGGCTGGAGATGTCAGATAGTTCAGTAGTGCTGAGGGAGGACTGCATCTACTCAACCGGGGGTCTGACCCCGGAAGGGGGGTTGCAAGAAGGTTTCTGGGGGGCTGCCAAGCATGGCGAGCAGTAGATTCCCTTAGAAAGGGAAAGCCCTGCCGTAAGGGACTGCAGCCTGGGACCCTGAGCCCCACCACCCAGGGCTGAAGCCAAAGCCTGAGCAACACAGGCCAGGTCTATGCGAGACCTGGCAGCTTGGCTTAAAGTATGCAACCCCAGTTGCTGGAGCTGGCTTACCTTAAGCCAAGCTTGGTGGCGTCCCCACAGTGGGGGGCCCATAGGAGCAAAGGCTCCCATCGGCCTCCCTTGTATCTCACAAAAGGGGGTGTACAGGATGCTGGCGGGGGCTCCCTCATAGTTAGATTTAGCAAGACTTAACTAGACTCACTAAATCAAACTCCAGAAGATCGATCACAACAGGAGTGACCACCTTTTAGTGTTAGACAAGGTCTTAGTTTTGTAGGGCACTAAGGGTTTGCCATGCTAGCTAATAAAGTGAAACTTTTGTTATCTGGCACGCTGTTAGCCAGAAAACTTTGTTAACTGGCATTGCCCTCAGCCACAGTACTGTCACATCTTCAGGCAGGCACACCTGGCTTGGTTTACAATTTTTTATTTAAGAAGTACTAATCATCTTTAACTCAAAATAGAAACGTGAGACCAACTGCCTCACACTACAAAACTACCAATATTAAGTTTTACTATTATTGTTCATTGTTTTTTCCTAGGTTGATGGGGACCCCCAGATAATCAGAACACCCTAATCCCCGAGCGTGCCAGATAACACAGGTTTTACTGTACTTAATTCTCTTCCTGGCTTTTATATGCTCCTCCTCCCCCCCCAAAACACCCCCAACAAACAGTTGTGGTACAGGTGGGTCGTGATGTTTTTATTGACTGTTTGTTGGGGCGGGGTTCAGAAAGAAAAAGGTTGAGATTTCCTGCCCTAGACCATCCCCAGCAGGTGTTTGTCCAACCTGTTCCTAGATACCAATGATGGGGATTCTACAGCCTTCTTGGAAGCCTATTCCAGATCTTTACTCTTGCAGTTAATACATTTTTTCCTAATATCCAACCTGAACCTCCCTTACTGCAAACTAAGCCGATTACTTTTGTCCAGCCATTGGTGGACATGGGGAACCACTTATAGCTGTCCTCTCTATAACAATACTTGAAGACCGTTGTGTTGTTCCCCCTCAGCTTTCTTTTCTAGATTAGACATGATAAGGTGCCAGGGTGTAGTAGGGATGAAAATTCCATTTAAAATGTTAACCAGTTAAACTATATATTTGACTTGTTAAATGGCCCACCTTGTCATGCTGTGGGTGGGGCTGCGGGAGCGCCCCCCCCCCCCCGGGAGCACCCCCCCCCGCCTGTGGCGCTGTGGGCCTGGCCAGAAAAGGCCTGTTGCATTTCACCATGGGCAGGGGACTACTCTGGCTGGGTACCAGTTAACTGGTTACCCCAGTAAACATGCTGGTAAAGCAATGCTTTGTGGGTAACTGGTTAACTGATTACCCATTTATATCTCTAGGCAGGGTGTAGAACCTTAGTAACCTCAGCATCACCCTTGAATCCTTAAGGGAGTCGAGCATTCCATCCATCTTGTTGGATGTCCTCTATAATCACATGTACCTGCTATGCAATATGTATCAGATGCCTGCAACCAAGAGGCATGCTGTGTGGTAAAGCTAATCACCACAAGCCATCTGACATGTTCATAGCCTCCTGTGGCATCATCTTTTCTACCATCTGGACCTCTTCGATGGTTTTTCTTAGCTCTTCTCTTTGTTCCTGTTGAAATTTGGATACCTAGGGAATTACCTTTCCCATGCCAAAAAACTATATTTAGCAAAAAGGACCTGTTAGTTTATTATACAAAATTTGGAGAGAGGCAGATAAATAAGTCTTATGCCTGAAAATATCCTGCTCTTAGAGTCCTTATTTTTCAGCATAGCTTGGTAGATCAGGTCTTTTCTTAAACCTTCAGAGACTCTGGGGCTGGATGAGTGTAAGTTTTTGATAAATATTTTTCTACTCCCTTTGAAGTAAGGGGAAGCAAGCCTTAATGTGTTAGCTGGTTAAGATCACCCCAGTGGATTTGAAAAATAAATATCTATTATCCTTGTCTAGAGAGACCTGTAGCATATAACATGGGCAAGATATGTTGTGTTTAACCCACACTCCTCCTTGGGCTTAACACAACCAGCTACCAGTTCTAAATTGTGTCTATACCTCTACCCTAGGTGCAACATTGCATTTAAATGTTTAGTGTTCACATTTTTCTAGTTTGGAAAATAGCAAGTAAAGGCTTTTCCTACGTGTATCCCATATGACACTTTGAATAAGATTTCCCTTTGTTTCTTCTTCTTCCCACAAACCATTCCCTCAATGAAATTCTAGTCTGTTGTCCTGCAAATTGTTATATGAATGCAAACACCTAAAGACTGGGTCTGACACACAGAATCTGTTCAATCATTGCAGGAGTTGGGCCCTAAATGTTTCTGTTTGACATACTGTTATTTATTTTTATACTTTGTTACTCAGTGAAACAAATCATTAAACACTCTCAGCTGCACAATTGCTTGTCTAAGCTGTATGTATATTTTCTATTTTGAATATAATTTTTAATGTATCTTTGAACAAAATTAATGTTTTTAACCTGTTTGATAGAGAAAATTATTATGCAGTGATATCAGTAAAGTGCATTAAATTATCTGCATCAGTATAATCTTGCTACGTATGTTTTGTCATCAATACCAGATAGTTAAAATTTTTTACAATATTTTAAATTACTCATTCAATATTATAATAAGAGAATGATGAGGTATTATAAGGTTTTATTGTTTTGTGGCTGGTTTTTTCCTTCTGCAATTTCAAAACATAGGGGGAGGTTCTTCTTTTGATTGGAATGTAAGGACATCTGAGTCAGTGGAAAATATTGTAGATTTTAAATATCCAGGAAAATTCTATTTAAGGAAAAAATATGATGATTGTTATTAACATAAAGGTGAAGGGTTTTTTATTACTTCCTTTCATTTTTATATAGATTATCTGTTTTCCTTTTAAAATACTTTAAATTCCATGTACCACTAAAGAGGAAATTGACTTATAAACACTTTCCAGTATATTCATTCTTTGTAAATGTTACATAGTATCAGGAAAATTAGAATATCAAGGTAGAAAGGATAGAGCAGCTGTACTGTGTTGAGATGTGATTGGATCTAACAGGCTAAATACCAGAATTGAAATCTGAATTCTGGGCTTTGCTGCAGGGTCTTAGCCAGTTGGCCCACTAAGCACTTGGTCACCCTTATGCTTACTGTCTCACCTGCCTTGTTTTAAGGGAACACAATTCCCAATGAAATGAGTGTAATAGATTACTCCACTTGTAAATTTTGCCCCATGTACCATTTGAAAAGTGGGACTAAATCTCAGAATTAGTTAATGTTTGTATGGGAGTATTAAAAGCCCTATATAGGCTAAGCATTACTGTGTCTGTACAGCATCACATTTTTGTTTATTAAACCCAGAATCATACTGTATGTTTTCAATGCAAGGAGTCAAGATTCACAGTGTAACATTTCAGTGGAAAGAATTAATTTATTTTATGGGGGGGCAATATTAATTGGCTATTTACCTTTAGTTCAAGTAAATAATTTTATATATCTGGAAAATAACCTGGAAAAAATATGAGCATTTCAGTACTTTTTCTAGAAGAGTAGGATTGGCCAGCTTTTACATTTTTTATGGTTTTATTTAAATATATATTATTTGATTGTTCTGTAAGCTTGAAATACTATGGATTTTGAACTTTACCCATAAGCAATACTTGGCCTGGATAACCAAGGTGGAGGATGTAATAGTAAAATTATTTTTTGTGACACAAAAGAGGAAGCATTTAAGAGTATATTTGCTGTATAGACTTTGCCATATAAACATGTATTCATATCACTTTTCATTTGATACTTCTTTTCAGATTAAGAACTATAAAGTGATCCTAATGAGTCTTTTCCAGTTTACCACTAGAAGGCTGGTTTCACAAGCATATTGTGGACTTAAGCCACCTTCTTCCAAGAAACAACAAATTTGCTTAGAAATGGCTCGTTTTAAATCAAGTAAGATACATTTATTCCCGTATTATATATTTGTTTCTGTATATTGTCCAGGCAAATATTTTGTAAATTTTCTCTCTTTGCTTTGAGTTTTCAGCCTCTTCAAGTTAAGCAGCATTGTTGTAGACACAAAGTACTGAGCAAAATAAATGTCCTAAACTAGAGAGAGTATATTGTAAAATGAGGTGTATAATGGCTGCACATATTTCTTTTTAAAGATTGCAAGACCCAAATCACCAGTCCCCTTTGCTGAATCATTTTTGGCTCTGAGATAGTAGTATCAGTTCTCTGCCTCAGAGAACATTGGAAGCCTGACATCTGGTATCCTTAGAAAAGTTATGGGGAATTAATGTTGTTTGCACATTCCTTGTGTTTCTATATCTTTTTAACCCTAACGTTTGCAAACAGGTCAGATTAGTCATCATGTGGATGCAAGCTAGAAGTTTTTAAAAGTTTTTGTGTTTGAGTGCAAAAAAATCCAATGAAAAATGTTACAAATTGTATGTGTTTTTTCATTTTGAACTCAAATGACTAAAAAGTTTAAAAAAAAAATCCTTCTAGGCTTAGACCTAGAATGAGAAATTTCAGCCTTCAAGGTAACCAGTCAAAGTGAAAAGTGCCTGATAATGGGTGTTTGCAACGGAAATTCAGTCTCAACATGAATATGGCATCACTACATAATGAAGAGGAAAATGATAATTGCATAAAGCTTCCATTTGAAAATTCACAGGCTTTAATAATCACAGTCTATATTTTGGTTTGAAAGTGAGCTTCTTGGAGAGACAAGTATTTAAGGGGGAAAGTGTGGCTGTGAAGCTGTTAGTTTTGGATATTTTTTTAAATGGTTAAAAGTCACCTCTGCAATCAGCTGAATGATTGCCAAGTTCCTGGCATAGTTAGGGGTCAAAATGGCTATTCCCATTAACATGTCCTATTTCAATATTTATAAAATAGGAAATATATTTGTGTCACTGTTAGGGATGTAATAGTATAGTTGATTAACTGATTAATCGATAAGCAAAAGCTTATAGGTTAATGCTATAGACTACACACATTTCCCCCCACCCCTTGCCAGTAAATTTTTTAGCAGGCTGGCCAGCAACCCAGCTCAGTCCTGGCTTGCACTGGCTCCTGGACCTACCTCCACTGCAGCTCTGTATTTAAAGTGTATTAGAAGCCAGGCAGGCAGGCAGCCCAGCTTAGTTACGACTTGTGCCAGGTCCAAGAGTTCAGATCCATCGCCCCCGGACAGGGGCTGCCTGGGGACTATAGAATAGTCAACTAAGCAATAAGAATTCATGAGGTTAATCGACTATTCAATTAACCGATATTTAACATCCCTAGTCACTGTATATTTTTGTTTATATATTTAGATTTGTCTTGCATATTCATAGAGTGTGAAATTCACTTCGCAGCGTCTGCACTACAAGGTTTCTGCAGGAGTTGAGTTAGTAAAACCACTCCCACCAACTCACAGGCAGGGAGCATTGGGTAATGCTACAGCTGTTCAAATCCCCAGGGGGTAATCTACATGAAAATATTTTATTTAAAGACTTAACTTCAATATAGTAAGCAAGATCTTTTGGACTGTAGTAGAAAAATACAATTAGTCAGGTATCAATGGACCACCTCCACAGTCTCCTAGAAGGTATATGGTCTGGTTTAAACTGTGTGAATTTGGGCAGGGAACTTAACATCTATCAAATTATAGGGATGCTGTTGACATACAAATCATATTTCATTCTGAAATATCTTGTTTGCTTTAGTTCAAAGCCATATCTAAACTCAGAGGCAAGTATAATACCACAAGCTATAATTACTGATTTTTACAGTAACTAGATTTCAGTTCATGTCTATGTTTTAATTAGCATGATGTTTGAAGAATTTTAAGATGGTTGTATCACAGTTCAGGGGCAACTGTGCCTGTACAGGTTGAACCTCTCTTAACCTAGACTCGCTGGTCCGGCAACATTCCTGGTCTGGCAGGACTGGATTTTCCAGGACCAGAGTGTCCTGGTGGAGGTCTGGTGGCTGGGAACCCGACAGCGGGGCTAGTGCCCAGTAGCGGGGGCTGCCCTGTGGCAGCAAAGCCATGAGCCCAACAGTAGGGTTGCCATCCAGTGCTGACACTGCAGCGGGTGAGAACGGGGGGTGGGCAGGAAGCAGCAGGACTGGAGCCCAGCAGCAAAATTGCCCGGTGAGACAGGGAGGTAGCGGGGCCATCCAGCAGCACAACCAGGAGCTGAGCAGCCCTGCTACCACCAGGCAGTGCAGCAGGACTGGGAAGCAGCGTGGCTGCCCCGTGGGGCTGGCAGCGGGGCCAGGAACCTGGGAGTGGGGCTGCCTGGTGGCACAGCAAAAAGCCCAGCAGAGCTGCCTGCATAACTGGACCCCAGCAGGGGGGCTGCCCTGCGGGGATGGAGCCTGGCACTGGGGTTGTGCATGCTGGTGGCGGGGTGCCAGGCACCCTGCATGTGGAGGGGCTGGCAGCAGGGGGAAGCTGGCTGGGAGGCTGGCAGTGAGGCCATTGCTGGGGGTGCTGGTGACAGGGGTGGGCCCAGAAATGACCTTCCTTGGTCCGTCAAAATCCCTCATCCAGGACCAGTCAGGTCCCAAGGGTGCCGGACCAAGGAGTCCAACCTGTATTTCCCCTCAGTGTCCAGCAAGGACATTCACTCACAGGCTTTCATCTCCCCAACTGTTGTCTTTGTGGATGGAGACTTACATCTTTCTTCCTTCTGATCAGGCTGCACAGTTTCACTGTGTATTCACTGTGTTACTCCCAGCCCAGACAGGTAGCCCAAGAACACCTGCTTTCTCCTCCGAGATGGTTAACAGGTATAATTGTGACAATTATGAAGTATCACACAACACTTCCCATGCAAGACTACTTTATTCTTACAGTAAAAAACATTACAGATAAAACATAACTAATAAAAGAACCTACGTGCATGCTAATCTAACTAATCACCCCAACTCTAACAGTGGCTCTGCGAGGAGCAGTCCTTCAGTCACAAGACTTCCTTTGTGATCACAACTTTATCAGAGCCATAGTTCAGAATTAGCACCTGTTCTTATGGGGCCTTAATAGGCTCAGCTCCTTAAACCGTATCCTAAGGATCAGGGTGCTGTGTGGACTAGGGCATTTTGGTTCTCAACCTTTCCAGAATACTGTACTACTTTCAGGAGCCTGATTTGTCTTGCATACCCTGGAGTTTCACCTCACTTAAAAACTACTTGCTTACAAAATAAGACATAAAAATATAAACTTGTTATAGCACACCGTTACTAAAAAATTGCTGACTTTCTCATTTTATCTGTATGAAATTTTAGTTTGTATTAACTTTTTAATGAAACAAGGCAAATATCTAGGTGAGTTGATGTACCCCCTGAAAGACCTCTACATACCCTCAGAGGCATGTGAATCCCTAGTTAAGAACCACTGGACTAGAGGTCCAGTCTGTTTGTGACACCAGGAAAAGGCCCTGAGCCTGTTGAAACCCAATCTGTTTATCCAGTCATTTCATTGCCTGTTGGTCCTTGGAGAAACCAATTTGAAATAGTATATGCAGAGGTGAGGGAGGGGTGACTTCAAAGCGGGGAAGATGTACATTAGCATCCCCCTCCTATTAGACAAGATACATACAATGCCACAATAACACATACACAATTGCATTTTTACTCCAATGTAACCCAAGCGTATTAACCTTAACTCAAACGTTACTGAATTAAGTTAAACTTTGTTCTCCTAATTCCCTAAGCTTTGTTCAGGGTATTGCCAGCCTGTCACATGTTGGTTGAAAGGGGTTTATATATAACTAGAAATTATAGCAATTTGGGATTATTATTGTAGGCTTGTTAATGCCATCATAGTAAGTTTTATTTAAGGCTTCATTCTTCCAAACTTTTAACATACGTACTTAATTTCATCCACATAAATAGTTCCCTTGTATAAATGTTTACAGGATCCGGGGTTAAAATTTTTTCTTATTGATAATACATCTAATTTTGATCTACAGAACATCAGGACATAATAGAGATTCTAAAATTAAGTGTGGCAGTCTTGTCCAAGAACAGCATTTGTGTTTGTATGCCTGTTGTGATATATCTGAATGATTAAATGGTTTGTATTTAAAAATGAACTAGTGGATCAATTATTGTTAATTTTTCCCATTACATTTAGATATGGCTGATTTTCGAGAAGTGTTTGCCAAAGCAAAGCACATAGCCATTATTACAGGGGCTGGTGTTAGCGCTGAAAGCGGTGTTCCTACCTTCAGAGGTGCAGGGGGCTACTGGAGAAAATGGCAAGCTCAGGTATGTAGTTGGGCCAGACCTTTGATGAGTTACTATTAATCCTTTACTTCAAGTGTGCCATTACCATGAGTCAGAAGCAGCTATCTGTTTTAAAGGACTGCAGAGCCCCACAGTGCTTCAGTAGTGACACAGTGTCTCCTTCACCATCTCTGCAGCTTCTTTCCTATACTCAATTGTGGTAGCCTTGTGCAACTGCAACTTCTCCTTTTCCCTATCAGCACAACAGTCATAGACATCTTGGAGACGTTTAGGAGGCTGCCTTGCTGCTTTCCTGCTTGCTTTTTCCCCCAGGCCACTTCCCCCTTTCTGAATTCAGACAAACGTGAAAAAAGGGATGAAGGACAATACCGAGTACTGGTTTTTGTTTGATTATTAACTTGTTTGATTAACTAAAGCTTGAAAATGTCTTGATAATTTTGTCTGCTACACTCTGCCAACTTCCTATTACACTCTGCTGTCTCTGCTCCTCCTTTGGCTCAAAATTAACTTGATTTCATGTTCCCTTTCCTATATTTGCACTATTATAATCAGTTTTATGTGTGTGTATGTTTAAGATAGCGCTCATGAAAGATTTGATTCTTTTGGAAACTAGAGCATCTGTGCTGTTATCCAGTTACAAGTGTATGTTTACTGTGCCAGTATTTCGTTCAGTAATTATGCATTTGAATACAGTATGTTTATATAAATGTTTGACATATTAATATTCAGTCTTTATGTAGCATTGCAAGTATTTAGTTCAGATGGATTTATTTGAATGAGCTCTCTCCCCCTATCTTTTAAATAAGAAAACTGAATGCAAAACCCCTATTAATGTAGAATTATGGCTGAGATTTTAAAGGTACAGGAGACAAAATATAAGTTACCGCCAGAATAAAAGCCTATTATTTGGCTATGTTATACATAAGAATTGAAATTACTGGTAGTATAAAATATACCAGGCAAAGATGCCTAGTTTTATGGCCACTTTAATGCATATAAAATACTAACTATGATGTTGCAGCTAATTTCCTTGTTTCTCATTTGTTTGTGCATCTAGAGGAAGCTTGGTGGGGCACTGTAGAATAAGCTCTGAGAGCACAGTATGAAAGTACAGAATTCTGGATAATACAGTAAAATTATATGAAACTTTGATGAATGGCATTACTGCATAAAATACGGTATTTATAGATCCATAGTTATAAGGCCAAATGGAACCATTCTAATCATCTAGTCAGGCCTGCTGTATTACACTGACTTGTCATGCTACTATAAAATAAGGAGGATTGATTCTGGCTATTGACTTGTATTCTTGTTAGCTATAGCTGGTTACAAATAATCTATTGTTGTTATTATCTTGTCTTTTAAATAACTTACATGTGACTGTATCCACTATCACAGGGGTGGAAAAGACAGTGTCTTTGGGCTGGATCCAGGCTGCCAAGCCTTTTGATCTGGCCCACAGTCGCCCTCAGGCCAATCAATGTCTGTGGGCAAGGGAGCATGTAAAGTCTCCTTGCCCTACCCCCTGCTCATTCTGGGGCAGCCTGCAACCACTTCCAAAATTTATGAAGTGCCCACCTCTGTACTATCAGGTTGTTTTGCTTTTATTACTAATGAATGATTCCTCCTCTCCACCCCCCTCAGGAATTGGCTACCCCAGAAGCCTTTGCAAGGAACTCCTCCCGTGTGTGGGAATTTTATCATTACCGCCGGGAGCTGATGTTGAGTAAACAACCAAATGCAGCACATGTTGCCATCGCAGAGTGTGAAGCCAGACTGAGCAAACAGGGAAGAAGTGTTGTGGTCATAACTCAGAACATTGATGAGCTCCACAGAAGGGCAGGCACAAAACACCTCTTAGAAATTCATGGTTAGTATTAATGCATGTGTATGCTGGAACTGATCAGAAGATGGAGGGGAGAGTTTATACTGAAATTGTTGAACCTTTTAGTGAAACTTCAACTGAAAAGCCAAAAACATTTTTTATTCAGAAATGCCACCAGGATTTCACATGGCCCGGTTCTCCTTTATGGGTCTTGCTTCCTGGCTGGATTACGTTTCCTATTACACATTGTGGCCAAGGCCTCCTGTGATACACTGGGGCTGCTCAGCAAGAGAGGACACCAGGATGTAGCATGTAGTGTGGGATGAGACACCCGAACTATTGCACGCGAGAGGTGTTGCCGTGGCATTTCAAAATCAAATGTTTGGGTGTTAGATGATAACCAGGGAAAGCGGAGACTTTTTCGCATAAACACGTTTTGTTGGAAACCCAATTTTCTGTCAGATACTTTAGATGGAAAATTTCAACTAGTCTATTGCATGCACATACTCTGGCCAACTGTTGCTGAAGTTGTAATCATCCACTATGTCTTCCCTTTATTGTTTGCTGGTTAATTTTTTATGCTGATGATGGTACTGGAACTTTCTCCTTGTATATCTCAGATCCACTTGGATGAATATACTTGAGCAATAAATAAGCTCATTTCTGTTCTAAAGTGTAGGAAGTACAAATTTCTGAGTTTTCCAGTTATTAAGCAGGGATAATGCATCAAAGAGCATTTTGTGCACTTATTCTGATAAGCAGGGCTTGACAAGCGGCGGTGAGCCCCGCTTGCCAGCCGCGTGGTTTGGAACGCTGAGCATGCGCAGACTGCGCTGCACATGCGCTGATCGCGCTGCGGCACCATGCCGGGCTAAAATCTACTCGCCATGGGCAAGTAGATTGCCCTAATTGTCGAGCCCTGCTGATAAGTATAGTTTAGTTTTGATTATAATTAATTTTTACAAAATGTACTATAGTATATTATGAAGTCTTGGTAATATCAAACCTCTATATTATTTGCTATTAATTATTTGGAAAGTCAGCAGTACCTTTTTTGAGCGTTTTTTGTGCAAATTACAAAGTATGTGTTTTAATACACTTCTCCTGTACTGAGAGGGAAATGCTACGATCATAAGTAGGGATGTGAATGACTAGTCAACTATCCGATAAGCAATAGCTAGTCGACTAGTCGCTCCTCCCCCCCCTTGCTACCTCCATCAGAAAGAGGCAGCAAGGGGGGAGGGAAAGGGGAGGAGGACTTCAAAGCGGCAGCACCACGTGGAGCCTGGGGCCAGACCCTGGGCTCCACACGGCACTGCCGCTTTGAAAAAAAAGTGTGCAGCCCGGGGCCAGCTGGGGTGTCCACAGGCTGCATGCAGCATTTCAAAGAAGCATCACCGCATGGATCCCAGGATCAGCTGGGGACTCCCCCGCTGACCCTGGGCTCCATGCAGTGCTGCCGCTTTGAAATGCTGGGTGGAGCCTGATGCTGGGATTCCCGTGGTGTTTCAAAGCAGCAGCGCTGCAGGAGCCCAGGGTCAGCGGGGGAGTCCCCAGCTGACTCTAGGCTCCAGTGGCGCTGCCGTTTTGAAATGCCGCATGCAGCCTGATGCCAGATTCCCTGCAGCGTTTCAAAGCGGCAGCACCGCAGGGCTCTCAGGCTCCCTGCGGCGCTGCCACTTTGAAACACTGTGGGGAGCACGAGGCCAGTGGGGGACTTCCCCGCTGGCCCCGTGCTCCTGGCAGCACTTTCACCTTTGAAGTGTAGCAAGAGTCTTAGGGCTGATTAGTCAGTTACTTAAAATTTAACATCCCTAATTGTAAGTCATTTTTCTTAGCCATATTGCAAACAATTCCCATTGTTTTGTAAAATTATTTTTTTCAGCATCACTATGTTATAGTCATCTAGATGTCATGAGATAAACCACATGACATAAGTCACATTCGAGTAGAGGGACCAGTTCTCTGGTTCAGCATGGCAGTTGCTATTTAACTTTTGCTCCTGCCTTTACCATACTGGCTTTGTGAATAAATATGCCATTGGTTTCCTTGACTGCCAATCAGAAATGTTTTATGTACATGCTAACTAATTCACGGTGCTGTCAATCTGGAATTTCTTAGTTCTGTTTTCCTATAAATTAAACTGCTGACAAGGAATATTCAAATAAAGGAATGCTTGGGATGGATATAACTGTTTGCATGCATAGCTGCAGGTGAAAGGCGTTGTTCAATATTAAAATCTGGAATTTCTGCTTTTCAGGTAGTTTATTCAAAACCCGATGCACCAGCTGTGGAAATGTGGCAGAGAATTACAAAAGTCCAATATGTCCAGCTTTGTCTGGGAAAGGGTAATACATTATGAAACCAATACACTCTCTTTTTCAATTTGATATTTATTTATTATCTTTATCAGAGTAGATCTTTTCAGAGCTGGGCTGTGTTTTAGTCAGATGTCTCTTATTTACCTCAGGGAAATATTGTTTAAAGCCCATTTGATGCTTTGAAAACATAGGATATAGAGATGTGAAAGATTTACCAGTTCCAGTTAACCAGTGGTGGCTGGAACAGCTTCCCACCTGCTTCAGTCAAGGGGCTGCTTCAGCTCTGTGGGGCCTGCCGTGGACAAGGACATGTCAGGCCATCCGTAGTGGTGCCTGTCCACAGTGGGCCCATGCATGTTGCAGGCAGAGGCTACTCCGGCTGTCCAGCATTGCTCATGTCCTCCAGGGCAGGAGGCTGACAATGTGGGGGGAGGAGTCAGAGTTGGTAGTTGGGGAAGGGCTTGGAGCAGAGTGCTGGGGAGGTGTGGGAGTCAGGGTTGAGGGGGGTGAGGACAAGGGGTTGGGATGTAGGAGTCAGAGCAGGCAGTTCAAAGAAGGGGGGCTCAGAGCAGGGGGTGGGGTGGCCACTGGCTTCTCTCCAGGGCAGGGGAATGAGGTGCCTTACCTGGGGTAGGCCATGCACTTGGTCTGCTGGCTTCTCCCTGGGGCAGTCCCGGAGTGGGGGGGCATGCAGCCTACCTGCTGGCTTCTCCCTGGGGTCAGTCTGGGACGGAAGGGCTACACACCCCGCCTCTTCTCTACGGAGTTGGCCCAGGGTGGGGGGAAAGGTGGGCTGCACACCCCACCCACTGGCTTCTCCTCAGTGTAGTAGATATATTTATTTCCTTCAGTTACAGAACCACCTTGATTTGATAGAATGCTTTGGAGACATGCATTTTACTTGTAACAGCATTTTGTTCATCACTTAAACTGTTTTTTCATATTGTGACTTCAGTGCCCCAGACCCTGAAATGGAAGATGCCAAGATTCCAGTTGAAAATCTTCCTCGGTGAGTTTTGACATTCATCTCTTTTCACCATTCCAACATGTTCCCCCTCAGATTTCACAGGTACTTTGAAAGGATACCTCCACAAATAGGTGTTAATATTATTTCACAGCATCAGAGGAATGTGAAAGCAGTTTACAAAATCAGAAAGACACAGTACAAGTTGCACTACAGAATTATATCACATGATAGACTGTGTCACTCGGGGACTTGAAAAATTCACACCCCTGAGTGAGAGAGTTACAGTAATTCCTCACTTAACACGTGCCCGCTTAACACATTTTTGCGATAGCACAATTTTTTTTTTAGGGAATATTTTTCAAACAACACGACCCCGTCCCCGCAATAACACGATTTCCCCTAACGGTGGCCGGCAGCTGCGTGAGGCTTCCCCTGCTTCCCTGCAAAGTGTCAGAGGTTTGCTGCTCACAGCGCCGTTCCCGGTAACCCCCTCTGGCTGGACGCACAGCATCTGGACAGAGGGGGTCACCGGGGAACTGCGCGGCGAGCGGCAAACCTCCGCCGCTTTGTAAGGAGGCAGAGGAAGCCCCGTGCAGCTGCGGAAACCCAGCCGCCGGCTGCAAGCCCCCTCCCCTGTCCTTCTCTAGAGTCAAACACCTCCCCTCCCTGCTATAACCCAGTCCCCTTTCTCCCCTAACCAGCTGCTAACAAGTGCAGGCTGGAGCTGCAAGCACACGTGCGCTTGAAATGCAACCCACACCTTTTCCATTATTTTCAATGGGAAAATTGACCCCGCATAACACGTTTTCACTTAGCACGATCATTTTCTGAAACGTATCTACCATGTTAAATGAGGAATTACTGCATATCAAGCTAATTCCCCCCCCCTCCCCAGACTACACAGTGCTATGTTGGCAGGAGAGTTTCTCCCACTAACATAGCTACTGCCTCTTGCAGAGGTGGATTAACTAAGCTGACGGGAGACGCTCTGCTGTCAGCATAGGACTGTCTTTGCTTAAATGCTGTGATGGTGCAGCTGCTGTGTTGTAAGTGTAGACCTGTCCTTAATGCCAAAGATCTTAAATTTAACATAACATTACAAGAGAGAGCTGACAAAGGCAATGTGGAGTAGAGATTGCAATGAAGAAAAATAGATAGCTTATTTATCTGTGTAAGCATCTAGTAAAGACAAGTCTAAGCGAGTGGATCTTTTAGGGAGTAGAAAGAGAACAATGGTAACAAGCAGCTAAGTACTACAGGATAAGTTGCTGTTTATTCAGTAGCTAGCACTCTTTCTTCTAAGGCAATATCTGATACTATGCTTGGAGCAATGTTCCCTTTAATTTTTCCCATCCATGTGCAGAATAAATGTTGTTATGTGCACCAAGGCATGTGTGGATGTGCACAACCACTAGAAACACATGCTGCTAGGTGTGGGAGCTCTGCTAATCAGCTAGGTGGCATTTATATTTGTCCTGGGTGGCTGACAAAGTGTTCAACTTAGAGGGAACACTGGCTTAGAGATGTCTGTTGCAGGGTATCTTGTGACCATTAAAAATCCAGTGGCACTTTTTGTGGCAGTACACAATTTATTGCAATTTCTTGCACTTGACTATGATTTTTTTTTTCATTTCTTGCATTAGACTGTTGGATAGCATCGCTCAATCTTGTTAAATAGTTTCTGTGCTTCACCCAGAGATATAGTTGTGTTGTATAATAGAGGATGTGATCTCTGTATATAGCAATTAAGATTATGTGGTCCTCTTGCAGTTGAAATAGGTCTGTCTTAAATGTTTTTAACAAGTCAATCCAAGGCTCAAAATCACTTTGAGGGTCCCATCTCCTTCTATTGTAACTTTTCACAGGTGTGAAGAGGAAGACTGCAATGGTCTCCTCCGTCCCCATGTTGTGTGGTTTGGTGAAACTCTGGATTCTGACATTCTTACAGAGGTGGAAAAAGAACTTGAGATCTGTGACCTCTGTTTGGTGGTAAGAAATGCTTTGGTTTCTTTTTTTACCAAGCAAGCTCAAATTAAGAAATCGCATCTCTCCGAGATTGGAAATGTAGAAACAGCGATGAGACAGTTTCAGTAAAAAATAATTCACTAAAATAAAGTCTCATTATGAAAATGTAGTCTTAGGTTTGAGAATTTAAACATGCGAGGGAAGAATTTGAGTTGAAATAAATGCAGCAGTGTTAACTTGGCCACATTGCATTGTAATAAGGTTACATATTGATTGCACAAGCAGTAGTTGAAAGTACTTCTGCAGTACGGCCAACCTAATATTGCTTAGCTTTTGGAAAAAAAAATTACACTTCTGACAGTTTAGGGTTTGTTTGTTTTTTAAATATAACTGGTTAGGAAGTTGAAAAACTAACAAACCAGTTCCATGCACTTTTTGTTTAGAGAACCTCCATGCATTCATCAAATACTTCTGTTCAGCAGGGTATTACCATGTCAAAGGACGAACTCCTTGATTAACCCAGGGCATGTTAGTTCTTGCATATTTTCTTAACTTGCAAGAGAATTCTGTCTTTAATTGTCTTTTTATTAAATTAAGTTTGTATCTGCTTGTTACAGTTAACACCCATGGTCCCTTCCAATGAAAGAGATTAGAGTAACAGGTTATTTTTTAAACATGTTTTTGTTTTACTTTTGCATACTAGATAAATTCATGGAGGTTAGGTCCATCAATGGCTATTAGCTAGGATGGGTAGGAATGGTGTCCCTAGCCTTTGTTTGTTAGAGGCTAGAAATGGATGACAGGAGAGGGATCACTTGTTGATTACGTGTTCTGTTCACTCCCTCTGGGGTATCTGGTGCTGGCCCCTATTGGAAGACAGAATATTGGGCTAGATGGACCTTTGGTCTGACCAAGTATGTTCGCTCTTATTTGACTGAACTTTGTAAATGGTCAGCTGAATAGAGCCAATTTTTCACATAGCTAAATGGGGAGAAAAATATTTCAAAACAGAGGGAAGTATCTGAAAAATTCCAAAAGTTGGCAGGAAGGGAAAGGGACAAGTATAGTACCTGGAACTATTTTGCTTTTTTCTTTAATTGAATGTGACCCTATAATATGTGTTTACATTCTCAACTTTAATATTGAATTTATACTAAATGAGGAAGAAAATAGAAGAAACATCTTCACAATGTTAGCACAACATGTGCTGCTAGTGAGTCACAATTTTTCTTGAAGTTGCTGCTTCCATATCCATACTCTTTCAAATTCAGCTTCATAATTTGTTTTTTAATTTTTCAGTGTTTTACATGTTCAAAGCTCTTTGAGTATTAATCTCCCCAATAGCCCTAAAAAGTAGGTGGAGGCTACTTTCCCTATTTAAGTGGTTTTTTTAGGCTGTGTCCTGTTAGGATTTCCCTTATTTATTCCCTTGCCAGTGGCCTGACTTCTGGTGGCTTCTTCCCTCTCCTCAATCACAAATGTTTGGAAATGGATTACTATAGAACTAGTTATCACCACACCACTGTCAATTAGAGGTACTGCAGAGCCAAGTTGGATGTTATTTTTACTTCTTTCCAGTCTTGAGGAGCTCTGCATTAGACCTCTTATCCCTTAGGTTTTAGCAGGTTGCACTGATCAGGCCATATCAACACGTGTAGACTTGTATTGTATGGTTGAATGTGCATTAGTTGTTTAGCAAATATTCAGGTACAGTCATTCAAGGTGTTTGAAGATACTGGATTTTTTTAAATGCTGGTTTGGTGCTATTTTGTTTTTCTTGTAGGTGGGAACCTCTTCTGTGGTATATCCTGCTGCTATGTTTGCTCCTCAAGTATCTGCAAGAGGAGTGCCAGTTGCAGAATTTAACATGCAAACCACCCCTGCCACAGATAAGTTCAGGTAAAACTAGTCATATTTTAGGCAGAAGGGGGGGAGCCACATTAATGTAAATGATTTCTTATGTTGTGCTGATAAAACTTAATGTGGTTGAGTGTCTACAACAGTGGTGTACAAACTTTTCCTGTTGCACTCCCCTTACCAGTAATGCAATGGTCTCCAACCTTTTTACACCCAAGATCACTTTTTAAATGTCAGGGCAAGCCAGGATCTACCCCATCCCTTCCCCCAGACCCCACCCCTTTCTTGAGCCCCTGCCCTCTCCAACCCTTTCTGCAGACTACCCATTGCTAATGGAAACTCACTGTTAATTACATAATTACACATGAGCCATTTTGCTAGTGCTGCAAGTGGGGAGAACAGTTTAATTTAAATTAAATTATTAAACAGATTAAGTGTTTTAACTTTCTCATGTTAGTTTATCAAACTTTACTTTAAATAAAGTAAAATATTAATTTATATCCAACACAAAAGGTTTCAATGTTTTCTTTGTCAGGGGTGGGGAACCTTTTTGGGTTGGGGGAGGGGGAAATCACTGACCCACAAAAAAAAAAAAAAATCAGCTGGGGATCATACAAACAAGCAGCAAAAAAAACTCCCCAAACTCCAACCCTCACTGATGTGGCCCCCCCCAACTCAGACACATCACTGTTCTGGCACTCCAGCCCCCACGGGGTGAGGGGAAGAGACAGGGAGCACTGAGGTTCAGGGCTTCCTATAGGCCAGATTAACTTTTCTTGGGTTCTGGTGTACCCGCACAAATTTTTCTAACCCTTCCACACTGTAGGGACACACACCTTTACCCAGTTCCTAGGGCTCAAGGTGCAACCCTATTAATTTACACACCCACCCTTGCCCAATTTCTAGGGCTCAGGGCGCATCTTCCTGTGGGTTTTGCAGGATCTTTAGCCACTGAAAGAGCCTCACACAGTAATATCCTTATCCTCTATTTATTGACAAATTCCCAAACAAGCACACAGTGTCGTGCTCACCAATCCTGATAAAGG
Source organism: Pelochelys cantorii (assembly GCA_032595735.1). Taxonomy (NCBI): domain Eukaryota; kingdom Metazoa; phylum Chordata; order Testudines; family Trionychidae; genus Pelochelys; species Pelochelys cantorii. The sequence continues at coordinate 107,820,714 of CM064327.1, forward strand.
CAGGCAGACTTCCTCTGTTGGCCAGGCAAGGTCAGTCTCTCTGGATCTTAGCTGCTGCACATCTCGGTGTGCAGGAGAGTCCTGGCAGCTCTTATCTTTTAGGCTGGGTCTTGGAGGTGAGTTCTTCTTGGGGTTCCTTGTCTCTCTTTGGTCTTCTTCCAGCCTTTTGCTTCCTTCTTTCTGCTTCTATTACTTCTGATCTTCTTTCCTGGTCTCCTTCTTGGACCCTAGTTTATATAATGAAACCTGAGTCTTGCTTTGCTACACCTTAACCAATTATTTTAGTATAATTTTACTAATCAGTCATAACAAAATTACCTAACCAATCACACCCCACCATCTTAATTGATTTACACCTAGCAAAATTAATTATACAACAGACAGAAAAAATTACAAACCAGACAGAGATCACACAGACAAACAATAGAAAATTGTAATGACAATGATCATAGAATGAGGATTCCACAACATTCTCTATTGATAAGCAGTTTCTTGCCAGACAGAATGGTGTTACTTAAGTTTTCTTTACCCATCTTGAGATCTGCTTCTTTATCTGGTGACAGTGGGGAAGCTATCAGGGCAAAGTCCCCTCTTCACAGCCTGGTGTGACACTTTTTAATACAAAATAGATGGAATGTGAGTATGTGACTCCAGGCCTTACATTTAATGGCTGCTGCTCTTCAGTCTGGCTGCAGAAGGTGGCTTTGGTTCAGGCCTAGCACAGGCCTTCCAACATGGCTACAGAAAAGCCATATTGTTACACCAGAGTTAGTGGATTTTGTAGACCCCGTTAGACTCTGGGGTGGGAACAAAAATGAGGGGCTCAGTGTGTGGGACAGGGCTGCCATCGAGAGGGATAGGGATGCAGGATCTGGGTGGGAGGTGGGGTTCAGGATGGGGTGAGGAGGGCAGGGTCTGGAAGGGAGTTTGGTGGCAGGAGAGGGTGTGGGGTGGGAGCAGGAGGAGGCTGGGGGAGTAACACAGAAAAGGTGAGAGGGTCAGAATGCAGCCAAATAGCTGTTTGGGGAGGGGGGCAAAGAAATGGGGAATAAAGGAAAGTGTAGCGTCTACAAAGTAAAATTGTATCCCCCCTCACATCTTCCCTCTGTTCCAGCCTTGCTCCCCTCAGCCCCACGATCCTCCCCCCACCAGCCTGATCCCCTGCATCGCCCCATGCCTCTCAGTGCAACTCCTGCCCACTCCCATCCTGCCCCTGCAGCATGATCCCTTGGCCCCTCCCACTCTGCGCCTGCATCCTCCTTTGCCACCCTCTTGCCCTCACATCCCTGTGCCTCCAACACACTCACCAGCAGGGTAGCAGCACTGGGACTTGCAGCCTCCTGGGAGTAGCACTGGGATGAGGAGGGGGGTGGGGGGCAAAGTCTCTGCCCAGTGCTTACAGGCAGTGGCTCTGGGGCTACCCAGGGCTGGCACCAGCCCGGCTGAGTGCAGCGGGGTACTGAGGAAGGGGCTTCCCGACCCTGCACGTGGCCCACGGGGAGCAGCTTGGTCCCCAGCATGCCATGTGTGCTGGCAGCCCCTGCCCCGCCCGGAGCAGGAGACAAGAGCCAGGGAGGCACACATCTCTCCCCCCCAGCAAGTTAACAAAGTTTTGATCCAGCCCAGCTGGCAGCAGCTTGCAGCCCACTGAGGTTATGCCATGCTCCAGCTGGGCTGGATCAAAGAGAGGCAGCTTGACTGGACAATTGGCCCCAGCAATGGACTCTTAGGTGCACCGCAATCAACTGGTTGATCATGACTGCAGTAATGGGATCTGCTTTCTCTCCCTCCCCAATTAGTGCACAGCCAAGGCTTCATCAGCAGAGGATCTTGGGATGGGGGCAGAATTTGGGATGTGGGAGGAGCTGGATCTAGAGGTGGCTTTGGCTTGAGAAGGAAGAGGGGTTGGAGGACAAGATAGAGCTGGGTTGCAGGGTAAGTGGAACAGGTCTGGAGGCAGAGTGGGTGCTGGGTTCAAGTTCCCTCTCTGTCCCCTGTGGTGGTTGGCTCTTGCTCCACTGCCTCACCAAATGCTTCTCCACATTGTGATACAGTGGGTGCTACTCACTGTTTGGGAAACACTGATTTAGAAAATGTTAGAGTAGACAATGGCATTTCCTAGCTCTTTTTGGAAAAATTAAAAAAAACTGCCTAAATTTTATAGAGCTGGGGTGACAAAGGGTTCATAATTCTGTATCAGTCAGATCAGGGGTGGACAATAATTTCTTGAAGTGGTTGCTGGAAGCCCCAAAGGGGCAAGGCTTCCAGCAGAAGGGGTGGAGCCTTTATATAGTATTAGTTGAGGGGACTCACACCTCCCCTGTAGCTCCCAGGCATCACATTAGTGGGGGTGGGAGCTGTACACCCTTTAAACTCCTGCTATTTATAGGGCTTGCTGTTCCTGGCCTGGTTGCTAATGCATTGCCTGTGAGCCCTTTCAACTGCTTCTATTTAAAGGGCTCACACCGTCCCCATGGCTGTCATTTCCTGGCAGCTGTGAGCCCTTTATATAGAAGCAGTTGAAATGGCTTGTGTCCCCCAGCTCCCAGGCAATGGGTTAGGGGGTGTGTCCAGGAACTGCCACATGGGTCGGATAAAAGAGCTAGGTGGGCCGCATGTGGCCTGCTGACAGGCTCTTGCCCACCCCGGAGTCAGATTGTAATACATTCTCTTGTTTTACTTTAAATGCCAATTTATTGAAAATACAAAAACTGTGAAGTACATAGGGTTGCAGTCAATTTACTGAATCAGGTTGAATTGTTTGCTGCTTAAACAGCTGTTAAAACAGGTGCTCTTTGCTCTGGAGTCTGTGTGGAGAAATTAACCCTTTTTAAAGGACATGATAAATTGCAGAAACAGGATCAAGGAAAGTGTATGAAGGGCAAACATGCAGTGGTGGTAATTTGTATTGTAAATGATTTCTAATAAGTTCTCTATCTAATCACTTTTCTCCTAATCATTCTGATTTCTGTTTCAGATTTCACTTTCCAGGTCCCTGTGGTACAACTCTGCCTCCAGCGCTTGCTCGCCATAAAACTGAAATAATTTCATAAGCATTCATCTGAGGAAGGGAGGGGAAATAATTATACTACTAAGACCGGTCAGGAAGCATACGCAAAGGTGAACTGGATTTTTGTAGAAGAAACCTTACCTGTTACAAAGAGACTAGAGCTTTGGACGAATGAAACTAATCCAAGAAATCCTCCTTCGGTTACAGTGATGGCTGAGGCAGGGTGGGGAGCCAGGCGAGGCTAGTGGGCTTTAGAATTCCAAAGGTCACCTCTCTGTTGAGCTAAAGCCTTTGTCCAACAAAAACATAAATGATGCTGAATGACTCCGCCGGTGCCTGGCTGCCCTGCGGCTGATGGTGTTTCCTTAGGGGAGATCCGGGAAGACTTTATTGTCAGCCCAGCTGGGGCTACCTCACTTGCTTATTGTGAAGATGGGAAATTGCTGAGAGCGGGTGGGGGTGGGGTGGGGGGGGCCGAGCCGCTCCCTGGTGCTGGGCCGCACGCGAATGCACTTTGGAAAGAAACCCAATAAAAGCTCGGCAGGGGCCCTGGCACCTTCACTCCTGTCGGCCAGGCTGAGGTTTGTGCTGCGGCCGCGCGTGGCGCCTGGGGGGGGCTGGGCGCTGCCCCATTTCCGCGCCGCTTGCTCGCGCCTCTCCTTGCCCGGGCGGCCGGGGGGGGGGGGGGGGCGCGCGCGCCTAGGGCCCAGCCCGCGCTGGTGTCGGGCGGCAAGGGGGGAGGGGCTTCCAGTCTCGCGCGGGCAGCCTGGCTGGGGGCGGGGCAGCGCCCCGCGAGGAAACGCCCCACAGGCTGTGCGCGGACGGCGCCAAGCGAAGCCCGCCGGAAGTTGCGCTGCGTGCTCTACGGTGGCGGCGGCGGCTCCGCGACTGCTTCCGGGTCAGGGGTGAAAGGCAGACGCCATGGCGGTGATGCTGGAGAAAGAAGCTGCCGGCCCGGAGCCACCTGCCGCTGCCGCCCCCGGGGCTGACGAGGATGACGAGGCTCCCGAGGAAGTGACCTTCGAGCGGGCGAAAGCCGCGGCGGAGACCGAGCGGAGACGCGCCGGGGAGATAGCGCGGAGGTAACAACCCGGCTTGGCCCAAATCTCCTCGCTCCCCCCCACCCCTCTCCGGGTGTCACGTGATTAGCCCTGTAAACCGCCGCGCCGCTCCCCTCCCCCCCCGGTACACGCACCTGGTAGGGGGCGGGGTTAAGATCCGCAGCGCGCGAACGTGCCCTTTGCTGGCCCGGCGCGTGCGACCTGGGCAGGTGCGCTGTGCGCGAGGTGGCCGCGTAGCCGGCGCGCGCTGGTGCTGGCCTGGCGCGGCAGAGCGGTTTGGGGGCGGGCGGCGAAGCCCGTTAGCGCGTTTTCGGGGGGGGGGGGGAGAATCAACAGCGGCTCCCCTCGACTCCCTGTGCCCAGGGGGTGACTGGCCGCTGGCTAAAGGAGCCACGTGCCGCGTCCCGAAGCTCGGCCTGGCCGACAGCGGGTGTTAGGGCAAGCGGCGGGAATGTGGGATCCTCCCCCAGCAGCTCTTAATCGTTTGGCCTTTCCCCTCCCTGCGTTGAGCGCTGGGATTCCGTATCGTCCAGGTGCATGTCCCGCTTGATAGGCGAGTGTTTAAATGCGGAGAGGAGCGTGTAGCGGGGCACGCGGAGGCAGCACAGCCTTTGCAAGGGCTACCACAGGTATCAGTTTTGGCTAGACACCATTTCAGTAGATGGCTTTAGGTTTAAATGTAAGGGTGATCTGCTCCTCCTCTATTTCCTGAACTGGTCTAGACACCTTTTATAAGCAGGAGAATGAAGTCCAGTAGCCTCATGGTGGGAGATTCTGCTGTGCACACACAGGATGTTGGCCTAGCTATACAACGCATATGAAGAGGTGGCATTCTTCTCCTATTATAGCTAATTGTTTGTTCCATGTTTTTGGTGCTTTAACAGTAAAGATTCCTCTTGGATTTCAGCTTCAGAGATGTGCAGTCACAGTCTGGCAGGCTCATTTAAAACATTGATACATCTCAGCACATGTGTAAGGTATATGGCTGATGACAAGGCTCAGAAATATACATAAGGTTATAAAGAGCTCTTGTGTGTCTCAAGCTTGCCACCATTAGAAGGTGGTTCAATAAAAGATCTCTCACATGTTGCCTCTCTGGACATGCTTTGTATTTGTTTCTGAAAATGTATGGATGTTTCAGTTGCAAGCAAGCCACTCCGCCTATAGCTAAGACAATCAGAGCTCAAGAGGGACATGTTATAAATGCATCTGTTGGAGACAGCCTTGTGACATGAAGAAAATCTGAAGAAGCAAGACATGTATAATACATATTCTGGGCACATTATAGAATCATGGAAATGTAGGGCTAGAAGGGACCATGAGTGGTCATTAAGTCCAGCTCTCTAAGCTGAGATAGAACCAAGAAACGTAGACCACCCTGACAGGGGTTTGCCTAATCTGTTCTTGAAAACTTCCAGTAATGGGGATTGCACCACCTCCATTAGAAGCCTATACCAGAGCTTAACTACCCTTATAGTTAGAAAGTTGTTCAGAATATCTACCCTAAATCTCCCTTGCTGCAAATGAAACTCATTACTTCTTTCCTCCTATCAGCAGGCATGGAGAACTTGTTCAGTCCTCTTTGTAACAGATCTTAAGATATTTGAAGATTGAGGAACCACCTGATGATATTTTCTAAAGACTATGCCTGGTTTATGTCACTTATCCTTATAGATCATGTTTTCTAAATGTTTCATAATTTCTGTTGCTCTCCTCTGGACTCCCCGGTTTGTCCTTATCTTACCTTACCAGTGTGGTGCCCAGAATTTGACAAAGTAGTCCAGCTGAGGCCTCACCAATACCAGCTAAAGCAAACCAGTTAACTACCTCTTGTGGCTTACATAACACACTCCTGATAATACACTCCAGAATATTAGTTTCATTTTGCAGCTGCATTGCATTGTTGACTCGTATTTAATTTTTGATCCACAATAACTCTCTCTGCTCCTTTTCAACGATACTGAAGAGCAGTTTTCCCCCATTTTATAGTTGTGCATTTGCTTATCAGTTCCTAAGTGAAGTACTCAACATTTGTCTGTCTTTCACCTTTTTTGAATTCAGACCTGCTCTTCAGTTCTTCATGGTCACTTTGAATTCTAATCCTGTCCTTCAAAATGGTTGCAACCCCTCCCAACCTGCTATCATTACACATTTTATAAGCACTTGGGGGTGGGCCACATGCTTGCTGCGCTCACAACCCTGACTCTCTTCCCTCCCCCCCCTGCCCTGCCCAGCCACTGGGGAGGGCTAAGTTGTGGCCCCACCAGCCCAGGTCCTTTCTCCCCTCCTGCTCCCTTCTCCCCCCCCCCCCCCCAGCCCAGGCCTTTTCTCTCTCCTTCCGGCTGCGGGGCACGCCAGGCCCAGCTCTAACCCTTGCGGCTGGGGAGGCTCAGGAGGGGTGCCTGTCCCACATGGGGCGGTGCAGTGAGGCACAGATAGTGCTTTGTGCACTCCGGGACACTGCAACCTGCTGAGGTGGGGAAAGCAGCAGTGCAGGGGGCACTGTCCCAGCCTCTCCCACATGCGGTCCCACCTGCGTTGCTCACTACCCCAGCCCTTCCTGCAGATCCCAGGGCTGCCCGTCCACCCACAGTAGCAGAAGGGAAGGAGCAGGCAGGTCGGTGGGTTGGTGCACTGGCTTCCCCAGGCAGCTCGGGGTGCTCTGGCAGCCGTAGTAAGTACAGCCACTGGGGAGGGGGTGAGCCTCTGCAGGGCTAGTCAGACTCCGGGCAGTTGTGCACCATGCTCCGGCTCCCGAACAGCCTGCTGCTGGCACATAAGCTCTGCTCCTAGGCCCTGTCCCCAAGCTGCTGTCCTGAGCACTGAAACCTCCTCTCCTGCCCTCAGGCTGCCACAGCTGTGATGTGCGGTCTGCCAGCTACTGTGCCATGTTCCTTGTTGTTGAAAGCCCTGTGGGGTGGGGTTGGAGGAAGGGGAGTAGGGGCTTGGTTTAAAATAGCAATTCCAAGTGACATGGGGAAGCAGTGTGGGAGGGTGAGAAAGGGAGGAGGCAAGTGGGATGCAGAAAAATCTTCTGTCCTGCAGAAAAATCTTTTTTTAATATGGAGAGATGCTCCCCTCTATCATCCAAGGAGTCATTAATGAAAATATACAATAGTAGTAGACTAACTTCCCTCTAAGCTGCGCAGCTACCTAACAATCCCTGCACAGTGGGCCAGGGTGGCTGCGCAGCGTGCTGCTCCTCCAGGCAGATCCCAGCATGGAGCTGCCTGCCACAGCTGCTCCTTGCTGGAGGTGCGAGAGGGGTGCAGGAGGTGTCACTCCTCCTGCACCCCTCCCCCAACCCCAGCAGTGGTAGCTCCATGCTGGGAGAAGGACAACACCTTTTCTGGGTGTGAAGGGGCATCCAGCGCAGAGCTGCCGGGGGACAGGTGCCCCTCCCTTGGCTCCTAGCTGCTACTGTGAACGAGGACTGGAGATAGTCCTCTCTTCCTAGGGCAGCCTGTACTACAAGCTCCTCATACCTGGCCCTACCTTATAGTAATTTCATCTAGACCATGTTACTGTGGTCCATGAGAGTTGTCATGTGGGACTGTGTCAACCTTATTCAGATCAAAATTATGTCTGTTGCTTCTTCCATCCATTAGGCTTGTAACCCTGTTGAAGAAAATTTAGGATGACTTGTTCTTGATAAATCCACACTGACTGTTCACTGTAATGCTGTTACCCTCCAGGTGATTATACATTTATTAATTTGTATCTTTCCTGGTATTGAAGTTAGGCTGAGTGGTCTATAATTCCTAGTCCTCTCTGTTCTTCTAAAGTTACATTCACAAATATTTAGGTGCCTATGTCCCAATTTCAGGCTCCAGTGCAATTCCCCAAACTCTTGAGAAACCCTTTAGGCATCTAAACTGACTGAGCACCTACATTTTAGAGTACAATTTATTAGGCATCTGAGTATCTGTCTATGAGCATGTTGCCTTCCTCTAGGCGTCTGGATGCCACTCTCCCACCTAAGCCCCACAGTGAATCACAAACCAGGGAAGATAGGGACAGGCAATGCTCATCTGGGGAGCCAATCTAATAGATATGTTCAGAGGCCACCTATTGGATTTGGGAACGTAAAATCCCATTTAACTGTCATGTTTAACCGGTAAACCTATGGACAAGGCTGCCAGTTAAGCTATTAAATAGGATCTCTCCCATTTTCCCCCCCCCCCAATTGCTGGGCTGCTGGTTAACCATTTACCAGTATCACCTGGTAAGAGTGTTCACATCCCTAATTGGTTTGGGTTCCATTCAGCATGTGGTGGGAGGAGGAGCCCAACCTCTTTATAACTTTTAGGCCATTGGTCAAAGCAGTGGTTCCCAACCACTGGTCTGTGGACTGGTGCTGGGCTGCGAACCACTGGCTGCCAGGATGTGGCAGCTCTGGGGGTAGTGGCTGGGGTATGCCACCCAGTGCCTCCCCGCCCGCCATGGCTGGTAGGAGAGGTGCGTCCTGCCAACTAGCACTGGAGAGGGGTGGGGTCTCCTCTCAGATGTGAAAGTACAGTGTGCTGTGTGGTGGGAGGGCTGCGTGGAGCCTGGCACAGCAGCCTTAAAGTACTCGGGAAGCAGCACTCAGCTGGCAGGTGGGAGGCAACACAGGGCTACATATGGGTTGGGGTTGGGGGTCTCTGGGGGTGGGGAGGCTCTAAGAGGTGGGGAGGCTGGCGCTGGAGGGCTCTGGGGGCAAAGTTAATACTGGGGGGCTTAGGAGGCAGGCTAGTAGTGGGAGGAGGCTACAGGGGCAGGGCTGGCACTAATATTGGCGGCATGAGTGACGAGAGCTACAGAGCTGCTGCAAACAGCCGGACCTGAAGCCAGCTGTTTGCAGTACCTCTGAGGGCTGGGGCTTTTGGTGGACCAGTAACATTTTATTTGCATAAGGAATATGCAAATAAAATGTTGCCAATCTGCTGAAAGTTTGTGAATGGGTTTGCTGGTCTGCGCTATGAAAAAGTTGGGACTCACTGGATCAGAGCATTTATCTGGAATGTGGGGGACAGGTTCACTCCCCCCATCAGACAGAGGGGGAGAGAGAATTTGAATTGGGGTTTCCCACAGCCCAGGTGAGTACTCTAGCCACTGGGTTTGAAGTTACAAAGGTCGGTTACCACCATCACCTCCTCTGGCTATTTTGTATGGAGCTAGGAACCTGACTAGCTGATTCTCTGAAGAAACAGCTGACACCCCTAAGCTACCTGACCATCCCAGAGAGGAGCCAGATGCCTCTCTGTAGCAGGGATTTAGACACTGCACTCTAAGTGGCGGGACTTAATACACAACCCTCTGGTTGGCATCTCCCACTGGGTAGCTTAACAGCTGCCTGCCTAACATGCTAGCTTTTGTGGATCCCACTTTGAGGTGGCACTCTTTCTCTATTCATTGTATAGGGCATGGGTGGGCAATAATTTTTAATGAGGGGGCAATAGAGAAGTGCAAATTGTGTTTTAAAAACTTGATCAATGTGTGTGATAATGGGGGTGTCTGTTAAAGGTGATGCTTACCCGTTAACCATGGACCTCCCTAAATACCATCATCTTTCAGGATGGTAGCAAATAGTGACCAATTTATCACAGCTGGCTGCCCCCTTAATCTGGAGACTGGAAACAACAAGTCAACCATTATCCATCACAACTTGCTACTACTGGACCAGAGTATGGCGAAAGGAAGAGTAATTGTGACAGGCATACCTGCATCCATCACAATTTGTTACCTCTGATCCAAAGATGGAGAAAGGCATAGGCAGAAAATTGTGATGGGGCGATTACACCAGCGTTGACCTGCTTGTTCTCTCCTCCCCACAGGGACAGAGAGCTGCTGAAAGAGAAGCGGCGGCGGCGAGAAGAGTTGTTCAAAGAGCAGAAGGTAAAGAGGGGGAACTTTGGCCAGGCTAGGTTACCTTGTGCTTTGATCACAGGTGCTGTTCACTACAGCTGCCTCGCTACTGCACGAGCGATGTAACCTATAGGCCAAGAGGTGCCCTTGTTTGTCATGAGCCTGGATGCTGAGTCACCCTGTAGAGTGCGGGTGGTACCGATCCCCTCCTCAAGCACCATGTTCCCCATGACAGTGTGAGAGTGAAGAAGCATCACTCGGGTATTAATGTGCAGCTAGGGTATTAATGATTTCTGGTTAATCCTGCCCCATCTACATGAATGGGTTTTGGCTAGCGGCAGCCATGTGCCATTTGGTGAAAAGCCCTCGGCTGCAGGTAGGGAAGGAAGCCCTGAGAACCCACCACACACAGGTTTGAAGGACTACAGCCAGGGAAGAAAGCGCTGGGATGTACCTTTCCTTGCGGCAGCCATGCACACCAGCCTACGCAGAGGAAAGTGCCCAGGCATAAGGGCCTATAGACTGGGAGGGAAAGGGAGAAGAGGCTGTTACCAAGGCAACTGTGAGGATGGGGCTGCAGCCCAGATGCCGGGGCTGCGCATGGTACCTCTCTGCATTCTCCAAGTTGTACCCTGCTGAGCCCTGACTTCTGGAGAGTGCTGGGGGAACCAGTATTGTTCAGCCTGTGGGCCTCCAGTACCCTTCCCCATGCTGCCTTGCCTGAGGCAGGTTTGCAGTGGGCAACTAGAGGAAATACATTCCAGCACTTGCTTTCCTGGCTGCGGCCTTGCAAACCTGCCTGCTCCTTACTGGTAGGTGCTACATAGTGGCAACTTTTTGCTGGCAGCTGTGGGGTTGCTAGTTAGCAGAGTCTACTGTACAAAGATTTACAAACTCTGTGGCTATCTGAACTCAAGAGGTGGGTGGGCTGGGTAGTTGCCATCTACCACCACTTATTTTTTTCTTCAAGGAGTCCAGCAGAGCACCTCAGTCCCCTGAACTCTAGGAACAAGTTAGAACCCATGTGTCTATTCAAGCCTGCTATCAGCAGCCAAGCCCCGAGACCCATATGAATATATTTTGAACATCTGCACAATCTACCTACAGCTAGAATCTTTGTACTTGAGATGATTGAATTTGCTGGTGAAGCTTGTAAAAATAATCCACTTTTCTCCCCAGTTAACATGGTTTTTTTTAAGCAGGAATTGAGGTTAACTAAATTTTTGAGTAGTTTCTGACATTATGTATTTTTGAACTTGTGAAAATACCAGAACAGCCATCAAATACTGCCATAAAAGGGAAAGTTAGATAAACCAAGTGTTTAAGCCACTAATGCATTCTCTTACTTTTTTTTAGAAAAGAAAATTACTTCCTGAAAATGTTCTAGAGGAGTTAATTTCAGGACCACAAAATAAGTAAGTATAAGTAGTGCCCTAATGTGCCAAAACTGTGCCCTAAATTTAATAGGACTCTTCTGTATTTTCTGGTTGCAAAAAAAAAAATCAGCAGTAATAAAAAAAAATCTGTGGATGGAACTTTGATGATGGGTAAGCAAGAACAGAATGCATTGTTTTCTCCTATAACTGTACTGTATTTCCAAGTCTGTATTTTCATACTTGCTTTTCTAATTCTATTCACATTATATCTTTCTGGACATAGTTATAATCTGAAAATTAGCTATGTAAAAATGTCACCTTGCTTAGATTCTCCATGTACATGTGTCGTTATAAGAGGATGGTTTATGACAATAACAGGATTGTGCTATTGTAGCTTGCTGTTGAAGGTATTTTTGAACATTCAACAGCATACTGACACTAAGACAAAGTTCTAGCAAGGTTACCAATACGTAACCTAGATTGTTCCAATTCCCATCTAGTCTTTGTCTAAAAGTCTGTATTCTGTTTAAGACTCTGTAAATACTTGAAGGCATTATAGATATTTCAAGTGTTATGAGTGTGAATAACCAGACACTGATGGGTGCTTTCCTAAATGTTTAATCTTAAACTTTCTCATTCTTTCCTCAGAAACAATAAACAGTCAGAAACAATCAAACAAGGTAAAATGCAAACTTCTGTTTAATATTAATTTCTCTTTGTGATGTCCATTCTCTGTTAGATCTAGCTGAAGTAACATTGTTTTGTGACACTACAAACACTTGGGATAGTGAAACTTGAATTTAACAATTGCTGATTGCTGTAGCCTAGCACTTCTAACTTCCTCTCTGACCTGTCATTCTTCTTGAATTATCAGAGTGGGCCCTAATTCTGTGTCCTGTGTGTTGAGACCTGCTGGGCAAGTGCTTGATTTTAAAATACTCAATGTTGGTTGAAGAAACTTAGCATAGACCAAAGATCCTGGAGAGCTAGACAGCCCAAATCAGCGTACATCTACACTGCGGTGCTATTTTGGGATACTTACAGGATCCCAAAATAGCTTTTCCATGTCTTTGAAACAAGTCCGTTATTTCGAAATATAATGGGCTTGCTATTCTGACATCCCTGTATACCTTGTACCATGAGGATTAAGGGACGTTTCAGAATAGCGGTTTATGTTGAAATTTTACACAGTGCCAAATTACAAAATAAGCTATTTCAAAATTAACTCTAAATAAGCTGCACAATTTGCATGGCTCAAATTGCATAGCTTTTTTCGAGCTATGGGTAGATGCACCCTAAAGGAGGAGACTCACTGGATGTTGGGAAGACAACCAGGTTTTGCTGAGTGACACGACTGTGCACGGTATTCGTTTGTATTTGTATATTTTTAATTATCTGGAATGACCACAACCATAAAAACAGCCTTTATTAATACACTTGTTATAATGATTCTTGGAGCAGGGCTATATTTGTTCCATATTCTCATGGCACTGTAGAAACAGATGAGAAATTTCACCCTCTCAGAACCAAAATGCAAGACTCTCGCAAAGTCATAAATGTGTAGTTCTGTAGACCCTTTCATATGCAGATCTCAAAGTGTTTTACAAATATAATTTCACGAGCCCCTATGATCTATGTAAACATTACCCCCAATTGTATGTCTCCATAGTGCATTAGAAATACTAAAGGAGTTGAGCTGTAAGTTTCTTGGGGAAAAAAAATCACTCTTCATGGGCGATGCATAGTTCTCTGAAATCTAGGGAGTGAAGCCAACTTATAGTTTAATATTTCCTGGGCTTTGTACAGCCATTGTGCTGTATTAAGGGACATCTCTACTACTATACAACTTTATTGCTTAATTTCAGTGTAGCAAAATTTGAAGTGCTAAATATTGATGCAGCCATCTTTTGCTAAATAGCACTGATTATTACCACTCCTCCTTTCTGGTCACCAGCCCATAAGAGTGATTCTCCTTCACCTCCCTTTTTATTTAGGAAGGAGGTGATTAAGCTCTGAAACTACATTTAAGTGTGTGTCTTCCAAAGCCTGTTTTATCCTCTGCTCTGCCTGAATGACTTGTTCTGAAGGCAGCAGTACCTCTGTTATAAGCTGTTGCTTCTGGAAATGCTTGGTTCAATCAAAGACCTATGAATAGTTTTTTGTCAAGGGCCTACCACTGACCAGTAACTTCTGTTCTTTCCACCTATGCTAGCTATGGAGTGACATTTGTATGTGAAAATTGTTTGACTGTATTGAGTCTATTTTAGGTGAAGATGGGTCTAAAAATAAGAAGAAAAAACGTAAGAGGGGAAAGGACAAAAAGAAACAAGCAGTTGTTAGGTAAGTCCAGTTAAAATTGTCAAGAGCCTGCACTCTACTCCTCAGTCTTGTCAGTTTGATACAGGCTACCCCATCTGAGTGAAGGGTGAAAGAGAACATTTTCTTCCAGTACATTGCTTTTTCAATGATCATGCTTTTTTTCCTCTATAAAATTAATGTAGGGGCTTTGGCATACGCTGTGGTATTACTGGATCCTTACACTTTCATGTATCCCATATCATTCCTCCCTCTGACCAAAAAGCCTCTTTGACATCCTTTCAATGTAAGTCAGAAGCGGTCCCTTGAGAACCATGCATTTTATCATCTCCCATGCCTGTGCTACTTTTGAAGCAATATGTGGTTATGAGTAGTTTTTACAATTATATTGCAATGCTAAACCAGAATACGTACTGTTTGACATGCAAATGCGTTGCCGTTCTTCTGCATATAAAGGCAGTATGCTCAGTCTGGAGCAGCAGAGGATATGAAATAGAGAAATATCCTGTGCTTAATACGTATATTTTGTTGACATCCTATGGAGAGAAATGTGTGCCTTTTTTATAATAGGGAGCAAAGAAAAAGTTGCTATTTTGTGTATGTCAGAGCTCCTGTGAATTTTCTTCTCCTTTCTGCCAAGAGCTTTAGGACACACAATTCCTCCTCAGCCTACAGGGGAAATTATGCTTGGGAAGTTTGCATTTGTGCATCTATTCCCTTTGTCAGTCTAAATTCTGCAGAGAGAGTGCGCTCAGATTTCATATGCAAATATAGAAAGGAAGGGTTAAAGGTTCCTGAGGTATGCATATAACCAGGCTCTCATGCTGTACACCAGTACTGAGGGGCCAAAATGATGCATAGTCCAGGCCCCTTGTTGGGATAAAAGCTTTGCAAGAAAAGAGAAGATCCCACAGGGGAAAAAAATCTCAGAATTATTCAGACACAGTCTGAGTATCCAACTGGTGATATGGGTCTGGAGAGTAGTTGGCGCTGGCTTTTGGCAGGAATATTTTTAAGCTTCAAAAACTTAAATTCAGTACATGCAGAGAGAATTTTTGGTGCTGTTGAGCTCAGTGGAAAGGTGTACAAGAGACCTATTGGTACAAGTTTTTCATGCTGGGGTAATATAGAAATAGTTCTGTTTTGCTGAAATACTGTTTTCTAATGAAGATGAAAAATAATACAAAGTTGAAACATGGCTTAGGAATTAGGGATGTGAAGGTTTAACCAGTGGGGCTGAAGCAGCTCCCCTCCTGCGGTGGGCAGGGGGCTGCTCCTACTGTCCATGGCAGGCCTAGGTGCCCTGCACATAGAGGCTGATCCAATCAGGATGCAGCAGCCTCTGTCCACAGAAAGCCAGAGACCCGCAGGCAGGAGCAGCCCCCTGTCTGGGGGGCACCCTAGCCTGCCAGAGGCAGGGACTGCTCTGGTGTCCTGGCTGGTGCAGCCCCTGCATGTAGAGTTTGAGTGGTGTGGGGGCATTCCAGCCTGTTCATTCCCCTTAATCAACTAGCCAGTTAAACAATATGTTTGACCAGCTAGCCAGTTAAACAGGATTGTACATCCCTATTAGGAATTAGAAACCAGTAAAAAGCATCCCTGGTAGCAAGATGTTGGCCAGTACATACACTGTTTGAAGGTTTTAAACAACACTGACTTTATTTTTTTAACATTCCCTTATCTAGAAGGGAAGGAAGCTATATGGCAGTGCGCTTAAAAGACCAAGATCTAACCAGCCAGCAGCAACAAATGGCCAAAGACTTCATACAGACACACCTTTATGGACCAGGCACCAACCGAACAACTGGTAAAGGAACTCATGTTGGAGTTATTCTGTACCTTTTTGATCAGCTGTCATCTGTATGATTGAGTAAACAACTTTTCCTTTCATTTATTTCAGCAAATCAGTTCTTTTCTTTTGTGAACAAGAAAAGTCCAGTTAGAAAAGCTGCAGTTCAGTTTGTGAACAAGGCTTGGGGTAAGTATAATGAACTCAATACTTGAGTATTGTGGCACACTTTTAGTATTGAGCATGATAAATGGATCTGATAAAGAGAAGACAAAAATTAGCCATGCAGAAGTTTGGCTAACAGTACACAATCAGGAAAAGTTTAGTTTAATATTTACGAAGCAGAAGTAAATAACTTAATGAAATGTGCCCAAAGTCTATTCATAGAGAACTGGAAGGGACCTTGAGAGGTCATCGAGTCCAATCCCCTGCCCTCACAGCAGGACCCAGTACCATTCTAGACCATCCCTGATAGATGTCTGTCTGACCTGCTCTTAAATATCTCCAGAGATGGAGATTCCACAACCTCTGTAGGTAACTTATTACAGTGATTAACCATCCTGACAGTTAGGAAATATTTCTTAATGTCCAGCCTAAACCTCCCTTGCTACAGTTTAAGCTCACTGCTTCTTGTGCTATCCTCAGAGGCCAAGGAGAACAGTTTTTCTCCCTCCTCCTTGTGACACCTGAAAACCGGTATATCATCCCCTCTGTCTTCTCCTTTCCAAACTAAACAAGCCCAGTTCTTTGTCTGCCTTCATAGGTCATGTTCCCTAGACCTTTAATCCTTCTTGTTGCTCTTCTCTGGACCTTCTCCAATTTCTCCACATCTTTCTTGAAATGTGGTTCCCAGAACTGGACACTACTCCAATTGAGGCCTGATCAGCACCGAGTAGAGCAGAAAAATGTTTGTGTCTTGCTCACAACACTGTTACATCCCATTTGCTTTTTTTTGCAACAGTGTCACACTGTTGACCTATAAAACCTTGTGCTCCACTATGACCGCTGGATCCCTTTCTGCAGAACTCTTAGATAGTCGCTTCCCCTTCTGATTGTTCCTTTCTAAGTGGAGTACTGTGCATTTGTCCTTATGAAACTTCACCCTATTTATCTCAGACCCTATCCTCCAAAGCAGTTGTAACCCCTCCCAGCTTGGTATCATCTGCAAACTTAATAAGCATACTCTCTATGCCACTATCTATTGTTGAAGGGAAAGCTAAAATATTAAGTTCCATGCAATACAATATTTAGGTTTGAGTGAAGTGCACAGAGGTTAAGAACTGTATGTGGCATGTTTTAAAGGCTCTTGATAGTCTGTTTTGTTAAAGCGAAAGACAGTTTTGAAAACAGGGGTCCTGATCCTGCAAGTATTTAAATACACAGATTCAGAGTAAGTACTATTCTTATGGCTAGTGTTCATAGGAGCAGGGCTACCATACCCTTTATTAAGCGTGTTAGAATCTGCTGCTTCAGTATTAATGCAAATCCAATGTGAAAACTGACACACATGGACAAAAAATGAAGTATAAAATCTATTCCTTTTAGATGCTTTTGGAGAAGCAGATCCTGGACAGAGTATTTAGTTTTTTCTTTTGTGGATGTTAAGCAAATGCCATCTTGTGGTATTTTGAGGTCACAGTAAAGGATATTGTTCAGGCCCTGAATTTGTCTTTTTTGCAATTTCAAGAATGTCAAAATCCTCGTGCTTAATGGAAGCAAGTCAATTGAAGTACTGCGTCCCATGGCTTTCTATCACGTTGCTCCTCTTTTGCTGGAAAATGAAGTGCCTTTATAGCATTTCAGAATAAACTGGATAAAATAAATAGCTTGTCATGTACAATGTAGCCTTTTAATTAAACTCTCCAAATGAAAGCTATACACATGCCACAGCCTAATACTACTTTTTTTGGCTTTCAGGGACAGAGAAAAAACAGAAAGCTAAGCAGTTTAAAAAGCGCTGGGTATCTACAAAGATAGCATCATCTGTATGAAAAATCATCCTGTAAGATGGCTACTAATGAAATTTGCCCGGGAAAATACTGGCTCTCTCTCACTTTACTGTTTGTCTGTAAAGTTCCTGTGTTTCATCTTGGTACTGTAAGTTACTGGTGTAACTGCTTTGAACAGTGTGCAAAAGCCATTCACTTGATCACAGAGACAGCCAGTTTTCTACAACACACAGTGGGCAAGAGTTGCCTTATGTTTTGGTATTGTCTGATAGTTGTATTTTAATCAAGCGTGTAACCTAACTTTGTGGGTGCCTTCCATGTGACTAAATACCCTTGCTCCTGAGAAATAAGTCAATGGATAGCTTGGTTATGTCAGCTATATATTGATTTTAAAAAACAAACTTAGACTCACTGTGCACTCTGTTATCAAAATGTAGATCCTGTACATTATACCATAACTGAGAATAAAACCTATTTTAAGTATATCTTCATACTATGTTGTGTCCACCTGACTGGTGATGCTTTTGTGATCAGCAACTTGTGCCCTTGGCAAGGAACAGCTGTCAATCTGAAGGTTCCTGCAGACAGAACTCAGGTTGGGCAAGGTGCAAGAGTTTGTCCTTACAGCACATCCTAACCTTTTGATTGATCATACAAAAAGCAGACTACCAGGCAAAGACTGGAGGGAAAGCTGAGAGAGATTATGAAAAGAAGCAAACAGAGTCTGTTTAAATTTCATTTAAGTTCAAGTGAGTGTATACTCTTATCTCCTGCCTCTATTTTATTCAAAGTGGAAAAGGTCTGATAATTCTCAGGGGTACAGCCCCCAACTGCCCCATTTATTCAGGTAACCAGTTATCTAATTGAACAGCATTTTACATCCCTACCAATGATATTCAATTAAAAGCAATCACTACAGAATTAAGTCTCTCAGAGCAGACTTTTCACAGCTCCAGTTCATGAGGAATTTGAAGCAAGATGTCTGCACACGACATGAGAATCAAGTGGTGAAGCCACACCTCAAAAGATGAAAACAGCCATCAGACGAAGTTACACAGCAACTTCAGAGACTCAGTTGTTTTTATACAGAAGTGCTCTGTATCAAAGCTTGAGAAGTAAAGGGCTAGATTCTCAGCCCTCAAATTTTCTACTCCAACTTTTCACAAGTCTGTCATCACCAGGGTTAACAGAACTGCACTTGAACCACGTTAATCGTTAATAGTCTTACCACCTTATTCTTACAGGACTGTATCAAGCTGTTTAAACCAAGTCTCAACATAATTCCAGTAAACTAGATGCATAATTTTGCTCAACAGAAGCTACATTAGTGGGTACTTAGGATATTTTATTAGTTTGCAACCCCAGCAGTTCTCATAACAAATTATTATCCTGCAACTAGAAATGGGTTCTCCTGACATGAAAAAAATTGCACTGGTCTTTAATAGCAGAGGGGCTTCATGTGAAGCTTCTTTCAAGTTGAGTATTCACTTTTAGTACTCTTACATGCAGTAGTTTTTCTGTTCACTAGTGTAAGCAGCACCTTGTCATTTAACCCCACTTTGTTTCTGGATGCATGCCTTCTATAACTAAGTTTTCCTACTAACTAATGTAAGTGCAGAAGTTAAAATCCACAGTCTTACCATCTTTTTACATTCCCTCTTCTGAAATCTAGTGTCAATGCTCTTTGGGTATGATTAAATTAAATCTTGTATTTTAGGGCAAATAGGTTGAAAGCATTTCCTTGGTGGCACTCTCTCAACACCATCGGTGTGTTCAGCTCTAATGTTGGTCCATTAGCACAGCCAGAAGTCAAAGACTGAGCAAGCCAGACTATATCCTAAACAATAACACAAGAAACAAGCAGTATTTTGCTTATGAGAAAGCACTTTTAACTTTCTACAACCTCTTGATGCTTCTGCTCTGTACATAGTTGAAGTGATCAATTCACATCAGTTTCAAAAAGCTAGAAGTCATCAAAGTAAAATCTGTGTAGCATACAAATCCATGTTACTAACAGCTGTATAAGTAAGTTTTAATGGCTGGTTAATTATGATATCACTACATTTTATTGCAATATAGTACTCATTTAAGCACTTTTAAAAATGAAAAGGTGTACAAAGATTAAATTAAGACTGTAAATTGACTAATATTTGGTATTTATATAAATAGAGGTCGTAACCACACTGTGACATGTAATACTGTTATTATACAACAGTTAAACTGGTGAGTCTATAACAGAAGTTGTCCATAGTTAAACAAAGAAAGTTGAAAAGACCATGTTAAAACAAAAACTACTAAGATCAACAGGTAGGGATTGTAAGTAGCAACAAACATATTCACTCAGCTCCTGAGTATTTCAAGTTTTACAGTACACATTAAAAATATTTCTTCCCATCAACACTATATATCCAAACTGTCAGGTGTTTATGCATTTTGCAAGTTACACTGATTGAACTATGTAATAATGAGGGTGGAGGTTGGCAAGTCATCCTGCTTGAAGTTTACATCACCCACATGCTAACACATCCACAACATTTTCTATTCGTCTGCCCCACCTTAAGGGGGTAAGATTTTTGGTTTGTTTTGAACAATCATTTAAATAATTTGTAATCATCAGTTTGGATGTCTGACATCATCAGTGATACTTTTAACTCTTAGTTGTCTAAGAGGTTAAAGATGGAAAATTTCTCCTAACGCTAAGTTAGAAAATAATTTGCATCATGCTGTAAACTAGGAAGCAACGTAAAGCGACAGACCTGTCCTTAGTACATAATTAAAAGATCCAAATTCCAGTCAGCAGAGCTGATCTACCTCCATGTTTAATACGCCACAATACATACTTGAAATCTTCAAATGCATAGCTAATGTAGATAGTCTTCCACAGTGGCAAATGCACATGATCCAATTCCCGAACGTGCCATCAATCCTAAACACTGTGAAGCCTGTCCCATTGCTAGGGCAAGTGGCGGCTGCTTTGGCAGATTGTGGGTCTCTGAAAAGATTCAACAATACAGATATGTAAGAACTTTTAGAATGTAAATCACTTGCTAGGACACAGTATTAAGAATGGAACTGGCAATCCTGGAACAGACCAAAGATCTACCCAGTTTCACACACTATGCCTTTCAACTACACAGTAGTAAATATGAATCTAATTTAGGAAAGCGTGTATGTATAATACAGAATGCCAATTTTGTAATATTGTTAGTAGTGTGAAATAGTTTACTTCCTGAATTTCCTTTGTGCATGAGGTTTCTGCTATTTTTCAAAAGATAATTCTTGCTGTATGATGAATTTTGGTTGCCCATAAGCTATTATTTACCACGTTACCACAGAATGGTGTCTGATACTGCAGGGTTCTGCTGACTTTAATGGTAAAAGGTATATGTACTATGGTACACACAACTCTGAGATAAGCAAAGCAACATAGTTGTGGAACTAATACTGTGGGGCTTTGTCTACACTGCCAGCTTTTGCCAGCAGAGAGTACGCAAATGAAGCGCAAAAACAGCTTTAATGGATTATGCAAATAAAGCACAACAAAATGCTAATCAGCACTTCATTTGCATACTCAGCCAGCAAAAGCCAGCAGTATAGACAGCCTGAATGAGGACTCTGACCCTCTATACCAGGGTTTTATGATAAATTACTGCAAACGCAACACTACAGAATTTTATTCTGTTTCTCTTCTGCATCCTAGTAAGTTGCACTGTCAGTAACTTACTAGGATGATAGTTTGTTCATTTTGGGGGTGGAGGAGAGGAGAGGAGAGGCGAGGTTGGTTTTCCATTGTTCTGTGGGTATTCAACACTCACATCTGACATGGTTTACTGATTTTTTTTGGTAATTCAACTATACATATTGCCGAATACATAGCCCTTTGCAAGAGAGTCTAGGGCATACAATGTAATTTTTGCTTACAGCACCAATTACTGAATAAACATGTCACGAAGCACAAAGCATAAAGACTTACCTAATATTGCACTATTAAGAACAGAGCACACAGGTTCTCTCTGTATTGGGTCAAGCTGGTTTCCAACTGGACTGCTCCATGGATCCGAATATGCAAGTAAACTGAATGCATCCTGTTAGAAGATTAATGTTCAGTTTTGGTTTTGCACAGCTATATCCACTTAGTACAGACATACAGCTATTTTCCTCATTCATTCCAATCTAGTTAAAATGTAGCTTTCTGCCGTAAGAATAGCTCTAAATGCACTTTAATAAATCAGCATACAGGGAGACAGTATGGTTAGTACAACATGCCCAATACTGTAGTTAAGAAAATGGATCTCATGCCATTTAATCCTGCAACTTCATAATATTAGAAAAAAAACTGAAGAATTACTTTCAATGTAAAAAGATAACTTAGATGAAAAGTGTTTGGTGACAAGGACAGCAAAAGAGGTTTAAACTGTATATATACACACACTAGAGTGCTAGTTTCAGTTAGCAAAACTCAATATGGTTTTTGTATGGGAATTTTTTTCCCCACCACAATCTTGTGTAACTATAACAAGTAGATAAATTATAAGAAAAAAATTGATGAAAAAAATCTGTATGCTCCCCCAACCAACCTAAGACAACAAACCATGACATCACATTTCAGACATATGCTTTCTCCCTTGATAAAGCACTCTGTGCTCGGATGCTTTATAGGGTCTGATATTTATCCTTGAACTCAGAATGGCATCTCTGTCCATGTGTTAGTTTTATTAGGAGGAATCTATATGATATTGTAGTAATGTTAGGAGGAGACTGTGTGCCTTGTATTTTTTAATTTATGAATTAGTTAAAAAGGTAATTTTGAACATTTGAAACTTATTGACATAGTAATGTTCACCTTATATCTTCATGCTATAAATCTGTTGTAAACACAAGATGGGAAGCCATGCTCCTCAGAATAGAAAAATACTGTAATGGCTCTTCTCATTTTAATTAAAAAAAAATGAGGCCAAAATCTAGCTTTGGTTAATGCACCACATTTTACAAAATTCCATTTGGAATTGGAGTCAGTGAAAATACTAAAATAAAATATTGGCCATACCTTTAGCATTTTCTTATTTGTTGTATTTTTGCCACATTCTCTCCTTAGCTGTTCACTCATTGCCTGCAATTCTCTTCCAAAATGGATCATTCTTTCAATGGCTGCCTGGCTACCTCCACATAACTGACGTCTTAAGTGATTTGAGTCAACCTCTGCAAGAATGACAGATCGTTATCACTAATACAGTATTGCAGTAGGAATACATGGTACAGCCAGCCGGTCCCCGAGTTACGAACCCATCAACTTATGACCATTCATATTTACGACCAACCTCCTATACAGCCGGAACCCGAGTTACGAACGAAATCCGCACTTATGAACAGCGCGGCCGTACGTAAGTGAATGTAATCCAACTTACGAACAGATCGAGTTACGACCTCGTGTTTGGTACGTAACTCGTTAGTAAGTCGGGGACTGGCTGTACTAGTTAGTTTATGCCAACTGATTTATTAATTTAACCAGGAGCATATATTTGATATTTCAGAATGAACGCAATTCAGGATCAGGATTCTTGGCACAACGTGCCTGGTGTACAGCACACATCTATAGAACTATTTAAATAATTACTAAATCCTCTACATACAGAAATTGCATTAGTATAACATTCATTAAATGGTCAAAAACCTAATGTAGATGCTCTTACTGGTTTATCTTGCATTCAAGTGAATTTAATAAGATGAACTGCTATAAGGCAGGTTCAAAAATTAAAGAATATCCAAAATAGGATTTTGCACTGGTTTAAAAGACTCTTTAATTAAAACTGGTGCAACACTTTGTACAGCCCAAAGAGTAATGAGGAAATCTATTCTCTATTAGGAAATAAACCCACATTCTAATTACCTATTCACATGAGCACCAAGCATTACAAATTCTGAACTGTTGAAAGGAGAAGGTTAACAGTTCAGACACTGCTACAGAGATAACCCCAAGAAATATACTTTATGCCAGCAAGTCCACTGTCACTTCATAGTTATTAGGAATCCACAGGATTCTTGGGGAGAAAGCAAAAAATCTTACAGCCGGCACAGTTCTCAACTAATCCTAAGTCTCAGATCATAAAAGGGTACTTGCTAAAAACTGGAGGCTTTTTAAAATCTTATTTGAGCATTAAAATTGGCACAGTCACAGGTATCAATATTTTCCACTTCTAATACTTAAGCACTTTACAATCAATTTCAACAAGTTATGAGATTAGTAGTTATCTCTGTTTTTAAGAGAGAAAGACTCTCAGGTACAGAGAAGTTAGCTGATTTATCAAGATTACACAGAATTAAGATCTCCTCTTCTGATTTAAGGGAAGATCATTTTGTGACTAAAACTTATCCCTTTAAAATAAGTCTAATCTATACATAATGTGCTTGTGGTAATAGCAGTCTACCTTTTAACACAGCATCCAGCAAATTATAACAGTCATTTCTGTGATAAGTATTTTAGGTAAGTGAACGGCCACTTCCAAAACAGATCTCTAGTTACTTCAATCACACTCTCTTATGTACATAATACTGCAGAAAAACTGGACAGAGTTCAAAAAACAAAATATCTTAAAATAGTTCGCAAAGTCTGGGGCGTGAAGTATTCTGGATAGTCCAACAAGCCACATTTCTTTTACAGAAGTGAAACACCCACAAATCCTGAAGCAGCGATGTCTGTTAGTTGGCGCTAGGACTTCATTTTCCAGAGGCTGTAAACAACTACATTTTAAAAAAAGCAACTCTGTGTCCTCTGCAGCTGGTTTGTGTCTATCACGGAAAGCCTCTACGGAAAAGACTGCAAGAGAGTAAATAAGTCGTTTTTCAAACACAAACCAGATCCTGTTATTCAGTTTCAGCAATGTAATGCACAGGGTAAGGAATTCAGAGGACTCTCTAGCAGTCCATGTGGTGTACTCATTCAGGGCACTAAATGCTCCCAACAACTATGTGGTTGAAACTTCACAAGCACCAAGCTCTCAAATGAACTCATAAAAGCAAAAATGATAAACAAACACCCTACCACCAGTGGGCGAATGCTTAAAGCGATCCATCTGACTTCTCAGTCCTCGTCCTCAAAGGAAAGCTGAACAATACTTTCAAACACAAGTCTGGGAGTTTAAACTAATTACTCTGCTAGACACTAAAAATCCTGGACTGAACAATCTCAAATGGCTCATCGCAACAACCTGTAACCCACTAACAACCTCCGTACCAGCTGCTGCCCTCTACTTCCTTTCCTCCCTATTGACTAAAGGGGCGTTAACAGGCCACTTCATCTTGAAATGTGTTAACTACTTATGCTAAACAATCTTTTCAAATCTTGTATTTAACTGTGACACTCTGAGTTAGTTTCCCAGACCTGAAGAAGAGCTCGAAAGCTGCTCTCTCACTGCAACAGAAGCTGGTCCAATAACAGATGCTGGTTATATTGCTCTGAGTGTTGAGCTTTCATGGGGAAAAAAATAACTGCTGACATCAATGAACAAAAAAAACATGATGGTTTCCAAAAAAAGTTGTGGGCCAGGTATTTTTTTTAAACCTACTGAAACATCCCTCCAACCCAACTTATTTTCAGATCAACATCATGCCAGATGAAGTAGTTATGAAATTTACATATCGTATTAGCAACATGGAGAGTTAAGATTTCAGTTATGTCACTAATTTTAAATTTGGGAAGCATTGCAAGTAAAAACATAACCTTGTTGCCATCACTTTTTATTAAAAATGTAAGAAATATCACTGCAGACCCATTTCTGTGTCACATTCTTCCATTTCGTGATCATGTTTAGAACTACCATTTAGGAAGCCATTTGATGAAGTCTCTGCAACTCCATTGGAATAGTGATCTGTTTCCATGTCTACATCACTGCTGAGAAAGGAGGAAAAATGGATCACTAACTTCAAAAACTTAGATTTGCTTCTCAATAATTAATTCCCCGTCAAAATATCACCTGTTAAATAATATCAAATTGATCAGTAATCATGAACCATAGATTTATTCACAGTAAATAACTATACTGAGGCACTGGGGATTTTGGACTGCCCCAAACCAACAGCCAAGGCGAATTACATTATCAGCATGAGGTAGAGTACAGATAGGTCTCTGGTGCTAAGAGGTATGAAAAGTTAATTTTACTATTTTGTTGATATTTGTTCAAATACATATAGCTACTATAGATACAATTAGAGATTCTTGTTTTTCTTGATGAAAAAGATTTCCAACAAACAAAAATTTGCATTTTTCCATAGTTAAAATGAGCAGCTGAACTTTAGTTTATCTAGAATATATTTTATAGACACACACACACATTATTTGAACATGTTTCAGTGATACAGTGGAACTCCAATCATCAGATCTAATACCAGGGCCAGATAAGATAATCAAAAATCTGGGTAAGCCAGAGCTTCAGCCCTGAGCAGCAGGGCTCAGGTGAAACCACAGCTTCAGTCCCAATTTAGTTAATATGGAGAGTTGGATAATGGAGGCGTAGGTAAATGGACTGCTATTGTATAATGTTTTTATTTTTTCCATTAAATGTACAAATGGAATATTCTCCATATGCAATGCAAATGCCTCACTTTTCCTGTGCATTTCTGTCACAAAATGATTTTGAGGATCCCTGGTTACTGTACACAGAAATTCTAATGTAGATTTTGAGCTTGAGCACAAGCGGGAGAAAGTATGAAAAAACATCTGCTTTTGAGGAACGAGCTAAAAATCCAGTCAGCCAAAGCAGGCAAAAGACACACAAAAGAATCTTGGTCAGAAAACATACATGAAGCACAAGACTGCTGGACAGATCTCTGTTCGTGGCACTTGACAAAAAGGACTCTTTAGAAGCTGCATGTGCTCCAGTTCCATGGTGCCCAGCCGGTTCTGAAGCAGGAGGGACGTAGACCTGACCTCCTAGTCTTTCTCTGTAACCAGCTTGAAGTGGTGACTGATCTGACAGTAATCCCTGATCCGAGTTTCATCCAATCTCTTAACATCTGGATAGCAGTTAGCTCAAAGGCATGGCTTTATCACAAGGCTTGAAGCTCAGAGACCCATGACATGCCCGGCTACAGGAGCAGAGGAAGCTCTGCTAATGCCACCAGTCCAACTATTTACAACTACTAAGTGGAGTTAAAACTGAGAAATAACTAATGGGAAGAAGAAAAAAAAGGAAGGATGAAATAACCAATGAGAACCACTTAGTGTAGCTTGCCAAAGAAGAGAAGCAGTTCCAATGACCATCACGGACACTACGAAGGAATTGAGAGGGTGGAGGGGTCCTTTATACTATGCCATACATCTACTGCACTAGAGGACACTAGAACTGACCTGACAGATCACTGTGGGAAAATATTTTTGGCAACTATGTGCAAGGCATGCATACACACCTAACATGAAATTACACTTGCAAGCACTCCAAGAAGCAGTTCCATATTTGTCATCATAACAATTTCTTTATTACACAGTTTTAAAAGTAAACAATTCCCCTCCACCTGCTAAGTCTGTAAACTCTTCATGCACGCTCAAGTCTGCTTCTGTTTCTCTCACCCAGCACCAGCAATAAACATTGTACATGCCAAAGTAGGCTCAGTTATGCAATCTACTATTTTAGAATTACCACCTCTGACATATACAAACCCATTAAAAGCAAAAGAGTTGCACACATCTGGTGCTCAACAGAAAGCCATTGTGGTTATGTGCTACATAGAAGAGAATCCACAGTTCACTCAATCTTATCTGTAGTAACTGCAGATGCTAAAAATGAACAAAGATCAATGAATACATTTGCCATTAAAGTCTTCACACATGATTCTGAGTAAGCACCAGACTAGAAGATGAAGGGAAAAAGTTTGACAGCCAGAAGAAGCTAGTCTGAGAACCAAAACTTATGACTAAATGCCACAGTTAAAATAAATTTGCTCTTTTCCAGTTTTCTAATTTAACAGAACAGTACCTGTGTACTGTTGTATCAAGTCTTAAAGGTGAAAGTGAAACAATATATTTAATGAAATTACTTGTCTCACTATTTTTCAATCCCACTACTCCACCATTTTATGAACAATTAGTGTGTACTCAAAAACATATGCTATGCCTGGGTCCTAAAATCCATATAAAATGCACTCTCTGCGGTGCAAAACAAAGCTGTTCTTGACTAAAACTAGCATCAGGCATCTGTTTGGGAGATTACTCACCTGGTGTAGCTGTTAACTTGCTGTGATCTTGATACATTTATATTGTTGAGTTCAGGTACATTCAAACTGGTGGACTGGTGTTTAGTATGACAGTAAGACTGATGTGCTTTGTTTGATATTACTCCATTACTGCAACTACTTTCAAAACCTAAATAAAAGAATATTTTAGTAATTTGTTACAAATTTTAATTTTATGTACACATTACTGAAGTAACTGTAACATTGATTTACTTGTGTACAGTAAATTTATCAAATAATCCCACATACCTAGCTTCCACTCCTCAAATCTTTGAAACAGATATAAGGCCTTCACAGTAAAGAAGCTAGGTAATAAAATTAACCGGCAAATGAGAACAGGAACTTACATACCAGATTTTCACTTCACTGGCGAAAGTTCCTAGTGAAATACACAAGCCAGATGAAGCATAGAGCTTTTTCTTGGAATTAATATACCTTTCACAAAATATCTGAAAAGCCTGACTGAGCTAGTGTCTGCCTTGGTTTTTAATAGCAACGAGTAGTTCTGTGGCACCTTAGAGACTAACAAAAATATATGCCCACGTATAGTATCATGAGCTTTTGTGGACAAAACCCACTTCTTCAGATGAGCTTCAGCTTGGTTTTTAATGGCTATACTTTATCTTAATTGGCTTTGTATTATAACTGTTACAAACACTTACTTTTATATATTATTTTTTCATATATAAGCTCAGTAATTTGAAAGTGTATTCAATATTATCCATGAAAGTAACCATTAACGAGGATCAAAATTTGATGAAGAATTACAATTAGTTAAGCCACAGAACATTGGGTTAAAAATTACTCCCACCCTACCCTGATGCACTAATCTTTCCTGGTAACACCTCATCCTCCCATATAATCTCTGATTAAGCTATAATTTAAAAGCAGATGCATTAAATATGTACTAATTTGATACTTTAATATATTGAACTCCCATTTTCAGAGCTTGATATAATATTCTGTAACAACTGATCACAAGCACCTTCAAATCAGACAGCCAAGAAATCTAGCAGCCACTACTAATACACAACTTGACATACATGTATCATTAGGTGTGGCTTTATCTTCAAAAGAATAGAAAGTCAAAGTTTTAGGAGACAGATTTTCTGCAACACATCCCACTAAACTTTCAAAGTTAAAGATGGGAAAAATAGGTTACAAGTTATAAATACCTTTTCTTTGAAAATTATGGCTACATCTTTAACATTTCATAAGTTCTTTGGCTATTTGTCTACCCCCTTAACAGTAGTTGCTCTTCTAGCAACAACTGGTGTTCCACTGGCCAGTCAACTCTCATTTTCTACTTAGGAAAAACTAGAAGGAAAGTAGGAAATTGGCCCTAACTTAGATTTTATAACAGAATTGCAAGTGGACAGAGGGACACCAACTACTGCTGAAAGAGGATTGGGTTTAGTGAAGACACTAAACTTCCACTTACTTTCACAGAGTCCAACCTCTCTCTCTGTCCAATCCACTTGCACTTTGAAAGCAGCTGGTCCTCCCTCCAAATATTTAATATTACTTCAACTGAATTGGAAGCATTGAAACATTCAAGTCTGTCTTAAGTTAAGATTTGCTTACCACAGCCTGATCACCATCAGTAGAGCTGAGCAGTGGCAAATGAAGTTTGGGTGTCAGCAGAAAGTCAGAAACTGACCTGCCAGACCACCAAGCCCTGCCCTTTCCTACCAACACAGCACCGTTCTGGACTCCTTACCAGTTATTTGCTATTACTTATATGCCCTATACTGCATGCTCAATCCTAGACTGAAGGAGGGGTTAGCTTCTGGTCATGTCAGCATATCAAAAGGGGTAGAGTACGGGGGGTTGTGGAATACAGTGGCTCCTCTTAAGGTTAAAGCAGTGCCATTTGGGATTCACTCAAAAGTCCCACCGTGCAACCACCTCCAAATACCCAGCCATACACTAGATGCCAAAACCCAACCTTCTTCACAAAAGGCTTCCCAAAATATTTGGAACTAGTCCTCAAATGAAATACACTATGGGTCCCTGGTAATGGGAGAACAGAGCTACCTGCTATCCGGCGTGTCTCCAGGTAGCAGATAGGAGGCGGCCTCTCTTGTGAGAGGTCTGCTGCAAAATACGCATGTCTCATCATGCTAATATGCAGCCGTGGACCAGCAGCGACAATGCTACCAGGGTGTGATGGGACATCAGTTGGTGTCCGTTGTACCGATCAAAAATCACGTTCCCAATGACGGCGTTGTGACTGACGAGTGTAGCCCACCATTAAATAAGGCTGCTGCCCCCACTGCCTTATGGGTTAGCCCGGGAGGGTGGAAGGCTAAGGGAAGAAACCCCTGAAAGAAAATCCCTCACTGCCTTACAAGTAGTTTCGGGAGAATTGAAGGCTATGAGAGTAAACCCAAACAGAAAATCAGGAGCGGAGACCCTAAGGAGGTTAGCAGGAAGGATGCGTCCGATCTGTTTTCCAGCATCTCCTACAATCAGTCCAGTTCCAAATGACTTTTGTCTTTCCTTTGGGCTTAACTGGAAGGATCGAGAAGGGGATAGCGTCCTTGGGCAATGCACGATCTCCATATTATCTGCCCAGGCAATGCAGCAGAAGACAACATGGAGAGGACACTCCATCCTTGCTGTTAAGCATGGTCATAACACAAAGTGGCAGATACCGGTTATAAGCCTTCCTAAACTGGTGAAGAGGAAGACGCCAGGGGTCACTTTTGATGGCGGGAGGAGTCATCACACTCCACTGGTCAGCTACCGCCCGCCTTAAGCCGGGCAGTCCCCAGACAGTTAGGTGCTGACCCGCCATGTCTGCCTGTCTCATTGGGCACATGGGACTAGACCAAAAGTCAAAAAGCAGACGACATCACGTGCCTAACAGTAATAGAAAAACCTCAAATTTCAGACCAGGAACGTGGAACGTAAGAACCATGTGTCCTGGACTTAAGAACAATTCCAACTACATGACCATAATCATCAGAAAATCTGCAATAATAGATCAACAACTCATCAGGTTGAACATCGATACTGCTGCCCTTCAAGAGACTAGACTTGCCGATTCTGGATCCATAAGAGAGTCCCACTACACCTTTTTTTGGCAAGGAAAACATAGTGATGAGAAATGCCTGCATGGAGTTGGTTTTGCCATTCGCAATTCATTGCTCAAGCCAATAGACATGCCTAGTACTGAATCCGAGCGCATCATGACTCTTCGACTATTCACTGAATCAGGCTACGTCAACATCATCAGTGCCTACGCACCAACTCTGACAGCAAATAGCGCAGATAAAGATCACTTTTATGAGAGCTTGCAGAAAATAGCTGATTCTATCTCATCAGGTGAACAACTTTTCATCCTGGGAGACGTCAATACAAGAGTGGGCATTGTTACTTTATCACGGTCTATTTGCCTGGGACATCATGGCATCGGAAAAATGAATGAGAATGGCCAAAGGCTACTTGAATTTTGTTCTATTAATGAACTCTGCATAACGAGCACCTTCTTCCCTGGAAAAGAATGCCCCAAAGTTTCTTGGCACCACCAACGGTCAGGCCACTGGCATCAACTGGATTTTGTCCTAGTGCTAAGAAATGACCTAAACTGCATAAAGTCCACACGTACCTATCACAGTGCTGACTGTGACATGGACCATTCCCTCATGGTCAGTAAAACAAAACTAAAAGCGAAAAACGTCTATTGAACCACACTGAACAAAAAGCCAAAAATTAACTGTGTGAAGACAAGGAATAATGCTAAATGTGAAGACTTTGCCAAAGCCTTTGCAAAAAAGTGAGAAGAGAATGCACATGTAGAATCAGTTGAAGAAACACGGCAAATTCTTCGTAGCACTATTTACGAAGCAGCTTGTGAAGCTTTTGGCGAAAAAAGTCATCCAGTAAGGACTGGCTTAAGGAAAATGCTGACACATCGATGCCCCTCATAAAGCAGAAGAATGAAGCATATCTTGAATACATCAAGAATCCATCCAACAGCACGAACGCCAAACTACAGCATGCAAAAGGCCTACTCCAGAGAGAGATCAGGTGCTGCATAAATCAGTACTGGATAGATATTTGCAGTAATATCCAGGTTGCCTCCGATACAGGAAATGCAAGAGCCATGTATGAAGGCCTTAGGAAAGCTTTAGGTCCCAACATTACTAAGATTGCTCCCCTAAAAACTAAGGAGGGTATCTCAATTACAGATAAGAGCAAGCAAATGGCCAGATGGATTGAGCATTATTCAGAGTTGTATTTAGAGGAATGAAACATGTCAGAAACTGGAGACTTCATTCCACTATGGAACAAATGCAAGAACTTGATGCGATGCCATGCCAAGCAAGCAGGAACTGATAGATGCTATAGACGCACTGTCAAGCGGAAAAGCGCCAGGCACAGATTGCATTCCTGCTAAGGTACTCAAGCACAACAAAGACTGTCTCATCCCCCCTCTTTATGACCTCCTTCTGAAGTGCTGGAAGAAAGGGGAAATACCACAATATGAAAGATACACATATCGTCACCTTATATAAGAACAAAGGAGACAAGGGCAATTGTAACAACTATCGTGGCATCTCTCTCCTTAGCTTTTGCAAAAGTCATCTTAAGACTCCTCCAACTGTTGGCTAATCACATATATCCAGAGTCACAGTGTGGTTTCCGTATAGGAAGATCGACCATCGACATGATCTTCTCCCTTCACCAACTACAGGAGAAATGCCATGAGCAAAATATGCCACTTTATATCTCTTTTGTGGACCTCACAAAGGCATTCGACACTATCAGTTGACAAGGACTTTACCTTCTACTTGAGAGAGGCTGCCCACCAAAACTATTGCAGCTGATCATAGCTTTCCATGAGGGTATGAGAGCTGCTATCCAGTTTGATGGATATACATCAGATAGCTTTCAGGTGAACACAGGAATAAAGCAGGGCTGTGTTCTTGCCCCAACCCTATTTGGAATATTCTTCTCAGTCCTCCTAAGCTGTGCTTTTAAGAACTCACATGGCGGCATCTACCTCCATAAAAGATCTGACAGATCACTTTTCAATCTAGCTAGATTGTGGGTGAAAAGCAAGATAAAGAAAGTGGTTATCAGAGAACTGCTCTTCACTGATGACGCTGCTACTGTGGCTCATAATGAAACACAATTCCAGAAGCTTATGGCCCAACTGTCAAAAACCTGTCAACAATTTACTCTTACCATCAGCGTTAAGAAAACTGTGGTCCTTGCACAAGGTAATACGACGCCACCATGTATTATGCTAAATAACAACCCTCTGGAAGAATTTCTGAAGTTCTGCTACTTAGGTTCAACCATAATTACCAACTTGTCATTAGATGCTGAAATTAACATTCGTATTGGAAAGGTGGCTACTTCTTTCAGCAGACTAACTAAACATGCATGGGCAAACTCAAAGCTCACAATTAGAACAAAGATACTTATCTACCAGGCACGTGTGCTGAGCATTCTTCTCTATGGATCAGAAACGTGGACACCTATGCAAGCCAAGAAAAACATCTTAGCTCTTTCCATCTCTGTTGCTTACGCAAAATTTTGATCATCAAATGGCAAGATAAAGTCCCGAATGAGAAAGTATTAGAAAGAGCTGGAATGTCAAGCATAGGAGCCATTCTGCATAACAGAAGGCTACAGTGGCTGGGTCACGTGAAGAGAATGGACGATAACCGCATCCCAAAGAACATTTTGTACGGAGAACTGGCAGAGGGAACAAGACCAAAAGGACGCCCTAAACTCCGTTTCAAGGACTACTGCAAAGTTGCTTTGGTAAAGTTTCAGACAGACATTGATAGTTGGGAAAACCTGCCAATGGATAGAAATACCTGGCGTCAACACCTCCGCCAAGCACAAAAGCACTACGACAAGACTTTAGCAGAAAACCAAAACAAGAAATGAAGAGGAAAGAACGGATGATAACTAACCTACTGCAGCTGAACATGCCTCTCTCGCATTGGTCTATTGAGCCACACAAAACATTGCAAAAAGCGACCAGTTTAATGCTGCATCCCACCGTCTTTCGAGACGTATGGCGGCCATGATGATGTTGATGATGGGATTAGCTAGCTGCTCAAGCCTTTACTTTCACCTAGCTGGATTTTTACTTAACTGGACCTCAGCTATGCACTACTTCCAGTTGGCAAATAACTGATATCACCAAAGCCATCGAATTGACCAGTATAAACTTCCCTTTGGATAACTAATTCAGTACCTTAAACTAGGAATACAGATATCATTAATACGCAAATCTCACACAAATTTTTTCTTGACATTCAGAAATTAAGTATAATGTGCAGGGGTTTCTCCTAGTTTGACTTACCAGAAAAGTGTGTGCTGCTTCCTTTGCTTGTTGCTAAACTGTGAATATTCATTCCATGGCTGGGGCTCATGCTAGGACTACTAAATGATCGAGGGCTTACAGGATAACTATCTTGTGATTTTGGACTGTGGCCTCCCAGACACCGCACTTCACTGTCTGTACCATTCACCATTTCTATAAATTGGCGCACCCTAAACAATTAAAAAAATACAACAGTTATCTTAGAGAGAAGATACACCACTTCAGCATTTCAGTTTACTTCTCCTTGCATTGAACGTTTATTTTTTAAGTCTTGAAAACAAAATTTTACTGTCTGATAAAACACTCAATGTCAGACATTTAGGCCTGGTTTATACTGAAAAATGAGAATTTAGCTACGCCACTGAAGGCTGTGAAAAATTTCACTCCCTGAAAGCCACAGTGAGGTCGATCTAACCAGCAATGTAGAATTCCTCCGTTGAACTAGCTAGCTATTGCCTCTCAGAGGTAGATTAACCACATTGAAGGAAAACCCCCTTCCCACAATGTAGGTCATGCCTACACTGCAGTGCTGTGATGCCACAGTTGCACCTAAGCCACTGCAGTTCACGTAGCATAGGTATATTCTCAGTCTTCAGACTGACAATAGAGTGTACCCAGCCAGAATGCAATCTCAAGAGAACTAAACTGGTATGTTGGAGGGACCTACAAGAGCAAGAACTTTATCTTGCAAGAATAAATTTTGACAATCAATAATCTTTAAAAATTGGAAAGATTACATGTTTTATTTTATTTTTTCCTCAAGAATCTACCATTTCCCTCAAAGTCAACGAGGGAAGAGGAATGTCTGGAACTAAAAATATTAAGCCACAAAAAAAACCCAACATTAAACATTCATAATGGAAACAGTGCTAAAGAATTAAAAAACACAGATTTAGATGTAAATACAGATTCTGGAAGACAATCCTAAAGCAAAAACAAATTATATCTGCAGAATACACAGGACCCTGATGACAAACTCCAGTTATTTGATTATCTAGAAGATACATATAAGTACACAGAAAAAGTGAACTAAATAATCAGTTTCTAAAAATTCTAAGGCTTTCAGAGGAACACATTAATGATCTAATACATCTCCAAAGACTAGACAGTTATCTATAGACACATCTGCATAACCGAACAACTCACTTTAATGAAAATAAGAGATTAGGATTTCTTTCTAGTAAACTTGGATACAACTGTTGTGTTGTTTCAATGGCTTCTCCCATTCTTCCTGCTAAAACCAATCTTTGAATTCCTGTTCACCAAAACACAGAAAGGTTAAAGCTTGCACAATCTAGGGATTCATATACAGAATTAATTATTAAAAATACAACCAACATGAAACAATACAATTTTTATCAAGAAATTCATAGAAAGAAGAAATGGGTTAATTTTCCTTGGAAATTTTGTGCAGCTGTTTTGCAAAAGAACTTCTAGAGACTCATACAGTATATTTAAAAGGAAAATTTAAAAATTAAGACACTGTTGTATTTTATTTTCCACCGATACACAATATACCTGTGGTGTCCAACATACTAGCCACATGTGGCTATTTGGTCAGCTGAGTGTGGTTAGCTGGCTTGCACAATGTGGCTGTTTGGCTGGTTAAGCGCGGCTAGTTCGCTATAGCAGTAGCCACTATAGTATCTAAATTACAAAAACTGGCCAAGTTTAGATTGTGATTAGCTAATATGCTAGCGAAGCCACTTGCCTAATGAAAATCAGAGTAATGCCTTTGATTTAATTTTTACCTACTTAAGGTATAGCCTAAGCTCCTGACTAGACTACAACTCATCTTGTTAAAACTGACTTAAAAGTATTGATTTTTTCCAAGTGTAAGATTGACAAACTCAATCTGCATCTAAACAGTATGTACAGGTTGAATCTGTCTAGTGCAGCACCCCTCGGGACCTGACCAGGGCCAAACCAGAGAATTTGCTGAACCATGGGAGGTCACTATCATGTAGCAGCATTACCAACACTTCCACTGCTTACTGGGCTCTTAGAAGACTTTTAGGGGGGTAAATTAGAGCTAAATAGCAGCAGAGAACACTAAGAGCCAGGACTGGTGGCTATGAATAAATTTTATGGGACTGCGGGAAACTTGGCCACAATCATGATAAGTGGACATCCAGCTAACTAAAATCATATCAGATCACAGATGTTGCACCTGTACTAGCCTCTACCACTGTGCGTACCCTAGGCAAAGTCTATGTCTGTGGTCCCATTCAAGTTAACTGACTGATAATCAACTCAAGTTTATTAATATTATAATGGTAAGCATTAAGTCTAGACACACCACTGACATTTATTTCAGGATAACAGCAAACATATTTCAAACAGCAGTGTCATGGTAGGTAATTTACAAATTCCTCTTCATTAAACTAGCTTCAAAATTCAACCATACTTTCAAGATTAACAAACTAGTGACTCAAGAATCAATTTTTGTGCTTTCATGTGTTGAATTATAATAGCCTAAGATTGTTGAAAGGACTCTCCATGTTGAAGAGCTTTACAGATTATAGGGTTTGTTTTTTTTATGTAAGAGACATTTTAAGTTAATTTGTTTTAAAAAGCATGCAGTGTACTTTCCAGCCTTACTTTGTCTATTTTTAATGGAGGCTAATTCTTCTAGTACAGTCTGGTCTGTAGATCTGGCAAAAGCCTCTGCTGTTGCGCAGTACCCATGATGAACTAAATAAGATGAAACCATTCTGAAAAGATAATTCAAACAGTTAAAATATGCAACATCACTTACCCCATTATGCAGGTTCCAAAACCCAGAACTGGCATAGAAGTCTATGCACATGTCTCCACTGCAAAAAAGACTTGCAGCATGTCTCCGGTTAACTGACTAAGGCTCATGCCAGAGACATAAAAACAGAGATGTTCAGGCTGAGGCTGGAGTCTAGCCTCTGAAATAAGGTGAGGGAGATGGGTTTCAGAGTCAAGACTCCAGCCTAAGCCTGAACCATCTACGCTGCTATTTTGAGCTCCATGAGTGTTAGTCAGTGGATCTGGCCTCCGAGACTTGCTGCTGTGGGTTTTTTATTTCTTCCTTCCAATGTACACCTTATGAGCAAGAGGGAAGATTCCATAGTTAAGGAAATTTGTGACTGTACTGATACTGACACTTGTTCATGAGCAACTAGATTGCCAACCCACGAAAGCTCATCACCTATTAAACCATCTTGTTAATCTTTAAAGCACTACGTAGTTTTTCCTTTTGTTTTAGCAAGATCAGACTAACACAGCTACCTCTCTATTACAGTTTAAAACACAGAGTATCCAGCTGAAGTACAGTCACTAGTGATGTTATGAATTAGCACTAATGACCTTACTACTCTTCTTCTGCATATGCCCAAGTACACATTTAATTTCTATACATAAAACAGTCCCACCGATGTAATGCGTTTATGTATATGCATAAAGATAAGCACGTACATAAGCGTTTACAGAATAAAAGTCCTAAAGGAAAAGCCTCCAATCTACTAAACCATCTAAGTCTGTTCTGGGCAGCCGACAGCCCATCAGGAATCTGTGTGGGGCCTGCGAGACATTTTGTTTACTGTTTGCTCATGTGCAGGGTTGCCAGATTCCCATGGTTTCCGTCCATGTAGTCTTTTCCCTACCAGTATTATTAAAGTGACATGCATGTAAAGCAAGGGCATGCTGACTGCATACATTGACTGAGGGCCTTGTGCTACCTCAGCAGCCAAAGTGCTGCTATAGTTCAATTGGTACACCCTGCAAACTCTAGGTTCACAAGCACAGTTAGCAAAACTACTCTATCCTGGGAGATCGTCTTGCTTATGACAATCTTGTGGCCCACTGAGATCTCATTTATAACGTGACACTTGCTAGGCTAGGTTGCCCATCGCTGATCTAAGTCTTCATTTTAACAGATTTTTAGCATGAATGTCGATGCAGAAAACAGTCGTGGTAATTAAAATATGAATACTTGCATTACATGAATTACAATTGATCCTAGGTATTGTATTTAAAGTCTGAATCTAAGTACACTGAGAATAATAAATGAAGTTATATTTCCCCATCAGTCTTTTTCTTTTAAATTAAAATGACTGTTTGGGTGGGAAAGATGACAAAATGATTTATTCTCGCACAATTGTCAATACATATGCTGTGAGAAGGTGGTACATCAACAATATTCTGAACATTCACTTAAAGATTTAATATGTTCACTGTGACGTTCCCACAGCCAGTGAGTCTGCTCAAAAATTAACATTAATTCCACATTAACACAAAACAGTGTGTAAACTATGCATCCCAGAAAGTATCTGGGCTACCATATCCAAATTTACACATTCTACTGACATTGTGTAAGTGCAGAAAGACTACCATAATATGTGTTTTCAAAATCTGATTTCTTACAGTGAATTTAGTGCTTATGAAAGAAGGGGGAGGCTTGCAAAACACTTAAATTACATACAGGAATCACTTCATTTGCTACTGAAACAGCTGCTATTCCAAAGCACATAATATAAAATATTGGCAAAAAGTAATATCCAACTGAAAATACAGGAGGAATTCAGGCATGTTTAATTACCTGAGTTAAGCAAATTAATTTTAAAATATAAATTAAATTTGCCTAATTCAGGTAATTAAACATGCCTGAATTCCTCCTGTATTTTCAATTGGATATAGTTTTTATTTATTGACAATATTTTGTATTATGTGCTTTGGAATATTTATTTATTTATTGAAAATATTTTTACCCCGCCTCTATTTAAAATATTCGAGGTGGTTTACAAAATTTTTAACACACAATATAAATATATATAAAAAATTTAAATACGAGACCCCAGAGGGATATAAAACCTGCTAAGAAATAGCAGCTGTTTCAGTAGCAAATTAAGTAATTCCTGTATGTAATTTGTTTTATTTGGTACAGTACTGTGGGATGAAGTTTACAGTTTAAAAATTTCTGCTGTACTAGCTTTTTCTTTCCTAGCCTACACATACGCACATATATATTCTAGGGCTGTCAAGAGATTAAAAAAATTCATCGTGATTATTTGTGCTGTTAAACAATAAGACGACGCCAGCTGACCCCGGATTCTGAGTTGCGCTGCTCCTTTGCAATGCCGTGGAGGCATTTCAAAGAGGCAGCACAACATGGAGCCCGGGGTTAGCTGGAGTCCCCAACTTACCTCGGGCTTTGTGCAACCCTGCCCCTTTGAAATACTGCCGCGGTGTTTCAAAAGGGCAGTGCCGCAGGAGCCCGGGATCAGCTGTGCGGTGCTGCCCTTTTGAAATGCTGCAACAATGTTTCACAGGGGCAGCATAACGTGGAGTCTGGGGTCAGCTGGAGTCCCCAGTTGACCACTTACTCAGTGCAGAGCTGCCCCTTTGAAACA
Organism: Pelochelys cantorii; assembly: GCA_032595735.1. Lineage (NCBI taxonomy): Eukaryota > Metazoa > Chordata > Testudines > Trionychidae > Pelochelys > Pelochelys cantorii. Next base: position 107,860,016 of record CM064327.1, read on the forward strand.
CGGCTGTGGCATTTCAAAGGGGCAGCATTTCAGGAGCCCAGGATCAGCTGGAGTCCCCAGCTGATCCCAGGCTCTGCTCGTGCTGCTCCTTTGAAACGCAGCGGCAGCATTTCAAAGGGGCAGCACAGCAGAAATGTCTGCAATTAATGCATTAAAAAAAATTAATGCATTAATTGTGCTCTGTGTTAATCGCAGTCGTTAACATGCATTAATTGACAGCCCTAATATATTCATTCCATGGACACTACCTCAACACATGGTTCTGTGTCCATAACCTCTGCGCACCAGCCTCCATATCTAGTCCCCTCTGTGTTTACCTTCATTTGTCATTTCAGATTGAATGTTCTTTGGGGCAGAAACCATGTGTATTCCATGTTTTGTGAAGCACGTATCACACTTTGGGATACAGATAATTATTTATTCATCTTGACTGGCATTTAGCCCTCAGCTTCTCTGCTAAGACAGCTGTTAACTGTGCCAATTAGTGTCAAGTAATACTGTTGTTTCTTTGATACAGAGACCTATCTACCAGGAACTGAATGAAAATAAATGTCTATATTCTTTTGGCCACTCAACAGTAAATTTTCAGTTACTACTGGCCAAGAGTGGATTTGTACTAGTGACCAAGAAGTTAAATGTCAGGCACCGAATTTTGTGTGTCAGTCAGCTGCCCTGATGAATCTTAGTGGTGGTAATGGTTCTTACTGTATCAAAGAACGCATTTAAAAATTTATTGCAGTAAGACCAAACAAATTTTTCACGTTCCTGTGATGTTATGAACATTTATAAGAAGTGCCTTATACTTGTTCTAAAACTAATAGTTGCATTTAATTAGGATTTTGTACAAACATTTAAAAAATATAACCATTTTAAAATCCCTTTTAGATCATTTTAAGTACACAGTCTTTAAAATCCCTCTAATTCTTACTTTTGAATCATTGTCTGCCATTCTCCTTCTCGATCTCCTATAGGAAATCTGTCGATCTGAGCCTGAATTTTGGTTCTCCATTCTCGCATATAGTCTTCAATATCAAACACAAATGGATGCTGCCCAAAGTTAGCATCTACAACTTCTCCTGGTGTTTGAAGCCCTACTGTAGGGTACAAGTTTGGCTGCAAGAGATTTTTTTTAAATCAATACTTTTTCCTCTTATTCAAAATTCCCCCTTTTTTTAAAAATCAACTTCAACATTTCCGCTATCATCTATCACTGGCATGAAGTAGCACTTATTCTCCTAGCATTCGCAGTGATTAGTCAAATTTAAGTAATGGGTACCAACTTAGCACTATGAAGTATGTTTAAACAATTCTGTTCCCAATGGGAGAGGAAATAAAACATTACTAATTTTGAAATCCAAATCTGAACCCCTTCAACAAGCAGACAGACAGTTTTTAAAGCATGGTAAACTTCAGACTTTGGGACTTCCACTGTATGTTGAAATTCGTTTTATCATTACTGTTCACAAATTATCTCAGAATCAGTTGACAAGCACACAGATTATATAAATAAAATTTTAAAATCACTTGTTACAGTATTGCCCTGATTTTCTGGTCAAAATCTTCATGAAAAGTCCCAGATACTAAAATCTGACAAGAGAAAAATTGTAACTATTTGCTTTTTAGTATTAGTTTTTACAAATGCTGAGTTTCAAGTTTCTCTCGGTGATATCTGTCAAACTGAAAATCCATCAGATATAAAGTGGTATAAAAGATCATAGTGCACATTTTCCAGAAGCATAAGCTTGTTTCAAATGTACTCCAAACAGAATACACTTGAAACAGCTATTTATAGTATGCAGAGAATTCTATTTTATGTTTGAAAATCCACTTATCTTACCGGTAGATCCGTGAAAGCAATACCTGCAATGAACAGAGATGCATTAAAATAATTTTCATATATTTATATTCAAAATGTATTGTAAAAAGTTGAAGAAACTTCTTAGAGATTGCTTTTGTATATAAGAGCATTCAAGGTACTCAAATTTTGTCAGATCTTTTTGTTGAAGCTGATCTAACAGGAGTATCTAGATGCTAAATATTTAGTTTCTCTAAACATTATCTGTTATAGGTCTGTAAATACTTCCTAGGGATGCTTCAAAAAGTAAATATGACTGGCATGCTGACATCTATAATGTCAAGTGTAGTAACAGGAGCCAATAGGACAATATTTGGCAAATAGAAAAAAATATTTTTAAAAGACAACATACATTTAAAAAGTTATCAGACAAAGATGCAGACCAAAAATTTGAAACTTCGTAACTTAAAGCTGTGTTTTCTTACCCAAGTTATATAGAAGTCTAGGTATAAATTTTATAGCCTAAGTAATCAAGTGGAAAAATTTTGGCCACAGCTGACTGTTTTAAATGCTAGGAAATAAGTAGCAATATCATTTTCACAAAATAATCTGGCAATACACAAGTTTTCTTTCATATGCAGCCACAATATTGAGATGAAAGTTTACTGAAAATAAGTCTCTCCTACTGGCAATGCATAGTACTTTTACTTTTCAACTTTGCAAAAAATAAAGCAGAAGTAGCACATCTGCCAGACTTTACTGAAAATTAATGAGTTCTAACCCAAACTAAATATTCTATGGACATTTGATAAAATTAAACTAGGTATTTTAGTATATAGTTATCAAATATGAGAAGCTGATAAATCAGGGATGGGCAATATTTTTTGATGGGGGGGGCACTCCAAGAATTTGGAAAGTGGTCAAGGGACACACTCTTCCATATTAATGGAGGAGGTGCGGGGTCTGGGATGGAGATTGGGTGCAGAAGGGAGCTTGCAGTAAGGCATTGGGGTACAAGAGAAGACGTGGGGTCTGGGAGGGAGTTTGGGTAGAGGTGGCAGTCGTGACCTGGGTTAGGGGACTAGGGTGCAGGGGATTAGGCTGTGACCTAGGGCAGGAGGGGGTTGTGACTTGGGGCGGGGAACTGGGGTGCAGGTGGGGGCAGGAGTGGAGCAGAGGGTTTGAGTTGTGACCTGGGGAAGGGGATTTGGGGGTGCAGGATCTGAGAGGGGATATGGGGGCAGATGGTTTGAGTTATGTGGGGTGGGGGGCAAACGGTTGGAGTGCCAGAGGCAGGCTCTGGCTGGGAGACTTATCCACTTGACTCCCAGCCTGCCCCTCCCCCGCAATGGCTGCAGGGGCCCTGTGGTTTCTGAACAGCTACAAGCTCCAAAGGGGGGGGAGGGGGGGAAACAGTGCTTCACAACCTGCCTGTTGATAACAGGCAGCTCCCATTGGCTGGAAACTGGCCAATGGGACTGTGCTAAGGGAGGGAGCAGCACACTAACCCTTTCCTCCCTCCCCCGAGATCACAGCTATTCAAACAGAGCCCTGCAAGTTCATAGCAGCCGGTTTTCTCAGCAGTGTGAGGGGGCAGGCAGGGAGTCTTCCTGAGGCTCCCTGCTGCATTCGCAGGCCAGATCTGGCCCTGAAGGGTATTTTGCCCAGGCCTGTGATAAATGATAAATCAGAAGGATAATTTTGTAATTTACTCTGATTAGAATAAAAAAAAAAAATCTAACTTTTGTATGTTCCCTGGGCTTTAAGTAATTTTAGAAAAAAATCCATTTAAAATAGACTCTTTTGAAGAAGTAAAATTTGTATCTGACACCCACAGGGTATTATCAATTTCCTTGTCCTAATGCTGTAAGGTTGGGTTTTTTTAACCTTGTTATTAGTTGTCCATCTATGCTGATGACTCAAATCTACTTCTCAGTTTTATTTCTCCATCTGATATACCATTACTATATCAAATATAGCATGGCAAAACCAATGCTTCTAATCTTTCCTCCTAAATCCAACCCCAATTTCCACCATTAACATTTCCATCCTCCATCACAGAGGCCCTCAATACAGGAATCGCTTTTGACTCCTTACCCTCTCTCCCCCACATGAACAGTAATCAAATCCCGCTGCTTCTTCCACCATATCTAAAATTCACCATTTCCACATGGCTTAATTGCTGTCCATGTCTTAAGTTTCTCTTGCCTTAACTATTGAATCCTCTTCCCTCTTTGGACTCTCTGACTGTCACATTCCTCCCCTGATTTCTCCAAAATGATCTTAAGTGTTGCCATGATATCATCATCCCATTCACCCACTTCTGCAGCCATCCAGCCGCTTTCCATCACTCTAAACAAGCTTCTGGTCCTCCCCTTCAAGGCTCTATATTAAAGCTCCTGCCCAAATCTACAACCAGGCTTTTTTTCCCAGTCCTACTCCTAACAGAAGCCTTAACTTCTGTCCTTTGTCATTGCCTCACATTGTCTAAGACTTATTCCATGCTAGCCCTTATTAAAACCCTCTTCCAAAATCTATTCATCAAGTCATCTCCTTAACTCACCAACCTCTCCTTAACCCACTGTTAATGCAAACAAAGAAGACATGAAAAAAGAAAATATCTTTGGTCACTGAAGTGTGTGCAGACTACCTGAACTGCCATCCCTGCTCATCCTCAAGTCTCTATACAATGTGAGATCAGATATGACATTAAAACTAGGGATGTGAACGGGTAACTGGTTACCTGGTAAGCATGCCTCCTACCGGGTAACAGCTAACTGGCACCCGGGAGCAGCCCCACTGCCTGGAGCAGTCTCCCACTGGGATCCCACTTAACTGGTTAACTGATTAAACAGGATTTTACATTCCTAGCTAAAACGTATTGTGAAGGGTTAATTGGCATAAATTTGGATATTTGGGATGGCCTATATAACTACCTTGTAGCTTTGTCCCAGCTCTAAATGTAACAACCTGAGACACAAACAAACATACTTTAGATCAACCCAAGGCTCTCAAACTGCATGCAGCTCTTCCCCCTCCCCGTGCTGACCTGGGCAGGTGAGCTGTCTGGCCTGGCCATTAAAGATGATGTTGGCCGGCAGGAGCCTGATGTGGCCAAAAAGCCTCTAAACATGATTAAATGTGTTTTCTTAAAGGGGCAGAGTTTTTTTCTTTTTGCTCGACCAAATGCAACCAGGGGCTCCTTTTAAAGGGGCAGTCCCCCTTTTTTTTTTTGCTCTACAACTTTGCCCCGGCTCTTGACGCTGTATCCACTGATTTCTTGGCTCTTTGCCCATAATGGGTTGGCCACCCCTGTTTTAGATAAAGCCCCTTTGATTTAAGGAGCTACTGGCAGACAGTGTGCTGTCCACAAAGGGACACTGTTTTTGAAATTCATTCTTCTACGGTCTGGAACAAAGTGGGTAATGAGACTTCATCTAACAGTAACATACAATATCTAATTACAAATTCAAAAATATAAACCTGAACTTAACAGTGACAATTGACGACTAGTGACCTTCCTGAAAATTCACATGCCAGGTCTTAGTCCCCAAGATATATGCAGATCTCCTGGGAAAGATGGTATGGGCAAACCCATCCAAATTTGTGTATAAGGTTTTACTATTAGATGAATAATTTTTTTTTCCATTTTTCTTATCTACTCGTTTAAAGCCCTGGAGTATAAAACCTATACAAATATTGGTGTACACTTAAAGTGCTTATGACAGCTTGATTCTCCCTTCAGTATCACATTATTTTAAAAGTATCAAAAAACTACACTAAGTTTGATGACATCAGTTATCATTAGCAGCATTTGTTTTCCATACCCAAACTATGTCCATTCTTTGTGTAGAAGCAGGTATTGTTGATCAGGTTTACACAACAACCAATGACATCACCAGTTGTAAATGTTGGGCCATAGGGTTGTCCAGTGCCAGATGAACAAAATGAATGTCCATCATCTCCGTGGTAACCATATGAATGCTTATCCCAACCTATAACAAAGCATTTCAAATGTATTAACTTGCTTCACTACAAATTAATGAAAATAACTTTTATTGTATACAATAAGTGTAACACGTCACAACCCAAAACAGTTTTTAATTAAGTTGGTTACTACGCTCACTGTTATTCCTGTCAAACGGTAAAATAACCATTACCAATGCACAGAAAGTGCTAGCTTTGGTTCATTTAAATAGCAACAAAAAATGGTTGAACATATAATTCTACTTACAGGTGCAAAACACAGTTAATCAAGAAAAAAGGAAAAGCGTTAAGACTGTCAACTCCCCATCCTCTTTAAAAAAGATCCAGGATTTAACATTGTCAACATTTGATAACTGACCAGCTCCACTAAAGCTCCCTACGTGTCTGGCATTTCCCAATAAAGTAGTGAAGTTTCCTCTTAATTTCCCACATTTTACAACATCCATTCCATAACAAGTCACTGTCACATTCAGACTGCCTACAGACCCAGACATGTGTTTTTGGAGAAAGCCAGTGACACTAATTGTTGTGTAGCAGCAAGTAGCACTACCTCCATGTAATAAACAAGGCCACAAACTATAGTACTACTAGCCTTGCTGTCTTTGAAAACTTCAAATCTAGAAATGAACCCAGGTGAAAAGTCACTAACACTAGATAATCAAGAAGGACCTAATTCTGCATGTGGAGAAGCTCTAGAATAAATACGTTTCAAAATAATGACTTGATTCTCCTCTGTTTTTAATAGGAATGTCATGAATGAAGCAAGTATAGTGGTCCCTCAGTACCAACACAAAAAACTCTTTGGAAACCTTGCAGGCACTGTAAACCTGTGACCTTGCAGGCACTGTATCGTCTCCCTTATAGATGAATGTCTGATGCAAGGGTGTATAAAGGAGTTCAAATCCCATTTCCATCCCAGTTTCATTCCACAATCAGCAGTCAACAGACTCCAGAAATGTGGGTCTACATACAGACAATTTTCCTGAAAAGTTAGTTACTTGGTAGGGATGTAAGTGACTAGTTGACTATCTGATAAGCATAAGCTTATCAGAGAGTCGACTAGCGATGTGACTAGTCCCTCCCCACCCCCGATTTCTGCCTCTACCAGAGAGAGGCAGCAAGGCAGGGGGTGGGGGCAGGCGCCTATGCTGTGGAGAGCCAGCTCAAAAGCCGGTTCCCCCCAGCACCGTCTCCACGGGGGTCAGGGGAGGTAGCGGCACAGCGGAAAACTGTGCGAGTGGGGACTGAAGCAGTCTCTGCTCACGCCGCTTCTGCTGTGATTCTGCTTTTGCGGGTTTCTTGTACATTTCAAAAGCAGAAGCCCTGCAGAGAGTGCAACAGGGCTCTGTTACAATTCAAAGGCAGAGGCGCCCTTATAGACTTATCAAAGAGTCAATGGAAATCCTATCAAACTATTCAACTGGTGAATTAATCTCAATTTAACATCCCTGTGATTTGGAAGTAATTTTTTTTGCATACTGTCCACTTGGGAGCATATTCAGCAGTAGCTGTCAAAGGAAGAGTGACAGAACTAAAGTTTAAGGACTGTTCTGAATTTCCATGATTTTTTTTTTTAAAGAATGATACCTATCATCTATGATTTTGAGCAAATACACATATTCTCTCAATTAATCTCCCGATGCCACATGCTGAGAGATTGGCATATAAATTTAATCCTGGTTAGACAAACGGGTCCTTTTAACACTGACTATGCAACCTGGCTTTTTGCTATCACATCATGAGGTCCAGTGAGAGACAAAGAGGCAGCAGCGCAGGGTGGCAGTAGCCTCATCCATGGGGGGTTCAAGCTCCCCATAGACAGAGGCTGCTTGTGGCGGCGAGGGGATGGGGGGAGCTGCCATGAAGCAGCCTCTGTTAGAGGCAGCAGCGCGGGAGGGAAGAGGCAGCACCGCAGAGCAGGTGCTGAGGGAAGCCAGCTTAAGGGAAATGTAAGTAGTCAAGAAGATGAACTGAAACCTAGATTAACTGATCGTCTACTCAACTACTCATTCACATCCCCTACACCTGTCGGGTCCCAAGCATGCCAGACTAGAGAGGTTCAACTTGTACTGTCTTTCACTGTACACCAAGAGCTTATTTTATAAACATATGGTGTTACATAAAGGAAGCCATGAGATGTAAAGATGTGCATCTGAAGTTTGATGTTTTACAACTGAATATTTGCAAAGGCTAATGATTTCAAAATCTCTTCAAGCCTTATTCTCATTAAGTTGACCTCTGCAAAAATGCAGTGAGAACAGCTCTAAGTTTCTCAGTCCGAGACACTGGAAATATGAAAAAACACATTTTTAGAGGGCAAACTGCAGTCTCCATAGAGATTGTGCACCTCAAGGAGGCAAGAATGGGTACCTCACAGACACAGATCTACAAAGATCACACAATTTCTCTCAAGGGATACTACATAGCACGTGAGGCTCTGATTGAGCAACTGACACCAAGAGAAGTGACACAAAAGGAACTACAGCTCTGGATATGGAGGTATCACCTTCACAGATTCCTACAGATCCCTAGCTTCCTTTTGGCATCAAACTCATCTGAAATACCCATTTTTTTCCTAAGAAAACCCAATAAACTGAGATGAGTGACCAAAAGTGATGGTCATTCTGAAAGAAGAAGAGCTACACAGAGGCACCAAACATTTTTATATTGAAGAAAGAGCAGTACGTATACCTCCACACACTTGAATTCACCAGGAATTTCAACAAGTGGGAAAAATAAATTGATGATGAATGCAACTGGCTAGGTGGATCTACGAAGTTTCCCAGAGGCTAACAGAACATTAAAGCTTTTAACAGAAGTGACTGTATTAAATTAAAAAATAAATCTAACAATACTGGTGAGGTACAGAAAAGAAAAGGCTTCTTTCCATACCCATAGTTGAAACAGTCAGAAAGGGTCTGTGATGAAGTGGGAGACTTGACTCCTTTGTATACCTCACTGAGCATCCAGATCTACAAAAGGGTCTGTGCCTTGCCTTCTAAGTAGGCATGTTAAGAAGTAGGTAATTTGCTAATCATGTAGTCGATAGAATTTTTATGAACTACGCAATTAGACGATATGGGAAGTTAAAGCTCCCGGCTCACACCAGGTCCAGGAGCTACCCCCACTGCTGCTCTGCATTTAAATGCACGTAGTCAGTGGCATTAACCAATAAGGCTTTTGCTTATTGACGACTATTACATTCCTACTTCTCAGCACCGTTTAATGTGGGGTTCTATGGATCTAGGGCAACATGCATATCCTGAATAAGGAGAACTGTACTGGCCATACTTTAAGGAAAAGTAAAATGTATTAAGACAGTTAATGGAAGTATATGTAGCAAATTCACAATACAAAGCATTTAAGAGCAGTAAACTGTGGAGGGAAATAGTCTCATATACTTTGGTCACACTGATCTGGGATTTAACCCACATCGTGTAAATATAATATCTTCAATAAATACCACTTTATTTAAAGGCGTTTCAGAAAATTAAACACAAAAGGAGAGCTTAAAGGAAAACTACATGAATTAGTAATACTGCTAAAAATTCTTTGATGCATTTTTTATTAAAATCTTTTTTCATAACTTTGAATACCAACTGATAAACCACTGACTTCAGAACAGCTACTTGGATATGACTGGATGTTTGCATTGTACTCTTCCCAAGAGGTTTAGACAGAAAATGCAGCTTGTTTGGATGTATGAGAAACTGGAGACTGACAATAATGTAAGACTAATTTAATATTATTCATATTTGGTTAAAATTAACCAAATGTTTAAAAGAAAGCCATTCTTTCCATCTCCTATTTCTTATGTATTCAAAAATGGGAGTTGCATTCCTATCCCTACTCAAAGGGAAGCTATTTTATTTATCAGATTCTTAATGTATTACACTGAGGCTTTCCTTTAAACAAAACATTTTAACTGAGAATGTGAACACCCATATTAGCCATACTCTGTCTGCATGCACGTATAACAAGAACATGTTTGACAGCAGACAATAAATGTTCTAATACTACAGGATTAGTTCAGTTTACTGTCAGAACTAACTTACAATCTGCCATAAGATTACTACAATTTTTCTTATTAAAAAACCAAACAGTTCAAAAAATAGAATTTGTATGCAAATATGATTAGAAATAGCAAAATGTAAACTCTCTGAAAAGCTAAGTAAAGTATATACTAAACATTTTATATGTTTTGACACTGTACAAAAATATTCAGGGTATTTGTATTAAGATGTAGGCCCTCATCCTAAAATTCAGTGGACTACTTGTGTGATCAAAAGTTAAGCATGGTGAGTGTTGGCACCATAGGTGCCGATTCCATTGGTGCTCCAGCCCTAGAATACCCATGGAAAAAAGTTAATGGGTGCTTAGCACCAACTGACAGCTCTAAAAACCAACTTCCTCCCTCTTCCCCCCACCCACAGATCAGCTGTTCCTGGGAGGAGCAGGGACAGGGCATGCACAGGAAATGGGGTAAAAAGAGGTGAGGTGGGGATGGGCAGCTTGAGGGAAGGGGTGAAGTGGGGACAGGCCCAGGGCTGAGCACCCGCCACGGAAAACTGGCAGCCGACACCTGTGTTTGGCACCATGCTGCGCATTCCCCTTATTTTTAAAAGGCAGGGAAACAATGTTGAGATAACAATAGATGTCTGGCTCTACTCTTAACAGTGATATGCTTTTGATCACAGCAGGGCATCTCTGTTAACTATTAGAAAATGGTGTACTATAAATTTGTAGAACAAGGAAGTATTTCATGGTTCAGACTTTCACACAACTGTTCACTTTACCAGATTTTTATTTGTTCTGTAGCTGAAGTGTCTTGGTGGTGTTCTAAATAGGAAAAATTTGATGGATATTATCACACTGTATTGATTAAGCCAGTGATTTAAAATTAGCTATTTTAAATAATTATTTAAATCAGCAAAGAGGAAACACTGATTTAAATAATCCGTTTTAACTGTGTTTTGCATATGTACGTTACATATTTTCCTAAGGCAAAGTTAGTAATCATTAATACACCAAGTAAATCTCATCTTCTCCACCAACTTAATATAGCTTTTACACAACATCTGGTTCTTTCTTCACTAACTAGCAGGATACATTATATTCAAAACATTTATTTGGGCAGTTATATAACTAAACTTACGCATTCTAATTTTTATTTATTGAGAAAATGATCAATGATGGATTTCTTATTTACTAGATTTTACTTGTGATTTGTGTTCAGCCCTATATAGACTGAAATGTTCTGGATACATAAGAAAGTTTTATATTTAAAATTAACTCAGGTATTAAACAAATTAAGTACAGTAGAGTCCGGATTATCCATCATTCAGTAATCCGACACTATGCTTTATCCGACGCTGCAGCTCCTGGGGACAAAGCAGCACTGCGGCATCAGCAGCTCCAGGGCGCGGGCCGGGAGAATGGTCCTGCTCGCTGCCCTGTCACTCTCCTGGAGCCGCTGATGCGGCGCTGCTTTGTCCCCGGGAGCTGCAGGATCGGATAAAGTGCGGGCCAGGAGAATGGCCCCGCTTGCTGCCCCATCGCTCTCCTGGAGCCGCCGATGCCTGCAGCTCCTGGGGACGAAGCAGCGCTGGCAGAAGCGGCATCAGCGGCTCCAGGGCACAGGGTGGGAGAATAGCCCCACTCACTGCCCCATCGCTCTCTTGGAGCCGCTGATGCCGCTCCTGCCGGCGCCGCTTCGTCCCGGGAGCTGCAGGCATCGGCGGCTCCAGGAGAGTGACGGGGCAGCGAGCGGAGCCATTCTCCCACCCCGTGCCCTGGAGCCGCTGATGCCTGCAGCTCCCAGGGATGAAGCGGCACCGGCAGGAGCGGCATCAGCGGCTCCAGGAGAGCGATGGGGCAGCGAGCGGGGCCGAGCACCCAGGAGCTGCAGGGAGGGAAGGGGCCAGGGCCAGGCGGGGATGGGGCCAGGCTACAATAGAGTCCCTGTCATCCAACATATTCGGTAATCTGACCACGTGTCGGTCCCGTTTAGGTCAGATAATTGGGACTCTACCATACAGTCTATCGTGAATTGAACTGACTGGTTCCAAATGCTTAACCAGTGATTTCTTCCTGCTTAGTGCCAAAGTTTTTTGACATCAAACCACTAAACATGTACTGTTTACTTTTTTTTTTTGCATAATATTAATAGATTACAATAAAACGAGGCTTTAGGATTGGTTGCCAATTTCAAAGCTAATTTTAAATAGGTTTATTATTAAAATAAGTCTGTGCTTACTTTAAGTCAAAATTATCATATTTAAAATAAAAAATAGGGTTTAATTTTATTTGCTTTTATCCACTCTAGATTATAATGTGCAGACACACAAAGCACAATAACCATGATTAACAATTAACTTGTCAGACGTAAGCTTCACATAGCAAGGGTATGCCCTGGTAAATACATTGTTGATGCTCATCAGGATCAAACATTTCAAAATACTTACTATACCGTAGAACCATTAAGTTAATTATCATGTTTAATTTTTTCTAAAATCAAAATAAAAAACATTAAACATACCTGGTAATCTGTTCATATTTACACCTTGAGCAGAAAGCCCAATTCCCATGTAACTGTAAAAATCAAAATAAAAACAAACTTATCTTTCTTTTACAAAACATGAACAAAAATATATGAAAGACATTTCCAAGAAACACTGTCCTGAATCTACTGCCAGTTAAATTGCAAAGAGATAATTTAAGACACTGACAGCGCAATAGGAAAGACATTCCCAATGTATTTGGTGTATCATGGATGAGGTACTTATCCTTAAGGGTCTAGGTTTGAAACAAGTTCCCTCTTCTTCAAACATCTCTGTTTTCATATAAAAGTACTAACAGAGGTCATCAAGTTGACCAAAGGGCCTTGCTTCACTAGGCCACTAACTTGCTATGAACAGGGAGAATCAAATTGCCTTCGCTTCAGCAAAGTCTATTTTAAGGAAAGATGTACCCCCTGGAAAGTCCACCAAACCCTTGAGAAAATGCAGAAACAAGTTATTTTATCAAATACCCTTATAAACTGCATAAACATTTATTTCTAGAAGACATTTGTTAAAGTCAGACTAATTGCCTTAATCACTCAAGGAAAGTCCTTGAGTTTTGTTTGCCAGACTCTGAGAAAGGGCAACAAGGAATAGATCACTTTGATGATAACCAGTTCTGTTCATTCCCTCTGGAGCACCTGGCACTAAGACACTGGGCTACATGGACAATTTATCTAACCCAGTATGGCAGTCTTCTGTACATATAAGCAAGATTTATGTAACTCAGAGTTTCTATTGCATCATAACCCCCTTCTGACAACCAAAATTACTACGCAACCCCAGGGGCCAGAAGCCCTAGCCCCGCCATCTCAGGCAGGCAGCCTAAAGCCAAAGTCCTGCCATCCTGGGAGGCATTAAAGATTCAGGGCTTCATCCTTGGGCAGTGGGGCTCAGACTGGGGTTTCAGCCTTGAGCTCCAGCAAGTATAATGCCAGCCCTGGAAATCCCATTTAAATGGGGTTGCAACTCACTTTGGGGTCCTGACCCACAGTTTGAGAACTGCTGGTCTAGCCTAAGCAAACTATTCAATTAATTTTTGAGAGTAGTTCAAATTAGTGCACATAATATAAATCGAAGAGACAAGATAGGCAAGGTAATATCTTTTGTTGCATCAACATCTGTTGGTGAAAGAAGTTCTCACACTACAAAGAACTTTCCTTTAGGTCTGGGAGACCCTCAGAGCTGGTCCATTAAAAGACATTTACACCTTATCTACCTTGCATATCTAATATCCTGGGACCAGCACAACTACCCCACTGCATACATCAGTCAATCAAGGCACAATAGCTAATGAACAGTATTAAACAAAAAAGAACTCCAGATCACTTTGAAAATAGTGTATGTCAATAAGCTTCTTAACATTTTTCTCTTTGTATACATCTAATTTTCAAATATGTTTTCTATTATGGAGTACAAGTTAACTTGATCTTTTAACTATGACTATACACCGGTCATGAGCTAAATGGCCTGAAATTGGCCAATACCTCTTGTAACATGCTTGTGTGTGGGAATTAAGAATTTCCTGCCACAACTTCCAATCACCATAAACTACTAGCTGCTTGCCAGGATTGCGAACCCTCCAGGAATTAAAGACTGACCTTCAGTTAAAGATTGCATCATTAGATTAAATGTCCAGGAATACATCCATCTAAAATGGGCACACCTACAGTTGACACATGTACATGCTACACGAGCAAAGCATTCCCTCCAGTCATGCCAAATGTATCCCATGCACACTCCTGAACTGCTGACAATCCACATCCTTAGCACTTCAAAGATGAATGCCATAGTTTTCAATACAAAGAAGCTGAAGTATCAGGAGGTTAAGAGTTGAACTTTTAATTATTTTACTGAGACAGGGATCAAGACCAAGTCAACTTAACTATTCCAAATAATAGCATAAATGCAAAAACCTAAATTTCCATTAAACATGTAAAGGGATCAGCCTATAAACCCCAATATAAGGAAGATTCCAATGTGAAAATTAAAGAGGAATCCTGTGGCATCCTTAAGACTAACAATTTTATTCGGGCATAAGCTTTCATGGGCTGAAGCCCACTTTGTCAGATGTTGTATTTGACAATGTGGACTCCAGCTCATGAAAGTTTAAACCCAAATAAATGTGTTACTCTTTAAGGGGCCACAGGACTCCTTGTTTTTTGCTGAAACAGACTAACATGGCTACACCTCTAAAATATTAAAAGTATATATCAACGCAAAATATAACTTACAAGAAGTTTTTGTGAACAAGTGTAAAGGATACCAATTTAGTTAGTATAAATTTAGACAGTTTATTTAAAAAGTCTAACTAAACAAAAACATTCAAATTTTAAAATTAATCAATTTGCAACAAAAACAATTTTTCAGCCTCAAACAAATTTTCATATCAGTATTCTATAAAGGAACAGTACTAAGACTATGTCAAACTGCAGGAAGAAAGAGATCTAGTACACTTTAAGTAGGGATATAAAATCCTGTTTAATCAGTTAACCGATTAAACTTTAGGTTTAATCGGTTAACTGCTTAAATATGTCTCCACCTGCAGGGCAGCACAGCAGATCCAGACAGGCTGAAGCATCCCCAGCTCACACTATGGGCAGGGGACTGCTGCAGGTGGGCTGGAAGGCCTGTCACACTGCATGCCATTCTCCAAGATGCAGAGAACAGTTTTGGGCCCTGCATACATATACTTATGACCTTTACAGCAAAAACATATGCTCACTTTCATTTTAAAAACTTCATTTTTGTTTACAATGTTCCTAATAAGGCATACGCCCTTTTAAATGCCAAGTTTATAAACTACTGTTATTTATTGAACATTCACATTTGTACAGAGTCTATGAAATTACCAATGTGTACTGTTTTTAAATACTCATACATTTCTTACTACGGTAACAGCATTTTCCTACAAAGATAAGTTCCTATTTCCTACTACACCCATTAATAACCTTCTGTGCATTGCACAGCCTTCTGACTGGGGGGGAGGAAGGGGTGGCAATTCTTGGATAGCAGCATGCATCTTCATAACAACCACCCCAACAGCCAGATTGTGACAGCCACAAACTATTCCACACTGAAGGAAGTTCTCATGGAGTTGTTCTACCACTGCAAACAGGGAACAAGCTCTGCACAGATCTCTCCGAGAGTTACTTTAGACATCTTCAAGTTCTGCCCCCATTGATGAACATCCAAGCTCTTCAGCATTAGGTGTTCTCAGCAAACAATGCTAGTTTTCTCCCAAGATCTAGACGGTTATGCACAATGTCAGCCTGCTCCTCCACAGGTAATGCCTTTATAGCCCTGATTCTGAATTCACTGAGTAACAGGAGTTATCCTTAAGCAGCCTATTTATATTCATCACCAAGTTAAGTATAAAAATGCTCTAACTAGATTTCACTGTCGTGAGAAAAGGAGAGGAAGTAATCTAGTAGTTAGGTTTTGGGGGTTTTTTTCCATGTAAGAACCGCATTCCTATTGCTGGAGTATAAATTTCTATCTGGATGTCTGGTTAAATACAGAATAAGAACATGAGGATAAAAAGAGAAAAAATCATTAATACGAGGAAGTAGGGAAATAGAAATTGAAGAAAGAGAACAGGGATAATCATTCATAGCAATGCAGATTTTAGATATGCACTTCCTGTGACAGTTAAGGCTACATTTTAATCACAGGTATTTTTAGTACAAGTCATAGACAGATTACAGGCAAAAAAACAATAATTCATGCCCCCATGACCTGCACTATAAATACCCCTAACTACATCTTAGGTGCTTCAGGGGCCTCGACAGGTGCTACTGCTCCAAGGGGGCAGAAAATGGACCCCCCAGAGCCCCGAGGGTGATCTGAGACCATTCCTGCTCTAACATCCCCTGGGTCAATCTGCCTCGGGCCAGCTGAACAGCGGCAGGTGCAGCAGGCCCAGAGACTGCCATACCGCTGCTACAGAAGTAATGGAAGTCCCGAAAATTCACAGAATCCACAACAGACTTGTAGCCTTAATTATCATCTATTGAACCTGTGCAACAAAATCTTACACCATCAGGATGTATACTTATATCAGTAGGAAAGGCAAAAGAATTAACTATAAAAACTCAGATTTAACAGCACTCTCTATACTCTGTTTCACATTTCTAATAGGAATATGAGGAACTTATTAAATCTTCTTATCTAATCACTTCTTTACTAGATAGTATTTGTGATGAAGCTATTGCTATATATGTTACTCTAGATCAGTGGTCTCCAACCTTTTTACACCCAAGATCGCTTTTTAAATGACAGAACAAGCCAAGATCTACCACCCCCCCCTTCCTCTCTATTTTCTTCTTCTCCATCACTTGCTATCCCCAGCCCTTATACTGCTGCTTTTTTCCCCCCAATTCTTCTGTAGGAAGAGGTTTTTCCAACATTTGGCCTGTCTAGACTGGACCAAATGTCAGAAAAACACCTTCTTTTGGAAGCCCCCTTATTCCTCGTGGAAAGAGGAATATAGGGGTGACCGAAAGATCATGTTTGCTCTTCCACTAAAAAAAGCGGAAGAACAAACGCATCCCTGGATGCAGATGAGTTTTTCTGGGATATCTCCGGAATCCTGAAAAACTCCTGCAGTTTAGCTTTACCCTTGCTGGGCTGAGGCAGGATGTGTAGGCTCTGGGGTGGGAATGAGGGATTTGGGTGTGGGAATGGGTGAGAGATGCAAGCTCTGGGAAGAAATCTGGATGCAGGAGGTGGAGGAGAAGGGGACGCCGGGTCGGGGAGGGGGCTTCAAGCTGGGCAGTGTTGGGGTCAGATGTAGGGTTAGGGTATGACTATTTAGATTACTGAGTGTAAAATTTCAAAGGTTTTTGCATTGAGTCACTTGCGATGATGTTAAAGAAATCTCAAGTGCCTTACAGTAGTCTACTATCTCTCTTCATTGATGCCTGGTTGTTAAGCGGTCAAAAAACTAAAATCCATCTTTACAACATACTTTAAAATTCTGAGAAAATGAATGCAAGAGCTCTATTGCCAAGACAACCCATGACTCAACATAATGAACTGTTTTTTGTTTCCTTCCCTACAAATTTCTTCAAACTATGCAGGAGGCCTAGTCATTCATTTAACCCAAGATGAACACAGATTTCTTTTTACAAGAAATTTCCTATGAAGCCATTTTTGAAAATAGGTCTACATTTCAGAGTAGTTCATTTATGCACAGTTCTCCAACTAGTAGTGGAGGAAAATGAGATAACAGTCCACTGTAATAATTACTACTTTGCTTCCATAACATTTCTCCTAAGAAGATTTTAATACATTGATTCAGTCTTCAGTGATTTCTTCTGTCTTTCTAAGGTCAGTCACACATTTTTTTCCAGTGGATGTTCTCTGCAAGAACATAAGCACGCCAGCTGAACAGTACTCAGGAAAAATATGCATGCAAATATGATCCCTGCCAAACAGAAAGTATTTGTGAGTTGTGTATTTTACTCCAGTACACAGGGACTAGTCTCATATGATTGGACTTTATTAGAAGGGGAACAATTTAAATGCTCAAAAAACAGAGACCAAAACCCAGAATTACACAACTCTCTTGAATTAGGATTCAAGTTAATTTTTTCACTCCTTTTTAAAAAGTAATTTGGGAATATAACAGCTCCATTTCTTTAATTTTTCATTATTCCTAATCAAATTATACATAAATGCAATCTTCAAATAATCCCTTTTACCTTTGTAAGATTCCATTCTCTTCCTTACCTCAAAATAACCAAATTCGGTACACTCAGTGGGAAACTGAAATGTAAATACAGTCTAAACATAAAAGAATGAAGCACAACAGTTTGTTCCTTTTTCATAGAACCAATATCTTAGATTTTAGGTTATGATGGCAATAACAAGTCAATATACTAACTTCAGACTTCTCAAACACCTGATTCTGCTCTTCTTCCAAATACGCTGCTATTAATACTGTTGCAAGTTCAAATGGTAAGTGTAAAAAAAAAAAATCCTCGTACACTATGAAAACAAAAGCCTATTTCCAAAAAACTGACAGGTCTGATGTTTGAAATACATCAATCCACAATTTGAAAATTCTACACAAAAATCCCTGGACTGAGATACTATGGTAAATAAAAAAAAAAAAAAACCACACAGGATTTAAATTTCTCTTATATTTTGTATAATAGACATCTGATCAAGACAAATATTTGAGAAGCAAACATATATGTCCAATGATAAAGAGTGCTGGTTTGAGATTCCAGAGTTTGTATATAAAAATATGAGAAACTGAAGGAAAGGTCCTCCTTTAAAGGCTACAAATTAAAATAGTACAGATTTCAGACTACATTAATGCATGTGAAAATTCAAATTTGTGTTTTCATAGGATTTGCTAGTTTAAACTAGCTCCTTTTTTTCCCCACTGCCACATCCACTTCACCATGTACATGATGTATATTTCAGTGCTTTGCCTAAACCAAAGGTTACTGATTAGAATCATGGTTACAGAGGAGCTGTGATCTGACAGTTGTGTGAACCCTTATTTATACCGGGAATATGGAACAGCTTCACTGATGTCCAGTACAGGCACGGTTTACTCTGATGCAGTATGATTTTTCATCAACGCAGTTTAACCCTTTTCAAAAATGGAATAAAAGCAGCAATAATATAAATCAAGTTCACACTAGGAATTTGCACCAATTACATGATGGGCTACAGCAACAGTATAAACAAATTACAGTGAAACCTTTGTTATCTGGCACTCTGTTAACCAGAAAACTGTGTTAACTGGCATTGCCCCCAGCCACAATACTGTCACATCTTCAGGTGCACAGGCCTGGCGTGGTTTACCATGATTGGCTTAATTTTTTTATTTAAGTAGTACTAATCATCTTTAAATCAAAATAGAAATGTGAGACCAACTGTCTCTAACTACAAAACTACCAATATTAAAAACCTGAGTTTTACTATCATTGTCCATTGGTTTTTCCTAGGTTGGTGGGACCATCAGATAACCAGAATTTTTAGATAACCGGAATGCCCTAATCCCCGAGTGTGCCGGATAACACAGGTTTTACTGTATTGTACTTCAAAGTCAAGCTTACAAAAAGAGAAAGGTTTCTTTATACCCGTTTTGTGTTTACCTATCCTTTGGATAACTTATTTTCAATTATTTGTTTCATCCTCTTTTAAATTCCTGAAGAAGTCTTATCCTGCTCATAGTTCAGGAATTATATATTTAACTCTAGATACTGAGAGGGATGTGCATTGTAGTAGCCATCCTCGGTCACATCATGTTCTTACTTCAGTTGAGCGTAGAAAGATAAATGGTTAACTGGTAAACTGGGTAAGCGGGAGGCTTATCAGTTCCAGTTAACTAGTAGGGGCTGGAGCAACTCCCGACATGCTCTGGGCAGGGAGCTGCTCCAGCCCCATGGGGCCCACCACAGGCATAAGCTGCTCCAACCAGCTGGCCAGAGCAGCCCTTGTCCATGGCGGGTTCAACCTGGTCCCCCACCACAGGTTCCCCGCAAAGCGCACAGTGAAGCCTCCCTTGGAGCAGGGTCAGCATGGACTGCCAGCCCCATTCCCAGGGAGGCTGCACTGCAGGCTATGCAATATAACTTTACCCTGGGAGCCAGCTTTGCTTTATACTGCAGAGCCCGCAGCAAGTGTAACCACTTGGCTTTTTAGCGGTTACAGTCACCTTTTTAAAAAACATTTTACATCCCTAGTTCAGGGGTGTGTGTAAAGGCAACATTTAGCCTTCAATTTTGATTATTCATTAGGAATTCATTGCAGGGGGCTAGGAGAAGAGCATGACAGTTTGGATTACTAATATCAGATAGTAGAGGGCTTTCTGATTTTGCTGACATGTGTTTGACAGGATCCAGTGGCTGCAAGTTTAAGTTAGACAGATTTAACCTTAAATAAGATGCAATTTCCTGAGTGGGAGTGTGGTTGACCACTAGTGCACTATTTGCATACCTTAGAGCAGACTTGCCATTGCTTTGCAGCAGATTTGCCATTGTTTGGAGTCTTTAGGATGAGACTAGGCTGCTTTTGAAAAGAAAATTTAATCCAGATTCTTGGAGGGAATTCTAGAGCCTGGGGAGGGGAGGGCAGGACATGTGCTGCCTGGCCCTAGTGATCCCCCTCTGGTCTTGGCATCTGTAAATATTACTTCTTGTCCTTCCACCCTTCCCCAATCAGCCCCTTCCCTCATGGGCCCAGGGTAGAACAGAATTGCCTGCATTGCCCTCAGGATGGTCTTAACCCTTGTGCTCTACATAAAGAGAATGACAAAATCTCATGCTTCAGCGCTTCAACTAGTTGCTTGAAAAGCTCAAGGAGGATTCTCCTCCTCCCACCAAGATGTATTCCTGGGGAGGAGGGGGGGGAAGTAAGGGTATGATTTTGCCTTCCAATTAAGCATCAGGGACCACAACTGGAGATAGGACACAAGACAAGGTACAGGAAAATCCTGTTCTAGGGTACAGAAAATCCTCTTTACAGATGCTAAGCTTGTGTTATGCTCACATGCTAAGGGTCACAGTGATTCACTGGGGCTGGGAAGGAATTTTCCCCCCAAGTCAGATTGGCTGGGAACTTGGGGGGGCGGTAGGAGGGGGACGGGAGAGAAGAGAGGGAGGTTTCTCCTTCCTTTGCAACAAGGTGTGATCCATCAGCTAGGACCATGTGGGCATCTCGCACCTAATTTATTCCCTCCTATTACAGGGACCATACTGGAGCAATTTCTCATATTCTCTACCTCTGGCACACCGTAAAGTCTCCTTGGAATTTAAGACACTTTGGTCTAATGTCTTTGGGTTTCATACTGAGGCACCCAAGTGATGTCTAGTAGCTTGGGATACAAGGTCAGACTATAACAGTGGTTCTCAACCAGTAGTATAAGTGTGCCAGAGGATACACTGAGGTCTTCCAGGGGTATATCAACTCATTTAGATATTTGCCTAGTTTTACATCAGGCTACATAAGAAGCATTAGCAAAGTCAGTACAGATTAAAATTTCATACATCACTTGTTTAACCTGCTCCATATACTATACAAAGAAACGTAAGTACAATATTTATATTCCAATTTATTTTATTTTTATATGATAGAAGTGAGAAAGTCAGCAATTTTTCTGTAACAGTGTGTATTTTTATGTCTGATTGTGTTTTTAAGTGAGGAGTAACATGGTGAGTATGCAAGATAATTCAGATTCCTGAAAGAGGAACAGTAGTCAGAGAAGGTAGAGAGCCACTGGACTAGAAGATCTAATGATCCCTTCTGGCCTTAAAAGCTATAAAACTATAAAATGCAGTATTCATTTCTCCCTCCCCTATGAAGTCAATTAGCATTTTACATCTATAAGAATAGCAGGATTAGCCATTTGTGGATATTAAGATAATTTAACTCTGTGTATAAAAGTAGCATTACAAAATTTTAGATAAAAAATTAACCCAGGAGAATGTGAGAAGGCAGTAGCATCAAGATGCACCTGGCTAGGAAGATAGGCACCACATCACAAGATTCTGCAGAGAACTGAAGTAGGGGGTAGATAAACTAGGTAATATAAAAGCTCTGTAACTGCAAGACAGGGAGGATCATAGCCACCACTCTTAACAGGAAATATAGGGTAGTGATGGTTTGTGACTCCCTTCTGAGAGGGTTGGAGACACCCATCTGTTGGTCTTGCATGGTATCCTGAGAGGTGTGCTACCTACCAAGCTCCTGTATTCAAGAAAGGATTGTTGAAGATCATCCAGCACTGACTACTCCCTTTGCTACCCATCCATGTGGATGCCAATGATACTGCAAGATTAGAACTGACTATGGGGCTTTGGGAATAAGGGTGAGAGAGTCAGAGGTGCAGGTCATGTTCTCTTTGATAATTCTGATCAAGGGTAAGGGCCCAGATAGAGAGAGATGAATCCTGGAGGTGAATGCATGACTACATAATGGTGTTGCAAGGAGGACTTTGGCTTCTTGGAGCATAGGATGCTGTTCTGGGAAGAAGGATTACTGAGTGGAAACAGGATCCACCTACTGAAGAAGGGAAAGAGTATTTTTGGATACAGACTAGCTACTCTAATGAGGAGGACTTTAAAGTAGGTTCAACAGGAGCAGGAGACAAAAGCCCATAAGTAAGTAAAAAACATGGAGACCCAGGAGATGAAGGGTCAAACTCTGGGGGGAAACATAGGCCATTATGGCAGGAATAAGGGACAATGTAAAATGGAAATCAAATCAATAGCTGAGATGTCTATATACAAGAATTATTAGGAATAAAGAGAAAACTAGAAATTAGTGAATAAGCACAACTATGACATAAGTGGCATCACAGATTGGGATACATAACTGGAATGTTGGTATATAAGGGTACAACTTACCCAGAAAGGACAGTCAGAGGAAAAAAAGGAAAGAGTTATTGCATTGTATATCAAAGATTTATAAACTTGGACTGAATTTGAGATGGAAATAGATTTACTGAAAGTCTCTGAGTAAGGATAAAATGTAAAAAAGGGTGATGTTGAAGTCTATTATACGCTACCTAAGCAGGAAGAGATGGACAAGGCTTTTTTAAAACTAAAAAAATCATCAGCAAAGGACTTGGTACTGGGGGACTTCAACTACCCAGATATCTGTTGGGAAAATAAAAACAGCAGGGCATAGATTATCCAACAAGCTCTTAGAATGCACTGGAGACAAGTTTTTATTTCAGAAGGTGAAGTAACTAGGGAAGAATCTGTGGCAGTTTTGATTTTGACAAATAGGAGCATGATGAGAATCTGAGTAAAAGTGATCTTGAAATGATAAGAGCACCGATTCTAAAGAATTGTAGAGGGAAAATAGCAAAATAAAGACAATGGATTTCAAGTAAGCAGACACTAGAAACTCAGAGTTGGTCGGTAATATCCCATGGGAAGCAAGTCTAAGGGGAAAAATAGTCCAAGAGTTAGCTGTATTTCAAGGACACATTAAGGATACAAGAGCAAACTATCCCAATGTGCAGGAAAGATAGGAATTATGGAAAGAGACATCCTTTTTGGTGAAAACTTAAAAAGGTTCTGCCATTTTTATATTTTCTGGTATGGTCTTTATTCCATCACTGGGACTCTGTCCTGGGCCTCTCTCATGCTTCTAATGTATTTGTACAATAATTTCTTCTTACTCTTTGTGTGTCTAACTAGTTTAATCTTGTTTTGTGCTTTGGCCTAATTTTGTTCCTTTGTGCTTGTGTTTATCTATATTTATCCTTTGTAATCTGACCTAGTTTCCACTTTTTGTAGAACTCTTTTTTGAGCACCTCCTGGTTCAGCCAGGGTTGTCTCTTGCCATACATACTTCCTATCTTTCCAGTGCATTGGGACTAGATTGTTTGGTGATTGTACATCTAATATACCAAATGCCAGTGAAAATGAGGTAGGACCTGAGGCTAATAATATGGAAAGAGTTACTCACTTTGTGCAGTAATGATGGTTCTTTGAGCAATAGATAAGTTGTGAACAAATCTATTATTGGCACCTCCTATTGATAGAGTATGCTGTGGAGTACTGCTGGATTCATTTCCCACTCATGGTGGTGTGAGAATTTGTGACTAAGACTGTCTGCTGTTGTGTTCTGCACCACCACAGGTAGGCCGCTGAAATTCAAACTCTATACTGAATGCACCAGTTCTATAGCTTTAGTGCTACTGTGCAGAGGAAGGATGATCTGGAGCCCTCTTGACACTTTACATAGTACATGCACACTATGTCACGAGCAAAAGCATTGCCAACTGCTCTGAGTTTGAGGAGGTTCATGGGGAGAGCCCTCTCCAGGGGCAACCACATGTCTTGAGTCATAAGGTTGTAGAGATATGCTTCCCAACCTATGAGGGATGCATCCATAGTGAGAAGTAATGTCAGGAGGGTGTGAACATGACCCCTTTGCAAATATTTGCTGGGGCTTTCCACCAACCCAGGGGAGTGTTGGATCCTGGAGGGTATCAAGAGAGATTTGTCTAACCTGTCTTTGTTTGGACTATAAACCGATCTGAACCATGTCTGTAGACGCTACATATAGTCTGGCATGAGCTATTGCAAACGTGCCAGCCAGCATGTGCCTCAACACCGTGAGGCAATGCCTGGCTGATGTCCATGGGCTGACTTGAACTGCCTTTGTGAGCACAAACAGATTGTGAAATTTGTTATGTGGGAGGAGTGTTCTCGCTTCCAGGGAATTGAGATCGTCCCCTATAAATTCTAAATACTGTACTGGAGTTAAAGTTGTCTTTTGGATATTGATTTGTAGCTCTAGCTTAGTGAACATTTCCATAGACCCATGGCCGGTCCATAGGGCATCATCGAAGGAGCGGGACCTACAAAGACAGTTGTCCAATATGGATAAATCACGATCTCCAGTATGCATAGGTGAGCTTACTATAGAGAGAATGTCTTTGGAAAACACTCTGGAAGCCAATGAAAGGCTGAAATGAAGTATTCTGTACTAGTAATGGCCCTCACCTAGGGTAAACTGGAGGAATCAGCTGTGGGAAAGTAGAATCAACATTAAAATAGGCATCCTGGAAGTTAAAGACAGAAAAACAATGCTCCTGTTCCGGAGATGGAATAATTGCTGCTAGTGTGACCATCTTGAATTTGAGCCTTCACAAATGTGTTCAGTGCTCTGAGATCCACTATGAGTCTCCAGACATCCTGTTTCTTGGGGATCAGGAAATATTAACACATTTTAAGATTAGAAACAATCAACTTGTGCACTGTTTATTTGTATTGCAGTGGCACCTATGAGCTCCTCGACCATCATGAACTACTATACAATTTCACTGTGTGAGGTATATATGAAACAGAAGAGCTTATAATCTTAACACTGTTGCCTTCATTCTTTCTTACCCTTTCCTTCTACTGTTTGTTACAGTCACTTGTTGCCTTGTGTCTTAAGCTATGCTGGTAGACTTTAGGAGGCAGGTTTCTTTCCAGCTACCTAGCTACTGCCTCTTGAGGGTGTGGATTTACTATGGTGATAGGAAAAATCCTCTTCATTGCTGTAGCTACCATTGATATCAGAGTGCTAAATTGAAGTGACCCAGAATAGCTATTCCATTGCAGACATATCCTGAGAGAGAGACTTGGAAAAACAAACCAAGCTAGCTCAACTGTCAGAGGGATTTAAGTAAGCCACAGAGGCCATCACATTAAGAATAACCCAAAAAGTTATCTTACAGAGTTTTAAGCTTCCAAAAGAAAACTTTAGGGCACCCTTGTATGCAGCCACCTTCTCAAATTTATCCATTCCAAAACCACACCATCTCTCTCTCTCTTTTCCACCTCCATTATCTCCACTGGCTACTACTATCTTTTCTGTCTCCCAGTCCTGCAACCACAGTGTAATTTGATTTATAAACCACTTTTACCCCATCCCACTCCATATTAGAGATCTAAAATCCCATTTAATTGGCTAACTGGTTAAACATATTATTTAACCAATTGAAGGGGGAGAAAGCTGGGGACCCCAGCCCAGATGGATGGACTCCCTGCTCAGCACTGAGCTGGAGCTGCGCCCCCCCACCACTGTAGGCACCACCATGGCCCAGTTAGAGCAGCCCCTCCTTGTGGGGGGGTACCCAGCCCATCACAGACAAGCGGGGAGCTGCTCCAGCCCCCACCAATTAACATTAACCAGTAAGCCTCAGCAGTTAAACCTTCACATCCCTATCCCATATTCAGTCTCTATTACTTCTTCCACATTAACTATCAAAATCCACTCTTTCCTTACTATTCTCACTACCAATTTTATTCACGGACATGTCATACATAATACTTTAAAACACTCACAATTCATCTGTCCAAAAGAACATTTTGGTAAACTACTTCTTCTGACCCCCAACTCCTCCTATCATTCTATCATTCTTCAACTGGCTTCCTGTCTCTTGCTCTATATTCTGTTCAGAAGTTGTCCTCTCTCTATGTCCCTACCTAGTCAAATTTGACATCTTTAATCAAGGTCTGTACAAAGACCTGACCTGGATGGACTGCTACATTCAATACGCTAATGAAATCAAAAGTTAAGTATCAGGCACTTACAGCCCACTATTAGCCTCATTTAGCATGGACACGCTAACTGACAAGATTCCTCCCTGCCCCCACCGCCTTTCCCTCACCATCCCCCCTGCCCCCTTTTTTTGGTATTTATTTGTAATTCTGGACCCCTTGCTCCATTTATCTGAAGAAGTGGGTTGTGCCCACAAACACTCATGATACCATCTACATTTTTTGTTAGTCTCTAAGGTGCTGCAGGACCATTAGTTGTTTTTTAATTTTTTTCAGTTACAGACTAGCACGGCTTACCCCTTGGAGACTTGAGAACACAGTTACTCATTACCTCAAAAAGGCAGGGAGGAAATGCTGGTCCCTTAAAAAGAAGGTCAAGTGATGGGACAAAGTGAAATCAATTGTATTTGACACCTTAACTGAAGCTGCATAAACTTGGTAAGAGAAAAGAGCAGTCAAAAAAATCCAGGCACTTGGCACTTCAAAGTCAATCACATGACTATACCTGTGACAACTAAACACCAATATTACTTGGGCCTTTAGGTGCTATCACAATATAGTTGCTAAACCACATTGGGGAATAGTGATTACTTGCCTTTTGTTAGGGAAACACCACAAAAGTGTTATAATGGGCAGTCCCCACAAGTGAAAAAAAAAAATACTACAGCTTTTGAAACTCCCTTCTCCACCAAAAAATGAAAGACAAATATTCTCCATATAGTAGAGGCATATTTGCCAATCCATTTATTTTTTAATGTGTACGTGGGAATTTTCCCAGCAAGCTGTTCGTTACCTGCCTTACTTTGCTATATCTTGTCACAATATGACTTTTTATTACGGCAACCTAAAAATTCTGGAGATACAAGACAAAGCAATGACAACTTTCACAATCCAAAGACTCTGGAAACTAGCAGCTGTACTTCCTCAACTGTTTGAGACCCTTTGTTTTTTCCATGGGGTCACAGCTTAATTACTAATCATCTACTCAGCACATTTTAACATTTGAAATGTTTTCAACAGTTCAATGGCAAGTAGTTTAATATACACAAATGTCATTTACTTTTTAAAATGAACACAGTACTTGAAAAGGTACTGGATTGACAGTCACTGACAACAAACTTCTCTATATAGCCATACAACGCACAGTATTTGTTGGCAGCTGTGCAAGGCCTTTAATGTTAGTGTGACAACCTGCTTTCATAACACTGTGAAAGGACTACGCTAGTGGTCTGGGCTGTGTTCTATGTGTGACTCATGAGATATTTTGTTTACCGTTGCTGACCCAAAGGTAGCCAGATTCCACTGGTTTCCATCAGCGTAGTTTTTTCCCTGCTGGTATTAACAAAGTGACATGCATATAAAGCAAGGGCACGTGACATGAGGGGCATGCTTATTGCACACAACATTGACTGTAAGAGCAAAATGCTCTCTCTGCATCCTATCAAAGTGCTGCTATGGTTCAATCAGCACATCCTGCATTCTAGGTATGCAAACACAGTTATCAAAACTATCCTTTCCTGGGAGACTCTCTTCGTTACAACAATCTTGCAGCCCACTCACTACCATAGGTTGCTCATCTCTGGACTATACCTAAGAGTGCAGGCTCAGTCTTTGTGGCCATTCAATCTCTAACTCCTCTGCCAAAACTGCCAACAAGGATGTTAATTGTGGCTTTTTTAATAACCAGGACACTTAGCTATTGGGATATGAACTAAGACCACTAATTCATCTAACAGCCTGCCGAATGGTAATTTCTGGTCACCGACAAATAAGATTAGCTTTAAAATGGTGAGAGGTGAAAAGCTCATTGTATGCATGGTTACCCATCTCCTGAACCATCTAGCAGCTATAAAGTATTTGTAACTGAATAACATGTTTTGATTTTTAAGTAATCAGGCTGATTACATGAAAGCTGGTATGGAAATGTACAAATATGTAAAGTGCAACTCTTCCAGAAAGGCACAAAAATAATATAAAACCAAGTAAGTACATTTAATGCTTACCCATCTCTTCCTTTACTGACAATTTTAACTTCAAAATAGTATATTCCACAGGCTGCAGGTATAGGATGTGTGGCTCGAACTGAAGCAGCATCCTTTGGAGTTTTGCCATGACCTGCAAAACAAATAGTCACATACATTTGGGATTTTAAATTAGTAAACTCGAGAAGTGCAAGTTTAACAGTGTATAAGTCAGCCACTCAAAGTAAAGGGCTTACGCTGAATAGTCAATTTACTTCAACTCGTAAAAAAAATTCTAATCAGACTCTCATTATGTGTGTATGGAACGACATTTGAAGCTATGTTCGGATGAATGTGTTCTAGAACAGCAGTTGTAAATCGCTGGTCCACAGACTGGTGGCGGGCCACGAACTGCTGTCTGCTGGGCTGTGACATACTACCCGAGCACAGGGGCGGGTGTCGCACTAGGACCCAGCAGCAGCTGGCAGGGGTTCTGAGAGCCTGTTGCTCACCAGAACCCAGCAGCAGCAGCAGGAGCTAGGGGAAGCGATTGATGGCTCAGGCCCAGCAGCAGGGACCAACTTGCAGCCTCTGCTTGAGGACTCGGGGGCCAAGCTCCAGGCTGGATCCCCAAGCCCCAGGGTGAGGTGGGGTGCCGCTGCTAGGCTTATAGCCTGCGCTGCAGCCAGGAGGGGGAATCTCCTGCAGGGCTGGTCCCACTGCTCCCCAGGAGTCTCTCCCCATGCAGTGACCCCAGCCCAGCCAGCCCCTGCCCCAGGGCAGGCAGAGCTTCGGAAGCAGGTGAGACACCCTCCTTCCCTGGGAGCAGGGCTCCAGGCCTCCTGGAGTGTAGGGGAGAGGGTTTGGCCCCAGGCTGCTCCCAGCAGAGAAGGCCCAGCGAAGCTGCCATCAGCTCCCAACGTGTGCGGGCTGGGAGGGGAGCTAGCCAGCCATAGCGCGGAGGGAGTCAGAAGGGGGCTGAAGAGGGGATGGGGCACGTAAGAGGGGGAGTGAAGAGTAACAGGAATGTGTGAGGCAGGGACAGGAGGGGGATGCAGCAGATGCTGAAGGGAGGTTGGCGGATTCAGGGGAGACTTATGGGCCGGATGGGAGTAAGGGTGTAATAGAGGGAAACTCTGAGGGGGGGGCCAAAGGGAAGGCAAGGGGAGGCAGGGAGAGAATCTCTGGGAACAAGAGCAGCCTGTCTGGGAAAGGGAGACACACAAAGCTGGGGTTGTACAGGAGATGGTGGGGAAGATACAATGGCAGCTCCCGCACGCCATTGGGCATGAGGGCAGGGGGAAGGGCAGAGATAACTGGTGGTAGCACTTGAGGGCACTAGCTGCTAGGACCCTGAAAAATTTCTAAAGTTGCTAAATAGGGTGCCCCTCCCTCTGCAGGCACCAGTTGCCCCTTGGGGAGGGACTGTCCCACCAAGCAGCAAGAGGGGAATTTTCTGTGAATTTTTTTAGCGTAGATAACTGCAAATTCTGATCTGTTAGGGACTGGTAGCATTTTATTTGCATGTTCATTATTTGCATAATGAATATGCAAATAAAATGTTGCCGGTCGCCAAAAGTTTGTGAATGGGTTTGCCAGTCCGCAGTACAAAAAAGGTTGGGAACCACTGTTCTAGAATATGCTCTTCACTGATCACTTATATAAACATGCCAAGATGTGTACTCAGTGTTTGGTGCTTAAAAACAGCTTTGCAGTTATTTGAAGACAAATAATTATAAAACAAGATTTATTCTGTTTCCAGTAAAATGTGCACATATGATGTGACAACAGTCCACAAAATAAATCTTGAAAACATTGCATGTATGGCTTCTCAGTTGCCCAGCATTTACTGATTTTTATAAACTAAAATGTGATACAATTGAATTTAATCTACTTCTCAGTATACTTACATTTCTTGAAACAATCTCAAGATATTTAGTTTCTGCTGTCTACAATACAACTGTCAGTTACTTTATAACATGCACAGTAGGTGTCTTATTTCCATGTTCTGAATTTCTTTGATTTCAACAATGCATTAACCACAAAGTCTACAAATAAGTAAACAGAAGCCCTGCCCTTTTAGTTACAAAACAGCAAATGCTCTATCAATCTGCTACTGCAAAAAGTCCTAGTCTCTGCGTTTTTGGCGTTGGCCAACTGTTTTCATTGTCTAGTTGGTTGCATACTATCATGTAATTGATCTCTCTTTTTTCTAAAATTGTTTTAATCATTAAACATTATTTTTAACTGAAGTTCATATTATAGCCTTTTATTTACTTTCTGCAGTCAAGTCATGTTCCTGCCAGGTACTCAAATTACAAGACTGAATGCACTTATTGTATTTCTCAAGACTGGTAATTTATAATTACCCTAGGCTGATTCAATCACAGTAATAAGCAAATCCATGGCTCTAGAAGTTCCAGAATAAGTTTTTGGTTTGTTCTTAAGTGCCAGTAGTTCACTGTTTAGATGCCATAAATTACGTTGCCATTCTTGACTCTATAGAAGTCCCTGGGCCTACTAAGTAGCCAAAACCTTAAAGGGGCCTCTCTGAATCTTGTGAGTAGATAGTCCTATTTAAAGGAGATACCATTAAATTAGAAAACACTTGTGTTGAAAAAAAAATCTAACCTGTTTGACAATAAAACCTAAAATAACTAAAACTGACTAGAGAAAAGGTATTTTCCCAAGTATGCTTTGTAAATGTGAGAGTGAACTCTGTAGTTACTTTAACTCACGGGTGGGCAAAAGAGCCTCCCCGATCCAGATCCGGCCCGCCAAGCAGGTTGATCTGGCCCACGGAGGCCCTGCTGCTCTTCTGCCCCCAGACTGATTAGGGCCTAGGAGCAGGGGGGAAGAGCATGAAGTTTCCTCCACCCTACAAGGCGCACCTCAGCACCATGCACTCCTGACAGGGCGGGAGGAGACTTTGCACGCTCCCCCATCCCCAAGCTCTGATTTGCCTGGGGGCAGAAGCAGGAGAATGCAAAGTCTCCTCCCACCTCCAGGGGCATAGGCACCTAGGGAGAGCGTCTGGGGAGGTGTGGGGGGGGGGGGACGGGACGGCAAAGACTTCATGCGCACCCCCACACCAATCATGGTCTGTGGGTGACAAAGCAGGGAAGTATGACCCCACCCTTTCCGCTTGAAGCCCCACCCCCTTCCGGAGCAGCCTGGGGCCACTTCAAAAGTTTCTGAAGTGGCCCCCAGTAAAAAATTATTGCCCACCACTGCTTTAGCTGCATCCACTGAATGTTCAAGTCAGTTTCTGCTATTTATGTGGCCTTTCATATAACAGAAAAAAAAAGCATTATAAAACCTAAGAAAATGCAATTGTAAAGCCACTAATACTGCCAGGGGTACTCTGGATAAAGTTTACACTCCTAACTACTTTTAAGTCATTTTAAAAATGGACTACATTTCAAGTATCTGAACCTTTAAACATTCCCTTATTAATCCTACGTAAGTGCTGAATTTTAAATACACTATTTTTTGTCTTAGATTATCTGTGGTTATCACTATTGACAGTGAATGCCACTGCACATTTATCTGAGTATCTCAAACATTACAAAGAGCACCTATAAATTATCCCAACATTTTTCTCCACATTATCTAGATTTTAGAATTGTATTTACATAAGCTGTATTTAAAGAGAGTAAGGTCATGTATTCCTTTGTCCAGATGGGTACCCCCATCGACCTACATAGGACTACTCTTCTCAGTGGTTGTGAACATAAGAATGGCCATATTGGATCAGACCAAAGGTCCATCTAGCCCAATATCCTGTCTGCTGACAGTGGCGAATACCAGATGCCCCAGAGCTGTGATCCTCTGATACCTGCTGAGGTGCAGGTAAACATAGTGACAGTGGCCTGCCAAGGACTAAATCTGTGGGCTGCATTTTTTTTTTTTATTGCCCACCCCTGTT
This sequence comes from Pelochelys cantorii, assembly GCA_032595735.1. Lineage (NCBI taxonomy): Eukaryota > Metazoa > Chordata > Testudines > Trionychidae > Pelochelys > Pelochelys cantorii. The sequence continues at coordinate 107,892,274 of CM064327.1, forward strand.
CCAATCCATTTGTAGATGGAGTACCACAATCTATCTTATTTTTAGGAGACATAAGAAACCTAAGTGAAATATTACTGATGCTCATAAGGAAAAATGCATCTCTCTCTAAACTTAGAATTTCAAATAATAAACAAAATTATAGAATTAAGAAACAGAATTTCTAAAATACATAACTAAGTGACTGACTCAGAAGTTCTTGGAAGAAATTATGCTGGTTCTGATAGAGGACAGCTCAATGCTCCTCCCACACACAAAGCCTGGCCATTTTTATGAGGTGAGGTCATCTGAAGAAGTGGGCTGTGCCCATGAAAGCTCATACCACCATCTACATGTTTTGTTAGTCTATAAAGTGCTACCAGACCATTTGTTGTTTTTTAAGTTTATCCTGTACAGACTAACTCGGCTACCCCCGAAGCATTTTTATGAGAGTAAGGCAGCGTTTCTCAAACTGTGGGCCGCGACCCGCAGGGGGGTCGCAAGCAACTTTGAGGGGTGGGTCGCAGCTGGATTTGTTTTTTCACTTGCGACCCCTCTCCACCGGGCCGAGAAGAGCAGCAGGGCAGCAGAAGGCAGCCACCGGCAAGCCACGCAGTATGGCTGGGGCCACAGGAATCCAGAAACGCGGCTCAGCTGCAGGAGGCAGCAAGGCGGCGGGAGAGCGAGGCCAGTGCCGGCGCAGGAGCTGATGCGCGAGGGGCCGGCCGGGGTACTGTTGCCAGGCGACCAAACGCTTCCCCAGCTGGGAGAGGGCAGGGTTCCTCAGGCAGCAGGCTGGGGGATTGGGTCAGGACAGAGGACCCGGAGGTAAATAAGGGCACATGGGAGTCAGAGGAGACACAGGAGTGGACTGGAGTGGAGGATGGAGGAGAGGAGAGGAGAGAGAAGGAACAAAAGGGATGCAGAGCAGAAAAGAGGCACAGAGGAGAAAGACAGGGGAAGGAGCCTGCAGGGGAAAAGGGAGTTGAGGACCGTAAATGCCTTGAAGGAACCCCAGGAGGGCAAGGAGTCTGGTGAGAAGAGGGGAGGAAGTGACTCAGGGCAGTGAGGGTAGGGTGGGCTGGGGTGACAAAAATTCATTTAGCATTTTAGGGGGTCACGGTATCACAAAGTTTGAGAACCCCTGGGGTAAGGGATAATTCAGAGGGATAATATTGTACAATTTTGGTAATGATCCTTAATTTCTGTTTGCCTCTGAGAAACTATAAGCCACGATAAAGGCCTCTTTTCATCATCTTAGTATCATCAGACTATAGAGTCCTTCCCTTGCACTTGGACCTGGTAACTAATACCACTTTTTGTGACAGATTTTATTAGTTCAAGTACTCTATTAGTAGGCTTACAAAAAACAACGATCCAGCAAATGCTATTCATGCAGAATGAAGCAGAACAATTGTCAAAGTTGGAAGACTACATTCTGTCTACCTGAAGCTCTCTCTGTATTGACTATCTGTTGGTTCACAGGAAAATTACAAAACCTCAAATTTCATCAGAAATATGGATTTCCTTTCTCTCAAACTAGAGAAAACAAAAGCTTCAAATGTGACAATCTGGTAGTATGTTTAAATTAAGTGATCTGAAAAAATAAACAGAGGACTGACTACAAACTAAAAAAGTGCTTTTTCACACAATTATTTTTTCATAAGCATGTTAGGATTTTAAGATACTGCACACTAATCCCTGGGAGGACAAAATGTAGTCTGCAAATGACACACTAACCTCTATACTTCTCCCATTCAGCTCTTTGGATGGCAGGAGTTTCTTACCTTTACTCACTTTTCTTACCTTCATCTCCAATATGTCACAAAGAAAACCTCCCATCAGAGAAGCAAGTTCACTCAGGACATTAAGCAGGATGGGAAGCAAAGAATGAGAAACAAACAGGAGGAAGTGAAAAAGAAGAGGGAAGATGCTTGAGGGGGAAAAAATGAAGTTCCCAAAGCAATGCCAGTCACAGATAAATGCCTCCAGACAAGAAAATTCTGTTTCCCATCAGAATGTTGCAGGGGCAACAGGGGAAGTTTTAAAAAAATGTATTTAAGGTACAAAAACAAGAGAGAGGAAGAAGGAAGTCTTTTGTTGGTTTTCCATGTTTCTCAACTTCATCTATTTTTCAGGTGGACTGATCAAGGATCCCACAAATCTCTCCCAACCCAAATATGCAAATCAAGATCTTTACAATAAACAAACCACAATCTCTTGATCCTACCCCATTGCTTAGATGGCTAAAAGTGTATTGCCTATGCCCCAACACTTGACAATATTAGAGAGCCTGAACCTTGTCTTTAATTGGAGACCTATCTGAAATTGTTTTGCAATAGGTGACATCCTACACCAGGGGTCAGCAACCTTTCCAAAGTGGTGTGCCCAGATTTAACCCTCCTGCCCTTGGCCATGCTACTCTCCTGGGGGAGGGGAGGGGTTCTCTCCACCGCACACCCCATGGACCACCTGGGTCAATGCAAATCCTTCTGCAGACTACCACTTGCTAATGGAAACTCACTGTTAATTACATAATTACACCTGAGCCATTTTGCTAGTGCTGCAGCTGGGGAGAATGGTTTAATTTAAATTATTAAGCAGATTAAGTGTTTTAATTCTCATGTTAGTTTATCAAACTTCATTTTAAATAAAGTAAAATATTATGTCCAACACAAAAGGTTTCAATGTTTTCTTTATTTATGCCAGGGATGGGGAACCTTTTTTGGGGGGGGGGTCACTGACCCACAGAAAAATCAGTTGGGGAACCACACAAGTGAGAAGCAAAAAAAAAAAAAACCACTCATCCAAAAACCTCCAACCCTCACTGATGTGGCCCCCAACTGAGACACCTCACTCCTCTGGCACTCCAGCCCCCATGAGGTGAGCAGAAGGGACAGGGAGGACTGAGGTTCAGGGCTTCCAATAGGCCAGATTTACTTTTCTGGGGCTCTGGAATTAGTGGATTTTATGAACCCCCTTGGGCTCTGGGGTGGGAACAAAAATGAGAGTTCCAATGTGTGGGACAGGGCTGCAGGATGGGGAGACAAGAGCAGCGTTTAGAAAGGAGTTTGGTGACAGGAGAGGGTGTGGGGTGGTGGTACGAGAGGAAGTTTGGGGGAGTAACAGAAAAGGTGAGAAGGTGAGAATGCAGCTAAATAGCTACTTGGGGAAGGAGGCAAAAAAGTGGGGAGTAAAGGAAAGTGCATCTTCTGCAAAGTAAAATTGTATCTCCCCCCCCACCCCTCACATCTTCCCTCTGCTCCAGCCTCACTCCCCTTTGCCCCATAAGCCCCCCCCGCATCCTCCTTCACCCCCTCCAGCCCCCACATCCCTGTGTCCCCCAGTGCACTCATCAGCAGGGCAGCAGCACTGGGGCAAGGAGAAGTGGGGGGGGGAGAGGGAGGGGAGAGAGAGGGGAAGAGTCCCTTCCCTGCCCAGCCTTTGCATGCAGGCTGCAGCTCTGGGGCTGGGGCAGGCAGAGCCCGGGGCTGGCTCCAGCCTGGCCGGGCACAGAGTGGCATTGAGTAAGGAGCTCCCTGCCTCTGCACACAGCCCGTGGGGAGCAGCCCGTGCCCCATGTGTGACCGGCTGCGCAGCCCCAGCTCTACAGAGCAGGCCCAACCCCACCCCCGCCTGAAGCCTGTAGCCAGGAAGGGAGCGGGTTAACCCCTTACCTCCCAGGAGCTGCACACCCAGGCTGAGCAGGGGCAGCCCCAGGGATGCATGCACACCTCTCTCTACCCCAACCCTCCCCCAGCAGGAAGTCAGAGCTAGTGCTCCAGCCTGCAGCTGCGCAGTTGAGGCTGCAGCCACAGCATGAGTGCCCAGCTGCACAGAGGGAAGGGGCAGGGCTGAGCTCCCACGCGGTGAGCCATGGAAAATTGGCTCATATGCCACTTGTGGCATGCATGCCGGGGGTTGCCAACCCCTGTTCTATACAATTCAAGAACACATCTGATACCATCTTCTATTCATTGTCAAGTCCTTTTCTGTTTTATTTTTGTTTTGTCTTGCTCCTCTTTATCTTTAAATAATTTTGTTTCTTTTTGCTCATTTATTCTCTTTTAGTTCTCCCCTTACGGATAGATACATAGAAGTGGAGGTGTTTGTTGTTAGCTTAGCCAGAAGCAAGTTTGGGTTGCCAGGCTGCTGCCTGCATAAAAGCTACTCCAATGCCTGTCTATGGGCTGGTCCACACTTACTACAATGGCACAGCTATACCAATGTAAATTCCTAGTGTAGACGAGGCCAAAATTAAAAGGTGACAATGGAGAAGGGAGAGGAAAACAGGCAGTTTTCAAGGAGCCGTTCACTGCTTTAACAAGATACACGTTGAAACTCTCTAAACTGTTGAGCAGGATCACAGATGTTCAAGGACCAGAGAGTCCCAATGGAGGGTTGGCACCTGGGAGCCCTGCAGGCTGGCAGGGTACGGGAGCCCAGCACGTGGCAGTGGTAGAACTGCTCAACAAATATCTAGACTGATTGAAATCCTTATGTTAACAGGAGACTGGGAAGTTTGCAGATTTCTTGATGTACAGCTTGTTCTGGAATCATATCTTGTATTGTGGAGAAAATGTTTGTGGCTGCATTGATATTCAAGAAGTATATTTTAACAATTTGCTAAAATGGAACAGACTCTGCTAATCAGAGAATCTGGCCTGTCAACAGAGAACAATGAAGGCAGCGGGGATGCCAGGCTAGTGGTAGTGGTGCTGCCTGCCAGGGCAGCAGGGGCCAGTGGCAGGAGGAAAAGTCATCCGGGAGACCGATGGTTGGACAACAGCTGGGGGGAGCTGGTGGCAGGAGAGCCAGCAATTACCTCCCCTGGTCCAGCAAAATCCCTTACCCGGACCAAGCAGGTCCCAAGGGTGCTGGACTAGGGAGTCCAACCTGTAGGGCATTTCCTGGAAGGAGAAGTTGCTACAGGCTATGGCTGCATCTAGACTGGCATGATTTTGCGCAAAAGCAGCCGCTTTTGTGCAAAAATTTGCCAGCTGTCTGCACTGGCCGCTTGAATTTGCGCAAGAGCACTGACGTTCTTATGTAAGAAATCAGTGCTTCTTGCGCAAATACTCTGACGCTCCCGTTCGGGCAAAAGTCCTTTTGCGCAAAAGGGCCAGGGTAGACAGCTCAGATTTGTTTTGCGCAAAAAAGCCCCGATCACGAAAATGGCGATTGGGGCGTTCTTGCGCAAAAGCGCGTCTAGATTGGCACAGACGCTTTTGCGCAAAAAGTGCTTTTGCGCAAAAGCGTCCCTGCCAATCTAGACGTGCTTTCGTGCAAATACTTTTCACGGAAAAACTTTTCCGTGAAAAGTATTTGCGCAAAATCATGCCAGTCTAGACGTAGCCTATGTGTTTTACAGTTACCCTCACCCACTCTATTTCTGTTCCACATTCTCCTGGACTGGTCTGGCGACCCCTACTGGTCTATCCATTCTTCACCTCTGAATCATCAGGAAAGGTTAACAGTAATTAGTCAACGTACATTTATGACAATTGTCTCCACAGTTCCCAAGTGCCCAGTGGTCACCATGTAGCCATTAGGGATATAAAATCCCATTTAAAATGTTAACCAGTTAAAACCAGGGGGCGGTGGGGCAAGGCTGCCGCACCACATCAGTGGTCAGGGGCTGCTCCAGCCTGACTGTGCAGGGCCTGCCGCATCACCAGGCTGCTCCAGCGAGGCCACCCATTGGTTAACAAGTTATCCTGGTAAGCATGGTTGTAAGGCAATACTTACTGGGTGACTGATTAACCAGTTACCCCTTTATATCCTTGGTAGCTATCAATATTTCAAACACACATGGCTACATTCTGAAAAGGATGAGGAACAGATCAAAAAGAAAAACAATATTTTCACATTAAAAAAGGCCAGAAAGATTCTATATCTACCTGTTTGTTATGTACTGTGTGTTTTTAAATAATAGTTTACAAAGATACAAACAGGAAGACCTGCCATCCATAAAGCCCCACCCTGGCCAAGTGTAAGAGAATCCTTATAGCAGCCAGATCCCAGTACATACAAAATACTCCTAAAATATTTAAAATCATACAAAGCCAAACAAAAGCCAGAAACTTCAAAGATTAGAACACGATGTTAATATTAACTTACTCTTGTTGTCTTCCAAACAAAATACAAACAAAAAAGAGCCTACAATAAGGCTTATCAAATTTGAATGTACTGACTTTCATAAGTCTGCCTCAAACTTTGTGTTACTTAAAATGAATATTTTGTTTTTAACAATAGATTAGTGTCTGCCTATGGTAGATTTTACAGAATACACCTCACCTTTCATGGCAGTCATGAATGTTGTATGTTTTGTGTGCCATTTTCCTCCCATTTGAATCAACCATAACGTTTTTCAAGACTTCACTTGAATTTCAGGGTTATTCTCCTTCCCCTCTATACTCATTTTGACTGCAATCTGACCTCCCTTTATTGCTAATCAGAAACTGTTTTGAATCTGAAGCACTTCTACATAGGACTTGGGCCTGGAATGAGAATTTTTTTTCAAAGTCAGGGTAAACTCAAGTTTCTAGCTTTTATAACATTTTTCACAACTATCACCAGTTAAAGTACCTTATTGTCATCTCTGGTTGATTTACATGAGTGTATATGATTTGGATATCTTTTCTTCTGAAATAAAAGCCTTACAACATTGTAAGTTGATCTCTAAGAAACCTGAGCACAGAGTATGAGATTAGGTCACTCCTACATTTTAAATCAATTTTGAACATTTCCTAAAGCACACTCTACATTACATATAGTATTTACCCAGGGACTATTATTAGGGGCTACTTTAAATTATATTATTTCATACACGTTTCATTTTCTACAGACCAAGAAGTGTTTTCTCGGTGGCTTCCCCTCTCTGCCATTTCCGTGTTTGGTAATTTTACATTTACTGATCTTATAACTCCCTATAACCCTTATTCTCACTTCTAAACAAAAAAGCATATTTTTTTAGTTAGACACATGACACCATGCTGATCCTACTTTATTCTCCTGCTTGCCCTCAAACTCTCATTTGATAGCAGAATTGACAAGCTGAGGAAGGCTACTAATTTATAGCCCATCAGCCCAAAATCCAGAGTGGGAAAGGAGACAAGATCTGGTGAGCTTTCCCCTTCCTCTCCCATAGGCTAATACTTAGGGGTAAGAGGAAAAAGGGGAATCCGGATCATCACACCCATCATGTAAACAGTTTAGGAGATTCCAGAAAGATATTTCCGGATATGTCTCCCCTCCCCCCCGCTCAGGCTGCTGCCCTTTCCAAGAGAGATTTCCAGGTGAAAAGGGGACCCACTAGGGGACTAGCCTCATGGAGAAAGGGCACTGAGGTGAGAAGCCGGGTGCGCAGGGGGCTGGGCAAGGGGTCCCTGTGGGACTGCATGTAAACATGCCCCCCTCCCTTCAGAATGCGTGTGTCGATACACAGAGCCGTGGCCGGGCTCCCAGCTCCATGGGGAAAGGCCCTGGGTCCAGGAGCGGGGGTTCCCTCCCCCGTGGGGCCGAGCCCTGGGGCCAAGCGGGAGGGGGCGCCCCCCCTCGGTGGGGCCGGGCCCGTGTCCGGGCCGGGCTCTCACCTTTGTAGTGCACCCGCAGGTTGTTCTGCGAGAGGCCGATGTAGCTGAATTTGTCCTTCGGGCTCCAGGAGCGGGGCAGCGGCGTTTCCTGCTCGTCCACGGCCGGGTAGAGCCGCTTTAGCCGCCGCTTCAGCTCCTTCTCCTGCTCGTTGAGGGCCGGGTCGCCGTGCGGGAAGGCGGCCGGGGCACTGCTCCCCGCCGGCAGGCCCATGGCGGGTAGGGGCCCAGCGGCGGGCAGGGGCCCAGCGGCGGGCGGAGGCGGGGGAGGCGGCGGCGCCGCGGTAGCCGGTGGCGGGGGAGGCGGCGGGTGGAGCAGCAGCGCGGCCGCCGGGACCGGAGCGGGGCCGGCGCCAGCGGCGGGAGCGGGGGCGGCGATCCCCGGAGCCTGGGGAGCCGCCGTCAACGGAAGCTGCTGCTGCTGCTGCCCGGACATCCCGGCCTCTGCCAGCTACTACGGCGGCGCGCGGTGGGTCTCCGGGGCGGGCGCGGCGGGCAGGCCCGGGCACTGCGGTGCGGAGCGAAGCGGCGGGGGGAGGGGGGCGGGCTAGACGGGCAGCCCGGAACCAGCGCAGGCGGCGGTTACAGATCCAGGGCGAGGGGGGCCGCGCGCGCGCTGGGGAAGTGGGGGGGGGGGCTCGAGCTCGGGCCGCGGCGCTGGACTGGCTGAAGGAGGTTCAGAGCGCGAGACGCCGTGGCTGGTCCCCAGGCCGGCGCCAGACACTGCCGCGGCGCTCGAGCTTCCTCCCGGATCAGCTGAGCAGCTCCCCGCGGCGGCGCGAGGAGGAGCAAGGGGCGGGGCTTCCGCCAGTCGCAAGGCGCGAGGGTGGCGGCCAATGCGCCGGCACGCGAGCAGGCGTGAAGGGAGGTGGGCGCTGCTCCGCGGTAGGGTTCGTCTGTTTTCTCCGGGCCCTCTGGCCTTGGCCCGGACGACTGAGCAGGGTTCCAGGCGAAGGGGTACTGCCTACAGGAGAGACGGTGATCTGCAGGCAGGGGCGGCTAGTGCTTGCGGTGCAGGACGATCGCCCATGGGAGCATCCCATGTACTAATTACAATTTTAGTAGGGACACAGGCAGGTGGTGCACCTCCTGAGTGCTACCATGAGTCACCTGTGTCTGCAGTCACACCCATGTCAGTGCCAGCAAACAGTATGCGGGAGGTATCTCCTAGCCCACTCACACCTAAATCAAACGGGTGGGGATGAAGAAACCTCTGCAGACCTGGGTGGTGGTGCACTCTTGGAGGGAGCTGCCCTGCTGTACCTGTGGTAGCCAGCACCCTTCACATGCGTGAAATACAATCACACTTGCCTCAGGTGTTCATGCACAATAATCCTCTTTTATAGACTGGGTTTATTGATTTCAGGCAAAGGGCCTTGTGCTGAGGGGCGGCCCTAGACTAGCTGCCAGCAACTGGTGCCCTAGGCAAACCATGCAATCGGCACCCCCACCTCCAAACCCCTCAATGATATTGCGCCACCATTTGGTGCCCCATTTAACTTGGCAACCTAAGCGACCGCCTAGTTCGCCTATATGGATGGGCCACCCCTGCTTCTGCTTTGCAAAGGATAAACAGTTCTGTGGAGGGAGCTAGGCATCTGTTGTTTAACATATTTGATCTTAAAAATGATACCTCTTAGATTAATTTTTTCCTGACAATCTACAGTGTTTACAAGGAACACCTGAAGAAGTGGGTTGTGCTCATGAAAACTCATGATAATATGTATATTTTTTTTGGTTAGACTCTTAAGTGCTACAGAACCATTGTTTTTTTTAGTTACAGTCTAATACGGCTACTCCTCTGAGATCTGTGCTTACTATATGTGCAGTGGGACTGGAACAGCTTTTATAGTGAGGTTGCTGAGAACCATACTGTACATCCTGTATATAATGGAAACCACTTCAAGTCAGGGGGTGCTGCAGCACCCTGTTCACTCCTACTTCCAGCACTTAGGTGTACATTAAAAAAATTAACAGTATCAGTTCCTAAACTGTGGTCCATGGAATGCCTGCTCCCCCTCTCCCATTTTCATTCTACAGCTATTCATAAAGCACTCAGTCTGTATCTGACTCATCATCAGTCCTCATCTTCAAAGTAAATGTACAACATAACATTTTCAAAAGATGGGCCTGGGAGCTTAAACTCATAACTTTGGTCCACACTAAAAAATGAAGATCTGACTAAAGACACTGGATTATGGTTTATTACAACATGCTGTAACCAGCTAGCCCTCATTTTTTCCCCTATGACTACAGGGATGTTAACATACCATTTCACCTTGAATGGTCCCCTAATTTAGCATAAGTCAGTGGTTCTCATCTTATTTACCAAGGTGAGCTGAACATACAGCTCTGTGTTATGTGGGCTGCAATCCACATAATATATATAACTAGCTGTATGGCCTAGAGAATGCCAACAGGCAGGGCTGTCCTTTGGGGTGGGCGCCCTGCCCCCACTCCACCCCCTTCTCCAAGCCCCATCCCAGGCTCTTTGCCCCACCTCTTCCCATCCCTGCTCCACCACTGCCCCCAAGCTCCTCCTCCTTCCCCCAAGCAACATGGCAGGAGTCTGCTGCTGGCAGCAGGGTGGGGCCTCCCTGCACTCACCGCTTCCTGGCATTGCTTCCCACTGGCACCAGGCTTCTCGGTAATCCCCTGGGCTCTATCAGTGGGCTACAGTAGTGTACTGATTGGGCCGCAAGCAGCCCATAAGCCACAGGTTGAGAACCACTGTTATAAGTAGTTAGCACATATTCTAACTATTCAAGGTTATATTTAGCTGTCATGCTCTCCGTACCTTTCCCAGACTTGAAGAAGTCTGTGAAAATCAAATCCTTGTGTCTCTCACCACTAAAATATAATCCAAAAGAAAGATTACATCACCCAGCTTTTCTCTTTAATATTCTGGGATCAACCATTCTTATATTCTATTTTTTTGTTAGCAATAACTGTTTTAATTCTGAGTATTCCTGTTGATCTTACAACTGTCATAGTCCCTTTCTGAATTAGGGATGTAAGCGAGTAATCGACTACTTGACTACCCGATAAACATAAACTTACCGGATAATCAAGTGGAGTACTCAACTACTCACTCCCCCTCACCATTGCCTCGGTACGAGAGGCAGGAAGTGGGGGGACAGGACCCAGTGCTGCCTCTCGGGGTGGGAGGGAAGGAGGCTGCTCTGGCCTCTCCACAGACAGGAGCTGCTGCTGCAGAGCAGTCCCTGTGCACAGTAGCCAGGCTGGCTGTGGGGAGGGGCTGCATCAGCAGCAGCCCCTGTTTGTGGCCAGCTCCGGCCACCACAAAGAGGGGCTGCCAGGCCCGGCCCCAACTGGGACTGAGCAGTTCCCGCTCATATGGGTGCAGGACCACTGTGCCTCTGCATTTTAAATGTAGTAAGAGCCGCCAAGCTCTTATTACCTTTAAAATGTAGAGGTGCAGTGGTCAGAGAATGCCTCCCCTTATTGACTAATCGTGTATCCACAGGGCTCGACAAATACACTTGCCCGCAGCGAGTAGATTTTACTAGCTGGCGAGTGCAGGGGCGGACTGGCCTGATGGGCCGTTGTGATGGGCTGGCCAAAGCCCGCACTACGGGCGGCGCGGCCCCATCCGATCTGCCGGCCGGTGGAGGAGCAGAGTGCTGCCGGGAAGGGGGAAGTGCAGTGATTCTTAGAGCTGGGCTGCCTGCGTGCAGCGCCAGCGCAAGGAGGCGGGGCACGAGCCAGAGGGCAGGATGCCGGCAGACGCCAGGACGCTGGCGTGATGTGGCGTCCTGACGTCACGGCCGGCGACCACCAGATTCAAAAAGGCTCCAGCAACTCCGCAAAGTGGAAGGCAGAAGCCAGGTAGGGGCTGGGGAGGGGGAAATATGGGGAAGGGGCTTGTGTGGAGGGAAGGTGGTCAGGAGAAGAAGAAAAGGGAAGGCACCAAGGGACAGGGTGCAGGAGAGGCAAATGCTAGGGGGCCAAGTGCAGACAATGAGGAAAAGGGCAGGAGGGGAGGTGTCAGTGGGAGGGGGGACAGGATGATGCTGGGAGAGGAGAGTAAGGGCATTGGGGGCTAGAGGGGGGAGGGGCAGGTGCTGGGAGAAGGCTTGAAAGAAGGGGTGGGCATGAGAAAGGTGGGGATGGAGCAAGTCGTGTGAGGGCACAGAGGGGCATGAGGGGAATGGGGGCAGAGAGTGGTGAGGGGGTGGGCATCAGGGAAAAAGAGGGCAAAGGGGGCAGGGGCAGTAAGGGAAGGGGGAGGCACCAGCAGGGTTAAGGGAAGGTGCAAGTACCAGGGGATTCTGGGGGTGAAGCAGAAGGGCAGACAACTGCAGGGGAGAGACCAGCACCAGAGGAGAGAGGCAGGGCAGGTGTGTAGAGGGAGGTGTTAGAAGAGGGGTAGCTCACATGATCAGAGAGGGGCTACTGGACGAGTGGGCACAGGGGGCAGAGAAGGGCTGGTGGAGGGGGGCAGGTCTCAGGAAGGCTGAGAGCAGTGAGAAGGGCAGGAATCAGGACAGCAGAGGAGGGTGAGGGGTTGGGGGGCAGCAGACACCAGGGGAGCTGATGGAGCAAGGGGAGGAGACATGGCAGCAGAGGGAAAAGGTAGAGGTTTATAAGATATTTATTAATAACTTGGGTGATATTTATTAATAACTTATTAGTAATTACTGTTCTTATTCTTATTAGGAATTTATGCCATTAAAAAAACACTTTTTTGGCGGGTGGGGTGGCAAATCCCTTTTTTGCCTGGCGAGTAGGGTTTTCCATAATTTGTCGAGCCCTGTGTATCCAATTCAAATTGTATCGACTCCATAACTAGCAAATACCTGTTCCTTAACATCCTTATTTTGAATCTTGCTGATTTCTTGGCAACTCAGCAACTTCCTGTGGCATTGAATTCCATAGTCTAGTTGCATGTTGTGTGCAATAGTATTTCCTTTTATTTATTTTAAATATGTAGCCTTTTAATGCCTGTCCCGTTGTTCCTGTACTCTGAGACCGGGAGAGCAGAAGTGCCTGCTCTGCCTTTTTATGCCCATTCATTATTCTATATACTTTTATTCTCCACTCTTATTCATCTCCTTTCTAAGGTAAATAATCCCAGTCTTTTCAATCTGTCTTCGCACATGAGTTTTTCCATATTTCTAATCATTGTTGTATGCAGTGGTGTTGCTGCTGTGTCAATCCCAGGATTATTAGAGAAACAAGATAGGTGAGGTAATATCTTTTACTGGGACTACTTCTCAAAAGCTTGACTTTCTCACCAACAGATGTTGGTCCAGTAAAAGATCTCGTCTAAGCCACTTTGCTCCCTAATCATTCTTGTCATCCTTCTTGCAACAAGATCAATTGCCGGGTTCTCATTCTTCTCATATCCTCTTTGGTATGGAGTGACCAGCAATACACACAGTATTCCAGGTGAGGTCACACTATTAAGGCATCATAATATTGTCTGTCTCATTCCCTATGTATCCTAACATCTTGTTTGGTTTTTTTTACTGCAACAGCATATTGATTATCTCCCCTAAGATGTCCACAATGATGCCCAAGTCCCCTTCCTGAGTTGATATACACTGTATGAGGTTCTAAATTAACTAAGCAGTCTACATTTTTCTTCCACTATCTAGTACTTTTCAGTTATTGACATTGAATATCTTTTGTCATCATGTTGTCCATGCAACTCGCTTTTTTATACCTTTCTGAAATTCTCAGTTCCTGCTGGTCTTGACTAATCTAAATAACTTTGGGTCATCAGCAACTTTTGCCATGTCACTACTCACTCACCCACAATAGAGGAACAAAGGGATAGGCATTAAAAGGCTGTACATTCAAAATGAATAAAAGGAAATACTATTGCACACAATGTGTAATTAGACTATGGAACTCATTGCCATTGGAATATCTTTTATTGAACCAATTTCAGTTGGCAAGAGAGAAACAGGGGAAGAAGGGGTACAGTTACAACTACAAAGCATTTAGTCTTTTTTTTCTATCTACCAGCTAGATTTTGTTCCATGACAGAACTTTGCCTCTTGTTCTTTGATTACTTAGCTTCTAAAGTAGCCTCTTGATGAGCCATCCTGTCAGAGACCTTTTGAAAGTCTAAATTATCATCCCGTTCTCTTTTATACTCTACTTTATTGACACAAATAATTTGAATAAATTAATAGATCGGTGAAAAACAATTTTCTTTTGCACAAGTCACACTGGTTAGATCCTACCTCCCAGTTTGTTTTTTTTTAATTCTAATTTTAATGAGCATTTCAACCAATGAATAGACAACCTAAGTGCCTTGACAAGAGAAGGGATTGTTTCCCTCCTATGGGACATCTGTCAATAGCTATTATCTTTTAACCTTAATGACTTTCTGATTACATAGTCACTTCTTCTTGCAAAAGAAGGCATTTTGCAAGACCTGTTCAACTGCAGAGGTGGATCCACTACTTGCATCCGGTGTTTACTACTCGTGTTTTCGTCATTATTCAGTGAGTAGGTCACTTCTGTTTTTGTACAAGTCATGTCAGGAGTACATTGTGGCCATCTTCAAGAGAGAGAGTCAGTACTCTTCTTTGTTATCATTAGACATTTTTTATTTCTTGTGTCGGATTGACCCTTTGAATAGTTGTGATGTATGACCTTAATGTGGATGGTATAGCTCTTACACTGGTAAATCGCCAGCCGGTTTCTGTTTGGAGTCTAATATCTCCCCTTTGCAACTGTACACTGTTTTTTTTTTAATGTCCCATCTGTTCCAGCTTCCTGCTGCATACCTCTTTTGTAACTACTAAAGAGTAATTGTCTTTGCCTCAAGAGTTTTGATGCTGGCACTAAAAAAATTATCCCACTGTGAATATGTTGCTAAAGTGGTGATTTTAATTCAAAAGCACTGTGAGCATATTATGATACTTTAATAATGCTAAATATGGAGCTCTGGAATCTACCTGGATATTTTCCATCCAACTCTTCACTAATTGATACGACTTTTCTGAAAACCTGTTTGCCCACATGTTGAAAAAAATGCCAAAGTGAGTCACTTATGATTTATGGGCCATCGTCAGTTATTAACTTTGTGGAATCTAATAGGGAGCAAGTTGCAATTTACAATGTTACTATAGTGCTACTCATGTGTAGTGCAACAGTTCAATTTTTATAAAAGTGAGTAATCCCTTAATAAAAGATTTTTGTTTAAAGTAATAATATACGCATGCCAACTTTAGATCAAGGGAAAATCAGGAATCTTACATAGTTTCAGTAATTCTTTTGCACTCTGCTTCTTATATTTATTTCAGATTTCCACATGAAAACTTTATCTTCGTTTACAGCATGTATGCCTGGTCTGAATAGAACAGACATCCTGGGCTCTGTTTACACATTTAATACCCAGATGGGCACTGTGTTTTATGCTAAGCATTACATACCTCCTGGTGTGCAGCACTATGGTATGTGCTTTATACAGAATCCCACTATATGCAGCAACTTAATCTTTATTGGCCTATTTTCATGTTTGGAAATACTTAGTCGGCTTTTCTGTTGGCCATTCAATTGGAATTACTCACTGACGTAAGGGTGGATTATAATGCATTACCTATTTCAGCTTGTCAAATTTTGTTTTGGAAATAGGTAGTAATACTTGAGTCATATTCACTTCAAATCCCTTTTCCTACAGTTTGTTGCTGTCCCAATACATGGGCATTCATAAAAGCTTATATGCCATAGGTAGTTCTTTACTAGGCTTCACATTTATATTTCAGAACAAGTATTTTTGCAAGTTCACAGTCCGAAGCATACGCTTAGCACAATAACAGAAAGACATTGTTAGGAACTCGCTGAACTAGACCTGTAAGCAAATGTTTTCATTCTGCATCATCTGGTCTAGTATGCAAGTGTCCTATTCTGACTAAAATGTCAACACAGACACAGAAATTAAATGCCTAGGAAAAGAACGGTTACTTACCTGTAACTCTTCTTCTTCGAGATGTGTTGCTCATGTTCATTCGAATCAGGTGTGCGCACCGTGTGCATCGCGTCTCCGGAGCGTTTTCCCTAGCGGTACCCGTAGCGCCAGCAGGGCGCCCCCTGGAGTGGCGCTGCTATGGCAGAGCATAAGTACCCCTGCCGGCGCTCCCCCACCTCAGTTCCTTCTTGCCGGACGCTCTGACGAAGGGGAGGTAGGGCAGGAATCGAATGGACATGAGCAGCATATCTCGAAGAACAACAGTTACAGGTAAGTAAGCGTTCTTTTCTTCTTCGAGTGGTTGCTCATGTCCATTCGAATCAGGTGACTTCCAAGCCAACCCCACTTCACGGAGGAGGGGTCGGAGCACCCAGAAAGAGAAGTCCACGAAAGTTGAACAACCCAAACATATTTATTCAAGTAACAGAACACAGAGAACTGTAGAAAAGTACAATGTGGTACAGATAAAAATAAACATATTTACAATACAGAGCTGAGGACTGCAGAGCCCAGTCCTGCGTCCTCCCTGGCCTGCTGTGTCAGCACATAGTGCGCCATAAAGGTATGAACCGACGACCACGTGGCTGCCCTGCAGATTTCAGTGATTGGAACCTGCGCCCCAAAAGCTACAGAGGACGCCTGCGCC
This sequence comes from Pelochelys cantorii, assembly GCA_032595735.1. Lineage (NCBI taxonomy): Eukaryota > Metazoa > Chordata > Testudines > Trionychidae > Pelochelys > Pelochelys cantorii. The sequence goes on from CM064327.1 coordinate 107,908,436, forward strand.
CTGGTGGAATGTGCTGTAACCCGGGGCGGGACCTTCCCGGCCAGCGCATAACACTCCCTGATACACCCCACGACCCAATTGGACAACCTCTGGGTCAATATGGGGAGCCCTTTCATTCTGTCAGCGAAAGCAATAAACAATTGCGTGGATTTGCGAAAGGGTTTAGTCCTATCAATGTAAAAAGCTAGTGCACGTCTAGCATCTAGGGAACGGAGCACTTGCTCTTTAGGTGAGGCATGGGGCTTTGGAAATAAAACCGGGAGGTAAATTTCTTGGGACAGGTGGAACGGTGACACCACCTTGGGGAGAAAGGCCGGGTGAGGACGGAGCCTCACATTATTCTCTGAGAACACTAGGTAGGGTGGGTTTACAGTTAGTGCCCTCAACTCGGAGACCCTGCAAGCCGACGTAATGGCTACAAGGAACGCAACCTTCAAAGAGAGGTGCTTCAAGGAGCACGTGGCCAGTGGCTCAAAGGGGAGCGACACAAGTCTAGACAACACGAGGTTAAGGTCTCAAGCGGGGAGAGGGGGTCTAACCGAGGGATACAACTTGTCCAAACCCTTAAGGAACCTCTTCACCACCGGGTCAGAGAACAGAGAGACTCCTGCCGATCCAACATGGAAGGCGGAGAGTGATGCCACATGGACTTTGATAGAGGAGGTAGAGAGCCCACCGGACCTGAGTTCGAAAAGGTAGTCCAGAATGGATGGGACAGGTGCACAGGACGGGTGTGCTCCCCTTCTGGACGCCCAAGACGAGAACCACCTCCACTTGGCTGCGTATGACCGCCTGGTGGATGGCTTCCTGCTACCTAGGAGCACCATCTGTACCTCCTGGGAACATTCCCTTTCTGGTTGGGTCAGCCACGGACCAGGCCGTCAGGTGGAGAGAGTTGAGATTCGGGTGAATCATGAGCCCCCCGTCCAAAGGCTGGGTCAGGAGATCCTGAACTGGCGGGAGCGTTATAGGCTCCTCGCTGAGCATATCCACCAGAATAGGGAACCAGAACTGCCTGGGCCACCAAGGGGCTATCGGGATGACCGTGGACCTGAAGATCTTTACCCTGGTCAGAACCCTGGGAATTAGGGGAAATGGAGGGAATGCATAGAGGATGCCTGCCAGCCACGGCACGGTCATGGCATCTCCCCTGGAGTGTTCCCCCAGCCCCAACAGGGAGCAGTAACTCTGGCACTTGGTGTTGTGTGCTGAAGCAAACAGGTCTACTAGGGGACAACCCCACCTGTGGAAGACCTGACGAAGGGCTGAATCTTTGAGAGACCATTCGTGGGCTCTGAAGGACCTGCTCAGAGCATTGGCCAGCAAATTTTTGGACCCAGTAGGTACTCTGCCTGCAAAACCATATTGTGCGCTACGCACAGGTCCCACAGCTCCAAAGCCTCGCGGCAGAGGGGAGGCAACCGGGATCCCCCCCGCCTGTTGAGGTAAAACACAGCTGCCATGTTGTCCAGGAGTACCAGGACAGAGCGGCACGACAGCTTTGAGAGGAAGGTCTCGCAGGCTCTCCTGACTGCCCTGAGCTCCCAGACATTTATGTGCAGGGTCCGCTCTGCAGGAGACCACAAGCCCTGCGTCCTGTGACGCCCCAGATGCGCTCCCCAAACCAGGTCCGAGGCATCTGTGACCAGTGTGAGCGAAGGGGGACGTAGGGTGAACGGGACCCTGCTGCACACCACAGCCTCCTGAGTCCACCACTGTAAGGAGGCAATCACCTCTGGGGGTATTGTGAGAACCATGTCCCAGAGACCCCGGGACTGGTTGAATGCCTTTGCTAACCAGGCCTGCAGCGGTCTGAGCCTCATTTGAGCATGGTGTACCACATATGTACATGCCGCCATGTGCCCCAGCAGTCTCGAGCAGACTCGGGCAGTTGTAATGGGGAACCGGGTTAATTCAGAGACCAGCTCCACTATAGCCAGGAACCTGTTTCTGGGGAGGAATGCTCTCACCACCCTGGCATCCAAGAGAGCCCCTACGAATTCGAGGTGCTAGGAGGGAGTAAACGATGACTTTTCCTCGTTCAGCATGAGGCCTAGCCTTACGAAGAGAGTCCTTGTAAGGGAAACATGAGCCTCCACTTGTTCGTAGGATCGACCACGAATTAGCCAGTCGTCTAGGTACGGAAAGACGTGTACCCCTTTTTTGCGGAAGAACACCGCTACAACCGACATGCATTTTGTGAAGACCCTCGGTGCTGTCGACAGACCAAATGAGAGCACCGTAAATTGGAAATGACAACGGGATACAATAAAGCGGAAAAACCTCCCGTGGCTGGGTCTTACTGCCACATGGAAGTAAGCGTCCTTGAGATCGAGAGTTGCATACCAGTCTCCTAACTGTAATACGGGGATAACAGAAGCCAGGGTTACCATTTTGAACTTGGATTTTACCACCATCTTGTTTAGGTCCCTGAGGTCTAAGATGGGACAAACCCCACCCTTGGGTTTTGGAACAATAAAATACCGGGAATAAAACCCCTTGCCCCTTAGGTGTGAAGGGACCCTTTCTACTGCTCCCTTTTGGAGGAGTGCTAACACCTCCTAACAGAGAATGCCTTCGTGAGAGGTGTCCCTGAAAAGGGACGGGGCGGGCGGGTTGGAAGGAGGTGAGTGCAAGAAGGGGATAGTATAGCCATCTCTGACTATTCTCAGAACCCAGGCGTCGGTGGTGATTTCCGCCCAGGTGTGGGCAAAACGGGATAACCTGGCCCCAAACAGGGGGCTGGGGGGGAAACTGGTGCGCAACCCTCTAGAGGACCGTCAAAACTGGTGTTTGGACTGTTGAGAGGGGCCCTGTCCAACCCCATGGGGGTTGTCCCCTCTTGGGCGGCGGCGACAACCTCTGGCCGATGATGGGGTCACAGCCGCCCCCGCACTGGGAGCACGAGGGTGGCGTCTCCAGTAATCCCCACGGGGGACCTGGGACTGCGTTCTCCCTGGCTGTCTGTAGGGAAGCTGACATTGCTGAGGAGCTGGCGTGTGGATTCCCAAAAACCGGAGAGTGGACCTCCTGTCCTTAAGCGTATGGAGCCTCGAGTCAGTATGCTCCGAGAACAACGCCTTGCCATCAAAAGGCAGGTCCTGAATCATAGTCTGGACATCTGAAGGTATCCCAGACACCTGCAGCCAGGCACCACGGCGCATAACTACACCTGACGCCATGATACGGGCTGCAGAGTCAACAGCGTCCAGGGAAGCCTGAAGAGCTGTGCGGGCGATATGCCCTCTGTGGTCATAGCCGCAAACTCCTGATGCGCCTTGGCAGGGAGCCTATCCTTAAACTTATCCACCGCCTGCCATGTATTATAAGCATAATGACTCAGCTTGCTGGTTAGCAATGCGGAGCTGCACCCCACCGGTGGCATATACCTTACGCCCCATCAGGTCAAGGCGTTCGGGCTCCCTAGCCTTCGGGGACGGCCCCAGCTGTGGAAGCCTCTCCTTCTGAGCCATGGCTTGGACGACCAAGGACCCCGGGACAGGCTGGGAATATAGGTGCTCGTGCCCCGACTGCGGGACGTAATAGCGCCTCTCGACTCCCTTTAAAGTAGGGGTTAAGGAAGCCGGAGTCTGCCACAGGGCGTTAGTGATCTTAGACACAGTTTTATTGAGTGGCAAAGCCAAGCGGGTGGGTGCATCGTCAGACAGGATGTCTATCATGGGATCCGTGTCCTCCATGACTGGCTCCACTGGGACACCCAGGTTGGAGGCCAGACGCCGGAGCAAATTCTGATGAGACCGAGCATCCATGGTCGGCATCACCGGTGCGGGATCTGCTAAGGCCTCATCAGGAGACGATGACGACTCCTGAATCGGCACCGGATCCAGCATAGGGCCCGGTCGAAGGGCCAGCTGGACAGGCAGCACCGCGTGCGGAAGCGACTCTGGCACCGAAGCCTGCGGGTCTCTAGCGGCATCGGCAGTAGCAGTCCTCTGGGGCGAGGAAGGGGGTCGTGACAGTGACGCCGACAGGGGAGTTCAGTGCCCAGAGGCACTGGACACCGCGGAGGGGGGCACAGGCCCTTGCCACTGGTGGTATGCCCACGGGGTCCAAAAGGGCCATTGCGGTTGAGGCGGCCAAGTCTGTTGCATGGTCGAACGGTCACACCGGTGCCGGGAACGGGATCTATGACATGACGAAGCTCCCGAGGACTCCGACCTGAAAGAGCCCACATCAGAATCTGAAGAGTAATCAGACTCAGGCCAGGGTGGCGCCGATGACGAATGCCCCGGCACCATCGGTGGGGCAAACCTGGCCATAGATTCTGGCTTGCCCCCGTGTGCGCGGTGCGGGCGTGCCGGTGCCGGGAAGGCAGGCCCTTGTGCCAAGTGCAGCGTCGACCCGGTGCATGTGGACTGCGGTGCCGAAGTCGGTGCCAGTTGCGGGCGTGGACCTCCCAAGTCCAATTGCCCCGAAGACGGTGCCCCCATCGTTGCCGCCATAGACGCCACAGCAGGCAGGATGGAAGGCGGTGGGGCCGTAGTGGTTGCCCTCGAAGGAATCGGCGTTACCGGTGATGGTGGTACCGGCATGGCCCACGGGGCTGAGGCCGGTACCTGCAGCAGTGCCGAAGATCCTGGTGCCTGAACTTGAATCGGTGCCTGTACTTGCTTCGGGGCTTGTACTTGCGTCCGTGCCGAAGAGCCCGGTGCCGAAGACAGAAGCGGCACCCAGGGCAAGATGGCCGGTGCCGGTGATGGTGCCGGTGCCACCAGGCTTGAGTAATACAGTGCCGTTGACGATGCCACAAGGCCTGAGTAATACGGCACCGGGGCAGCCAAGATGGGCTCCAGGAGAGGCCCCAGCACCGAGAGGGGTCGAGTCCAGTCGGGCGCTGCGTGAGGCCTGGCGGCTTGCGCCAAGGCTGGCACTGAGGTAGAAGCAAGCGGTATTGGTCCCACTGGGGACGGTCCCGCTGCATATGTGGCCGGTGCTGACTGATCCACCCCGTGCGGGGGGGAAACCGATGCCAACATGGCTCCCGGTGTCGAACACCTCGACCTCTCCATCTCAACCGACGACGGAGGGGAGGTAGTGAGGCTAATCAGGTCCTGCACCACCTCAAAAGTGTTCAGCGTCGAGGGACGATGTGATGGTAGCTGACCTGGACTTGATGGTCGTCCAGCCCTCTTACGCCGCCCAGCAGCACTCGGAGACGCCTGCACCGGGGACTCGTGGCGACGGTGTAGGCTCGACCTGGACTTCTGGCCCGGAGATCTACCCCGCGAAGACCTTGGCTTCTTCGGCGCCGGGGAGTGAAAGCGGTGCCGAGGCCTCGGTACCGAAGTCCGCGCATGGGATGGAGCGTCACGCGTCGACGCCGGCGCACTGTGGAACCTCCAGTTGGTGCCAGTTGTAAAGCCGCCTCCATGAGGAGAAGCTTCAAACAGGAGTCCCCGCTCCCTCTTCGTGCATGGCTTAAATGACCTGCAGATCTTACAGGCGTCTGCTAGGTAGCCTTCACCCAAACACTTTAAACAGCTATCATGAGGGTCTCCCTTGGGCATGAACTTAGTGCATACAGCGCAAGCCTTAAAGCCTTGCGGTCCAGGCATTCCTCACCCCCGAAGGGGGAGAGGAAACAACAAAGAAGTACTAACTACCTAACTAATTGAACTATTTACAGCTATCTACAACACTAAGAGAAACGGGAACCATTAACTACTCTAACAGAGACACACGCTCCAATGACCGTCATGGGCGGTAAGAAGGAACTGAGGTGGGGGAGCACTGGCAGGGGTACTTATGCTCCGCCATAGCGGCACCACTCCAGGGGACGCCCTGCCGGCGCTATGGGTACCGCTAGGGAAAACACTCCGGAGACACGGTGCATGCGGTGCGCACACCTGATTCGAATGGACATGAGCAACCACTCGAAGAAGAAATATAAATAAAAAGTCTTTTCATGAGAGAAAAATATGGGGGAGTAGGATAAAACCTGATTGGAGTGCACTGGCTTATCCATCTTGTGAAAGCAGAAAAATCAAGCTATAATGATTAGAATAATTGTTGCCAACTAGAAGGTCATGATGCATTTGTGAGTCACTTTTGAAGTGCTAGGTGGGTTGCAAGCAAGTTGGCATGTCTTAAAGTCTGTGCTATATAATGTAAGAAATATAATTTTATTTAATCTTGAGTCTAGTTTTAAAATGGATTGGAGTGAGTGGGAGTGAGAAATGGGAATGGCTACAGTCTCCTAAATGGAGGACTGATCAGGACATTAGGAATTAAAAGAACCTAAGCGCAGAGAGATCCTGTGGAGTGAGGGTGAGGAGCGGGAAAAGGAAAGTGAAAGAAGTAAGAAGAAAAAAGTCCAGAGAAACTATTAGCATAAATATATTACTCTTCTTTTTCTTTTTCTTCTTTGTCTTGGAAAGGAGAAGACTGAGAGGAGACATGATAGCGGTTTTCAGGTATCTAAAAGGGTGTCACAAGGAGGAGGGAGAAAAATTGTTCTCCTTGGCCTCTGTGGATAGGACAAGAAGCAATGGGCTTAAACTGCAGCAAGGGAGGTTTAGGTTGGACATTAGGAAAAACTTCCTAGCTGTCAGGGTGGCTAAACACTGGAATAAGTTGCCTACAGAGGTTGTGGAATCTCCATCTCTGGAGATATTTAAGAACCGGTTAGACAGACACTTATCAGGGATGGTCTAGAACAGTGTTTCTTAAACTTTCTAAGACCGAGGAACACCAATTTTTTTAATGGAGAACACCAAGCATTTTTGTTGAGCAAAAAAAAAAAAAGGGAAGCGTGCCATTTGAACTCTGTTCTCTCCGCATATGGTGACCATATTTTCTGAAACAAAATTAAGGACACATTATCTACACCCCCGACCTCTTTTTACTATGCCCCTGACTCTCGGGATCAAGATGGACACATGACCAGAAGTAAAAGGGACCCCCTCTAAGAACTTTTCCCACCATCCTCCTCCTCTGGTGCTGGTCTCTCCCATGCAGGTGTGTCTGCCCTTCTGCTTCACCCCCAGAATCCTCTGGCACCTGTGCACTGCACCTTCCCTTACCACTGCACCCTCATGGTGCTTCCTCCTTCCCTCACTGCCCCTGCCCCCTTGCCCTCTTTCTCCCTGCTGCCCATCCCCTCACCACCCTCTGCCCCAGTTCCTCTCATGCCCCTCTGTGCCCTCACACGACTTGCTCCATCCCTGCCTTCCTCATGCCCACCCCTCCTTTCAACTCTTCTCCCAGCACCGCTCCCTCCCCTTCTTCCCTCTTGCCCCCAATGCTCCTCCCCTCCCCCTCTTGCCCCCAATGCTCCTCCCCTCCCACCCCCACTTTCACCCCCTCCCTCCTCCTGCCCTTTTCCTCATTGTCTCCACTTGTCCCCCTGGCATTTCTCTCTCCTCCACCCTGTCCCTTGGTGCCTTCCCCTTTCTTCTCCTGCCCTGCCCCCTCCCCTCAGCACAAGCCCCTTCCTCTCCCACCCTCCTTCCCCCTAGTTCTCTCCGAGTCCCTCCCCCACCTTTTGCCTTCCTGTTTGCGAGGCTGGAGTCTGTGGTTGGGCCCCAGAAGTCCCTGCAGCCCTGGCTCCAGCTGCTTCCAAGGCAGGACCGCTTGCCAGGCCGGGAGCTGGGCCGCCTGCGATGCTAATATTAGTACCGCATTCCAGTCCCCACACCAGCTTTGGCTCCCACCCTCCCAGATCTGTCTTGCGGAGCATGGCAGAGCAAGTGGGTCCGTGCACTGCCGCTCACCCAGGATTGTGAAGGGGTGGGGGAGAAAGAGCCGTGCAGAGAGTGCATTGGCAGAGCCTAAACATTCTGCGCTTTGCAGCGCTCCAGCCGGGCTCCACACGGTCTCTGCTGGGACTCCGGCAGCAGCTCCCAGGAGCGGATCACTGGCTGCAACCAGCACCCCTCGCCCTCCGGCAGCGGTGGTGGCCACCTATGGATGGAGGAGGCCAGGCTGGAGGCAGTCCCACAGCGGGAGGGAAGGGCCATGCAGTGGGAGGAGGGGCTTGCCGGACAGCGGCGCTTGCTGCATGGGAGCTCGGAGCTCTGGACACTGCGTGACACCAGCAGCGGCCCTGGCTGCCTGTGCAAAACACCAAGGGAGCTGCTTAAGTGCTGAATGGAGGTGGGAAGTTGCTGCTGCACCACGCTAGCACTGGGTGTCTTTAAATCCAGGACTGCCCCAGAAAAAAAGGGACGTATGAACGCCATATCTCCGCAGCACACCGGTGTGCCACGACACAGTTGGAGGTGTGCCGCAAAACACAGTTTAAGAAACGCTGGTCTAGAAGGTACTGGGTCCTGCCGTGAGGGCAGGGGACTGGATCTGATGACCTCTTGAGGTCCCTTCCAGTTCTAGTGTTCTATGATTCTCCAGTGCACATATCTTTCCTACCACCCTCTGCTTCAATTTGTCTCTAATGACACAGTGGAGGAGTTCCAATACAGTTTCTACCATCAGAGGGTCAGTGAAAGACATTTGTCAAAGGAGGGTCACAGAACTGAAAATATTGGGCACCACTGTCCATGGGCAGTTGGTGAAGGTAGTGCTGGGGAAGGCAACTCACCTGCCCTACCTCTTCTGCTGAGGCCCTGCCCCCACAGGGAGGCGGGGCAGTATGCCGCATGCGTTACCACAGGGAAGGGAGCGGGTGGGTGCAAGCTCACCCCAGCTTCCCCAGCACGGGAGTACCGGGGAAGGAAGCAAGGCATGCAGCGCAGCCCCAGCCTCCCCAGCCCTGGAGCACCAGGGGAGGGAGCAGGGCGTGCAGCATGGCCTCAGCCCCAGAGCACCAGGCAGGAAGGAGGGTGCCCCATGCAGCCCTGGCTGCAGAGCACTGGGGAGGAAGGAGGGTACACACCTCCCCAGCACCAGAGAGGTTAGGAGGGCACCTGGCTCCAGCCTCCCCGCCCCAGAGCATGGGAAGGGTGAGCGCTGGAGGCAGCAACACTCTGCCCCCAGAACACCTACAGCGGGTGTTCTGGGGGCGGAGTGTGGGCAGGGCCATGCCTGGTGGTTTGGAAAGGCAAAGCCTTCCCCTGCCTAGGCTATTGGAAGCCCATGACTGATGCTCTCTTTCAAGCAGCCTAGAATAGAAATTTACACGTTCTTTTAAGCACACATCAGACTTCCTGTCACAGACTGGACTATGGTTTTCTGTCTAGTCTATTGTTCAGAAGTGTGCCCACCATGACAGACATAAATGTGACAGTGCCTAACATGAGTTTGAGTCCTCCCATAGCATCTTGGTTTACAAGCTACTGAAACAGAGGATGTTTTAGAACACTGGCAAAGTTCTACCCTCAGTTCCTGGAAAATAAAGTTACATGAATCCTTTTGGAAATCACTGTTGGTGGTTTCTGCGTGAAGATAATGGCAAAAAGTGAGTAAAGGTAGTCAATGAAATGTGTGTGTGTGTGTGTATGTATATATATATATATATATAAGAACTGGTAAATAAGGACCAATTTATCAATTGTCTGTCTTAAGAAAACTCAGGATAAATGTAATTTCTGTAAAAACTGGTGAGTTACAGCACCTATCTGGAAAATAATAAGTGAATTACTAGATTTTCAGAAGATTGGGAGAATTATCCTTCAGTATTATTACATGGTTATTCTGCACATTAAGTCTTGGATACAAGATATGCCCTTCTGAGGGCTCAGGAGAGGTCAGATGAAGAGCTGACAGTTTCAAGTTAACCACAAGGGAGACTTGGTAATTGAATGGTTTGAAGGCTCAGATCCCTAAAGGTACTTAAGCACTAACTTCCACTGATTGCAGTAGAAGTTAGGAGCCTAAATACCATTGTGGGTCTGAGCCTAAGTGTTCAAGTTGTTTTTGAGATTTTACTGATGCTGAAAATAGACTTTTTTAAAAAGCTGGGGGTAGCAAGATTTAGGGCTGCAGGCTTCCACAAATGTGCATCATGCTGACCCACTTCTTAAAAGCTAAATTAAAGTTTTTGGCAAAGATCTGTACTTGCTACAAGTGATGTTATGAACCCAAGAACGTTGACTTGTCCAATGATTACCCTAATTCTTGTTATTGTGTTTATGAGAAGTAGGAAGACCCTGAGGGAAAGGAGGACTAGGAAGTGGGATGAGTAAGGCTAAAGAAATTGTTAGCTGCACATACACAGAGGGTTCATCATGGGGTTTTTTTTCCTTTTACTGACCTGACTAGTATATAATTGATGTTTTATAAGAACAGGTTTTTTCTTCTTTGTGTCTAGCAAACTTAAGAATGTATATATACACACCAGTCTCAGTGTAGAAATGGAATTTTAAAAAGAGACACTGAACTTGAAATCAAGCCAGCTGAAAAATAGTTCAAAGAATTTTGAGGTAATACAGCTGCCTCCAAGTCCTACTGCTAATGTTTGTTGTGCTACCAACAACACATTCTCTTTCTTTCCCACTGCCCCTTCATATACACTTCTTGCTGTGTGAGATAAACACTCCAAAAACCAGGAGGAAAAACAACAGTGAAATCAAGAAAAATGATTATACAGAAAGAGATCCAAAATAGCTTAAGTCTTCTGACCTCCAGGGACTGCTGCAAAATACAGCATCTTAGAAGAGCTGCTGAATAAATGAATATTGGTTGGAGCAATGTTTAGAGGAAAACACAGAATTTGTATATTATTTATTATTATTTAGAATATTTTTACCCCACCTCTCTATTTTAAATATTCGAAGCGGCTTACAAAATTTTTAAAACTATATCTACACACACACACACACACACACCTCCCCCAAAGGGGGGACGGGACGGACATAAAACCTGCTAAAACACCACAAGAGGAGGGGGACACACTTATGCTTAAAATACAATAATTAAATAACAAATAATTAGCTTGTTATTTGTAATACTAAATAACCAGGAAGTATATTAAGAGACACCAGAAGATACAGATAACCACCTCTTCTAGATGTATTTTGAGAGAGCTTGTGTGTCTGTGAGTCTGTTCAAGAACTCCTAAATGATAAGAGCTAGGACTACCAAATGTAGTATGCAGCTTCCTCTTATAACTTAAAGCAAGGTAAGTATTTGGTTTTGCCAGGACAATGGAATGTGCCTGGAATATGGCTGTTTCTCAGAAAACAGAAAGGGAGGAGTCCATTAGCAGGGACAGTTATACTGTACAATGACCACAGAGGACTAAGAAGGGGCCAAAGATGGGATCTGGGACAGCTAGAACTCCATTGGGGCAGCAGGAGGAAGAGATAGAGAAAAGGACAGCTATCTTCTATATTTTTCAGAGAGTTTGTATGTCTGTTGGCGTCTGTCTATCCTCCAGCCAGGGGATAAACACTCCTCTGGCTGTGCCTGCTACAGTGGCCATGGAGAGGCGCTTCTCACCTGGCCTCCAGCTGCTCTGGTAACAGAGAGCTGGGGTTCTCCTCTCTCCCTGGGACAGCCTGCATATTAAACCTCTCCTTCCCAGCCCCATCCCAGAAAAATTATTTAAATGAAGAAAAACAAAAAAAATTTAAGTTCAAGGACCCGAGCAATGCTGGGTAAATCCTCTAACTAAAAAAGTAGAAATATGTTTCATAATCTCAGTTATAATCTTAGGCAATACTTGCAACACCAGTAAACAAAAAAATCAAACAGAAGAATTATTTTGAAGGTAGTTTTTAAGATTAACTCCTTGGATCATATAATTTGATGAGTGTTCTAGCATGGAGAAAATAAGCAGTTTGGTCTGCCAGGTTACACCTATATTAACACCCACTGTTCAATCAGAGACACAGTAGTAAAACTGTCTAAATGTTAGTCACACTACAGCTTTCATCATCGCTACCACCAGTGAAGTTGTATCAGTGACACCTTATGGGTAGAGTTCGTTGTTGAAGACAAGACCTTCTGGCTCATGTTGACCTCCATTATGCTAAAGTGTTTTCCCATTTTTGAAGTGACCATTTACAAAATATGGTGGATCTTTATTCTACTGAAGGGCATTATCTTAAGTTAAATACTGTACATCTTGAGGACTAAATTAGGGATGTTAAGTTGCGGGTAATTGACTAATCGAATAGTCGATGCATTTTGCATCAACTATTTGACTAGTCAATAGGGCGCCTCTGCCTTTGAAGTGTAGAAACAGCCATAGGGCTGTTGCTACACTTGAAAGGAGAAAGTACCACGTGGAGCCCAGGATCAGCTGGGGACTCCCTGCTGACCCTGGGCTCCGTGCAGCACTGCTGCTTTGAAGTGCTGGGGGAGCCCGCTTTCAGCGTTTCAAAACAGCAGCACAAGGTGGAATCCAAGATCAGCTAGGGAGTCCCCAGCTGATCCCAGGCTCCCTGAGGTGCTGCCGCTTTGAAACGCCGCTGTGGGAGCCCGGCATCAGGCTCTTCCTGGGCCTCGTGGCTTTGGCCCCCTCTGGGGAAGGGGGCTGCTCTGGGGCCTCCCCAGGTCCCACACGGCAGCCAAGCACTGGGGAAAAGGGAGGATGCAGAGTGACGTCATGATGTCACTCTGTCGTCCTGCCGGAAAACCTTTTTTTTTTTTTATAATAGAGAGAAAAGCTGAGATTCTGACAATTACCTGACTAACAGAAGGAGCTTTAAGAAAAATATGACATAGTATTCTCAAAATAAGATTACAAGAGTCAGCAACACTGAATTTGACCTGATAGTACTCTAATATCCACTGATTCATAAAGATTGCAAGCTGTGAGCAAGAGCCAATTTTTGACTGTGTTAACATTATTTCCTTAAATTTTGTATTCTCAGTATTCTGTGAGAAATGAAAAGTACAACTGTAAATCTTCTCACTCAGAAAGCATATGTATGTAATTTCAGTGTGCACTTTTAATCTTGGAGTTAACATATAATGGTGACAGATACTGCAATCACATGCAATATCTTTGAGGACCATATTGTATTACAGTTGTGAATGATTTATAGCAGAGATAGGGAACCTTTTCTGGGTCGGGGGCCACTGACCAACAGAAAAATCAATTCGAGGCCACACGCAAAAAAAACCCCTCACTGAACATGGCCCCCGACTGAGAAGGAAAAAGACACTCCCCACATTACCTTTGCACACCAGAGCCTGGGGGAGCCCAGACTTGTGGATTTTGTGTGCTTCAGCCCTGCGGAGGGATGGCAGTGGGGCTAGAGCAGTGTTTCTCAACCTTTTTTAATAAAGTATCCCTTAAAAAAATTATAAGTACCCCCAGAGCCAGGCACCCCAAGCCCCCCCACTCTAACCCAATGCACCCACCCCTCCCCCAGAGCCAGGCACCCCCACACCCCCAGCTCTAACCCAACGCTCTCCTCCTCCCCCAGAGCCAGGCACCCCCCCCCCTCCCCCAGAGCCAGGCACCCCCAGCTCCCCTGCTCTAACCCAGTGCTCTCCCCTCCCCCAGAGCCAGACACCGAACGTATGGTAGCCTTTGAAGTGCCCACTCCCACCGCCCAGCCCTGCCTGGGCGGCTTGTCTTCAGGGAGCAAGTGGCCCGCCAGCGCCAGGCTTGCCGTGTGGGGCTGTGCACTCCCACCCCAGCCTGGCGCCCCCCTAGCATGGCACCCGGAGGCAATTACCCCCCTCCCTCCCCCGTACACCACTGATGCCAGGGTGTCCTTTGGAGCAAAGCATATTGTGCCACTTCACTGCCTTTTACCTCCTCTCCGCAGCACCATGGGGAAGGGGCGATGGAGATGCATTGTACTGAGCTGCTGACGGGGGTGGGGGTAATGTGCGTCTCCAGGTTCAGCCGCCTGCCCCACTGGAGCACCCCGGGGAGGCTGCCGGAGAGGAAACGAACTAGGAGAGGTGGCTGTGGAAGTGATTTTTTTTTCTCCCCGCCCAAACCTACCCCCCAACTTGGAACTGCCCTGGGTCTCACACGAACTGCCACAGCTGGGTGAGGTGCATGCGCAGGTTGGCTGTTAATGTCTGGTCGCAGGGCTCCAAACGTTCAATTTGACAGGCATATGCCGCCGCCCCCTCCCCAACCCCCTTTGCAGGGAAAAATCACTGACATTTCTTGCCAAATTTCACTTGCATTGAGGTACCCTCCAGACTTCTCTTGCATACCCCTAAGGGTACTCATACCACTGGTTGAGAAACACTGGGCTAGAGCATGATCACAAGCTCCCCAGTACTGGGGCCGGGGGAGCACTGAGTCTCGGGGGCTGGATCCAGGCAAGCTGGGGGTCACATCCAGCCCCCAGGCCTTACATTCCCTACCCCTGATTTAGAATCAGAAATGTTGGACTAGAAGGAATCTGGATTGGTCATCTAGTCCACTGCACTGGAGGGAGGACAGAAAATTGCCTAGACCATTCCTGACAGGTGTTTTGTCTAAATTGTTCTTAAAACTTCTGATGATGGAGATTCCACAGCCTTCTTAGGTAATGTATTCCTTTGCTTAACTACCCTTACAGTTAGGAAGGGTTTACGCTAATCTCTAGCCTAAATCTCTTTTGCTGCAATGTAAGACCATTATTTCTTGTCCTGTCCTCAGTGAACAAGGAGAATTTGTCACTCTTTTCTATATAGCAACCTTTTATGTATTTGAAAATTGTTTTCACATCCCCCTTCCATCTTCTCTTGTCCAGATTGAAAAAAATTGACTTGTTTAAACTTTCTTCATAGGTAATGTGTTTTAGACCTGCAGTCATTTTTGTTGCTCACCTCTGGATTCTCTCCAGTTTGTCCACAATTTTCCTGAAGTGTGTTGTCCAGAACTGGACACAGGACTCTAGTTGTAGCCTTATCAGCACTGAATAGAGTGGGCGAATTACTTCTCGTGTCTTGCTTACTACACTGCTGCTAATAATATCCCAGAATTATATTTGCCTGGAGTTAGGGTTTTATATTGTTTACTCGTATGTAGTTGGTGACCCATCATAATCCCCAGATCCTTTTTTGCCTTCCTAGTTAGTCATTTGCCAATTTGTATTTGTGCAGGCCTGCTGACATGGAAGGGCAAACAGGGCAACTTCCCCAGGGCCTAGTGATCAAGATCATTTTGAATTCTATCTTGTCCTTCAAAGTCCCCCCCAACATGGTATCACCCACAATCTTTATAATTGTCTTTCTATGCCATTATTCAGATACTTTATAAAAATACTGAATGGAACCAGACCCAGGAGAGATCCCTGCAAGACCCCACTTGACATCATAATTGACAGCTCCTTTGAACATGGTTTTCCAACCTGTTATGCACTTACCTTATAGTAGGTTGATCTAGGGCCTAGGCTATAATTCATGATTATGTGAGACAGTATCAGAAGCCTTACCAAAGTAGAAATATATTACATCTAGTTCTGCCCTCTATCCACAAGGCTTGTTATCTGTCAAAGAAGGATATTAATTTTGTTTGACATGATTTGTTTTTGGCAAATCCACATTGAACTTATTTATCGCCTCATCTTCTAGATGCTTGCAAATTGATTGTTTTAATCATTTGCTCCACTATTTTTTGGGTAACAATTAAGCTAACTGGTATGCAGTTCTCCAGGTTGTCATTAATTTCCTTTTTATAAATTGGTACTATATTTGCCTTTTTTCCAGTCTCCTTGGATCTCTCCCATTTCTAAGAGTTCTCAAAGATAATTGCTAATAGTTCAGATCTCTTCAGCCAATTTCTTAAGTATTTTGGGCTTGATTTCATCAGGTCCTGCCAAATTGAAGACATTTAACTTGTCTAAGCAATTCTTATTTTTTCCCCATATTTTATCCTCAAATCCTATCCTATTTACACTGATGTTCACTATATTAGTCATCCAATCTGCTAACTTTTTGGTGAAAGCAGAAACAAAAATGACATTTATGACTTCAGTCATTGCTGCATTTTCTGTTATTGTCTTTTACTCCTTGTTGAGTAATGGTCATACCCTATCCTTGGTCTTCCTCTTGCTCCCACTGTATTTGTAAAAATGTGTCTTTGTTACCCTTTATAAGCCTACCCAGTTTAATCTTGTTTTGTGCTTTGGCCTTTCTAATTTTGTCCCAACTTGCTTGTTCTATTTTTTTTATGTTCATCTTTTGTAATTTGCTCTGGTTTCCACTTTATGTATGACTCTTTTTGGAGTTTCAGGTTACTGAAGATCTCCTGGCTAAGCCAGGGTGGGTCCTTACCATGTTTCCTATCTTTCCTACCCATTGGAATAGTTTTTTCTTGTGGCCTTTTAATGTCTCTCGTAAAAGCTGCCAAACTCTCCTGAACTCTTTTTCTCCCCCCTTAACCTTGCTTCCCATGGAATCTTACCTACCAATTCTCTGAGTTTGCTGAAGTCTACCTTCTTGAAGACAACTGTCTTTGTTCTGTTTTCCCTCCTACCATATCTTAGAATCATCAACTCTATCATTTTGTGATTTCCACCCAAACTGCCTTCCACCTTCAAATTCTCAACCAGTTCCTTCTCATTCATCAAATATCAGATCTAGAACAGCCTCTTCACTAGTTGTTTTCTCCACTTTCTACAAAACCTAAGGGATAACTTTTTATGATTGTGTTCTGTTCTCATGGGAAGGTTGCCACCATTCTTCCAGGAACTAATGAACTTGGGGGGGGGGGGGGGTGACTAAGGTGAATCACAGACTAAACAGCTCTAGAGACATTCCATCTCCTGGGGAGATTTGAATGTACTGGACTGGTTCAGGGTAAGTTTTCCAGAGACTAGATAGAAGACAAAATAAAGGGCTTTTAGTATAAAAGGATGATCCTGAACTGACGCATAGCATTCTTTCTGATTCAGCAAACAGACAGGACTTTTGTCCAAAGGTCTTTCCAACCCTTCCACATGTGTACCCCTCATGGTCTGTTAAGGCTCCAAAAAGCTACTGGGTTACTCCTGGCAAGCTTTTAGCATACATGTAGGAACTTTGGATTTTTAAAAATGTTTCCAATAATGTTTTTTTCTTTAATAAATATGCTTGCTTAGAAAGAGCTGTGTGGTAACTTGTAACTGCTGGCATATGTTGTTCATAGCACTTAGGGAGGAAGCAAAGCACAGGTCTTTAGATAGACTGGCTTGTGGGGGATATCACAACATAAGGCAGGGAGCTATGCAGCCTTAAAACTCCCTAATCAGAGGGGAGTAGGGCAAGGGCCCCAGCCCAGACAGGTGACATAAGGAGACTTGATAGACAACTCTGGGAGTGGACCACAGAAGAGCAATACAGGTGTAGTGTCACAGTTTCAGGTTAACTATTAGTATTTTTACTAATGGGTGTTTCATACCTAATTCCGCCATTTGACATTTTAGGCCCATGTTTCTTAAAGCTTTAGTAAACAAGATTTTGTTTTTAAACTGAAGAGCACAAATAGTATATGTCAAAAAACCAACTTATTTAACAATTTAGTATTGTCACTGATTTGTCACGCTCAGTTTTTGGTAATTAATGGGCTTTTCTGATAAACTATTAGTTTACTTAATCTTGGCAGTCTATTTAAGGTTAGGTATCCAAGTATAAATTTACATGGGAGCCTGTCACTATTTGTTCTGGTGTACCTGCTATGTCATTGGGACATTTTTAAAAGGTATCAATGTCTCAGAAAGGTTGAGCAACTTCACAGAAATCCTGTGGCTATACATCCCTCTTTCACAGAATCTTCTAGCAACATGTATGTTCAGAGTAAATTCTAGAAAGTTGCAGCAGTTGAATATTTATTAAAATGTTAACTTTATTTTACATACTTTGTGGCATTGATCCCAGGATGTGTAGTTTATAAGGGTTTAAAAAAACCAATGTACAATGCAATTCTATGTTCAAGGATATATAATTTATTTTTAGATGTAATTGTAACCCGGATTACATAATCATTCAATATTGAGGGCCACTTTGCAACGTAAATCCAATTATTCACATCATCTAAGATATTTACATCATCTCATTTTTCATCTAAGGACAAAGAATTTTTTAAAGTCAGCTGGTTCTGCCTTCATTCAGTACAGATTATGCCAACACAATCTGCCTGGATTCTTTGATCCAGTTCCATGCTTAAGTAATATAGTTTTGGTTATTTAAAACGATAAACAGACAGTAACTAAGCCATCTAAGTAGTGACTGATCCAGTATAGATCTGTAGGAGGAGGGACTTCCTGCACTGCTGCTGGGGCTATTGCAGCAAGTATTTCTGTCCACATTGGGACTTCGCTGGTGGAGGATCACCTGGTGACTGGCCTTTTTTTAAGCAAATCTAATCCAAACAGTAAAGCCTGAATACCAAAGTGCTCCTAATGGTGTGGATACATGTTGGGCTACAAGCATGTTGTTGACAAAAGACAAGAATGGTTACTTACCTGTAACTGTTGTTCTTCGAGATGTGTTGCTTATCTCCATTCGAATTAGGCGTGCACTGCGTCTTCCGGAGTGTTTTCTCTAGCGGTACCCGTAGTGCCAGCAGGGTGCCCCCTGGAGTGGCTTCGCCATGGCGGGGCATAAGTACCCCTGCCGGCGCTGCCCCACCTCAGTTCCTTCTTGCCAGACGCTCCGACGAACAGGAGGTGGGAGGGGGGAGTCAAATAGACATGAGCAACACATCTCGAAGAACAACAATTACAGGTAAGTAACCGTTCTTTTCTTCTTCGAGTGGTTGCTCATGTCCATTCGAATTAGGTGACTTCCAAGCCAACCCCACTTCAAGGAGGAGGGGTCGGAGCACTCAGAAAGAGAAGTCCACGAAAGTTGAACAATCCAAACATATTTATTCAATGAACCGAACATAGAAAAACTGTAGAAAAGTGCAACATGGTACAGATAAACATACATATTTACAATACAGAGCTGAGGACCGCAGAGCCCTCCCCTGCGACCTCCCTAGCCTGCTGTGTCAGCCACGTGGCCGCCCTGCAGATTTCAGTGATTGGAAACTGTGCCCCAAAAGCTACAGAGGATGCCTGCGCCCTGGTGGAATGTGCTGTAACCCGGGGCGGGACCTTCCCGGCCAAGGCATAACACTCCCTGATATACCCTGCGACCCAACTGGACAACCTTTGGGTCAATATGGGGAGCCCTTTCATTCCGTCAGCGACAGCAATAAACAATTGTGTGGATTTACAAAAGGGCTTGGTCCTATCAATATAGAAAGCTAGCGCACGTCTAGCATCCAGGGAATGGAGCACCTGCTCCTTAGGGGAGGCGTGGGGCTTTGGAAAGAAAACCGGGAGGTAAATTTCTTGGGACAAATGGAACGGTGACACCACCTTGGGGAGAGAGGCTGGGTGAGGGCGGAGCCTCACATTATTATCAGAAAACACTAGGTAGGGTGGGTTCACAGTTAACACCCTGAGCTCGGAGACCCTGCGAGCCAAGGTAATGGCCACAATGAACGCAACCTTCATAGAAAGGTGCTTCAAAGAACAGGTGGCCAGCGGCTCAAAGGGGGGGGCGTCACGAGTCTAGACAACACAAGGTTGTCCCAAGCGGGGAGAGGGGGTCTAACCGAGGGATACAACTTATCTAAACCCTTAAGAAACCTTTTGACCACAGGGTCAGAAAACAGAGAAACTCCTGCCGAACCAACATGGAAGGCGGAGAGAGATGCTACATGAACTCTGATAGAGGAGGTGGAGAGGCCACTGGACCTAAGTTCAAAGAGGTAGTCCAGAACGAACGGGACAGGTGCACAGGATGGGTGCACTCCCCTTCTGGATGCCCAAGACGAGACCCGCCACCACGTGGCTGCGTACGACTGCACGGTAGATGGTTTCCTACTGCTTAGGAGCACCATCTGTACCTCCTAGGAACATTCCCTTTCCGGTTGGGTCAGCCATGGATAAACCAGGCCGTTAGGTGGAGAGAGCTGAGATTCGGGTGAATCATGAGCCCCCCGTCCCAAGGTTGGGTCAGGAGATCCCGAACCGGTGGAAGTGTAATAGGGTCCTTGGTGAGCACGTCCACCAGGATAGGGAACCAGAATTGTCTGGGCCACCTCGGGGCTATCAGGATGACCGTGGACCTGAAGGTCTTGACCCTGGTCAGAACCCTGGGAATTAGGGGAAACAGGGGGGAAAGCATAGAGGATGCCTGCTGGCCATGGCACTGTCATGGCATCCCCCCTGGAGTGTTCCCCGAGCCCCAACAGGGAGCAATAATTCTGGCACTTGGTGTTGCGTGCCAAGGCAAACAGGTCTACTAGGGGACAACCCCACCTGTGGAAGACCTGACAAAGGGCCGAATACTTGAGGGACCACTCGTGGGCTCCGAAGGACCTGCTCAGAACATCGGCCAGCAAGTTTTTGCACCCTGGCAGGTACTCTGCCTGCAAATCTATGTCGTGCTCTACACACAGGTCCCAGAGGCACAGAGCCTCGCGGCAGAGGGGAGGCAACCGGGCTCCCCCCTACCTGTTGAGGTAAAACACAGCCGCCGTGTTGTCCAGGCGCACCGGGACAGAGCGGCGAGAGAGCTTCGACAGGAAGGTCTCGCAAGCTCTCCTGACAGCCCTGAGCTCCTGGACATTTATGTGCAGAGCCCGCTCTGCTGGGGACCATAAGCCCTGGGTCCTGTGACACCCCAGGTGTGCTCCCCAACCCAGGTCGGAAGCATCTGTGACCAGTGTAAGCGAGGGGGGAGGTACAGTGAACGGAACCCCGCTGCACACCACCGTCTCCTGGTTCCACCATTGTAAGGAGGCTATCACCTCCGGCAGCACTGTGAGAACGGTGTCCCAGAGAGACCCCTGGTTTGGTTGAATGCCCTTGCCAACCAGGCCTGCAGAGGCCTGAGCCTCATTCGAGCATGTCATACCACATACGTACAGGCCACCATGTGTCCCAGCAGCCTAGAGCAGACCCGGGCTGTCATGATGGGGAACTGGGTTAACTCGGAGACCAGCTCCACTATGGATTGAAACCTGGCCCTGGGAAGGAGTGCTCTTACCACCCTGGCGTCCAGGAGGGCTCCTACAAATTCGAGGTGTTGAGAGGGAGTCAATGATGACTTTTCTTCGTTTAGCATGAATCCCAGCCTTAAGAAGAGAGCCCTTGTGAGGGAAACATGGGCCTCTACTTGCTCGTAGGAGCAGCCATGGATCAGCCAGTCGTCTAGGTACGGAAAAACGTGTACCCCTTTTTGCAGAGGAACGCCGCTACGACTGCCATGCATTTTGTAAAGACCCTGGGTGCTGCTGAAAGGCCAAATGGGAGCACTGTAAATTGGAAGTGGCATCGGGAAACAATAAAACGGAGAAACCTCCTGTGGCTGGGTCTTACTGCCACGTGGAAGTAAGCGTCCTTTAGATCGAGGGTTGCGTACCAGTCTCCTAACTGTAAAACCGGGATAACAGAAGCTAGGGTTACCATTCTGAACCTGGACTTCACGACCGTCTTGTTGAGGTCCCTGAGATCTAAGATGGGATGAACCCCGCCCTTGGGTTTCGGGACAACGAAATATCAGAAATAAAACTCCTTGCCCTGCAGATGTGGGGGGACCCTCTCTGCAGCTCCCTTTTCAAGAAGCGCCAGCACCTCTTAGCGGAGCGTGCCTTCATGAGAGGTGTCCCTGAAAAGTGACGGGGTGGGCGGGTTGGAAGGGGGCGAGCCCAGGAAAGGGATGGTGTAGCCACACCTGACTATCTTTAGGACCCAGGCGTCGGTCGTGATTCCTGCCCAGGCGTGGGCAAACCGGGACAACCTGGCCCCAAACGGGGGGCCAGGGTGGGAGGCTGGTGCGCGACCGATCAAAACAGGTGCTTGGATTGCTGGGAGGGACCTTGACCAGCCCCACGAGGGGTGTCCTCTCTCAGGCAGCGTCGATGACCCCTTGCGGAGGATGGGCCCGCAGCCGCCCCCGCACCCCCACTGGGAGCATGAGGACGGTGTCTCCAGTAATCCCCACGGGGGACCTGGGACTGAGTTCTGCCCTGCTGTCTGTAGGGCAGCTGACGACACTGGGGGGCCGGTGTATGAATCCCCAAGGACCGTAGGATAGACCTCGTGTCCTTGAGCGTATGGAGCCTGGAGTCCGTGTGCTCCGAAAACAAGGCTTTCCCATCAAATGGCAAGTCCTGGATCGTGGTTTGGACATCCAGAGGTATTCCAGACACCTGCAGCCAGGCACCACGGCGCATAACCACACCTGATGCCATGGTGCGGGCTGCAGAGTCGACAGCGTCCAGGGAAGCCTGGAGAGCCGTGTGGGCAATGGTTCTGCCCTCAGAGGTCATGGCCTCAAACTCCTGACGGGCCTCGACAGGCAGCTTGTCCTTGAACTTATCCACGGCCTGCCAGGTATTAAAAGCATAGCGGCTCAGCATCGCTTGCTGATTGGCAATGCGGAGTTGCACCCCACCAATGGCATACACCTTACGGCCCATCAGGTCAAGGCGCTTGGGCTCCCTAGCTTTCGGGGACGGCCCCGGCTGGGGAAGCCTCTCTTTTTGGGCCACATCCTGGACAACCAAGGACCCAGGAATGGGCTGGGAGTACAGGTGTTTGTGTCCCGACTGGGGGACGTAATAGCGCCTCTCGACTCCCTTTAAGGTAGGGGTCAAAGTTGCCGGGGTCTGCCACAGGGCATTGGTAATCTTGGCCACGGTTTTATTAAGTGGCAAAGCCAAGCGGGCGGGTGCATCGTCCAAGAGGATGTCAATCATGGGGTCCGTGTCCTCCACTACTGGCTCCACTGGGACACCCAGACTGGAGGCCAGATGCCTAAGCAGCTCCTGATGCGCACAGGCATCCATAGTAGGCAACGCCGGTGCGGGATCCGCCAAAGCTTCATCCAGTGATGATGATGACGATGACTCCTGGACCAGTGCCGGGCCCAGCGCAGGAACTGGTTGAGGCACCGGCTGAGCAGGCGGCACCGCTTGCGGAAGTGGCTCCGGTACCGAGGCCTGCGGCGCGGCGTCGGCAGCAACCGACCTCTGGGGGGAGGGAGGGAGTCCTGACAGCGACACTGACGGTTGCGCTCGTTGCCCCGAGGCACCAGACACCACAGAAGAGTGCACAGGCCCCTGCCACTGGTGGTAAGCCCACGGTGTCTAAAATGGCCATTGTGGCTGAGGCGGCCAAGTCTGTTGCATCCATGAACAATCACACCGGTGCCGGGAACGAGATCTATGCATCAAGGAAGCTGCCGAGGACCCCGACCTGAACGATGCCACATCAGAATCGGACGAGTAATCAGACTCAGGCCAGGGAGGCGCAGATGACGAATGTACTGTCACCGATGGGGGGGGGCAAACCTGGCCATGGACTCGGGTTTGCCCGTGTGCACTCGATGCAGACGTGCCGGTACTGGGAAAAACTGTGTTGGTGCCGGTGCCTGTTGTGGTACCGGGAGAACAGGTCCCCGTGCCGTGAGAGGAGCCACCGACTGCGGCATCGGGAAAACCGGTCCCGGTGCCTGGAGCGGAGTCGGTGCCGGGATAACATATCTCGATGCCCAGGTGGAGCCGGTTGCGGCACCAGGAGAACCGGTCCTGGTGCCAGTTGTGGTGCCGACACGGGGCATATCTGTGGTGCCGTAGTCGGTATAGGTATCAGTTGCGATACAAACCCTGAAGAAGCCGACGTCACCGGCGATAGCGGTACCGGCGTGGCCCACAGGGTTGATGCCGGTGCCTGTGACGGTGCCGAAATGTGCATCGGTGCTGAAGAAGCTGATGATGAAGGGCCCGACAATGGTGTCGAAGATGTTGGCGCGAGGCCAGGGTGACATGGCACAGGCGCAGCCAAGACAGGGTCTGGAAGGGGTCCCAGCACTGAGGGAGGTCGAGCCCAGTCGAGCGCCAAGTGGGGCCTGGCGGCCTGCGTCAATGCCGGCACCAATACGGCGGCAAGTGGTACTGGTCCCACCAGGGACGGTCCCGCTGCATAAGTGGCCGGTGCTGTTCGGTCATGCCGGTGCGGAGGCGAAGCCGGTGCCAACACGGCTTCCGGCGTAGGTGATCTCGACCCTTCCGCCTCAACCAACGACGGAGGGGAGGTAGTGAGGCTAATAAGGTCATGGGCCGCCTCAAAGGTGTCCGGCGTGGAGGGGCAGTGCGAGGGTAGCTGCCCTGGACTAGATGGGCGTCCCGCTCGCTTACGCCGCACGGTGGTGGATGAGGATGTGCGCACCGGAGACTCGGTACCATGGTGTAGGCTCGACTTGGACTTCCGGCTCGGAGACCTACCGCGAGACTTTCTTGATCTTTTCGGTGCTGGAGAGTGAGACCGGTGCCGGGCCCTCGACGCCGAGGGCCGGTCCCGAGATGGGGCATCTCGTGTGGACACCGGTGCACTGCGCACCGCAGAGTGCCCAGCCGGTGCCGGCTGTAAAGCTGCCTCCATGAGGAGAAGTTTTAGGTGAGAGTCTCTCTCCCTCTTAGTGCGGGGCTTAAAAGACTTGCAGATCTTACAAGCGTCTGTAAGATGGCTCTCACCCAGACACTTCAGACAACTGTCGTGAGGGTCTCCTCTGGGCATGAACTTTGTGCA
This sequence comes from Pelochelys cantorii, assembly GCA_032595735.1. Taxonomy (NCBI): domain Eukaryota; kingdom Metazoa; phylum Chordata; order Testudines; family Trionychidae; genus Pelochelys; species Pelochelys cantorii. The sequence continues at coordinate 107,932,822 of CM064327.1, forward strand.
GACAGCGCACGCCTTAAAGCCTTGCGGTCCTGGCATTCCTCACCCCCGAAGGGGGAGAAGGAAAAAAGAAACACTACCTACCTAACTGACTGAACTATTCAGAACTATTTACAATACTAATAGAAACGGGAACCATTAACTGATCTAAGAGAGAGAATTTAGACTTAAACATTTTTCAAAATTTTATCTTCAGACAGAATGGTACTCAGGAAGGTTTGCAATTCTTTTTTTTAGAAAAAGAAAATACTTCCATCTCACTTTCATTATCCCATTGAGCCATTTCCATGAACAAGGTAGGGGAAAAACAACCTTTACCTATGTTAAAAAAGTACTAATGAATTTTCCTTAAGAAGCTTTAGTGCCCTCATGCTTTGGAATAGGAACGTGAAATTTAGTAGGAGGGCAGCCTTTGTGAGGAGAGGAGCCTGAGGGTACGTCTACACTGCATGCTTATTTTGAAATAAGCTATTCTGGAATACTCTGGTCATCTGAAGAAGTGGGCAGGGCCCACGAAAGCTCATGATACCGTTGACATGTTTTGTTAGTCTATAAAGTGCTACCAGACCATTTGTTGTTTTTAAGTTTATTCTGGAATAGTTATTCCAAAATACCTTATTTTGAAATAGCACGTCTACACTGCAGGGAAGCCTCAAAATTAGTTCAAGGCAGGCTTCCCTAATGTAGATGTGCTATCTTGATATAGAGCCTCAGGAGACACTGGAGAGGAATAACTTAGAATGGCCCTGGTGAGGAGCTATTTCACAATAGCAGCAGTGAGTGCCTACACATACCTTATTTCAAAATAGCTATTTCGGACTAGGCATTATTCCCCAGAATGAGGTTTAGAGATTTCAGAATAAGCTGGCCGTTATACTGAAATTATTTTGAAATAATGGAATGCCTGAGTAGACATTCGCATTGTTATTTTGAAAAAACGCGAATTATCTCAAAATAATGGTGCAGTGTAGACGCACCCCGAGATAGAGACTGGGGGGATAAGATTGGGACAAGGAGAATGGTACTAAAACAAGAAGGAATGGTGGGGAACAGATAGCACTGAGACAAGAACAGGCTAGATTGGGGTGAATCTTTTTTGGGTTGGGGTTGAAAAGCAAAAAAAAAAATAAAATCTTCACTGACGTGGCCCCCGACAGAGATGGAGAAAGACTCCCCACATTCCCCTCACACACCAGAGCCTGGGGGGTCCAGGCTAGTAAACTCTGTCTGCCCCAGCCCTGTGGAGGAAGTCAGGGGAGCTGGAGCACTGGCACAGGCTTCCTAATGATGCTGGGGAGCCCTGAGCCTCGGGGACTGGACCCAGGCAAGCCGGGGGTCGCACCCAGACCCTGGGCCTTAAGTCCCCCCACCCCTGGGCTAGATGGACAGGTTAGAAGGGGATCAAGCTAGGGGAGAAATGTCAAAAAAGTCTGTGCTCACTAGGGATCCTTTCCCTCCAGAACCTGCAACAGAACCTGATTCCTACCTATCACCATTCCTCTGATGTCAGCAAATATTTGTGAAACTGTATAGCAAAGACCCCTTTAGAGTTGCTCCATATAAAGGAAGATAACCTACTGCAGTTATCAGTTACTCAGAGGCTTGTGTGGGTATATAAAGGTTCCAATCCTGCTGCTGATCTGATGCCACAATATGCTGGCACAGGATGGAATTTCTATTTTTTCAAGTTTGTTTTTTAAAAACCTAGGAAATTGCTCACAATAAAACATTAAGGGTATGTCTACACTGCATTCCTCTTTAGAGAGCAGAATGCAAATGCAGACAAATAAAATTGCAAATGAAGCGCTGATTTGAATTTCCTGTGCTTCATTTGCATAATCGCGGCCGGCCGCTTTTTCGAAATACCCTATTTCGAGATAAAAATGCTGTTTAGACGCGGTTATTTCGAGAAAAAACCCTTCTTTCGAAATAACGCTTAAACCTCATTTTATAAGGAGTAAGGTTTATTTTGAAAGAAGGGTTTTTTCTCGAAATAACCACGTCTAAACAGCATTTTTTATCTCGAAATAGAGTATTTCAAAAAAGCGGCCGGCTGCGATTATGCAAATGAAGCATGGGAAATTCAAATCCACACTTCATTTGCAATTTCAATCGCCTGCATTTGCATTCCTCTCTCGAAAGAGGAATGCAGTGTAGACATACCCTTAAAGTGCATTACGGATGCAAAAATCAAGCCCTCAAAGATTATTGAAGTGACAGAATTGTTTGCCTGTGCCATATATTTAATGGCTACTTTAGCAAAAGAAAAACACAGAATTGTCATCTGTATCTCAATGGTTGGCATTTTGCCAATCACTTCTCTTAAAAATAGGTTAATATAATGGCTGCTATATAGGATACAAAACATTTGTCTAGTTCTGTGAGATTTTATGAACAGATCATATTAGGATAGCAATACTTCAGATATCACTGAAGACCTACCATTTCCTTGAAGTATTACATCTATAAATGCTGTGCCCTACTCCATGCACTTCTATAACATGTAATGTAGTGCGTTGTATCCTTTCATGTGGAAATAAAAGCTTCTTTGTAGGCAGGGATGCTTTGTTCGGCATATTTTACCCACAGTACAGTTTCATGTACATCTGTGGAGTTATATAAAGAAGGAACACTATTAATAGCAGAGGAGACAGAAACTAAGTGTTTATAATTCACCATGATGTACGTATCAGCTCAAACACAAGTGTTCCCCTTTGCTCCTCCTGCTATGCACCTTGAATGTCAATTCCTGTAAAAGGAAGTTTTTGCTTAAGTGGTAAATTGTTTCCTCCAGTATATCATTTCAAAATAGTATGGTCTTACATAAAGCAAAAATACTGTACTGTGTTTTCTGAAAAATGCAAAGAAAATGTAGTAAAATCAGACTATTATACTCAAAGAATATAGACATGATCACCAGAATTTTTCAACTTCTCATAGACTGCATACCACACCTTATGTAGCAAATCAAAGACATAGACTCTGAGCCTCTCTGCAGAACAGAACCAATTTTAACAGAAAACAAAAAGCACAATTATTATTTGGGCAGTAATGCAGTAGCACTTGCAAGAAGAACTATATATTAATTAGGTATCATACTGAGAGTGTGAAGTTAGTTAATTTAAAACAGTAAGAGGCTGACCAATGCTTATTTGTTCTAACACTTATGTGTTACAGTTCGTTGATGAAATGATCCTGATTATCCAGAAATGTTCTCTTCCAGTTGTCTAAAATGTGATCAAAGATTCTTTAAAGAAGATGCCAATTTGTTTGTAAGGCTTCCATAGGGGGAAACAAATGATGACCTTGTTTAAAAGTGGGATTAGCCCTGCATTTTAAAAGTTGAAAATTTTGCAGGATGTTAATAATTGGAAAAACAAAAGCAAAAAACAGAAAAAGGAAGTGTGGTACAATTAAAATATGGTAGCAAAATTTCCATTGAGTCAAGTGCTACAGGAGTCCCCTTTTATAGCAATGTATTGCATTTTGAGAGATGTTTTCAAGTCTAAGACCTTAAATTTTGATTTTTTTTAAAGTGAGGTAACATTCCACATTCTTCAGGAGGCCTTGAGAGCAATATACTACGTTTGAGTCCTCACCAGACCCACTAATGGCGGGGAGGGAATTGTGCAAGTGCCCCAGGGCCCAGCAATTCAAAAGAGTCTGGGGCTCCTGGTTGCCATCGCCACTGCAGTAACAATGGCACCTAGAGCTCCGGGCCCTTTAAATTGCCACTGGAGCACTGTGCAACATGCTGCAGGCAGAGCTGAGGTCTGGGTGAGATGCACGGTGGTCTGGGCAGTGCTGAGGGCTGGCTGCTTCTGGCCCCACCCCTTCTGCCTCAGGCCCCACCCCTTCAAGGAGAGCAGAATCCACACATACACCTTGCCCAGAGGCCTGGGGAGGCTGTTGACTCCCTTGGTTCTTACTGACCTTAAAGATATTTTAAGGATATTCTCTAAGGATGCATATATACTGGGCAAATTGGCTGCAGCTCCATCAGAGCTTTCAACAGGAAAGGCTGCAGTGCAGTTAGGATGCAGGTGTTTTTACTACAGTTTAGGCAAAACCCTCATTGGTAACCATGAGTGCATGAAGGTGCTTTTCTAAGCACAGTAACTCCTGTTTGAATCTTCTTTTAGTATGCTTTTGGCTTCAAGCAAGAATTGCATACATTACTGAGGGGACCTTTCCAGTCCACTTACAATTTTTCTTTCAGCAGCTCTGAAATAGTAATTAAAACTTAGTGAGGCCTGATTCCATCAGCTATATTTTTCTTAAAATGGTTGAAAATTCTTAAGATGGCAGAAAAATTCTTGAACTCACAATGGAAAAACAATATACCTGAAAAGCCAAAATGTGGAGCACCGCCATTTAACTCCTATTCACATGGTATGTGGACAAAGAATAAGCCACTCCATAGGCCTAAAATGCTGCAAAAGAAAGCTTGACATAATCTTCAATAATCATTTGGTACTGTCTCCCTGCTTTGATCCTCGTCCCTCTTACTAGTCACTTGACCAACAGACTCAATTATGAGACAAGAATACTGCAGAAACCAATCTGAATTTCTACCAAGAGTCACTAAAAACTACTGCTGTGTACAGACAGCACAGGGCACCAGTCACATGCTGGTATGATGAACTTCCCTGTGTGTCAAGAATAGTTTTATTAGTCCTCAGCCTAATCTAGGTTATTTTCTTATCACATAATTTTTAAACCCTCAGAGGAGCATTTTAAAAATACACTGCCTCTTACTATTTGTATGGCTTTTATTGGATTTCACCATGTATTACCACATTGTGGAAGGATGAATATCAAATCATCTTTCCTACAATTTACCTCTCTATTAAGCAAGCATTGGCCTTTTTGGCCCACTCCCGAGTGAATGAACTGTGTGTTTTTAATTTTGTGTTCATATCTGCATCATCATATATATAGTAGCCCAACATCTGTGACTCTGTAATGCTGAAATGCTTGCTGTTCCCTCTGGGCGGCGCTGTTGCCCGTGCTGAATGGGGAGCGCAGGGCCCAAACGGCCGCTTGCGCCGCTTGCTCCCCCGCAGTGGCCCGGCTGAGCAGTGCAGAAGTCAGCTGAGCACCACGGCGGGAGGGGAAGGGGGCGGGGTGGTGACGTACATGGCCAGGGGGCGGGGCCTAGCCGTGTACGTCACCGCCCCACCCCCCTTTGCACCCTCCTTTGCCTCACGCCATGGTGCTCGGCTGACTTCTGTGTCACTCAGCCGGGCCGCTGTGGGGGAGCCCAAACGGCCGCTTGCTCTGCTTGCTCCCCCGCAGTGGCCCGGCTGAGCGGCGCAGAAGTCAGCCGTGTGCCACGGAGGGAGGCGAAGGGGGGCGCGGCGGTGACGTACACGGCCAGGAGGCGGGGCCTGGACGATTGTGCATCCCTGACAGAGACAGAGGAGAGTGGAGAGAGAGTGAGAGGCAGGAGGGGGAGAAGAGAAAGAGAGAGACGGAGAGAGAGGCAGAAGGCAGAGGAGAGGCAGTAGGAGGAGGAGGAGAGAGAGAGAAAGAGACACAGAGCGAGAGACCGGAGGCTCAGGAGAGACGACCAACGTGGAGGAGAGACCTGAAAACCCCGTCTTATGATGGGCTAATTGGCTAGTGGATTAAGAGTGGCCTATTTCTAGAAATATTTTCTAGCAGAGGAAGCACAAAAGTATATAAAATCTGCACTTGGTGAGTTCCAACAAAAGGCTTTTCATAATTCTCTCTGTAACAGACTGGTGATAAGCAATACAGCCCTATTGACTAAGACTTTATTGCACTCTATTATTTTTCAGTGCTGCCCAGAGATCCCAGTCAGAGCAGGGGATTCATTGGACTAGGGACTGCATGGACACATAAGAGAATTCATGGCTCAAAGAGTTTATTGTTAACATAGACAAGCTGAAGCAAGTGATTGTAAAAGCAGAGGAATGGGGAAGACAGAGAAGGGTCATTGTTTGGTCTCAAGGAAGAACTGGAAGATGTGGTTTCCTGCTTTACAGATCAGATTGGTTTGGGAAGAACGTCATGGAAGGAAGCACAAAGGTACTTTTGGGAGATCTAGAAGCACTGCCAATGAGAACTGTCCATACAGACAAGACAAAAAAAAAAAAAGAGTATCTACCCCCCATAATCTCGTTAACTATCTAGATGAGGTTGTTCTACCCAACCCACATGGAGTACTTTGAGCAAGCCAATCCACATTTAACTCATTCCATGTAGAGTTTCATATCAAGGACTCATATCAGTAATCCACAGCATGCATTACACTACACCACTGCCGTGGCAATAAAAAAAAAAAGAGGGACTTGTTTTTAAGATGGACCTCAATCCATTCTCCAGCATTGTGAGTACAAGTCATTGCACCTGCAATCACATCAATTTAGAAACCTAACTTAGGTGTACAAACAGGTGGTCAGTCTCCCACATGTGTGCAATGTGGTGGAAGCTTTTAGAAAAGCTTATTGGAGCCTCCAGGCTTTAATAACAAGTTTTATTGAAGCTAGGCTTGCCACTTATCTGGCTTAAGAGCAGTTCTGTTGCTTTGTTTTTAATGGTAAGAACTTTGAAGCTAAACAGAGGCAGAGTTCAATATTTACTTATAAATAAACTGTCTGATATTAAAGTGGGTGCTTGGTAATTCTTACCATTGTTAAAATAGTAAAAAACCTGATTCAACTATAACTCTTTTCATACACAGATTACTTTCTGAAAGTCTTGCTCCTCCCTTCCACATCTACTCCTACTGTGAAGCCTTCAAAAAGTGTGTCATCTAATAATTGCTAGATTGAGAGGCAGGCAGGGATAGCAAGAAATAGAAAATATTTTCTGGATAATGTAAGCTGGTTCTCTTCAGCTCAAAGAGGCAGATGATGGAAACTTAACATGTAACTGGCATCCTTGTTTGGTTTGAAAAAAATTAGTTTGGATATTATTATAAAAATCACTGATAGAAGCCTGTGCACTAAGCAAGTGCAACAGAAAGTTTCCTTATTTAGATTACAGTAGTGTATAGAAACCACAGTCAAGGAACATAGCCCAGTTATGCTAGATAGTGGACGGAGGTGAGAGACACCCTACCTCATGGAACACACAGCCTAGGATTATGATTAAATAATATAAGAGGTGGCAAGAGACATGAGGAGAAGAGGGCACAGGCACATGTTAACACAGTGCAATGAAAGCGTAAATAAAATCCACCCTCTTAAAATTCAGAACAAGGCACATACAAATGATTTAAAGTAAAAGGCTACAAAAGAAATGGAAGAAAATGGCAATAGAAAGGGAAACACTGGACCAAATTAAATGATCTACAACACATTAAATACAGGGTTTTTTTAGACTGCAAATTTCTTGGGACAAGGACTCCGTTTTGTGCATGTCCCTTACACAGGGCCTGGCACACGACTGACACACAAAATAATCATCCATAGATTTTAAGACCAGAAGGTATCTTTTATGATCATTTTTGTAGTTCAATGTCCTCTTTAACCCAAGCCATAAATGGAATCTGTATGTTGTGACGGAGCTCAAGCAAATTATTTAGAAAGTCATTGGATCTTGATTTCAAGACTTCAAGTGACAGAGAGGCCACCACATCTTTTGGTAAGTCATTCCAGTGTTTGTTATCCTAAATAAAAGGTACAGACCATACCTCTAGCATCAGCTTCCAGCTACTGAATCCTGTAAGACCTTTTGTTGACATGAGTCACAAATCTTCTCTCCATGTAGATAACTTGTAATCAAGTCAGCTCTTAACCTTCTCTTTGATAAAATAAACAGATTGATCATCCTAAGTCTTTTACTATAGGGCAGATTTTTCATACCTAAATATGATTCTTGTAGCTCTTTCCCAGACACTTGCTTTGGACTTGTCTATGATACATGCGACATCAACAGAACTCATGTCACTCAAGGGTATAAACAAACCACACACTCTGCCCCCGAAGTGATGTTAGATACACTCAGGGAGCTGAAAGCATTGCCAGGTCACTGGGCAATGTGAGGTGGGCACCAGTTCTTTGCTCCCGTAAGGGGCGGGGCCTTGGGTAGAAGGGGTGGGGCTGGGACAGCAAGGCCCAAGTGCCACCCAGATGATGGGGTGCCCCCTCCTTGGTCCTCAGAGCCAGCTGGAGCACATGACACAAGGCTCTGCAGTGTATCATGTGGCACTTCCACAGTGATTCTATAGTGCCTGGGGCTCTAGCTGTTGCAGTAGCAGCAACAGCAGCTGGGAGCCCTGAGCCTTTTAGAATTGCTGGGCATCTGGGCATTTGTCCCTTTACTCCCCTGTCAGCACATCTGGATATATTAATGTAAGCACCAGTGTGGATACTGCTGTATCTGTGGGAGAGCTTGTCCTACCGACATAGCTACTGCCTCTTGGGGATCTGGTTTTATTATGCTGATGGGAGATCTCTCTCCTGTCGGCAGAGAGCAACTTCACCAAACATGCTACAGCAGCACAGCTTCATTGGTGCAGGTGCACCGCTGCAACATTTCTAGTAACACTATTTTGTCACCATCCTCTGAAGTACTGACATCAGAAATTGACATCATATCCCTGTGATGGTATCACCTGTGCCATACCGCCCAACTCCTAATAAATATTCCTTGCTTATAGGTCCAAGAATTGCACTCACACCTTTAGTCACAGCATCACACTGGGAGCTCATGTTCAGTTGATTATCCCCCAACAGATCTGTTCTCTCTCTGATTCATGAGATCCTATGATTCATCCAAAATTGTTTGCATCATTGCACCATTACAGGCATAAGTAGGCGAGGGAGAGAAATGAAGAAGCAGCAAGTTAATCTTTAGTGGCAATGGTTAAGGCTCCTTGACTGCATCAGTATGATGCCCAGTTAAGTGTTTGTTTAAGGCCAAAAACATAACTTCTAAGAAAACTATGCATACATTCTTCTAGTCAAAAGAAAACCTTTTCCCAAGTGCACTGTTTTGTCACTCAAAGTTTCATGTTAGTCTGAAACATCCAATTAACGTTACTGCAAAGGCTTATCTGCTTCAAGATTTTATTTTGAATCAAGCATAGGATGGGATAGGGTTGTTTTGTGCAGTTTATAGATATAAAAATCTCTACGTGAATTAATAGAGTTTTTATTAATAGTATCTGTTAAAAGGGGGGAGGGGAGAAGGTTTCCCTAGCAACATTAATATAAATGTTTTCAGCACTGTTAAAGTACAGCTACTCTTCCAAATATTGTTACTCTGTCATTTAAAGAAAGAAAAAACAAAATCAAAATAATGAAGAGATAGTCATGTTGCATATGCTCCAGGCATTGTAGCACAATATCATACATAATTCAACTTAATGGAAAGGGTTTACTATTTGACAGGTTAGTTTCTAGTCTCTATAGTTCATGACAGTAGCTCTGTTCCTATTTTAACTTCCTTTGATGTTCCATTAAACGTCTTAACTCAAAAATATATTTGCAAGAGGCTAGACCATATAATCCTGACCTATTTTTTGTTTTTCTTGCATATACTGAGGTTGTGAGGGCAGGGTCCACAAACAAGATGAAAGGGCAGTGTTTAAAGACAGCAGGTTATTCAGTCCTGTGAGCAGACTGTTCAGATTTGGATTTAGCTGTTGTGCCAACAGAGAAAGCAGAAAAGAAACAGCACAGGGGAGGAATACAGAAAGGTTATGCTAAATAGGTGTAATGTCTTTGCAAGCTGAAATGCAAAGAGCCAGAAGCCTTCTTTTGGCAAGCTCTGAAATTTAATATCCAAGATATACACTGGGCCCAACTTTTCTTTCTATCACATTGGTGAAAATTGAGCAAATCAGAGTTCAGAAGAGTTACTCCAGATTTACACCAGCAAAAATGAGTGCAAAATTTGGCCTGGTATATATATGTACATCTCAATGATGAGAAAAAGCGGTATTGCCTAGGAATGAGCAAGGGGTATATCCTGTATCAGTTGTTACCTGGGAGACTTAGGTAAACAATTGCTGTAGAGCCTAAGCAATTAATTAAAGCCTAAGGCTGTCCCCCCCACAGAAGATAGATTTGACCTGGTGGTACGTATCTAATCACTGTTGGAATGGAGCCACAAATCAGGCCAGAGACAAAATTTAGGGCCAAACCATATATTTTGAAAATAGGAACACGCAGCAACAAACACCACCACAACTGTAATTGTCCCACCCTAACCCAGAAGAAAAGAGAGATAGAAAGGTCCCCGTACACAAAAGGAATATACTTTACAAAACTTGGAGGCGGCAATGGGTACCTGCGACCTGCTACCCTGTGGCTAATTTGAAGCCGTAGGGGAGGATCAGCAGGGAGATCCCTCGAAGGTAGATCGGTCCGGATTCCGGAGCAGTCCTCGAGCTGGACCCTCACCTCCATGTGGGTTGACACCTTTAGGATCCGCTGACACCAGTCCTTCGGCTTGATGCACGATCCGTAGGCAGGACACGTATTGAATAACAACAGCACGGAAGTCCCACAGCACCGGTCCCAGTCTTAAAAGGAGAGGCTTCCCTCACACCTCAGGAGAACACAGCACTGTGACTGAACTCGGGCAGTCCTAGTCAAATTACCACGCATGGAGCTCCTCAGGGATGACGACGACACACAATGACGAAGGGACGGAGAAGAAATCAACCCGAGCTCTCCTCAACAGAGGGCTTATAAAGAGTCTAAGGTGGAAAACTGGGTTGGCGTGAGGGGTGCAGAAAATAGGGTGGTGTGCACACGAAAAGAGGGTTGGGTGCACAACCTAGATGCTCACGCATCATATTGGAGAGGAGTGCACAGGTATAGGGCCGTGTGCACAGGCTAGGGGGTGGAGTGCAAAGCCTTCTGAGGTGATGTACTCTGTATAGTTTTGGCGGGAAAAACTGCTGAGGTAAAATGGAACCCAGCAGACTCCATTTTGAATATGACCTTCCCTTAGCTTGGGTAACACAGTATTACTCCCAAATACAAAAGAGAGAGAAATAAAGGTTATATAATTCTCTCAGTCTATCATCAGAAACCACTGCACTTACCTTGAGACTGTTACATGCACACTGGTCAGTTTACATGTGTGCCATCATTCCCTAACTATGTGCTTTATCATTTTTCTTCTAATAATCCATATGCATGTTTCTCAACTAAAATGGCATTTTACTTGTTTCAGTTTTCAAAGAATTCACCTAATTTCTTAAAGAGAAAACTGATTTGCAGTTGCCAACGTTAAGTTTTCCAGTTAAGAAATCATTTATCTGTATAGTAGACTGTGCCTGCTGAGCTGAGCCATAGTAATAACCCAAAATGCAAATAATGGGCATGCCTCTCCTGACCCCAGCTTTGAAAGCTGCTTTTCCTTTCCCTGCTTTGCAGGCCAGACAAAGGGAAGACAGACAGTTGCTTAGAAGTCAGCAGGAAGGACTGGAACAATACACCTGCTGGTCTGCCAAGTGACCTGGATCCTCCATTTCATCCCACAAATATTAAGTGCTGCAGAGACAGAGAATCTGGCAAATCAATCCCAGGAGAGATTATGTCTGATGCCAATTAGTTTAATTAGAGTGTTCCACATTCTTTTCTCCCTGACTCTCCCTATTTTCCCCCAGCATCCTTTTTGCTCTCTCCCCCTTCCATCATCCCTGTCAGAGAAACAGCCTTCACATCTAAAGATTTGCTGCCAGCAGATTTTCAAACACGGGATCTCCAGTATACTTCAGAACAGCCAAATTTATTCTCAGAATAGAAAGAATGTTCAAAATATCTTTCCTACCTCATGCTGGCAAACTCTCTCTTTTCTTCTCTGTGCAAAATTATCACTCTTGGGAAAAATCTGTTTAAGATCTACCCTAACCTCCCTCTTTCCCTAGTGACCAACACTAGGTTTTCCTACTTGTTCCCCTCCATTAACAGCTCCACCAGCACCAGTGACTCCATCTCTTCCTGGATGCTTGCCCCTATCCTCATTCACTTCTTAGCCAGTCTCTCTTGGTTACTTGTTCCTCTGAGTACAAGAAGGCTCTAGTTTCTCCATTCTTGACCTACCCAATTGTCCAACTGCTGCTCTAATTCAAACATGACATTTACTTCTACTGACCCACAATTTATTTCCTGTTGTTCCCTAGATTCCTGTCAATCTGGTGTCTCTCCAGGGCCACTGACAGATGGGGGTCAATTGTCCTGGGGTCTGTGATTTGGCAGTGGTGGCGGCCAGAGCCCCAAGCCCTTTAAATCACCACAGGAGCCCCACACTGCACGCTATGTGCAGCTCTGAGGCCTGGGGGAGGAAAACCATGCTCTGGGTGGTGCATAGGGTATGCTTCCCTTGGCCCTGCCCCTTCCACTCAAAGCCTCACCCTCCCACCTTGTCCAGGGGCCTGCATAGGCTGTCAATTCCCCTGGATTCCAATCGCCCCCTCTCTGAAGTACTGAAATTGCTCTCAGTTTCTAGTGACCTTTTCTTGGGCCTCTCATACATTTTTATCCTTCTTGGACACTCCTTCTGGTTTTGGTACAGTAGGTCATGTTCCTTCTGAAAATCTCTTCCCTTAGCTTTCACAACTGCATCCTTACCTGGTTTTCCTCCTACCCTTCCAGTCATTCCTTCACTGTATTGGTGGGTCATCCTCTTCCTTTTTCAGTCACCTTGGGAGTCTCACAGTTCTTAATTGTCCCTTTCCTCTTCTCTGTCTACACATACCGGATGATAATCTTTTACATTCATCTGGCTCCAAGCTACTATTTCTATGTAGATGATCTGCCAATTTACCTTGAACTACTGGCCATCCAATGCCACATCTCCTGTAACTAACATTTCCTCAGGGATGTTCCACCGCAAATTTAAAACCAAACTCCTCATCCGTCCTACACCAAGCCCACTCCACACTTGAGAAACATGAGCTACAGGCTGTCACTCAAGCCTCCAACATGAAGGCGTCAAAGATTATCTGGATGTGCTGGGCAAGATAGATTTGGGAGGGGAGGAAGATCGTGTCCAAATCTTGCAACTTCTTCCTCCATAATATCTACAATCTGACGTTTCTCCCTCGCTCTCATTCAACACACAGTGACATCATTGATTACTGCAGTCTCCTCTTTGGCCTCCCCAGTAACTACAATCCTGCCCTCAGCTGTCCCTTTTTCCACATCAAGCTCAAGTTTTTTGTCTTATCATCTATCTCCTTCATAAACCTGTCCTCCTCTTCTGACATTCTTGCCTCTTATGTCACCTCCTGGCCTTCTTAGAGAATGACAGAGGACCAGGCCACTTTGAGTTTAGAGGCCCCAGCCCAGCTCTAGCCCTAAGCCTCCAATGTATCTAACTTCTCATCCACAGGGTCATACTAAAACCAAAAGAATATATGAAAATGAACACTTGAGACATTTATTTATTAACAAGTACAATAGTATGTATATTAAAAATGTAACTAACTGCGAGTTTCCACTGTAAGCAAAACTCTTCATTTTAGAAATGCTTTTCTGGCTTTGTTGTATGCAAACTCGTTTATAATTAAAGAAAAATCTAATTTACGTGCAACATCACTGTTAATGTTAAGCATCGCAAGCCCATTCAAACGTTCTTGTCCCATTGTAGAATGATGATGGTTCTTTACTTGTTTAACATGTTGAACGTGCCACTGATGCAGGGAGACTGACAAAAATATGTAATGCAATTGTGATACTAGGAAATACAGTTGACAGGCCGAAATCGAATATTTCTTCAAGCAGTTCTTTTGGCTTGCAATCTGATTTAAAGTGGGTGGAATGTATACAATCTTGTCACAGAGATCTCTTGAAATTTCATTGTTATACCTTTGCTGAAACTGTTCAGCTGCTGAATATAGATCTTCATCACTTAGTTCTCTAAACTCCCAAAGGAATCCAAAAAGGGTACAAATTTGTCACAGTGACTCAAATCAATGTATAAGATCAGATTTGATGGAGTCAATAATAACAAAAAACCACACTGACTCGATAGTGCCTTTCTGCATCAGATTGAGATGTTAGGCTGTGATTGGTGGAAAACTCAGATGAAATGTGAATTCCACTGTTGTTACACTGTGTCCTGTGCTAGTCATAAGTTCTTGATCTTGCTGCACAGCATCTCCAAGGTCCTCATTTTCTGACTGCAGAGTCTCTAAATCAAGTGTAGATTGTGCATCTATTGCTATTATTGGCATTTCTGTGTCTTAATGACCTCCTCATTTTGAGGCAGTGGCATTGAAATGACATTTGTGGGTACAAAGTTTTCATCATCAAAATTGGAAGATCACTGTCAGTATGGTCCCTGTCTAATGACTGAGGCATCTTTTCTACAAGAAACAATGTTATTGTCTTTAAACTCTTAACTGCTGCTTCACTCTGTTGCTTTCACCATTTCTTACTTGTACCACTTTCAAATCTTCACTTCATTTTTATAAAGGGGTTCTTTTAAAACACAGTAACACACTATAAATTAATTCATTAAAGGCTATTGGTTATACAAAATTTTAAATGTCTATACTTCACAATGAATATTATATAGTAACGGTTTGGAGGTGTTACGTAATATGGCCCTTATAGCCTTATATTTCAAAGTCTTGAAATTACACCTGCTAACATGTCCCATTATTAAATTCCTCTAATAACTGCAAAAGCGACAAGGAGTCCTGTGGCACCTTATAGACTAACAGATGTATTGGAGCATAAGCTTTTGTGGACAAAAACCCACTTCATCAGATGCATGTAATGGAAATTTCCAGAGGCAGGTATAAATATGCAGGCCAGAATAAGGCTAGAGATAACGAGGTTAATTCAGTCAGGGAGGGTGAGTCCCACATCTAGCAGCTGATATGGAGGTGTGAACACCAAGAGAGGAGAAACTGCTTTTGTAGTTGGCTAGCCATTCACAGTCTTTGTTTAATCCTAAACTGATGGTGTCAAATTTGCAGATGAACTGTAGCTCAGCAGTTTCTCTTTGAAGTCTGGTCTTGAAGTTTTTTTGCTGCAGGATGGCTACCTTTAAATCTGCTACTGTGTGTTCAGGGAGATTGAAGTGTTCTCCCACAGGCAGGAGCGGCTCGAGGAGAGCTGCTGGCAACTGGCACCCTAGGCGTAATGCGCGATCAGCGCCCCCGCCTCCATAGCCCTCAATAGCCGAGGTTGCCTACATCCACGGGCCACCCCTGCCTACAGGTTTTTGTATATTGCCATTTCTAATATCTGATTTAAGAACATAAGAACATAAGAATGGCCATACTGGGTCAGACCAAAGTCCATCGAGCCCAGCATCCCATCTGCCGACGGTGGCCAATGCCAGGTGCCCCAGAGAAGGAGAACAGAAGACAATGATCAAGTGATTTATCTCCTGCCATCCATCTCCTGCCCTTGTTATGAAGGCTAGGGCACCATACTTTATCCCTGGCTAATAGCCATTTATGGACCTAACCTACAAAAATTTATCAAGCTCTTTTTTAAACCCTAATAGAGTCCTGGCCTTCACAGCCTCCTCGGGCAAGGAGTTCCACAGGTTGACTGTGCGCTGTGTGAAGAAAAATTTCCTTTTATTAGTTTTGAACCTACTACCCATCAATTTCATTTGGTGTCCCCTAGTTCTTGTATTATGGGAAAAGGTAAATAATTTTTCTATAATCACTTTCTCCACACCATTCATGATTTTATATACCTCTATCATATCGCCCCTCAATCGCCTTTTTTCCAAACTGAAAAGTCCCAGTCTCTCTAGCCTCTCCCCATATGGGACCCTTTCCAAGCCCCTAATCATCTTAGTCGCCCTTTTCTGAACCTTTTCTAATGCCAATATATCTTTTTTGAGGTGAGGAGACCACATCTGCACGCAGTACTCGAGGTGTGGGCGTACCATAGTTTTATATAGGGGAAGTATGATATCTTTTGTCTTATTATCTATCCCTTTTTTAATAATTCCTAACATCCTATTTGCCTTACTAACTGCCGCTGCACACTGCGTGGATGTCTTCATAGAACTATCCACTATAACTCCAAGATCCCTTTCCTGATCTGTCGTAGCTAAATTTGACCCCATCATGTAGTACGTGTAATTTGGGTTATTTTTTCCAACATGCATTACCTTACACTTACCCACATTAAATTTCATTTGCCATTTTGCTGCCCAATCACTCAGTTTGCTGAGATCTTTTTGTAGTTCTTCACAATCCCTTTTGCTTTTGACTGTCCTGAACAACTTTGTGTCATCTGCAAACTTGGCCACCTCACTGCTTACCTCATTTTCTAGATCATTGATGAACAAGTTGAACAGGATTGGTCCCAGGACTGACCCCTGGGGAACACCACTAGTTACCCTCCTCCATTGTGAAAATTTACCATTTATTCCCACCCTTTGTTTTCTGTCTTTTAACCAATTCTTGATCCATGAAAGGACCTTTCCTCCTATCCCATGACCACCTAATTTACGTAAAAGCCTTTGGTGTGGGACCGTGTCAAAGGCTTTCTGGAAATCTAGGTATATTATATCCACTGGGTGCCCCTTGTCCGCATGTTTATTAACCCCTTCAAAGAATTCTAACAGATTAGTTAGACACGACTTCCCTCTGCAGAAACCATGCTGACTTTTGCCCAACAATTCGTGCTCTTCTATGTGCCTTGCAATTTTACTCTTTACTAGTGTTTCTACTAATTTGCCTGGTACTGATGTTAAACTTATCGGTCTATAATTGCCAGGATCTCCTCTAGAGCCTTTTTTAAATATTGGTGTTATATTGGCCATCTTCCAGTCATTTGGTACCAAAGTGGATTTAAAGGATAGGTTACAAACCACTGTTAATAACTCCGCAATTTCACATTTGAGTTCTTTCAGAACCCTTGGGTGAATGCCGTCTGGTCCCGGAGACTTGTTACTATTCAGCTTATCAATTAATTCCATAACCTCCTCTAATGTCACTTCAATCTGAGTGAGTTCCTCAGATTTGTCACCTAAAAAGGCTGGCTCAGATTTAGGAACCTCTGTAACATCCTCAGCCGTGAAGACTGAAGCAAAGAAATCATTTAATCGCTCCGCAATGGCACTGTCTTCCTTGATCGCTCCTTTTATATCTTTATCATCCAAGGGCCCCACTGCTTTTTTAGCGGGCTTCCTGCTTCTAATGTATTTAAAAAACATTTTACTATCATTTTTTGAATTTTTGGCTAGCTGTTCCTCAAACTCTTTTTTGGCTTTTCTTACTACATTATGACACTTAATTTGGGAGTGTTTATGTTCCTTTCTATTTTCCTCACTAGGATTTGACTTCCACTTTTTAAAAGCTGCCCTTTTCTCTCTCACTGCCTTTTTAACATGGCTGTTTAGCCATGGTGGTTCTTTGTTAGGTCTCTTACTGTGTTTTTTTATTTGGGGTATACATTTAAGTTGGGCCTCTAGTATGGTGTCTTTAAACAGTTCCCATGCAGCTTCCAGGGATTTTAGTTTAATTACTCTCCCTTTTAGTTTCTGTTTAACTAGCTTCCTCATTTTAGTGTAATTCCCCTTTTTGAAATTAAATGCCAGAGTGTTTGACCGCTGCGGTGTTCTTCCCAACACAGGAATATTAAAAGTTATTATATTGTGGTCACTATTTCCAAGCAGTCCAGTAACAGTTACCTCTTGGACCAGATCCTGCGTTCCAGTCAAGACTAGGTCGAGAATCGACTCTCCCCTTGTGGGTTCCTGTACTAGCTGCTCCAAGAAGCAGTCATTTAAGGCATCAAGAAATTTAATCTCTGAATCCCGTCCTGAGGTGACATGCACCCAATCAATATGGGGATAACTGAAATCTCCTATTATTACTGTGTTTTTTATTTTGGTAGCCTCTCTAATCTCCCTTATCATTTCAGCATCATTATCACTGTCCTGGTTAGGTGGTCGGTAATATATTCCTAATGCCATATTCATATTAGAGGAATGAATTGTTATCCATAATGATTCTATGGAACATTTTGATTCCTTTAGGATTTTTACTTCATTTGATTGTGTCCGTTTATTCTTTTACATAGGGACTGTCCAGTTTGATTTGCTTCAGATTCTCACCAGTAACTATACACCGCATCACAGTAACTCTAACTCAGGAACCAATCAATGCAACAAACCTCAGTGCCAACTCTGCCCACATATGTACACCAGCAACACCATCACAGGACCTAACCAGATCAGCCACACCATCACTGGTTCATTCACCTGCACATCTACCAATGTAATATACGCCATCATGTGCCAGCAATGCCCTTCTGCTATATACATCAGTCAAATTGGACAGTCCCTGTGTAAAAGAATAAACAGACACAAATCAGATATTAGGAGTTGGGAAAACAAACAGAGGGAATCCACAGAGAACAATGGACTCTGCCCAAGTAACTAGGCACGTAAACTTAAAGACACATCAACCAATACCAGTTAATCAAAACAAAAAGGAAGACTCTTATTATCAAAATAAAACTACTGTTGCAAGCATAGTAAATGACTAGGTGTTAGATAGCCATGAAGTGACAGACTTAGGGAAAATCCCTGAGGTGTAATCCTTAGTTCCAAAAGAAAAAACAATTAGCCAGCTCAGGCATGATTTCCAAACCCCCAAACAAGGAAAACAATAAACCCTAATGGACTATCTAAACTTTTCCCTACTTATACATTTCAAGAAGTCTGTTCTTGGAGAGAGAGCCCATCTCCCTCAATACCTGGGAGAAAGTGCTCTGATCTCAAACAAAGAAGAGAGAAAGAAAACCCCCTCTCTCCGGGCTTGAAATTCCTACCTGCATTTTTATTGGCTGACTGCCCAAACCACCTCCCTAGGTGTACCTCCAGGTGCTTAACCCTTTCCTCACTCTTCAGGTAAGTCAGACTCGCCTTAGCAGCTCCTATTTATGACAACACAAGAAAAAACAGGAATACAAAAATCTCTTATGCAGAACTAGACATCTAATTTAAAGATTAAACTCACCCTCAGACCAAGCAAAATCACTTTACAGTAACAGAACTATGACTTTCAAAACCTCTAAACTATGCAACACTATGAACAGTGTTTCATAACATAGAATCACTAATCACAGAAGCTACTCCAGTCACACAGATGAAAACTCAGATGTGACCAAAGAATTGGCGAAGGCCCAAGGTCCCACAATGATTTAAATCAATTTTTTGCAAGTGTTTATATAGCTTTGTTTGTTGTCTCTTATAACTGCAAGGTGTATAATAAATGGAAATGGTAGAAAAATGTCAAAATTTGAGGCCCCTTTGTCTCCTGAGGCCAGGGCCAAATGGTCCACCTGGCCCAATGTCTGATAGGGTCTGGTCACTCCTCCTTCTTTGTCACTAATGCCAGCATCAACCTTTGCTTTTATTTGCTCAGACATTTTCATGCCATCATCCACCCTTCTATTTATGCACAAAACATCTGTTCTGAACTGACCCATAAACCACTAATCCTTTCATCTTTCAAGATCCACAAGCTCCTACAACAGCTAAAAGATGCTAGCCAATTGATAATGACTTGGATGATTTGCAGTCAGGGATAGTAGATATTCATTTAGGAATTCTATAAATATATATCATGTATATATGGCCATTATGTCCCTCTCTCCAACATCAGTATCTTGTCTTATTAAGCTGTCAGTGCATTAGAATTGGCACATATCATCCTGTGTATTTGGATATGCCTAAGGAAGCACACATTTTTCCCAACCTCTAAGATAAATTCAGTGTAAATCTGACATAACTAGTGAAGAAATTTGAAGTTACACATTATTTACAAGAGCTTATCCAAGAGAAAGATTTAGCTGATTCCCTATTTAATTTCTCTGCATTTGATAAGATGGAAAAGCTATTTGCACAGGTGAGGGAAGAAAAAACAAGCTAAATATAAGGGAACTAATACATGTCAAATATACAGATATTAATATGTAGAATGACTCAGCATTGCCCAGGTCCTTAACTCAATTCATTTTGGGGAAAATAAAATGAAAATGGACATTCTTCCTTTAAATCATTGCTCTGGGGTGGGGCTGGCGATAAGTGGTTGAGTATGCAGGCTGCCGCAGGGAGAAAGGATTACCCAAGCCCTCTCTCACTGCAGCAGCTTGAGGCCAGGTGAGAAGCACCTTTCTATAGACACTGCAGCTCCAGCGGACACAGCAGCAGGGAGGGGTGCATGTCACCCAGCTGGGGCAGGTCCAGGTTCATCTACCCTTGTCCCCCCTCCCAGCCAGAGTGAGGAAGGCAGCAAACTGTGCACCTTCCCCTCACTCCCTGACAAAGGGGAACAGCCAGCAGTGTTGTGATGGCATGCATATCCTCATAGCAGCCACTGCTGATTGTCCCATCCCTGCAGGATGATGTGGTCCCACCAGTACGAGCTCATCTCCCTCTGCCAGAAGCAGTGTTCCATGATGTCCAGGAGATTGAGGGGCATGTGCAGCAGCAAGAGCGCCAGGACCTGGGTGAGCAGGGCCTGCGTGCCACACTGGGGTTTATCCTCCTCATCCTACTGGAGTAACATGCCGGCAGTCGGGATGAACTGCGCCATGAGGTGCAGCACGAGGCCCATGAGCCTGGCACTGGTCTGCAGCAGCTCTGGATCCATAGTGTCAGTGCTGCAGTGTCTGTGTGGGCATGAGAGGCATGTATCCACTCTGTCCCTTTCCTGTCCCACAAGGGGGAGGCAGTGGAGTAGCTTGTGAGACGTAGCCTTAGAAAGGAGCACCTGAAAGGACATGTCGCAGCTTGCCTGACCAAGCAGCCACAGGAAATATGTGCCCTATTGACACCCTCCCTAGAGTGCTTCCAGGGGTTCTAAGTCCGAGGCAGGCTCTCTTCAATGTGGATGCACTATTTCAGTCTAATTCGAACTAATTTTGAAGCTTCCTCGTAGTGAGAACACTCTAGTTTGAATTTGTTACATCGGGAGTTATTAAATCGAATTTAGTAATTCTGAAATAATTTCCTAGTGTAGACATGGCCACAAAGACTAAATATGGTTACCTCCTTAGCACCCATAGGCCCTGTTGCTTCAGAGGAAGAGATACCTGAATCCAGATGAAAAAGAGTTGTAAGGGAAACATGGATACCTTCTCAATCATTTAAATGATGGTGATGTTATAATATTGATGGCTTTAGTAAACATTTCTAATGAGAACAAATATATACACGTACATTATACACAAAGGTAATTGGAAATACAACCAGAACAGTCATTTCTATATACTTATACTACAACAGGATTGAAAAAAAAAGCATATACTGTGTTAGGTTAGATACACAATGGAAAGAGCCCAAAGAAATATATACGTCCTGGAGATCAGAACCATTGTCTATCAAGACTGGCATCCTCCTGGCAGTGGCCTCTGCCAGTTCTTTAGAGCAATATGAAAAACTCTCATTTTTCTTCCCACTGAAGAGGTAATGAGCGTCATTTCCTCTAGTTATATAGTTGATGAGTAATTTCATTGAGCTGGACCATATGGTGGTTTGAAAAACAAGTGAAGAGACTACAAACAAATTAAGCCTCTTGGGATAGGATTCAAGTGCCACTGACTGAATGACTATCCAAGCAGGCTAGGGCTTGCCTATGATTGGCACACCATTCCTTGTTTTTATGTAGCCTAGGATCTGATGGAGGAAGATCCTTCAGCACCTACTATCAGAACAGAGGACTGAAGGGCTATATGCCATTCAATAGAGACCCCATGTTGAGATCCTACACATCTCTTGTACAGAACCTTCTGTGTAACCCACACACAAAGACCTGTGCGGAGGTGGCAGGACTCTCTCTCCCACTCCATCCACTGCCCTGGTAGGGCTCATTTCTCCCTATATTCAGGCAGGCTGGAGTCTGCACTGGGAGGAGGCAGAATTCGGGCACTTGCCACCTTGGTAGAGTGGGGACAGATCAAAGAGCACCTTTCAGCTTTGTACAGCTGGGCTTCCCAAACACTAAACTCAGTTTGGGTAGAACTGGAAGGACTGTCTGATGGGTGTGGGGACACAGCAAAGCAAGCAGCCTCTCCTCCTTACTCCCAGCTTTGGGTGGAGTAGAAACTACTGCAGCTCCTCCCTTTTATAAAGCAGATGCCTCACTCAGTAGGGAGCTCCTTGCTCCTTTCAGACTCTGTGATGCCATAACAATGACCTCATTGGGTTATGTGATACCTGAGCTTAGGGTCCCAGGCACTTAATCCAACCCTGCCATTATTTTATGCAGGCCAAAACTGCATTGCAAACTCTCATCTAATTTGCTGCTTGTTCCCTGTCACTCCTAGGTCTCCTAGCATTACTGATTGCTAGTTTTTGTCATCCCATTTGAATTTTCACCCTTCATGTCAGTTTGCACGGTTCTACGAAGAATCTAATTTTGTTATTTTCTGCTCGCATATCTAATCTCTCTTCATGGGTACTTGCAACTCTTAGTTATTTACTCTCTTCGGTGAATTTCACCCCCATATTGCTTATTCCTAACACATCATTTATGACAATTAAGCACACCTCCCTTTCAGATATTGAGAGTTCATACAAAAAGTATAGATTTAGAGAGTCAATGCCTAAACACCTTATAGTGCAATATGGAATTTGAGATTTTAAAACAGAATTGGACAATTTTATAGTCCACCCAGAAAATAACCCACAGTTAACAAAACAAAATGAATGTTTAACAATTTCTGACAAACCATTGCCCTACTTAAAAAAGGAGTGGGCAGCCATATGCGGTTCAAATGCACTTGTTAAAAGTGTAGCTCTTTTTACTACTGCATGCCTTCAGGCTTATTACAAAGGGCAACCAGGGACACTGCATGCCACCACTCTCATACATGGACTCTGGATAAAACACACATGGCATTTTCCCCCACTTGCTACTATCTATGTAATCTAAACAAGTTGTTTAGACCACACACAGCATCATGGCTTTTTAAACACCCTTTAATGCTTTTCTATATATATATGTCTATCCATATCTATGTTCTTGTCTTACTCAAATACTAGAGTGCATATAGAGCCTTGCTATTTTGGTGCACATTAATGTTTTAACCTTACATAACCTGCCACTTGAAAGCTAATTTAGTACAAAATCTCAAATGGATACCAGTCAGGAGATTGTAAAAGTTTCATCATCACACACCTATTCTATTGACTTGAGAGTGTAAGGATTTGTAAGACAGTGCCCCTGGATTAAAATCTTTTGTATTAAAATTACTTTGCTTGATCTTAAAAAAAATCCTAAAATGAAAAATTGCAACTTTCCCAGTGTTACCAATTCTCATGTTTTCATTGTTTCAGTATAGATGGTGTTTTTCTTCATGTCACTCCTGAATTCCTGGGAATAGGTAACAATCTCATCTTTCATTTTTTAAAATATGTGGAGAAAAGCTCAAATATGAACCTTAAAAGTTCAAAAACCTAAAGACAAATTAAAAGAACCCAAAACATAGTAACATCTTACGTTTTCGAGCTTGCTCATGATTTTATAATGCTTGAGGTCAGCATTATTATACTTTACACTGTATTGAGTAGGATTAGGGAAGTGCCATTTTTTGTTGTTGTTGTTGTTGTTCCTGTTGGAAAAATGTTTTATTCTTAAATAAATATTGGCATGCATGAGAAAAGAGGTAGAGTCCTACCAGCATTTATCTCTCACAGACTGCATGCCTTTGCTTTGGCAGATGGCTACTGCCCAAGTTTTCTATATCAAACTAAATTAACTTCATTGAAAAAATAAAAATACATAACCACTGAGAACATCTTGTTATCACAACCAAGTGTATAACTCTAAATGTACTTAAGTATCTGCCAGCTAGGTTAGGAAAAACCTAGTTGTCCAGCACCCCAGGACAAACACACACTTGATTTGATCAAGTGAAATTTATCTGCTTACTGCCTGCTGTTAACAGTTTAAAAAAAAAAAAGACAACTACATGAGGACTGAGTGGTTAAAAGGCAAACATAAAGGGTACCTTTTGCCCCAAAAGCCAGCTTTCAAGGTGTGTGACCATAACCACAGGCTCCCCCACATCTGAGGTGGAAAGAAACCAAGCAACAGCTTGGGTAATGTGCCACATATTGTACAGTAGAAATTAATTACACCGGAAGATATTACAACTTGATTTATTGTAATAAACATTTTCACTGGACAATAACAGCTTTATGGCTCTGACTGCAATACAGATGTAGTGTTTTAGAATAATACTGATGGGATGTCAGGATACTGCAAGGAATATTAACATAATTACGTGTTCTCAAAAATACAAGAGATGATTGAATAACAGAGACAAAAGGAAAGAAAATGCTGTTTGAGTGATATACATGTCACAATGTTGGCAGCTACAGCAGCTGACAGGCTTGCAGATTTTCCTAGGAAACAAGATTATGCATCTAAGTGTGGTCCTAATTTGCTGGGAGCTTTACCAGTGCGGCCAATGTGTGTGCCTGTTATAAATGCACGTTGATCACCCCTTAGCCTGCCACTTTCCTAAGAAATTCAACCTTTACATACTATTGTAACAAACTTTCTCCTTTACTCAATCTAATAGATTCACATTCACTGATGTCCTCCTTCATCAGATGAATTGGAGTGGAAGTGGGTTTTGCCCATGAAAGCTCATGATTCTATGTATTTTGGTTAGTCTCTAAGGTACCACAAGACCACTCGCTTTTCAACTTACAGACTAACACAGCTATCCCTGAGACTTCTTATAAAAGGTTAACGTCAAACAAAAATTTGAAGTGGAATTAAGCACACACAATCTATAATCTGAAATCTGTAATGCCTGTCCCATTATCTTGTTTGGGACTTTCAGCACAGAAGTTTCAACTAACTTTTGGGGAATTTTTTTTCATCTCTGAATTACTGTGGTACTTCCTGGTTTACCACATGCATTCCAGAATGCCTCATTTGGTGACATCACAAATATCATGGGCATTGCAATGACAGTTCTGGAATTTATGAGCTCACAAATTCTTAATTTCTCCTTCAGTGAAGAAACAGTAAGAAGATTTTAGGAGAACTTTTTTAAAGTTTGTTAAATTGTATTTTAAACCTGGTTAGTGGGAACATTCAACTCAGAAACTTCTCTCCCTAAACATAGTGAGAGCTAAACTTTCACAATGGTCTCCTTTTGAAGACAACTAAGAAATAATACAAGGAATTATGGACATTTGGTTCTTTCTTCCACAATTCCCCCAAGTTCCCAGAAGAATCAATCCTAGGTTGAAGATCTCCCAGAAGCCACTGCATCAGGCAGCTGTACATGTTTCTGTGGAATAGGAACACATCTGTACAACTCAATGTAAAACAGCACTAGTTTTGTGCCAAAACCAACACTGCTCCCGTGAACAAACTGCAATGTTTGTGCTCTCTTACCACATCAATTTTCTAGTGTAGACTAGACCTACGTCACTAACGTCTGTTCCAACAAGCTTCCAGAACTGAGTAATTAACAAGTTCAGCGGTGCCTGCTCACTGACCTCTTTTGCCAAGCCACTCTGTAAAACACAGGATTTCTTCAGGTCTGACTACAGCCAAAGTCCATGCTTTGCTTTGAGCTTCCATACACATAAGACTGTGCTTAATTCACAAAATGTCTTTAACCACTATAGACAACCATTGAGGGGTCTTTGCAGCAAGGCTCTTTACATTTGTCCCTCTTTACATTTAAATATTTTATATAATGGTGTAATGGATTTAACTACAACTTTGCCATAACAAGACACTGAATAAAGTAAGAATCGCTTCAGACTAAGTACTGACTCCCTGGCAGAAATAGGAAAACATAATACTTTAAAAAAGTTGTATTGTCTGGCCAAACTTAGGGTGCCACACAGTACCCGGACAGAGATTACTTAGAAGTTTATGAATTACAAGCAGATTAGACACAACTTTTTATGAACACACAGACTTTATCTTTCATACCTAGGCCCTGCACTGCAACCTCACCATTCCCCTCATGGTTATGAAATTAAAGGCATGCTAGGGGCATGTGCCCCCTGCTTGGTACACTCACCAACCCCCCCACTTGTTTGGGGAGGACCCAGACGGAAGCTTCCCCAGCCCTGGCTTTCCGCCCCCTCCCCCCAGCAGCCAGGGAGGACCTGGAGCTGAGGCTGCCCTGACCCTCCCTCCTCCACCCCCAGCTGCTGGAGAGGCCCTGGCCCTTCCCCGCCTCCATAGTCTCAGCTCTTGTCCCCCCCACCCCGGTTGATCACTGCTCTTTGCCTCCCCTACCCTCACTGTCAGGCAGGACCAGGGCCAGGACCAGACCGACCTCGGCTCTCTTCCCCCCTTCCCTGACCAGTCGCTGGGAGAGAGGCCGTGCCCAGGCCATGTCAGTCCCCATCCCTCTCCCTGGCTGCCAAGAGAGGGGCTGGGCCAACCCAAGTCTCTCTCCCCCGGTCTCCTCCGCCACCAGGGAGGGCCGGGCTAAGGTCATGGCAGCTTCAGCTCTTCCCCGCCCCCAGCCGCTGGGAAGGGCAGGGGAGGGCTAAGGCCATAGAAAGCCACAGCTCCCAGCCTGCATGTGGGCCCCAGGGAGGGCCAGGCTAGGAGTGGGCGGGACTTGGCTCCTGTGGACATCGCAGAGGAAATTTAAAAAAAATAGAGAGAGAAAGATATCTAGCTGCAGGCCAAGCTAGGACTTGGCTTCTAAAGTGTGAAACACATACAGGGATATTCTGCACATGCAGCTAAAATAGCTTTAAAGCCATGAAAACAAGTCTAAATTTGAGCTAGTGAGGGAAGTTCTTGTCAAGGCTGTGAATTGTACCTGTTTATCTATGACCACATGCTCTTTTGGTTTCCAGGCAAACCCCAGGCTTGAGTAGAGTGCTAGAAGTCTAGAATTTGAGGCAGCTCCCTGAACTGTGTCTGGGAAGGAATTCCATGTACAGTAGTAGTTTTAGAAGGTCCCTCAGGCCCATCAGAGGTAGCCTTAACCAACAGTCTTTTTATAATCAAGCAAAGAAAAACAAATAGCAGCTTTGGCCAACCCTACCTGCCTGCCTACCTCCCCGGGGCTCTGGCAGTCAGCAGTGTGTGGAGAGATCCTGGGTTCATCCTTTCCCTCAAAGAATGACACATAGCAGAACCATTCTTCTGCCTAAAGATGCGCGCATCATGCACCTTTCCCAACTATCCCATGTTGATGTTGGTGAAATGGCTCGTGAGCCACCACCATCTGCAACATCACTGATAAGTGCTCTTGATTGTTTATGTCAGGATTTGGGGAAACTTTTTTAGTTCGGGGGCAGCTGACAGACAGAAATTCAGTCAGGGGCCGCACACAAGTGAGAAGCAAAAAACTCCCAAAACAAAGTGGCCCCCAAATGAGAAAGACTCCCCACATTCCCCTTGCACACCAGAGCCTAGGGAGCTCATTCTAGTAGATTTTGTGTGCTCTAGCCCTGTGGTGAAGCAGCTTTGGGGGTTGGAACACAAGCATGGGCTTCCCAATGCTGGGGGAGCCCCTGAGCCTTGGGGGCCAGATCCAGGCAAGCCAGGGGCTGCATCCAGACCCTGGGCCTGAGATTCTTTGGCAAGATGGTCTGGCACCAAGACAAGGATATCTGTTCCATCTATCACCTCACCATAGCTCGGGGAGACTTTGCCATAACTGGGTTCCTTATGTCCTCCAGAATCACTATCCTTCCTAGCAGAAGGATACTGATTGCCCTGGATGCCTGGATCACACGGCAGCCCCCACTGTGGACTCATCCACTCTGAACTGATTCCTGACTGACCAATAGCTGTCTGGCATAGCAAGCTATCATATGGCTATTCCCTCTCACTTCTCAACTGTCAGAAAAGGTCTCATTTTGGTATTGCTGCAATTCAGGGTGGGGGAAAAAGCAATTCACAAAGTTCCATGAAAGTGGCCTTACACACGTGTAAGTTTTGCATCATCTCATGGCTGCATAACTATACAGCCCCATCACTCTCCGCTTGTTTCCCAGGACCAGAATCGGCATTCCATTATGCCAACATACCTCATGGGCATCAGCATACAGTATATCAATTGCTCCATTCAGTATGTTCCAGCACATCTGGGGGTGTGGCTTCCTCACCTTCTTCCTCAAGCAGGTGGCTCCTGGCTAGGCTTTGCACAAACCCCAGGATAATGTTTACAATACTTGCCACAGCATTTTGCAGCTGAGCAGGGTCCATGCTCACTTGCTAAGACATCTGCACAGATAACCAGGAAAAAAGGAGGGCATGAAATGATTGCCATTGCCTTCAACCAGGATGGAGAGAGGAGGTAAGTGTATTATTGAAGGCTGACATGTACCCAGAAACACCCACAACAATGTTTTTGTCCCATCAGGCATAGAGAGCTTAACCCAGAATTCAAATGGGCGGCAGGATCTGTGGGATGGCTACTCACATTGCATTGCTGTAAGAGTCGATATTAGCTGTGGTAGTGGGAATGCTCTCCATCGACCATATATATGTGCTTAGTAAGGACACGTGCCTTTGACTTTATAAAATCTGATGCTAAAAGTCAACCTCAATAAATTCAACCTAATTTCATAGTGTAGATATAACCCAACCTCAGCCCAAACTTCCCGTTTTCTCTAAAGCAGTAGCAGAGAACAATTAATAAAGACTATTGTAGGCACACAGAAATCTGAATGCCCTATAGGGAATAAGACAATTATTTCTAAATAACTTCTGCTCAGGAACATAAAAGTCTTGTAAGTGGTACAGAAGCCATGTTACAAAAAATGGTAAATGTGATATATGCTGCTAAAAAGTCTACACTAGTTTGATGCTAAGAAGAATAAAATTCTCAATTATATCAGCTTTGATCAAAATAGAAAAGTCATTTTGCCAGCATATATGCTTTTATTTTAGATTGCAATAAACATCAAATATTCCACATTTCATTGCAAAGGTCAGTTTTCTATTTATGCACTTAACATGAAAAGTTGATAATGTAATAGTTGCTCAAATGGAATGCACCTTTTGAATCTGTAAAAATATAAACTCAATAGCTGTACAGCTAAAAACACGATAAACACATTATGAAACCAACAAGTAATGGAGGAATACATTTATTTTTCAAATACAATTCCTGTTCCAGTATATTTATAAAAAGAAATCAGCGCATCTATTTTTAAGAACTTTTTATTTATAATACAGTTATATAATGATAAGCGACTATATGTATTGTGCTGTTTCATGTTCAGTGTTTTCAAATAGAATTTGTTTAGTTTAGAAGTAAAAAAGATCCCTGTATTGAGCCCTGAAAACTTCCACAGGATGTGAAAACCAGGGCTTGTCTTCACTACATGGTGTATCGACGCTGCAGCGATTGATCCACTGGTTGTTGATTTATCACACTTGCTCAGACACAATAAATTGACCTCTGAGCACTCTCCTGTCAACTCCGGTATTCCACCAGAGTTCGGACTCGATGGGAGGGAGCAGCTCCCACCAACCTTATCATGTGGAATACACTGCAATAAGTACAACGATGTCAGCTACGTGAATAGCATAGCTGAAGTTGCACAAGTTAGATGGATAGGGAGGTGAGAGCTTACTGTAGACCGAGCCTTGGTCTTGCTCACACATTCTGAACTGTAACAACAAATTGCAGAATTCAGTTAATTATGCCGTCAGAAAAAAATTGTGCTGTACTGGGTCTGCTGGTGGTAGCAGAAGTAAAAAAAGTCACTTTTTTCCATGGACATAAAGCAGACATGACTTGGAATACATAAAGGGTGAAATCCTGGCTCCACTGAAGTCAATAAGGGATTTTGCCATTGACTTCAGTCACCCAATGGGTACATATGTTAAATGAGAAAATGCTATTATTTACTGGTCATAAATCACACTTTAAAACTTTGAATATACTAAAAATATACTAAAACTTTTAGGGTGATGTGATATCCTGGTTATAATGATCATTCTAATATTTTGGTCAAATAGCAAGATCCAGGGCAGTTATAACAGAAGCAAACAGTTCAGGAGACAAATAAAGTGTTAGTGACAAGACTGTGATGGCAGCAACGGAGGAATAGATAATCTATATTTTTTCCTATGCCAGTGTATATAAAAATGGATGAAGAAAGAACAACATTCATCAGTTACATCAGAGGAATGAAGGTATAAGTAGGTAAAAGCAAGAGATTGCTTCTGGGGTGCTGTAAAGACAGATACACAGTACATGAAGGCAGATTGTATGCATAGAAAAATCAAACATTTCTAGTTAATGCAAAGAAAATATGTAGGTTTAATCAGCTCCTCTTTCTCCGCTCATGAATTTAGCACAAACCCTTAACACCAGTAATGTAGCTGTAAAGAAACAGAAACAGATACTTACTAAGGAAAGAGGCCTTTTTTGGTTACAGATTTTAATTAAAAAACAAAAATGTAAGCAAAATAAAAAACCTGTAAGAACCCCAGTTTCTGTTTCTTTTTACACGTAAAGTTTGTTTTGTGAGAGGTTCTCCATGATTCACATTTGCTTCCCAGAGCCCCAAGGCTTATTAATAGGATCAACCTGTATCTCTGGCAGAGGACGACTGCAATACTCCTTCCCTAATCATACCCCCACCGCAAAAAACAACCTAACCCCTCATGATACGCTCTTGCAGAAGTCCAGGCTGGACTAAAAGTGCTCAGAATCTGAACTCCCATATCTTGCCTAGCAGCATATTATGCTATTGACAGAAAGGTTGGCTGCCTCGAAAATGTCATAATTGCAGTGACTGTTTTATAGAAAGACAAAAGCCTACCCAGCCACATCATACAATCACACCTGAACAGAGGTCTGCCAATACAAAGGTAAAATCTTGATATTTGATACAGAAATACATTTCAAATCCTGATGCAAAATAGGCTATAATACTAATGACATTATGCAGCATGTGCGCAAAAAAGCAGCTTTTAGAGAAATTAAGGAATGGAAAACGAATGACAGTAGAGTTGAGTTTCCCAGTTGCTGCCTGTAGTTAGCATTTGTTCTTCAGATCAAATCTTAAGTTCCAAAAACTAGTTTGTGTGCTGATATGTTTGCTCCTCATCTGAATCAGTAAGCTGGCTTTTGATTTTAAGGATCATATTGGAAGGGATTTATTTGAGCTTTTCAAACATAGGAGATTTTGCACTTTTAAAATTCCCAATGCAGGTAAATATTACATCTTGCGTAAGTATGTCAAACTATGATAACTGATCTGAAAGGGCTTTTAAATGCATAGCAAAAATGTATCATGTTCTTGATCAATGAAGGCTTTGCATCTATTCACACATCTGATTTAGAAAAATAATGGCCTTGAACACCATACCTGGAGTCTTTACAGGCTTGGAATACTGAATGTTTCCTATTATTTATGTTGCCCTTTTTCTGGATGCCACGTTAACTTTATTAATCTCAGTCTACTGCAAACATTGAGTATGCTGTTTTTCCTTCAAGATCCATTTCTGGAGAAAAAAAATAATATAATTTTGCTGCTTTATTTCACTGCTAAAGTCTCAGATTCCTCTTATATAAGAATGTCACTTTTCAGCAGAATTCACTCTAAATTTGAAATTAAATATGAAAATTAAATGTGCAATTCACTAACATTTTAGTATTATGACATTTCATCAACTGCGTAGGCATCCAGATGATCAGATATTCTTGTTACACTGGACTGTACAGTTCCCAGTATTTGCTTTTATACATAAAAGACTGAAGTAGATCACTCCTAATATTTATCTACATTATAATGCCCCTGATGCTTTAAAACAGTGATATTTTAAATTAAAAAAAATCCAGCTTTAACACAACCCCTATGAGACGCATACATTTTTATAATTTTTCCACACACGAAACCAATTTAAAAGAAGCTGGTAAGTTGGAGGATATTGTTTTGCAATATTAGCATACTAGCTTTTGAATGTTCTTTCTTTTTCAGTGTTTTATATAAGTATTTTTATTTATGTTCTCTCAACTGGTAGCAGTGAGGGTAAGGTTTAGTAAATTAAACATCACGGCTAATCAGAAAGACCAATCGATTATTTTTATCGAGTGATTAAAGTCAGATTATTATCAGAGTTACATTTTAATGATTATCCATTAGCCCTGTTGTGTCCAACCAGTTCTGAGGAAGTAGCCACTATAGTGGTTACTGCTACAGTGAACTAGCCACTCTCAACCAGCCAAATAGCCACATGTGGCTAGCAGGCTAAACAACAGGGCATTAGTCTTTAGATCCAGGCTAGTCCTAACTTTTGCAAGATCCTTCTACCTCCATCTTGTCTAATCTCTGCCTTCATATAACAAATGATAGCCCCAACAGCTAAGAAAATTAAATTGCTAGTGGGGCATATATACACAAGTTAGCCAGCCAAGCAGGGAGCACAACTAGAATGGTACCCTGAAATCCTTTACTGAGAGAGAGAGAAAGAAAGAGACACAAAACCTTAGGCTAATGAGGGTGATCAGACCTAGTAGCTGTTTGGTGATTGGCGCTGGGACACACTGGTCCTGTTTCCCTATAACCCGCTCCCCCAAACTCCTGATTGGTGCCCTAGAAAAGGGCATTGATATTTTAACTACTGTTTCATATGACCTTGTTCTGAACAAATTTAAACACACTAGTAGCTAGTCTATATTAGTGCTTCTAACATTGCTTCCATTAGAACTGCTGTACCATTTGTAGAACCAGTGGGAAACTTTTGGGGAAATGGTTAGTGTAGACATTCCCTTATGATCACCACCCTAAGGCTGTCATGCTAGCAAGTCATAGCCAATTGCTCTTTCTTCCCTACAAGAGAAGTAATCAGCTTTAACTCTCCCCTCCAGAGTAGAAGATGCAATTCTCTTCTATCAATCAAACAGTGACAGGGAAGTTTGTACCTCTACATGGGCTCACAGAGATATAATATAAGCAATTTGATCTCACTGCTCTTGAAACTTCTGTTTCAGCTTTAGTACAAAATTTACAATTAGCATATGCAATAAGTTTCAGAACTTTATCCATTCTAAATGTGAGTTCTTAACATGCTATGTAAAAAACACAAAAAGGTCACAGAAATACTTTCATCATACAACTCTTTCACGAAACAGAAAAATGTTTGGACGGACGGTAGTTTGGAAACCAAACCATGATGCAAACATTTTAAAAATTAGCAGAAGAGATAGAAAAATATTACTTTACAATATATGAACACATTTTATTAACAAAGAGGAAGTGTGTGGGATATGCATTAATCCAGTAGTGTTTTTCCCCAAAGCTTAGGTCCAAAATTGCACTTAAGGTCACAAATTAAATATATTTGGAGATTTTAATTTTACAACCAAATTGTGTTCTGATACATACAACTGTTATTGCACATGCGTATCATAGCAGACTTTGGCATGTAACACTTAGTGGATTCTTTGCCACAACACAGTCACTACACAATTTGGTACAACTGGCTGTCTGCTTAAATGAGGTGCTAAAACTACAATAGCAAATGGATGCTGCAGGTCAAGACTGAGGGGAATTGGCAGAGCTGTGTAGACAACCTCTGGCACAGACCAGGCATTATCTTCTCCCTATACTAAGCTACATGAACTTACTCCCAGACACATTTTGGTTACATTCTCAATATAGAATTATTTTAAAAAAGAAATATAAATAAAATAGTATTAACTTGCTTTAAAGTGAAGACTGAATTCTTGAAGCTAGGAGAAAACATCCTTGATTTTCATAAGACAAGAGAGCACAAGTCCTTTTAGATACATACTTTATTACATCCACAGACGATAAAATCCCAGTGCTACAGTAAGACATGTAAATACTGAACCTGAAAGGAAAAACAAGAGTTAGTGGGGAAAATGAGAAAAGGTGAGAGTAATTGTTAGTTCTTTTATCACTCCCTCAGGAAGTAATATTCCAACAGTTAACTGCAAATATAATTAACTGTTTCAAGTTATGGCTATATTACTTATTTTATATTAAGAAAACAAGCTATTCATCTCCAAAGTAAAAAGATAACTTCAAACAGGGGTAGGGGTAGGGAGGGACCACAAAATGACAACAGATGAAAGGAAGGAAAGAGGGAGTGAAGGGGAAAGCAGTCAGTAATACTGAATAATCCTATCATTGCTTACCATTCCAAATAAGTAAGAGCAACATAGCAAGTTATGGTTATGAAATGAGGAAATAAAGACAATATGAATATTAGCAGCAAAGTCCAATAACCTGCAAACACTATAGTTTTTAAACCTCAGTCAAAAAATAGATATGATCAGTTTAATTGGTTGAAAAGTTTATACTCTAACAAGTTTGCAATTCTATTTTTGTGAGCCCTCACCTCTTTCTTTTTCCAAAAAGAAAAGATGGTTTTACTTTGACTTTAATAAGAGCAGTTATGTAGTGCTAAATGATCTAGGAATGCAAAGAGTAGTCAAATAGTCGACTACCTGATAAGCTTAGTCGACTACTTGCATCCCCCCCCCTCCACTTGCTGCCTCTATTTTAGAGGTAGCAAGGGGGGGGAGAGGAGGAGCCGGTGCTGGGGGGAGCTGGCTTAAAAGCCAGTCCCCCCTCAACACAGTCTCCGCAGTGCAGAGGTGGAGTAGGTGAGGCGAGAGGCACAGCGGCGCTGCGGCTCTGCCTTTTAAATGTAGTAAGAGCCCCACTGGGGTGGGGTGGCTCTTACTACATTTAGTTGGGGTGGTTCTTACAAGAGCCACCCCACCCCAGTGGGGCTCTTACTACATTTAAAAGGCAGAGCCACAGCGGGATTAGCTCCCGGAGCCGGCGCAAACTGGGACTGCTTAGTCCCAGCTCATGCCACCTCCAGGAGCTAACTCCACTGTGGCTCTGTAGTTTAAATGTAGAAATGTGCACCTGATTCCTACTACAGTTAAACTACAAAGCTGTAGCAGGGGTAGCGAGCATTCTCCCCTGCCCCGCATAGACTAATGGAGTAGCTGATGGAAATTCCATTAGCTACACTATTAGCTAATTAATTGCAATTTAACATCCCTAAAATGATCCTACAAACAAAAACGACCAATGGTTCATCTAGCTAAGTATTCTTTCTTCAGGGACAGTTGCCAATTCCAAATGCTTTAGGAATTAACAGAACAGGGCAAATATCAAGTGAGCCATCCCTTGTGGTCCAGCTTCTGTCAGACAGAGGCTTTGGAATAAGTTCATTTCTCTTTTAATATAGTAAATGTAAGCATTATTTAACAAATAAGCATGTGCCTAATTTTAAGCATATAAATAATCCCACTCAAGTTAATGAGTCTACTCAGTGTGCTTAAGTATCTTGCTGAATCAGGGCTTTTAACAAGAGAGTCAAATGCAACTTTAAAATGAGTGCATATTATTGCCAGGATTCCTTACCTGCTAAGTATTTAATATTATCAAGTTTGTGCGATTCCATCATTGTTTTCAGTCCTGCAACTTCTGTGTCTATTTTTCTATCTGTTTGAGTTAGAGCTCGGTCTTGTTTTGCATGCTAGAAACAAAGCAGAGTATGAAGTTATTTGAACACAATTTAACTTTAAAATTGAATGGTTAAACACTAAATCTGTTTCCTTTCTGAATTACTCTTGTGTGTATATCTATTTTCACTTTTGCAAATTCAGTACTAACAATGTATTAAAGAAGCTTCAGCGGGTTGCCGAGTTAGTCTGTACAGAAAAAAACAAGAAATGGTCTGATAGCACTTAGACTAACAAAACATGTAGATCAGTGGTCTCCAATCTTTACACACCCAAGATCACTTTTTAAATGACAAACCAAGCCAAGATCTGCTGCCCCGCCCCTTCCTTGAAGCCCCACCCTCTCTATTCTCCTCCTCTCCATCACTTGCTATCCCCAATCCTTATACTGCTGCTTTTTTAAAAAAAAATTCTTCTGTACGAAGAGGTTTTTCCAACATTTGGCCTGTCTAGACTGGACCAAATGTCAGAAAAAAACCCCTTCTTTTGGAAGCCCCCTTATTCCTTGTGGAAAGAGGAATATAGGGGTGACCAAAAGAGCATGTTTGCTCTTCTACTAAAAAAAGCGGAAGAACAAATGCAACCGTGGATGCAGAAGAGTTTTTCTGGGATATCTCCAGAATCCTGAAAAACTCCTGCAGTCTAGCCGGACCCTCGCTGGGTTGAGACAGGATGTGTAGTCTCTGGGGTGGGAATGAGCGATTTGGGTGTGGGAAGGGGTGAGAGGTGCAAGCTCTGGGAGGAAATCTGGATGCAGGAGGAGGTGGAGAAGAGGACACTAGCTCAGGGAGGGGGCTCCAGGCCGGGCAGTGTTGAGGTACTAAGCAAGCCACAGGCTTGTGGATGTGAGGGTGCAGGAATTTGGGTTGGGGTATGTGAGGGGCTCAGGGCAGGGGGGTCTAGTGTATGATAAGCTCAGATCTAGAGCCTGGGGGAAGGGGGAGTGCAGGAGTGGTTGTGGCCAGATGGGGGCTTGGCCCCAATTGGGGGTCTGTTGGCCAGGCTTCATTTTTAAATAAAATACTATGTTAAACACAAAAAGTTTCTGCATTGTCTTTATTTATGAGAACGGCAGGGAACCTGCCTTGAGTCAGGGGTCACTGACCCATAGAAAAGTCATTTGGGAGCAGGGGACACAGTACTGGGGAGGGGTGCTAGTGGGTTCTGGGGCCGGGAACAGGGTGCCAGTGGGTGCAGGGGAAAGGGGGCAGGGTGCCAGAAGGACAGGTTTCTGCAGCAGGGGACAGGGGGACAGGTTTCTGGACAGGGGGACAGGTTTCTGCACAGGGGTGGGGGGGCAAGGGAGAGGGAACAAAGTTCGGGGGCAGAGAGTCCCCTACACCAGCCACGGAGGGAAGCCTCCGTCCTGCGCTCCCTCCAGGCTGACCGCAGGGCAGCCAGGCGGAAGCGAAGAAAAGCCGCCTCTCTTCGCTCCAGCCCGGCTGCCCTGCTCTCAGCCTGGGAAGCTTGCTCCAGCACAGCTGGAGCTAGGCGCAGCCTCCCTGGGCTGAGCGCAGGGCAGCAGGGCTGGAGCAAAGAGAAGCGGCTTCTCTTCACTCCGGCCCGGCTGCCCTGCGCTCAGCCCAGGGAGGCTGCGCCTAGCTCCAGCTGTGCTGGAACAAGCTTCCCAGGCTGAGCGCAGGGCAGCAGGGCTGGAGCAAAGAGAAGCGGCTTCTCTTCGCTTCCGCCTGGCTGCCCTGCGGTCAGCCCAGGGAGGCTGCGCCTAGCTCCAGCTGTGCTGGAGCAAGCTTCCGAGGCTGAGCGCAGGGCAGCTGGGCTGGAGCAAAGAGAAACGGCTGCCCGGTCAGCTGGCCATGGCACTCAGCCGGGGTGCCCCACGCTCCACTTGGGCAGGCACAAAGGAGAAGCCGCCGATTAGCTGGAGCACGGGGCAGCCTCTTTCAGCTGAAAGCCACAGCCAGCTGGCCAGGGTGTTTCAGCCCTCCTGACCTCCCGGCTCCCACCATTCTGCGCAGCTACTCACCTGTGTCGTTGCTCGGTGAGTAGCTGCTCCTCAAATGAGGAAATCTAATGTAAATGTGCTGCGCAGGCGCCCAGTTCAGAGAGGGCTCAAGAGCGACTCTTAGAGCCCCTGAGATCGACCGGTAGATTGCGATCTACCGGTTGGTGACCACAGATGTAGATGGTATCATGAGCTTTTGTGGGCACAGCCCACTTCTTCAGATGACCGGAGTTCGCATTAAAGATTAAGGATAAGCCTTTCTCTGGAGGCTTCAGTAGTTATACTCCTCCCTTTAAGAAGCATCAAGTAATGTTATATTTCTTAAGAGGCCAGAAGTTTCCTTTACAGTACTGACAATTCATATTGCCACATTTAGGTGACCACAAGTATAAAAAAATGACTGCTCCACTGCAGTGTTTTTTAAAAATGCTTATAAAAACATATATATTTCCTGATGGATTTATTACGGTTAGCTACAGATTCCATCATAAAATCCTCATCAAAAGGATTGTAGTCTGTCTTTAAAAATTAATTATGACTATACTTTATCTACAACTTTTGTTCCTGATCATACAATCCTTACTCAAGCAAATTTCCAATAAAGTAAAACAGGAGTTTTACCAGAAGAAATGTAAGTTCTGGCCTCATTTTTAATCTCACTCATCTGTCCACTTCCTAATAACACCACAACATTACAGTTAAGGATGCACCAATAATATTCCTTTCTTTGTTGCTGGTGATGTGTAGCACAATTTGAAGAGGTTCAGATGACCAAAGTGCTGAGAAACTGGCAATATAAATGAATGGTAGACATACTGAATGTGTATCAGTCTGGGAAAACAAAGGTGCCTGGGCTAGTATGGGATGATCTGGCTTTACTGAGGCTTGATCCAGTCTCATCACCTTGTTTATGAGGAGAAAAGGCATGCTCCTGGAAGCTTAGTCAGGGAAATGAGATGGTGTCCATTCTCCAGGCCTATATGGAGGCTAAATGTGAAGAACAAAATCTCATTACTCCTGTTGTTTTAGTTTGTAAACATATCTATCATGGTAAAACCACTTTGATATAATCTAATCAGGTTTTTGTTTGGGTAGCTCCCACTGTTCTACCATTGAATTAAGACAACTGAGCAAATCGATCTGATTTGC
This sequence comes from Pelochelys cantorii, assembly GCA_032595735.1. Lineage (NCBI taxonomy): Eukaryota > Metazoa > Chordata > Testudines > Trionychidae > Pelochelys > Pelochelys cantorii. The sequence continues at coordinate 107,971,330 of CM064327.1, forward strand.
TACAGATGTATGTGGCTCTGATGGACAGATCCAGGTGAGCCAATTATGGAAGAATTTTCTGGCCTCTCTTTTTAGACTTTTACTTTCTGTCCCATCTTGTCAGTTGATATGAGCCTAGTAGTTTTGCTGTCACCTTCCAAGTGAATAGTTGCAGTTACCAGAAGGAGCTTTGGGAGAAAACTGACTATTGTATTTCCTGCTTCCCACAGCTCCAGGAGGTTGATGCTGAGCTGGGATTCCTGGGGAGATGCACCCAAAGCGGTCACTACAGAAAGGACTGGACATCTGAAGAGACTATTATCACATGGTCCACATCCTGAACCAGGTACCTCCATGCTTGATTGAAAAATTCTGAAGGAGATGAAAGTTTGAGTCACTTTTTCCTTCCTCACAGGTCTTTATCATATGGATCAGCTGAATGCACTCATGTATTAAGGAATTGCAGCTTGTGTTAGGTCAAATTTCTCCTATTATGGTACTGCAAGACACAGATTGTTTTAGAATTCCTAAGGTGGCATAAGTGAGCTCTTCTGGTGATGCACTCTGAATCTATCATGGTCCAGGAATTAGACCATTTGGTGAACATGGCAAGCTCATGACTGCACCTTTGCTAACAGATCATCCAGGAAGTGATATAACCGGATGCCATTTTATCTCAGAATAATAATTAATTTTGTGAACACCCCATGGCTATTCAACAGACTGAAGTGCACTGCTTGAATATAACTTATTTCTGAACGTAAAATATAGGAGCCACCAGTGGCAGGAATGTATTGGAATGTGATTATTCTTGAGATCTGTGAAGCATAAGATAGAATTATTTCTTAAACCACAAGACTGCAAATCTTTAAATCTCCATCCTGAAGAGATGTTGAAGGAGGACAGAATTTAATTTAATTTCAGAAAGGGAAACTACACAAAAGTTAGGAGATTAGTTAAACAAAAATTAAAAAGTACAGGGTCAAAAGTAAAATCCCTGTAAACAACATGGAAACTTTTCAGATACAATAATAGAGGCTCCACTTAAATGCATGCCCAAATTAAAAAACACAGGAAGAGAACCAAAAAAGTACCACCGTGGTTTAATAACCAAGTAAAAGAAGCAGTGAGATAGAAGACATTGTTTAAAAAGTAGAAGATAAATCCTAGTGGGGAAAATAGAAAGGAGCATAAACTCTGTTAAATGAAGTGTAAAAATATAATTAGGAAGTCCAAAAAGGAATTTAAAGAACAAGCCAAAAACTCAAGTAAAAACAAACAAAGTACATCAGAATCAGGAAGCCTGTTAAACAACCAGTGGGGCCACTGTATGATCAAGATGCTAAAGGAGCATTCAAGGATGATAAGGTCATTGTAGAGAAGATAAATGAATTTTGTCACCGGTCTTCACAGTTGAGGACATAAGGGAGATTCCCAAACCTGAGTCTTTTCTTTAGGTGACAAATCTGAGGAACTGTCCCAGATTGAGGTGTCATTAGAGTAGTTATCTATTTATTCCAAAACTACAACAGTAACAAGTCACCAGTACCTAATGGCATTTACCCAAGCGTTCTGAACTCAAATGCGAAATTATGGAACTACTAACTGTGGCTGGTAACCTATCCTTTAAATCTTCTTCTGTACCAAAGGACTGGAGGATAGCTAACGTGATGCCAATTTTTGAAAAGGGCTCTAGAGTTGATCCTGGCAATTACAGGCCGATAAGTCTAACTTCAATACCAGGCAAATTGGCTGAAAATATCGTAAAGAACAGAATTGTCAGACACACAGATGAAAATAATTTGTTGGGGGGAAAAATCAGCATTGTTTCTGTAAAGTGAAGTCATGCCTCACCAATCTACTGGCATTCTTTGAGGGGAGTCAACAAAAACAAGCATGTGGACAAGGGGAATCCAATGGATATAGTGTACTTAGATTTCCAAGTTTCCTCACCAAAGTCTCTTAAGTAAAGTAAGTTGTTACAGAATAATGGGGAAGGGTCTCTCATGGATTTGTAACTGGCTAAAAGATAGGAAACGAAGGGTAGGTATAAATGGGCAGTTTTCAGAATGGAGAGAGGTAACTAGAACAGTGTCCCCCAAGGGTTCATACTGGGACCAATACTATTCAACCTATTTATAAATGATCTGGAGAAAGGAGTAAACAGCGACGTGGCAAATCTGCAGATGATACAAAACTGCCCAAGATAGCTAAGTCCAAAGCAGACTGCGAAGAGTTTCAAAAGAATCTCTCGAAACTATGTGACTGTGCAACAAAATGGCAGATAAATTTTAAATGTTGATAAATGCAAAGTAATGCATATTGGAAAACATAATCCCAACATAATCTCTATATGTATAAAACAATGGGGACCAAATTTAGCTGTTACCACTCAAGAGAGAGATCTTGGTCATTGTGGATAGTTTTCTGAAAACATCCACTCAATGAGCAGCAGCATACCAAAAAGCAAACAGAAAACTAGAAATCATTAAAAAAAGGATAGGGAATAACACAGAGACTATCTTTGACTCTACATAAAACTATGGTATGCCCACACCTTGGAGACTATGGGGAACATATGGTTGCCTCATCAAACAAAAAAAAAGATATTGTGGCATTGGAAAAAGTACAGAAAAGGGCAACAAAAATGATGAGGGGTTTGGAACTGTTGACATGGGGAGAGACTAATACATTTGGGACTTCTCATCTTAGAAAAGAGAAGACTAAGAGGGGATAATGATAGAAGTCTATAAAATCATGACTGGTGTGGGGAAAGTAAATAAGGAAAAACTATTTACTTATTCCCATAACACAAGAACTAGGGGGTCACCAAATGAAATTAATAGACAGCAAGTTTAACACAACAACAAAGAAAAGTATTTCTTCACACAACTCACAGCCAACCTGTGGAAATCCTTGCCAGAGAATATTGTGAGGGCCAGGATTTTAACAGGGCTCAAAAACGAGCTGGATAAATCATGGAGACTATTAGCCAAGACGGTCAGGAATGGTGTCCCTAGTCTCTGTTTGTCAGAAGCTGCGAATGGGGGACAGGTTGATAATTACCTGTTCTATTCATTCCCTCTTGGGCACCTTGCATTCACCAATGTTGGAAGACAGGATACTGGGCTAGATGGACCTTTGGTCTGATCCAGTATGGCCATTCTTTTTTATTTGCTCAAGGAGCAGCCTGGCAGTCCAAAGAGGTGAACAAGAGCCACGTGATACAGCTGCTAGGTACCACTCTACCGCTAAAGCAACTGAATATCTACTGTTAGACTTGAGTCCCCTGCTTTCCTCAAGACATTCTCCCAAAAAGTCTCTCTGCCAACACAAACCACAAAAATTCCTGAGGAAAGAAGTTCAGAGAGCTAACTCTGAGAAATCTTTGCCTCTGAGTACAGAAACGGAAGACTAGGGAACCAAATTAAGGCAGCTGACTAGTTGCACCTGTTGAGAATGCCAGAAAAAATGCATAGGGAGGGGGAAACAAAGGATCTATCTTTTGGGCTCAGATTTAGAAAGGATAGCAGTTTCAGGCCTGATGGAGCAGTGGATTTTCCATGATCGAGACAATGTCACACATAAAAGTTCTCCGTATAATTAAAACATATAAAATATGGGGTTTAAGAACATAAAACTCCATGTGAACTTTGCTTTTATGTATATCATGTACTCCTGGGAGAATTCTGCATCGTGTGATGCAGAATTTGCACAGTAATTAAATGTTATGTGCAGTATTTCCTTTTCCTCCCACAGAAATGGGCTAATGAACTACTGACTGCCATTGGAGGTACTGGACCCAGTAAAGCCCAGCTCATATACAGAAGAAATTGCTTGGGGAAAGGGAAAGAAGCTAGAGGGTTTCCAGCAGTTCTAGTTCTCAGCTTGCCAGAAGGAAGTGATATGCAGGAAATTCCTTACAAGCTTAGGATCCAGCGCTGGGCTTTTTCTTCCCTCTGCATCTCTGGAGGTTAAGAAGTGCATGCAAATGCATGGGCTAACAGAGGGGAGCTGCAGCTGGGCTCTGGGTAGAAGGGCAGAGAAACAGGAATAGGGCTGTGATAAGATTTTCCTTAATTCTGTACTTCTGGAGGAATTTTCTTTATGTCTGTATTGTTACAGACACAGTTGCCAATAGTCATTTTGAAGTAAATTACAAAATAATTGAAACTGACATGATTATGTAGTATTATTTGACAAATAAAATATGCAGAATTGTACATCGTTTTAAAATACTGTGTATAGAATTTTTTTTGGCACAAAATTCCCTGAGGAGTAATTATATATGTACAGCATTATATTTTAGTTACCTGCATAGTAATGTCAGTATTATATATGACAGGAGAAATTCCAGAAGACTGGGAAAAAGCAAATATAGTGCCCATCTATGAAAAGGGAAATAAGAACAACCCAGGACTATAGACCAGTCAGCTTAACTTCTGTGCCAAGAAAGATAATGGAGCAAATAACGAAGGAATGCATCTGCAAACATCAAGAAGAGAATAAGGTGATAAGGAATAGTAAGCATGGATTTGTCAAGAACAAATCATGTCAGACCAATCTGATAGCTTTCTTTGATGGGATAACAAGTCTTGTGGATAAGAGAAAAACAGTATATGTGGTATACCTAGATTTTAGTAAAGCATTTGATACAGTCTTGCATGACCTTATCAACAAGGGAAGGAAATACAACATAAATGGGGTTACTATAATGTGGGTGCATAACTGGTTGAATAATCGTTCTCAGAGAGTAGTTATCAATGGTTCTCAGTCATGCTGAAATGGCAAAACAAGTGGGATCTGCAGGGGTCAGTTTTGGGACCAGTTCTGTTCAATATTTTTATCAACAATTAAGATTATAAGCATACTCTCTATGTCATTAAGTTTGCCAAGGATACCAAGCTGGAAGGGGCTGCAAGTGCTTTGAAGGATAGGGTCATAATTCAAAATTATCTGGACAAACTGGAGAAATGATCTGAGGTAAACAGAATGAAATTCAATAAGGACAAATGCAAAGTTCTCTGTTTAGGGAGGAACAATCAGTTTCTCACATACAAAATGGGTAGTGACTGTCTAGGAAAGAGTGCTGCAGAAAGGGATCTAGGGTTCACAGAGAAGGATTAAAGATTTCTATTTAAAAACACACTCAGATTTCAATTAACACTAGTCCCATAACTGAGGATAGATTTATATTCTGTTAGGGATGTTAGAATGTAACAGGCTAATCGTTTTATCAGTAAGCTAATGCTTAACGGTTAATAGTGTACATTACCCTCAGCCAGCTCCTACAGAGGATGCTTCACTGCAGCAGTGAAGCTATCTCCCCGGAAACCGAGTGGGCAAGGGCTGGTGGCCCCACTCCTGGGGAGGCTTTGCTGTGGGCTCTGCAGTATGAAGCTTTATACTGCAGAGTCCACAGCGTGTAACCATTCTACTGGTGAAATTTAAGTCAGTATGACACTATTGCAAAAAAGCAAACATAATTCTGGGATGCATTAATAGGAGTTTTGTGAGCAAGAAACAAGAAGTAATTCTTCTCCTCTACTCTGTGTTGAATAGGCCTCAACTGGAGTATTATGTCCAGTTCTGGGCACCATATTTCAGGAAAGATGTGGAGAAATTGGAGAAGGTCCAGAAAAGAGTAACAAAAAATTATTCAAAGTCTAGAAAACATGACTTAGCAGGGAAGACTGAAAGAACTGTGGGGTTTTTTTGGTTTGAAAAAGAGAAGACCAAGGGGGGACATGATAGCAGCTTTTGAACATTTAGGAAACCTGAGACATATACATTTAAATAATATGCATGTTAAAATTGTCTGTGTCTGTTTAAAATATGCAAATACAATAAGCCTTATTTTATTACTCAACAATCTGTTCTTAAATTCTAAATTCTTACCATTGCCACTATTTCTGTCCTTATTTCCTGCAGTTTTCTTTCATTAACTGAATACTGAAGAAAAAAAGCAAACGATAAAAGCATTACCCTCTCTTCTGAATTTCTTTCCAGCTTCACATTAGAACTTCTTCTGAGTTTCCAACATCAGTGTTATAATTCCTAAGATGGAATTCCATATTCTTCTGTGTTTGCCTACAATATTTAGAGTTACCATTGTCGAACAGATGTTGCTCTTTGCAAGAAAGCAGAGTTTAAAGCCAAATGTCTAGCAAAACTTAGAGCTATAAGGGCAGCAGAGTCTCTTCTTTAATTATGGCAATGTTTGTTGACTGGCAATAGGGAAGGATTGCAGATTTCTATTTAAAAACACACTCAGATTTCAATTAACACTAGTCCCATAACTGAGGATAGATTTATATTCTGTTAGGGATGTTAGAATGTAACAGGCTAATCGTTTTATCAGTAAGCTAATGCTTAACGGTTAATACTGTACATTACCCTCAGCCAGCTCCTACGGAGAATGCTTCACTGCAGCAGTGAGGCTATCTCCCCGGAAATCGAGTGGGCAAGGGCTGGTGGCCCCACTCCTGGGGAGGCTTTGCTGTGGGCTCTGCAGTATAAAGCTTAAATAAACTTTATACTGCAGAGTCCACAGCGTGTAACCGTGCTACTGGTGAAATTTTTGTCTACATGGTTACTTATTTAATAAGTTACATGGCTACCTATTTAACAACTTTTAACATCCCTATAGTCTGTGTTTTCTTATGCATGGTGTAAAGAGGACAAGGTCATCCTTCAGCCACTTTGCTCATCGTTCCCCCACATATGAAGTTTTAAAAGATAAATGCAGATTCTATTGTCATATATAATTGTTTAATTAGGATTTGATTTGTTCTCTACTTGAAACTTTGGAGTCAAATCAAAGAAAAGAGGGGTAGCCCTTCTTTAAATCGGAAATTAACACTATTGTGTTTTTCAAATATACAGGTTGCACCTCTATAAACCAGAATTCTCTGGCCCAGCAACATCCATGAGTCCCAGCATGCTGGGTGCGGGGGAAGAGAGGGTGGCAGTGCAATGTAAGTGGGGGCGGGAGTGTGGTGCACAGCCCAGCTGGGCTGGAGACAGGGAGGTCGGGAGGGGGGGGGGAGGGTCATAGATTCCATGACTTCTAAAGTGGCCAGTGCACCAGGCCTGGGGGCACCCTGAGCAATTCAGGCAACCCTCAGGCCAAGTACACTGGCTATTCCTGGGGCAGTGTCAGCCACCCCAGCACTAGGAGTTTGGGTGCAGGGTGGGAGGGGAGGGCAGGTGGGTTGAGGGCTGGAGGTTGAGATGCAGGGCAGTGCTTACCTCCTAGCTCCACGTGCTGCCTCTGCCTGCAGCACCATGGTTTGGGGCAGAGTAGAAGCAGCATGTAGAGCTAGAAGCTGGGGTTGCCGTTTCCTAGGAGCTGGGTAGGGAGCCTGCCCCAGCCACAAAAACCTTCCCCCACACTCCCTCAGGGCCACCCCTACGAGCCTCCCTCCCCAAGTTTTAGTCAGGTCGTCTCCTCCATCAGTGATGATAACCAGAAGGCTACTTGTGTGTGTGCTCACAAGTATATAGTAAAAGTGTATATAGTAAAAGTGAATTTTTGTTTGCTGCCCGTGACCTATTCATGACTTTTACTCAAAATACCTGTGACTAAGTTTTAGCCTTATTTAACAGTAATTTCTCTTAAGGGCACATCTACGAGTTTTGAAAGAAAAAAGATTAACAGTATTTAAAGAAAATAAAGCTTACTTCCCAGAGTAACTGTTAATATTATTCCCTCACTACACATCTAGGAAATATAAAATGTGAAATGTGATGGGTGACTAAGGAAAATAAAATCTGTAGAAAAAATGTCATTCAAAAAAGGCTGTTCAAGTCAGGCAATATAATTTTCTTTGACATGCTGAAATACATTTTGGTAAAAGCATTTACATATAATATTCTTAAAGAGAGAAAAACCCTGCCAATTTACTGTAACCTCTATTATTTTAGCTTAAGCTCATAAAGATAATTTAACAAAGTATTTAAACTTAATTTGACTAGATAAATTTAGAAAAAAATTATTCTACTTACCTTCCTCATTAATCTTGATATTCAAAACCATGTCAAAATATACTAAAATATTAAAAACGAATGGTGTCACATTATACTACACCACCACTAAGATGAATAATTATGGTTCATTCCAGAAGATGGAGTGAACTACAATTACATTCTAGACTAAATAATTCCAAATGGTGTAGTAAGATGAGGGCCTGAAATAAAAGCCCATGTAGCACATGCCTGGTTTGAGGCCTGAGGCCTAGCTAACAATGGACAAAACTTGTCTAATATAAAGCAAAGCTAAGCTGGGAGCAAGAGGCAGGCCCCTGCTCACAGAACATGGCATGAACAGGGCAGTGTGCGCAAAACACTAATTGGTAACAGGCCCATGTGTAGCTCAGTAATTGGTACTGGTCATAAATTGAAAGCACATTCCAAAAAGATAGTATTACAAGCTTGTTAAAAAGACCTTGGTACCCACACTCCCCATCGATACCGACCCAGGTTCAGGAAAGGGTCTAAAATGACAGCATGATGGACAGAGGAGTTCTAATTGAACCATGAGGTGCAGAGTGATGGGTGGTATCTAAGTAGCGTCAAAGGATGGCAACCTGACACATCACGAGTGATGTGTAACTTATTTGTACCTGTATACAAAATGGTGTCTTGGAGGGGCTGTCTTTGTCCAGCCAAGGGGGCAGTGGGACCTCCTACTGACGGAGCTGACTCCATTGTTACGGGGTACACATGTGTAGTGGTTCGGTAGAGTCTAGTGACAGCTATTACTGTACTTCGCTTAACAATAAATTCGGCTGTGCACTGCACTTTCAATCCTTAACTAATTTGTGGTCTTTGAGGGCTCTCTCAGAGCATGCTGTGTTAACTAATTGCACAAGTCAACACAACACACGATTGAGCACACACACAAGTAGCCTTCTGGTTATCATCACTGATGGAGGAGACGACCTGCCAGGACACCACAACAGTAAATCTTGATCTATTACAAATGGTATTCATATTTTACACACTTTTAGAAGAAATTCATAAGACATACCAGTTCTTTTACTCTGCTCTTTTCTAGATTGAAGTCTAATTTGTTATCTGCACGAACTTTGATAACTTCATCCTAGAAAAAAATTATGCAAAATGTATCAAGAAACTGAAAAAGGAAAATGCTGTATTTTTTAAAGTCACAAGCAAAGTAACGGAACAAATATATTGTGCCTTCCAACTGCAAACCTCAATAAAGGACTTTTCTCCTGATAGGCTACATCAGTTTCACAGCATGGACCTGTTTTGGCCCTTCAATCAATGGAAGGTATTCATGACCTATGGGATGAACAGGATTCCTGAGAGCCATGACAACTAGCAGCCGCTTTTGAGACTAAAACACTGACTCAGCAGATCCAGGACAATGCAACATGTCCATCCATAGAAGCTGAGAACATTTCATCTCCCAGGTACTATTAACTTGGATGTTTGGAGGCAAGGTCTAGGTATGTGTAAAATTTTGATGTCTCAAACATACTACTGCTCTAATCCTTTCAAGACAGCATATAAAAATATGCTTGCAAAGATGACACTAGTAATGGTTGTCTCTCTAATAACTGTTCGCTTACAGAAAAAACGACAGATAACATGAGAGGTCAAGGAATATTTATTGGAAGTTATATAATAGATCTCTTACATTTTTAAAACATTATGGAGTTATTTATCAGTGTTTTGATTGTACAATAGCAGTAAATGTTGCTTCTCAATGGTAGCTACCATTTTATTGCAATTTCCCAGAGGAATGCCAATCACCTGACTCTGGGTCACAGAGCAAGTTGCTAACCAAACTAATACACAGGATAAAAGTGAATGCTGATCAATGTTTCAGGAAATTCTACTATGTATCAGAGACATGCAAGCATTTTTCATGAAACATTATCAGGCTAATATAATTGCTTAATTATTGTATTATAAACACCACATACAGGCTGATTTCTGTTTTAGTACTTTTAATTCTGCTTAATAACAACTTTAAAATTAGTGACAGATATTTTACAATTATCAAATCTTAACTATAAAACGTTGTTACAATTTTCTTTTAACAAACCTATCCCAAATACTGTACATTTCTATTTGTTTTATTTAAGAATATATTATTCTAAACTTGTTAAAGTTTTCCTTTGTCATAGTATATCAAATTATGGTTACCTTAAATCCCTATAAAACCAACTAATGAAAAGTACCAGTTTTAGGGAAAAAATCTGGGATAGAGATATTAACATCTGTACAAAGGAAAAATATTAAATTCAACTAATTATGATAGAAAATTAGGGATTAATTAGAAAAATTTTAAAACTATAGAGTTTTCAAAAGCGTACAATACAAATACAGAATATAACGCTTATTTTAGACATGATGTAATATTATGGAAATCAAGACAACAGGAAGCAGATGGGGTGGTGAAGAACAATAATTACAAGATCATAGCCTAGGCATGTCAACATCTTGATAGTTCAGTGCAGCAGCATTAGGAAATCAACAACCTGAAAGTGGAAGGGTGTGCCCTCTCTCCAGATGAGAGGAGCAAAGTAGGGTGGAGTGGTAAACAGGAACTCCTACGGGACGTTTGGCTTCATTAACACTGGGAACAATGAGAAGTGGTATCCATTTTGAAAGAGACCACTTTTAAGGCCATCCTATAGCTTCACTCCCATTGAAAATTGGAGATGGCAATCATTTGAAAGAAGGCAGGTAATAATTGAATTATCTAAAGGAGAAAAATGTTCATAGCATCTTCTAAAGCAGAAGATTTCAGTTAGGAATAGCACTAAAATGACAAATCCTAAAAAACCCTTTTAATGCAGTCAGTAAACAAATTCCAGTAAAATTTAACTATGTGGAAAGTTTGAAGAGAGTTTTTATTTTTGTGCTATTACAATCATTTGGGGAAAAAAACAGCACATGGGGCTAAATTTTGTACAGACCCATTTTTAAATTAATTGCTACTCAAAAAAATTTATTAGCAGATTCTTAGAAAACCAATTCTGTGCCCAAAGATATAGTGCTGTAATTTTGGGGATGATACCAAGCATTTTCATAGGAACTGTACCTGCATGACACGTGCATCACTGTTGACTACTCTGGCAGAGGGGAGGCATGTAGGATTTGGAATGGACATGAGCAACACATTCCAAAGAACAGCTCCGAGAGGCAGGTAACCATTTTTTCTTCAAGTGATTGCTCATGTCCATTCCATTTAGGTGACTACCAAGCTGAATGACTGGAGGAAGGGTTGGAGGAGTATGTGGTTATGGACTACAACATTACGCTACTGAAGGCAGTGTCAGCCTTAGACTGCTGGGAGATTGCATGATGAGAGGTGAACATATGATACAGGACCAGGTGCCTGTCCTACATATGTCCCGGATGGGCACTTACATCAGGAACGTAGGTGAGGACGCTTGGGCTCTGGTTGAATGCGCAATCAGTGCTGGAACCTTTGTGAGATCATAGCATGTTCTAATGTAGTACTTGATCCATGCTGAGATGTGCTGGGATTAAAATGGGTGCCTATTTATTCTCTTCATTGTTGAGATGAAGAGCTGTGGAGATCTATAAATGGTTTTATATGCTCTAAATAAAAGGCCAAAGCCCACCTGACATCTAAAGAGTGAAGTGTATATTCTCAGTCATTGGTGTATGAATAAGGAGGAAGGTGTCCTGGTTTATGTGAAAGTCCAACACTACTTTAGGAAGAAATGCAGGATGTGGGCATAACTGTACCTTGTCTTTGAAAAAGACAGTGAAAGGGGGCTTTGACCTTCGCTCTCTGAGCACAGATACTCTTCTGGCTGAGTTGATAGCCATCAAAAAGGACATCTTCCAGGAGAAGAGAAGTAAAGAACATGTCACCACAGATTTGAATGGTGGAGCCATTAGCCTGGTAAAAGCCAAATTGAGATCCCAGGGAAATAGGGGTCGTCTCACTTCAGGGTACAACCTGTCCAGTCCCAACAACTTCAGCTCCACCAAGGTCCACCTCGAAATACTCTTCCAACTTGGAGGCTGAGTCACACGCTCTGCTTGGAGGTGTATGACTCAGCCTTCAAGTTGGAAAAGTATTTCTAGGTGGACCTTGGCAGAGATGAAGTTGATGGCGTCAGGGACCACTGTCACGCAGAGGAGGAGTGAGGGCTGAGCACTGCCAGCTTCCCTCACTGTCTTATTGGGGGCGGTTTTGTCATCAGTACTGCCGAGGATGGGCAGGTGGTAGAGACTGAGAACACTGGTAATGGTGCTGCATTGGAAGATGCCATAGTGGTCAGTGCTGCACGTGGTGCTGGGGCACGAACTGTGATCTTGGAGGGATGCAACGTTGCGGCTTGGAGTTTTGGCCCAGACTGGCTGCCTCGAATGTGTCTGGTGCGGAAGGTCCTGGTCATCAGTCCCTATTTTTTCCAGCCCCAGAGAATAGACTTGCACCAGATTCAACAGCAACCTAGGGACAGCCAGAGTAAATGGCTGTGTGGTGAGTGCGGCAGGCTTAAGGTGTCCTGGCTAACGTGCTGAGCTGGAGAGCAGTCCTTGTGACTATGAGTATGGTGCTGCACATTAGCACTAGGCCTCGGTGTCTGATGGAGCTCTTTGAGAGTCCTTCTTTGGCACAGAGGTATCCCTGTACCTATGTTGGTGCACTGCTCACTAGAGATATGAATGAGTAGTCAACTAGCTGATTAACCGATTAACCATTAAGCCTAGGCTTATCTAGTCGACTGCTCGCATTCCCTCCCCCGCTTGCTGCCTCTATATCAAAAGCAGCAAGTGGGGTGGGGGGGGGGGCGTGGAGGGAGAGCAGGAGCTGATGCTGGGAGGAGCCGGCTTAAAAGCCAGTTCCCTCCAGTACCAGCTCCGCGGTGCTGCCTGCACACCCAGCCCTGCGCTGCTGCCTTTATCAGAGTCAGCAGCGTCAGGGAGGGGGGCTAGGACCAGCATCAGCAAGGGGCTGGGACTGGCACCGCCACGACACCAGCAGAGGACTGGGACTGGCACCACTGCAGACAGAAACTACTTTGCGGCAGCAGCCCCTGTCTGTGGCCAGCCTGGGCCGCCGTGGACAGAGGCTGCTTTGGGGCAGCCTCCCCCGACCCTTCCCCTCTAGCATCCTCTGTCCGTGGGGAGCACCAACCCCCCTGTGGGCAGGGGACTGCACCATGCCACGCTGCTACCTCTGTGTCAGGCAGCCAGTTCGTGAGGTGAACTGGTTTTTAAACTGGCTATTCTCACGGAGGCAGCAGTGAGGGCTGGCAGGGGGCTCCCTGGGAATGGAGCTGGATTGCACTGGCTGCCAGCCCCACCTCCACCACTACAGAATAGTCAACTAACTGCTGAGAATTCATGCAGTTAGTTGACTACTCAATTAACTGATAGCTAACATCCCAGCTGAGCACGGAACTGCCAGAGCTGACTCCAATGCTACCTGTAGGCGAAGTACTGCCTCCATTAGGAGTTTCAGGCAAGAGTTCCTCTCTGTCTTCATCCCAGAGGTTTGAAGCCTCTGCAGATTTTACACTTGTCTGCTTGATGACCCTTTCCAAGCTGCTTGAGGCAGGAGTCATGCAGGTCACCATGGTGGCAGAGACTTCAGGTTCTTGTTGCAGGGCTTAAAGCCTGGGACTGAGGCATGCCCCAAGTATGAGAAAATGGGAATGGGGGAATCCTCCAGCTATAACACAGTAATAACTAGAGGAACTATATACAAAGCTATGAAAAAAAACTGCTAGGAAAGGCATTTGCAAAACAAGGCCAAGATGGTCCAACCACCACCACTGGCACTAAGAAGGAACTGAGGGAACAGCAAGAACCTATATATACGCCATCGTGGAGGCACCATTCTAGGGGCTTCACAGCTGACTCGACAGATATTGCTAGGGGAAAAACCTTCCAACAATCGTGCTCAATGGAATGGACATGAGCAATAACTTGAATAAATCTTATTTAAAAATTGATTTTTAGGTTTTAATCTTTTGAAGAATACCTACCTATATGAAGCTGCCTTAGTTGCAATGTCCAGTAGCAATTTAAAAGTTTAACCAGTTAACCAATAAGCCGATGCTTAATCGTTTACCGGGACTGACATTGCAATGGGCTCCCGGAGGGCTTTGGGGGCCAGAGAAGCTGGGAGCCAAAGCCAAAGGGGAGCTTGTTTAACTATGTAACAGATTTAAATTCCAATCAGTTACACGGTTTATAGTTTTAGAAGTTATTTACATTGATAGTTTCCAGGGATTTTACTCCCCCATACCATGGTACCTGCAGAACAACAACAAAGTGCTTTGTGGCAGAGAAGTAAAAACCTTTGAAAAGTGAACAAGACAGATGCTGAAAATGGCTTTTTAAATTCTTCATGATCATTATAATGATTTTGCATTTAAGGAGTAATATAAACCACGTATCTTACCATTACTTGCTTCTTTAGCAGCCGGAATTCAAGTTTTAGTTTCTTTAAAAAAAAAGGTAGAAGTACATATGAATGTTCTAAGAGTGCTGGTGAGTCTGTATTACACTACTAGCACTGTACTAATGAGCAATAAACCATACATTAGGGATGCTAGCAAATATTTATTTTTGTAAATATGTAACCGGAGAAGGGGGCAGGTGGGAGCTGGCTCCTGCCTAACGCCCCTCGCTGCTGCCTCTGTGGGAGACAGCAAAGGGAGAGCGGGGGGGTGGGGGGAGAGACAGGCCACTCCGCAGGAACCAGCATATGCAGAGACACAACTTTAAAAAGTCAGCTCCCTCTGCATATTGGCTCTCGTCTGCACCTCAGCACTGCTGCCTGTGATAGTCTGATAGCTGGCTTCTTGCGTATACCGGCTCCTGCCTGATGCCCTCAACCCCAGTGCAGCTGCCTGTCTATCAGAAGCAGCAGCGTGGTGGGGAGGGGAGAGGAGGACAAGTGGCTCCATGGGAGCCAGTGCTGGTGGGAAGCCAGCGTTTAAGCCGGCTCCCGCCTCCCACCCTGTATTGCTGCCTGTGGGAGGCAGCAGGGGAGAGGAATGACTGCGGGAGCCAGTATGCATCAGTACAGAGGCAGCAAGGGAGGAGTGCGTAGCCATTAGGATTGACCGCTACGCCCATGGTTAATTGTGTAAACAATTACACACTAATATCCATTCTATACACATTTCTAAAAGCCTTGCATTTGATAGATTGTTTAGTCCTGAGTGGTATAATGTTTTCAAATAATAGCAGAAGTGAGACAGGTTACAGTATCAATTAGTTATTTCTGCAAAAAACACTTTAGAAGCATTTCTATCCACAGCTTCTTTCTGCTATTAAAATATTCCAGAATTTTTAAGGGTTCCATTTTAATAAATCCAGGTTCCTGTATAGCAAAAGGATACCCTCAGCCTCTAGGAAGAGGAGCAATGGACATCTGACATGTGAGGGAGTGTTTTAATTCTGTTCCCAAAGGAGCCTAAATCTTATAAGACATGGATACAGCTATGGATTATATAACGACTACTGCATCAAGCTGTTTAATTATTAATTCTATTACATTACTACTTCTTCAGGTTATTGGGAGTTCTGCAAGGGGATTCCCCCTACGTTTGGTGTTCCCTTGCCTCCTCCCAATACAGAGAAATTTTATACCCAATAGTGATGCTTGATCCATGGATTTCCTCTATTCTATGTGTTCTCAAACGGAGGCTCGTGATCACTGTCCCTTGCTAGCTGGGAGGAAAATCTCAAAGCCATAAAGTATTTTTCTGTTGCATCATGAAGCCATGGTATGCAAAAAGTTGCAAACCATTTCTGTATACAAAAAACCTCCAGTGCTACAGTAGTTTGCATGTGGGCTTTTTACCTCATTTTCAGCTCGGAGTGCTGAAAATTCACTCTTTTCTAAAATAATCATATCCTTTTTCACACCGCCAATGAGAGACATTATTTGCTGAAGAGTGATTTCCTTTGAAAGAAGAAAGACAGATTCAGCTCATACAATAACAATTGCAACATCCTAAAAATTTCTCACATGTACAAATACAGTATTTGAAATGCTATTATTTGAGTATCTGTGTCACTAAGAGACTTGGAATCTAACCATCTTAGACTGATCAATTTTCATCCTACATATGGAACATGCATTTTTAAATGAATGTTGTAACAATTGGCTAACAAGCTGAAAAGCTACCTAAATTAACCTAGAATACAAACAAGAACATGCAACTGTAGTTTTCCTCTGACAACATAAAAGTAGGTCAAAAAAGATGTTGAACAGAACAGCATATAAAGACAGCACTTCAGTAAAATGTTCTTGCCTGAACTAGGAAAGATGAAGATACCAGCTACAGGAATGCTTACTTAAATACGCAGAAAAAAAGTGTAATTTGAGAGCTGTAACTATTGAGAAGAACTCAACAGGTCCATTAGTCACACCAATACAAAGCAATGCTAACTTGTGTTTTTCTTTTTTTATTATTACAGCCAATAATGACTGTCAACTGTCTTTGGTTATGAAGACATGCCAATAGCAGTATTACTTCAAAGTTTAACCTAAATGAAATATTGAACAATGCTTAAACTCTGGTGTCTTCCCTGTGTTAATTTTAAATAAGCAGTATTAGCTTATACAGGTTGAACCCCTCTAGTCTGGCACCCTTGGGATCTGACAGGTGCTACACCAGAGAATTTACCAGATCACAAGAGGTCAATACTGTCTTGCAGCACTACCAACAATTCCACTGCTTACTGGGCTCTTAGAAGACATTTGGGGTAAATTAGAGCTAAACAACAGCACAAAACACAGAGCCACAACTGGTGGCTGTAAACAAACTTTATGGCACCATGTGAAACTTAGCCACACCCATGGTAAGTGCACATCCAGCTACCTAAATCATGCCAGACCATGGATGTTGCCAGATCAAAATGTGGTGGTCTAGAGAGAGTTCAACCTGCATCATATTTTCAATTTCATGGAGGACAGCAAAGAGGGCAGAGAACACAAAGTGGAGAAAGATGGCCTGCCCCCACCTGTTTTACTCTATCTTTTGTCCTCTCCAGATCTCATCTGTGGCTTTCCCCTAGATCCGCGTTTCTCAAACTGTGGGTTTCAACCCCCCGGGGGGGTCACGAGCAACTTAGAGGAGGGTTGCAGTATCACAAAGTTTGAGAACCCCTGCCCTAGACAGTACCCCTTTCCATTGATAGTCTGATGGCTGAACCCAATGAAAATGTCTAGTGCAGAAGTTATGACACCAACAGTAACAGAATGGGCACCCAGTGCCAGGCAAGCCTCTTGAACTGCTGCAAATGACTGCACTGGAAGGTTTAGCAATTCTCTTGCAACCTCAAATGCCGCAAGAGTAAATGGCACCAGGAAGACATTCTACAGTACCGTGGCGCAATGAGATGCCAATGAAGATACTTTGGGAACTGGTATCAGCAAACTCATACTGGGCTCTGGAGTCAATAAACTCCTCTGTTTAAAGGAATGCTCTAAGGAGTAATTCCTCCTTGAACACAGTCTAAGTATACTAAATATCGACTAATTGACTAATCGAATAGCCAATGCATTTTGCATCGACTATTCGAAACACTGCGGGGGGGTTCCTCACGAGCGTCAGGCTCCTCACAGCATTTCAAAGTGGCAGTGCTGCGTGAAGCCTGGGGATCAGCTAACTAACCCCGGACTCCATGCGGCGCTGCTGCTTTGAATCACTGTGTTCAGCCTGACACCAGACTCCCTGTGGTGTTTCAAAGCAACAGCGCCGCACGGAGCCCAGAGTCAGCAGGGAGTCCTCAGCTGATCTCAGGCTCCCCGCAGCGTTTCAAAGCGGCAGTGCTGCATGGAGCCTGGGGTCAGTGGGGGAGTCCCCAACTGATCCCAGGCTCCATGCGGCACTGCCACTTTGAAACACCATGTGCAGCCTGGGGACACCCCAGCTGGTTCCAGGCTGCACGCAGCGTTTCCAAGCGGCAGCGCCATGTGAAGCGCAGGGTCTGGCCCCAGGCTCCATGCAGCACTGCCACTTGGAAGTACAGCAAGGGGGGCGGGGGGAATGACTAGTCCACTAGCCTGTCGACCGTCGATAAGCATTTGGAGCTTCAGGGGGTAGCCGAGTTAGTCTGTTACAGAAAAAAACAACAAATGGTCTGGTAGCACTTTATAGACTAACGAAACATGTAGATGGTATCATGAGCTTTCGTGGGCATAGCCCACTTCTTCAGATGACCGGAGTTATGAGCTGGGAATATGAACACTCGAAATAAATAGGAGAGGGAAAAGGGGGGGGGGGAGAAGAGGAAAAAAAAAGGAAGGGGGTGGGAGACAGAGCATCATTAAGTATCTGGAGAATGGGTACTTAAACCTAAGCAGATAAAAATCAAAGTCAATAGATAGATTCCTAAAACAGGAAGGATACCACTCAGGGAGCTGTTAGCACCTTCAGAGGTTATTAAGTAGGTAGAGTCCCCACCAGCCCATATCATGATTGAGTCCATTAGCATGTGAATTGAATTTGTGGATGAACTGGGATTCCAGGGCTTCTCTGTGTATTTGGCTTGTAGAGCTGGTTTGTGACAAGACAGCTACTTGCAGGTCTGTCAGACTGTGGTTAGGCAAGTTGAAATGCTCGCTAACAGGCTTCTGTATATTCCCTTTATGTATATCCAATTTGTGTCCATTGATTCTTTCCCGCAGAGACCGTCCAGTTTGTCCAATATACATAGCAGTGGGGCACTGCTGGCATAAATCAAATTACTGGATGTACAGTCAAATGACCCTTTGATTTTGTGGCTTATGTTGTTTGCTCCAGTGATGAATTCAACCAGTGTAGATATGTGGGCAAAGTTGGCATCTTTTTTGGTTGCAGGGCTGGGTTCCTGGAGGTTTATGATGTGGTTGTGTGGCACGGTTATCAGAAAGAATACGTTTCAGGTTAGGGGGTTGTCTGTAAACAAGAATAGGTTTTTCTCCTAAGGCCCTTGAGAGTGAGCGATCATTTTCCAAGACAGGTTGTAGATTGTGTATAATGCGTTGGAGGAGTCTGAATTGTGGACTGTAAGTAACAAGAGGAATTCTGTTATTTTCTCTTTTGGGTCTGTCTTGAAGTAGTTCATGTCTGGGTATTTTTTTGGCTCTGTCAATTTGTTTTTTTCACTTCCCCAGGCAGGTATTTCAGTTTTAGGAATGCTCTGTAAAGATCCGGTAGGTGACTGTCTCTGTCTGTGGGGTCGGAGCAAATCCGGTTGTATCGTAGGGCTTGGCTGTATACAATCGACTGAAAAATGTGTCTGGGATGGAAGCTGGAAGCATAAAGGTAAGTGTAGCGGTCGGCAGATTTCCGATATAGGGTGGTGGAAATTTGTCCATTATTTAACTGTACCGTAGCGTCCAGGAAGTGGATTTCCCTTGTGGACTGGTCCAGGCTGAGCTTGATAGTATGGTGGTCCTTCACATCTCTAACACAGCCCTGTCTTTAGAAGAGCTCGACCTCCTCATATCTTTCAAGGATTCTGGCACAGCATCTGATTTTTGAATGCCTGTTCCTCAGTACTTAGCACTGTTGTGCCAGAGGTGTGCTACTGACCAACAACAAGGCACTTAATACTTGCACTGAATTAGACAGCTCAGATGAAGGATATGGGCCAATTCAAACAGCAAATATTTTAGTCTGGATGCCCTGCCTTTTTTAGAACGGAGCTTAAAGACCTTACAAATGGCTCACTTGTCACTCATGTGTGTTTCTCCCAAGTACGTAGGGCAGTTGGGATAAGTCTCACATTAGGCACTGTCTCATAGTAAGAGTGGCAGGGGCTTGAAACTCAGAACACGGTATATCTCTGGTACCAAGGCAGGTAGCAAAACTGGGTATCAGAACAGCAAAACAACAATTGTTTTTTAAACTGATGACTACCTATTAAACTATACTAACTTCACAATGGGTTTTACTGGACACCTTCACTGTAATGCTCTTCATAATAACCTACCTGGTCCCTGAATCCCACCTCCAGCCCAGCTGCAGGGTTGGAGGAGCTATCCGGTGCCCCACCCTCATTGGTGCTCTTTGCTTTAATGAACCTCTGGCTATAATAATGGCTTGAATCCTGACGGGTCTGTTATAGAGGGGATACTGTATTTAGGATTTGACTAAAACTTGAAGCAGCAAAGACAGGGAGTTCTAATAACCATCATGGACTAAGGCAGGCACTGAGCAGGTCGTCACTGGCAACTTGACCCTTTTTGCCTGTGAGGCAGCAGACCGGACTTGTGATACTGCAATGGATACCACTAAGGGAAAAATCTCTGACATCAGTGCACGAATACCTACAGTGGACAAGTGCAATCACTCAAAGAACCACCGAGGAAACCTTTCCTCCCGTGACAGAAAACAGATTTGATCCTTTGGGAAAGACTTGCACTATTCACTATATCTCATGTGACAGTCAATTTGTGTGTGTCATATACCTGATACATTTCAGTCTCTTACCTAAAAATTTTCTAGTCAATTACCCTCATTTTTGGTTTGAAATTACACTAGAGCTTGGAACGCCAGAATCTGGGCTGCGAACCGAATCACAATAGTTGAAATTCAAAATCCATAGCAACACTTGTTTGTGCATTTGAGTATAAGGGGAAAAAAATCAGGCCTCAAAACTAAATATAAAGCAAGTATCCAATTTGAAAACATGCAGAAGATATATAGCGATGCTTGATTGTATTTTTTAAACCAGAATGTCTTTGCTTTTGAAAATGTAAGGTATATCCCTTACTACATTCCTTAAGCAACATGTTGTATATTTTACTAGTAGAAATATTCTTTTTTTAAAATCCAACACCTTCTTGTATCTAACCTGCTGCACTTTGGTGACCATGTCCTTGTAAATCACATCCATGTTGGTGTTCACAATTTTCACTAACACAGATACAATGATCTCTGACTGCTGAGTAGTGAACCCTGAGCAAAACAAAATACAGCAAAACAACAAAATTATGCCTGAACAATGTCTCTTTCAAATACTATTCACAAAGATTATTTATAAATTCAGGTCATGGCATAGGCTACAAACATATTCCTCCCCATATTCAGAACTAATAATAAAACACAATGTTATTGTCAAAGAATTAAAAAAAACATGAACATTCCAGGTTCAACTGCAGTCTAGCTAATGGCAACTTCTACTGTTCAGAACTATCACTCAATATAGGATGCTGGGATTTAATTTATTTATTAAATCAGATATGGGTACACATGGGAATGTTATATTCTCTCTCTCATGTCTGTTTAGTTTTTTGTGAACAACCAGGCTACTGAAAGTTATAACCTTGCACTACAAGAGCAGGAACCCAATTTTAGTATTTTGCTTGTTCAGAAAAATGTAAAAGATATGAACAAGTCAATAAATAAGAACAAATCTAGTTGGCCTGTTTTAGATCTACCAGCCTTTGAAATTCTGTAAAATATAACTATGTAAAATTAAGTGTATTATGATTTAAGTCATTATTGCTGATTCCTGTAACAGTTGCAACATTCTACAAAGATACTTTGCAAAACAATACCCCAATACAAATACTTTCAACTTTTGCAGGTTCATAACAAAGAGAGTGATACCATATTATGAAAGAGAATTAAAAATACAAAAGTAAAGGAATTACAAGGTATGCAAAAGTTAATTTAGTGTTATACAGCAGGTAGAGATGTTAACTAGCATGTAATTGTGTAAACGAGTAACCACTGGAAATTTTGGCAGTTATACATTTAAATGCAGGGGAGGCAGGCAGCAGAGTTGATGCTCGTGGGGGGTTTGCTTAAAAGCTCCCACGTGCCTCTGATAAAGAGGCAACAGCACACTGGGCAGGTGGCTCCATGGGAGCCAATATGCATGGGAAGCCGGCTTGAAAGCCGCTTCATGTGTGTACTGGCTCCCCCCAGAACACTGGCTCCCTCCTGCCCGTCCCCCGTCCCCAGGTTGCTGCCTCTGTGTATGTGAGAGAGAGAGAGGGGCAGGCTTAAAAGCCGGCTCCCTTTGCGTACTGCCTCCCCTATGCTGCTGCCTCTATGGGAGGGAGCAGGCGGCTCCATGGGAGCCAGTGCTCGTGGGGAGCCCAAACTCTCATCTCCCCTCTCTGATACAGCAGCAGCAAGGGGGGAGGGGAATGCAGTCGTTAAGCCCACGCTTAACGGGTTACTTGTAAACAACCACACATTGACATCCCTAATAGCAGGACTAGCCGATTTCTGGCCTCAGTTTCACCAATGTAAATCCAAAATAAAGACCAAATTTTGAACTTAATATCCTTTTAAAGCAAAATAAGTCTCAGCAGATTTTTAAGGACTCTTTATAAAAGATTCCTCACTAAAGATAACACCTTTATTCTAAAATTAAGTGTCACGGAGAAACAACTGAACAAGTTGAGTATTCTGAAATAATGAAATCATACAGCAGAAGTAAATTCTACATCATTCTACACATTTGAATAAGTTGTAACACAAAACTTACCATTTTCTTCCAACAGGCACACTAGAGCATGGGTGTCAAAGAACAGTTTTCTACTCCCTGATAAGGAAAACTTCCCCTTGACACTATGAGTTTGTAAAGATGATGTTGCAGAAATGCTTAACTCTACAAAAAATATACATACAAGGAATTCTGTCAATATGAAACTAAAGTACATTCTCAAAGATATTTTTATTCCTGTAAGACGTTCACTACATGTTTCTAATAATCAAGAATTGGCATTAATCCACTATAATATTCAGTAATTGCAACATACATTATTGCAATATGCTCAGGATTCTCCAGTTAGCTGGCTGAAAGGTAGGTGCTTTGCACTCCCTTCTGTTGAGCTTTTTACAGAGCAGTGGTTCCCAACCTTTTCAAGCATTCAGACCCCTTTTCAATCTATTAAAATTTCACCCACTCCTGCCTTCCGAGAGGAGAAAAAAAAGAAAGAAAAAGAAAGGACTGAAACTTTCCATGGACCCCTGCAATATTGTCACGGATGACCAGGGGTCTGAGGACCACAGGTTGGGAATCGTTACAGAGCAACCACCACATAGTATCTGAATACTTTCTAGTAGTATTACCTTAGAGAAAGAGTAATCTCACTGAACTCAGTGGAACTACTCATGCATAAAGCTACACTACAAGTGTAGTGTAGACATTTACTACAATAGAGGACATATCCCCTCAAGATGCAGGAGCTAATGGAAGAATTCTTCCATGGACCTAACTGTGTGTACAGCGGGGCTTAGGTCAGCTTAACTCAGTGGTGAGCAACCTGTGGCCCATGGACTACATGAGGCCCATTAGGGTTTTATGTGTGCCTTGGGAGAAATGTTATTTACCATTGCCCATGCTCAGGGCTGCCAGATTCCACTAGTTTTTAATCTGTGTAGGCTTTTCCTAAGAGCATTACTAAAGTGACATACATGTAAAGCAAGGGTACGTGAAGCAAGATGTATTGCACACAACAATGTCTGCGAAAGCTGGGCATTCCCTCTGAATCCAATCAAAGTGCTGCTATGGTTCAATTGGCACACCCTGTAAAATATAAATTCACCAGCACAGTTAGCAAGACTACCCCATCCTGGGAGACAGTAGGGGTTACAACAGTTTTGTGGTCTACAGAGATGAAGGAGGGCTACTCATGCAGCCCATTCACCAGCCTAGGTTGCCCATCACTAGCTTAATTACATCTCTCACGGAGTGTGATTTTTTCACACTCTTAAGTGACAAAGTTAGGTCAATCTAAATTTTAGGTGCAGTAGAGGACTCAGACATACAGATGTTTGCTGGATTAGGGTTTAAATAATGATCTCAGCACTTACTCAAGTCAGTGGGAGGTGAGGGCACTCAGTATTTGAGGACTAGGTCCACAATCTTAAGCCAGATCTACACTATAAACTTGCATTGGTACAACCTGTCATCTGAAGAAGTGAGTTGTGCCCACGAAAGCTCATACCACCATCTACATGTTTTGTTAGACTAGTAGCACCTTAAAGACTATTTGTTGTTTTTAAAGTTTTGCCTGGTATAACTATGTCACTCGAGGGTATAAAAAATCCACATCCTTGAGCAACATAATTATATCCACCAAACCCAATGTAGACCAGTGCTATGCTGATGAGAGCACTTCTCCAGTCAACATAACCATCACATCTTACAGAGGTGATTATGCTGATGACAGACATTCTTCTATCAGCGTAGCAGCGTCTTCACTGAGGCACTAGAATGGCACTGCTGCACAGGTACAGTTACATCACTGCAGCATTTTAAGCATGGATCTGCCCCATACTCCATTAGCAGTTACTTTCTAATATTTGATGAATTATTGGAGAACCTGAATTACGAATTGACCTGTAAACCATAGACCTGTAAATCTCATTTGAAACTGTAAGTATGCAATCTGACAGCAGCTGGGGGGGGAGCGGGAGGAAGAAGGAAGGGGGAAGCAAATACCAGACAGTACTGTGTTCAACAACCAACTAACATAAAAGGGAAAGTTTAGGAACTGTGCTTGTGCACTTGTTTCATTTAAATAAATATGGTTAAAAGAAACATTTTGCATCTGTATAATGAAATGGTAATGCTGAATTAATTCCATATTCAGTTGTAGACTTTTGAATGAACCATAACATTTTCCTCAGAATTACAAACACTTCAGAGTTATGAACAACCTTCATACTTAACTAACTCGGCTACCCCTCTGAAGCTTCATTCCTGAGATGATCATAACTCTGAAGTTCAACTGTACTTACTGACCCCCTTTAAACAGAAAATACGTATTCACAATATATTTACAATTGTAAAGAAAACATTTAAACATACACACAAATAAGATGACAAGGAGTCCTATGGCACCTTAAAGGCTAACAGGACTCGTGGTTATTTTTGCACGAACAGCCAAAGGCTAGGTCTACACTAAAGGGGAAGGTCAAATTAGGAGATGCAACTCCAGCTATGTTAATTACATAGCTGGAAGTGACATACCTTAATCTGAGTTCCCTCTGTGTCACCACAGTGGAAGGCCAACAGGAGCAAAGGCTTCCCTAACTCCTCGCAGGAGTACCAGCTGCCAACAGGGGCACCCTCGAGTTCTATTTAGCAGGTCTTTACTAGACCCTCTAAATTGAACTCTGGAAGACTGATCATGGCAGTGTCAATCTTCCCAGGAATGAAGACATGGCCTTACCCACCTACCCCTCTGAGACCAGGGCTATCCTCGGGAGGCAATGTCAAACTAAGGTCTGCAACTCCAGCTACATGATTAGTATAGCTGGAGTCAACATAACTCAAACTAAAGTATCAAGGCATCTCCACTACAGGGAGGTCAATGGGAGAAACTCTGCTGTTCATGCCCCTTACTCTTCTCACTTTGGCTGAGTACCAAAGGGAGTGTGATCAGTGGGTCTTTACAACAGCTGCTAAATCGAACCCTCAGGATATAGAACCCTACAGTGCTGATCCCCTGGTAAGCGTAGACAAGATGTGACACATAAGATGGTAGTGTTCCATCCTCCCCCTAGCAGGTTTTATTGTGATTTGCTTTTTCTGAAGGGAGCATGAGGAGATGGGATTGTTCTGGGATTATTTTTATAACCTTTCCCCCCCCCAAGATCAGGCATTACAGCAACCACCAGGTCAGCATTTATTAAGACCATCCTGTAGGTAGGTAGGTGGAAGGAAGGGGAGACAGGTTAGTGCTGTGGCTACCTTAGAGTTATGATGTTAACTTATGACAAAGCCCACACCCATTTTATGACATGCAACAACCCCCACCAAAGCCATAGAGAAGATTAGTTATGTTCCATGTGGATCTCCCTTTGAAGTTTAATAGCGTTAATTAGCTGAATTAAAAAGAATTGAAGAAAAAACCCACACACAACCCTTATTTCTACAACTAGCAGAAAAGCGCATTTCCCGCCAGAAGGTGCAGCAGCCGAAACCCTACAGACCAGGGCTCTTAAACCCGGCTTGCCACGACATGACCGGCAGGACGAAGGCGCCCGCACAGCTGCCCTGCGGTGGGAAACAAGCAGGCCTCGGGCTCCTGTCACAGGCCTCCCTCGCTAGAGCAGGGGCGGGCGGGCGTGCGCGCGGGTCGGGGCGGGCGGGAAGCCCCGGCTGCTGTCAGGGCCGCGGGCGCAGCCGGGCCCGCTGGGCGCACGGGCCACTGGCAGCGTCGGGGCTGCGCGGTGCCGGCAACGCCGGGGCGGGCAGGGAGCGACGCGGGCCCCTGACCCCTGCCCCAGCCGGACCCCGCCCCCGGCTCTCACCCCGCTTCCCGCGCGGGCGGCGAGGACGCAGGCGGCCGGTTCCGGCGGCGGCGGCAGCGCCGAGCCCGCTGAGGCCTTTACTCCAGCGCATGGCGCCGGCATCCCCGTCGTGCGCGCGCGGGCCGGAAGGACGCGTGAGAGACGGCGGCGCGAGAAAGCCCGGCGGCTGTCAGTCTCCAGGGCGACGGGGGGGGGGAATGTCACGTGAGGCGGCTAGGCGCGGAAGCCTGACCCTTGGCCCGAGGGCATTTCATACAGCGTCCGATGACGTCATGGGCGCAGGCGTGGCGGACTTCTGGGCAGTGGCGGCCGGTGGCCAATGGGGAGGTTTGTAGGCGAGGCGGGGGGCGGGCATGGAAGCGCTCGTGCCCGTGCCGCATTGGCTCAGCCAGAGCAGCACGGGCTAGCAGAGAAGCGCGTGGCGCGAGCCTGCATGAGCTAATCGTCGGGGTCGGGGCGTTTTGGAGTAAAGGCGCTGAGCGTGCTGGGAGTAGCCAGCGTTAGCGTCTTGCTGTGGGCAAAAAGCTGGCAACGAAAGTGGAGTGTAACTACGCACGCATACAGGTGCAGGCAGTTTTGTAACACTGTGACAAAGCACTCAGGGACGGGCGTGCTGAGAGCCATTGAACTAACGTGTGAACCTTAAATGAGCTGGAAGCCTTTCCAAGGTAAGGGGTGCTACTGCACCCTTCATTCCTCCAGCACCAATGCTGAGGGAAGGTTAACTGCATTGAAGTAAGATGCATCTGATCCTGTGGCTTTCATAGATCTGTCTGTAGCTATGGTTTTCCTAGCTTTACCCCAGCATGGCACGATAGGGGTAAGGATATACATACACCATGCTGCTACCTGTTTCTTACTTAGATGGTTTCAGGAGTGGTGACCATGGAGCTCTCCTAGGCTACCTCTACACTATGGCTACATCTATACTGGCGGCTTCTTGCGCAAGAACAGCTGTTCTTGCGCAGAAACTTGCCTGCTGTCTACACTGCACGCACGTTCTTGTGCAAGTAAATTTACAGTATAGCGTTGTAAAACAGGGCTTCTTCCAGAAAAGTTATTCCTTTCCCCACAAGGAATAAGCCCTCTTGCGCAAGTGTTCTTCCACAAGAGGGCAGTGTAGACAGGCAACATGAATTTCTTGCACAAGAAGCCCCTCTGGTTAAAATGGCCATCAGAGTTTTCTTGCGCAAGAGAGCATCCACACTGCCATGGATGCTCTTGTGCAAAAGCACATCTGTTGCACAAAAGGACATGGCAGTGTAGATGCTCTCTTGTGGAAGAGTTTTTGCACAAGAACTCTTCCGCAAAAGAGTTCTTGTGCAAGAAGCTGCCAGTGTAGACATAGCTGTTACGAGTTTTCTCAGCAAAAAATATTCAAATGAGGGACTCATTTGCATGACTCATGATCTCATTTGTGTATTTTCTGCCGATCCGTTTTTGCGCAAAAACAAGCAGTGTGGATGTTTTCTTTTTGCGCAAAACCCCCTTTTTCCGCAAGATCTCTTTTCCTGCAAGCGTGTTGGGGACAACACCACAGTTCTTATTTTCCTTCCTCACCTTTTGTTGTCACTAGTATCCAATCTTTTTGGCTCCTGAACAAGGGAGTTCAAAATTATAAGTGGAGCAGCCACTGTTGTTAGGACAAGGACAGTGGGGGACAGCTGCTTGAGAATTGTTAGGATTGGCACAGACAATGCAGTGTCCGTGGGAGGCAGGTGTAATAGGATTCCTAGGCCACACTGCCTCTGCCACTCTACCAACACTCCTCTTTGGAGTGAGGAGGTATGTAACAAGACAGTGGCTGACCAGGTCGGGGACCGAGCAGGCGAATGAGGCAGCTTGGCCCAGTGCCGTGACATGGTCGGGGGGAAGAGGGGCAATTCAGCCCATGTTGGTGGGGGTGGACCTTTAAGCCAGTGCTAGGGCTGGTCTTCCTTAGCCGGTGGAGGGACTTAGGGACAGTGGGCTAGCAACTAAGCTTGACTCATGTTCAGGGGGGAGAGGCTCAGCTCAGTGCTGGGGTGGGTAGGCCGGGTCCCTGGCCTTGTGTGGCTGGGGAGGTCAAGCTGGGGCTCTCAGGGCTCCTCCTGTTAAGGGGGGGGATAGGTGAGTTTTCAGGGTTCTGGTGTGCGGGAGGGTGGGGAGAAGGGGTGAAGCCAGCAGACTAGCCTCCCCAAAGCGGGGGGTTCACCCACCACCCATGGCAGTGTCTGCCCTCATACCGTGTTATCCTAGGTAGGTCCATGTCATCAGAGAAAATGGTGTTTTTTCATACTGTAAGAGGGCACTTACAGCAGTGTGAGGCAAATTTAAGTGTAGATACACGGTGACCTAGTTGTGCAGATGTTGATTTTAATCAAGCTAACATTTTAGTGTAAACCAGGCCTCACTCACTGGTTGGGTGGGGTAGGGAGCGAATTTGGTCTCATGCAGTTTGGTCATGCTGCAAATAAAAACTGTGCTGTCCTGTGCCATCTGACTTGAACTCACAGGGCTTGAGCCAAGGGACTGTTTAACTGTGGTGTAATGTTTGGGTTTGGGCTGGAGTCTGGCTCTAGGACGAACTGCACGGAAGAAAGGTCCCCAAACATCTACACTGCAATTAAACACTCCAGTGAGCCTGAGCCAGCTGGTGTGGGCCAACCACAGGTGTTTAACTGAGGTATAGACGTGCCCATAATGATTCATCCCAGAAGTTTTATAAAGATTTGACAAAACATAAGCTAAGTATAAGGGTGGCTAATGGTAGCATGGATTGTAAAGAAAGTGTATTTTAAACATTTCCCTGCAGTTTGTAACTTAAGCATTAGATAACTAACATTGTGTGAAGGCATAAAAGTTGTATTGGCTGTAGCAAGTCTAACTGACTTTTGTCCATCCATTTCACCACTGAAGCTGAGACAGATACAAAAAGTAAACAAATAGGATGCAATGTATTTTTCACTATATTGACTGACCCAAAGTTACACAGCAAGATGATGGCAGAGCTGGGAATTGAATGCTGGTTTCCTGACCCCTCATCTAATGCCCTGTACAATTGCAGCTTGGCTCAAAGATTATTTCCTTAGATCAATTAAAGCAGTGGCACAGACAAGTAGAGCTGATTGAGACTTTTTCCTGAGAATATTTTTCTGATGAAAAAATACCTCTTTTGCCAAATACATTTTCTTGCAGAAAATGTCAATTCTGCCCCAAAAAATGCCAAATGGAAAAAAAATCAAACTGATGACCCTTCTCTGGAAACCTCTTGTCAATATCATTTTCTGCAAGCCTTCATGGAGATAGAAAACCTGGGCACTCTGCATCTCCACAGCTGGCGAGCCAAAGTACAGGAGTACTCTGCCTCCTCTACAGCTCTGGGAGTTTTCAAGAATGTGGATTCATCCTGATTCTAAGCAAAATGCAGTTCTTAAATTGCAAAATTTCCAGCAAACCAGAAACCCCATATTTCAGCCAGCTCTATGGACAAGCACTAGAAGAAATGAGTCTAAAAAACCTACCCTCGAAAGAGAGGATGCGTATTGTTATTCTTAGGTTGAACAGACACCCCCTCCATCTCCTACATTTCCATACAATATACAGTTAAGGGACCAAATTCATCCCCTGTATAATTAATTACTGTAAGTCAGTGAGAAATTAATTACCTAGTATTTTTAAAAGGGTATATTTTGCTAATTGCCCTTTGAATCCAAGTATCTTTTCCAGAATATCTTCATTGTTCCAGTGCTGGGTGAGGACAGTTTTCTAAAAGATACATTTATATTCTAAAGCAGCAGAACTGTCTGCTTCATTATGAGACTGACACAGACTTAGGGTGCATCTACACTGCACCCTGAGCTCGAAATAAGCTACGCAATTTGAGCTATGCAAATTGCGTAGCTTATTTTGAGTTAATTTCAAAATAGCTTATTTCACAATTTGGCGCTCTCTACACAACGCCAAATTTTGAAATAAACCGCTATTCTGAAATGTCTCTTAATTCTCGTGGAATGAAGTTTACAGGGACATTGGAATAGCGAGCCCATTATATTTCAAAATAATGGTCTCATTTCAAAGACGTGGAATAGCTGTTTGGGGATACTGGAAGTATCCCGAAATAGTGCCACTATCTAGACCAGCGTTTCTTAAACTGTTTTGTGCTGCGAGGCAGTTGGAGGTGTGCTGCGGAGAAGATAGTCACCTCAAAAGGGGAATCCCCTTGCTCTTCTGTTCTGCCCCGCCGGATTTGTGTATGAGACACTCAGTGCAGCCTGTGGCAACCGCGCGAGACTCCTCCCACTTATATCCACCCAGCCCCACCCCGGGGGTGTGCACTCACCTCCTGCCTCCTCCCCTCTCCCAGCGACTCTCTGTACCTTCGGGACGCACGCACTTCGCTACATCAGGTGGCCTACATTGGTCCGGAGGCTCTAGGGGCGGGCCCAAAGGACCCGGAAAAATTAAAAAAAAAAAAAAAGCGGGAGCTGTCCCTTGGCATTGGATCGCTCAGGTTTAAAAATGAAAGCCGGGGCTAAGTTTGTGATTGGGGGAGGGTGGGGAAAGCACGAGGAGTGATGTCATTAACCCCGCCCCAGGCTGCTGTGAGTGACGCCAGTCCAGCCCGTCAGTCCAGCCCCTGCCGGGGGAAAGGGCGGGAAAACTTGGGGCTCACGTCAGAAGCTTCCACGACGGGAGGCAGAGAGCCCTGTGGCAGACAGAGACTGTCCAGCCCTTTGCAAGGGCTCCTGACTAGCAGTGCGAGGCTGCGTTGATCAGGAGGCTTTGTCTTTTCTGCATTCTCTGCAGCCAGCGCCTCCTACCCTCTTACACAGACAAGGCCCTTCCCTTCGGTATCCTATGTCAAAAATAACAGAGCAAGGGGCCAGAATGATTGAAGGACAAAACATTAAGCAGCAAGGGACCCACTCTGAATGGAGGGGATAAGGCCCTCAGTGCCCCTAATGTTGGCGTGGCTGCTGTCAGTCAGCTGCTTGACATTAACCCACGCTTGATAATGTACTGAATTTATCATTTCCACCAATATGAGTGAACAGAGTAAATTACATTTCCCTATACAAAAGGCAGAAGTGAGTAAAAATAGTACTGCTGAGGAACCAGTACCATCAACGAGTGAAATACACTAAACATTTCCATCTCTCAATATAGCACATCTTCCCCAGAACCAAAAAGGAAGAAAACAGTATGTCGAAAATATGATCCTGCATACCTAGCGTTTGGATTAACATATAAAAAAGATTGCCCGCAATATGTTATTTGCTTGGAGATTTAGGGTAATAGCACTATGGTTCCATCTAAACATAAAAGCCATTTGGAAACAAAACACCAGCAATATCAGAATATGCCAATCAATTTTTTTAAAAGAAAAGAGAGCGAGTTGAAAGCTCAGAAGAAACTGATTCGAATTACGGGAACTGGAAATGAAACTGCCCTTAAAGCATCATTTTTTATATCACTTCGTACTGTAAAATCAAGAAAAATTTCACAATAGGGGAAGACTTAATTATGCCTTGTTTTTTGGATGCAAGCCGTGCAATTTTGGGAGATGAAGTTGGCTAAAAACTGCAAACAATTCCTCTTTCTAACAATACCGTTTCAAATCGCATAATTATGGTGAGCGAAAATGTTCATCAACAACTTTAAAAAAAAATTAAAATGTCAAAGATGTATGCTGTTCAACTGGAAAAGTCGACTGATATTGTTGATAAAGTTATGCTACTTATCTATGTGCAGTATTTGGACTGGGATGAAGAAGAATTCAAGAACAGTCTGGAACTGAAAAAGCATACAACTGGCACTGAAATATTTTCAGCATTGTCAGATTATTTCTTAAGTACTGATTTAAGAATGTCAGACTGTGTTTCAATTTGTACTGATGGTGCGCCCAATATGAGTGGTAGGCATGCAGAGTTAGTTGCAAAAATGAAACAAGTAGTGCCAAATATACAAGGCACACATTGCATTATACATCGAGAAATGTTAGCAAGTAAAACTGTGCCAAATTAAATCAAGTACTAACAACAGCTGTCAAAACAGTCAATTTCATAAAATCCAGAGTTCTTAATTCACGACTGTTTGCAATCTTATGTGATGAAATGGGATCCACACATAGAACTTTATTACTGCATATGGACATTCGCTGGCTATTGAGAGGCCAGATATTAAAAGAGACTGTATGAACTTAAAGAAGAAATAATCATATTTCTATCAAGCTAAAACTGTGACTTTGTTCAGTACTTCAAAGACATAGATTGGAATATGAAATTGTGTTATCTTGCAGACATATTCCAGCTTCTGAATGGAATTGCAGACATATTCCAGCTTCTAAACTTGTGTCTTCAGGGACCACATGAAACTATTTTTAACACGTATAATAAAATTGATGGGCAAAAGAAAAGAAATAAACTGTGGATCAAAGAATTGAAAACAACTGTTTTGATATGTTTAGTGCCTTAATGGAGCTTATGAATGAGGCAAAAGAGAAGAATGAAGATTACAGTTTTTCTCAGTTTAATCTGATTATTGTTAATCACTTGAAAATGTTGTCACTCCAGTTCAAGAAGTATTTCCCTTCAAACAAAGATCCAAGGGAAGATTTTTTGTGGATTTTGGATCCATTCAATTTCACTAGCCAAACAAACACCTTATCTATGAATGAAAAGGAGATGTTGGCAGATCTATCCTCAGACATCATGTTGAAAAACTTGAAAAACAATTCATCACTTGAAAAGTTTGGACAAAAGTCCACAGTGAATACGACCTGTTAAGTGAAAAGGCATTGAGGGTCCTACTTCCTTTTCCTTCAACGTACCTTTGCGAAAGTGGATTTTCAGCAGTCACTGCAATCAAGACCAAATATCAAAATAGGTTGACTGTTACATCTACTTTAAGACTTTCTTTATCAAATCTCACTCCAAACATTGATGAAATATGCTATCACATGCAAGCTCATCCATCCCATTAAGATTCATAATTAATGATATATATGGTTAAAAATATTATTATGATGTTTATTAAACGAAACTAAAATTACTGGCATAAAGTTTTGGTGTAATATGCTAAATGTGTTATAATATAAGATAATTGCTTTGTGCTATCTCTGCTCTTTATGTTTTTTGTTGTTACACTCCCTTGATATGGTATATACTTGATGTTATTAAAACCAGATACAATGTTACTTCTTTGTTTTTGTTTGTCTGACAACTTTTTTTTATTGCCAGGTTTTGTTTGTGTATTTGTGTGTGGGTTCGTTTATAGTGGTCAGGGTTCTCGGGGTTGTGTGCAAGGGGCAAGCCTTTTTTTTTTCTTTGCTCAACAAAAAATCCTTGGTATTCCTCATTAAAAAAAATATTGTTTGGTGTTCCTTGATCTTAAAAAGTTTAAGAAACACTGGTCTAGACCTAGGTTATGTCTAGACTGTAGCGGGGGGGTGGGAGGAGGAGGTTTCAGGATACCAGAAGTATCCCCCAAAAAACTCTGCCGCGTCCAGGGAACGTGTTTGCTCTTCCGCTTTTTTTTTTCTGGAAGAGCAGATGCGCTCTTTTGGAAGCCCTATCTTCCTCATTCCACAAGAAAGAAGGGATCTTCCAAAAGAAGGGTTTTTTCCAAAATTTGGCCCAATGTAGATGGGCCAAATTTCAGAAAAGCCTCTTCTAAAAAAAAAAAAAGAAAAATATACGCAAAATGCGGAGCGCATTTTGTGTACCTTTTTCCGAAAAAAAAAGGTGTAGTCTAGACATATCCATACCGTTAGTTACTAAAGAAGACAGGGAGTCACAACCATAACAGTTCTAATCTGGGAAGGAGTATATCACTTGCAAACTTGGGTTGGGAATATACATCTCATTCTATTTTTAAATGTTCTGTTTTAAACATCAGTGTAGTTATATATACAGAGAGAGCAAGAAATACAATCTGAAGGAACCTGCTAAATCCAGTGACATTTCATTGCTGCTGGCATTGTGTGTTTTATAATAGTCTTTTCAGTTGTGCATATTTACCCAGAAAAAAAGGTATTCAGCATCCTCTTAAAACTTCTAGTTTTTATTAGCATTAACTAGAGTGAGTTTTGAGATTGCAACAGTGTTATAATAAACACAAAAATGGAGACAGCTTTTCTGTAGAAATGACTTGCCTCTGTGCTGAAAACAAACAGCAATTAGTTAGAAATTGGTGCCTTTTGTTCTTTATGTTTTTCTGCTACAGGAAAGTATGTGTAATCTTTCTGACAAGTGGAACTAGCAGAAGCCAGGCCAGATTCAATATATAAGGGTTCCTTTCCATTGATCCAACACAGAACCAGCTTGAGACCACACCCAGTAACTTGGGAAATTTACACACCACCCTGGGCACTTTTGAGAGACAATACTTCCTCACTCACAAGCACAGAGTCTGTGTGTAGGAAAGAAACATTTAATAAAAAGAGAGAAGTAATTTGGCATTAATTTGGGAAAACACCATAAAAAAGGCTTATAAACATAAGCCGTAAATAAAAGATGCATCCCAAGTAGGTTGGGCAATGTCCTTTTCCCTTTAGGGTCTTAAGTCAAACCCAAAAGTTCCCTTTACATGGCCAACCTTCCTCTCCACTCCATGCACAGTTGCTGCCCTTGGTCAATGCAGATCCAGAGTTCAAAGGTGCATCTACAGAGTTCACGTAGGGTGGTAAAGAGACATCTTTCTTACCCCACTGGCCGCTCATCACGCCTCTCTGTCACCACCTTGCTGGCTCTCAGCCACCGTCTGCTGCTGCCCATTTCTCATGTCTACACATCAGTCTCTTAGTAATTTTCAGGTATTTTGCAGGCTGGACAGAAACACTGCCCTGTCTCAACTGATGTCAGCTCCTAGTGATTTTAGTTCTTAGAAGGCAGGGCAGAAAAGCTGTTGTACCAAGACTGGTTTCAACTCTGATCCAGCTGCAATTAAAATAACAAAGAAGCTTCTAATTAAGCCTATTTAGCTCTATTCTTTGAAGACTGGGGAAAGAACAGGTCAAACCAGTCTAGGGGAGAATATACACTTCTCCTGAGCAAAATATCTGCTCCCACTCCAGGCCTCTGACAGTCAAGCATCTGCTTAACAAGGTCCTTTCTGCAAAGTGTGAACCCCTTTCATTGGAACAGATTAAGCACAGTCCTGCTTTTTGGTATTCCCACGATAATTACATATTGGTAACCATGTTTCACTACCCCTGCATTCAGTACTAACATAATTTGTGAGCCAACATCAGCTAAGTTGATTACAATGAGCAAAATACCATTCAATCTGCTGAATATCTAGCAAATCTAAAGAAAACAGAAGCAAAGTGTATTTACATAAACATACCCAGTATCTCTCCCACCTTCCAGCTAGCTAGCAGGGAAATATTCATTCAGACCCTGCTTACATGTAGATGAAAGATCAAGTTTTATCCTGATCAGGTATACACACAGAGTATTTTAAAGTCTTTAGGTAGTAATATAGTCTTTTTATTGAGTTTCTGTTCATCATACAAAGCATTTCCACATCACTACTAAAAGAGGACAGCCTGTCAATGTAAATGGAATCTGTTAAACATCTTTGTTTTCTTCTACAGAGAAGCAGAAAAACTGGAGTGTTTTGGGGAATACAGTGAATGATGCCCTTGATTTGTCATTTATCTAAGCGATGTTGCACAGTTACTATATACATAATTAAAGTAATTACAAAGTAAACGATTATTTCTACAACGTATAAATAGTCCATAGAAAATGCTGTTAAATGAAGACAGCAAAAAAAAAAAAAAAAAGGGTTAATACATCATATATTAAAACAGAAGTGCAAACAGGATTAATACACCTGCTTCACTGGGTGCATGGAATTGCATTTGTCTGTGCATTTAAAAAAAGCAGCTATTACTTGAATAGAGCTTGTCCGTCACTTGGAGCAAACATATAAAACATTTATTATAATGTGATATAGCCATTATCCATATTTAGAATACCCTTCAGAACACATTTCCTTTCTTGACCCTAATTTAATATCCCAAAGGTAGCTACATTTCTGTGTTGGATGAAGGGATCCCTGTAGGGACAGGGCCTCATTTTGGCTTCACTTGCATCTGCACAAGCTCAGTGACATCAGTGGACTTACATAGACAAATGTATTTGCAAGGCTATAAGTGAGGTGAGAATTCAGCTAATTGTATGTAGAGCACATTTGAATAATTTGGGGTTAAAAGGGATCATATGACTGTCACACTATTAGCAGTGGTAGTAATTTGATATTTATGAGTCTGAAGACAGTTGTCTTCATCCTGAAATGTTCAGTAGCTGCAGCAAGATATTTTCTTTGATATTTATTCTTCAATGCTCTCTTTCAAAATCTTTACAGGAATTAAAAAGCAAATGTACAATTATTGAAGCATCTCCTTTTATGTCATCTGTCTGTTTATAGGGGGTTTCAAAACTTACATTTTCTGGGGACAAACACAGAACCACTGCACAAGTGCAGATTGATTCTGAGTGGATTGGGTTGTGGCTGCAAATACACAACACCGACTCTCTGTCTCAGCAGTGTCCATTTTTGTTCCCTTCTAGGGCAAGCAATGTCTTTGATGATGCTTCATTGTTTACTGCCTCATCTTGCATTACTTGTAGCTTTCACAGATTATCTGAGACTACAGACTTTAATCTCCATGTCAGAGATCATTTTATTTAATTCTTCCCCATTTTGTTCTCCCATGTTCACTTTTCCCATCACATGACGCAACAACCTTCAACATAACTAGCATTTTAAGTGTTCAGATCTCTGAAGGCTGTTTCAGAAATTGTACCTGTAGATCCAGAGATGCCAAACCTATCTCAGGAGACTAAGGGCCAGCTTCTTTGTTGATTACTTCGGGGTGTAGGACAAGAGGCACAGATGCGGGAAAGGAACAAAAGTAGCTTTATGCCAACATTGTGCCCCTTAGGTTTTGGGGGGCAACAGTGCTGAAATGGCTTCCAGCATTATTTAGAGCAGCTCTGGGTGCTCAGCTTACTGTAGCTGTTGCTTGGCTATAAAGTAACCCAGAATTCTTGTAGTTTGTATTGCTATGGGCTCATCCCCTTCTGTAATGTCCACTGTCCTCTTCTCCTGCACTGAGAGGATTCTCCTCAACTTCTTGAAGCTCACAGGTGGCATATAGGAGCTGGATTTGGTTCCAGAATCAGTCTCCAAAGAGAGACATCGGAGCAATTAGGCATAATATAGTCTACTTGATGGCTGGTATCTAGGCTAACAAGTGGAATGTACCATAGATCACATAATCTGTAAAACAGATACGTCTGTTATCCATCAACAACCATTGCAGCAGGTGAATAGTTTCACCAGTAGCTCAGATGATATAACCATGGCCATATTGTCCCTTCCTGGGGGGAAAAGGAATCCATGAGAAAAGGAAAAAGCCTGCAGGAAGTCTGGTAATTCTGGGGGAAATGCCATGATAGCAAGGAGCCATTCTTCCATTCTGCAGAGTGCCTCCAAAAGATGAGGAGAATGCTATGGGATATACCTGCTTCGATCTGGAAAGTGAATAAACCTTCACTCCCTGATAAAGAGCAACAGCCAATGTTCTCATACAAATTGGGGGAAGCCCCCTTCTGCCTCCTTAAAGAGAGCCTGAGGGGTGGGAGACTCGGGGCTGGAGCAATCCTGGAGGAGGGGAAGGGTGTGCCATCAGCCAGCCCCTTTCACCTGCCTGGTGATTGTCTCTTTTCTGTATGGCTTTATGAGAAGCAATCTCATTTCAGGCACATCCCATTTTTCTGTCATGACCTTGCTTTAAGTTAGGTTAAGAGGAATCTGTATACCAAATTTGGTGGTTCTAGCTCTTACCGTTTAGGAAGTGTTCTCGAGCACACGCGCACACACACACTTTCTCTCTCTCAAATATACAGTAGATTCTAAAATGACCTATTGATTTTATGTAACCTCTAAATTTTTCATAACAGAAAAATATACAGCACAACATATTAAACTGGTGCATATTTGCACACTACTAGGCAGGCTACTCTTTCAACATGCCCAATCAGTTTCAACATCCCACCCCCATTTTTGCTGCTGCTTGTATCTACATACCAAAGTGTAGATGCATCGTGCTTTTCATTATCACATGTTGCTCTATGTACCCTACACACTGCTCTAAATGTAGACAAGGCCAAAGGCTTTAAGTTATGCACATACTTATATACTTTGCTACATTACGGCTAGAGTGTTCAGCACCTTGCAAGATCAGCCCTGAGAGTCATAACCCAATCACTGATGCCTGGAGTTAGGAGGGACCTTTCCCTATAGGCAGATTATTACATAACTACCCATTGTAGGAGTCATACTTTCCTCTGAAGCTGCTGGTACTAGCCACATTTGGAGACAGGATACTAGAGTAGATGGACCAATGGCATGATCTGGTATCGATTCTTATATTCCAGGTATTAAAATAATAAATGCTTGAGGGGTTTAGTCCTAACATATAGCCAAATTGAACAATTCAAATGTCTTTCTCCCCCCCCTTTCCCCTAGTGAACCCAGGTCGGTTGGCAAAAATTCCCCTGTTCTTTGCAAACAACTCTTATCTCAGCCCTAACAAAATCACTACATCAAATACATGTCTTACAGGGTATTTATTTCTAAAAGGTAACAAGGTCTCTATTGAAAGCTTGTAGTTTATTGATGTTCGTAATCATGGTGTGATGTGTATTGATAACACTTAAGGAATAATATAACTATATTGAATATATATGGTCTTAAGTTTAAAAGGAGTCACTAGAGAGTAATATTACTTGGTGACAGCCTGTTCAGGCAGGAAGGAGTTGCCACCCCTCCTCGGTTAGGTGGTGATATAATGCAAGGCAAAGGGTTAGCATAGCCCACATGAGGGTGCTTGAGTGTCTAAAAAGGTGATAGAATAAGGGAGCTAACACCAAGTTATCATAAGCAAGCTGCCCCCATGCCTGAAGCAGAGAGAACCAGGTGACACATGGTTCTCTGGGTGCCCAGGACTGTCAACTCCCACCTTCTTCAAAAGAGCTATTTAGATAAAAATGTTGCCAGGAACCACAGAGAGGAAATGCAGGTGCAGTATGCTGAAGTGTGATATTTTGTACTGTTCTCGCCTTCTTTTTTCATTGGAGAAACAGAAGTCAACTCTTCCCAATGTCTCTTTTCCTATCATATTTATGTATGTATGATGTGGGTGTTTCTTGAATGAATAAATGCTGGGATATTTCTTAACAAAAAACAAGTTTTATTAGAGGGACAAGGTGGCTGAGATAATATCATTCATTGGATAATTTCTTTTAGAGAGACACAAGCTTTCAAACCACACCAAGCTCTTTTTCAGGTCTGGTAAAAGTACTCTAACATCACAGTTAAATACAAGGTGGGACAGATTGTTTAGCATAATTAGTTAGCACCTCCCACGGGATCAGTCAAAGTAGTGTAGCCCAGTAACACCTCTGTAGTTATAAAATAAAGAGTTAGTGGGTTATAGATTGTTGTAACCCATTATAGATTGTTGTAACCCATAAATGCACTGTCACTGTTCAATCCATGATTTATTTTAGTGTCTAGTACAGGAATGAATTTAAGCTCCCAGGCTTTTGAAAGCAGGTTTTGTTTGAAGATGAGGACTGATAGGACCATTCAAGGTAGAGTGTCCCCTTAGAATATTTGTTTAATATAGTAGTTAGCAATCTGTCTCCCATCCTTGCATTTAGCTTTGATGTGGTACTCTTTCCCAGACCTGAAAAAGAGCTCACCCATCTTGTCTCCCTAATGACTGGGGCAACAAGGCTACAACTTTACTGCATACAGTTTTATGTAATTCTACCTGTAGATGGCAGTAACTGCTAATAGTGCTGAATATTTCTGCCATTTCAGTACAAAAACAGTCCCAATAGTCCATAAGGCCTTTTCCAAACAATAAGCCTGTTCCTTCAAGAGGCTAACAGCCCTCTACTGGGCACCCAATGTGAGCCAGGGTGCTCAGCACCTTTCAGAGCCAGGCCAGTGTTAGAGGAGGAAAAATAATGCTAAACACAATAGACTGAATCAGTGGATGCTGTTTTAATCAAGCATTACCATTGCTATTTTCTACTCCCCCCCCCATATGTTTTGAGATTATAATGTGTAATGTTCATTCAAGAGCTACAGGTAGATTACTAAGCAATGGTAGATAAAGGAGAATACACGTTTTTGTTAGATTTTGATTGGTGACTGGAATTTTTTACCTATACAACAAATGGGTATGGTATTGCCACCCTTACTTTTGGCAGAGTGCCTCCTAGAGAGCATGGTGCCCAGCCAATAGCTGCTCTAAAAACACTGCAAGAAGAAAGATGTCAATATTGTAATCCCCCTCCTAAAATAACCTTGCAATTCTGCAAGGGGAACCTTGCAACAGTGTTCCCTCTAAGCTGTGCGTTTGTGCGGCCACTCAGAAGAGAGTCAAATGCCGCCCAGCTGATTAGCAGAGCGCCCACAGCTAGGTTCTTTGTTTCTACTGGTGGAGCACCTTTACACATGCCGTGTTGCACATTAAAATGTATTCTGCAAATAGATGGAAAAAATCCACACATGGATGGGAGGGTATGTCTACACTACAAAGTTAATTCGAAATAACAGTTATTTCGAATTAACTTTAATAGCGTCTACACAGCCAAACCAGTATTTTGAAATAAATTCGAAATAGTGGAGCACTTATTTCGAATTTGGTAAACCTCATTCTACGAGGAATAACACCAAATTTGAAATAGCTAATTCGAAATAAGCTCTGTGTAGACACTTATTTCGAATTAGGGGGCCTCCAGCCCTTCCCAGGGAGCCCTGGTGGCCACTTTGGGCACAACCAGGAAAACTCGTCTGCTCCCCCCCAACCCCAGAGCCCTTAAAGGGGCAGACTCTGGCCACAGTGCCTGTGCCAGTTGCAAGCCTGCCAGCCCAGAGCCAGCAGACCGTGCACCTGACACAGCATGAGTCAGCAACCTGCTGCCACAAAGCCCTCCACTGCTCCCCAGGACCAGGTTAGTGGCTCCCAGGAGCCTGCCAGGGGCCGCAAAAGGCAGGTGCCCGCCTGGTCTAGTGCGGAGATCGTAGACCTGATTGAGGTTTGGGGGGAGGCCTCCAATGCCCATGATCTCCACACTAGGCGCAGGAATGCAGCCGTCTACAGCCTCATGGCTGCCAGCCTGGCCACCAGAGGCCACATGTGCAGCCAGGAGCAGATGCGGAGCAAAATTAAAGAACTGCGGCAGGCCTATGCCAGGGCCTCCAACCAGGGGCTGATCCGGAGGTCTGCCTGAAGTATGAGGCCCTGGACCACATCCTGGGGGGTCAGATGGTCTGTGCCCCCCTGGTCATCATTGACCCTGGGGCAGAGGACCCTGCCCCTGACACAGGGGAAGAGGAGGAAGAGGAGGAGCACAGCAGCCAGGAGACTGCAGGGAGAGTGTCCTGCACCTAGGACCCCCGAGCCAAACCGGAGAGCCCATCAGCAGCCTCATCTGAGGCCGGGGAGGCCTCCACATGTGAGTGACATCATGGTCCCCTTATGCGGGGCAGGGGGAGGGGGCGAGGGGGAGCCCAGGGACCGTGCGCGTCGGCCTTGATGACCACGGAGCAGGCGGCAACCTGTGCATCTGCCGTGCCATCCAGGACATGTGGCCCCAGCTGGGTGCCATGCAGGGGCCCTGGCCTGTTCCCCACACATGTCTACCCGTGAAGGCGCATGACAGGCTCCTGACCCCAGGGAGAGACACTGCACACTGCCCTCCCTCCAGACACCCCCTCTACACAGAGGCAGGGCACATCTCCCCCTCCCCCCCCACACCACACTGTAGGCAGC
The DNA here is from genome assembly GCA_032595735.1 of Pelochelys cantorii. Taxonomy (NCBI): domain Eukaryota; kingdom Metazoa; phylum Chordata; order Testudines; family Trionychidae; genus Pelochelys; species Pelochelys cantorii. The sequence goes on from CM064327.1 coordinate 108,013,402, forward strand.
ACAGAGGCTGGGGTGCAGTCCTGGGCCAGCTCACACTCCCGGGGATAGCAGGACGTGATGGTGTGGAGACCTGCCGTCCTCGCCTTGCAGAGGGGGGCTGGGTTTCACCCACTGTGTCCCCAGGGAGAACTGACCACTTCTCTTATTTCACCGCCGCGGCAGCACCTGCAAGTGCAGGACGCACCGCCCCGTCTGGAACATCCACCCACACCCAGGCCAGCAAGCGCACCCGCAACCAGGAAGAGTTCCAGAGGCAGCAGCTCCGGTTACAGGGAAGGCAGGTCCACAGCCAGGAGCAGTGGGTACAAGAAGACCTGCAGCTGCGGCAGGAGAGCTTGCAGGAGCAGGGCCATGCCCTCCGCGAGCACCTGCAGGCCCTGATGGACCGATTGCTGCCTCCTGCTGCTCCAGCCCCTGCGGCCGCCCCAGCTATCGCTCCTCCTCCCACCCCTGCTCCCCCTCCCGCTTCTTCCGCCCCCCCCCCGTCCCTCCTGCCCCACCCTCCACTCCCCCCCGGGAACACCGAGGCCCCCGCACTCACAGTGCTGCGAGATGGGAGGGCCGGCAAGACCCCCAACCCTGAGCTTCCCTTCCCCCCTCTCTCCTCCCTCCCCCCGGTTTCCCCCCTCCCCTCTCCCGCCCTCATTCCCCCCTCCTCCCACCCCAGTTATATTAAATAAAGAGAGTTTTTTGTGGCAACACAGGTGTTTTTATTGTATATCAGGAAGGGGGGTTAGGGAGGAGAAAGGGGAAGGAGGTTGGGGTGGAATGTAAGGCTCAAGGCCCCAGTGGGGCACGCCAGGGGACTTCAGTCTTCGTCCGCCTGGAAGCTCTCCCGCAGGGCTTTCCGGATGCGGACAGCCCCCCGAAGGGCCTCCCGGCTGGCAGCCATGTGGGGCTGTGCATCCTAGCCAGCCAGGCGGGCAGCCTCTGCTATCCAGGCTGGCAGGAAAGCCTCCCCCTTCCTCTCACATAAATTGTGGAGCATACAGCACGCTGCCACCGCGTGCGGAATATTGTGCTGGGAGAGGTCGAGGCGGGTGAGAAGGCATCTAAATCATGCTTTTCAGTCGGCCGAAGGCCCCCTCGCCCACAATGCGGGCCCTGCTGAGCCTGTCATTGAAGGCCTGCCAGAAGGGGTTGAGGTGTCCCATGTAGGGCTTCAACAGCCAGGGCTGCCCCATCCCCCAACAGGCACACTGGCATGTCCACGTCCCTAATGCTGATGTGGTGGTCGGGGAAGAAAGTCCCAGCGTGCAGCCTCTGGCACATGGAGGAGTTGCGGTACACCTGTGCGTCATGTGCCTTGCCGGACCACCCCACACTGATGTCCATTAACTGGCCCCGGTGGTCAGACACGGCCTGCAGGATCACAGAGAAGTACCCCTTACAGTTGATGTAGAGGGAGGCCTGGTGGTCCGGGGCATGGATGGGGATGTGCGTCCCGTCGATTGCCCCCCCCACAGTTGGGGAAGCCCAGGCTGCCGAACCCCTGGATGACCGCGTCCAGGTCGGTGAGGCGGACGGCTCTGCGGAGCAGCACCCTGTTGATGGCCTTGACCACCTGCAGAGAGAGACACAAAACTGAGGGTCACTGGGGCGCCCGGGTGGCTGGGAGTGTTCGTTCCCCACCACTGCCCCGCGCCCACTCCCAGGAGCAACCCCCGCTGCAATCCTGGCCACCGTGGGCAGTCTGTAGCACGGCCGGGACAGACCGAACCCTCCCAGGGAGGGCACTTACACCACCTCCCCCCCGTTTTCCCTGGGGCAGCCCATGTCCTCCTTGCAGCCCCCCCTCCTGGCCCAGTGGCCAGTGAGTGCCATACCTGCATGAGCACCACTCCAACGGTGGATCTCCCCACGCCAAACTGGTTCCCCACGGATCGGTAGCTATCTGGCGTGGAGAGCTTCCAGATGGCGATGGCCACCCACTTGTGGAGGGGAATGGCGGGCCTCATGCGTGTGTCCCGTCGCCGCAGAGCAGGGGCGAGCCACTCGCAGAGTTCGAGGAAGGTGTCCTTCTTCATCCTGAAGTTCTGGGTCCACTGTTGGTCTCCTCAGTGCTCCAGGACAATGTGGTCCCACCAGTCACTGCTGGTGTCCAGATGCCAGATGCAGCGGGGCATGCTGGCGTCCGGGCGCCGCTCCTCCAGGGCCCCCGGGGGGGGCAGGAGGAGGGCCAGGGGGCTGGCCTGCAGCAGAAGGTGCCAGGCAGCCTCCAGCAATTGCTGCCAGGCTTGCAGCAAGACGTTCAACATGAGCACCAGAGTGCCCAGAGGCGGCTCTGGCTCCATGGTGCCAAGTGCTGTGGTGTCCCAAATGAGAGCGACCAACGCAGGCGGAGAGGAAAACGCTTTGCTGTCCCTCAGCGAGGTAGGCAAGCAAGCAGGAAAGCTGAGAACTGGCTGTCCAGGGGGGTCCCTTTAAGCACGAGCCTCAGATAGCCTCAGACAGCAGCCACACAAAGCAACTACTGACCTGATGCCCTGCTGGAACCGGGTTCAGCTGCCCTTAAATGCGATCCAGCGTCCAATCAGTGTGGATGTGCTATTTCGAAATAGCGAAATGCTATTTTGAATTAGATTTTGTGTCTAGATACGTTATTGTGAATTAGCTTAATTCGAATGAACTAATTCAAAATAAGTTAATTCGAAATAGTGCTGTAGTGTAGACATACCCGGAATGAATAGAGGGAATGTTACTTGCAACCTTGCTGCAATTCTCACTTTGAGGTCCCAATCCAGAATTTGAGGATCACTGTTTTCCTCATACAGGATTAGCTACCATACATACACGTTCTTCAGAAGTTAGGAGTTACATCTCTGTGATGGATTTGGAGTGACTCTGTAATAATCTAGGACTACTGTATAACTGGCCTGGTTATTGAGATGTTTTCTGTATGACTTTCTTGCTTTCATTCAGCAGGAGTTTGTCTGGACCACAGGCAGTAAGGAGGACTTGGCTTCAGATAGGTGGCTGTCCACTAACCTAAGAGTCAGTATAGGACAATGTTAGAACCACTGGCTCTGACTATTCTAGTTTGATCTCCTACTTAGCCTGCAGGAATTATTTAACCAGGAATGACCACAGAACTGCCAAATACAGAAGAGGCACTGCCACTGCCAAAAACAAATTTCTGCCTGCACTAAGAGCTCTCAGATGGAGACACAGGAGCCTGCTGGTGGGAGAGGCAAAACTATGCCTGTCTCAATCACCATCAAAGGATGGAAGGACTCGATAGCTATGTCTACACTACGTGTTTTGTCAGAAGAGGCAATGCAAATGAAGCACTGATTAGCATTTTCTCACGCTTCATTTGCATAATCTATTCTGATCCGTTTTTGCGCAAGAGTTTTTTGCGCAAAAACATGCAGTGAAGATGTGTCCGTTTTGTGCAAAACCCCGGAGAGGCATAAGGATCTTGCACAAAAAAGGGGTTTTTGCACAAAATGGACACGTCCACACTGCATGTTTTTGCGCAAAAAACTCTTGCGCAAAAACAGATTGGAATAGATTATGGAAATGAAGCGCAAGAAAATGCAAATCATCGCTTCATTTGCATTGCCTTTTCTGACAAAACCACGTAGTGTAGAATTAGCCAATGTGAGTAGACCATTGGATTTAAAATCTTGTTTTTATTAGGGCTGTCAGTTGACATGCATTAATGCCTGCGATTAACGCAGTCCAGGATTAATGTGTTAAATTTTTTAATGCATTAATTGCAGGCGTTAGTGGTGTACTGCCCCTTTGAAGTGCCGCTGCGGTGCTTCAAAGGAGCAGCGCAACGCAGAGCCCAGAATCAGCTGGGGACTCCCCAGCTGACCCCGGGCTCCACTGCCCCTTTGAAACATGCAGAGGCAAGGTTTCAAAGAAGCAGCCACCTCACAGCTGAGCTGGGGATACGTGCAGCGGAAGCCCCTTAGAAACATTGCCTCCATGTGTTTCAAAGGGAAAGTGGAGCTCAGGGTCAGCTGGGGACTCCCCAGCTGATCCCGGGCTCTGCACGGCATTTCCCCAGAACCTGGGGAGTCCCCAGCTGACCCCGGGCTCCAGGGCTGCACCCTCGGAGGCAGCATTTTAAAGGGGCAGCGGCAGCACAGCAGATCGGGATGGGGTGCTACTTTACGGCAGGTGGTGCAGTGCCAGGAAGGGATTAAGCAGATTTGGACATGCTCTCCCCCACCCCTAGACCACCGGATCTTCTGAGCTGGACTGCAAATATACTTTGGTTCATTGATGGCCTGTGGGCCAGGAGTTTGAGACTCCTGCTTTAGAGAGTGCAGCCTAGTATATCACCAACACCACATTCTGTATTATCCTTTTCCTCCAAATACTGATTGGACCCATCCTTGTTTAACGTAAGAGTTCTGATGAGAGCACATTGTGAGATGATATATGTGTGTGTTTTTTAAACAAAGATAGGCCACTCTAGAGTTAAAACAAAAAACATACCTAAGATAGATGACTCATATTGTAATGTCTGACAAAATTAGTCAGCATGCGGACTACATAACTGAACCAATATATCTTTTCAAGATAAAGTGTTGTGGTCATGAACAGAACATTACCCTGAAAATAGTTTAATTTTTCAGTAGGACCAATTCTACGTGCTACTTAGATTTATTATTAAAATTATAATTGTGAAATACTTCAGGATGCAGCAAGGAGAGGTGGCACATTGTTTCCATCTCAGTAGAAAGCAGAATCTGTGACAAAATACAAAAAGGCACATGAGGGACTTACAGCAACAATTTCAAATGCTGCATTTTTTACTTTCATGCAGAGTCATCAATGGGAGCAGGATTTAAATATTTTATTTACACCTCAATTCTAGTCTACTACAATACAATATTATATATAAATAAACACAGAATGAGAGATAGGGAGTCTATTGAAGACTGTGGCTGGGTCCCCAGAGGCCAGGTAGCCTAGTGGCTAGATTGTTCAGAAGCTGGGGCAGAAGCTGGGGAGGAGGGGAGAGATTGTCTCTCTTTCCCCCTTTGTTCTTTGCTTAGGGGCCTCAGACCATTCCTTACCTAAGACCTTAAATGTGGGGTGTGGTTCTAAGAGTTCAGATTCCCCTTAGTTGGGATTTCTCTGTATGTTTCCCATCTCTTTTGTCAAGAGGGCTGGGGGCTTATTTTCTCCCATGACTGCTGGGCTGGCAGGCTTCCGTTCAGATCCTCAGACTATCAAACCAATCTCCTGCCTCCTCACTCATCAGCCCCAAACTGAGCTAGGCTCCTTCCTTTTCTCCCCCCTCCAGGCCTGGCATTGGCTGCAGGTTTAGTGGGGTGAGGCTAGCTGAACCCAGAAGCTATCTCTAGAGGTGCCAGACCCTCTTTTCTCTACTTCATTACAAAATCCAAGAAAATCCTGCATTGTAACCCCATCTCCGACACAGACTTCTTTTGTTATCTCAAGAAAGTCACTTAAGAACCTGCAAAGAGAACCACACAGTTGGATTCCTGTCCTCATACAAAACCCTAGTAAAGTCTGTAGATGGCCCCAATGCTCTGGAATTTGCCACCCTTCTTGGTCTGAGATAGCCCAAATCTGAAAATGGGGGATAATTATGTTGGTCTGGTAGAGTAACATTGTTGCACTGGAAGGGTAGTTTAGCGTTAATTGGCCTACTGTGCTTGTTACAGATTACATTGAATGACTCTGCTGCACTTTAGTTATGGTGGAGAGTTACATAACTTAAAAATAACCACATCAAAAGTAAGTGTATAGAAAACAGAGTGCATTGTAGACACCCTTTTGTGCATATGAATCCAAATAAAGTTTTCCTTCCACATGAGACATCAGAAACAAAGCCAAGAGAAAAGTCAGCTTAGCAGGATTTTTATAAGCAGCTCTATGAACTGCAAGCATTTCTGAGTTTAAGAAGAACAACAAATTCCTTCAACATTCCGTACCTTTAAGCCAAATATGGATTAGTCAGATATGAAGAGCTAACTCTAATATTGAGAGGAGCCAATCAGCTCAGGTCTTTAATTTCAAGCTCCTGACTATTCATCTTGTGTAAATATTTGTGATCATGCTTGACTGTGTAGAACCATTTGAAATTTCACATAGCTGCAGACCAAACATCTGCATACAGCTGAATGAAAGATTTAGAAAACAATACTAAGCTTGTAGCAAAATTGTGTTTTTGTTCTAGTGTTTGAGATCTCAGAAAAATCAAATAAAAATTATATTAAGTTAACAATATCAGATCGTGTCGTCAATCGATACCATTCGTGTGGCCATCTGCTGTTATAAACTCTTGCCGATTACTAAAGACTTAGCTTGGTCTACCCTAGGGAGTTATTTCAAAATAATAAGTGGAACATCCACACTACCAAGCCCATTATTTTGAAATATTTTGAAACAGCATTTGTGTGGATGCAGCTATTTTGAAATAACTACTCCCCAAAGTAATTTGAAGTAATTATTCCCCAGGGAATCATGGTGCTCTAATGCAAGGTGGCAAATTCACAATAACGAAACCTGCCTTGGATTAATTTCGAGGCTTCCCTGTAGTGTGGACAAGCTATTTCAATTTTGTTATTTCAGGAGTTATTATTTCAAATTTAGTTATTACAAAATAATTTTCTAATGTAGATATGTCTTTATGGTCTTAGTATTGGGCTGATGGTAGCACGCTGATGGTATAAGGGAATAACATTATGCACTACAAGGCAGCGGACCAGCTATGTCTTTGCTGTTGCAGGTTCCGAACTTAAGTAATTTTGAGGTTGCTGTGGCCCTCTTCAAAGGAGAAGCAGTTGGCCAGTGGAGCCACACAATCATGTAATCACTAGCCATACCAAATACTCCAAAACCCACCAAGTGCAGGGCAAGGAGAGACTCCATGAGCACAGTTGTGTGCTAAGCAAGGAAGCATAGTTTCCTACTCAGGTTTGCACGTCTTCTCCAACTTATAGTTTCAATGTGTTCTTTTGGAAGAGAGGTAGGATTTGCACTGTGTGAATATCCTTTTGCAACTGTAGTTCTTTTCTAACATCCATAAGCTCAATATAAAAGCACCACCATCATGTTGCACCCTGTGATGAGTGCTGGGCTTGCCAGTGGTACCGCCTACTGATTAGTTCACTGAGTCCCAGCTCTCTCCAGTCTCTAGCATCCCTCACCAATAATCTAATCGCTCCAACACTGTGACAGACCTTTGAATAGACAGCAACTCAGGCATCCACCATCCATCTCTCCCCTGCTGAGTCACCCTTAGATTTGCCATCTTCTGGGGTAATATAATTCAACAACATATACACACTTCAGTGTTCCCATCGAAGAAAGGGTCTTCAGCCCTCTTCCAGGCCCCTGGAGGTGGTATGCCCTTGACACAAGGACTTACAGTGTCTTTATCCTCTCATCTTCAAGAAGGGAGCTCAGGGGAAGAGGGATTTATGTCCCTTTCATAAGGAGAGTGGTTGGGAAGGGAGTTGGGCCCTTCTTCTCCACTGGACTTCAGCCCAGGATCCTACAAGAGTTCATGTGTAGCAAGCACCCTTGAGTGCTGCAGCATCCCTGGATCACTTCCTGCTACTTGCTTCCCACAAAGTTTCAACGGCTTTCACTTAGGCTACGTCTACGCTGGCGCGATCTTGCGCAAAAACTCTTTAGCGCAAGAGTTCTTGCGTTAAAGTAGTTGCGCAAGAGAGCGTCTACTTCGGGCGGGACTCATCATCAGAATGATGTGCTTTTGCGCAAGAGAGCGTCTACATTGGCAGGATGCTCTTGCGCAAAAGCGGGAGCCCGGAACCACTTTGGAGAGGGCAAAGTGGCATCAGCCCTTTCCAGGGGTGGGGGCTGGAGCTCCTTTGAGACACGTGCTTAAAGGGATCTCCCTGGACAGCCGTTTCTCTCCTGCTGTGTGCTTTAGTACCTCTTGCAGGGACTGACAGCCATAGTAGTTCTAGTTGTGGTTGCCCTCTGCCTTCTTGGACACTCACAGCTTGTGCCTTAGTGCCATTTGGTGATTTTTTGCTGTCAGCTCTTTTGTTGTGCCATGGAGCCAGGGGTGACCTTGTGCCTGCTCTGGCTCCTTCCGGCCATTTTGGAGTGCCTGCAGCTGCTGCTCCATGCTGCTGCACTCGTCGTCCAGGACCTTGAGGCACAGGTCGCTCTGGACTCCCTCACCAGGCAGGCAGTGGCATCCCTGTGGTATCCCCACCCCACCATGGAGAGGCCCTTGTGGAGACTGGCACCAGTACCGACTGGTGGGACTGGCTGGTCCTGGGGCAATGGGACGACCAGCAATGGCTCCAGAACTTTCAGATGCGAAAGCAGACATTCCTGGAGCTATGTGCCTGGCTCGCCCCTGCGCTTCAGAGAAGCACCACCCGGCTGCAGGTACCCATCCCCGTGGACAAGACGGTCGCCATTGCCATCTGGAAGCTGGCCACCCCAGACAGCTACCGATCAGTGGCACGCCAGTTCGGGGTGGGCAGATTGACCGTCGGTGCCCTTGTTATGCAGGTAAGTCCTGGGGGGGGAGGGGGAGGAGGGTGCTGGACTCCATGCCCAGGGGCAGGCAAGACTCCAGGCTGGGCGATGGGGAATGCCCCATCACCCAGGGTTTTGGGCCATCCCTCCCTTGCACAGGCTTGCTGGTTCGGGGGGGTGCAGGGGGCCCGTGGGGTAAGGGGGCCCTGGTGTGTGTGAGGACAGAGGGCATCGTGGGAACCCCCCAAGGGAGCATGCACTCACCCTGCCTTATGTGATGCGTTCCCCTGTGTTTCTGTGCACCCTTCTGCAGGTCGTCCATGCCATCAACGATGTCCTGCTCCAGCGAGTCATCCGCCTGCGGGACACGGATGCTATGGTGGCCGGCTTCACTGCCCTGGGGTTCCCCAACTGCGGGGGAGCCCTGGATACAACCCACATCCCCGTCCGTGCCCCGGAGCATTGAGCAGCCCATTTCATAAACTGCAAGGGGTACTTCTCCATCATGCTCCAGGCCCTCGTGGACCACCATGGCCACTTCATGGACATTTATGCTGGCTGGTCTGGCAGGGCACACGAATCCCGCATTCTACGATACTCCGGCCTGTTTTGCAGGCTGGAGGCGGGCACTTTCTTCCCCCAGCGGGAATTTACTGTTGGGGACGTGCCCATGCCCACATGTATTGTGGGGGACGCGGCCTATCCCCTGCTGCCCTGGTTGATGCGGCCCAAATGGTTCAACAACCGCCTCAACTGGGCCCGCAACCAGGTAGAGTGCGCCTTCGGCCGTCTGAAAGCCCGGTTTCGTTGTTTGCTCACCCATCTTGAGATAGGTGAGTGGAACGTCCCCGAGGTAGTGGATGCTTGCTGTGTGCTCCACAACATTGTGGAGCGAAAGGGGGAGGCCTTCCTCCCGGCATGGATGGCAGGCGAGGGCCAGGCCTTTGAACAGCCCCGCACAGCTGCTATCTGCCAGGCGCACCATGATGGGGTGCGCATACGGGAAGCCCTGACAGAGATGTTCTCCCAGGCCCCACAGTAGGGTCGCCTCTGTCTCCCTTTACATCTCCCTCTCATCCCCAACCCTTCCCTCCCCCCCTCCCCTTACCTCCCAATAAAAACATAGTTTTTTGTGGAAAACAACGCACTGAACTTTTTATTTACAATCGGGACGTAGGGTGGGAGGTAGGAGGGGGCTCTGAACTGGGAGGGGGAGGAGGGAGCTACTGCTGGGAGGGGTGGCCCCTGTGAACGCCTCTGCGGGGGCAGACCACTACATGGTGTTCAGGCTGCATTGGGGCAGGCAGCACGGGGAGGTGGGCAGGATGGGGTGCATCAGGAGGGGGCATGGCAACATCAGGAGGGGGCATGGCGGGAGCAGGAGGGGCAGCAAGAGGGGGCACGGGCATTGGCATGGGAGGGATGGCAGGTGCATGAGGCAATGCCATCCCATAGTGCACAGTGTGCCCGATGTGCGCAGTGAGGGTGGTGACAGCATCACAGATGCACTCACACTGAGCCTGGAAGCACCCCAGGCCTGCTGGCGCCACTCCAGGTCAGCATCAACCGGTGTGTGATGGCTACCTCGATCCTCTCGATGGCCTGTATGTGCCGCCGGAGGAGTTGATCCTGGTGCCAGACCCGCCGGCTTGGTGCCTGGGCGATTGGGGGTGCTGCCGCTGCCGCAGGGCTAGAGGGTCCCTCGCTCCTCCTTGGTCCCACTGCAGGGAACAGAGGAAAGGATGGGTCAATCAGGCAGCCCAGCCACCGTCCCTGCACCCGCTGCCTTCCCCCCCTGAGCCCAGGTGACACCACAGTACTGTGGCTTGGGCCCACTCGTTCCCCCCCGTGTTGTATGTTTGCATACAGGACCGCCCCTGGAGTAGGGTGCTCCTCCATGTATTGTAACCACCGGTCTGTGTCCTGGCCCCTTGGCGTGTGTTGTGTTAACCTGTGGAACTCCCTGCCGGGGAGGCTGTGAGGCTTTGGGCTAATCAATGGTGTTTGACAGGGAGCAAGATGAATCCCCACACAGTGCCTGGGAGCACATCTGGCAGACATGGTCTGGGCTCTCAGATCCCCATCACGTGGACATCTCCTGGACGGAACCAGGAGTGACTGGGGAGTGTACCATCCTTGCATCGAAACTCAGGTGGCCCTAGGGCCGGCCCGAGCACTTTCCCCCCTCCCCCTCCTGCTAGACCTCACACACGTAGCCCAGGGACATGTGTGGCTGCAGTGCGGGACTTCCCTCACGGGGGCCAGCCAAGGCACCGGGAGCAGGCGAGGGGCTCAGTGGGTGCCACGCTCACAGGGCTGTGTCGCTGCAGTTTTCCCAGGATCAGCTGGCTGTGTCACACAGCCAGGCATGAACAGTGTGCCGTCTGTGTGCTGCACCCTTCTCGGGAGGTGTGGGCTCTGGCCTGAGCCCCTGGGGCCCTGGCTGGTTCCAGCCGGCATCCATCCTTCCCCCCGGTCCGGATGTGTGCGAGCAGCACGGTCCCAGCCGTGCCCTGGAGCTGCCTGCCACAGCCACATGCCGCTCGGTCACCAGCACGTGGTTGCACGTGCTGCATACTGGGTATGGTACACAGCGTGCAGCTCACACTGCCTTGAATGATGCTCCCTCCCCCCCCCCCCCAGGCGCCTGGCTCCCCCCCGCCCTTGTGAGTGCAAAGTGCAACACTCACCAGTGGATCCTTCCCCGGCCTCCGACGACGCACGGGAGATGTCCGGGCTGCCTGACAACATTTCCAGCTGCAGGGTGACGGTGCTCCCCTGGTCTGCCTCGACCTCTGACCTGGTGGGCAGCTCCGCCTCGTCCCCCGCCTCGCTGGGCCTGGTGATGGGGGGGCGCCAGCTGGTGTCAACGGGCACCGAGGATCCCTGGGGTGCCACCTCACCCAGGATGGCATGGAGGCGCTGGTAATGGGGGCAGCTGTCGGCTCCTGCCCCCTGGCCCTCACTGGCCTGGACATAGCCCAGGCGCAGCTCCTTAACTTTAGCCCGGACCTGTTCGAGGGTCCGGGCTGGATGGCTCTGGTGGGAGAGCGCCTGGGCCATGCGCCGGAAGATGTCCACATTCCTCCGACGGGCACAGGTGTCATGGAGGGCCTCTTCCTCAGCCCAGAGATCCAGCAGGGCCTCGATCTCCCCTGGGGACCAGGAAGGGGCGTGCCTCTTTGTGCCCCTTGGGGCCTCCTGCGCTGGGGGTGCGGGTTGCTGCTCCCCCCCTGGAGTGGCCATCCCGGGTTGTGCTGGTGGCTGAATGAACAGAGCCGCGCAGCAGAGCTCGGTGGCAGAAGTGCTTCTGCCGTGTGGCCTCTGCAGGCGGCGTGTGCCTTCAAGGGGGCTCGGGTTACCAGGAAGTCCAGAGCGGTGCCTGCGCGTATGGAGCGTCCAAGCGGCCACTAGGGCTTTTTTCCATTTGGACGGCTCTTGCACAAAATCTCTTGGCTGCCTGTCTACGCTGGCCTCTTGCTCAAGAACAGTTGCACAAGAGGGCTTATTCCTGAGCGGGAGCATCAGAGTTCTTGCGCAAGAAGCCCTAATTTCATACATTAGAACGTCAGTTTACTTGCTCAAGAACACGCGGCCAGTGTACACAGGCAGCAAGTTTTTGTGCAAGAGTGGCCGCTTTTGCGCAAGATTGCGCCAGTGTAGACACAGCTTTAAAGTCCAACGAAAATACAAAAAACAACTGAATCTTCAGTGCAGTGGTCTCAGGTGATAAGACACTTTTCTTGCAGGCTGGATTTAGGGGTAGGAGACCTAGGTGACTGCCTGGAGATACCAGGCTTGGGGCCACTGGATTTGGGGTGCTGGTATTGTTAACAACAAAAGGAAAAAATAGAATGTTTCATGTAACATGTTTCAGGTATTCTGTATGTGGATTCATTTTTCACTAACCTTTTAGAATGTTCTGGACCTTTGTGGAATCTCACAGAACTTTCCAGACTTTCTTAGAACTACCTTTTGCTCAAACCTCCTAGAATGTTGTCAGCCATCCCCTCGCGGGTATATAAGAGGTGGAGCATTGCCAGTCAGTCAGTGAGATATAAATACAGATTTACAGATCCTACCATGCACATTAACTCTATGACAGGGATAAATCAGGCATGCAAATCATGCTTCAGTCATTAAATGGGCTACAAATGCAATTACAAAATAAGGTATACACAAGTTTAACAAACGAAGGAGGGATGCCGAAGATGCTCCTCACCTAGGCACCATTTGGCCTAGGGCTGGACCTGGCCTCAGCTGGACTTGGGGCAAGTTTCTGGGCTGCATGACCCTTCCCCTGAACCTGGAGGATTTTATACGCTCCCTTTATCCAGCATTAAAGGAAGGCTGCAGTCCTTAATCAGCCCCCTCCATCCACAATGAGGCTCAGGACTCAGCCTCCTAGGCTTTTCTCAGCCAAATTAAAAAAGCTCCTAGTTGCCTCTCACCTGGGTCTCCTTGCCGGATCTTCTTTTAAGGCCTAGGACAGCTGCTGCTTGCAGGCCCCTCCCATGCAGTAAGCACTTTTGCTGTGCTTTTACTGAGGGTCTCTCAGGGTAGGTCAGCTCCCCCATCCTGTCTGCCTCTTTCTGAACTGCCTGGCTCCCTTTTAAGCTCCTCCTCTGGATGATGCAGGCTCTAAAGTTGCTATTGGGCACAGTCACCAACCTGAGCCCAGAACTGCTTTGTAATCCTTTCTATTCCAAAGGGGGGGAGAGGGGGCTTATACACCTCCTCACACACCAACACAAGCTCACTCTTAAATGAATGAAGCTTCACTTTTGTAAACTGTTATGTTTTTCCAAATATGATCAAAAACCATATTTGATTAGTGCCCTTGTATTTTTTGCTCTGCCACAACTGCAATCTTTGAAGCATAACTATAAAGCCAAATTAAAAGGAACTAAATCTCAGATCAATGTGATGGATGCTCCCACTGGGAAGGCTGTGAGGGTACTCAACATAGAAATAAGACTCAGTTAAACTTCCTCTTTTGTCAAATTCTCTGACACTTTCTGGTTTGCAAACAAACACCCAGAAGACATCATTATTGGATATTAATGATAACAGAAGGTTCACTTATCCCATGAGGATTCTGGATGGGCATATGTGACATCACAGAAAGATGCACCTGGGGACATCTTTGCCAAGCCAGAAAGTGCCTGGGAATTTTACAGAAAACACAGGGGTTTTTTAAGCAAAATGTAGCTAGATCTTGCTTCTGTGATGACTGCTCCCCACAGCCTATTTAGTGATGAAACTCAACTACCTGAGCTATAATTCAGTGTCCAGCTGGAATATATCCAAAGCAGTGCTGCATCCACATTCCAATTCCTGTTACCATTACTTGCCAAATGACGGAGTACTTCCCATAAAAATGATTTCACAAAACTATTTTTCATATATATAGAAAATATACAATAATTATATTCTGCTGTTATAGACTTTTAAGGCCAGAAGGCACCATGAGATCATCCCAGTCTGACCTCCCACATATCACAGGCCATTCAATTGTGTCCAAATAGCCCTGTATTGGGCCCAGTACCTTGCATTTGTCTGAAGTATTTATTTCAGGAAAGCATCTAGTCTTGATTTGAAGTCACCACTTCCCTTGATAAGTTTAACCACTAGAACAATCAAGCTCACTGTTCAGAATTTGTTACCTATTTCTAATTTGAATTTAGAATAATAGAATACTGGAACTGGAAGGAACTTCAAGAGGTCAGCAAGTCCAATTCTCTGCCCTCACAACAACCCAAACACCATCTAAAAAAATCATCCCATTTGTTTGGTTTCAGCTTCCAGTCATTAGCTCTTGTGTCTTTCCTTTCTAGATTAGAAAGCCTCTTTGCACCTTTTTCTCCCAGTGAAGGTACATATCAAGTCATTCATCATTCTTCTTTGTGATAAACAAAACAGAATGAGCTCTTTGAGTTTCACATTTTACAGTACTTGTCTTAGCATTCAAATGGTTTTTGTGGCAGTTTTCTACATCTTCTCCAGTTTTTCAAAATCCTTTCAAAATTTGCACATAAGTACTATACACAGTATTCCAATATTGATCTCACTAAGGCTATATGCAGAGGTAATCATCTGCCTATTTCTGTTTGCTGCTTCCTTGTTTATACACCCAAGGATCTGTGTATTAGTCCTACTTGCCACAGCACTGGGAGCTCATGATGAGTTGCTTGTTCACAGTGGCCTCTAAACCCTTTTTAGAGTCACTGCTTTCCCTTATCCTGTATGTCTGCACTACATTCATTTTTAGTAGATATATGACCTTGCATTTGATTGTGTTAAATCACATTGTTTGAATGGGCTGACTTTATCAAGCAACCCAGACCACGTTGTATGACTGGTCTTTCCTCATGATTTATCAGTTTGGCAATCTTTGTATCATCCGCAAATTTTATCAACAGTGATTTGTTATTTATTTCCAGCTGACCAATAAAAATGTTGAATATTATTGAACCAAAACACAGTGCTTATAGAACTCCACTAGAAAATCCCCAATTGGATGATGATTCTCCAGTGACAACTACTTTGTAAAATCTCTCAGTTAGCCAGTTCTTAAGCCATTTAATTTATGCTTTATTAAAAAGATATAATGCTAATATTAAAATCAAAATGTTGTGTTGTGCTATTTTACTTCTTACAAAAGTCTAAGCATATTACATCTCTGCAGTTTCCTTTATTATCAAATATGAACTCTCATTAAAGAATAAAATTAGGTTCATTTGACTTATTTTCCATAAAAGTATGTTGACTGGGTTTAGCTAGCCTTATTCTTTAATTCTTTATTAATTGAATCCGTTTTCAGCTTTTCCCTTATTTTGTCCAGCACTGATCCAGGCTAACCAGCCAGTAGTTACCCAAGTCATCCACTTGTCATTTTGGCATAGTGGCACAACATTAGCAATCTTTCATTTTCCTGGAATTTCACTGGATTTAATCAGAGGTTTATTAAAAGTTAATACCAGCAGAACTTTTGGGTACAACTGATTGTCTGGGCCTGCTGATTTAAAAACATTTATCCCTATTTGATGGTCTTTAACATACTTCTTAGTTACTAATGAGCTGGAAAGAACTTCACCATCCTTTCTCTTTTCAAATGCAGAACAAAATACACATGGAACACTTCTGCCTTTTCTGCATCACTATCAACTGTTAGTTATGGGCCTGTAACATTGGTAGGATTTCTTTTGTTACTAATATACATTTAAAATTGCTTTACTATTGTCCTTAACTTATCAGCCATATTATTTTTAACTTTTTATTCATGTGAAAGTGCATTACTCCCTGAATCTTACCTTATAGCAAAAGAAAAAAAGGGTTACTTGCACATGCTTAGAAGGGAGAACGGGTACTTTTTAATAATATATTGCATTAGACAAATGCACTATAAACTGTATACCTTTGCAAAAAAGAAAACATGCTCAAAGATTCTAAATACAGTAGCCTTTCTATTCCATGGAAAACTCCATGATCACTGCTCCCTACATCCCCCTACATAACATGCAGCAACATAGTGTGCACCGCTGTCTACTCCCATGCTGGGGCAAACTATAGCTGCACATGCATCAGCCTGTGAAAACTGCAAGATCAGACACAACTGACTACCCTGTAGTAAGTGAGTGTTCACTGTTTACTTTGTTACAGTGGTGCTAAACTCTTTTTACCTTCAGGGGGTAGCCAAGTTAGTCTGTACAGGATATATGAAGTGCTACCAGACCATTTGTTGTTTTTACCTTGTGTGTTTGTTTGGTCCTTGTTTTTGTTGCCTATTTTTGTATACCATAAAGTTCTATTTTTGGAAATTCAGAATATCTTTATTGATTTACACCAACCATTACAGAATTCGTAAATGGAGGCAATAACCCACCCACAGACACTATCTCATAATAGCTCCAGACAATAATAGTGTGTCTGACTATTATAATGGTCTTTTGAGGCCTCCCTGGGCCACATAGCTCCATGATTGGTTCTTGTCATAGACTCATACACTGAAAGGTCATAAGGGAACATCATGATCATTTAGTTTGACTTCCTGCATGTTGCAGGCAACAGAACCTCACCCACCCATCCCTGTCATAGACCTATAACTTCTGGCTGAGTTACTGTAATCCTCAAATCATGATTTAAAGATTTCAAGTTACAGAGAATCCACCATTTACACTAGTTTAAATCAGCAAGTGACTCCTGCATCATGCTGCAGAGGAAGGTGAAAAATCCATAAGATCTCTGCCAAGATGGCCTGGGGGAAAATTTCTACCTGACCCCTCGTATGTGCAGGATCAACACAATAGCGGAAAACCCAGCCCCACTGATGTCAGTGAAAGTTTGGCCATTGATTAGATGGGGGTCTAGATTTCATCCAATGTCTGAGTGGGCACACAGAAAATCCTTATAGGAGTGTTGGAAGAACAGGGCATTATTTCTAAATTATATTCAATTTGACAAGATGTACAATATTTTTAAAATGTTAATCACGTTGGCTTTTGTCAAAGATTTAAACTGAGACCTTGCAAAGAAAGAATGGGATAATACTGAGAAAATAACAAAGCCTACCTTACTATCCTATATCTTTGGCAATTCAAGGTTAACTTCAGTATAGCGGCCTAGTGGTTGGAGCACCTGACTTTTAGCCCCTTGCCTCTCAGTCAGGGTGGTAGAGATGCCTGTTCCTAATCTTAAGACAGATTTTCACCAACATCTGAATCCATGCCCCACAAACGGTGTGGTAGGGAGAAGTGGACCCTCCTCCATGGGGGTCTCATCCCATGGCCCTGCTCAAAACAGTTGGGGCTACCTCCTCTCTATAGATCCCTTCAGTTTAGAGCAGTGGTCTCCAACCTTTTTATACCCAAGATCACTTTTTAAATATCAGGACAAGCCAAGATCTACCCCATCCCTTCCCCAAGACCCCCACCCCTTCCTTGAGGCCCCGCCCTCTCTGTTCCCCTCCTCTCCATTACTTGCAACCCCTCCCCTTATACACTCTCAGGGTACGGCTACACTGCTGCTTTTTTTCGAACCTTCTGCTGGAAGAGATTTTTCTGACATTTGGCCCGTCTAGACTGGGCCAAATGTCGGGAAAACCCCTTCTTTTGGAAGCCCCCTTATTTCTCGTGGAACGAGGAATACAGGGGCTGCCAAAAGAGCGTGTTTGCCGGAAAAACTCCTGTAGTCTAGCCGTACCCTCACTGGGTTGAGACAGGAGGTACAGGCTCTGGGGTGGGAATGGGGGATTTGAGTGTGGGAAAGGGTTAGAAATGCAAGCTCTGGGAGGGAATTTGGATGCAGGAGGATGTGGAGAAGGAGATGCTGGCTCAGGGAGGGGGCTCCAGGCTGGGGAGTGTTGGGCTCAAGTGGAGGGTTGGGGTGCTGAGCAAGCCACAGGCTTGTGAATGTGAGGGTGCAGGAGTTTGCGTTGGAGTGTGTGAGGGGCTCAGGGCAGGGAGATTGGGAGTATGATGGGCTCAGGAGACAGATTTTCAGTGTGTGGATGGTGCAAGAGTGTTGTGGCAGAAGACTGAGGATGTAGGGGTGCAGGAGTTTGGGGATGTGAGAGGCTCAGGACAGGAGGTTCCAGTGTATGATAGACTCAGATTTGGGGTCGGGGTGGGAGGTACAGGAGTGTTATGATGCTGTGGCCAGATGAGGGCTTGGCCCCAACTGGGGGCTTGTTGGCCAGGCTTCATTTTTAAATAAAATACTATGTCAAACACAAAGGCTGTGTCTAGACTGGCAAGTTTTTCCGGAAAATCAGCCACTTTTCCGGAAAAACTTGCCAGCTGTCTACACTGGCCACTTGAATTTCCGCAAGAACACTGACGATCTCATGTAAGATTGTCAGTGTTCTTGCGGAAATACTATGCTGCTCCCATTCGGGCAAAAGTCCTTTTTGTGCAAAGCTTTTGCGCAAAAGGGCCAGTGTAGACAGCTCAGATTTGTTTTGCACAAAAAAGTCCGACCAGTTACCTCCCAGGGAGCGGAACAATGGGAAGAAGGTGGAGTGGAGCCCTGGCTGGGGGGGCAGGGCTGGAAGTTAGTGAGTTAGGTTTCTGTCTGGTATCATGGAGGAAGCAGCCAAGGAAGGGGCTGGGATTTAGAGGCCCAGTCTCCCCCATCTTAAGGGGGGCTGAGGCATCCTAGGCCACCCTGTAACCATTACATCTATGCTGTGCTGTATCCTAGAGAAGCAATAAACTCCCTCTATTCTACTGGCTGGTGGAGTCTGTTCGTGCCACTACGGGGGTGCAGGAGGCGGGGCAACCCCGACGCACCACCACACAAGTGGAGCTGGTTTTTAAACTGGCTCCCCTTGCAGGCCAGCTCCCACCTGGCACCCCACACTACTGCCTCTGATAGGGTATGTCTACACTACAGCACTAATTCGAACTAACTTATTTCAAATTAGTTAATTCAAAATAAGCTAATTCGAAATAACGCATCTAGACCTAAAAACTAATTCAAATTAGCGTTTTGCTAATTCGAAATAGCACGTCCACATTGAGTGGACCCTGAATCGAAGGTAAGGCTGGCTGGATCCAGTGCCAAAAGGGCATCAGGGTCGGACCTAGTGTGTGGGGCTGCTGCCTCAGGCTAGCAGAGGTCTGTGCTTAAAGGGACCCAACCCCACATTCCCGGACAGACAGTTCTCAGGTTTCTCTGCTTGCTGGTCTACCTCGCTGAGGGACAGCAAAGCATTTGTGTCTCGGAGTGCTCTGCTTGCCCTCACTCGGGACACCACGGCACTCTGCAACATGGAACCAGACCTGCCCCCAGGGACTCTGCTGCGTCTTGTGGACACGTTGCCGCAGCCTGGCTGCACTGTCTGCAGGCTGCCATCCGGGAGGACCATTGAGGGGATGTCAGGATCCAGGGGGCCATGCAGGAGAGCTTCCACCCTGAGGAGTGCTAACAGTCTCCTTGGTCTGCCCCACCGGGGGCTTGTGCCCCATTCCTCCCTCTCATCCTTCCACTTACCCTTCCCTAGCCTCCCCCTTCCTGATGTCAAATAAAAGACACGTATTTTCAAAAATAACAACTCTCTTTATTCAACACAACTTGGGAGGGGGAATGAAACTGTGGGGAGAGGGGGGAAAGGAGGCGGGAGAGGGCAGGAGAGAGGGTGGGAGAGGGGAGGGGGAAAACTGGGAGGAGGGAGCTGGAAGGGGGAAGCAAGGGGAAGAACGGGGAGGGGAAACTCGGGGATCAGGGGTAGGGGTCTCGCTGGGCCACCGCCTCCCAGCACGGCGAGGGAGGGGGCCTCAGTGTCCCCAGGGGGATGGGGTGGAGGGTGCAGAGGTTGAGGTGGGGGGTGTGGACATTGAGGAGGAGGGTGTGGAGGTTGAGGAGGAAGAGGTGGGGGGGGCAGGAGTGGGAGGAGGGACAGTTGTTGGGGGGGCAGCAGGCGCAGGACCGGCACAGGGCACCATGCTCTGCAGCAGGGCCTGCAGGTTAGCATTTCTAGCTCGGTCCTCAGCCAGCTGCTTCCGGTGGAGCTGCAGGTCTTCCCGCATCCAGGCCTTGATGGTGTGGTGCAGGGCTCGCAGGGCCCCCAGGTGCTGGTCCCAGTACTCCTGCCACATGGTGGTGGTCCGGAGCAGGCTGCGGGTGCGGGAACATGTCCCGGGCGGGGTGGTGCGCCCTGCACGAGCAGCTGGTGCAGCTGTAGAGAAAGAAGAGAAGTGGTCAGTTCTCCCTGGGGACACAGTGGATGATGCCCAGCCCTCTCCCCCCCTCCGGCCCCCCCCGCGACATGAGGGCGACCGTGCCCTGCACCGTCAGAGCCGCTGTGCTTGCACAGAGGCCATGGTCAGGATGTCTGGCTCTCCCCGGGACTGGGAGCTGCCCCAAGACCGCACCCATGCCCCTGTGCTGTGTATAGTGTGGCTGGGGCGGGGGGGGAGATGTCCCCTGCCTCTGTGTAGAGGGGGCGTGTGAAGGGAGAGCGTCCTGCTGGGTCCCGCCCCGGGGTCGGGAGCGTGTCAGGTCTCTTCACACACGCGTGTGCCTATTGGGCCACGGCCCCTGGGTGTCACGCAGCTGGAGCCACCTGCCCAAGGGTGGCATGGCATGTGCTCGCACGTGCACAGGTGGCTGCGTGATCCGTGGGAGGCCTGGCCCACGCGCGCGGTCCCTGGTCTCCCTCCCCACCTCCCCCCCGGGCAGGGGACAGTGCTGGCACTTACCCGGTATGGCCTCCCTGGCCGACCCTGCCGACTCCGGTGCCGGAACAGCTGGCGGTGGCCCCTCCGGTGTGCCCGGGTCAGGGCCCTCTGGTCCTGGCTCGCTGCCTCCTGGGCTGGCGCGGACCGCCCCGCCCCTCAAGAGTTGGTTGAGGGCGGGGAAGTAGGGGCAGGTGGCAGCCCCTGCTGCGGCGCCGCCCCTGGTGGCCCTGGTGTACGCCTGCCGCAGCTCCTTGACTTTGAGGCGCACCTGCTCCTGGGTGCGCCTGTGTCCCTTTCGGGCCATGGTGGCCGCTATTCGGCCGTAGACAGCCACATTCCTCCTCCTAGTGCGGAGATCATGGATGTTGGGGGCCTGCCCCCAAACCTCAATGAGGTCCATGACCTCTGCACTAGTCCAGGAGGGCGTGTGCTGTCTACGGCCCCTGGGTGCTGGGGGACTGGGCGGGGGATGGCTGGCTGTCACTGGCTCCCTGGCTCATCCTGGGGCCACTGGGTCAGGGGCAGAGACTGCTCATAGGGCTGGCTCTGGCAAGTGCCATCTGGCCAGAGTCTACCCCTTTAAGGGCCCTGGGGTAGGGGAGAGGAGAGGAGTTTTCCTGGTTTGGCCCAGAGTGGCCACCAGGGGGAACCTGGGAAGGGCTAGCCTCCAGCTAGTTCGAATTAAGTGGCTACACAGCCCTTAATTAGAACTATTTAATTCGAACTAGGTATTAGTCCTAGAATGAGGTTTACGTAGTTCGAATTAAGCGCTCCGCTATTTCGAATTAAATTCGAAATAGCGGTTTGCATGTGTAGCCCCTATTAAAGTTAATTCGAACTAACAGCTTTTAGTTCAAATTAACTTTGTAGTGTAGACATACCCATATAGAGGCAGCAGTGCAGAGTGGCAGGGGTCTTTTCGGGAGTGAAGCTGGAGTGCACTGGCTGGTGGCCCTGCCCCGGGGACTATAGACTAGTCGAATAACTGATAAGAATTAATGAGATTACTCGACTTTTCAATTAACCGATATTTAACATCCCTATTACTTACTCTATTTTAGATTAAAAAAAACACCCCACTACTGAACCGCAAACTGCAAACTGTCCTTATACAAATAACTAGAGAATCCCATACTTGTGGCCTGACCAAAACCACTTTTTTAAAGTAAATTCCACTGAGAGTTGTTGAAAGAAAATAGAATGAGTCAAGAAACAGCTGAAAAAAAGTCATGTAAAAAAAGCAAACTAACAAAATGGAGGAACATTGATCAGCTAAATAGCCTTTTAGAATTTCCATGTTCTTTTAAGTATTCTTTTTCCCTCGCTTTTCATTTCTTAATGATCTATCATTTTTCATCTCCAAGAATAAGAAAAAAGACTTTTAAAAAGTTTAGATCAAAAAAGATCTCCTATCCTTTAAGCCCTATAATAACAAGCAAGCTATAATCCATCCATCTTTCTGGACAGATGAGAATCTAGATAGCCATCTTTTGTTCTGATCCTCACGTTCCATTAGTTGTAATCCATGTACCCAGACATATAAAAATTGATGTCACTGAAATCTATTAGAGTTGAATTAGACAATGCGAAGTGCTTTTGAAGTACCTGTATCTATCTTTAAAGGTCTTCACAGTGAGCATTGGTGTATCAATGTGTTACAACTCTTCCCTTTTTCATCATCTGCATTAATAATGGACTGTGAGCGTATCTCCAGCTCTTGTCAAAAGCTTTTTGTTTCTACACATTCCACATAGCATTTGATGATGAAAAGTAAAAGTTAAATGAACTACAGCCTAAATAGATGAGTTTGTTTTATTGGAACATTTTGACAGCTTACTTTACCCATTTATTTGTTGTTCTGTGAGGATTATATTGCTCTGTTAGAGTCACACAGCATAAAGCTGCTGCATGACAGTATGTAACACCTGTGAACTGTAGCTGTGCTTTGTATTGCTGATGTATTTAAAAGAAAAAGAAAAGTAAAGGAGATGATCTAAGAAAATCCCCTAAAGACTCATTAAGAAGCTTACTGTCTGCACATTTGTGTATTGTGCTAAATATATTTACTGATTTTTATGTCAACAGCAACTAACGCATATGAAAGCTTATGCAACCTTAGTGAGGGTGGTAAAATAAAATAAAAACATTCAGTTTAAAGCGCTAGGTCAAACTAAACTGTAAATATACAGTTTGTCATTACAGTTCAAAAGGCAACGAGGCAGTGACTGCGTTATGTACAGACACACCGACAATAAAGGCTCTAAAATAAGTGTCCTATTCTGGGGTGTAATCCAGGCCAGTGTGGTGTTGTGTCATTGCCTCTCCTGTAGCTAAGAGCCTTAACTGCTCTGCTGCTGTGGCCTTGTTTATACTAAGCCCTCCCCCATTGATCTAACCTATGAAACTTCACTTATGCATATAGCATAGCTGAAGTCGATGTACTTACCAAGGTGTCTTCTGTGCAGAAAGGTCAGCAGGGAGCTGCTCTCTCATTGACTCTGGCTACTCTTCTTGTCCTTGTGGAATACCACAGTTGACAGGACAGCGCTCAGAGATTGATTTATTTCTTCTAATCAGATACAATAAATTGACCGCCGGTGGATGGATCGCTGCAGCATCGATTCACCACGTAGTGAAGACAAGCCCATAGCCTGGGCACAAGCAGCCAGCAGACAAGCATGCAGGCCACACTCTGAGTGTCTGCATGCTATACATCACTGGATCAGAACTGTGATTTCTGTAGCTTGCCTACAGCACAACAGCCCCCCCCCCCCCGGCTTCCACTAGCCTTGGTTACTTCTTGCACTGTGACCACTACATCTGAATTTCCCCATAACCATATGCCCTGAACTATCTAGCCTTCTCTTAGATAACTCAGAGAAATAACAAGGTTTGTTTGTTCCTTAAATAGACAAAAGTGCATTGTAACTTCTTAACTGGGATAAATACACCTTGCCCTTCAAACACAGCACTGAGCTGGTTAATAGTAAAATAAAGTATGTTTATTAACAGTGGGACATAGATTACTTGATATCAAGTAAAAGGCATAAAGGTAGAAAGGTTATAAACAAAGTCATGTGAAAATGCATCTAAAAGTCTAAGACCTATTCGAGCAAGGTACAGACTTTATTCCAGATGGTTTCCCTCACCAATCATTCTTTTTCCTAACCCTGGCTGTCTTTCTTTCAATCTGGGCCTTCCACAGAATTACAGGGTACTGGCTTCCCTTACCCTCCTAATTGAAAGGTCTTTGCCTAAGCAATTTTTTCACTTATTTTCAATTCCTAGAATCATCAAACCCTCCTATGTTTAAGCACTGATCCATCTTTCTCAGCTTTTAAGAGCTCTGTCCCCTTGTGTCTGCCAAGGGATGTATACCCAGATGGCTTCTCCTCCTTTTTTATATCCTCCCAAACTCACTATTTGTCCCAGACTCAGAATTACTTCCTGCTCTTTTCTCCTTTTTGTTGACTTCCCATCCCCACCAAGTATGCAAAATGGGGCTTCTATTGTTTTTGGTCTACATCTTGCTTAATTTCATTGGAGACAGGTAGATAGCTGTGACAGTCCCTCCTGTCTGGGAGGGAACATGTTTCTCTCTCTGAGTATATCTACACAGCTGTGTTATTTTGGAATCACTGGCATTATTTCGAAATAACAAAATGAGTGTCTACACAACAAACCATTATTTCGAAATAATGTCAGGCTGGAGGACGTCTTACTCAGATTCCTGTAACCCTCATTTTACAAGGAGTAAGGAAAGTCAAAGGAAGAGTGTTCTTCCTTCGACTTCCTGATGTGTAGACAGCGCCAAAAGCCAAATTAAGTTATTTCAACTTCAGCTACACAATTGACATAGCTGAAGTTGCGTATCTTAATTCGACTTTTGCCCTGCTGTGTAGACGTACCCTATGTTTGGTCACAGACATGGAAGCCTAACATCTTTTTTTCCATATTTCCTCCTATAGCATTAATACATGCATTTCACAATGATAGTCATCACCAGTGTGTCATCTGCTTTCAGAAAAGACCTTACCTGATACACTTTTATAATACAGTAATATACTGTTGTGTACAATCAGTTGAATCAATTACTTATGAATTGAGGGTCAGATTCTTTATTTATATAGCAAAGAGTAAGTTTCTCTCTCCTGATGCAGTGCAGACATCATGCTGTCTTCTGTGCTGCCTGATGTATTTGTTTACCCAAATATGTAAACAGACCTTTGTTCTCTCTGCCTAATCACCAGCCTGGTCAGACAGCAAATATTCATTCTTTTGTTTAGGATGGAGTGGGTTTATGGATTACTTGCCAAACACCTTTTACAAATATAATTCTAGCACCTATCCATAACTGTTTGTACAAACCATGTACATACTTCATACAAGAATATTAATGGTCAGTGAGTCATTGGTTTTCCAATGATATCTTACATGCCACCCTTTAGATACAGATCATGACAACAGTGTAGTAGGTGTTTTGAGCATGCAAGACTTGAGAAGAGATGCTGGCACAGAGAGGTGAAACACAAATGGGCCAACAGTTCACAAATAAGAACTGTTGATGTGTATGTATATCTTTTCTATGGGTGGTTAAAAATACTTAAATAAACCTTCATGTAAAGGGCAAAGCAGGCTAAATTAATATTATTCACAAAGGCTCTGATCTAGGAAGGCACTTAAGTAGGTACTTATGCCCATTCCTGTCCAGGAAAGCATGAAAACATATCCTTAACTTTAGCATATGTTTAAGTCCCATTGACTTCAGTGGGTTGTGAGTAGAGCTGGGTGAAATGTTTCAGTAGACTTTTTTTTCTTTGGCCACAAAATGCAGATTGGTGTTGATGAACATTTTGTGAATTCTTATCAAATTCACAACTCTCCCCATCCCAGCTATTTCAGTTTAGCTTGCAAATTCCAGCAAAAGCAGAGGCAGAGGGGCATTTTGGCTGCCTCCATCATAGTAACCCTCATGCTCAGGCCGAGAAATTGCATGGAATTCCAGCAGCCTTGAGAATGTGTGATTTTCCAGCTGGGCTGCCAGGAGGTATGATGAGGTTGCCAACTGTGTGAGTGACATGCAAGAAGCCTGATACTGTGACTTGTGTGAGCATTATAATTACAGATGAGTGAAAGTGCATTTATTTTCCCTTGTGAATAGTCATTCATAGTTAAAAATGAATCTACTTTGACCATAGACTTATCATGTGTGTTGAAAGTAGATTCATTTTTAACTGTGAATGACTATTCACAATATTCTGTCACACTAAGAACTAATGAACCTGTATGTAATGGGGAAAGCAGGGTAAATTAACATTATCCACAAAGCAGCTTCCACTGTGTGTTATAGGGTCATTACTGATTCAGCCCAATGTATATTGACAGTGATAATAGATGTTGATAATGAGGAATCTGAGGTACTACAAGATCCTGAAGTGCTTTCTGAATCATCACAGAAAGATTAAATTATGTTCAGTAGGATTTTAGTGTTAAGTGTATTTTTAGTGATCTGGGTGTATGCCATGCGCTGCCCATGGTGGTATGTAGTGTCATAAGCTAACCTACTGTACAGAAAAGTTTACCCATAGACACCTACATGTTCAAGAAACCACTCTGCAGTGCACTACTGCTCCTGGGTTGGTGAATAACTGTATACTATTTTATACTCTATTCACTTTATTGTATCCTAATTCTTTGAAAAATTGGTATTCCGTTGATAAAGTATGACTCTCAGGGCATGTCTACACTAGGAAATTATTTCGAAATAACTAAATTTGACATTATAACTCTGGATTTAACAAAATCAAAATAGTGTGTCCCCACTATGGGGAAGCATCAAAATTAGTCAGAAGTATTTTGAAATAGCACGTCCACACTGATTGGAGCCTGCCTCAGATTTAGAGCCCCAGAATCACTCTGGGGAGGGCACCAGGAGGGCAGAAACTTCCTGTGGCTGCTTGGTCAGGCAAGCTATGACACGTGCTTTCAAGGGCTCCTCTCTACGGCCACGCTTCACACGCCACTCCTCTGCTACCTCCCCCCTCTCAGGACACAAAAGGGACTCTAGTGTGTTCTGGTTACCCTTGCGGATGCCATAACATAACATGGAACCAGAGCTGCTGCAAAGCAGTGCCAGGCTCACAGGCTTCGTGCTGTGCCTCGTGGTGCAGTACTTCCAAACTGCCCGCATGCTGTTCCAGCAGGACGAGGACCAGCCTGGACTGCAGGCCCTGATCACCCAGGTCCTGGTGCTCTTGCTGCTGCACAAGACCCTCAAACCTCTAGAAACTGCGGAACGCCACTTCTGGCGTTGGGAGACCAGTTTGGACTAGTGGGATCGCATCATCCTGCAGTGATGGGACGACCAGCAGTGGCTGCAGAACTTCCATGTGTGAAAGGCCGCCTTTCTTGAACTCTGCGAGGACACAGGACACCTGCATGAGACTCACCACCCTCAGGCAACAGGACACCTGCATAAGACTCACCATTCCCATGCAAAAGTGCGTCAGCATTGCACTCTGGAAGCTCACCACACCGGACAGCTACTGCTACATCAGGAACCACTTTGGTGTGGGAAAATCCACAGTCGGGGCCGTGATCCAACCATGTGCTGCTATGGAGGGTCATCACTCTGGAGAATGTGGACACCAGCATTGATGGCTTTGCCACCATGAGCTTCCCCAACTGTGGTGGGGGGATGGGACATAGATGGCACATACATCCCCATCTTAGCCCCTGACCACTGTGTCTCAGACTACATAAATAAGAAGGGGTACTTCTCCAGGGTGTTGCAGGCTCTTGTGGGATATGTCACTGACATCATCATCGACTGGTTGGGGAAGGTGCATGATGCCCACATCTTCTAACTCCTGCCTCTTCTGAAAGATGCACGCCAGCACTTTTTTCCCATAGCACACCATCAGAGTTGGACATGTCCATTGTCATTCTTGACAATGCAGCCTACCCCTTGCTCCCTTGGCTCATGAAGCCCTATGTGGGCAGCCAGCACCCCACCAAAGAGCACTTCAATGCCAGGCTCAGTAGGTGGCACATAGTTGTGGAGCATGCGTTCAGGCGTTTAAAGGGGAGTGTAAGCCGGTTGTGCTTGGGGAGGGGCGGCTCCCCCTTGTGGTCAGTGGGCATCCAGTCCGACCCACTACGTGTTACACCATCAGTAGGGGAATTAGCAGTGGTTGAGGGCCCGAGCATAGGTCCTCCCACCGGGCGAGCGACAGTCCAGCGTCCAGAGCCCAGCCGTAGTCTATGGCAGGAGGCCGCAAAAGTGTTGAATAGCCCGGCCTTTGTTTGGGATGGGCAGCAGAGTAAATAGTTCAAACTCCCGGCCTCAGTTCAGGGCGTGGCGGCAGTTAACAGGCAAACAGTTCAGAGCTGAACCCTGGTTCAGGGCATGGCAGTAGGCAAATAAACAGCAGTTCAAGGCCATGTCCTTGCTTAGGGCGTGGCAGCAGTGTGGATCGGCTGCAGTTCCAGCACAACCGAGGGGGGGGGAGTCTGCCACCCTAGAGTGAGTTGCAGGGGAGATGCAGGCCCACCCACTCCACTGCGTCCCATCCCATGGCCCTGGTAGCAGCAGAGCAGTCTGCTGCTGGGTCAGCAGGGATCCGCTCTGCAACTCTGCCCTAGCTCTTTTTCAGCTAACGGGTAGTCAGCTTTCCCTGGGCTACTTCCCAAACTCCCCTGAGGCTGTACCTGGATTCCGGGCCGGTTCTTGGGGTTCCAGCGCATCGGCAACTCTGGCCAAGAAGCGAGTCTGTCCTGGTCATCTGGGAGCAGCAGGCCCAGTGGCCCAGGTGAGCTCTCTGCTTCCTGCTCCTCCAGCGAGTGCAGAGTGGAGGCTTCTGGCCTCTTCCACTGCTGAGCCCTTTCTGGCCTTCCTGGCAGGCCTTTTATCTCTCTGGCTCCTCCTCCTGATTGCTGGTCTGGTGCAGGGCC
Organism: Pelochelys cantorii; assembly: GCA_032595735.1. Lineage (NCBI taxonomy): Eukaryota > Metazoa > Chordata > Testudines > Trionychidae > Pelochelys > Pelochelys cantorii. Next base: position 108,041,985 of record CM064327.1, read on the forward strand.
GTCCTTAGGATTTATGGTGCCCTAGGCGGGATTATTACACTGGTGCCCCTATGACTGACTTGCTCTTCCACCCCCTACCCCCTACCCTCTCCCCTTCCCAGAGACCCCAGCAGCCAATCCCTTCCCTCAGACTGTGCTGCAGGCAGCCCATTCGGCTCTCTCTAGGACCCAGCCCTGCTGTTACATGCTTCATTGCTTCTCGTCATAGGCATGCGCAGCACATTTCATTAGGGTGTGCACCCAAAGAATTTTTTTAAATGTACTTTGACCCCCATTAGCCACACCCCTGACCCCATGTTAACCATGCCCCTGGCCCCCATTAGGCACGCCTCTGGAGGCAACACTTTCAGGGCAAGATGGACACATGACCAAAAGTAAAAGGTGTCATGTGACCCCCCTCTAAGGACTCTTCCCACCATCCTCCTACCAATAGGGATTAGTTTGGCCCCCACCAAACCCCCCTCATGCAACTATCCTGCAATTGCATTAACCCAATGTGTGTGACATTAACTCGGGGCAGAGAGGCTGGGGGAAGTGTTCCCTCTGAGAGTTTCCTCCCCTGAGCAGAATGAATTTTGTGTTGTGCACCAGTACTGAGTTCATGTGGCTTGTTTGGATGTGCCACTGTGGCTCCCAAGTTATTAATAAATATCTTATAAACCTTTACCTTTTCTCTCTGCTGCCATGTCTCCTCCCCTTGCTCCATCAGCTCCCTTGGTGCCTGCTGCCCCCCAACCCCTCACCCTCCTCTGCTGTCCTCACTCCTGCCCTTCTCTCTGCCCTCAGCCTTCCTGAGACCTGCCCCCCTCCACCAGCCCTTCTCTCCCCCCTGTGCCCACTCCTCCAGTAGCCCCACTCTGATCATGTGAGCTACCCCTCCTCACCCCCTCTCCTAACACCTCCCTCTACACACCTGCCCTGCCTCTCTGCTCTGGTGCTGGTCCCTCCCCTGCAGGCGTCTTCCCTTCTGCTTCACCCCCAGAATCCCCTTACCCCTGCACCCTCCTGGTGCCTCCCCCTTCCCTCACTGCCCCTGCCCCCTTTGCCCTCTTTTTCCCTGATGCCCACCCCCTCACCACCCTCTGCCCCCATGCCCTCACACACGCCTTGCTCCATCCCTGCCTTCCTCATGCCCACCCCTTCTTTCAAGCCTTCTCCCAGCACCTCCCCCTCCAGCCCCCAATGCCCTTACCCCCTCCCCTCCCAGCATCACCCTGTCCCCCTCCCACTGACACCTCCCCTTCTGCCCTTTTCCTCATTGCCTCCAATTGCTCCCCCCCCCCCGCATTTGTCTCTCTCCTCCACCCTGTCCCTTGGTGCCTGCCCCTTTCTTCTCCTGACCTGTTCCCCCTCCCATCAGCACAAGCCCCTTCCTCTCCCACCCCTTCCCCCTATTTTTCCCGCACCCCTCCCCATCCCTCCCTTTTGCCTTCCAGTTTGCAGGGCTGGAGTCTGCTGCGATCGGGCCCCAGAAGTCCCCACACTTCTGGCTAGACATGGGTGGGCACATACAGAGCAGGGTACAGAGACCTCCCCCCCCCACAACAAGAGGGCGCAGGTGAGCAAAGTTCCCTCCATGTGCTTGGGGGATGGTGGCCCCCGCATTGCCACCAGGGCTCCTGCTTGCAGGCAGCCTGGCCTGCGGGGTGCCCTCCCACCCCCTGCGCGCTGCCTGTGCTTGGGGTGGGCACAGAAACTCACAGTAGAGCAGCGCAATGCAGCACAGCAGCATGATCCTGCTCAGCCCGAAGGTGCCTGGGTGCAGCAGGAGGCGGGCCGGGGGGGGGGGGCGCCTGCTCCCCCTCCTCGTGGCTGGGCGCTTGCGGGGGCTTGGAGGCTCCCTCCAACCCCCTCCTCTTCCTCAGCATCTTCCCCGGTGCAGCCATGGCTGGAGCATGCACCACCTGCCGCCTGGGTCCGCCTCCTCAGCCCGCGCAATGGGAGCTGTGCCTTGGGTCCCGCCTCTGCCCTGAGTGTGGTGCTGGAGGGGGGACACCGGGGGGGTTGCACCCCAGGCAGAGGCAGGACAGGCCTCAGGAAGGTGGAGAGAGAGGCCCAGCTGCTCGCTGTGCCCGGGCAGCGTTCGCAGCCCCAGCCCCGCTGCCATCCCGCCTCTAGCCAGGCTCTGCTCCCCCACGCCCCGCTTGGCGCGTCTCCTTCCTCCTCCTTCCCCGATCCGCAGCTGGCCGTTTTTAAAAATGGTGCCGCAACGTCATGCCGACGTGGCACCGCCCCCTCTGGTGCGCTGTGAGTGACCCCCACCCCCGGCGCAGCCCCAGCTCCACCTATCCGCTGCCACCCAGGTTGACGGCGCATGCTCGCGCCTCTCGCAGCCGTGCCCCGCTTTCCCTTCCCTTGGCCCAGTACCTTCCCCAGCCGGGGTCAGCTTGCCGGCCTCCTTGCTGGAGTCCCTCGGCCCGGTGGGGTCTTCTGGCAGGGCCGTAAATGCTGGCAGCACCCCTACCGGCTCCGGTACAGAGCACTTGCATATGCTTCCTGTCCGTCCCGGCAGAGTGGTGCCCCAGAAAGAGTGGTGCCCTAGGCAACTGCGTACTCTGCATATGCCTAAGGACGGCCCTGGTCTGGTGGTCATGGTCAATGGGCATCCACTCCGACCCACTACAGGGAGATGCAGGACTCTCCTCACCCACCGGGACCTCAGCAAGCACAACATCCCCTTCGTGGTGGCGGGCTGCTGTGTGCTCCACAATCTTTGTGAGAACAAGGGGGAGACTTTTCTGTCAGGGTCGGGGGCAGAGGCTGATCAGCTCACCAGAGAATATGAATAGCTAGACACCAGCACCATCAGGAGAGCACATCAACAGGCAGTGCTCATCACAGAGGCCTTAAAGGAGAATTTCATCCAAGGCCAGCTGTGAGACTCTCTCCCATGGCTCTCCAGAAGGGTCCCCTGCATTCCCTCTGTGTGCCTTTTCTCCCCCACCCCGCCCTTCCCCTATCCTTCCTTTCTACCTTCCCCCTCTCCCCTGCAGAGCAAATAATAAAGCCTTCTTTTCTGAAACAAGACTGCTTATTGGGGGGATATACAACAGGGGAGGCACTGGGTAAAGAATCTGGAATGCGGGAGGGGGAGGAGGGGGGCAGAGGGCTCAGGTATGAGGCTGGGACTGGTGCCTGCCTCTGGTTAGTCGGGAGGCTTCAACTGCCTGAGATATCCCACCACCGTGTATTCTGGGATCCTGGCAACCTCTGGAGGTTTAGGGGGGGAAGACATGGGGGCGGGGAGGTGGCTGGTTGCCTGCTCCACGCACAAGGCCATGAACTCCATCACCAAGATGAGCTGGCATGCCATCTGGTCCCAGGCGGCATTCCTCTGCTCCCAGTTGGTGGCCCACTCCTGGTGCTCCTCCTTGAGCCCCCTGATGAGAGATTGCAGGCAGGCCATCTGATCCTTCATCAGGTCCTCACAGGTTCTCTTCCTCCTACGGATCCTGTGGAATTGGGTAGATGGTGTGGGAGGTGGGGGATGTGCCAATCTCACAGTTAGCCCAGCTATGAAAAAAAGTTACAAGGGTAGTCATCTCAGGAGACACTGTGTATGAAGTCTAGCCCTAATCTCTGAGCTGACACCGAAGGTCTCGGTTCAGATGATGGCGATGTGCTTCGAGCAAGGCCAGCTGTTGCCTAGACAGCGGGCACTTTCCAGCAGCGGCACAGATATCCCAGGAGACCATTGCTACACCCATGACCCGGGAACAAGCAGGCAGGAGGGGTGGAGGGGGCATCTCGGCTGACTACTGTGTCCCACACACTCCGGGTCTGGCACTGGCAGTGTCCCACAGAGAGAGAATTTCTATCCCTGCCTGCTGCAGGAGGGAGGGTATGTTGGGGGAGGTGTGTGTGAACAGCAGACACCACTTGCCAGAGAGAGTGCTAATGAGTTCCTCTTCTCTTCCTTCCCCCCACAGGTTCCCATGCATGGGATTGGTCTCCTCTGCATTGAATTCTTGATTGGGAGCAAATGCTGCCTGAATGCTCCCTGTGCCGTGTGCAGCAATGCTATGTGGTTCCATGACCCCAGGCTACTTAGTGATGGCATGTCATGGGAAGGTGTCCCACGACAGAGGCTGGAATAAGACAGGCCTCTCCAGGAACCTTGCGAGAGCGAGGGGTTCCTGTGTGAGAGCATCATGGGGCTGAATGCTCCAGACAGGCACTCCATGTGCACCCACATGCACAGGCTGTTGTGCGACCCCCAGGCTGAGTAGGCCAGGCAAGGAGCACACAATCCTTCACAGCCCATCACCTGCCCCCATGTGTAGATAGGAAAGTTATAGACCTCACCTGAAGTGCCTTCCCCAGGTTCATCTGAAGCTTGGGAGACATCCTGGGAGTGGGGGACTTGCTCCAGGGTGAGTAGCAGGTCCTGGTTGGAGAGCATGGTTACCTGGCTGGCCTCCTCCTTCTCCTCCTCATCTGCAACCCTGCCCTCCTGGAGGCTGACGCCAGGTATGTCCTGGCTAGACTCCATGATGACGGTGAGGGAGGTAACTGGCCCTGCCCTCCCAAGATGGCATCCAGCTGGTCAAAGTAACAATGCCACCCCAGATCATCTGCTCTGCTCCCTGGACTTGTGGCAAGCCTGCTGGAGCTCCTTAACTTTCATGCGGACCCAGTCCAAGGTCCAGATGTGATCTTTGTCAGCCAGGCTGGTGGCAATCCAGTTGTAGACATCCACATTTTACTTTCTGGTGCAGATTCTAGAGGTTGGTCTCCTCCCCCCAGACCTCTATGAGGTCCAGGATTTCTGCACCAGTCCAGGCTGGAGCTCTCTTGCGTCCCTGGCTAGTGGTAGCCGCAGGAGCAACAGGACGAGATAGCACGTCTACATTAGGAAAGCTTGCCTCAGACTAATTTTGAGCCTTCCCTGCAGTGTAGACATGCTATTTCAAAATAACTATTCCGGAATAGCTTATTCTGAAAAAACTGTGCAGTATAGACGTAGCCAAAGGGTTTCCACCATATGCAAAACTATATTTAATCTGGTGTTCTTCACTCACCACATAAGAAGATTCCTGGAAACACCCTAGAAAAAGACTGAAGTGGGAGAAGAGCTGGGCCCAGCCTAAAGTGATTTTTTTAGCCTGTAAATGGAATACCTGGGGATTCCAAACTTCAAATAGGTACAGTGTGTCCCTTAAAAATCTGGAGCATGCTTGTATCATCTCTTAGGGATGAGAATCTACTATCATATCCAATCTATTTAGTATAATAAATTCAGTTTGCATTTTTAATGTATTTGCTAGGTAATCTACTTTGATCTGTTTACTATCACTTATAATCACTTAAAATCTATCTTTTGTAGTTAATAAACTTGTTTATGTTTTATCTAAAAGAGTATGTGGGAATCATAACTCGGGGGCAAAAGGTTATCGCATTTTCCTCTCCGCATTAAGGAAGGGGGCAAAATTTATGAGCTTATGCTATACAATTCCCCATGCCATGCAAGATAGTGTAATTTGGGGTTTACACTCCAGAGCGGGTGCAGGCCTAAGGAGCTGGGAGGTGTCCTAACTGTAGCCTTCCTATGCCAGGGCTCATCAGAGAGCCTGCGTATAACTGCAACTGCATATAACTGCAACGTATAAAGCAGTTGCAGTTATACACAGGCTCTCTGACGAGCCCCGGCATAGGAAGGCTACAGTTAGGACATCTCCCAGCTTCTTAGGCCTGCACCCACTCTGGAGTGTAAATTTACCTGTGTGTATGCTGGTGAAAGTGCAGGCTGGAGCTGGAGGGCTTGGCATCTTGTCACAGCAGCACAGTGTGAGAGGGAGCTCAGGCTGGTGCGTGGGGGGGAGGCTCAGTGGTGCCCCAGTTCCAGGGGCACCCTAAGGGAAACCCATCACACAGTGTCCATTCAGTTAGTGTACAGCAGGCTAGTATGAGGTATATTTACACCCCAGCTTGCCACGAACAAATAGTTCCTCTGGAAAACACCTCAGGAAAAATAGCAAAGCGGGATGGGAGCAGGAGATCAAAGAGAGAATGGAGGAGGGGAGATTCCAGCATCAGGAATCTCTTGTGTGTTTAGGCAGATGGTTGGAAAGGGTTTATGCTGAGTAAAGTTCTGTGTTGTCCTGAAGTATTTTTGTATCATTGTGATAGCTGTAACTAATGGAGTGAAGGAACACTGGCACCTATGGCTACTGGAAAAGAGGAGAGAACCTCTGAACCATTGTAAGATTGTGCTCAGGTTTGGTTTTGCAGTTTCAAATATGCCATATTGGGGTAATTAATTTCCTCATTCTCTTGGCTCAGATTTCTGAACAGTAACCCCTATGTCCTAACAATGCTAATTCTGAATTTACTTCCCGTAATTTATTTGTCTGCATGTTAGATACTTAGTATCCTCTGGACAGACTGGGTGCTGGGTGGAATGGCAGTGAATTCTCCTCAGGCCACAAAGTGCATGCATTTCTTCGCAGGTGCTAAAGCAGCTCAGTGAATGGACATACATCTCTAGCCCCTTATGTATTCTCCTAATGGGGTGGAAGATGGTACAAGCTGTATAGCAGCAATGTGTTATTACCCAGCCCATTTTACCCACTTCATTGCTACCTAATGGGATAAAACACATCTCCAGTCATACTCCATTGTATACAAGTGGAGCACAGATGCTTTCAGTCATGCTGTCAAATAATACTGCAGCACAAAAGAGACTATGAGAGAAAGACATAAGGAAAATTGTTTTGTATTTAATGGGCCAAATTATCTGTTGGCACAACTCCATTGTCTTCAATGAAGATTCACTGGTAGAACATTTGGAGCACTAACAGTAAGTGTTTCACCATGGAGAATGCATAATGCACTATAAAGTTACTGAAGTTAGGGTAAATGCTCAGTGCGGTATGCCAGGAACACTGTGTTCCCATGAACATTAATTAAATAGGAACACAGGATTAATTCTCTGGGGGCATGTCTTCACTACCCGCAGGGATGGGCATTGATCGATCCAGTGGGGCTCAAATTATTGTGTCTAGTATAGGTGCAATAAATGGACTGCCAAGTGCTCTTCCATCAACTCCAGTATGTCACCAGATTGAGAAGAGTAAGTGGAATCAATGGAAGAGCACCAGCTGTTGACTTACCGTAGTGAAGATACCACAGTAAGTAGATCTAAGTATGTTGACTTCAGCTACATTATTCATGTAGCTGAAGTTGCATAACTTAGATTGACAGCTTGCAGTAGTGAAGATTAGGCTTGAGCATTGTGCTGAGATCAGACTCCATAATAGCCATGCTGCTGTTCTACTTAAGTCATTAGAAGTTCTTCACACTTCTAGATGCAGTTTGCAAATAAAAGTATTTTTACTTAGGTAGGAAGATTACATACTAGTGTTTTGCACCGAATGCATCAAATAGAACTCATTTGTCTGGGAAACAGCAATTTTTTACATTTGATAAAAACACCTATAGCTGGCAGGTAAGCATCTCTCTCAAAGTATTTCTAAGGGTATGTCTACACTACCAAGTTTTGTCAACAAAACTTATGTTGGTACCCAAAAGTCAACAAAACAAAAATCGCCAGAAGGTGTTCACACTTGCTCCCTCTGTGAAGAGATCATGTCCACATTGGGGACATCATCATCATCCAAAGTGAAAGCAATGCACTGTGAGTATATATCCCACAGTGCAGTGTTGTGGGAAGGCAGAGCAGATCCCTGCGCATCTTGGGTTTCCCCCTCAGTTCTCCCACAGCATTCTCAGCTGGCGGGAATGGCACCCATGAGTAGCTCTTTGAGCTCTCCATGCTGAGGAATGTCAAAGCAGCACAGCAGCCTGTCCCCGCCCTCCCTGTAGCACCAGTCTGCCTGCCAGGGCCGGACCGAGCCATTCTGGCGCCCTGGGCAGACAGTTTAATTGCGCCCCGGGTTGGGGGAGGGTACGTGTGTGCCCCTGTGCTGGCGCGTGGGGAAGGGTGCGTGGAGCTGGCGGCGGCAGGACGTACGTGCCCGGCCTGGCCCAGCCTGGCTACCACCGCTGGCGCACAGCCCGGGGCGGGTCGAGCCTGGCTGTGCAGGGCCCCGCAGCCGCAGGGGGAAGGGTGCTGCTGGCTGGCGCTGCGGGGGTTAACGCAACCCCCGCCCCGGGCAGCCGCTGCAGGGTGGCTGCTGGGAGCTGCTGCAGCCCGCAAGCTGGGAGCTGGGCGCGCGGCACCTGATGGCAGCTACAAGGGTTGCTGCACGCCCCTTACAGCTCCCATCAGGCGCCCCCCATAGGCTGGCGTCCCGGGCAGCTGCCCGGCTAGCCCATGCCTTAATCCGGCCCTGCTGCTATGTTCCTAGTGCAGGGCAGAACAAGAGCAGTCCAATGATTTGCTCTTTGTTTGTTCCCCAAACAGAGCCGCTCACTCAGCTGTCAGGTAGTTCCCAGAGCTTTGAAAGCGGAGAGGCACATGCCTGCAGGCAGCAGAAGTCAAAGCTGAGCAGAGTCATCAGGGCAGGCAGTGTGTGATACTGGTGGAAACCAGATCTCTCGACAAAACAAACAGCAATGTCTACACTGGCTCTTTGGCTATGACTAGGCTACAACTTTTTTCAGAAAAAGGTATGCAAAATGTGCTCAAATTTGACACTGGGTCAAATTTCAGAAAAAAACCCTCTTTCAGAAGATCCCTTCTTCTTCATGGAACGAGGAAGACAAGGCTTCCGAAACAGCGCATCTGCTCTTCCACCAAAAAAAAAAGCGGAAGAGCAAACGCATTCCCTGGACATGGCGGAATTTTTACAGGATACCTCTGGTATCCCGAACCCCCCCTGCAGTTTAAACGTACCCTTTGTCAACACTAAAGGAAGAGGAAAAGAAAAACGTTTCTTATGGGGTGGAAGATTTTTGTTGCTGAAACTGGAAGTTTTTCCCAACAAAAGTCCCATTGCAGTGTGCGCGCTCTGTTTTGTTGCCAAAAGGCAGGTTTTGATGACAAAACCTCGTAGTGCTGTCAAAGCCTAAAATGTCATCATTATTCACACACCAGGGAGACTCAGTTATCCCTGGTCTCCCTATTTTGTTGCATTAAGGTGTGTCTACACAGCAAAGTTATTTCGGAATAACAGCTGTTATTCCAAAAGAACTATGCGAGTGTCTACACAGCAATTCCGTTATTCTGAAATAATTTTGAAATAACAGACAGCTTATTCTGACTTCTGTAAATCTAATTCTACGAAGAATAACACCTATTCTGAAACAGTTATTTTGGAATAGGGACTGTGTAGATGCTCCACTTCTGCTATTTCGAATTAGCCCCTCACCAGGGCCATTCTAACTTATTCCTCCTGGGGTTCTATATTGAGATAGCATGTCTAAATTAGGGAAGCCTGCCCTGGATTAATTTTGAGACTTCCCTGCAGTATAGACGTGCTATTTTGGACTAGCTGTTCCAGAATAGCTTATTCCGAAAATAACTGTGCAGTGTAGATGTAGCCTTAGAGATTTATAAACCCTGGAAGCAGAGATACTAATGACTTATGTTTTCCTCCCCACAAAATAGGCTACTCAAGTCAAAATCCCAATCTGTAGCAAAATTAAACCATTAAGTAATTTGCATCTAGGTTAAAAGCAAGAAAAATGATTTATATCCCTTTATGATTTATAAATAAATTCTCATGTTTTCTGGTTGCTGTTGCTTCCTAATTCTCCCCATCCCTGACTTTTTTTAACCCTAGAAATAGCAGGAAAGGAAGGCTGGGGTTTCCAAATTTTGTGAGAGGACTCAATGAAGGTCTTAGATATGTGAATTATGAGCCCTGCATTGAAGGGACAGTGTGTTGAATTTAAAAGTTTTATGGGGTGTTGGCATTAAGTAGATGTTAACAAATAAACAAACAACTTTGAACAGTCTGAGTTTAAATTACCTTTCAATTTAAATTGAATGGCAGTAATGGATGAGATGTATATTGATTTTAGTAAGCCTTTGACATAGTCTCACTTAAAAACAAACTCGGAGAATTATGGTCTGACTGAAATTATTACAAGGTGGGTGCACAATTGCTTGAAAGACTATACTGAAAATAGTATCAAAGTTCGCGGTCAAACTTGGGTGGGTGTATCTAATGGGGGGCCCACAGCAGTCAATCTTGGGCCTGGTACTATGCAATAATTTCATTACTGACTTGGTAATAGAGTGGAGAGTATGCTTATAAAATGACAAGCTGGGAGGGGACACAAGCACTTTGGAGAACAAAATTATAATTCAAAACAACCTTGACCAACTAGAGAGGTGGGCTGAAATCAACAAGATGAAATTCATTAAGACAAGTGCAAAAGTACTGTACTTAGGGAGGAAAAAAATCAAAATGCACAACTAAAATTGGGGAATACAGGCTAGGTGGTAGTATGGCTGACAAAGATCTGGGGTGTATAGGGGACCACACATTGAATGTAAGTCAATAATGTGATGTAATTATGAAAAAAACTAGCACCACAGGGTGACATGTTAACAGGCCTGTTGTATGTAAGGCACAAGAAATAATTTTCCCACTCTTCTCAACACTGGTGAGGCCTCAGCTGGAGTACTGCATCCAATTCTGGGCACCACACTTTAGGAAAGATGTGAATAAATTGAGAAAAAGTCCAGAGGAGCGCAACAATAATGATGAAAGGTTTAGAAAAACTGACCTGTGAGGAAAGCTTAAAAAAACTAAACATGTTTAATCTTGAGGAAGGATGAAGAAGTGGGGGGTCTGGTATGTTAAGAGCTGTTATAAAGGGAACAGTGAGCAATTGTTCTCCAAGTCCATTGAAGGTAGGACAAGATGTTATGTGCTTAAGCTGTAGCAACTGAGATTTAGGTCAGCTATAAGGGAAAACCTTTCCAAGTATGAGGGTAGTTAAGCTCAGAAATAGGCTTCCCAGGGAGATTGCTTAAGAAGAGGTTGGGTTTAGGTTGACTTGGTCCTGCCTCAGTATAGGGGCTAAACTTGATGACTTTTCAAGATCCCTTCCAGACCTACATTGCTATAATGCGTGGTATCTTTGATATCATAATCCTGACTCTCTCCATTGGTCCATAGGTTCTTTCAAGTTTTGCTTGCACACCAGAAAGAAGCAAAGAGGGCACAAATCCAGCCATCTCTTTTTTAGGTGAGGTCACTTATAAAGAGATAAAAGTCTGAACCAAAACTCTGGATCAAACACAGAGTATTTGGGATCAGGCTGTGATTTAGGAAAAAAAATAGGACTGGGATTTTTGCTTTAAAAATAAGGGCACCACTATGCACATTATGTACACACATTTTGTTATATGAAGTAAAGCATTTACTGCTTTAAGATTGAAACTGCATCAATAGCCAAATTCTGGCTGACTCTGGAAAAGCCATGTTCTCACCCATTACCAAAGGGACACATATCAACTGCAAAAACTGTGTTTATACACAATCCATATTCTGTCTGAAGCCAGCTGTATACAAAATGCTCTCTCCTATCCAATTCCTGCTAGGAGATGCAATGATTTATGCAGAGGGACCGTACATAGGGACCATTGCCTCATTCAGGCAGCTGCATTTACCTATGTGCACATGCGTATGTGGCTCACATCCACTTCCCCTGTGACATTGCACCGTCACTGCCCTCAGTCCCAGCAGACCTACACATACTCTTCAAACTGTTCTCTGCAACTTTCTAAAGGAGGTAAAAATCAGTGGTATCAGCTTTCAGCGTGTCCTTCACATAATTTCACCATTAGCCTGTTTTTAGTCCCATGTTTTTAACTCTGCCATAAAAGATTAAATCCAGAACATGCAGTGCACGTCTCCAGTACCTTGAATAAATCTCATATGCTGTGACTCGCATTTTGCTTCTCATATGTTTAAAATGTAAGGCTGTGTAATTCACATAAGAGAAGGTTTGTATACACTTCAGTTTTGTGTCCACATAAATACACACAACATACTGTATATACTCATGTACCAAGAGCAGCTATTTTGAGGCTTTTGGGTGTTAAGATGGCTATCGTAAGCAGTCTCTCAGGACAGAAATGTTTTGATTTTACTATACAATAAGACCACAAGTCCACAAATTTTATGGAGCTAATTTCTATATCCTCTGTATTGTAGTTTAATAGTCCCAGGCAATGTTCCCTCTATTTTGAGTCCATCCACATGTGGAATAAATTTTGTTATGTGCACCATGGCATGGGAGGATGTGCACCATCAGAAATACATACTGCCAGCTGTGCACAGATGTGGTGCTCTGCTAATCAGCTGGGTGGCATTTGAATCTTTCCTGGGTGTCCACCCAAGCACACAGCTTACAGGGAACACTCTCAAGCACCAATATGCTATGCATCAGTGGGAACATTGGTCTCAGGAACCAGAACTCTCCCTTTGATGAGTACACCTGTTAGAAGAGGCTTATTTAGATAGACACACAGAAAATACATACTGTATAAATGAATTAGTAAAGTTATCAAGTTGTATATCTTGCAGTCTGTAGTGCATATCCTTGCACCATGTATTTTATTAAGTAAATAGTAGCCCATAACAAGAAATACAGGTATGCTGGACGATCTGACAATACAGATATATTGTTGATATTGATACCAAATGCAAAATACTTTCAATGATCTCAGAAGTGTGTACTATAACTACTTTAGTGACTGCTGATATGCTCTTATAACACTTTAAAAATAACTGGCTAATGAGTGGAGATCAGTACAGTCAAATACCTGTACAATCTGAACTTTCCTCAGCCACTTTCTTGGGTCTTGTAATTTGAAATACACAAAGGATTATTCATTGAATCATAATTACTTTGACAATGTATTATGTCCATTGAATCAGAGTTTTTACACATTGATCAGATGTCACAGATATAGCTGCAAAGACTGCTTTTGAAACTGAATCAGATTTCACATCTGGGTTGTAATATCGGCATAAGCCATTGTACAGTGAAAGGTAATTAATTTGAGTTTTATTTCTTGTAGCGGTAAGAGGTTTGCCAAGTGTGATCAATGTTTATTTATGGCTTTACTTATCAACAAGATTTGATTTCTATGAATTTCTATTAAAGTGACCCATTTTAAAATTATATCTTGGCAGTGTACTCAACATCTACTGGAGGCTCAAGAATATTGCCATGTAGGCCCTTGGGATGGCATATCCCTTTCAGAATCACTTGGAATTTTTCACTCGTTAATCAGGACATGAGTGTCAGCAATGACTGGCAAATCCATTAATACATAGCAAAATTTCTCAGTGAAATATTAGCCTTGTACCAATAGTATTTCAATAACACGAATATACAAACTACTCAATCCCAATATGAAAAAGATAAATATGTCATATAAACACAGATTTCATACAAGTTAAAAAAAGGGTGTTCCAAGGGGATATAAACAGAATATAGGGATTTCATGAGCAAAGGAAAATATAGGCTGAGTATAAGGAAAAATCTTTTCCTAGCAATAATGTCCGTTAGACAGTGGAACAAGGGAAGGGGTGGAGGCCACTTTGCTTGAATTATGTAAAACTAGACTAGATAAAGCACTCCTCTGTATGCTGGAAGAAACAATGCTGAAGTGGCACAGGAAAGGGACAAGAGAGGCAAATAGGCTTTCTCCATATCTAATTTCTCTGATTCAATGGATTTTTATACAAACCAATTTGTATAATTTATGGAAGATGTTTAAATACAATAAATGGATTTCAGCTGTTGTGTTGCAAAACACAATCTAGCATCATTTGAATTTCATACCAAATTAAATTTGTGCTAGCACTTCAGACTGTGACATGATTTCCCTTTGTTTAAGGAATAATATCTAACACTTTGTAGTACAGGATACATCAATACAGAAAGGACTGCTAAGATTGATTATTGGGTGAAATCATTGTTGTGCAATTGCTGTTGAAATATAAAAATTCAGCCACTAGAAAAATCCCACAGTTTATTCATTAAACTAAACAGCTGTACTTTCATGTATTGGTTAATATTTGACTGATTGAAACCCACAGCAAGTCTATTCTCTGTGCTACCGTTTCTTAAACTGTGAGGCTCCAACTTTTTAATCAGAAAGCTGATGCAAAACCCCAGGGAAAATGGTATCAGGCGGAGAATAAAAGGAATATGTATGGTTTTTCTTACAGCTTGACAGAACAGAATCTAGTAATGAGTACTTACTAGTAGTACTTGAAAGATAATGCCTAATTTGCATGTCTAAAAGTGGAAATGAAGAAAAAAATACAACAGGCTGCCTTATCCACTTTAAGTGTTTTAAAAATATAATTCCAAAATGTCCAGTCCCCCCTTCCATTTCTCCAGTGAAGGCTATGTTCTACCCTCCACATTTAAAATAAATTACATGAAGGGGATCAAAGTATATTTTTGTAATAGAAGGGAAAATGCCTGTGACAAAATGTGAGAAACTCCAATATAGGCCAGTCTAAATGTATCTTTTAAATGGTAGTGAGTACCTGTCATTCACCTGCACCAACTCCATCCAAATGGAATGTTTAAACTTTCACCTCTCAGATAGAAATCAAGATATATGAGAAATAGAAATCAAGACATATATTAGAACAGAACTGTCACACAGCTTTGATTGATTTCTATCTTATCACAGAGCAGTAGGCTATGGAAGATTTTGCATTCCAGGATGAACACCCTCCCACTGCCCATGCACAAATATCTCTCAGAGAAATTAGAGAAAGACTTACTTGCTTTGCGTGCCTTTGGGCTATCCGGAATGCTCTTCATCACCTGAAGAAAGTAAATATTAAGAGTCTTTTGAACCACTATAAACAATGGTTTGGTGCCCGGAAAGCAAGTGAAACAGAGACCCCTTCCTAAGAGACCACCAACTTTCCTTTCTCATGTCTCTTCTCAAATCACGGTCTTTGATCAGTCCTCCGGCTAAGAGTGGCACATCAGCCTATATTTGCCTGTGTGATATTTGTCTGCTATGTTCTATATTGTTCTGGACTCATCTGTGCCTTTCAAGGATTATGATCTCTAAGCACGAGGACTCTGCTTTTTGTTGGAGACACTGAAATCTTTACTTCATTGAACTCAATGGCAAAACTTCCATTGCCATCAATGGAACCTAGATTTCACCCATCATATCTATTTTACAGTAGCACACACACTTATTGATGAGACAGAATTGGACAGCTGCTATGTCAAAGACATCACTTTTCATTTTGGTCAATCCTGTGAGAAGGTCTCTGTAATGCAACTGAGGCAACAAATATATGCCTTTAAAATATTAAAATCTGATAGGAAATTAGTCTGACCCTAAATATTTATTTTAATTTTACAATCAATTGCTTTATCATTAAGAAGTAAAAATAAAAAATAGTAGTAACAGGGCCTGATCCTCCACCGCCTTGAACTTCATGTAGTTATTTTACACAAGTGCAAAGTGGGTATAAAGAATTATCAAATCAGATTTCTCCATACATCCACTGGCAGCATCTTATAATCAAATTGCATAGGTATAAAAACTATGTAAGATGCAAGTCAGCAGACAATAAAGTCCACAACATTTGGGCAATCTAAAAGGACAGAGCAATATGGTAAACTGCATTGCTGGATGTGCTTTGACAATTAAGTATGTTTAATAACAGAACTGTATCGACAAATACACAGACAAGTACGTGAACAAAAAACACACATTTACTTCAGCTCCAGCAGAAATTATTGTTCATGGAAAGTTTAATGTTCATGAAGTGAGATAAAATTGGGAGGTAAGGCTTGATTCTGTTCTCATTTACATTGATTTTACACCAATGTAACACTATTGACATGAATAGGGTTTCTTTTGCTTTACTCTAGTGTTTTCGGTTTTTAATAGTTCTCAGTCATTAAAATAGTATTTTAAATAATGGAGAATGAAAGTAAATTAAACAGATGGTATTTTTTTTAACTTTGATAACAGAGCAAGTAACTTCTCTCATCTTCTCAAAAAATAATTGAGCGTTAGAACCTCCTAACAATTCTGACTGGGTACATTACAAGTCTTATGAGGCCTCAGGTACAATAATATGCTCCAACTGCGTCTTAGTATAGCTATTTAATTAGTTTCTGTGTATTCACACTTTTTTGAGTAGCCTAATATTAAAGAGTGATCTAGTATATTAATGTACCTTTAATTGGATGTCAGAGAAATCAAACCTGTAGATTCTTCAGAAATACAATTTAATGGCCATGCCATACTCTTTGGCACTGTTTGCAATATTACAGTCAATGTATTTTTTGTTACTTGTAGAGCAGTAGGCAAAAGGTATTCTCATCTTCCATTTTATATTAAGTTATGCTTTAAACCCAAATAATAAAATATGGTGCTGGAGCTAAGATAACTCAAGGGTAACATTAAAACATTTAAAAATAAAAGACAGGGAAAGACACGAGATAGCACAGCAAAAACCTTGTATAGTTGTAATACATACATACATGGCACACATTTGCAGAAATTTCTTCCTGTGTCAGCCATCTATTTATTAGAAATATTACACTCAGACAAATTGAACAGAAACCCCTATAAATATGTAAATCCCTGACACAGACACACACATTTTCCAAACATTATGTATATTCTAAAAACCATATTCTTTTTTGGGGGGTCGGGAGCTGCACATTTCTCACATTTGCTCTGTTTGGATTCTGAAGTTTATGGATTACTTATACCATGTGATTTACCTATGCTGTAGATGCCAGCTCATCTGACTACACATGCTTTACCACAAGCATTAAAAGTAGTAACTTAGTAATATCCCTTTCTAAGAAGTATGAAAATATTTTAATGCTAATTATTAGCAATGGATTACTGAAAAGACTAAAACATTTCCTTTAACCATTGAGTACATTGCTCTGTAATCTCATATATTTGAAAACTATACTCTGCTACATTTTTTCTTCTTGTACATATGTATTATACACTTCCTCGATATGAAGAAAAGTGGTATAATTGTCACCTTCTTCTGTCTTTAATAAGAATGAAATGGTAGAAGTGATTTGAACCTTCTTCACAAACTGGGCTAATCCGATTTCAAATCACCTACGGTGGCAACAAATCCACTTTATGCTTTCTTTGTTCTATCTCCATCTTGCATTGCATGGATTTGCTTTGAGACCCTTGTTAGGCAGTGCATTCGGGCTTTGCATTACTTGCATCTTTCCCCTTTATACTGCACTAACCTTGCATGTAATCTCAAAACTATGCTTGTACTGATATATATCTTCTTTTCATTTTTGGCTCTGCTGTGCATAGGGGAACAGAGCCTTAGATATATTCTCTTCTAGCATTATTTATACACTTGAACGTTAATCATTCTTTTAAATTTTTGTGACCTTCCATGAGTTTGAAAAACTAACCCAATATTGTAGGACCTGATTGGGTTTGCAGTTATGCTGATTAATTATTAGTAACTACCAAAGGTAATGGAGTTCCACTCCGTGGAAGAGCCTGAGACTTTGAGTTTCAGATTGCAGTCAACTTTACGTGAAGTCATTGGAAGCTCAGCATTTTGAAGGATTGAGCTCTAAATGAAATTATTTATCAGGCCCACAGGATTTTCTGACAGTATTCATACTGTGAGTTTGGGAACCAGAAAGCAGATACACATATCAATCCTTTTTCTTACATTTGCATCATTTATAAATTAGATGGCAGGTCTCTCAATGGAAGAGAAAGAAGGTCTGTCTTGCAGCTAAAGAAATTAAGGGGGGTTCTCTTGTGTATCTATCAGAAGCTGAGAATCCATAATGTTTATCAGGTGTCTTACTGGGGAAACTCATGGGCTTAAAATGTTTTAGAGGTGGAAATACACATTCCACCTGTGGGTGAAGGTTTAATGGAGCATGGTTAGAGCAGTTCACAGGAGAACTTGGAATCGATGAAGGGAAGTCCAAAGGGGTTGCGCCTCTCAGTAGGGAATGAACATGTCAGCAAGCTGCTCATGAGGGCATGTCTTAGGCTGGAGTCTCAAGGGGACCTGCACACACAAGGAGAAGTGCATACATGGTGGGAGTTTGGGGTGGGGTGGAGGAACATACAGAAGAAAATTTTCTACTAAGACAAGAAGATACCTTCCCTCTCCTCGCTCCAGGATGCTACTGTCTTTTAAGTGGAGAAAGGGAAGGCAGTAACCAATTATCTCCCACAAAGTTTTCTGCTATAGGCTGGTGGAACTTACAGTATCTTGTCTGGTTCTTATGATAAACAACAAGAGACCGTCAGACAAAACACATGTAACAGAACAGAATATAATATGGGCTTTGCCTGGGAAGATGCCTAATATTCTTCCAATGTCTTCCCAGGTCCTGATCCTGCTGCTCTGACTCATGTGACTAACCCAGTTGAAAATAAGTGCTACTTATCTGAATAAGGGCAGCAGCATCAGGTCAGGCAATTTTGCTTTCCCCCCTATAGCTTAACCTTTAAAAATTGACATATAAATTGTATTTCTATTGGTTAGTATAATGAACAAGTAGAACAAAGCACAATGAATATCAAAGCAAAATTTACAAACTAAATACATGGACCATAAAACTGTGGCCACTGCTTCTGTTTAGTGTGATGAATAATAATAAAAATAAATAAAAACAGAGAGGATTAATTATGCCAGAAACATGGCAGTGTCTTATTTCTTATTTCACTGTATTTGTTATCAAGAAGACATGCAGTCCAGAAATTCATGGCATACACATTGGCAAAAGCCATAAACCATGAGAATAACAAGGCTCGAAGGAACAAGGCTGACGAAGACGACCCCCAGGGTGACTTTCTTAGATACCAGTAAGTAGATCCCTAAAGGCAAGGAACTAAAGTATAGCAAACCTAGCAACCAAACTAGCACTCGAATTGAGGTCTGGAAGAGCAAGGATGTACAGTTCCACACTGTCCAGTTATGGGATACAGTAGCAACAGAGTCAAAACTTGTGGGTCTGTAGAATTCCACCACCGGGGTGGAGTTCAGGATCTGGGGGCTCTCCCTCTGCACTTCCATGATGGTTATAACAAGGCAGTTGGAGGAAGCATGGGAAGGGCTAACAAGAGATGCCAACCTTTTGGGAGTTAGCAACAGTTCTGTAGGATTATCTGGTAGGCACTTCTTCCCCTTTCCCCCACAGGCCAAATTCACAAGGATGTTGTTGTCATCAGGAAGACTATTAACCTCATCATCAGGTAGGCATGTCTCAAACCTACAGAATGGGCACACTATGACTCCCTGAGGAGAATCCCCAAAGTCTATGATCTTGCAAAGGCATTTGGCACATACTCTGTGACAACACTCCAGCACTTTGGGTTTCCTCTGTTTCAGGTTATAGCGGTTGTAACAGATCTTGCACTCCAGCTCATCTAAGCCCTGTGGCTCAGCAGGATCTTCTGGGAGTTGACTGGTCATTTCTTCTAATGGTCTGTAGACTTGTGATGATGGGAGTCAAAAACAAATGCTTCAGTAAGGATGCTGTTAAGGCTCCTTTCTGACTATCACATCACCCATATCAGTCAGGGAAAAAAAGAGAGGAAAATGTCATAAGTACAAGTACCAGTGATCTTCATTCATTTTCAGCTTCTGTCAGTGGCTTTGTACCATGTGTCCTTCACTCTGTGCCACGTATCCATGTAGGATGACAATTCAGAGTTTCTGTAGAGGAAAAAAAAGAGAGTCTAGCATTGTTAGCACTGAACTGGCAAGTGCTGTATAGCTTCATCTTTCCAATAACATTTATAAATCTCTCTAAAAGCATGCTTAAAATAGTTTGTCAGACAGAGACAGAAACATTGCTATTTTAAAAATGTATACCACTGAAGATATGTATGTATCCTTAGTTTCACATGTTGCCCCATTGCCTCTCTAAACCCATTAAATCCTCATTGGATCCTAGTTCTGCAAGATGTCTTTCCAAATCTATAGGGCCCTACCAATTTCTTGGCCACAAAAAGGTGTCACGGCCCATGAAATCCAGCTTCCCCAGTGAAATCTGGTCTTGTGTGTGCTTTTACTCTATAATATACAGTGTCATGTGGAAGACCAGTGTTTCTCAAATTGGTGGATTTTGACCCAAAAGTGGAGCTGGGGGCGGGGGAGGGGGTCTCGAGGTTATTTTAGGGGCATTGTGATACTGCCACCCTAACTTCTGTGCTCCTGCAGGTGGCAATGCTGCTTTCAGAACTGGGTGACGGGAAAGTGGCAGCTGTTGGGCAGGTGCCCAGCTCTGAAGGCCGCACCACACCAACAGCATTGCAGAAGTAAGGGTGGCAATACCAAACCATGGCACCCTTACTTCTGCTCTGATGCTGATGGCAGCTCTCCCTTCAGAGCTGCGCGTCCAGCCAACAGCTGCTACTCTCCAGCTGCTCAGCTCTGAAGGAAGTGCTGCCACTTGCAGCAGTGCAGAAGTAAGGACAGCAGTACCCCAACCCTCCCTACAATAGCCTTGTGACATCCCCGCACCCCAGACACAATTCCTTTTTGGGCCATGACCCCTACAATTGCACCATCATGAAATTTCAGATTTAAATAGCTGTAATAATGCAATTTGTGATTTTTAAAATCCTAGGACGGTGAAATTGACCAAGATGGACCATAAATTTGGAAGGGCCCTAATTATCTAGGTCTCTTTTTTCCCCTTGCTCTTTACATAGTTGTCAGAGCACCTCTTTTTCATTATGTCTCAAAGCGAAACACCCAAGACAATGAGGTGTGGGATTTTACTATCCAGTCAGTCCCACTTAAAAATATGTGTTGAGCCCAACCAGTACATCTCCCACGTGACCTTTCCCTTTTTCCTGGGGCTTTTGAAACTCTGTGCTGTGATGACTGGTTCAAGACCCCTCACTAGGGAGAGGTTTATAGGAAGCTTGCACTGCTGCATCCTCTGTACTGGTGGGATGTCTGCCATCAGGACCTGCAGCTAGAGTTGGGCTGGCATAAAAGTCCTGTTATGTAACAGATGTTGTGCTCGGAAGCCATAATACACGCATTACAGATATAAAAAACAAAACATCAACCAATGCCACTTACACGGGGTAACAATTCTTGTCAACCTCTATAAAGCAATGCAATGTGCCAGAGGGCAAAAAACCTTTCCATAATATTACTCCAAATTCATTCACATTTCTGGCCAAAAAGCTATGTTCCACAATGTGCTTTGAGACCCATCAAATTCCTGCTCAGGCAGAATACCAGCGGCAGCATGTTCACAGCGAGCTGCTTGCCACTGGAAACACCCTGGCCCCAATACTCAGATCTAGCTGAGCGGTGCTTGGCAAATGACAGGGAGAAGTGTGGAAGTGCACAAAATGGTGTAATATCAATTTTACAGCTCCCCAGTTTGGAGCTGGACAGGGGCCATTTTGCCCCTTAGTGCCGCTTAAAGCAGCTTAAAAGCTCTCTAAGTTGGGCCCAGCTGCCTATGGTTCCAAGCTCAGACTCAGGGGAATGGGCAGGCTTGTACTTGGGTGGTTAGCCTGGGCCGCTGCCTGAGCCACAATGGCAACACTGCTGTTTCCAGCACACTAGCTCAAGCAGAGCTAGCACATGTCTGGCTACCCAGGTTGGAAGACACATTTCCAGCTGCAGTGTGGCAATATCCTGACTGAAGGGGCTGTTCTGGCAGCTGGGAATTGCCAGAGTGAAAAATGCTCTGGCCATGCTCCCTTTTTCCCAGCCATACCCTTGTGCTGGGGGGGGGGGTGTGTGGAATAAGGAGGAATAGAGCCTTTACACTATGTCTACATCCCCTAGAGATTCTCCTTAACCTCGGAGGATCCTTAGTCATGCTGGTTTTATCACCCTTTTGAAATACTGGGACAGTACAGATGGGCACTAGTGGAATCAAGGATCTGGCCCCCAACTCCAGTCCTGAGGAGTTTGTATTGTATTGGTATTGCCTTTTCTGTCATCAGGAAATTTCATTACATTGTTACTTATGCTATTTGCAGGTAAAGTATACCAAATCTATTCTAACATGGATTCTTGCTGCACTCGGCAAGTCACCTTCCTTCATCCAAAACTTTTTGCAATCATGAGTTCCTTCTGTCTTTGTTATCCAATTACAGAATACTGTATCTACTTACTGTACAGAGAAGTTGTTTTGCCATTACTATATCAGAGGCTTTCCAGTGGTACAGTATATAATATCCATGGCTTTACCAACTCACTTCATAACTTCTTCAATAAAATCTATTTTGTTCTCCTGTTATTGAACTATACCTGTCTAGTCCTAATCAAAACTTAGCTCTCTACATATATTTGCTATCTGTCCCTGATTAATGTTTCCAGTATAAGTTCCTGTATTTGTCTATTAATCTTCAAACTTTAATTTCTTGACCATTATTTTTGACAAGATCCTGATTTTTTGCCTCAGGAAATTTATGCGTTCATCTTCCACTGAGAACACTGAGGCGGAAAATTCTCTCTTTTTAGCTTCTTCTGTCAATTAATTACACCAGTCATCCTTTCAGGTGCTCAGAAGTCTCCATCATGTATCTCTTAGTCCTAATGTACTTGCATTTTGTATTATTTGTCTTAACTTCCTATTCTCCAGTTCTTGGTTTTTAATATTGACTTTCAAAATGTTTACACAAGATAGAACCCTTTGAATGATATAGCAATGGAAAACAAGTGACAACAGTACAAACAAACATAATATACTCTTGTAAGAATTTATGACATGGATCCCATCATTCATTTTCTTAACTTATTTTTACATCATCTCACATCATTCTCTAATCATTACAAATATCCTTCACACCTTATCAATAATAATGTTATTTGTATTGTATTAGCAATTGGAGGCATCATATTAGGTATTGTAAACACATAATACAAACATCCTGTCTCTGCTGCACAGAACTTACCATCTTAACTATGAAAAGAGAGACAACAGGTCATGTGACATATAAAATATCTCACCTATTATTTACCCCTGCTTGCTTTTTGCACTTCTTTATTCATTCACACTAGTTTTTTTGTTTTATTCTTAGTATTATCTCTAGATGACCTGTAGTTATATGTAAATGCCATGAGACACTAATCCACCAGGAATTTGGGAAAGCTACAAAATGGGCTCAACAAGGTGAAATCCCAGCTTTCAGGGATCTCAAGACCCATAGAAAAAGCTTAAAAACTAGGGTTGTCAATTGATATGCGTTAATGCCTGCGATTAACGCAGTCCAGGATTAACATGTTAAATTTTTTAATGCATTAATGCTACACTGCCCCTTTGAAGTGCTACTACGACGCTTCAAAGGGGCAGCACAACGTGGAGCCCAGGATCAGTTGGGGACTCCCCAGCTCCATTGCCCCTTTGAAATGCGCAGACGTGGTGTTTCAAAGGGGACAGCCGCCTCACAGCTGAGCTGGGGATGACTTGTGCAGCAGCCACCCCTTAGAAACACCACCTCCATATGTTTCAAAGGGGCAGTGGAGCCTGGGATTAGCTGGGGACTCCCCAGCTGATCCCAGGCTCCGCTCGGCATTTCCCCAGAAGCCGGGATCAGCTGGGGAGTCCCCAGATGACCCTGGGTTCCACTGCCGTGCAGAGCCCACAATCAGCTGGGCAGTCCCTAGCTGACCCCAGTCTCCATGGCAGCTGACCCTTTAAAACGCCAGAGGTGGCATTTTAAAGGGGCTGCCGTAGAGCCCGGGGTCAGCTGGGGACTCCCCAGCTGATCCTGAGCTCTGCACAGCATTTCCACAGAACCTGGGGTCTTCCGCTGCTGTGTGGAGCCTAGGATAAGCTGGGAGCCCC
The DNA here is from genome assembly GCA_032595735.1 of Pelochelys cantorii. NCBI lineage: Eukaryota > Metazoa > Chordata > Testudines > Trionychidae > Pelochelys > Pelochelys cantorii. The sequence continues at coordinate 108,065,700 of CM064327.1, forward strand.
CAGCTGACCCCAGGTTCTGGGGAAATGCCGCGCAGACCCCAGGATCAGCTGGGGAGTCCCCAGCTGACCCCAGGCTCCACAGCTGCCCCTTTGAAACACCACCTTTGAAACACCACCACTTTGAAATATTTAATAAAGGCAGCAAAGGGGGGGGGAGAAATCAACTAGTCCATTAGTCGACTAACTATCCAATAAGCATTTGCTTATCATATAGTCGACTAGTCTTTAACTTCCCTACTGGGGATCAGCTGGAGTGCCCAGCTGATCCCTGGCTCCGCGTCGTGTTGCCCCTTTGAAGCGCTGCTCCAGCACTTCAAAGGGGCAGCACAACGTGGAGCCGGGGATTAGGTGGGGACTCCAGCTGATCCTGGGCTCCGTGTTGTGCTGCCCCTTTGATGCGCCACCGTGGCGCTTCAAAGGGGCAATGCTGCATGGAGCCTGGGGTCAGCTGGGGACTCTAGCTGATCCCGGGCTCCATGCTGCACCGCCCCGTTGAAACACCACCACGGCGTTTCAAAGGGGAGGTGCATGTGATTAATTGCGTGATTAATTGCAATTAAATTTTTTAATCGCATGATTAATCGCGATTACATATTTTAATTGCTTGACAGTCCTATTAAAAACCAAACAAAATCCTGGGCCTTGGACTTATAAATCTTTAATCTTGTCTAATTTTTTGTACTGGGTGTGAAATAGGGTAGTGAATTCATAAATTCACATTTAGAGTTGGTCAAAAATTATGTCAAAATTGATTTTTAATAGAAAGCTGGGAGTTTTGAGAAACCATTTGCTTTCCGTGGAAAAATTTCAACTTTTTGTTGAAAACCCTAATCCCAAAATGTTCAGATTTAAACCAAAATGTTTATTTTTTCAGTGAAAAGTAAAACATTTCTGCAGAAAATAAACCCATTTTCCCATTAACTCTACTCATCATTTTATCATATTTGCTTGCATACTATAAATATGTCTTGTATCCTAAAAATATCTGTGCAATAAAAATACTTTGTATTTTGTTCAGTTTTATTCCTTTTATTTGGCCAGATTCAGCACTACTATAAAAAATTAAAATTCCACTGAAGAACCGCATATAAAAGTAGTAAACTTCACTCATTATGTCAGATTTCCTAAACTCCCTCTTTTGGCCTTCACATTACCCCCTCAGCTCATCATCAGAAGCAAGTTCCCCACAGGCTAGGACTCACCAACTCAAAGCAGCCTCCACAACTTGCCAGAAACCCCCCCCCACAAAACCTGTAGACATATCTCCACTGCATAGTGCACACCTTTCCAGATTCATGGGTCCAACAACTGCCTATTGCAACATGTGGTGTACCTCATCCAGCATACGAATGCCCCAACAACAACTATGTGGGTGAAACCAGACAATTGTTATGCTCTCAAATGAACCCACACAGCAAAAAAAAAAAAAAAAAGAAAAAAAGAAAAGGACAAATACACCGCATCACTTGTGAGTGAACACATATCATAATGCAGTCATTTTGTATCTGACCTATCAGTTCTCATTGCCAACAGAAATATACACAATGCATTCAAAAGATGAGTCTGGGAGCTTAAATTCATAACTTTGCTAGACACTAAAATTCATGGTCTTAATAGAAATACTGGATTTATGGTTTGTTACAATAATGTGTAACCCACTGAATCCTCTTCTTGTCCTCAAAGCACCTCACTTTGATTGGTCCCTTAGACTAGGTGCCAACTACTTATGCTAAACTGTCTGCTCAACCCTGTATGAGTTGTGAGGTTTTTGCAGCATTTCTCAGAAGAACTCTGTATAGCTCAAAAACTTTTCTCTCACACAAACAGAAGTTGTTCCAATAAGAGGTATTACCTCACCCACCGTTTCTTGCTAATAATCTGCGATCCACACAGCTACACCACTGCATTCAAAAAAAAGAGAGTCAGCCAGGAAGCTCAGGGTAGGTTTGTTTAGCAGCATTGATTCTTGTGTTTTTAGGAATAGTCTAGGGCCACACACAAGCATAGCTGAAGAGAATGTCTGCTGTGTAGATAAACACAGGTTTCCATTCATCAGGGCTATCCAGTCAATGCTTTTCACATTTGTGTGTGCATGAAAGTTTATTGTTATAGGCACATTATTTGCAAATAGTTTCTTTAGCACAGCCCTTAATTTGCATAAAATATCACCTAGAGGTGTGCAAATCTTGGTAATTATAAAAAAAGGACACTGCAAGAGAATAACTAGCCAAGGAGCAGGGAGAATAGGTGCTAGTTGGCTGTATGGAGCCTATTTGAAGGAATTTTACTCCCCTTACTTGAACTTCCTTGCTTAATATAGACCCGCAGTGTTCATTTGAAAGCTGCTATTCTGCTGCACCCATTTGCTTGGAGGTGGTGTTGGTTGCTTGCAAGGGAGGCATTATGGTGATCATGAAGGGAAAGCAGGGTGATGCCAGGTGCTTAAACTAACTGGTTTAATCTCTTTCTGTGTCTCCAAGCTGTTATGAAGCAAAATGGGAGGCAGCCAAGTTGCTAGCTTCAGGAGCAGGTGGCCTGATGTTTCCCGGAGGGCTGGTAATCACCAGAGAAACCTCTGGTGTTTGGGACTATGCCACAAGAGCTGCTGCACTCCACTGAACATGGAACAAATCTCTCTCTCTCTCTCTCTCTCTTTTTAATTTGTTTTGAGTTTAGAAGTGGGTGCAGAAGTCCTTTCATATTCCTTGATGGGACTACAATACTGATAAGATTGGGGATCTATTGCTACTTTAGCAGAGACCTCAAGCTTTCCCAAACTGCTTCCTTAAAGATCCTCTTTATTCCAACTGAAAAGCGAACAGGAGAAAATGAACAGGGGGAATGGTAATAATTTTAATTCCCAGGGGAAAGAATCCCATACAAAAGCTCACTTGCAAGGTTCAGAGGAAACATCTGCTCTCTTCCATGGTGCCAAGGCAAAATGTTTCAGCAATATGCCAGCAGGAGGAGCTTTCAGTTTAAAAAAAAAAGAAAGAAAAGAGGAAAATGGCATCATTTCACCAGTTTGGATGGAAATACTCTGATGTTATCGCTATAGTCCAGAGCAATGCATCCATATTAGAGAAATCCTATTTACAAGAACTATTTAGGCTTCACTACAAAGGCCACGCTATATACTATCCACATCAATATTATATATCAACAGCTCCTCCAGAAAAAGCTCTTTACAAAGGACAATCCAGTCCAAAATTACAGAGATGAAACAGCTTGAGGAACACTGCCCTTCAAAGGAAGACTTTAAAAGATATCAAAATACTTTCCTTCAGCAGTCTCAGAGAAGCTCTTTGATCATGTCTAGCTTGCCCAACAAATTGCAACCTCTTCTTTGGTACTGATGAAAACCAAATCTCCTGTAGACCACTGCATTCATATTCATCCAGGTCCAACTGTATACTGTCTCAGCAGCAAGTGCTCATATCACTGGATTTTTCCAGCTTGTGCTACGCAATTTGCTAAAATAAAAAAAAAAACACCCTGCTGTACTAATCCTAACATTTGTATACACTATATTCAGTGCTCTGACAGCTGTGGAGTGTTCAACCAGTATCATGCCACATTTTTGCTCACATTGGACAGTTTTTAACAATGAGCATTTGCCTGTCAGCTCTAATCAATGTGTCACTTTGCATTAGTTACAGGATGTGGCTTATCGATCTGTTCTTAGTTTATAGTCAACTGTGTAACTACATTGAAAAGTGCCTCAGTGCATTCTTTACATGATAAAATGATTTTAAGGAGGCAAGGGGAGGAAAGTGTTCTTTTTTAAAATAAGACTTTCAAAGAAAACCCAGGAAATACTTTGCATGGAAAAGAAAATTTACATCATGTGCAGGTTAAAGGTTTATTTTATTACTATTTTATAAGTATCTAATAACGTATACAATCATTCTGAGTCAGAGACTGTCTTTTTACTGGAGATTAGCAGAGCACTTAGCACAGTGCTAACTTATTCCCTGATTCAGGTCTCTAAGTATTGCTGTGACAAAAATAAAAACACTAAAATACAAAATACAGAAAACTGACATTCTGGTACCACACGGACAAAGCAAGTGAATAGCATATACAATCGTGTTATAGTTACAAAGAATATAAACAGATGTTAAACTGTCACAAACCATGTGTCATTCTTCCTTGTACCAATAACATAGCTAAGATTTTTAGGATCCTCTTCTCCTTTAGCTCCAGACAGAGGCAGACAATGCAGATATAAATCGTGAAACAGACTATGATGTAGACTGCTCCATCAGTGAGGTACATAGAAACCAGCTTTTCCAGAGAAAGATTTTATTTCTCATGTATAATTATTAAAACATTTATACAGCAATATGCTGGTGGAATATTTTTAAGGAAAATTTAAGTTGTGCTTTATTTTATTTTAAGAATAAAATCAATAAAAGACAAAGGGCCAGATTCTTCAAAGGACATATATTGACCTTAGTGGATTAGTGCTAATTTACACAATTTAAAGATCTGGCCCTAAATTTGTGTTTGAAAGGGTAAAAAAAAATTGTAAAAAAATTATTCAACACTTCTTTTCTTTTTTTTAAAAACCACTTTTAATTACTTCATTTTCTGTTTACTTGGGTTTCCACTTTTTTTCTGTATTGGACAAACTGTTCAGTTACTTTTTCCTGCAACACCTTTCAACAGCAGATGGCTTTCCCTTTGTGACTCTGAAATCAAGAGAAATACCCTATGATAATATGAATCCATACTGAAAATTGAAATCATATCCTTAAAAATACAATCATTATGCTATACAAAGAGATAATTACTTCATAGAGCAGGCACAGCAAAGATATATCACTCTCTTCCCTGGTAATATTTTTTTGTACTGGTTTGCTCAGTTAAGTAGATAATCCGAGGATCTGTTTTCCTTCTCCAGATTTTGTGTCCTTCAGAAGCTCTGGGAATTACTGTACTTTCTGTAAGATACTGATTCTAGATGATTAATTGAAAAGCTTTAAAATGAAAATAAATAAATAGATAAATAAAAAGCTTTCTCACATTTCATTATGTTGATTAATATTTAATTATGTGATCTGCAGATGTGTAAACCATTTATCTTTATGCCTGGCATTAATAAAAAGCCAACATGTTATACTGGGTTTCAGAATGCCTGCCAATTAAAGATGATAACGTTGTGGAAGTTTGCCAGGCAGTTTGCTTGACACAATATATTTAAGTGTAACACATTAAAGTAAGTTAAGAAACATAGTTACAGAGGCTTTTTTGGATTTGGTTTTCTTTTTTAAAAAAGATTTATTGTCATACTAGAAAGTGTTGGTCAATACTTACAAAATTACACATCACTAAAATACTTCAGAATTGTTTCCCTTAGGACATTTTTTTTTCTTTGAGTGTGGGACCAGATGAAAACAAATCACAGTTACTCAGGATTTCTTCACTCAGGTGAAATTAGCATCTGTGCCAAGGGAACAAAAATGGCCTATGTACTGTAAATCCTACTTAAAGGTTTGAAATAGAGTTTAAATAGAAATTAAACCATGCATAGGCTTTGTATAGGTCTTCTGGACTAGAACTATAAATAATTATAGCACGGAGTACAAGGGAAGTTGTAATTCTTCCTTCTTCTATCGCTATTATAACACAGCTTCCCTAACACTTCAATGCTGTACTTGGTACAGATTGCCAATTAGCCAGTGAACTTCTTTATATGGAAAAGATACATGTGAAAAAGCAGCCTCTCCATCTGGAAATGCTGCAATTTCAGGAAATTCAGGTCTGGTTCTACATTCAAACTCCACAGTCTGTGCCTGCCTCTAATATGTAAATTAAAGATGGGTTAAAATCAGGAAGTTTGGATACTTGGCAGTTTAGCTCTTTGAATTGTGATGCAGTCTGAGCACATGAAGTGAAATCCTAATGCCATTAAAGTCAATGAGATTTCTGCCACTGATTTTAATTGAGTCAAGATTTCACACAAGGAGATTTCCAATCCTCTTGTAAAACTTTCAATATTGCCTGGTAGTCAGGCTGACAAACCCATAAAATCAGCCCATGTCCTGGGTGAAATCAGGAAGTCTAGAGCCATATGAAAATTAAAAACAAAACCAATCAACTATGTTTTTTTAATCTCAGAAAAAAATCAATTCTAATTGGTTCAAATTTTAAGCAATGGGCTGTGTAAAAATTCTCTCATGTTCTTATTGTATCTGAACAAATTGGCACAGCCACAATATAAAAGGAAAAAAAAACCCAAAGGAATTATATGTGATGCAGTGTTTATACTGAAGTTTATTTATATTTTGTATGTAAGTTTTATTCAGAATTGGTATTATTTTTCTTTGCCAAATAGAAAAGAAAGTGTATTCATAAGTGGCAGAACAACCTACTTCGCAGATGAACGTTCACACATGAAGCAGCTCTCTCAATCCTTAATCTTCCATCAACAAGTCCTTCTGGAGAAAATCTGAACCAAACTCCATTCTGAATGACTGATATGCTATGCAGTCACAATAGCTTCAGGAGTCACCTGAAGAACATATCATCAAACCCTGTCAGTATATTAACATGTGCGATCCAAACTTCAGTTTATTTGGAAAACAGTTTTAAATAAGTGTTTCTGGGATTATATTATCTATAGAAGATTTATCCAGATATACTAGAAGATTTATCCAGCATTGCTCAGGTCCTAACACAATTAATTGTTGTTTTTCTTCATTTAAATCATTACTCTGGGGTAGGGCTGGGCATGAGGGGCTCAGAATGCAGGCTGTCCCAGGAAGTGAAGACTACCCCAGCCCTTTCTCCCCACAGCACCTTAGGGACAGATAAGAAGCACCTCTCCCTGGCCGATACAGCTCCAGCAGGCACAGCCAAGGGAGGGTGGTGCATATCCCCTGTCTAGGGCAGGTCCAGGTTAGGCTGGGTGGAGGCCACAGAAGGACCACCTATCCCCTAGCAGCAGCAGTTCTGGGGCAGTTCTAGGTTGAGTGCCATGGCCTTGCCCCACCACAGAGTTGCCATGTCTGAGGGAGTGAGGCACGCCCTCCTGTGGTTCCAGCACAGAATTACCACAGCTGGAGGGGGGAGGCAAAGCCCCCCACCAGCCCAAAATGGAGCTGCTGCAGCAGCTGTGTGCTGAGGCTAGTGGGTACAAGTGACACTCTGTGTGTCCACCCTGAACCCCTGCCTTCCCTGAGCCTACCGAGTGCTCTTTCAACATTTCCTCAGTTATGTCAAGTTTGAGGACTGTACTTGCTTTGGTGATTCTGTCTCTTTTCTGTTTGGTTTTATGAGAAGCAATCCCATTCCAGGCACATCCTGTTTTCCTGGTACAACCAAACCCTGACCTTGCTTTCAATCAGAGTTTCTCAGAGTAGGCCGTGGGAAAGCCACTAGTGAGCCCGCACTGCTTTGTTTACTTAGAGGGTATGTAGGCCAGAGCCTCATGGCTCTCCTTGGCTGGGACAGTAAACCCAGGGCCCACCTGGAGGAATGCTGCTTTAAATTATGATAAGAGGAAGCTGTATACCATATTTGATGGTCCTAGTTCTTACTGCTTACGTGTTCTTGGACAGACAGACAGACAGACTCTCTTAAATATATAGTAGATTTGTACAATATGACAATATTTGGTTTACCAAAACTGTGGCATTCCCTTCTCGGGTAATATTTCTGCACATGGGATTGTATTGATGGAACTAAAAGGGGGATCTGGTTTATAATTCTCACAAAAATGCTAAAAAGAACCCTGATAAATTAAAATCCAAATGTTGATAAAAATAAAACATCATGAAATTCTGCTACTTACTGACCATGGGATGAAGCTAAGATGTGTGCCTCCATTGTGGTTCTTCTTGTTTGATCACCCAAACACCAGATGTAAAAACAGTGAAGAGGCACTAAGTTGGCCTATGAGGCTATGTCTAGGCTGCAGGCTTCTTTCGGAAGAAGCTTTTCCGGAAGAGATCTTCTGAAAAAACTTCTTCTGAAAGAGAGCGTCCACACTGCCAAAGCACATCGAAAAAATGATCTGCTTTTTCGAAAGATAGCGTCCACACTGATTGGATGCTATCTCGCATATAAGGCCACCCAGAACCAGTTCAGGCAGGGCTTTACGTCACCAGTTGCTTCCAAGTGCTGGTGCTGAAGCCTAGCTGAGACACGTGCTTAAAAGGACCCACCTGGACAGCCGTTTCTCTGCTTCTGTTGTGTGTTTGCGTACCTCTTCGAGGGACAGCAGAACTCTTGCAGTGTCTGCTTTGGTTGCCCAGCTTTTTGGATGCCACAGCTTTTGTCATTGTGCCATGGAGCCAGAGCTGCCCCACATGGCCATGCTGCAGTCTCTGCAGCAGTTTGTGCAGGCTGCCTTCCTGGCCCTCCATGAGCTCGACTCTGAGCTCATTCTTGAGATCCTCTCCCTGTGTGTGGGACCAAGACCCGTACAACCACACACCACAGTGGAGAGGTGTTTCTAAAGGCTGGACACCAATTCCGACTGGTGGGACTGGCTGGTCATGGGGCAATGGGACGACCAGCAGTGGTTCCAAAACTTCCGCATGCAGAAGGCCATCGTTTTGGAGCTGTGTGCCTGGCTCGCCCCTGCCCTCCGATGATGTGACACCCACCTGCGGCAAGCTATCCCCCTGGAGAAGCGGGTCGCAATTGCCATCTGGAAGCTCGCCAACCCCGACAGTTACCTGTTGGTGGGCAATCAGTTTGGCATGGGGAAGACCACCATCAGGGTCCTCCTCATGGAGGCAAGACACTCTTGGGCTGCAGTCCCTGCAGCGGGGGGGGGAGTCATGGAAAAGGGGGACCCTCAGGAAAGAGGGTATTAGGGGGTGGGGGGAAGCCCGTCCCCGGGGGGGTTGTGCTAGCCCACCCTCACACAGCCCTGCTGCTGGGGGGGCAGACACATAGGGGGTGGCTCCTGGAGTGTTGGGGAGAAGGAGAGGGAGGGGGAACCTTCCAAGGGCTCAGGCACTCTCTCTCATTCTCTGTTCTGTGTGTTTTTTGGTCTCCCTCTGCAGGTTGTGAGGGCCATCAACTCCATCCTGCTGCTCAGGGTCATCTGCCTGGGAGACATGGAACCTATCATGGCTGGATTTGCTGCCCGGGGGTTCCCAAACTTTGGTGGAGCCGTAGATGGGACCCACATCCCGATTCGCGCACCTCAACATCGAGCGGCCCAGTATATCAACTGCAAGGGCAATTTTTCAATGGTGCTGCAGGCCCTGGTCGACCACTGTGGACATTTTACTGACATTTTTATCGGGGGGTTGGGCAGGGCACGTGATGTCCGCATCTTTCGTAACTCGAGCCTCTATGGCAAGCTGGAGGTGAGCACATTCTTCCCCTGCTGTGACTTTGTGGTGGAGCTGTGCAGATGTCACTGTGCATTGTGGAGGACATGGCCTACCCCTGGGTGCTGTAGCTGATGAAGCCATACACTGGCCACTTGGACCCCAGCAAGGACCAGTTTAACTCCCACCTCAGCCGGGCGAGGATTCAGGTGGAGTGCACCTTCAGCTGCCTCAAGGTGTGGTTCGGGTGCCTCCTGACCTGCCTCAACATGGGGGATCACAACATCCCTGAGATCGTCTTGGCATATTGTGTCCTCCACAACATTGTGCAGAGGAAGGGGGAGGCCTTCCTCCCGGGGTGGGGAGCAGAGGCTGGCCATGAAGGGAGACCCTTTTAGCAGCCGCAGAGAGCTGCTATCTGCGAGGCCCATCAGGCCGCAGTGCGCTTCGAGGAGGCCCTGAGGAAGAGTTTCTCTCAAGGACCCCAGTAACTCTTTCCAGGGCCTCCTCACTAGGGGCCTCTGGCTTGTTCCAATATCCCTTTCCCACCACAACCCCTCCCTTCGCCCCTTCTCTGACCTCAGAATAAACACACCTCTTTTGATTTCAACACAACAAACTTGGTATTTGTCTTTAAAAAAAACTGGGGAGGGAGAAGGGGGCTCATAACCTGGAGGGGGAGGGGAGCTCAGGGCTGGGAGTGGCGTGGGGGGCAGCTGGATGTGCCACCTTGGGTGCGGGGACCTTGTTGATCTTGGGGTTGGATGGGTCCTGGGACCACAGGGGGATGGGCAGGAGGGGTTTGGAGTGGGGTCAGGGATGGTGGGGGGGCAGGAGGAGGGGGCATGGGCATCACTTGGGGAGGGGGTATGGGCATTGCTTGGGGAGGAAGCAGAGGCATCACTTGAGGGTCTGGGGGGGGAAATGGGCATAGCGGGGGGGCAGGAAGGTGGGAGGCAAGAGCAAGGACAGCAGCCAGGTGTGCCATCATTTTCCGCATGATGGCACACATGTTATTGCCCTGACGCATGAGCTGGTCCCACATGTGGGTCCACCAGTCTGCGTCCTCCTGGACCTTCTGCGCCAGGGTCTGCTGTATGTTGTGCAGGATGCCCACATGCTGCCGCATCAGGTCTTCCTGGACCCTGGAGCACTTTCAGATCTTCCGGGGTCGGGCAGATGGCTCAGGTGGCGTTGCTTGCCCCTCAGTCCTGGCTAGTCCAGCTGTGGAGAATAAAGAGGGAGAGGTGGTCAGTCATCCATGCAGACACTGTCCCTGAGGTGACCAACAGTCCCTGGGCCAGAGGAGGGGGATGTCCCAGGATCAAGGCTTTGTGTGTCCTGCACAATAGGCCCTGCCTCACAGGGGTCCCGAGGTGCCCACTGAACCATGCTGCTCGCTTCTCTGCCCCCCCCCCCATGGACAAGCAGGCCTCCCCCATGGACAAGGGAAGTGTCTGGCCACAGTGGGATCCCATGGGTGGCAGAGGAACCAGGAGCAGCCTGGCCCTCCCTGGGGCCTGCACACACACCTGCACCTCACAGCGCTGTCCGCTGGAGTGCGTGGTGCCTTGCACGTGCAAGCTTGCCCGTGTGCTGTGTGCAGCACTTCTCGGTGCATATGGAGTTGTACCTGCGCCCTTGTGGCTAGCCTGCTTCCAGCTATGGCAGGTGGTGGGAGGGCATCCCCCTCCCCAGGGCTAGACATGTGTGTGGCTTCCCCTGAGCCTGGGAGCAGGAGCCTGGAAGGGCTCAGGGGCTGCCTGCTGAGCCCGCGCAGCACACAATAAAGCTGTATGTAGTTCCACGTGCATGGACTGCAGCACAATGTCCAGCCTGAGCAGGCCAAGCGACGCTTGCACTCAACCCCTCTGTGCCCGCCTCCCCTACCCTGTGTGTGTGACAAACGGAGAGCACTCACCTGAAGATCTCTCCCTGGCATCAGACAATGCCTGGGACATGTCCAGGCTCATGGTGACCGGCTCCAGGGACAGTGTCACAGTGGCCATGTTGTCCTCTTCCTCCTGCTGTCCATCATACTCCTCCTCCTCTGCGACTTCAGGCTGGGTGACGACAGGCATCTCCAGCCCAAAGTCCATGACAATGGGTGGGGAAAGGGCTTCCCTACCCCCCAGGATCTGGTGCAGCTCTGCATAATAGGGGAAGGTGTGGGATCCTGCCCTGGAGCACGAGCTGCACTCTCTGGCCCTTGCATATCCCTGGCAGAGCTCCTTCACCTTACTCCAGACCTGTTCTAAGGTCTGGGGTGGGTGTTCCCACTCCGCCAGAGTCTTGGCCATCCGGCCATAAATGTCCATATTGCAGCGTTTGGAGTGGAGATCCTGTAGAGTCTCCTCCTCCCCCCACAGCTCGAGGAGGGATAGGATCTCCGCTCCAGACCACGAGGGTGCCCGCCGTTTGGTGCCCCTCGGTGGGTCCTGGGAGCCCTGGTTGTGCTCCCTGTGAGGGACAGGGGGATCTTGGGGAGCTTGTGGCTGTGCCATGGGTCAGCAGGCCTATGGCAGGGAGAGCTGCACCATCAAGGTGCTGCTCCAGAGCTGGCTTCCTGCCACAAGGCTTGTCCAGGGTGCCTGCAGCTTTAAGCAGGGCCAGGAGACAGGAACTATAGACTTGTGATTACTTTGGCCACCAGGGCACCTGTGTTATTTCCTGGAGGCCTCTTTTTTTTAAAACAAACCCTCTTCCCCACCCACACACGCCTTTTTCTGAAAGAGCTCTTTCGGAAAAGGCATTCTTCCTCATAGAAACAGGTTTACTGCTGTCAGAAAAACCCTTCTGTTCTTTCGATTTTTTTTGAAAGAACGCAACTGCAGTGTGGACAGAACTGACATCTTTTTGGAAAAATGGCTGTTTTTCTGAAAAAACTCTGCAGTGTGGACATACCCTGACTAAGATAGCCATTGTACAGATGTTTGTATTCCTATGGGAATGATTCATTTAACATGGTTTGTACACAATAGGAGGATAGCAAACACAGTAACAATCCAGTATGTTTGCTTTAATCTTCAAGTTTTTTTGATGGTCACTTAATTTGTGAGAGCACCAACAAGCTTCATTTTCCTCTGATTTTCAAAGGCGTATTTCCTTTGCCTTGACAAGTAATGAAGTGGAAACATTCTGGCTGTATTTTTACATAAAAGATGAGCTTATGAGAACCTTTGTCCTTCCTTAAACTAGGTGAATACTGCAAAAAAGTACTTGTGAACATTCATTTGAATGTTTATTTATTTGAGCCTTTCAGGACTGAACATAGACTACAAGGAGTACCATAGTGATTCCTGCTCCTTCTAGCAGTATTCCAGTTTTATAAACAGAGATCCAAATTGTTTCCACCAGCATCTGCCCATAGAGGGATCCTCCATGTGCAGACCTCTCTTATTCTGCACAGAAGGGGCACTATGGCCTTTTAGAAGCACTGTTTCCTACACTCCCCTCTCCCCACCTTATCCCAGAGCTTGCAGGACACTCTCTGCACAGTCGGGGATCCACACAAGAAAAGGGAGTGAGCAGGAGAAATAAAGGGCTTGGGTAGGATGCTCATGCAGCTTTATGGAACTTGCAAGGCAAAATTAATAAACCTCTAGGCTGCCTTAATATTTACACAGTTTCCAGCAGGGAGCTTAGATGCAGCTAGGGCCAGAGAGAATATCTGCCAGTGCAGTTCCAATAGGAGCTGGGCTGAGGGCAGTGGACATTAAGGACCACAATCACTGTATGGGTACAAGGCTTTCACCATGAATAGGAGTGGCTTTTCCAAAACAGAAAAGACAACCAACTTCCCCATAGCAGGACAATGGGGGATAATTTCGGTGAAGGATTTCTTTGAGATTCTCCAATAAAAAGTCCCCTACAATGGCTTTTCACACAGGTCCATAAGGAGTAAAGTGAGGGGACATCATGCTCCATTTGTACAGCGCCGTGCACAGTGGGGTCCTGGTCCATAATTAGGACTCCTAGGCCTTACAACAATACAAATAAACAGAAATACCATAATAGCTAGCCAAGAATTCCACATACATGAAAAATGTTGTGATAATTTCTCAATTTAGATGCTAACTTTTCTACTGGTAAAACTTCTGAAGTCCACTCCTTTCCTTCACTCATGTCCTGTAGGGACCTTTTCTGATTTCCATTGCTGGGCAATATAGAAATTTTAATTTTTCAGTGAATTTACATTAGTGGAGCTCATTTCCTTCATTTGTTTTTTGTGAATACTGTAGTGTATGAGTTTATTGGCAGGAATGATCACAGAAAATACAAATTTTAGGTGAACATTACAGAGTATTCACAGAAAGGGAAATGATAACATTCATAATAGAAACCTGATTCTAAGAGGTTAATCCAGTCCTGGAACAGAAACATGTCATATGCTCTATGTTTTCAATCAAAACCACTTGGATTTCAGATACCAAATAAATCACTTGCAAACAAGCTACCGAAGAAAAAATATTTGCAGAAATTATTCTATGAATAATTTTGAATAACAGATAAAGGAGACAAAACTGCAATCTGTTTGTAGAAATTTAAACAGAAAAAAAAAGGTATAACCAGTTGAATATATTACATGGTATAAATGATTTTCCCGGCTGCAGTCTGTGCTTACCTCAAATATGCAATGGAATTTATCGCAATGGGACTTTTATACTGTAATGTGATTGGGAACTAAATGCAGGTTCCTTTTAGACTTTAGGAATGTTAGGATTAGAAAAGCAGTTTGGGGGCTTCCTTGTAACTGATACATATTAGTATGAAGCTGTCAAAGTGCTATAAAGTGCTGCATCACCAGTCCCAGTTCTGCGAGAATGTTGCTATGACTTGCTTAAATCAAATAAATGCCACAATAGTCTTGTCGGTTTTCAAGAAGACTGAAATTGTATTACTCACGATTAATAGGGTACTTAGCAGTGAAATGTGCTGCTGTTGTCCCAGGAGCAAATTGTCAATGAAAGAGAATATTGTATTGACAGCAAATGGAAACAATCCTTTAACTTAAGCAGTAGAGTTATTAGAGTTATGATCTCTAGTGCAAGTGAAGGAGAGAATTGAAATTGTATGATAGTATTACATAGGCTACACATGATGGTGGGCTAAGAGACTTTCATACCATGTCAGAACATATAAATATGCAGATCCTTTCCAGTTTATTACAACTGGAATCAAGACTTTAGTGCTGCTGATGTTTAGATTCGGACTGGGCATGTGATATTCCTGTGGGAGTATTTAATTCTAGGGCTTCCCTGGCACTAGATGGGGGATGATTAAACCATGGCTGGATCCTGGAAACCCTTACTCACCTTAGGCTACGTCTATACTGTAGCCTTCTTGTGGAAAAGCATATGCAAATGAACAGGGCTTGACAAACGGCGGCGAAATCCGCTCCGCACTGCGCATGCGCAAGACCTGCATTGTGCATGCACGCACCACTGGTGAATGGGGCGACCGGCTGAAATCTACTCGCCACGGGCAAGTAGATTCAATGATTTGTCAAGCCCTGCAAATGAAGCACGGCGTGGAATATCGCCATGCTTCATTTGTGTAAGTAATGAGCAGCTGTTTTTGAGCAAGAGGCTTTTGCGCAAAAACAAGCAGTGTAGATGACTCCTTTTTGCGCAAAACCCCCCTCTTGCTCAAGAGCCGCTCTTCTGCTGTGGTGGCTTCCCTTTGCTTCACCATCAGAAAATAATTTTTCTGCAGGGAAGCAAGTAAATATTAAGGGGATATAAATATTGTGCAGGTACAGTGGCACAGAATCCCCCCCCCCCAAGTAAGATCTAAAATAGCTATGAGGAGACAATCAATTGGTTAATCTAGTGCAATCTATGTTTCAGGGTGAGATTAAAAATCGTTTAAAAGGACTATAATAGTGTTAAAATTGTTCACTCTTCTCAGTGACCTGGCTCAAATGAGGAAGATTAGAAATATGGCAGTAGCTGGCAACATTGATATAAAATGATGGCTTCTTAAACATGAACCTAACACTCATTTGTGAAAAAGTGGATTGTTGGCAAAGATTTCTTTCTGGAGGGAGATCTTAACCAGTAGTATACCCAATACTGCCTACAGAAGAAGCCTTAAGGAGCCTGAGTCTAGTTCATAGGTTTCAGGCCAAAGTTTAGCCAGCACACCTCACACCAAGAATCAGATTCTCAACCTTTCACTGCTCCTGAGTGAGCGGCTGAGGAGGCTAGTAGAGTTCTCTTAGCATAAGGAGTATATTACGGATATGCAAGAGGTGCTCTTGCAGTCTTGAGGGCAAAATGGTCTCTAGGGAACTTTTTTCTAGCCAGAACAACATGGAGCAGCCTTGAGGCTACTCTTAGGCCTAGTCTATACGTAAACCATTGACTGACATAGATATGGTGCTCAGAAGTGTGAAAAATCTACACCCTGGAGCGCTATAGCTACAACTGCTAAATCCTGGTGTAGTTGCAGGTAGATCAACAGAAGAATGCTTCCATTGAACTCGCTACCTTGCTTGGAGAGGTTGTTCTCCCACAATGACAGAAAACCTTCTTCCATCACTGTGGGTAGTCCCTGCATCTATATTATAGCGTCACATCAGCATTGCTATGCTGCTATAGTCCTTGTAGCATAGACATGGCCTTAGGGAATATAAGTGGCTAAGAATTCCCCTAGGAGTAAGTTCTAAAATATCCATGATGAGACCCGGGTCTGTTCTGAGGCAAGAGATATATTCTGGGTGTGGGGAGGAGGAGGCTCCCTGGGTTCCGTAGATTGTTATCAACCCAAAATAGTTCTACTAGTCAAGACTTTGTGTACTCTATGGAGTAGGTCTGAAATTTTTCTTTGCCTTCACAGCCATGGCCCTTTTCCATCATTTGCATACTATTATATCTGAAATGGTAAACTATTTTCAAATATTTAAAGTGAATTTTACCACTTAAACATATTTAAAAACACAAAAGTCCCTGTCTCAGAAATTTCTCCATATGGCCTGCCCAGCAGTCTAACTAGAGAGTTTAGATACCGGGAACATAAAAAAGTAATATAAAAGGATAGAAAGCAGGATCATATAAGAGGTCTTACACTTGCTTATTTATCTGTTCTACCAGCTATTGTTTGAGACCTGACATACTATTTGTCACATAGTACACCAGGTCTTAGTGAAAGGCATGGTTAATTGAATTCATGGTCAGACACTGAACAATGCAAGAAGACTATGAATTAGAATCATCACAAATTCTAGATATCACTCAATATGGAATAAATCTCTTGAGCAACATATTTTCTTAATAAGTTGTCTCAACAATGTCACTTTTCCTTTCACTGTGTCACAAAAGAACAGTTTGGTGGAGAAGAAAAGAATGAAGCAGGATAATGCTTGCCTGGTCCAAATTAAGAATGAGAAGACAGTTTGACAGGGAAAAAAACATTTAAGATCATATGAACAGTATAATTAATATTTCTTTTACAATAATAAAACAAAACTACCTCTACTCTTGCTGCTCGGAGCTGTTAGATGGAATAGTCTGCTGAACACACTACTGCGTATGTTATCTTTTCCAAAAAGTGATGTGCGAATGATCAGCGAGCTAAGTGACTTGACTGACTAAACATTCCGGGACGATTTATACATTTCTTAATGCACTTTCTTTCAATGTGCCGAATACTTGCAATTTGCTATATTTGTAAGGTAAAATTAACCTCTCTGCAGAGTGTCAGGATGTTGATACACAGGGGTGCATTCCATCCATTATAAATCCATGCTTTCTCCACACATTTCCAAAACATTGTGCACACAAGTTGTAGTGTATTAAAAGATATCCTTTTTTGGGGTTTCATTGTATTGACAAAAGGAGCTCACAATGAAATAACATAAAATCCAGCCCAACCTCTCTTTCTAGATTTGACTGCTTACAGTGAGGCTAATGCAGGGCTTTTAAGCAGATACCCCCAACATTCCCTCTCTCAGAACAGCCACTTCCAGCTCTCTTCTATTTGGGTGGTTTTATGAGTCACTTGCTACAGAGAGAGGTTCAGCAAAAGTTATTTAACACTTTCCAGCAGATCATTACTGGCTAGCAAGTTGAGGTTTTCCTACAACCACTGCCAATGAGTTATACTTGTATTTTGCCTGTTTAGCACCAGATCTATAAGTAGTCTATGGTGTTACATGAGCCATGCAGAATTACAAAAGGGTGCTTTTTGAAAGCTGATAGAAGATACCTTAGAAGACAGTAGAAGTTTTATCTTTCACTCTACAAGTTTCCAAACCCGGACGTGTCTCAAATTGACCTGGATGGCTCAGAGGATGAGTAATAACATAAAATTGATACTGTCATCCCCAGGATCCATATATTCCCCTCCCCTAGTGTGGGTTTATGAATTGTGCTGCTAACCACATTCTTCCCCAAAAGGTGAGGCAGTGACACTACATAGTAAATACAGCTTCATAACACAAGACAATGCAGATCTTTGCCCAAATGTTCATTCTCTTAGGTCCATATCTTCTGCCGTGCAACATTGTGTCCCTCTCTGAAGACCCCTTTAATCTTCACAGCAGTGTTATTTCAGAATAACTGATCTTATTTCAAAATAACATAGTGCATGTCTACACAGCAAGCTGTTATTTCGAAATAATGTCGAGATGGAGGACTTCTTACTCCGACTCCTGTAACCCTCATTTCATGAGGAGTAAGAGAAGTCAAAGGAAGAGTGGTCTTCCTTTGACTTCCTGCTGTGTAGATAGTGCCAAAAGCTGAATTAAGCTATTTCGACTTCAGCTACGCAATTCAACTTTTGCCCTGCTGTGTAGACGTGCCCTAATAGAGGTAACAAAGTCTGCAAGCGGAAACTTCCAGTAATATTAACTTCCATGAATTTTTAACATTATTTCAGTCTCTTGCCCACTGCTGCATAAATGGGATGGAGATGGGACACAGGGGAGCCAAGGGAATGAAGAAGTATATGCAGCACCAGTGGATTTTATGTTATGTATAGCTACCAGCTGTTGCTCCCTCCAGAAAGGCCTTCAGAGAGCAGTGGCCACAGTTTCCACCCACTAAATCAAAATACCTGTGATCAGACAGATGATTTTAATGAACACATATTAACTCTTTTCTTCAATAAGGTTATCTTTTTAGAAAGTTTCCACAGTAAGGGGAAAATCAAACAGAGTCTTCTGGAGAAAAGACTCTTGTTGCAAATGCAAATAGTGCTATCTTTATGCAAAAACTGACTTACTGACACATTTCCAAGATTAAACTGTGTGTCAAATAGGATCTTAGCTCACACATCCAGATGTGCAATGGCTACTCCTGTAATTCTCACTCAGGCAAAAGTCCCACTGGATCGAACAGGAAGTGGTCTGAGATCATCCACCTGGTGACATTCCTTCTCCATGACGATACTGGTTGAATTTTTAGACTTATTTGAGTCTGTCCAAATGGAACCCATTTAATGAGGCATTCCTTCTCTATATCAAGAAGTGATTAGGTTTTAGCCAGAGGATATAATGCCACCTGTGACCAAACCTCTAGATTCCAATTATCCCTGCCAAATGGCACAAAATAAAAACAGCACTGAACACCACTTTTAGTGATGCAATTTATGGTATAATACATCTATAAGTAATTCTTATATTACTGGGTAAAAAGGTGAAGTGGTTAAAAGAACTTAGAAATGGTTAGAAGTGGTAAAAATGGAACTGGGGCATAATGCAATGTCAACAGAACTGCTAGATATTGCAAGCCAGACCCTGGTCTCAGTTAGAAAAATGTAAATCCAGAATAATGCAGTTGAAACCAATGTAACTTTAATAAATGTCATGTTAGCAAACTTGCCTATTTTTGTCTCTACTAAACAGAACACTAGTAGTACCATCAAAGTAAATAAATGTTATAATAATGTTGGAGTATCATGTTAATGGGTTTTTGTTGCCAGTCTCATAGGGTATGTCTACACTAGCTTGTTAATTCGAGCTAGGTAGGCAAATCAGGCAACCGGCGCTGCAAAGGAAGCCCGGGATTTAAATATCCCGGGCTTTATTTGCATGTTCCTGTCCGGCCGCCATTTTTAAATCCCCCTTAGTTCGAACGAACTCCCCGTGTCTACACGCGGCAGTTTAAAGTTAATCCGAACTAAGTCCTTAGTTCGGATTAACTGTTACACCTCATTCCACGAGGAGTTGCCTGATTGCCTCCGGTTGCCTGATTTGCCTACCTAGCTCGAATTAACGAGCTAGTGTAGACATACCCATAGATAGTTTGCATTTAAACAAGGTCTACTGTTCCATTCTGTTGCTTTCATGATATTATATATTTCTAAAGGTATGTTAACAAATCTTATTTTTAGGCATTCATAACATAGTTAATTTCATTTACATTCATTTGGAATGTGGCAAGAGCATTTTAATGTATGTATATTTTCATTTTTTCAAAGGGCCCTTTCTGCTGATGATACTGAGGTAAAACTCCACATTTACTTCCTGGGCAAGAGGGTCAGTGCCTTAAAGCCTGCAGGTTCAAACACTAAGAAATACTGTAAACTTTTTTGGGTTTGTAGGAGAAAAGATATATTTTTGTAGTTTTAAAACTCCTGTTGGCTCATGTATTCAAAGCTGCAAAAGCCAACCCTGTAGGCCTCACGCATGCAAAAGTTGCTCTGGACTAAATGGGAGGCAATCAGAAAAACAAAGTAAAAAAAAAATCTTTTAACACCTGACATTTTTGCAATCTGTGGGGAATGATGCTCTGTTATTGAAATCCATTTTAAAATGGTCAAGTTATTAAAACTGGGCAGCAGGTGTTCTTGTATCTATATTCACTCTGTGAACATCATCATTAAGAAATGGCATCTTAGTTATTACCCCATCATACAATTCTGCATGTACTTGCATGCCCAAAATGATATACTTATTTTAATACCAGAAGACACACAAAAGGGGCAGACAGGATATCCATGGAAAGTGTTTATGAATGCATGAATTGTGGCAGTTCGGCTGGCAGAGGATCAAGTCTAAAGGACTTACTGGTTCAAGATATGAATGAAGCATTTGATAGTCTCACATTGACATTGTATCCTGTCCAAAAGAGCCATTATGGTATCAGTAGAAGTGTCTCATATATTCTATGAATGTATCATGTAAAATCCACAATAATATAATTGCTCTGTCGAATCTGACAGGACCTAAATACAAGGCAAGAACAAGTTTTAAATGTATTAGTTGATAATCTTTTGATTCAACTATTTAGAAAATGAAAATTAATACAATAAGGCTGTGTCTAGACTGGCAAGATTTTGTGCAAAAGCGACTGCTTTTGCGCAAAAACTTGCCAGCTGTCTACACTGGCCGCTTGAATTTGCGCAAGAACACTGACGATATAATGTAAGATTGTCAGTGTTCTTGCGCAAGAACTCTGATGCTCCCGCTTGGGAAAAAGCCCTCTTGCGCAAGAGGGCCAGTGTAGACAGGGAAGGAATTTTTTGCGTAAGAGAGCCCCGATGGCGAAAATGGACACCGGAGCTTTCTTGTGCAAAATTGCGTCTATACTGCCCACGGATGCTTTTGCGCAAAAGCATCCGTGCCAATCTAGACGCTCTTTTGCAGAAATACTTTTAACGGAAAAACTTTTCCGTTAAAAGTATTTCTGCAAAATCATGCCAGTCTAGACACAGCCTAAATGATTAAAACAAAATCAAATGAGAATTTTTTTTACTGGAAAAAAATCAAGAGAATTCATAGCAAAGGTTTTTCAATCCATTTTCAATATCCCGTGGCAAATTCTGTCCTCAGTGGCACTCATTCAAGGCCACTTGAGCTCAGTCTCATTGGCTGCGTCTAGACTGGCATGATTTTCCACAAATGCTTTTAATGGAAAAGTTTTTCCGTTAAAAGCATTTGTGGAAAAGAGCGTCTAGATTGGCATGGATGCTTTTGCGCAAAAACTGCTTTTGCGCAAAAGCATCCGTGGCCAATCTAGACGCGGTTTTGCGCAAAAAAGCCCCGATCGCCATTTTCACCATCGGGGCTTTTTTGCGCAAAACGGTTCTCAGTTGTCTACACTGGTCCTCTTGCGCAAAAGCATTTGCGCAAGAGGACTTTTTCCCAAGTGGGAGAGTCATTGTATTTGCGCAAGAACACTGACGATCATACATGAGATTGTCAGTGTTCTTGCGCAAATTCAAGCGGCCAGTGTAGACAGCTGGCAAGTTTTTGCGCAAAAGCAGGTGCTTTTGCGCAAAAACTTGCCAGTCTAGACGCAGCCATTGAGTTAAATGAGCAGCATGCATGTAACCAAAGACATTTTGTAAGATTCCCTTCTGAGACCCCTATAGTGTCTCAGCTAATAGTGGTATCATAGGCTGAAGTAAAAGCCTTATATATAAGTTTCTTTGTGTTTGTCAGCTTTAGTTATCATACTAGCATTATTTTAGCTTACTTTTGTATTTCTCACACACTTTTTGGATCAGCATAAAAAAACCTAATTAACTTTACCCTCATTTCAGTGCACAATATTTCATCAGGCTTGATAAACACAGACTACAGCTATATTTTTGTACATGATTATTATTAAGTCTTATGATGACGATGATTTGCTTTAGAGTGCCCAAAATATACTTAGACATTTACAGAAAATATGTAAAAGGACAAAGCCCCTGCAAGTCTGATATTAAAACTGGTGTCATGAAAAGAGGACAAACAGGAGAGGATGTGGGGGAAGGAGGACAAGAGTTACAATTATGTGGTGGCTCAGTTTGGGCACATGTATACCTCAGGATTGTTTAATGAGCAATATGATTTTTTGAAAAGAACTCACTCATATGTTGAAGGTGTTGGCATAGAAATGATTTTGAAGAAGTGAGGCAAAGGATGAGAGTTTGGTGGATGGAATGAGGTTACAAATACATGTGTTGGGGGGGTGATATGGAAGAAGGTACGGTAACTCCTCGCTTAATGTTGCAGTTGTATTTCTGAAAAATGGTACTTTAAGCAAAACGGTATTAAGTAAATCCAGTTTCCCCGCAAAATTAATGTAAAATGGAGGAAGGGAGTTCCAGGGAAATGTTTTTCGCCAGACAAAAGGTATCATATACATATACTGTGTAAGTTTTAAATAATTTTAAATACTGATGATGATTGTGAAGCTTGGTTGAGGCAGGGAGGCAGCAGCGTTGGGGTGCAGGGATTTGCCCCGGTCCTCCTGCTGCCTCGCCTATCTGGCACTCCAGGAGAGCAGGGTTGGGAGCTTGCCTGTTCACCGGCTGGAATGCCAGGCAGAGTGAGCTAAGAGCCCACACCCCAACTCTACTCCCCAGCTGGAATACCTGACAGGCAGAGCAGGGTGAGCCAAAGAACCTTATAATGGAACACTGTGTGATGTTAAATGAGTATGTTCTCTAAGAGAACAGCAACCTAATAAAACATTAACCACAACGAGAGTTACTGTGTAGACATGGGTGTGGAAGAAGGAAATTGAGGGAAAGCGGCTTCAAGGCTGGTATTATTTGCAGAGTGGAGGGACTGGAGGCAGGATGAATTCAGTAGGAGACTGTCAAAGAAAGGGACAGATATAAGACCTTGAATATAAAAAAAAAAATTAGTCTGATCTTTTATGGAAGCCAGTCTATAGAATGAATGAAAGATGGAGGAGTGATGACAAGGTCTGTAAAATGGCTAAGGAAGATGTCAGGGTTTTGGACCATCTGGAAGAAAGCAATGTGGATATCAAATCAGCAGGTGAGAAGTAGGTTACTAGATAAAAGGTGGATGGGAGTATAAAAGCATAGACAAAAGATGGAGACACTGGACAGATAGGAAGCTGGTGAATTTTAGATATTTTATGAAGGGAAAAAAAGGAAGGATTTTAGCTCTGTCTAGATATAAAGAGAAAAGGAAAAGGAAAAAAATATCCTTGTGTTGCAGACATAAGTAACAGGAATGACTTTGTTGTTGACAATAATGGAGAATGGTTGAGCAGAAGATGTTTTAGGAGGGAAAATTATGAGATGATTTTGGACAAGTCATAGAATCATAGATCTGGAAGAGACCTCAGGAGGTCATTGAGTCCAGCCCCCTGCCCAAAGCAGGACCAACCCTAATTAAATCATCCCAGCCAGGACTTTGTCAAGCCAGGACTTAAAAACCTCTAGGGATGGAGATTCTACCACCTCTCTAGGTAACCCATTCCAGTGCTTCACCACCCTCCTAGTGACATAGTTTTTCCTCCTATCCAACCTAGACCTGCCCCACTGCAACTTAGGACCATAGCTTCTTGTTCTGTCATCTGTCACTACTAAGATCAGCCTCTCTCCATCCTCTTTGGAACTTCTCTTCAGATAGCCAAAGGCTGCTATCAAACCCCCTCCCCCTCATTCTTCTATAATCATTTTGGTTGCCCTCCGCTGGACCCTCTCCAGTGCGTCCACAACCTTTCTGTAGTGGGGAGCCCAGAACTGGACACAGTACTCCAGATGTGACCTCACCAGTGCTGAATAAAGGGGAAATATAACTTTTCTAGATCTGCTGGAAATGCACCCTAATGTGCCATTAGCCTTCTTGGCTACAAGGGCACACTGTTCACTCATATCTAGCTTCTCATCCACTGTAATCCTCAGGTCCTTTTCTGCCGACTGCTACTTACAGTCAGTCCCCAGCCTGTAACAGTGCTTGGGATTCTTCCATCCCAAGTGCAGGATTCTGCACTTGTCCTTGTTGAACCTTATGAGATTTCTTTTGGCCCAATCCTCCAATTTGTCTAGGTCACTCTGGGCCCTATCCTTAGCCTCCAACGTATCTACCTCTCCCCCTAGCTTGGTGTCATCTGCAAACTTGCTGGGGGTGCAATTCATCCCCTCATCCAGGTCATTAATAAAGATGTTGAATAAAACCAGCCCTAGAACCGATCCTTGGGGCACCCTGCTTGAAACCGACCACTAATCAGACATTGAGCCATTGATCACTACCTGTTGAGCCTGACAATCTAGCGAGCTTTCTATCTACCTTACAGTCCATTTGTCCAATCCATACTTTTTTAACTTGCTGGCAAGAATTATTTGGGAGATTGTATCAAAAGCTTTGCTAAAGTCAAGGTATATCACATCCACTGACTTTCCCATATCCACAGAGCTGCTTTAAAATACTTCCAGCTCTCCTGCACTCCTTTCCCCCTCGTGTTAGATCCCAGGGGATGCTGCCATCATTTCTCTGAGGGAGTCAAAGTCTCTTTTCTGAAGTCCAGGGTGTGTATTTGCTGCTCTCCGTTCTTCCTTTCATCAGTATTCTGAAATCAACCATCTCACAATCACTGCTTCCCAGGTTGCCACCCACATCTACTTCCCCTACTAGTTCCTCCCTGTTTGTGAGCAACAGATCAAGCTGCACATGGCCTCTAGTTGGTTCCTGTACCAAGAAGTTATCTCCAACATTCTCTAAAAACGGGATTGTCTCTGTACTGCTGTATTGGTCCCCCAACAGATGTCAGGGTGATTGAAGTCCCCCATGAGAACCAGGGCCTGTGAACTGGAGGCTTCTCTTAATTGTCTGAAGAAAACCTCATCTACCTCATCCACCTGATCTGGTGGCCTATAGCAGACACCAACCACAACTTCACCTTTGTTCCTCCCCCCTCTAAGCTTAACCCAAAGACTCAACAGGCTTTTCTCCCTCTATATACTGAAGCTCTAAGCAAACGTGCTGCTCTCTTACATAGAGTGCAACTCCTCCACCTTTGGTCCCCCACCTGTTCATTCAAAGCAGTTTATACCCTTCCATGACAGTGCTCCAATCATGCGAGTCATCCCACCAAGTCTCCGTTATTCCAATCAAATCATAGTTCTTTGACTGTGCCAGGACTTCTAATCTTTCTTGCTTGATCCCCAGGTTTCCTGTGTTTGCGTACAGACACCTTAGATAATTAGCTGCTTGCCCGACATTCTCCATAGAGAATCAGGGGTCCTTCTCTGTTGCACCTTCCTCCTTGTGTTTCTTCTCAGTATCCCACTTCCCACTTACCTCAGGGCTTAGGTCACCATCCCCCAACGAACCTAGTTTAAAGCCCTTTTACTAGGTTTGCAAGTCTGTCCACAAAGTTGTTCTACCTGCTCTTTGTTAGCTGGATCCCATCTCTTCCTAGCAATCCTTGTGCCCTGAACAGCATCCCATGGTTGAAGAAATCAAAGCCCTTTCTTCGACACCACCTGTGCAAGCATGCATTTACTTCCAAAATTCAACCATCCCTGCCTGCCAACTTTTCCTTCAATAGGGAGTCAGTGAACCATCCTAGATCAGGGTTCCTTTTAATTTTCTCCATCTATGGGTGGAATCAGTTTTGACATGTGCACTGAGGCATGTGTGGATGTGCACCTGTGATGGCGCATCGGGGTTCCCCCGACTCCTGCACCCCCGTAATGGCACAAACAGACTCCACCAGCCAGTGGAATAGCGGGAGTTTATTGCTTCTCCAGGATACAGCACAGCATAGATTTAATCTGGTTACAGGGCAGGCCTAGGATGCCTCAGCCCCCCTTCAGATGGGGGAGACTGGGCCCCTAAATCCCAGCCCCTTGCCTAGGCTGCTTCCTCCATGATACCAGACAGAAACTGACTCTCCTCCAGCCCTGCCCCCCAGACAGGGGTTGGTCTCCGCCTTCCTCCCTTTGTCTCACTCCCTGGGAGGCAACCTGTCGGACAGGTTGTGAGACCCTTGCCTAGTGACTCATCTGCTGTCCTGTTGGGCCGTGCTACAAATAGCCGCCAGTGGAGGTCACTCACTGCCCAAGCCCAGCAACCAGCAAGGCACCACTATACCACACTGGGTTATAGAGCAGACAGCACGCCCCTACTATGTCACAGCTGTCCCCTCTCCGAAAGTGAACTGAGCAGGGTCACGCCGCTTGTGGCCCGGGGAAGTTCGGGTCCCCTGCTTGGGAAAGCCGCAGCGGGGACAGTGGCGCTCCCCCTGGCTCAGGCCAGCCGCGGCAATGCCCTGCAGGAGCCGGCTTCCCCCTATCCGGTTGCTGCACAGCTCTGGGGGGACCGGCCCGGGCCTATCTTCTGTGGCCGTACCAGCCCTTCCACTGCCCTTGAGCTCTGGCCCAGGTCTCTCTGGCCGGGCCCACGAGCTCAGCGAACCTTTCCCGGAAAGCCAGGATGTCTTCCACCCCCAACGCTCCATCCAGGGAGGTCTCCTCCTCCCATAACTCTCTAAGCAAACCCAGGGGGTCCTTTCCCCCTCTGCACTCCGGCTCGGTCCGGGAGAGCCTGGCAGACCCTCGGGGTGCCTCCCCATGTGCAGACAGCAGGTGGGGCAGGTACTTGTCCCAGTCCTGCGGGTGCCGGAGCATAAAGGCCTCCAGCATCTGCTTCAGGGTCCCCTGGCACCTCCTCACCAGCCTGCTGGGCCGGGCACCATACGCTGGGGCCCAGGTGAGCTGGGCCCTGTGCTTCTCCCACAAGCACCGGAGCAGGGCCAACATGAAGTAGGATCCCTGGTCCGTGAGGACCTCCTGGGGGAACCCCACCCTGCTGAAAATGGCCAGCAGTTCGTCTGCCACCGTGTCTGCCTCAATAGAGGGCAGAGCCATGGCCCCGGGGCAGTTGGTAGCCGTATCCACAGCTACCAGGATGTATTAGTTCCCCGTCCGGGTCACCTGGCCAACAGGCCCCACTACTTCTAATGCTGTCTTCTGGAACCGCTCCTCTATACGGGGTAGGGACCCCAGAGCAGCTTTCCTCCCATCTTGGGCCTTCCCCACCCTCTGGCAGGAGTCGCAGGACCGGCAGTTCCACTGCATGGCTGCAAATATCCCCAGCCAGCAGAAGTGCTGGAGCAGCCTCAGCTGGGTGCGCTGGATCCCCCGGTGGCCCGCAAAGGAGACGTCTGTGGGCCAAATACAGCAGCTTGTGTTGATACTTTTGGGGGACTACCAGCTGCCGCTGGACCCCCATGCCCTCACCTTCCTGGGGAGAAGACATTCCTGGAACAGGAATCCCCGCTCCCTCAGGAATCTCTCCTGGCCACCTCTCCTCAGGGGCTGAGCTCTGCTGAGGCCAGCCTGGTCCCTCAGCATCTGCAAGGAGGGGTCTGCTTGCACCTCAGCCTGGAATTCAGCAGCTGGGGCAGGGATCAGGACCTGTTCCTCGCCCTTGCCCAGGTCCGGAGTCCCAGCCTGGCTGGACCCCGTGCCCACTGGGATGGGACCTGAGCCCCCCCTGGGTCAGGGTCGCCAGCCCCTCGCTGGCTCTCGCTATGGGTGGTGACCAGGGTCCTGTGGGGTCCATCTGGCCACTCCTCTAGGTCATCCCCCATCGGCACCTCCGTGGGCAAGTGCCGGTGCACCCCCACTTCCTTGGGGCCCTCCTTGGCCCCCCATTTCAGATGCACCCAGGCTATGGGCACCTTAAACGGGGTCCCATCTATGCCCCTCAGGGTCAGCTGAGTGTTAGGTACCATGTGGTCTGGGGCTACTACCTCGGGCTGGGCCAGCGTCACCTCCGCCCCCATGGCCCATCACCTCCCTGCCATCCACCTGCAGGGGCACGAGGCACTTGCTCCACAGGGGCTGCCCTGCCCCCACCCAGTACACAGAGAAATCTGCCTCCTGAGGGTCAGTTCTCCCAGGGGAGGTGCACTGAGCATCCTTCCACCCGCTCTGAGCTGAGGCCACCTGCTGGCCCCTGCCTCTGGGGCAGCCTGCCCTTCCCCCAGCTCCAGCCAGTTAACCCTGGGAAGTCCCAGGTCTTGGTGCCTGGTGCACTGAGCCCACTTGGGACCTTTTTGCCCGCAGCGATGGCAAGTTAGGTCCTGCGGGCCCTTTTGGGCCGGCTCTACCTGGGCCCTGGCTGGTTCTCTGGGGCACAGATGACTGGTCCTTGTCTCTTGGGCTCCCCTTGTAGGTGATTCTCTCTGTTGCTCAGCCGAGAACTGGTCTCTGCACGATTCCCTCTCTCGCCGCGATCCCCATTCACACCCGTGAACTCATCCGCCAGTCTCCCAGCCTCCTGGGGGTTCGCTGGTCTTCAGTCCTTGAGCCACAGCCTCAGGCTGGGTGTGCACACTTCAAAGAACTGCTCCATCATGATCAGCTTAAGCAGGTCCTCTGTGGTCTGGGCTCCGACCCCGGACACCCACTTGCGGCAGTATTGCGCCAGGCAGGAGGCCATATCCACATAGGTCTCCCGGGGCCCCTTCTGCACTCCCCGGAACTTCTTCCTGTACGTCGCTGGGGTCAGCCCAAACTTGTGCAGTAGGGCCTCCTTGACCCGTTTGTAATCACCTGGCTGTAGGTCCTGCTGATTGAGCACCCCAGCAGCCTCTTGGTTCAGCACGGGGATGAGCTCTTGCAGCCAGTTAGCTGGGGGGACCCATTGCAGTTCACAGGCCCTCTCAAAGGAGCTGAGGAACCCGTCTGTTGCCCACGTCCTTCAATTGGGTCACCACAAGCTTCTCCAAGCGTCTGGCTGCCCTGGGCCCTTGGGGTCTCTCTCCCCACTCAGTGCAGCCGGGGCCCTGCCGCTTCTCCACTCTGCCATGGTCAGCTCATGCTGTCGCTGCCTCTCTCGATCCTATACTTCCAGTTCCTTCATCCGCAGCTTGATCTGCAGCCGCTGGAGCTCTGTTGGGCTGGACCCTGCCCTGGATGAACTGCGGCTGGCAGGGCTTCCCTGGGAAGCTGTCCCATCTCCCTGGTGGGCTTCAGTTCTCCGCCCTCTCTGGGAGCCTGAGACGCTCCTGGGGGGGTCTGGCTGCTCCCCACTGGGACAGGGTCCCAGCCCCATGGCTGGTCATTCTCTGCCAGCCGGGCAATCAGCTGGGCCTTGGTCGCTTTTCCCACGAGGCCCCTCTCTCTGCACAGCCTCACCAGGTCTCCCTTCAGGAGTCGGGTGTAGCCCATCTCCCTGCCGGAC
Source organism: Pelochelys cantorii (assembly GCA_032595735.1). Classification (NCBI taxonomy): domain Eukaryota; kingdom Metazoa; phylum Chordata; order Testudines; family Trionychidae; genus Pelochelys; species Pelochelys cantorii. The sequence continues at coordinate 108,094,881 of CM064327.1, forward strand.
CCCACGGTGCGGACTCACCGGTCCAGTGCTGTAGCACCCCACGATTCCCAGGAACCGCTTCGCTCTGTCTCTAGCACGCCTGGCTCTAAGGCCCTTGCTTCTACTGCGTCTTGACACTCGCTGCTGGAAGCTCCATCCACAGGGTGCAGTGGATCCCACTTCTGACACCAGTGTGATGGCGTGTCGGGGTTCCCCTGACTCCTGCACCCCCGTAATGGCACGAACAGACTCCACCAGCCAGTAGAATAGCGGGAGTTTATTGCTTCTCCAGGATACAGCACAGCATAGATTTAATCTGGTTACAGGGCAGGCCTAGGATGCCTCAGCCCCCCTTGAGATGGGGGAGACTGGGCCCCTATATCCCAGCCCCTTGCCTAGGCTGCTTCCTCCATGATACCAGACAGAAACTGACTCTCCTCCAGCCCTGCCCCCCAGACAGGGGTTGGTCTCCGCCTTCCTCCCTTTGTCTCACTCCCTGGGAGGCAACCTGTCGGACAGGTTGTGAGACCCTTGCCTAGTTACTCATCTGCTGTCCTGTTGGGCCATGCTACAAATAGCCGCCAGTGGAGGTCACCCACTGCCCAAGCCCAGCAACCAGCAAGGCACCACTATACCACACTGGGTTATAGAGCAGACAGCACGCCCCTACTATATCACAGCACCACCAGTTGAAACAAAAAATTGCAGCTATAAGTGCTGAGGGTGATCTGCTAATCATCTGGGCAGTACCCGCATCTCTCCTGGGCGCCTGTCCAATCACTCAACTTACAGGGAATATTGGCCTACATAAAATATTAATGAATGTCGGACAAAGCAGGTAATTCTCTTTCCTCTCGCTAGCAAGAAGGTTCAATTTCCTGGCATACTTAATGGCACCTATGAAAACAAACGAGATGTTTTAGGTACATGAGGTCATTCCCTTAGGTTCTAGACCACCAAGCTGACAAATGGCTTGGTTCCTCTCATAGAAAATACAGAAAATAAAAAATGGATAGCCATGGATTTGATTTATGGCAGCACCTTTAACATTTGTGAGGAAATCATATTTCCTCAAACAAAACTCATTGGGTTTGTAGTGGAATTGACAGGCATGCATGATTCAGAGACATGATTTGATTCTATGTACAGCTGGATTACTACAGCCTTGAATAAAAGATACTGTGTGTGGCTCCAATGGCTCCAACCCGACAGGGTTAGTCTAATACAGCTTTCCCCACTCTACCTAGGTGACTCTCACAACATAGGAGCTGTTTTCTAACAAGAAGAATGGAGATGAGGCAGAGCAGAGCTGACCCTTAGACTGCTGCACCAGGGGCTCTAAGTTGCAGTTCATCATAGGGCATCACTTCTGCACACCTGAGAATCACAAGAGGCATTTTGGATCACATCCTGTGCTCAGCTAAGGCTGCTTTGTGCTGCTCTGGAGAAATGCCAACAATCCCTCACAACCAGGAACTCCTTGGAGCCACAGATGGTTGGCTTAACAGAAATCAACCCAGAAATTGCTCTGATCTACCCTGGGGTTTGGAGAGATATAAAGCTGGCTTTATGACACCTCCTCAGCTGTACTGAATATACCTCGGTCACAGCTCAGAAACCAGGAGGCCCCTGCTTTTCTAAGGCAAACTACCTCCTGGTGCTCCCTCAGGAAGGGCACTACTCTCCACTATCCCCAACATGGGACTGTTCCTACAAGACACAATTGAGCTCTACATTTTTTTAAACACATCACTGTGCAGTATTTGTATATGCCAGTAGTTATCCTGGGAGCCAGGGGCCATATGTGGCCCAATTAGTTCTCACTGCAGCCCAGCTGTGTGCTAACATGCATACCACCCTGCACAGCTGGGTCTGAGTTTGCTTTGTGGAGGGATCTCTGGGTGGATCTGGGTAGACGGATCTGTGGGAGGACTTAGGGAACACTGTGGTTCTCTATCTGCAGCCCACAATGATAAATAGGTTGAGAACCACTGGTATATGCTTATCTTCAGCCATGGTCTTTATTTCCATATGTATTCCTGCAATAATATTATAATAAATGTATTTGGGGCAGAGAAACTCATCTCCTACTATCTTCAATGGGAGTTGATATTGGAGACATTTGTTTCCTTAGGCAACAGACTTGCACACCTTGTTGGAACTTTTTCAGATATAAAAATGTGATACTTCATGGTAGAAGCTGAAATTATGATCTCACATTGAAAGAGGGCACTGGGAAAGAAGATTTTACCTTGTAACGTACATTCCTATAAAGGAAAGAAAAAAATAATCTTGACCTCAGTTACTGTTGTCCAACCAAGATGGAGCATCTAATACATTTGATGCTGCTCTTTTGAAAGCATACTGGAGAAGCATTGAGAACCATGATGAATTTCTCTGAATATCATGTTGATAAGTTTAACTAGGTTTTAGTCTATGAGTAGCATGTGCCTACAATACTACTGACTATTGAATTTCACATGATATATTGGGAGCCATTTTCTCATCTTTATTCCACAATCAATATCCCAAAGGAGAAAAACTCCCCTTGTCACCTGCAAGAAAAACCATTGCATTCAGAGGAGACTGAATGTTTAAACATTAAGACTAGGACACATGATGCTAAAAGTCAGAAAAAAGTCTCATATTTAATGTAATGTCATCTCCCTGCAACTTGCCCCAATAATGATGGCAATACAGGGTTAGATCTCCCACAGTTTGTTCTTGGGGGAGGGAGAGAGCAAAGGTGGTTTTAAGTCATTTGAATGGCCCCCTAATCTTTGAATAAGTTGAGAATGGGTCTGGTCCCTGTGTAAGTTAAGTTAGAGAAGCCCTAACCTATATCTGCCTGCTCAGGGGATCCATTCTAGCAGCTAGGCATTAGAATGTTCCAGCAACACCTATTATTCCTGGAAACTCCCCCTATAATGGGGTGGCATAGGAGCTGTAACAGTGGCTCTATGCCACCCAAGGATTTCTTCACTGCAGAAATCAGCCATGTCAGCGGGGTTCCAGACATGATGCTTGTGTGAAAGCAGGAGTGGCAAAAACAGACATCTGGAATAGAATCTAGGAACCAATGCAGGGTATACTGGAACAGATCCCTGCTCATTTCCTTACCAGTTCAGTTACTGGAGAAATGATTCCCATATCAGAAGGCAGTAGTGGTAGGATGGTTACTGTTTGCTGCATGGACTCATCTAGTTTCCTGTTACCTACGGGTGTATGGCCATGCATATTTCTCTCATTCATATTGTTGGAGACATGTGCCAGGAGATTTGTAGGACAGTTGCTTACTACATGTGGCCTGTATCTACATGGCCTAACGTGTCAGCATGGATGAGCGATGTGATATCTGATGAGGATGGTCCAGTAGTGGGGATGTGACATTGCTTACTGCTTTGGATGAACTTAAAAAACAACAAATGGTCTGGTAGCACTTTATAGACTAACAAAACATGTAGATGGTATCATAAGCTTTTATGGGCACAGCAGACTTGTAATTCCTTCTCAAAACAATATGATCTTGGAGCATGTGGATTCCGTTTGAGTTCACATGCATGTCTTTCAGGCCTAGCCCAATACCTGGGATTGCATGTTCCCCCTCAGTCATTTCCTGTGCACCAGAACCTGCGCTGTCAGTCCTTTGCCTCTCCCATGTATTCTCCAGAAAACTGGACCCATGTACCACAGTGTGTACAAGTAGCTCCAAGCCAACACTCTTGAAGACTAGCCTGTACAGTGAATGTCCTCCTATTTTGCATGGTGTCTTTTGTATAGCACCAAGCCCATGTCTGGCATGTAAATAATAAACACCAATAAGCCTGATCTACCAACTAAACACAAATATCTAGACAATCCATAGGCCAGAATTGAAGGAGTAGGCACGTATTAAAGAGGACATACCATTTTGAACAATATTTTTTTGCCAAGGAGCAAACTTCTCTTTAAGCATTATGTCATGTTTCCTTTTGTTCTTCATCACCACTCTGATTAAAATTGCTAATCTGTGAACTACAGTGTAAAACTTGCTGGAATTTTGATTAGTGAAATACCTTTTAAAAATCAGTATGCTAGTAAGTTTCACTGTCCTACAGTCATATGGAAGAGATCACAAGTGGAAAGAGACACCACAAGAACAGGTTACAGAGGGCAGAGAGATTCAGCATGGAGGTACAGGATGCAGCTGGAGAAGGGACAGCACAGAAGAGGGCTAGAAACATATATTGGTTCATTGTTTGTTATAGTTTATGATTTCATGGTGAGGCAGTGGAATTATTTTTCTTTTTGATTCCTGTATTTAAATCAGTGGTTTTCCACCTATTTACCATTGTGGGTCACATATGCAGCTCTCTGTGTTATATGGGCCACATCCACACACTATATATACTACTGCCTGTATAGTCCTGAGGATGTCACATGGGCCACAGCTGTGTGATGATTGGGTGGCGGATTGAGAACCACTGATTGAAATACACCTATTACATTACTTTCTTATTATCTGAAGTTACCTGTCTGCCTGGAGTGATAATAGGCATTTAAAAGGTGAAAGGGATTAAATGATTTAGCAGGTGAGTGCCTATTTCTGACTGTAAACTTTACTTCCAGTCTGCCTGATAAATAGATACATTTTTATTTAAAATACCATAACTATCTTGAGACAGTCTTTGTGCAAACTAAAAATCTCTTGCTATATATAGTATTGTAATGATTCACAGCATAATTATATTAATATGGTTATTTGTATTGATAAGGGTATAGAGCATGTACTATTATCAATTCCTAATACGAATAATTTGAATGTATTACGATTGAAATGAAAAATGTACAAAAAAGGCCTAATTTGAAACATGATCTGAAGATTTAAAGACCCTCCTCAAACACACAGACCAGCTTTTTAACAACAAGAATGAGAAAAGCAGTTCAACAAGTCTCTTTATATGCATTACTGTAAAACAAAGAAAGTTGAATATAATTTTAATTTTAAAGGAATACAATATTAATGCATATTAATGGAAACAACAATTTTAATTCTGACAAATTGCCCTCAGTTCTCAAACACACATTTCAACTTGAAATAACTGAGTTTGGTTGTATTACTGTAAATCTCCTAAAAAGAGATGCTATGATGGAAATGTGGTCAGATCCTTAACCACAGAAAAATACAGAGGGATAAATTCTGTTTGCAGTTTACATATACCCAATACTATTGAGCTCAATGGACTCCCACACCATTACTCATAACTAGAGCCCTGCATGGATACAAAATGTTGCATCTGCCTCTGTATCTGCAAAAGTGAGCCGCGGATATCTGAATTCACTTGCGTGGATGCGGATACTTGTGGATATAAAGCTGATATCCATGCATTTCTGGGGCTCTACTCATAACATACTTTAATTTACCAGCAGGACTTATGAATGGTGGACACTCACTTTAAGACAGGTTCATTCATGCCTTTTGGAGAGATTTCAGAGTATTTCAACAGGCAATTGTTCTACCTATCTGAGAATTTTCACTTAGGAGTCTCACAGGGGTTAATCTTGTCAGTTCTCTTTTTCAATGTATACGTTATAAAGCCACTAGGCTAGTGTGCCATCCATACTCTGATGAGTCTCAATTATATCTCCCTCTTACAGTCTGGAGAGGGTTGTTTCCATCATCCCCTTCCAGACATTAAATAAGCACATTCTTAATTTTAAGTGCATGTTTAAATCCCCCTGATATTAAGCATAACTACACTCACGTTGTCTGAAAAAGATGGTTTATATACCAGTACTTATTTGGTTTATGTTTAGTCCAGAAAACACAGATGTGATGCTTGGGAAAGTATTCATGAGCGCTTCTAGGGATACCTATCTGTCAACTGTCAAACCGGTTTACAACATTGGGCTCTATTTATCCATCCATCCATTCCAATAGCATGTGAGTGACAGTTATGAAAATAAATGGATTCATTGTTGATATGTTCTCTCTCTCCCCCGGCCCCACCCCTTTGTTTTGTAATGATGAGGATAATTTGTCAGTGATTAAGGTGTTTATGTTTTACACTGAGGAAAAGTTAGAGCATCAAGATTAGTTACTTCATCTTATTGGAGTCGTACGAGCTCCTAGATAGAAGAGTTGGTTGGAAAGAATAAAAATAATAATACCTAGCTCTTATATAGCATGTTTCATTAGTAGATCTCAAAGTGGTTAACAAATGTAAGTAAATGTTATGATCCCCACATTACATAGTCAATCGTAATTTTGGCAATTCCTACCTTTTGAGTAGCTGACTTTTCAGCCTAAACATTTTTAATGCAATTTTGGGTAGGTAATTTCCTAGGTGTTTAAAACAGCATACTAGGGGAAGAAAATAGACATCCCATCACGTGGGGACCATACTGACTTATCAACATAGTTAGGACATTTAATGATATCCACAGCACAGACCTCTGCCACTGGAACGATCAGAGTAGTTTATGTGGACCAACCAGTAACAGGAGACAAAGCACACATTTTCCATCTGGGTTGCACAAATAGCTGGTGAACAATAGCCCAGAAATGCTGAAACTCAGGTTCCAGTTTAAATTCTTAGGGAAGTACATTCCAGTGATTATAGACCCTTCTGTCCCTGGCTCCTCCAGCCTGTTCTTTTCTCAGTCTTTCCCCTCCACCCCTTTGTCTCGTTGTCCCAGCACGTCCCTCTTCATCTCAGTCTCTTCTTCTCTCCCTTTGCCTCAATTTTCTTCCTCTCTACCCTCTAGTGCCAGCTCTTAACCTCTTTGCATTTTGCTCCTCTGCCTTCTCCTCCTCCTCATTGCCTGGGTGCCAGCTGGGCGTGAAGGGACTGAGAAAATGGAGAAATAGTCTTCCTGCTCTTGGTTCCTGTGCATGGCACCTCAGCTGTCCCTGGCTGCCATGAGGAGCAATTGCAGGGAAAGGCATGCTCAGCTCCACAGCTCTGATATGGAGCATGCTCAGCAGGGATGGAATCTTCAGAGAATTTAGCTACAAATAAAGCCTTTACTGAGCCTTAGTGTGAATAAACTGAGATTTACAGAACCTTATAAGTGGGCCATATTTGGGCAGAATTTCATGATACAGTCCCCGACACAGGTGATCATCCTACATTTCAAGTCCCTGCCCAGAAGCATGGAAGCACTAGAGCATCTCAACAAAATGGCTGTAAGCATTTTTTTTAAACCTGGAGGAAAACAATCTCATTTCCCCTAACCTTGTTCTGAGAAATGACTGGATAGTTTTTGCTGAATTTTCAAAATAGTCAGTCTGAGGCAGAAATCTGTTATGGAAAATTGCAGCCCAAATGGTTAAAATTTGGCAAAGATATAAGCAACTGAAAATGGGATCTTACAATGGAAAATGTTGAGCAACTACTATGGATAGGCACTTTCAAACTTTAACTCCATTTTAGCATTTTTTGGTCTATGAATTAATAGAAGGTGGAAAACTGTCCCAGTTTCCCTATAATAAATAAGAGAGATATTTTCTTTTTTGGGAGGGGGTGCAGAAAATTAGTGAAAAGGGTACAGATGCATAATTATCATATTTTTACTGTGCCTACGTTGCTGTGTCTCATGCCATCCAATCTGTGGGAAAAACAAGTTATAAGAAAATATACATACAGGATGTGGCTTTGAAAAGCCAATGTAGTGGTTTAAAAGCCATAGTTTATGTGCTGGAGAAGATGCATAGCATTATACATTTTTATGTGTGCCTGCAAATGGAACTAAAGTTCAAGGCCTGTGGAGTATAACATGTAGCTACGCATATCTACCATTCTCAAGTTGCTTTTTTACGCTTGGAAATCCACTGTCATGTTTATTGTATATTATGCCACACTATGCTGCAGATGTCTGCCAATAGCATGTTATTTCTGGAACATTAATTTACAATGTGTAGGTACAGCAACACTTCAGTAACTGTGTAAAGGCCACATGAGAATTTCCTGAACCTCCTACACAGTTAGATCCCACAGCACTCCATAGCAACAATACTGGGAGGGCTGAAATCACAATCTCCAGGGTGCAAAAGCTATGTATGTCTCTGTATGTCTGAAACTGCTGCTGGTATGTACCAACACCTATGGAGACCCTGCCTCACTACTAGCAGTTCCTTGTAATGGCTTCCTGCATGACTTCTTGGGCCCTGTCCCTGCTCCCTCACATAGTATTTGGAATAAAATGGCTTACTCTGCAAGGTCCTGATGTGGTAAAACTTCTACATCTGCACCTAGTTACATAGCAGGTTATGATACAGCCATATTCTCTGTGATGAATTACTTTGTTCTTTCAGGGGACAATGTAGTACTTTGGCTTTTCTCTTCTGCCTGCTTTCACGTGTCATCTAACACCATTCCCATTTTTGGACTTTGCAGATGTTCTGCAAGGAACCATTTCTGTAATGTAATTTAATAGGCAACATAACCAATAAGAGATTTGGGGCTTCACTTGGGCTTTTAAGGTAGGATTTGTGTTAAGTTCCAATGTTTTTCTCACCCTCTGCCCCAAGTAAAGGGAGCAGAAGTTCCCTTGTCTTTAATGTACACAACTGAACTTTTACTACCTGATAGTAGGTGCATTCAATTTCATATAGCCTGGAGGAAGGTCTAGAAATGCCATTTCCCTTTGTGCTAACTAATTTCAGGTTGCTATTCCTATGCATTTATTAAATGTAGATTGGCTTTTTGATGTTACATAAAAGCAGAGGGCATTGAGAAGGATTTGTCTTTTTCAACAAACGAACTGTTATGACGCTTAAGAAAGGCAAACACCTTTTGTTAGTATTGAGTAAACCTTTGCATATAGACTATGTAAGCTAGTCTAGTGAGACTTTGGGGTTTCTTTACTTGATATTTCTGAGATCTATTCATGCAAGGTTTAAATGAAGAATACTATAGTGATCTACATCTTAGAAATATTTCAGATATTTAAAATTATCAGGTAGTTTGTTCCTTACAAAAGATGAAAATTGCAGCTTTATACAAAGCGTCTGCTGCTTTTGCTCACAGCTGCTAAAAAAGTTGCACCTTGATGTCACCATTTCTTCTTTATATTTCCTAGCACAATAATCTCAAGTCTCTATCAGTGAAATGAAATGGGTAGGTTAATTGTTTAATTTAAAAATAAAAATGCCTATCTCCACCTCACAGACTCATCAGCATGTAGGCTACAATTAGCTAATGAGGGTATTGAAATCCAAAATGAATATTATATTTTTTTCTGTGTCTTAAATCTTCATACTATGATTGTACTCAGAATATCCCATACCAGTTTAAGTTCCAGTCTTTAACTGCCAATCAGTATCTCTACTGCCACATCTTCCTCTGAATATGGTTCTTTCATACACAATCTGCCATCTATTTCTGTTCACATCAAGACCACATATTTTGGGTACTTGAGAAGCAGCACACATGTACTGCTATAATTTCACTCCACAATAGAACACTGCTACTGAATTACTTAGGACCTGATCCTGCAAGATCAGTCTGTAATCATTGGGAGTTGTTTTCATTTAGAGAGGACTTCTAGTAAAATACATTTACTTACAAAGCAAATAGGTGGCGGTGCTGAAAAAATAACACTATTTTGAACTCACTACAAATACAATATAGGTGTTCAACTGTATTGCAAACTTCTACAGACTGCCTTGTCAATGACCTTCCTATTGCTCCTGTTTGGCACTAATTCACTTTTTACTATTCCAACTCTCCTAGCTGCTCACTCTGGACTAAACTTGCTTGCTATAGTTAACCACATTTCTGCTAGAGGTTACAAAAAAACCCACTTTCTAGTAAAGGTTGAATTTGAGAGCAACAAACTCATTTAACCTAAAACCAAGCCAGAACTTACTCCCAAGAATGTGCAGCAATCTCTTTATTGATTAATCCTAACCCCAATGCTTTAACATTTATTGTTTTTCTCAAGCAATACATTTCAAAATCATCATACCCAGGCTTTTCATAAAAACGAGAATCAGAATATAGTAAGATGTAATAGAACTCCAAAGGGAATATTTTTCTTTTGCTCATTGATGAGCAAGCAAATTATTTTAAATATATAAATACCATCCCCACTGGAAATGAAATACCAAGTCCACCAGTTGCAGATCAGGGAATTAAAATGGAATGTAACTTGAAAGTATCATTTCTCTGTAAGCTTATCTTTCAAGTTGTTGCCAGGACAGTAAGTCAACCTGTCAGACTAACAGAAGAAAGTGACCTCAACAAGCACCATCAACCCTGGAGCGGCACAAATAAATTGAACCATTTTTATTCCTCCCACATTGGAGGCAAAGTCATAAAACTGTCTGTTTCTCACTAAGCCTTTTGTCCCTCTTCCTTTCAGAGGAGTCTTCAGCACTGACACTCAGTTTCTAGTGCACTTCAGAAAAACGAAGCAAAAATAAGAGATTTGACAAAAATCTCAACTTCCCTTCGTTTGCCTTTTATCACAATATCTACATATCTGCTATTCTTCCCTCACTATATCAATGTGTGTGTATTAATCTTCCCTTTCCCCTCTTTTATTCTTTAATGTGTTTTTCTTCACAATGGCAGAGTTTAGCTCCCTGACTCCCTCCATCACACCCATTTCCTCATCACCTCCCCAAATAATCCTGAGAGAGGGCAGGGGCGTGCAGGGGGCTTTGCGTCAAGACTCTTTGGTGAATGAGCTGCCTCAGGCGGGGCTGCTGCTCGCTCCTTCAAGGGGAGAAACTGGTGCAGTAATAAACTGTCAGCAAGTCATTAAATCCCACTGATGCTTTGTGAGCCCCAATCCCACAATGCCACCCAGAGACATAGTCAGCCCCCCAGTGCAGGGGATGGGGAACGGGGTGAGGGGTTCAGCGAAGGGTGAGGTGGTTGTAGATAGAACTGGATGCCTCTCTGTACCTGTTTTGAGTGCTGCAGGCAGGGTTTCTTCAACAGACGGTGCCCTCCTCCTCCCTCAGCCTCAGCAGCAGCGAGTGTCTGAGAGCAGGGAACTGGCTTTGTTACTACTCTGGAGCCCTGGATCAGTGCCGTCGCTATAGAAACTGGCTGCAGCCTGAAGTGACACTGACAAGTGGCAGGGGGCCTGAGCTGTTCATTCAGGAATATCCTGGTTTCCTCCTACTGCAGCCAAGCCCAGGGAGGGAAAGGGTCTGACACCCCCTCCCCCAGTTACACTTTGCCTCTAGGGGGCCCAACCCAAAGATGCTTCTCCCCATTCTCCCTCCTCTTCTAGGGGGCAGTCAAGCACAGAGCATTACTCCCCTCCCACATCCCTTCCTCCTGTATGATGTGCTGGAGGGCACAGTTTGAGGGGAGAGTCCTTTGTTCACTTTTTGCTATCAAACTGAAGGGAAAGTTGGAATTCTCTCTGTGCTACAGAGGAACTCACTCCTTTCTGTGTGCTGCCAGAGACAGCTGATCCTGGGGGCTCACAAAAGAGAAAATGTTGGACTTGTAGAAGGAACAGGGTGCACAAAATGGTGGGTATTTACTAATACTCCTCAGGGGTGAAACACCTTAAAATCCAGCAATGCATTTTAAACCTTTACCCCTTCATATTATTCAAGGTGAACAAGGCACTATACTATCCATTGGTTATGGAGATTTTTCAGAACCACAGTATAAAGATTTCCAACACAGGCTGTGTTAGCTCATTGGAGGCCTTAAGCGGGAATATTTTGGGCCCTCCCACTCAACACAATCAAAAAGCAAGCAGGGGATTTCCTTGAGCTGCTCAGGGCCCTAAGCAATTGCTTAGTCTTCTTATGCCTAGCACCAGCTCTGATTTCCAGCAGCAGCAATTAATACAAGTGGATATGTTTTTGCTTAAATGGCCTAATGAATCATTCACCCATCCCTTCACCTCTCCTGGAGGTGAGTGTGAGCAGATATGGATGGACACACACAGTACATGAGGTTTGTCACATTGTGGGGAATTCTTTTGTGGGAGTAGATCTTTATTCTCTAGGGGAGCCCAGCAAAGGGTATCACTCATTTGTTATTTTTAATAATAATCATGTTCATTAGGATAATGACTAAGGACTAACCAAGAATTGGGCCCCATTGTGCTAGATGCTGAACAAACACAGACTAGTAAATGCTCCCTGCTTCAAAGTGCTTACAATCTAAATAGCTGAGGCAGACAGAATAGAGAAAGCACAGACCACCTGCAGAGTGAACTATGTGATGGCAGCAAGTGTTGTATTAGTTCCACTATTTATATTTTTAGGATAAGGGTTTTTAGGATCAGTTAGGAGGACAGGTTAAATGGAAAGGAAGTGAAACGGAGTAAGGAGGCTGGTGTGGAGTGAAGCTGAGGTGAAGAGACTGAGGAAGGAGGAGGTTTGGAACACATAGCCAATCACCACTGGGCAGAGAAAGTTCAGTCAAAACTGGAAAATTCTCTGAATATCCAAAGATCCCTGCTCTGGCTGTTTAGACAGTTGCTGCCACTGGCTGGGGTCTTTGGCTGGTTCCTTCCAGCAGTTTTGCCTTCAAGGCCCTATGGGTGTATCTCTCAACATTACAGGTGGCTGCAGAGGAGTTTCCCACTGTCAGCAGAGCAGTTCCTGAGCATAGAGGCTGCTGAGTCCAGCCCAGGGGCAGCTGGGGAAATCCCAGGCATCACTGCCAATCCCTGCAGAATCATCAAGGATGCAGTGACTGGCTCTAGTGGCTGTCCTGTTGGGTCTATGCTGCCATGCTCAGCCCCTGCCTTCAAGTCAGGCAGTATCACTCTCCATCCCTGATCTCCATTAAAGCCACTGAGCTGCCCAGAGGAGTTGAGCATTTCCAGGAACAGTTGAAGCCAGGGCCCTCCCTAGCTGCCAATATTACATACTGAATGTGAGGCTGTGTGTGTCACGGAATCTGGGAAATATTCTGTGTCAACCAGGCCAGAGGGTTTGGGGAGCCACAGCAAGATAGTGCTGCATAACCTGGGACTAGAGGTGGAGGTATGAATGGGGGTGGTGTATGCAGGGGAGGCACTATCTATACCATAGTGCCTTCAAAGTGGATGGGGATCTCCCCTGCACCGTTCTGGGGCTAGAGATGTGATGTGAGGGAGAAGTAGCTCCAGTTACTCCCTTCCCTTCCCAGTTCAGCAGTTGCCTTGCTGCATGTTGGTGGTATTAGATGCTTCCATCACATGTTTGGTGATGGCAATGCCCAGTAATCACTCCCTCCTGCCAAACTTCTGGCTGACTCCTATCTGCTCTTCCCACACCTCCCCAAGATCACAATGTGGGGGAGGCCCTATCTGGGGCCTACTGTCCCCAAAATGAGGAATTCCTCTTCACCCTTTGGGTCTGGTGTGTTCACATGTGTGTGCCCAGGGCGGGGGGTTACATTTCCATGGGAGCCTACAGTCTATGTGGGGTGTCACTCACCACTACAGAACCATGCAATGAGAGCCAAAGGGAAGGCAAGGGAAATTCCTACTCTTCCTCCTGTGCATCTTCCTCCTCTTCCTCCACAAATCGTTCAATCCAGTCCTGACTCCAGTTTATGGAGCATGCTCTCATTTTATTTTCCCCTTTGAAAAGATCTTTTCTTCTCTCCCTCTTCTCCCATGCAAATGGAAGTTGATAATCATCCTTCTTGAATGAAAGATGGACTTCTCTCTCTTTTCTCTTTCCTTAGTTTATATTGATTAACTGTTCTCCTAAATTTGCCAAATATAAGAAACCCAACACACAAGATACAACTCTCAAGCTATATTATCAATCTTAGCTGCTGCCACTACTAAACTACTGGGGATGACTACTAAGTATCAGCCTTGCAAGTCACTGTGAGTGGATGAATCTGTGCCAAGAGCTGCCTACTCATTTCAGACCATGCTTCTCAGAAAGAGTTTTGGCAAAGACAAGAAAGCTCTTCCTCTCCCTCATGACTTCCTCACAAAACATGGGGCAAAGCAGAACTTCTGACAGATTATAAAACAATAACAGCAGGAGGAAAGAGGGAGAGTGGGGCAGAGTTGCTATGAAGGATTGGGGTCACCATCTACCTACCTACCTAGTATGCCTTTTGAATACCAAACCTAGAGTGAGACAAATTCATCTGATCAGAGGCTGAATGGAATTGCTTTTTTACATTAAAGAACTAATCTGAACTGAAGTTCAAAGTATAAGGTAAGAAAATGAGGGGCATGTTGATCCTCACAGCATAGGTGATATTTTGCTTATTAATTCCCCATTTGCTGCAGTATTTTTACATACATTTTGGTCATTTGCAATTTAACTATATTTTTTAAATTAGAAAGTTAAAATGCAATTCATTTCTGATTTTAAAATAAAGAGGCCTTTCAAATTAACACAGTAAAATTTTAAGAATGCGAATATTGGTTTGTAATAACCAGGTCAATTAGTCTAAAGGACTAAACTTGATGTCAGAAATAGGATACCTGTTCATTTCAGTTATAAATGAACCTGCCAAACAGTCTATTGGGAATGTGATTGTATCTAATTATTTTAACCCATATGATTTTCTCCATTTGCCCATAGGAGTTAGAATTTGCTAACCATTGCCGTATTTCCCTCTTTTACATATGAACAGGAAGGGCTAGAAAAAATGATAGAAAAGAGAACACCCTTGAATCCAATACAGTATTTGGGCACTGATAACACCTAAAAAGTAGCATTTTGAATCTTAAATCTTTACTTTAAAAAGACTGGGTCTGTTCAGCTTGGAAAAGATAAGGGGGGATATGGTAGAGATCTATAAAATCATGAATAATGTGGAGAAAGTGAATAAGGAAATGCTATTTACATATCCTTCACATAACATACGAACCAGGGTCACCTAATTAAATTAATAGGCAGCAAGGCTAAAACATACAAAAGGAAGTACTTCACACAATGCACAGTCAACCTATGGAACTCATTGTCAGGGGATGTTGTGAAGGCCAGATCTATAAGTGGATTTAAAAAAAAAAGAATTAGAGAGGGTCATGGAAGATAGCCATGCATGGACCCTATTAGCCAAGATGTCAGGGGTGCAACCACATTCTCTGGGAATCTCTAGGGGCTTGTCTCCACTACCGGTGGGATTGGCATACAGTGATCGACCCTCCAGGAGTTGATTTAGTGGGCCTACTGAAGACTCACTAAATTGACTGACGATTGCTCTCCCATCAACTCCAGTACTCTGTTGCATTGAGAAGAGTAATGGAGTCGATGGGAGAGTTTCTCCCATTGACCCAGCACCATGTGAACCCGACAGTAAGCTAAGCTATGTTGACTAGAGTTATGCTACTAATGTAATTCAAATTGCTTAGATTAGATCATCTTTTCCCTGTAATGCAGACCAGTGTTCCCTGTAAACTGTGTGCTTGAGCAGCCAGCCAGGAGTGATTCAAATGCTGCCCAGCTCATTAGCAGAGCACCCCAGAGCCCACAGCTGGCAGAATGTGTTTCTACCGGTGTTACACATCTGCACATGCCTTGGTGCACATAACAAAATGTATTCTCCACATGGATGGAAAAAATAGAAGGAATGTTGGTGTAGACCTACTCTTAAAGCCTCTGACTGCTGGATGCTAGGAATAGATAACAAAGGATAGATCAGTTGATGATTGTCCTCCTCTCTTTGGGTACATCTAGACTACAGGCTTTTGTTGACAGAAGTTTTATCCACAGATACTGCCGACAAAGCTTCTGTCGACAAAGAGCGTCTAGACTACATCCAGTTCTGTTGACAAAGCAAGCTGCTTTGTCGACATGACAGTGTGGACACAAAGGACAGTGTAGATGCAATAATGCCTTCTGTCGACAGAACTCTGTCGACAAAAGGCGTTATTCCTCATAGAATCAGGTTTACAGCCGTCGACAAAACTGCTGAGTTCTGTCGACGTTATGTCGACAGAGCTTAGTGGCAGTGTAGACGCAGATATAGTTTTGTCGACAAAAGTCCACTTTTGTCGACAAAACCCTGTAGTCTAGACACACCCTAAATTCCCTTTGAAGCATCTGGCACTGGCCATACTCAGAAGACAGGATACTGGGGTAGATGTAGTATTGGTCTGACCCAGCGTGATGGTCTATGATCACCACTTATTTAGAACATAAGAATGGCTGCACTGGGAGTGATATTACTTATATTCTGTACGTTAACTATTAAATTTGCATATAGGGATACTGAGGAACAGCACTTAGGTGACTTATCAAACAGCGCAGGAGTCATCCAAATCAAGATTAAAACTCAGATGCTTCTCATCCTCAGTACTTTGCACATTTCTTCAAAGCTAGGATGTTGTTTTATGAGAAAGGGGGTTCAACCCATGTGTATATACATCACCTGGATCTTAGCTATTTGGCTCTTCTGGTTCCTATACACATGTTCCATTTTTAAGCTTTTATTTTAAATGTATTTAATTTTAGCTATCTAAGTGTCATTTAGAGTCTTTTTACTTCTATCATCTATAACAGTGTTAGGAGGCAATTCACTTTAATCCCAAACATGCCAAGTTGATTGCACACTGTTTGAAATTGCTGGTGTTGAAATGCTGACATTTCAGTTATGTAATTTTTAATATTGACCTCAAAGTTTGCAGCATTTTAAGGACTCAGTTATTTTATTATTTTTGTTCGGCAACATCCTCCCCTTCTAACTCTGCAGTAACCTTTCCAGATGTAAGGGGATCATACTTTTAAAATCAAAAGCTGCCTCAGTTATGGTAGCATTGTTTAGGCTCACAAAATATTCAGTCAAAAAATGAAGAACATTTAAAAAATAAAAGTATTCTAGGGTTACCATCACCAGCTTCTGACTAAGCAGCATATGTGTGTATTTCTTGGTGTAAAGGATTTTTCTTAAGTAACTTAGCGTTCTCCGTGACTTCATTATCAAACATTGAACAAGTGTAGTTAACATTCTATTTGAGCAAAATAACAGTTTTGAAAGTGTTCACATTCTTCTGATTTTTGTCCCCACTCCAAATACTATTATTCACAACAAACGGTTATTCAACTGGATTGCTTGTTCCTGGTAAACACAGAACAAATCTTAATACAGCAATACATCTTAAACATTTTGCAGTTAAAAAATAACCAAATCAAACAATTTGACTACAGAAATGAAAAATTCTGACATTTTCAGGCATCCTGAAAGAAAGTCTCATGATACCATGTACAAAACTGGTGCTGCCCTGATATCCATTATCATGATTTGGACTGCAATATGCCTACAGTCTCCATTCTAATTGTGCTAGGCACTGCACACACACAACAAAAACAGTGTCTCCCCCAAAGAGCTTACATTTTTAAATAAGCAGTGTTTTAATATGGTGACTTTTATTTGCTATATACTTGTACAGTGCCTAGGCTCGTGTGGACTTAAGGTGCTACCACAATATAAATGATCAATAGTAATAACTGTATAGACTCTTTATTCAGGTGGATTGGGTCTTGCCAGTTTTGTGGGGACAGAACTGAAGCATTTGCCTATCACTATGTTGTACCTATTTTTTAAAAAGATGCTTGCAGTAATCCTGGGAATTAGGGATTAGTCAGCCTTATTTCCATACCAGGAATATTGATTAAAAATGACAAGAAAGAAAGCACCTACGTAATAGAATAGAGGCAAACAAACACGGCTTCTGTAAAGGAGCCTTTCCATTCTACTTCAATTATTTGAGTTTATTAACACAATAGTGGATAAAGAAGATCAGATAGATATAATGTATTTGGTATTTCAATGAGCCATTTAACAATGTCATTCACAAAAGTCTATTAAGGAAATTACATAGTTTTGGGGCAAGAGAGATTAAGCGTTATGGATTAAAAACTGGCTAAGAAGAAAGCAAAGAGTAGGAATGAATTTTCAATTTTCACCATGGCAAAAGGCTAATAGTGGGGCATCCCAAGGATCTATATTGGGATTGGCATATATTTATAATTGAGAAAAGGGAGGGAAATGAGGTAGCAAAATGTAGTGTACAAACACTAGTAAGAGCTAGGAATATCTCAACTAAGTGCGATGAGTGGACAACACAATGGCCAGTGAAATTCAGTGTTGAAAAAATGAAGGCAATACACACTGAAAGGAATAAATTAAACTGCTGGGTTGTAACTTAAATGTAACCATCCAGAAAGAAGATACAAACATCTTTGTGTTCATTCAACCCACAACCGCAGTCAAAAAGCAGACCAAATGACAGGATGTCCAAGAATGGGATAGAAAAATTATAGTGAAAATATTATAATCTTTTATAAATCAACTAACTACTTTCATCTGGAATACTCTATTCAGTTCTGACAATGCCATGTCATAAAAGAAAGGTGATAGAATGATTAGATGTTTGGAGAAAGAGTTCTGTTTGTAGAGAGACTGAAAAAGATTAGAGCTGTCTACAGAAGCAATGAATAAGAGAGGACATGACAGAGGCTTATAAGTAATTCATGGCACTGAGAAAATAAATCCTGTGTTCCTAGTCAGCATTTTTCATAACACAAGAACAAGGGGACTTCCAGTGAAGTTGAAAGGGAACAAATTTAAAACTGATAAAAGGGAATATTGAAATGAGAGAATCTGGTTACATTAGATAGGGTTGAAAGCAGTGATACTCATAAAGATGCTCAAGAGCCACAAGTGGCTCCTTAATGTGTCTCCTGCGATTCTTTGCAGCACATGATATTAAAACTGTGTGATTTAATTATTAACTGGCTTGTGTTATTAACCAATCAGAATGCTTTCTGTTAGTTAACAAATTGTAGAATATTTGGTCTGTCAGAAAATGAATTTAAATGAAACAATTCATATGCACCACTGTTGGTCTTTTGGGTAATGTTGTTTGCTAATTTAGTTCCTGAAACACTGAATTCCAAGTATCACTTAAAAAACGGATTAGATGGCATCAAACATTTGCAGAAGCATATAAACCCTGATATTATGGAGCATACTCCAACCACTAACAGATGAGCATGGTTGTTATAGAGAAGAAGCTGCCCTGTGGGCAGGTGTGATGGCGCACAACACTCACTGCTAGCTTGGCACCCCCTGTTGGTCATTCTGGGAATTAGGCTCTCAAGGTCAACACATGGTTGCATGCCATCAGACCATTTGTCTCCCAGCTCTGCAGCTCCTCTCTCGTCCAGAAACCAGTGTCCTCTTTGTGACTCAGACCTCTTGCCAGGTCACTCAGCATTTCCCTCCTTCTAGGGTACAGTCCTTTGACTTCCTAGGGTACAGTCCTTTGACTTCCCACACTGACTCAAGCAGTCTTCCAGTTCACTGGCCTGCCAGTGCTACTTCCTCAGAGGCTGCAGGGGGACTCAGACCTGCCCTCTACTCTGGGTTCCAGTCCAGAA
The DNA here is from genome assembly GCA_032595735.1 of Pelochelys cantorii. Lineage (NCBI taxonomy): Eukaryota > Metazoa > Chordata > Testudines > Trionychidae > Pelochelys > Pelochelys cantorii. Next base: position 108,114,166 of record CM064327.1, read on the forward strand.
ACCCTCAGCCCAACAGTTCTGGGCTTTTCTCTCACTGCTCCTTCCCTGGACTGCTTCCTACAACTCCAGGTGTCCCTCTTTACCCTGTGTATACTGGCTTCAAATCCTCCTCTCTCTTCTCAGGGAGTGGCTGCCCTATCCTAGCAGCAGTTTTTGTCAGTTGCCTGCTTCCTGACTTTAGGGGCCCTGCTTATTTTGGCACAGTTGAACCTGCTTGCAATCAATTCCCTGTTCCCTGGCTCTCCCTCCAGGTGGAGTTAGTAGGCCTCCCAGGCCACCTTAACCCCTTCCAGTTCTGTGCAGGTAAACACAAATCACAGCAGGTGATTCCATAATGGAATTTTCTCCACCTGCTTCTGAAGCATCTGGTATTGATCATTCCTGCAGAAAAGAGGGGACTAGAAAGTCACTGGTGTGATCTGTATGGAAATGTCTCCCTTCCTCAGATGTGTGAGTACCCACTCAGATATTGGTGAATGATGTCTGAAGCAGGATTATATCACACTCCCGACCTGTAACTCCCTGGAGAATATTTTGTGTGTAAGACAGGATGTTTGACCAATGGGTGGAGCTGGGGAGGGGGTGAGGAGAACAGAACGAAGTGCCAGCTCCTCACCAGACTATTTCCCATTCCCATAGAGCACCAAGACCAACAGGCCATTCCCCATTCCTTTCTATGGGTCCCCAATGCACTTGTCTCTGAGGCAGAGAAATCCCACAAAGGCCCCCCCCCCTTATCCCCACTGGAGTTTTTTGGGCCTGTATACTCCATTCATATAAATACTTGAGGTAGGTTACAGCCAGGCTGTAAATGTGATGAGCATTTCAGATTGTTACAGGGCTGACAGACCAACTTTTTCTGGAGCATTGTGGCACTCAGTCATGGGCAGCTGGTGAAGGTAGGGCTGGAGCCCTTCCACTGAGGCCCTGCCCCCACGGGAGCCAAGCAGCCCCCTGCCCTCCACTGGGAGGCAGGGCAGCATGCCACATGCCACACAAAGGGCGGGGAGTGAGTGGGTATGCGTGCCCCTGCCTTCCTGACCCTGGAGCACGAGGAGGACAGGTGCTGGGGTCAGCAACACTCTGCCCCCAGAATGCCTACAGCAGGTGTTTTGGGGGTGGCGTGTGGGTGGAGCCAGGCTGGTGGTTTCAGAAGGCAGAGCCTTCCCCTGCCTAGGCTACCGGACGCCCATGCATTCAGTCTTTGGCCCCATGTCTGACAACAATCAAAGGCATTCAGGTTTCTGAGAATAAGCCTATACCATCAGGAGTTATTGCTGTTCCAAATGCCACTTTAAAAACACCAAGTACAGATTGAAATTTAATAAACTACTGGGAAAACATTCATGAAAATACAAAGTAGAATATATACACTTTCTTTAAAACCATAGATTCCAATACCAATTTGAATAAAAACAAAAACAAAAATATTTGACCAAGAGTTGAACATTCAGAAGCGCCTAAGGAAACTAATGACCCTAAGTCACGTAGGCTATGTTTACACCTAAACATCACAGTGGTGCAGCTGTAGCGCTTCTATGTAGCCACTCACTTCAGCAGCGGGAGGGGATCTCTTGTCACTGTAGTAAATTCTCTTCTCCTACAGTGATAACTAGAGCTGTCTCCACTGGAGGTTAGCTCAGTGTACCTATGTCATCCAGGGATATGGACTTTTTGCCCCTCCTGAGCAACATAACTGGGTCAACTCAACTTCTTAGACCCTCAAAGGTATTTAGGTGCCTAACTCCCACTGAAATTTCACCTCAAAATTCTGCAATCTTTCCTCGGGCAAAATCCTTACTGAAGCCTATACATTTTTCATGGGATGAGATTCAGCATAAGAAGACAGTAACTGTAGGTTGCACAAGAAAGCAGGAGCTCTGTATAGCTTGGGAAAAAGATGTTAGTATAGCAAGATGACATATTTGAAGATAGTAGAAAAATTACCCTCCAACAGTCAATACTATATATAAATTTGTGTTATACTTTAAATGTAATGTCAAATAACAGTACTTTCACTTTATACTATTGTATATATCACTTTTACAATATAGTACAAGTTACATGATCCAAACTAGTCCTGATGCGATTATCTCTGGTCAGTGCACAGGATCACAATTTTTTCCTTGTTATTTGTACTTTAAACAAATCCCTGAGATTTTAGAGCAGATTGAACCAATCTGTCCTGCCCTTTGAGAGATACAAATGTGCCTATCTTTTTAGATATAAAAACCAATTACTGGCTCACAGCTGGGGTCTGTGGAGTACTTCAAGACCAGCCGTCACTGTTTTGTGTTCCCCTCCCACAGCAAAAAAAGATGATAGCACAGCAACAACAGCAATGACAAAAGAAAAGTGTAACAAACCCACCCTGTGAATCCCTTGCTGTCACCATTGCACACCATCTGGTATAATGTTTGAGTCAATATTTTTCTTAAAAGCACAAACCCAGATTGATTTCAATAAAAATGTGCATGCATCTTTTAAAAACAGGGAAAAATATGAAAATGTATATAGCTCTAACAGCAGCTCAGCATTTCTCAGGATCTGACCCTATGTTTATCAGAGTGAGGTCAAAATTGGTAGAATTCACATTACACTTTATTATATTGCCTTTCTGTAGGTATTCTGGTTCCCAGTGGGATATTTGTACTATGTGATGCAGAGGGGTTGCTAGGGTAATATTAATTATTAATTGTTAATGAATAATAAAAAAATAAAATGAACTTTCTTTCTACAACTACTGTTGTTATTATTTTATTTTTTGCATTTAAATAGAGGTTCTCGCTTTTATTGTTCTGCTTCCTCGTACTTCTTTTCTTGGTCATTGCCTAGGTACATGAGATGCTAGCTCATTGCATACAGGAAGACAGCCTTTGCAAACAGAGTGAGTGTCCCTGCTTTAGAGTGATCAGAATATACAAGATAGTAATTCCTCTGTCTGAACTTATAGCTGACTCCAGCAGTTAACAATTACAGTTCTAAGAACAGCATTGTAATATAATACTTTGAATTTTTATATGGTGTTTGTTTTACAAAATACCACAAAATGTCTTACAGAACAAATCTGTCAGAGGGCTACCGTGAAAAAGGAAGGGGATTCAGACAAGCTTTAAAGAGAGGAAATGATTCAGTGGTTTGAGGGGAAGTTGGGGGTGGGAAGAGAGTATGTCAGATCGATGGATCAGAAAAATGAAAAGGCAACTCTGAAGGTGGGTTTTAGATGGGCTGACGTCTTGTATTTTAGATTTAATGTTGACCTTTGATTTATTTTTGTATTAAGTATATGATGATTTACTAGATAAGCACAGAACATAAAGTCACACCTTTCCACATGACTAATAAGAAGCCATTTGAAGTTTTAGGTGGGCGTTTCCGCGTCTTCCCACAATTAATTGGTAGTGTATGTATATAAACCAATGACTATCAGTGATTCTCAAAATTCATTGCACCGTGACCTCCTTCTGATAACAAAAATTACTACACAATCCCCAGAGGGGGGAACCAAACCCCTGAGCCCTCCTGTGCCATGCAGCCCTGGGTAGGGGTAGGGTGGGGTGCGATGGGGGTAGGAGGTGGGGGCAAAGATGTAGCCCAAAGGCTTTAACTCTGGGCAAGAACCTTTAATCTGAACCTTGCTGCCCAAAGCTGAAGCTGAAGACTGAGGCTAGACTATGGGGATTTTTACTCTTCAGCTGATCTTTAAGAGCCAGAGTTGGGTTTAGCTAAGTAATCAATCTGACAACCTGTGTGTATTTCTCTCAGTTTTTGTTTCAGTTGCTGGCATCAGAAGTTGAAGAGTTTTTTGCGACTAGTACCAGAACTCCTGTGGATCATTACATACTAAACAAAAAAGCCAGTGTTACAGAAGTTATTTTCTTGTGATGGATGATTGATGTGTCATAGATACTTTGTAAACTAACTGTCATTTTGAAATAAATAAGACTTTGGCTATTGAATGACTGATAAGTCCCTGAAGGATTTTCTTTCTTTTTTTGCTTTCCTCTCTGAGGAAGACACAGCCTATTCATCTGCACCTAGTGGGAGTAAGAGTCTTTATAAAGCTCAAAGATTACTTAACAATTAATTGAGCTCTTTCCATATTTACACTACAGGTGCTACCATAGCATTAGCTTCATCACCTTAGCTATGCAGCTACTGGCTTGCCGGGGGGCGGGGGGGAGCACAAAGGGGACAACTGTCCTGGGGCCTGGTGATCCAAAAGAGCCTACAGTTCCCAGATGCCACTGCTGCTGCTGAGGCAGTGGCCAAAGCTCTGAGCCCTTAAAATCACTGCCAAAGCATCGTGCTCCAGGTAACTCTGAGGGCTTCCAGAGGAGAGAGGGGGCACGGCATGTTCTAGGCAGTACTGAGGGCTGGCTGCCCCAGCCCCTCCCCTTCCACCGTAGACACTCCCCCATGCTGTAACCCCATAGTGTAGCTACAGACTACAGCAACAACAGGAGGTGTTCCCATAGCAACAGAAAAACATCTCCCTAAGAGCTGATAGCTAGCTAGGCTAAAGGAAAAATGCTTCCATCAACCTAGCTACATCTACACCCTGGACACCATGGCTATGTTGACCTTGTAAGTCTTGACCAGGCTGTAGTCAAATAAATTGATGGAGAGTTAACTTATTTAAACAAAAGCAGGAAGTGACCATTACCCTTATGTGACAGGTTTGCTCGCCTCCATGTCGCCTCCTGCTAGTCAATCTGGGAACTAGCTCTTCCAGCGAGTATCGTGCCTGCTGTTGCCTGTCTTTTTCTCAGCTCTCAACCATGTCACATCAGGCCCCACGTTCCTCCAAGACTATGGTGTCCCCGCCCAATTATTACCCCACAGCAGTGCCCATACTCTTGGGTCCTCCCCTCCCAGGGAACCTCGTTACCCCAAGCCACTATTTGCCTCAGTGACCTATTGCTGTTAATCATCTAGTCCCTTCCCTCAGAGGCAAACTGCAGTCTGAACTGGCCACTTCAAACTCTGTCCCCCCTAGGACCTTCCTGAGCCACTGTTGCTGAGTCTGAACATAGGGTTTATTCAGGCCTGAGCTCCCCTAGCTCACCCGGCCTTTCCCCGGCACTGCTGTGTCCAAGGTACCTCTGCTTACAGTTACCTAGGTCCATCTCCCTCCAAAGCAGGAGTGAGACCAAGTTTCCTCTACTCTTGCAGCCCTTTTTATAGGACCTGGCCTACTCCTATTGGCTTTCTCATGCCCTCTCTGGATTAGTCCTCAAGATAGCCCTCTCTCAGGGTTGTTTTAACACTTTATGTAACAGTGCAGGGCAACCACCTCGTTAAACTACCTAAAGGACCAGGAGCACAGCTGGCAGCATGGGAAAAAGAGATAATTGTTACTTCATTTTTGTGAGATCATGGGTTCCATGTTTCAATAACTGGTCAAGTTAAATGCAACTCAATGGCATTTTTCTCTTTGGCTGTAACTTGATAACATCTGAATGACACATGTGATCAGTTCCAAAATTTCATACACCATTCTGACATCAGTGGAGAGAGTCTTACCAGTTTTGATGAAAACTAGGAAAAACAGGAGATCCTGAGAGCCAGGAGTAGTGAAAGTGCCCTAAAAATAACTGGGACCCTGAGCCATGGCCCTGGCCCTGTCCACTATGCTGCTGCTTCCTTTGAAGACCTTCCCTTGGGGCACTCCTCCTCCTCAGCCCCAAGCTCCTCCCCAAATCCATGCCACAACTTCTCCATGAGGCCCTGCGCTCATGCTGCCCTTTCTCCCTAAACCCTTCTCCTTCCATTCCTGTACTGCCTTCACTCGTTCCTGTCTGCTCACTTACCTCTGTTGCTGGCCTTTATGACTGATAAAAAGTGATGGGGTCATGACCCCCTGGCCACCATCCCACCATGACAATGCCCCATACAGAGCCCTAGCATCTGGTTAACAGAACCAACAGTTTCAGCTACATTTGTAGCTCTCTTTAGATCAAAGAACTGACTGATAGCAGAAAATAACACATTCCAGCATAACATTAGTTTTCATCATAGTCCTGCCAATGTCCCAACTGAGTTTAAAATATTAATATTCTGAATAAAAAGACAGGAACTAATAGAAAAATTTTGGAACTTTATGGGTTACTGAATTCTGTTACCTGGTCTAAAAATGATTCTAAGCCCCATGAGAGTTTTATTGTGAGATATTTGTCAAGAACACTTGGATTCTCCAAAAGCTTTTGGGTACCATAGCCAGTTTCTGATGATCTCCCTATTCTCTTGGACAGACATCTGAGCACTGATCCACATATTTGTGACTTCCACACTTGATTACTACAACAAATTTTATCTAGAAAATAATCCACACACAGAGTGCTTCAGCTGCTAGTCTGGCCAGCAGGAAGTGCTACTACCAACCACAGGAAGTATCAAGAGTGTTCGAGATGCTGTAAATATATGCTATAATTAGGCTTACAAACGGAAAAAAAAGCTTTTTATATCCAAAAACTGCAATATGATGGCTTCTTTACTTCAATGAAAAGTAAAAAAATTGACATCTTTTTCTTTTTAATCTTTCAAGGTTTTGTTTTGAATACATCAACGAAAATTCAAATATTTTATTGAAAGTCAGTGCAATTGATTTATGAAAAAATGTCAGAATCCCTACATAAAAATGACTTTATATTCCTTATAAGTGTTCATTTTTCTACTTCCAAACCTAATGTGCTGTATAGAAAATAATTCACGAGAGAGAGAACATGGTATTACCTTAGAAAACTTGTTGCAAGTTGAACACCATATTACCAGATTACAATTTATTTCAACTGTTTATTCTCTGTTTCCAATTACTTACCCATCAGAGACCCATTGGTGACAGACCGGGCCGGGTGTCTGCTCAGGGTGTCAGCTCAGGGTGAATTGCTCAAAACCAGGGCTACTTACAGCCCTCAACTGGAGACCTATCCCAAATAGGCCACAAACCTGTCACACAGAGAGCTTCAGCTGCCAGTCTGACCAGCAGGAAGCCTCACAAGCAAAACCCCTCAGACACCCCAGCTCTCCCTGTGCCACAATCAGCCCCAGACCTTACACACAGGTGAGAGGTTATAAAACCCTATCTCACCAACTCTGAACAGATCCTACCGGTCCCAAAGAACCAGCCACAGTCCTAGGCCAATTTACACTTTAGATCTGACCCACAAGAGCACTCTGGGACAATCCTTTAGCATCTAAAATATAAAGGTTTATTAATAAAAGAAAGAAAAGGTTGAGAGTAAGGTTGTTAAGGAGAATACATCACATACATCAATCACCAAATTCTTGATTCAGGCTCTTAGCAGAGATGTTATAAACTGCTAGCTTAAAAGTTTCTGGTGTACATCCTGTATCAGGATGGGTCAGCAATCCTTCCCGGATCTCTGTCCCTAGCAAGATGCATCTGGAATCAGGAGCAAGATTGAAGACAAGATGGAGATGGCCTCATGGGATTTTTATATTCCTGGTATCTCCTAAACTGGAGCTGGTCACATGATCTAGTGACCTGTCTGTGTTTCACATGCAAGTAGCCACGAGGCATGGGCTGGTTTGCTGACTTCCAGATGCATTCCTCAGGTGTATATTGGCCACTCTAAGAGCTATTGTCCATGGAACAGTGCTAATTAACACAGCCATTCACTGAACAATCCTTCCTCACAATAGGCAGTCCAGGCCCATTGCTCCCTCCCAGACAAAGAATGTTTACAGTACAAGAACAGAGCCCATATTCATAACTTCACATACAAAAATCATACAAGTACATGAGTATCATATATAGAATCAGCACAGCATAAGCTTTCATTGACACCTCACATGGCCCACTTTGTACAGAATTTAGGGCAAACACCCCCCCTCTCTCCCCCCCCCGTGGGTGCAACAGTCATCTGTCTGGTCACTTTAAAATCCAATAACGTGACACCATCCATTCAGGACAGCTTACTTTGCTTAAGAGTCTTTGGTGAATGACCTTGTTAAAGACTTTCTGAAAGTCCAAGTACATGGTATCAGCTGGATCACCCTTATGTCCATTTGTTGACCCATGGCCGTCCTTACAATTTATGGAGCCCAATGCTATACTATTAAACTGGGGCCCACTATGCCCAATGGCAGCTGGGAGGAGGAGGATTTTTTAGTGATGAGATTTTACAATCTTCAGCAACATACTAATGAAATATTTTTAAAACAAATTTTAAACCAAGGTCCTGTACACTAACATAGTATTTACTTATTCCCACAATATAAGAACTAGAGGTCACCAAATGAAATTAATAGGCAGCAGGTTAAAAACAAACATAAGGAAGTTTTTCTTCACTCAGTGCACAGTCAATTTCTGGAACTCCTTGCCAGATGATGTTATGAAGATCGGGACTTTAACAGGATTAAAAAAAGAGCTAGATAAATTCATGGAGGTTAGGTCCATCAATGGCTATTAGCCAGGATGGGTAGGAATGGTGTCCCTAGCCTCTGTTTCTCTGGAGCTGGGTGACAGGGGAGGGATCACGTGAGGATTACCTGTTGTGTTCCCTCCCTCTGGGGCATCTGGTGTTGGCAGACAGTATACTGGGCTGGATGGACCGTTGGTCTGACCCAGTTTGGCCATTCTTATGTTCTTATAATAAATTCAGGAACTGAAAGTATATACCTGGGGTTGACAAATGCCTGTTAAATGGCTTTGTAACCATTTGAATGGCTCTTTTACAGTTTCCATGTTCTGTTAATAGGCCTGGCAGGCTTCTTCACGTTTAAGTTAATTAGATCCTCTCCAGAGGAAGCAGAGGCACAGAATAGGGATAGGACATTATCCAGCTGTGCCCCAAATTTTTGGGTGCTATATACAGCTGTATATTCTGCATATGGGTAAGGATGGCTCTGTGTTGACCCTCTCAAAGAATTCTAATAGATAAGTGAGGCATAATTTCCCTTTACAAAAGCAGTGTTGACTCGTCCCTAACATGCCATGTTCATATATCTCTCTGATAATTCTGTTCTTTACTAGAGTTGCAACCAATTTGACTGTAACTAAAATTAGGCTTATCATTCTGTAATTGCCAGAATTGCCTCTGGAGTCCTTAAAAAAATTACGTCGTATTAGCTATTTTCCAGTCATCTGGTACAGAAGCTGATTTAAAGGATAAGTAACATATCAGTTTATAGTTCTACAATTTCATATTAAGTTCCTTCAGAATTCTTGGTCGCATTAACTGTTCTTTTGGTTGGCTGGGTTATACATTGGCTTAAACATTGAGAGAATGATTCAGAAACACTGCAGCATGGAACTGCACACATTCACAGGCACAATTTGAGCAATTACTATTATTATTTATGCAGTTATTGTGATCGCATACACAACTTAGGTAGTTATGTGTGCAAATTATCATTACAGCATTTGGCTATTTTTTGTGTGCACCGCGTCAAGTATTGTGCATGCAAATGAAACACATAAGGGTGTATCTAAACTGTTTGATAATCAAGCATTTTATGGATTATCTTTTCAATGTAGGGTGTCAGAGGACACTAACAATCTTGGAGTGAATCTTGCCCTGAATGCTTTTGGCAGCTTGTGGCTAGTTAGAGCACCTGGAAAATTTGCTTGGAGCATTACCCAAAATTATGTTACCTTTTGCCTATGTATATGCAACATTAAACATCATTTTTCTGTGTTCTACCCAGATTATGGTCAGATAGTGTACTGATGCCATCTAGAGTTGGCTTGTCAAAACTTATTTTTGTTAAGTGAAAATAACTATACTAACCCTTCAATTTCCTTAGCTTGTTGTCACTTAGTGTCCACTCCTACTGGACAAAACAGAACATTACGTAAGGAGAAAGTCAGATCTTCTCAGTGCGTGGAAGAAAGTTAAATCAGAATTTATAAAATATTGTGCAATTCAAGACAGCAGGAGAAATGTAATCAAAAACCAAACCCCTGCCAAAATATGAGTTTGTGGATGGTAAGGCAACTCATGATGCTATGAATTTCCTGTAGCTAATTATTCCTTCCATATTAAAGTTGGGATTTTGCTAGAAAAGTATTTCCTACCATACCACTGCTTTTTGACATCTCTTGACTTACCATTCAAAATAATGTAGCATCATTGATATCTGGGTATACCAACCAAAGTATGAAGGTACTGCTTTAACAGTCAGCAATTAAAATTTTGTTGCTCTGCAAAATCTGAAAGTATGGCTATGTCTACACTGCAGAGCTTTTTCCGGGATACCGGTGTGTAGATAGGCCAAATTTCGGAAAAGCCTCTTCCGGAAAAAAAAGCAGAAAAAGATATACAAATTGTGGTTCACAATTTGCGTATCTTTTTCCGATATAATCCTGCAGTCTAGACGTAGCCTGTGTCTGTGTGGAGTATATTGCTCTGTACTATAATGGTTATGATTTTTTTTCTACATTCTGTACTTTTAAATGCCTAGTATCAGCTGCTTACAGAAGCCAGTGCCATTTTGTTAGGCAGAGTTGGTGCAGCATGTTACAGAAGGCATACACTATAGTCTCTCATGGTGACTTGATCTTCATTTCCCCTTGATTTGTTGTTTTCTAACACCTAAAATAAGTAATTCACACAGAAAGCATATAGAAAACAACAATATGATGAACCTGGTATTCTTGGAGGAATATTACCTTTCTCCCTTCATCCTTCAAAAATAGATTGGTTTTTTCCCATGATGAGCAAAAGATAAATTCAGAGTCTGAGCTATAGCTAGCTTTCTGAAAAACCAAAGGATGATCCTTAGACTTTAAAGCATTGCCCTAAACCAAAGCTCAAGAGATAAATGTCATGTTCTACCTCATTAGTATGGCTTTGACGTTTTGCTCTCAGATTCATGTGACTCCAGTTTCTCTTCTGCTTTAGTTATATGTGGGCTAAATGACACAGCTAACAATACCATATTCAGGGAGATTTCTACAGGGGATTTCTCATCCAACAAAAACCACTAAGGATTCTACAGTTTTGCTTACTAGCCACAAATGGGAAGGAAAGGTCACAGATTTTTCCTGCCCACCGTGATCTCACCACTCTGCATGGGGCCAGACTGAGGATAATTGGGAAAATTGGGGGGAGATTCTTTGGGACATACTCCAAGTTAACTAACCCAAGAATAGATACCATATGTGTCTGAGGTCACCCAGCCTCCTACTGAAGAAGTGGAGTGCTTGTACCAGTATCTGTGCATAAGTGCCATTATTCTTAGATCAATGGGACTACCATTTGTGAAGTAAGGTACTGTGCAATGTGAAGAAGGGAAACAGATGTAGAGTCAGCCATTTCAGAGTTTAATTTAGAAGAAGTTTAAAATCACATAAATACAACTTTCAGAAAAGGAAATGTTCTTCTTGTTGATATTGGAGACCACTCAAATATTAACTGTTTTTATTGGAAATACTTGACTATTTTCCAAATTAAATTTTAAATACTACTCTGTGTAGGAATCAAGATGTTTAGCTTCTGCACACAGTTGAAGCAAAGCATTCCCAAAGGGCTATATAAAGGTTTCATAAAAGTTTAATCCGAAATCAAAAACAGGTTCCCAACAGTCAGGCTCTTTGACCGTCATGACCTACAATGTTAGAAGAGATAGAGAAATGATAAAACAATGTATAAGTAGCTGGTCTGACCAGAGAGGATGACCTTTGGATCAAGATTCTCTCCAGACTTTACTTAACCCATGTCATATGAAATGTGCAAGAAGCATCTCTTCTTTTCCAAGTAGAGACACACAAGTCCAACCAGACATGTAGATCCTCTTGTATTTTAAACAGGAGCAACTGAAAAGAGTAATGTGGGATCTATTATTTGTCATACAGGAGGGCTGGCAGACTTGCCATGGGCAAGGTGAGGGGTGTGTGGCTCTGTGCTCCCAAAAGGGGTGGGGACTCAGGCAGAAGGGGTGGGGCTGGGGCAGTGAGTCCTCAGCACTGCCTGGAACACACCATTCCCCCCCCCTGCTCCCAACCAGCCCTTAGCACTGTCTAGAGCAGTGGTTCCCAAACTTTTTGGCATCATGCCCTCCTTTCTGATTTTTGAAAAACCCTCATGCTCCCCCCCAAAATAGCAGCAAAGCTTGTTGAGCAAAAAAAAGGAAAAAAGGAACTGAACACGGCAGCAAAACTTGATGGGGGGGGGGAGGCTGGGTTGCCTTGCCCCCCCCCTGGAATTTCTTCATGCCCTCCGGGGGGCAGGCCCCCCAGTTTGGGAACCCATGGTCTAGAGCATGGTGAGCAGCACTCCAGCGGTGATTTAAAGGCAACTGCCCCCTTTGTCCCATAAAGTTCAATATTTACCATGGAGCCTAATATATATCCTCTACAGCATTATTTATTTATTGTCAGGGTTACTTTCTCTTTTAAAAAAAATGTAACGTAGTCCCTGCATTTGGTACAATCTAGAAATGTTACCCTTAGATTAACTGTGTCTGTCAGTAACCCTAGCCAAAGCTTTCCACTTTTCATTTCTCCATTTTTTACTGCTGAGCCGCCCACCACCTGTTTCCTTCACCTCCCACTCAAAAATCAGTGCTTCCCCTTTCTAGCTGTCATTTGCATCACAGAATTTTTCTGATGCTACCACAGACTGAGCCAGTCCAAGGTGGGGAGGGAGGCTGCATGGTGAAGTGAGCCCCTAAATTTTGGGTCCCATTCCAGGAAGTGTGGGGGGGGATACATACAGATGCTCTATTTACTTTTGTAGTTGCTCTTTATGGTGCTCCGTTCTCAGTGAAGTTAGGGCCTTGTTATAAACAACCCCTGGAGAGGGGAAGATGCTTCAGTTGAATGTTATCTGGAGAAGTCCACTGTAGGGCTAGGGGTGCCATAGTCTTGGGCTAGAGGGTTTGATTCATTAGAGAAGCTGGGTGTTTTCTCCCTCTATCGTTGGATATCCCAGATGTTGCTATCTTCCCAGGAAAGTTTAGCACCATTATAGGATACTTACTCGGGAGTCGGGGGTTCCAGCCCCATGTGGTCTGGAGAAGGTCACTGATGGGTCAGGTTCCCCATAGTCGTTGGGAGACCTTGTTGCTCTCTGCACTGCCATTGTCTTCTCATAGTATCTTGAACCTTGTTACATTCCCCATTTGGGAAGCTGGCTGCAGGGCTTTTTGTCTCATTTGACTTGAGAGGCAGTGGGAAGAGGGGAAAGTTATCAGTATATTAAAATAATGTAAAAGCTAAAAATAACAAACAAAAATCCCAACCCTCAACAGTCCTTTGAGATGAGATTGTTCTGCTCTTTCACTTCCATAGAAGTGATGGGTATCCAGAGTACTAGAAAGGCAACTTTCCATAAAATATTATTTTGTCTTGGTAAGAATAATCCAAAATAAACATGAAAAGGAATCCACACTTTCTCTTTCTTGCTTGGCAGAATGTGGACTCAAATTACAATTTCCATTCACATTATTCATCTTGTGGTTTTCTCTCTCAGTTTAGGTAAGCCGTTCAACAAATATAGAAAAAGAAAGACAAAGTATTACTGTGACGAAAGTAGGAGGCGCAAATGGCCAGCAACAAGGACTCTGTAGCTAAACAGGGTGATATAGATAGAGCTGGGCCTACTTGTGCTCCTGCTCTTGTTGAAGTCAGAGGCTACACTCTTAGAATAACATTTTCAAAAGTGGTCTTCAATTATGGGTACCTCGATTTTGGAATAACATCTTGAGTCAAATTTTCAGAGATGCTGTACAAATACAGTTTAAGTCAATCAACACTTTTGAAAATCAGGCAAAACGTGTCTCAAGATGGGCTCCAAAAAATGTAGGCATCACAAATCAGTGGTCAATTAAAAAAAAACCACTTTGGCATAATTGACTTCATTAGTAATAGATGCACATTATTATGGCAAAATTCTCTCCAAGCCACATGGCAGATTTTAATTCCAGTGTTCTATTCTTTCAACATGCACAGATTCCTACGGATTTAATGGGCTATCCAGGCATGTGGGAAAAGCAGAATATAAATCAGCATTTGCAATACAGGCATAGAGAAAAGTTTGCCCTTAAACTTGTACAGACCTAGATTATTACTAGCTGGGCAGATTTCAATATTAATTGTTTTATAGTTTCAGTGGATAATGTTACTGTTTGTTTTAAGCATTTTATTTAAAAATCAATTTAAATGTTTGCAGTGATACAAAATTATGGGTTATAAGTTTTTTCAAATTTTATTTATTTAAAATTTTCAGCTGTGTTGGACAAAGAGGGTCAGACAATTATTTAATGGCAGTGTGAAAGATGTAAACAGTTAAAGCTTTACAACCATTAAAAGACACATTTTTGACATAGCATGTCAAAATGTACAGTGTAACTATAGTTAAATCAAATCTAAAGCATTTTTCTTACTTTCCCTATGTGTACATTTTGATGATAATCGATGGAAGTATTCATTAGTTTGAATATAAATGGGAAAATCAACATTTACTGATATTTACTCATAAACATTTAATCCATTCAAGACTAATTATGACTAATTATATGCACTGTGTTAGTTACAGGCTGGCCACCTTCACTGACCTATACGTGTTGGTATGGCTTGCCTCAAGGGCCTTCTGTGATTAAATGGAAGCCTAGTGACTCTAACTTTGGAAATCCCCAGAAAATACAGCAAAACTGTTCATCTTAGCTGTTGTGGATTTCTGTAACTTCTTAGGGACATTCATTTAACTGACAAATGAAAGTGCTGGTGTGCTTTATCACTTAACATAATACATTTTAAAGAAGCAGTCACTTATTGCAACATAACAAAAACCTAGAGGGACAACACTAAGCTGTTCCTTTAGAAACAGCTTTTCTTTCCTGTTCAAGGGTTTTATAATTATCCAGGCTCTCCTACAGCAGACAAAGAGACTATGGATAAAACTACTGTCTAAACTGCCTCATTTCTAATCCCAGCACAGAGTACAGCAGCATGGTGTATTTGCCAAGATGTATTTACTAAGGATAGAAACCGGAGCTACTTCAGGGATCCTAAAATATGAATAAAAAGAGAAGGGTGCCAAGATAAGAGCACAATATTGTAAAAACTTAAAAAACAACAAATAGTCTAGTAGCACTTTAAAGACTAACAAAACATGTAGGTGCTATTAGACTACTTGTTGGTTTTTAAGTTTTTCCTGTTACAGACTAACTCGGCTACCCCTCTGAAGCTTTGGAACAAATATTGTAGACAGACTGGTCAGCATTACTCTGTACAAGAAAAACTTTGCTTGGCCAGATACTTCACATAACCTTTGTTGTCAGACCCTTAGAGCCCTTGTTTCATACTGGTAAGCACTGTTTGAAGTGATGAAAGTCAAGATTCTCTAACTTCCAAGAAGTGCCATGCTTCCTGGTGGACTTTGTCTTGCAGGGAACTATATGGAGATGGACAGTAATTTGAGATGTCTCTGTCAGACAGACATAGGGATATAATCTAATTTACATATCACATTATCAGGCATACACATCATACTAATATCTTAGCAAGCCAGTACTTGGTTTGAAGGGAAAGGACTAATATTCATTGAACACTGGCAGTGTTCCAATGGTTGTGCAAACACTGAGAAAGGCACAATCCCAGCCTTTTCAGCATTCTCTAAGATGACACCCTGGATTTTCACATTAGTTTCTATTTTAATGGTCAACTTCCACCTTTGGATATGCCCATGCAGCTCCTACAGTTAGTTAGAGCCCTGCAAAGATGTGGATTTATTTTTCTCACAGATTGATAAAAGTAATAATTTTCACTAGTCTCCCACTTAAACTAGTCCAACTAAGCTTTGATGCTTCCTCTGTACCTACGTGGAAATGAAACTCAAAAAGCCACCGGAATACTTAAGATAAGGATTAGTGTGCTAAAGAATCACTAATCACAAACATAAAAGAGAGTGCCCAGGACTGGAAAGTACAGTCAGATTCAAAGTTTCCCCAAGGGAAAATCCCAGCAAGGGAAATTTTAGAAGCAGAATGCTCGAGTCTTCCACTGTCAAAGCAAAGAAAATTTCACTTTCTTTTTCCATATCTTGCTTGGTTGCTATCATGGCCCCTACAGGTTTCTGTATATTTTTTTTTTGTTGTGAGAATGACAGACAGTTGAATTTACAAATATTTGTGGAGGAAAATGAGAGAAGGATTATTTTGTCTGAGGCTATAACTATCATAGGGAAATATCATATTTTGAAATGTGTTAACTAGCTAGCTATTAAACATAAATTAATAACTTAGTTAGATAGGACTAAGTCATGTTTTAAAACATTTTAACTAATGTTTTTTAAATGACAGATCCAGTCTATACTAAGGGAAAGTCTTGTTTAATGTGATGTTAGTTAAAATGTGTTAATTAAAACATTTCCAAATGTAATGTTTTTCCTCATATAGACAAGAGCTAAGTGGGAAACTTGTTTTTCCAGCAGTAGCGACAAGGAAGGCTCTGATACATTTATATAATCTCTTCTGCCTTTAGCAAGGATGTTATGATTGTTTACAGAAACATCTCAAAGAAGTTATAAATACATTCCCAGATAAAAACTGTGTTAAGAAAAAGGATTTGAACATATTTTGCTGTCAGACACTGTTAATAGCAATTGTAATTTAAACTGAACAACAACTATTGCTTTTCATCCATGTATCTCCAAGTATAGGGTGACCAGATGTCCTGTTTTTAAAGGAACAGTCCTCTATTTAAGCCCTCCTGCAGGTGTCCCTACTTTGCCTTAAAAATACAGGACAACTGGCAAATTGTCCTGTATTTTCTGTCTCACTCCTATCAGTACTGGTGGGTCCTATTGCTGGCCAGATTCTTTCTCACCAGCCACCCAGCCACCAGCGGTGGGTGGTGGGAGTACAGTGGCTGACGATGGGTATGCATTTGCAAGGGTGGTGGTTGGGGAAAGCTGCAGTGTGCTGTACTGGCCACTCCCCTTTCTAGTCCACTTGTGCATCGCCTCTGCTGCCCACCCATTGGCCCATTATATGCCCCCCCTCACTGTCCTCTCCCTGCTGTGCACCTTCACTCCCTTTGCCCTGCTGCTCCTCCATACCTTCCTCTCACACTTCCAGAACTGTAGAGAACCATCTGGTTGGATCATTCAGCTAAATAACAGCCTGGCTGGCAGGCTCCTTCCTTCCCCCACTGTCTCCAGCTGGGCTGGCAGCCATGGAATGCTGAAGATCCTGTGGCCTGGGAATACTGGCCAGGAGGAGCCAAGCCCTGCATGTGCCAAAGCCCCACACAGTGCTGGCACAGGGAAGCATCTCCACCTCTCACTTCAGCTCTGGAGTGGTGGGGAGGAACCTATTTCCAGCCTATTCACACCCCATTCCTGCAGGCTCCACAGCAGCTCCTTGAGTGGGGATATTTAGCACCTTCTTCATACATGCACCCTCACCCTAGGTCCTGCCCCCAGGAAGTGTGGGGCTGCTCTGTCTCTTAGGCACCCTCCCCTGGAGAGCCACCTGTATGGCCACGTTTGCTGTGGCTGCTGTAGTCAGGTTCCCTGGGCCTTGGTGCACAAGGCATCCTTATGGCTTAACTCCTTTCCTGCCCATGCTGTAGCCAGGACAAGAGGTGGCTGGGTTATGTTGGTAGGGACAAGCTGCTTCTAGCCCAGGGGTGGGCAATAATTTTTGAAGTGGTCATGAGCAGTCCCGGAAGGGACGGAGCCTTTAAATAGCAGGAACTGAAAGGGCTCACATCTCCCCTGTGATTCCCAGGGTATGTCTACATTTTACTGGAATAATAGGCGTTATTCCGGAAAATAAAAACAATACTAGTGTCCACACAGAAATTTTCGAAAGAAAATCAAAATAACGGAGGGCTTTTTCTGAGGAATAATGCCTCTTCTGAAAAAGCTCTTTCGGAAGAGGATGTGTGTGGATGCTCGACTGCTGCTATGTTGAAATAACTCCTCACCAGGGCCATTCTAAAGTTATTCCTCCTCAGTACCTGGAGCTCTAAATCGAGATAGCGCATCCACATTACGGGAGCCTGCCTTAGACTAATTTGGAGGCTTCCCCGTAGTGTGGACGCTCTATTTCAAAATAAACTATTCTGGAAGATATCTTCCAGAATAGCTTTTTCCTAAATAAGCTTGCAGTGTAGATGTATCCCTAGGAATCTTGTGAGCTGGAGACAGGAGCTGCAAACCCTTTTAATTCCTGCTATTTAAAGGGCTTGCTGGTCCCAGCCTCACTGCTAGTGTGTTGCCTGGGAGCCAGGCACACGGGATCCCTTTCAAGTGCTTCTATTTAAAGGGCTCGTACCTTCCCTTGGGCTGTTGCCTGCCAGCCACGGGGAAGACGTGAGCCCTTTAAACAGAAGGAATTGAAAGGGCTTGTGTGTCCCTGGCTCCCAGGCAACAGGCTAGGGTGAGGCCGGAGCTGCTAGCTCTTTTAGTTGCTTCTATTTAAAGTGCTTGCACCTGACAGGTGGCTGCCAGGCAACGCAGCAGCCCAGGAGATGAGAGCCATTAAAATAGAAACAATTCAAAGGGCTCGCAGCTCCAGTGCTGCTAGCGCGTTGCTTGGGAGCCAGAGATGCCCTAGCTCTTTCAACTGCTTCTATTGGGTGCCTCACAAGTGCGGAGAAGGTGTGAGCCCTTTAAATAGAAGCTGCTGAAAGGGCTTGCGTGGCTCTGGCTTCCAGGCAATGCTCTAGGGTGCAGGGTCTAGAACAGCTGTGTGGACTGGATAAAAGACCTAGGCAGGTCAGATCTGGCCCACTGAGTGGCTTTTGCCCACCCCTGTTCTAGCCACAGAGAAGAAGGGATGGGGGAGTGGGTGGAAAGGGGGAAGAGATGACCTCTGCAAAGGCACAGGCCACGTCATCCCTGCTTCCCACCTCCACCCCCCCTGTGGCTGGAAACCTTTCCCACCTGCAGTTTTGAAAGGTTGCTGCTGGCCATGTTCTGGTATGAACCCTGACAGAAATCTGGGGGGTGGGCCTATGACCATGCCCCCCACATATTGCCTCAAAAAGAAGCAGCATCAAGTACCAGGAGAGGCAAGTCCAGCCTGGGGGCCCAGCCAGGCATGGAGTGCACTAGGCAGGGAGGGTTGGGACAGATTGGTCAGTCACCCCCCACCTTCATATGAGAGAGTTTTACAGGAGTGTGTGTGTGTCACATATCCCTGTGAAAACTGCAAAGATATGGTAAACAAAAAGATTGCAGTTACACAGTATTTCTTTTTAACATGGGCTCAGCCAACTCGATGTTATTTGAATGATTGTACGACATAGTTCTGATTGCTGTTGAACTTGCTTGACTACAAGAAATTGTACCAGATGTCCTGCATTCTGTATAGGGAAATATGGTCACTCTATACCAGTGTTTCTCAACTTTGTTTTATAATATACCCTTTAAAAAAAATTATAATTACCCCCAGTACCTACAGTTTTCAGACACACACATTTTTTTTCTACCATTGCACCACATTTGTTTAAACAACTTAATCGTAGCCGGGCAGGAGATGAAATGTTTGGGTGTAGAAAGTACAAAAATAATAAAGTGCTACAAAACTTAAAACAAAATTCACTTTTCTCCAAATTTCAGTTGTGTTGACGTACCCCCCACCCCACTTCTCTCACGTACTCTAAGGGTACTCGTACCACTGGTTGAGAAACACTGCTCTATACAAGTATAATGCAAAGGTGATTAGGAATCATGATCTCCATTATTCATTTAAAAATAAAAGCTCAGGTAATGTACAGTAAAGCTTGTAATATTTACTAGACATCTTGCAGAAATGATAATGCACAGAGATTAAAAATATCTTTCTATCTATCTATCATATTCAACTAAGTAAAAACATGGTAAAATAGCCCTAGCAGGGCTCGCTTCCCTGGTGCTAAATATACAAAATTACAAGCTGCTTTTGAAAATCTTGGCCTCAGTGCATAAAACAATTATGAAGGTTTTTTGGTAAATCCCTTGAGTTCTGAGTAGACAAAAAGAACCTGAACCATTTTCAGACAGATAAATGTCAGCATCTTTTAAAGCATTATGATTCATAAATATTTTGTGATTAATCTCAGACTTCCCCAAAAAGTCTTCCCTGAGAAGGGGTTGTACAATTTGTAAGGAAATAACTTAGCCAGAAAGTTAGAGGGGAGTATTAGAACTGGGTTTATGACAGAAACCATCTTAGCGTGTCTATGTGGGGAAATTTACAGGGAAAAATTTCCTGGTATAATTATCTTGCTGTAGTTGTAATGCCCCATGTGAATACTCATTTTCTGGAATAGGAGTGACATTTTCTAAACAAGAAAAATGGGAATATAAGTGTCCGCATGGTGAATTTTACCAGTACCATCACAGCAATCTAATTATACTACTCTCGTTTATGCCAGTAAATTTCCCCATATAGACATGCACTTAAAGCCAAAACTATGGAGTCACCCTGCTATTGCAATCTGAGGATTTAACTATGGTTTCTGAAAAGGCTTGTCCTTGGCTTCCCTCGCACTTTACCATATGCAGCACCTGTTGCTGACACCTATTGTCATCAGTGAGTAATTTTACTTTCTTGTTCAGTTCAGTTAAGGAGAGGGGCAGTACAGCACATGTCATCAGCAAAGACAATATGAGGAAGTGGGGCAGCCCTAGCAGAGTTAAGGGAGGAGCCTTCACACTCCCACTCAGGGATTTTCCCTGTGTCGATGGGACTTCAAACTCAAACTCAAACTGTTTGTCTGGGGCATACCACTGCTGACTGTCTCTAGAGCTATTTGCCTAGGCTGGAAACAGCAACTGCTTCACCTGTGTTCACACAGCTCCTCCTCTGCAATTCAAGGCAGCAGCAAGCCATGCTTTTGGCATACTACACTCGGCTTGTCATCCTGAGCAATGGTAAACGTGACACTTTCATTTTTAATTTTACCACACTTGTTTCTGTGGGGTGTGTTTTGTCAGTAAGTCTTCTGCCGGCAGGAACATTTAGGCTTCTCTTTATAAACATGTTTTGTGTGTACCTGTGCCTTGCAGTATGGTGTTTCCTTCGTGGGACTTCTGTGGCCATTCGAGAGGTTGCAGTGAGGTGTACAGAAGAGGCGCTGCTGCCCTGTGAAGCTCCTCAGGATCCACAAGTCATCTATGAGGCAGTGTCCTGGTATAAAGTAAGGAAATGTTACTGTGTTTTGTGTAAACTGTGTTTTTTTTGTTTTGCTTCCCCACCTGCTTCTAACTTTCCTCATATGAAATGCTTGGGTGGTTTATGGAGAAGCATCTTTCTGTCAGAGTAGTAGAGGCATGGATGTAGCCTAGGAATTGCCTGGCATGACTTGAGTCACATGCCATAGACTATTTATACACTGTTCTACGTAGACTTGAGCATGAATCTTAGGTGTCCCTTGCCTGCTTTCAGACATCACCAGCCTGCACCGTGCCAGAGTTCTGAGGATGCCCACGGGGGTCTTCTAGAGAAGGCTGCATCTGTAATGTTGCCCCAGCAACCAATGTGCAATCCATGCAGTTGCATAGGCCACCTCACCTCAGAGCCCCTCCCTCATACACACATCAGAAAAAACCAAGCCCCCAAGCTGAGTGGTGTTGCAACCCTGAGCACCACTTCGCTACCCCACTTGTTCCTGTTTGGCCCAGCTGCTTCTTCCATGACAAAAGAAAGGATGGGCCAAACCTGAGGAGTGCGGGGCCGTGTGAGTTTAGGGTGAGTGCTTGGGAGCGAACAGAGTTTGGTGGCCGGGACTGGGAGGAGCCACTGTTCTGGGAGAAGAACAGTGGGTGAGTGTCACTGGTGAATGGCCAGGATGGGAGAAAAGGGAGATGGGCTGGGGACAAGTTGTGAGGGGCTATGCGGTGAGTGGGTAGTGTTGGGGAGCTGTCTGGTGAGGGACTGGGATATGGGGGTCTGTGATCAATAGTGCTAAGGAGGAGGTATTTCAGGATGCCTGAGAGGTTGGTGGAGGGTTGTTGGGATACATGCGCAGTGGGAGGGCCATTGTGGGAGCTGTGGGGCTTTAAGAAATGCGGGGAAGGCCATTTCTCCATTTTCTGTACTCCTTTATAGGACAAAATGTGATGTGACTTCCGAACACAGTGATGTTGCATCACAGTTGATTCCAAAAATAGGGACTGGCACTTTTTTTCTTAAAAGTCTAAATTAGCTATTGCTGTCCTTTTAAAAAAATTTTCCGAGAGGAGCGGAGAACAGAGTAGAGAGCATGAAGCTGGGAAGATCTGAGTGATCCCCCCGTCATCTTGTAAAAGGCAAATATTACCTCCCTGTTTCAGTATTTCCAGCTGTAAAATAGGAGGGCTACTGCTTGCCAGCCTACTTTCAGAAGTGCTGTGAGGAATGTATGTAAAGCACTTTGAAGATGAAATTGTTACAGAAAGAGAGGCAACATTGGTCAGGGGCTTCTCATGCAACAGTTTGACATTTCTTTGGGCCTGGTTTCCTTATCAATTAAGCAGGGAATAGTGCCAATTTCTCAATTCTATTAAGCATTTGGTGATGATCCTCTCATGAAAAATATAGGGCTATATAAAGTCTGGTATTATGTATGTGCTATTGTATTAGGTTCTCTGTCCTGCTTCTAATTTAGATCCCACCTACATGCATAACAAAGAGATGCCTACGTTAGTCAGAATTGTTCAGAGTTGCTCTACTTGTCCATCAATAAGTCTAAAGCTTTTCTAACTTCACTTTCCCTCCTGAGGGGCTGGGTTGAGTGGAAATGGGTGCTCAGAAGGGAATGTCTTCAACTTGATGGGTTTGGAGAGTTTCAGTTATGGAGAAAGGGGCAACCTGACCCTTTGTTGCTATCTGCTTTTAAACACCAAATAAGCCTATATTTTATGTATAAATATTTACTAAGCAATTAATACCCCATGTTCTATCTGTCTCTATGCACTGGGAGCCTGTACAATGGGGGAAATCCAACTATGTGGCGTGCTTCCCTTGATTCCCACCCTGGGGACAAATCTTCGCAAGGCTTGATCTTGTTCAGGTTTGTGGGCCTGAAGAAAATGGACAGAGGCAGGCTAAGGGTGGAAGAGAATGGGTGGAGAGACTGGCTCCCAAATCTGCATAGGAAAATCAACGGAAGTTAAAAGAGACTGAACTCTACTAGGTTTTGCTGCTTCTCACATGGGCAGGAACCCGTCTATACCGGGTGAAGATCAGGAAATCAGCTATAGTCAGTGGAGCACGTGGAAACACAACTATTGCATGAGCTGTGCTTTCCAGAGCAGTGGCTGGTGGAGCCACACAATAGAACAAAGTTGAGAGCCATCTTTGTGAGAGAAGAATTCTTGAGGAAAATTTGTAGGACTGATTCACTGTTTCCTATGGCTCTTTCTGGTGGCACTAAGAGTAAAATCTGGTTCTTGATGAACACTGCTGTATGCTTTCCTTTGGTTAACTGAGTGTTACTCTCACCATCCAGACCACTTTATGGAGAACAAATGACAAAGTGCAGCTAGGCAACCATCTGTAGAATTAATCAGTTGTTTAAAAAACAGCTACAAAAGGATTAATCAATGAACAACACATACAGCCCCCAAAGGGCTAATTAAAAAGTAATTCCAATAAACAGTATGAAATTTCAGACTGCAGAGTTCAAACAGCTGTTAGGCTAAATCTTTTGTACAGGTCACTTTGAACTGTGCTGAAACTGTGAACAATTAATCTTTGGCTTCTGCTGTTTTTTAAAAATGATGTTGATGCTGATAATGTGCCTCTTCAGTTTGTGCTGCTGTTTGTGGGGAATTAATGATTAGATAACACACCTCCTAGGACATCATTGCCTTTTCTTAACTATTATTGGAGCACTTTTAAATCTTTTCTATATGCTGCTTTACAGAAGATATTTTGGAATGTCAGGGTTTTCAAATGTTATCTTAATAAACCCATATTAAAAAAAGTGGTGTAAGACAAGGTTGAACTTTTCTAGTCTGGCACTCTCTGGTCCGACCACATCCTTGGTCAGCATGATTTTGGTTAGCTGGATGTCCACTTATCAAGGATATGGGCAAGTTTCCCATGGTCCCACAAAGTTTGTTTATAGCCACCAGTCCTGGCTCTCAGTATTCTGTGTTTTTATTTAGTTCTCATTTACTCCTAATGTCTTTTACGAGCCCAGTAAGTGGTGGAAGTGTTGATAATGCTGCTAGACAATATTGACCTCCCATGGTCTGGCAAATTCTCTAGTTTGGCCCTGGTCAGGTCCGGAGGATGCCAGACTAGAGAGGTTCAACCTTTAAAGTCAATAGAACTACTCATACACAAAGTTATACATGTGTGTAAGTGTTCATAAGCTCATGGTATAAGTGAGTTAACTCAAGTGCAAAGGTTTTTATTAAAAAATACAGTAATGAAGCCTAGTGGATCAGGCACTAGGCAGAGTCTTTGATGTTATTCCTGGCACTGACACAGATTTATTAGGTGGTGTTGGGTAAATTACTGAGGCTATGCTTGTCATAAATAGGGTGATCTGATTTTCCTGGGATACTGAGCACCTACAAATGCATTCAAGTCCCTAGGATGGAAGGTATGGGTGGTCAGCATCTGAACAATCAGGGTATTTTTATTTAAATGCCTCAAACTTTAGGGGACCAAGAATGGAAATTTTGCTTTTGATCTCTCAGTGTCTCATCTATAAAACAACAGTGTGGATAATAAAACTTTATTTACCTACCCTGTAAGGGTTCTGGGAAGCTCTTGTTTGTATAGAAATTTGAAAATGTGAAGTATTTTGTAATGGCTAAAATTACTTTCAGTTAATTTTAAACAGGACATGAAGATATGCTAATTGAATTCCAGTGGATATTTGTCTATTTTATTTGTGCTTTAATTAGGAAAAACGTGATCTAAAACCAAGTTTTGGTAAAGGGGAAATGCTTTTATTTAGCTATGAGAAACAATCTTATGACGCCATCTCTTTCTTGTAAAATGTCAAAAGGAAGTAAATTGCTTGGATGAGTATCCAAAATACGTATCTGATAACATATTTAAATTAATTTTTGCCTGATGATTTTAAGTAAATACAGAGAGTCAGCAGTTAACCCCATTGATGCCCAATTAGAGCTGAGCAAAAAATTTCCATCACAGTCTTGGGAAAATGCCTTTTTGATTACAAGAAGTGTTTTTTTTTCTTGAAAAACAGGGTTTTCCTGGAAAAATTCTGAATGAACATATTCAAACTCTTTCAAAGAATTTAATTGCAGTGGGGAAAAAACACACACACACTTTATTTTAAAAAATATTTCCCACGGGATAAAGGAGAAAAAAAGGGTAAGAGAAAATGTTTTTTTCCCTCCCAATAAAAGGAAATATTTCAAAATGTCAAAAAATATAAAAGATTTAATAGCAAATTTCAAATTAAATACAAATTTTTCTTTTATAACGGAGTTAAACTTTCACAAAATAGACTTAGCTTTTTGGATGAGGTCACGATTCAGTTGTGCCATGTGGGCATGACCATGCATTGGAGGAGGGGCGATGGAGAAGAGTACAGGGAAAGCAGTGAGGGACATGTGCAAGAGTAACTTACCTTCTCCACATCCAGGCAGTGTGTGTGGATGGGCCAGAACAATGGTTCCATCTCATCCCAGTGCCTTTTACGTGCTTTGAACATAGGGATGGAGAAATCCTTGTGTTTCCCAAAGATGTGGGGGATGATTCCATTCTTTTCATCCTCACTCCACATACACACTGAGCACCATCGCAAGGCCTTGTCATGCTAGGTAAAGATAGTAAATTCAGAGTCCTACACAATAGTTCTCCTCACTAAGAACTAAATTATGCAAGGGGCAAGGAGCAGAATTCTCCAATGTATTTTAAAGTACTTTCATGGATTGGGTCCAGAGTACACAGCACCTTACAGAATAAAGTTTCATGGGCCAGAATCTGTGAGCAATGCTCAGGCTGAATTATACTTTGAAATCAGGGGGGAAATAAATTCCTCCTCATAATTTTTATATTACAATCAACAGTTTATTTTAACTTCCCAAAAGTCAAGTTTGTCTGTTATTCATAGTGAACTTTTAAGGGAAACCGTTTTCTCAAATCATCCCACCTTCAGAAAAATATTAAGTTAAGAGTAATATATCCACCTTTATTATGACATCATTCTTGAAGCCATTCCATTTTGCATGTAATAAAAAGCTGTTTTTATGAGGAAAGGGGATTATATTGTCAAATTAATGTAGCGAGGAGCCAAGGTATCACCTAACTTAGGGAGAGTGCTATGAAGGAAAGCCATTTGATGACACTGGAGTGTGTATGTTACTTGAATAGCCATTGTCTTTCAAACATATTAGATAAAAATAAGTTTAGTTGATTATTTTTGCCAAAGTGCAAGGAGTTGAGTGTAGACATTTTACACTGGATGAGTTTCACTCATGGTTAGTGTCAGTGAAGAATTTGTTTTCTAAAGAACAGCTAAAAAACCCCTATTTTCTCACTGTGATATAAAGAACAATTCTTGTCCCACACTAAACTTGTTTGCTTTGCTGAAAGAAGGTCTATTACGCAGGGGCAGCCCTAGACTAGCTGCCAGCAACTGGCACCCTAGGCGAACCATGCAATCGGCGCCCCCACCTCCAAACCCCTCAATGATAATTGCACCACCATTTGGCGCCCCATTTAACTTGGCGCCCTAGGCGACCGCTTAGTTTGCTTATATGGACGGGCCACACCTGCTATTACAAAATATTTGCTGAAAGTTAATTTAAAATTTAGAATCACAATTATTTTCCCCTGCTTTGAAGAATTACATTCATCCAGTCAGAGAACAGAAACACATTATGTAACCTATATGTGCAAACAAGACCGACAAATGTTGGATATCAAATATTCACAAACAAGCCCTTGCAAACAAGTTACAGATCAAGAGCTATTTGTACAAATTATTTATATATACCTAATTTAATAGTGTATACATTCGAGAATGTGGACATCTATATGGAAGATTCACTGAGAGAAAAAAGACAACATTTATTTAGCAAATTATGCATTACAAATTATTTACCCAGATCTATTAATCAGGGGTGAAAGTAACTTAATTTTTTTACAAGTACTGTTGTATTGCCCTGGATTGGGTGGGTGGGTGGGTGGGTGTGAGTGGGGCTCAGGACAGGGGGTTGGAGGCTGCAATACAGCAGTGCCTGCAAGAGCAGGGTGTTAGGGTGTGCATGGGGTGTGTGTGTGTGTGTGCTCAGGGCACGAGATAGAGATGTGGGAAGTGCAGGAGTCAGGGCTGTATGTGGGGGATGTATGAGTCAGGGTTTGGGGTGTGAAGAGAAGCTCAGGGTAGGGGATTGGGGATAGTGCAGAAGTCAGGGTTGGGATGTTTGAAGAGAAGATCATGACAAGGCTAGGGGTGGTGCAGGAGTCAGGATTGGAGGGTGAGGAAGGACTCAGGGAAGAGGGCTGAGGTGTGTGCGGAGCAGTGCAGAAATCGGGGCTGAAGGTATGGGGGAGTCAGGGCAGAGGGTGTGTGTGTGTGGGGGGGGTACAGGAATGGGGGGCAAGGGCACCCTTTAGAGAAGATGGAGGGCTGAAGCCCCCTCCCCCATTCCTAGTGACACTTCCTGTTGCTTGCTCTTCTCTTTCCATTCCTCTCAGGAGTGAGAGGAAAGCACCCATGGTGGGTCACTCACTCCTCTGACCTCACCAGTCAGGAGGGATAGGAATGCAGGGTTGCTGTGTGCTTTCCTCTTGCTCCCTGACAATGATGGCAGGGGAACTGCAAGCAACAAGTAGCATCGGTAAGAATTGGAGAAGGGAGGGGGGCTTCTCCAGGGAGGTATTGGGGCTTGGGCAGTCCCAGACCAGCTTAGCACAGCAGCCTACAGGAAAGCCCCGGGAGCTCAGCTGAGAGCATGCCACCTCCTCCTGCAGCCGAGTACACCAGCTAGCTCTTACTGGAGGAGCATACTTGGGTACGCCAACATTCACCTCTGCTATTAACTACAAATTACAGTAAGGGCCTAATTTTTGGAGCAAAGTACACTTTAGACTGTGATTTCTTTTCTTGCCTATCTCCAGAGAAAATAAATGTTCTCAAATTTTTCTCTCAGTTAAACTGGTGTAACTCCTGAATAATTCCACCAACATAATGGAATTAGTAAGGATTTACACCAGTGTAAGAGAGTAAATATTTGCCCTAGAGAATTATTTTAAAGAGGTAAGAAGTTGCAGCTCTTAAGCACTATGCCAGCTTCCCAGTTATGTTTAAGAACAGTTTTAAATTCAGTTCTTATTAAACAGTGCTTAAACATAGTATAAATGGTGCCAAGATATATGAAAAACCATTTGAAAAAAAACCTGATCTAGTTTAGAACATCTAAAGATACTTTTAAGAGCATTCAAACATAACAGTAGACAATCTAAGAGACCCAGTACAGAGAGAGAGGCCCAAATCCAATGCATCGGGGTACCAATGACCTAATTCTAAAATGACTGCAGAAACAAAATTAAAGTCAATAAAGTTTGATATGTGCCTTGGGGAAAGGACAGTCTTTCCTTTTCATAAGTCATTGATTTATATTTATGTGCTGATTCAAGTTGTAATTGGGTTGATTTAGCAATATTTGCTATTTCCCCACTTGAAAAAAAGTTATATTTTGTTAGGACTAAAATTTGGAATAAATGCACCCAGCTTCATGGGTGAAGCCCCATGTGTTGATTGCCTCTTGTCTTGGCATTTAGAGCAGTGCATTTTCCTTCATCACCATCAAGGAGATGAAAAACAACAAAGAGAAAGCTGTCCAGATAACTCTGAAAAGTTGGAAGCCTGTCAGAAATGTTGCCCACAGGCCAAAGTAAACATGACAATAAAAATAAACTCAAAATTCTTTTGTTGTTTAATTTTTAATGGGTTATTTCATGCAGACAGGCAAAAGAACACTCCAGCAGGTCCCTGTTTCCCAGCAAAATTCTTGCCTCAGTAATTCTCAGCAGTCAGCCTGCAAATGAGTCAATTTTTATGTAAATACACTCAACATTATATATTTCTACAGGTTCCAGCACAATTCATAATGTGCCTTTTGAAACCCAGTAAAGGAAATAAAAGTGGTGTAGGTAAAGCCCAACTCCCTTTCATGACCCTAAGGACTTATGAAGAACGTTCAATGCAATGTAGCTCTAGCGCTATCTCTACAATATGGTAATTGAAAAATAAACCTCAGCAGAAAACATTTTGAGGGTGATAAAGAAGAAAGAACAGGATGGTTTGTAAGTACGTAGACTGCAGCCAAACTGACCTCATGTCGAATTAATTAGCTAAACCCTATGTCATCCACCTTATGCTGTGCAGTTGTAGCATCACCTGGAGGAAATTTGGCATGAATTAACATTGGATTACCATGGGAACCTGATACGTTAAATATTCTGTTTGGCAAAAGTCTGCTAAGCAGTATTCTCTGTAAGCTGTGCATGTGGGTGGCCACCCAGGTGTCACCCAGCTGATTAATAGAGCACCTACAGTAATAGCATGTGTTTCTACTGGTGGTGCACCTCATCACATGCCTTGATGCACATAAAGTTTATTCTGCACATGAATGGAAAAATTAGAGGGAACATTGCTGCTGAGTATCATTGGAGGAGGCAAATGATAACTTCAGTTAGGTTTAGGAAAAGAAGTTAGTGATATCATAGACATATTTAAGACATAGCATGACTGCTGCCTTCACTCTGAATATTTTGCTGGCTTTATTTTTAAAGACTGTAGGCTACGCAAAGAGCCTATGCAAATATTTACATTCCTTCGGATGTTTTTCTGCTAATCTTACAATTAAGAGGTTTTTAACATATACATAAAATAAAGGCTGCAAGGAGAAACAATTTAGTTAAAGCATCAAAGGAAAACAAAAATTGCTGATGAAATCTATGGACGAATGTGGTGTCTCTTTATGCAAAGGCCTTAAAACTACCACCAGATGTCCCTGTAGCCTAAAACATGTAGTGATGCTGCTATCATGTACAATCAAATGTGAGTGACACTGAGAATTGTATTTTCCAGTATTGAAAAGCGGATCTCATGGAAGTAAAGGAAATACAAACTTAATTATAATGTAGCGATGGGTCAAAACTGGAAACATATATGTGAATATTTCTTTCTCCCAAAATTTAGAAGTTTGGATAAAACAAGACCTGGATCCAAATCACTATCAGAGTTTCCACAAATGAGGGAAGAACTGTAGGTGGTGAAGCTACCTGTTGTTGTTTTTTAAAGTATATTATGTATGTACAGACCATACATAGGGTATAGCTACACTGCAAACTAAACCTGCATCTGTGAGACTGATTTTGTAGATTTGGTGTTTCCAAACCTGTGCTTGAGCATCCACACGTTTTGTTAGTCTTTAAGGTGCTGCTAGACGAGTCATTGTTTTTTAAGTTTTTCCAGTTACAGACTAACTCGGCTACCCATCTGAAGCTTCTGAGCTTATAGTTGCTGGACCAGGTTTCACAGTTGTGCTAATGCAGCCATACTACTTTATGCGGATCTTCTGATATGGGTCTGCAGCTTCACCTGCATCCACACTGCAAAATAATGAGGCTTGGAGCCAGGTGTCAGCAGGACTTGGACTCTGACCCACCTCCCTAGGACATGGGTTCCAGGATCCTGCTGAATGCTTGCTGACCCAAGTCAGACTTATTTGTGTATGGATGGAAGAGAGATTTGGGCTAAATCTAAGTCAGGGCCCAGGTTTAGTGTGCAGTGTAGACATACTCAACGTGCTTCGGTGGATGTAAATGGAAACTCTCTCTCTCTCTCTCCTGCTCTCTCTAGTGATAATTCCACTGTTTTTGAGTTCTAAAGTCATGTCTTACACCTGACCATCTCAAAGACCTTTAGAGCCAAATGTAAATCCTACCTCACACTGTGAAGCAGAAAACATGATTATCAACATTTTACAGAGAGGAGGAGTGAGACATGGCAAAATCATTGGCTTAAGGTCATACTGGAATTTAGTGTCAGGTCAAGACTAGAACTCATGGGCCTTGCTTAGTTCTCATTTGCACCAGCTTTTGGTTAGTGTAATTCCACTGACTTCAGTGACAGTACTCCTAATTGACACCAGCATGGGAAAAGAATCAAGCATTGTATCTCCTGGTTCCTCGTCCTGTGCCTTAATCACAAGACTTTCCAATCTTTCTATTCACTGTTGGCTGTCAGGGAATTCACCAATTTACAACATGTCATATGCGAGCCTAGATAATGATCTGAAACTTAAATGTAAAATTTTAAAAGGAGCATTCTGGCTGGGTTTCTGAGATTCTGTGAGAATAGGACTTTTATTTTAGGGCAGAGATTGTCAGCTAGAGTGACTTTCTGTATTGCATTATGGACAATTTTGCATTTCATTAGAGAGCAAAGACCAAATGCAGACTTGATGGAAACCTGTCAATTCCATTCATTTTACTGAAGTTGACCCACTCCCACCAGATCTGTATTTATTTCTGTACTAGAAGCACAGACCCCGATTCTCATATACTCCTCTCTGGCAGTAATAAAAAGCCTTAAAATACTTACGCTTATGTAACATGGTGAAGGCCCTATAGCCTGTAAAAGATTAGTTGGTCCTCCTTGTCACAGAACTGCTTGGGTGGAGTGTAACAGGAAGGGGAAGATGAGTCAAAGGAGAATTAGGGAGAATGGAGTGCCTTCTTACCTACTGCTGTTCAAATGGGGAAGCCCTTGGGAATTTTTGAAGAGTATTTTTCAGATGATTTCCTCTTTCATTTGTGGAAAATAAGCTCTGAAGAAGGGGACTTAAAAGGACTGAGGTTTAGAGCTATTTCCATTCCCTGGCTGGTGAAGCTGTTCACAAGCTGACAGCCCACTTAAGGTTCATTTACATCACCAGTGCATTGTAAAGGGACTATAAGTGTAAGTGAGGATCTGACCTATAGTCTTCTATGAAGGTATGCAAAGCTCCCATATGTAAATGCATCCAAGGAAGACTATACCCCTGTAGTCCCAGTATCATTATATTAATTTAATTTTAATAACCCAGAGTGTAATCCTGATGTTGCAGCATTAGATATAAAAATAAGCATCAGTGCGTAATCCAGAAAGTGGCAGTTAGAAAAGTCATGGTTTAGATTAGTCATAGATAGTAGGACTGATAATCTGAGTTTTGAACTGAGCTCTGAAGGCTAATAAACTTTAGTTCTGATAGAGCCCACAGTGATTGAGTTTCTTAACCAGGGTTCTTCACTGAGTACAACCTCCCTCCAGTCCCAAAAAGTGAACGTTAAAGAAACAAATAACATAGTAGCTAATATAAACCTTACATAATATTTCAAACTACATTAGCAATTTTCTGTCTTGCAGTTCCAAACCAATTTGCCATTTTCAGTGAATTTCAGTTCACCCTATTGGCAGACTGCAAACTGGTTCTGGGAATGCACAACATTCCTCAGGAAGGCTCTCAAACAATAGTGCTGTGTACATCTAACAAATGCAGCATTAATTAGGCTGTCAAAGTGCAACAAAATCTGCTTATGACCTTCATGCAACCAAATCCAAAGACGTCAAATTGATTTTGTATGTTAGTCACTACAATGAGTTGGGAGGAAAACACGTCTCTCTCGAGAAAAGAGAGTGTTGAAGAGTGAATATCACTGAAACTGGCACAAGGAGGTATACGTTCCATCTCTCAGTGCCAGCAAGGCCCTCTCTGCTTGAAGGCGATTTCATGGCAAAGAAGATCAATTTGTGTTGCCACCACTAATATTCCTCTTGTTGTCTGCATGAGAGGGCAGCTTTAATGTCCACCAGAGCCTCCCAGAAATTCTGCTATTAGGAATCACTTTGGAAGGTACAAAATCTACTCAATGGCCATGCCTCCTTCTTGGCCAGTGTCACACTCCTGGTTGGAGAACTCTTACAACTCCCAAACACAAGGAAGTCTGGCTGCCACAGGCCTCCCCTCCCTCAATGAAGGACCTCTACTAAAATCTCTATTAGCTTTATAGAGGGTGAATTTAGCCCACAGCTTTCTATGTCCAGATCAAGTAGATTAAGAAATCATGTTAAATAGTTGCGTGTTTGTGTATATGCATGCACACATATTCTTAACCACTGGAAATACAGTTAAAACTCAGGTTGGGCAGGATCACTACATTTGCAGGCAGAAAAAAGATATTATATAATCTTCCTGGATTTTTTCCCCTTCAAATATATTGTGCCTTTTATAAACAAAGCTTGTGTATGTATAAAACACGATTCCCCTAAAATTGAGGAGAACCAACAGACTATGTTCAGTGTAGCCCTATCAGTAAAATATATGTTGGTGTCTTTCAGATTGTTGAAAATGGTGAAGAACTGGCAGAGATGGTATGGAAGAACCCTGAGAATGGTGTGGAATATTTCTATTCCAAAGAATTTAATGGATCCTTGCAGCTCTCCAGTGATACCTCCTATTCCTTGAGAATCACAAACACTACTAGGCACAACAGTGGGACATACAGCTGTAACTTGTGGGCACAAGATGGAAAATATAACCAAAGTGGCACAATCATATTAAAAGTAACAGGTACAATAGGACCATTTGACCTTTTCATGTTTCCTATAGTAATTTAGAGATTAAACATATGTTTTACTTTGAGATGAAGGGAGGTACCAATATATCTTTAAAACACTTGATTTATTTTATATTTCAGGTTGTACTGAACAATTAGATGAAAAAATTAAAAAATACAGAGCAGAACTTTTACTGCTATCCTGCCTTGGGATCTTTTATTTGCTACTCATCTTTTTTACTTGTGTAAGTAATGTTTTCTACATGTTTGTCTTTGCCTTAAAAAAATAATTCACTTACCAATAGAAGCTGATTTTCATATCTAATTTATGGCCAAATTCTGAATTACTTGGATATTCAAAACTTCTGTCAAAGTCACTGAGAAATTTAGGTGCACAAAAAATGTAGGATTGAATCCCTGGTAGATAAAATATTTATTCACTCCATACACCTGTTTTACTCACTACATACTGTCCTTCTGGCACACCAAAGCTCTTATTTCTGTTCCCTGTTATACCAAGTATACATTCAGAGGCACATACCTAGAGGATATCTGCTCCATTTATTATGTATCCTAGTCTGATGGACTAAATATTGTTCAATCTGCACATTAAGATTCTGATACTTCCTCACTGAAATCCTTGAGATTTTTGCCTCAGTTTCCTTATCTGTAACATGGAGATAATACTTCAGAGGGATGCTGTGAGTCTTAATATTTGCCATTATATATGTCTATAAAGCATTTTGAGATCATTGGATGTGAAGAAAAATAGAAGTAATATCACAGACCAAACATAACGAAATCAGTGGTTTGCAACTGACCATGATTTACAGTAATTTGAAAGCAAAATATAAATCCCAAGTCTTTGACCTGGCTATATGCAACACTACCACATGTAATCCCAACCCCAGAAGAAAAAAACAAAAACCTTGCACCAAAACCGCCCAAACCTGAAAAAACACAAGAATACTATGCAATGTAATTTTGGTCCTTTCTATTAGGAGCGAAGAGTGAGAGTGAAATATATTTTTCTCTGAACACTTAACTTTGAGATGGTTATCAGGAATGTGGAGAGAGAAGGCATGTAAGAAGCTGTTAAACAGGAATAGGACGAAACCTTATTTATGATACCAGTGAAGTCATTCCCTATGGCAGAAAAACCAGGAAGCCCATAGTTCATCACTTTAAGTTGGCAAGTGCCTCTGGTTTTAAATGCTAATTAGATTTTTCAGTAAGGGTTCCATATCCCCTGCCCGCTTTGGGACTCTTTTGTGAGAGCTTTGGTGTGTTTTACTGAAACCCCTAAACCCTCCACCATTCACTTTTAAAGTTTTCTTAGTTAAATTTTATTGGTGTTATTGTCATGTTCAATGACACAAATCATAAATGCTATCTGGTTGGAGAATTAGTGGCAGCTAAAAGTAGCTTTTTATATATCTTCAGGGAGCAATTAAACTCATCTCTGTCTGGTTTTTTAGATTGACAATCTCTGCCAGTAATTTGTGCCATTCAGAATAAATTTTGACAAGATAAATCTTGTAGAAATTTGCTAAGATGAAAGTATGAAACCAATTATATCATCATTTAAAAAAAAGATGCCCCCATTCTGTTCAGTGTCTCAAATGTGGCTCATGCAGTAGTAGGGAGCTTTGCCTTCCCACATATAATAACTGTAAATTCTATTTTCAGCTGAAGTGGAGGGGGACCATCTTGATGAAAAATTACATGCGACACTACCCTAGTATGGGAGCCCAATCTCAGAGACACTAAATCAGCTTTTCGCAATGCCTTAATTTCAGCAAAGAACTTTACTATTTCATATGTCTGTTAAATTCTTATAAGCCTCATTATTCCTGTGCACATAATATCCATTGACCTCAATGGCAATTTTGAGTGTGGATTGATGGCAGGATGGGGACTTTTATAAGCTTTATAGTTGACGAGTTGATGAAGATATTTCAGAGTTTAACTGGTATATAAGTTAGGTGAGAACAAGTTGTGATCTAGCACTAGACTGTCACTTTTCAAGAAGACCATCAACCTGAGGCCCATTTTAATCAAACTGGCATATTTAAAATAAGGTTCTATATTTCCCTATGGTAGCTAGGTCTTACTACTACGTACCGCTTTAGATGAGTGGGTAAGCAAGATGGTTGAAAACTTTCCTTTTATTGGAGAGCCACAGTTGGGTGAGAAATGAACAAAAAAGGTGTTCCAATTAATTGTGGTTAGCAATGAGCATGTATAAACTCTTCAGAGTAATTTTAATGTATAACCCTTACTTAGTTTTGTTTTTTTTAAATACATTTTAACTCAAATGATCTTTGTCTTTGCTTTTTTTAGACATGTCTAAACAAAGAGAACAATATTTCAGATTACCATAAGCACAGAAGAGAACAAAAACTCACACTTATCCTTGACAATGTGCAAGAAAAGAAGATTTTCCAGTATTTAGGCAGCAACAGCACTTGCAAAAATGGATCTAATTTGAGTTCTGGCCAAGCTGATATAGTTTAAGAAACCATGAGCACATTAATAAATATGTCATGATCATGGATGGTTGGGCAGAACAAAGAAGAAATTCAGGCTAACATACTGCCTCTTCAGAGTAGCCGGATGGCTTCGGTAATCTGTCAGATACCTGCTTGTGCTAGACAAGTCTTCAAAGAACATCTTCATACACTACAATAATTGTTGGATTTAAAGTGACTAACAAACACCAGTGCCACTGCAGTGCCACCAGTGCTTTGTTGCAAGGCTACTATAATGTCGGCATGTACTCCATTTTAATCCATTATACTTATCTTATTCTGAGAGAGGCTAACTATTTCTACCATCTGAGTACTATGTTACAGAGAGGATTTGACAGTGTTAATATAGGGGATTAAGTTATCGACTGAACTAATATCTCAGTTCTTTTAACCACCAGGCACGACTGCTGTTGCAGTATAGTTTTCCAGAAAGCTAAGCATGTGTTCTGGCCAAGCTGAGACTGAGAGCTCTGGACTGAGAGCTCTGATTTTTTATAGCATTCTCTGCCATGATTGAGAAGAATGGCTACATGATATCCTGGAGATTCACCAAATCTGGCTAGATTTGTTTGTTTGTTTGTTTGTTTAATCTCAGTGTGATTGATGGACAGGGGCGTAAGAGAGCTAGACACTATCTTGGAAATCTTTCCCTAGTGTGCAGCCCCTCCCAGTACTGCCAAAGAAGTGGGAGTACAGAGGAATAAGTGGCCCATCAGTGATTTCCCAAGAGCCTCTTTACTTCAAGGAACATTTATATATATACTGCTAGAAAATTATTATGCTTTTTATACATACCACATCTGTGGAGAAGCATGTGCTAGTCAAAAGACTTTTAAACAGATGGATTTTTTTCCTATGGTTTTATAAAACACATAAGATCAAATTTGTCTCTGGTTTAAATCAGTGGAGTTACACTAGGGCAAATAGGGCCCATGGCTTATGAAATCAGTTATTTGTGTGTGTGTGTGGGGTGGGGGGTTAACCTGTCTTTGGCATAGACTGAGAAATTCAAGAGACATGAAAGGTGGAATAATTGAGCACCTGCTTTTGGCTGTTCATGGTATATACTGAGTATATAAAATGAGGATATGAGGAAAGCTAAGTTCAGGTTTCTCTAGGGCAAGAAGACCTGTCACCTCGAACCAAAGGGAGCAAGGGACGTTCCAGACCTTGGATTACAGAATCTAAGCTAAAAGAGTTTCCCTCACTAGCTTGCCTGCATGCAAGTTCAAGTCAGAAGACAGTTTAGAGGGACTTTAGAGGTTTGTGCTAGAGATTAAAATCCACGACAAGAAGAGCATATCAGGGTAGATTTGCAGTTGGTTAACAATACCATGACAATAATTTTATACAAACTGGATTGAATAATTTAAAAGCTAAGTGATGAAGTTGTTTAAAAAAGGAGTTGTAATTCTAAATTGTGTAAAGACTTTCTTTTGACTGCATTGGAGGTTTGATGGGAAGAAAACACTTTGCATCACTCATCAATGTGCCTTTTGACCAATTTAAGCTCTGCACCAATAAAATTTCAAGGGAATTCTGTCTAGATGTTGGCCAGAAAGACAGCAGGGGTGCAGGACTGAATGCGTTATTTATTTGGTGCATGCTAGATTACTACCACAGGTTTGCTTTTTGGCATTCAATTTTACATATAAATGTATGTACTGTAAGTGAAATTAAATTAAGAGGTAACCTACCTACTGTATTCCTGTGTACCATGTACTAGAAATAAAACTAGAAATTCTCCATAACAGTTGTAGCTTATTCTACATCTGAACAATTAACACATTTAGATGCTTGACCTAGTCTTTTGGGTATGTGTCTGTGTCAGATTATTTTGTGTATTTCTAAGTGGGTATTATGATTTGTTGACTCTCAAAGTTCAATTTTAGATACATGAAATCTGTTCTGTTGTATTCCCCCTATTTTTACTCCACCAATGCCCTCTTTTAAAACACAGGGCACCAGTAAAAGTGATGTGAATGTGTAGAAGGAGATAGAGTGGCTTGGACATGAATACATACAGATAAAAGAAACTGTTTAAACTTTCACTCTATTACCATTCCAGCTGGGGCTAGTTGCAAGCAGACCATGATATCAAATAAAGCCTCTTTACTGACCTTTCTAATTGCCTCAGGTTCCATACTTGGTGAACAAGAATGGTGACCAGAAGAGACCCAATGAGATATCCTTTAGGGTGGAACAGCAGTTGCCCCACTGGACCTCTGAGAAAAAAAGAAAGCGTTATTCCATCTCTCCTGGCAAGGGCCAGCACACATGTCAACAAAACTCCACATTTCAAAGACACATGGTAGATCTAAAAGAATCAGTATGGACAATTGATTGTCATCCCTCCTCAAGAATCAATAATAAATCAGCCCGGTTGATCATACTCTTCTTGAAATCTTGTCCACCTTTGGCTTCCATGTCTCTGTCCTCTCTTAGTTTCCCTTCTACATTTCTAATTGTTCCTTCAGCATGTCTTTGGAGGAGCCTCCTCATTCACCCTCCAGCTTTCTGGGGCAGTTCAACAAAGCTCTATGTTTAGTCTCCTTCTTTTCTCTCTCTACCCATTACATATGGGTAACTTCACCTACAAACACAAATTCAGCAGTAATATAAGCACTAATAATACCTACAATCTCAATGCTGATGTCTCACAGATTTACTTCTCTGCCTCTAAAATCTCAGTTTGTCTTTCTGGCATCTCTTCATGGATGTCTAGTCATCAGCTCAAACTAAATGTGGCTAACCTAGAACTCTTAATTCCCCCTCCCCCACCCTCTGCCTTCTCTGGCTACTTTCTTTCCTGATCACTGTCTACAATGCCACCATCCTGTTTACTAGTCAGTTTGTAAGTTGGGCATCAGATCTCTCTCTAGAGCCTCACATCCAGGCCATATTTAATTATGCTGATTCTTTTTACATAACATTGCGAAGAAATAGCTATTCTCAGCCGTCCACAGATCTAAAGCTCTCAGGTTCTCAACATCTCATATCTCTTTACTGACACATATCTTTCCTCTGGACTTGACAAATGCTATCATGCCCTGCTTGTGTCCATTCAGAATGCCACTGCAAAGCTCATTCTTTTGCGTTTTTTTGCTTTGCCCATGTCATCCCTCTCTTTGAATCCTTCCACTGTATGGGTCTGTCTACACTACAGCGTTAATTCAAGTTAACTTAATTTGAAATAGTTAATTCGAATTAAGCTAATTCGAAATAACGTATCTCTACACAAACTATTTCGAAATAGCATTTTGCTATTTCGAAATAGCAGGTCCACACTGAGTGGATCCTGAACCGAAGTTAAGGCTGGCCGGAACCAGTGCCAGCAGGGCATCAGTTTAGGACTTCGTGTGTGGGGCTGCTGCCTGAGGCTATCTAAGCTCTGTGCTTAAAGGGACCCTACCCCCCACCCTGGACAGACAGTTCTCAGGGTTCCCCGCTTGCTTGTCTACCTCGATGAGGGACAGCAAAGCAGTCCTGTCTTGGAGTGCCCTGAGTGCCTGCACTCAGGACACCACAGCACTTGGCCACATGGAGCCAGAGCTGCCTCTGGGCACACCGGTGCATCTTGTGGGGTCATTGCCATCAGCCCGGCTGCACTTGCTACAGGCTGCCATCTGGCAGGCTGCCATCTGAGGGGGGTCCATCGGGGGGCTCTCAGGGTCCAGGAGGCCCTGAGGGAGAGCATCCACCCCAAGGAGCCCTCAGAGCCACCCCAGTCCTCCCCACCGGGGGCTCATGCCCCATTCCTCCTTCACGTCCTTCCACTTACCCCTCCCTAACCCCCCTTCCTGATGTCAAACAAAAGACACGTATGTTCAGAAATAGAAACTATGTTTATTGAACCAAACTGGGGGGCGATGAACCTCTGGGGAGCCTGGGAAAAGGAGGTGGGAGAGGGGAGAGGGAAACCTGGGAGGAGGGAGCTGGAAGGGGGAAGACGGGGAAGGGGAAGCTCAGGGCCCAGGGTTGGGGGGTCTTGCCGGACCAACTTGATTTTCATGCGAACCTGCTCCTGGTTTCACATGTGGCCTTTGGTGGCCAAGCTGGCAGCTATCCTGCCACAGATGGCCACGTTCCTCCATCTAGTGTGGAGATCATGGACGTTGGAGGCATCCCCCCAAACCTGAATAAGGTCCATGATCTCTACCCTGGACCAGGAAGGCGCCCGCCTTCTCCAGCCCCTGTCAGGCTCCTGGGAGCTGGCAGACTGCTCCTGGGGAGTGGTGAAGGGCTGACTGCCAGTGGCTTGCTGGCTCATGTTTTGGGGCCACTGGGTCGGGGCCCCGGGGGCCACTGCTGGCTCTGGGCTGGCAGGCTTGGAGCTGGGACAGGCACTGTGGCCAGGGTCTACCCCTTTAATAGCTCCGGGACTGGGGGAGAGGAGAGTAAGTTTTCCTGGTTGTGCTCAGAGTGGCCACCAGGGCTCTCTGGGAAGGGCTGGAGGCCCCCTATTTTGAATTAAGTGTCTACACAGCACTTAATTCGAAATAGGTATTTCGAATTTGGCATTACTCCTTGTAGAATGAGGTTTACCAAATTCAAATTAAGGGCTCCGCTATTTCGAATTAAATTTGAAATAGCGGTTTGCATGTTTAGACGCTATTAAAGTTAATTCGTAATAACGTCTGTTAAAGTTAATTCGAATTAACTTTGCAGTGTAGACATACCCTATCAAACTAAGCTGCTTGTGTTCATGGTAAAGGTCACTGCCCTCTCCCAGAATTTATCTCCCCTTCGCTATTGACTCCTGCCACCAATCAGCCCATGAGGCCAGCCTGAATCATCCACTTGATACATTTTCAAACAAGCATCTCTGTACTTTTTCTCAGGCTCCTCTTGACACCTGGGAGGTTTGGCCCTTAAACATCACAAAGGTGCTTCATCACCCGCAAATCCCTCCTCAAAACTCTCCTTTCCAATAATACCTACAAGAAACTTGACAGCACTTAGGTTGCTGGTGTGCAGCGGCCACTGCCCAGCATGCTGACCAATTGTTTCCTTGTTGTCTCTTGTGTACTTAGACTGTAAACTCTTTGAGGCAGAGACTGTCTTTATGATCTGTGTTTGTACCAAGCATGATGAAGTCCTGGCACATGACTGGAGCTCCTACCCGCAAAATGACACTGTAAAAACAACTTAGCCCATTTTCTTTATTTTCTGGAGCAGCTTGTTTGGCATAGAAAAGTTTGGACCAGAGACAGTATTTGAGGCAAATCACATTTCAAACTCAACTTCAAGTCTGGTTGATTCTGGCGTTTTGGTTCAAGCCCTACTATAGTTTATGAGACATTATTTTCCAAAAGCCCTCTCATGTTTTTGCAGATATAGAAGAGGCGAGGGGTGTGAGAAAACTTTATGCTAAGATATGTGATTGTCTGAAAGACCCACAAAACAGTTAATACATTGGTAACAACTTGAAACTGAATGAATGTACCAGTGCATCCAAGACATATACATGCACACATGTATCTGAAAGGATATAACAACAATAGAGGAGGAGATCACAGCATAGGAGCCTAAAACTTGCCAAGCTACTAAGACCGAGGGCCAGGCAGACTGACAACCAAAACACATGAACAAAGATGGCAACGAGACTCAGAAAGGAAAGATATTTTACAGTCTGATCCGAAAGCCCCTCTTACAGTAATCTACATAGTATTTGGTGTATGAATTTCAGAAGATTAAAGAACTGAGATCACTCTGCCGCAATTTGCGACTAAGGCTTGAAAGGGGACAGTTATTTCAAACCTATGACAAGATCACTAATTCGAACAGTTGTGTGTGTGCGCAAAAGAGGAATTTAACATATATAGCCTTGAAGGTAGTATGTTTTAGCATTGCATAATCTCATGAGTGTACATGTTTGGTGGGAACAGTTACTCAGTTGGGTATATTTTTTCCTCCTTGCCCACCAAGCTTCCTGGTTTGAATTATTTTACCCCCGTGAGATAACAGTGGCGGCATAGGAGTGTATGTATATAGCTACACTGCACTTATTATGCCTTCCACCAGAAGATGTCAAAGTATTTTACAAACATTAATGCATTTAATCTCAACGCTCATGTGAAGCAGGGAAATAATATAATCCCCACTCTACAGATAGGAAACTGGAGTACATGGAGATTAGGTAACTTGCCCTAATTACTAAGACATCGGTGTCAGAACCAGGAAGAGAGCCCATATTACATGGCTCTCCCATGTCTGCCTTTACCACAAGCACATCCTTGTTAATATTTGTAAATAGTGGTCTTTATTTTTTCCATTGTGTTGTCTGAGTGTGAAATGAGTGCATCCAATGATGACAATTGTATTTTTTTCCCATTTCACATATAGGCATATAAACAGATGGAGCTTGTTCATCTTTGATCAAAACCAGAGTACAGGAAAACACTGTCCCACACACAGAAATGGCTCTAGCAAGAAATTTCCATAATCATATGCTCACTGAAACTAAATGAATATGCAAAATGGCAAGCAGAGGAAGCTAAAAGAAATAATCTCTGAAATGCTGAGTGTATGAATTATAGCCCTTAGCTAAGCCTGATTTGGGTAACCAGCATTTATGCAGCAGATAACCCAGGCTGACAACGACCCTTGGCATTATTGCCACATTAATATTTTTAGTAAAAGGCTGAACTCTTCTTGACCAGTTTCTCCTGAGTAATAGCTATAAACATGCTTGTATTCAACATCATGCACCAAATTCAGCCCTGGTGTAACTATGAATGATAGTGGGGAAGAATTTGGCTGCACCGACATGGATTGTTTTCCTTTTTGCTATCCCCTATCTTTTACAATATCTGAGCACTAGGGACAGTGTGTGAAATTCCATTCTTTCACTTGTGTATGAGTCTTCTTAGATCCTTCTTACAGAAGAGCAGAGACAGGCTCTTTTCCCAAGTCCGTTGCACAACTGCTAGAATTTAATGTCCTTCTGCACCAATAAGTCTGCCCTTTTGGGAGTTGAAATTGGTTTTCCTTACCTCTGTACATGAGGACAACACCTTTACATCGTGTTATAGATGTTGAGGGCTGCTATGCATTTCAATATGCTCTGAAGCACATTTTTTTCTTTTGTACATACGAAAAGCTGTGCAAGATGTCTAGGTATTAACAGAGCGTATGTGGAGATTTAAAGAGTTACAAACAAATACATTGCAAAACAAAATTGCCAGTGCCTTTACTTAGCTACCAAGTTGTGTTCATGCTTCTCCTTTCTTGCAGACTACAGGTGGCAGTAGTAACAAGGGAGCTCTAGCTCTAGTGCCTCTGCTGATTGCAATAGTGGCCTCATGGGATGGGAAGAGGAAGAGGGAGAGAGTCTTTCAAGTATGCTGTTTAGCACTTCAGAAATTCAAACTAGGGATGTAAATACCCCTTTAAAAAGTTAACTGGTTGAATGATGTAATTTTAATAGTTTAATCAGTTAACTGGGGTCTGGAGAGCCCTCTGTGGGCAGGGTGCTCCTCCAGCCCAGACATCCATGGGCAGTAGGGCTACTCCAGCTGGCCTGTGTCCTGCCAGCTGGGCAGCAGTGGGAGGGGGCTGTGTCTCCTACCCAGCCCTTCAGTTAACCTTTTACATCCTTCGTTCAAACCAGCACCTTGGACTCAGCCAGGAAACTTTTTAGAAGTCAGCCTGAACATTTGTGTTAGTCACATTCTGCGGGACATACCACTCAGTAAGTAGGTAGCTGCATTAGTTTCCATTTCCAAGCTGTCTGGGCAATGTCCTCGCCCAACCCAGAGCACACTACAGCAGCACAGGACAAATGTGTGGATGACAGCACAACAGCCCACACGAGAGAGAAAAGGTTACACTCTTCCGGGCAGACATAAGGGCAGGAATTGCCCTTGTCAATTCTTCTGGTTTCTTTCGCCCACTCTTCTTCACTACTTTGATCTTCCCTAATTATGACTCAGCCAGTTCATGCTCATTCTCTGGCTTCACAATGACACCATGTTGCTCATATTCATTTTACTGCACCACATGAATCTGTATGTCACCAGCTTGCT
The DNA here is from genome assembly GCA_032595735.1 of Pelochelys cantorii. Lineage (NCBI taxonomy): Eukaryota > Metazoa > Chordata > Testudines > Trionychidae > Pelochelys > Pelochelys cantorii. Next base: position 108,158,207 of record CM064327.1, read on the forward strand.
GACTACGCTGCCGTTCACTAACTCTCCTGGTGGCTTTAGATATGTATTGAATCTAAGAGTGGCATAACTGACCTCATGATGGAAGAACAATTGCTCAAAACCACCCTTTGCGACTTCTCACATAAGAATGAATAGAGCTACTTGGGAACCATCGGCCCTCAGCCAGTAATGAACAAATATGTGTCGCCAATATCTTGTGGACAATGGCATCAAAGACAAATGACAGATGTAATGAAATCAACATGAATACTTAATCCTTGTCCATTGCAAAGAAAAGATCATTAAACAATACAGTCTAGTTTACAGCAAACCTGACTACTCCCTTCCTATTGGACTGACCTCTTAGCCAGATGATTCATACAGCATGACACCATCACAACTACCTCGCCTAGCTTTTCATCATATTTAGCCTTTCTGTTAGTTGCCAAATATACCCACAGACTGGAACATTCTTGTTTCCATGGTTCTGAAATACTTGTATCACTCCGTTTAATAAAGTACTGCTTTGCATGTATGTATTCATAGATCTGAAAGCATGTTACACTGAAATGTTTGGGGACAAAGGTCCAGACCCTCAAAAGTATTTAGGCTCCTAACACCCATTGAGTTCAATGTGAGTTAGGCACCTAACCACCTTTGAGGATCTGCACCGGAGTAACTTGCCCAAATGCATGCTTGTTTTCTACAGCCATTTTGCACTCACTGTGAGATACTTGTCTTTAAGTGGCTAGGGTTAACGTACTTGAAGTGCAACATTATGAAAAGAGCCATCATGTTTGTGAATAAGTCAATGATGGTTGTCCCACACTGGGAGAAACGACTTGGCCTTTGTCCATACAGCTCCTACACTCCAGAACTGAATTGCTGCCTTACCAAACATTTCAATGGCAGTGATATTCTTTATCAACTTTCTAGGCTTCCACATAGCAGAGGTGTCTGTATGTATCAGTAGGTATAAATCCCTCTGGAGTACAAATTAATAGACTTAATTTCCAGAGACGAATAGAGACATTTAGCAAGGTTCTACAGAACTTCATTTAATGACCTGACAGAATTTCACACAAAACAAACCCTTTTCTATAAATTTTGTACTCATCTATAAAATTCTATAGCTAGAATATTGTTTTCGGTTAAATGCTATAGGATGATTGGAAAAGTCTGCAGAAAGGCCACTGCCTGCTATTAAACACTACAAGAGGGACTTTCATTGGATGCTCCCAATCCACTTTATCTCTGTATCACTCAGGTTCTTCTTCTATTCCAGGGGTGGGCAAGAGGGCCTCCGCAGGCCAGATTTGGCCCATGAAGTGGGTAGAGCTAGACTGCAGCCATCTGCCCCTCGGCCAATTAGGGCCTGGGGAGCATGTGAAGTCTCCTCCCTCACCAGGGGCATTTGGTGCTTAGAGGGAACCGCCAGCTGTTCTGAAAAGCTGGCGGTTCTCTCTGGCGTGGGCAAAGTCTTCACGTGCTTCCCCACCCCAGGCCACACAGGATCTGTGGGCAGGGGAGCATGGAAGTGTCCTGGTCCTGCTCTTTCCACCTGAGGCCCTGCCCCGTCCAGAGCGGCCCAGGGCCACTTCAAAAATTTGTGAAGTGGCTCCCCCAAATTATTGCCCACCCCTGTTCTATTGCCATGCTCTTAACCAGGCCTGACCTCAGGCCAAGGTGAGCAAGGCAGTTGCCTTGGGCCCCATGCCTTGAAGGTCCCACGCTGCCTGGCACCCACCCAGCTGCTTGCTCACTGCCCTGGCTAGGAGTCACCCGGCTGCACAGTGCAGCCAACCACAGCGTGCTGCCTTGGGCCCCACAAACTCTTTGGTTGGGCTTGCTCTTAGCCCTTTCTTGCCGCTCCACACATACTTCTCCTGGCCTGTGATCTTCTGATTCCCACTCATCATATAGGATTTGTCCTTATACAGCTTCCTTACAGATGGTCCACATGATTTAAAATGGAAACTAAGTGCATCATGTACTACATTTCATAAGCTGCTAACTACCGGCTCCTCTTCCACTGATATCCAAAACCAAACATGAGCCACATGATGGTTAAAGTCCTGATGCATCAATGAGCCCTACACAAGTAGGGCCCTGTATGGATCCCAATGATTTCAAATGCTTCACAGAGAACCAGGTTTCCTGCTCATTGCACGACACAGTTAGCATTATGTGTTAGAAGTTTCCCATTAGGGGCCTACACTGTCCAGTATTTAAAGAGATAGCATAGATTTAAATTTTAAAAATTCAGATTTAAATTAAAAATGTATAACTGTTCATACCACCAATGTTATGCCACAATTTGTGAAATAATTTACCTGTCATTGTTTTAAGGATTTATATTAACTGTGAATTTCCCAGGGTGAAACAGTGATATTAGACTCATCAATTTTATTTGCTGATTCTGAAGCACTAGCAAAATGTTAGTGTTTGCTTTTCCAGCAATGCCCGTGAATGTTTCATAATTCTTTAAAACTGTAACTCTTTTTCAGTTAATTTCTGTATACATTTTATAACATATTTGTGTTTATATTTAGTGTCATAAATTAAATCTAAATTAGTCACAAAACCTATGGTTTGGGCCTCAGGCATATGACAATACTCAATAATTTGAGATAGCGTTAGTATGGAAGGTGCAGCATAAAAATAAATTCTATTATGCTGTAATTAGGTTTTAAAAGGAAATGTAGTGCCTTTACCCAAAGATATTGTGAGTGATTGCATACATACAAAGCTTTATTTGGCATTAGAGAAGTCATTATTACTCACGAATTTCAATGGCATTATAGCATAGATTTATCTGACAACCAAGATGTTTAACAGAAATAAAACCTATGTAATCACATACAATTCTATATTAAACTGAAGAGTATATCTTAGAACAATTTGGGGACTGGTGCACATAGCAGGATGCACACACTGCAAGCTGTAAGCCAAAGAGAAGCAGGGGCCAAAATCTCCACCCCACTCCCGACTCTGTTTGCCATCAGTCCCTCAGAGGGATAGGAACTGGAAGGTCATAGAATCATAGGATCAAAGAACTGGAAGTGATCTCAAGAGGTCATCTAGTCCAGTCCCCTGCACTCAGGACCAAGCACCATCTAGATCATCCCTGACAGGTGTCTGTCTAACCTGCTCTTAAATATCTCCAGTGATGGAGATTCTACAGTCTCCCGAGGCAATTTATTCCAGTGCTTAAGCATCCTGACAGTTAGGAAGGTTTTTCCTAATGTCCAACCTAAATCACCCAAGTTGCAAGTTAAGCCCAGTGCTTCTTGTCCTATCATTAAAGGTTAAGGAGAACAATTTTTCTCCTTCATCTTTGTAGCAACCTTTATTGTACTTGAAAACTGTCCTCTCTCAGTCTTCTCTTCTCCAGGTGAAACAAACCTATTTTTTTTCAATCTTCTCTCACAGGTCATGTTTTCTAGACCTTTAATCATTTTAGTTGCACTTCTCTGGGCTTTCTCCAATTTGTCCACATCTTCCTTGAAATGTGGTGCCCAAAACTGGATACGATACCACAGCAGAGGCCTAATCAGTGTGGAATAGAGCAGAAAAATTGTGTTGTGTATCTTGTTTACATCCCAGAACGTTTGCTTTTTTTTGTTTTGCAATAATGTTACAATGTTCCCTCATATTTTGCTTGTGATCCACTATCACACCCCAAATCCCTTTCCGCAGTTCTTCTTCCTGGGCATTCCAGTGTAGGGACCAGGAATTGTGATCTTATATTTCAGGTTCATCTGTACCACGTGACCAGATAATCATTCCTTTCAGGAAGAATATGCATGTGTGCATGTGGTTATGGTGCTTGCCTATGGGGGGACGGACAGACTTGCCGGGCCCCTACGCAAAGGGGGCGCTCCATGCTCCCAGAAGGGGTGGGGCTGGGGGCTAGCATCTCCATGCTAGCCATTCAGTGATGCCTGGGGCTCCAGCAATGATTTAAAGGGCCTGGGCTCTTGTCACTGTCTCAGTGGTGGCAGTCAGGAGCCCTGGGCCATTTTGCATCGCTGGGCCCTGGGGCAGCTGCCCCCTTTACCTTTCCTACACTGGTCAGTGGGCCTGCTTGCTTAGGGCTCAGGAAAGCCAGGGTCAGTTCCCTGCCCTATCACAGACTTTCTGTCTGACCTATGGCAAGTCAGAGGTGTGATTCCCAACTCATAGGCACAGCTGTGTGAGCTCTCATTGGAGCTAGTATTCTAAAAACAGTAGGGTAGCTGCAATGGCAGGGGCTAGCTGCCCTGAGTACAAACTTGCCTACAACCTGTGGGTATGCACTGGGGCTGCTAGCACAAGGTTGTGCTGCTTTTTTTTTTTTAATTGTGCTACTTCAAACGAGAGCTGGCAAGAGTATGTGAGCTAGAAATGACACCCCGAGCTCATCATGCAGACAAACCTTTAGTCTCTCTGGGCCCACTTTCCCATTTGTGAATTGAGAGTAATAGTACTTTCTTAATCTCACCAGGGTGTTGCGAGGATAAATGCATTAGGCATATATGTATGATGGATGGAGGCAGCTTGGTGCCATGGCAGAACTGAAAGCTTTGAATACTATATTATTCGTAAACACTTATCTTGGAGCAGCACCTACAAGGCAAACTAGGTTGAGACTCCATTGCGCTAGGTTCTGAGCCAGCACACAGTCTGGTGAAGCCTTAGACTGGTTCTTAGCAGCTAAAAAGCTTCTTCTCTAAAATGTTCTTGCAACATTTCCTGGACTTTCTAAACAAAATTATTTGGTAAAAACCTCAACAGACCCAGAACGAGCAACACCACACTTTAAAAATATATCTCCTGTCACCTACACTGGTATCAAACCTCCCGAGTTTGTCATCTCACAATTTCTTTCCATTTTACTCCATCTTAACAGCTGTAAATGACTTTGGCAAACTGTGCTTGTACATTCCCATTAACATTAACAAAAATTATGTCAACTGCACTGACAACAAATTGTCGGCATACAAAGACCCTAATCTTTATACAGCATAAAGAACACAAGTCTGCACTACTTCTTCAGTGAATATCATACTGGTATTTCCACAACGCCCCTCCTCTGTTCTCAACAGCCCCTTCTCCAGTCAATCAGCTTAATGCAAAACAATTCTATTCTTACATTAATATGTGCACATCACTGTATTCCCTGTCTTCCCAATTTGTGTGGGAAGCAGTGAACCATTTCCCTTCCTACAAACCCCTTAGCAAATAAATTTAGCTTGGTTTGCTGCCATCCTATACTGCCTAGGTGTTCTCTTTATGAATGGCTGGGGAGTGCTCAACCCAGGGCCCTCCCCCACTCCATACCAAACCCTCATCCCCACCTCTTCCCTCTCTTTCCCATTCCTCCCCTCCCCTGAGTGTGCCCCATGTTCGCCCTTCCCTTTCTCCCCCCCCCCAGCATGCTATTGAACAGCTGACCCATTGAGGAGGTGCTGCAAGGGAGGGGGATGAACACATTGGGGGGCTACTGGTAGGTGCTGAGCACCCACTATTGTTTTCCGTGTGCACTCCAGCCCCGGAGCACCCACAAAGTCAGCCCCTATGCCACACTGAACGTCCTAGGTAACACAAAATAGTGTTGCATTCCATTTGCAGAAATACTGACATACGTGTGAACACAGACAAGCTGTCTTGCCTGGAAGTACTCTTGGGTATGTCCGAAGGCACTGAAACTTAATCAATATTAAACACTAACACCCTTGAACACACTCAATGTATACTTTTCAGTATATCTTATGTCGTTGAAAGTGTTAAATCTTTGTGTGTGTGTGTGTGTGTGTGTGTGTGTGTGTATATCTATATATTAAATTAGCACATTTAAAATGATTTCACTTGGGAGCAATTTTGGTAATTTTTTACAAAATGTATTATAAAACTCCCATAGGAAAGCAGTTTTTTACGATCAGTCACACTGGAAACAAAAAATGCATCAACACGTGGCAAAATCGCTTCATCCATAAATGTAAACATTCCTGCAATGCAGCTGGATTTCTCTTTTACAAAAGAGCATATGGAGGCAATTACCTGAATGTAAATGTGATAAAGAATGGATGAAATGTGAACCAAATGATGCCTTGTTACTTAATATAAAGAGACTGGTCTGTGAGATCAAAGTTCTATAACACAGAATATAATGGACACAACTAGAGAGAAATGTTGCTGAACTTTTGGTTTAAAACATGGCTACATTTTGATGAAATACTATGTAGACAAAACTGGGACATGCTTAAGAGCTAGCCAGAAACATACCTGATGTGCATTAATATCTAAGCCCCACACCCAGAAGAGCAATTTCCGGATGCAGAGGGGTTAGTAACAAGAAACTTCTCTCTGAGCAGAGATCCAAAAATCATGGCTGCAGGATGGGAACACACTTTACTCTCACCTTTAAGAGAATGTCAGAAGTAATGTCTACTTTTCCCACTCTAAGTCCATTAATCTATACTGTGCAACTTTTGCATCCTGTCATGCAGATTGTGAAAATTCTGGGGTAGGGCCTGGCTGTCATCTTTGATACATGTCTGTAACGAACCTAGCACTTGATCAATGTATTGGATGTTACTATAATTCAAATCAACAAACAAGAATCTCTGTAAAAGACAGTGACTCAATGTCAGAGTAGCAAGCACTATTTTGTGAAAAAAATGTATTAAGAAAAGAAAATTGGGTCTTGAGTTCCTGAAAGGATTTTTAAAATATCTGATTTTTAAAAGATCACACAGAGAATTAATTCTGTGTACTTTCCACAGCACTGTCTTCTTGATGGGAATGTCAATATGCAAAACTCCTCATTTCAGTTTTTGTTTTTTCATTCTTTTATTTTTCAATTACATTTGATAATATGGAACATTTTTTAAATGAGTCTGAATCTGATGTCTGTGGCAGAACACTTGAATGAATAAGAGACAGCAGCCTGTAATGAAAACAAAAAAAAAGGGGGGGGAGAAAACTTCCTAAACAAATACAATAAAACAAGACACAATACCCTCATCACCAGCAAATGAGTAAGTATCATTTACTGAAATTACTTTTTTATTTGTTATTTATGCAATGTGCAAAGTGTTCGATATGGCTTATTGAACACACATCAAACAGAGTCCCATCCCTGATTGTTTAGGAAGATTCTGATCCTGCAGACACTATTTGGTTTCAAGGGGATTATTCCCTCTTCTGACCCCTTGTATCTGGTCCTTGAAGGATAAACCATGCCTCAGCTACGTCTAATCCACTGTTTGATCGCTCATGGCCCTGTTTGGACAACTCCTTTAAAGAATCTTAATGTCACCTCCAGATGGCAAACTACATGGGCATAAACAAGCTTCAAACATCACCAGTGCCTATCTCATGACAAATCCAATTGTCCATTCCCTTAGTTTTGACCTTCTGTGCCATCTGTGGGCAATGCACCATTATTTCAGATGTAGAGTGACCAGATAAGCTGCAAATAACTACAAGTGGGGCCTCGTGACTCTCTCTTTTTGCCACTATAGCCCATTAAAAGATGTAGATCATATACTTGCCAGCTCTATCCATCAGCAAGGGCTTTCTGGTTCCCCCAGGACTTTGTGCAATTCCTTTCCCTCAGCTATTGAGCGGTTAAGACATTTAGATTAACACGCTTGACTTGAACATCTATGCAAATGCAATAAAAAATAAAATGGAATTATTCCCAGAAGCAGATGCTAGCATGACATTAAGTGACCAGACAACAACCTCAGACACAAACATTACAAGTTATAAGGCAAAAAGGGTGCGTGGGGAAGAAATGGGATTCGAAGAATAAGGGTAGTAAAGATGATGCTGTTTTCTTAGGTTAGTTCCATACTCATTCTGCATGCTGGTTTCCCTTGCTCTGATTTCCTTTCCCCTCCATCTTCCTTCCCTCTGCTGCCCCACTTGCCTGGCAATGTTAAAGACGGCAAAGACAGGCCCATATGCAAAGGGAGTGCAAAGGGTGCAAACGCATCCCCTCATTGCCCCCAAGTAAGCATGAGGGGGCTCCATTAAGGCAGTGGATCTGCGGCTTGAGCTCAGCACCCCCCCATTTCCTTATGCAGCGAGGCGTCCGTGCTGGTGCTCCAGCCTTGTCCCCCTTCCTGCCCATGAGATGGGAGTGACAACTTTGGCTTCCTGCTTGTGGGGGTGGAGAAAGTCCCAAGCCTTGCTGCACAATCTGGCTTGCACGGAAGAAGCCCTCTCCCTCCCACTCCCCCAGCTTGGGGAACAGTAGCACACAGGCGTCCTACCTGGAGGTTTTCCCTGCTTCTCCCATTGACCAGAATCAGGGCAATGGGAGCAGCACGAGGCAGTGCCTGGGACCAGTGCGGGACACAAAGGCAAATAAGTGCCCCCTATCTCCTTGTGCCCAGCCCCCCCGCACTCCCAGCCCCCTCAAACACACACCTGGTGAGACCATGCACTCTTGTACCATCCCCTCTGGCCAAACACCTACCCCCACCCTGCTCCTGGATCCTCCTTTGCTCCTGCACCCTCCCTCCTGGTCACACACTGCACCTTCCCTTGCTCTTGCCCCCTCCCCTTGGCCAAACACTCTACCCCCCAGCCAGGACCGGCCCGAGCCATTCTTGTGCCCCGGGCAGCGGGCGTGCAGCGCATGCGCGGCCCTGGGCGCGCAGCAACTGATTGAGATGTGTGGGGTGCCGTGGCCCCGCCCCCGGGCGGCAACCTATGGGGGGTGCCTGCCACTTCAGTCAGGTGTCCCCCATAGGTTGGCGCCCTGGGCAGCTGCCCGGCTAGCCCCCCCCTTAATCCGGCCCTGCCCCCAGCCTGCACCTACACCTTACCTCCCACTCAGACCTCGCACCCTCACCACCTCCTGCATGCCACCTCCCGGCCAAATCCTGTACCCCTATTTCTCTTGCTGGCAGCCCTGTCTCACACACAGAACCCCCCCTCATTTTTGTCCCAACCCCACAGCCTAAGGGGTTCACAAAATCCAGTAATCCTGGAACCCCAGAAGAGTCCCTCCCACTCCCCTGGAGTGCCAGAGGAGTGAAGTATCTCAGTTGGGGGGTTTTGGAGGTAGTTTTTTTTTTTTTTGCTTCTCACTTGAGAACTGATTTTTCTGTGGGTCAGTGGCCTCTCCACCCCTGCCATAAATAAAGGAATCATGGGAACCTTTTGTGTTGAATATAAATTAATACTTCACTTTATTTAAAATGAAGTTTGATAAACTTACATGAGGAAAGTAAAGCACTTAGTATGTTTAATCATTTAAAATAATATCGCCTTTCTTACTGGTTAAGTTAAACCTTTCTCCTTATCTGCAGCACTGGCAAAATGGCTTGGGCGTAATTATGTAATTAACGGCAAGTTTCCATTAGCAACTGGTGGCCCATGGAAAGGTTTGCTTTGACCCAGGTGGGCCACGGGCCAAAAAGTTTGAGAACCACTGTGTTAGGGGGGTGGGAGAGTATTGTGGGGGGATGGGCAGGTGGCAAGGTTCCTTGTAAGCTGCAGGCAGGGAGCTCAGCTGATCAGCTGGGGAAGCAGGGATGGAGCACTCACCCTCACTGAGGAGCAGAAGCAGCAGCAGCTGCTGCTGCTATAAATGGAGAAGCTGGCTCCAGCCTTTACTCCAAGGTTGGATAAAAGATGATTTGCAGACTGGATCCGGCTGCAAGAGCCTCAGCCAGCTCCCTGCCTGTCCTGCACCTGGTCAGCACTCCAGAGAGCCGGGTGCAGGGTCATATGTGTTTTTGTGAAAGCTGAGAGCCTGGAGGGAGGGGGCAAGAAGCTTCGCATGCTCTCCCACCCCTAATAGCTCCCATTGGCTGATTTTGGCCAATAGCAACTACCTGATTGCAGGACAGGCAGCATCTGAAGTGCCCCTCCTCCCTCAGGCTCATATAGCATTCAATTCAGAGCAGTAAACATGGCTCCTGCAGCTCCCTGAGCACATACAGGGGCTGGAAGGCAGGGACCCTGGCTAATGAACCTGCTTGGCTGCTGGCTGGGAGCCAAGTAAGATCTCCCAGCCAGAGCTTTTCTCTGGCACCCCAGCCCCACCCTCCCTCTGCCCCCCTTCTGCCCTCCTACCCCATGTAACCCAAACCTTGTACACCCCTGCTCCAGCCCCACTGCATCCCCTCCTATACCTCTCCTCGGGTCACAACCCCCTCTCAGACCTTGCATCCCAATCTGCTATGCCTGGTCACAGCCCAAATACCTGCACCCCCTCCTGCACTACTCCTCCAGGTCACAACCCACTCCCAGGCCCTGTACCCCTTCTCACCCCAGTCTGTTGCCCCAGGTCATGATCCCCTACTTTACTCAAACTCCCTCCTAGATCCCACACCCCAATCCCTTACCCCAAGCTCCAGTCTGCATCCAAACTCCATCCCAGACCTCTGCACCGCCTCTATTAATATAATGGAAAAGTGTGGCCCTCGACTATTTACCAAATTCTTGGAATGGCCCACCATCAGAAATTATTGCCCACCCCTTGTTAATGGCTTACGGTAAGAAAGAAAAAGACTCCTTTAACAGAATTTTTTTGAGTGTTGCAGATATCTTAAATTCTGATCTTAATGATTTTTTTAAAATCCTGTGTTACTAATTAATACATGGTAAACTGTACTGCATTAAGGCCAGATCTTTGCTATGTGGTAGATTTCTGGCTCTTATGAGTCAGAAGTAGCAAGTCCTAGGTGTAATGCTAGCTGTTTTGTAGGGTGAAACCTTATTTGCAAAATCTTTGAAACATGCATCTGTCTCTTAGGAAGGATGATGATACATGTATCCAAGGTGTCAGGGGGTAGCTGTGTTAGTCTGTAACTAAAAAATCTTAAAAGACAACAATGGTCCAGTAGCACGGTAGGCTAACAAAAATATATAAATAGTATCATGAGCTTTCATGGGTGTAGCCCACTTCTTTAGCCAAGGGTAGTGTTAATTTTCTTTTTATTTGATTTCATATTAATCATAAGTATTGCTCCTTGTTAATTATCTCTTATTTTAATATATTTTCTTCCATACCTACAGACTATTTAAAATGTATATAGCTATGGGTTTTGTCTGTATGGTGGGTGTACATCTGCACACTACCTCAATATTGGTGTTGCACATAAGAAATTTCAACCTGCCCAAATGAAAATTCAACCTGCCCAAGGATGGAAAATTCTAGAGGGAACACTGGTAGGAGGGGCTGGTAGCAGCATGGCAGAGTCAAGGGAACGGCACTCCCCACCCACGAGGAGCAGCCTGGACCCAGCCCCTCTGGCTGGTAACTCTGCATGCACTCACCCAGCACTGGCCTCACTGAGTAGGTAGAGCAGCAGCAGGCAGAGGTGTCTAGGGGGGCGAGGGGCCCTGGTGGCCGCGCTGCCCACCATGATCCCAGAAGGTAATTTCTATAAAACCTTTAATACTATATAAATGTTTAATATGTTACAACAAAATCATTTTACCAATCACTGTTTCCACTCACATTTTCCACTCATTGCAGGCCTATTTTGAACGCCTTTTTATTTAAAAAAATTGCGGTCCACATTTATAAACAAAGCACCTCTCTCTCCCTCCCGTGCCCTGAAATTCCTATGTATGGGCCTGAAAGAGGAGGAGGATGAAGGCCAGTGGTGTGGGTAAATTGGCAACAGAAATGGAACAATCAATGGTAATGGCAGTGCAAGAGGAGCAACTGCTAATAGCAACATCCCTTTGTATAAGCTGTAGCTCAGAGTTTTAAACTTGTGAGCTTTATATTTCCATCAGATCATTTTTAATGTTCGCTATCAAATTCAGCTCAAAAACTGAACAAATGAAGGGTTAGACACTTCTCCCATTGAAATTAATAGGCATTTTGCCATTCTTTAATGGGGGCTGGTTCAGGCCTTAAACTTCCTACTTACAATAACTCTCATCATCTTCCTTTGCTCACATACCAGGGCTAATGGTCAGGTCAAAATAACTAGATGTCATGTGGGTCAGATCATTTGGTGCTCACCCCAGTGGATTGCCAGTTTAATACTTCATCAAGTGCTATCTCTTTAGAAAGCAACTTTAAATAATCACTGCCACACCTGAGCTAACTTTAAAAAGTTATGTCACATTCACAAGGTATCATGAGATCAGTCCCATGTTATTGTGGAACCAATCTATTTCTACACTGTAGCTCCATTTAGAGAGCGAGAGTGTTTTCAACGAGGAGTCTGTCTTCGGAGCTTTCACGAGGTGTTGATCTCAGAATCTGAGACTGTTAAGTTGCAGTTTGCTCTGCACAGTTTATCTATTCTTTCAGGACTTTTCTGGCGAAGGGTTAGAAGGGAGCCATTAGTGGATGGAGGGAAGGGTTTGAGATTATTTTGTATAGAAAGGTTTTGAGCCATGGCTGGAATACATCATGGATTTTTATTAAAATAGATGATATGTACACACAGGCTGCGTCTAGACTGGCATGATTTTGCGAAAAAGCAGCCGCATTTGTGCAAAAACTTGCCGGCTGTCTACACTGGCTGCTTGAATTTGCGCAAGAACACTGACGTTCTAATGTAAGAAATCAGTGCTTCTTGCGCAAATACTTTGACACTCCCGTTCGGGCAAAAGTCCTTTTGCGCAAAAGCTTTTGCGCAAAAGGGCCAGTGTAGACAGCTCAGATTTGTTTTGCGCAAAAAAGCCCCGATCGCGAAAATGGCAATTGGGGCTTTTTTGCACAAAACCGCTTCTAGATTGGCACGGACGCTTTTGCGCAAAAGCGTCCGTGCCAATCTAGACGCTCTCTTGCGCAAATACTTTTAACAGAAAAACTTTTCCGTTAAAAGCATTTGTGCAAAATCATGCCAGTCTAGACGCAGCCACAGAGTCTGAGGCCAGTCTTGCAGGCAAAATTTCCACTCGCTTCACAGTAGTACCAATGTCTCTTTTTTCCAAGATTAACTCACCGCTTTAAGCTCATAGGGCCAGTTTGGGCTCTGTTATACATTTGTAAATCCGAGTAAAAATTCTGACTTCCCCCAAGTGTAACTATGAGCAGACTCTCACTCTCATCTTTGAATTTCAGCAGGATTGTCAGTAATCATCAATATCAAACTGGAGAAAAATTGAATTAAGCACACATCTGTCACATATGTGCTTTAGATAATATGTTAATCAATCAACTAAAAGATTTAGGCCTAAACTGTAAACATGTGTAATGATCCCAGATGCCTCAATTTTTGTTGCCTAACTTCAGACATCTTCAGGCATCTGAGGTTTAAAAGCGGATTATTCTGCATTTTCAGAAAAAAACAGATCCCTAATTGTCTATTTTACACTGCAATAGTGCTTAGAAACACTGAGGGGATGGGGGGCCCGGTGTTCTAGGTACTATATGCACATACATACACAAAAAATATGATCCTTGCCCCCAAAGACTTCATGATGTAAGTAAAAATTAAGAGGTCTTAATTGGCAATGCTTAATTTAAGCATCCAACATTATTAGTCACTTTTGAAAATATGGGACTTCAAGTACATCTGTACATTGAAAAATGATTAGTAAATATAACACAGCAGAGGTGTTCATATGTTTTTCATAGTGTCTCAGTGACTCCAGACCAGCTTTTAATCTTAAAAGAGAATGCATATTCCTCCTTGCTCTGCCAGCAAAATTCTTCCCTTCTCCTCTGGGTCCATTCTCCACCCAGCTGCAGATGTTCAGCCCTGGGGAGTACTGTCCCTGGTGCAGCCCAACCAGGGGACAGCAACTCAATTGATTGTAAGATGGGTAAAATTTCCATGGGGCAGCCTCTTGCTACTGGAAGTTTGTAGGGGGTGGGGTTGGGGAGACAAACAATTTGTTACTATACTGTTAGTTAGCAATTCAGTTGATTGTATGTGAACCAAAATAGATTCAATCTCTTGTCGCATCTGTATTGTCTCTGCAGGGCTAACAGGAGTGAAAAGCAGTAAACACTTTGGTCAGTAAAATAAATAGCTAGGACTCTCAATGCACACAGGGACTACAGTAGCCAAGTTAGAAGATACCCCATACAGAGACACATTTTCAGAACAGAATCACACTTCAGAATGTCTAAGTGTATAATATGAGGTAATTAGCACTCGAGGTGCCTGCTGTGTTCTTACTGGCTAGAAGTTGTGGGAACAGCTCAGAGAGGATACTAATGGACTAGTCAACACCCATGCTTAATTAGTTTGCCTAGAATCAGAGCAGGGCTGACTGGAATGCATGCTGGCTTCTAAACTAGTTAGATTATCACATTGCTCTGTAGAAAGGTTTTTCCTTTCTTTCTGTTCTGTGTTAAATAAAAGTGAAGCAACAGTCTCTTAAGGCTATCCCAGAAAATGCCTTGTGAGCCTTTGTTACACAACACTTATTTTCAATTACTCTTAGCTTCTTCACGAAAAGGGCCCACATATTAGAGCCAATGGTCAAGACAAAATAATTGTACGTAGAGTTAAGATCTGAAACTCAATGAAGTATGTGCCATGAGGATATTTATCCTTTCACATAACACAAAACCATGGGGGTTAACCAATGCAATGAATAAGCAGTAGGTTTAAAATAAACAGAAGGAAGTACTTCACACAGTACAGAGTCAACCTGCAGAACTCACTGCATGGGGATGTTGTGAAGGTCAAAGTATAACTGGGTTCAACAAAAAATTAGGTAAATTCATAGAGAATAGGTCTATCAGGAGCTATTAACCAAAATGATCAGGGATTCAATCCCATGCTCTGGGTGTGCTTAAACCTTTCTGATTGTCAAATGTTGGGACTGGACGACAGGGAATGGATCACTTGAGAATTGCCCTGTTCTGTTCATTCCCTCTGAAGCAACTGACACCAGCCATTGTCAGAAGACAGGATACAGAATAGATGGACCACTGATCTACCAATATGGCTATTTTTATGTTCTTACTGTAATATTATTCCTCTCTAGGATTAGAAGTGAAATTAGAAGAAAAAACCCCCTCCCTCTCCTTTTCAAGCATTGCTTTGTGCAGAGTTAATCCTTATTCACGCGGAAAGTCACAATTTTATCTCTTTCTGAATCAGTTCTAAGTGCTAGTTTCTTTGGAAATAAAATAAATCAGCAAATATTTGATTTTGAGAGGAAAACAAATACCTCAGAGAAATGTGAGCTAACAGTCTGAGTGAAAGCCAGAGAGCCAGGAGCTCACATGTTCTTTCTTTGGCTCTAGCACCGACCTGTTCTGTGGCTTACACAAGGAAAAAATTGCCACCTACATTTTCCATATGTTTTTAATTCTTTTTTAATACTCATGATTTATATATAAGCACTTTTCATCTTGAAGGATCTCTCAGTGCTTGACAAAACAGTATAAATAATAAAATAAAGTAGAAAATACTTGCACTGTAAAAGAACAGTCATGACAATTACATGCAACACATACTACTAACCTACTGAATTACTCAGAGATCCTATTATCCTGATTCACTTTTATTGCTCAATTTTATGACCAAGTTATTTGGGCATAAGTAGAGGTTTTCCCTTTTTTAAGCAGCTCCCTACTGCCTAATTCATTCAGTGATGGCATAACCTTGTGTTTGTGACATTGTGGTCATTTCCATGATGAACTGGATTTGTCAGACCCTGGACTGTGGTCTCATAATGTGCCATATCATTGCATTGTTTGCATTAAGGCTCCAGTTAACTGAATAACCTCCTTGTATTTTATTGGAAAGAGTCCACAGCTTTATTAAGTTACATAATTTACAGCCAATAGTATAATCAATACAATTTTAACAAACATGTAACCTTAGACAAACCTTGTATATTGATTTATTTAAATATCTTAGAAGGTCTGCCTCTTGCTTGAAATATAGTCCCAGCAACAGCAGCTAACCTTAAAGACACACAGTGTAGGATAGGAAAAAAATATGTATTTGGGGACACCTCAACCATCCTTTAAATTCCTCAGCTCTATGCCAAATTGTCATCTCCTAGAACTTCAAAGTTCCATATAGTAGTTAAAGTTTTCTGCTCTTCCCAAACCTAATTTCAATGTACACCTCCTAGCTTCATTGCTCCCACAAATTTCAGAGACTCTCCCTGACTTTCTTTTTCTATCTTTGAGGATGGGATCTGGGATTCCAAGGACACATAAGGAAATTAATTTTAGTTCAAGTGTAGCCTTTGACTTTGGAAAAGGTCTGATGCTCTCATCCTGGCCTTTCATCCACTGGGAAAATAGATTGTAAGAGAAAACGTATTAACTAACATGAAATTAAATATGCATTTACTCTTAGCATGCACAAGGGACAGTCATATTTTAAAATGTGTTAGCTGGTCATGATTAATTCTGAGGGCAAGAGGGTTAGACTCTAGACTTAATTAAAATCAGGTAGCACATTTTAAAACAAGACTTGTCTCTGTCTCTACCAAGCCATGCTGTATTACCCCACCCTGTAACCTTGGGTGCCTTGCTGCAATAGTTTCCACCTGGGCCACTCACAGACAGACTTCCAGCATGGAAGCCACACCTGGAGTGCCCTGATGTAACTTCAATCTGACAGCCACACTTGGGTTACACTCTGACTTCTACCAGCCAGGGTTACATCTGCAGGGTGACACCAACATACTGCCAAGCCTGGATTACCCTCTCCCCCCAAATATATGTTGTGTTCTACCCATCTCTCTCGGTCAATCCAAATATATTGAGTCCATTGTTCCTTTAAGGGAATTATATACGCCGACTTATCACCTTAAATAGAATTATGCAGAGACAATGTGGGTTAGGTAGTATCTTTTATTGGACCAACTTATGTTGATAAGTGTGACCAACTTCCAATCCACACAGGGCTTTTTTTTTTTTAAATCTGGGAACGGTACCTCTGGTATCACAGCAAAATGCTATAACTGCACTTTACACATAGGATTACCTAGATACTTTAACTCAAATAATAAACAATAACACAAGATCATTAATTACAAAGAGATCAATAGTTTAGTAGCACTTTATAGACTAACAAAACATGTAGATGGTCTCATGAGCTGTTGTGGGCACAGTCCACTTCTTCAGATGACCGGCTGTGCCCGCGAAAGCTCATGATACCGTCTACATGTTTTGTTAGTCTTTGAAGTGCTACCAGACTATTTGTTGTTTTTTAAGTTTTTACTGTTACAGACTAACTCGGCTACTCCTCTGAAACAAAGCTATGTCTATACTGCACCTCTCTTGTGCAAAAGCTTATGCAAATAAAGTGCAGATTAGCATACTGCTATGCTTCATTTGCATAATTAATTAGGGGGCGCTTTTGTTCAAGAGGCTTTTGCACAAAAAGGAGCTGTCCTCATTTTTTTCAGGAAGAACAGCTCTTGCACAAGGGGGGGTTTCTGCACAAAAAGGAGCCGTCTACACAGCTCCTTTCTGCACAAAAGCAGCCCCTAATTAATTATGCAAATGAAGTGCAGCAATATGCTAATCTGCACTTTATTTGCATAAGTTTTTGTGTGAGAGAAAACAAGCAATGAGGCATAAGAGTAAGAAACAGATACAAGAAAAATAAAGATAAAATGCTTTCTGGTGCCTAATATAACAACATTTGAAGCAATGTTCCTTGCCCCATGCTTCCAACAGGACTACTGACAAACCTCTAGGTCAAGACCCCTCCTCCAGAGTCCAGGAGCTGCTTCTTTTGTCTTCTGAAGTGCAAAGAGTCCGATGTACAGGGAGAAATAAGAGGGATGTCTGGGGTGAATGCCCCTCCTTTTTTATAGCTTCTGTCCCCCTCTTAAAAACCTTTCCAGCAGAGAATCAGCAGAAAAAGGATCTGTGTGGAAGGATGTTCCTGTCTCAATTTTTTCACACGTGTATGCTCACATGCAGGGTTTTTTTTGTTTCTTCTCTTCCCCCTTCCTTCTTGAGGACTCTGTTTACCAATTAAATGCAAATTAAAGCAAACACGCACTCCTTTGTTCAAGACAGGTTTGTTTGACCAGTTTGGTGCTATGTGAGGCTGACCATGCATTTTTAACATCTTACAGGGGACATGTAATAAATAATGCTGCTACACACATTGTACCATGATATTACCAATGGGCAAATTATGAGTTTTGATATACCTCACAAGTTATATCTTCTACAGAGATTATTACAATAGCATGCAGGGGATGAAAATGGGTGTTTTCCGTCAGAGCAGGTAAGACTTTTCTAACATGATGTTATCATGTTAAATTTATTTTCCCAGGATACAAAAGGCCTCTGCTGTCCTGTGAGTGTAGTTTAGTGGATGGTATCTGTATAAATGCAGTTATGGAATTGATACAACCTAGAAAGCTAGTATTTATTATCTCTAATTCCAAATTTATGAAAAAAACCCAATAGATAGTGTCTTCTAGGGAATCTACCTACATGATAGCAAGAGAGTGTTGTGTCAATGGGAATTTCACAAGTAATTTATATCTGGATAAGCCAGAGCACTAGAGAAAGCAATCTACATCCCACACTAGCATTATGCAGAGATTATTTTATAAATCTTTTCCTACTTCAATTTGAGTGGTTCTGTGAGTATTACTTGGGTGACATAAATTATTAGGAATAATTAAGATGAAGATGATTAATGTTGTTGGAATCCATATATTTTTATAACCATTTATTTAAAAAACTGATATATAGTTTCCTTATAGAATACCACATTCATTGCTAAATGCTTTGAAAAGATTCATTTTCAGAAGAGATGCGTGAGAGATGCTGGAACACAGCTTCCCAGGAAATGTTGGGGGTTAGTGTTCAAAGTTCCCATAGACCCTTTGTAGACTATTGTTCAACAGCCAGAACTACTTCTTATTAGATCAGTATAAGACAAGTGCCTGGAGGGAGTCAGAAATGAATTGAATTCTTTAGATGTAAATGATTGTGTGGAATCATTTTGGTTTAATAGATACCCTGAAGAGGTATCCTAGTGGAACATGGGAACTTTATTATAAGAATAATTGTTTAGCTAGAGATTTTTATCTTGTTAAATTAATGATTCACTAGGGGCTTATGCTGGAAAACAAAGGGAAAATTTTAGATTATTAGATAAAATGTTTTAATGGAGCCATGTACTGAGATGGTCAACAAAGATTTATAGGCTAGGGAGGTTAAATTGTTTAATATGAAAATTGCCATTGCTCTGTAGAGACAGGGCTGCCAGCAAGCTCAGAATCAGACCCCCTGAGTATCTAAATACTACAGCTGAGAGTGAGCAGACCTGCCTAGGTAGACAGACTCACACAAGCTCAAATTGAAACAAAAAACAGGACTATGTAGCACTTTAAAGACTAACAAGATGGTTTATTAGGTGATGAGCTTTCGTGGGCCAGACCCATTTCCTCAGATCAAATAGTGGAAGAAAACTGTCACAACCATATATACCAAAGGATACAATTAAAAAAAAACTGAACACATATGAAAAGGACAAATCAAATTTCAGAACAGAAGGGGGATGGGCGGGGGGAAGTAAATGTCTGTGAGCTAATGATATTAGAGGTGATAATTGGGGAAGCTATCTTTGTAATGGGTGAGATAATTAGAGTCTTTATTCAGACCTAGGTGTAAAGTGTCAAATTTAAGCATGAATGACAGTTCAGAGGATTCCCTTTCAAGTGTAGTCTTAAAAGGCCTTTGAAGCAGGATGCAGGTAATCAAGTCATTGAGACAATGTCCTTTCTGGTTGAAATGGCAAGAAACTTGTTTTTTCTTTGTGATCCTGTCTAATATCTGTTTTGTGGGCATTGATCCTTTGGCGAAGTGTCTGAGACGTTTGTCCAATGTACATAGCAGACGGACACTTTCAGCACATGATAGCATAAATTATATTTCTGGATGCACAGGAATATGTGTTCTTGATCTTATAACTCACTTGGTTAGGTCCAATAATGGGATCAGCAGAGTGAATATGTGGGCAAAGCTGGCAACGGGGTTTGTTACAAGGGAAGGTACCAGGGTTGGTATTAGGGTGGTATGTCCTGTGGTTGTTGGTAAGAATCATCTTGAGGTTAGGTGGTTGTCGATAGGAGACTATGGGTCTGTCTCCCAGAGCCTCTTGGAGTTTAGAATCCTGTTCCAGTATAGGCTGTAGTTTATTGATAATGTGTTGGACAGGTTTAAGTTGGGGGTTGTAGGTGATGACGAGTGGTGTTCTATTGTTGGTTTTCTTGGGTCTGTCTTGAAGTAGATGGTTTCTAGGTATTCGTCTGGCTCTTTCAATTTGCTTTTTTATTTCTCCGGGTGGGTAGTTGAGGTTTATAAATGCTTGGTAGAGATCCTGAAGTTTCTGGTCTCTGTCAGTGGGATTAGAGCAGATGCGGTTGTATCAAAGGGCTTGGCTATAGATGATGGCCTGCTACATGGAGTGAAGCTAGCACATATCAGTCTACCTGGGCCGGGAAGGCGCGTTCCCAGCTGCAATACCTACATGTCTTGCTGTTCAGCACTGTCTCCAATATGTATTTAAATGCAAATCACACTGTAACACAGAGTTTGGAGGCTGCACCCAGCTTTACACTGAAGAATATCCCTAGAAATAGATAATTCATATAATGGTGAATTGCAAGGGAAATATGAAAGTTATTAAATTTGGTAATAGGGGCTAAATTTAATAGGCAGGCCCATTTTTTGCACTGTGTTAACAAATATGTATCGCTTTTCCTTTTACTGAAGTCTCTTATCACATTGATCAGCACCACTTTTCCTTAAAAAAAATCCCAGCATGCATCATTTTTGTGACCCTACATGTACCATGGACTCTGCTAGCCCATGGAGCCAGCATAGTGAGGATCTGTTACCTCTTGAATTTCTTTTAGGGCTGTCGATTAATTGCAGTTAACTCAGATGAGCAGATCATAAAAATTAATCACGATTAATCACAGCGTTAATTGCACTGTTAAACAATAAACTATCAATTGATTACAAATATTTGCACTGTAAAATTAGAAACAAAATGAACAGTATTTTTCAGTTCACCTCATACAAGTATTCTAGTGCAATTTCTTTATTGTGAAACTCACAAATGTGGATTTTTCTTGTTACATAATTGCACTGAAAAATACAACAACATAAAACTGTAGAGTCTAAAAGTCCACTTAGTTCTGCTTCTTGTTTAGCCGATCACTAAGATGAACAACATTATTTACATTTATGGGAAATAATCCTGCCCACTTCCTACTAACAATGACAACAGAAAGTGAGAACAGGTGTTCACCTAGGACTTTTATAGTTGACATTGCAAATTATAGTTGACATTGGATGGAATTGTTGTGTATAAAACTGGCCCTGTTTTTTCCTTGGGTTGTGGAACATACACACCCAAGGTTTTTAGGGTTGCACAAGAGTCTTTGACAAGAGTTTGCAACAATGTGTCAGTGCTCTCAGCAAAAAGTTTTAGACCCTCAAAAGGTAAATCTTCAACAGTATTTTGTATTTCCTTAGGGAACCCTGAGAGTTGGAGCCAGGATGTTTGGTGCATAACAACAGCCATTGCCAACAATCAAACTGCTGTATTTGTGAGTCAAGCGAAGCTTGTAACACCGACTTGGCTATGAGGGCTCCCTTCATCACACTGGATTTTATTTTTCTCTCACCTCTGGCATTTGTTCAATATATGATATCATTTTATCAAACAAGTTGTATGTGTATTTTGCCTGGAGTGCAGAGTACAGGTTGCACCTCTATAAACTGGAACTCTCTGGTCTGGCAACATCCATGGTCCAGAAGGACCACGGATGTTCCATGCTCAGAGAATCCTGGCACGCTGTGGGGCATGGAGGGGGCTGGGAGCCTGACATTACGTGGGAGAGGGGGACTCATGACCCAGCTGGGCTGTGGGGAGGGAGGCAGGAGCCAGTGTGCAGCTCAGCTCGGCTGTGGGAGGGAGGGGGAAATGAAGTCCATGGGAGGAGGGCAGAGTGGGGGGGGAGGGGCTGGCAGTAGGGGGGCCAGAAATGACCTCCCGTGGTTCAGAAAAATCCCTTATCCGGGACCAGTCAGGTCCCAAGAGTGCCAGACTAGGGAGGTCCAATCTGTAGTTCACAATGTGGAATTGTAATGAGGCTGACGAGTACTCTCCAGGCAAATTTTCCAAACTTTTCCAGTCTTTACTATATGGAGTAGCTTTATACTAGGTCTGCTTTCCCTGATGATCTAATGCCTCCTCTAGTAAAGAGGTTGGCGTTGGCTGTGTGATTAGAAACTCTGCTCCTTTGGCCGAGACAGAATACTTTCTCTCTGAGCATTTGCATGACGGTGGAATAGTGGTCTAGTAACTATTACTTTAGCCATGTCCATGACAGTAGAATTGATTGGTAGGGTGATCTTGGCCAACAGAGATGCCTGCAGTGTGTCAGTTTATGCTGAGTCTCTGGTAATTCTGCTAGAGAGATATTCAAAGAGTCAGGCACTCTCTTAAATAGGTCCTGAATGGACTTAAAGTTGTCACCCATGGAGGCTGGTGGTGCTATGATTATCTCATCTGGAGATGAAGATGTGTGTGCGTATTAGAGTGTCACCCACCTCAGCCTCTCCAAGTTCCTCTAACTCATCCTGTTGAGTTTCAGCCAGCGGTGGAACAGGGTGAAGGAGGGAGGCTGTGTATCTGTATGGGCCGCTGGAATTTTGGAGGGCATCATGATTTGGTCTCGGTAGAGTGCCCAGGGATCTCAACATGGTACATAGGAAGCACTGCCATTGGGGGTAGCATCCAAGGATTGCCAGATGTGTGCCGGTACCAATGGTGGTTGCTAAGGGTGTTTTAGTTTTGGAGAGGAATGACAAGGGGTATAGTAACTCACGACTTCCCCTTCCTCCTCAGCACTGGATAGTGGTGATGCCAAGCTCACTGGAGTGGCTAACTGACTCAGTACTGAACAGCGGAGTTCCTCGTACGGACAAAAGAGCTAGGTCCACATGAGCAGTAAGTTGCTGTAGTAACAGAAGGCTTGGCGCTGTGATGAGGCAATGTTTAAAGCCGGGGGAACCCAGCATTTTGATTTATATGCTGGTTTCAGTGCTGAGATGTGGAGGCAGAAGTAGAATCAAAATTAATAGGTTTTTTTTTTTAAATGGAAGGGAAATAAACCTGGCCCAATTACAGATGGGGTAGAGGAAAAAGAAGTTTAGGTAACGAAAAATATGCTTTTCTAGTGATGAAAGGAAGATACGAGCACTGCTGTTCATTCTGACCTAACTGTAAGGCAGTAGAGAAGGAACTGAGGGGACGGTTGGTGGTGCGCACCAGGTAGCTGCTCAGAGTGGCGCAAGACAGCTGCCATGCATGTGCTGCCAGCCAATGCTACCACAAATCTCCAACTACAGGTGCAAGGCACCCAGATACCTAAAGCAGAGCAGCCACAGGGACACTCCTAGAAGAAGTATCTGAATCACCATCCAAAATTTGAGAGGGACGAGGGGTGGAGCAAGTTTTCAGAAATCTTAAAAGAGCAACACTCTGATGTAGAAACTATAAAACCCAAACCACCAAAAAAGAAAATCAATCTTCAGCTGTAGGCATCTGACTCAGATGCTGAAAATGAATATGTGTCAGTCTGCTCTGCATTGGCTCATTATTGAGCCGAGCGAGCCCACCATCAGTGTGGACACATGTCCTTTGGAATAGCGGTTGAAGCATGAAGGGACATAAGAATCTTTAGTGTATCTGGCAGGCAAATATTTTGCAATGCTAGCTACAACAATAGTATGTAAATGCCCGTTCTCACTTTCAGGTGACATTGTAAGCAAACAGAGGACAGCAGAACAGAGTGGACTCACAGGCGCTAGCGTTTTACATTGTTTTATTTCTGAATGCAGTTTTTTTCCATAATTCTACATTTGTAGGTTCAACTTTCATGGTAAAGAAATTTCACTGCAGTACTTTTGTGAGGTGAATTGAGAAATATGTTATTTTTACAGAGAAAATATTTGTAATAAAAATGAAAATAAAGTGAGCACTGTACAGTTTGTGCTCTGTTATAATTAAAATAAATAAATTTAAAAATGTAGAAGACATCCAAAATATTTAAATGGCATTTTATTATTGTCTAATACTGTGATTAATCACATGATTAACTGCAATTAATATTTTGATCACTTTTTTTTTTAAATCACCTGACAGCCCTAATATCCTTCAAAGTGTTTCCACATTTTTGCCATTTATTAAGTTACAATAAGCCAAAAAATCCTTCCATTTACCTGAGTATGTGAACATCACAAACAAGTTCAGGCCATCATTTTTAATGGTGAGAGAACAATCTAGCCGAATACAATATAGCACGTTAGATGAATGCAAAAATAAAGATGAACTCATTTTACAAGTGGAACCCCTCCTGTTGGCTAGCCCAGTGTGAGGTTATTCAGCAGAGGGGAAGCCTTGTGACTTCTTACACCACTGTGGGAGGGGGGGGCGAGGCTGCTTGTTGTGCTCTGCGTTGTGTATGTGTGAGTGCACCCCAGACCAGACCCACTCAGACAAATCACCAGGAACAGGCTTTATTCTGTAAAAAAAATAGAACAGGAAAACAGTTCAGCAGCCCCTTCTCTCAGCATGCAGCCTGTGTGCTGCTTCCAGCACAGTCCTCACTGAGATCCTGCTGGGGGCAGAGGGCACATCCTGGCAGGAACCAGGAAGTTCTCCCAACATGCCGCAGTTTGTAGTCCACAACTTGTAGTTCCCAGGGCTGCTGCTGAAGCACACTGGACCTTGGGGTACACACGCATCTAGATTAGCATTTACTGGCACAAATGAAAGTCAGGTGTTCAACACCGATTGAAAGTCAACAGACAGTGTGTGGACTCGTGCCCCTCTGTGCTGTTGACAATCTCCCCCTAGAAGTATAAAGTAAGTAAAAGACAGGATGCAAACACAGACTTCTGCACTTGGGGTGTGTCTAAACTACACCCCTCTGCTGACAGAGGGATGTAGAATAGGCACATCACTATTGCAAATGAAGCAGGGATTTAAATATTCCGCGCTTCATTTGAATAGAAATGGCCGACGCTTTTTGCCACCGCGGCACTTTGCCGGCAAAAAGCGGCAGTTTAGATAGGGATCGGTCGACAAGGAAAACCTTTTCCGACCGATCCCTTATGCCTCGTGCAACGAGGTTTACAGAATCGGTCGGAAAAGGCTTTCTTTGTCAACCGATCCCCGTCTAGACTGCCGCTTTTTGCCAGCAAAGTGCTGCAGCGGCAAAAATCGGCAGCAAAAATCGGCGGCCATTTCTATTCAAATGAAGCGCGGGATATTTAAATCCCCGCTTCATTTGCAATAGCGATGTGTCTAATCTACATCCCTCTGTCGGCAGAGGGGTGTAGTTTAGACACACCCTCGGATAGCAAGGTGCTACATCTCTTATTAGGATCTGAAGCTAACTTACCGGCAGAACATGGCAGGACAAAGAAAAATATTTAAGGTTGTATTAAGAGCCCTAGTGCTTAAGCTATACTGAGGGGGTGGGAGATCTCGCTCCTCTGCTGCCTGTAGCTGCAGAGATGCCGGTAGAAGTTAGGAGCGGGCAAAAAAGCATCCAGGCATTCTGTGCTGACTTGCTTGCTAACACCCATGACTCTCCCTTTGTAAAGGTGCAGGATGTATTCTGGTCTCTCTGATGCTGGTCTCTCCAATGCTGCTAGCAGAACTAGTGTTGGTCAATCCCTTGCTTTCAGGGTTTTATAGGCAGCCAAATAATGGATGTTTCAATGGAATAAAAGGGTATCTCCTGTGTTTTCTTCTTCCTTTGCACACCTGTATTGAGGCAGACATCATTTGGTACTAGGCTTTAAAGGAATCTAGTCTGGTTTATTGTGAATGAGATGATCAGGCTAAATATCATGTCCTGCTACTGTACAGCGTCTACAATCAGCATAATTAATCCACATCCATGAGATAGAATGTAATAAAGCCTCCAGTTGACATGGTGCTATCTACACCTGGAGTTAGGTTGGCCTAACTGCATCATGCAAGGGTGTGGATATTTCATATCCCTCAGTGAGGTAGTTATTATTTGGTAGGGTAGACCTGGCCTAAGAGATGGTATCTGCAATACCTATTTTGGTCTGAATGGAAACTGAAGGTGCTCCGTATCTCTTGGGATCAGGCCAATTGTGAGTGACAGATAAACTGGATCAAACTCCAGCTCAGATCCTATGAAGATGTAAAAAAGCTCATTGCGAGGAGTACAATACACACTTCACTTACTTTAGCTTCAGAAATAATGTCAGAAGAAGTAAATTTAAATTCCTCTAAATGCAATTAGAGTTGACAAGATTTCTCATGGTGAGAGACTGGGTTAAAACAAAAGCTAAAAGTTCCCATCCAGTTCATAAAGCCTTAGGTAGCTATTGGCAATACGAATTAAATTAATCAAAATGGGTAAAAGCTAATGATTCACTTGGGAACAAAATTAGCTCCTTAATGAAAGAAATGGAGTTAAGAAATTATAATAGAATATTAACAGATGTGCCCCTTGGAAATTATAAATTTGCAAAATCCCTTTATGTATATATTAGTTTGAGTCAAATTATCACTAAATCTGACCCTAGAGATGTGATGTGAATTTATGCATTAGAATCTGTTCAGAGGGATGTGAATAACCTCCCTCAGGTGTTTTGACTGAAATAGGAAGGGTGTCAAAGAATATTTTCCTGAGTGAGAGACTGAATATGGTTAAAAATATCTAACTTGTCATTGTATTTTGCCAAATTCTTTTAAATGATCCTTGATCTCTTCTTGTTGGATCCTTCAGAGTAATATTGCTACAGTTCAAGCGGTTCAGATTTGAGCAAACCATAGAAGGCCGATCCTACTTCAAGTTTATGGAATCTTGCTGTTGATTTTAGCAGGATCTGGCCTATCTCCAGAAACTGAAGTGTAAAGATAATTTATCTATATGGATTAATTTAGTGAGGAACTACAGATTCCTCACAGATTAGAGAAATGTCATTGTTAATTATGATGAAAAATGCAATAAGATTCCTCAAGTTGTGAGTACAAAGAATTTATTTTAAAAATGTTATTATTTCCAGACAAGAACTTTTCTCAATCATTTATGGAAAACACAAAAGCCACTGGGAATTGCATGGGATAAGAATTAGATCCAAGTCCTGCTTACACATGCTGCTCACATCAGTATACAGCTGTTTTTTGGCATTCTGAGTCTGTGAAACTTTTAAGCCATTTATATATAACAGCATGTGATTTGTATGAAAAATAGCAAAGAATTTATTTTTATTTTAAAAAATTACTCTTTCATACAGGCATCCGGAGTGCTAGACACAGGCATCCAAAGGCCAAACCGGATATCTACATGCTTATTAGAGAAACAAAACGGGCGAGGCCATATCTTTTATTAGACTGACTTCTGTTGGTGAGAGACAAGCTTTTGAGCTTACACAGAACTCTTCTTTAGGTCTGGGAAATGTACTCTGGGGTATGCTTACTTTGCACTTAGATACCTGCAGCTGGCTTGCAAGGCTCAGGCTACAGAGCTGTTTAACTGAAGTATAGACGTTTGGGTCTGGGCTGCAGCCTGAGGTCTAGGACCCACCCACCTCACAGGATCCTACAGCCTGGCTCCAGCCTGAGCCCAAACATCTACAACCCCAATGAAACAGCCCTTTAGTGCGAGTGAGGTGGCACAGGCCTGCAATCGGTTTTTAATGGTTGTGAAGACACAGGCCAGGTCTCCAATATGTCAGTATAACTACATCTACATGAAAAATCCACACCCCTGAGTGACACCGTTCTATTGACCTAGAGCACACAAGACAGTGCTATATTGGTGGAGAGCCATCTCCCCAGATTTTGGGGAGGTGGATTAACTGCGCGGATAGGCGAAGCTGCATCAATGTAGTTGTGCTGCTGAAGCTCTGTACAAGTAGCCAAGCCCACACCCTGGTTGTCACAGCGCATAACTAATTAACATATTTTGAGGGACCATTCAAGGTGAAGTCATAGGGAGGAAAGAAAGGGAGGGAGCAGGAAAGGCAGCCGAAGGGTGTGTGTGTGGGGGGGGGGAGAGTTGTTAGTGGGTTACAGAGTGTTGTAATAAGTTATAAAGCCAGTATCTCTAATAAGTCCATGATTTTCAGTTTCTAGTAAAGTTATAAATCCAAGCTCCCAGGCTTGTCTTTTGGAAGTGTTGTGCAGGTTTCCTTTGAAGATGAGGACTGACAGATCAGATACAGAATAATTGCTTTGTGAAAAGTATTTGCTTATGGCTTTTTAGGCTTTTATCATTTCCATGTTAGTTCATTCGAGAATATAGTGATTGTCTGGTTTCACTCACACAGCTATTACTTGGGTATTTAGTACACTGCATGAGGTATACCATTCATGTAGGACCCATGGATTTTGAAAGGTGTTTTTGGGGGTGAAGGGTTGATGATCAATGGAGTAGTGGGGATGTGTCTGCAGGTTTTGCATCTGTTGTGGTGGCAGGGTCTGACTCTCCTTTGAGATGGTATATCCTGGTCTGCGGAGAGCTTGCTTCTGATGATGAGCTTAGAGAAGTTGAAGGGTTGGTTTTTCAAAGGGCAGAAGTGGAGGTTCAGGAAAGATTTCTGTCAGGATGTGGCCCCCATTAAATATGGGTTGTAATTGTTTGACTCCAGCGTGAGGTAGTAGGTGACAACTAAGGGTGTGTAGTCAGAGGGATTTTTATCTCTGTTCTTGAAGCAGGTTCTCTAGGGGTATTGGGATGGCTTGTTCCATGATGCGATCTACTTTTCTGGTGGAGTGCCCTCATTTCTCCTTAGAACAGTCTGTGGCACAAGAGTACCTTGCTGTAGATAACAGATTTCTTGGTGTGTTTAAGGTGGTTATTGGCATGCCAATAGCTTGTGCTATTTTACAGACATCCTGATGCTTAGAAGCAAGCCAAAAGAGAAATTCAGTTATGTGTAGAA
The DNA here is from genome assembly GCA_032595735.1 of Pelochelys cantorii. NCBI lineage: Eukaryota > Metazoa > Chordata > Testudines > Trionychidae > Pelochelys > Pelochelys cantorii. The sequence continues at coordinate 108,187,065 of CM064327.1, forward strand.
GTGCTATGCATACTACACCTCCCCCCACCCCCAAGACACACATTCTGAGACTAAATGTTACGCAGCCCAGCAAATGAGGCCTTCCTTCCATGTATGAGCAGTAGACACAGCACAGGTAAGAGCACTACCAGCTTCTTCACACTGCCTTGCCAATGTACTTCATCCTTGTTAGACCTGCGAGAAGTCTCCAAACAACATTCAACAGACCGCCAACCATTAAACAAGGATTTGGTACAAGGAAAATTTGCCTACAGGGCAAATGATTTCACTTCATACCAATTTGCATGAATCAAAAACAACAAACAGAAGCTGAATAAATACAAACGGGAGGGGATAAAGCATGTCAAAGATAAACTGATCAAAATAAAAAGGCCTCCCTTTGCACCTTAAAAGCAGTGGAACTTCTCTGGGAAAGAGATATGATGACATCTAAGGCTGGCCAGGGACTGAGATACTGTAATAATGGGCAATATATGATCCACTTGTTCAGGGAGGGTAGCCCTGGCTCCGCCCCTTCTGCCTCAGGCCTGTTCCTCTCTCACTCCTTCCACTCCCCCTTCCCTGCTAGAGCCCTGAGCCCCTCAATGCAGCCAGAGGAGCCCACCCCAGCTGCCCCAAATTGGCTGGCCAGAGTGCCCCCCAGCCCCAGGCTGGCCAGCCGGAGTGCCCCTCAGCCGTGGGTGGCCTCAGCTCCAGAGTGCCAAGTGGCCCCAGCACCAACCCTCCCACCCCAAAGCACCAGGTGGCCTGAGATCCAGGTGACTCCAACTACTCTGAGTCCGAGTCCCACCCTAGTTCCATCTCCAGAATGCTTCTGGGAAAGAGGAGCTGCCTAGGCTGGAGTCATGGGGGGAAGAGGGGACCCTGGAGTGGTGCATGGGTGGGACCACCTTGCTTTTGGGGAGGCTTAGCCTCCCCTGGCCTACAATACTCCCTGCCCATGATGACCATAATCTTAGAAGTAATATACAGTAATAATTAGTGCTTTTTGTAGATAGATCTCACAGATCTTTATAAACATGAGTCAATATTATAATCCTCATGTTATAGATGGGGAGACTCAGGCACAGAGTGCTAAAGAGACTAGCCCAAAGTCACAGAACAATTCAGCAAGAAAGCCAGGATTAGTGGTGCTTGGGGGCTGGAAATTCTGTTTTGCAAAGGATTTTTGAAATTTGGATTCATTCTGAACCAGAAAGAAAACTGAAAATGTAGAAAGTTTTCAAAAAAGGATAATTCTGAAAAGATTTAGCTTCAGGTTGACTGAAACATTGCTTGACATATTCAAAATGGTTCATTTTGACTCTTTAAACTTTTTATTATAATTCATATATAACATGAAATAAAAAAATAGAAATAAACAATTGTTTCAAAATTTAAAACAAAGCAAAATGGTACTTGTCAATATTGTCTGAAATTTCCCCTTCTTTTCTGCCAAAATTAAATTCCAGTAAAGTCAACTTGATTTCATGAAGCCTTTTTGATTTTCAAGGAACCATATATTCCAATGGCATATGATTCATTCTTAATTTCTCTGACCAGCTCTATCAGGAATATGACTGAGTGAATGTAGATTAAAAAGTATGGTAATATATTTCTGAGTGACAGCTGCCTTAGATATAAGGAAATATACAAAGAAGTTCATTTTCATGCCATCACTAAACTATAATTGTCCAATTCATGATTACCTCCAATATTAAAATGTACTGACTTATAAATACAGGATCTGATTATTTAAATTTAATACCTGGATTATTTTAGGCTAATTTTGTAACAGGTACATCTGCAACAAGCCATAGCGTTAATAATTGCAGTTACATTTTTCTGTCATTTATTGAAATAGTTATTCTGTTTGCATGAAATGCAAAGGGATACATGCACCATTACTTTATTAACTCACACTTTATTCTCTTCATTCTTAATATGGACATACCTTCCAGTCCTTATGTGTAAAATAAGAATGATAGTACTTTCCTACTTCACAGGTGTGTTTAAGAACAGATACATTAATGTTTTTGAGGCATTCAGATACTAATGTGATGTGCACCATATCAGTAAGTACCTATAGTAGAGAAAGAGTTTTTCTGAACTTGACTGCTACAAGGCATGTGTTTTCTTTGGCATTTTTCTTATCGCAAAATCCTCATATTTGTTTATTGAATATGGAGCCTATTCACTCAGATGTAAGGACTAATATACACATGAAAATAGATTTAGAACTATTACTAAAGTATTTCCACTCAATACTGAAACTCAGCATCCAAGACAAATTCTTCCATAGCAGGGCGGAGTGAGCCTTATGGTATACAATGTTTTATGATTCTTACAAACTGCCTTTAGGGAATGTTAGAGTTTACAAAACTTGGGTTGAATTTTAGGTTTTACAAAATGGTGTTCCTGCCATTTAAATACATGGGGTTGTGACTGAGGTGCACACAGATCAGAAGAGCTAGCTATACACACAGTTTAAGGCAGCAGTCCCCAATTTTTTTGAGGTTCATGCCTTCCCTTACCTGTCTGCACTCCCTGCTTTCCCTAAAGCCAGGGCTGGGCTGTGGCTTGAGGGAAGAGTGGGAAAGACATGGACAAGAATAAGGGGGCCAAAACTGGGGCCAAAGCTGGAGGTGTGTCCGGGGCTGGGAGCAAGAATGCCGTCAGGGGTTGAGGCTCGGGGTGGAACCCAGTGTTCTCTATAAGCAGCCAGAAGAGGTTCAGGTGCTATCCAGATGCCTGGCAGAGTGTCCACAGGTGGCAATATGTGTTTCTACTGATGGTGCACATCTGCATATGACTCGGTGCTCATAGCATTTATTTCGCACATGGATGGGAAATAAATGTTGAGAATACTGGTGGGGGACATGAATGGGGGGCTCTGCTCCTGGCCTTGCCCCCAGCCGTGGCCTGGGACAGGAATGGAGCTGCAGCCAGCAGCTGAGTTTGGGGGCGGGGCAGGCCTATAACTTCAGTACTTACAAGTGTCACTTCTAAGGAGCACTAACGGTCTGTTATAAGCATGGAGTCTACTAACACTTATTAAGGTCTGACACTGAGTTGCAAGGCCACCTGGGGGGCTGTTTTCCCCAGCATCCTTTTTGAGGGGGACCCCCAAACCTAGTGACATTGTAATCTGGCCTTCTCTCAGTGTTTCTACCCCTAGGTTCATGATTTCTCGGGGTATTCTCAAACTTTCAGTCTTCAACTTTTGTTAGAAAGGAGAAGGAAGGCTCAGTTTCAGAATTTGCCCCAGGTCCCCAAAGACCTCCATGCCACACTACTGGGCAGGACAAAGTTAGAAAAACTCATTTGGATTGGGAAACTTGTTGTTGTCTGTTCTCATTAAAACAATCTTTTTTTTTTCGGGGGGTGGAGGGGAAGGTTAAAAGGGCAGATAACTTACAGATGCACAAAAGATAATCCATTCATGCCATTCTATTCATTTGGGTACCCTCTGGGCAAAAAGAATCAAGGATAACAAGCACATTAAATACTAATTGGCACAATCATAAAAAAATTACATGAATGATTAAAATCTTTTTCAAAGTACTTTTTACATTGTATTAATAAAAGTCTCCTTATGACTATCAAAAGGCTATTTTTCATATAAAAAGGCAAAAATAAATGACATCTTGGCCTTATTTCTGGTGACCATGTGAGAGTTCTAACACCTGACCTCTATCTTTTAAATGCTAGTGACATATTTCAATGATTTTGACAAGAATATCAGATGTAAAATATCAGCATTAGCTGATAGTACCAGAATTGTAGAGAGACAGAATAACGAGCAACTAATGTACCTGGATATAGAGTGATGTGGATCTTTTAAGGAACTGGGCCAGTAAATAGAAAATGTAATTTAAATAAGGCAAATGTTACATAATAAATCTAGAAGCAATGAACCAAGACAGAGAGAGAGTACATTTTAAGTGGAACAGTAATTCAGAATGAGCTGACCAGAAAAGGAATTTACTCTCGGGGTTATTTTAGTAAAAACCCTTCAAGTCATTAGGCCAGTGAATGGCTGAAGCACAAAAGGCAAATGGAATACTGGGGTGAATCAGGGAATAGAATATAAATCAAAAGAAATGATATTATTATTGCACAAGGCACTGCACTTCATTTGGAATCCTGTGTTCAGTCATCTTTTCAAATGAAAAGGGCATTGTTGCCTTGGGGTGGGTGTAACCTAGGACAACCAGAATGACTGCAGGTTTGGGGAAGATTTCCTATTAGGGCAAAAAACTACAAATGTGGAACTTATTCTCCAGAGGAGAAGAACAAGGCTGTCCCTACTAATACACAAACTACGCAGCTGCAAAGAGCACTATAAAATTTGGGACACCAAATTGCCCAAAATTCTATGGTGCCTTAGGCAGATGCATACCGTGTATGGGGTGATGCTGGGTCTGGCAGCCAGTCCCAACCCTACCTGGCCCCGCTGCTGGCTGTACCCCTGGCTGTCCGTAGGGGAGTGTGGAGCCTGGGACATTCCCCCACCCCCACCAGCCCTGCACCTAAGTTCCTGTCTCTGCTTTGACCCTTCCCACAAGTCCCCTTCCTGGAGTGACATGTCCCAGACCCAGAGCATTACAGGGGTTCTACTGCTGGCAGCAGGGGTTGGGCCCAGCTAGGGTTGCTAGATGGTTGCAACAAAAATACCGGACACACTTGATAAAAATGTGTCGACCAAAAAAAATATATACATGATATGGGAAGTTTATTGACGACAATCTACATTACATCGTATATTTTACTTTAGATTATGCAGCTTTTATCAATTTATTTTTCAAAAACTCATCTTTTGCTTCCAAACAAGTGAAAGGTATATTAAAAAACCCACAAAGTTGACTTCTTACTGACTCAACACTCAATCTATTGTGTTCATCGGTCCATAGATTACCCATGACACTAAAAATTCTTTCCACACCGGCATTTGACACAGGAATTGAAACAAAATATTGAACCTGTTTTAATAAATTTGGAGCAGCAGGTTCTTTGCTGAAAAAATATTTCCACTTATCAAGAGATGTTGTTCCCGCAAGGGAAGTGAACATCATGTCCAAGGCACCAACTTCCTCATAAAGAGAATTTGGAGGGAGCTCTTTTTACCATGGTGACAATATCCAGATTTGAATTACTTCATCAAAAGAAGGAGATTTCTCATGATTAGCCAAACTCAAAGCACTCAGAGCACGATAAGGTGAATTTTCAAAAGGAAACGACTTCTCCAGATATTTGAGGGCTCTTGTGTACACATTCAGTGCTTCAGAGGTAAATTTATTGACTATATGAACTGGTAAATAGTCCTTTCGCAATGCTGCAGTCTTGAGCAAGAAAAGAAATGGATGCTTCACTCCATGGTAAATGTGAGTCAACTCAGCAACAGTTACGTGTTCACTTTGTGAACTGTCTTTGATGACGAAGAAAGAGCTCATTCTCTGGGAAGCAGCAGCAGCTTGCAGTTTTCACATGTTTACGAGAGTCAGCGTGTTGTGTTAATGCCATCATATGCTACGATAAAGGATGCATTGCATATTTTACATCTGGCTTTAGCTGTATCGTTATGATCCATGACAACCCAAGAAAATTGGTTTTCCCAGTTTGAATTGTACTGACATATTCTTCTTCTTTTCTTAGGAGGTGTTGCACGTGAGGTTGAAGGTGTCAGTGTCTCTTGTTTATTTTCCTGTTGATTCTTGATTTAAGGCAGCCAGACTTTTTTGATAAAGATACCAAATATTCCTTACCTTAAAAGAGCAGTGCGAGATACGAGAAAGATGAAAGCTAGACAAAGGAGAACACTGTCACAAATTGTACATTTATAAAAGGAAAATATTCAGCACTACTGCGTAGTTGCGTACTGCCTGGCTGGTAGACACGCTTACGCTCACTACGTACTGATACTCGTATCCAAGCGGTGAATTGGCATAGTAGTGCATAGGCGCAGGCCTAGAGAGTGAGTGAGAATACTCACGCACGAGTCACGTCATAACATGATAATAATAAAACTTAATTAGAAAATACCGGATATATAAATTCAGAGGGCTATTCCATCCCTTCTACAAGCCCTCTTCCCCAGGCAATGCTGGGAGCCAGGGGAGTGGACTGAGCTGGCGTTGGGTCGCTCCAGTTCTCCCCACCCCCAGGGAGTGGAGGGGTTGGACTGGACCCCTACTGCCTCCCTGCAGCTCTGGGCCTGCCCCCCACAGCTCCTGCAGTCCTCCCTACAAAGTGCCAAAACTTCAAGGGACAGCCCTGGAGAAGAGAGCACTTTAAAGTGACCAAATAAATCTGCTCCCCACTCCCCAACAGAAAAAGGATACATAAGAAGGTTTCTGTAACTTTTACCCACAGTATTATCCAAGTATTAGGCATTCCCTGGGGGGAACATATGAAAATGTCATTCTATAGAACAGGGGTGGGGAACCTAAGGTCTGGGGACCAGATGCAGCCCCTGGGTTGCATGAATCCGGCCCCTGAGGCTTAGGACCTCCCCCAGCATTGGGGATATCTCACTGGCACTCTAGCCCCCCACCCCACTTTCTCCCCTCGGCCCCAGCCCCTGACTGATTTTTCTGTGGGTCAGCAGCCTCCAACCCAAAAAAGGTTTCTCACCCCGCTAAAGAATGAGATCCAATACACCATTTTACAATGTAGATTTTATGTTCCTAAACTTCCATTTCACGATATCATTGAGTGATACCCACTTACGCCCAGATACAAGCTTGAAAACTGTGCTTTCTATGGTTGGTTACATATATTTCTTGACGGTTATCTTAAATATCTGGGAGCAAATATTTAATTATAAGAATATTTAATTATAAGAAGCTCACTTTAATGTCATCCTGAAAGCATGAAATGTCCAATTCATGGATAGCTCCAATATCAAGTAGAATTTAATTATAAATACTGAGACTTATTTAGATGTAACACCTGGATTATCTCAGGCTTATTTTATAACTAGTACCTTGTTGAGATGCCAAAAAGTTAATAATTACAGGGTCAGGAAAGTTTCCCTGGAAATTTTTCTGTCTTGTTGAAATTTCCATTATGTCTCAAATCATGCAGCCAACAAATGTAATTTACACTTTGGGCGTTCAGGAATTAAGTCACTGAATATTTTGATTCCAGAAAGCTATCACTTACACAATTGTGAGGAGTTGCATGGCTTTGTCTAGTCTTTCACTGAAATTGTAGTTTCTATTTTGGATTCTTCCTTTCAGAAGAACTGGCTTCAAGATAGCCACTGGCTAAGTGATGTTCTCATGCCTATGCTATCCAAAAACCCTTTTGCCACACAGCTTCAGAAACCGCAGCTTGCTCCCATTGTCAAAAGCTTTTTCTGCACGGGGTTACAGAAGGCTACCAATATCCTACCCCATAAGCGGATTTAAAATGGGGGAAAGTCCCTCATTTTGTGATAATCTCTCCTTATTGTACTACCTTAGGTATGGTGGGATCAAAACTTCAGAATTTTTTAAAGATTTTGTTAATACATTTAATATAAACATCTGAGAAACCCTTGGGAGAAAAGAGGCCTTTGTTAAAGAACCAATATATTCAGTTAAGAGCTGAATTTGGTCACAACTCACATCTGAGATCTCTAACAAGTCCAGGCAATGTAAAAAGAAATCAAACTAACCTCAGGACCAGGCCTTCTTTATACTTGATGAAAAGGCACAAATCAATGTTTTCCTTTACCCGTCACCTTTAACTTTGCATGTTGTACAATGTTGACACTTAACAATACAAATGTTATGCATTCCACTCGCCTACTTTCAGTGAAACAGCAATGGAATTACTGTCAGAGAACTAATAATTAAGATTTTAGGACATACCCACCAGTTTCTCAGACTCTTCTTCCCTGAAGTACATTAGTGTGAAAGTCACAAAGCCCAAGGATTTATATTAGACCTTGGCCACACTAGGAAATTAGGGTGGAATAATTATGTTGCTCAGGATGTGAAAAATCCACACACCCCCAGCCCTCCCTTGAGCAATGCTGTTAAACAGACCTAACCCCTGAGGGGTATAGACAGTGCTAAGTTGACAGGAAAATTCTCCTATTGACCAAGCTACTACCTCCCAGGTAGATGGATTTAGTATACTGTAGCCAGGGCCATCCTTAGGCATATGCAGAGTACGCAGTTGCCTGGGGCACCAGTATTTCTGGGGCATCACTCTGCAGGAAGGAATGGGAAGCAGTGAGCATGCGACAGCAGGGCTGCTGGGTCCTAGAGAGAGCCGAATGCGCTGCCTGCAGCACAGTCTGAGGGAGGGGATTGGCTGCTGGGGTCTCTGGGAAGGGGAGGGGGTAGGGATGGGGGAAGGAACTCACCTGTGTGACTCTCTCCCCTGGCGTGAGGTGAGGCAGGCTGACTGGGTGGCTCTGGCAGTATCCTTTCTTTTGCCCCCCATAATGACCATTCTTCTCCCCTCCCCCCACGGAGCACCCCCCCCTTCCTCCTCCCCCGCGGAGCACCCCTCTCTCCCCCCTCCCCGCCGGCAGGGCTGGGTTGGGTGAGGTGCTAGGGGGAGGGGGGATTGGGTGAGGTGCTGGGGGGGAGAGAAGGGGGGGCTGGCTGGCTGCATGCTGAGGCAGGGGGGATTGGCCCGGCGGGCCATCCGCCGAAGGGCTGGCTGGAGGCAGATATGTGGGGCGCCGGCGCACCGCAGCCTGAGCCCGGCGGCACCAGCACTTTAAATTCCCCCGTGCCGGCCCGGGCACTTTGTGGGGCCGAAGGAGCGCATGTGCGGTGTGCTTAAAAGCCCTGGAACAGCTGAGAGGGGAGAAGCCCTGGCATCTTCCCTCTCAGCTGGTTTGAGCTCCACATGTGGACGCTGCCGCCGGGGAGGGGAGAGAGGCGGGTCTGGGGCCGGGGGAGTGGGCACTGAGCGCTCAGCCCAGGCGGGAGGCTGGGGCCAGGGATCCGGGAGGGGCAAGCACCAGCACCCTCCCCCCCCAGTACTGAGGAGCGGGGGAGGGAAGAAGGCTGCCCCCTTGTCATTGTCAATTTTCGTGGGGGGGGTGGTTGTTTTTGGGGCGAGAGAAGCCCCGGGTCCATAAATCCCCAGCTCCTGCAGTGCTGTTACTACATGAGACTCTCCGTTTTCTTCAAACATTTCTAAGCTTCATGGTTAAAGAGAAAATCTTTGAGAGGAGATATTATGCATGTCGTGATTACATATTTATGTCCCTATGAGCGTATCTGGATCTTAAAGAGGTAATTTCGGGGGGGGGGAGGGGAGTGGAGAGGGGTAGAGGTTACAAAATAAAAGGAAAATGTACATGCTTTATTTAAATGATAGAATTTTTCAAAAATGAAGGGAAAAAGGAAGTTTGTATTAATTTCGGAAGGAAAGTGATTAAAACATCAGATATAGTTTTTTGGTGGACAATATTTGCAAGTTTTATGTCTTTAGCTAGAATAAAAAGGGGTGGGGGTACAGGAGTGAGGGCAGGGGGCTGGGAGAGTTGGAGAACTCAGGGCAGGGGTTGAAGGGTGCTGGAGTGAAGGCAGGAGGTAGGGGGCTGAGGGCACAGGGTTTGGTGCGGGGCGTTAGGGCAGGAGTATAAGGTTGCAGGGCTGGAGTCAGGGCAGAGATATGGGGGACTCTTGGTAAGGGGTAGGGGTTAAGATGTGTAGGCAGGGGGCTGGAAGGTTTGTGAGGGCAGCTCAGGGCAGAAGGTGATAGAGTGAGGGCAGGAGGGGTGGATTCAGGGCACAGGGTCTGGTGGAGGGGGGGCTCAGGGTAGGGAGGTGGGGGAGCAGGAGTCAGGGCAGGAGGTAGAGGGTGCAGAACTCAGGAGGGAGCTGGAAGAGATTACGGGGCTTACAAGGGTGACAGTGCTGTGCTGACAACTCCTCCGGGGGGGACAGAGCTTCGCTTTCCTGTCAGCGGCTCCTCCGAGGGGGGGGCCTGCCCTCAAGTTTGTCTGTGGTGAGCAGGGCTCCATGGGCCAACCCTGGCCTTCAGCTGGCCCCATCTTGCAGCTGGTGAAGGAGGGCAGGGTTCTTCATATAAATTTCCAATAAAATGTTGACAAATCTAAAAAATTAGATTATTTGCATCATTCTGTCAATAAATCAGAATTTTTTCTATAGTGCTACTTCTTTAGTGCTAGTCCATCAGCATGGCAGTGTGCTTCATTAAGTTAAACTGTTTTTAATAACGTGCCTGTGGCAAGTTTTCCAATACTGTCAGCTTATGTTTGTGTTGCTAAGAGCAAGTCAGGCATAGGGGCCCCAGTTTAATAATCCCACCTAGGGCACCATAAATCCTAAGGACGGCCCTGGCTGTAGCCCATTGTGGGGGGGCTCATGGAGGGGTTCCTCCCCCTCTCGATCAGTGGGCAGCCCCTCCACCCATGTCCGCGGCACCCCTGTGAGTCCTAGGCCACAGGCCAACAGTCCATTCGGACCGGTGCTTGAGTCCCAAGCCTTAACTCAGGTTGGAACAGCAAGCAAATAGAAAGTCTCTATTTAAGCAGTCTCTGACCCAGCCTTGTGGGGAGGCAGGCTGTAGGCAACTAAGCAGTCTCTGACCCAGCCTTGGAGCAGGGGGGGGCAGCAGGTAACTAAGCTGTCTCTGGCCCCACCTTGATGCAGGGTGGGGCAGCAGGCAAATAACCAGTCTCTGGCCCAGCCTTGGTGCAGGGTGGGGCAGCAGTCAAAGCTACCAGACCTTCACAGGTAAGTACTGGCAACGGGGGAGGTCTCCTTGTTCAGGAGGAGATCAGGCAGCTCTCCTGAGGTGAGATTGAGGGGGAGGCTGCCACCCCCTAGGTAGGTGGCAGGGGGGGCACGAGCCCACCCTAATCTAGCACGCCCCAGCCCAGGGCCCTAACCTCAGCAGCACAATCTGCTGCTGGGCCAGCAGGAATCCATACCGTTACACACTGGCTTCTAGCTGAGCTTCCCCTATGCTGGGGCCACTTCCACCTCCCCCTTCCATGGGTACCTGGGTCTCCAATAGGTTCACAGCTCCCAGACAGTCCACAGCCTCTGGCAGGTGTAGAGGTCCGGGCCAGCCCTCAGCTTCCAGCAAACACGGGGGTTCGGGCCCGTACTCAGCCTCTGGCTGGCGCAAGACCACAGGGCTGGGGTCCATCTCCACTGGCCAGTCCCCCACTGCCCTCCTGGGCAGGCCTTTTATAGTCCTGGTCCTGCCTTCTGACTTCCTGTCAGGTGAGGGGGTGGGGCCAGGCTCTGCCCACAAGGGTTCATGGAGGGGTTCCTCCCCCTCTGGATCAGTGGGCGGCCACTTCACTCCACTACATATACCAACAGAGAAACCCAGCTTGCAGAATAGGCAGTGTCTATTATATCAGGGTTCAGAAACCTTCAGAGACTTGGAGCACCAGCTCTAGCTTCTGGGCTCATGGGAGGGGGCGAGGTGAAGAAAGCCCCAACTCACATCTGCCCCCAGTGTCCCCGAGAGCCCCCCAGCTCCCTACCTGCTGCCACTGGGCAGCACAGGGTTCCTGCGCAGAGCCGGGACAGCCCCCACACCCCGCGGGATTGAGACCCAGCCCCTGCATGTGAGCTGCTGATGCTCCACCCACCTGACGTGCAGGGGAGCTGGGTGAGAAGGAAGCAATGGGGTGGGGGAGTCCACTCCTGGTGCCCCCAAGAGCCATCCTGACTCCCCTCCTGTTTCCACCGGGTGGCACAGGGACCCTGCACAGAGCTGGAATTCCCCACCCTCCCCTATGGGAGAGGTGGGAAATGGAGACCAGGGGCCGGGAAAGTGGGGGCCGGGGTGAGGAGGTAATGGAGGAATTGGGGACTGGGGTGTGATGGGGTCAGGCTCAGAGGTTGGGGGTTTTTGGAGTCGTTTTTTGCTTCTCACTTGTGTGGTCCCCACCGGATAGTTCCCTATCTCTGCCATAAATAAAGAAAACATTGAAACCTTTGTGTTGGACATAAATTAATATTTTACTTTATTTAAAATGAAGTTTGATAAACTAACATGAGAAAGTTAAAATGCTTAATCTGTTCAATAATTTAAATCAAACCATTCTCCTTAGCTGCAGCACTAGCAAAATAGCTCAGGCATAATTATGTAATTAACAGAGAGTTTCCATTCGCAACTAGTGGTCCACGGAAAGGTTTGCATTGAGTCAGGTGGTCCATGGACCAAAAAGTTTCAGAACCACCGTGCTAGAGGGTGAGTGCTGTCCGGGCTACGGCTCTGGGGCTGGGCAGCAGCAGGGGTGGCTGAGGGAAGAGGAAAATCCATGGGGGGGTCCTCCTGCCTCAAAGTTGTGTTGGCCTCATGGCGCCTGGGTCCCTGGCAGGAAGGTGAGGGCACCATGGACCGGATCCCCACGGGCAGGAGCGGCCTGAGGCCGGCTGTAGCAGCTGGCGCCCCAGGCGGAAGGCGCAATTGGCGCCCCCCGCCTGCACAGCCGTCAATGGCCGTGATGTAATCCCGGGTGCCCCAGGACATCATCATCGGGTGTCTGGGCCGGCGGTGCCCTAGGCGACCGCCTAGTCTGCCTAGGCTCACGGGCTGCCCCTGCCCACGGGACCCCATTCCCAGCAGGGCTGGACACTACAAGGTCACCCACCCGACCCCGCCTCACCCATTTCCCCGAGTGCCCCCCCCCAACCCGGGGGCCACCCTGACACCAGCACATGCTGGCGATCCAGCATCGCACCCCCCACAAGATTGGAGACAGCACTGGCTTACTGCAGGTGGAGGGGGAAAAGCCCCGAGGCTCTGTGCCGCATCCGGCTTCCAGGGAGGTGCGCTTGCATGCTGCTCCTCCCCTCCCCAGAGGAAAAGTCAGAGCAGAGTCCAGGGCACGAGCCCAAGAGGGGCAAGTGGTGGAGAGAGCCCCTCCTCTCATCCTGGGAGAGTGGCGTGGCCCAGGGCAGGAGGGTTAAATCTTGGCACGCCACTTCAGAAAGGTTGCTGACCCCAGGTCTATATGGATGTACGATAGCAGCACATTTGCCAAGGTGCAGCTGTGCTACTGTAGTATTTTAAGTGCAGACAAAGCTTTGGATCATTGATTTGCTAGAGAGTGGGCTGCACGAGTGGCCTTCTATTTCAGTGGGCTGCAAGATTGTTGTACCTAAACAAGTGGTCTCCCAGGAGAGGATAGTTTTGCTATCAGCGCTTGTGTACCTAGAATTTGCAGGGAGTGCCACTTGAACCATAGCAATACTTTGATTGGATGCAGATGGAGCACACGGCTCTCACAGTCAATGTTGTGTATCATCAGCACACACCTTGCTTCACATGCCCTTGCTTTATTTTAGTAATACTGGAAGAAAAAACTATGTGGATGGAAAGCAGCAGAATGTCGCAACCCTCTATGTGGGCAACAGTAAACAAAATGTCCCACAGACCACACACAGAACCCTGACGCAGGTTGCCCACCCATGCCTTAGATTGACCTAGCATGTCCAATATCTATTTGAAACCGAGTAACATAATTTCTGAATACCTGGAAGATTTTTGAGCCCCCTCCCCCAACCAATCCCTGTGCTATTCTGAGACAGCTGTGGACAGCAGAAGTGCATGAAGAAGACCCCTTTCAAATTTCCAGCAGGGTGTTTTGCATGAGAAGTACATCCCACAGTTCAGGATAAAACCCATTTTGGGAGAGTGTTGTAAGGTATGTAGCAGGTTATTGTGTGCTCGCTCAGGGTTGTTTGGGCTCACTGGTTGGTTGTTTTCAGGTGAACTGCTGACTTTATGCTACTGTCACTTTAAAATGCCTTTAATATCACTTAGAGCTTTGGATACAGCCTTTTCTTTCCCTGTTAAAAATCTGATTAAATAAAATAAATGACTAATACTCTTAGGCCAGCACCTCTGAATCCCTAGTAATCCCCCTCTCACTGTTGCCAACCCTCATGATATTATCATGACTCTTATGATAATTCAAAACATGAATATGTGAAAATCTCAGTCGTTTTTTGTTCATTTGACTAGTACCTCTGGTTGTGTAGAGAGACTTGAAAATGTGCCCTAATAACACTCTAGTCTAAGGGCTCAGAAAACTGAATGCAAAGAACCTTATACTGATAATATTTTTCGCCAATCTCATGATTGGAAACTTAACACATGATGTTGGAATCCTTGACATTATTGATACTGATGATGACCTGAGAGGGATCCAAGGTCTGAGGATTTGTCCCATATTTAAAACAGTACAGCACTATAGCTGCAGTTCTGTGGCTGCAGTTCTTCAGTACAGACACTACCTATGCTGATGGGAGGAGTTGTCCCATTGGCATGGGTGAGCCATCTCCCCAGGAGGCTGTAGGAAGTCAATAGAAAGATTCTTTTGTCATCTAGCGCAGTCTATGTGGGGAGCTTATGTCAACTTAAATATATCTTTGGGGCATGGATTTTTCAGACCTATGACTGACATAGATGACATAGATGCATCAGTCCCATTTTCTAGTATAGAGCAACCCTGAGTATGAGAGGGTCTAGCAAGCTCTTTATAGCTGCTAGTGCTACCCACCCCCAGCAGAAAATGGTGGGGAAGTTAGAACTGGTCACAAGACTTGATTCTACTCCTTCTAATTCACTGGCCTGCAGAGCTGGGCCATGGGGAAGTCATGCAGTAAATAACTACATCCTGGAGCAAGAAGGGGAAAAGGGAAGGAACTGTGACTCAGACCGTTCCTTTCCAGCACTCCAAATGGGAACACATTGCTTCATGCCTCCCCATATTCAAGGATAATCGTAAGCTCTTGATCTAACCCTTTGTTTTTTTCAACATTAGTTATGCTTATGGACAAGTCCCATAGGATATAACAACGTATAACCATTCTATGGGTTTTAATAGAGAATTCTATCTTTGTTGAAGAATTCTGTTGGATGCTTCCAGTAACATATAGACATATTCCAATATCTATTAATTTCTATAGGTTTTAAAAGAACTCTGTTGATTCATTCTCTGAGGTTTTGCAAGAAAACCCAATTTATTCCAAGAGTAAACACAGCTGGGTCATTTACCCTTTCACCATGACTTTTTCCCAAAAAATAATACTGGCTAATCTTGACTCCATGACTTTATTATTTATTAATATTATGTACTTTTAAATTAATATTGATTAATTATTATTCATTTTTCATTTCTTCCTTTCCACCAAAGAGACTGTCCCCATTTCAGGATTCTGACACAAAAAAAGATGAAGCATCATGATGTTGTTAGTATGGGCTAGAAGCCAAAACATTTTGTGCAGGTTAACCCTCTTCCTAGGCAGAGGACATATGCGGTTCAGACATATGCTTTAACAGCCAGCTACCTTGCCTTTCCCTTCCCAGTTTCCCTCCCCCGTGATTCCTCCCACTCAAGCCTTCATGATCAGTCCAACTTGATTAAAATGTTTCTGTCATTTTAAAAAAGTCTCTTTCCTCACAGCGGCTTCCTCTGTCAGATGGCCAATTGTTTTTATACTGTTCCTGACAGGAAGCAGCAGTACTTTCTGGCTTTTCTTTAGTCTCTTCTGTTAAGAGCTCCTACACAGAGATGTTTCCACTCCAAAGCTCTTCAGGAAAAATGTTCTCAAGCATGCTCTGTGCGAGTCCCTGACAACATCTTTTCTAACTGGCTGCTGCCTGTTGCTAACCCACGTGACCCATTTTTAGAGCACATGATCTTACTGGGTGAAGACTTGTTCCTGTTGTTACTAGCCTGCAAGTTTCTAGGCTCTTAGGCAGACTCAAACTGAGGGAAGTCAGACATTTGTTTCGATTATAAATCAGATTTGGTTCATCCCTACAAAATTACACTGCCGTGAAGTAGCTATACTACTGGCAGACACAAGATGGCAATGTAATTCTGTTTGTTTATTACAAAGGCCAAGCATGCACAATACTCTAATCTCTCTCTCATACTTATCTGAAGAAGAGCTCTTTGAACTGTAGCTTGAAAGCTTGTCTTTCACCAATAAACGTTGGTCCAACAGATATTACTTCACCCACCTTGTCTCTAATATCCCGAGGCCAATATGCCTGCAACAACATTATAAACACATTTTTCTGATTAGTTTAGAAATAGGCATGAATGAAGATTGCAAGTCAGAATGCCCGTGAACTTTGAGAGTTTGTTTGAAATTTGAACGTGAGTTAAAATGTGAAATACACAGCTGGCATCTATCCCTAAAAGAGGGCCTACTCCTAAACCTTGACCCACACACTTCTGAACTTTGGGGGAGGGGGAAAGATCGAAATTCTACAGCTTAAGCCATCTGTATTTAAATTATAATGAACCCAAGTAAGTGATTCAGTTCATTGTCTTTCAGATTGATAATTCATTTTTTGGTAACAACTCATATGTCAACCATCCAAACTCAGACAGGGGCTTCTGTTTGAATAAGGTATGCAAAATATTGCATATTTATAAAAGACATCATTTTTTCCTACCAAAAAGGAAAAACAAACCAATGAGAGATTCGGGTTACCTTATCTAGTAAACAGACATTGATTTCGGTTGCCTCAGAGACAATGGCACTGACCTCTTTTGAAAGTGTTGTTGTTGCTGCCCAAGGTCCTGTCTCTAATACAAAAGAACTATGTTTAACAACAATACTGACTCTCAGCTTAAATTTCACTTAGGTCCTGCTTGCACTTCAATAATAACTGAATGAGAGGATCTGCTAAGCTCTACGGCCATGTCTACACTACAAAATTATATTGATCTATCTTATGTCAGCACACAGCCACCACAGTTGCTTGTATGCATGTGCAGGACCGGATTAAGAAAGGGGTTTTAGAAGGTACAGCACTGGGGCCCAGACTGAGGGGGTCCTGCAAAAAGATCTCCGGGACACCAAAAGTCACAATCTTTTTGTGAGGCTCCCTTAGTTTAGGGCCCTGGACTGCAGGCACTAAAGCCCCTATTCATTATCCAGCCCTACTTGGCTGGGGGACATAGGAAAAGGTGACTCCACTCTATGCCATTCCTCTCCTACCCCAGGCTGGAGTTGCTTCGCAGTGAGCATGAGGGGGAGGCTCTGTCTGGTACTGCCCTCACTTGCAAACTCCAGCCCTGCAGCTCCCATTGGCCAGGAATTGTGGCCAGTAGGAGCTACCGTGGTGGGCGGAGAGGGGCAGTGCCTGCAGACGAGCTCAGGGCAGCTTGGCCCATGTGTGGCTCAGTGCCCTGCACCCCAACCCCCTGCCCAAGCCCTGAGCCCCATGCTGTGCTTCAGAAGAGTTAATTGAGCCCTGTGCATGAAACTTGACTCCTCCTGTCAGCAGTGTGCATCCTCACCAGGAAACTTGTATCGCTTGTATTGACAATGTGGACCATTGTGTGATGGCTCCTGAAAGCCAGTAACAGTTGACATAAACAATGCAATATCTACACTGACACTGGATTGACCTAATTACATTAACTATGACTGTATGCCCCTCAGAGAGGTAATGTTACTAAATCAGCATACAGGGACACTTATATTGGTGGGAGTCATATTTAAGTGAAGACACTGCCACAGCTAGGTAAACTCAAGCTTACATTGATTTGTGTTGAGTAAATCAAGCCTAAGTCATCAAATTCTCCCGCCATTGTAATATAAATGGAGCCTTAAATAACAGCACCAAGCTCTCTGAACACAAGTCAACTCTCTTACCTTTAACTCTATGCACAGTAAAGGTGTGTCTACACAGCAGGGCTTAACTCGAAATAAGCTACACAAACTGAGCTACGTCAATTGAGTAGCTTATTTTGAAATAGCTATTTAGAAATTGGGAGCGTCTACACAGCACTTATTTTGAAATAGAGCACTCTTCCTCTGACTTCCCTTACTCCTTGTACAATGAGGGTTACAGGAGTTGGAGTAAGAAGTCCTCCAGCTTGACAGTATTTTGAAATAACCTCCTGCTGTGTTGACGTGGACTAAGTTACTTTGAAATAACGTTGCTGTGTAGATGTACCCTAAGGCAGGTACCAATGTAATCTCTGTTTCCTGTTAGTGAATGATCACATTCTTGAATGCAGTTGCAGCATAGTTCTGAGCCATGGATAGACAGGACCTGTGCGTGCTCTTTCTCACCATCTCTTTATTATTTGTGTCTCAGTCCTTTCTGCCTTTTATCCCTCTAAACTTCAAGGACCTGGTGTCTCTGACTATATTGGACAGAGTTACTTAGGAATTTTGTAAGACAGAGAATCCCAGTTATATCCCAATACATGTTTAACAACAAGTTTAGGAGCAATTATTGCAGTATTGCTAGTATTATTGTAGCATATATGACCTACATTTTAAATGATTAGCAGTTTTGTTTGCTTGGCTTAAGAAACCCTAAATGGGGCCTGATTTTCAGTGACTGGGTGCTTTGTACTTTTTGAGGAATCCAGCTGCATGTAAGGTTTGGGCTACCAAAAAAATGGAGTCACTAAAAACCACTAGAGACGTTTGAAAATTTAGGTTAGTGGATTCTGTAGATTAGAAAGGACAGATTACAAAAGAATTGAGTCACTGAAGCCATCTTAACCAAAATAAAACCTTGAATTTTACTTTATTAATCTACTTAACTAAATACCCATTCTAGCGTTATTTAAATCATGTGCAGAGCTGGTCAAAATTTGGGATGTTTGTTCCCTTGGCAAAATGTAACATTTCAAAATTTGTTTTTGTTCCAAATGAAAATAACAAACAAATCAAAAACAAACTAAAAACTGAATATTCCTATGAAACAATTCCAAACAAAATATTTAACTTTGGGTCCATTGAAATGTTTTGTCTTGATGAAAGCAATATGTTTGAGTCCAATTTTGACTTTAAACATTTCAAAACAAAAAGTATCAAAACATTCAATAGTGTTTATTTGAAGAGGAACATTTGAACACCATTTAAGCACTTTTCCTCCATTGTTTTTTTTTTCAAAATAAATTTAGTCAAACTCTACACAGCCTTACAAAACATTTGGATTTTGAAGAAATGGTATTTTCTGGTGGAAAATTAATTCCATCTGAAAATTTGTGACCAGCTCTAATTATATACACCTGGGTTAGGGAAAGAACACATGTATCCAAGCTGACAGATAGATGGCCAAACTTCATGCTACTAAGACAGTGGTCACCAACCAGTAGATTGGGATCTCAGAGCTGGCCTTACCATGAGGTGAAATGAGGCGGCCGCCTGAGGTGTCAGACTGGGGGGGGCGCCACTAGGACCCAGAGAATTAAGACCTTTCAAAGTTTTGGCCCAAACAAGGGGGGCATAAGGGCATCATTTGAGCTCCCCGCCACAGGTGCCAAAATGTTGTGGGCCGGCCCTGTGGGATCTACTGATAGATCTTGGAGCCTTTGACAGGTGATCCTGACAGGTTTGGCTGGGAGGCTGTCAAGTGCTGGCACTTTATCAGCACTGTTGTGCTGCTCCTTCCCTCTGCCTTGGAGCTGCTCCCTACCCCAGGAGCCCCCTGCTTGCTGTGCAGAGCACAGGAAGAAGAGGGAGGGGTGCTGATGTCAGTGTGCCCCTCCTTCCACCCTGTACCCCATCTCCACAGAGCAGGCGGGGCGGGAGGGCAGGGATGGAGAGAGTTTGCTGGCTGCTTTTGGGAGTGGTGCAAGGCTAGCATAGGGGTAAGCCTGCCTTAGTCCCCTCCACCACCACCAAGAAGCCACCTGTGCCCAGCTAGAGCCCACATTCCAAACCCCGGACCCAGACCTGAACCCTTCTGCACCCCAAAGCCCTGCCCTAGCCCTGAGTTGCCCTGCACCCAACCTCCCTCCCAGAGCCTGCACTCTGAACCTGCACAACTCCTTGCCCCAGGCTCAGCTCAGAACCCCTTCCACACTCCAAATTCTTTAGCCCAAGAGCAGAGTCTGCCTCCCCCTCCCCCGCACCCTAGCTCTCTGCCCCCAGCCTGATAAAAGTGAGGGAGGATGAGGGTGGGAGGGAGGATGGAGTGAGCAGGGGCAGGCCTCAGAAAAGGGGTGGAAAGGAGGTAGGGCAAGAGTGTTTGGGTATGAGGTAGATCCCAGATTGCATTTAAATTAAAAAAGTGATCTCATGCTTAGAAAGGCTGGAGACCACCATACTAGGATATAAAATGATTGATATATGACCTCCTGGAAAAGGGCTAATGGAAATACCAACTGACCCATTTCAGTGACACAGTGATGCTAGAATTACAGAAATTAATACCGATTAGAGGATGGATTTGTTCAAAGAACATTTGCATTGCACACTAATCTCTGGATATCCTGTGGGGGAAATCCTTTGAATCCAGTACCTAATCAATAAATCTGGCAAATGAAGAAACACTCCACAAACCTATTATTGAAATGTTATGCACCTGTTAAGAGACTACTGCTGTGTATTAGCTTGTGTGGTGCCATATCCTTTTTAAACTGATATTTGATATTGAAGTGAGCAAACCTGATACAGGAAACATGCAGCCTTCTTTATGTTACTTTGAGTGTGGTGTGACAATCTGTGACTTCCTATGAACCTTGATTCTTAACAGATTCTGAACATGTTGGGCCTGATTCACCACTGTGTTACTCTAGTTTTATGTCACCAAAACTCTAGTTCCTTTTAACTGCTCTGGGAGGCAATGTAGTTTCACCCACTGCCTTCTGGATACACAGTCATTCTGAGACATATAGGGCCCAATTCTCCTTTTACTTACACCAAATTTTCCCTAGTGTAACTCCACTGACTTCAGTGAAGTTACTTTAGATTATATCAGTAGAAGAATAGAATTTGAAACAAGGTTTGGAACTAGATGATTATGCAGGTGCCACTTGTTAGAATGTAAATCAAATAACCTAAATCAGTGTGGTCTAGAGGACAGAACACTGACCTGGGACACAGGATGCCTGACTCAGCCACCAATCTGCTCCATGACTTTGGGTAAGTCACTTCCCTACCCATCTCTAGAAAATAAGGGGGATAAAAATATTGACCTCCTTTGAAATGCTCTTTGAGATCTACCAATTAAAAGTGCTATATGAGAACTACGTATTATTATCACCAATAAAGCAAGACAAGAAAGTTCACTGGAAGGAGCTACTCCTATGTGAACTGTAGAGAATATTCATGGAAACACAACACGGTTTGTAAAATGGAATATGTGCACTGGAAATGTAAATCTAAGAGTCATTTGTGTAATCAAGAAAGAATACCAAATTTTAAAAAAAGATCTCAAATTTCAAACTGCTTGTGAACAATCTACAGGCCAAGAATTAGTCAAAGTACATTCTATTCACCAAGTAACAAATGAATAAAAGAAAATCATAAACTGCTCATGGACAACTCTTAAAAGAGAGGTCAAATTCATTGAATAAATTATTTAATATAAATCATTCACTCTGCTCCAATTAACAAGCATTATGTACTCAACTTCATCTGCAGCATCTTAACAATCTGCCCCTGAGGGTCAGTGTCCCTGAGAAATCCATCCTTTTACTTTTAAATATGTTTTCATTGTATAATAGTCAAAAATAATGACAAAGATAATCAGAGGCTAAGTCTATAGAGCTGTAACTTTCTGGCTCAAGGGTGTGAAAACATACTCCCAGCGCTGTTAGCTACTCCCTTCGTTGAGGTGGTTTACATAGACCCATGGCCACCCTTTCAGTTTAAAGTGCTGCTGCGGCTGCACTTTAAACTTTTAAATGTAGACAAAGCCTGACAGGGAAGTTACCACAGGGAATTTGTGGTGCTTGCACTGCAGTTAGATTTGGAGGAGTTCTGCTTCATCACAGAAAAGTTTGGATATTTATCTGGTCTACGGAACAGAATATTTTGAGGAGCCACTCAGCAAGTTATCTTCCCTTGCTAGATGCCATAATTTCCCTAATCAGTCATCAAACTCTGCTACAATCCTAATCCTCCCCTCTCCCCCATGCCTCAGTATTCTCTCCCTGGATTACCAGAGACACAATTAGCCTTTCATTGCATAATTCTCATGAGATTAGAAGCTCTTGTGGGAAGGGACATAGGCTCGATGACAGTAATAGTTAGGGTTGCCAGGTGTCTGGTTTTGAACCGGACAGTCCAGTATTTGAGCTTTCTGTTCGGGAAACAAACTGAGAAAATATAAATGTCCAGTATTTTCTAAATAAGATGTAATGTAGATTGTGATGTAATGTCAAGTGTGTCTAGTATTTTTGTTGAAACCATCTGGCAACCCTAGTAGTAGTTCTGGAAGGAAGGCCTGGAGCGCTTTATGAGACTAGAGATGTTAGCTATGCATTTTGGGGTGTAACCTCCAGATGACTTTGTAAATTGTATAGGAACTTGGGCAAACCACAAAGAGGAATTACTACTTCCAGGCAATGGAAAAGGCCAGAAGATTACATTTTTGGAAGACAAGATCATAGCACTGCAAAATACTGAACCTTTCTCCTAGGACAGTGGTTCCCAACCTGTGGTCCGTGGACCCCTGTCTGGTCCACAGCAGTAATGCAGGGGGTCTGCAGAAAGTTTAAAGGTAAGGATAGGCCCGATCCTTACTTTTCTTTTCTTTTCCTTTTCTTTTTTTTCCTCCCCCAGGGCTCTGTGCCCGGCCAAGGGTGGAGTGCCAGGGCAGGAGCTGCCTTCGAGGGTTGAATTTTGGAAGGGTAGAGGAGGATATGGCACAAGGGCGGAATTTCGGGAGGGTCGAGGGGGCAGCAGCTGTGTGCGCTGGGGTGCGGCTTGCTTTTCATCCTGTACCCCGGACACTAAGGGTATGTCTACACTTGCACCCTCTTTCAAGAGACGGGATGCAAATGAAGACATTTGAAATTGCAAATGAAGCTGGGATTTAAATATCCCACGCTTCATTTGCATATTCACATTATGGCGCTATTTCAAAATAGCGCTATTTCGAAATAACAGACGCTGTTAAGACGCGGTTATTTTGAGAGAAAACGCTTCTCTCGAAATAACTGGTAAACTGCATTGTATGAGGAATAAGGGTTATTTCGAGAGAAGGGTTTTCTCTCAAAATAACCATGTCTTAACAGCGTCTGTTATTTTGAAATAGTGCTATTTTGAAATAGCGCCATAATGCGAATATGCAAATGAAGCACGGGCTATTTAAATCCTGGCTTCATTTGCAATTTTGAATGTCTTCATCTGCATCCCTCTCTCGAAAGAGGGTGCAAGTACAGACATACCCTAAGGGAGTAAGGGGAAAGTACTTGCATTCTGTGCGTGCTTCTTATACCTGGCTGGTGTGTGAGAGGCATGCACAGAATGCAAGCACTTTCCCCTAGCATCCGGGGAATGGAATGAAAAGCTAGCCGCGTCCTGAAGCTCACGGCTGCTGCCCCCTCTATCCTCCCAAAATTCCACCCTTGTGCTATATCTTCTATGGATGGGCAGGGGATGGAGGGGATGGGAGCTGAGGAAGCAGTGTGGGCCAAGGGGTAGTCCATGAAATTTTAATAGATTGAAAAGGGGTCCGTCCGTATGCTTGAAAAGGTTGGAAACCACCTTCCTAGGAAGATCTGCTATAAGGTAACAAGGGAGGAAAAGAGTGATGGGACAGCGCAGAGGCTTGTTCAGACTATCACTATTTGGTTCTGAAAGGAAGTGACAGGATAGAGTTCTTCACCCAATATTTCAGAACATTAAGAAAGTTTAGGTCTGTGGATCAATTAACATGCTGGAATTTTGACTTCTAAATCATGTTTGTCCATCCTTATATGGGAATCCCTATGGCATTTTCTCAATTTATTGTTGTTAATTATTTGTATTATAGCAGTGCGTACAGGCCATAACCACATCTCAAAGCCCCGTTGTCCTGGGCATACAGTAAGAGACTGAATAGTTTACAAACTAATTAGACAAGACAGGCAAAAGGTGGGAGGGGAAACAAAGAGCCAAGGTCACACAGAAGATCAGTGGTAGAACCAGGAACTGACATCTTGTCTCCTCACTTCAGGTCCCATGCTCTATCCATTGTATCTATTAGATCACTCTGTCCATATTTTCAGCAATGTTTAGATGCATATACATTAGCATACATAGCTACCCAACCATCATTTAATTCTCTGTACTAATAGGCACCGTGATTGTACATGCATTTTTCTCTCTCTCTCTCTCTCTCTTTTTTTTTTTTTCCCGTGAAGGTAGACAGTTGTATTCTTTGACCGCAGCTTGATAATACACTCACAGGTTCTCTCTTTCCTGTGCCATTTTTAACGTGGTGGAATTTCTTTCATTTTCATTGACCAAAGAGAGTGAGAAAGTCTGGCTGAGATTTAATAAAAGTTCATACAGCTAGATCATTTTCTTCTATACAATTACTCTGGAAACTAAATAAATGTCAGAATCTATTGGACAAAATAAAAAAAAAATCTGAAAGAATATTCTCTGAGAAAAAGGCACCCTTCTACACAGTAGTCAAGCTAAGGTCAAAACTATTCACATTAAAGTGACCATGTAATAGGATGTGTAGAATCCAGTTAGATACAGATTGCATTATACAAATACTTTCAGGTGAGGGACACAAAACTGTAGCTATGTAATTCTGCACTAGTGTCCCTGATAATATATATGATTAACTCATCTGGACGAGTATAAAGTATAAGTATCAAACCTTTTTGTCCTCTTACACCAGGGTAATTCTATTTGCTATAGTGACATTATTGGGCAGTCACACCAGTATGAAAAGAGAATCAGGCCATACATTATGCAATTTATAGATCTACACAAACTCATATTTTATATGTAATTATTATTATTTGGTATTTATACTACAATCACACCCAATGACCCGTGTCAGGACCATTGTGCTGAGTGCAATACATACATTTAAAATGACATGCTGACTGTCCAAAGGATTTTATCATTTAATTTGAGTACGTTGTCATAAATAAATGGATAGAGGGAGTCAGTGGGGCATGCAAAATTTCATCCTTTCAGGTGGACTGAAAGGCTGATTTTTTTTCTGTTACAGATGTGAAAGATAATGTGGGAAGAAAGATGTAGTCCGGGCCAAAATTGTCCCTGATTCAACCTTGCTGAAGGTACAAACCTAATCGCAAGGATGATTTTAGCCCTATCATTTGTAAATGTGATCTTATTCCCATCTTGACAGCTCACTATATAGTCAGTTTTTCAATTTCCCCCATACAAGCTAAAGCTGATACTGTAGCTTGTATTCACTTGAGTTATCCCAGTGTAGCTGAAGAGATGGCTCAGTCATTGATAGACTCACACAAAGAGGCATGACTGGGCCCTGCACCTGTCAAAGATGTTACCTAAAATTTTGGATGTATATTTTCTTGTGAAACTGAAGGGGAGGGATTGCCAAAATCATATAGTATCTGGAGATATCCCTGGCTTGTGTTACAGGTGACACTTTAAGAGAGATTAGTTAGCAATGGAGAATTGTTCAGAAGGGAGGAGGGTTGAATCTTTTAAGTGACAAGCTTATTGGTGGTGGGTTGTCTTTAATTGTATTGCCACACTTAGGATATATTTTAAGTGATAAAAAGGGCACGTAGAATATAGGGACTGATGTGCCCTCCCTTTAACATTTCTATAAAATGAACTCGCTAATTAAATAAAAATTACTAAGACAAAGAATTTTATAAACGTTTCATTATTTTTGGTATTTGGTTACTTTTGCATTTCATGGTGTAAATTTGACTGGCTTGTGTTTCTTACTGCCCATTTTCTCTTCTTGTGGTTCTCATGTGCTAATAAATATACTATGGTATATACATATCCACTACTTTCCAACCTCTGTATAGTACTCAAGTTAAATATAAAATTCATATAAACATTTCTAATTCACATTAGGCTTTGGAAAATTCACATTAGCTCTTTATAAATTTTACTAACGGCTTAATCCAGAAGATCATCCCTATTTAGGAACTCATTTAAGCTGGTGCTAAAAATTAAGCAGCATGCTCAAGTGCCTTCCTGAAGGAATGGACTTAAATATGTGCTTATGTGTTTTCTTAGGACCTATGTGTATTAAAATGAGGATGATGACATCCTTCCTATTTTTTAAAAAGCATCTCTTCACTGCTTTCTTCGGACTAGGAAATGGCAGTTCTTTCCTGAAGAAAAATTCTATTTTGTTCAGATCTAGAATGCCTCTTTTTGAGTTTAGTCGTTAACTGTTTTCCAGTCCAAAGAAAGAAAGGAGTACAGATCAGTGATAGTACCAGAAGTGCTGGAATGCTATTTCAGCTTCCAAAAACATTTTAGAACAGCATTCCAGAGTGTTCTGACAGGACTTGAACCATAGCTGTCAAATCCAAATGGGAGGGCTTCATTGCTTGTTCACAAAGTTTAATGATTACTCTTGACATCCTAAAGAAAGAACTTCACAATATTAGGTGTAGATAATTTGGAGAGTTCAAGTCATGACTTCTGTACATGTATTAATATGCATCTCCTTACCTTTCATTTCATCAGCTTGTTAAATATGTGGCCTTCATTATTCTATGTGATTTTGCATTCAGGAATATATGTTTTTCATGTTGGCCACATTATAAAAAACTACAGTGTTAATAAAATTGTCTGGAAATAGACTCTAATCAAACTTTCATCTCAAATTCATAGGCTGAGGCAAATCTGCCCCTCTCCCTAGGGAATATTATCTAAAGTTAACACAACTCAGTGACTGCTCAACAATTTCACTGCCCTTCTTCATATCATGATACTTGCCACATATAAAAATCCATGTATTGTTAGGCATCAAGATTATTAACTTGACTCTCAAAATAATAACACATGATTTTTAAAAAAATCATTTGTTCAGCTATGAACAATTTTTTTTTAATCTTCTTGACAAGATGGTCCATTTGGATAAGAAAATGAAACTACAGAGTTGTATAATCTAGTTTTGTATGTTTTGGCCCAGAGTCAATCCCACACTGAGATCTGCTCTATGTAATGGCAGGAAAAGAGACATCAGGGAACCAGTTTAGGCTCCCCTGATGCTGACCATTGCATAGGTTAGATCAGTTGTGGGTGTAACCTGGGGGTGAAGAATAATATAATTTATATGTGTATGACATGCCAGTCTGACTAGAAAGTTCCAGGTCAGTCCTCCTACTTTAGGTCACAGAAGTTATGGGCTATAAAGCTCTATTTCTGGAGGTACATCTGGGGGCCCACAATAGCAGTCACATTTACAATGAGAATATTACCAAATTAAAACATTCTTTATTATGACTGGTATTAAGATGGCAAACAAATACAAAACACATAGCATGTTTGTGTTTCAAAGCGGCAGGGCTGTACAGCTGTGCGGCGCTGCCACTTTGAAGTACCCCTTTCTCCCTTATAGAGGCAGCGGGGGGAGAAGGGGAGGAGGAAAATCGACTAGTCGACTAGTCTTTAACATCCCTAGTCTATACTGTGCTGTTTCAATGGGAAATGCTCTCCCATGGACTTACCTTACTCTTCTCGTACCAGTGTAATATCAGAATCAACTGAGAATGCTCTGCCATCAATTTAATGGGTCTTCACTAGACCCATCAAATTGACACCCGCTGCATCAATTGCAGCAGTAGTGTAGACATGGTCATAGAGTGGCCACATGGGAGACCTTACAGCAGTGCAGCTGCATCAGTACAGTTGTGTTGCTGTAAGGTATCTAGTGTAGATATAGCTTTAGGTAATAAAATCTGGCCCAGTATGTCCTCAGCTTTATAGAACCAGTCCTGCTTTTAGTTTCATGAAAAACAAAATGCAAAAGAAAATATGCGTCAAAAAACATCAGCATGGATTCCTTAAGACATGGTTAATTTGGTATTTTGAAAAAAATTATTTAAGAAAAGTTGCCAGAAAGACTGCAGACAATTATTTGAAATTGTATAAACAGTTACACAGATTTACAGTTACTGTTACTTTTTACAAGAAATGCAGAAATTTTTGCACTGCTCTCAGTCATATCCTGCAGTAGACAATTACAAAATATGGTCAACATACATGAAACCATCCACTTGTTTTTGCTTTGTTTTGCTTAAAAACCACATTAGTATTGTACCCATATACCTCAACACTGGAAGAGAAAATAATGGGACCCTGCAATATAGTGACTAGCACACAGGACACAGCAAAGCTGGTAAAATGGAGAGTTGTGCCTTCTGGTGGAAATCTCGCTGCTTGTAAAGAAAACATCTGTAATCTCTACTCTATAGATGTAGTCTATATTTATAAAACAGATCTGCCCTTAATATGTAATGCATCTAGTTCTGAAGAAATGCTGACATTCAGAGTATGATGAAAATGAAAAGTGGATAGATTGCTGTTTATTTAAAACGGCAGTTTCTATATAAACTTAATGAGAAGTGGATATGATGAATGGATCATAGCTGGTATTCTTCACTGTGAAATTCACCAAGCCTGAACAAAAGGGCTTTGTATGGAGATCTGTAGGGTGGAACAGTAATCACAGCCTGTCTGCACCCCTACATTGTTATTTCTGGCTTCTAGATCCTCAGAGATGCCCACCTCATTGAATCCACTCTGAGTCAAGCTATTCAAAACCTGAGGCTCTGCTTTGGAACTTAAGTGGCCCCAACGGCTTTAAAATGGACCCTCTGTGTTTGAGTTTCACCCCTTGCAAGCAAGTAGGCTTTCTACAGTGATGCATTTCACCATCCCAAATGCTCTAAATTCTTGTGATGGAACCCTGACTTTTCCACCCAGAAAAGCAAGCTGTAATGTACAACACCCAATTCATTTTCTCCTGCTTCTGTGGAACGTTTACATTGAAACTAAAGCTGAATAATTATTTTTCCTTTGTATTCTTGCACATTGCTCAGCCCTGGTGCAACAAGAAAACCATAAGATCATCTTCCATCAAGTCACCAACAGAGTGTCGAGATAGTGGCATTGTGCTGCTATTTTTCTCCACCTTCCCCTTTGCAATCGTTTTCTCCACCTTCCCCTTTGCAATCGTTTTCTCCACCTTTCTGTTTACTCTGTCCTCCTATTACGGCAATTTATGTGAAACTGTGAAAGATGATTGTATTATGAATCTTAGCTGCTAAAACTCTTCTGGATCTCAAACAAGAACTGATTCTTGTTGATTTGCTGAATGTTCTAACAAGCAGCAAATACTCGAAAGGGGGAGTTGTGGTTGCAAAATATGAAATGGTGAATCTAATACATGTTGGCACTAAGCAAAATTAAAAGGCGGAATTTCTGCTGACAAACGTAAAATTGAGGCTGTGCAGAGATGGCCTACAGTTCAGGGATTCACAAATGTGCAGAGTTTTCTAGGACTCTGCAGCTGTTGCAGAAGGTTTTTTAGGTGACAAAACCACTGCATAAGTTGGGAGAGAAAAGGAAAATGTGTCAGTGGTCAGCAAAGTGTAATTTAGCACTTTCAGACTTGAAAAAGGCTCTTGTGACTGCTCCTGTCTTGGCTTATCTACTTCTAACCCCTTCTATACTGAAGACAGGGGCTAATAAAAAAAAAGAAAAGTCTAGCAGCATGTTAAAAACTAACAAAACATGTGGATGGTATCATGACCTATTGTGGGTACAACCCACTTCTTCAGATAAATGGAACATTAAAAGTCCAGCTCCAAGAATAAATAAGGGAAGGGGGAGGAAGGGAGAAGAAGAAAAAGTGAATTAGAGTGTTCAAGTTACAAGAAGCTGATAAGAACAATTTGCACTTTGTCTAAGTACCCATTGTTTAGTTGGTTAAGTCATTAGGATGTGGAAGGTAGTGTGCTAGCCAACCAATATCTTTATTCAGGTGCTCATGTTTAGCATTTTGGGGACAGAATTTCACCTTGGCTATGGTGAGAATGTAGCTATACAGTTGAGGTGTTACACAGGTGAATTCCCTATGTTAACAAATAAGGCAGGGCCTGCCTCAATCAGCTGATACCTGAGACATTTTTAAGGGTTGCTCAAAAGGGACCCCTCCTGTGCTGATTAAAAGTCCATCGAGGGGTGGAAAACCCCAGTCTTGGACAGGACTAAAAATCAATTTGGGTTGGTTATGTGTAAACATCTTGACAGAAGGACACTGTACATTTGCAGATAGCTGACCCTCTTTCTTTTTATGTTATTACTTTTTTCTGTTTGGGTTGGGTTATGGGGATGAGGAGCAACCCTAAACTGGAGTGATGTGCTAGGTTAAACCTTGTTATGGTTTAAGTTCAAAGGTCTTTATGATTGATGGGTGTGAATACACCCTTTAATTAACATAACTGTAAGGATAAATTATTGACAAGCCCCCACTTCAGTCAAAAGGGGTATATGAAGCTGTCCAGGAGTTCTGAACCCACTCTGTGGGTAAACTTTTTTTTGTTCGTTTGGGGTTTTTTTGGCACTGAATATTGTTTTTGGAAAGAGGGGAGGGAGAAAAGGAGAACATGTGGAACATGACAGAGATGGGAGACAAACTGAAGAAACCCAAGCAAGCATGGTATGGCCCCAAGAGGCGCTAAAGACAGACCTTTTGGATCTGCTGCTGGCTATAGAGGGTTAGGGCTGTAAGCTAAGAAATCACTTTTTCCCCCTGTTGGTTCTTCCTGTGTTTTCAGAAGCAGAACTTTGTACATTCCCTGTAAAAAACCCAGACTCCACCACAAATTTCTGCTCCCATCTGGAACATCTCCAGGGCTTCCCACTTTTGACTAGCCATTTGGGACAAAAGAGGCAACAATGATTCATGAAAGTAGTGGCCCCAGTTGTGGGACACTGAGATGCACAACCTTTCCCACCTCCCCTGTGAAGCCTGTATTACTTAAACTCATTTGAAGCCTATGTTTTTGCAGTAAATTTTCCCGAAGTGTCTATGTTTCCATCTCTGGGAGTGAGCACTGCTGTCTCACTCTAGGCTTACAGACACTTACCTCCAGCCAAAGCCCCAGAGTGATTCACCTTCATTCTTAAACAGAAAGTAAGTTTCTAGCCCTCATGCAGGGGGGCCAACAGCCACACCGGGGCCCTCGAGCAAGGGAGGGACTCTATATGCTCCCCAAAAGGGTGGGACCTTTGGCAGAAGGGGTGGGACAGCAAGCCACCCCACGCCATCCCTCCCCCCAGCTCTCAGCACCACCCAGAGCATGGCACATCCCCCAGTCCTTAGAGATGGATCTCTGGGCTTTTTAGAATCGCCAAACCCCGAAGCAATTGCACCCTTTACCTTCCCCCCATCAGCATCCTTGTGGCTATGAGAAAAGCTTCAAATGAGACCCCAGTGGACCCTAAAGGATAAAAAATCAGAAGACGAAGAAGAAGAACATACAATCTATTATTTTATATATTCTCATGATTTGAAAGCCAAACTCATTATTTGGGGTGAGCCTGACTCATGTTTTTTGATGACCATACTGCACCTCTCAGGAGAGTGGGCGCTAACTATTGAGCTGTGGGATAGTCTGCTCTGTACCTAAATTAGAGAGCTCCCTGTGTAGCATCCTGGCTTTTTGTGAATTAGAGTCTAAGGCACCTCTCTTCAGAGAATAGGGAGCCAAAGTACCTAACTCAGGTTTGGTGAATTGCAGAGATTTTCTAGGTGCTTAAAAGTTAGATGCAGTGACACTCAGCATCATAATGCCTAATTCTTTTATGGGTCCAGGTCTTTGATACTACAGTAGTTAGGGCCATATGAGTGCCTAAGAGAGAAAACTCATTCCTTATATACAATCATATGGATTTATTAGCCATTCTGATAGCCCTGGCAGCCTACTGACAGCTAAAACACAGCATAGACATTACCAGATTCACGTCCAATAGCAGCTGGATGTTAGCAGTGCACTGCAGGGCTGGATGGCTGATGGTAACAAGGTGATCCCTCAAAGTTATTAGTGAATGATTAAAGCAACCAACAGGAAAGACAGATAATGAAACAGGGATTTGAAATATGCAGTTGCTGGCTGCAGGCACTTTACCTCATAATGCTGTCAACTGATGCTGGAAACATTCTAAATTGACGAGTGAACTTGTGTCTGTTGGAAGTATTCTATTTTGGGCTGCTTACCATGATAGTGGGAATTGGCTTTAAAGCTCAAGTAATCAGTCACGAAATTGGGAAAGTAACTGAAATACTTCTCTGATGGACTGTTTTTATTGAGGGACAACCAATCCTACATGCTCAATTACTGAGGGACAATTTACACTCATTTCTTTATTTGCTTTGTATAACTAACTCTCTGTATAGCTTTTCATGAATGATGTACCTGAATATTTGGATGCTAGTATCTAAACTGTATTGTTAAATTTATTAATCTAAATTTAGGTTATTGCTGATTATATATTATATCTATTGTATGACTTTTCAATCAACCTTTGCACTTTTGGATAATTTAACACTATACCTAGCTGTGCAGACCCTACTTCCTTAACCTGTTTATAATGTTAACATTAGCTTTAATACAATTTGTTACTCTATTTTTGTCAGTGCGCACCCACCAACCCAAAGTAGGGACAAACCTTTTATACCCGGGGTTACCGCCAAAAATAGCACACTATTAACTTGTGGCAGAGGCTAAAGGAAGTAGCATTATCCCCTCTTGAGTACCAACCACATATACTGGTTGTATGTGTATGAATTCTGATGGCAGTCATGACAGTTATGACAGCTTGCATAAGATACATAGCACACAATTCTATACAATTTTGTACTGGATTGTGTAAGAATGAGAGAAGGCCAGGGTGTTACATAGCAAATTATACCTGCCAGATGTTTTCTTGTAATATTTAAGAAAAGTATCGTGGCCAGTTGGTTGCATGCTGTTCTTCCCTGGAAGGCAGAGAAAAATGCCATAAATCAAAAACAGTAAAGTTGATTAAAAAAAACAAAACAAACCACTCAAAACCAACAATCCCCACGCCCAACCAAAACTTTCTCACATCAGCTCTGAAACAAGATGTTTCCAATCATGTAATGTCATCATCACACATGGACATAAGTCATTTAGTTAACTGTATGATCTATGATATAAACCAGGGGTAGTCTCAACTGGTGGGCTATAAACCAAATCTGGACCACCAGATGCTTTTGAATGGCCCCCAAAACCTTTTTCTTTACTTATCATTACTGTTATTGTTTAATTTTCTTTGAAGTCTAGCCCTTGACTATACCTTGACAAAAAATAATTGACTGCCCCTAAAGTAAACTTTCCAAGCATTGTCTGCAGAGGCATCCATCTTACAATGACAATAACACAGACATTTCTTGCTACTTTCAGTACAGACAAAGCTATTGAAACTTCAGTTTGAAAATGGGGAAATGGGAAAAGATGCTTTTTGGCATAAAGTTTATTTAAAGTGTTTATGTTATAACAAATGAAGCCCAAGACATTTCCAAAGATTAATGACCAGCTGAGAGTTGATGATTCTAAGTAACCCTAAGCACTCACTAATTCTTCTAAATACCTCTGGAGGGAAAGATTAAAGGGGGGGGGGGGAGGTTTGAAAATACCTTTTCTCTGGACATGTGCTGTATTTTGCTAGATGTGCATGACTTGTGTGGTTTGACTTTCCCATTTCTGAAGAGTCTACTGGCCAATCATGTCTGGTGGATGCATTTCTAAACATTCCAGTTAACTTGTAATCTTATTTATTGCAGTTTGGAAACAGTAAAAGTTCCTACTAATGTATTTTCAGTAATGTAAATGCTATTTTGTGAAAAGCCAAATTTTGATATTTTTGGATGAGCTGCTAATAGAGTTAGGAGAAAACTGCACTGCTTTCTAACAAACAGTTGAAGTAGTATTTATAGTGGAGATATGCTCAAGTGGACAGGATACTGGTCTGGCAGCCAGAATATCTGGATTATATTTTCAGCTCCACCACTAACCTACGTTATGACCTTGGACATGTAACTTTAAATGACTCTGTGTCCCCATCTGTAAAATAGGAATAAAGACATATACACACCTTTACAAACCCCTGAAATTTATAAATGAAAGGCACTAAATATGTGCAAGGTATTCTAATTTATATAAACATACAGATTAAAATATTTTTTATCAAAACAGCTTTTAGATACATATCACAGCTTCTAATTGTTCATAATTGTTAATGGTGCTAGTATCACTTAGGGATTGCCTACACTACAGTATTTTGTCAGCAAAAGTCAGCTTTCACCAACAAACCAGTGGAGGTGTACACGCTACAGTGTTCCATCCTCTGACAAAATTTACTGGCTTGCCAACAAAAGAAAACCACCTTGAGGAGAGGGGCACAGCGTTCTTTGAGGTAAAGTTATATTGACAAAGTGTCAGTGAAGACACTGAGCTTGTTAGGTCACTCTGAATGGCTTCCAGAATGTGCCCCATAATAAACCTCATGACCACTTTGGTCAGTCAAACTCCTCTAATCTGCAGCCCGTTACAAAGGCTTCTGCCCCCTCCCTCCTCTTTAAAGGCATGGGAATCATTGAAATTCTATTTCAGATTTGCTCCGTGTGGAGAGCTCACATCACATCTCCCCAGCTGACCATGGCGGCTCCATGCAACAAATGGTCTCCCACTTCGAGAACCCCTGCGTTATTAGATCTGCTGGCACTGTGGAGAAAGGAGACTGTGCAATTCCAGCTTTCAAAGGAATCCTCCAGAGACATCTCTAGACAATTTCCTGGAGGTACTCGCCAATCTTCTGCAGAAGGATTCTTGGCAGAGCTTCTTTGTTCCTTTCCCCATTGTAGGAAACCTTCCTGCACCAATTGGCATCACTTACTGCAAGTGTACGGATAGTGGTGGCAGAGTCAAATACAGATGGGAAAAAATGCACTTCTGGCCATCAGTGCTATGTGGAAACCCAGGAGCACCCCCAGACTACAAATGTCTGACAAAAAGTGATGCAACCATTCAAATAGAGTGAGCAGAAATAATCCCCAACACAAACTCCAGATGCTTTCTTCAGCCTCCCAGAATCACTTCTATCTTGTTTGGATTTTGCTTTCATAACCCATTACTGTGTCGTGGCCATATCATAGGAAAGCTGAAAGACTGCACCATCCATATCTGAGACAAAGAATCAGAGAGGAACATATTTGCAAATGAATGACGCCATAGAATTATTTATTTCACTCTTCAGCCGGAAGGCTCATATATAGTACATGTTGTCTAGGAAGAAAGACTGAACTGTACCTTGCATGAGACACTGCTTATGAGCTTAAATGATCAACAGCACTATCTGCAGACTCTGTGGTAGCCAATACTACCCTGCCCACCCAAGCCAGAGTCTTCTGACAAGTCAGGAAAAATCCATATTTAATAGATTCAAATACAGCTGAATAAAGGAATCAGCATGTAACCAATGTTCACTGGAAGCTGAGCATTTGGGCTGCCACCCAGAAGAGAGTCAAATGCTGCCCAGCTGATTAGCAGAGCGCCCACAGCTCACAGAGCCGGCGGCTTCTACAGGTGGTGCACAGAGCAAAATGGATTCTGAATATGGATGGAAAAAATGAGAGGAAACTCTGCATGTAGCCAGCCAATGTAGTGTAATTTTCACTGTGTACCAAAATCTAAATTCCATACTTAAGGAATCAGAGTGGTGCCAAAGTTGCTTCACCACAAACTTCTCAATGGCCTTTCCCAAAAAATGAAGGTCAATGAAAAAACAACTGTTGGTAGCATTGTTGACAGAAGGCGATGATTTATTGAGTTTGGGCCTTGCTCTATAGGGATGATGAGAGGGGAAAGTAAGCCAGTGCACCCTGGTGAGGCATTCCAGCAAGAAGCCAGCCAGCTGGGGCAGTTGGCTGCAGTAGAAGAGGCGGCACGCTCCCAGCCTGGCTCCCGGGGCTTCCTGCAGGTTTCTGCTCTAAGCAGCAGGCAGCCAAACCATGTTAAAGGGGCTGGTTGGGGGCGTACCCCTCTCCATTGGGTACTGTCCCAGCCCCAACCCTCCCACCCTCTAGGAGCCCTTTAAGGAAGGTGTGTGTGTGTGGGGGAGGGGTGCTGCAGCTGGGTGTGCTGTGAACTTTTCCCTCACTCCCTGGTAGGGAAGGGGGAAGAAGAGCAACAGCAACCCAGTATGTGCAGTTGCAGCCCCCACTCCCAAAATGGCTTCTTCCCCCCCACACACACTCACCCTACACACATGCAGCCCCCCTCCTGACTCCTGCATCCCCCAATTTCCAGACTCTTTCCTTGACCCCCCACACTCAAACCTTCTGTCCTGAGCCCCCCTCACATCCCCAACCCTGACTGCACTCCACATCCCCCATCCCCCTGTCCTGACTCAAATTTGTTTACTATATTATTACAAATATGGGTCACACTTTATATTAAGCCTTTGCATTTATAGAGTTAATTTTTTATTTGTCAATTGTTATGGACTATTGTAGAGTCTAATGGGTCCAAAAATCATGGCTTATAACCATCTAAGATACCTACGTAGGTCTGCAATATGATTATGTATAGCCATTAATCATTTATTAACTCTTTCTAAACGTAACCTCAGGATAAAGTGTGCCTCAAATAGTAACAGTAAGGTGGAGAGACATAGACTATGAGAAGGGTCCCCAACTCACATAGATGTGTTGATAACATAATCAGAAATGTCACATGATGGAAAGGGCTTTGGAATGTTTAACACAAGTTGAAGTTGCCTGATATACTAATAGCAGTGTCTTATGCTAATTTAGAAACCCATGAGAGAAAAGGATGATGATCTTTTCTAAGTATTTCTTACAATGCCTATTTTACAGGAACACCCGGACACACTATGGGGATATTATTATGTTAGTTGAATATTGGAAGTCACTCTGACTTCAGACTTGTTCTTTATAACATTCTTTAGGCAACAACTATTGTCCTTTAGAGGGCTTGAGCTCTGCACCATTGTAAAATACAGGAGTGGTTTGGTTTTCTTTAAGACTAACTTAAATTAATATGAAGTTTATTTTAATTTTACCTTTAAAACTAACAATCTGCACAGGCCCCCATGCCATAACATATTAATTTTAAAATACTACTACAGCAGTTACCCCAAATGATGCAGTTATATTATTGTATTGCTGAAAACCGGTGTAAAACAAAACTATCTCTCCTTAATCATCCATAGAAAAAGCTAATGGGTGGTACACAAGGTGTCCTGTTCTTGCCAAGGAACACAAGCAGAAAACCCCACATCAAACTGACATCTCCCATTTTGCAGCACAGACCATTACTAATAAGCTGGCTCCAAAAGTTTACATTTTAAAATTAATTTTCTTCTCCCCAGGAGGTGCTACCAGTCTTAATGAGCTGCTCTTTTGTGTATTTAATTCAGACCATGGTAACTATAAAACATGCGTAGGACGTACCTAAGTAACTGTGCAAATGTGCACTTGTAATCTCTCCGGGTCCCCTCCTTTTCACCTCCTTGTTATTAGTTTCCCTCAGTTGATGCTTAAGGAGATTGTGGAATCTCCATCTTTGGAGATTTTTAAAAGCAAGTTGGACAAACACCTGTCAGGGATGAAATAGGTGGTGCTTGGTCCTGCCATGAATACAAGCTATTGGACTCGATGACCTCTCAAGGTCCCTTCCAATTCTAGTATTCTATGATTCTAAGATATTTCTTCTCTTACATTTAGATCAAAAGTTCTTACGGGTAGGGAACAGGTTTATTCTGTCTGTGAAGCACCAACTACAATTTTGGGGGGCTCCAAACAATAAATAACAACACAGTACTACTTCTGCTACATCATAATAATGGAGATTAATCCTCCTGTAGCCAGGCAGGACAGGACATGGCTGTCCTTGGAGCCACACAACACTGTTCTGAGCAGTTAAAAGGAGGGAAGGTGTAATGTAGTGATCAATGTGAGTTACCCCTACCTCCGAGATCTAGTAGTTGTACTTGTCACTATACTGGCCAGGATGGTGACACCTCGGTTTGGTTCCCCATCTGGAAACATCGATTAGCTGAGAAGTTCATGGACAAGTGGTGGGGGGCAGAAGTTCAGGCAAAATTCTTAACTGATCCATTTCAGATTAAATGTTCATTGTGAGTTTAGGGTTCCTTAGAACATGCTGTGTCATTGTCAGTCACCCACCTGCACTCCCATCCGTCAGTGACAGAAAGCCTGGTGCCCTGACTCAATGCTGTATAGTAATTGACAGCTGACCTACCAGTGACCTCTCCTATCTTAATGGTGTCTCTTTGGTATCTTTGAGAAAGCAACCTGTCTGGAGGAAGTTGGAACACAATGCAACCTGAGAATTTAAATCCTTTCAGTCTTATAAAAATCTGCATTAAGTACTGTCAGGGCAGTTGTTGATCGGATGGATATTAATACTATCATTATTCATAAAACTATAACCTGACTATATAACTACAACTATATCTAAGCTAGACTTGACTGTATGTAAAATAAAATTCTCAAGTCAATTTATATTTTAAAAAAACCCCAAATCCTATTATAAGAATATCTGCAAGGCAAAAATCTCAAATGATTTTTTTAGTGGTAGACATAACCCTACAATGAGGAATATCTTTTCAGTGCCAGGAATTTGTAGAAAGAGAAGAAGACTATACCAGTGATAGGGAAATCTTTCAAGGACACACACCTACCTCTTACCCCCAGTATTATTTTTCTTCAATGAGCTTTCACGTTCTTATTTAAAAAATAATGTAGCTGTAGGCGGGCCTGGAATTATAGGGCCTGGAAATATACATGAAAGGTCAAAAAAGTTTTCTCATCTCACAGCTACATGATCTGAGTCCAGCCTCCCAGAACCAAACTGTTAGAAAACTACAACCAACTCATGAAAGTGACAAAATGATTTGCATACCCTTATTTGAGAACTGGTATTGGTATTAATGTACTACCAGTTGAATCTTAAGTATTTGTTGATTTTTCTACTAGTGACAATCTGTATCCATGTGTCAATTTTCTCTGCAGACAGAGCCAATTATTTTAAATAATATATTCAACACTCTCTGTTCACTCCTCAATAATCTCATAAATTTAATTTTAATCTCATGCTTTTTTAAATTGCCACTGATAAGAATATTTTTGGCAACTGTGTTGTCAGGCCTCATGCTAAGACTTCAGAAAAGTAATGGATGCTGCAGTTTGACAAAATGAGGCACAACAGCTTTAACTAGGCCTTACAAATGAAGACTCACAGAGCTTTTTTAAAGTTCCATGACAGAATGATGAAAACACAGGTGATGACCTGTTCTGAATCACATGTCACTGAGCAGACTTAACTTTATAACAACTGCCAGAGAAGCCCTTAAAGATGGCCTCCCTTCTCAGAAACTCTGCTCTAGCTCCTCTCACAACTCTTTCCTTCTGCCAAAGAGGCTTCTATGTGTACAAAGACAAATTTCTGAAGCCTTCCCCATCTCACGTTACCATTTAGTTCTCAGCTTTGTGACAGATTTCCTCAGATATTAAGTGTCAGCAATCCATTTCCCAAAGTACACCAGTGCATTTATTCAGCTACCAAAAATAGGACCAGAGAAAGTGACATTTCTTAAACTCAGTTCAAACCAATAATGCATAGCACTGGCTCTCAACCAGGGGTATGCATAGATCTTCCAGCAGGTACCGCAACTCATTTATATATTTGCCTCATTTTACAACAGGCTACATAAAAAGCATTACCCAAGTCAGAACAAACTAAAATTTCATACAATCACTTGTTTATACTGCTCTGTACACTGTAATTTATTTTATAAATATATGGTAAAAAAGAGAAAGTAAGTGATTTTTCATTAATAGTGTGTTGTGACACTTTTATGTTTTTATGTCTGATTTTGTAAGCAAATAGTTTTTAAAGTTAGATGAAGCTTGGAGGGTACTCAAGACAAATCAGATGCCTGAAAATGGTACAGTAGTCTGGAAAGAGTAAGAGTCACTGATATATAGTAATGAGAAATTCTGCTCACCACTCCGGTTTTTCTATTGTTTTGAAGGCCCATTTTGTTGCCCATTGTTCTTCAAACTGCTCATACTTCAAAGTTTCTTAACCTTAACCTTCTATAGCTTCAACAATGTCTGTATCAATATAATTGTAAGAATGTATTTCATGTTTAGACTTTATGAAATGCTTGTACAACACTATGATTAATCTCACTTATAACATCTGTATCCCATCTAAATCTGTTAAACTCCTATACCCAGGAAAGCAGCATTACCAAGTACCAGTTAACCATAAGAGTCCATAGAGGTGCAGGAAAATAAGACCTAGAAACCAGACAAGTCATTGTGGAATATCAGTGAACAAAAGTCGTTGACTGTTTTCTCTACAGCCATGAGATAGGATGTCCACAAACACTTGTCTTATCACAGCGTGAACCCTCAGGGAAGGGAATAAAAATCCCTGCCAAGAAGAAATTGTCATTGCCATGTTGCTTGCAGTTTGTAGGGGGACATAGTTCTAAGCACAAGCAAGGGTGTTTACCTTGAGTTAACCCTAAAGAACATATAGCATTTGCACATGGCGGCAGCATCCCGTGTTCCCTCTAAGCTGTGTGCTTGGGTAGCCTCCCAGGAGAGATTCAAATGCCACCCAGCTGATTAGCAGAGCGTCCACTGCTGCCCACAGCCGTCAGCATGTGTTGCTACTGGTGGTGCACACCTGCACTTGCCTCAGGCATATAACAAAATTTATTCTGCACATAGATGGAAACAATTAGAGGGAACATTGGCAGCTTCTATTACTTTTTTAAATCTAAGGCTTTGTCTATGCTGCCACTTGAGTGACAAAACTTATGTCATTCATAGGTGCTTAAAAAAGCCTTCCCTTTCCTCCCTCCTCTGGCTATAAAGAGAAAAAGTTCCACTGGGGCAAGTGGCTGTGCGAATGGCTCTGTTAGCAGGAGCACTCTCCTGTTGACAACACAAATCCCACTCATACATGGTGGAAGTATTTTGCCGACAAACAGCGTTCATACTGTCAAGACTTTTAGCGAGACGGATATGTTGACTAGGAATGTAAATAGCCAACAAAATAGTTAACTGGTTAAATGATTACAATTATATCATTTAACTAGGTAGCTATTGGTGGGCACTGGGGAATTAGGGTTATAGGTCTTACTGGGCTTTGGTGGGGCTGTGTCTGAGGCTGTTACAGCACAACTGGGGCCACTGCAGCATGACTGGGTCCCATTGGGGCCACTGCAGCATGGCCAGGGCCACCCGGGGCATAGCCAGTGTCCTGTCTGCCTTGCTGCAGCATGGCCGGGGGCTGGGTCCCTACCTGGCTGTCACAGCGTAGCCGGGGTTCCCTCCCATGTATTTTACTTAACACAGTTGCCAACCTCTCTGAGCTTGGAAAGAGTTAATTTTGTTTAACTAAGGGAAAAGGGAGAGAAACAAAAGAGATCACTGAGTGGAGCTGAACTCCAAGCACTAAAGCAGTTAAGATCAATAATACCGTTTACATTCAGTTCATTAAAAAAAACCAACAACAGATCTTCCAAGTATTTTCCATGGCCTTGTCGAATCTGAGCAAGGTGCTCTTGTGTTTGGTCACACTTGTATAAAAAGGGAGAGCTAGAGAGCAAGCAGGAACCTCACCCTGAAAAGGATTACAGCACGTGTAGCTTTATTTCATGGTCTGCCAAATGCTCCTTGCTGTGTCTCTGAATGGAAAATAGGATAGAAGAATGAACTGGAATTTACAGCGCTTTTGAATAGCAACTGGTGTCAGCATGTGCTCCAAATATGCCAAGTACTTCTTTCAGTAGGGGGAGGCCTCTTCTGGCTTTTACAAGCCACATGACATTAGGCAGAAGACAAAAAATATTATGCTGCCGTGACCCCTGCAGAGAGAGACAGAAATCTTCCCACATTCCACCTTCATTTCAAACTGCGGTAAAAATGATAATGGGTATGTTTGTATAATATGTGTGTATGTGTCACAGCAATGTTTTGGAATCCATCTCTTTTATATTTTCTAAGACTCCTATTAAATTTTAAAAAATAATAATACAATTTGGGCTCTTTCCCTTTGCCTGTTGTTTTCTTAAGGTGTATGTGGGTTGTAGGGGACTGTTAGTCCCATCAACGCTGGCAGGAGCTGGCAACATTGCTATTGATTACAACATGGTCAGGTTATGAGCTATATGAAGACTGACTTCAATTGGATTACACAGATGGAACTGAGGGTACAATTTGCCTGAGAGCAGTGAACAGTTAAATATAAACAACATACAGTTCCCAGTGGAATACAAAAATTAATTCAATCAAAATGTCGAACAGTAAGATCAGGAAGCTGTTGTGTGGCTGATGAACAGCAATGTAATTTGGATTGAATTATTCATGGTGGGTCTGTACATAGTTACTCCTCCTCTGTACAATCTTTTTACAATTTTTGAATTATGATAATGAGAACCAAAATTTGAATTTAAAAAACAACTGGATATAGAAAGAAAATGTGGTAATGAAAGATTTGTGCTAATATGAAACAGATTGCTGGAAAACACAAATATCTATAACTGAGGGCCTGATCCTGGAAGCTCTTATGTAACTTTACTCATATGAATAGTTCCATGACTTTAATAAATAGT
This sequence comes from Pelochelys cantorii, assembly GCA_032595735.1. NCBI lineage: Eukaryota > Metazoa > Chordata > Testudines > Trionychidae > Pelochelys > Pelochelys cantorii. The sequence goes on from CM064327.1 coordinate 108,229,439, forward strand.
TCCATGACTTTAAGCATAGGCATAAAAGGATTACATATTTATCAGTAAACATTGATTTCACCATAAACAGAAACCATCAAAAATATTTTCATCAATATTAACAGAAAATTACAGGTCAGCAAAGTAAGAAAAATGTACATTGAGAAGTTAGTTTGATTTAAGGATATTTACTGTGTATGTTCTGGCACTGAAGTTTACAGTTTGGCTGCATCTAGACTGGCATGATTTTCCGCAAATGCTTTTAACGGAAAAGTTTTTCCGTTAAAAGCATTTGCGGAAAAGAGTGTCTAGATTGGCACGGACGCTTTTGCGCAAAAGCACTTTTTGCGGAAAAGCATCCGTGCCACTCTATACGCGGTTTTGCGCAAGAAAGCCCCAATCGCCATTTTTGCCATCGGGGCTTTTTTGCGCAAAACGGTTCTCAGCTGTCTACACTGGCCCTCTTACGCAAAAGCATTTGCTCAAGAGGGCTTTTTCCCAAACGGGAGAGTTATTGTATTTGCGCAAGAACACTGATGATCATACATTAGATTGTCAGTGTTCTCGCGCAAATTCAAGCGGCCAGTCTAGACAGCTGGCAAGCTTTTCCGCAAAAGCGGCTGCTTTTGCGGAAAAACTTGCCAGTCTAGACACAGCCTTTGTGTTTTAACAGTTGTAAAGTTTTAACTTTTTTAATCTTACCTTCTGTTGCCACTAATTATTATTTCAACACCTGCATATAATGACCCACAACTGTGAAAATTCAAAATGATAAAAAGAAAAAGAAAATGCTTAAATTCCATAACTTTGCCTACTTGTGAAAATTTAAATAAGAAAGAAAGAAAAAGAAAATGTAACAACATTGATGTTATTTGTCAAAACTACAGAAAAATTGAATTCCATCAAACTTGCATATATGGTGAAGGGCCCTGATTCTGAGATTAGTTACTGTAGTTTAAAAAAATTGTGAATGCACAATTTCTTTAATTTTTGGTATTGACACTTACACCATCAACATTGCACTAATGTGTGTGCTTGAAAGGTATGTGAATTCTTTAAAAAGGGAAGGGAAAAGAACAAGAAAAATCCTAGTTGTAGCCTATGAAGTTGTAGCCCTGTGTGTTTTTACAAGATATTATATAATTATGCATTTTCTGTGGTTCTTCAATTATAAATAGGGTTGGCAGAATTCATTTTTTAAAAAATAATGTTAATGGTTAGTTCAGATTTTTTTTCTATTTTTATAGATTTAAATTTTTACTGTTGCAGGAAAATAGAGGATTTAGACAATTATTTAAAGACATGAGATGTTGAAATTCAAACCATTAAAACAAAACTTGTCAGGATCACATGTCAAAATATGACAAGCAACTGTCTTAAATCAAACTCTAATAAGTTCTTAAGAAGCATTTTACTTATTTTATCTATGTTAGGCCCCACATATTCAAGACCTAGGTTTGTGGAGGGTCCTGAGAGTCATCACACTCCAATCCATCATCTGGCAGCTTCCAGTCAACAGCTGGGACCCTGACTCATGAAGCTAAACTGTGGTACAAATCCCACCCCTATACTATAATTGGGAAAGCTTCAAGGCTCCTGATTGCGCTGCTGCCTCTATGTAAATCAGAGGGCCAGACAAGAACTTGTCTGAATAACTGCCATGGACTGCTTGCACTTCTCTGGTGTTACCTGTTCCTGCCTCCTGATCCTGACCTCTGACTCAGCCTGACTCTTGGTAACTGCCTCCTGCCCCCTTGTAAACAGTTGCCCAATTGTGACCTCCTGGTAACCTGCCTCTGCCTGCCTCCTGACATTTGTTTCTTGATTCCAGCCCCCTGCTTGTCACTTGACACTGATCTCCTGAATTCTAACCCCCGCCTGATTTTTGCCAATTGGCTTCTGGCCCCTGGATTCTCTGCCCGCACTCAGTGCTAACCCTGCAGCCTGGCCAGCTAAACTCTGGCCTTGATAGTTTGTTTGGATGACTGCAGCCTGCAGGAGTGGATTCAATATCAGAAAAATGGGCTCACAACATAGACACTGCCACCAGGAGCACTGGAGTTCCCCAAACGGGCCACCTACTTTCAGGCAACAGCTCAAGCCCTCAGGATCGGGCGACGCAGCTGGCCACAGGGAGCCAGCTACTTCAGAGACGAGTAAACCAGCTGCATGAGGATAATGACAAAGTCATTTCAGCCATGACTTACACTTCCCTGCCCTAATCAGGAGCATATGACTCCTCCGATGGAACATTTTCATAAGTCCTGCCAGTGGTTTACAGGACTTATGTAAAGCCTGCCAGGGCTTTACAAACCAATGTTGCCACCTGTTCCTGACATGCCCCAGATCTATGCCTCAGATCAGTCCAAAGTGAGCACCATAGTCAGACTGCTAATAGGAGATGCCTAAGACTGGGGCTCTCCCCTGCTGGGAGACAATAGCCTAGTACAGTTGAATTGGAACACTTTCCTCTGGTCTATTTCAGATGACCCGCACCAGGCTTGAACAGCTGAGGTTGCTCTGAGAAGACTGTAGCACAGGCTGAATATAGCAGCTACCTAAATACCAACTATTTAGAGTTCTAGCATGCGCATGGGGCTCTTTTTCATTTGATTGTTTCTCTTTAATTTCTACCTGACCCCTATCAACTTGTATTCTTGTCTTTACTAGGATATAGATAATCCCTGTTAATAGATCCTCCCTCTACAAGCGTCTCTGTACAAATTGTGTGCTCTTCTGCACCTTTTGGCCTCCCCTCAGCCTACAGTTTAAAAATCTATGCCAAACTAGAGAAATTGCATTTGGCCTGTCTTCTACAGAACTTTTGGGTTTTATCCTGACCCTCCAAGGAATCCAGATGAACCCCAGGCTGTCCATGGCTGGTCAATCCACCACACAATCTCTCAGCAATGCTTCTTAGGATTTGCCAATTTTGTGTCAGCAGTTCCTTCTACATTTCTCCAGACAAGTTGGAACCCTTACCTCTGCTCTCAAAAAAATGCTGGTTCTCTGAAAACCAGCTCTCATTCGATAAGCTGAAACTCACCTTTACCTTGGCACCCGTACAGGCCAACCCATATGCCATGCAAACCTTGCCTGTAGAAGCCAATGCATCCGACCTGGCAATCAGGGCCGTATTCTCTCAGCAACATGGTCCTGAACAAAGACTACTCCTGCCAGCTTATTATTCATGAAAGCTTACCCCCACTGAAAAGAACTATGATATCCTGGATCAGGGGCTCCTCACTATTAAGAAGTCCTTTTGAAGAGTGATGACATTATTTGGAAGGGGCACACCATCTGGTACCAGTATAACCTGACCACCACGATCTGGAGAACCTGCACAGGGCAAAGTTGTTAAACCAACAGCAGCTCCACTAGACTCTCTTTATGGTGATTCAACTTCACGAGCACATATTGCCCTGGAACCAGAAACAGACAAGATGAGACCTTGTCCTATAGCCTTGATACTGAACCCCACAGGCCTAGCTAGGAAATGGCTCACAACCTCAAGCCCCACAACATCCTGAATGCTGGTCTTCACCGGGATCTATTTGTACTGATCTGTTCCATCTCTGCCTTGGAAATTCTGCCCGATGAACTAGCTGTCATTGATAAGGAATCATACAACACTCAGGAGGGGATCACATTTGGGAATAACCATATTTGTGTTTCCTCAGATAAGGTGATTATGGCAGCCATGAATCCCCACTGGCAGGACATGTGAAGACTTAGCAACTGATGTCCCGTCTTCTCTGGTGGCCCCAAATGCTTCACCTCTCAATACATGCCTTCATAGCATCTTGTGATGTGTGTACTCAAGCCAAGCCACCATGCCATCAACCCTATGACTGCTTCAACCTTTAGACATTGTCTTGTGCCACTATTGAATTATACTTTATTATGGAACTCCTAGAGTCCAGTGGATTTATGGTGATCATCACAGAGACAGACCACTTGAACAAAATGGCTCACTTTGATCCCCAAACTGGTCTACTCTTTGAAGAAACAACAAATAGTTCTGCAGCACTTTAGAGACTAACAAAAATGTAGCTGGCACAACCCACTTCTTCAGATGAATGGAGTAAGGGGTTCAGGGTACCAATAGCAGAGAAAGAGAGGAGATGGGGAGGAAAAGAAAAGGAAAAAATAGGAAAAAAACTACTGTCAATTAGAGTGTCTGTACTAAATTAGGCTAATAGAGTGAGTTGTAAGTACCCGGTGCTTAGCTTTTGATGTCATTAGGGTGCGGAATGTAGCAGTCCATCTTTGTTCAAACCTTGATTCAAACTTTGTTCAAACACCTGTTCAAACAGGTGTCAGACTTGTAAATGAAACCAAGTTCTGCAGCTTCTCTCTACAGCTGGTTTTTAAAATTGCTTTGTAATAGTATAGTCACTTTTAGATCCATTAGTGAGTACCCGGACAAGTTAAAATGTTTTTCTTTGTTACCATTTTGAATACCTGATTTGTGTCCATTAATCCTTTGTTGTAGAGACTATTGGCCAATATACATGGCAGAGATTTTGCTGAAGAGACAGCTCAGCTATGGATACTTTCCCAGTGTAGACCAGTCCTAAATCTCCTTTGTCCTATGACTGCAGAGGTGTTATCAGCCCACTTTTCCATCTTGGTTTGCTGCAGCATGTATTAACCCCTTATGTTTAACAATGTGTTCCACCTTGTATTTAGCTGTGACACTGTGGTTACCTTTCCCAGACCTATATTAAAAAAAGCTCTGTGGAACTTGAAAGCTTGTCTCTTTCACCAACAGAGGTTGTTCCAATAAAAGATATTACATTACCCGTCTAGCCTCTCTTCTAATTTTCTATGATTTATATTATTAAAATTACATTGTAAGTTCTCAATAAATAACCCTTTTTCTGTCAGATTCACATCTTGACTTAAAAGCTCTGCCTTACTGAGAGGTATTCTGTAGTATGAAATTGATGCAGTAGCCATGCTATTATAACCAGTGGCATAGCAAGGAGGTGCAGGGGGGCAGTTGCCCCCGGGTGCCATGCTAGGCTGGCACCAACTTAGCTGCCAAAAGTTATGTTGTTGTTAACTGTTTAATGATTATTTCCTATTTTGTATATATTCCAACAGTAGACTGTGAAAAGGTTTCAGCGAAACCTTCAAAAAGTAAGTAGGACGATAATTATGTTATACTGAAAGCGTTGGGGGGGCACAAATTTTGCCTTTGCCCCCCCCGCCCCGCCCCGCGCCCCGCGCCCCCCGTCGCGTAACACCCTCACTACGCCACTGATTATAACTCGAAATAAATAAGACTAAAAATGGAGCTAAAGAGGATCACATTTCGCTTGGCAAATCTTTAACTGTAAAGAAATTTGATACTGCATAAATGTGCCAGGGTTATAATGTAAAGGACAGTGTGAAAGTGCAGAAAAGATAGATTCTTTGAAAAAATTAAAGCAAATCTTTGAAAATAACATGTCCTAACTACAATGATTCTTATTCCTGAAGCATCTCTATATGCCTGAACATATTACATATCAAAACGTATCTAATATAATATCTCTCTCACTCTATATAAAACATTTTTTGAAAACAGCAGATCTATTCATATGTGTATAATTGCTATGACAAAATATCAATATTAATACATCATTTCTTTGAAATATGGAATGAAAGCAGACAACATTTCAAATAAACACAAATGAGAGAGAGGAGGGGGGCACTCAAATCTAGACTTCTGGAGACAAACACTGCAAAACCTTTCGAATTTTAAGTCTCCTATATTCCATGGTTGCTATCTAATGTTTACATAAACACACCCACATTTATATCTAGCTTGAGTAGCACACGTTATAGTGTGTGTATTTATCTATCTATTACTACATATGCTTCAGAGATATTTCTAAACACTCACTCACATATATCCTGTTACATGTTAATTGTACACATTATTTCCATAATTTGCTATTCTATAAAGTAAAACTCAAGGAAATGCCAATAACATGATGGTGCAATCCCTAAGAGAAATATATTTCCTCTTGCAGACAAGCTTTTGCTCTTTGCTTAATTAATCCTTAAAACTTTCAGGCCTTAAAGAGAATAATTAGATCTGACAGTTCTGAGCTTAGCGTATGGCTACAAACAACAAAATCTGTGTTCCGTTTATATGCTTCCTAGAGCCTGTTGAAAGACTAGTCTAATGTTATTTACAGCAGTTTCTGTTAGGGTCCGGAAGCAAGGCTTGGACTTTAAATGTGTCTGAAGTTCCCCAAGGACAGCACTTCCATGCAGTGTGTTACTATAGTCCCTCCTTTGTGACTTTTGCTCCTTAACAAGCCATGGTCTAGACAGGACTAGGCTAGAAATTCCCATATTACCACTTCAGCAAGACTACATTTATCATCACCTTGAATGCATCGCTAGCTTGAAACCTCCAGGACTCTGAGTTTCAAATAATAAATTGAGGCAGCTAAACCTCTATTGAGAGCCTGCTGCACTTCAGTCAGTGTATGTCAGCTTCTGGAAAGACCTCATTTTATAGAATAGAATTCATTGGTCAACAGAGAAATAAAGTTTAAACTTTAAGCTGCATCAGGCAGGGCTCTTGAGGGGGGATGCTGAGCACTGTATAGGAGCCTAGGTGGCATATGTACACCCTTCCCTCCTTCCCTCCCCCCCCGCTTCAGGGAGGCTAGTCTCCCAGCCCTGCTCGTTTCATCCAAGAGCTCCCCTTCTGCTTCAGCTGGAAGAGACTCAGCCAAGTTGTCCCAAACACCAGTGGGGCTGCCAGCAGCCCATCCTAGCTGTACCTGCCAGCAGAACCCCCTGGGTCACCAGCTGGCCCAAGCCACCAGCCAGCTGAGCTCTGAGCTCCAGGTCACTGGCCCTGAGCTGAGGCCCAATTATCTTCAGGGCAGAGGAGGAGCACAAGTGAGGCCTCAGATCACAATGTGGATGGAGTCACAGCCTGGGCTAGCAGGGGTTTAGCCTCCCTTGTTCTACTATATCCACCACCCTTGTGTAAGATAAATCCCTATCTTTAGCTGAATATGGCTTGATTCTTATCCCTTTTGTTATGATCTTATAGATACCAATCTAACTTGGGAGCATTCACATTTCACATGCGTATATGCATTCTTGCGCGGGCACACCTTAAATGGGAAGGAAGTAAAAAGCAGATTAGCCTAATTTACATACAAAATGGCTAATATCATTTGTAGACGCACCAGCTCTTCTTCAGAAAACAGGATATTTGTAAATTTCCTTTCCCCCTAAAGGATTGTGTTTCTTGTATTCATCAGGAAAGTGCTGACCAGCTCAGTCACTTCATCCATAAGAAGCACATTCATGTGCTCCAGGCTAGGAATAATGTTTTACCATCCCAAGGGAACTATTCCGGCTTGAAAACCTCTGCTGAAAGACAAAATTTTGATGAGCTTTGATATAACAAGTGGGAGTCCAAATTATGGGCATTTTCTTCTCTTCACTTTTCTTTGTGGAGACTTCCAAAATACAGCGATTACTGTATGATTCTGTGAGGCTCTGATATACAATAATTGTGATAATGCTAGCTTGTATTAAGCATTGACACCTCCTGAGTGACCAGGCCACACAGAGGCTGCAGAATAGAAGCAAAAGAGTAAATCCAATAAACAGTTTGGTTTTTATCAGCTTCATAAGTATTCCCCATAAACCTAAAGTCTCTCTTGGCACTAAAATAAGGCCTCATTATGTGAAGCCTGGAAGTCAATGGGAGCTGAGGGTATTTAGCATCTTATTCTATTGGACTCTTCTGGTAAAATCTTGACCTTCCTGTAGTTAGCTGGGGCTTTGCTATTAACTTTAGTAGTGTTCAGATTTCACCCCTAATCTCCATAACAGTCAGAGGCAGAACCTGGTGATGTTAGATTGTATTTGGAAATAAACCAAAACTCAGGATGCTTTATCCTTCACAAATCAAAGGGAGAAAGAGGAAAAACAAAATAAAACAAAACTAGAAAACAGGAACCCTGGCCTCTTTAACGGCAGCAGAACACGGTATTTTTGTTTTAAAATTTCAATCAAGTACCTAAAATAGACTTCAAAGGGCATTTAAGATGACAGTTTTATTTTCTCAGTGAGCAGGACGAAAGATGAATAGTGCAAAGCCAGATCATTCTCAAGATAATTGCATCTTTGACATATCTAAATTTATTTGAAAAAAATACAGTGGCAGTGGATCTTATTAATTAGAGATGTACCAGAATTGTAATATTCTGTTATTCATAGGCTGCCTGCAGCTACTAAAATAAAATTAACCACTTCTCCAGGAAACCAGAATTTACTTCTCCAACCCTCTCTTAAAAAAATAAAATACTGTCTCTGCTTTTTTGGGGGAGAGGGAAGGAGGACAGGTAAGAGCTCTGTTTGTTTGTTTGTTTTTTAAAGTCTTCTGTGTGTTTTTCCCTTTTCTGTTTCACTGAGTTTCGTAGATTGCATTGCCTCCTATAGAACAGGTTCATGTTACAAATGAATAAAAAACAAAGTATCTTGAAAAAAATACGTTTTGTAACATTATTTGTTAGTCCTTATGATTTTATTACTGACAAGAAAAGGGAAATGGCAGTAGGTACTGGTTAGAGTTTCAATGCTTGTTTTTCCCTTTCCCCCTTCAGATCACATTTCCTTTATTATTATTATTACAGGGTCCTCTGTGCTAAGCACTCTACACACTCATAATGACAGAAGGAATTTACAATTTACAAGAGAGAGAAAGAGTGGGAGAGGAAACAGTGGCACTGTGTTGAGTTGCTGATGCCCAAGGTCATCCAGTAAATCAGTGGCAGGGTCACTGACTGCCATGGCAGTGGTCTACCCACTGGCCCATGCCAGTAATTAAACTTTAAATGGAAGACAGTGATTGTTTATAAGTGCCGTTCTGTTCAAGTTGAGCAGGGGCTACATTTGGGTTGGCTGAATTTAAGCTTTATATGCATCTTCCTAGGCAAGCCCACTATCTTCTCACATCTTTGGATTTCCCAAGAGACCAAGCGAAAGTACTACACTAAGGTCAAAATCATCAAGCGGCCACTAGATTTGGGTGATCAGAGTGAACATGACCAGTTGCCTGGTTTTTGACTGGAAAGTCCAGTCAAAAAGGGGACCTGACAGTGTCCAGTCAGATCTACTAACGGACACCCAATGTCTGGTTACTACAGATGGGGAGGTGCCGGGTCATCACCTGCTTCAGCTTACGTCTGCAATACCAGTGTACAGAGGTATTGTTTATTTAGGAAGGGCAGGCAAGATAAAAACGGAGGTGGTGTATTATACATCAAGAATATATGCACTTGTTCTCAGGTCCAGAAGAAAGTGAGAGGCAGACCAGTTAAAGTCTCTGAGTAAAGATAAGAGGTACAAATAGGGATAATGTCATGGTAGAAGCCTATTCTAAATCACCAAATCTAGAAGAGGGTGTGGACGAGGCATTTCTAATACAAATAACAGAAATATCTAAAACACGAGACATGGTAATAATAGGGGATTTTAATTCCCCAGACACATAGTGAAAAAGTAATATGGCAAAACTCAAAATATCCAGTAAGTTATTGTAATGTACAAGGGACAACTGTTTCAGAAAATGGAGGAAGTAACTTGAGAGGTGGGGAGAGGCGGGAAGGACACAGCCATTTTAGATTTGATTCTGACCAACAGAGAGGAATTGGTAGGAAATCTGAAGGATTAATGTGATCACAAAATGATATATTTCATAATTCTATAGAAAGGAAGGAGTGGGAGCAGCAGAATAAGGACAACAGACAAATAGATTTTAACAAACTCCAAGAACTTGTAGCAGCAGTCCCATGGGAAGAAATGTCTTAGGAATAAAGGAGTTTAGAAGAGCTGGCAGATTCTCAATAAGACAATATTACAGGCATACGTGCAAACTATCCTAATGCAATGGAAAGTGAGAAAGAATAGTAAGAAGCCAGTATGGCTACATGAGGAACTCTTTCATGACCTGAAAATCAAAAACAAAGTCTCCAAAAAGTAGAAACATGGACAAATTGCTATGAAAGAGTACAAAAGAATAGAGAAAGTATATGGGGACATAACCAGAAAGACACAAAGTCAGTTACACTTAGCAAGCCACAAAAAGATCCTCTAGTTCAGTGGTCCCAACTTTTCCAGATGGGGACCCATTTTGACAATTTAGGAAGACTTGATGACCCAAGGCAATTCAAAAACGACCCATAGGCTGGGAAACCCTGCTCTAGTTATTGCCTTTTAAATACCTTAGGAGCAAGAGAAAGACAAGCAGAGAAGGAAAGTCAAATAACTGATGGCATTAAGGAGGCTGACGTGTTCAATGCCTATTTTGCATCTGTTGCCCACACAATGTACGTTGATGCCTTTGCACATCGTTGTTGTGCAGAGGGATAAGAATTCTAGCAGCTTGATGTTGAACTGCAGTCCGAGAAAGGTTCCCAAAGAGCTTTGTTTTTGATTTACATTAAATAGGTAAAATTAACTACCTCTTTCAAATGTACTGAACCCATCACATTATCTCACACTCCTAAGTAACAAAAATTTGAATCAGTTACACACAGGCACCTGTGTGTCTTCTTTTTCCTGCACAAGTTTTCTACGTTTCATCTTTAATACCCAAATTGTAACTTATTTGTGACCTTTTCTGTTTGGTTAGATGGTCAGCATAAATTCACTGGTCAGAGCTTATCTAACCATTTGCTGAGTTTCTCTGTATCCTCCCTAAAATTCCCCAGAACCTGGGTGCCTCGCCTTTACAACCTCGGTGGTTATCATTCTTGGTAGGGACATTCCTGAGGTGGAGATGCTTTATCAACAGCAGAGCATTCACTTTTGTTTATTTCAGTTTTACTGGTTAACTCCCTGAGTTTCACCCCAGGCTGGTTTAATATGTGGAGAGAGGTGATCAGTCCCAGGCCTGCACATCACTCTTCTCTGAAAAGGTTAATGGTGAACAGACACTCAATACGCTTAATATTAACAACGGAGAGAAGGAACACAAGCAAAAATAGGGAAAGACTAGGTTAATGAATATTTGGGTATGTTAGATGTATTCACAGGAGCAGGGCCTGATGAAATTCATCCTATGGTACTTAAGGAACTAGGTAAAGCAATCTTGGAACCATTAACAATTATTTACAAGAACCCATAGAGGACAGATGAGGTCTCAAAGCTTCTGATCTGGCCTGTCACGATCCTCTGGGCCCCCAACATAGCGGGGCCCAACAAGACCCTCAGGTCAGCTCCTTGCCTGCTGCGCCCTGCCTGACGCTCAAAGCAGCGCTGTTTTTGTGCCATGTGCCCAGAAACTAGCCAATGGGAACTGCCTGAGCCATGCTTGCAAGCAAGGCAGTGTGTGGAATCCCCACGCCCCAACTAGGGACATGCAGCACAGAAATGCACAGAAACCCAGCACTTGAGCCTGGGAATTATAACCCAGCAAGCCTAACTTCAATACCTGGAAAGATACTGTAATATATTATTAAACAATCATTAAATAGGCACCAGACAATAAAAGACTTATAAGGAATAGCTAGCATGGATTTTTCAACAACAAATGATGCCAAAGCAATTTCACTTTCTTCTTTGACAGGGTTACTGGCCTAGTGGGTGGGGAGAAATAGTTGACATGATAGATCTTGATTTTAGTAACACTATTGACACAATGTCCCATGAAATTCAAATAAGCAAACCAGAAAAATGATGTCTAGATGAAATTATTATAAGGTGCATGCACAACTGGTTGAAAGGCTGTATTCAAAAAGCAGTTATCAATGGAAAGTAAATGTTAAACTGGGAGAGAGTATCTAGCGGGTTCCCTCAGAGGTCAATCATGGGTCTGGGTCTAGTCAATATTTTCATTAATGATTTGGATAATAGAGTGGAGTATGTGTGTGAAAGTTATGGAAGACACCAACCTGGGAGTGGATGCAAGCATTTTGAACAACTTTGAGATATTGGATAAATGACTGGATCTATCAAGAAGAAATACTATAATAAGTGCAAATTATTTCATTTAAGAGGAAAAGTCAAATGTACTACAAAGTAGGGAATAACTGGCTAAGTGGTAGTACTGTTACAGGGATCAGAAATGTTATAGTGAATTATAGATTTAATATGGGTCAACAATTTGATGCAGTTGTAAAAAAACCCCTCATATTCTGATGTGGGTTTTCAGGAAAACTGCATGTAAATTATAGGAGGTAACTGCATCATTCTACATGGCACTTGTGAGGCCTCAACTGGAGTAGTTTGTCTAATGCTGGGTGTTGTGCTTTAGGAAAGATGCGGACAAAGTGGAGAGAGTCCAGAGGAGAGCAACAAAAATGAGAGAAGATTTAGAAAACTTCATTTACGAGGAAAGAAAAAACTGGGTGCATTTCGTCTTGATAAAAGAAGACTGAGTAACAAATTGATAAGTCTTAAAGTACGTTAAGAGCTGTTTTAAAGAGGAGAGTGATTAATTGTTCCCTGTGTCCACTAAAGGTAGGACAAGAAGAAATGGGCTTAATCTGCAGCAAAGGAGATGTAGTTTAGATATTAGAAAAACTTTCTAACTATAAGGAGAGTTAAGCTCTGGGAATAGGCCCCCAAAGGCGGTGATGGAAACACATCACAGGTGGCTTTTAAGAAGAGCTGGGACAAACATCTGTCCCGGATAGTTTAGGTTTTACTAGGTCCTGCCTCAGTGCTGGGGGCTGAGGGATCCTTTCCAGCCTTACACTTCTATGATAACACAGTCCTTCACCCATGATTAATGTCTAATAATACACGGACCAAAGGGGAAAAAAAAGGTATGTAGGGAGTGACATAAGATTCCATACCCTTTATGAAAACATGCTTATGATATGGATATGACACAACTGAAATATGCTTTATGCAAGATTATTCATGTAAGGTATCATTAGAAGGGTAATGACTTATTGAATGTGATTATCCCATTTGGATGCATGTATCATTTTTGTATTTGAAGTTAGGACTCTCTATGTATCTGTATTTCATATTTGCTATTTTGGGTGATTCCCACTGCTGACACTTTAAGAACCACAATGGAAAATCCATAGAGGACTATAGCCCATCAGCAAGGATAATGGAGCTTGGCCTTCCAATGGTTGCTCCATGCTGCTACTGACTCATGGATACTACAGAGTCAGGTGACCCAGTCACCTGGTACTAACTACCACCTTGGTCTGTTGCACTTTTCCACTGAGGGGTGAAGGTATCAAACAAAGGGTTCCCACGTCTATACAAGGCAGGGGAGAAAAACAATGATTGTCTTCAGTGTGCTTCACCTCTGTCTCCCCACCCAGAGAAATACATGAAAACAGCTGGAAATGAAAGGACTGTAACTGAAGGGGGGCGGGGGTGAGAGGGAGAGAGAACTGCTGGACACAAGCTAGAAGAACACATCTAGCCTGTGCAGGACGATCTAAAACAATATCTAGGGTGAGGAATTATTATTTGTAACTGGTTTCTTTAGTGAATCTAGCTTAATTTGCATGTTTTGTATTATTTTCTTAGTAATCTGTTTTGTTGTGTTTGCTACCTCTTAAGCCACTTAAAATACACTTTTAGTAGCTAATAACCCAGCGGATATAATTTCTAAATTGGGGGGAGAGCTGTGCATATCCTTGTCCACAACAATGGAGGAGACAACTTTCATATACTTTTGGATTTGCACTCTAAGGGTGGTGAACACCTGGGTGTGACAGATCTGCTTCCCCATGGCTCCTGCCACCATGGGAAATGGGGGGGCCCAACCGCTGCTGCCATGCCAGGCCCCCTGGTAATCCCTGAGGCCACATCTCTCAGGGAACAGGGTACTATAGGGGCAGAGAAGAGCAAGGCAGGGAGCGGTGGTGGGAAGGGAAGTGAAGGAAAGGGGCAGGTTGGGGCTACGGGGCTGAGAATGGAGATGGCCTGAGGTCCATGAGTTTGAGACCCTGATCTACTGTTTGGCTTCACACCTTTATATAGGTTTTGCAAAACGTGGGAATTCTTTGTCTTTGTTTAAGCTTTTTTCTCACTTTCAGTGGGAAAACACAACATCTGAGACAAATCCCAGAATCAGGTGACATGGTCACATGTAGGACCCACCTTAGCTCCCTAGCCCCTCCTCCCAGATTTACAGGAAAAACAAGTCTTTTGTCCTGATGTAGTGAGGTGGCTGCTTTACTCTGGCTGGAAGGGGTTAAAGCAGGCTGGAGGGAGCCTGTGCAGAGCCCTGGGGAATCAGAGAGAAGCTTATAAGGAGCCAATGAGAAGGCGGCTTGCTGAAGTAGCCCTGCTATAAGAAGCTACTCAGCAGAGCAGAGGGCAGTTGGGTCCTGACCAGCGAGGGTGAAGGACTGGCTCCCAGGTAAGGAGAAGCACCTTGGACAGAGGAGTGCTGGGACAAGGCTGCCACCAGAGAGTCCCTGGGTTGGGATCCAGAGTAGTGGGAAGGCTTGGGTCTCCCCCTTTCCCCAGCACTGCACCTAGCCACACTGCTGACTGACCTTTATAGACTGTGGCTTACCCTTGAGGTGAGGGGCTAGACGCTGGCTGCAGTTGGCCACAGTGGCAGGCACAAGACTGAGGACTGCTGATACCCCTGGAAGGGGGCAAGAGATCAGAGTGCTGGGCACTGTTGAAGGGCAGTGTCCTGAAGAGGTTGCCAGGTCCAGAGCTAGAGTGTGGGGAGAATGCAGAGCAATGATGGGTGAGACACACCAGCCAGAAGTGGGTGCCCTTCTGAGGACTGAGCTAACTCCCAGAGTGACCAGCAGGATTTGCCGTGGCATTGAGTTAAACCCCGCTTCACCTGAGTATTGGGCCATTAAGTTCCTTGTGTATTACTAATGGCCCTCACTTAGCAGGACTACACTAATAACACAGATATATACTTCATATTTCTAACTTTAAGTAAAGGAATGCACATGCACACAAATGGGATAATTATATTCAGTAAATTACAACCTTTCCAATGATATCTTACATGCAGTATCTTGCATAAAGCATAGTCCAGTTATGTCATATTCATCAGCATAGTCCCATAAAGAATATGGAATGCCCCGTCTCTGTGGGGATCAGGCAAATCACATAAATAGAGTCTTCCCAGAGCTGATCTCAAGTGTCTGTGTCATTCTATAGCAGGGATGTCGCCCTGTCTGTGTGCTGGGCTGGAAGAGGCTTGTGAGCCTGGCCCAGTAAGATGGGGTAGGGGGGACCTAGATTGGCAGAGTAGGCTGACCCAGTGGTTTCTCAGCTCAACAAGTGGCATCCCAGGAGGTCTAACCAGTCACATCAAGGTTGTTTTGGTTTTGATAAGCATGCAATCATTCTCTCCTTTGGAGCACAGACAGAAAACACTAGAGTACAGATTATACACTTTAGCAGCTAAGGTGAGAATCCAGGTTTCCCTCTTTTTCTAGAAGTCGGGCAGCAGGAGACTAACTGTTCTATACATCAGATGACATATGTCAGCAAGACAGAGAATAAACAGATAGGGCAAAGTGCAAATCCTTTGAGGAAAGAAAGTGCACATTTAAGAGTGAGGTACTTCTCTTTGCAAGTAGCACAAGAACTTTTCATCTGAATATATATTTGTTAGTCTCTAAGGTGCTACAGGACTACTCTTTTTTTAAAGTTACAGACTAAAACGGCTACCCCTCTGAGACTAGAATAGGAAATAGCTAATGGTCTGTGTATTGGGATTAGGGTTATCTTTGCTTTATTGAAATATTTAGGATTAGAGCTGTTACAAAACACTCCTTATGAACAAACTCACATTGTTTTCTATTTCAATTTGATTTTTAATGAAAAAGGAAACTCTGAAGCTCAAATGCTATCAAGCACCAGCTTTCCTGGGTTTTGCAGTAGCCTTGTACTGTTGGCCTGACCTATCAGGAATTTAGCATGGGCCTATTAAAGGAAAAAGACAAAACATCAAAACCATCAACCCTCTTGTCAAGAGCACAGCTGGCTTTTTCCTAGTTATGTTGAGTTGGGTCCTAAAAAGGCTCCCAAAATGAGGTTAGAGATGTAGGTTTACTTTTCTAGTAAAAAGCACCACAAACCTCAGAGAAAGTTGTAGTTGGGCCTGTTTTCTCTTCGGGATAAGGGAGCAATGGACTCCAGCAGATATGATGTTTTTGCTGGAAACAACAGTATAGTATCTTCTCCTGGTCCTTTTAACAGTTTTGTTTCTGTGATTACAGTAACAGAGGTCATTTGGCATGTGCAAGTCTAGCTTTCCCATCAGGACCAGGAAAATCCAAACATGGCTTATGGAAGTAACAAGACAAGAGGTCAACTTTGCTGCACAATGACACTGCTTTCTGTTGCATCCCCTCGCTCAGTTTATTTGCATGTTGTCACTATAGGCCATAATTCAGGTAAACATTGAAGCATGTACTTAAATCCATCCATGTAACAATGTGCTTGGGAGCCAGGACCTTAGACTATAAGCTCTTTGAGATCATGTACTTTTGGCTGTACAGGTTGAAACTCTGAAATCTGGTACTCTCTGGTCCGGCAATATCTGTGGTCCGGCAGGACCATGGGTATTGCTGAACCAGAGAGCCCAGCTGGGAGTGAGGATGGCTAGACTCAGAAGTACAACCTGGCCTGGAGGCAGAGGAGCTGGCAGCAGGGAGTACAACCTCGGCCAGGACCAGGAGCGGGACTGCTGGCTAGAAGGGGAGCCTTGACCTCCCCTGGTCCAAAAAACTCCCTGGTTCAGGACTACTCAGGTTCCCAGGGTTCTGGACCAGGGAGGTCCAACCTGTAAAAGTGCCTAGCTGAATTTTAGGACTTTATAAACACTGGATTTCAGGTAATGCCATTGAGCTATATAATGCAATTCCACATAATGACAATTTGTCCTTTTTCTGATTTTGTAAAATAATGCAATAAAAGGTTTATATAAACAGAACAGCAGAGTCATCTTCCAAATCAGTCACTGCTAACATAGCTTCATTTCAAGATTGTAAAGGTTCGTTTTATCTCTGAAGCTTACTTACAGCTTTAGATATTGTATTTGTTTGGGGGGGAACTAAAATTAAAACAAAAAATTGATTTGCCCATGTGGAAAAAAAAGATGAACTGATAACCTCTTCCTCCCTGCAGAACTTTTCTGCCATAAAAATTCTGCTGATAGTGTTGCATGGGGCTTTAAAAATTATGTTTACTGTGTGTGACGTACTGCACCTGTAAGGTCTTGAATGTTCTGTGCAGCAGCGTTCAAAAGACTTGTCCGGAATTGCCTTGAGGACTGAAGTCAAGAATGAAATGATGAATAATATAGCCTGGAAACAGGGACTTACTAGTGCTTTCCCCTTGGTAACATATCAAGGTGCAGTTTTGCTATGCTACCGAATCTCCAAGTCAATATTAAAAGCAGATCAACCATGATGGATCTGATTTTGGAAATGCTGAGAACCTCACACAATGATTTGAGTGCGTTCTCAGTGTTCATTGACATCAATGGGAGTGGAGGTCACACAATATTTCACAGGAAGTGCTTGACACCTTGCACAATTAGGTCCAATAAGGTCCATTTGCACAGTCCTGTTGTCTGGTGCAACAGCAAGAACAGATGTTATGGGGCAGTTTATATTCATTTGCGATTTACATTCAGAAATATCTTGTTATCTCATGAGTGAACCAGGATTCAAGCTCATATTCTATCACTGTTGAAGTGAGTGATGGTAATGTCATTCTGCAGCTATTCAGATAAAAGGTCAACAGTGAAATAGGATCTGTGGGTATTAACATACTTGTCAAGTCCTTCTTCATCAGTCACAATGAAGAGCTTCAGAATCAAAACTGTTCCCTCTCCCTTCCCTTCTCCTTTACTGACATAATTGAGCTACATCCCACTAAGGAAAGCTGGCTTACATCAGAAATTAAAAACATTAAACTTAAAGGATGTGCTCATTGTAAAGGAACCTCCAAGCCTTTCTAGAGTGCAACCTGTTCATTGAGGATATCACAAGACCAATGTCTCCTTGGCAATAGAATCAGTCGCCATGGTAACTTCAAGATTGCCTACATCAACAGATTTTAAAATGTTGACAGTTTAGAAAGTGACTATTTAGGAATTTAAATTAGGGCCGATATTTACACATTTAAAGATCCCAAACAGTTTAAAACAATCTAACAGTGACTTTAAGCAATGCAAGAGTAGAAACTGAGCCCTAAATATAGAGGCCTGTTTAAAAAATGGCACCAAAATGTCAGACAAAAGAGCAAATAATGATACTGAAACCCTATTTTTAAAAAGGAAATAATTCCCATACACCATCCAATAAATTATACAAGCTTTCAATGGAACCATGCAGGGGGGGGTCAGATTATGGCAGATGTACTAGTCAGAAAAACATAAGCAAGACCCACATACTACACAGTAAGATGGACCTAAATCCTTATGGATTCTGTGGTAGTTTAAGATGTATTAAAAATGTAGGTTGTTAATTAAATATGAAATTAAATACAAGCATTTCAGTGGCTTCTGTATTTTTTTTGGTATTAAATACAATATGCCACAGATTTTCAATAAGCCATAAATATTGGTAGTGACACTGCATTAGAAATTGCCAGGGGAAAGATGGAGAATTTTGACAGCTAAGTACTAGTAGTTGGGGCTTTTATCACCTGGGGTGACATGGGAAGCCATTTGGGAGTGTGGAACAAACATACTAGCTGGAGTATTCTGCAAATGGAATAGATAACACACAGCTGACATTCAAATGCTATCTCTAGGTTTTCAGATTTAACAATCCATTGAGCTGAATGAGGCAGTTTATACCTCGCAGAATTATAGTTTCAGGCTGTCTGAAGTCTCAGCAAGATAATACTGTCTCTTTACACTTAATTCAAGTTTTCAAGGTTTTTATGTGCAATCATAAGAGCTAGAAACATATAATAGAAAGCCCGGCTGACTACCCCCCAACTTCTCCCTCCTCCATGGAAGCTTGGCTCCTGGAGCACACTTTTGTTACAAATGTTGAATTTTGTGGCAAATTCTGTGCCTGTTAGTACCTGTGGGCTCTCCCCATAAGTAGGAAAATGAATATGCACATGCACACTTGTTGCAAACAATATAAAAAAAATTGAAACACATTCAAATGTAAAAAAATCATATCAATGAGATCTTAAACACTTTAATTGAGCCAGGTGAACACCACCACTCAAAAAACAAAGCGAAAAGGCTAGAGGTCATGGTTAATTTGGAGGCTTTGTCTTCCTTAGAAGAGAAGCCCATGGTTTATAGAAATTTCACCACAGAACCAAGATGCACTCTAGTTCTCTCTTTTCAGTAAGAATGTCTGAAGGACTGAAAAACATGCCTTATAGTGATAGACTCAAGGAGCGCCATCGGTGTCGAAGGTTTGGGGTGACTTGATCACAGTCTATAAATATCTGCATGGGTCACATATTTCATAACAAAGGTGTCATGATCATGAGAGATGGCCAGCAGCCTGGACACTAAGGGGTTAACTACACCTAGCCAGGTGGAGTGGCCAATGGGAATGTAGGTAGGAATTTCAAACTGGGACAAAGGAATTTTTGTTTGTTCCCTCTTTTCTGGGAGTTCCCTCTAGCTACTGAAGGAGACAGACATGTCTCTCTCTCTCCAAGAAACAATTCTTCACTTTCTGTAAGTAGATAAATCCATTAGGTTTTATTATTTTATGGTTTGGGAAATGGGATCTGATATTTTGGCTTTCTTTTGTAACTAAGTTCTAGGCCCATGGAGTTTTCCCATGAGTATATTATTTTGTTACTTTTCTATCTAGTCATTATGCTTGCAACAGGAATATTGTGGTGATAATGAAAGTTTTCTCTTTTCTTTTTATTAACCTGGTAGTGGTTAATTTTTGTATCCTGTTTTGTACTTTAGGGGTGAGATTTCCCAAGTAGTCTCTCCCTGGTTGCTTTATTAATATTTGGGTGGTGGCAGCGGAGATTTTATTCCCAAAATCTAGGTTGTTTAGATTTTGCGGGGGAAGTTTTATACCAAAGCCTGGTAGATAAGGTTTTGGGGTACTTTTGCTGGCCCCCACTTCTGCATTTATCGTGCCAGAGTGGGGAAGGAGCCATGATGAAAAACATGCTTTATAGTGATACACTCAAGGAGCGCCATCGGTGTAGAAGGTTCGGGGTGACTTGATCACAGTCTATAAATATCTGTATGGGTCACATATTTCATAACAGAGGTTTCTTCAATCTACTGAACAAAGGTGTAACAAAATCCAATGACTGGAAGGTGAAGCTTGACAAATTCAAATGGGAAATAAAGTGTATATTTTTATGATGAAGGTAATTAATGATGGGAACAATCTATGAAGGGTTCTGGTTGATTCTCCATCATAGCTAATTTTGAACACTAATACTGGAATTTTTTTTTTTATTTTTTAAAGATAGGTACTAATGCAAAAGTTCGATTGCCATGTTACACAGGAGAGCAGACTAGATTATCACAATGCTCTCTTATGGATTTGGAATTATGGGGGACTCTGGATAAACTTGGAAATAAGATAATCCCAATGCAAAGTTCACTCTACTGTGCTTGAGAACTGTCATACTACAGCTGTACAGTCTGATTTATTCAAGGCAGTAGTCTTTACTCTTTATTCCAAGCACCACTTACTCACTGCTTGCCATTGTCAATAGGATTAAACAGAAAATAAATCATACACTGAAAGCTTGACTTGTACTTATGCACATGGCTATCAGCAAGATTGGAAGACACATTTACAGCCAAGTGAACCTAGTGTTTACACTACATACTTAACAGCATGAACACATTAGAAACACTTCAAATCTATGCTTTTTAATCATAGACATATTGCCCCATCTTTTATTCAACTAATGTCAGTCAGATTCATCTACAAGCAAATCAGGGACACAAAACAGAGAAACCTTTCTGAAAACCTGCAAAAAATTGTCCTCTCAATTAACAATTACACAGCATTTAGAATACAAGGCTATTCTGTGTTCCAAGAAAAAGAAACACAATGAAAAGTGAGTGCCTTTATCGACACACAGTACTCCATTCATTGGTCAGGAGAGCTCACTACAAAAGTAAATGGTCAACAAACTGCTTATTAGTCAATTAAACAACACTTACCAATGAATCATGACACATGCAAATTTGTAGAGGTCTTCTTAAGCACTAACTTCTCATTTATTACACATCATTTTATTAGGCATCTCTTTATAGCATCTCTGAAAAGAATATCTTATTTCTGTGCATATACATACAGTTCTTACACATTTCCCCATGGACACATCATGAAAATACCTTTAGTGTCTTGTGCAGTAAGACCATGCTTACAGAATATTTTAGAAATGTCCTGTGCAATTTCCAAAACCTTGACAACCTTATGTCTGCTGGCGAAGTTGGAAATTTGTACCGGCAACTATATCTAATGCTTCAACTAGGATACATTTTAACAAGAAAACATATTTGGTGATAGTAGACATGGTAAATTGTATTGTAATGTGTTAGCTAATTGAAGGGAATTATAGGACTTATGATGTTCATATATGCACACGCCCACCCGCATACACACACAAACACCCCCTCAAACTTTCCAGAACTGTCATAGTGGTTTGGCTCAGGAGAAAGCTCATGTTCCAAAGATCAGTCTCTCTTGACCATCACAGCTACTACCATTATTCCCATCTCCACATACTCCTATCAGTGTTCCATCCAGTCCCAAGCCAGCACTGTCTCCATTTCCCATTTTTTACCCCCGAAATCCTTCACTTATTGTCATCTTTATTTGCTTATTCGAACGTTGCCATACCTTTGTTTGACCTCCCCACACAACTCCCATTGACACCGATGGAAAGCATATAGCGCATGCAGTATGTTTCTTCCTAAAATTAATTAAATGATCCAGTGACTGAAATAATAGGAAAGAGATCCATTCTTAGCTAAGAATGTCAGTTTCTTATTTCAAGCACAGATGCATAGTAACTGCCATACTGAATCAACCTTTTGGTCTCTCTATTGTAGGATCCTATCTCTGACAATGGCTAGCATCAGATTCTTTAAACACTTAGGCTACGTCTAGATTGCAAGCCTCTTTCGAAAAGAGGCTTTTTTGAAAGATATTTTCAAAAAAACCTCTTTCGAAAAAGAGCGTCTAGATTACAACCAGTACTTTTGAAAAAGCAAGCCGCTTTTTCGAAAGAGAGCACCCAGGCAGTCTGGATGCTCTCTTTCGAAAAAGCACAGTTTGTATTATATAGCGCCTTTTTTCAAATGAGCACTTTCGAAAAAAGGTGTTATTCCTCATAAAACGAGGTTTTCCACGGTCAAAAAAACTGCCACGTTCTTTTGATTTACTTTTGAAAGAACGTGGCAGCAATCTAGACGCAGGGGAAGTTTTTTTCGAAAAAAGGCCACTTTTTTCGAAAAAACTCTGTAGTTTTTTAAACTATATCCCTCTGTCGGCAGAGGGATGGAAAGTAGACGTATCGAAAGTGCAAATGAAGCCGGGATTTAAATATCCCGTGCTTCATTTGCATAATGGCGGCCGCTGCTTTTTTTCGAAACAGTGATTTTCAAAAAAACCCCAGCAGTTTAGATATGGCATTTTCGACAGAAATGCCCCGTTTTGAAAGATCCTGTACTCCTAAAAAAAATGAGGAGTACAGGATCTTTTGAAACAGAGCATTTCTGTCGAAAATGCCCCGTCTAAACTGCCGGGCTTTTTTTTTAAAAGCCCCATTTCGGAAAAAAGCGGCGGTCGCCATTATGCAAATGAAGTGCGGGATATTTAAATCCCGGCTTCATTTGCACTTTTGATGTGTTTAATTTCCATCCCTCTGCCGACAGAGGGGTGTAGTTTAGACATAGCCATATTCAAGGATCCCCCACAATAGGGTCAATTGGCATACTTATAGTTTGAGATTAGTTTGAAACCCTAAAATAAGGTTTTATATTCCCTTCCAAAATTTTTGTTCACATTTTACACTGGATAGCTTTCTTATCCATACAAACATGCAATCCCTCTCTGACTCTTGCTAAATTCTTGACTTTAGCAAGTTCCTGTGGCAACGAGTTCCACCATCTAATTACATGTTTTTGACAAAATTATTTCCTTTTGTCCATTTTTTATTTTCCACCTTTCAGTTTCATTGAACATTGTATTATGAGACAGGGAGAACTGAAGCTACCAATCTACCTTCCCTACACTGTTATTTTACACACACAGATATATATATATATATATATATATATATATATATATAAGTGTGTGTCTGTCTGTCTGAGAGTCCATTTAATCAAGAACTCCTCCTAAACTGTAAGATCTAGGGCCACCAAATTTGGTAGGCAGCTTCCTCTTACCCTAACTTAAAGGAAGGCTGGGGTTTGGTTGTGTCAGGAGAACCGGAAGCCCTGGGAAAAGGACAGTTTTCCATAACATGAAAAGGGAGGGGCTGCTATTCGGAGGGACATGATATTAGTGGCCACTGGGGCAGTGAGCCCTCTGGGGATAACTATACTGCACAGTGTCCACTGGAAGCAGCCGTACCACCAAGAGCAAGCCCCTTACCCCAGGTCAGAGGCAAAAAGATGAGCTGGGCCGGGGAGAGAGTGAGCCCTGGACTAGTGGCCCTTGGGGACAAGCTGGCAGGTGGGGTGTAAAGTCTCCACTGCCCTGGATCATCCCCAGGGAGAAACCAGTGGCCACTCCCACCACCTATCCTGAGCCTCTCCTCACTCCCTGCCCTGATCTCTGCACTCCCATCCCTTGCCTTGAGCCCCTCCTCATCCCCCCCAGCCATCAGTCTTGCAACCTCCCATGCCCCTGGCCTCCTACCCTGAGCTCCCCATATCCCTAAAACCCTGCCCTGACTCCTGCACCTCTCACACTACCAACACCCTGCACTGAAGTCTTCTCTAGGACTTTTATAAACTGCCCTTTTATTCTAAAGTACACAATTCCAATCTATCATCAATTCAAGCACTTATTGTTATGACATACAACATAATATGATTAGCATCCAGGTACGTAAGAGATACTCTGGATGAAATATCATCTTTTCTTGGACTAACTTCTGTTGGCGAAAGAGACAAGCTTTTGAGATTACACAGAATAATATCCTAGGACCAA
This sequence comes from Pelochelys cantorii, assembly GCA_032595735.1. Taxonomy (NCBI): domain Eukaryota; kingdom Metazoa; phylum Chordata; order Testudines; family Trionychidae; genus Pelochelys; species Pelochelys cantorii. The sequence goes on from CM064327.1 coordinate 108,253,540, forward strand.
TAGAACTACAACAACACTGCATCCAGATACTTGGCACACAGGAAATATGAAAAAGAACCCTGATTTTGAGCTCACAGCTTACATTATCTGCCATAAATTGTAAGAAGTCAATTAAAAAGTTCTTTAGCCTGTATCAGTAATGTGTAATGGGAGCATTTAACTGATTGCTAATGGCTGGGTTTACATGATGTCTCAAAGCATCAGTTGTGAGGTTTGGAAGCAGCACAACATGAGGATCGTGATTATCACTATAAATTAAATTTATGTTGATATAATTAGCAGTTACAAACTAATATAATATTTTTATTGACAGTAGTAAAATCAATGCCATACTAATGAAAACATACTCCAAAAGTTTATACAATGGCTCTGTAAAGTGATTCCAGATGTTTCCATGTCCCCAAACAATTCTCCTCTCTCCTGTAAAAACAAGCAAACAAAACTCCAAAACACCCAACAGTTTAGATTAGACTAGGCGGTTTTAGAGGAATAAAATCTGTTTTCTTGTATAAAATATCTTTGTGTGTTCCTGACAAAGGTTTTGGAAATAAATGAAGAACAGCAATCTTCATGAAGAATCATCCCGGTTTTACACAACAGACGTGCAAGTGTTGGAACATAATATTTGTGTTTGTGGAGTTCTTTTCTGATGCATGCTTTCAGTCCTAGGTAATTATCTCTTAGTCTATTGTACATGGATTAATTAGACCCCCAGGAGAGCCTGTTATGTTCTCATTGGCTAGAAGTGTTTGGGGATAGGGAAAAGATGGCACACACTGTTGCAGCTAGCTTGCACCTGTGTTTAATTAATTTTCTCACCAGAGGGCTGTTTCCTGAAAAAGGATAGTTTGAGCTTTTATTGCTATAACTCCTGGAAAACATTTTCTGTAATAAAGCTTAAGTATTTTTAAGGCAATCCAAATGGGTGATTTGTTATTCTCCAAAACATAGTGATTCCTGTTAGACATCCACTATCTTTACTAATATTGGCAGGGCCTTACACTAAGTCTTGGTTTAATTGCAGGATGAAATATTATTAATTAACATGCATATCTTGGGGGTACCTAGAGGTCCCCATCAAGTCAGTGCCCCTTGTTTCCGGATCTGTACATACATTGGGCAAATGACAGTCCCTGCATGATAGAGCTTACTATCTAAAATGCTAGTTATCTGGCATACAGAACTTCACATGCCTGCACTAGGGATGTTAGAGGTCTCAAGTTAAATTTTTATCAGTCTCTGCCCACAGGATGTCTGGTGCCTGGTGAGTAGCTTCTGTGCTCATAAAGCCTTCCAACAGAGAGTGTGAGAGTGGATGGAACAAAGTGTTCTTGCAAGAACCAGCTATAGGGTTATGCTGTTGGCCCACATCCTCAAAGGTGCCCACATCTCACTGAAATCCCTCTGGGGATCTGTGTCCTTATACTTCTAATAGGCAGAGTACACCCATGCTGCATTACAATATGCCGCAGCAACAGATCATTCAAATCACCTGACTACCAGCACTAATTCCATCATTTACAGATGCAAACATTCTAATTCACAGCTGCCTAACCTAGGTGAGGGTTTGCAGCAGTATAAGGTTTGTCATCTCCTTGTTAGAAATAGCATGCCATAATAACCTTCCCACCCCCACAATCCCTCCACACACACTATATGTTATATTAAAAATAATGCAATATTAATCAATTATATTAAAGCAATCACAATTGGGGGAAGAAGGCCTGAGCAACACCTAAAAACCAGGGAGCTAAATTTTCTGCTGGCATAAATCCATAGGGGTCAATGTTATTCCAAGAGAGGATTTGGCTAAGGAACTCCAAACAGCAAAAGCAACAATTCTTTACCTAAGTGAAAGCACAGCTATCGTGCTTACACACATCATTATTCCAGCTCCAGACCCTTCCTCTAGGTGAGCCCAAGCCCTCTCAAGAATTCATGACAACCCTAAATATTGGTGCTAATCTCTGATTCCTCAATCAATGATCAAATTAACGGGGTCAGCAAAGGAAAAGGCATGCAACCAGAAAATAATTCAGTGAAAGAGAACGTAGTCCCATTATTATATATACAAAAACACTGACATTAGAGGGCCATACAACCTTTCCATCTGTCACTTTTATATGAATAGCTGAAAGGGAATGGTATGGATTAATGGATAGCTTCCACATTTACTTATTTCCAGAACAATCACATTTTCCATTAGAATCTAGTCCTTCACAAAAAGTGTAATAAAAATAAAGTATAATTTCCATGTTCCAAATTGCATTACACAATCTATACAATGAAGGATTTTTGCATGCATCTGCTTTTTCTCATGAGTAATAAATCTATTGTTTTTCTGTTATATTGCTTTCTGGAGAGTTCTGGTTTTGTTCAGGTGTTTGGGGCTGTGCTGAGCATAGCATAACTGTTTTATGGGTTGTAACTGTTGTCGTTAATGGATGTGACCATTAAAAACATGCCTGCTTTGTGCAGCACCCCCTTAGACTGTGTTTTGCTAATTTAAGATGATAAAAAGCAGTAAGGTCTAATTTTCAATGCATGGACCTGAGAGCCAGGAAGGCTTCCCCTCCTCCTCACACTCAACCGACTGAGGGCTCCCGGCAGCAATCGTGGCCCCGCCTCCCAGCTGGGACTCCCAGCAGTTCCCTCCACCCACGCCAGGCTTCCGTCCGGTGCGCAGCTGGAAAAATCAGAAAATACCGGACATTGCACGTGTCCAGTATTTTCAGATTTTTTTACCGGACAGAATGCGCAAATACTGGACTGTCCGGCACAATACCGGACACCTGGCAACCCTAGCCATGCTCGCTAGATTAAAGATTGGGTACCCAAATTGTATTCACACCTCTTATTGTAGTGCGACATGCACTGAGGCTATGGCTATGCTAGAGAGATTACAGTGGCACAGGGAGCAACAGAAGCTATGTTGGCAGGAGAAGCTCTCGCACTGACATAGTGCTGTGCACCCCAGTGCTTAGGTCGGTGTAACTTACGTCACTCAGTGGGGTGACTTATTCACACCCCTGAGCAACTTAAATTATACTGTCATAAGTGGTAGTTTAGACACAGCCTCATGGAAGAGAAGAATGGCTGTAGTCCCACCCCTCCACCTAACCTTCCTCCCCTCCATGGAGCAGGCCAACTGTCACCCTGTGCACTGAGTCATTATGGGAAAACAGTTGTATTTGTGGTCAGCACGCTAATTATATTCCCAGACTTTTCAAAACAACTAGCGTATTAATAATATTAGGAACTTACTGGTTCATGATCCAGAACATTTTACTCTTGCTCTCACAATGTAGTCAGAGGAGCAATTCTGAGGCCTGTTAATCAGAAAGGGGCGTGTAAAGTGTTGTACTGTCAATAGGCAGCGGTGTGTCAGTGGAGTACTCTCAATATACAACTTTACCAAATTGTATTCCAAATGTCAGCTTAAGCCAGCTAACACACTGAACAATATTTTAAGCACAGTTTGGATTTTATCCTCATTAGTGGAAGTGAGATAAATAACTCATGGCTGTCAAAGCTCGGGGTATCATTTTAGAAGAACTGGGGGAGGAAGGGTGTGGCAAAGTTGTAAGTTTTTAGAACATTATATGGGATTATACTGTACTAGAAGATGTACCTGGCATTGCTTGGGTCCTTAACAAAATAGTTTTTATTTTTCTTCAATTGAATCATTGCTCAGAGCACACCGCGAGGCGCACCCCCACCTCTCCAGGCAGCCGTACGTGCAGCCTGGAGCGCACCATGCAGTGCTTCGGTGGTGTTTTAAAGGGCTCTGGGCACCTTTGAATCACCGGACCCCTGGGCAATTGCCCCCTTTTCCCCTCTGTCGGCAGGCCTGGCTGCACACCGGAACAGGCTTGTCTGTCTACCTGTGTGATCTCTCCTGTGCCCGGATCATTTTGACTGGATGTCCCCTCTGGTCAGGGCTGGATTACCCAATAGGCAGACTAACCATGTGCTTAGGGCACCAGCAAAGCAGGAGCACCAAAAAAAATGATTTTTTTTTTTGGAAAAAATTTGATGTTTGATATTTCAAAAAAAGCACCGAAGTAGTCATCATGGGAAAAATCAGAACTCCGCAGAATGCTCTTTTTCTCAGCTGAAAAGAATAAAAAACCCTCAGAGAACAACAATGTGTCAGGACAGACTTGATTCACTTTCCCTATTGTGTATGGAAGCGGACATGCTTCATTGAGTCAGCTTCGATGAACTTATCCAGAATTTTGCAATCAGAAAATCTAGAAAGAAGCTATTTTAATTTCAGCATACATGTAAGTTTTGTGTCATTTCGAAAAATAAAATTTTATTTTACGGTATAGTATTGTTTTTATTTTGAATTACATATGGGGGGCACCATAATCTTTTCAGTGCTTAGGGTCTTTAAAGGTCTAAATCCGGCCCTGCCTCTGGTCCTCTTCTGCCCTCTGCCCCGACCCTTCTGGGAGCACCGAGCCACCTCCCAGACCTTGCCCAGGGGCCCGGTGCGGCTCTCCTGTGTGCAGTAATGCAGCGGGAGGATTGCCAGAAGCAGAATAGTTAATTTTGAATGGTAACGTGTCCACATTTACATTGAGTATATTCACTTCTAAAGTGGATTGAGTAATGCTGATTGAGATGCAAAATAATACAAAGAAAAAGAAACCCTTGTGGATGCAGATGTTTATCCCTCCAAAATGCAAGTTAATTCAAAAATGTTTCAAGCACAAACAAGCCTTTAGACCAGTGGTCTCCAACCTTTTTAAGCACAAGATCATTTTTTGAATTTAAGAGCAATCCAAGATCTACCTTAAACCCAAATACCCTTGTCCCCCCTCCTTTGTGCCCCTTGTCTGAGGCCCCGCCCCTGCTCACTCCATCCTCCCTCCCTTCCCCATCTTCCCTCACTTTCACCAGTCTGGGGCAAAGGGCTGGGGTGCAGGCTCTGGTCTTGGATTAAGGGATTTGGAGTATGAGAAGGGCTCTGAGCTGAACTTGTGATAGGCAGTTGGAGTGCTGGAGGGGGTTTAGGTGCAGGCTATGGGAGGGCATTTGGATGCAGGGGTACTCGGAGCTAGGGCAGGGACTTGGGGTGCAGGAGGGGGTTCATGACGGGCAGGGGTTTGGGATGTAGTTTCCAGCTGGGCATTGGTTACCTCAGGTAGCTCCTGGGTGGTAGTGCAGCGGGGCTAAGGCAGGCTCACTCCTGTCCTGGACTTGTACCACTCCCAAAAGCAGCCAGCAAACTCCATCCTAAGTCCTGTTGTGCCCCCTCTCTACTCATTGGAGATAGGATACAAGGTGAGAAAGGGGGTGCCTTGACATCAGCAGCCTCTTCTTCCTCCCCTGCCCTGCACAGAAAGCAGGAGGCTCTTGAGGAGACAGCTCCAAGGCAAAGGGAAGGAGGTGCCCAGCAGTGGGGGAAGGGGCAGCTGAAGTGCTGGCACTTGATAATAGCCTCTTGGCCAAACCAGTCAAGATCACCTGTCAGAGGCACCAAGATCTACTAGTAGATCCCAATCTACTGGTTGGTGACCACTGCTTTAGACACTTTCACAAAAGGTCTTTGCACAGAAACACACCACTGATGATTCAGAGAATCAACCACCATGTGACTCAGCAGTTAGCCAGTTTTTGCTGTGGGCTATAGTCTGCAGCACTCACTGCTCCCTGTTTTTAAATGACACTTTGAACAGCTTTTTCCTACCCCCTGCTTATAACCAGAAAGGTACCATGACATCATGGATCATCTTTCAGAATATGGAACAGGACCAGTCATTATTATATCACGTACAATTCCCCTCCTGTCTCTCGTATCTAGTAGCTACGCTATGTATGGGCAGATACAGAGATCTGAACCGTGCATCTTAATTTACTGGATGAAGCCGCAAGTAATAAGATTAATATGACTGTCCTGACATATGGTGCATCGTGTGTACGTTTTTATATTATGACTATAATATTTAGTCATATTACTAAATTAGTAAGAAAAAGGTGCAATGAACCCTGTTGCTCTTATATAACATCTGTAATACCATTTCTGTAGATTTCTGTCACATTTGTGAAACTGCCCACGTTCCCTCTGATGGCTAATTCAATACTAAGCAGTCCGGTTACTGGTTTACTTTGACATCCAGGAGCCGAGAACAGTGGCTCTCAACCTTTCCAAACTGCTGTACCCCTTTCGGGAGTCTGATTTATCTTGCATACCCCCAAGCTAAGTTGTTTTTCTCACTTAAATCTTGCTTACAAAAATCAGTCATAAAATTGCATTAGTACTGAAAAATTGCCAACTTTCTCACTTTTTACCATATAAAAATACAATAAATCATTTGGAATATAAACATTGTATTTGCATTTCCGTACATAATATATAGGTGGGGAAACTTTTTTGGATTGGGGGTTGCTGACCCACAGAAAGATCAGTTGGGGGGGGCCACGCACAAGTGAGAAGTAAAGCAAGAAACCCCTGACTGAGAAGGAGAAAGATAGTCCCCACATTACCCTTGTACACCAGAGCCTATGGGGGCCCCGGCTAGTAGATTTTGTGTGCACCAGCCCCACAGGTATGTGGCAGGGGGCCACTGCAGGCTCCCCATTGCTGAGCCTTGGGGGCTGGATCCAGGCAAGCTGGGGGCCACAATCAGCCCCCAAGGCCTGAGGTTCCCCACCCCTGATATATAGAGCAGTATAAACAAGTCATAGTATGAAATTTTTACTCTGTACTGACTTTCCTAATGGTTCTTACGTAGCCTGTTGTAAAACTAGGCAATAACTAGATGAGTTGATATACCTTCTGAAAGAGCTGTGTGCCCCCAGGTACAAACATACTTCTGGCTAAGCACTGCTGCCTTAGAAACTCAGGAAAGTGACAGTAATACAGCAGACTTTGGGACTGATTCTTTTCTATTGCTATCGTGTTGCACTCTTTTCAGCGGGCCAGATTCTCAGCTGTCGTAAATCAGCATAACTTCACTGAAGTCACTGGATTTATATCAGCTCAAAACCTGGCTGAGTATATTCAAATATATTATTAGTATCTGGTTATGTCATAAATTCTAGTCAGTTATTTTTTTCTTAAACCAATCTAGTGTTATCTGATCCAGAACAGTTAACACACAGAAAAAGCTAAATTGGGGTGTGGGGAAGGGAGGAAGACTAGTCAGAAGTTTACAGGTGTGATATGTACAAGAGCCAAGTCAGAAAAGTGTTAACCATTAAAACAGCCAAGTTAAACATGCCACAATTAAAGCAACAGCTTCCCTATAATCTCCCCAGGAGTTCCAAGAAATCTCAAGGGACCAAGTTAGCCCTAATTGTATCTTGTTTAACTTGGCCAATTAAACAACAGACTCTTTTCTCAATTGGCTCTTTTTGCACATATCACACCTTGCTTACAGCTGACTCTTATTCACCTTTTGGCACCCATACAGCATATATTTTTATTAGACCTAGGGACATTTTTTTTAAAATCCCATTGGTCAATACTGATCACCTTCACATGAATAGTTTTTTAATGTATGCTTCCCCCTTGCAACTGCAGTGACTAGCACATGGAGTTGTGATATTCTCATGCACAGACCATTTGAGGAGATGGCATTGACTGTTCTGGCAACAGGAGAGAGTCACACCTCTGAAAGGAGACAGCATCTGCAACAGTGGCTAGAACTGGCTCTGCGGCAGAAGGGAGATACTGGAAAGTGATGGGAAGAGAGACAAAACAGGCATTGCAGAGTGGCAAGGGCTAGCACCAAGGGGAGAAAGGCTAGAGCTTCAAGTTCCTCTGGAAGTGGGGGCGAGGGGGGGCAATAAGGAAGGTGATACAGCTGTTTAGCCTGACAGATCAGCTGGAGCGTTGAAAGGAGGGGAGTTAAGGAAAAGTTTGTGTTTTAAATAACTGACGTTACATAAAAATCCCATTGATATCAAAATAAAGATAGAAATATTTTCAAGGAATGGCACTTTTCTCCTTGATTGTGGGGTGCTATTTTCAGACTTTCCCCTTGGATGACGAACTAAAGTCTCAGAAATTAGTTTTTCCTTTCACTCAAAACTTTGCTACTGTTTCCTCCCTGCCCCGCAACTAAAAATCACTTAGTAGATTAGGGGCAGAGCCACGAACAGAAAGCAGCTCTTTTGTGTCCCACTCCATTGCTGTCTCCACTGGATAATATTCCCATTTCAGGGCCCCTTTCTGCCACCAGAGCACTAGACACAGTGATATCCACGCAGGGCCACAGTCAGAATGCAGTGCAGTCTGATGGAATGAGCCCAGAAATGGGACTCAGGGCAGCCTGAGTTTTCTCCCAGCTGTGCTACAGACTTAGGGCCAACTCTACGGTACAAACTTACGTCAGTATAATTTTATTACTGGGGGGTGTGAAAATCCATACCCTGAGTGACACAGTTATACCCACCTAGCCCCACTGTAGACAGCACTGTGTCAGTGGGAAGGCTTCTCCTGTAGACTTCACTATGCCAACGGATGGAAGATTCTCTCATGGGCAAAGTAGTATGTTCACTAAAGTGCTACAGCAGCACCATTGCAGCTTTTTAAGTGTAGACTTAGTGTTACTGACAAGTCACTTCACGTCTTTGTGTCAGTTCTCCATCAGTAAATGGGGATAATAATATTTCTTTAGCTTGTAGGGGAATATTGGGATGAACATTTGTATAGTACTTTGAACAAATCAGGTGTTATGCAACTTTTTTTGAGTTATTACTGGATAATAAAAGCAGACTAGTTAGTTTCATTTTCAGTTCTCATGAACAGCTGAGAGCCCTCAACCCAATGCCCAGCACTTGTAGGATCAGAGCCACAATGAATTATGATGGATTAAGAAGCTCTCTCTTAGCAATGGCTTGTTCTCCATTTCTAAAAAGCAGATAGAGTGATAGGTTTGTTTGCGAGAATATTTAGAAAATGTTTTGATCCCTATTTGTTAAAAACTCCCTTTGTATTAAAGAGCTAAAGAGTTCAAATGCCAAACAGAACAAGATGTATATAATTTAAGTCACCTTGATCTATCGATCCTTCTGCCCTCATATAGTTTGCACTGATCACAACACATCTTTCATTCTTCTCTTATCTTAGCCTTCCTTCTCTATGTGCAGCCATGCCTTTTTGCAATAAAAGCTTCCCATCCCTTTGGAGGTCGGCTGAGTGGTCATTTCAGTTCTTGTGGGTGACAGCTGTAATCTGTTGATTGTCAGTGAGACTTACATTTTACAGTATCTGCTTTCAGCAACAACGTCCTGCATTCCACTCTGCTGTCTGGTTACTTCACTGGAGATTTAATCGTGGACTGAAATTCCTAGAGTTTTCTTTCCATTGCCCTCTCCATGACAGACAGTTGTTGCTCCTCTCTCTTTGTGACTGCTTTACTAAATCACTGCCTTACTAAATTGCCAGCAGTGCTGTTGAGTTGAAGAGATTGGCACGTGTTGCCTTTTTTTCCCCCTTGGAGGACATCTTGATAGAATTAAATGCATGCGTGCCAAACCAGCTCTGCAAAATCCTATCTCAATGCCTCAAAGCAATGGGGAGGTGACCCAAGCTTCTCTGGCAGTGACGGAAGCAGAATGTATTCTCCAGTAGGTCCTACCATGTTATGAAGGTATCCAGGAAAGGGACAGTTGTCCTCCTGCTTGAGGCTGGCTGCTAACTAAGTTGAGAAGGTATACATGTCACTGATAGCATAGACCAGTGGTGCTCAACCTTTTTTCATTTTTGTTGAGCAAAAAAAAAAAAAAAGGCCTCATCCAGGAAAAAAACCAAGCTGAATTTGCATATCTTCTTTCAGAAGCTGCGCGTAATCTAGATGTGCCCTGAGTGACAACTTGATCAACAATCTACTGGAGGAGAAGGTAGGGACATCCTTGCTCATGGCAAAATATGAGAAAGAAAGGAGACGGAAGCAAAAATGGAGAGATGGAAGCACCATTATGCTGGGAAAAGAGGATATAAGAACTGTTGGAGGAATTGATTTTATCATCATCAAGGAATGGTCTTCAAAAATTATCTCCTGCAAGTTCAAGTCATCACGCTTTGGAGTGCTGCACCTTCAATCAAACAAGAATAGCATCCTCAAGATTATCCAGATCTTTGCTTCTACAAGTGCAAGATGACAGGAAAGAATTCTATCAGGAACATGAAGAAACTCTTGCTCAAAAATCCACATGTATGCTTGAAATAGGAGACTTCAACACCAAGGTTGAAGAAGAAGGAAAGAAGGCTCAAAATTCATTTGAAGGTATAGCATCAGCACATAGAATTCACAAGGAGAGAGACTGGTGACATTGACTGAGGCAAAAGAAATATTCATGGTAACACCTGGTTTAAGAAAAAGGCCATAAAAATGCGAAGAACAAGAACAAGAATGAGATCAACTCTATTCTGGTCAATAGTTGGTGCACTGTACAATACATCTCAGTAATGCCGTCATTCAAATAGTTTAAATAACCAAAAATTAAATACTCTATAACACAATGCTAAGTAAAATAATAATGTGTACTTCTATATTTCCTAAAGAAATATATATTTTTGGGGGCGGGGGGCTCACCAGGTACTGCCATTACACATAATTTTCAACTTTTTTCTTAGCATACAAGCATTGTTCAGTTTTTTGAAGAAATGCAGCATTGATAGTTTTGTAAGACAGTTGTTTTTGGGGGAAGCTGTATCAAGCAGCTGGAGAGTTTGCTCTATGCCTTAACCTAACTAGAGTCAGTCCTTTGGGATGAACTAGTCCTTAGAAACCAAGCTCTGGTGTTCTGGCAAAGGATATTTTGAATGAGAGAACTGCCCATCTGCTGTTTGACCATCTCTACACAAACTACATTAAATAAATACTCAGACTCCAAGTCACTGAATAACTCTTCAACAAAAACTGACTTGCAAGTCCTCCATATCTGCTATTTAGGGTTGCCAACAGGGGCGGCCCGTGACTCTAGGCAGACTAGGTGGTCGCTTAGGGCACTGCCGGCCCGGGCGCCCGATGATGACGTCACGGCCATTGACGGCTGTGCAGGCAGGGGCGCCGATCGCGCCTTCCGCCTGGGGTGCCAGCTGCTACAGCCGGCCTCGGGCCGCTCCTGGTTGCCAACTCTGTTTGGATCTATTTCCAGGATGTTTCATCTCCTGATATAATGGCATTGATGACTGACCTACTATTCTCTAAATCTCATTCACTACAGAGCCATTATTTTCCCTTAGGTGGAAATAATGAGAATCGGATGAATCACCATTTCACATTTTAAGCACATTGCACAAGTAAATAATATTGCAAAATCTCCACTTATAATGTGAATCTTATCTTTAAATAGCAAGTACAGGTTTAGGTTACTTTGCTTGTTAATTCACATTTAAATGTCTGTGTGTCTGTTTGTAATTAATTCCATTATTTGAAAATACAGAAAATAAAATAGCATACTATTAGAAAAGGACAGATACAGCAAAAGCTTGTTGATTAGACTTATTGAGTGGAAAATTCTGGACAACACAAAATGCATTCTGCTGTAAATTCACTGACTTTGCAAAGCCATTTTTAGTGTCATGGGTCTTTACACCATTCGTCATTGTAATAACAAAAGTACTTTTTTCCTTTTTATGATACCTTTGGAGCCGCTATGCTTTGAAGAGCCCTTCTGGTATGTGGTGTTTTTTTTTTTTAAGTTCAAGGCAGTTGCTGTGTAGTATTGACTAACGGGACAACACTAAGGTGCCTGTGCGTGCATGTATATGAGTTATGGTGCAAAGACTTTACATCATGACAAAGTTGCAGCCACATAAGGTAAAAAGATGCATGCACAATGTGCAATTGATGGGCATGCAAATGCACATTACCATGGCATTTTAAACACTGGCTGGAGGGACTACTGTATAAATTGGATTGAACATTCAATATTTATTTTCAGCGTGCCCAATAATTTATCTCCCAAGCTGCTCTCAGCACACTCCTGAATATTTATATTTAATTCCTGGAGACTCAAGGGCAATCCTGGAGGGTTGGCAACCCTGCTGCTACTACCTGCAGTGAGGTGATATATCTATTTATCCATCTATAATAAAAATGGGATGAACCAAGGCACAGAGACTTTTCCAAAGTCATGCAATGTATCAGCTGCAGAGCAAAGGCAATGTAAGGAATAGAAACCAAGAGATTCTCTAACAAATAACAAAAGTATCTTATTCCCATCTCAGCTGTTAACACTTACATATTCTGATAATAAATAACTCATTTTTTGAGCGAGAGCTCCAACTATGATTTATAATCACAGTTCTAGTAAATATAAAAGAGCTGCCAAATCTGCCTATATAATTGGCAATGATCCCATATTTTTTAATCAGATGTTTTAGAAAGAAAATAGAGGTCTCTTTTTTTATACCTTGCTAATATGGCATATTAGCAAAATGCTCTATTTTGAATTCTGCTGGAAGAGCAAGCATTTCAGACTCACATGCCTAACTAACTGTAATTAATATCAATGAAGAATTAAAGGAGATTTATAGAGAAAAAATACTGTACACCTCTGGAGTTAAACAACAATTTGGCCTCATTATAATAGGCTTTCACTTACTACTAATTTTATTCTTGGTTGCAAAGGTCAGCATTTGTTTGAACAAAGATGAAAAAGTAGCTGTTAACATAGTGCAAATGAGAGTGCAAATTGGAAGGACAATTATGTTAATGAGTATTTGAATGTTGCATAGTACCCAACTGTAATAAAAAAAAATACTATTGAAGACCTAATGATTATTTGGCAAGCAAATTAAGGCCCTGGTTCTGCAATCTGCTTTGCATGGATGTAGGGTTGTTCGCAGGACTGGGGCCTACATAAGAACACTTTTTATACAGAATATCATGCGCCTCACCCTGCCCTATCTGGACAAAACCAGGTCATTTCTACAAATCAAAATTCTCTGAAAATCCTTTTCAAGTCCCCAGTATTAAGCCAATGAAGCTTGAGTATCCTACTTTCCCACTACCAAGTGCTTGGTCTCATAAGAGGAGAGAGAAGTTTTGTCCCCATGACAGTGAATTAAAGAGCCAAAAAAATTTTCTTCTGGGATCTATCCCTTTAGAATGAAAAACACATAAATGGGACATGCAGCAGTAAGATTAACTATTAAGAGCTACTACACAAAGGAAGCCATTTGCCATGCACAGCAGCAGATGTTATTGTTCCTACAAGAACCAGGAACTCTTTTACATGTTCTTGAGTTCTGTCCACTGACACATTCTATATCTATGAAAACAATTAATAGAGATATAGATATAGATGTAGATATAGTTATAGACATTCTTATAACTAGGAGCAGCTCAGTCCTCTAGATTTCAGTGGTGCATGACAAGGAAAGTGGCTATCAGTAAAGAAAATATGAAAGATCAATTTGCAGATAATGGATTAAATTCACAAAGCTGGTGAAGGAAAAAATTATGCAGATGTTAAAAGTTGCCCTAGCCACCTCTGTTACATAATACAATCAAAACAAACTAAAACAGTAAAAAAAACAACCACCCACCCCTCATCAGCCTCCATAAAACAAAGAAGGGGGAAATAAGGAGAGAAGGGCACAAGGAAAAATCAGTGATAACATTAGTCCAATTTATATTAGACACATAAGGGAGAATAGCACTGTCTATATCAGCCAAAATAGAGAAACAAGTCTCAAATATGTGGTCTGTCTGGCTGCAGTGGAATGTGCCCAAAATACTTACTTGATACAGAACAGGAAACCCAAACTCTCCGGTACCCAATAATATAGGTTTATATATATACACCTCAGATACGGGCTTTGAGCAAGGGTGCAGCTCTGTGGGTGGAATGCTATAATGCAGGGCTACTCAACATGTGACCCGCGGCCTGTTTGTTTGTGGCCCGCGGTGCAGTTTGAGTTTACGCAGGGAAAAATAGTCAATATAATGGTCTTCTGTTGATATGTGTTTTAGTAGTTAAATTCCTGGACTGTCGTTGCTCATTGAAAGTGCTGTCACATGGGTGGAAATTGGGTAGTTATTGCATTTTATTAATATCAGCAGAAATGATTTAAACGGGACCTGTGTGTTGTGTAGTCTTGCCTTAATCTTTGTATTCATGCCCGCCAGTGTGAAAGAATCTATTTGCATATATATTTGCATGTATATGCAACCACACTTAAATTGCAGCCCTCGGCATGTGCTATGAGTATCATTGTGGCCCCCAGAGCTTCCAAAGTTGAGTAGCCCTGCTATAATGGAAACTGGTAGAAGCTGTAGCTTTATCAAAAACCAAACATGTGAATGGTCCCTTGGATTTGGTGTGACTCAATCTGGGCGCACAAAAATTGAGGCATGCCAAAATCAGAGCACTTATGAAAATTCAGGTCATGATGTTTTAGAAGCCATTTAAGTTCATTTAGGGCACGTTTACACTTCAAGTTGGACATGTAAAATTCCAGCTGGAGGAGTTAATCTCATGCTAGTTCCGATGGAAGTAACACACTAAAAATAGAGTGTAGTTGTGGTGGTGTGATGAATGGTAGGGACTAGCCATCCTGAGTACATCCCAATTTGAGATACTATTGAGTATGTAATCAGGGCAGCTAATCTCTTCTGCCACATGCACCATTGAAACCATCCTCTATTTTTTAGCACACTAACATGATCAGAGCTACTACAGGTAAGACTGTGTCTAGACTGCATCCAAGGAACGCATCTGCTTTTCTGAAAAAAATGTCGGGAAAGCAGACTCATTTTTTCAGCATCCCTGTAAACCTTGTTTTCCGAGGAAGAAAGGATACTTCGAAAGAGGGTTTTTTTCCTGAAATTTGGCCCCATGTAGACAGGCCAAATTTCAGAAAAGCCTCTTTTGGAAGTAAATTGGAAAAAGATACGCAATTTGCGTACTGCACATTGCATTTCTTTTTCCAATTTATCATTGTAGTCGAGACATAGCCTAAGTCCCTGAGTGCTGGAATTTACAGCACCAGCTCAAAGTGTAGATGTTCCCTCAGATCCTGACCAAACTGGGATCAGAATCATAGAAGCCACATTGAAACACCAGGGCAACTTCTGTAGGTATTACCTGTACTAACTTCAATCTAACCAGCTTAGGTACCAGAGAAGCAAAGCTGTGCCAGCACATGCTTCAACACAGGTGATCCAAGGCTGCCAGCACCCCTGGGAAATTACTCACATGGATGAAGCACGCAGTGGTACTCAAACTGGTTAGAGTAAAGCTAGCTCAAGTACGTCTACAGATGCTGTAACCACCCCTGTCATTGCAGCGTCGACATATCTAGCTTTACCTTCCAGTACAGATGCAACTGAACTGTATTTTAACCCTGTTCCAAGGTGTAGCAAAATTTGAATTAAAGTCTTGAAGAGAGAATAGGACAAAGTTAACAATGCCATGTGGAAGCAAGTCACTCTGGGATATAAGTGAGAGCTCTAATTCAACATTAGCTAAGCTTTGTGCCCACCCAGCCATGCATTCCTTCGTATTCCTGCACATGAGTTTATTGTATGCTTAATTTACATGTTTCTATTTCTGTCAAATTGCCAATAAAACGTTCTTGTTTTTGTAATACATTCAATTGGAAATGGATTGGTTAGAGGGGACAGTCTCTGACACCTGCTTAGGGGAGAGAAACAGAACTCTGAGCTGTAGGAGGCAAAGACAGGAGCAGCTAAAAGCTTGGATTCTGGGTCTGAGATGTTGAAGTCCCTGACTGCACTGCAGGGATAACACATGCATGCTTGTGCCCACCCGCTGCAGCCTACACAGGGCTGCTTTCCGTGTCCTCCCCAAACTCCTCCCACACATTCTTTGCATCTTCCTGGGCTGTCACAGTACCACCATTCACTCCCCCCTCTTCCCTCTCCACAGTTTACAAAATGATAGTGGGAGTTAAATATAGCTACAAAGTCTCCTTCACAAGACTACCCTTTCCACCAAGTGTTTTTTCTGTGTGGTGTTAATTGGTATTTAATAAAAACACACTCTCTGAAAGATAATCAATCTTTATTTGTCTCTTACACGTGGTGGTTGCTGCCAGAGTTAATATACAGTGGTAACTGGAACATTTGCAGGCTACAAATCACAGTCAGGAAGCAATCCTCAAAATTTTCATGCGAGGTGGCAAGTTAACAAAACATGCCAGAGTGATTTATAGAAAGACATATTAATGGTGCTCATTGTCAAAATGGTGCCTCAAATCCTCCCTGATTTAACCTCCTACCCCTGTTGTGCGCTGGGTACCTGTCTACTCAAAATCAGCTGCCAGATGATCCACCTCCATGCTCCACTCCAACTTCTTACCTTTAGCCTCACAAATATATGCTATAACCATCGGAGTATTTTCCTCAGTTAGGACTAACCTGCCATAAAAGCAGTGCCAACATGCTTGTAATCTGCCACAGGCACATTTTATAGTCATTCTGTGCCTGCTCAACCTACTGTTGAAGTGCTTCTCGCTGCTACCCACATTTCTCGGGTAGGGCTTCATGAACCATGGGAGTAGGGGCACGTCGGTCTCCCAGCATCACTATAGGCATTTCAATATTCCCCCACAGGAATCTTTCGGTCCGTAAGAAAATCCCTGCTGGCTGCTTTCTGTACAGGCTAGTGTTCCTGAAGATGCAGTCGTCACTCATCTTCCCTGAGCACCCTACTTTAATGTCAGTGAAACAACCACGGTGAACTACAACCACCTGCAAAACCATAGAGAAATATCCCCTTTTATTGATGTACTCCATCACAAGATGGTCCAGGACAAAAATTGGGATGTGCACACCATCTATTGCCCTGCCACAGGTAGGGAATCCCATTCCTCCAAAGCAATCCACTATTTCACACACGTTGCCAAGAGCCACAGTCTTTCATAGCAAGATGCAATGAACAGCCCTGTATTAACGCAACCCAACAATGGACTTCCTGACTCCAAACTGTTTTGTGACTGATCAGTAGCAGTCTTGTGTTGTCAGCTTCCACTTCTCTTCCAAGAAGGCATCTCTCATTTTGGTGTCCTTGTGCTGCAGTGCTCAGGCCAGCTCCACATACACTTCCTGGAAGGTCACTTTTCACATCTGACATTTCTGAAGCCACTGCTCATCATCAAATCCCTGCATAACAGTGTGATCCCACCATTCAATGCTTGTTTAACGAGCTCACCAGCTACTCTGTGAATGCCAAAAGTGATCTATTGTTGTTTCTTTCCATGGCAGACAACAGGTCCAGCACCTCTGATTCCTGTTCAGATTGGGAGTTCATGATACACTGCATGACCAACCACAATGTGTTACTAAGAGTGGCCACAGTAGCAGAGAGCAGTGCGAGACCATCCTTTCACACAGAGGTGACAGGTGCATAGTAGAGAGAGTAAAATGGTATAAAATGCAGTTGGACACCCTTGGAATGATGGAACAGAAAAAAATGGATCTTGGGATGTTGAGCCCTCCACCATGATGCACTGAGATCCATTCCACCTTTTCCACATCTCCTAGCTGCAGAAGGTGGTGTGCAGCCCAGTGGGATAGCTACACACAGTGCACTGCTCTCACTGCCAGTGCTAGAGCAGTGTTTCTTAAAGCGTTCCATGGAATCACTCTCAAACACATTAACTGGCCGCCCCGGAGCCAATGGGAGCCGCCAGGCTCTGTGGCCACAGTGCCGGTAAATAAATAAACCGGGGCGGCCAGCTAATGTGTTTCTGAGAGTAATTCTGTGGAACACTTTCAGAAACACTGTGCTAGAGCACCAACTGTAGACATTCTCTACCGTCAGAAGGAGCACTGTGAACATGCACAAGCAATGTCATTATAGTGTTTTTGACTGTCGGTGTAGCTTGCTATAGTGAAGTCAAGACATTCATTTCTCAGCACTTATGTCCACGTAGCACAAAGAGTACAGCCTTTTCAGGTGATGTGCAAAAGGAAAAGGTAATCATGTCGCTATGCCAAATACCATGTATAAATCAGGATGCATAGGACTGTAAAGGTGTTTTAACTCACCTTTAAAATCACCTGTCTCTCTTCTCTGTGATATTATCATTACTATTTTTATTCCTGTGGTATGCAGAGGCCCCAGACAAGATCAAAACCATATTGTGCTAAGTTTTGTACAAAAAACATTAGAAGCCATGATCTCTGCCCTGAATATCCTGCAGTCTAAAACCACCCAAGAAGGAAGAAAAGAGCAGAAAGAGGTAGAACAGAGACCAGAATGATGCTAGGCATGCATCTTATTCATTCCATTTTTTTGTAGTAAGCCAACTGTCTCCAACTTCTGCTCAGCAAAGTTATGGCTAGTTTTATTATAATTTTCCTCAAGATTAACTATTACTCCAACTTAAATTGTATGTATATAAATTTGCAGTGGGACTTCTGATATATGTGATGTCTCAGTCACTGAACTAGGAAGGACCAAGAGGATTCCACAGAAGAATATGAAAATATAAATAAATAAAATGGCTTTCCAAAAGCCAGTACAAATTTATTGCTATGCTCAATACTTTGTCTGAAGCTCATCAGAAGAAGTGGGTTTTGCCCACGAAAGCTCATGATACTATATAATTGTTAGCCTCTAAGCTGCCACAGAACTACTTGTTTTTAAAGATACAGACTAACACAACTACCCCTTTGAGATTCTCTCAGACAGATTTGCGGCGTTGGATATTCATAATAGAAATCTAGGTTTAACTTCAGTTTTGCTCTCTAGTTCATCTTTGACAGTTGTTAGATGTCAACACATGAATCGTTCTTAGAGCTGAATCAGTACAAATGTCTCATAAGCAGAACGTAAGTCCCACATTAGGCTCATTGGGAAGCCACTATAGTATCAGTTGTGCAATTTTATGAAAGGGCAAGTCGGGCTACTTGCAAAGTTTATATGAAATTATCAAGGAAGTAAACAAAAGGAAAGAGGGCTGATAACATTCTCTTCAGATGTGCTTTCTTATAAAAGCTTATAGGAGACGTCCTCAACATGTATTTATTTACTTATTTGGCTTAAAATATTTATACTTTTTCGCAAGCAATTTAGCAACAGATGACATTCCCTCTTTAACATTTGCACAAGTCAGGCAGGCTTTAGCTTTATTTCCAGATGACAGGCGTGGTCTGGCCAGGGGCCAAATCAGAAGTAATGCAACATTGTTAGTGTTACTAAATTATCCCAAGGAAAGTTTGAGTAGGTTTGTCTTTAAAGTATTAATTTCTAATAACTTGGCAACAAATCTTATTCGAGTCCTTGACTGCCTGCTCTCCCTGCTTCCTGTCAACCTCACTTGTTACAGGCTCCCTGTTGATTTACAACAGAACTTTGACATTTGATCTGTTACTTAATAAGGGCTTAGGCCATTGCTTGTCTGAGAAAAAGGGGACTACAATTATGTGGACTAAAATAATATAGCTCTGTTAGAGTGGAGAGAGCAGAAACGGTTTTCAAAGTCCAACGAGAAAAATGACACCATCAGAAGACTCTTTGTATTCAACAGGCATAAATTTCCTTTCTGTGATTCCTTATACCACTTCTAATTATTGGAAGCCCATGTATCATATGAACTTCAAAATATTAGAACCAAAGCAAAGAAATACAGAAGAGGTGAGGAAGAAAAGGAGGGGCTTATCACAATAGTACAAAAGGAGCGCACATGCTGCGGGTCATTCCGCTGATCCTTTTAAAGCAGAGCGCTTATATTTAGTTATCCTTGCATAGCTGTCTCTGCCCTACATAAATCCTATAGTCCATGGTACAGCAAATCCTTTAGCTTTGTATTACAATTGCACCCATGTCCTTGAATAGTGAATCAGAAATGTGAAGTTAAAAAAAATGCACTCAAGAAAGAGAATCCAAAATGAAATAAATATTTCTCCACATCAGACTTACGATTCTCTCTGAAGCCCCAATGCAGAACATAAACCAACCTAAACTCTATATTCCCCAAATGAGAAGTGGGTAGACTCCATTTACTCATGTCTGCCCTTCACTACTGTGTTTATGTCTCACTGAAATTAAGGGGAATAAATATGAGCTGAAGCACTTTCCTGAATGAGATGGTTATAAGCACACACTTAAGTGCATTGCTGCACTGGGACCTTAGGAATGTAATGGCTGAAAATATTTGTAGAAACTTTCCTAAGGGGCCAAATTCTGCTCTGATGGACAACCCATTGTCTTCAGTAGGATAGCAGGTGTTTACAAGTATAGGCAGAATATAGTTCTTGGTTTTCATTTTGGGTTGTATTCTATCCACCTACTGAGTTATTTATAAAGCAAGAATCAACATAATATCCAGGCAGTAATTCTTTCACTCCCTTTATGCTCTGTTACTTTCTTTTTTCCTGTGCATTCCCCATAATATATTAAAACAAGTGTGCCTCTCTGATTTAGCAGAGTTTTTTAATTGTGTCAACAAATAATGGCTAAAGAAGAATAGGATAAGTCTTTATTTAGACTTTCAAAATTCCTTTGACTTTAAATAAAAGTTCTTCCCAAAAGACTGTTAAGGAAAATAAGTCTTCAGGGTAGAGGGGAAAGAACAGTCATGGAGTTCTTAAAAAATGACCGAGAAACAAAAAACACAGAGTGCGAATAAATGTCCCATTTTCTACCTGGCAAATGTTAACAGAGGGGCTATGTCTACACTGCAGGGCTTTTCTGGGATACTGGAGGTATTCCAAAAAAGCACTGCTGCATCCAAGGAATGCGTCTGCTTTAAAAAAAAAAAAAATCAGAAAAGCAGACGTGTTTTTTCGGCATCCCTGTATACCTCATTCTACAAGGAAGAAGGGATGTTCCAAAAGAGAGTTATTTCTGACATTTGGCCCCGTATAGACAGGCCAAATGTTGGAAAACCCTCTTTCGGAAGAAAAGTGGAAAAAGATACGCAAATTGTGGTTTGCAATTTGCGTATCTTTTTCCAACTTTTCCCTGCAGCGTAGACATAGCCTGGGTGACTAGGATCAGTTTAATCTAATAAACCAACCCATGATCTGGAAAGCGGGGTGAACAGTGAGTTGGTGAAATTAGCAGATGACCAAGTGTTATTTAGGTCTAATCAAAGGCTGGAGAAGATAGTAAGGAACTTGAGGGGGGCTGCCAAAGTTAGGTGAATGGGCAGCATGAGTGCAGTGAAATTTTTGTGTTGACAAATGAAAGATCTATACTGGGAAGAATAGTTAAGCTATTTATACATTCAGTAGGTTTTCCACTAAGCATCTCTACTCAGGAAAAAGATCTGTTCATCACTGTGCATAGCTAAGGTATGTCTGCACTTAAACCTTCACCATGACAAAGCTGCGGCTACACCACTGTAGCACTTCTCTGTAGATGCTATATTAATGGGAAGGATTGTCCCATAGGTCTAGTAATCCATCTCCTTGTGAGGCACTACTGAGGACAACAGAAGTGTTAATCCACCAGCCTTGCTTTGTTTATCGTGGGTTAGGTCAGAATACGTGTGTCTCTTGGGGGGATGGATTTATTACGCTTCATAGAGGGAGCTCTGCCAATGCAAGTTCCCAGCATCGATCAACCCTAAGAGTACGTCTACACAGCAGCGTTATTTCGGAATAACTGACGTTATTCCAAAATAACAAAAGTTTTGGAGGGGTAGCAGTGTTACTCTGCAAACGAAAAAACTTAAAACAATAAATAGTCTTGCAGCAGCTTAAAGACTAACAAAAAATGTAGATGGTATCATGATACCATCTACATTTTTTGTTAGTCCCTAAGGTGATGCAAGACCACTTACTATTTTTTAAGGTTTTTTCAGTTAGAAACTAACACCGCTACTCCTTTGAAACTTTTGAACATTCAAGGCACGGCATTCAGCCAAAATAACAAAGAGCGTGTCTATACTACAAGCCATTATTTTGAAATAATGGCGAGCTGGAAGACTTCTTACTCCAACTCCTGTAACCCTCATTTCACGAGGAGTAAGGGAAGTCAAAGGAAGTGTGTTCTTCCTTCAACCTCCTGCTGTGTGGACAGCACCAAAAGTCGAATTAAGCTATTTCAACTTAAGCTATGCAATTGACATAGCTGAAGTTGCATAGCTTAATTCGACTTCAGCCCTGCTGTGTAGACGTGCCCTAAGTGAAAATCTCTCCTTAATGTGTAGTATCAGCAAGAAAGAACAAACAAAAATGGTCAGTTGTATAAGGACAGGAATGGTGATGAATATAGAAAAATACTGTAGAGCTCTATTATATAAATCAATGATACACTCCCACAGCAGAGCTCCAGGCTGTACATTTCCTTGAGGCCCTCCCAGCACTTTGATCTCTCCTCCCCGCCCCCCATTTTTAAGGTTCCCAGGTTCACTCCTTTCCCCCGCTTCAGCTTCAGCTTCCATCTTCTGTCCTCAGCCTCCCTCTCCACTTCCCTGAGCTCTCTTTGCTCCTTTCCATCCTAGCACCATGAAATGACCTGTGAGCTAAAAATAATACTTCATGTAATAGGCAAGTCTGTCTAGGCTCTTACAAGAGACACTGTGGTCTTGCATCTGGGGATTAAAAATGTCACCTTTTATAAAAAGTTTCTCATGACTAATTTCAACAGCAAGCCATAGGGTCTCTTCACTTTTACACGTATAATTAAATGGCCAATTTTCCCCTTTAAACTACCTGGGTCCCAACAAAAGCAACAAAGGAAATCACAGCTCTTCGGCTAAGGAACAGCTTGTTAAAGAAAAGCACAGAATTATGCAATTAACCCCACAAAACCAGGAATTTCACAGTTATGTCTAGCACTCTGGTTGACAAGGACTGGCTTTAAATTGCACTTCTGTTTATTGGCCCATCAGTCTCAGTTAAGGTCAGGGTGTCACACCAGATTTAAGCCATAACCTTCTATTTCCTTGTTTTTGTGAGCTGAAAGTCGGCTCCGTATTGTGATTTAAATTGGTCCATTGGGTGCTTTGGGATGCAAGTTCCATTAAGCTGAAACAAAGAATATGATTGCTTTCAAGCACAAATGCCTGCATATTTCCCTCTATTGTAAGTAATTCAGCAAGAGCCTCCCATAATGTTCTGCTGAATGTGCTATTGACACGTGCATTTTATAGCTTCATTTGAAGTTCTCATATGCCAATGGCTCTTTTATTCTTGCATTGCAAATGGTAGCTGCATGTTCACTCAAGACTTTTTCTTCTGATGAGGTTCTCTTACTTTGCTTTACTTTTGCTTTGCACGTTGTACCAGAAATATCTGCCATGTTTATGGAATTTTGCAATATAATTCCAGCAAGTCCAGCACATAAAACAAAATTTCTTACAGTGAATGTATTGCTAGTCTAGACCAGAGCTGACATTAACAATTTTCCCCTCCCACAAAGTGGATGAGCAGGGTGCTTGCAACACCACTCTTTTACAAGTCCTTGAATTACCAAGGATTTTTAGCACAAGTAGTCTTATTTAAATAAAGGTCACAGGAAAGTGTAATTAGGAGGAATCCAGACAGAGGGCATTTTCAGGCATATGCTTAGTTCCAGTGAACTTAATGTGGGTATGTATTCACTGCAGAGTTCTTTATTTAGGTCAGGACTACACTTACATCGGCATAACAAGGTCATTCAGGGGTGCAATATCCTAGCCACGCCTCAAAGCAATGTAGTTATACTAAACCTAACCGCATATAAATGCATAGTGCTATGTTGAATGGGAAGGTTTCTCCTGTCAGCAGGGTTACTGAAGAAGTACCAACCAGAGAGGATTTAGGCCCTCCTGTTGCCATAGGTAGTGTCTTCACTGAAGTGTTACAGAGGATCTAAGTGCCCTTTTACACTCAAATTGCTCCTCTCAGGTTAGCATAGTTCAAGCGAGAGGGGCCAGATTATCAAACAACACTTACGCTACTCTGTTTACACAGGTGCCACACTGCACTCACTCAGGAGTGACCTAAGATTCTTGGGGCTATAACCCATGGCTATTTGTGCTGCAGTCAGCTCAGACACCCCTATTCTTTCCCAGTAAATTCTGGAAGAATGTAGCCGTCCTTTCTGTGCACGCAGGGGGAATTGTGGGAAGGACTTGAGGGACAACTGGCACCTGAGTGATATTAACCTATGTTCACACTACAAAGTGGCTGTGTTAGCTGCTGAAAAATTGTGCTCACTTGGGTTGTAGCCTAAAGGCTATAGCCCCTATGGGACAGCCAACTTGAGTTACAAGCACACCACATTCAAGTGGTAGTGTTTTGTGTGAAGATGGGACTTTGAATTGGGGCAACACCACAGTTATAACTTGAGTTATTTTTGCAGGGAAGACAAACCCTGAGATTTCATATCTAGACACCTACTCATTCACTTTTAATTGGCCAGCAGTATCCCTGACACTTTCTGAGGACAGCCTGCTGGTAGGGCTCTCTAATCAGCAAATGGATCCTCTCCAAATAGCTGGGGGAAGCCAGCCATAGAATGAGGGACAGGGCAGTGTAGAAATTTATTAGTAGGAGATGCTCCCCAGTGCTTGTCTAAGTAATAAATTCCATGCATTGACTGGATTCTCTGAAGTAGCAGATGCTTCACAGGCAAAATGATATTTCAACACCCCTAATTCTGGCAAGGGATTGGACAGAACTGTAATGTAATTGCACAAAATGATACAGAACACAGTTTCTAAAACTTGATCACCTAGCTGAGGGTGCCTATTTTTACATTTGAACACTCAGATTGGCACTTATGTGCTTAAAATGGGCATTCAAGTGCCTAACTGCCTATTTGAGCATTCAAATTTAGAACTGGGTGCCTTACTTCAGGCAATCAACTTTGAAAACTGGACTGAAAAATGACCTAGGTGTCTGTCATTTAGAGTACAGGTTTCTGAGGAATACTTCTGTTGCTTACCAAATTGCTTTACAATTGAAAACCAGGCAATGACCAGAATTTTAAAGGTGGAAGAAAACTATGTGGTGCAGGACAATTTTCTTGATAAGATGAGCCACTAGGTGATCATTTGCATAATAATGTTGTGGATTGAACATGTGCATGCTGTTTTTTAATTTTCTGTCTTTGGAATGCTTAATATTTATCTGTACCTTTGGGCTGATGCCAGGAAGCCCATCATCCATTAAGCTAACGAGGGGCTTCCTAAAGTGCTCATCAGCTCTGAGGAGGAAGGTGGACTTTGGCTAGATCTTACAAACAGAGCAAGAGAAGGAAGATGAAACAGCAGAAAGAGGCAAAGAGAAAGAAAGAGAGGGATGCAGAAATAGAAGCTGAGGAAGAATCCAACTTGGAATGGGATAGCAAGGGAAACTAAGGCAGAGGTGAGGAGTAGTGAGCGAAAGCGATACTGCAAGTTGAGAAGGGGACAGGAATAAAGAAGGGAAAGACACAACTGTGGGGTGTGTGGAGATAAAAATAGTGTCAAAAAGAGGAAAGCGGGGGAGCTATAGAGAAAAGATGGGGAAGATGGAACAGAGGAGAGTAGAAAGAAAAAGAGGAGAAATGCCACTTGGGAGGGATAAGGAGCTTATTATCCTCCTCATAAATTCATAGCAATATAAAATATCAAAATTTCAGTCAACAAGGTTGCCCCAAGTGTTTTCACAAGAGCCCTCAGAGAAAAGAGAGAGAAGAAAACAGGAGAGGAAATAACATGGCTGTGTGTTTCAGGTCAAGTTCTCAGTATTTCAAAGTTGATTTATTTGCCTATCTAGACTTAAATATAACATAAAATAATGCCTTTTTTGTGCACTAGGTATCCTTGCTACCGATTAAAGGATTTGCTTCAGACAGCGGGGTAGATTGCTCTACATATGGTAAATGGTTCATTTAGATTCCTTACATTATATTTATCTAAAACTGCTTAAGAAAACAAATCTTGCATGTTTGCTGGAATTTTCTCTATAATTTCTTAACATTTATCTGTATGACAGCTCTAAAGCTTAGATTTTCCCCACATTTTCCTTATTTATGCCCCCATCTGGGAATCAACCAAGAATCAAAGTTTTCACAAAATGCAATGATGTACAGCAGTTATTTGGGCCAGTAATTTCACTCATTCTCTGGATGATTAGTTGGTTCTACCAGTAACAACTAATCCCAGTTCATATTGGCAAGATTCTGAGATGTTTGGGTGAAACTGCATGACAGCCACGCACAATGTGGTGATATCAACTGTCACAAGATATTTCTGTTCATCTAGCAGGCTGCCTAGCCAATTTTTCTATCACCAATGGTTTTTAAGTACAGAAAGTCCCCAACTTACAAATGGGTTGTGTCCCAAAAGTTTGTTTGTAAATCGGTTGTTTAGAACTCGGGACACATTTTCCCATAGAAACAATGTTATAATGGTAGTTAGGTAACCAGACTAGCCCACAAAAGCCTGTTCAACCCACAATGTAGCTGACATATTGTACATTTCCAATGAAAACGGTAGAAATAGCTTTTTATTTAACCTTGAATGCTGA
Source organism: Pelochelys cantorii (assembly GCA_032595735.1). Classification (NCBI taxonomy): domain Eukaryota; kingdom Metazoa; phylum Chordata; order Testudines; family Trionychidae; genus Pelochelys; species Pelochelys cantorii. Next base: position 108,279,927 of record CM064327.1, read on the forward strand.
TGCTCAAGTTAAGGCAGGTTTAATTAGAGGGGGATCAGGAAATAGGTGGAAATCCTGAAGGGGACTGGATTGCCCCAGCTGCCACTACCACCCCTGTCAGCTCTACACCAGCTCCTGCAGCCAGCCCCAGCCCTCACCCACCTCTGTAGGTTGCACCCAGTCCCCACTCACCAGGAGGTGGCAAGCGGCACAAGTGCAGGCTGGAGGATTCTCGAGTAGCCAGGGGCAATGGTGCAATCGGTGGCCTGAGGGAAGCAGTGGTTTCCCCTTCAAAGCTCTGCTTCTTTCCTGCCTCCTGCTTCTCTGGAGTCTTCCTGCCAGCATTTGTGCTGCCTGTCACCACCTGTGCCTCTTGCCTCCTCCCTTGAGGCTACAGGTAAGCTTTTGTTTGCATGTGCAGATGTTTGTAAGTCAGATGTTTGTCACTTGGTGAGGGCCTGTAGTGCCAATTGCTGTAGTATCCAAATGCGGCAATACAACGGACTTCATTTAGCATAACATGCATCATGCATTTCATGCACATTTAATGCACATTTAAGTTATGTCAATATGGGCTGCTTCGTTAGTTATACATGGCAGCAAGGCGTGGACAAAGAGGGTCCCCTCCAGGGAGGGAAATTGGAGTTTTTCTCACTCCTCCAAAATAGTGAAGTAAATATTTTAGACTTATACTCTCTAAAACACAGGAACATCTCTGTGATAGGGAAAAAGCAATAAGGAATCTCTGTGGCTTTCAAATCATGAAGAGCCAGGCAATCTGTTCTCCATGAGACGGAGCTATGGCAACGTGAAGGGAAGAGGCACGGATGGGTCATTATGAACTATTAATAACTGTAGAGCCCAAGTTGCCACTGCACTTTTGCTTTCAAATCTGTGTCGTCATAATGGGGGACACACACAGCTACCATTAGCAGCATTCATTTCCTCGCTTTTTATTAGGTTCAGTCAAAGGGGGAGCTAGCAATGCAAAATGGCTGTTGTTGCCTGTTTCTGACTCTCTTTTTCACCTTTCCCCAGACCCATCGAGCTCCCAATCAGAGAACAAGTGCATGAAGGAACAGATTGTTGGTGTGGGGTGAGCATGCCACACACTGGCTCTGCTTCTCCCTAAGTCCAGGCCTTGTGTATGGAGAGAAGCCTACCATAAGCATTAAATAGGAGACAGTGGCCAGAGAGCTCCCTCCTTCAGGTAATCCACATAGATTACTTCTGAGCACTGCAGAAGCAACGCTGCTGACTCTCATGATTTGTCAGGACTCATGATAATTATTGTTATCCTTAAAGCCCCAGCGCCTGGAGTCAAGTGGATGTGTGGTGATTTCCATCTTCGTTCTTAAAGAAAAAATGAGTTTCTAGCCCTTGTGACTGAGAGGGAAACACAATGTGACCCCCGTGCACCCTAAAAGATCAAAAATGAGAAGGCAAATAAAAGAATGCCCAATGTATTATTTTTCATAGTCTCATTATTTGAAAGCCAATCTCATGATTTCTGGCGAGCACATCTCTTGGTTTTTGAACATGTGGGGTTGGCAATACTACAGCAGTGACTAGTCTAAGGGCAAGGTGAGCAGCATTTCTTTTGTAATGGCTCCCATTTGGTGGAATGTCTAATTCAGTTATGCTAAAAGAAATCTCACTTGGCTTAAATGTGGAATACAGCAAAGTCACAGCCACAGAATTGACATTGCTACAAAAATTGGACTGACCATTTTTAAAGGCATGCCATGGAATTCAGTTTATGTAGCATTCATATATATCAATACAGCTCAAAGCACATTTGATTTAAGCAGCTACAACTGTCATTAATAGTCCATAATATAAAAGATAATATAATTTCTGCGCACCATGATGGAAATGTACTCAAGAATACAGTAAGTGTGCACAGGTACTTGAAGTTAGGTGAAATTGATTTAGCAAGTAGACTTGTAAATGGGCCCCAAAGCACCTGAGTATCTACTTTCACATCTAAACATGATTTTAGGAATCCAACTCTGTGCTCCCAGCTTTGAAAATCAATCTTTCCCACATAGTTGAGAAATAGAAAGCAATGTGTTAATGCATTCATCTTTCTATTCTAAAGATCTGTGTTGAATTCTGACCTCAGTCACACACAAAAGAGATCGAGTAGTCTTGGGGCACCTTAGAGATGAACAAAAATATAGATAGTATCATGAGCTTTGGTGGGTAAAACCCACTTCATCAGATGAGCTGGACATAGAAAGAGATGAGTGGCCTGATCCTACTTTCTTGTGGCCAAAAAGGTCACACAAAACCGCTATTCACTTTAGAACAGCTGGAGCCTTTCAGGAGAGCTCTATAGCCATCAGAAGGGAGCTGCAGGTCAGGAATGAGGTGAATTGGCAGACCTTTGCACAAAAATAATAGAAATAATAATAGAAATTAGTGGCTAGTGCCACTAAGACAAATCAGGCACGTGTCTTCCACGTAAAATTTTCACCAGAAAACTGAAATATCTGAGTCATATTTTTCATTGAATCAATTCTAATACTTTTATCTTCATATTGATTGTCTCCTGCATCCTCTATGAAGGACACTTTATAAATGTAAATTTGATAGATGGGTGGGTACATTTATATTCATGAGAACTTAGCAGGAGCTAAGCAGGTTAGTGTTAGTTTACACTCCAGTTTTGTCAATAATAATCAGTAAGAGGAGGGATTAATCAGAAATAGGCAAATAGCTGCCGTGTTATAATCTAATCATATCGATGCTGTCCATTAACTCAGACAACATGGAAAACATACTTTAAGATAGACCCACAGCTGTAATATTTTTTTCAAATCCACAGCTAGCATTTTGGTGATGTTTCCTGTGCACACATTCTTCACCTAGGTTTTGCCACACACATCTTCAAATAAAGCAGCATACATGTTTTTAGTTTAAAAGGGACAATGGAACTATAACATTTGCATTGATCTTATTGATTGGAACAAAAAAATAAACAAACTAGCGATGTGAAACAATAGTCTGTGATTTTGTATTACAGCAGAGATTTTCTCATACCATGGTTGAATAATAAACGTTCTTACAATAGACACAAGTAAAATCAGAGAACAAACTGTAATGAATTAGGGCATAGGTACATTGTGGACATTACAGTGGGACAGGTATGACTACGGTAACCATATTTTCTGAACCAAAAATGAGGACATATTGGCCACACCCACTTACCCCATTAACCATGCCCCTGACCCCTTATGCCACATCAACCTGCCACAGGAAACCCCACCCCTGGGGGTAGTACTTCTGGGGTCAAAATGGACACTTGATTGGAAGTTAAGGGTGTCATGTGATCCCTCTAATTGCTCCTCCCACCATCCTCTACCAATAGGAATGGATTTGGAGCCCACAGGACCCTCCCCCATGCAACCATACTGCAATTACATTATCTCAGGCCCCAGACCTAGGGTCCCATGATAGTGCAGCAGGAAGGGTCCAACCTTGATTCAAGATGAGATCCGGGATCCAAAACCTATTACTTTGCAGTGTAGATGCAGTGCTATTTGACTCATGGTTTGGGAGTCATCCAGAATTATCCCACAATTACATGGGACAATTTCCTTAGTCCTCTTAACGGATGATGCTCCCCGGTTCCAATTAACTGGTAATCAGAGGGGGCTGCTCCAGCTCAGCAAAGAGCACGCTGCAGAAAGGGGTTGCTCTCGTCTGCGGCAGTCCCTGCCTGTGGGGGAACCTGGGGACTGCACCAGTGTCCGGAGCAGCCTCTCTCTGTGGGGAGTCCAGCTTGCTGTGGACACGGGCTGCTCCAGAGGGGGCTGGGAGCCGGTGGCAGCCCCAGTGTGACCTAACATTAACCACTTAACTGATGAATGGGAATTTACATCTCTAATGAGATGGACTACAACTGCATTTTTTAAAGTTACTGCAAAACTATCAAGTGGCCTCAGTTTGCACAAGCCAGAATGACAATACTGAATTAACCACGACCATCACAGGATGGAGAAGACAATGTCACTAACCCTCACCAGCACTGCTTGAAAGGTACATTTGCCATGGAGCTCAGTGGGGTTGGGGTATTTTATATGTAAAGTTACTGAGAAATGTATATCTCAATTCCATGATGGCAATGCCTATATTATGTAAATAATAGCTAATAATATTTGCCAAATGAGACCACTTCCCAGCCTGCTTACAAAGGGCCTGATCCAACTTAAACTTTAAGCTAGGATTGGGCCCAGAGCAATCTGTTGACATTATTCAAAAAGATCCAGTTAACATTTAGTCACCCTTCAAAAATATCAGAGACCAATGAGTAAAAGCCCCTGAGAAGGGGCACCGTTGCCCCGCATTGACAGCGGTGCGGTAACTCTCTGGGGAGCCTGCCGGCTGTCACGCCAACTCTGCTGTGCATGCTCAGAGGCAGCTAGAGAGAACCCGAGGGTAGCTAGGGCCCTGGGGGGACTCGGAATGGGGGCAGACCAGGGGAGTGAAGCCTGAACCGAAAGGGAGGGTGAGTGACAGGGCACACGCCCTGCACTGGCCCTTTAAGGGAAAAACCCAGGCTCGGAGCAAGGGCTGAAAGCAAAGACCCAGCTGAGGCCACTAGGGCTAATGAGAGCCCAGCTGGGGGCTATATAAAGTAGAACAGTTTGCTGCTGGGGGGAAAAAGCAGTAAGGAGCTGGCATCTGAGGAAGCAGGAGGCTCCCAGGAGCTAGAACAGTACTGGGGCAGCAAGGCAGGGCTAGGGGAGCTCTGGCCAAGTTTGTTCCCAGGCTGTAGGGCCTGGGGCAAGGCCCGGGGCTTGGAGAGTGGTAGCGAGACAGCCCTGGCAAGCGGGGTAGCAGAACCACACCCTGTGCCGGTGATGAGCAGCCTGTAGAGACTGCAGTTTGCCCTGAGATGGGCTAGATGAAGACTGGCAGTGGGTCACTGAGGCAAGGTGGTGAGTACACACCCCCATAGCCCCAGTGCCCAATAGAAGTGATCTTTGAAGAAAATTGGAGAGTCTTTGGATTAACTTATTCTGACAGCAGCAGTTTCTCTCACTGGTCTCGGGATCCTTAGCACAGGTTTCACTTTGTGTATGAAAATAACTCAGAAATGCGTTTTCACAGCTAATTCCATTCAGATCTGGGCAATATGCAGTCCAAAGACAAAAAGACTTTTAAACTGGAAGTCAGAACATCTCACCTCTTCACAAAGCTCACAAAGGGCTTGTTTACACACGAGTCATGACAACCTTCTCGAGAGAGAGATGACATCCTGCCTCTCGGTGGATGCACCAAGTGTTTTCACATGGCATCTTATCACGCTGTTTTAATCTCAACTGCTTTGTTGAAGACGACTCACAAAAAGTCTGCCCATCATCCACACTGGAGTGGCACAGTGATTTTACCACTGTGGTAACAGACCCAATCTCTCTGTGGGCTCTTGTGGAGCAGTCTCTAAGCTGGGGGGGGGCCTCTGTTTCAGTGGTACTCAAACTTTTTGACCCGTGGACCACCAGGCTCAATGTAAACCTTTCTGCAGACCACCAGTTGCTAATGGAAACTCACTGTTAATTACACAATTATGCCCAAGCCATTTTGCTAGTGCTGCAGCGAGGGAGAATGGTTAAATTTAAATTATTAAACAGATTAAACATTTTAACTTTCTCCTGTTAGTTTATCAAACTTAAAGTAAAATATTAATTTATGTCCAACACAAAAGGTTTCAATATTTTCTTTACTTATGGCAGGGGTGAGGAACCTTTTTTGGATCAGGGGCCACTAACCCACAGAAAAATCAGTTGAGGATCACACAGGTAAGAAACAAAAAAACTCCTCCCAAAACCTCCGACCCTCGCTGACCTGGACCCCAACTGAGACACCTCACTCCTCTGGCGCTCCACAGGGCCAGCAGAAGGGACAGGGAGGACTGAGGTTCAGGTCTTCCCATAGGCCAGATTTGCTTTTCTGGTGGATTTGATGGACCCTCTCAGGTTCTGGGGTGGGGACAAAAATGAGGGGTTCAGTGTGTGGGACAGGGCTGCCAGTGACTGGGATAGGATGGGGTGCAGGATCTAGGAGAGAGATGGGGTGCAGAAGGGGGAGAGGTTGCGAGGGCTGGGAGGGAGGTAGGGTGCAGAAGCAGGCTGGGAGTAGGCCTGGGTGGGAGGTAGGGTGTCAGGCCAGGGGGAAGGAGCAGAAGTAAGGGAGGGTGCAGTGTGTGACCAGGAGGGAGGGTGCAGGAGCAATGGTGGACACAGGAGCAGGGTGAGGGTAAGGTGTCTGGCCAAGGGGGAGGGTGCAAGAGCAGACTTGGCATAGGGGCTGAATCTTCCTGGTTCAGCATCCTCGGGACCTGATTGGTCTCGAATGAGGGATTTTTCCAGACCAGAGGAGGTCATTTCAGTCCCCCTGCTGCCGCCCCCTACCCTGCAGCCCAGCTGAGTCACGCATCAATTCCCTGTGCCCCTCTCCCTCCCCCCGCCCCTGCAAGCCAGCTGAGCCACACATCTGTTTCCTCACCTCCCCTGCAGCCCAGTGTAAGTACCTCTCTCAAGTATGAATTTGCATGATGTAGTCCAACTTAAGTTTTAGGCATAGACCAGGCCTCAGTTTGTACATGAAGTTAGATTCACTGAGTAACAGCTGCAGAGAAGGAACCCCAGACTGAACAGTTTAACTGATTTCACACATTGACCACAAGGTTCAGTGTTTTTGGAATGACAAGTATCACAGTGGCTGGATCTGCCCTAAACTTTGCTGGAAAACCTTCCACAAGCCATGGCCACTACTGCTTCTCCGCTGGTGATAACACCCTTACAAGTATAGTGTAAGCAAGTACACTGATGTTTTCATCATCTAGTTGTCTAGCCTTGCTTAGCACAAGTCTAAAGAATGTGGCGACAATTAGGTCGTTGCTGTAACAATAGAAGAGATCTCAAATAAGTCTAGTCTAGGCAAAGTTATTGGAGCATTGTAAACGACAATCCAGTTTTCAGGCAATTCACTCCCCTCCGCACAGATGTTTATCCATCCAACAAGTTTATTTTCAAAATTAATTTGGAGCCTAATTCTACACTTGCCTTCAGACAATGGCAGAAATGCCATTAGCTTAACTGGCAGTGGAATTGGCCTCTTTGTTTTAAAAATAGCTTTAACCCTGTTCTTGTTTGATCTCCGCAGGCCTCTCATTGTGGAGATTTAATCAAGTTCTTGCCGTCTGAAACCAGCAAACTGATTCATAAAGTAACCCCCTCTCCAAAGACTGGGCATTAACTTTCTGCTATGGTTTAGCTGCTTTTCTTTTATTTGCAAGGAAATGGTGCTAGCCTTGCAAAGAAAAGTGTGGGTCCGTTTTGTGAGGATTCCAGATTTGCTTCACTCACAAGCAAAAGGCAAAAATGGTAATGCCCTGTTTTCACAGGCACTCCCATAGTTACTACCACTCATGGAGACAGACCACAGGCAGTGAAATGAAGGGAAAATTAAAAATAGTTCTAGTGCAGATACAACCTAAAGTGACCTTAGCAAGCACGGTCTGTGACTCAATCATCCTTGTACAGTTGCAGCTGTTCTGAACTGTTATATGCTGTGAAGGCAGACATAATTTTCCAGCAACACTCCTGCTAAATGAGCGGCTACTGTACTACATTAGCATTCCCAGATGCCCTGCCTTAGCTCAAGAAGCCTGAGGGCAAAAAGACAAGAAGCTCTGGGATGCTCTTAGGTTTCTGAGAATCACAGTGCAAATCACCCTAATTGTTTGTTAGATGAACAATAATCCCTCTAACCTCCTAACTGACATTGTTAACATTTGTTAAAGGAAATTTAACAATATCTTAATTAGAAGGAATTTCTAATTTGTGATGTAGACTATGTTAAACAAACAAGATACCATTCTTCCTTTGTTTTTCAGCTCTGCAACCGGAAAGATTACATGATATGGCAGAACATATTCTGCATTTGCCATTTATCATTCTACATCCTTTACACACTTGTGCTGTATAATTAGTGCCTTAGCTAATTTTACCTGTTATTGTTTGCCCTGTAATTTGGAGAGAAGAGGCAATGTTGATGCTACGTGATTTAGTCTGGGGCGATCAGCTGGCTCTTTGCCATAGAACTGCTGCATACATGTGACTTCAATGAAGTATATTCACTGTAAAATAAAGAGAACCATTCAGTGTCTTAATGTAGTTAATTATATGCTATGAGATTAGCAGCTTTCTTCAATTATTTTTTTCTAAATACAATACATGGGCATCTATCCCTTTCAGAGTTCTGTTCTACTTCAAAGCCATTGTACATCAGTGGAAAGAAAACCACCCTCCCATTATCTATTACTTAATTATTAAAAAGTGTCTACTCTGTTTTTATAAATTATCTATGCATCCCAGTTGTTGGCATATGAGAGAGAGAGAGGGAAAGACCCAGACTTAGGAAGGTTACAAAGCCAATTATTCCAGACTGGAGAAAAAAAATCAAGAGTCTAAAGGGATCTAAAAAATAGTCTACAAGAGTCATTTAAAAAAATAGCATTGGGAGTTTCATTATGAAAGGTCTTTAAAAGTAACACAGTGAAATCAGCACACTTGTCATTGTTGGCTTTTTGCCTAGCAGAAGATTCCAAGCAATTTACACAACCTTTGAATAGAGCATATTTATATCATATTGCAAAAGCATATTTACTAGAGAGCAACATGAGATACTGATTACAAAGGGCTGTACTGATCTTTTTGGTGGCACTGACCTCTGTGCATTGATGGTTCCACACCAGGTCATGTGCCTTGATTATAATAAAATATGGCATCTTCCAATTTAAACTCTTCTTATTTTATGCATATGAGTTTAAAGATTACCTGCTTTTGGTTCAGTCAGCATAAAACTGGTCAAGTATCACATTTAAGATGTTGTATTGAGATTGAGATTGAGCAGCCCCTTGGTTATCCATCCCTGCTCATACTTGCAGTCAAGATGACAAAGGAAGGAAGAGAAAAAGAAAAACAATTTACCTGAGAAGTTATCAATCCAGGATCCAGCCCTTTACCTGTCTCTCTGTGTTTGGCCTTGCCAAAGAGGTGCTTCATACCTGCCAGTGGGAGATGGTATGATGAGAATCCATCACACTTAATTTTTACCTAGCCTACTATCTGAGGGTCTGGGCTTCTGGCCCCTAATTTACTTAGTAGCCAAAGTATTTCTCCCTTCTTGTTCACCGGTATAGGGTGTTGTAAGCTTATCTTTTGCTTTGTCAATAAATTTTAATCTGTTAGCCACATTCAATTTGTATGTGTTTTATTCAGGGTATTAAATCCCAATGGTACATGTGGGTTGGAGGGGAAACTGAGTCCCCTGTAAGATTATGACATAGATCGGAGGCTTAACAATATGAAAACAACAATCTGTTTTGTCTTCATGATGATTTTACCAGCAGTTAGTTAAAATATCTGGCCATGGTTTTAAGAATATGGCCATTATTTGTGCTTTTTTTTGAGAAGTTATCTATTTAATTCACTAACTCCTTTGAATTGTTGTAGCTATATATATGTTCATGGTGCAGAATACTTCAAAGTCTTGATAAACTGACAAAAAAAAAGGTATGTTAGTGAGCCTTCTGTAAAATGCTAGTGGAGACAAAACACCTGTCATTTTTATCATGAGATGAAGGAAAGCACTATGGCCCCACTAATGTTTATTTTGCAGTTTCTCTCTACTAGGATTTTATATTGGTACAGTTAGTGCACGTTAGTTAAGCCACGATCACCCCTGATATTTTTTTTTTTTTTGCAAAGACATAGCCAAACATATGAAAGATGACTTACGAAGAGTTTTTAAAAGATCTCTCGAACAAATCTAATATATAAAGGAGAATGTTTGTATGTTTGTGTGCTAATAACTTGGACACTATAAGAGCTACCGCAACCAAACTTTGCATGGGATAACCTTTTATCCAGGAGAAGGTTTTAAGGTACTGTAGGAGGGACGAGATGAGAGACCGACGCCTCTCCCCGGGGCTGCACGGAGCTTGGCAGTGTGGGGAGAAGGGGCTTCCCAGGGGAAGTGGCGGGGCCAGTCGCTCACTAAGGCCGGCAGAGGGAAAAGAAAGGCGCGCGGCTCCCTTCCCCCTCCTTCCCCTCAGGCTCCTCACCTCAGTTATATTAACTGTCAGCTTATATTTCAACAATATATACTGACAAAGCACAAGGACAGTCACTTAAAGTAGTTGGAATTGATTTGGAGACATCTTGCTTTTCACATGGACAACTCTATGTTGTGTGTTCAAGAGTTGGAAGTGGAAAAAATTTGTACATATTTGTTAAGAATAATGAAACAAAAAATATAGTTTACAATAAAGTTTTTGAGGATAACATGTAAAATTGGTTGTTTTATACTTTATATATATATATACATATATATATATATATTAATCCCTATAGAACTCAGTGCAACTTTTCTACCATTCAAAAAATGATAATGGATTACTGTTTTTCTAATTTTTTTTCCTCCGCTTTCCTGAGCAACGCCGGGTAACTCCCACTAGTTTAGAAATAAATGCTGAATGACCTGGGTCTGAGCAGCAAACTAATAATTTAAAACTGTTCATTCTGTTTCCTTTTTTCAGGCTCTGTGAAATCCAAATTTTCTTGGGTGTTGGGGGAGGGGCACTAGCCCCTTGTGTTCTGGTGTTCACCATTTTTATTTTTCTGAGGCTGCTGTCAGCCTCCCTGACACTGTGTCCTCTCTTCTGAAAGGAAAAGGAAAAGGGAGAACCACTGTCCTGGAAAGAGTAGAAAAGGGTGGAGTCCCTTGACCTTAATTTGCTCAGCAACAGGAGGGCACATCCCTCACGGCTCTTCCACCACTCTGAGGTGCTGAAGCAACAGCTCAATTGCAACCCCTTCAGGCAGCTTTGCATAAAGTAAATGGCTTTGCATAAAATAAATTACGTTTGGTCTAGATTTGTCAAGCTCTGCAAGCCAGTTTTTTGCTCTAGTCCCCTGGAAGACCTGAAGATGCTATTGCAATGGACACCTGGTGTGGCACTCTAATTGCAGTTATGATGAAACAAAAAAAAAAATCAAAAGGAGGAGGGTGAAACAAAGACTGAGCACAAAGAAAGGACTCCATGGCCAAAGTGAAAAGACAGTTCTGACTCCTGTTAATCTGAGTGTAGCAGGGTGCTCACCCCACTCAGGGGAAATAAAGGTTAAACACCCAGGGAGAGGGTTGGGACTGTGGGCCAATCAGAAAAGGGCTAGAGACAGCCAATCAGAGCCTGGCTAGGCCCTATAAGAAGGGCTTCTAAGAGGAAGAACCAGGGGAGTTGACAGTATTGCCTGGCACCTGGGTAACGTGTGTGTGTGGGGGGGGCGCCTCCACACTCCCAGAAGGGGTGGGGCCTTGAGCAGAAGGGGCAGGGCTAGACAGCCATCCTCTAGTGCTGCCCAGACAACCCATCCCCACCAGCCCTCAGAGCCTGCTGAAGATCATGGTGCGGGGCTCAGGTGCGCCAGCGGCTATTCTAAGAGGTCTGATGCTGCTGCTGCAATAGCAGCAATGATGACTGGGAGCCCTGGGCCCTTTAGAATCACCAGGCCCTGGCAATAGTCCCCATTGCTCCCCCCATCAGTGGGCCTGGGGGGAATACACACACACTTGCTCCAGCTGTGGAGCCAGAAGGACCTGGCTGCCTGTGAAGCCAGAGAGGCTACTTGAGGCAGAGCAGTGCTGAGGAAGAGCAGGCAGTTCTATGGAGCACTCACTGGGCAAAATCCCAGGCTGAGGCCTTGCTTACAAGGCCTGAGGGGTACTAGGGCTGCAAGAAGGCAGCCAGGGCAGGAGAAGGCACAACAGGTTCACACCCCCTTGCCGATGAAGAATGGCCATTTCAGACTGCAGTTTGCCTCTGAGGCAGGAGCTGGATGATGACTGGCAATAGGTCACTGAGACAAGGTAATATAGGAAATTGGGGTTCCCTGGGAGGAGAGAACTCCAGAATGTGGGGGCACTGCTGAAGGGCAGTTCCCTGGGGGAAGGGTGCCGGGGTATGGAAGGGCCTAACAAGTGGTATAGACATAAACAGAAGGCAGGTAAATCAGGATCAGACCCCAGCCAACAGGGCTGGAAGATAAACCAGCAGGAGGTGCCATGACCCCTTACATCAGGGGTGGGCAATAATTTTGGAAGTGGCTGCGAGCCACCCAGAAGGGGCGTGGTCTTGGGCGGAAGGGGTGGGGCCTCAGGTGGAAGGGGTGGGATTGAGAACAACCCTGCTGGGTACAGTGACCTTAGTTTCTGAACCAGCCTCAGCTAGTCAGAATGGTTTAGTTATAAAACAGATGAAGCATTTTAACTTTCTCATGTTAGTTTATCAAACTTCATTTTAAATAAAGTAAAATATTATGTCCAATACAAAAGGTTTCAATGTTTTCTTTATTTATGGCAGGTGTGGGGAACCCATTTTGGGTCAGGGGTCACTCATCCACAAAAAAATCAGTTGGGTACCACATAAGTGAGAAGCAAAAAAACTCCTCCAAAACCCCCCAACGCTCACTGATGTTGCCTCAATTGAGACACCTCACCCCTCTGGTGCCTCAGCCTCACAGGGTGAGGGGTGGGAAAGGGGGGGGACTGAGGTTTAAGGCTTCCTATAGACCAGATTTACTTTTCTGGGTTTCAGGCGTTAGTGGATTTCCTTAGGTTCTGGAGTAGGGGTACAGTGCATGAGACAGGGCTGCCAGCAAGTAAGATAGGGATGGGGTGCAGGATCTGGAAGGGAGCTGGGGTGCAGAAGCAGGCTGGGAGTAGGATGTCTGGACAGGTGGAGGGAGCAGGAACAAGGGAGGGTGTAGTTTGTGGCCAGGAGAGAGCGTGCAAGAAGAAGTGAGGGTGTCAGAGCAAACTGGGAGTGCCAGATCTTGGGGGGAAGGGAAGTGAGGGGATTGGTGGGGGGGCTGGGCACGAGAGGTAACCTTAATTGGCTTCGTGCCCCCTTCCAGCAACAGCTGCAGACATGCTGTCCCAGCTGCCCCAGAGGGAGGCCCTGCTGTTACGGTAGCCATGCAGTCCAGGGCTGGCCCCAATGTTCAGAGGCACTGCAGGCCAGGCAACCCCAGAGGCCGGAGGCACCACTGCCGCAGTCACGCAGCTGTGGGTCAGCCCCGGAGGCGCCACTGCTGCGGCCACACAGTCCAGGGCCAGAGGTGCCACCACCATGGCCACGCGGCCCCTGGAGGCCGGAGACACCCGCTGCTTTGGCCACATGTCCCCGGGCCAGTCCTAGAGGCTGGAGATGTCGCTGCCATGACCACGCGGCCCTGGCCTGTCCTCAGAAGCCAGAGACGCCACTGCCACAGCCATGTGGTCCCAGGTCAGCCCCTCAGTCCAGAGATGATGCTGCTACAGCCATGCGGTCTGGGGCCAGCCCCAGAGGTGCCACTACCATGGCCACAGGCCAGCCCTGGAGTCCAGAGGCGCTGCTGCCGCGGCCACATGACCTGGTGTCGGTCCCAGCAGCCCCAGGCTGCCCCAGAGGCTGGAGGCACTGAGGCCTGGGGCGGGCCCTGAAGGTGCCGCTGCCATGGCCACACAGCCTGGGGCTGGCCCCGGAGGCACCACAGCCACGTGGCCCCAGGCCACCCCAGAGACTGGAGGGGCTGTGACCCAGGGCTGGCCCTGGAGGCACCACTGCCATGGCCACGTGGCCTGGGGCTGGCCCCGGACCACATGGCCACAGTAGCAGCACCACCAGCCTCCAGGGCTGGCCCTGGACTGCATGGCTGAGGCGCCACTGAGGAGCCTCAACCCCAGCGCTGTCTCCTCTCCAGAGGCTGCATGAGGGGAGGAGTGGCGGGGCTGAGCTCCTTCTCCTACGGCACGTGGGCCACAGGTTGCGCATGCCCTTTGGGGGCAGGGCCTGGAACTGCCTCATGGGCCAGATCCGGCCCGCTGAGAGGCTTTTGCCCACCCCTGCCTTACACTGAGGGTAACATTTCTCTGAAACAAAGAACAAGCTCCTCAGAGTTCACCAGCCGTATCAGCCACCCTTTCTCTTAAGCTATATAGGGATAGAGAAGAGTGCATATATGTAATATGAGCTACTATCATTCGGCATTTTGGTTCCAAGTAAGTTTCCACTGAAGTAAATGAGTGCTATTCCTGAACAACTTCTATGTAGATCAAGTTTAATCAACTGAAACTGATTTCTAAATGATGGGAAGAAGTGAGCGTTGAAAGACAGAAGTCCTTGAGGTTTGGTGAAATATTTATGGCTACCTAACCCCTCAAAAGCACTTCCAAAATAATGATTTTCTAAAGATGCAGGAACTTTTTCACAGGCAATAATATATAGGTGCTGTTTCAGAAAAAAAATACCCAACATCATCAAAATGTAGAAGAAATATTACTTAGAAAAATAATACATACTGTGCAGTTTACATATTGAAAAGGTTCGACTGTAAATCCCATTTTTGACATTCATCCCAGAGCTACTTTAAAGGCAATACACAGACTCAACAGGGAGACACTAAATACTAAATCATAATTACCTTATAAAAGGGGAGCCTGTTTCTCTCACTGCTTGAGATCTGGGTTTGTTGCTCAAAAATATCATATATCTACTGGATTCTCTCTTGTTTTATTTAAAGCCAATTAGTGTTTGTATTTTAAAACTAAATTAAACCAAAAAAAAAAAAAACCTTTCAAAGTTTGTCTTTAGTATAGTTCTGAAACACTGATTTGTCTGCTCTCATTAGAGTTGTTCATTAGAGGACAGCACGTACTGTGAACCTGAAGTCTTATATTTAACAGCGAATTATGAAAAATCTCTCCCATTTGGCAGCTTTTGCATTAACATTTCTTCAGCAATGGGATTTCTATTTAATGCTGTCTAGTGCTCCACACGTTACTGTGCAGTAAAAGAAAATATTTTTCAACACCATCTCAACTTGGTTTTAATATCCCACAGGGTGACATCTGACACTGCACTGAGAGGAATAACGCCTCTCTGGGTAATCTTTCCAACAGAGCCTGAAAATGAACAGTCTGTGCCATTAATATGGCCAGTGTAATTAGCAGGAACAATATGACTGATGTTTAAAAAAAAAAACATCCACACTTCCTGAAGCTATTTCTGCAACCCAAGTTACTCTAACCATTGCAGTCAGCAAAAGCTACACTTACTAGTGAGCCCGAATGGGTCACAGATTTGAAACACAGGTTGACAGTGTCAAAGGTATTACAGAGACACAAAATGGGTGAGATAATATCGTTTTCTGGACCAGCTTTTGAGCTATGCCGAAGTCTTCTTCAGGTCTGGAGCCAACATGGCTACAACATTGCAAACATCAAAAGGTATAACAACATCTGTCTGCCTTTGACACTGTTTCTGATTAAAGCTTTATTATTTATCCAATAATAAAGGAGATTTTTAAAAGTACTACTTATGTTAAAAAGAGGCTTCCCAGTGATATCAGAGTGAAGGTTGCAATTAATTGTATAATATGTGGCCTGCATGGGAGTTCTTTGAAAGTCCCATGGGTGCAAGGATGAGAAGAAAAAAATTCTCAGATATCTAAAAGGCAAGATAGTCGCATGGGTGCTCAATTTAGCACCAAGTATGCAGCTAGGTTTTGGGATTAAAGCACAAGAAAACAAATTCCTAGGATTGTCATCCATCTATCTTCTGTACATTAAAGTGGCCTTAAGTCATTTGTCTAGTCTCTAAATGCCATTTTAGATGTCTAAACACAGACAAACATACACTTTTAAAATCTATCAAAACACACACATATAGCTCAAGTCAAAATTATAGGTTCTAAAATATTTTGCAAAGAAAAATGGCCTTTTTGAATGAAAACCAAGAAATGAAAATAATTTGCTTTTTTAATTAAAAAAGCAAGTTCTAGGACAAAATGAATATATAAAATATTTACCATTTTATGATCAGCTCCAACATGCACACACACTTGATATATTTGTCCTGCTTGAACCAAGGTAACTAATTATATGAATCGGAGACTTTTTTATGTATTTAAAATTTTCATTAGCACGTCTGGGGACACAGGTCACTTTACATTCAAAATGTAGCCAGTTTCTCCTACTGAAATAGCTGAACTTTCCATTGTAAGGCATAAACGGAAAGTTCATGAAAAAGGACTGTTGTTATATTAATTGTCCTCTAATAGAACAATACCCCCAGATGCACATAAACACCTGTGAAAACAAAAAGGCGTGCCAGGAAATAATAAGATGGAGGGTCTGACATGGGAATATGTGCGAAGTTTCTGTGGATATATCTGGCCTATGACGGGATTTCTTGGCAACATGAGAGTGAGTTCATTACCCAGTACTGAAAAGCAATCAAATTATGATGCTGAGTGCCAGCAGGTGATGAGGTGTATGTGCATGCTGCCTGGTCTACCCTGCTAGGATCAAAAAGAATAGGCACATTCTGCTCTGAATCAGGCAAAGCAGACACTTAAACATGGTGTCCCCCATCCCAGATCAGTACCCTAACCACCTGCTGACACACACCAATTTTATCCCAAAACGGTCACTATGATATGATTCTGTTTTGGGGGAAACAACTGAAAGAAAGATTTTGTCTTCCTTCTAGCGTGGGGGAAAACAACAATTTTTGAAACCTCGAAAGTTGCCACAAAATAGAATTGTCCTCCAGTCTGCTCTCATATTTGCTTGTCTGTGGGCCGATGGGCATTTCATAGTATCTTTTGTAGGTACTCACAACACAATGTTGGCATGCTCTTTCACTCGCTCACATTTGGTACGTTAATTTAGTAGCACAAGAGATTCAAGATTCCTGGCATGATGCCCACTGATAGCAATGAACAGATTAAAGTCTTCAGCCTCCAGGAGTTCACAATCAATAGGATGTCAGTCTTATTAAGGGGGAGATGTTTGGGTTTGGACAGGTTTTAGGTGGTGGTGTAGATGAGTGAACAGTAGAAGAATTTGCTCTATGCCTGGGTCTCTGATTAGAGTAGTTTCTTGAGACAGAATGTCTCCCTGGGAGCAGGGTACTGGACAGAGATTCCCTAAATAAGGGATTGTCTAAAAAAATATGCTATTTGACCGTCACGTTTCAGGAACGGTGCATATACATAAAGAGAGCAGGTTATACTTGGAACATGTCAAAGCCCATGTCACTGATGTCTCCTTCAACAGAAATTGTCCAGAAATGCCCAAGAATTCTGCTACCACTAGACAGAGAGACAACACTGGTGTTAGAGAAGGGGCAACACTACTCACTTTCCTCGCAGTTATAAATCTTCATCAGTTAATGTTTGTAACATACTTTGAGAATGAAAAGTACAGCTACATACTCAAATCACTAAGTAAGAATGTATAAAAGATACATGAATTGGATAGATTTTTATCTATATAATTTCTTTATGGAACAATATCAGTATATAAGGAAGTACTATTCATAAATTTGTTATGTAAGGGGAAAAAGCGGTGCACAAATAAGGATTCAGTACTTGGCCAGAAAAATTCATCAAGCCAATTATGTGCTCTCTTCTACTCATTGATCTATGGAGATAACTGAATGATGAAAAATGTGTTAGCAAATTAGTTGTTCAATAAAAATACCAAAACTCTTAACAAATTCTCCTTTAATTTGACCTGCTCTACCCACTATGATATAATTGTCAGTAATACAAGGCTCTGCATACAAGCAGGTGTTCAATACCTACCACAAAATGAAATGCACAGGGGAAAATATTCACAACATTAGCTAATGGGCATAGAGCAGTAGCAGTTTTCAGGTAGATTTAAGTTGACTACTTAGATTGTAAATCCTTGGGGAAGAAACCATCTTTTTTGTCTTGGGTTTGCACATCACCCAGCACAATGGTGTCCTGTCCACAATGAGGGCTCCTGGACATAAACTGCTCCACAAAAAAATTAACTAAGTAATTAATTAGTTGCAGGATCAAGTCCTTACCTTGTTAGCAGATGGTTCTTGAAATAACCATTTTCATTCATATTTAACTGTGAATTTTGACAGTGAGCATTGGAGCTTAATGGCCAGAAAACAAGTTTCCATTGTCTTTCTGAGGATGTAAACTTAGAAGAGTTTCATCTTTCAAATATAATGTGCCTGCCAGGCTGCTTTCCTGGGTCTGAATTAAAATGAGAAACAATAGCTCTAGCCCTCTGAATTGCCCTCACTTGATTTCACTGAGGCATAAATTCTGAAGCTTAGTTATAATTCAGTTGCCCAGATTTTTAATTATTTCATTGCTGATCATTTCAGCAAAAACATCCAGCTAATATTCTTATCCATTCTGGCTGAATATCATGGGAACTACAGCTGGAAAAGAACTACTAGTTCATCTACATCATATTTTCCAGAGTTTTGTCCAGTCCAGTTGTAGATTATTTCAGTGATTGAGCTTTACACTACTTCCCATAGGAGACCATTCCAGAGTCTGACCGATTATTATGTATTTTGTGTTAGTACCTCAGTGAGGACTGCAGCAGGGATCCTCCATTGATGGCATTACTTAGCTATGCTGCTAGTGAGTCTTAAGTTTTGAGCATCCTCCCTTCCAAACTATTATTTCTCTTTGCATGGACTCCTCATCCACCCTTAGCCACGCTACATACGCAAAGGCATCTGAAACAAGTGTGGCTACATACTGAGCACAGCTAAGCTGTGCCTCCCCTGCTGCTACTGCAGCTACCCACTGCTGCTTATACTCACACTAGCTTAATGAAAGCTAGCACAAGCATGTGTACGCAAGCAAAGAAATCACACTCCTAGTTCATGCTATTGATGTAGCCGAAGATAGCATGATTCTTTTACAACATGGAACCTAGCTCTAGAAGTGGCTTGTGCCCATGAAAGTTCATGAAAGCCACCTATATTTTTTGTTAGTCTCTAAGGTGCTACAGGACATAAGAACATAAGAACATAAGAACGGCCGTACCGGGTCAGACCAAAGGTCCATCTAGCCCAGTATCCTGTCTGCCGACAGTGGCCAGCACCAGGTGCCCCAGAGGGGGTGGACCGAAGACAATGATCAAGCGCTTTGTCTCCTGCCATCCCTCTCCAGCCTCTGTCAAACAGAGGCCAAGGACACCATTTTATCCCCTGGCTAATAGCCTTTTATGGACCTAACCTCCATGAAATTATCTAGCTTCTCTTTAAACTCTGTTATAGTCCTAGCCTTCACAGCCTCCTCTGGCAAGGAGTTCCACATGCTGACTACACGCTGTGTGAAGAAGAACTTTCTTTTATTAGTTTTAAACCTGCTACCCATTAATTTCATTTGGTGTCCTCTAGTTCTTCTATTTAGGGAACTAATAAATAACTTTTCTTTATCGGCCCTCTCCATACCACTCATGATTTTATACACCTCTATCATATCCCCCCTCAGTCTCCTCTTTTCTAAACTGAAAAGGACCATTCATTGTTTTTTAGGAAAAGGGAGGTTGTTACAGACTAACATGGATACCCCTCTGAGACTGTTTAGGGACAGGTATTGTACAACTACAGGAAAGCTGCAGCTGGGGGAAGTCTGACAACTATCCCAAGTGTTCTTTCAGATCAGGAGAAAGCCATTACCATAGTTTTGACAGATGTTTGGCACTCACTAGGGAGGTGAGAGAGAGAGAACAAGAGGAAGCTGAAAGCATGTCATACCTATTCAAACACAGGATTTTTTTTTTAAGTCAGGAAATTCAGGTGGGGAAAATATTTTATACTGAAATAACATTTATCAAAATATACTTTTCACTTTAACCTCAACTATATTTCCCTCTCTCTGCCTCACACCATGTTTCCATTATTGTCGGCAGAATGAGCTTCATGCATGCCAATCAGGTCATTCATAAATATAGAACTAACGTCTGTCATGACAGATTTACTACTCTGACCACAGCATATCCCTTCTGTCTGTAAAAGCTTGATCCATTAGTGGGTGAGCTCCCAGAGTGCTAGGCCTTTACCTTAGCAGATTGGAGGTACAAAGCACAAACCTTTGTGTGTGTTCAATATTTATGGTTTGATTTGCACTATGAAAGTGCAGGATTTGTCAGTCAATTCTGCTATAAAACTCAATTTTCTTAGGTACAAATGTGAAGAAAAAGGAAAACTTGGTGAACTTCTACTATAGTTCTGTGTAAGTAGAATTACTGCACCCAGGAACACTTTGCCTTTGGTTCTCGATACTGTACTTTAGTCACTGGATCATCCCTTACCTCAAAGCTGTCACACTATCAGCTTACTATTTTAGATCAGTGTTTCTCAACCAGTGGTACGAGTACCCCAAGAGACATCTGGGGGGGGGGTACGTCAATACAACTGAAACTTGAAGAAAACTGAATTTTTGTTTTAAATTTTACAGCACTTTATTATTTTTGTACTTTCTACACCCAAAAATTTCATCGCCCACCTGACTACAATTAAGTTGTTTAAACAAATGTGCTGCAATGGTAGAAAAAAATTGTGTGTCTGAAAACTGTAGGTACTGGGGGTACTTACAATTTTTTTAAAGGGTTACTTTATTAAAAAAAAGCTTGAGAAACACTGTTTTCAATCATTCTTCATAGATCAAAACAGCTTCATCTGTTTAGATGGAGTTGTACAGAGTGTTGTTCCACAATACAGGATGGTAAAACACCAGCATTACTGGATCGCTCAGTTTAAAGCATAACCTCAGTGCTTCAAATAACTGATTTGAATACAATACAAAAGTGACAGTCAAGTATGACTTGAATCCCTGTGAGAAAATGAACACTGCCATTTTTCTCAGTAGTTTGCAGGACCTGAACTCTACAGGCAAAAAGGCAGTGGTGCCCTGACCCTTGGAACTTAATTCCGTGTGCGTGAATTTCAACCTCCCCAGTTCCACAGTGTGTCTGCGTGGAAATATGCTGAAGAGTCAGTATGCAGCCCATCTGTCTAGTGCATACCAGTCAATCTTAGAGACTCACATGGCAGTCTCCCTGCCCTCTTATCGTTGTATTTAACCACCTTACACTCTTTAAAAGATATTTTATCTCCACAACTCCCCTTTGAAGTAAAAAAAAGTGTCATCCCCATTTACACATAGGAAACTGAGGTGCAGAGAGATTAAGTGATGGGCCCCAGATTATGCAGGAAGCCTATGGCAGACCAAATGCCCTAGCCTAGAGTGTGCCTTAACCATTAGACAATTCTTCCATTCTGCACATGCCTCTCCTTGTTGTAGTGCTGTGGCATGGAGTACTGGCTTTATGTTTTCGTGAACAACTGATTACTTTAACATCACATACAAAAGGATTATTTTAGCAGGTGCTCTAATTAGAGAGAAATGTCTAGCTAAAGTGTAGGGAAAAGTCTTGTTTTATCAAAGAAAAAAAGAGCAGGCAGAAAATAAAATCTGATTTGCATGAAAATCTGTATTCCTGCACTAGAGAACACATTTTGAGCTCCATTATTTTAACTTGCAATTCCCAAAAGGCTTGTTTGCCACCATGGAGAGCAATGCAAACTCTCCAGGGGACAAAACCAATAGCCTTAGATTGTCACAAATGCAATTAGCTGTAATGTTTACAGCACAGTGGAGATAAAGCATCTGGGTTATATATTCGGGGTATCAAGGTCAAACCTTTGTGGGGTTCACTTATTTGAGATCTTTAAGGGTTTTATCATTTGAAAACTACATAAAGCCCAGCTGAAGTGTGTGACGTGATGATGCTGAACCAGATTATACGCAAGACACAAAGCTAGGACAAACCCTGCCACAAAACATTTGTGATCTAAGACTATGCCTACCCTTGCAGAGTTTTTGTGCCGCCAGTTTCACTGATGATAGGGAATCAGTGAAGGAAAAGTGTTGGTTTGTGTTCTTGCTTCCATTGGCATCAGAACGATGCATGTTCACATTTGCAGTACTTCCATCATTGACGAAAGCAGCGCCCTGAACACAGTATAACACTTCTATTTTGAGGATAAGTTGGGAGGGAGTAGTTGTGAGGCATCCTGGGTCCCTGCACAATCCCCTTGTTCCAAACACTGCTCGGCTCCAATAGCTCAACGTTGCTTCAAGCAGGGGATGGTTCAGGCATTGTCACCTGGCCAGATAAGTGAGCACTTGCTAAGAAAACAGGAATGGGAGTTTCAGAGTTCCCAGGGCTTTATAGTGAGATGGGCAGACATCTCTTTACCTGGCACAAGAGCAGCAGAGCTGCTGACCAGAGTGGTCACTAGACACTATGGGATATCATCCAGACGCTAAAAGCTGTGTCTTCACTTGCACATCAGTGCAAAAGCATCACTGGTAAGAACTTGATTTCCTCGCATGGCAGTAGTTTTCTGTTTGTGGTGAAACTTGTGAGTTTCACTGCAAAAAGTCATTGGCAAATATAGACAGGTTTTTGCACAAAAAATGGACATTTTGCGCTCTGAACGGCAAGTGTAGACATACCCTAATAGGCAGCAGGAGAAAACACCATCCTGAGGAGTCTAGAAGAGTCAGTCTAGGAGGATTTGATTATTTTCTTGTGGAAATGCCAGAAGCAGTACACTCTTCAATATGACTGTGAAAGAGGGAAGGATAATGGCTTG
The DNA here is from genome assembly GCA_032595735.1 of Pelochelys cantorii. NCBI lineage: Eukaryota > Metazoa > Chordata > Testudines > Trionychidae > Pelochelys > Pelochelys cantorii. Next base: position 108,302,473 of record CM064327.1, read on the forward strand.
GCAAAGTGGGAGGGAGAAAATAGCCCATGGAGAGAGGGTGGTATGGAAAAAAGCATGAAGACAGGAGACAGCTACTCTAGTGACCTGATAGCAGAAACAAATACTATGATGCATGGCATAGCCTGAAGAACAGACTTGATTTTCTTACTCCCCTGTAGTTCATAGATGTTAGGAATTGTAGTCTGCATTGTGCTGTAGTCAATGGGAAGACATCCCTTGGCACTAAGATCTCCATAGTCAGCCAATTCACAGAGCAGCAGTTAGAGTTACATGATAGCAAATTGTTAGTAAGGCCTCACAGATTCTACACCACAGTTATGGCCTTCAAGGATGGTGCTTCATGGGAGTTCATCTTCTACTTGTGTCCTTTCACCCCCATCATAGGATTTTCTAGCATGGGGCGCATAACATGGCCGACTCTGTAGCCCTGCTGAGCTTGTGCATGGTTCCTCCAAGAGGCAGCAGATGGTACATGGTTTGTGTTCCACCACAATTACATCTGTTTGGGTTGTGGGAATAGACCCATTTTGCATGTTGACTTTTGATAGCAAATTTTTGTTTAGAGGCAATTTAAATATCAAGTTGTCTCTGCTCCATAGTATGAACAGTCACATCACAGCCTCCGTCAGATTCTAAGGATCTGTGAACTCTGCTGACCACCTATCACTACAATGTAAAAACTTAGATGGAATTAAATGCTTAGTTTTCTGTGAGAGTGGAGGGGGAAGTTGAGAACAGCCCTCATCTGGATGTATTGGCCTCAAGGTGAACTAGCATCCTGGCTGCCAGGGAAGGAGGAGGGGTAAGAAATACCATTACTACAAAGGCCTCCAGGAAATGAAACACAAAATAACTATTTAAAAATAGCAGGGATATGCAATAAGCCAACCAAAGCTGAGCAAATCAAAGGCTACTCTCAGTGTTTCAAAAGGAGAGAAGGAGGAGTGAAGGACAGAATCTGCTGTATCTTTCAATGCCATAACATTATCTGTGAATGTTTTGAAAATTATGTAACCGTTTTATGTTCATTTGTTATCAGTATTCCTCCTTTGAAGTATACTAAACACCACTCAGAAGAAAGTTTAATTAAATGAGCTCATTTTTACCTTTCTAGGACTGGTATATATTTAGGATCCTGGATGGATCTGATGGTTACAGGATTGACTATAGCGGAGGGTTCCAAGCTGTGGTCTGTGGACCTCCAGGGTTCTGTGGACTATATTTAAGAGGTCCATGAAAGACTTAGACTGAAAAAAGACGGAAAAGAATTCAAAACTGTAGATAGACAGATTTCGAAAGGAAGCTGAACCTCTATTTGAAAATTTTTAGGTGTTTGCAAATGAAAACCACTAGACTATGGCATTTATTTCACCAAGACAGAATTGGATACTGCCATGAATTGATGGCCCAGTGAAGTATCTTGGCTCAGATAACTCTGGAGCAGTATAGGACCATCTCACGATTATGTCACCCTTGAGCCCTGCTGATGGGGAGGGGAGGCAGGACTCCTGGCCCTTTAAATTGCTGCTGGAGCCCCACATAGTGTGCTCCAAGCTGCGCTGACAGCTGTTGTGTCTGCGGGGGGAGGGCAGGGAGAGATGGACACGGTGTGGTCCAGGCAGCATTGAGAATTGGCTGCCCCCAGCCCTGCTCCTTCCGGAAGCATGAAAATCCCACACACACACTTTACTTAGCAAGACTGTCAAGCCCCCTTGCCAACCATTTTACTAGATAACACCTGGAGTCTTATGGAAGACAGATTCTTATAACCAGGGCTTGACAAACGGCAGCAAAAGCTGCTTGCCAGCCCCGCACTGTGCATGCACAAGAGCTGCATTGCGTATGCGCGCGCCACCAGTAAACGGGGCGCACGGCTGAAATCTACTTGTCATGGGCGAGTAGATTCTATAGTTTGTCGAGCCCTGCTTATAACCATAGTCTGATTCAGCTGAATCTTTTTGTCACAAATAATCATTGTTATCTAACTTGTATTCTGATTTAGAGGGGTTTCCATTTCAGAGATAGCCATGATGGTCTGTTTCAGCAAAAAAACAACAAAGAGTCTGATGGTACTTCAGTGCTACATTTCTTTCTTATTCAGGATAACGAAAAATCCTAAGATCCACATCTAAAAAGAAAGAAAACAAAATGTGAAAAATTACACAAAAGCCTCATTTTGGACACCTGTGTTATTTAATGGCAGACACTTATGCCTGTGTACATCTCTAGTCTAGCTAGATCCGCCATCTTTTGCTGCATCCCACAGTAATGCATTTCTGTTTCATGTGTTAAACATTTTGATAATAAGTTTGGTACTGGCAAAAGGCATAAAGTGAGAAGGGGGCAGCCTTCTGAAAACACAAGGCCTCCATCTAGCCACACTGTCCCACCAATGTGCCTCACTGTTGCAACCTGCCTGACCATGTCCAGGAGTGAGAGAGAAGTTGCCTGTTAAGTGCTCCACTAGGGTGCCATTTAAAGCCAGCTGAGATCTTTTTTATGATGTGGGAACATTTGCCCAGAAGGAATTGGAGTGAGAATTGCCAACTAATTTCAGATGCTAATGACTTTCAGCCAGCCTCAGCCACTATTAGCCTAGGTCAGAGATGAGCCTCTGACCTTGAGGTAAAAGACTGTTGCCCATTTTCAATCCCCTGAGCCTTTTAATCCCCTGTCATTTCTGAAACAGCTCCAACGGAGCATAACAAGCAGTAGAATGGACAGAAGTTATCAAATGTTAATGGTTCTATGGCTAGCAGGCCTCTCCATGTCTTAGCAATGGTAAGGGTCTAATAATACTTGCATCCAACCCCTGCATCCTGAAAGAACATACATTCAGCTAGATGTGGAAATATGCATATGTACACATATGTCTATTCAATGTGGGAGAAAAGGCTTAATGTTCTCAAGATTTCTGAGAATTAATTTATACCTTTGTTTCAAGAGTGCTACTAACTAATGGGTTTGTTTGAACTTGATTCTAGCAGGAATTAAAAACAAGAAAAAGAAAATCGTGGTGAGCAGCCGGATGAGGCTCCACGAGAGAATTCAAGCCTGACAGATTTATGGAAACCTTGTTTCCATATGTATCAGTTTGTCTCCAGAGCTCTTGTTGCAGCAATCAGTGAAAACAATGCTAGCACCAGCCGATATCTGAATGTTTTAAAAAATGTTTTTCTATAGAGGCTAAATAAATATAAGAACAGAACTCCAGTGGATTCTTTGCTTGCCTGCCACTACAGACATCCCACTCTAGGGTATACAAGACTCAGATGTACAGCCGCACTAGTGGACGGCATCAAAAGAATGATCTGATTTACTGTGTTATGAAACAGTGACATAGTTGGCATGAAAATAGAAGGAGATGCATCCTGGGGGGAAAAAGACAACATCATTAAATCTACAATCCATTAGTTTCACAGTAAACTGGATTTACACAGAGGGTTGGGGGAACTCTTGTCATTCCATTGTATAACTGTAGCAGCCTGTAGCGGCAGCCTATTCAAACACCTGGTAGCAATTGAAGTCATTAAAACACACTCCTGTCTCTGTTACAGTCACTGTGTGTGTGTGTGTGTGTGTTATTGATCTTCAGCAAATGTTAACCATGATGGAACAAAATTCAGCCCTGGTGTAAAGTCTACTGAAGTCAATGACATTACACTATGGATGAAGCCTATTTGAAAAGAAGATCTGTTTTGTTCTTCTGTGCTGTACATATTGGACAAATTACAGACAAAAATGGGCATGGCTGCATCCCTCACCCTCTGCTAAACATTTGACCTCATCTGAATCCAGCAGCTGCAAGCTTCAGAGAGGAAGGAAATTGCATTTCGATTGGCTAAGCTTCCAAGTAAGAAGGGAAATCTGCAACAGAAGCAGAGTATTTTTAAAAGGACAGACGTGAGCATTACCACATCACAACTGAGCATAAGGAAACCAAATTGTAGGAAAATGTACAACTTATATTGGGAAAAGATCTCAGCTGACAGAGAGAGGTGCACCCTTCCTCCTATATATAGCTCTCTGATCAGGTTCCCCTCCCTACTCCTGGCATGTGCTCATGTCTTATATAAACAGAAGTGCTGGGTCTTCCAAGAACACTTCCTCCTTCTGATAAATTCAGTAAATTAACATGGCCCGCCACTTTCCTTTGAGAGTGTCTCACACAAGAGCTGCTGAGCCAGACTCTCTTTTGAACAAACAGTGACCCCAGAGCTTTTCTACAAAATGTTGTGGTAGAACACTCCTACATTAGGTCTGGCAAGCTGGGGAATTTGTAAGTAAGAAAAGCAAAAGGAATAGTGTTCATAATGTATTGTTATTTCAGATACATAATATATTGTGGATACACACAAGCTTACATTAATGTTATATAGTGTTATGAAGATGTAAAGAACTATACACTGCAAATACTAACTAGTTATTACAGGTGATCAGGAAATTATTTTTGCTCCTACAACACATTTAGACAAAAAAAATTGTTTTCATTCTAATTTTTCAGGTTTTCCTGGAAAAAACCCAAATGGAGACATTTTTGGTTATTAAGTTTGAATTCTTGAAGGAACTCCCAAAATTATTTTAAAATGGACATTTTTTAAAAGGGTATTGTTTTGTTGAACAAATAAGCAAAACATTTCAATCACCTAATTATATTTTCCTGATATTCACACTCCGTGTTTTTACTCAAATCTGTGGAGAAGTGGGAACTCATGACTGATCCCTTGCCCCATACCAGTTCCCCACACTCAATAGGTAAGAGGGTCATAGTGAAAGAGTGACAAACTGGCATCCTTTCTGGTAGCCCTATTCTCTCATTACAGAAGACAAATAACTTCCAGTATCTATAATGGGAATTACTTGGATCCTACAGAGGGGAGACAGCCTAAAGCTAACTTGACATCCAGTGTATGATTTGCTGCAATTGAAGTAAGTCTATACCATTTTATACAAGTAACTGGCCCAATTCTCTTTGGCAGTGAGAAGAAGGCCAGTGATTTCAATGGTTAGAGGCACTGGCTTGGAGACAGTTGGGTTCAGTCCCTTGGATGACGGGCAAGCCACATAGTCTCTCTATGCCTCAGGTCTCCATCTGTAAAATGGGGATCAGAGCATTATCTTATATCACACATCATGGGGTCAATGTCATTCCCATTGTCACACAGAATCCTGCTTGTTTTACTGCCACAAAGTGATCTCAGTGAAAGCAAAGAAATTAGGCATATGCAGCTGCTTAGGCACGGGTGAAAGTAGATGCTGGGACTTAATGATGCTCCCTCACTGGGCCTAGTGTCCTTAGCAAGGGGGGGCAGGACTCCCTGCCAGTTCTTCGTGATTGGCCATCAGGAGCCCCAGTGTTGCAGAGGTGAAAGCTGGGAACCCCAGTGGTGATATGAAGGGCCCAAGATCACCCAGCTGTTGCCACTCTGGCCTGCAATTCATGCCGCTTCCCGCCTGGCACCTCTCACCTGCTCCCCCCTCCAACCTCCCTGCCCTGTTCTTGCCTCAACAGCACTGGGTCTACCCCACACAGCTACTGCCCCAATGACCTCTGCCTGCCCCCCCGCTCCAGGATGTGTGTGCAGGTGCTCAGGGAAACAGGAATCATAGGGCCAGCCCTGCCAAAAGAATCTTTGTTAAAAGAAAGATTTGTTCTGTATTTGGGAGAATATTACCAAAGTGATCTGAGTCAACCATATCACAGTAAAAGATGGGATGAGACCAATATCTCAGCTCCGAACTTTGTGGAAGTTGGAAACCAGCTCCTAATGTTACACATTGGTGCCCACCCTAATCAGAATATTATTGGCACTTTAAAGGAAGTCCAACAGAGCCAGTTGGAGAAACTTTAATGGAATCATATTTCATCAGAATATGCAGTTTCATTGAAATTTAAATACTTTGTGAAATGGTGTCAATTTTACTGGAACTTCATGTCAGAAGAAAACAGTGAAAAATGGTTCAACATTTTCAGGCTGTTTCAACATTTTCCTATTGAAACATGCAATATTTTGTTTTGAAATTACTTTTAATTTTGAAAGTTGCTAGTATCTAATAACATAATACAAAATTAAAAAATCAAAACTGAAATCAGATATTTCAATTTACCTTAATGGACTTCTTTTCAGAATTTTCTTTCACAAAGAATTTCAAAATGGTCAGGTTTTGTTCTGATTTGGATGGAAGTCAAATTTTAAATCTCAAAATTCTTTGTCAGATTGAACTTCTATCCTCTACATAGCTCTAAAATCAAAATAAAAAAGCTTCACAACAATTTGTACATATGTCCTGTGTGAGTGCGCATGAGTAGCTACACCTATATCTATATCTAGCTCAAAAATCATTTTCAAAAGTTTCTGGGACACAAAGTAGGACATAAAACCAGCTTATGGTGAAATCTCATTAGATTTGAAAGCAGAATTTTTGTACTTCTCTGAAGAAAGTAAGAAGTTTCATGTAGTTTTGTACACTGCACCAGCCCATCTACCCTGAGTACTGATCTGCTTGCTGGCCAGCCTACCTCCACTAATTCACACTGACTTCAGGGGAGAAGTGAAGAAAAAGCAGGAAGGGGAGTAGTGTATGAAGGGTGGGATAGGGGAGTAGGGCCTCAGGAGTGGAATGTGGGTAGAGCCACGACCTGGCTGTTTTGAGAAGGTTTGGCCTTTACTATATCAACCACCTTGAGAATTGTACTCAAATGTTATATCATATGCTCATTAAACAGAACGTATATTAAATTTAAGGCAGAGGTAACTGGGCTTCTTAAGGCAATATTCAGAATATCAGCGTGGCATTCCAGATATCCCCTTCTGTTTACTCTTCATAACCCAGTATGATTAAATGCGGTATATCACAGCACATTAGGATACTTTCAGTATACGTCACAGAATACATGCAGAACCTGTGCTGCCTGTTCAGCATAGACTCATAGAACACTAGAACTGGAAGGGATCTTGAGAGGTCAAGTCCAGTCCCCTGCCCTCACAGCAGGACCAAGCACCATCTAGATCATCCCTGATAGATGTCTATACAACCTGCTCTTAAATATCTCCAGAGATGGAGATTCCACAACCTCCTTAGGCAATTTAGTCCAGTGTTTAACAACCCTGACAGGAAGTTTTTGCTAATGTCCAACCTAAACCTCCCTTGCTGCAATTTAAGCCCATTGCTTCTTGTCCTATCCTCAGAGGCCAAGGAGAACAAGTTCTCTCCATCCGCCTTGTAAAACCCTTTTAAATATTTGAAAACTGCTATCATGTGTCCCCTCAGTCTTCTCTTTTCTAAACTCTACAAGCCCAGTTCTTTCAATCTTCCTTCATAGGTCATGTTTGTTAGATCGTTAATCATTTTTGTTGTTCTTCTCTGGACTTTCTCCAATTTCTCCACATCTTTCTGGAAATGTGGTGCCCAGAACTGGACATAGTACTCCAATCTGAGGCCTAATCAGTGCAAAGTAGAGCAGAAAAATTATTTCTCATGTATACATGAGAAAAGCTAGTTTGTGAATGAATGAACACACTCTAGCACAGACCCTCATCTGATGTGAAATGGAGTCACTGCATTTTACTTCCCCAAAGCTACACCAGATTAAAAGATTCAGAGATTTTAAGACACACCAGTAGGAATAAAGTTCACAAGAGCAAATGTGAGTGAGTTCTCAAGGCTGCATAATGGGGAGCTGATTCTAATTTATATTGGAGGAGTTGAATAAAAATTGGTAAGTTTAATCAACCTTGTAAAATTCCATTCACTTCCCTGCCTGGAGCAAATTAAAAGCTTCTGCAGAAGCAAAGTTTTCATTTAAAACAAATTAAGGGCTTAATCTACTCTAACTCATTCTAACTCCTTATTGGCTTAAATGGAGCTCCACAGAATCAGAGTCAATGCAGGCATTGGCTTTAGTTTTGTAGTTCTTAAAACTGTGAAGATCATCTTCAAAACACAAACCAAGTCTAAGAGATGTTACAACTGCTGGGCAATATGAGAACTAAGCTGAGGCTGCAACATTGGCTGGCTTTTAAAAGGAGCTCCACTCAGAGCTCATCAGCAGAGCAGCTACAATGGCACCTGATGAATTCTCTGGGTGTCCAGTGATTGGATACCTACCACACTCAGATTCAGGGGTGTCAGTAGTGAAGATCAGCATCTCCCTCTCTCCCAGGCCAGGTCTGTTCCGTTTTCAACCCCCCTGCTGGCTGAGCTTATGTTTAGGACACTGCTGATTCCTGTGACCCTAAAGCCTCCTGCCATGGTTCACCCCAACAGTTTTCTCCAGGCCTACAAAAGAGTACCACAGCTCCTCAGGCTGGGACCAAAGAGTCTAACAGGTTTGAATGTCAGAAGGTAGAGTAGGTAGAGCAGAGCTACAGGGAGTAGAAAAGAGGAAATACAAGTGGAGAAACCATAGAAAAGTTGAGGTGCCTTCCACAACGGGAACACTTGAGGGCTGATTGTGGGATAGATACTGATGTGGTCAGAGCTGCGGGGGTGAGAACAACAATGGCTGGTGTAGACTTGGAAACCCGCCTTTTCATCACAGTGATAGATCTGATTGGGCACAGAAAAGAAAGGATATATTTTGGAAGTGGGGAAGTAAAGGGGTGGGAGACAAAGATAGTGGCGAAATTTGGTGCAGTGCAGAGAGAATTGATGAATTAGGAATGTGACCAGTTCGTATTTGGAAGAGTGATAAGATAGAGGGCTGGAGGGAGTGGGGGCGAAGGAGCAAGTTAATGACAGAGGAGTTTGTGTGAGAGAGAGTCTGGAGGGGAGGCAGGCAGGCAAAGAATATGTGCTGAGGTGTGTGTGGCTGCGAGGGAGTGTGGACCTGTGTAGGAGTGTATCTGTGGAGAGGAGTTGTGTGTATGCATGATTATGGTAAAGGAGAGCTAATAACTTTATTGAGAATTTTTCAAGACTGTTTCAGCCTTAGTGTGTGCAATGGAATTTCCCAATTCTGGCGACAAATACCATTATTCTAATGTATTTTACGCCCAAAAGCATCACTGGCACTAGCTCTGCTGGAAACTGTCAACATCTTGGACACTCACTTTTTGATTCCTTTACATCATTTACCTTCAGCATGCCTATTCATCTTCTTGTCAACTACGTGGTGATCACCTCAGAGTGGAAACCACGGAACATCATTGTGACTGATAAATTGTGTATCATATGACATAAGACTTTGAACACAGTTACACTGGTGTAAGACCAGAGTACAACCATAGGTTCCTAGATACCATATGATTAGCATACTTGAGAGCAAATAAATTAAATTACAGACTTCAGTGTAATTAGTTCTAATTTATAGGTATTAATGAGATCAGAATTTGGCCTATGGTCTATGGAAAAATGTATCTAATAAAAGAAAATGCATATACATGGAAATATATCTATTCTTAATTAAGTACATGGAAAATAAATTAGCCAGTTTTTCTCCACAGTAGCATCTCTGATGCATAAAACCTATAACATTGTTCAAGAATCACTAGTATCACTGAATCTGTGCACTGTCTTGGAAAAACGTCTAAGATTATTTTTTTCCCCTTTCCTGCATTAATAAAAAGGACAGCTTCATCCAAGTTGCATACCAAGTGAAAATAACGGCTGTCAACAACAATCGAATATGGCTTCATTGCAAACCAGTGACAAACGTCACTCCTTACATTTATCTGCACATTGATGAATGAAATTCTGAGTAGCAGACCTTTGATGGCTGTGAATACCCATGGATTCCACAGCTATTGTGAGATTTGGCCTGGAATGTGAAGATAACAAAAATATTTTGCTCTGCTTTTTAATCACACGTGAGTACCTGATCATGAAATACAGAGGTAAGAATGCAGACAGAGAACCACAATGCTTGCTCCTGCGTTGGCAGAGAAATGAAACAGATGGATTAAAAACATCTTTACCATTCCCTCACTCCTGTGATTCTCTGCTCAGCTGCAGCTGGCCTTTAATGTCCATGAGGTATGGTCATGCGCCCCTCTTTATTTAGAGGATCTCAAAATGTCCAGGCTTTCTTTTTAAACAAACATGTTTTCAGCCTTTTCCCTTTTGGATACAACCTTGAGAGCAGATGTGCTATAGTGAAAAGTTTGTCATCATGATTTTTACCAAAGGTTATAGGATATCTTGCGGTAATACTCTGTAACTCCCATATTCCTCATCTGTATATGTGATACTGCAAATAAAGCATGCCATGTGAGGTATCAGGGAAAGCTTATGGTCTGCTGAAAGTCATTTCTCTATCCATATATGTTTATCATTAACACATATGAAGTTATGAGAATTAAGTTATATGGTTGTCACAAAATTGGCAACAGAGACAACAGCAAGGAAAGTAATAACACAGGGGTGGAGTGTAAAAGAACCCATCAATAGTCATTGTCCAACGAGGGAGTTACAATTCGGTGACTCACCTGCATGTGGCCACACCAGGAGAATTGCTTAGCCTGCCCTGGAGACTCTGCAAGGCCCCCATACATGCCAGGCCTTGTGCTCCCCAAGCACATGGGAGTAAAATCAAACACAATGGCCACATGCTGGATCTTTCTCCTTCATCTGCCTACACTGCATGCAGCCAAACACAGAGAAGGCTGAAGATTCCAAATGAGGGGGACTATCACAGATTTCAATGGCAAAATCAGTGTGTATGGACTGCAATAGTCAGTGGGGTGAGAAAAATTGCTTGGTCTCATTGCTAAACAGTCTAATAGGGTTGAGAGTTTTGACTGTGTTTATGTTTTATTTTCTTTTGGTGACTACTCTGACTTTTTGCCTATCACTTAATAGCACTTAAAATCCATCTTTTATAGTCAATAAACTTGTTTTACAGTTTATCTTTACCAGTAAATTTGCCTGAAATGGTTGGCAAACCTGCTCAGGTTTCTCAAGGGATGTCTATGTCCACTTTTCTTTGATAAAGTGGTGAATCAATTAATAAATGAGTTGGTATATTCTTGAGGTACAGTGCTGGGATCTGGAGGGATTTGGCTGGTGCCTTTCTCTGTGTGATTCATGAGTGGCTCTGGGTACATTCATGCAATCTAGCTAGCTGTGGTCGCCACATGCCCTTATACTGAGTGGCAACAGCACCTGGAGGGCTTGCTGCTGATCACTAGCAAGGCATTGTGAGAGACCAGCCCAGGCTGGAGACAGCTCAGGGGATGTAGTCATCCCACAGTGCACCCCACAGGTATCCCATCACTGAGTTTTTCTTTCTATAAACCGAGTTTGAGGATGTGGATAGGATTTGAAAGGGTTATTGCTGACAGACTGTACCTCAAAGCGGCACTCTGCAATCTCCATAGTCACCACTATTCTATGAGTATGATGGGGTTTGTATAACGCATGCTTTGAGAGGTATCATTTAAGAAGTCTTGATTTGTTGAACCGTAATAGTCTCTTGAATTGTATGAACTATAATTGTATATCAAGTCAGGAAGTTTTGTTTACGTGTGTTACTGAAATACGTTGTGCGGTTGGCAAATGCCCACAACCAGCCTTTCAGTTGCAACAAAGGACAGCCAGCCATCACTGATAGTCCCCCAAAAAGAATCCACTATCCCAGAGGCTTCTCAGAGAACTAAAGGCACATATGCTGGGGAGGGAGGGTGTCAACTAACCCACATCACAGCAAGGATCTTTCTAGCAGCTGGAAGAAGGTATAAAGAGAAAGACAGTAACATCATCATCCCCTCTTCCCTCAAACACACACCTCAACACCTGGAAGATCAACTGGAACACAAAGACTGAGAGAGATTAATCCCAGGCTGAAAGGGGGTTCAGACTATGCACTGAAGAACTGTATTCTGTCTGTACCATCTGTTAGGGTAGAACTATTTGATTCAAATGTGGCTTAGTCAGAGTTAGAATTTAGAATGTGAATTTATTTTTATTTCTTAGTAACCAACTTTGATCTCTCTGCCTGATACTTATAATTACTTACAATCTATCTTTCTGTAGTTAATCAATCTGTTTTATATTTTACCTAACACAGTGTGGCTTTGTTTGAAGTGCTTGAGGAATCTCAACTCAAATTACAAAGGCTGCTGCATGTTCACTTTCCTATGAAGAAATGACAAACTTATTAATGAGTTTAGAGTGTCCAAGGGAATCATGAGCAGTATCAGGCAGTATATTTCTGGGGTGCAAGATTGGGAAGCTGGTAAAAATTAACCAAAGCCTCTTTATTGATGGTTCATGAGCAGCTGGGAGATCATTCATGTAATTCAGTTAGGCATGTCCCTGCCTGTGGATGGCTGTGTAAGTGCAGTGTCTGATTGAGGCCTGTAGCTTGACATAAGCATCAAAATGTGAGGCACAGCTCAGGTTGGCTTAGTCTGGAGTATTCAACCATCCCATAATACAGATGGCACCCTAGGGACCCTCTCACACCTTCTACAAGACAAATAGCAGGGATATTATTTTTTGAAACTCATTGTGAGGATGCTGATATGATTTGGAAGGGTTATTGCTGTGGCAAAGTTGCATTAAACTCTGGCTATGGCAATGGTGGGGATCATTTTATGATGTCTGTCTTTTTGTTCTACAATCTTAGTCTGGCTTCTGTGAAAGTCCCGACCCTGCAGATGTGAGTCTTCTGTTTGTCAATTGCTTAATTTTTCCAGTGGAGTGAAGCTGTCATGTGAGGTCACCATTGGAGAAGGAGAGGCAATCTCTCAGGTGGCTAGGGCCAATACCACTCAGGGTTAGACAGACAATCATCTGTTCATCTTGTCTCATCTGGGATCTAATCTCAGGAGTAGAAGGCACTGAGTTAGCCTAGACATAGTCTTTCAGTTCATGTTACTTAATGCAAGGTCAGTGGGGCATAACATTGCTATCATCCATGTTTTAATCATAGATGAACCTCCCAGCTTTGCATATAAGCACATTGTGGCTGAATGATGCAGCTGGTCCTTTGTTTGTTCAGCTCTCCCCACATGGGTATGTGGCAAGGCATAAGGCAAAACAAACAACAACAACAACAAAACAGAAAACTTAGCTGTTTGCATATAATTTTAAATGTAGAAAACTCTCTTCCCCATGCTCAGATGCATGGGTGCATTCAGTTTCCATTTGAGTTAATGCTGGGAATAGCTGTCATGCACAAGTTGTATCCCTGAATTTCTAGCTAAGCTGACTGAGGTATATTGTCTGTCCAGGCATTGAGGTTACCAGTGTTTATTGTCCTGAGTATCTAATGCCCAACGAGACAAGATCTCTTCTGGGGCAACTTTGGATCTCCAAAATTGGCTTATTGCAAGCGGGCACAGGTACACATGAGATCTGGAACAGAGTCAGATTGGTGATTGGCTATAAGTGACTTTATGGTGGTCACACCAATTCTGCCTATGATTTGGCGACACACATGCTTTGCTTGCGGTGGTGAACCTACAATAATGGTTCACCCAAGAAGACTGATGTATCCAAGTGCGTTTCAGAATTCTCAGAGGGAAAACATGCTGCATGCATCCCATAACTGACATTGCTCCCGACCCTGGATGCATTAACCACTAAGAACTCAGCCAAGCACATGTGCTCACAGCTCTCCTTAGTGCATCAGGAAAAAAAATAATTGCTCCTATTGACACTATGGCTACCATGTTAAAGGACCATATCAAAATACTATCCATGGATGCAATTAACACACAGTTTATTCTTTCTGTGCACACTGCAGTGTACCATGTTTTAACCATACATCCAGACCATACGGACTTTGGCAGATCTCTGCCATGGACCAGGAATACGTTTAAAATCTGGTTTGGTCTTGTGCTACTGTGTAACACCAAACTACATTTTAACTGTGTCATAGAAATACCATGTTTCAATCTAGTCACCATACATCAGGGGTGGGCAATAATTTTCATAAGGGAGCCACTTCATGAATTTTGGTCATGGGCCGGCTCCAGGTCCCCTGGAAGGGATGGATCCTGGGGCAGAAGCAGTGGGGCAGGGGCACTACAGAGAGAAACAAAGTGTGTGTAAGTGTGAAAGTAAAACAGTGTGTGTGAGAGAGAAACTTTGTGACACAGGCTGAGTGTGTCTGGCACAGAGACTGGGAAAGTGTGTGTGGCAGTGTGTGTGTGACGCAAAGAGTGTGTGTGCCGGTTGCTGCTGGCTAAGTTTCTGAGAGAAGCCATGTGCTGTCTCTTTAAGACAGGGAAAGCTGTCCTGCTCTGTTGTCTCCCCCGTTCCCTGCTCTGCAGAGATGACATATGGTGTGTGTGTGTGTGAGAGAGAGAGAGAGAGCGAGCAGGAGCACTGAAATCTGGGAAACAGTGCACTGCCTATCAAGACAGGCACTCCTATGAGAGACACTTCCCATCCGTGCTTCAGATTGGAGCAGCTACTCTCTGCAGATGTGGGGACAGGAGCAGGGTGACACCCTGACTTCAGCACTCTGCTTTCCCCTCCCCTCTGCACAGCTAGCAGAAGAATCCTGGTAACAGCTCAGCTGCAGGATGGAATAAGGTTGGGGAGGGGCAGCTGAAGACACGCTGCCAGCTGTAAGTATGCACCCTCTGCTAACCAGCTGGGCAGGCCAGAGACAAATGCTTGGCGGGCTGGACCCAACCCTCAGGCCTGATTTTACCCACCCTTGCCAGACATGTTTTTTTTCATGGTTATTTATGCAGTGTAGGTGGAAACTCAGAACACGGTTGTGAGAATGGGCTAATAATACTCAACCAATCCAATAGCTGTATTATTTCATCCAAAAGACCAAACATTGCAAATAATTCCATCATAAGATCTGCCTCATTAATTACATGTTACAAACTACCATAATTAGCTCAGATGTCCAGGACAGATGTAGCACAATGAAGCTTTGGAAAAATTTAGAGGAATTTCTTGTCACATTACAAAATTATGTTTAGAGAGAAAAAAACAGGTGGTGGGATCCCAACTCAAGTCATTTAAAACTAAAATGGAGGGGAAAAAACTGGAAAATACACGTCACTGGCAGGGGGATGGACAAGATGCCCTTAAACAATATGGTCCTCTATTGCAATTTCCATGAAGGTAATTTACATCTGTGAAACATGTGTGGACAGTTTCAGTTTTCAATTCACAGGCAATCTCATCTGGGGAAACCAAATAAGAGGTAGTATCTACTACTACCAAATATGTAATCCAAATGTAGTTGCCTGGTGCTTGGCTATTTATTTCATTAGGATGTGGAATGTAGCAGGTAATGCAGTTAAGGTCTTTGTATAAAGCTCTATTGCAGGTATCAAACTTGTAAAAGAAATTAAGCTCTGCAGCTTCCCTTTCAAGCTGGTTTTTGAAATTGGCTTGTAATAATATGGTAAATTTGAAATCCAATAATGAGGGCCTGGGCATGTTAAAATGTTCTCCAACAGGTTTCTATGTGTTGCCTTTTCAGATATCTGATTTGTGTCCATTAACTAATTAACCGGGTACTTAAGAGTACTTAGAACCCACTCTATCAGCTTCATTTAGCATGAACATTCTGACAATTTTTTCCCCTTTTTTCTTTCCCTACCCATCCCCTCTCTTTCTCTGCTATTTATCTTGCAACCTGGACCCCTTAACTCCATACATCTGAAGAAGTGGGTTGTGCCCACAAAAGCTCATGATATCATCTACATTTTTGTTAGTGTTTAAGGTGCTTCAGGACTATGCATTATTATTATTTTTTTTTTTTTAAGAAAGGCAATTACCTCAGTTTCTTTCAGGCAAAGCAGAACAGGAGGGAATGGGGTGAGGCCAAAAGGCGATATTAGAATTTCAATTCATTTGCACTTAAGTGACCCCCTTCCACAGAGTCTAACCCCCAAAGAGACTGTCAACCATAAAGTCTAACTAAAAATCTTGCTCTTCCTCATAACCTCCCACCCTCCTTCTCCCACCCACCAAGCTTCAGCAATAGAAGCACATGTGACAACTACTGGATAAATGGTAAGATGGCTAGATAGTATAAAGTGTAAACTCAGGTTGCCCACTTACTGCTTTTGCTGGAAAATGTCAAGCTTCCAGCTTTTTCATACACACACACACACACACACACACACACACACACACACAAGCTTTTTGTGGCCAAAACAGCTCGTCTGAAGAAGTGGGTTTTGGCCTGCATCTCTGTAAACAATGTTAAGCGCAGAATAGTGAAAGTATATTGAACCATTTAATAAAAGGATGTTTGCAATAATAAAACAAAAAAATCCCCATTTGCACAGGAAACAGCTAATTGTACTCAGGAAAATAACCATCCAGTCTGGTTCTCACTAGAAAATTAATGGCAGATAAATTTAGATCAAATAAGAGGAAATAGTAACTTTAGCACAGCATGTGGTTAACCTGTGAAATTCAGCATCTCAGAGAGAAGTGCAGGCACCATTTCATTACAGTGAGTTACAGGTACATTTGAATAGTCTTTTGTTTCTTTCCTTTAAAGAGACAGGCCTGAGCTGTGAAGTCTACATCTGTACTTGGATTTAATCAAGCTCTTCACTCAGTCACCCAAAGTTTGGGGCTGTCTAGATTGAGGCTTTCACTTTGGCACATGAGAAAATGGGGCCAGCTGTAAAATTCAGAGCTGTGTCTAGATTCTGAATCATCCCAAAGTTTTGGCGAGGGCATTTATGACTGTATGACATAACTGAAAATGACCCACTAGGAAAAAAATTCATTTTGTATTTCTTTCTTCGTGTTGTTATAGATTGCTTAAATTCAAGGCAAAAGACAGGATTATTATTTAAAGGGCCTAGTTTAGGAAAATATTAATTGATGTTCTTCAGTGGGAGTTTTCCTGATTAAGGCATAGTAAATTACAGCTTTAATATACAAGTGTATATGTTGCATTTATTTATATTTTGTATTACATCAAAAGTCTTTCACTCCAGCATTTATTTAAAAACAAATTTAAAATATCACACTTGGAATTCAGAAGGTCAGAATAAAATTCTATGTGGGACAATAAGGCTGAACAATTTTTAAGCTTATCAGCTTTGATGGGATTCTTTTCAGACAGGAAAATGGTCAGTCAGGGTCCAATCCTTCCGGCCTTCCCTGCATGTTCTAATCTAGCTAATCTGCATGAACAAACAACCACCCGGTCATCTGAAGAAGTGGGTTATACCCACGAAAGCTCATGATACCATCTTATATGTTTTGTTAGCCTTTAAGGTGCTGCTAGACCAGGGGCGGGCAAAAGCCTCTCAGCAAGCCAGATCCGGCCCACCTAGGTTTATGAGCTGGCCAGCGAGGCAGTTCCAGGCCCCGCCCCCTAGGGCAGGGGTGGACAGCTTTTGGCACATGCGCCATGCGTGCTGATTTTCAGGAGCGTGGAGGAGGGCGCTCAGCCCTGCCCCTCCTCCCCCCCGCGCAGCTGCCGGAGAGCGCTTCCTCCTCCCTGCAACAAGTTAGGCTGCAGTGGGAGGAGGCAGTGCTGGGGCTGAGGCTCCTTGGCGGCGCCTCGGCAGGGACCAGGGCGCGGCAGCCACACGGTCTGGGGCCACAGGCTGGCCTCTGGGTTCAGCCCAGGGTCACATGGCTGCAGCAGTGGTGCCTCCAGCTCTGGGGCTGGCACCAGGGCTGCGTGGCTGCCATGGCAGTGGGGCCTCCCTTTGCGGCAGCTAGGACAGTGCGGCTTGCAGCCTTTGCTACAAGGAGACACGAAGCCAGGTAAGGTCCCCCTTCATGCCCAGACACCCCCCCCACACACCCAAATCCCTTCATTTCCCTCCCCCCCATGACCCGGCACCGCCAGCTTGCTATGACACCCTCCCTTATTCCTGCACCCTCTCTCCTGGCCAGACACTGCACCCTCCCTTGGCCCTGCTCCCTCCACCTGGCCAGATACCCTAATCCCAGCCTGCCTACTTCCCTCCTAGATCCTGCACCTCACCCCTATCTTACTTGCTGGCAGCCCTGTCTTGTGCACTATACCCCTCATTTTTGTCCCTACCCCAGAGCCTAAGGAGGTCCATAAAATCCACTAACTCTGGAACTCCAGAAAAGTAAATCTGGTCTATGGGAAGCCCTGAACCTTAGTCTCCCCTTCCCTTCCCCTCACCCCATGAGGCTGGGGCACCACAGGAGTGAGGTATCTTAGGCTATGTCTAGACTGCAGGCTTCTTTCAGAAGAACCTTTTTTTGGAAGAGATCTTCTAAAAAAACTTCTTCTGAAAGAGAGCGTTCACACACAAAGGCACATAGAAAAAGTGCAGATGTTTTTTTGAAAGACAGTGTCCACACTGAATGGATGCTATCTCACATTTAAGCTGTGATTACTATGGACGGAGTGGCCACTAGGGCACCTATGCTTTTTCCTCTTTCCTCGTCTTCTGAAAGAACTCCCTCTTCCCCGTCCACACACGCCTTTTTCCAAAAGAGCTCTTTGGGAAAAAGGCTTCTTCCTCGTAGAAAGAGGCTTGCCAATGCCGGAAAACCCTCTCTGTTCTTTCAATTTTTTTTCAAAAGAACACAATTGTAGTGTGGACAGCTGTTTTTCCAAAAAATCTCTGTAGTGTAGACATACCCTCCATTGGGGCCATGTCAGTGAGCATTGGGGTTTTTTGGAGGAGTTTTTTGCTTCTAGCTTGTGTGATCCCCAACTGACTTTTCTGTGGGTCAGCGGCCCCCGACCCAAAAAGGGTTCCCCATTCCTGCCAAACATAAAGAAAACATTGAAACTTTTTGTGTTGGACATAATATTTTACTTTATTGAAAATTAAGTTTGATAAACTAACATGAGAAAGTTAAAATGCTTCATCTGTTTCATAATTTAAATCTACCTCCCCTCCCTGCTTCTTCCCCCAGCACATGGATCCACAAATACATTAAATCTCAGAATGCCACTTCTGAGAGGTTGCCGACCCCTGCACTGAAAGGTAAGATCTGCATCTTAATTTATTTATTAATGAAGCTGCTGTAAGAAGGACTCTTATTGACTTTAAAAAGTATCACCGGCACTTGGACCCCTACACGGAGGCGAATAAGTCAAATCTCGGCACTCCACCTCTGAAAGGTTGCTGACCCCTGCCCGAGCGCGTTGCCTGGGAGCCAGAGACACGTGAGCGCTTTCAGCTGCTTCTATTCATAGGGCTCATGCTTGCTGGGTGGCTGCGTCGCCTGGCAGCTGCAAGCCCTTTAAACAGAAGCAACTGAAAGGGCTCGCTGCTCTCGGTCCCACCAGCCCGTTGCCTGGGAGCTGCCCGGGAGGCGCGAGCCCTTTCAACTGCTTCTATTCAAAGGGCTTGTGTCTGCCAGGCGGCTGCCAGGCAACAGGTTAGCAGCGGGGCCTGGAGCTGCCAGCCATGTTATGTGAATTCTAAGCCTCCACCCCAGACAACTCTGGGAGGATGCTAGCCCCCGGCACCCTCCCCTCTGCCCCAGGTCCCTTCCATTGGCCAGAAGTCAGGGGGCAGGGACCCCAGGCCAAGCAAAGCTCCCAGCGGGATAGTTCTCAACCCCGCCCCTTCTGCCTGGGGCCCCGCCCTTACAGGTTGGCCCACGGCCACTTCCGAAATTTGTGAAGTGGTCCCCTTCCAAAATTATTTCCCATCTCTGTGCTAGACTATCCGTTGTTTTTGAAGTTTTACCTCAGATGGAGTAAATCAGCAAGCTCAATTGACTTCAAAGGAATAATGCCAATTACCAGCTAAGAATCTGACTCTTTAGCTAACATACATACAAGATAGAGTAATGCCAATTTACAGCAATGCAAATCTGACTATTTAACACACATACACAGGCTGACACTGGGACCATGATTCTTTAGCTCCAAAATACAGGTCTCTTCCACTTGAGTAAAAGGGGAACTTCTCTTGCCTAGCAATAGAGTGGGTTCTCTACTCTACAGAGCACACATAAAGGGCAATTTATGCACACACACCAAACCAGCACGTTACAGTGAAATCAATGGGAGTCTTAAGTATGCAATTATTGCAAGACTGAGTCCTTACTGAGAACAACAGTGTATATAAAATAGCACAGCTAATTCACTATTTTTTTTAAGTCGGCACTTCGCTACTTTTCTTTTTCTTCTTCCTTTTTCTAAAAACAATGGAATTTCAATACTGGAGGAGAAGCTGAGTATGAGGCTTCCTGGCACCTAAGCTACTCACAAGCAGCATGAAAAGGCAGGTGCACACTTGTT
This sequence comes from Pelochelys cantorii, assembly GCA_032595735.1. NCBI lineage: Eukaryota > Metazoa > Chordata > Testudines > Trionychidae > Pelochelys > Pelochelys cantorii. The sequence goes on from CM064327.1 coordinate 108,322,607, forward strand.
CCAAATGTAGTTTGTATAGGACATAGACATTTCGAATGAAAGATCTGTTGCTAGCAGCAAAACCTTCAAAAGTCTGTGATTTGGCATGCCTGGAGCTGTGAAGTAGACGTGATGCAGGCAAAAAAGCTGCAGAAGTTATAGGGAAGGAATATGAAGGGTGCTAATTGCCATCTGCCGATGCCTGGAAATAAGTCTTTGTGATAGACTTTCAGTATGGGAAAATATAACAACAGCAACAAAGTATTTGGAAGAACACCACATTTAACAAAGTAAAGAATATTGAGATTTAAGAGACACTTGGCAGTGGGAAAAAATGTTTCTATACTTTAAATCCACCATCAAGGCGTCTGTTCTCATGTGCTGTTACTTTTTATTCTTGGGAATCTGGTGATTAGAGGCTCCCTTTCTGAAACAAGACGTGGTGATATAATAAAAGGGTAGGTTGTAGATAACATATTTCCCATTCTTCTATCATTTACTTTAAAACAGCATTTTCAGCAAGTAAACAGATCTAACATAAGAATGGCTATATTGGGTCAGACCAAAGGTCCATCTAGCCCGCTATTCTGGCTTCTGACAGTGGCCAAAGCCAGGTGTCCCAGAGAGAATGAATAGAACCAGTAATCATCAACTGATCCATCCCGTCGCCCATTCACAGCTTCTGACAAACAGAGGCTAGGGACACCATTCCTGCCCATTCTGGCTAATAGCCATTGATGGACCTAACCTCCATGAATTTATCTAGTTCATTTTTTAACCCTGTTATAGTGCTGTCCTTCACAATGTTCTCTGGCGAGGAATTCCAAAAGTTGACTAATTTTGTGTAAAGAAGTACTTCCTTTTGTTTGTTTTAAACCTGCTACATATTAATTTAATTTGGTGACTCCTAGTTCTTGTGCTCTGGGAAGAAGTAAATAATTATGTATTCACTTTCTCCACACCAATCATAATTGTATAGACCTCTATTATATTCCCCCCTTCGTTGTCTTTTTTCCAAGATGAAAACTCCAAGTCTTATTAATCTCTCCTCATATGGAAGCTGTTCCATATACCTAATCATTTTTGTTGCCCTTTTCTGAATTTTTTCCAATGCCAAGGTATCTTTTTTGAGATGAGGTGATCACATCTATACACAGTATTCAAGTGGGTGTACCATGGATTTATACAGAGGCAATAAGATATCCTCAATCCCTTTCTTAATGATTCCCAACATGTATCCATTTAGCCACATTAAAATTCATCTGCCATTTTGTTGCCCAGTCACCTACTTTTGTGAGATCCTTATGAAGCTATTCTCATTATGCTTTGGATTTAACCATCTTGAGCAGTTTTATGTCAACTGCAAATTTTGCCACTACACTGTTTACCCCTTTCTCCACATCATTTATGGATATGCTGAATAGGATTGTTCCTCGTATAGACTTCTGTGTGTCATCACCTGTCTCCATTTTGAAAACTGACCATTATACCTACTCTTGTTTCCTCACTTTTAACTAGCTATCAGTCCATGAGAGGACCTTCCCTCTTATCCCACGACAACTTACTTTGCTTACGAGCCTTTGGTCAGAGACCTTGTAAAAACCTTTCTGGAAATCTAAGTATACTATATCCCCTGGATCCCCCTTGTCCACATGCTTGTTGACTGCCTCAAATGAATCTAGAAGATCAGTGAGGTGTGATTTCCCTTTACAAAACCCATGTTGACTCTTCCCCAATCAATTAAGTCCATTTATGTGTCTGACAATTCTGTTCTTTACTGCAGAATGCCACCTGGCCCTAGTGAGTTATTACTGTTTAGTTTATCAGTTTGTTCCAAAACCTCCTCTAATGACAATTAAATCTGGGACAGTTCCTCAGAATTGTCACCAAAAGGAATGGCTCAGGTTTGAGAATCTCCCTCACATTCTCAGCCATGAAGACTGATGAAAAGAATTAATTTAGTTTCTCCCCATTTACCTTATCATCCTTGAGTGCTCATTTAGCATCTTGATTGTCCAGTGGCCCCACCGGCTATTTAGCAGGCTTCCTGCTTCTGATGTACTTAAAAAAAATTGCTATTACTTTTTGAGCTTTTGGCTATCTGTTCTTCAAATTCCTTTTTGGCCTTCCTAATTATATCTTTACTAGCCAATTAGCCCATCATAAGACGGGATTTTTAGGTCTCTCCTCCACGTTGGTCTTCTCTCCTGAGCCTCCGGTCGGTATCTCTCTCTCTCTCTCTCTCTCTCCTCCTACTGCCTCCCCCTCTCTCTCTCAGCTCTCCGCCGCCTCCTGCCTCTCTCTCCGTCTCTTTCTTTCTCTTCTCCCCCTCCTGCCTCTCACTCGCCCTTTCTCTTCTCCTCCTCCTCCTGCCTCTCTCTCCCCTCCGTCTCTCCCTGCCCCCCTTCCCCTTCCCCTCCCGCCGTGGCGCTCAGCTGAGTGCTGCCTGCTCAGCCGGGCCGCTGTGAGGGAGGGGGGCAGGGCGGTGATGTACATGGCCCCGCCCCCTAGCCATGTACGTTACCGCCCTGCCCCTCCTCCCCTCCAGCGGGCTGGCTGAGGGGTGCAGCACTCAGCCGAGCGCCATGGGGGAAGGGGGGGCCATGACATACACGGCCCCGCCCCCTGGCCATATACATAACCACCCAGCCCCCTTCCCCTCCCTCCATGGCGGCTCAGCTGAGTGCTGTGCGCTCAGCCAGGCCGCCGCGCGGGAGGAGGGGTGGGGTGGTGACATACACAGCCAGGGGACAGGGCCGTGTACGTGACTGTCCCACCTCCCCTTCCCCTCCCGCCGTGGGGGAGCCCAAACGGCCGCTTGCGCCACTGGCTCCCCCGCGGCGGCCCGGCTGAGGGGCACAGCACTCGGCTGAGCGCCACGGCGGGAGGGGAAGGGGGGGCAGGGCAGTGACGTACACGGCCCCGCCCCCTGGCCATGTTCGTCACCGCCCCGCCCCCCCTTCCCCTCCCGCCGTAGCGCTCAGCTGAGTGCTGCGCACTAAGCTGGGCCGCCGCGGGGGAGGAGGGGTGGGGCGCTGACATACACCGCCAGGGGGCGGGGCCGTGTACGTCAGCGTTACAGACTCACAGACATTGGGCTACTATATATATGATACTTCATTTGCCAGAATTTATGTTCCCTTCTATTTTCTTTACTAGGTTTTAACTTCCACTTTTTAAACAATGACTTTTTATCTCTCATTGATTCTTTTACTTGGTTGGTAAGCCATTGTGGCACTTTTTTTGTTCTCTTGCTAAGTTTTTTTTTTTAATTTGGGGTATACATTTTAGTTGAAAATCCATTATTGTGTCTTTGAAATGTTTCTATGCAACTTGCAGGGATCTCATGTTAGCACTGTACCTTTTAATTTCTGTTTAACTAACCTCCTCATTTTTGTATAGTTCCCCTTTCTGAAAGTAAATGCCACGGTGTTGGGCTGGTCTGGTGCTTTTTCTGCCACCGGGATGCTTAATTTAATTATATTAAGGTCACTCTTTCCAAGTGGTCCAGCTCTATTCAACTCTTGCATCATAGAGCGAGTCAGATACTCAATATGTATGGCATATTCCAGTTCTGATACTGTACTATAATGAACTGGCTCGGGTGCATGTGAACCACTGACCTTACAGGTTGGAATCAGAACTGCTGACCTATGCATCATAGGCCCCATGCTTCTGCTAACAAGGGATTTGTCTTTAATACAGATGGAAAAGATTGTGAGTTTGGACCAAGAGGCTCCAAGGGAGTTCTCTGCATCCATATAGTTACAGATATTGCTGGGTTAATGCTGCTATAGAACTTCAACTCAAAAAGTACATGACCCTGCTTTGAGTGTCAGATAAGTATAATTGCTGGGACCAGACACTAGAGGAAGACATTACCTCATGCACTAAACTAGCGTTCTACAGAAACTCATCTTGTTTTTATAAAGTTCTCCCAAATATCCGAGGTCTACAGGAGTTGAAGCCCTTTCCCAAGTGCCTTTCACTAACAAAGAAAAACATATGGCTACACATGTATGGACTCACGCAGAATCAAAACCATGACTTCCATCACCAACAGCACAAGCCTAAAGCCTCTACCGATGGAGCAGCTGTCCAGGCCAGCCACTAGAGGGAGACATGATCACACACTTCTTGTCAATGGAGGCCACAGTATGCAGTGTAGTGTATGCATGAAGTCTTAGCTGGACACAAATTTGTTTCCGTGCGGATAAGAATTTGCCCGTGTAGCAGCCCCAAGAAGGAATATATTACACAGTCTAGTCTACTACTATACCACCCACAGGGATAACCTGTGTAATGTAAGAACTTGTCCAAATGAACCGGGTGAGACAAACAGATGTCCTTTTTTCCTGGACCCAGCCTAGAGAGTATCTTTCATAGTCAAGCTGCAGGACAGGCTGATTACATTGGGATTATCGGGCAAAGCCGGATTTGTCTGTCTTATCTAGTGTTCATTCCAGGTTTTCTTGGTTGAGGGAATGGGACACAGGGGGCAAGAGAGGAAAAAAGCTATTGAGATGCTCAGATGTGCATGGTATAAGAGCTCAGATAAATCAGATAAGATAAAAAAAATTGGGCAGATCAGAAAGCCACCGAAGAAGAGAGAGGAGCTGAACAAGGACTGGGAAATTAAATTCTTACCTTGGTTAAAGGAAAACAGCAATGTAATATATCTACAGAGAAGACTAAGTCACTATGAAAAAAATGCAAGTATCTTAAATATGTGAAAGAGTAGTAATTTACAGTCAATTGGCAGTCTAAAGGAAATGCACCCAGCACTTGCATGCTTAAGACTTTAAAATCTGATGTAAATCAAAACAGGCCCAAGCTAAAGCCTGCCATTCAAACATTCCCAGACCCCTCTTGAACTCTGAATGAATTCTGATACGGAACCAACTTTCATGGTCGGTATATGGGACCTATGCTAATAATGGGATGAACTGGTGATTCTCCCCAGAATGATACAAGCAATTGTCACTGTGATAACTGAGCCTCTGAAAGTTGGGAAAATTCATCTCTGGAGCCAGACTACATGATTTTGGCCCATCTTGAGTTATAAGGTCAATTCTATGTTTTAAAATATCAGAGAGAGGCCAAAGACTGAGTATCAGAGGGTACGTCCATACTGCATGCTTATTTTGAAATAAGCTATTGTGGAATAGTTATTCTGAAATAGCTTATTTCGAAATAGCACGTCTACACTAGAGGGAAGCCTCAAAATTAGCCTGAGGCAGGCTTCCCTAATGTGGACGTGCTACCTCAATTTAGAACCCCAGGAGGCACTGGGGAGGAATAACTTAGAATGGTCTTGGTGAAGGACTATTTCAAAATAGCAGCAGTGGAGCGTCTATACACGCCTTATTTCGAAATAGGCGTTATTCCTTGTAGAATGAGATTTACAGATTTCAGAATTAGCCAGCTATTATTTTGAAATTATTTCGAAGTAACAGAATGGCTGTGTGGACGCTTGCATTATTTCAAAATAATGCTAGTTATCTCAAAATAACGGTGCAGTGTAGATACACCCTAAGGTCCTAAGAAAACTGAACTGTCTTCTCTCCCTCCATGTCAGAAACCAATTGTATTAGTCAATCTACTCCGCTTGGTGAGCAACAACATGCACTGCAGATTCTTTTATATCTACCAGTGGTCTGTGAGAACATTGTCCACGTTTGATGTGAAATATCTATAGCCCCTACAAGGTCCATTTTACTTTGGAGTAGTTTCCCTCATTTTTTTTCCCTGAGAGACTCATAGATTTTGAGGCAAGAGGAAACATTAGATCCTCTAGTCTGACCTCCTTTGTAATAAAAGCAAAAGAATTTCACCCAGTTACCCCTGTACTGAGTTCAATAACTTGTTTTGACTAAAGCACATCTTCTGGAAAGGCATCCAGTCTTGATCTGAAGATCAGAGGGAAGAGCTAAGCAATTGCTTATCTCCCCCAGGGACTCTCTGAATTGGGATGCACAAGATTTTTGACATCCTCCTGTTCTGTGGTAGGCTGTTAGGAACGATTAGTGGGAGGACATAGATTGCACTCCTGCAGTCAAGAGACACTTGAATTAAAGCCCACTGAAAGTAGAAGAAATAATCAGCTTAACTTGAAGCAAGGGAGATTTGGCTTGGATATTAGGGAAAACTTTCTATCTACAAGGGTAGTTAAGCAGTGAAATAGGCTTCCCAGGGGAGTTGTGGTGTCTCTATTACTTGAGATTTCTAAGAACAGGTTGAGGTCCTGCATTGGTGCAGTAGCTGGACTAGATGCCCTCTTGATGTCCCTTGCAGTCCAACATTTCCATGACTCTATGGCCTGAGCTTACAAACTAAAACAGGAATGGCAGACCAAAGGTAGAATGGACAGATGCCTTGTTATCTTTGCTTTACCGAGGAGAAACTGAAGCAGAGAGAATAAATGGCACTAACATATTTTGCAAAATTCCAGAGATTGGCACTGCTGTCATCACCACATAAATTTGCAAAGCACAAACTGGAGCTTTCCCTCTCCTGCAGCTCTGCACATCCATTTGGAACCTTCTCCACAATCAATTTGAGGCTGAACTTACTGCTGCCTCGTTAACTCGAATAATACAGAAGCAGATTTCTTTTACACTTGATCTGCTTTTCTGTCATTTGTTACACTTAAACCATTAAGCACATTTGTTAACTTGACTGGCATTTTAAAAATCACAATCCCATCAATGAAATGAGTTATCCCATACATGAGTTGCTCGTCAATCATTTAATTGGAACGTCTTGGTCTCCACCCAGATGTTGCCTTTTGGCTGATACTATTGTGTTTTAAAACTTTGGATAATTATAGTCCTGTAAATGCAGTGTGCAAGATTTGTTGGCTGCTGCCAGCTCCTCCCTCTGTATGTAATGGCTTTATTGTCTAGTAATTGTCTGTTCACAATGGTAAGGGGAAGGGATCCATGTCCAACGGGGACATCGATTCAATGTCACACCCCTCTGCTATGTAAACAACAGTGGAAGTATTGCTGATAACAAAGCCAAGCAAGGTTACTGAACTGTGCAGATAAATTTAACTTTGCTTTCCCTTCTTCCTCCCTCTCCCAAACGGGCCATATGAAACAGGAAGCAAGGTACCGAGGCTGTAAGCTTGTTCTCTAAACTGATTTATGGCATGGTTAAATTCTGTCTACACTGGACAGGAATACTTTGTCAGCAGTCTTTTAATAAAAACACAGTTATCTGGAGACTTGCCTACACTGGCAAAAACAGAACCTGCAATTTCACCTCTGTTACACTCTGTACATGGTAGCACTGGTGAAAAATGCAGTGTAGATGGAAACTGGGCATTTTTACCATAATCCCACTCAGATCAGCTGGCTTCTCCTCTCCACTGAGCCATCGTCATTAACTCTGTACTATGTCCACCTCAGCAGCCCAAGCCTTGCTCACAGGAACTAGAGCAGGTCTGTTGTATTTAGGCTTTTCTGCTCTCATCAGATGGTCAGCAGATGTCAGCACCTTGCCCTTAGAGCTGTTTCACTTGTCAGCATACAGAGTCTTCATCCCTTCACACGCAGCATGGCTGTAAAAACTCTGAAGTACAAAATCTAATGTTGTTAAACTGAAAAATTCATCTCTGCGGAATTTGACAGAGCCGGTGAAAAGTGCTGAGACATCATATGATCACTTAAAACCAGAGAGTTCATGCACACAAGTTAAACTATTTCTATTTAGATTTCTCAGCACCCTAAGAATTGTCAGAGCATCCCAAGTAGTTTATCTTTACGCCTTTAATTGCTTAAGGACATCTCAGTTAAAGGGAACCTATAAAGAAAAAAATTGTCTTGCTCATTGCATTTTTCTAAAAAATACAAATATTCACTTGAAAAATTAAAACTTAAAAAGTTACTTGGGGGGTTGTGTCTTTATTGCCTCTTTTAGTTCTCTGAAGAATTTCAGAAAGATTTTTTATTATATTAGTAATTCACATGTTGTTTCCTGATTTCCTGGAAGAGTCTATAGATGACTGGAGAACTGGTTGTTGACATCAGCTATACCATGCAAGTGAGATGAGAAGTGATTTTTATTCAGATTCTTAGTTTTTGTTAACTATTTAACGTAAACACTAAATTCTTCAGAGAAATGACATCCATGTTAAAGATTGCACTTTCAGTTATGGAATGAGAAACATCACAATTAACCACTAAGACCTCCAAGTAAGTACTAAAGAAGATCTGAATTGACATTCATGGTATGTCTAAGGTTAAAAAAATGGAAACAACCTATAAACTACCTCCCTTTTATTTTGTCTTTTGGAAAACAAAACTTACAGGCCATGTTCAGATCTTACAAATAACGTTACAAAAGCACAAATCGGTTTTTCCTTTGCTTCTTAAAATAAAGATGCCTCAGTAAAGGGCTGGTTTAGATGCTTTGGCTATATAGTTGCCAACTTTGTAATATTTAAAAACCAAACATTTCAGTAGAAGTGCCAGAACCTGCCCTGCCTCTTCCCCCCAAGACCTCCAACCCTGTTTGCTCCTCTTCCCCTTTCCCTCCCTCCACCACCCCGTCACTTGCTACTATTCCCTTTTCTCCCTTGCAGAGGCTGGGAGGGACTTGCCTGTAGAGCTGGAGCTGGGAGCTGTGGCCAGCAGACACAGGAAGGAGGCAGCCCAGGCTGAGTAGGGGCTCACATGGGCTGAAAACCGGGCACCAGGCCACCTAATAGTCTAATCTAAATTGCTTTATACTGGTGCTGAAGCACTTTCACTGTTCAGCAGCATTTTTTCTTTTTTTTTTTCTTTAACAAAGAAAATTGAGTACGAAAAATAACTGCTAGGGCAACTGTCAGTTTTAGAAAGTCGCACAAGTCATGAAATTCAAAAATTAAGCCACTGATCCACAAAGACTTAAATGTGTAACTTTACAGAGATGAGTACCCCATTAAAATCAGTAGGACTACTCATGCATGTAAAGTAATGGAGGTGCTTAAGGCTTTGCAGAATCAAAGCTTTTTTAAGGCGTCTTCAACCTAACTTGCACAAACCTACTTTGCGTAGCTTGTGCTCACAACTCATGGCAGTAGGTCATACTGGCTATCCTGCCTTGGATCAATTCAAACACCAAGCAAAACCTTGATTTCTGAATGTGGGGATTTGAGTGTGCTGTTCTGTTCAGGTTCATATATCACTCTCATCAGCATATATCTAAATGCCATCCAGTAGTGCATTAAGCAAGATGACTAACATCTGTCACATGTTTGTTCTCTCTTCTTCTCCCCAAGGGAAGAAGCATGTGCACTGGAGTGTTTTGTTTCAGATTATATATATAAACATACACCCTGCTATATGTTTATTAGAGAAGGCAAAGTCAAAGAAATGTGCCTCAACTCTGAGCAAAATGTGATGAGATTTTTGATTTCTCAACTTTAATGTTGTTTTTGTATGAGTTTTTGCCTTTAGCATATATATATATTCTATCTGAATCATTTTTTATATATTTTGTGTTGTGTTTTTATTCTGGATCTGTATCAATTATTTATAGCTACAGTAGAAAGGGAGAAAATGAGAGCAAGAGATCTTCGTTCATTGCTCCTGATTAAATCATTTGTTTGCATAATATGGAAGAACTGTAACAAAATCACTTACAGGGAAAATCCAAGCTGCTCCAAAACTGGAATAATTGCCTTTCAACTTAATCTCAGGAACTGCATTTAATTTAGTTGATTTAAATGGATTTACTTTGCCAGGAGTAATGTAGTGGATCATGTTCATGGCACATTTAGATAAAAGCACAAATGGGTTCCCTGAAGAAATAAAAAAAAATTGTTTATCTAAAAACAGTGCTTTATAATTGTTGCTTGATTAGTTTAAACAGCAACACAAATGAGTTAAATAGCGGCAACCTAACAACATTACATATTGCTTGCTACTTCTAAAATGTCAAAGTTTGTATGAACAAATGAATAAAATCAAAAGCTCCATGTTCTCTCAATAATCACCAATAAATAGGGCATTCTCTCAATGACTGAATTGTTCTATAACCAATTTAAATGTTATTATATTTTGAACATAGTAATGCTAGAATAATAATGTCAGTAATTAACAGCAGCAATTCAGGGCACTGGAAGCTGCAATAAAATTATAAATACATTTTTAATACATCAGGTTTTTTTTAATAAAAAGCCATCTTATGTTTTATTTAACCTAATTTTTGACTGGGTTATGTTGCCCATTGAAAGTACAAAAAAAATTAATTGAGGTTATCATACACCATCATTTCTAGCTTTTAAAGTACAGCCATAGACTGCCATTTCTCACACACCACTAAAACATGGGGCTTATTTCTTGCAGGATGAGATGTTTCTTTTCTGGTTATAATTATTTTAAAGGGATATAGTTCTCACATTGTATCTGATTGGGAATCAAAGGAAAACAAGGCGATCCCAAGATACCAGTGCAGGAAACATCTCCGAAATAAAAGAGAAGATAATTTGCAGCCTCTAGCAAATGTGTGATTTTCCAGAGCAAACAAACAAGCTATAATATCCTTAAGTAATAAGCAACTGTTTATTATCTAGAAGGAGAGGGATGGGGATTGCTGTTTCTTATCACCATTCCCAATGTGACAAACTCACCACCATATAAGTTCATTACTTTGCGCAGAGCCATCCCGTCCTTAGGACAAGTTGGAGTGGTCACCTGTAGCCAGACAGGAACCGCCCCCCCCCGTAACATCCATTTTTGCTTGCCTGGAGCATACAGGGCACACAGAGCAGTAAAATAAGCATAGTCTTTGAAAGCCTTGACAGCAGGCCCGGATATGCTGGCTGCTGTGACCATGGATGGCTGTAAACAGAGATACGCCGATTGCTGACCTCGAGGCTGCGAGAACTGCCTTGGCTGGCACCTATGTTGATACGAACACACACTGTCCACGGGGGGGGGGGGGGGGGAGGGGGAGGAATCTCCCGCCCAGTAAAGAATGTCTAGTACTCACAATTTAGTTATCTCTCTTGCAAGTGTAAATTAAGTTGAAACTCCCTTGTAAGAACTGGCGTCACAAAGACAGACCAACACAATTTGGCATCTTAGATAAGAAAGAGGATACTGGCCCCTATGGGTATAAAGATGGGTCCAGCAGCACACTTACTCTGAGTGTCAATCTACCATCTGCCTGCTGGTCGGGTTAGGTAATTGCCTCCTGCGGTTCCATGGGGACGCCCACCTCGTATTCGTCTTTCCTAGGAATTGAGGGACCAGCCCTGGCTTGACCCGCTGGAGTCGAGAGGCACAGAAGGGGGTAAATATTGTACCTGGATGTGTCCTTTGTCTTAAGTGTACACATAGACTTAGAGCTCTTTAAAGATTAAGCTGTCACTTGGTACCATTATTTCTATTTTCTATCTTCATTTTCTTTGTAACCATTTTTAAGATCTATATTTGTCAATAATTAAGAAATAGAGCAATAGCCATTGTAACCACATGCTTTATAAGTCTCCTTAATAAACCTGTAACTGTTTAAGCTTTAACCTGACTCCTTAAGTTGCTGTAACAGAACCAAGCACAATTTAAAAGAACTTCAGACGGTCATAAGGGACAGGTATAGGAAGAGCTTGGGCGTTTTGGATCGTGTCACTCCCAGGTGACAGATCCGTGGGGCATCTCTCATTCTTCCCTAGACTGCCCACTGCGAAGGGATCCTGTATCCTAGCAGTTGAAATCTGAGATGTAATAACCTCTCCCTGTAAAATTCCTCGGGGTGCCCTTCAGCCTTTCCTAGGCTGCCCGCTGTGACGGGACCTTGTGTCCCAGCAGAAAAGACTTGGGTGTATCATACACACACACACACTGCCCTGACCGTCGGCTGACATCACCCCAGCCCCATGCTTCTGGGGGCCCCCACAGAGGCTGTTCAACCATCCTATGGATGGAAGGGAGCCTGGCACTGCAGCAGGCTCCCCCCCACTTACCCTATAGGCAGTGGGAGCTGCAGAAAACCAGCAGCCTGCTCCATCCCACCACGCTGCCCTCTTGTAGCCTGCTGTGCTCGTCTTCTCTGTGGCTGAGGGAAGCAGAGCCCCCCAGTCCCAGAGTGGTCTGCTTCCCGCTGCCATGGAGAAGCTGGGCTCAGCTGGCCGGGAGAGGGTGGTGCAGGGGGGTTGCCAGATGGTTTCAGAAAAAATACCGAACCAAAAAAAAAACAAAAAACAGACCCCGAGAGTTGTTAAGCAAAAAAAACCCCAAACAAAAAACCAAAAAAACCCCAGTGTGGCCCCTTTAAGAAATGTGTGGTGAGGCTTTTTGGCCCTAAAAGGCTGCCGGCAGCCGCCTGCCATCTTGCCTCCCAGCGCCGGGCCAGACAGCTCCGCTGCGGAACCCAGTAAGCATGAAGGTTGCCAGGCTGCCTCCATATTGAGCCGGACAGCCTGGGATTTTCACCTCCTAGCCAGGAAAAAATCAGAAAGTACCTGACATTTTAGGTGTCTGGTATTTCCTGAATTTTTTTACTGGACAGGAGACAAAAATACCGAATTGTCCGGTTCAATACCGGACACCTGGCAACCCTAGGGGGGCAGAGTAGGTGGCTGGGCTGTTCTGGCTCCCTCCACTCATGTAGTAAGGGCGGGGCGGTGCTGCTGTTGCTGTGAGAGACCCCCATAATCTCCCAGGCTGCATTTCTCGGGGGAGGGGGCCTGGTCCACCAATGGGGGGGAGGAGCAAAGGTGGCAATTGCATTGGGGTTTGATGTTTCCAAGGGGCCAGGAGCTCCCAGCCACCACTGCTGCTACTGCCAGTCTAATCTAGCACAGACACAATGCCTCCTAGCTGTATTGCTCGGGTGCTTCCTTACTGTTGCTTCCATCTGCCCCAATACAGCTCATCACCACAGGAGACATAATTGGTTCCTAATAATCAATGCCATAGAAATGAACAAACCTCAGAAAGTCTAGATGCTGTTTGGATAAGTCCCAAGGGCCCAGAAGTTCAGAAACTGGCCCAGAAATACATGAAGAACAGGTTTTCTTAGGAAATTTCCAATGCATCTTAGGTGGGGCAGGGTTGTAAACTATTCAAAAATAGCCCCAGTTCCCCCTTTGTGCTGTGTGTTTCCCATCCAGTCTGAGATGCAGAGTGTCACAAAAATGAAACAAAAAAAAAAATACACACACAGGCCTGTTTCTCTACTCTCTCACGCGGTCACTTACACCCACTGGGCAAAGCGGGTATAAAATACTACCAAGTTACAATTTTCCACTCATGAAGATGGCAGCGCATTACACCCATCACACTTGGGTCAAAGAGTTACAAAATACAAAGCACAAAGAATCAGGCCCAATATTTTTTGCAGTTCAGATTTTGAATGTAAGCTTCATTCAAACTGATTCGTATCTTACTCATACTGTCCATTTTGAGTATGTCTCCACTATGCAGTTTTTAGAAGCAAGGCTGTGTCAACACAGCTCTGTCACTAAAACTCAGTGTTTGTGAATGTCATTTCTCAGCACTTTTGCAGACTAGATACTTTTACTCCCAATGAGCTGGTTTCACTTTGTTGGCAGGAGAGCGCTCCTGCTGACAAAGCAGCATTCACAGGTCCTGCCACTAAATTGGTCATTGGCAGGAGTGAGGGTGAGGGGGGAGCTGGGGCTAAGCATCCGTGAATGAGAAAACTTTTGTGAAGCAAGTGCAAGTGTAGACACAGTCTTAGCTCTGCATTTGGAACACCACCTTCCCCTGCAGTTCAGTGGTGTGTGTGTGTCACAGTCCCACAGCAAACTGCCCCTTCTGAGATCCTTTTCCAATACTCTAAATGCACCTTTTTCAAGTAGCAGGCCTGTGCTGCTACATCTTTTCAGGGGTGATCCTGAAATCCAACCTTTCTCTGAGGCTTAGACTAGTAGCTGCTGTTTTTCTAATGCTGAATCCAGTAAGTAGGTTGACTGAAGAGTTCTTCCATGAACCCCGTGATATCCAGGCCCACAGCTGGGGAGCACGTGGGGGGGGGGGTGGAGCAGAAGGGGGCAAAGAGGGCACTTGCCCAGAGGCCCAGCTATTTGATCAGTGTCACTGTTTAATCCATCCTTGGTTGTTTAACAATCCCTCTTTACAGGCCCCTTTGGGAATGGACCCAGGAGACCAAGTCATGCATAATATTCTTCAGAAATAATACAGACATTTTCCCAATTTGTCACAGTCTTGATCCGGGGTTTTAGTTGACTCATCTCTAATATTTACTGATAGTGTTCTGACTGAGACACCACGCTTCTCTATTTGGGCAGACGCACATTTAAAAGGCTTCTTAAGTGCAGCTGTAAGAAAGGCAGTAGCTATATCAATGGAAGAAGCCCACCCATCAATACAGTGCTGCCTCCATTAGGTCAGTGTAATTTTCAGAGGTGTGGATTTCACACCCCTAAGCGACATACTTACACCAATAAGTCTGCAGTATTGACCTGGCCTTATATTGTTAAGGACAGATTTCCAACTCTCTCCTATCATCCCCATGAAGTATTAGCTCTTTATTTGCGACATGGGAAATGAAACAAGGCCTGTCTGATATCAGATTTCTTTGCATACCCCCACATTCCAGAGTTGCTGAGGGCTGCGAACCTCATTGTGATCTCGGGCCACGTTGCCAGCAGGACAATTTATGGTTTTGGATGGAAATCATGTACAACTCAGTGCATTTAGCAGAGCTTTGCTGGGAGTTTCGAGTTCACTTGAATGCAAAGCCTGGGGAGTGTGAACCCAGGTGAACTGATAAGAGGGAACATGCACGAACCCATTAATGAGAAACATGGAAGTTTCCACTGCCATAGCCACGATTCCAGATGTGCAATAATAAATATAAAGGGATAGCGAGAACTTGCAAAAGACTGATGGCTGAGGCTCCAGGGAAAGCTGGGCCAGAACTTTGCCTTGATGTAAGTTGCCATAGGCCAGAACTTTGCCATTGGTCTGGTGGCTTCTGAGATTTATGCCAGGCATCGATGTGCACAGATTTCTCAACCCTATTTTTTTTCTATTTTTCAAAACATCCAGAACTTTTAGACTTTGTTTACATTGTGATCTGTTTAACATCAGCAACCCCTCAAGGTCAAGTATGCTCTCTTTCACAAAAGGGGGGAAAGCAGCCTTTTGCCCATATCCCCACCCTCTCAGACCCCCTGTCCAGGACAGGTGGAAGAACCCAGGCTCACTGCTGCTACCCACACGGCTCTCCCTGACCCACCTCTGGCAAGAGTGCAGGGGCTCAGAGCCATAGGCCAGCCATGGTAACAACCACATGGGAAGCCATGTGTGGCATAGGACCTCCTCCTGCACAAAGTGGGGGATGGGATGCTGAGAACAGCCTCTAGCTCATGTTCCTGCACCCCAGGCCTTCTTACCAGGGCACATGGAGGGTCCATCGGACCCCACAGCTGCCCACAACACATCTCTTATCATGACCAAGCTGAGGCTCCACCCTCTTTCCCAGGCTTAGCCAGAGCAAGGTCAGGCACAGAAGCTCCACCTGCCTTGGGATGGGTGAAGAGCCCACGGTGCTCTCAGCTCTCCTGCACAGCTCCCACAACTGCAGGGCCTCAGAGGAAAGAGAGAGGAAGGTGGTGGGGTGGTCTGCCTCAGTGAAGAGTGGACAAGCCAGGCCAGTTTATTTTTAAAAAGTGGGAGGGCCGTGGCCCACCCTTGGTTCCAGCACCATTGCCAGGAGTCACTGGCTTGTTGCAGGCGGTGTTGGAAGTCCAGGTTGGGCTGTGATTGCCGTGTAACGGGTGTCTTTCCTTTCTTTTATGGCATTTTTCTGCAACCAGGCAAGGTGGATGTTCCCACCCGACAAGCTACCATCTCCCAATATGTGGTGCTGATGCCACATCTCTTGATGTTTATCCTGAGTATGTCTTTAAAGCGCTGGTTATAACATAGCCTCAAACAGTGTGTGACGGTATTCCCTGAGCCAGGGCTGGCTACAGACTTAGCCAAGTGCTGGGCAATGTGGGGGAGGGTTAGGCTCCGACTCCCTGGAAGGAACAGGGCATCAGGTATAAGGGGCAGGGCTAGGAACACCCAGCCCTCAGCACCACGCAGACTGCGCTATGCCCCTTCCCTCCCCGCGCCTCTCGTGCCACCTGGAGTTCGCTGTGCAATGCTCCAATGGCAATTTAAAGGGCCCACAGCTCCAGCCATTGCTGTGGTAATGGTAGCGATGGCCTAGAGCCCTGGGCCCTTTTAAATCGCTGGGCTCCAGGGCAACTGCCCCCTTTGCCCTCTCCTGTCAGCAGCCCTACCCTGAGCATGTTAAAGCCTTGGATTTAACACAACTCCAGATCAGATTCAGGAATGCAGTTATCATGCAGCTTGGTTCTGCCCACACTGCAAGAGAGACAGGTGTTTTAAGTAAGTCAGAGATTCCTTTTCATAATCACACCCCCCATCCTGCTAATGTTGATATTTTAATTCAGTGAATTTACTATCTCCTTATCCCCACTTAACACCACAAACCTTGAAAGGGTCTTACAAAACTATATGTGAAATGATAAAATGCCGCTTGCAATGGGGTTGGGTAATTCTTATGTAGGAAAACACTCCCTCATTCTAATCCATTACACCCCTTCCACAGAGGAAATCAGTCAGCATCTCTGCTTCACAGACGTACTCCGTTATTCTCAAGTTCACATAAAAGGCAACCACAAGCAAGTTTTCAGTTCATATGCCCATTCTCAGCTCTGCTAGTCCTTGTACTGAATTGAAAAACTTGGGCTAAAACTATCAGCTTTCGGTTTTGTCTGACAAGTCATTTTATTTGTTTCCTCTGGTGACATTTGAGTGGTTTGCATGTGTACATATGTGCGTGTGCCTCTGCTGCGTTTGCCAGGAAACAGAGCTGATGTTCACATTCACAAGGTGTCAACTCCTCTGGGGCTGCTAGCTCCCCACAAGAAGTGGCTCACTACTTTCATCAGCCCATGCATCAGGAGAAACCTCCTTTGTAACAACAGGCAGAGATCCTAATCTCATTTCACAAGCAGCCTCTAGAAGACTATTTCTCTGAAAGCGAGCACTCAGGTTTAGAGATGTTGTCAAGAAGAACTTGTGGTGAAGTTATTTATAGTTACAGTAGCTTTTGTTATAGTAACTAGAAGAAGTGGCAACATGAAACCAAGCCAAGCAAAATTATTTTTCATTGACAAGTACATGCCAGCTTGTTTGTATTATAGAAAGCGAAAGGACTTTGACAAGAAGCTCAAGAAGCGGTAGGTTTTTAAACTAAATCATCTCAGGCTAGAATGCCTACATCTACTTTTGGCACTTAAATAAAAGTGGCCTGATTTCCAAAGATACTGTGTGTCTGTGTTCCCATACTCAAGTGAGAATATCTGGGACGCCTCAGAACTTGGAAGTGGTTGGGTCAAAATCCAGATCAAGGTCCAAATGTTGCTATTAGACCCTCTCACTGGCCTGCAGAGAGCCTGAACATGGCCATCCCTGATGATGGGGATTTCAAAATGTTGTGACTCAGTCCTTTCTCTGATATTGCAGAGATTGGGCTGGTATGGACATATGCCATTGCTTTCCAGTGGGTGCACTTAACATTTTTAATGGCATGTCATAGGTGCTCTACTGCTAACAAGTAAGGGAGATTGTTTAGCTCGTGCAGCAGTGAGCTGTCCTTTTGGAGCAGACTGATTGCAGTTCCAGTCCAGCTGCCTCCGCAATATCATCAAAAACCAACAAAATTCAAAATGCTCAGCTTTTTATTTATGGAGTATGGTTTGTTTTACTTTCCTGCCACATGCTAATGGCAGTTAGCAACAACAAAACATAGGAAATGTAGCTACATTTTGCAAAGATGTCTGACAAATTCATGAAAGAACTGTATATTTGTTCACACTGATTTTAAGCTAGCGGGGCTACAAACATAAGATTGCAGGCTGTTAGCATCAGCTAATGCATTATTAAACATAATTGTCTTGGCATTTAATAACTGATCATTTAAACATGTTAACTCATATGTTTAAAGCAATGCACATTTTCCCAATCAAGACAAACCTTTGAAAAGTTTTCTTTGCCACCACAAGGACTAGAAACATACTTTTATTTTAAACGGAAGCATAGATTCTGCACTGTCTAAATACAACCTGCAGACCACAAATATAGAGCATGACCACCAGTCACAGTAGGTTATAGACTGTAGTTGACACACTTATTCCAGAGTGTTTTCTAGTGTAATTCACTGAGAGAAAGTGAAGAACATAATTAGTAGATATTTAGTTCTGAAAATGGTGAAATACAAAATCATTCTTCTCGCTTATGAATTATTTTCATAGTTTAGGCCAGGTTTACATTAGAGGAGGTTTATCAGCATAGTGCTTTTTGCTAGGATAGTTTATACCATTTCCGTGAATGAAATAAGCTATCCCTACAAAAGACTTCTTTGCCCAGAAAACTGCACTTACCCTAGGACTTTTGCCAGTATAAAGATATCTTTAAAAAAACTCACACCACTAACGGACATCATTAAACCGGCAAAAATTTCCAGTGTAGACCTGACCTAAGTCCAGATCTGGAGATAATTCTCTCTTTTATACTTTAAGGCCAGCGGGGTCTATAGCCTCACCAGGCCCCTGGACAGGCAGCGGGTTGGGGAGGGGTGGGGAAGAACCTGCTCCGCACCCCCAGAAGGAGTGGAGCCTCAGGCAGAAGGGGCAAGTTTGGTGCTAGGCAGCCATTAGCACTGCACAGAGAGCACCATGCTGTGCTTGGGCAGCGATTTAAAGGGCCTGGGGCGCCAGCTGGGACCGTGGCCAGGAACTTAGGCCCTTTTGTATCACCAGGTCCCAGGGCAACTACTTCCTTTGCCCTCCTCTCATTGGTGCACCTGTTTAAGGCTTCCCCATTCATTCAACAGCCATTGAAGCAATAATTCACCTCAGGGAGGGAGGGAAGTGCTCCATGTAATACAGCAAACAACCCCTCTTTCTGAGTAAGCAGTGGACATCTCCCCTTGCCTCCCAGGGAAATGTTGGACATTATGTAATGATGGGGGTTCAACAATGAGAAAGCTCAGAAAACTAGGGGGCTCTTTGGGGATCCAATATGGAACCCATGCTTGGGATGGGACAGGTCAATGCAACTGAACAATGGCTATTCAAGGACTCCCTTTTGCAGTGGGAGAAAGGATCTTAGAGGAAGAAGGAGGTTTCAGAGTGATGATAGCACAAAGAGATCCAGCGAAGAGAGACAGAACAAGAGTCTGGCACACTCGGCTCTTATTCCCAGCTCTGCCACTGACCTGGGGTGTGACCTCGAACAATCAACTTCATCTTTTTTTAACCTCTAGTTCCTCATCCAAAAGATAAGGCTAATGACATTTACCTGTCTTTGAAGAGTTCTTTGACATCTATGACCAGGTTATATTTGAAAGGGCTCACTATGCCTAAATGTAAGGGATATAACATTTAGGACCAAATTACGTTTTTTCTCTCTCTCCACATCAAGACCACATTACGGGAACCGTGTTCTACACCTGTACACTTTATTGAATTGGATGGAATGTTTCCCCAGTACTTGCCATCTTCTCAGCCTCACTCACACCCTCTTCCAGCCCTAAGAACAGTCCTTCACAACTCCTGAAAGGAAACACAGGCCGAGAGCTTGCCCATAAGAGGAAAATGTAGGTACAGAATTTAAGAAGACTTCTGGGATATTCAGTTAATATATTTTCATATTATGTCATGTGCTCTGAGGTGAAAAAATATACACTGGGGAGTGGGGTAGAGAGCTACTAACAAGAACCCCAGGAACAGTGTCAATCTCCTTGGCTAATTTCAGCAGCAGAGATTATGATCATGTAATGGGTCCTCATAAATGCATTTGTTCCCTTCTCTGCCTTTACCCTTTCCTTGGGTAAGTCTTCACTGTATAGTGAGTTAGCCTTGAGACTAGGAACCAGGGCTGAGCACCTAGATCAACCTAGCCAGGGTCTGAACAGTCACACTGTAAAACACGATCCAAGAGACCTTGTTCTCACAGCTGCTTGACTCAGCTGTCTGTATTGGTAGAACTTCTGGGGCATATCCCATGGTTCCTTGTGCTTCAGTAAACTGAGCAGCTCTACAATTGATTCACAGTGAATAGTGGGAAATCATCTCCTTCTGGACACACAAGGGAACCATGGGAAGGCATTGGAGGACGATCAGAGTTCAAGTGGTTTAAATCAGTGGTTTTCAAACTTTTTTTTTCTCATGACCCAGTTGAAGAAAATTGTTGATGCCCACGACCCAACATAATTTGACTAGAGTGTGGGCTCTGGAGTGGAGCTGAGGATGAGAGTTTGGAGAATAGGAGGGGTCTCTGCCTTCGGGGGATATTGGGGGGGCAGGAGGAGCTTACCTTGAGTGGCTTCCAGTCAGCGGTGCCATAGAGATGCTAAGGGAGGCTTCCCGCCTCTCCTGGCACTGCAGACCATGCTGTGCCCCAGAAGCACCCAGTAGCAGGTTCCCAGCCAATGGGAGTGCAGAGCTAGGGCTTGGGGCAGGGGCAGTGCGCAGAGCTCTCTCCCCCAATAGCTGGGCCTGCTGCCGGCTGCTTCTGTGGCACAGCGCAGCCTGTGGTGCCAGGAGAGGCAGGTAGCCTGCCTTTGCATCCCCGCAGGTCACCAGATACCCCTGCAGCAATGAGACCCAGTGCCTGACACTCCACGAAACAGTACTGGGTCGCCACCTGGAGTCTGAAAACCACAGGTTTAAGCTGCATCATCAGCACAAAGTGGGTGGGTAACCAGCTTGAGTGAAAGCAGAATTGGCTCTAATCCACACCTTCAGCCATGTAAACTAAAAGATTATGGTTCATCTTTTTCAAAGTGACAGGTGATTGACTACTGATTGTGGACCTTTCTGGGTTTGGGGGGTTTTAATGAGACCCAATTTGTAGAAAGTGCTTTTACCTACCCTTTAAAAAAATCAGACTTCTTGAAGGGATCGCAGGTTGGACAACCAAAAACTGAAACACCCAAAGTAACGTGAAATTTTTTCAACTTTGTTGTTTGCAAAACACAGGTTTTAATCAGAACACCATCCTTCCTCCTTAAGGTCCAAGGGGGTAGGAAGAACATGGACCGTGACATGGTCAGGACCAAGAATAAGCAAATCCTCAATGAATCAGTAATAAATCATCCACAGCAGTCCATCATCTAATATGAAGGCATGGGAAATAATATTTGGAATTGTGGGTCTTCTGCCTCCTCAAAAATACAGGCTTCTACCACTTAAGTTACAGGAAAATGTCTATTAATTGCAATGACTTTTAAAGGTTTTTCTATGTTTTTTCAATCAGCTGCCCAGAGGGTCAGACAGTCACAAAAGTTCATGCAGTTTGATTTCATCCAGGGGGAGGCAATGGTACAGAGCTACAGTCACCGGTGCATTGCAGTGTCCCAGGTTCTCTGGTCAATGGACCTCTCTGGTAGTCTAGGGCAGTGTTTCTCAACTAGTAGTATGAGTACCCTTAGGGGTACTCGAGAGAAGTCTGGGGGGTACGTCAATACAACTGAAATTTGGAGAAAACTGAATTTTTGTTTTAAGTCTTACAGCGCTTTATTATTTTTGTACTTTTTACACACCAAAATTTCATCGCCCGCCCGGCTATGATTAAGTGGTTTAAACAAATGTGTTGCAATGGTAGAAAAAAAAATTGTGTGTCTGAAAACTAGGTAGTTGTGGTACTTATAATTTTTTTTTTAAAAGGGGGTACTTTATAAAAAAGGTTGAGAAACACTGGTCTAGGGGAGCTGGCTGATCACACTGTGCAATCTACTCCTCCCTATTTCCTGATGCTAAATTGCAATCAACAGTTAGAATCATTTTCTAAAGTTACCTTTCCATGAAAGTGATTATTGCAGTTGCTACAGGGATATTGTATAACAAAATGGAGAGGTGGTCTGGGAAACAATCTTAAAAGGTTTGTGAATCTCTACTTAACAACATTTATTATCTATCACACATCCTGTGACAATGGTCAATTCTGATGGGAGAAATCCCTTTAAGTATAAAATGTAACTATTTCCTGTTTAGATATCTACGAAACAACTTCTCCCACTATAAAATTGTCCTTCTTTTCTACAGTCCTAGTAGCTTTCATTTATTAAATCACATTTGTCCTCCAAGCAGCTGTGTTTTCAGAGCAGGTAAGAAATTTGTTTGAATTACTGATTTGCACTTCCATCAAACTTTTAGCATAGTGAGTGCAGTTTATGGTCTCATGAACTGAACTATGGTTGATGATGGAGTATCCACCACTGGAAGCATATTGGAGCTCATTCTAGGTTTTTTTCTCGATGATGAGTCATAATGGATTATGTAAAAAGAGATGGGGGTTACAATGAAGCAACATAGAAATTGTTACATCTCTTGACTAGAAAAAATGTTATATATCACTGTTATAATCGGCTGTCCCATTAATCTTGCAAGTTTGTGTTCTTCACAGACGGGCATAGGAGACCCTTGGGATCACTTTAGAATCCCAAGTTCCTTCATCCTTGGGTTATGACAGATGAGGTGAGCTGTAAAAGCAGCCCCTTGAATGGGCCTCTGCAGTGATTGCTTTGGCTGATGCAAGAGCAGTTTAAATGACCCCTGAATAATGCTGGGTGGAAAAAGATTTTCCTGGCTCCTGAGACTTATCACAATTGTAACTAGTGTTCCTGTCCTGAAGCAAGACAAAAAGTCAAAGTCTCAAATATTATTGCAAATGGAAAATCCCCTCAAACATTTCAGATCAGGGTTCAAACTGTTGTGTTCCAATTTTTTACTTTCAACAACATTTCAACATGATAACTGGTTCCAAACCAACTCATGGTACTTTTTTGTTCTGAAAATGTGGAAACGGAGTATTCCGACAATTCTGAAACTGTATTCAAAAAATGTTAATACTGGAAATTTTTTTAAACCAACTCTTCCTGCAAGCAGTTTCGGTCTCAATGAATCAGCATTTTCCGATAAAAAACATTGTGTCAAAAAATTTCCAACCAACTCTACCTCTGAACAGACCCAATGTAATGCTCTGTCTGAAGATGCATGTGATGTTGTCGTTTAATGGCTGGCCTGCAGAGAGCCTATGGCAATCTACCATTGTTAGCTAAAGTTCTGTTTGTTTCTTTGGCAGAGGTTTGTGTTTTTAGAAATGAAGGATACGAAGGGTCCAATCTGAATTTTCCATCTGCATGAAAGGTTTATACCGTACATACAGTAAAGTTTGGCCACTTCCTACATGTTTTAGTTACTGAATAATTCCAGTACTTACTTGTATGAGTAAGGAAAGCAGGACAGGACCAATTATCTGTTGTCTGCCCATGAATTCATTACACAACATCCAGCTCACCTCTGCATAAGTATGGTTTCTACGATGTGGGGAGGCTTGATGAGAGGACAGCATAAGATAAGGAAAGGATATTTTGACTGGGGAATCCCTTATTCCCAGCCAAACACTCTCTATTATTATTTGTATTGTGGTAGCACACAGAGGGCCCTGCCTCTGTGACTCAGCTTTTTGCTGCAGTCATCCAACCTAAAAATTGTTATAATCAGGTGGGAAATGTTCTCTAGCTTGTGCTTATCAGTTTAAATCAATATAATTGATATTTTTATGGAAACCTCTACAATCCTGCCTGCTTTCATATTAGCAGCAGCAGCAGCAAATTTACAAGTACTAATCCCAGAGCTGTGAACATGTTACTGTTAACACCATCAATGATTTACAAGGAATTAAACAAAAAGCAGCCCATGAGCCCGAGCTGGTTGGCCTTGGACACAAAAGCACAAGATAAAACATACATGTTTGCACACTAGGTGTGTGTGTGGGGGCGGGGAGAGAGCAGACAAAAAAAGTGACCACGTGAAACTGTAAATTTTACATGGATTTTCATAAATCAACCCATGCTCACTCAAAAGGTTCATGATCCTTCTTATCAAACCTTTCAGTGAACTATGCTTGAGTTTTGAGTTTGTAAAGAAATCTGAAATGAAGCAAGTTTCAAGTAATCTCATGTTTTGCTGTGAACATTTTGCTTAGCTCTGGTCAGTTTGCTCAGGAGTTTAGGCAAGTATGACCAAGTATGCAAAAATCTTTTACAAATCAAATATACTATAAAAGAATAGAATTACAAATGGTCTTTCCCTGAATCTGTACTGACCTCCTGCTCTGTGTCCATTATATCATATTTGTAGTACCAAGAGTTATAGTTAAGGTTATAATTCAATTTTCATTTAAACACTTTTATCTGCTCGTGATTTTCTCACTGGGATCTTTCTATGCTTGCTTTCAATTCAAAGATGAATTTTAAGTGAGTGCAATGATTTCAGCCATTTATAAAGACAGGCAAATGGAGGGGAAAACTTAAATTTTCCCATTACAAAAAATATTGAAGATTTTCTTAGCATTTGGAGAACTGAAATTGCCTCATTGTTTCCTTGTGCTCCCCAATCTGTCTGTATCCACTTATTCTCTCTGGCTGTGTCTAGACTGGCCAGTTTTTCCGCAAAAGCGGCCACTTTTGCGCAAAAACTTGCCAGCTGTCTACACTGGCCGCTTGAATTTGCGCAAGAGCACTGACGTTCTAATGTAAGAAATCAGTGCTTCTTGCGCAAAATACTTTGACGCTCCCGTTCGGGCAAAAGTCCTTTTGCGCAAAAGGGCCAGTGTAGACAGCTCAGTTTTGTTTTGTGCAAAAAAGCCCCGATGGCTAAAATGGCGATCGGGGCTTTCTTGCGCAAAAGCGCGTCTAGATTGGCCACAGATGCTTTTGCGCAAAAAGCGCTTTTGCGCAAAAGCGTCTGTGCCAATCTAGACGCTCTCTTGCGCAAATACTTTTAACGGAAAACTTTTCTGTTAAAAGCATTTGCGCAAATTCATGCCATTCTAGACGCAGCCTCTTGGTTTATACTTAAATTGTAATCTCCTTGGGGCGAGGATGGTATGCTTGTCTTGTGTTTGTACAATGTCTAGCATGGTGTCTTAATCCATGCCTAGGACTCCTAAGCACTATGACAATAGTGATAAAAAGAAAACAAAAAACAACCATCCACATTTGAACTTTCTTGGGACACCACTCTGTCAATCTAAGATAAAATAAGAGAGCTAAATTTTCAAAAGTGTTTTTGGTCACCTGATTTCAAAATGGACCTGATTTTGATACGTGAGATCTGAAAGCCAAAACAACGAGAAGTCCTGTGGCACCTTAGGGTGCGTCTAGACTACATTCCTCTTTTGAAAGAGGAATGCAAATGAGGGAAACTGAAAATGCAAACAAAGCGCGAGATTTGTAAATCAGCACTTCATTTGCATTTTCGATTTCTGTCATTTGCATTCCTCTTTCGAAAGAGGAATATAGTCTAGATGCACCTTTAGAGACTAACAGATTTATATGGGTATAAGTTTTTGTGGGTGAGGCTTATGCCGTAATAAATCTGTTAGTCTCTAAGGGTACGTCTAGACAGCAGTGTTATTTTGAAATAACAAAATGCTCATTTACACAGCAAGCCATTATTTTGAAATAATGTCAAGCTGGAGGACTACTTACTCCAATTCCTGTAACCCTCATTTCATGAGGGGTAAGGGAAGTTGGAGGAAGAGCATTCTTCCTTCAACTTCCTGCTGTGTAGGCAGCGCCAAAAGCCAAATTAAGCGATTTCGACTTCAGCGATGCAATTGATGTAGCTGAAGTTGTGTAGCTTAATTCGACTTTTGCCCTGCTGTATATATGTGCCCTAAGGTGCCACAGGACTCCTCATTTTTGCATATACAGACTAACATGGCTATCAGACTATCTGAAAGCCAGGTCTCTTTATGATGTCTGAAGTTGGGCCCCCCAAGATAACAAGTTGTTTTGTATAAGGTAGGCTTTATGTAGTACAAAATTCCATGTTTTTTAAAAAGAATTTCAAAGAGTAACAATGTATTTTAAAAATCTTTGGGAATTTTCCTGAATAGGAACTGTATAAAACCTGAATAAGAACCTCGGAATTTGCTTTCTTGGGATTAAATACACACGCACGTACAAAAACCTATGTTAATGCAGCATTATGGTTAGACATTTAACCAACAGAGTGAGGAAGATTCAGAAGTTATGCTTCTAATAGCAATATTGTAAGTCCAGATTTCAATGACCACTTTGTACATGCTACATATACATTGTACCAGCACATGCACATACTTACAGTATCAATTATGTGCCTCAGTTAATATGGCTGCTGAAATTTAAACAGTCACTTCCTGAATTTTTGCTCTGTTTATGTATCATTTTGCCTTAACGTTGCACTAGTGTACACTATGTTTTTTGCATATATTATTGGCAAGTGCCCCCGAATGCTTCTTTCTGCAATTTTAATGTGTTTTCATAAGCTACTGGAGTGGCATCAACTACATTAAAATCACAGTGCCCCTTGGAATTCCCAAACACTTTATAGTTCCAGAAACAGGACGGCCGGGAAGACCTTAACAACATACTGTATCAATAAAGAAGTAAAACCACAAGACGTTTTGGAGTTCAACCCAGCCCAGGAAGGGGTTACGATACCATGTGCACTACAACTCTATGCATCTTAAAGGCTCTGGTGCTGTGGCTCAGAGCTGATACCTACAGCAGCAGACAAACATGGAGGTCATTCACTGGCTGCCACAGCCCAATGACTTTTTACAGAATGACCCCAACACCCTCCCAGTCCTGAATTTCCCCAATACCATCTGCCAATGTGACAATGCCATGAGGTTCCCAGAATTGTGTTACCCTCCACAGACTCAGCAAGTGAGAGTTTTGCTGCTGCTAGATTGTTTGACTGCTGCTTGACTTACTAACTTGTCTGCCTATTCCAGAAAACCCTTCCGGACTCTGACAGCCCAAACCTCATCTTATAGGTACCAAACAATGAAGCCTACCTCTGAGCTCCCCAGAGACATCTCCCTGCCATGCCCAGCCTTCTCCTGGAACACTCACAGAAGTTATTGGTTGTTGCTCCTTTAAACAGACAATTCACAACAGCTCATACACTTTACTAGGGTTTGACCAACTCTTATTCCAGTCACAACACTGAATTTGTTTGCAATAAAAGTAAAACAAGTTTATTAATCAAAAAGTCACAGGTCTGAGTGCTCCAAAGTGTAAGGAATAAAGATAGAAAAAGTTATAAACAAACAAATGAATAAATAAAACACATTTCTAAAATTGAAACTTAATTTCGGCAATTTACAGCCTTCATCACCTATGTTCAGTTCCCAGAGGCACCAATCCCTCTGGCTGAAGGACCCAATATTCTGGAATTTCAAGAGCTCTGGCTCCTTAATTCCCTCATATAATGGACAACTAAGGGGTGTTCTCCCCCTTTCATATTATGGTCCAGTAACCCTCTGTAATGTATTCTTTGAAAACTAACACCAAAGCTTCACTCTCCTGCTGGAGTGCAGATGCCAGGCTGCCTTCCTAAAATTCACTGACCGTGTTTCAAGGGGCAGGATGCCTTACTGCTGTTCTTCCCTTCCTGCTGAATTCCTATTCCCCTCATAATTCGTATGTAAATAGGGCTTCCATCATTCGATTCTATAATGCTGAATTTACATTGGAGATAGTTAAATAGCTCCCTTTCCCCTGTCTGGGAGAAAATTGGTTTCTCTCTGTTTGGCCACAGACTTTAAAGCAGCCAATCTCAAATGGTAAGTTGGGACTCCAAAGAGGCGAGTTTTAATGGGGTCACTGGTGTTGTCTTAGACTTGCTGGGGCGGGGCCAGAGTCAAAGGCTGAACCCCTCCTCACAGGGCCAAAGCCCAAGGGCTTCCACCCTGGGCTACACTACTAAGGTTACAAGCTCTCTGCTGTGGCTCCATCCCTTGGGCTTTGTCTTCTGCCCCCCCTGCCTAGAACAGTAGGGCTTGGACTCTGCCCTCCACCAGCCAAGGTTGGGGAGCTCAAGCTTTGGTCCCCCCTCCTGGGGTCACACAGTAATTTTTGTTGCCAGAAGGGGGTCGCAGTGCAATGAAGTTTGAGAACCCCTGCTTTAAAGCATATGAACAGTAAGCATCCATCACGCCTCAGGTAATGGTAATGCCCACATATATTAGTGATGTTAATCGCCATGGTGTCACAGATGTTCATAAAAGACCTTACTTAATACACTTGTATAGCACAGTCATATTGCATACAATCAATTCATTTCTATTACTTATCATTTGAACTTCAGCTCTCCTATGTTTAAAGTTAAAATAGAGTCACGCGTAGATATCAACCAGAGTTGACAACCTTTGGCTCTCGGCATATCAGGGTAATCCGCTGACAGGTTATGGGCCATTTTGCTAATGTGCACCATCCACAGTCATGGTTCCCTGCAGCTCCCGTTGGCCGTGGTTCATTGTTCCTACAAAGAACCTGAGCCAGTAGGCGCTGTCAGGGGTCATGCCAACCCCAGGTGAGGGACTACCAGGGGCCACAGGGAGCTGCGGGGAGCCATGCCAACCCTGGATGTAAAGCAACTGACTACAAGGTGATATTTTAGAGGAGCAGTCTTTTGGGAACTTTCCACTAAACCCTACCTGGCTCCCTGTTGAGGCTCAGAAATAGTCAAGACAATATGAGTAAGTAGGTGGATTTAAGAGCAATTAGAAGAACTGTCTGTTAAACAATGAGCAAGACACATCCTCAACTTTAGAGAAGCTGGTAGTCTCCAATAATATTGAGTTGCAAAATCAGATATCTGCAGTGCACAAGAGGTTGCATTGGTTCTGCAAGACCAAGGATATGCTAAATTTTCTTGAGTGACACCTTCTGGCACCTTACCCGTTTAACTACATATATTCAGACAGATTTCTCCTACAATAGATACTGAGTCCTGCTATTTAACAGAAATATAATCTTTTATAACCCTGTCTGATTTCATGTGCCTGGGGCCAGAAATAAACAACAGTCTCTTACCCGCATTCCTGTGTGTGCCACCACACCTATAACACTCTGCTGGAATCAGAACATGAAAATTCAATAGGAAAAAAATAATTTATCTATTGAAAAAAAAGAAAAAGTGGTGGGGGAATTCTGAGGGGAAGAGGAAGTGTTTAAACTATTAGTGTGTCCTCTGCTGCAGTCTGCACATTAGAGTTCATAACTTGACAATCATCTATAACATTCTCTTCAGCCCTTTTACTGCAGTGGCAAGGACTTTTGTAATAGAATACTATAATAATTGAAAAATATTCTTCTTGGACAGTGCAAAAATACCTTTTTTGAGGTAAATATCAAATTCCAATGCTTAGGGGTCCTATGAAGTGGGGAAAGTATGCCAAAGAAGAAGCTGCATCATTTGTTAAAGCAAAATAAAAGTATAGATGATAGCAGTGGGGGGGGGGGGAGACAAATGGAAAGAGTTCTTCTGTTAGTCATTCACCAGTTAAAACCTACCAGCACTAATTAACTCTTTTCCTTTCCCTTCCTCCCCACGTATATAGTCCCCCTCTCTCACATATCACGTCCTTTCAAATTAGAAACCACTCCCTACACCTACGGCAAGAAAAGTGACAACTACCCAGTCAAAAGTTCAGCCTCTTTGCTCCTGCATGATTCAATGACATCTCACATTCTTCTGTTGATTTCCTACCACTCAGCAATAAACTTTTCCCAGGATTCTGCTCCTCTAACAGCTGAAGTGGTAGCATTTGCAACATGCCAAACTGTAGCTGCTTTCGCTGACCTCCTCTCCTGACATAAATCAAGTTTTTCAGTATTTATAAAAAAGAGAAACTCAGTGGATTTGAATAGGCTGCCTACAGGTACCACAACCAGAGGGGATGGAGGGAGAGAGTGGGGAGAAACAGGCAGAAGTAGTAGGAGAAATCTTCTGAAAACATTTTTGACAACACTGAAAATGATCCTCTGTCCATCTATCCATCTTTCAATATTTCTGCTGAGATAACACTTGAAGATCCTATGTGCAATGTTGGGTGAGTTTACCCACATCTCCTTGTATGTTAAGTTTGCAGAACTGCTTTCTTAGTTCAGAATATAAAAGCAGAATTTAAAAGCAGAAGCCAAGTCTGTACAGTGAGATAAAGGCAAGAGAGTTTGACAAAGTGGGAGAAGGGAGGAGAAGAGGCAAAGAGGTAGAAGGGGAAAGGAAAGAGGCACACAGACAAACTTATGCTGGTACAGGCCATAAAAGAAAGATGCAAATAAGATCAAGAAACCATTTCCAAATGTTTTAAGACTGAAATTTGCTGTATGCTGCGCACCAACTGCAGAACAGAGTATAATAGCACACTCACAAGGAGCATTACATTATATGGAGGAAAAAAGCCAGAAGATGAACTCAGACTATAAAATATTTTACTTGGTATCTAGCCAAGCCCAAGTGGAAGACCCTGTCATTAAAGAATTAAAAACTCCCCACAGATTGCCACATTTTCTACTCCTATTTCCCACACTGTCACCTTTGCCTACATAGAAAGCGCAGCGATTCTACCATCATCCACTCTCCTAGAGCCCTGCCAGCTGCCAATCTCAGACTCGGATGTCACACAGCATAGTGAGAAATGCTGCAAAACAACAAGCCAAACATCTGGCAGATTTGAAAACCTGGATCTCTCTCTCCAACCTTAAAAATAAACTTCCCACAAGCCTGAATGATAACACTTTAATTTATCCACCCAAAGGGCCTGATTCTCATTTTACAATTTACACAAAGACCCATTTACACTACCAAAGGAGCAAAGTGGCTGAAAACTTAATTTATTCCCATTTATTGCTAGAGATGAGATGGGAATTCAGTCTCCAGGCTCAATCAATCCTTGACCTGACCTCTTTGCTGCAACTCCTGATAAGCATGCCACTTCGTATCAGTGATGGTGCCAGTTTTTATGAATTTGATGTGGGCACCTGCCAGCGATGAAGAGGATTGAAACCTCCAGATTATAACAATTTTCATATACTACCATCATGGGCATTGACTTGACCATACAACCTGGACGCACAACAGGGCTACTTACTAGCCAGCCAGCTAAATTAGGGAGGGGAGGGAGGTTTGCTGGCAAAGAATCTCCTATATATGGTACCCCTTCGCTGCTTTAGCCCTGACATATTACAATACTGTGTCAGCTTTCTCCAGGGATCTGCTAAAAGCAGATGAAATATTGGGACTGGGATGAGGCCAACTGGCCCATTGGGTCTCTTTTTTCTAATACCTCCATTCTATCAAAATTACACTTAATCACATTTTGTAACCATTGTTTCTAAATAAACGTACATCACTTCTCCCTTAGCAACTCCATCTGGTCAGTGACATTCTTCATACTGATTGCACTTGGGATAAAAACATGCACACAGGGGCCTATTTTGAATTATTGTTCTTCTTATTTCCTCCATGCCCAGCTCAGCTCTGTAGCATCCCTGACTGGTCCGAAAAAATTAAAGCCCTCTCACCCTACCACTCCACTAATTTCCCTGAAGTACCTAGACATATTTATTTATTTCAGGGTTTCCCAACCTACAGGTTGGGACCCAAATATGGGTCGCCATTACATTTCAAAAGGGTCGCCAAGTGTCTCCCCAGGTGGCTCTGCCTCCCCTCCTGCCCCCGTTTTTGAATTGCCTTGGGTCACCAAGTCTTCCTGAATTGTCAAAATGGGTCCCCATCTGGAAAAGGTTGGGAACTCCTGATTTATTTTAGATTTTTAAATCTTACATTTTAGGAATACCCAGTCTCACATTCCCAATATCCCTTCCAATCACTAAAACAATTGATTATTAAGTTGCAATGAACCACAGAAATCCACTACTAACCACCCATATAATCACTGTACATTTCCACTCTAAATTGTTTGATATGGTTAAGTAATACATTAACACACCCTCTAATTCCATCCCTCAAATGGCTGCCAAAATAAACCAGCCTTGTAGGGTGCCCTGAAGATTAAATCACCAGATCACAAGACAAGTGGGAGCACGTTCAGGGTTAAGGTGCTCTAACTTTGCCAGTAGCCACTTCTCTTCTATAGCAAAGGAGTCCAGCTTAAGCACCTCCACTGGTCAAGACTAGCAGTATGGTTTGAGGAAAGAGACATTCTCAGGTAATATGGATCCAAATAATTTCATCCTAAATCCTGGAGTGAACAAAAGCATGCCCCCTATCACCTTTTGGGTTCTCCCATTAAAATAAAACCAGAGAAGCCACTTCAAAATGGTTCCCCTATTCATTTCTCCAAGAGACACAGGCAAATTAATGGCAGCTTCTGGTCAAAGACACCTGAGGAAGTTGTTCTCATCAAAATCCAGGAATGACCCTCAAGCAAAGCTACTAGCACAGTCAGCAGTCCCATATCCAATACTACTGTAAAGGCTGAGGCCAGCTAAGATCTTGGCTTCACAGTGGGGCATAAAGCAATTTGCATGTTTAGGGCCTAAAATGAAAACCCTCCTCTCCTGGAGAAGTTGAGAGAAAGTATGTTCATGCAAATGAGCTCCTCACCTCCCATGCTCTCTTGTCCTATAACCTTTCCCCTTCTCTTTCCTTGGCCATTGCCAGTGGAAGTCCCGATATGCCCAGAAGGTAAAAGATACAATTCTTTCTTGGATCCCAACAAGGGAGTAGGAGCACCTCATAACTACAAATCTTGACCTCTAGGGAAAAGCTACCAACAATATCCACACACTTTTTTTAAAAATTATTTTTAATTAACCTTTATGCGCTCTCTCCCAAGCCACAAAAGCCAGGCAAATGTAGATTTTTAATAACATTTAAATAGCTTGGAAAACTGCAGCTCTTAAGCCATTTTTGTCAATATTTACGGGCACCACCGTTTCTTGGGTTATTTCTTTTCCCTGGCCTATTTCACTGACTGAATAATCTCTCTAGCATGGGAGCTGACAGTTTGTTGCTGATATCAGTCTTCATTAAGTTCACTGCCGAAAATATAGAGGATAATGCTCGAATATGGGGAGAAAATGCTCCTAGACTAGCCTGCTGTTTTCGGTGTCACTTTTTTAATGGATTTTACTGACAGTCACTTTTCACTATTTTTTTTAAACACTAACAGTCAGTAAATTTACTGACAGTTGGCAACAGAGCTCCTGCCCCTGACACCAGGGAAGCAGCCCTACCCCTCTCCTTTCTGTTCACTCTTCTGTTCAGGACTGTGACAGGGAGGACTTTGGCCTGGAGGATTCCCTCTTCTTGTTCCTGGCTGATTTCCAAAACAGAGATGTCCGACTGGCTGCAGCAATGTCTCTGAGCCTCTTTTAAAGGCGACCAGCAAAGGGAAAAAATTATTTGTTCTTTAGAGAAAAATGCTAGTGAAAATTTAAATTTTCAACATCGTTAACTACAGGTTGAACCTCCCAAATCCAGGACTGTCTGGTCCAGCAACATCCATGGTCCGGAAGGAAGCACGAGCTAGCTCAGAGTCCCATGGGTACTGGGGAACCCCAGCTGGGCTGACAGGGGCTGGTCCTGTGGTTGCTGGGGAGTCCAGCCCTGGGGAGCCCTTACGGCAGCTGAGAGGAATCCCCAACTCCAGCCGGGAGGAATCCCCAGCCCTGGATAGGAATCCAGGCACCAGCTGAGCCAGCGGCAGGTGTAGGGAATCCCCAGACAGGATCCCCAGTGGGAGCAGGCTGGTGGTGGCCAGAAGGAATCCCCAGCTTGGATCCCTAGTGCCAGCAGAGACACTGGGAAGTCCCAGCCCAGCCAGGAACCCCGGCGGAGAGGATCCAGCAGTGGCTGGGGGGGAATCTCAGCCCAAGCAGGCTGACCCTGAGAGCCCTGGCATGGGACCAGCAGCAGGGAGGGAAACCTAGGCTCTGGGGATGCCCATAGCTCAGAGAGGAGCCTTGATCTCCCCAGTCCAGCAAACTCCATGGTTTGGGACCACTCAAGTCCTGAGGGTGCTGGACCAGGGAGGTCCAACCTGTACTGCGTTCATGAAAAAGAGGGATGATTATATTATGAAGGGCTATTCATACTCATTTAAGCAAGGTAACTTTTTGGTGTCATGTGTACGAGACCAAATCAAACCTCACCTCGTCTAACTCCTGGACTGGAGAACTAGGAGTATGCCAAAGTTGCCAGGCATACGAAATGTGATTTATTAAGAGGGGAACAAATTACTGTTCTCTGTTTCAGATAGTGACATGGCGCTAACAAAGGGCGTCCTCAAAACTTTGCCATCTCAGTCAGTGATGCCTGCAACATAACCTGTGAAAAAAATCTTCTTTTTCTGCCTTCCCAAAAGTATTCATGAATTGCTGAGTTCTTTTGCTCTCCTCAAACCTATCGGTTTTGCTGCCCCTCAACATCTTGGCACACACTATGCTTCCCATTCGGGATCCTAGGAGAGTTTCCTAACGTGCTCACAAGCCCTGTCTCTATGATCTCCAATGAGAGGCCCAGCAAAACTAAGAAAGCTCAGAGTTCATAGCCTTAATATTTTTAAGATAAGAAAAGCAGCGAAAACACACCTTTAAAAACACCATTCATTGATAGATCACTGATCAGAAAAAAGGACACTTTCCCATCCCTCTCCCCACTCCCTTTTGCAGATCACCTTTCTTTCTCTATTGGACAGTGTTTGATCCTCTGATCACAAACCCTCATTTGCCATATGTGACTCTGGTTATTGTGACCATTAGAGAACATCCTTTCATAGTCTCTCTGTCCACTGGCAGCTGTAGATCAGATGCTCTATCGGTTTATATGTTACTCCTCCTTAACAGTGTCAATGCGTACTATGAGATCGGGGGGGCCTACAGATTTGCTGGGCCCCTGGGCAAGGTGGGGGAGAGGGGGCAGGCTCCATGCTCCCAGAAGGGGGGGTGCCTCAATCTGAAGGGGTGGGACTGGGGGGCCAACCAGCTCTTAGCACCACCTGTGGTGCGCTGTGTCTGAGCTCCCCAGGCAGCCCCGGGAGCCACACAGAGCACACGGCGTGGCTCTCCAGTGATGATTTAAAGGGCCCAGAGCTCAAGCTGCAACTTTCTACCTGCTCCCCCGTCAGTAGGCCTCTATGGGTACGTCTACACAGCAATATTATTAGTCCGCATCTACACAGCAGGCAGTTATTTCAAAATAATGTCGAAATACTGTCAAGCTGGACGACTTCTTACTCCGACTCCTGTAACCCTCATTGTAAGAGGAGTAAGGGAAGGCGGAGGAGGAGCGCTCTATTGCGAAATAAGTGCTGTGTCGACACTCCCTATTTTGAAATAAGCTCTTTTGAAATAAGCTACGCAATTGACATAGCTCAATTTGCGTAGCTTATTTCAAGTTAAGCCCTGCCGTGTAGACGCACCCTATGGGAGTCTGAAAGCTGGTGGGTCTGCCCTGGCTTCCTTTTTTTTGAAGCCCTGTAGTCACAATACAACTTGTTTGTTTTCAGTTTGGTCACTCTCAATCCAAAGTTATTTCCAAATTTTCTCTCTAGCCACATCTGCCAGCCTTAGATTAATTTTGTCTGGAGCAGAAGATTTGTTGCCTTTGAATCACTTTGGTTCATTTATCTTCTCTGCTTATTGAACTCTAGTTCAGATGGTATTTAGCTAACACCTACTTTTCAGTGCACTTGAGAGCATTTAGAGAGGTCTCACTATCACATCAGCATCTATATAATTTGCTCCTAAATTAAATGTCAAGGCCAAATCATAACTTGTTATTTATCAGCTGAGCACTTTCTGAGGCCGTATTCTTTCTAGTCATATACTGGATTATCACCGTGTAAACTGAGTTCCTAATCCCCAAATTGATTTGGTTCTATCAATGTAAAAGAGTTTGTCGTAACATCATTGTATCTTTTCTGTCACACATTTTTTTTTAGTTACTGGATACAGAAAAAAAACCTACAGCCCAATATCTTGAGCAAAATTTTTTTAAAAAGAGTAAGAAGTAGTGGGAACCAACAGATTTTAAGTACTTTCATGAACACAAGGAGAAGAAATATTGTCTTGTGGCAAGAGGACTCTTTGGCAATGTTGGAAGAGTTGACAAAACCCGGGAAACTAATAATAATAAGAAAAAAAAGAGAACAATGACGAGAACACCCTGATCTCTCAATTTTTCTATTTCCTTTCCACAAAATCATTTGGGGTTACAGAGACAATAGGGAAAGAGAAAACAAAAAGAAAAGAAAAGAAAAAGCAAGCATGTAATTCCAGATTTTACAACCCTCTAAATCAAAAGAGACTGTGAAATTCCAGCTGGACAAACTAACAGTGAGATTAAGTGGATTAGTCTACTGTACAGGAATCCAAGGAATGTAGTCCGCATGTGCTTTTGTTGTGGATTACTCAACAGCAACATTATGGTTTAACATCTCCCAGAAACATATGGGCATCTGTACTTATGCAAACCAACAAGAAACAGCAGTTCCCTGGCATGTCTGATTTCAGCAGATACAGGATACTGTGTTTTCAGAGAGAGCACATGCATAGCTAAATACTTTTGCCATATCCATTAAAAATAAAATGGCAAAATTATTCATGAGAACTACGCACACACATACACATATATACATGGATGTGCTTAATTCACAAAGAAGTTTCCACCTGATCATCAACTATCCACCTTGGGTTGACAAGCCCAAACCAAAATTCCTGCATCAGACAGCCCAAAACTTTTGGGAAGTTTGGATCCTGATCTGAATTTTGCAGCTTAGACCCAGAGAGAGAGAGAGAGAACACAGACTATACACACAATAAATAATACAATAAATCTATGGAGAAAAAAAGACCCAAAACAGACCAAGAAAATAAAGCAGTGACTGGTAGATAAACAAACAATTACTAGCAAGAGTTAACAGTTTGTATTAGAAGCCAGGAATAAATAATATAGCTCAGGACATATAAAGTCACTGACATGGTTTGTCTTGTTTGGCTCTAAATGGAACTCTAGATAACCTACTTTGAACAGTAATGTGTTCACAGTATGGGGGAATTAACTGCTCAATATAATAAGTACTATTGAATTTCACATCTCTGTACAGATAAAGGGCAACTGCCACCAAAATACAAAGTAATAACAGTAACTCAATGACAGAAAAGCACACAAACCTGTTTTTCATTACATCCTTAAAATATTATAGGTTAAAGTAATCTTAAAGGGCTTAAAAAACAGCAATTAAGTCTTTCCATTTCAGTTTTCCAAGACTGCAGCTGAGAAAACGAAAGAGGCCTAAGTGCCACACCATGCTAGCCTTGCTAATAACTCTCCGTGAAAAATCTCATTAATTCAGTCTGGCTCTTCAGATCAGCCGCTAAGACCTTGTATTGTCAGTCATCCTCTGGCCTTTTCAGGATTTCCATAGCCTAACTAGCAGTGTCTCCATGGAAACCAAGCAGTCATGCTTTGCACATCCCCTGAACTTTTTGTTCCTGACAAAGCTTGAAAAATCACATGCAGCAAGGAGAGTTTAACATAGTGAACTAAATCCTGACCCACGCTTATAAATGATAAACCCCAGCATACCAGCTTTATTATAAATTATTTCCTTACAAGATACTTAACCAAGCCAGCAAAATGCTGAACCAGACAACTTACTGGAAACACAGCTCTAGAAAGGGAAAATAAATAAATCAGACAAAGCTAAGATGCAGTTTCAGACTAGCTCAGCATCCGTCAAA
The DNA here is from genome assembly GCA_032595735.1 of Pelochelys cantorii. Taxonomy (NCBI): domain Eukaryota; kingdom Metazoa; phylum Chordata; order Testudines; family Trionychidae; genus Pelochelys; species Pelochelys cantorii. The sequence continues at coordinate 108,360,203 of CM064327.1, forward strand.
AGCACTAAAAATATGGAAACAAATACACCTGAGCAGGCATATGTTTAAAGTCACATTTCCCTGAAAGTGTCATCACTTTATCCCTCTAAAGTGATTTTAGTCATCTCTCCTGGATCGTACATCATGCTGGCACCAAGTTAGTTGTCTGGAACAGAGGCTACTAACATACTTCCAGGACTGGCGGGAAAGAAAATTAAAGTGAACACAGGACTGGGAGCCAGGATTTCCCATGTTACTGCCTCTGACATTGAGGTCTTATGTGGTTAACTGAAAGATGTGATTTTAACCTCGTTTAGTTTTAAGCTGGTACAAAAGGCTGCATGGATACTTATTTCAGTTTAAATTGCGCAACTTCCATTCAGATTATTATTTCTATGTAAGTTAAACCAAAATCAACCAAAATAAGAGTGGTCACTCAGATAGTTTAACTAAACAGTGAAAATTAGTGTACTGACGCACAGGGGTGATTTGGGCACATCATTGATCCATCTCTCTGACTTAAAGTATCTCCATCTTTAGAAGGCTCACAAGAAATAGTTACGCACTTCAAACGGCTCTTAGGAGAATAAGTTGTTGGCAGGTTGTTTCAAAAAAAGAACACCACAGTCTGAGCCTGAACAGCCCTGAGCACACACGTCCCCTTGAAGTTGACAGAAGTTATAGGTGCTCAGCAAAGAGTTCACGCTAGTCAGGGATTAGTGTCTATGGAAAGCAACGTATTATTCTAAATGAGGAACTCTACTTACTGGCTGTTAAACACATGTGGAGAACAGGGTAATAGTCATGTGTGCAGTCAATGGTGGAAGACCCTTGGAGATCACCGACAGTTTGTAAGGAGTTGTGAATGAAATCTCCCTCCTGGAGATTGTACTATATGGTCAATTGATTGCTGTGACCAGGTACCACAGCCAGTAGTAAATATGGCCCCCTGCTACTTTTCCAAGAAACCAAAACTCTTGATAAGTCACTGAACACCATTGCCCACTCAACCCTAGAAGGTTAGTGATCAGCTCTGAAAGAGAGTGAGCCGCCGGCTGTTGCCCTTATTGTTGGATGCAGCTAACATGTACATTGCAGACACATTCCCCTTTGGATATCTTGCAGATCTATGGAAACTACCGCAATGATTTTTGGAGAGGAGTGAAACGAAAAGCTTAACTTTGAACATCCTGACATTTGGGAACTGGCAAAGTAAGTGTAAAAATATCTACTTCTACCCCGTAAGACTGCATTCCCACCTCCCACCCACTCTTCTTTACCTCTCCCCATCACTCACCCTTACAGTCAGTAAAAGGTGGGGCAGGAGGACATGGTCCCTCGGCTTCTCAATTCTATCACCCCTGCCTCATAGCACTGAAAACTCTCTGAGCTAATCGGGTGTTGCATTGTCACAGGTTGGAGAGATCACCGTCCTTTTGGCTGAAGAGAGGCAGATCATGAAGTGGATTGAGAGAACTGAGGAAAAAATGGGTGGGGGGATGGAAGGGGAGGAAGAATTCATTCCTCAGGGCTGGGGCAGGGGAGAAATATAAAGGAAGTGTGTTCTCATAGCACACCAGAAAGCAGGTTTCTTGTGTAATTCAACACGCAGCTACTTCTAACAATGGAACAGACATGCAGGTTCCTGCATACCAAAACATAGCTGAAAGATCTAATTTTAGATCTAATCTCAGTCGTGGCAGAGTCCCTATAACAAGGGAGGATGGGATTTTCAACCTTACATTCAAGCATACTCTGCAGTTTCTGTAGAGAGTTGCTCCTGTAATTAGGGCAAGGTGCCACCAAGTGTGCCTGGCATCCTAAAATAGGGTACTCACACCAATATAGGATCACAGGGCTGGTCTTAGGATAAGTCTGCACTGCTAAACTACGTCGACCTAAGAACATTGACATACAGCCACTGCGGTAATGGAATCGCTTATTCATGTCTACTCCATTCCTTGTGTCAGCAGGGCGTGACCTCATTAGGGGTGTGGGGCAGTGTAGGACAGCTTCTGAAAGCCAGCAGTCCTCAATGTAAGACACACAGTCTCTACACCAGTGGTCTCCAACCTTTTTAAGCACAAGATCACTTTTCGAATTTAGTTCAGGATCAACCTCAAACCCAAGTACCCCTGCCCCACTGCTTCTCTGAGGCCCTGCCCCACCTTTTTGCTGTGGCCACAGAGTAAGAAGGGCGGGAAGATGGGCAGAGTGACCTCGGTACCCCCCTGCCTCTGTCTCCCCCACCCTGCACAACAAGCAGGAGGCTCCCAGGGGGCAGCTCTGAGGCACTGGGCAGGAGCAGAAGGGAAGCGTGAGGAGGGGCAGTTGAAGTACCGGCACTTGATAGCCTCCCAGCCAAACTAGACAGGACCACCTGTCAGAGGCTCTAAGATCTACCAGTAGATCCTGATCTACTTGTTGGTGAACCCTGCTCTACACTGACACTGCATCCACCTCACATTAACCTAAGCACTACAGCTCTTGCGGTGGTGGAGATTGTAAACCAGCGTAGCTGGTGAGTTACATGGGTGGGAGTGACATTTTAGTGTCGATGCTTACAGAGCTCAGTTAACCTAACTCCGTGGTGTACACCAAGGCTTAGTCACAACATAGTTCTCATGTTTATAAAATCTCATGACACATCTTGCACACAATAGCTATTCCTCAGCAGCTCCTCAAAACGGGGTGGGGGAAATCAGCGTGCAGCTGCTGAGTTTGAAAAGGTTTTTATGGATTACTTACAGGAACATCATGACAAAGTTTCTCTTACCTAGCTCTAGGAGAGATTTCAGGAAACAAAGAGTTAAGTGTGTGTCTATACCTAGGGCTTGAATTCAGAGAAGTGCAGTACCTTGTTAAACTAAATGTAGTATGTTTAAGATACAAGAGAAGAGTTAGAAGAAGGGGAAAGATGTTTTTCCTTGTTAGAGTAAAAATTTGCCATTCAGACTCCATTTGTACTACGGTCTTGCAGCTGGGCGGAGGTGGTTTTGCAAATCCAAAACCAGGAGTGATTTGGATTTGGGTTCCATTTTAACTGACCTAAAAACAATTGAGCAAGTCAGGGCAGGTTTCTGCCAAAGCTATTGGTTTGGCCTGATGTTTATAATGAGCAAACTGGGCTGGGTTCTCTCATTCTGGGTTTGCAAAACCTCCTGGCGACTAGAATCACCATGGGAGGAATGGAATGATAATTATTTTATGTGACCCAAAGTTCAAGTGGGTGGGGAAAGTGATTGAAGTAACAGGCTCCAGTTTTTGCCACTCTCTAATTTGCATATTTATGAAATTTCCTGTTCCTGCCACTTTTTTCCTTTATTTTCCATTTGTGGTCCTGATTCTTAATTATGTCTCCAGGGTACTGCAGCCCTTGGAATTCTGGGTCCTGTCCAGGTTCTCCAGCCACCTGGCAAAATTTAGACCTGTTTTAAGTTACAGGTTCGCTGGATGGCCATCTGTCAGCTGATATAGTTCAGAGTAACCAGGCTAGAATGCACTCAAGCTAGAATCCATCCTGCTCTGAGCTTCCACTCTATACTGAGAGGGGCTATGCCAGAAGAAATGTATTGGCTTGCATAAAGGCAGTGAGCCAAATTCTGCTCCTGCTCTTGTCCATCAGGAGTCACTCTACTACAGTCAGTAGAGTTACAGCAGCATGACACTGCTGAGATATAAGCATTAGACTGAACAACACACCAACCAGCAATGAATAAGAACACTGAACATTATACAGCCAAGGTAGATAAAACACTGTTCCAAGATTGTCTTTGCGCAGTACATATTAAGGACAGAGACTGGAAAGGATTGATTTTTGTCCTGAATGATGCATCTGCATATTGTGGAAATAGGATAAAGAGAAGGCTTGATGTATAACTCTGCTAGCTGCATCACTAAGTCCAGCTCAGGGTTGTTTTAAAATGCATGCATCAGACACTTCTCTAGTCTGTTCTCACTCTGCTAGGTTATAACTTGCTTGACTCTAAAGATCATCTCAAATATCTCATTCCTTCTCTTTTTATTTTCCAGAGGCATCTATCCCATCCTTTACATAAGAAACTGACTGGATAATTTATGGAAACAAAAATAGTCTGCAACACTGACATAAAACACTTCAATAGATGGTATCAGGAATGAATGAAATAAAGTCTGTCATTATACAGACATTCTCTAAAATTTTACAAAGCTTGTGTGTACTTTCAGAGCAAATAGAAACATGAATGCCACAAGATAACAACAAATATAAAAAAACACCCTTAGATTTGCCATATACTCCTGGGAGGCTGCAAGATCAAGCAATGTCTTCATCCTGTGCAATGTAACATTTCCTAATTCAGTTCTAATAAACAGAAGCCTTCACGTAACAGTCTGTGTCTGCAGGTTAAATAATTCTTAAAATAGACTGCAGGATGTGCTTTAATAAAAGCTGTATTTCAGCTCTGTTGTCAGCAAACTTTTTTTTTAAGTTGAGGAATGATTTAATGCTGCTTTTTAGCAGCTGGGATCATCACTCTCACAATTTTCCAGATATAGCAGCAAACATTGAAAAGTATCTTATTCTTTCCATCTCCCCTGAGGAGCAATCTTCCGTATTTGAGCCAGCTTGCAAGTTTAGAAGTTCAAAGGGAGTGCCAAGACAGGCGTGTGTGAGGATCTTTTTCTATTAATGAGCTGTTCACTAACTGCTCTTCAAGTCAAACTGATTTTAAGTCTTATAAATATTTTAAATTAAGAGTTTAAACCAATCCAAGCTACTGTGACCTTTCTGAGCAGCATGGTCTAGCCATAATAGAACCACAAAACAGATTTTTAATAAATTGTGTGGAATAAGGAGGTCTGAATCAATTTAAAACAAAGCCAGGTCTCAAATTCAAATACAGATTTTTGAGCACCCAGAGTCTGGGGTGTTACGATCAAACCCATTGTAAATATAGGTGTCCCAGTTAAGGATCCATATTTTGATTTTGGCCAAGCTCCAGTGTGAGGATACTGAGCATAATATCCAGTGAGGATACTAAGCAAAACTCCGGTCATTTGACGAAGTGGGCTATGCTCACGAAAGCTCATGATACCATCTACATGTTTTGTTAGTCTATAAAGTGCTACCAGACCATTTGTTGTTTTTTAAGTTTATAATAATACAAGTATGTCAGCTCTGTCATACAGGCACACCAGACAGACATAGTCACTATCATGAACTGGGCCCATTGCAGAAACACTCCTTCAAAATGCCTGCCTTTGGCAGGATTGTTCATTTCTGGGCATAGGCAAAGTCTACCTTTATTCATGCTGCAGAGCACTTAAATAAATTTTCTCATTAGCTTCCATGGAACTACTCACTCAAGCAAATGTGCAGCAACAGAAGTTAAAATTTACACCAGCAGCCCTGAATGAGTAACTTTCAGAACACAATATTAATGCAAACATTTTAATGTTACTGGCTAACAGACCAAAATCTCTCATGGAGGACGAGGATATCCAGAGCCTTATGCATTCCATGATTTTGCCACAAAAAATCCACCCTTAGCAGCAGATTTGTGCTCCAGCTTTCATGTTATGTTTATAAAAGAAATCTTTCAAATAAGAACTGTGATTTCAAAAATCACACCCATGAGTGATTTGCACCCCATATTCTTTATGGATATATGCTTATGAATGTGACATAACTTGAAGATGCTTTATGTAAAATGCTTCATGTAGTGTATCATTAAACAAGTTATAATATGCTGAATGTGAACATTACATTTCTGTACATATATCGTTCCTGTATTTGAAGTTAGAAATATGAACCATAAACCCTCTTTTACTAATCTAGACATGCTAAGTGAGGGCCATTAGCAGCACTCAAGGAAATTAATGGCCCAGTACTTGGGATAAAGATCTGTGAATAGTCTGGCTTTTCCTGTAAACCTAGACTATGGTTGGTCTTGCTAAGACTTGTGTCCAGCTCACCTGATGCTGGAACCCATTTTGGATGCTGTACTTTTCCACTGGAAGTATGAAAAGTTTAAACTTAACACAAAGGATTCCTGTACTTGGCAAAAGAGATATAAAGATGGGAAACCAAACAATAGGGGCTGCAGCCAGACTCCAGGGCACCCCTGTTTATCATCTAGGATGTCTGCTGCAAATAATTGGAACTGTCATAGGGCTGCCAGGTGTCCAGTATTCTACCGGACAGTCTGGTTTTTGTGCCCTCTGTCCAGTAAAAAAAATTCAGAAAATACCGGACATGTGCAAGCCCGGTATTTTCTGTTTTTCTGGCTGGGCGCCAGACGGAAGCCTGGCGGGGGCGGGGGGAGTGGCTGGGAGGCAGGGCCGCGATCAGCGCTGGGAGCCTGTGGTAGCGTGCAAAAGCCTGGCGGGGGCAGGGAGGAGTGGCTGGGAGGCGGGGCGCAATCGGCGCTGGGAGCCCTCAGCTGATTGCATCTGAGGAGGAGTGACACCTTAGGGAGGAGGAGAAGCGCTGTCCCTGAGCACTGTTCAAGCGCATTGTGGTGCTGTAATCCAGGAGAGAAGCCTGCAGGTGCTGTGTAGTTGTGTTTAGGTGCCTTCCCTGGGCAGGGAACAGTGTGCCAGTGGGGACAGGTTTCTGCAGCAGGGGGCAGGGGGTCAGCGGGGGACTGGGTGCTGGAGGGGGCAGGTTTCTGCAGAGGGGGGACAGGTTTCTTCAGCAGGGAGGCAGGGGGCACAGAGTTCTGTGGCTGGGGGCTGGGGAGAGGGAACGGGGGGCAGGAGGGCAGCAACAAGGTTCTGTGGCAGGGGACAAGGTTCGGGGGCAGGGGAGACGGAACAGAGTTCGGGGGCAGTGTGCCAGTGGGGGTAGGGAGTCCCCTACACCAGCTTCGGAGGGAAGTCTCCGTTGCGTGCTCCCTCCGGGGCTGACCTCCCCGCCCCTGCGGAGGAAGGAAGCCCTGTCGCGCACCTCCACCAGACCTGACTCCCCTCCACCCCCCGCAGAGCAGGGAAGCCTCCATTGCGCGCCCCCTCCGGGCCTGACTCCCCCCTCCCACAGAGAAGGGAAGTCCCAGTGCGTGGGCAAGGAAGCAGCTAGCACATTTCCGGAACCCCTGGAAGTGACACGCAGCTGTAGGACTTCCGTCCACCCCGCGGGAAGCTGCCACTGCCTCCATTGTTGCTCGAGGTAGGGAGTGGGGCTTCTTGGGGGTGGGGGGAAATGGGGAGCCCAGAACGCCTCGCGATCAACTGGTCGAGGCCTCGCGATCGACCAGTCGACCGTGATCAACTGATTGGTGACCATGGCTGTAAATTAATTCACCAGTGATCATTTAAGCAGAAATATCCAGCTTGTATGTCATTGCAAAGTCCTAAATCATTTCTTCTAGGTACTGGACATCTCAGCAGTAGCCTTCCCAACTGCCAAAATCTCCTACTTCACATGGGGCTCTCCTACACTGCAGTTATCTATTTGCAATTAAAAATTCTACAACACAATGAAAATTTAAATTTTTAAAGTAGCATAAAACTTATGTCAAATAAACCAACAAAGAAAATCTGTATTGATTATATTATTCACTTTCACATTAATTCAGTAAAACCCTCCTTTTAAGAGCATGGACAGACTTTACAATTTGTTTTGCTAGGAATGCCACAGCATGCAGGCTGCCACAGTGTATGCAGAGTCTTTTAGCCTAGAGAGATCAGCGTGGGGGAGGGAGGAGGAGGAAGATTTTGGTCATGTCAATAGGATTTCTCTCCCAAATCAGTATTTTCTCTAAATAAAATTTCCTATCCCCCTTTCCTGGGTAACGGTTCCAATCTTACATTTTTATAACTCATAGAAAACATACATCAAATATTTATTTTCTTATTAAATCAAAATAGCTTTGTTTCTGTTGGATCAAACTTTATAGAATGCCCTTGAAACCATGGGACCTGGACTGTAGCAACAATTTGCAGCTGATGGCAATGTAAACATTATGCCATCATTTTTGTAAAGGCCAATAGCAAATGCATCTACTTCTTATTTAAAAATATGATTGAATTACTGAGTATTTATATGTTTAAATTTTGCAGGCTTATACCTATTGCACAAGAACAGAACATCAGACAGCTATAGATAAACCAAGCCAAAATGGATAAGTACATTAGTCAGATGTTCTTAGTACAATGGTCAGCAATGAAGTGGTTAATAGATGGGAAATAAATGTTCATAGATAGATTTTAAAGTTAAAAACCCATTACTGCAAACAGAGGAAGTTCATAATTTTCTTGGTACTGTTCCATGTCCACTTATGAACTCAAAGGAGAAAAAAAGTGCTTTCTATAAATCAAGTTAGGATAGTAAAGGTGTTAAACTGTGGCTATGCTAGGAGCTTAAGAGATGTTGACTTAACCCAATTTTAAAAGCACACATTTTCCAAGTCTTGATAAGGCCAGAAAGATAGCACTTATATATAAGGTATAATCCTAGGAAGACTTATTTTCAGTATTTATATTCTGGAGAATATAGACAAAACTTCAGGAACTCAATGCATACAGATATGAAACTAAAGGAATTCTGGGAGTTGAATATAAGAAGAAAATGGTTCAAGCTGCAAAATTTGGGTCTAGATTTTTGGACACCTTGCTTTGTTTGGGGAAAGGAGTGGCTGGATCCAGATTTTTGGTTCAGCCTAATGTAAACCATTTGCAAAATTTGAATTTGCTTAAACACTGTATACCTCATGGAATTTGGAAGACGCAAGATCCAAGGTTTGAGTTCAGACTCATCTCTAGCATTAAAGTACTTTACCAAGGGGCAGAAAATTTGTGTTTGTAACTTTTGGGTTTCTTATGATCAGCAAAAATAGTGGAGAGAAATTAGTTTGTTTTCTGTGGTTTGCTTTTTACATTTAAAAAATCAGGTCAAATGTTTCCTGGTTTCACTGGCGGTGCCCTTGGATAAGTATTGGACTGGTTGACAGTTGTGTGTCAAACCTATTCTTTGATGGAAAATTAGGTTTTCTATTGAACAGGAGTTTAATAGAAACCTAAGCATTTTTATTTGGAAATGCTGCCACGGTGCTTCATGAGAGTTGTAGTTCAGTTACCCTGTTCAAGTGGACTACAGCTACCATAATGAGACAAGTCCAGCGACTCCTAGATAGCATCTCTGCTCATCAAGAGGGGAAGAGTACAGAGCATCATGAAAGATGTGGCCTGTGGTGGGAGCCAATAATAGAGAGAACAAGTTCATGAAGCAGCATGCCAGCATTTCTGAATGAAAATTTTTCTATATTTTGGCTGAATTTTTTTCTATTTTTGAATTTCCTCTGGGAAAAAAAATGCAAATTTTCCCCAGGAAAAAAAATTATTTTACCGGCTCCCTAGGCTGCCCCAGTGGTTACCTTGACTAGCTAACACACAGGAAAACTGCAATTGGCCTTGTCCACACGAGATTTCACATTGTGTTACATGAAAAGAGTCCCAAACCCACCATGCTATCCCACCATTGGGGCTTCCTCATCCTGTGACCTATGCTGCTTACATGAGTTGTCTTTCCTGCTAGCTGTTCCGACCTACAGGCCAGAAAGCAGCAGGAGGGAGGCAAGAAGGTCACAATGGAAGCTCAGATCGTGGTTTGAAGATTCATTTGGAGATGAAAGTAGGCAAACAGATCAGAAGGCAGGGAAAGAGTTGGGAGTGGAAGGGGATCTGCTCCAGGGGACAGAATGGGATTCCAGACTGCGCTCCTTTGTTGTGGGAAGGACAGGAAGGACTTGAGGCTTATGTGTTGAAAGAAAAAGGGACAGCAATGGGATGGAAGTCTGAAGGGGTCACTCTTAGGAGAAGGGAGAGGAGAGGAGTGTGCCGACAGTTCCTGAGTGTGGAAGACAGGGGACATGTTGGTACACCTCTTGTAAGAGGTAATACAGCTATCAAAAGACAACACTTCATGCTGTAAAAGCTACTGTGAACAAAACATCAAGAGTACACACCAGTGCTGGCATGAACTCCAAAGAATGGGAGGAATAATATATTGTAAAGTATTAAATGATTAGGGTTGATGATCTACAGCTTCCACATTTTTCATACTTTTAAGTTGTTTATATAACAGGCTATTCCTGAGACACAACTCTGAAACACAGGGAGTTTTCTGCCAACTCAAGGGGCTGAAGGTAATGGATGCAACCAGAGCAGGAAGTGAAATTAGAGCAAACACTAGGCAGTCTACTATTACAACTGTCTGCATTTCTATTGATCTGAAGATTTAGTCTGCATTCTGGCTTTATCTGCCAGCGGTATCATAACTGCCATCTATTCTCTCTCATCCTCCTAACCTGGAAAGCACTTCTGAAGGCACTGAGAGACAGTTATCAAAGATCCAGTGACTAAAAAAAGAACATCATGCCTCAGACGAAACAGCTGCCTGGCACCTTTGAAGAAAGTTTCCTGACATTTTTTTTCTATTTAATTAAAAAAAACCAAATCTCAAAGTGTGCGGGATGTTTTCCCTTACAGAGCATTTCAGAACTGTTTCTGACAGTGGTGGATTATAATGAATCTCTTATCAAGATGTTAGCAGTGCAAGACAGACAATGTGTGTGCACATGCACATGCGGGCACACGCACAGACTCCAGTCTTGTTAACATCAGAGATTGAAAGGGATGGAGTGTGGGAGGATTTATTGCAGGGAATTATCCAGACATAAAAAACAACACAAAAACAGTCTGAATCCTTTCCATGGTGGCTATTTCCAATTGGCTAATAAGCCAGAAGTACTGACCCAGTGAGGTAGGGGAAAATAGGATAACCCCTGGAAAGATCTCTTTACCGTACGCACCTTTTCAATTGATTATTTGTTTTGTATAGTCATTTTACAGCAGCAGCAGCAACAAAAGGCACCATCAACAGTACCACAGAATTAAAAACAGGCCAAAAATGCATTCATGTTATGAATTATTGTTATGTTTTTAATTCAACACACACCAAGCTCCACACATGCAGGGGAATGTGTTATTTAAGGGCAAGATTGTAATTCACCCCATATGCCTACTGTCATAACGCATGGCTGCATTATAGTGCTCCCTGTTGGCCAAGCATGGCACTCAGTTTGTTCCCTCAGGTGCATTTTCCTGGTTCTCCAGGCACCATGTTCTATGCTAGAGATGGGCCTTAGCCCCTTTGACCAAGTCACAACAAACTTAACTCCTCTCAGGATGTCATAAATTCAAGCTATGAAGTCCTAACAACCAAAAGATTCTTTTGCCCTTCAGGGTTTTTCTTTAGCCAAACCTCTGGGGCCTGTTCCTAGCCCCAGGCCAAGGGCCCATTCTCTGTGGTTTCTCTCCACTCTGGTATAGAGCACTAGTTTCCCAAACTGGATTCCCCTAGACTACCTAGTCTTCTCAAATGCTAGTTAGTTCAAGGCCTTCCACAGGAATCGACCTGATCCCTGGGGTTCCAACACCAGACTGATCTCACTCTCTCATCCGCTTTATAAAGTCCAGCTGTTCTCTAATTTATCACCTGATTCACCTTATCTCCCCGCCCCCCCCCCCCCACCCAAGGCTGGGAAATAGCTAAGTATTACATCTTCCCTCAGAGAGGCTAGTTACCCTGTGATACCTGCGCCAGAGCTTAAATTCCACCAGAGCTGCCAGGAGCAGATCTCCAGTAAATATTTTCAAACCCAAGAAGCCCAGAGTCTCTGGGCAGAAGCCCCAAGCCCTGGGGATCCGGGGAATACTCTGTGAGAATTGTAAGCCATGCCTGTGTCCCACCCCTGCTCTGCTGGGCAGACATGGCTAACTGTATTGCACATAGCAGCTTGAGAACAGCCGCCTCATGACTCACAGTACATATCTATAGCAACATGTTACCCACATGTACATCTGTTTTTAAAATGGATAAATAACCATCAAAATAGAAAAAACTCAAAAACTGAATTGAAACAAATTTATATTAGATATATGAAGCATTAAAATGTATTATTCCAAGCAAAATTTGAATTATGGCAGGAGACCTAGAAAGGACCTGAAAATGCTGGGCAAGGAGTAGAGTTCAAGTATTTATAAATACAAACACAAATCACACTCAGTTGAGTGGCTCCTATAAACACGAATGGCACAACTTACCATTATCTGAATAACTAACTCAAGCAGGATTTGGTGCACAGTACATGAAAAATGCCTTTATTTGTGTACAAATACTGGAATATTTCACATCTCTAACATTCTTCTGGCTAAGGTTCCTCTGTTGGACTGTATGAGGTGTATGAGCTACATAGCTTTTGCTCAGACCTTTATATGCTCAAAATGCTTTACAAATATTATTGAATTCATCCTCGCACCACTTCTGAAGTGGAGAAATTTCATTTCTCCATATTTACAGCACAGGAAACTAAGCAGAGAGATTGTTTCTCAAGCTCTTCCCAGATAGTGCCAGAGCTGGGATCAGAATTCAGGAGAAGACATGGGGGGGGGGGGCGCGAGAACAGCTTTCAAGTACGTAAAAGGGTGTTACAGGAAAGAGGGAGAAAAATTGTTCTCCTTAACCACTGAGAATAGGACAAGAAGCAATGGGCTTAAACTGCAGCAAGGGAGGCTTAGGTTGGACATTAGGAAACAATTCCTGTCTGGGTGGTTAGGCACTGGAATAAATTGTGTAGCGAGGTTATGGAATCTCCATCATTGGAGATTTTTAAGAGCAGGTTAGACAAACACCTGTCAGGGATGGTGTAGAATAGATATGCTTGGTCCTGCCATGAGGGCAGGGAACTGCACTTAATGACCTCTAGAGGTTTCTTTCAGTTCTAGTATTCAATGATTCTGAGAGTTACAAGTTTGCTCTAAAATACCAGTTTATATCAGTATAACTACATCACTCAGAATCCTCATCCTGAGAAACACAGTTATATCAACCTAACCCCTGATGTAGACTGCACTATGTCCACAGGAGGGCTTCTCCTATAGACATAGCTACTGCCTCTTGGGGAGTTGGAGTATGTATGAAGGAGCTATCCTATCAGCATAGGTAGCATCTTCACTAAGTGTTCTAGCAGCACACCTGACCTCGTACTCCACTTTACAAGATCATCCAGATCTCCTTGTATGATATTCCAGTCCTCCACCATATTGGCTATACCTCCCAACTATATGTCATCTGCAAATTTTATTCACACACACTGACTTTATATGCCAAAGTAAGTAATAAAAATGTTAAACAAGATTGGTCCCAAGACCATTCCCTGAGGAGCCCCGATAGTAAACTCTCTCAAACCTGGCACTTCTCTCTCCATTCAGTATGACTTGTTGTAATCTCCCTTTTGACCCGTTAATTATTCACTTTTCAGTTCTCATGTTAACCCTCATCTTCTCCAATCTAACTAACAATTTCCCATGTGAAAACATATCAAATGCCTTACTTGAACCCAGGTACTGTATATCTACTGCATTTCTTTTATATAAAAAACAATATCTTTTCAAAAAGATTGGGTTGCTCTGGCACAAACTACCTTTTGTATTGTATTTTGTTGTATTTTATCCAAATTATCATTCACCTCTATGTCCTTAGCTACTCTCTCTTTCAAAATCTGTTCCAAGACCTTGTAATACAATTGAGGTCAAACTAACAGGCCTGTAATTTCCCAGATCAGTTTTTCCCCTTTTTAAAAAATTGGAAATATATTAGCAATTTTCCAGCCAGAGGTAGACCCCTGTGTGGATACAAAATTTGTATCCTCAACCACATTCATATTCTCAAAAATGAGTCGCAGATATCTGTATCCATATCTGCGGATGCAGATATCCGCAGATATAAAGCAGATATCTGCAGATTTGCAGAGCAATAATCATAGGGTATAACCACCATGTTTACAGACTCATTAGAAATCCTTGCTATTGGGTTTCCAATGTCATGTGTCAGTTCTTTTAATATTCTTGAATGGAAATTATCTGGGCCCCCTGATTTAGTCCTATTAAACTGTTTGAATTTGACTTGCACCTTGTCTGTGCTAATTTCTACCTCCATATCCTTGTTGCCATTAGCCTTCCTGACACTATCCCTTCTCCCACCTCTTCACTAGCATTCTTAAAAACTGAGGCAAAGTACTTGTTTAGATGTTGGGCCATGCCAAGATAATCTTTAATCTCTTCCCCATCCTCAGGGGTCCTACTTCTTGTCTTGTTTTTGTTTATATGGCTATAGAACCTTTTATTACTGGTTCTAATTCCCTTCGCAAGATCCAACTCTGCTTGTCTTTTGACAGTTCTCACCTTGTGCCTACCCTTTCTAGCTTCCAAGAGGTAGTTTTCTCTGCTGATCCATCCCATTTTCCATTCCTTGTAGGCTCTCTGCTTTCTCTTAATCATGTTTGAGATACTTTCTCATCCAGCTTCGTCAGCAGACTGCAACCCTTCCCTAAGTTCCCTCCATTTTGTTACCCAGGCTCCTTGCATCTGTGCTTAATTGTTGCTGCTGGCCTTTGCCCACATTCCTGATCCAAGTGGATACAGTGATTCTACTGCCAATATTGCCTCACTGTTAGCTTCAATGGTATCAATATTATTTTCCCTCTTAATGTTCCTTCTCCTGCCCATTGCTGGTTCTTTCTCTGTTTCTGGGTCTTCTCTCATTTGATTGTCCCTTTTCCAAATGTTAGCCGCCTTGAATATTTTAAATAGAAAGGCGGGGTAAAAATATTTAAATAAATAAATAAAATAAAATCAGGCACAGAGATTACATGAATATCTCCCAACCATTTTCCTTGAGTTCCTACTTTAAAGTTAATTTGATCAGTTGTACCAAGTTTTGATCCCAGAAATCTATTGCCCTCCTTACTCAGGGTAGCGGATAAATGTGTTTCCTCTCATCAGTGAACATGTAGGCTGCATTTTTCTGTGTGTTGATTACTGACACTAAGATAATCACACATAAGTGGGTGGCTTCTCCTTTGGGTGGGGAAAAATCACAAGGTAGGCCAAAAACAAAGTGATTTATGTATTAATTTAAAATCTTTTGTGTTTTTTGAGTCTGATTCATGATTTTTGAATGCATGAGGTAGGTGATATTGCTTCTATTAAAGGATCTCAAAACCTCTTACAAAGATTAATTAAATTAGTATCATAACACTTTATGAGGTAAACAATATTACATTCACATTATATTTGGGGAACCGAGGGAGAGAGAAGTCAAGTGACTTGCTCAAGATTACACTGGATTTCTGTTGAAAAGATGATCAATATTTGAACAATATCTCCCACATTAGGGAACTCTATTTTGAATCTGGGTCAGTGAGGGCTAGTTTGCTAGTGTGTGCCTTCTCTCTCCCCTCCCTGCCCCTCAAATTTCCTCCCCCCCCCCATTCACTTTTGGCTCTCAATTAATCATGAGAGATACCTGGACTTGAAAGAGTCGCTGAGAAACAAATCACTGACTGTCCTTTAGCACGGTGGGGGAGAGGGCATGAGTATTGTGGCAGATTCAAAGGAACAGCTTGAAAGCAGCTGGAGAGCTTGCAAAAAAACCCACAGAGAGCAGCTGCATGGAGGATACTATGCACAATATTAATTATACTCATATTATGGAGGGAAAATATTAAACATTGCTCATGCAAAGAGTACAGTTTGGGGACAGTCAGTGACACTATTTCACACTCCTCAACGTACCTCCACTAGGGTGAGATTTCACCTAAGATTTCAGGGCTGTCAAACTGTGACAGCTTGAATAAGTGAAATTTGAAATCTGTCATTGAAACACACACTACAAAATCCTTTGTCACAAGCAAAGGAGACTTTAAAAAAGCATTACGAAATGAATAATAAAATTAAGGGAGTGTCCCTAAAATAAATGAAATTTGTGAGGGCTCTGATTCCATGGGAAATTCATTTTCCCCACCTCTTCTGAGTGAGATTCCTCAGCCATTGCCACTCTTGCTGATCTTGCTGAGCAGATAGCCAATCTGTGCTTCATTTACATTATTCTTTCTGGTCTCTGAACTATCACTTTTTTAAAATAGCGTTTCAGTTGAGACTGTAGTGAAATGAGATTCATTTTACATATTTAAATGAAAAAGCAAAAATAAGACAGAAGGTAGATAGCAAGGGTCAAATTTGCTACATTATATACACACACACACCCCTAAGTGGAACATTTAATACCCATTTTGCTTTGTGGCTTGTTTCTAGATTTTTTCCTAAACTACACCAGATTTAATCAGAAACTGTATGCATCACGTACCTTTTTTGGGCAAGGCATGGTGGCATTGCTTCAGGTTGTATTGGTCAATATCTCCTATGTATTCTTAAGACAGAGGACCAAAGACTTGGGCTCTGTCATTGGTCTTCTGTGTGACTTTGGCCAGTTAGTCAATCTTTCCATGCCTTGGTTTATTCATCTAAAAACCAGATATTTATAAAGAGATTGCTTCATTTTTCATATCTAGCATTTCAAACATACCAAAGTGTTAGAAGGCTGGATCTGGTCATTTGGTTCAGCTCATTATAGAAAGAGGGTAGTTTTATGAATATCCAGATCAGATCAATTTTTTAGTGGAGCTGAAAGAGAAAATTTTTGTAAGTATTCAAACCAATACTACCAATTTTTGTAAGTATTCAAACCTGATATTTTCATTTCATTTCATTCAATTCTAAGGTGATATCTGCATACTTTACAGAGGCAGTCTGACCATTTTAATTGTTTGTATTATGCTTAGAGATCCTTCCATGACAGAAGTAAAAAGTGTTATTGTTTAAATGTACCCTCTTATAATTCAATGCATCACATCAGACCAAGGAGATAAGGACTGGTAGCTGACTATTTTAAGTGATTGATTTTACTGTGCAAACATCAATAAAGCAAGTGCACAGGGAGCATGGACATTCACAATTGTAACTGCATTCAGCTAGTGCAAAATAAAAAGTATGTCTTCATATGCATTAAGAAAAGCCACACGTTTGTTATACAAATCAGCATAATGCACCTAAAAAGCCATCACTGAAAAAATTAATACCATGGGTTCCTGATTCTCTGTTGCCTTGCCCTACACATTTAGCTATTTACCCATCTGACACGGCTATGGAACACTGCCATTCTTATTGGGTAGTGTTTTATGTTCACTTGGCAAAAGTATAAATGATTAGAGATGATGTGCAGTTGTGGAGCATCCAGCCCTAAGATAAAGATAAGCCTGTGCAATCAAAAAATGTACTCAGATGTGCCAGCCAGTTACTTAGCAAGGACTCCAAGAGTCACGTGTGCTGCCCAATTTCCATAAAGACTCCCTAGCATACTTTTAATATCAATGTTGCATTAAATACCATACACTAATTAGGTACTGGACTCTAGGCAGGTCAACAGGCTAACAGATCAAAAAAGCACAACATAGCTTTTAGCACAGGTACCAGGAAGCCTTTCACAACAGCAAACTTGCAGCTAGCTTTCCCCCATCACCATTCTCTCTTTTTTTAAAGCCCCTAAACACTGTTGTTGCCTTATGGTGATTATTTTTGTTGCCAGCAGAGCCCTTTGCATATTAGCAGCCATTAATCCCATTGCATCAGATGGCTTAATTGGACTAGGCGGCTCTGATTCCCAACCTCTGTTACTTTTTCCCTACCCCCTCTCCGTGATGTTTAAGGGATATACCAAATCTATAGTGTTTCTATATTTGAATGGAGCACATAAAAGCTACTTGGTCAGGTTTGGTTAATTGGAGAGACTCATGGTTTAGAGGTAAGGAACAGGCCTAATCAGGGATAGAGAAGGAAGCTGGGGGGAGGGGGGGAGAACCCTTTTTTAATGAAAATGTGGACCTCCCCACAGTAATTCCCCTTCAGCTGCTACCTCACAGATGGACCTTTTAATTGAATTTTCTTACAGGCCTGAGGGAGGGAGTTCATTTCAGGTCAGGTGAGGCAATTGAATTGAATCTAATGGCTGTCATTTCTTTTCACTGGAAGCACAGAGAAGTGTGGTTTTGTTTTTTTCTCTTTCAGCTCCACTAAAAAGTTTCAATTAAAAACTGAAACACACATGGTGATTTCCAAGGGTTTGTTGTCTTCATTTCACCGCAAGCAGCAGCGAGGTCAGCAGAGGGAGAGATTTGAATCAGTTTGTATCCTGTTCTGGTGGTGTTCCCGTAGTAGGAAGGATGCAGCAAACACTATGTGCAATTAAATGTTTAAGTGGATGTAGGTGAAGCAGGGCGCTAGGAAAATTTTTTTTATAAGTCTTCAAACCTGTTCATTTTGGATTACGAGTTATGCATATCTGTAGTATTCTAGTTATTACTTTTACAGCATTATACATATGCATGGCATTTTACAGGCCCAGAGACAAATCCTTGTGCTGAATACAGTACCAGCCTACATCCAAGGGTTTTGAGCATCCCATGTGAACTATGACTTTTGGTACCCTTCCCTCGCCTCCACATTCAATATGAAGAAAAATGAGAGTCTAGAATGAGTTTTTACATTTATTTACTTGGCATTCAAGATAATAATGTAAAAATAATTATTTTATTGATTTGTTCTACTTTTCATTAATCCTAACACAATTGCAGTGTATAGGGTAAACTTCCCAGTAGCTAACGCTTTACAGTTTTAACTGTTTTGAGGTGTACAGTGTCTTTCTGGTCAGTGCTATAAAGAGCTTCATTTTAAGTTGCAACTATTTTCCTTCCAAAGAAACTGATTTTGGGGAAGCTATGAAAATCTTTAGTCCTTGATACCGAATTAAGTCTGTTTCAGACGGTTTCTTTTTATCTGACCTGGTGTTAATTTTCTGAAAAATCTGAAGCAATTGCTTCAACTAAATTATCAAAATAGAGAATAAGGATAGTGAAGTAGAATTCTATTTACATTACACTAAAATATAAATTAATCAACATTAGTAAGAATGATCAAATGTGGAGTAAGTAACACAGGGAAAGAAAAAAAATGATGAATTTGAAATGCCACGGGACCATAGAGCATGTAGCTTCCAGAATGAAGCCCCACAGGTGAGAAAGTTCCTGCATAGGTCTGAAAGGAAACATTCATATCTTGTGAGCATTTGGGCTGAGATAAGCATAGATTAAAGCTACACTGTACAAGGCAGATACACCCACTTTCATCCTTCTCCTCATACATTTATGAAGAACCATTTCAAGTCTTCTTCTGGGGAAATGACGCTTGGCATTTTGCTGTTTCACTGGTTCATCCTGCACCACTCCCTTCAAGTGCTGTGTTATTTGTAAGCCCTGTCTATGGAACAACCCAGCACTAAAACACCTGACATAATCACACAACAGAAGCCTTATTATTATTATTATTATTATTATTATTAACTTTACACAACCCTATTTCAGGGCCTCAAATGGAAACAAGCCAAGAGAGCAAAGCCAGCGGCATCCTGCTGTGAGCAGAGAGAAGAGGACCATGGGGCGGGCGGAGGATAGATGCAATCATCCATGTCACAGCAGAGTGCGAGGGGCTAAAAGCACAGGTTTAGGGCCAGATGCTGTCCTTGGGAAGAAAGGGAGATAAATGTGCCTGAGATGAGAATTTCAGCTGCATTCTGTGCTATAAGCACAGCAGAGTTTAGGCCAGATCCTAGCCTTTCAAAAGCACACAGCAGGGGTGTGTGGCTATGGGAATAGAATTGAAGAGCCACACTAGAAGGAGGCAGGCAGTGTTCAACTTTAAAGCCCTCTATCTGGGGCTAGCTTTAATTGTTTATTTTGTTCTTATCCAATGCCTCATTGTGATTTCAAAACATACAGCAGGCTTCCTGCTAATTTCCTTGTCTTCAGGTACACTGACTGTGGCCCTAAGTGGGACTGCTCTTGTATAAAACATACTTAATATTCAACCTAAAAGACACAGGTTTGAATGGATAACCAGAAAGATTTTCACCACAAAATAGTTTATCCTGAAAAGCCTTCCATGAATCTGCCTCATACTACAGTGCAGGTGCAAGATATGCACACAGTGCTCTGCACCAAGCAGCCTAATATTCTTGTAACATTAATAAGCAATATATTTTAGGATACTTTAACACTACACCAAATGTGATATGCCAGCAATATATCCAATGAGTATATTTATTTCTACAGTATTATTTTTATCTGCACAATTCACCAATATGCTATGTGCTTATTCAAAGGTTACAAACACAATTCAAATGCACCACCCTTGTCTTCAACACATTTTTCCCCTGCTAACATCTGTAGCTTGATCCTAATGCTTATGCATGCAAATAACTTTACTCAAGCACACGATGGATATGCACATTTCAGAGAATAATATACCCATTTTGTTCATTTGAGAAGTTTTAAAAGCTTATGCCAAATTTACTGTCATTGTTTCTTTTCCTTGTAGCAATGCTGTTTATAGATACAAAGAATTATAGGAAACATTGCTGACAATTAGGGTTCAGACACTCCAAGATAAAGGATCTAAACCCCAAAGAAAAAGCAATTGAATGAACTGGTTGCATGCAATGTCATTATGTATAAATATGTCAAGAAATGTTTTTTATGAAAGCTTGTAAAATGTTTAACTTGAACACCAGGACCTACATACGCAGCTTATAGTTATGCATGCACAGAATGCTGTAATTGTATCTGCGGTGCAACTACAGCATCAGCTCACAAGTGTGGTAAAGCAATCAGGAAGGGAGAGGAACATCCCAAGCTAGTTGTTTATAGCAAACTGATTTCAAGTGAACATCCATGGTCCAGCCATGAGAAAATGGTGGACCATTAAAGTTAATAGAGAAACACTGAAACAACTTGACACTGAAAAAACCTCGCCTTGGAAAATTAGGAAAGGAGCACATTCTCCTTACTTGAATAACCGAGGCCATATCTATACTAGTGAGCTTACAGCTACACAGCTGTACCACTGTGCCCTTGTAATATTGCTCGTGTAGAAGCTCTGTGCTGATGGCAGAGAGTTCTCCCATAGATATAATTAAACCACCCCCAACAAGCAGTGGTCACTATGTCAGCAGGGGGGTGTCAGGGAAGGGCTGTTGGTGTCATCCTGCAAGGGGTGGGAGGTTGGTAGTAGCCAAGATGAGACATTCATACTTTTCAGTTAGCTACTGATGTCAGAGTGTGACATGGTGGGTTATGCCCTGACACCCCTTGCTGGATGCTTGAAGGCCTTGCCACACCCTGCCCCAGGAAAGAGTGATAGAGAAGTCTTCCAAGCTCCGTGGAGCGGCTGTGGGAGAAGCAGCCAATCAGAGGAGAGCAAGCTAGTATAAAGAAAGCTTCTGGGCTAGAGCCAGTTCAGTTTCTTGCTGGAGCTATAAGAGTGTGGCTGGCTGGCTGAGTCCCAGACCTGGCAATACTGAAAGAAGTCAGGCAAAGTGAAAAGGAGAGAGCCCTGAGCTGGTTGCTGGGACTCCATTTGGATGAGGCCTTGAGGTAAGGCTGAAGATGGTGCAGGGCTATGGGGAAGTAGCCCAAGGAATTAAAGCAGCAGTAGAACTTAAATGAATGGACAAAGCAGACAGCTGCTGCTATCTACAGGGTCCCTGGGCTGAGACCCAGAGTAATGGACAGGTTTGAATCCCTCTCCCCCACCCCCATTAGCCACGTGTAGGGAAGTGGCCTGGACTTGGAGGCACTCCAGAAGACAAACCGAATTGTAGCAGCCCAGCTGAAGAGCTGTGGTTAGAAAGGTCCTTAGAGGGCAAAGACATTGCCATTGCTTCCAGGGAAGGAGCCCTGGGGCACTGCTATATTCCAGGGACAAACTGAGACAGTAGAGGGCACTGAAAAAGACCCCTGTTGGACTTGTACCCCAGAAGCGACTTGCTTTAGCTTTCCTCACAGAGGGTATGTCTACACTAATTAACTTTAATAGCGGTTATACATGCAAACCTCTATTTCGAATTTAATTCGAAATAGCGGAGCGCTTAATTCGAGCTAGGTTAACCTCATTCTATGAGGAGTTACGCCTAGTTCGAATTAAGTAGTTCGAATTAAGGGCTGTATAGCCACTTAATTTGAACTAGCTGGAGGCTAGCCCTTCCCAGGTTGCCCTGGTGGCCACTCTGGGCCAAACCAGGGAAACTCTCCTGCCCCCCTCCCAGCCCCAGAGCCCTTAAAGGGGCACGGTCTGGCTACAGTGCTTGTGCCAGTTGCAAGCCTGCCAGCATCCAGCCAGCAGACCCTGTACCTGGCACGGATGAGCCAGCCACCCGCTGCCACCCAGCCCTCCACCTCTTCCCAGGACCAGGCTGGTGGCTCCCAGGACCCTGCCCGGGGCCGCAAGAGGCGGGCGCCCGCCTGGTCTAGTGCGGAGATCATGGACCTCATCGAGGTTTGGGGGGAGGCCTCCAATGTCCACGATCTCTGCACCAGGCACAGGAACGTGGCCGTCTATAGCCTCATGGCTGCCAGCCTGGCCACCAGAGGCCACATGCGGACCCAGGAGCAGGTCTGCTACAAAATTAAGGACCTGCGGCAGGCCTACTCCAGGGCCTCCCAACCAGGGGCCGACCCAGAGGCCTGCCCTCACTTTGAGGCCCTGGACTGCATCCTGGGGGCTCACGCAGTCCATGCCCCCCGGGTGGTGGTCCACCCCGGGGCAGAAATGAAGGAAGAGGAGGATGCCGAGAGCCAGGAGCCGCAGGAGCCTGCAGGGAGCCTGCCCAGGACCCAGGGCCCCCGAGTCATCCCACAGAGCACATCTGCTGTGTCATCTGAGGCCGAGGAGGGCTCCAGATGTGAGTTCCATCATGGTCCCCTTATGTGTATGGGGGAGGGGAGTGGAGAGGGAGTCCAGGGACCGTGCGCCTGGGCCTTGCCCACCATGGAGCAGCAGCTGGGTGTCATGCAGGGGCCCTGGCCCACACGCCGACCTCGCCTTGCAGAGGGGGGCTGGGTTTCACCCACTGTGTCCCCAGGGAGAACTCACCACTGCTATTATTTCACTACAGCCGCAGCACCTGGGACTGCAGGGCGCACCACCCCGCCTGGCACAGCCACCCGTACCCGGGCCAGCAGGCGCACCAGGAACCAGGAGGAGTACCAGCGGCGGCACCTGTGGCTACTGGGGCAGCAGCTCCACACCCAGGAGCACTAGGTCCGGGAGGACCTGCGGCTGCAGAGCTTGGAGGTGCTGGAGGATCAGGGCTGTGCCCTCAGAGGTCACCTCCAGACCCTGGTGGACAGGTTCCTGCCTCCTCCTGCTCCAGCCCCTGCAGCCGCCCCAGCTCTCGCTCCTCCCACCCCTGCTCCCCCTCCCGCTTCCTCTGCACCCCCCGTCCCTCCTGCCCCACCCTCCACACCCACTCCCCCCCGATGCCCCTGCACCCGCAGTGCTGCAAGACGGGAGAGCCAGCAGGACCCCGAGCCCTGAGCTTTCCCTTCCCTTCCTCCCCCTTTCAGCTCCCTCCTCCCAGGTTTCCCCCTCCCCTCTCCCACCCTCATTCCTCCCTCCCCCCACCCCAGTTATGTAAAATAAAAAGATTTTTGTTGCCAAAACAGGTGTCTTTATTTGACATTAGGAAGGGGGGTTAGGGAGGGGGAAGGAGGGGACAGTGGAAGAAGGCCCCAATGGGGCATGCAGGGAGAGTTCAGTCCTCCTCCACCAGGAAGCTCTCCCGCAGGGCTTCGTGGATCTGGACAGCCCCCCACTGGACCTCCCGGATGGCAGCGGTGTGGGGCTGCACATACTGGCCAGCCATGCGGTCAGCCTCAGCCATCCAGGTTGGCAGGAAAGCCTCCCCCTTCCGCTCACATAAATTGTGCAGCACACAACATGCTGCCACCACGGGAGGGATATTGTGCTCAGCGAGGTCGAGGCGGGTGAGGAGGCACCTAAAGTGTGCTTTCAGTCGGCCAAAGGCCCCCTCGACCACAATGCGGGCCCTGGTGAGCCTGGCATTGAAGGCCTGCCGGGAGGGGTTGAGGTGTCTGTAGGGGGTAGGCCGCATCCCCCACCAGGCAGACGGGCATGTCCACGTCCCCGACCCTGATGTGGCGGTCGGGGAAGAAAGTCCCGGCGTGCAGCCTTTGGCACACGGAGGAGTTGCGAAACACCCTGCCATCGTGTGCCTTGCCAGACCAGCCCACATTAATGTCCGTGAACTGGCCCCAGTGGTCAGACACGGCCTGCAGGAGGACGGAGAAGTACCCCTTGTGGTTGATATACTGGGAGGCCTGGTGTTCCGGGGCACGGATGGGGATGTGCGTCCCGTCGATGGCCCCCCCGCAGTTGGGGAAGCCAAGGGTGCCAAACCCCTGGATGACCGCGTCCGGGTCGGCGAGGTGGACCACCCTGCAGAGCAGCACCCGGTTGATGGCCTTGACCACCTGCAGAGAGACACACCAAACCGCGAATCACTGGGGTGCCTGGGTGGCTGGGAGTGTTCATTCCCTGGCACTGCCCCGCACCCCACTCCCAGAAGCAACCCCCGCTGCGATCCTGGCCGCCGCGGGCAGCATGTAGTATGGCCAGGACAGACCGAACCCTCCCATGAGGGGCACTTTCGCCTCCTCCCCCCCGTTTTCCCTGGGGCGGCCCATCCCCTCCTTGCAGCCCTCCTCCCCCCCGGCCCAGTGGCCGGTGAGTGCCGTACCTGCATGAGCACTGCTCCGACGGTGGATTTCCCCACGCTGAACTGGTTCCCGACAGATCGGTAGCTGTCCGGCGTGGAGAGCTTCCACAGGGCGATGGCCACACACTTCTGGAGGGGGATGGTGGGCCTCATGCGAGTGTCCCATCACCGCAGAGCAGGGGCGAGCCACTTGCGGAGCTCCAGGAAGGTGTCCCTCTTCATCCTGAAGTTCTGGGTCCACTGTTGGTCTCCAGGATGATGTGGTCCCACCAGTCACTGCTGGTGTCCAGACACCAGATGCGGCGGGGCACGCTGGCATCCAGGCACTGCTGCGGCTCCTCCATGGCCCTCAGGGAGGCCAGGCGGAGGGGCAGGGGGCTGACGTGCACCAGATGGTGCCAGACAGTCTCCAGCCATTGCTGGCAGGCTTGCAGCAGCAAGTCCAAAAACTGGAGCAGAATGCCCAGGGTGAGCTCTGGCTCCATGGTGCCAACTGCGGCGGCGTCCCCAATGGGAACCACCGACACAGGCAGGCAGAGAGGAAAACGCTTTGCTGTCCCTCGGCGAGGTAGGCAAGCAAGCGAAAAAGCTGAGAACCGGCTGTCCAGGGGGGTCCCTTTAAGCACGAGCCTCAGATAGCCTCAGACAGCAGCCACACAAAGCAACTACTGACCTGATGCCCTGCTGGAACCGGTTTCAGCTGCCCTTAAATGCGACCCAGCGTCCAATCAGTGTGGACGTGCTATTTCGAATTAGCAAAACGCTAATTCAAATTAGTTTTTGGGTCTAGATGTGTTATTTCGAATTAGCTTATTTCAAATTAACTAATTCGAAATAAGTTAGTTCGAATTAACTTTGTAGTATAGACATACCCAGACAGACTCAGCCAGAGCTGAGAGAAAGAGAATATGAGTGTGACCCCGTTACACATAGCATTAAAGTACCTAAGAATACTGGGATGGTGGTGACAGAACACCTTACTGGTCTGAGTGATCTCAAACCATCACATTAATATTCACAAAAATCACTTAAGATTCAAAATTATTAATAAAGTAGAAAACGGGAATCTACAAGACTGAAATTTCAGCAGGAAAGAATCACCTACTGCAAGAGATTCAGAGTTGTGGGTTGAGAAAAATGGGTAGCAGTTTCCCTTTACATGACAAGAACAATAATAGAGCAGGATTATATGTCATCTGTGAAAATAGTGTATTTATATCTCATTGTAATCCAGTCACTGGTTTATGGATCTGAAGTCTCCCAGGGAGCATCACAAATCCACATAATGTCACTGAGTGCTGGATTTTGCATTAGGATCTTTGATGTAGCTGACAAATGTATAAAATCACACGCAGCCAGATGAGTCCCTAAGGCAGTAGATGCTAAAGAGAGAAAGTTATTCCACAGCTCAGGTAAGAAAAGTCCAGGTATTAGTTTACACCCAAAGTTTGTCTTCCATAATCTCTACCTATTTATGATGGCATAAATACTATTAAATAGAGTGCTGCTGGTTACACAGACCTTTGAGGAAAACATCCTATTTTAGAACCCCTTCTCGTGCAAAAGTGATGACATATAGATCTGAAAGTCCATCCTGTTAGACAGATAGGAGCTGATGCTTACCTGGGAAAACCTGCAAAACTCAGTCACGTCCCTCCTACCTATACATAATGCAATCACCTAAAATTAAGTAACAATTTTAAATGTCATAACCAGGTTTATTTACACTTGGATATTCATATATCAGTATCTACATGCATACACGTACTTTTGAGGGTTTCCCTGAAATCTCTTTATAGTAATTATTTGGCTAGCTGATCATCTATCTTAGCTCATCATCAATCTGTACCATCTAAGCAGCCTGAAACCTTTAGTTTGCTTATATCCTCAACAAGCCTGTGAGGTACTGAAGTACTATTTTCCCCATTTTTGTGGTGGAGAACTAGAGAGTAAGTGACTTGCCTAGGGTTATACCGCGCAGGAAATTGAACTCGGCTCTTAAAAGTTCCCAGCAAGCATCCTAACCACTGGACCATCCTTCTTGTCTTCAAACACAGATGTGCACTACTGCCTACCTGGGGCATGGAGAGAGGCATCTCTCCCCACTGCAGCTCTGATCCCCTGCACAGAGCTTAATAAGCAGCTGTGCACTGCACTAAGCACCATGTTAAGTACATGGCAGGCTACTGAACAGGACAAAATAGAAAGACAAACACTCACTGTGTAGTGAAGATCTAACACTGTAAGCCGGCAAACAGAGCAAAATAGACACAAAGGGCATTGCAAGATATGGACAGAAGAAAGCACAGCAAGGAGGAAACAGCACAGCACTTTTCTTCAACTGACACTGCTCCTGGTAAAGGTGCTGCACCTTGGCCTGCCCTTCTAAAGGCAATTCCTTTCAAGGCTAAGATGGAGGAAGTCTCCTCTACAGCCTGGGTCCTCTGTCTAAACTAAAGACCACTTCTGGCTAGAAGCATTCAGCTTAAGTGGGGGATTAAAGGAGGAAAGAACTAAGGTGGGTGGAGGACAGGGAAATGTCCTCAAAGTTAAACAGAAGAATAGCAAGATCCCAAGGGGGCTTTGCCAATGAGATAAATAACAATTACATTAAGTAACTAAACAATAAATGGTCTGGTAGCACTTTATAGAGTAACAAAACATGTTAGTCTTTATACATTAACAAAACATGCACTACCAGACCATTTGTTGTGTTTTTCTGTAAGGGTATGTCTACACTAAAGTGTTATTTCAAAATAGTTAATTTGAAATAGCTTATTTCAAAATATCGCGTCTACACACAAAATGCATTTCGAAATAGCGCGTCCACACTGAGTGGACGCTGAATTGCATTTAAGGCCAGCCGGAACGAGGTCCGGCAGGGTATCAGGTCAGGAGTTACTTTGTGTGGCTGCTGCCTGAGGCTATCTAAGACCCAGGCTTAAAGGGACCCCCACCCCCGGACAGCTAGTTCTCAGGTTTCCCTGCTTGCTTGCCTACCTTGATGAGGGACAGCAAAGCATTTTGTCTCTGCGTGCTCTGGTTGCCCTCACTCGGGACACCACAGCACTCTGCAATGTGGAGCCAGAGCTGCTCCTGGGCACTCTGGTGCTTCTCATGGACACGTTGCTGTGAGCCTGGCTGCACTTTCTGCAGGCTACCATCCGGCAGGTCCATCGGGGGGGCTGTCAATATCCAGGAGGCCCTGCGGGAGAGCTTCCACCCTGAGGAACACTAAGAGCCTCCCTGGTCTGCCCCACTGGGGGCTTGTGCCTCATTCCTCCCTCACGTCCTTCCACTTACCCCTCCCTAACCCGCCTTCCTGAAGTAATACATGTATTTTCATGAACACAAACTCTCTTTATTTAACTTGATTTTCATGCAAACCTGCTCCTGGGTTCACATGTGGCCTTTGGTGGCCAGGCTGGCAGCTATCCTGCCATAGACAGCCGCATTCCTCCGTCTAGTGCAGAGATCATGGACATTGGGGGCATCCCCCCCAAACCTGAATAAGGTCCATGATCTCTACCCTGGACCAGGAAGGCACCCACCTTCTCCGGGTCCTGACAGGCTCCTGGGAGCTGGCAGACTGCTCCTGGGGAGCGATGGAGGGCTGGCTGCCAGTGGCTTGCTGGCTTATGTTTTGGGGCCACTGGGTCAGGGGCAGTGACTGCTGGCTCTGGGCTGGCAGGCTTGGAGCTGGCACAGGCACTGTGGCCAGAGTCAACCCCTTTAAGGGCTCCGGGGAGGGGGAGGGAGAGGAGTGTTTTTGGTTGAGGCTGTAGTGGCCACCAGGGCACGCTGGGAAAGCTGGAGGCCCCCTATTTTGATATACGTGTCTATACAGCACTTATTTCAAAATAGCTATTTTGAATTTGGCGTTATTCCTCATGGAATGAGATTTACCAAATTCGAAATAAGCGCTCTGCTATTTTTAATTAATTTAGAAATAGCAGTTTGGCTGTGTAGACGCTAGGAAAGTTATTTCGAAATAATAGCTGTTATTTCTAAATAACTTTGCTGTGTAGACATACCCTAACAGACTAACTCGGCTACCCCCTGAAGATTAAGTAACTAGTCTCCTAAGCTAGTTTTTTTCTGAGATTGAGGTGTAAAACCAGAAGTTTTTGAGTAATAACTCAGACAATCTCCAAAGACAATATTTGTCTGCTACTGCCCTTGGACATAGGCAGGAATGCATTCAGGTACTCAGGGGCAGCCCTAGACTAGCTGCCAGCAATTGGTGCCCTAGGCGAACCATGCAATCGGCGCCCCCACCTCCAAACCCCTCAATGATATTGCGCCACCATTTGGCGCCCCATTTAACTTGGCTCCCTAGGCAACTGCCTAGTTCACCTATATGGACGGGCCGCCCCTGCAGGTACTGTAAAACCAGAGGAGATGTCTACGTGGCATCTCAATAACAACCCACGCTCCACTTTAGTTTGGAGTTATCTGCACCAAAAAGATATCTGGTTGCTTCTGATTCATAGTGTGGAGTTTTGTGCTAGAAATTACACTGGGAGCGTGTTTGGTTGCCCTGACTATCAGGGTTGAATTTGGATTTGAGAAGTGTAATGTTCTCTAAGCAGTGTTTGCGGCTCATAATTGCAATATGAGGAACAGTACATAAAAGAGAGAAGAAAGCAGGCTAGCATGACTGACCTCCTAATTAGGGAGATAACCTCAGCCCTGATCACAGCACGCAAGAAGAAAAAGGTTATTTGGTGTCAGTGTAGTGTATTATATTTTCTCCTGATAGTGAAACCACGTACTCCCTAGTCACAGTCAAAGGTAGGCAGTGCAAAAGTCAGCAATAACATTACATAATCACTTAGTGAACTGTCTCTAACAACCTACAGAAAGCAGACACTGAAGCAGAAATGTATCTATCTGTGACTAGTCACACTATCTGGATATATTATCCAAACAGATATCACAAAGTATAAAGTTGCCATTACATTTGCCTTCCCCAACAAAGAAATAATCTACAAATGGCATAGCCATGTGTAAGTTAGTCATCTTTTTCCCTGTGAAGTAGTCCCATCAGACCTAGATCATCAAATTCTGTGTAAAATGAAGGGTGGCTAGGGATTAAGGGACCAAACTCAACCCAGAGAGTTCAATTCCTGACCCTGCCACAGAATTTCTCTGTGGCCTCGGAAGAGTCATATAATCACACTGTGGCTGGGTTCCCCATCTGTAAAATGGAGGCAGCACTTCCTCCTTCTTCCATCCTAGTCTATTAGTTTGTAAGCAGCTAAGGACTGGGAAATTCTTTCTCTGTGTGCCTAGCAGAGTGGGGTCCCCCAGTTCTACTATAACTACTAATCCCATTTTTTCCATCTGTAAAGTGGGATAATAAAGCTCAACTCATTTGAAGAGACTTTAGGTTCTGCTGATGAAGAGGAACTGTTATTAATAAATACTAATGGGACACAGTTCATCACCTTCATTGTGTACAGAATGCCAACATGTGACAACCATTCGCAGGAGCACAGCATTCTGTGATGAGCACATTATGTGAGGACTTTGTAAAAAGGTTGCCCCAGTAAATGATTAACTAGAGTTATAAAGACATGAAGGAAGTTGTTCAGGTTGCATTACAGAGCCTTTAACCCTCTGAAGCTCATGGGAGTCTTACCCTCCCCACCTCCCCCAAGTTCCCATATTTTCAAAATAGTTTGTCACATTACCTAAAAGACGCAAGTGAAGTTGTTGGGAACTGATCTCCGAAGGGCAATTGTGGGAAAGTAATTAAATACTTCTTTCACTCTGTGTGTGTAGATACTTGATTAGTCAATATAAACACTGCAGTAACAAACACTATTGGCTGTAATTTATTATACAGCCAGCAGCATGAGCCTATCATGTTAAAAATCGCATTACCTTTATTGTTCTGTAACTGAATGGACTCAAATGAAAAACAACAAGACAAAACCAAATACAATCTGTGATGCTGAAGAGATCATGCCTGCAGCATGCTTTTTGGGTCAAAAGTAAAATAAACCTCTCTACTATGATAAAGTAAAGCAACCCATACAATTGTTGGTATTTCTACTACCCATTTTTGTTCAGAACAGAAACAGCAAATCTCTGTCCATGCAGCCCAACTAGGAATAACTCGCTGTGCGGATTGATAGATGAAGCATTTGACTTTTACCTTGGGATTAAGATTCAAGTCTGCTATCTTATCCCAAAGGCCCAAAGTGCAATGTGCGTTCAGCTCATTGTCCAGTTATTTACATCACAAAACCAGCATAGCCCCAGGCCTGGTCTATACTATCAGGGGCCACTCATCTAAGTCAGAAGTGGGAAAAATACAGCCAAACCACTAGATCTGGCCCGCCAAAGTCCTGTGGCCCAGCAGGAGCTTCAGGCAGGCTCCCTAACTGTCATGGCCCCACACACCACTCAAAGCAGTTGGCTACAGGGGTCATGTGCATCTCTGCATGTCACATGCTGGGGGGTGGAGGGGAAGAACTTTGCATGCTGCCCTGCCCCCAGCACAATCTCGCAGCTCCCATTGGCCAGAAACCAGCCAATGGGAGCTGCCTGGTCCATGCTGGTGTAACCCACACACCCTTCTGAGTATGGTGTACTGTCCCATGTAGTGGCACTTAGACCACTCACAGAAAGAAAGAATATGTGTACTCTACAGCCTTAGCAGAGAGCCAGCTGCCATTTAGCTAAAGCAGTAGAGGCTCATGCACTAAGCTCCAGAGGT
Source organism: Pelochelys cantorii (assembly GCA_032595735.1). NCBI lineage: Eukaryota > Metazoa > Chordata > Testudines > Trionychidae > Pelochelys > Pelochelys cantorii. The sequence continues at coordinate 108,391,414 of CM064327.1, forward strand.
CCCAAGTTCAGTTTTTCCTGTCAGCATTACACTCGCAACACAGACAGCATACAAAACACACTCCCCCAACCCACCAAGAGATGCACAGCATGTATAAAGCACAGACAGGGAACTGCCTGAAGGTCCCAGTGGGCTGGGGGGTTAGGAGACCCTAATGTAAGCACCTCCCAACCAAAGCCTGCACCTGGCACCCCACCCCCCCACACACTGCCAACACCCTGCCCCAGATCACAACCCAAACCCCCTGCACTCCCACTCCTGCACTCATACCCCTCCCAGATCCTGCACCCCCATCCCCTGCCCCAGATCACAACCCCCTCCTTCACCTAAACTCCCTTCCATACCCCACAACTTCTCCTGCACCCCAATCCCCTAACCAAGCACCCTTCTGCACTCAACTTCCATTCCAGACCCTGCACCTTCTCCATTAATATTACAGAAGAGCGTGGCTCTTGACCACTTAACCAATTCTTGGAGTGGCACCCCCATAAAAAATTATTGCCCTCCCCGGATCTAAAGTAAACAACTTCAGCTATGTGAATAACTGTGGTTTCTTCACTGCAGTAAGTCGACAGCTGGTGCTCTCCCATCGATGCCACCAGCACTTCTCATTCCAGTGGAGTACCAGAGTCGACAGGAGAAAACTTGGCGGTCGATTTATCATGTCTATACAAGAAACAATAAATCAACTCCTACTGGATCAAAGGCTGCCCGTCGATCCGGCGGGTATTGTAGACATGCCCCCAGAATGATGTGCTGTGCTGGATCAACTACCTGCCAGAGACAGAGAGGGTGTTACCTCTAGCTGTCTTGATAAACCCTCTGATCAGCAGCTGTACCCACACCTGTGGTTTGAAAATAAAAGGTCTTCAAGCTTCTATAATTGCCAAGAGATTCTTAACGAGAGGGTCCTCCACAGCATGTTACTAAGATGTTTTCTTTTCAGAGTAGAACCACATTGTAAAATTGACTCTCTCTACTCTTAACTCATTACTTGTGGGAAAGAAAAGGAGAAGCAACAACTAGGGTTTGTTTGAATTCCCCAGCTTTTTTATTTATTCTCCAACCTAACTGTTTTCAAGTGAATTTAGTGCTTGTGAGGGTGGTAGACTGGCAACCTGCCAGTCTGAAGTCATCTAGCCTCATTACACAGATGTCTGTCTACAACGTTTAGCCTTAATCCTACCATTTCACATAGGCCGCTCAATAGCCTTCAGATGATACATGTTACTACTTACAGACTAGTAGCTGGATACTGGAACCTGGGGATGGATGAGGGGTGCAAATGAATCTGCTCAAATAGATAGTACCAGGAAGTTGTTACGATCAGATGCCCATTTAGTGACTTTTGTGCCATGAGTTCAGTGGTCTCAGCATGTTTCCTGGTGGGTGTCCACACCACAAAGCAAGCTGCCACTCTGTGTGAAGTGAGTCTTCCTGGCGAGGCAGAGGACTGAGTGGGTATACAATTAATTATCTACTCATGCGTGGAGATGGTGCTTGCAGGAAAGGACTGAGGCACTGTGGCAGCATGCTATAGAGTACTTTTGTTCTGAAGCAACCAAAGCTATAGCCACCGTACAGATCTTAGAGGACTTCAGTTACCAACATGTCATCCCATAGACTCATAGACTCATAGACTCATAGACTTTAAGGTCAGAAGGGACCATTATGATCATCTAGTCTGACCCCCCGCACAATGCAGGCCGCAGAATTTCACCCACCCACTCCTAGAATAATCCTCACCCCTATCTCTCAGATATTGAAGCCTTCAAATAGTTTGAAGACCCCAAGATGCAGAGAATCCTCCAGCTGTGATCTGTACCCCATGCTACAGAGGAAGGCGAAAAACCTCCAGGGCCTCTGCCAATCTACCCTGGAGGAAAATTCCTTCCCGACCCCAAATATGGCGATCAGCTAAACCCTGAGCATGTGGGCAAGACTCCCCAGCCAGACACCCAGAAAGTTCTCTATAGTAACCCCTATCATCCCTCCATTGACCTATTTACCACTGATAATGACTAGTCAATTAGTTACCAAGACCATGTTATCTTGTCAAACCATCCCCTTCATAAACCCATCTAGTTTAATTTTGAAGCCAGGTAGATCTTTTGCCCCCACTACTTCCCTTGGAAGGCCATTCCAGAACCTCACTCCTCTAATGGTTAGAAACCTTCGTCTAATCTCAAGTCTAAACTTCCTACTAGCCAGCTTATATCCATTTGTTCTTGTGTCCACATTGGTATTAAGCTTAAATAATTCCTCTCCCTCCCTAGTATTTATCCCTCTAATATATTTAAAGAGTGCAATCAAATCCCCCCTCAGCCTTCTTTTGGTTAAGGTAAACAAGCCAAGCTCCCTGAGTCTCCTTTCATAAGACAGGTTCTCCATTCCTCGAATCATCCTAGTGGCCCTTCTTTGTACCTGTTCTAATTTGAATTCATCCTTCTTAAACATGGGAGACCAGAACTGCACACAGTATTCCAAATGAGGTCTCACCAATGCCTTGTATAATGGCACTAACACCTCCTTATCCCTACTGGAAATACCTCGCCTAATACATCCCAAGACCATATTAGCCTTTTTCACAGCCATGTCACAGTGGCGGCTCATAGTCATCCTATAATCAACCAGGACTCCGAGGTCCTTCTCCTCCTCCGTTACTTCCAACTGATGTGTCCCCAGCTTATAACTAAAATTCTTGTTATTAATCCCTAAATGCATAACCTTACACTTCTCACTGTTAAATTTCATCCTGTTGCTATCACTCCAATTTACAAGGTCATCCAGATCTTTCTGTATGATATCCCGATCCTTTTCTGAATTAGCAATACCTCCCAACTTTGTGTCATCTGCAAATTTTATCAGGACACTTCCACTTTTGGTGCCAAGGTCAGCAATAAAAAGATTAAATAAAATTGGCCCCAAAACTGATCCCTGAGGAACTCCGCTAGTAACCTTCCTCCAACCTGACAGTTCCCCTTTCAATATGACCCGCTGTAGTCTCCCCTTTAACCAGTTGCTTATCCACCTCTCAACTTTCATATTAATCCCTATTTTTTCCAATTTAACCAATAATTCCCCATGTGGTACTGTATCAAATGCCTTACTAAAATCGAGGTAGATTAGATCCACTGCATTTCCTTTATCTAAAAAATCTGTTACTTTCTCAAAAAAGCACCCAGCACCTTTCACAGTAATTAAACTCACTAATTAACACAATGGGCCAATCCTGCCAGCCAACTTGGGCAAAATTCACACAAAGAAGGACTGCCTGTCCTGGGCTGGATTTAAACTAGCATTTTAGGCACTTTACTGCCACTTACCCATACCCCGGTTATGCAGTTTCCCCTGTTAAAACCTCAGCACCAATTCAAAAAGTTCTAAACATTTAACTGGGGGGGGGAGTGAGCACAAAGCTATAAAACACAAGGCACCATAATGGTGCCATTTCAAATCCTTCCAGGATCTTGGGCAGGGATTTAGACTCAATTATAATAAATACTTAGTTATGCCTTAATTAAACCCTACAGAACCAGCATCAGCTAGACTATTACCCTCTCATTTTGGAGCAGAGTTGTAAACTGCTTTGAGCAACTGATGAGAAGAACCACAAACACACAGGGGCCCCTTCACAACAATAGTTTGATCTGAAACCAGCTTTCTTGCCACCCTCTGACACCTACCTCGCCTTTTCTGTTCTCCTTTCATCCCTGCTAATGAATTTTCAAATTCCTTCCCCTAACATCCTCAGACCTCTGACTTCTCCCGGACTCCAACCCCTCATCCAAACCTCTTCCACCCCACGGCCAAATCTTCTATCCCAACCATAACAAATGCCAGGACCTGAACCCTTCTGCTGCTGAAAACACCACATCAATCACCCCTTGATCCAGTTTCTCTCCTGTTCTTCTGTTGACTTGCCCCCAAACTGCAATACAGCCTCCCTCCCACTCCACTCACTCCTTCACTGCTGACCAACGCACACACATCATAAGTGACTTTTAAACCTTCTGCCCAAAGCATGCTGTGGAACACTCACTGCTCCTGACCCCAGTGATGAACATCTCACTCCCAGAATTCCCAGTGTCTACATGTGAGATCCACCTAGAAATGAGCATTTTAAGGGATAGCAAGTGGAGCATTTCCACCCTGAAGTCTGTATTGGCTCCTTTGAAGCCATCAGTCTATTGTATAAATCCTCCCCCTAGTTTTGAGGATTACAGACCAATTACATTGTAATGACTCTGTAGCCCATGGGGCCACCTTGGCTGCTCTCTCTCGTGCAATATGTCCCAAGTGACAACAACCCAAGCCCACTAAATGCTTCTTTAAAATATGCTGTGGGCCAGTGAAATATCCAGATTCTCAATCTCAGGAACCTTAGCGTTGGCTGGTTTATTTCTACAATACCCCAAAGCACTCAGATCACATTCTGGCTTAAAATGAGCTGATCTGAAGTTCAGATACCGAACTTGGAGGGGAAAAAATTCAATCTGTCAGTAAAACCTCACCCGTCTGTATCACTTCCATTAAGGACCTATCTTCGGGATAGATCATGTGTGTAGATGAAACTCAGTTCAGAGAAAAGCATGTCCTATCTTCTTTGCATATAAACACAGAATACAAGTGAAGTTGGCAGGGAACATATTGCTGGACGATGAGCTGGCAGGATTCTTGCCATCTGACACCCTCTCTGGGGTTGTCAGAATAACAATGACATGCACTTGAGGGAAGATTTAATAAGTATTTCTGTTTTGTTTGTGAATGTTTAAGCCACAGCCACGATTTCTCACAGTTCCTTGTGCTACGACTTCCTTCTGTCAACCAAAATTACTATATGACCCTGGAAAAAGGGACTGAAACCTGAGCCTCATTACCCCAAAACTTGAGGGCTTCAGCCCTGGGCAGCAGGGCTCAGACTTTGGCTTCAGCCCTGAGCGCCAGCAAGTCTAACGCATGTCTTGGCAACCCCGCTAAAATGGGTTCCTGATCTACTTTGGGGTCCTGATCCACAGTCTGAGGACCGCTGAGCTAGACATTCAGATTACAAAGTCTAAATGGATCAAGTTGTTAGCATGCCAATATATAAATAAAACACCACACGTGAATTACTCCCAGCTGCTAAGGAACTTCCTGAAAATCTCCCTGAGCTCTGACTGGCTCTGGTTCTTTAGTTTTTAAGCAGAACTGCAGGGACATGAGAAGCTTACGGAGGCTAATTAATTTCATCCACAACTCAGCATGCTCCATCTTACTTGCGCCACCTGTTATATTAATGTAGATGGAACAAATTGGCTAGAGGTGTTAACATAACCCAGTCACTGTCTAACACTGAACAGAATTAAGCAAGATTCTCAGTTTGGTATACAGAGACCTCAGCCTGCTTATTACCATGGCGCGAACACCAGTCAAAATCCTTTTAACCTTCTATGATCGACACAGAAAAAAAGAAGAAACAACTGAAACATTTGAAATGTAAAGTGTTAAGGAAGATGTTCGCTTTAGCAACATTTCTTGTTCCCTTTTGCTGTAGCTGAAGAGAGTTTTAGAAAGAAAAAAATCCCTTCGTTTGACAATCTCTTAGGGTATGTCTACACTACCACCCTAGTTCGAACTAGGGTGGCTAATGTAGGCATTCGAAGTTGCAAATGAAGCCCAGGATTTAAATATCCCGGGCTTCATTTGCATCTTCCCGGGCGCCGCCATTTTTAAAAGTCCCCTAGTCCGAACTCCGTGCCCGTGGCTACACGCGGCACAGAGTAGGTAGTTCGAATTAGGTTCTCTAATTCGAACTACCGGTACACCTCGTTCCACGAGGAGAACCTAATTCGAACTACCTACTCCGTGCCGCGTGTAGCCACGGGCAAGGAGTTCGGACTAGGGGACTTTTAAAAATGGCGGCGCCCGGGAAGATGCAAATGAAGCCCGGGATATTTAAATCCCGGGCTTCATTTGCAACTTCGAATGCCTACATTAGCCACCCTAGTTCGAACTAGGGTGGTAGTGTAGACACACCCTTAGACAGTATTAAAGATGAGATGGTAAAATACTGATCCTTTCAGAGGAAAGAAAAGGAGTTACTTGAGCTGGTTCCTCTACTCCACTGATGATTAAAGCCAGAGTGTCCCAACATACGATGGGGGGTGGCAGCCATGATGAAACTTGCTCCAGTTGTCTCCATCTGTTTTAATCTCCCCCCACCAAAATTCTCTTTCTTTAAGAACCCAGAAGAGAGTGATGAGTGGAATAGTCCATCCCCTCATTTTGTCCACCAATTAGGCCTAGTTTCCAACAAGCCAATTTGATTAATTAATTCCTAGTTCTACATCTTCTGTTTTTACCAAGCATGATTTCTACATAGTCCTTGAATCGTGTCAAGGTGGCCTTCTTTTGTTTGGATTAATTTAGATTCTCTGATTTTCTTGAATCTGTTAACATTCATTATTAAAAGCAACTTGACCTCCTGTCAGGTCTGTTCCCCACTCTGGCACTCGGAGTGCAGAAGGTGGGGGCCCACAGGAGACCTTAAAAATACCTTTCCTCTATAGGCTTCTGCTTAAAAGCTCCCAAAGATCACAGATTCTCTGGCCTTGGGAGGTAGCTGCCACCATGAAGTGATTTAATCCCTGAAAACCAGGAAGAAACACTTGAATTTCTTCCCAAGGGGTTCCCCAAGCTCTTTTGCTACAAGAGAGCTTGAAAAAAGAAACAAACAAACAAACACAGAAAACAAACTGCAGTTCAGATAGCTGGCTCTTCAGTCTAGGCAGGCACCCACACAGAGCTCCTGTTACCTTCCAAGACACAAATCAAATCATCGCCTTAAAAAAGGTTATTTTATTACCAAAACAAAAAGATAGACTTGATAAAGCATACTTGGTTGCTAGGTGTTACAGAGCAACTAAGAAAAGATCAGATTAAAACATAGAGGGAAAAAATGTTATCTCTGGGCACAGGTTGGGGTATAGTGAATGAGGGGAGGGAGGCACATGGATTTCACACAGAGCAGTTTTAGCAAACAGCAAAATAAAAGAAATATAACCTGATCGTGACTAAATATGTATATATATAAAATAATCTGATCACGACTAAATCATTTTGCCTCTACTCACAATCCATATTGACCCATACCTCAAGGCCCAGTCTATTGCCATGCCAATATTTCTTGAAGGCATGGAAATTCTGGTTGATTATTTCATCTTGTCCCTCCAGCTGCTAATTTAGAACTCTCACAAAGAGAAAGGGCAGCAGGATTTAAATTTCAGCACTGTATCCCATAGGTTCTTCTGGCCCCCTGCAAACACCCTTAGCTACCTGAGTTTAACCCTTTAGTCACTGAGTGCTGGCCAGCACTCCTCTTATCCATCACACCTTCTTCCAATTGATCTTTGTTATTGTGAGTTATTGTAACATTATATGAATATTCATATCCTTTTAACAAGTGAGCTTAAAATTAAGGGAAATGTGTAGGTCCACTTATCACAATATGCCCTGCTCTAGATATCTTGAAAATTTTTACGCCATCAGTTTCTCCACCTTTTGTAGCCTTGAATTAAAAGGGGAGAGAAAGACCAAAATAGAATGTACATGCTGCAGTATTATTTGAAATAAAAAGTTACATATGTGAATATTAACGAGCAATGGTTGAAGGTATACATCAAATACAACATTTGCTTTTTTTAAAAAAAAAGTCTTGCAAAAATTTTCTATGGCAACTTTTATTAGTTTTTTTTCCTGTGATGGGGGTCAGTTTTGAGAGAGTTCATTATCAAATGATTGCTTAGCTTAGTTATATTTAGAGGCTTTCAAAATTGAGTACTTGTTTGTAAAGATTTTCAGTTTCATACCTGAAAAAGTTAATTTTGGAAAATCTAGATTTTCAAGGGGAAGTCTGTTTTAAAAAAAATTTGCAGAGAATTTGGAAAAATGAAAAGTTGGTCCATTTAAAAAACCAACAGAAAGAAACCATATTCAAAATTACATACAAACTCTTACTGATGCTTGAACTAGTTCCAGTGTTCACACAAACAGTGGAAGGTGTCTCTGTAGTCAAATATGAAGATTAATCTAAAATAGCACATTGCCACCACAGATCATCTGTAAATTAAAACCTGGACAATTTCAGCACTAACCTAAATGTGAAAAAAGTATCTTAAACCATTAAATTTCAATTTTCTTTGTAATCTGTGATTCTTTTCTTCCTTCCATCTAAAAAAACCATAACATTAACACTGATGGTGTGTAATTTTAAAAGAACCCAATAGATTTTTTTCCAGATTCTCTTAAAAAAATAATGCTTCCCAAGCTGAGACTCAGAGCTGTTCCTCGAAGTTTTGGTGCCCCATGGATCTCCATGTCAGGGGAGAGGAGGGATGTAGTGGGGACTGGGAGGGGGTGGAGTCGGGGCAGAAAGAAGTGGAGCTGGGGTAGAGCAGGGACAGAGGCTTACGGGAAGGGGTAGCCATGGGTGGGATGAGGATGGAGCGGGGGCAGGGTGTGTCTTGGGTCCTGGATCCCCTTAAGGACAGCCCTGCTGGGTGCAGCCTGAAGGAGGGCCAGCCAGGAGATGGAGCTGATCACTGGAGCCAGAGCCACCCCAATTAAATGATGCTCCATGCGACTGTGTGTTCTGTGTACTGGTAGGGATGGCCGTGCTGATACTTTGCCAAATCAGCTTCAAGGGACTGTTTACTGACAAGTTAATATCTTGCTACAATAACACCATAACATAGCTTTATTCCAGTAGGGGAAAGTAATTCACTGAACCCTGTTTGAAATCACAAAACATCCCCGCTTCCTTTCCGCATTAGAAGTTTTACTTCATGCGCTCTGTCTCCCTCTCTCTACGAGTTCCTGTGAAACAGGAAGCCTGGCCAAGTGGCCATAAAAGGAGGGAATGTTGTCCAGAGTCTAAGACACAGGACTGAGAGCTAGGACTTCTGGGTCTGTTTAAAGATCTCTTCATTACCATGGGCAGTTCATGTAATCTAAGGCTATGTCCTCACTACAGGTTTCTTGTGCAAGAAGCTTTTTGCGGAAGAGATCTTCCGCAAAAACTTCTTGAGCAAGAGCATATCCAGACTGCAAAAGTGCATCGAAAAATTGATGCGCTTTTGTGCAAGAGAGCATCCAGACTGCATGGACGCTCTCTCGAAAGGAAACTCTGATTGCTATTTACAGAATGGCCACCAGGGCACCTGTGCTTTTTTGATTGCCTCTTTTTGCGCAAAAAACCCCTCTTGCCCATCCACACACACACCAAGAACTCTTGAGCAAAAAGGAGTTATTCCTCGAGAAGGAGGAATACCTACACCGGAAAAAACCCTCTATTCTTTCATTTTATTTGTGCAAAAATGCGCTTGAAGTGTGGACGCTCTGCGAGCTTTTTGTGCAAAACCAGCCATTTTTGCATAAAAACTCTATAGTGCAGACCTAGCCTAACTGTGAAACTGAGTTAACAAGATCTCTGACTTCATATGGGTGTCACAAGTACTTTGAGATTCTTGGAAAGAAAGTCTCCCTGAAAATTCAAAGTAGCATACAAAGCTTCTTTTTACATAAAAGAGGGACAAGAAGATACTCTCAACTACACTGAATTCAGCCCTTCTTGCTTTCAGACTATGGGATTAAGTAAAAAACAAAAATTCAGTCCTCCCACATAGCAATACCACCAGCTACTTTGTTTTCAGACTGACTATAAACATTTCCATTTTTCTCTGTACAGGCAATTCCTTTGTTTAAAGATAAGTTCCATTATTTTCCCTCCTCCATCTTGCTGTACAATGGTTTTCCCTACAGTATGATGGCAGCAGCTGGCATGCTATTTTCTTCTGAGGAATAGTCAAATCCTGGCTTTTTGGAAGGGGACCCATTTTGTCTCCTTTCACCATATACTCCTTTTGATTAGGGTTGCCAGATATTCGGTTTTGAACCAGACAGTCCAGTATTTGAGCTTTCTGTTCGGGAAACAAATTGAGAAATATAAATGAGAAAATGTAAATGTCCGGTATTTTCTAAATAAGATGTAATGTAGATTGTGATGTAATGTCAAGTGTGTCCGGTATTTTTGTTGAAACCATCTGGCAACCCTACTTTTGATTAAAGAGTTCAATACTTTTTGTTATTTGCAGTTATAGTTCAAATGTCTTTTCCCCCCTCTTCTGTGTCTATTACAGGAATGACTGAATGATGGCAGCAGAGATAATACACCACAACTTTTTCTGGGCAGGGTTTGGATTTTTAATCTTTTTTACATTTTCCAAAAGTCTGTGCCCCTGGCTCTCTTTGTGGCCCCGAGTAGGAAACCATGTCCACACTAGAAGCTTCATCACAGTTCATGGCAACTGCAATCTGCTCCCACCTCGATGGTCCAAAAGAGTTCCCTTTCTTGGGCTTCTGGCTCCCCCAGCTGTCACCTCTCTGGGGTGGAGTCATGTGTCTCACTTCCTCCTGATCAGAGCATTTCCAAGCTGCACTAGTCCCTGCCTGCATGGTACATTCCCCAGCAAATCAGATTGCCTAAGCTGGCCTTGTTGTTCTCCTCAGAATCTATGGAGAGTGGAAGTATTCACCATCTGATAACATACCATGCAGCTTTCCTAAGGAACCACATTTATGCTTAAGGTGAAAGCACAACAGAGAAAACAAATTAAAACAATAGAAGACTCTATACACACACATGCTAATAAGGTTACCAGACATCATCCCAATGCCAAGAATTCCTCTGGTAGACCTCAGTTCTTCAAGCCCTACCAGCAGGGGTTTTTGTGGTTACAAGTTCATCTGAGTCATTCATTTATACAGTTTGGGCCTCCCATCTTGTCTTCGTGTAACAGGTGATCGGCAAACAAAGTACACTCCCCAAGGCCAGGCTTCCAAAGGCTGAACTCTAGCATAATGGGAAGGGGCATATTTGTAGACATCTTGCCCTAGGGATTTCCTGAGAAGACCACTTAGCTTTAAGAGCTCAGTCTTGGTACATTGTTTCAGATAGTCCTTGAAAGTTCACATTTCCCAGGCTATAAATGAGTCCTGTCTCCATTCTAGAAACATTACATACAATCCCACAAGAATACATAAATATTTGCATTTTTAAACAATGAATTACTCAGATACTTAAACTTAATTCAATAAGCTTTATCCAGGGTATTGCAGGAAATTGCCATGGCTGTCGCAACAGTCTCCTACAATAACCTGTTGTCATTCAGGTCTAGGAGTTCCCACAACATGTGAAGCCCTTTCCAAATACAAAAGAATGCATCTCCCTTGTCTAAAGATCTGAGACCTGCCTCTTACACTGCTATAACAATTTTAATTAGGTATGAATTGGTACCAATAGTAACGCAGTAGTGTGACCACAATTATACCAATATAAAGCAATTTTCTATCAATATAGTTTATTCTTCATAGCTATACTGATAAGGCACTTTTACACTGAAATTGTGTCCAGAGGGGTTACGAGGCTTTACAACTTTACTGCTCTATTAAAATGGTCATCATAACCATAAATTGCACCATATTCCACACCAATAAAACCATTTTGTTATTTTTCTGCAGGGTGGGATAGTTTTATTGAATAACTTCAAGTTCCACAATCTAGCTATCACCAACCAATTTTCTATAAGAATTCCAATTGAAATGAGCCTTTAGGGAGAAATTGAATGTGAAAAGGGGTCACTCAGGAAGAATGTTCTGCATGTAGGGGATGAGCTACATTAAGGTGTGACATTTTGGGGATCACTCGGACAGGTCAGCCATCACCTGCCTTGTAAAAACTTATTTAGAGTAGCCTTTCATATGAAAACAGGGTCTGAATAAATGTTTCCCAGATAGCTAGCTGGCAGGGAAGAGACTTTGGGTGCATTTATGTCAATACAATTTGCTCTTGCTCTGCCTTACATATTCATCAGATAGAGCAGGATCGAAGTGATCAGCTGTGGCTGGTGTTGGGTACAACTCACCTTAGTACTGAATGCACAGGTAGTGAAATATGGTTACCAATGTTGTAATGATTGTGGCAATACAAAGAAGCAGGACTGTGCTCAACCTGTCTGAAATGATGGGACCGCCTTCGTTCAGGGTCTCGAATGTCAGAGCTCTGTGACAGTAAGAAGGGTGGGGACAGGTGTCCCAGCCAAGAGGCTACAAATCCTACCCAAGGGTCTTTCTTGCAGTGGTTAACCTGTTTCCCCTCACTGTTCAAAGAAAGAACTAAATAGGCTTCATTTATGTCAAATGTTCAAATCACAGCTGCACTATGTTGTGATAGGACTGTGTTCCCGCTAAGAACTAAAAATCACAGAGTTGAAATCACTTGAGTTGCTGAACTGTGTCTGCCCAGCCTGCAAAGAACTGAACATTCCTAAGAGAATGATATGCAGAGGTCACAAGAAAGGGCAGATGGCAGCAAAAGGTGACTGATAGCTGGTGAATAAGTCGCTGGAGAGGCAGAGAGACACAACGAGCAGCCGGTAGGGCAGCCATGGAGAAGTGTGATGAGCGGCTGGAGGAGATGCACGGTGAGCAGGCAGCCAGCAGGGCAGCTGGTGGAGAAGCACAGTGAGCAGGCAGGAGGGTGGCGGATGGAGATGTGTGGCAAGAGCAGCAAGCAGCCATCCAGTTGGCACAGTGAGCAGGTCACCCATAGGAATGGCCAGCAAGGTGGCTGGTAGGGAGGGACAGCAAGTACCCCTATAGCAGAGCGAGAAAGGTGCATCTTCTCTCCACCTCCACTAAGGATGGGAGGTGAACTCTGCAGAAGCACCTCGGAACTCTGGATCTGCACTAAGGAAGGGCAGCAACTGTAAGTGGGTGCAGAGAAGGGTCAGACACATGAAAGGGAATGGGCGCACGGTGGCTTAGGAGGTGGGGAAGGCTTTGTGTTTCCAAGCCACCAGTCTGGCCCCGCCCACACTCCCCCCTCAGAACACCTGCTGTAGGCATCCCGGGGGCAGAGTGTCATTGCCCCCAGCACCCGCCCTCCCTGTGCGCCGGGGCTGAGGAGGCTGGAACCATGCGGCCTCCTCCCTCCCTCTGTGCTCTGGGGAGCTATGCTGTGTGCACTCCCTCCCTCGCCTCTCTTCCCCTCCCCCGCTGCTCTGGGGAGGTGGGACACACACCCCCTCAACTCTCTTCCCTTCCTAGTGCTCCAGAGAGACTGGGACACACTCAGCATGCTGCCCCGCCTCCTCTCCTCCCTGTGGGGGGCAGAGCTAAGGTCCTGCCCCCCCAACTCCAGCTGCACCAACTGCCCATGTGAAAGGGACTTTGGATTGCTGGACTTAAGAACTGGAGATGAAAAGGACACTGTCCAACCTATTTGGGGGTGGGTCTTTTACTTGTGGTTTGTGTTTATGAGCCCTGTTTGCAGTGTTTTCCCAAATTAATACCAACTTGCTCCCCTCATTATATTAAAAGTTTCTTTTCTATGCTCAGACCCTGTGCATGAGCGTGGGGAAGCATTGCTTCTCAGAGGCACCTTGGAGTGGTGTGTAAATTTCCCAGGTTACTGGGTGAGGGCTTGATCTGATTCTGTGTTGTATCAACGGAAAGGGATCCCTAGATGATGAACCCAGCCCTCGTTGCTGCTGGCTCCACCTGGCAGAAGGATTACACATAGTAAAATCCCACTTCCACTAGCTAACAGCAGTTCCCATCACACTCCAGCCAAAGCAAGGTATGAAATGAAAGTTCAGAATAGGTCATAATCAGGGCTCGACAAATCTGTTTATCTACTCGCCCGTAGCGAGTAGATTTCAGCCGGTCGCCCCGTTCACTGGTGGTGTGCGCATGCGCAGTGCAGGTCAAGCACATGCACGGTGCGGGGCTGGCGAGTGGATTTCGCTACAGTTTGTCGAGCCCTGGTCATAATAATACCCACACGATGCTGTATTTACCTTCACTGATTGGGGTTGCCTCTTCACTCATATCAACTGCCAGGTCCAGGGGAAGACAAGAGAATAGGAAACATGGCTACTCGCACCAAATACAAATACATTCCATTTCCTCTGCATTGCACTGGAATGGGTTACCTAGGGAAGTAGTGGAGTCTCCATCCCCAGAGGTGTTTAAGTCCTGGCTTGACAAAGCCCTGGGTGGGTTGATTTAATTGGGATTGGTCCTGCCTTGGGCAGGGGGTGGACCTGATGGCCTTCTAAGGTCTCTTCCAGCTCTGTGATTCTATGATTCTATGATTGTTATTACATGTTTGACTCAAATGGTTCTTACTATTCTTTCAAATGGTTCTGGCTCCTAGCAGCTGCCCTTTTTAGGTTCTCACTCTTAAGGCTCTCCAGCCTCATCTTTCTTTGCCTCCCTCCAGTTTTGCCAGCTCACTGCTGCCTCTTCTGAACCTGGTTCTCTCTATACCCTTCTCCTCTGTCCCTGCCCGCACTGGCCCTAATTCTCTTACCTGGTCCCCAATCTCTCTCCCCTTCCTGCTCCTCCCCCCAAAAGTGGCTCTTCCTGCACTGTGCCAAAAAGCAAATTAGTTTAAAAGTGAATGACATTTGCACATGGAGAAGAGTTTGTTATTCTCCCTACGTGCCTGTCGGCTGCCTGCATATCTCCAGATATCCCGTGTGACCTAAGGAGTTTTATACTGCATATATTTCCTTTTGCCCCAGTGCATTCACAGCAAGTGGGACCTCAATCTCCAACAGAGCTGCCACTGTGAACACATCAGTTTCATGATTTTCACATTTTTTGACTTGTGCATGTTTTCAAATCCAAGCAAAATCCCTAATCTCCTCAGCTCCCTGCCGAAGGCCACTAGGCTGAAACAAAGAAGCCCCCCAAATGTCAAACATGATGAAAACAGTGAGGGGGGAATTGCCATGGAGACATCTGATCACATTCACTGCTCTGGGTTCCGTGCTCTGGGAATATGACAATTCCCCTGCTCTTAATATTTTCCTCCCTTTTGAAAGATTTCTGCAAGTTCAGAATAGGAGATACCAGTAGAACCCTCACTCTCTTTCTAACAGGTAGAAGTGTTTAAGTGTTCCAGTGTAAAAGAGCCTGCTTCTGTTCTGTCACTTTTGTGAGAGGTCCCCCCCTTTCCTTTACCTAGGTCTTCTGATCCTTTCATTTAATGCACAGTTTCTGGGCAATCTCACTAGCTCACACAGATCCAGGTACCATGTGTATTGCTGGTGATGGCTGACAAATCCAGCTGTTCACCACTGACCTGCCTCCTTCCATCCTAGCCCATATTCTCAGCCTCATTCTCACATCTCTTGGATGTCTTATCTCCAGCTTCAACCAAAGGCCCACCAGCACCATCTTCAAAGCTCACTGTAACCCTGCCTCTCCTACTTATCCTCCCTTGTCAAGTGTCATGTTCCCCCTCTCCTCATCCTTCCACCAGTGTTGCTGTCCTTGACCACCCACTTGACAGCTTCTTGCCTATGTGCTTCCAAGCCTCCTCCTACACAGACCACTATGTATGGTACAACCTCCCTCAGCTCCACAGATCCCCCTACCCTATCCACATTAAAATGTCTCTTAACAGCCCACTGCAGTCCTGCTGCCCACAGTCAGTCTAGTTGATATGCATAATACATCTCTATCTGTCATTCCCTTAACCTTCTAATTGTGGGTCCGCCCATAGATTGCTGCTTCCTCGAGACAAGGCCTGTCCTTTCTTCAATGCCAAGAAAGCATCTAGCATGTAATGGTTGCTACTACACAGAAATTAATGCCACTCCTATTGGCACACATTAGCTGATAGATTTCCCATCAAAGGAAAACAAAGAGAATGTAAGTGCCAGCTTTTCAAACTATTGCACATGTATGCTCAAATCAACCTACTGATTTAAGTGAATCCCTGGAGCAGTGAGTATTTTGGGGGTCCATGACACAACTGATGAAGTTCACATATGTGCCTGAAGAATGCCATGTCTCAGTGCTAACTGTCAACCTGAGAAAAGCAATCATACTACTGAATACTGTCCATAGTGTCAGTGGCAAGCCTCATTCTTTCTCCTCCACTGAGCAAACTGCTACAAGGCGTAGAGGAGCTATTGCAGTGATAACAATTGTGAAAGTATTTGCGGTATGTGCAACACTTAGTGGTGGCAACAGTTCTTGGAGACATTTCAGAGGCAGTCTGATAGTCAACAGAATCAAACCACAAATTGCTTGTATATTCTTTTTTGTGTTTCAGAGAAAAATGAAAAAGCAGAAGGATCCCACACACCCCTAGTCACATGAGCAGTCATTAGAACTAGCCATGTAAGAAAGAGTTTGCAGAATCAGGCTACATGATTGCTAAAATACGCACCCATTACAGAATCATGGTGAAGAATAGGAGAATGAAAAGAAATTGAATGACTCATTGCCTGTAACAAATTAACTGATGTACTGGAGAAAATGGGTTGAGCTAGTTAAGAGTAAAACATTGATAAGACTTTTTGAGCAGTATGCAAACCATGCATACTACATCATATCGGGCCTTATCTTTGTATTTGACACCCTCAAATCTAGTGCTTATGTGAGAAATTAACTTGTAGTGTCAGCAATTCTGCTGGTCTAATAAAATCAGGAGCTCATATGTCTTATGAAATGGTTAGTGAAAATACATTTCATCAACACTGGTTCAAATGTTCCTGTTATTGACTAATCACTTCCAAAATGTGGCTTTAAATATTAAAGCGTTTCTAATGTATTGGCAAAATAAATCATTGTATACTGCTCATTTCTGATATTTTTGTGTGTGTGTCACTCAGAAATAAGGGGTCTTCATGTTTTATTAAAGAAAACACCTTGTTTTAAGTGTAGGTGTGGTTTTTGGTTTGTTAGCTTGTTTTGGTTTTTGTATGGCTAAGTTTCAACCTACCGAAAATATTTATAGCCAATTCCGAAGCTTTTGAAAACAGGATTTGATTAAAGGAAATGGTGAGGGATGTCTTCTTACTGGTAATGTTCACACCACTTTTTATGGGTGGCATTGCACCGCCATGGGAGGCAGACAGAGTTCACAAAGGGTGGTTTCAGAAGTGAATAGCTGCTGATTACATTTTCCGTCTCCTCATTTCCTCTCCAGCAGCTCAGTTAAGAAACAAGCTTTTGCTTCTCGTATCTCTCCTATTTTAAACTCCTCTCCTCTTCTTTTGCAGCAGAGGGGGACATTCTCATCCCTTACAAGGACATGCAATTCTGACACAATAGGAGTTACCTTAATTCCTCACCTGGCCAGTTTTGGTGGTAATTCCTCCATTGACTCAGCTCCATGGCCCCATTTTTTCAGGTATCTGATAGACAGCATGATCCAATTATTCACTCATGGTAACTATGGGTGCATGAACAAGTTGGTTATTTCAATACCCACCCACATCCGATGATAAGGAGGACAATTAGATTAGCTTACTGGAGGCAAAATCAATACCAAACATCTGTGGGGCAGATTAGCCATTGGTAATTAGAGCTTTTAGACATTAATCAAATCAAATGTCTGAAGCTAATCAACCAATGTGGAAAAAAAAATCCATAATGTCCTAAATCTACCCTTGGTTTTCCAACCTGGTTCACCTTGAGATTGGTAATGCAATTATATGACCCTGAAGTAGAAGCAAAATTTACTATATTGGGGAATGAAGTATATTCACATATAGCTAGTCACTCCTTTATCAGATCAAAGGCGTTGCCATATTATTTTTTATTATCATCATTAGAACTGAGCACTATTAGCTCCTAGATATGGAGCCAGACCTTGAAAGTACTTTGGAATTTACTTGAATAAGGATGACAGAATGAGGCCCATATATCAAATATATTTACAGAGTAATGAATTATATTAACTGTTATAGCTACTCATTTTATGTGTGTGTATACAGTTATATAATATTTGTTTTTTAATTAACAGATGCATGTATATATGAATATTGCTCATATTAGTCATTTATTTATATCCACTTAAATAGTTCTTTAAAATGCAACAGTAATAGAACTATACAATATTTTGCAGCTATAAATACATAGTCCATATATAAACTCTTGGACTGTACATTTTATCACTTTAACCTAATCCTTGCAGAATAGGTTTGAGTATATTACAGGTTGAACCTCCCAAATCCAGGACTCTCTGCTCCAGCAATATGCGTGGTCCAGTAAGGTCACGGATGTTGCTGGACCAAAGAGCCCCAGGAAACCAGGGTCTGCAGAGTCCCAGCTGGGCCAGCAGAGTCCCAGCTGGGCCAGCAGAAGCTAAGCAGAGCAACCCCGGAGTCAGTGTCTGGGAGCCTCTGCCCTGGCTGGGGAACCCCCCTGCATGAGTGGGGTCAGGCGGCTGGAGCGTTCCTGGCCGGAGAACGCTGAGAAATCCCCAGTGGCAGTGGGACCACACTGTGGCTTGGGAGCCCTGGCCAGGGAACCCCGACAGTGGGGCCAGGCATCAGCTGGGAGTCCTGGCCCCAGCAGGGAAATCCCCGGTGGCAGTGGGGCTGGCCTGGTAGCCCTGGCTTAGAAACCCTGGAAACCCCCAGAGGCAACAGGTTAGGCAGCGGCTGGGTGGCCCTGGCTGGAAACCTCCCAGTGGCAGCAGAGCCAGGCCACAGCAGCAGGGGCAGGCAGTGGCTGAGCTGCCTCGGGGCCAGGAAACCCCGAGGAACCTCCGTAAGATTTGGGGCCAGAAGAGGCTGAATAGGGGTGGAGACGGCTAGGCAGCCCTGGCTGGGGAACCCCCAAAGGCAGCAGGCAGGGAGCCTCAGCCAGGACAGTGTTAGCAGGGCAGTGGCAGGGTGGGGAACCCCAGCCTTGAGAGCCCCAGGGAGAGGAGCCGACAGTGGGGCAACCAGCAATGGAGCATAAACTTCCCCTGGTCCAGCAAACTCCCTGGTCCGAGACGGCACAAGTCCCAATGGTGCTGGACCAGGAAGGTCCAACCTGTATTAATTATAATATTGGCAGCATTGTTTTTTCTAAATGAATTCCCTTTCCTGGCCAGGTCCTGATTTTACCTAAAGAATTTTGGCGGTTTGTTGTGTTTCCCTTTTCACTCCATAGGAACATTGCATTTCCCATTCTCTCAGAGTGGCACTAATGGGAACCTCTGTAGAGTACCAATCTTAGATACTCATATGGCCTCCATTACCATAACGTCTCATGTGTTTAGAGTCCCAGCACCCCGTGAGATTGATGGGGAACCAAGGCACGAAGAATGGATCCATGCAGGGACTTTGGTGTTGCAACACCGAGCATCACAGCACCTAAATTTTAGATCACAGGAACAACACTGTGGTCCACAAAGCCTGAGTGAGGCACCTCACTATGCAATGAATAGGAGAGATAGATGTCTTGAAAATGCAACCCAGAGAAGCCAGCATACTAGGCAAGGGGCCACCTAAGCCAGCCAATGGAAGATAACAACAGGAACGTGTGTTAAAACCTGCCCCACACAACCCTCTCAGAGATAGATGCCTAAATCTGGGCTCCAGGGAGGCACCTATCTATGTTTAGAGACCCACAAACAGGAACCAGCCACCTGGAGTCAGGCAGCTTAGGAGGCTAAAGTGTTTCCTGTGAGAATGAGTTAGGCACCTGCCTTGCTGCACAGAGAGAGTGTATGTGTGTGTGGGAGGGAGAGGGGGTGTTGAATGAGGAGGTAGCAGTGGAGCTCACTGTATAACTTTTAAACCAGTGGTTAGAGCACCTGCCTTGAATGTGGGGAACCCAGGCCCATTTTCCCCTCTGTGGCAGGAGAAAGAAAGGATTTGATTGTTCCAATGACAAAGTCGCTGGGGTCAGAGAGAGAGACAGAGAATGACTCCATAGCTTGGCTGCTAAGAGCACACACCTTGGAGGCGGGAGACACAGGGAGGGTTGCCAACTTTCTCATTTCTGAAAAAGAGACTCCCTTGCCCTGGCTTCTGCCCCCCAGACCCTACTTTCCCCTTCACCTCCTTCCTCCCCTTCTCCTTCCACAGTCCCCTCCCCGCTGAGCTCCCTCTGCTCCGGGGCTACTCCACCACCCACAGGACCTGATCAGTGCTGAACCAGAGAAATTGCCAAAACATGGGAGTTCAATATTGTCTAGCAGCATGACCAACACTGCCACTGTTTGCTGGGCTCTTCAAAGACATTTAAGGGCAAATTAGAGCTAAACAACAGCACAGAACACTGAGAGCCAGGACTGATGGCTGTAAGCAAACATTATGGGACCACAGGAAACATGGTCACACCCATAATAAGTGGACATCTGGCTAACTAAAATCATGCTGGACCATGGATGATTCCGGACTAGAGAGTTTCAGCCTGTTTATAAAAATATCACCTCCTTATTCAACAGTACATGTGTAGTCAGAGACAACTTCTTTGCCAGTGATAAGAAAACGCCTGATTACATAATAGCTACAGTAACAATTTCGAGTACATTAAATAAATGATAATATATGAATACTAACTGTATAAAATAGACATGATTAGTGCTTTCTGGCCTGGCCTTGTGGGAAATGGTTTTGCCTTCCTGTGAGACTGAGATTTTGAAAAAAAAAATCTTACTGAAATCAGGACAAAAGTAAATCTTCATCTTGAATATTTCTGTGAACCAAAATCTGAGAATTAATTTGAATCAGACCATTTCAAAATGTTTCACTTTGATTTTGTCCATTCTTTTATTTATGTTCTTCTTATAAATTAATTTTCAAAACAAAAAGCAATTCTGAACAAAAAAAACCTTCTCATTTCAAAAATGTCAAAATAAAATATTTTGACAATTTAGATGTTTTTTCCAAATTTTTTGGAATGGGAAATTTGTTTAAATCATTACCTAGGAATAGTTTTGCTTTGATGAATCTTCATTTTTTGAGACAAAAATGTTTCATTAAACAATTCCTAGACAGCTCTGTCCACTGGCTCTCTAAACAACCATTAACCATAGGATTGGCTGAAATTTTTCAGCTGAAATTTTTTTCAGAGAGAAATGCAGATTCCACAACATCAAAACATTTTGTGTACTCGTGTCAGTTTCACTTCTTAGTGCAGGCCTGAGCAAAGTACAGCCCGCAAGCCACCGGATCCGGCCCGCGGACACAGCGGGGAGCCCCAGGCAGGCTTCCTGCTTGCCTCACTCCACCCTCATGCCGCTCAGAAAAGCGACTGCCAGTCCGTTTCTCTTTCAAAACTGTGAGTCCAGAGGGGAGAAGGCTTCAGGGGCTGCCTCCACCCCCAGCACAATTGCTTTGGCTAGTTTTTGACCAGCACACAAAGCACCACACTCCCCTCCCCTTCAGCTCGTAGTTATTCACACGTGCACATGGCTCCTGCCGCCGGGGCAGGGGCAGGGCAGACAGACAGGCTACCTCAGAAATGTGCTGGGCCACTGGCTGGAAGTCACCCAGGTAAGTCTTCCTCCTGGCCAGAGCCTGCCTTTGGCATCCCAGCCACTCTCTTCCCCACTCCCTTCCCCCTCCTGCACCCATATCCCCTCCCAGAAAGTACAACCCAATCCTCTGCCCCAGGTCCAACCCCAACTCCTGCACCCTAATCCTCTGCACTAGGTAATACCCAAACCCCTGTACCGCCTCCTGTATCCCAATCCCCTGCCCCAGGTCACAACCCCCTCCTGCCCTAGATCACAGGCCAAACCCTTGCACCCCAGCCCACTGTCCCAGATCACAACAAACTCCCTCAGACCCCACTCTTCCTCCTGCACCACAATCCTTTACCCCAGCGGTTCCCAACCTTTTCCAGATGGGGACCCATCTTGACAATTCAGGAAGACTTCGTGACCCAAGGCAATTCAAAAATGGGGGGAGGAAGAGCCACCTGGGGAGACACTTGGCGACCCTTTTGAAATGTAATGGTGACCCATATTTGGGTCCCGACCCATAAGTTGGAAACCCTGCTTTACCCCAGTCTCCCTTCTGTACCCAACCTCCATCCCAGACCCAGCACCTCCTCCATTAATACCATGGAAGAGTCTGGCTCTTGACCACTTACCAAATTCCTGGAGCGCCCACCCCCATCAAAAATTATTGTCCATCCCTGTCTTAGTGCCATCCTCCTCCCCTTCAAAAAAAAGTTGAAATATTTTATTCTGGCATTTTCAGAATAATTTTTATTATTTTTCACAGTTCAGTGCAACTGTTCTGAAATTTCATTCAAATTTGTTTAAAAAGCACTTGGTGCCAAAAAAATGTTCATTTTGGGGTCAAACTAAACATTTTGCTTCATCTAGAACTTTTTTTTCTTCAACATTTCAATTTGCCAAAAATGCTTTAAAATGTTTGGTTCTGGTTCGAGCCAAAACAATTCATTTTTAATTTATGGCATTGCCAGCAAACCAAAACGTCTGTATTTCATACAGCTTTTGTTAACTGTTATCTAGAAGTATTATAATGAGAATGAGAACACTGAAAATTAAATATTTCTGGGCCCACCTGCCCCAGTTAACTCCCTTTGTTTTTCATACAGAAGCATCCAAGGGAAATTTTGGAAGTAGAAGCATTCATTTGACGGTCAGTCTGGAACACTGCCAACATAGAAAAGGTTAATGCATCAGTAAAACTGCCAGATTTCTAACTGAAAGGGGATCTTTCAGTCCTTGTTTTTTTCATTAATTGATCAAGGTGATGATGGGGCTCTACTGTAATTTAACTACTATTATTATTAACTAATTACAAATGGTGCAACCACTGGCCACCCGACCATTGTTAAGTATGGCTAAAATACAGAACTTCCTGGGGTGACTTGCATCATGTAGTTCAGTCAGTTCCCATTATTCTTTTGTCCCTCATATGTCTGACATGTGGATGAAACCCTCTCCATTGTGCCTTCCCTTTCTCTGAGAACAAAGAGAAATTGAGAATGAAGTGTCTGCCAGCCCATTGCCACAGTCCATATACTCACACAGCTGTCACTACGTAATCAAAGCAGCCTTACCCAAAGAAAAGAATAAATGGCCTATCTGAGAACAAATGATTTGACTAGAAAAGTTATATCATATGTACGGTGTGTGTTTAAAAGCCCCTATAGCTGCACTTTTGTTACAAGGTCTGAAAAGATTCTCTTTTGTTTCTTTTCCAAGAACAATTTTTAATAGACACTTAACCCCTCACCTGAAGAAAAAAATATGCAGCTCTTCCACTGCGTAGATTTATTGATTTATTAAATTAGAAAAGACTCATCCGGCTGAAGGCCATCAAATTGCTGCAGCAGAATACTTGTTTGCAGAAGTGCAGGTTGTTAGAGATATTGAACATTCCAATTTAATGTAAAGGCAAATACTGTGATGCAATGAAATCATACAACACAATTCAGTTGCTGGAAATACGCAGTGAAGCAGCCAGGCCCCTGCTGTGGTAATGCTGCACATGGCTATGTGACAATCTGAGCTCAAGATCAACAAGCTCCACTAAGGTCCCCTCTTAAGCCCACCCCTCCCGCCCATCAAGGACAATAGAGTGCCCAAGCTGTGGATTCATTGTTTCTGGTCTCCTGGCAGGTGACGAGTGGTGGAAGACATGCAACAGGAGTATCAGTAAATAATAAGCAGTATAGGGTAAAATCCCAGACTATACTCATGACAAAATTGGTCACATGACCTTTCAGGCGACTCAGTCAAAGAGATGTAGCTTGCATGTTAAATTCTATTACAGGAGAGGAAGAGATATTGTGCTATACGCATTGGCTATGGACTCTGGAGATCTGGATTGAAGTCCTGATTTTGCATATACTGTCTGTGTGACCTTGGACAAGTCACTTAATCTCCGTGCTTCAGTTTCTCATCTTGAAAACGGGGATAATATTTCTTTGTCTGTCTTGCCTCTTCTAAGCTCTTTAGGAGCAGATACTGCCTTTTAGAAATTGTATGTATGGTCCCCATCACCTTATGATCCCAATCTGTGTTGGGCCCTAGGTGCTAGTGAAATACAAACCAACAACAACAACAACAACAACAAAAAGGGACTGGGTTATTTTATGGCTGCAAATGACATTTATAAGCTAGGCAAGTTCAGAAAATGATAAAAGTAATAAAGTCTTTACAGCATAAAATCAATTCACATGATGCTCAGCAAGGAAAATTTCCATGCAGAGGCCTATGCAAATTATCAGGTAAATTCTGAACAAGGGTGGCAAAGATGCCTTCTTTGAAAGCACCTGGTATGTCATGTTGACCAATCTCAGGAACACAGTAACAGATTAGAGAATATGGGCAAAAAGGTTGATTAGATCATCTCACCTGACAGCCTTTTACAACACAGGTCATTTTACGTAGTTATCTCTGTATTGAGCACTGTAAACTTTTGTCTTGCATTCAGGGTCCCCTCTTAAATGGGTCAGTTATTTAATCTATTAGATAATGTCCTTATATAAAGGGATAAAAATGCACTTACAATTATATTACAGACCATATTAAGCAGCCACCTGGGTTAAAATAAATTAGGCTAGAATATGAACCACACTTATCTTTATCCCATAACTTAAATTTGCAGGAAAGTATGAACTTCAATTAAACATTTTCTTTTGCTTTTATTTCAGTGTAGCTCTGCACTTTCTACTTTCTGTTAGGACAGGAAGGACTAAATTACCACAAATAGTGATTTAGATGTACCCTGATACAGATATTTCCAGCCTGGGCCAAATGGAGGGCTACTGTAGCTTTTCTGAGCAAAACTTCATCTGGCCAAGGCTTCTAGCAAACAAACAAAAACCCAGCTAACAACAATTAGAGTAACCATTGCCTGTTAGGGTGCTTATTTTAACTTCAGTCCAGGTCTTTTATGGTACACCCACCACTATAATTATGGAGTGAGGCTAAGGAAACTAACATCCACTTTAATTAATTTAACACGACTCTTCTAAGTGTAAGCCTCTAGTTGAACGGGCTACGAAAGCAGCATTACGTGCTGAGATTCAGTTCTTTGACTGGCAGCCGAACCCACTTCCATAATTATGCACCCATCACTGCTCCTTCTTACCAAACCACTCACTTCCTCTCTATCTAGCCATGAGTTCACCTTTGCCCAAGACCCCTCTGTGGTACCTCACAAGGTACAGCTCTGGGGCCTCCTGTTTTCCCTTCCATCCTCCTTTTTTGGTACTTTGGCAATCAATTTACACACCTGCTGAGGATCTGGCCTCTTATTTCTATACAGGCCTGATCAGAGGGGGAGCCAGGAGGGCCATTTGGCCCAGGCCTCAGGAGACAAAGGGGCCTCAAATTTTGTCACTTCTCTTCCAAGTCATTTCCATTTATTATACACCTTGCAGTTAGAGACAACAGAAGCTATATATACAGCTGCAAAAAATTGATTTAAATCGTTGTGGGACCTCGGGCTTTCGCCAATTTTTCGGTCACATCCGAGTTTTCATCTGTGTGACTGGAGATGGAGTAGCTTCTCTGATTAGTTATTCTACGTCCGTGGTCACCAACCCATCGATCGCGATCGACTGGTCGATCGTGAGGCCTCGATCAGTCGATCGCGAGGCGTTTGGGCAGCCCCGCCCCCCATTTTCCCCCCCACCCCCGAGAAGCCCCACTACCTACCTCTAGTGTAGTGCCGGCTTCCCGCGGGGTGGACGGAAGTCCTCTCTGAAGCCCGCGTCACTTCCGGGGGTTCCGGAAGTGCGCGGGCTGCTCCCCCTCCCACAGCTCTGTTGCGTGCTGGGGGAGGGGGCGTTGGCCCTGGAGGAGGAGTGCAGAGGCTTCCCTGCGCTGCCGGTGCCAGAGGGGTGAGTTGGGCGCAGGGGTTTCCCTGCGCCGCGGGAGCGGGAGTCGGCCCGGGGTTTGGCCGCGCTGGGGGAGGGGAGGGAGTTGGCTGGGCTGGGCTGGGCCGGGCCGCGCCGTGGGAGGGGGGTTTGACCCTGGGGCAGGCGCCCGCGGGGGTTGGCCATGCTGCAGGAGGGGGTTGGCCGCGCTGCGCCGCGGGAGGGAGGTTTGGCCCCAGGGCAGGTGCCTGCGGGGGTTGGCCACGCTGCGGGAGGGGAGGGGCAGGGCCGCGCCGCGCCGCGGAAGGGGGGTTTGGCCCCGCCGCGGGAGGGGTGGGGGTTGCCCTTGAGGCAGGCTCCCACAGGGGTTTGGCCCTGCTGTGGAATGGGGGGGGTTGCCCCCGAGGCAGGCTCCCGCGGGGGTTTGGCCCCGCCGTGGGAGGCGGGGGTTAGCCCCGGGGCAGGCACGCTCGGGGTTTTCCTGCGCCGCGGGGGGCCCGGAGGAGGCATGTGCTGGCTTCCCGCGGGGGGGGGGGGGGAAGGGAGAGAGAATCCTGGGAGGAGGCAGATGCAGGTGACTCTGCTGCCACTGGCATCCTGTCCCCGCTCCCCAGACTCCACTCCCCTGTCCCCAGCTACAGAACTCTGTCCCCATTCCTGTCCCCACTCCCCGAACTCTGTCCCCACTCTCCTGTCCCCAGCTGCAGAACTCTGTCCCCATTCCCGTCCCCACTCCCCGAACTCTGTCCCCACTCCCCTGTCCCCATTCCTGTACCCAAATGGAGAGACCTACACAAGAGACTGGCTCTGCTAAAGCATGGGAAAGCAGGCTCTGTACTGTGTACCCTGTTTTATTTTTAACAGTAATACTTCAAATGATCCATCTGTCTGGAGCATCAGTACAGGTTGGAGGAAGCTGAAAGATCAAATACGTGCACATGAAACTTCAGTATCGCATAAAGATAACTGTTACATGGAAATCAGCTAGAAAAGCAGCACTAGCTGACAGTTCAATTGAAAACTTACTCCTGAGTGAAATGAACACAGAAACTGATAACTGGAAAAAATTCCTTAAGTGCATATTGAATGTCATTCTTTTTCTTTCTGAATAGGGATTGACTTTGTTTGGTTCCAGTCAACGTATTGGTGACTCTACAAACGGAAACTTTCTGGGTATACTTGAGCTTAGAAAGTATGACCCACTTTTATCAGGACATGTTAAGCATGTTCGTGAATCACAAGAGAGCAGAAAACACATGCAAATCCATTATCTGTCTACCAGAATACACAATGAGTTTATTGAGCTGTGTGGGACATTTGTGCAAACAATTCTTGAAGAGATACAACATGCAAAGTACTTTTCAATTATTGTTGATACAACTCCAGACTGTTCTCAAAGAACAGACAACCTTAGTTGTTCGATATGTTAAAAATGCAGGAAGTTCAAAGGCTTCAATTGAAGAACAATTCATTCTGTTCGATAATTTCATGAAAAAAACTGGAAAAGAATTCGTCACTCATGTGTTAGAAATTCTGGAAGGCTTCAAATTAAATTTTCAAGTCTGCATTGACCAAGCCTATGACAATAGATCCAATATGGCTGGGAAGTACAATAGAGTACGAGCAGTCCTTCTTGAGCAAAATCCAAACTATATTTTCTACAGTTGTGGCAACCACATACTA
The DNA here is from genome assembly GCA_032595735.1 of Pelochelys cantorii. Taxonomy (NCBI): domain Eukaryota; kingdom Metazoa; phylum Chordata; order Testudines; family Trionychidae; genus Pelochelys; species Pelochelys cantorii. Next base: position 108,418,747 of record CM064327.1, read on the forward strand.
AACTTTGTCGGCATTGATTACACTCAATCATGCAAGGAAGTAATCACATACTTTGGAACAATTCAGCAATTGTACAACCTCTTCAGTAGCAGTCCTTGAAAGTTGGAAATTCTGAAGCAGCATCTGCCTGTTTCCCTTCATGGCACGTTGACAATGAGATGGTCAGCATAAACTGATGGTGTTAAACCAGTTGCACAGCATTTGGACTCTGTGAGAAAGGCTTTACATGAGCTTGAATCTCTTGCTCTCACAGCACAGACTCACACTGGGCTTAAGTCAATTCATAGATATACATCCAAATTTGAATGATTTTTTAATGTCATCCATGTAGATGAAGCTGCAAAAAATGATCCACAGAACTAATCTTGTAATTGAAGTATGCAATGCTATATTAGATGTTGAGAGGGATAACACTGAATGACTTCTTAAAGATATTCAAAAGGTTTGTGATTAATGGGATGCAATCTTTTCTGAGTCCAAATCAGTAGCACAGGGTATAGACATTTCATCTGAGTTTTCCACCCATTGCAGCCTAACTTCTCAATCTGATGCAGAAAGGCACTATCAAGTCAAATTTTTTTTGTTATTATTGACTCCATCAAATCTAGTCTTGAACATCGATTTGAGTCACTGTGACAAACGTGTACACTTTTTGGATTCCTTTGGGATTTCAGAGAAATAAGTAGTGAAGATCAATATTCAGCAGCTGATCAGTTTCAACAAAGGTACTACAACAAAATTTCAAGAGATCTCTGTGACAAGATGGTCTTTCTGAAACGTATACATTCCACCCACAGAACTGCTTCAAGAAATATTAAATCTCAGCATGTCAACTGTATTTCCTAATATCACAAGTGCATTTCGTAATTTTGTCAGTCTCCCTGCATCAATGGCTTCAGGTGAATGCACATTCAACGTGTTAAAACAAGTAAAGAACCATCATCATTCCATAATGGGGACAAGAACGTTTGAATGGGCTCGCTATGCTTAACATTATCAGTAACGTTGCATGTAAATTAGATTTTTCTTTCATTATAATCGAGTTTGCACACAATAAAGCCAGAAAGGCATTCCTAAAATGAAGAGTTTTGCTTGCAGTGGAAATTCACAATTAAAGTTGCATTTTTAATATACATGCTATCGGTATAATGACTTAATTTTTAATAAATAAATGTCTCAAGTGTTCATTTTCAAATTCTTTTGGTTTTAGTATGACCCTGTGGATAAGATGTTATGACAGTGCTGTAGCATCAATAAGCCAAAGGAAAAGCTTTCATTCCTTATCACAGGTTATTTAATATCAGTTGAAACAGGAAACCCACTGTGTAGGAATGTTATCCTAGCCTACCCAAGCCCAGACCAAAACAGAAGCACAGAAACCCTCACCAGCCCTCATCTCCTGCAAAATATTGGGAGGAGGGGGAGGAAAAATTGTACATGTTCAGAAGGAATTAGAGGCATAATTTGTTGTAAGCAACATGAGTGGTTTTGTGAGATACCTGTCTGTGGGTGGGGGAAGAGAGGGAATCACTGGCAGTATGAATTTTAAACAAGGTTAAATGCCTCTGCTCTAAAGCTTTAAAAACCACACATCTAAATGCATACTGTCGTTGCTGGTTGTGAGATTGCTTCCAAAGAGCCTTAGGAGGCCACTGGGTTAAAAAAAAAAAAATTAACTGATTGGAGCTTTGCCAACTTACTCCAGCAATAAAGTCTATTTATAAGATAGACAGCACTAATACAGTTTACTGGCTTGAATCATTTGTACAATGCGTTTACAGTCCACAAGTTGATGAGTTCAGAATAGTGCTTCATTTGCAGCCTTGATCTGAATCCCTGGGCTTGTCACTAGTGGCTATGTTTTCAGTAACATGCATGACAGATATGACTCTCAGCTGGCATTAAGAAAAAATAAAAGTTGTGGAAATGTCCAATGAAACTAGCATGATGCAACTTCTAAGGAGCAAAATCAGGAAAAAAGAAAACATTTAAAGGATTCTTTCATTTTCTGGCCCCAGGTTGGTTATTTTTAAAGCTGTGTTTTAAAATCCTGGAGCTTTAAACATCCACAGAGGTCAAACAAACTGTTTGCATTTTTTACTACAAAAGGGTTACGGTGTAGGGGGAAAAAGATGGTAAACTGGTTGCTGAGAAACAGAGCTTGAACTTTTTCAATAATGTTTCTCCCTTAACCCATTGCCAATAAAACTGCAATTCTGTGGCAGGTCTTTTAGTGGTCAGATCAAACTAACAACATAAAAACAAACCTCACCAGGAGCCACACAGGGTGAGAAATTATTCCCCAATAAAACTACAGAAAGAAGAACAATTGCTGAGCAGTGGTGACAAGGATTGTCGTCTGGTATCGAAATCGCTTTATAAGCCTGCTCAAAGAACAGAGCTGCAATTGGTCTTTGATGTCCTTGTTCAAAGAACTTTTCACACAGCTCCCACCAGCAATAAGAGAGGGGAAGGGTAGGAGAGAGGTGAAAAGAAATATCTTGTGGCACCCTTTTATTTCCTAAAATACTACCAAATAGGTACCACAGCTAACAAATCACAGTTCAAATGTCAAACTATGAGAACAGGTGCAGCAGACCACACTTAAGTTTGAGGTAGGCTCTTCAGAGCTGGAATTTCTTGACATCCCCCAGCAACTTTCCAAGAGGAAAAGTAATGAAAGGGAGGTGTAATGCTGCAGAGTTAACTCGGATGATCAGCAATTGGAGTTAGCTTAGCCAACCCAGGTGTGAGCAGTCCCATTGCCAAGTCCTATCCATATTGCTGTGTCTTCATGTATGTATGAGTACACCACCAATATCACTAGGGCAACTCCTAAGGTTCTTTGTGTTGCAGCAACCTTTCTGATTCTTTCCCATTGAACTGTGGGAGAATTTCTCTCTCCTTCTGGGCACATGAGGGAACTGTGGAAAGACAATGGAGAACTATCAACACTCCTGTCACTAACGCCTGTGTCCTCAACTGCAAAGGAGGAGTTACCAGCCTGAGTGAAAGTAATACCCAGGTTTACAGCCACATCCTCAGCCAAACCAGGAAGCCCAGATTTCAAGCACCACTCAGCTCAGGTAAAATGATTATGTGTGGACAGGAAGGGAGTTAGAGACAATACTCAAGTAACAGGTTAGATTAACTCTGTAGTGAAATCATATCCAGGGTGGATGAATGTGAAAAATAAGTACATAACATGATCCCAATGAGGTTCAGTTTGGGTAAAGGATTGAATAACATATCTCTGACTTTGTGAAAAAGAGTCCACACCTTTATGGAGAGGATGACAGTGCATCCAATTAAAACAATCAGACCATGGATAAAATTTTCTAAAATGCCTACATGTCCTATTTTCAAACGTTATTTAGAAATTTAAGTGGCCTAGTCACAGAAAATTTTATCTCATACCACACACACCAGAAACATCTGGAAAATGCAGCGCAATACACCAAAATATCGCTGAGTTGGAATTTGTACCACTGTAGGTAGGAACATGCATTGCTCACAGAGCACTTGTCTATATTGGGAAATTATATTATGTCTAAACAGTTTTCAACAATTGAGCTAGCTACTGTGGCTCAGATTTTAAAGGACTGTTGTGATCACTTATCCAGATCTTGAGTACCACTGTTGCTGTTTTACTCATGGGCTTTGTCTACACTACACGTTTTTGCGCAAGAAGCTTTTTGCGGAAGAGTTCTTCCGCAAAAACTTCTTGCGCAAAAGCAATGTGCTTTTGCGCAAGAGCATGGACACTCTTGAGCAAGAAAGTTCTGATTGCCAATCACAGAATGGCCATCAGACCACTTGTGCTTTTTCTGATAGGCTCTTTTTGTGCAAGAAACCCCTGTTGCGTGTCCCCACACACCTTTCTACGCAAGAACTCTTGCGCAAAAAGGAGTTATTCCTCGTAGAAAGAGGTAAACTTACACCACAAAAAGCCCTTTGTTCTGTCGTTCTACTGTACATTTTCTTGTGCAACAATGCGCTTGAGGTGTGGATGCTCTGTGGGTTTTTGCGCATTTTTGCGCAAAAACCCTGTAGTGCAGACATAGCCATGGAGAACTGAAGCTCAGAGATTAAGTGACTTACTGAAGGTCACACAAAGTCTATAGCAGACTCAAGACCTGAACCCAAATTTCTTGAGTCCCGTCCAGTGCCACCCGCATCAAACCAAATTTCCTCTCACAGGGAGCTGGCCATGAATTCATGATCAAGTAGAGAAGAACAAGTCATGTTTACCATCATGCCCACTAGTGCTGGTTAAGCACCATTTAACCAGAACATGGGTTTAAGTGAAGTAACATAGGCAAGTTGAAAGTCTGTCATTCTTGCTTATATGCTCTGAATCATAGAAGAGCTTGAATCATAGAAATAGAACCATAGAGCTGGAAAAGACCTCAGAAGGTCATCAAGTCCAGCCCCCTGCTCTAGGCAGGACCAATCCCAACTAAATCAACCCAGTCAGGGCTTTGTCAAGCTGAGACTTAAACACCGCTAGGGATGGAGACTCCACTACTTCCCTAGGTAACCCATTCCAGTGTTTCACCACCTCCTAGTGAAACAGTTTTTCCTAATATCCAACCTGGACCTCTCCCACCACAACTTAAGACCATTGCTCCTTGTTCTGCCATCCGTCACTACTGAGAACAGCCTCTCTCCATCCTCTTTGGAAGCTCCCTTCAGGAAGTTGAAGGCTGCTATCAAATCCCCCCTCACTCTTCGCTTCTGCAGACTAAACAGACCCAACTCCCTCAGCCTCTCCTCATAGGTCATGTGCTCCAGCCCCCTAATCATTTTGGTTGCCCTCCGCTGGACCCTCTCCAGTGCGTCCACATCCTTTTTGTAGTGGGGGCCCAGAACTGGACACAATACTTCAGATGTGGCCTCACCAGAGCCAAATAAAGGGGAATAATGACATCTCTGGATCTGCTGGCAATGCTCCTCTTAATGCAACCTAATATGCCATTAGCCTTCTTGGCTACAAGGGCACACTGTTGACTCATATCCAGCTTCTCATCCACTGTAACCCCCAGGTCCTTTTCTGCAGAACTACTACTTAGCTGGTTGGTCCCCAGCCTGTAACAATGCTTGGGATTCTTCCCTCCCAAGTGCAGGACTCTGCACTTGTCCTTGTTGAACCTCATCAGATTTCTTGTGGCCCAGTCCTCCAATTTGTTGAAGTCACTCTGGACCCTATCTCTGCCCTCAAGTGTATCTACCTCTCCCCCTAGCTTAGTGTCATCTGCAAACTTGCTGAGGTTGCAATCCATCCCCTCATCCAGGTCATTAATAAAGATATTGAACAAAACCGGTCCTAGAACCGAACCTTGGGGCACTCCGCTAGAAGCCGACCGCCATCCTGACATCGAGCCGTTGATCACTACCCACTGGGCCTGGCCTTCTAGCCAGCTTTCTATCCATCTTACTGTCCATTTATCCAATCCACATTCCCTTAACTTGCTGACAAGAATATTGTGGGAGACCATATCAAAAGCCTTGCTAAAGTCAAGGTATATCACATCCACTGACTTTCCCATGTCCACAGAGCCAGTTACCTCATCATAGAAGCTAATCAGATTGGTCAGGCACGACTTGCCCTTTGTGAATCCATGCTGACTATTCCTAATCACTTTCCTCTCTTCCAAGTGCCTCAAAATAGATTCCTTAAGGAGCCCTTCCATGATTTTTCCAGGAACCGAGGTAAGACTGACTGGCCTATAGTTCCCTGGATCGTCCTTCTTCCCTTTTTTGAAGATGGGCACTATATTTGCCTTTTTCCAATCATCCGGGATCTCTCCCGATCTCCACAATTTTTCAAAGATAATGGCCAAACGCTTCTCAATGACATTTGCCAACTCTCTCAGTACCCTCAGATGCATTAAGTCTGGACCCACGGATTTGTGTACGTTTAGCTTTTCTAAATAATTCCTAACCTGTTCTTTACCCAGATTAGACAACACGAAAGCAATAAGGCCAGGGTGAGCCAAGTACATACAGTAAAACTCCAATTGTCCGGCATCCAGTGGTCCAGCACTCCCAATAGTCCGGCACCAACTGGAACCCGGAAGTGCTCCGGCCAGCTGGACAATTGGAGCTGCTCCGTGCCGCTTCCCCAAGTCCGCTGCTGCCGCTGCTGAAACTGACCAGCAGCGGACTTGGGGATGCTGCGGAGCAGAGCAGTTGGGATGCTACCGGGTGCTGAGCAGGGGGGTGAGGGGCGGCGCTGCAGGACCAACCGGGCAGCACCCCAGCTGCTCTGCTCCGCGCTGCTTCCCCAAGTCCGCCGCTCGTCAGTTTCAGCAGCGGCAGTGGCGGACTTGAGGAAGCTGCAGAGCAGAGCAGCTGGGGTGCTGCCGGGTTGGTCCCGCAGCACCGCCCCTCACCCCCCTGCTTGGAGATAACTACTGCAGTCTGGGGGGTGGGGAACCCGCTCCCCTGCCCTCCCCTCCCAGAAACTCTCGGCGGCAATGCGGGGCTTCCCCCGCCTTCCTGCAAAACGGCGGAGGGTTCGCCCCTTGCCGCGCCGTTCCCGCCCAGCCCCCAGACGCAGTGTGGGTCCAGCAGACCCATCACAGCCCCCCCGCCGGAGTACCTCCCGATACTCCGGCATATCCAATAATCCGGCACCACGTAGGTCCCAAAGGTGCCGGATTATCGGAAGTCTACTGTAACTGGAAGCAAAAGTGGAGCTGTATAAGAGATAGATCAATAGTCAGGAGGCTTCTGACCTTGTACTGTGAGAATTAAGGATTTTTCCAAGTCCTACAAAACTGTCTGAACAGCCAACAGAGTCAATTAAAATGAAATTAATACCTATACAAAACCACCCTCAAAGCCCTGTTCAAAATCATTGTGAAGATGTTGCCAAAACACTACCACTTGAATCGAAACAACCTGCATGAATCTTGGAGAAATAAGGTTTACAGGCACTGCCCTAATTAAAGGGGGACCCCTTTTACTCCCAAACTCAAATTCAGTCAATCTGTTACTAAAATCTTCAGAGGGGTAGCAGAGTTAGTCTGTAACAGGAAAAATTTAAAACATAACAAATAGACTAGTAGCACCTGAAAGACTAACAAAACATGTAGATGGTACTATGAACTTTCGTGGGTACGACCCACTTCTTCAGATGACTGGAGTGTAAATAGGAATTCTTGGATCTGGACTTCTAACACTCCAGTCATCTGAAGAAGTGGGTCGCGCCCACAAAAGCTCACGATACTATCTACATGTTTTGTTAGTTTTTAAGGTGCTACTAGTCTATTTGTTGTTTTTTAAGTTTTTCCTGTTAATAAAAAAAAATTAAAAACAAAACCTCTCGGGTAAAGCTGTAAAATGCTGCACTTCCTAAACAATGTCTAGGCACAGCAAAAGCTCAATGACTCTGAAGAGGGAAACATACTATTTACTACATCTACCACAAGTATTGTTGGGGCCCTGCCCAAAACAATTTGTTCACAACCAGAGCACAAGATTACTTTATTCTTAATGACGACAGACGTGGCAAAGCTTTTGCTTATTCCACATTTTTCACCCCCTGTTCAAGGCACTGAGAAGGAACCGTCATTCTCTTGAAAGTCAGTCTCCCTCTCTTCAGTCAGTTGTGAGTCTCACATGGTCAGATATGCACTGCAGATCGTGTTAGTTTTATGATTAGAGCTGTCTGCTGTGAGACACATTTTAAAATTCATGACCTTTCCCGTCAGGGTTCAAAACCAGACCATCCTGAAGATGAAAGCCTTGCTTTGTCTCCTGCTGCAAGCAGCTTTCCTCTTCCATCCTGCTCTCCATCTTTTCCCCTGAACATTTACTTCAAATTATTTTACAGTTTGTCTTGCCTCAGCAGTGGTTTTAAAATCACTAATGAATTGAGGTAAATTAAAGTTAATCGGTATCTGAACCAAACATGTGTTTCAACTTTACAGACATGCCTGGCTATCAAAGGTATCTTCCTTTGTCAGGTAGAAGATGCTCTGGTGAGGCTGCAGCTGGGTAAAAGAGATAGAGCAGAGTTTTGAAGAGAAAGAAAACAAGAGGGAGTGGGGGAGGGAAGGGGACTGATATATTTCCTAGAGAACAAACATTTGCTGAGGGAGGCAATAGCTATAAAACCATTTGGGGAGGAGGGGAGCAGCACACCAGACATAGGACACTTGCTGGCACCAGCACAGCAATGCAGACGCTCCTGTGTTATTCCTTACCACAACAAAAAACAGCAACAGCAAAATCCCTCCTCTCAGTGGGACTGTTGTCAGGCATTTTATTGTACCATCTTCCTATATTCCTGGCGTTGGCCTTCTCTCAAGGAAATGCATGAGAATAAACACATATATTCCTAATTTATACTTTATAGGCCAGGACGTTTCTGCCCATTCCCCAGGCCCTTCCAGGCTGTCAGGAAAATAACAATTCTGCTTCATAAAACATTCTGAGGTTTTGGAATGTGTTTTCATTCAGGTGTGAAACAAGAATGAGACTTATTGAAAGAGAGAGAGACGCTTTTCTCTCTCACACTATAGCACAGTTATTAAAGATGGCCTGGTAGGCATGTGGGAAATGCAGGTTTGAGGTCCTTCTCCAAATCAGACAACCTCCATACGGTGTAAGGGATACAATGGGCCAGATTCATCAGTGATGTAAATAGTGAGATGTGTTACATGCCAGGTATAAACTGCTTACAAGATTAATATTGGTGGCAAAACAGTGCAAACACCATTCCCCTTTGGCATTCGGTGAGTGTGCAAATGAGTGTACTCTTATCAATTTGGCATTCTGTGTGCACCTAGATCATGACCTATCATAAGCAGGAACAGCTCCACCTGAAGTCAATAGGATTGCAGATATTTGTCCTAGGACGCTGGAGATTTTTGCACTGTAAATCTAAGTAAAGGGGCCCCAATATCATTACGCCCTCTTGTGATTTGCTTTCCTGCTACTGCCCAAGTGAAAATGTCCTAGACAGAATGTAATGGAGAATGACTACTACGCTCTAGATATTTGAAAACCTATAGAGAATTTGATCCTTGCAACAAAACTCTGTTCTCTAGTACTCTTCAGGGTAGTTTAAACTTTCTATAAGAAATGATCTTGTCCCCTGCTCTATAGGATTAATAACTCTTTTCATAGAACCCTGTTTAATTTCTCTACAACCTCTCACTAGCTTCATCCCTGTTATGCTGTACAAGTACCCAAAAGCCCAGGCTGTTGCATGAACATAAGAACATAAGAATGGCCATACTGGGTCAGACCAAAGGTCCATCGAGCCCAGCATCCCATCTGCTGACGGTGGCCAATGCCAGGTGCCCCAGAGAAGGAGAACAGAAGACAATGATCAAGTGATTTATCTCCTGCCATCCATCTCCTGCCCTTGTTATGAAGGCTAGGGCACCATACTTTATCCCTGGCTAATAGCCATTTATGGACCTAACCTGCAAAAATTTATCAAGCTCTTTTTTAAACCCTAATAGAGTCCTGGCCTTCACAGCCTCCTCGGGCAAGGAGTTCCACAGGTTGACTGTGCGCTGTGTGAAGAAAAATTTCCTTTTATTAGTTTTGAACCTACTACCCATCAATTTCATTTGGTGTCCCCTAGTTCTTGTATTATGGGAAAAGGTAAATAATTTTTCTATAATCACTTTCTCCACACCATTCATGATTTTATATACCTCTATCATATCGCCCCTCAATCGCCTTTTTTCCAAACTGAAAAGTCCCAGTCTCTCTAGCCTCTCCCCATATGGGACCCTTTCCAAGCCCCTAATCATCTTAGTCGCCCTTTTCTGAACCTTTTCTAATGCCAATATATCTTTTTTGAGGTGAGGAGACCACATCTGCACGCAGTACTCGAGATGTGGGCGTACCATAGTTTTATAGGGGAAGTATGATATCTTTTGTCTTATTATCTATCCCTTTTTTAATAATTCCTAACATCCTATTTGCCTTACTAACTGCCGCTGCACACTGCGTGGATGTCTTCATAGAACTATCCACTATAACTCCAAGATCCCTTTCCTGATCTGTCGTAGCTAAATTTGACCCCATCATGTAGTACGTGTAATTTGGGTTATTTTTTCCAACATGCATTACCTTACACTTACCCACATTAAATTTCATTTGCCATTTTGCTGCCCAATCACTCAGTTTGCTGAGATCTTTTTGTAGTTCTTCACAATCCCTTTTGCTTTTGACTGTCCTGAACAACTTTGTGTCATCTGCAAACTTGGCCACCTCACTGCTTACCTCATTTTCTAGATCATTGATGAACAAGTTGAACAGGATTGGTCCCAGTACTGACCCCTGGGGAACACCACTAGTTACCCTCCTCCATTGTGAAAATTTACCATTTATTCCCACCCTTTGTTTTCTGTCTTTTAACCAATTTTTGATCCATGAAAGGACCTTTCCTCCTATCCCATGACCACCTAATTTACGTAAAAGCCTTTGGTGTGGGACCGTGTCAAAGGCTTTCTGGAAATCTAGGTATATTATATCCACTGGGTGCCCCTTGTCCGCATGTTTATTAACCCCTTCAAAGAATTCTAACAGATTAGTTAGACACGACTTCCCTCTGCAGAAACCATGCTGACTTTTGCCCAACAATTCGTGCTCTTCTATGTGCCTTGCAATTTTACTCTTTACTAGTGTTTCTACTAATTTGCCTGGTACTGATGTTAAACTTATCGGTCTATAATTGCCAGGATCTCCTCTAGAGCCTTTTTTAAATATTGGTGTTATATTGGCCATCTTCCAGTCATTTGGTACCAAAGTGGATTTAAAGGATAGGTTACAAACCACTGTTAATAACTCCGCAATTTCACATTTGAGTTCTTTCAGAACCCTTGGGTGAATGCCGTCTGGTCCCGGAGACTTGTTACTATTCAGCTTATCAATTAATTCCATAACCTCCTCTAATGTCACTTCAATCTGAGTGAGTTCCTCAGATTTGTCACCTAAAAAGGCTGGCTCAGATTTAGGAACCTCTGTAACATCCTCAGCCGTGAAGACTGAAGCAAAGAAATCATTTAATCGCTCCGCAATGGCACTGTCTTCCTTGATCGCTCCTTTTATATCTTTATCATCCAAAGGCCCCACTGCTTTTTTAGCGGGCTTCCTGCTTCTAATGTATTTAAAAAACATTTTACTATCATTTTTTGAATTTTTGGCTAGCTGTTCCTCAAACTCTTTTTTGGCTTTTCTTACTACATTATGACACTTAATTTGGGAGTGTTTATGTTCCTTTCTATTTTCCTCACTAGGATTTGACTTCCACTTTTTAAAAGCTGCCCTTTTCTCTCTCACTGCCTTTTTAACATGGCTGTTTAGCCATGGTGGTTCTTTGTTAGGTCTCTTACTGTGTTTTTTTATTTGGGGTATACATTTAAGTTGGGCCTCTAGTATGGTGTCTTTAAACAGTTCCCATGCAGCTTCCAGGGATTTTAGTTTAATTACTCTCCCTTTTAGTTTCTGTTTAACTAGCTTCCTCATTTTAGTGTAATTCCCCTTTTTGAAATTAAATGCCAGAGTGTTTGACCGCTGCGGTGTTCTTCCCAACACAGGAATATTAAAAGTTATTATATTGTGGTCACTATTTCCAAGCGGTCCAGTAACAGTTACCTCTTGGACCAGATCCTGTGTTCCAGTCAAGACTAGGTCGAGAATCGACTCTCCCCTTGTGGGTTCCTGTACTAGCTGCTCCAAGAAGCAGTCATTTAAGGCATCAAGAAATTTAATCTCTGAATCCCGTCCTGAGGTGACATGCACCCAATCAATATGGGGATAATTGAAATCTCCTATTATTACTGTGTTTTTTATTTTGGTAGCCTCTCTAATCTCCCTTATCATTTCAGCATCACTATCACTGTCCTGGTTAGGTGGTCGGTAATATATTCCTAATGCCATATTCATATTAGAGGAATGAATTGTTATCCATAATGATTCTATGGAACATTTTGATTCCTTTAGGATTTTTACTTCATTTGATTCTATATTATCCTTCACATATAGTACCACTCCGCCACCCGCACGACCTGTTCTGTCTTTCCGATATAATTTATATCCCGGTATGATAGTGTCCCACTGATTGTCCTCATTCCACCATGTTTCTGAGATGCCTATTATGTCAACTTCCTCCTTTGATATGAGGTACTCCAGTTCACCCATCTTATTAGACAGACTCCTAGCATTAGTGTAAAAGCATGTTAGAAAACTACCACTATTTATATGTCCGCCTTTCACAGACACATTGGATTTTTTTATGCACGATTGTTTCACATCTGATCTTGCCCATATATTATTTCCCACGTTCCCTATCTGACTAACTTCTAGGGAATCCCTACCTATGGAGCCTCGTGTAAGAGAAGTCTCCGTCCGATCCAGGTGCTCCCCCGCACCAATCGGCTTTCCCCCACCTCTTAGTTTAAAAACTGCTCTACGACCTTTTTAATGTTTAATGCCAGCAGTCTGGATCCACCTTGATTTAGGTGGAGCCCATCATTCCTGTATAGGCTCCCCCTACCCCAAAAGTGTCCCCAGTTCCTAATAAATCTAAACCCCTCTTCCCTGCACCATCGTCTCATCCACGCATTGAGACTCTGAAGTTCTGCCTGTCTATCTGTTGCATGGGTGTGGCAGTTAGGCAAAGTAACCCACCATCTGTGCAGATACCAATGAAATTCTTGCATAGAAATTAGCTACAGAGTTAGAAGCAGCAAGGACAGTGCACTGGCAAGGCAGTTTTCCCTTTTCTTGTGTGTGCTAGGTTCCAGATGCCTCATGTAAAGCACTCTGGAGTCTGATGCTCTCTATCCACAGAATAGATGCTGCATAAGGCAGCTAACAGCAATACAAGCTTCCCTGTTCTGCCCCGGCAAGATGTTTCAGTCCATTCCTGGAGGGACCTCTACTAAGGATCACAGAGTGGTCAGACACCTCCGCCCTTTCAATCCTTGGACAGTCTGCTGAGCTGGCCAAGGATGCCAGTGAGTGCCAGTTGTTGTGATGTTTTCCATGCTAGAGACACATCTGCTGGGGATGGGACAAAGATAAGTGCTTAGATCAAGTGGCAAGAGGCAACATTTCATCTTCTCCTTGTGCGAGATAAGGATCTGAAAATCAATGGACTCTGAAAAGCAAGAGGAAAAAGCTATAAAAAAACTAAAAATATATGTTGTGTTCCATATTCTGCCCCATATTAGATAATACATTGAAATCTAATGCAATAAATATATAGGTTATGCATCTATGCATGCGTGTCCTGTCTCTTCCAGTTCTTCTTCTAATGGATCGTGAAATTTTGTTTACTTCATCTTATATCTTTTTCACCACCAGAGACTCAGTTTGGGTATCTCAGACATCACTAGCAATTGCTTTCCAGAGGAACATCCTTCCTGTTCTTTTTCCTCTGCTGGTCAGAGATTTATCCGAAGTTGCACATTGATCACTTGCATAGGCTTGTTTTTGTGGTTTGTATTGTGAAACTAAGCACAGCCTGTGCCTCATACAAAAAAAGGAAAGAAAAGGCTGCCTAAATTTAGCACAATATGCTTGGTTTATCATCACCCCTGTCTTCCCTTCTCAGTGTAACCCTCTATACCTCACCACCTTAGAGCTGGCTAAATAATGCAAATACATTTAATTGAATAACTTAATTTATCAAATAAGGCAAATGTTGGCAAATATGTTATATATGGGATAATATTAAGCCAGTTCCACTCATCCTTCAGAAACTTAAATGTCTCAAATTCATTTCTATTTTTTGGCTTAAACTGCATCCCCCAGTAATTTATTAATATGACAGTAGCACTTAGCCCCAACTCAGATCAGGGTCCCATTGTGGTAGATGCTATACAAACACAGAGAGAAGACAGCACAACCCTAGCCATAAAGAGCTCAGACTCTAAGGCCTTGTCTACATTTAAAAGGATCTGTCACTATTGATATATTGGTGGAGCTATACTAGCAAATTCCCCTAACAGAGATGCTAACTCATAGCAGCAAAAGGGTACATCAGTGTACTTTAAACCAGTTCACTGAAAGGAATAAGCTATATAGAGGCAAAAGTTCTTTTGCCTATATAACTCTGTTTGCATATGGGCTTTTCCCAGCACATTATATTGGCTTATGATTTTTTCACAGTGGGAACCCATATAATTATTATGTAGGCAACACTTGACTGTAAGCTAGCCCTAAAACAAGCAAAAGGCAGCAGGAGTAATGGCTTGATTGCCCAGTGTAACATAACTGGTCACAGGCAATGCTGGGAAGAGCAAACAGATCTTCTGGGTCTCAGTGCTGTGCCCTACCCATTGTCTCTACAGTTACTCCATATCCTTATTATTCCTTCAGGTTTTGTCTAGGCTGCAAGCTATGGGTGTGATTTGCCTGCTTTGTATAAGTAATCCTGCTAGCTGGCATCAGGTCTGGGCAGGGGGAGGAGTAGGAGATGCCAGCCTTTCCGGGCTCTGGGCTAAGGGGGCGGCCCAGGCTCTGCATTACCAGAAGGGGCAGGGCCAGGAGCAGTCAGCCCTCAATGCTGCCCACAGCATGCTGTGCCTCCTCCACCCCAGCTAGTCCTTTGCGCTCCAGCAGCAACTTCAAGGGCCTGGGACTTCAGTTGCCACAGTAGCAGCAGCTGGGAGCCCCAGGCCCTTTTAAATTACCAGGGCCTGGAGCAACTGCCCTTCTTCTCCTCCCCTCCTACTGCCCCCCCCACACACACACGTCAGTGGGCCTGTTTGCAAGAGTATAAATAGTTATTCCTGGGGGAATTCTGTGCCAAAAATTCTGAGCAGAATATTTTACAATTCTGAATATTTTATGTGTCAACATACAATATAATCACTCCACATTCAATAATTCTGGTCATTTATTTCAAAATACCTGTCGGCAAGTATGTCTGTAACAATACAGACAACAAAAAAGATTCACAGGTGTTTTTTTTAAATAGATTACTTGCTGGGCATATTAATACAGAACTTTGAATAACTCAGTTCAAGTACAATACAGAACCATATTTGCCAGACCCCTCAGAGGCAGCGCAAAGGGTCAGGCAAGTTGCAGGTAATGGAGAAGCTGAGGGAGAGGGAAGTAATTGGTTGGCAGGAGACAAGGAGTGAACCTGGAGAGGAGTTGTGTGAAAGTGGCAGAAGTATGGAACAGGTTTGTGGGTTTTTTGTGGAGGAGGGATTCTTAGGAAATTCGGGAGCCTCCCACATGCAGAACCTGGCTGACCCTTAGTCTATCCCTTTCAGTCAGGCATATCTGCTCCTGTCCCCGTGTGTCTATGTACTCTTCTTATCCCATCCATCCCTGCACCTCCACTCAGCCACCCTCCAGTCCACCCCCATGTGTCCCTGAACTCTCCCCCTCCCCCCCCCCGTTTCCCTGTGCCTCTGCACCCCACTGCCATTCAACCCCTCACTCAATGCTGTCACCTAGCTCCTGTACAGAGGCAACACTTATGGAGGGCATGTGGGGTCAAGTGTCCCTACCCCAAGATTGGCCTGCTGGAGATTCAGGGAAAGGGACTCCCTTTTCAAATTGCATCTGTCCCACTGCACACTCATCCCATCCCTAGCATATGCGCTGGACAGGGAGTAAAGGGAGAATGGCTGCCTGAGAGATCCTGGCTGGGGAAGCAACGGCAGCAGGCTGCCTCCCCTCCCACCCCACCAGACAGGCCTGGCTGCTGCAGATTGGAGCAAAGTGCACTAGAATGCTCCTGGGCCTGGCCCCGGCACCCTTGCAGCTCACTTGGCCCTGTCTCCTGCAGGGGAGAGGACTGCCGCCACTCGAGCAGCTGCTGCACTGCCGAGCAGTGATCCGGAGCAACTAGCTTGAGCCATGTGAGGAGTGGCCCCGTCCCACTCTCCCCCCCAAACTCAACTACCAGAGAGAGCAGCTGAACATGCTGGGGAGAGGAGGGATGTAGTGGGAGAAGAACAGAGCCATAACCCACAGGAAATAGGTGGTGGTCCCTGGGTCAGCACAGGGCTGGGTATTTGGGCAGAGAAAACATGTGGGGCAGTAATATATCCTTCCCTTTAGACTGTGAATCATCCATGCCTGTACCCCACCTCAATCTGTCCCCCCACTAGCCTTTCTGAACCCCAGTCTATGTGACCTCTGTCTCGCAGGGCTGAGTCCTGTTGCTGTCCATCCCCCCCATATGCTTTGCCTCCCACAGGCAGCATCAGAAGGCAGCCTCTACCCCAACCTCCGCTGCAGCTGGCTGCACTGGCCCTTACCTGGCTGCCCTCTCTTCTAGCACCACATAGCTCCTGGTGGGCAAAAGGTGTAATTGCAGTACCTCCCCCAGCAGAATCTATTTTCTGCAGGGAAAAAATCTGCAAGGACTATGAATACTGTGCATGTGCAGTGGTGCAGAATTCCCCAGAAGTAAACAGTAACCACAAAATCACAGGCAGTGGTGGCAGCTGCACAGCTGAGTTGTGCCAAGTACCTACCGTGGCTACAGTGATATTTACATTCACACATGCTCGATGAGCACTAGCGTGAGCATGTAAACATGAGCAGAAGGATCATATGCCTACCTCAAAATGTAGATGTAGCCTTAAACGTCAGTTATGCTAGCTCTATATGGGTATCCAGCAAGGGTCAGGTCCATGGGTGATGGGTATCAGAAGCAGGGGAAGGCAATGCCTCCCCAAACTGCCAGCCTGGCCCTGCCCACATTCTGCCCCAGCCCTGCCCTCTTTCAGCATCTCTCCCCAGTCTGCTGAGGCTGTCTGGACTTCAGCCCTGCAGAGGCTGGAGCTGTGCTGCTGGCTTTCTGGGGACTGGGGAGGCTGAAGCCAGGACTGGCCATGCTCCAGAACCAGAGGGCCACCCTCCCCCCATACTCTGGGGAAGGCTGGGCCTGCATGTCACCTGCCTTCTCTCCCTGTGTTCCCACCAACCACACACAGCCTGCCTCCTCTCCCTTTGTGCTCTAGGGAAGGCTGGGGCCACACATAGCCTGTCCTCTCCCCGGCTCCTGCCAGGGCTGGGAAAGGCTGGAGCCACACACAGACCGCCCTCCCCTGCCCCCTCTAGGGTTGACTGGGGCCACCTTGGCCTACCCCTTCTTACTCCTGCCAGGGACAAGAAAGCTGGCCTCCTTCCCTCCCCTCCTCCATGCTTCCAGGATGGCGCTGCAGTGGTCTGCCCCTACAGTGGGGGGGGGGGTGCTCAGCTCCCACGGGGCTCTGAGAAGCAGGGTGGGGCCTCAGGCAGCAGGAGTAGAGCTTCACCCACCACCCATGGACAGGCTGTAGGGAGCTTCATTTCTGGGGCACAGCTGCAATCCTTGCACTCAGCAAAGCAGATGCTGTACTCTATCAGACCATAGCCAAGGGACAGCCTTCCCCTTGTACTCCCAGGAGCATACTGCCTGCAGGAGCACAGTGTGGAGCAGCACAACTCTGCAGGGCTTCATACCCTAGTGCTTGTACCCAAAATGGCACAAATGTAGCCCTTTCGATGAAGTTTCTCTGCTCCACTGCACATTTACACCTAGTTTCCTCATTTTGACTTTATGCCTGACATAATACGAGAATGCTGTCTATCAGTCTCAGTAAGCCTATTAGAAAAAAAACCGAAAACCACCACTCCCTACATTCCCCACCCATAGCAGAGCCGGGGGGACCAGTAGGGGGTCTGGAGTACTAGCGCAGGCTCCTTAATGCTGGGGAGGGGGGTGCCCTGAGGTAACCCGGGCAGCTACATCTGGCCCCCAGACCTGAGGTTCCTCACCCCGTGTTAGAAAAAGTCCCCTTCCCCTCTACATGCTTATGTGAGTCTCTTGCATAAATGGTCAGAAAGTGACAGTCTGCACTTTAGAGTCCTCAAAGGAACTCTCAGAATGCTGTCTAAGGCCTAGTCTACAGTACGGCAGGTCATCCATCCATCACATAATTTCAGCCATGTGAGTAAGTCAACATACATAGATCTACTTACCGGGGTGTAGTCAACGGCAGATACTCTCCTGTTGATTCCGCCTATGTTTCTCATTTAGATAGAGTAACAGAGTCAAAGGTAGAGCTCTCAATGATCAGTTTAAATTAGATGCAATAAATTGACCCCTACTGGATTGATCACTGCCCATCGAATCAACGGGTAAGAACACTACTTCCTGCCCTTTTTTAGAGGAAGGATTACCAAGTCATACATATGCTGAGATGACAGGTAACATTAATTGCTAGAAATTCTCCTAGATGTTGCACTATAGAGATCTTAATTATGTGATCTGTGGGGTCTAGTACAATGTGCTTAGCTGCATCAAAATTGAAAATGAATAGGAAATAGATCTTGCTGCTAAAATGTGTCAAAAATCTTTAAAGAGCATTAAATTACAGTAATAAAGGAGAACAGAACTAACATTACAAATTAAGACCTAATAAATGTCTGCAAATTCATACATAACTTTTTTTCAACAAAAATAACTGAAGAAAAGAGAGTAAGAGCTTAAACTTGAATTAACCAGAATCTAAATGAAATGCTACCTCCATATAAATATTAAATAATAATATTATTTTAGAAAAATAAAAGCAAATTGCCATAAATAGTCACAAAACTCTTAGGAGTCACAGGTCCTATGGAATAGCCGCTACTTAATATATATATCTGCATGGCTTAGATGGATGGATGGATAGATAGATAATTTGTAATATCATGCAGACAAAGTAAACTATACCTTCCAAATTGACTATTTTCTGGGAGTGGGGCAGAAATCTAATTGTACTGATTCAAGCTCTTGGGATGAAACCTACTGTCTCTCCTGTATAAGGTAGGTAATTATATAACAAATTTATCTATCTCAAAAAGACCCCACCACCTAAGGCTATCTCTTTACTACGAGTCTGGTGTGGGGAGTCCCTGCTTGTGTACACATACTGCAAACAGCAGTGTAGTCCAGCTAAGCTGTGCTGACTACAATCCTGCCAGAAAACAGTGAGGAGGTACTCAGCATGGCTAAGCTGTGTGCATTCTTATTTATACTTGCACTAGCTTCTGGAGTGCTATCCAAATTGGACTGCAACTTGTGTAGGTATATCCGCACGACTAGTATTAAAAATAGCAGGCAGATGTGGCAGCATTGGTTACAGCAACATGAATAGGTACCCAGAGTCCCAGGGAGACTTGTATAGCCCATGCTGAAGCCTGTGGCGTCACATCTATGCTGCTATTTTTTGCTGTGCTAGTATGGGTAAAGCTAGTGCACAAGTATGTCTACCTGAGCTGTAATCACACCCTGGGCTGCAGCACAGACACACCCAAAACACACTTTCCTCTACATAGAAACAATTCAGACTTGGGGGAGAAAGGCAAAAAGAATGATAGACTTGGCATAACAAAGATTAATAGAAAGTTTAAGACCAGATTTGAACAACAAGATAGATTCACATGCAGAGGGTGGGTAGCTTTTCCGAACACGGCAAGCAGCATGAAAAGGTGGTCCAGAGCCAAAAAACAAAAAACTCAAACAACAACAAAAAAACAAAGGGCCTAGTATGCTAAGAAAATATAACTGACAGCTATATTTTCAAATACTGGTGTCTATGTTGTTGCACTTATGAAATACATGCAAGAATATTGCAAAACCTGTTCTCAAAATACACATTTAAATAAAAATGGGCAACATTAATAGATGGTCACAGGTACAAGTATCTAACATGCACTAATTCATGCCTCACATATGCACATTTTGTTGCTGCATCCTTGGTGCTGAGATTTGAAAATCTGGCACAGAGACTCTTATACCACACATTTATTGCAAGCATCCTTTCACAGCTTTTCATGAATCTGAATGTGTACATTATTTTATGACATGTCAGACTCTAGGTTTACCTGAAATGCAACACTAGTATCACAGTAAAGTTTATTGTGACAATGTGACTAATAAATCTATTTCAAAACAGTGAACCTTGGCTTTATTGTAAATGATTTAGATTAGAAAGCTGTACATAGCTATGTTAATATGCAATCAAACAGCAAAATGCTACAGACAGGGCTGGTAGCACAAACTCTTTTTAAGGTAACCCAACACCTCCCATTTTCAGTTGCTTATAACTTTGCACAATTTTAATCTTTCTGAGTCACTGACTCATTTACCATGCTGGGTGTCTGCTTCAGGCTGGATTTCATCTGGAGAATCTCAGCCAATATGGTTCAGTTATTTCAAAAAAATGAGGGCAAGGGAAAATGCATTGTTTTCCCCACAATAAATTCTGGCAACCTTTTCTTCAAGAAGAGCTAGTGTTCCTCTGTGCTTTGGACTGGGTTTGTAATTTGGCAAGAGGGTGGCCTTTGTGCCTTTTATGCCTGTAAAAATCCACGCATGTTTGACCTAGTTATAAGACTTTGAAAAATCACCAATTGCACATGCGCAACAGACACTTGCTAGAGCTTCACAACTTATATTCCTTTAGAAGATTCAGTTTGTATTGAGCCTGGTCCAGCCTGGGGCTAAGAAAAAAAAATTCCCTGCAATTCCAGTTCCTAACTGCTCCTCAGGGCTGTGCTGGCTCTAGGGACCAGCACTGACAGCAGGGAGACTCTCTCACCTGTGTTCAAAATGACACCTGGCTGGGCCCACCCAGGAAAAACTCATTCCATTGCAGATGGGACAAGAGCCAGTCTGAAGAGGAGGAGGATGAAGATTGGAAGTGGAGGCTGGCAGTGGGGAGGGGAGAAAGGGAAGCTGGGAACTAAAGTAACAGGGATTCCAGGGAGCCAAGGGGACTTGGGAAAGGAGGTGGGGTGAGTAGAGAAACCTCTAACAAAGGTCTGGTATAGGAGAACTGGGATCAGGTGTAGAAAGACCATATTAGGGTTCATTAAGAGGAGCATTGCCAGCAGATCTAGAAAAAGAGATTATTCCCCTTTGGTAGGCACTGGTGAGGTCACATCTGGAGTATTACATCCAGTTCTGGGTCCCCCACTACGGAAAGGATGTGGATGCATTGGAGAGAGTCCAGCAGAGGGTAACAAAAATGATTAGGAGGATGGAGCACATGAGCTACGAGGAGAGGCTGAGGGATTTGGGCTTGTTTAGTCTACAGAAGAGAAGAGTGAGGAGGGATTTGATAGCAGCCTTCAACTTCCTGAAAGGAGGTTCCGAAGAGGATGGAGAGAAGCAGTTCTCAGTGGTGACGGCAGAACGAGGCACCATGGTCTCAAATTGCAGTGCGTGGAGGGGCGTGCAGGTTGGATATTAGGAAAAACTATTTCATTAGGAGGGTGTTGAAGCACTGGCATGTGTTTCCTACGGAGGTGGTAGACTCTTCAACCATAGAGGTTTTTAAGTCCCGGCTTGACAAAGCTCTGGCTGGGATGATTTAGTTGGGGTTGGTCCTGCTTTGGGTAGGGGGCTGGACTTGGTAACCTCCTGAGGTCTCTTCGAGACCTAGGATTCTAAGAGACTAGGACAAGGAGTCAGGTAGAGGGGATGGACGTGGAGATTGGATCACAAGCCTGCGTGGAGAAACTAGGCCTGGGAGCTAGTTAGGACATGAAAGGTGGGTAAGGGGGTCATGAGTTGAGATTGCATAGGTGTGGGAGGAGAGACAGATTGGAGTGATACTGCATAATGTGGACTACAGACTGCTTTCTGAGAGGCTTAGTTAGGTGATCACAGTTGTTCCATGGGACACCTACCTCATTCAGTGCACAGAATGGACCTGCTCTGCAGGTGAATGCCCCCCGCCCCACATCCCTCTGCAACAGGGTCGACCTGGTACCCCTATCGGACTTAGAAAAAAAGTCTGCTCTGTTTCCCTCCCTGGGGTTGACCTCGTGCCCAATCCGTCCCAAGGGTTTACCTCGTGTGCCGAAATGGACTTAAAAAATATTCCCCATTCCTCCTCACCACTATGTTTACCTGGTGCCCCAAACAGACTTAAAAACATTTCTGCCCTGCTCCCCCCTCCCCACGCACACACACTCCTCCCCAGGATTAACCTGGTGTCCCAAATATCTGCTTCATTTGCTGCATAAGCTGAACTGTAGTGAATCAGGCACTGGGTTTAGAGAATGAGAAAGGAGGGTCTCCTGGGTAAGACAGCTGAATGCTGTCCTGGGGGACTGGATTCTATCCCTGCCTCTGCCACTCTGTCCCTGTGTAATGCTGGGCAAGACAATTAACCAAACTTAACCCTCATTTTCTGAGGGCACGTCTAACGCAGCAGGGCTAAAGCCGAAATAAGTTACGCAAATTGAGCTATGTCAATTGCGTAGCTTAAGTCAAAATAGCTTACTTCGGCTTTTGGCACTGTCTACCTAGCAGGAAGTCCAAGAAAGAGCACTCTTCCTCCAACTTCCCTTACTCCTCATACAATGAGGGTTACGGGAGTCGGAGTGAGAAGTCCTCCAGCTCGACATTATGTCAAAATACCTGCTTGTAGTGTAGATGCGGATTACGTTACTTTGGAATAACATCAGTTATTCTGAAATAATGCTGCTATGTAGATGTAGCCTAAGTCCCTGGCTTCTTACCCTAGGAGTTTGACTGGAAAACTGCTGAACAGTTTCAGATACCACTGAGAGCAGTGCCTGGAACATACAAATGAAAGAAAGGCCCAAACCAATGGTCCACCCAGCTCTATATCCTGTCTTCTGACAATGGCCAGTGACAAGTGCCTCAGAGGGAATCAACAGAAGGAGGCAATTATCAAGCAGTCCTTGCCCCATTTGTCCACTCTCAGCTTCTGGCAGTCAGAGGGTTAGTGACATCCAGAGCATAGGGGTCATGCCCCTGACCATCTTGACTTATAGCCATTGATGGACCCCTCCTCTATGGACTTATCCAAAATAAAGCACTGGGGAATGCTAAGTTCTCTGAAAAATTAAGTCCTAGTTGTCTCAAACTGGGTATTCCAAATAAGTATACACTTTTGACGTTAGTGTGCCTTTGCCTCAGTTACCAACTATAAAATGGGAATAATAAAACCCCTTCCTCTCACTGGGGTGTTGGAAAAATAAATTCATTCATGTTCATGAAGCTCTCAGATACTATAGTAATGAGTGCCATAGAAAGTCCCATGAGGAAATTAATAATTCTGTCTGCAGAGCAGGATTTGATCAGTGTGCAGTAAATAAGGCCATGGGACACATACTGAACAAAGAGAAGAAAGCAAAACATTGAATAGCTGCTCATTAAGTGATAGAAGCAGGACTCCTGTGGGAAAAAACAATGTGAGATCAGGAAATAAAAGCCTGTCTCAGGGCATATGCACAAGGGTCTGAATTAAGGTTAAACAGGAACCTTAATTCTGGTATTAGCTAACCTTTGAGAACTGAACCTTAATAATGTTCTTCTAATATGGGGGAGGGGGGGTGAAGTGATTACTAGAGAGAAGTGAACGTCACTAGCATTATAACAAACAATGACTTTCTATCCATGGGTTATCACATGATTTTAAATTTATGCTGGTTGGTTGGTTGGTTAAGACCAGTGCAACATTGGTTATCCCAGATTTTTTATGAAGTTTAATTATTTGAGTTTGAAAAACTGTCAAGAAATGAGAGCAGTTACACTCAATCCTAAAATCCATATGAAATTTCAACTAGGCAAAAAAGGGAGGAAGATGGTAGGGGTATCTATGAGAGGCTGTCTGCAGGACTCTCAACACAAGATTGAGAGCTAGGGTCTCTTTTCCTACCTCTGTCACTGACAGTATATAAATATTACAAATATCTGGTGACGCTTCATAAGACTACTACTACCGTGTATAAGAATGAGACACTTGGGGCTAAAATCTCCTCCCAATTACACCAGTGCACATCCATTGACTTAAAATGATCACATCTATAACCACCGTGGGCATTCTAAAAGGCTTCTTTTTCTCCTCTAAAGCAAGGGCACAAGATTATGGGAAATTTCAAATTGCAGAAAAATATTTTTTTCACCCATCCCTTAATTCAACTATTCAATATAGCCTATACCCACTCTCCCCCACATACACCCTGACACATATATCTTACACCACTGAGCCATCCTGACCTCAGATCTGCACATGTTCAAGTATATTAATTACTACCAATAAGCATTTATATAACACTATGGGGGAAACCTCAGCCCCATTTAAATCAATGGCAAAACTCCCATTGACTTCAATAGGGCAGGATTTCTTCCTATAGGTTTTCATATATTGAAAGAGATGTTCATTGCTCTGGCAAGCTTATGGTCTAAGACAAAACGCTCACAAGACATAGGGCAACAGTTCAGGAGGGGGGAAGGTGAAGAAGTAAGACAGGATTGCTCAAAGAAGTGGGCTCTAAGGAGGGATTTCAAGGAGAAGGGAAGAGGATGCTTGGCAGATGAAGATGGATGGTCTGGGCGGATGAGGACAGTGAGAAAAAGGTGCATTCAGGTGGAAGGACAAAAGAGCTAGGCAGGGAGACCGAGGGAAATGAGATCTGAGCTGTAGGTAGAGGCAAAACTTCATAGGGCTTGCAGGGTAGAACAGGGCTCGTGAATCTGATGCAGTCAGTGTCAGACAGGACACAATGTGAGGGTAGAGGAGAGTCCATGCAAAGCAGAGCATCAGGAGGATAGCTATCAGAACCACTTCAGACATGCTGAAGTGAGATCAGAGACATTTTCCTTTAATGGGAAATAGATTCCTTATAAAACATAATCAGAATGAAACCAGTAAGTTCCTAAAGAAATGTCTTTAAAGGCCTACAAAGTTTGAGAGAATAGGACTCTTTCTAGATATTTAAATAATTCCAAAAAATAGAAAATTACATCCCTGCTATTAAATGTCATAGACTGGTTTCTGAAATCCTACAGAAAGTTTATTAGTAAGGACTTCTTAAAGTACTGTAGTCAAAGTGAAACATAACCAGGTGCCAAACAAGACTGAATCAGGCCAAACTCTTCTCATAGATGGAAAGGCAGAGCTTTGGTGAACATAGCTTTACCTATGATGTTGTGAATGGTGCCCCTCAATTATATTACAGCATTTGCAAACTTGATGATTGGTCAGCTGATCAACTTTATTGGATGCAACAAATCCTGCATCTTGACAGAGACTTCAACTCGAAGACTCTTGCCGTCCCTTCTAACACTATGTTTCTATGCTCATTTACAACAGCCTCAACTCCTTCCTAAATTGTCCCCAAAGGCATCAAGGTTTCTCCCAAGCCTTAACCTCTTGCATGACAGTGCAAAGAGCTTTTATCTAACCCAGCAGGTGTGGGAGAATGAATTAACATCAGGCAAAGAGGAAGTAAAGCACTAGAAATTAGCACTGGTCATAAATAAATCATCCCAAAGCAAACAAACCCCAGGCCACATTTCCCCCAAACCTAAAACAGATAACTATTAACATGGAAAGAGTTGCTTTTGTGTTTTCCTGTTAACATGTTCAAGTTTTAAATGCAGATATCGCTTTCAATAAATGCCCATGCTTTCTAGGATGTGCACTTTAATTGAGGTGATTGTTGCTCTTTGCAAATGGCTAGGGAATTAATTAATGTAAAGCCAACTGGGTTATAAATGGCTAGCATTGGGAGCAGCTGGAGGATCATGTGGAGAGTGGTTCATGTGACAGAGCTACATTCCGTGTTATATGCCAAAGACAGATATTTATCATCACAGCTGGTCCCTTTCCTAAAGTTTGCAAGTGCTGTAATATAACTGAGGAGAATCATTCACACCAGGAAGTGAAGTCAGTGCCCTGTTTCTTCAGGGTTTACTCTAAATCCTAATTAAAGAAGAAAATCCAAAACTGTCTGGAGCTTCTAAAATGAGATTTCAAAATAGGAGCACATTTTCTTCCAAAAACCTAGGTTTTAACCCCAAAACAATTTTTTAAAGAAATAAATTGTTTTTTACTGTATCTTCCCTGATTGCTAAAGCTTACCTCTCACATTACAGCTAATTACAGAAAACCGGTGCAGCATGGGCTTATCAAATAAGATTATAACCTATACATATTTGTGAGTGCTTGCCTCTTCTGAAACCCAGGACTGATTTAAAAACAACAACAAAAAACAAATGGTCTAGTAGCACTTTATAGACTAACAAAACTTATAGATGGTATCATGAGCTTTCATGGGCACAGCCCACTTCTTCAGATGACCGGAGTTATGAAGACATGGGCTGTGCCCACGAAAGCTCATGATACCATCTACATGTTTTGTTAGTCTATAAAGTGCTACCAGACTATTTATTGTTTTTTCCTGTACAGATTAACTCGGCTACCCCCTGAAGCTTAAAAACAACAGTGAGACTGTTAGCTCCTAAAAAGCTACCCAATTATGGAGGGGCCTAAATAAATCCCAGTTTTGGTTCCACAAAACTCCTGTCAAATCTAGTAGGCCCCTAAATTCACATAGCACATCAATGCAGGATAAAAGCTCCCTAGGTGCCCACATTTCTGCCTTTGAGAAGAGACACTGCTGCTTCCTTCTTGGTGCTTGGACAGCCATCTCCTACCTCAGTCCCAGAGTGATTCCTGAACTAAGGGAAGATGAACCAAGTTTAATCTGAAAATGTGGGTTGTATCCACAAAAAGCTCATGATACCATTTACAGGTTTTGTTAGTCTTTAAGGTGCTGCAAGACTATTTGTTGTTTTTAAAGTTTTTTCAAGGGAAGATAGGCATTCTCCTATGTAAGTGACATGTAATGCCCGATCTAGTAGTGACCTCTGAGCATTCAAATCTGTTGTGCCCACCTTCTAATTTTTAGTCCAATAGTTACAGCACTCACCTGCAATATGGGAGACTTGGGTTCCATTTACGCCCCTGCCTGAGGGAGAGGATCTCCTGCCTCTTAAACAAGCACTTTAATGACCAAGCTCTGGGATATTCTGATGTGAGGCTCCCTTACTCTCATCTGTTGATGCTGGATAATTTAGGATTGATTGCAGCAGGGGATCTGGAGCATGGATCTCCCAATTCCCAGGTGGCTGCCGAGTTAGTCCCACTTTCTCTCTCATCCAAGGACTGTTCCACTGTGGAAACATACTTCAGTAGTCATTGGGCCACAATGAGAGAGGCTATATTGCCAGGATCCTGAGTCATGAACTGACTTCACCTAGCAACTCTCCCCCAACTCAAAGTTGCTCACCCTCAGTCCTGCCTGGCTCTAGCAAATGGGGAGACTGATGTACATTTCTCTCCAAGTGGCAAGTTGCATGGTACTGGCCATGGTGGAGAGGAGAGGTGTCAGGGCACTGCAGTGCTGCAAGAAATGGGTGACTATCACACATCCATCAGGTACTTCTATGACCCCTGTTACTATAGTATCTGTGCACCTCACCGTCTTCCTCAGAACACCTGTGCTGGCATTATCATTTTCCAGTGGCAACTGAGACGTGGAATAGAAGTGATTTTTGCATCATCACACAAAGTTCAGAATTGAACCTGCATCTCATGAGTGCAGGCTGGATCCCTAGCCACAAGGCCAGCTTTGCTGGTGGGTCTACAAAGCAGGAGGGAGGAATGCCTTCACTGGTGGGCTGTGTTACCAGAGTAAGGCCTGTACAGGTTACTTTGCATAGGGATCCACAAAACCATTGGAGTCAGCCCTCAAAATCAACAAACCCCTCTGGAGCAAAGGTTTCCTACATTACTCATGAACACAAACCTTTGCTTCAGGTTGGTAAATGGGGGCAAAGTCCAACCAGCACTCAAAAAAAATTCGAAGAGCTATTTAACTGCAGTATTATCAGAGATTTAGGAGTGTTAGAAGCCAGCTCAGCTGTGCCCTTGCTAACAGGTGTTCACAGCAGTGAAATACAGTTTATACGGAGGGGGTTACTGAGACGGGGGGGAGGGGGGAGAGCCAAAACAAAAAAGCACATTAAAACTAGTGGCTCATTTACAGCTAGCAGCCTGAGGAAATTTGGATACAAATAGGAACCATTCAGGGTCTAGCTGCATTTGCTAAATGGCTTAATAATAGAATTAAGCTTCTCACATTGTAGTGGTGCTGACATTTCAGTGATACCCTGCCTAGGAGCCAGTTAAATAAAAAAGCCCCAAACCAATGTGTGACATTTTTCTCATTCCTTTTTCTTATCTGAATGTTCTGGTCTTCTCTTTCCTTCCCTTCCTTTTGATCTAGTTCTCAAGAGAAGAGCCAATCTTACTAATCTCAAAAGCACAACAGCAGTGGGAGGCCCATTAAATTTCATTTTCAGCTTGTCCTGAGAAACTGAGAGGAGGGAGCAGGCAAACAAGAGAATAGTCAGCATGACAGGTGCCATAAATAAGAGAAAATAGAGGGCAGATCAAAAGTGAAGAGGTTATCAAAGAAGTGTCGGTCCCAAGACAGAGATTATTAAAAAGGGGGAAAGGAGAGAGAGCGCAATTGGTTTTCTCTGTATAGCAAATGTTTGTGATGATGGAAGTATGAATTGAAGGCCAAAAGCTACACTAATGTAACGTCAAGGTTATAAATATCACTGCAAAGAGTTAGGAAACACAAAATTAAGATCCCTCTAGCAAGAGTAATCCGCCTTATTGCACATCGTGCATATAAATATCAAAGTTGGACCAGAATGGGAATCTTGAATCCAAACCCCTTCAACTTTTCAGTGGCTCAGAGGTTTTAGTTTTTGGAGAACTAAAACTGCTGCAGCCCTCCAGCAGTTTTAGTTCTCCAAAAACTAAAAGCTCAAAGCTGCCTTTTCTCTGGCTTGGATTCAGATATGGCCAGTCTCTATGACCCATTGAATTCTGTTCATAAAGCAGTTAAAGGGAGAAATGGGAAAAGGGTTTTGTAGATTAAAAAGACTACACACATTGCTTCTGGTCTTCAAGGCAAGTCTGGAGCACAACTGACCAACACATCTAGGGATGAACAATCCTAAAAGGGATTATAACTCTGTACATAACTCTGGCTAGTACATGTCTGAAAAAAAGCATGATTGAGACCAGATCAGCACTCCCTGTTCTCTCAAAGCTTCCAAGGCAGCTGATAGGATTTAGCAAATTCTAGTCATTAAAAAAACAGGTGGAACAACATAACACTATGGCTCTGGAATTTAGCAGGTTTATTGTCCTGTGGGTCCTTCTAGACTGAGAGTCGCACACTTTCCCTTTCAGAGCCTGAGTGTAAAATTCATTTTGTGCTACTGGAACTGAGAGTTTGACAGAGCAAAAATGTCACCCAAACTTACTAATTCATAAAAGAAAAAGCACAGTTGGTGAATTTAATCATGTCCACCAGTTTAGTGAGAACACGTTAACTGAATAAAAACAGTGTAAACCATATATAAAACTAGAAGATTAAGGTAACTAATAGAAAACACATAAATAAAACAACAATACTGAAATACACAAGGTTAGTAGAAAGAAGGTGTACAAACCATATGTAACTTGGGTTGGTTCCAGTTAACTATTGTAGCCAAACATGAACCCCATCTTGTCTTCCCCCCCCCAGAGAGCAAGAGAAAGGCAGTCAGCCTTTGATTCCCTGGGAACGCAGGTGTACTGCCTGTCCCTGACTCTAATAAAGAGAAACCAGACAGTAAATGGACTAGCTGACGACCCGGGGCCTCCCACCGCCCTGATGGCTAGTACCAGAAATTGACACACCTGCACTGTCCCAGGAGAGGAATCTTCGCCCATCACATACCAGAGGTGCCCATTGTCTGCATTTTCCCAGGTGCGAATTATGCTTTGCACCCTTCGTGGGAAACTTGGCATTCAAAGCCACTTTTCCTAATTGGCCACTTGAGACCAGGAAGAAGCCTACATGACCCAAGGGGTATAAAGAGGGGTTTCGTAGCCCACCCCATTTGAGCTCCAATCATCTACACCTGCTGGCAGGTATTGGTTGTCTCCCGAGGTCTGTGGGATGCCCAACCTCGCCCTACTTCTTCCCGAGGGATTGAGAGAAAGACGCTGGCCACGCCAAGTCTGGAACGCAGGGGTGAGAATATATACCTGCTAGGTGTCTATTTTGCATGCATTTAATAAGAGCTCAGAGAACCAAAAGGGTTTCATGGTACCTGTAAGTGACTTATTAGTGTAATTTCTGTCCTGTCCTTTGTAGTGGCTGTGTTATCTGTAACACAGTAGTAGCATTTAACAGCTAAGTTTACCCTGTAACAATAAAATAGTAACTGTTTAAGCTGTGACCTGACTCCTTCAGTTGCTGTAACAGAACCAAGCACAATTTTAAAAAGAACTCCAGCCGGTCATAAGGGACAGATATAGGGAGAGCTTGAGCGCTGGATCATGTCACTTCCAGGGGACAGATCCGTTGGGGCATCTCTCAGCCTCCCCAGGCTGCCCGCTGCGAAGGGATTGTGTATCCTAGCAGTCAAAATCTGAGGTGTAATAAGCTCTCCCTGTAAACTTCTTGGGGTGCCCGTCAACCTCCTCCAGGTTGCCCACTGCTAAGGGACCCCAGTCCTAGCAGTTGAAGTCTCGGGTGTATAATACACACACACACCACTCACTGCCCTGACCACCGGCTGACAACTATATACAAAAAATTGGCAGTTTTATGCATCATAATTTAGTCAGTATTGGCTTTGGTCAAAGTGGCAAGAGAGAAACATTTTTTCCTCACATTTGTCTGCACAACTTTTTTCTCCCACTGATTGGCCTTCAGACAAACAGTACTGAGACAGATGCTTAATCTAGCAGGTTGTGTTTAATTGGAAGTGACCGGTTGTTACTGATATGCCTATATGAACTTCAGTTCTGACATGACAATCTTTTTGCTCTGTCCTATCCAACAGCCGATAACAAGTACCCAATCTCCATTTCCAATTCAACTCACAGATATGCTATAAAAGGATCTGGATAAATAGAGGACTTCATTCTCCAGGACTGAAAGATAGAGTGATCTTGAAGTTCTGACACTGGCCTTAGATCAGTGGTCACGAACTAGTAGATCGGGATCTACTGGTAGATCTAGGAGCCTTTGGCAGGTGATCCTGACAGGTTTGGCTGGGAGACTGTCAAGTGCCAGCACTTCATCTGCCCCTCTAATCACTGCTGGGCTGCTCCTGCCCTCTGTCTTGGAGCTACTCCCCCCCCCTAGCCCCAGGACCCTCTTGCTTGCTATGCAGGGCACAGGAGGAAGAGAAGGGGGTGCTGATGTCAGGTTGTCCCTCCCTCCACCCTGTACCCCATCTCTACAGAGCAGAGGTGGGGGCAGGGATGGAGGGAGTTTGCTGGCTGCTTTTGGAAGTGGTGCAGGGCCAGGGGATTGGTGAGCTTGCCTTAGCCCCCTCCCACACCACCACCCAGCAGCCACCGGTGGTAAAAGGTGCCCAGCTGGAGGCTGCATTCCAAACCCCGGCCCCAGTCCTGAACCCCTCCTGCACCCCAAACCCCTGCCCTAGCCCGAGTCCCCCTGCATCCAAACTCCCTCCCAGAGCCTGTACCCTGCAGCCATCCTGCACCTCAACTCCCTGCCCCAGGCTCAGCTCAGAATCCCTGCCACACTCCAAATCCTTTAGCCTAAGAGCAGGGACCGCATCCCCCTCCCTCACACCTCAGCCCTCTATCTCCAGCCTGATAAAAGTGAGGGAGAATGAGGGAGGGAGGGAGGATGGAGCGAGCAGGGGTGGGGCCTTGGAGAAGGGGCAGGAAGGAGGTGGGGCAAGAGTGTTTTGGTTTGAGGTGGATCCTCGACTACACTTACATTCAAAAAGTGATCTCATGCTTAGAAAGGATGGAGACCACTGGCTTAGATATAAGAGTCTTGGGTTGCATTCCTAGTTCTGTCACCCACTTCCTAAGTTATCTTGAGCAAACCATTTAGTGTCTCTGTGCCCCAATCCCCCACCTGTTAAATGGGGATCACACCACTTTTCCCCATGCTTTATCTGCCTCTTCTGTTTACACTGCAAGGTCTTCAAGACAGGAGCTATGTGTTTCTACATAAACGAGCCCCAGCCTCTTTTGGGACCTCTACTGTGCAGCTAGTGTATTTTGTTGCAGAGTTCCAAGTTGCACTGTGTATTTCACAGATGCATATTATTAGTCTGTGTGAGTTTGCCCTTTTAAGGGCAATAGTGCAAGTCGCTTTCCAGGGTATAAACTTGAAGACAAATGCTTAATCTTAGTTGTTATTCTGGGCTTCCCAAGACTACAACTTCAGGTGGTATGTCCCAGAAGCTGAGGTGCAATTAGTTTCCCATTGGAGCTGGGATGGAGTTAAATCATGAAATGAGACAGAGTGGGGCTGTTGTCCCAATCTACCAGTAGTGGGAAGATGCCCTTTCCTGCAGGCAAGATATCAATATACCTTCTCTGACATTTACATTATTCCTGTCCTGTGCCAACAAGAATTTAATAAATCAAAACAACCAATCTCTTCAAACAGTGTTTGAAGACTGTGACCCAATCAGACCTAAACTCAAGCTCTCAAGAGCAAAGACTCCATCAAGTCCACTAAGGGACTTCATTGTGGTTGGCTACATTCAGAAGGTGATCTGACATGACAGTGAGGGTTAGCAGTAGAAAATCCTAAAAGAGGGGAAAAAACAACAAATGGTCTGGTAACACTTTATAGACTAACAACACATGTAGATGGTATTATGAGCTTTCGTGGGCACTGCCCACTTCTTCAGATGACCGGTGTTAGAGTGGGCTGAAGAAGTGGACTGTGCCCACGAAAGCTCATGATACCATCTACATGTTTTGTTAGTCTATAAAGTGCTACCAGACTATTTGTTGCTTTTTTCTGTAACAGACTAACTCAGCTACCCCCTGAAGCTCCTAAAAGAGGGAGAGAGACGGAGAGAGAAACTGATTGTGGCACACTCATCAGGATGTGACATTGGGTGATCTGGCTAGGCCTTGGCAAATTTGCTGCAGTACTGGAAATAAGGGAGACAAGTGATGATACCAGCAGTTACTGTGAAATATTATCGATACCTCATTGCCTTTTAGTTCTATCTTGTTAAGTTACATTTAATAAAGTTGTGGTGTCGTGACTCCACAAATGGAAACCCTCTTCCTCCCTCTGTGAGTCGGAGGTCCCTGCTCACAGCAAAGGCAGCTGGTATGGCAATGCTGTTTTAAGCCTCTGTTTGTCAGATCCTGCTCAGGCTCCACAGAAAAACACACACCCACGCACACTCTTTCATACACCAGAACTCTGATTATAGCTGTACTAGCAGATGTATTTGCATTTAACAAGCCAAGCACAACTGAAAACATCCCCCCCCCCCCCCAAAGTGTAATCACTGACTGGCAGTTCTGACCAAAGAAACAGTCAGAAACTGGCTACCAGAGAGAGTGGAGAACAGACTCATTGGCTGCTGGGGCTCTTCAGTTTGCTCTCTCTTGTTTCTCTTGGCCAACAGAGGAGCAGGACTACCAGGACATCCTGACTGGACAGCTTTTATGACTTTTGTATGTCACAGGTATTTATAAGAAACACAAATTATAGCTCGTTTCAAAATCCTATGATTGGTTACTAAAACTGCCCAAGGTCAAAAACACAACCTGGCAAGGCCCAAAGAGTAACTGTCAGAACGAAACTTAAAATTATCTACCTAAATATAGATATGAGAGAAACCAGACATTAAATAAGCATAAATTGTTGTCATAAATATTTGAGTAAGATACAAAGTGGGACAGTCTCTTTAGTCTGTTGGCTATAAAAATGCTGTTAAACATCCAAACCTTGCTCTCTCTCTCTCTCTCTCTCTCTCTACACTCATGGTTCTTTGCTCCCTGTGGCTTTTACCATACAGCCTTTACATAGAGTCTATAGTTACTGATGTTTTAAGCTGTTCCTAATTTGCAAGAAAAACAAATGTAAATTAAGCCTCCCATTTTTAGTACTTGGAGAGAAAATTTACAGTTGAATGTTTACATACATACAGCAGCAGAGAGAAATGCCCTGTCAAAGCTACTAGCTATCATGTTTGGTGCAAATGATTGTGCAGATGGCTCAATGAAAGAGGCTTCAATGAGCAACAATTTCTCCTGGTCTTACTCATGACTGTTTTGCATACACACACCCATACCTTCTAGGTATAAAGTCCATAGTATACAAGAGCCATGCAAATATGTTAGAGCAATGCAGTGAACAAGTCACTTAACATTTTTATACAAAATGAAACTCAATTTAGTTGATGTAAGCTAGTTTCCAGGGAAGCCCTATTTTCATAAAAGAGCTGCTGCTTTTGTGTCTCCTTAAATCAGCTTGACAAAAAGACAAACACAGAAACATTATTACAACCACTAACAAAAAACATCACAGATAAATTCAGCAAGTAAACGTCAAAAACATCTTGCCCATTCCAAGATATAGTGTCTGCAAGTTGCTATTTCTGGTAGGGACAAGAAGGAGAAAGTGTGAACTGGCTCAATTAAGTTGGAAACTAACTCAAAAACTTTCAACATTTTCCCCAAATGAGAACTAGGAACACTAAAAAAGCACCTCAGCCTAAAACACAGCAGTAGAAACATCAGTAAGGATAGGTGTAAGAAAGTGTCACAGTGATTATTCATGAGAAGATCAAAGTATGGACATCACTAAGGCCATGTCTACAACTGCACTTTCTTCAGTAAAACTTTTGTCAGTCAGGGCTGTAAAAACACACACACCCCACCTGAAAAGTGTTTCCAATAAAAAGCGCTGATGCGGGCAGCACTTAGTTTGTGGAAGACACTCTCCCACCAGCAAAGCTGCAGCCCTTCAATAGGGGTGGTTTATTTTGTCGGCAGGAGAGCTCTCCCCTATAAAGAGCAGCTATGCTGTTTATCTTACAGCAGCACTGCACTAGTGGCACAGTTGTGCCCATACAAGGTGCACAGAATAGTCATATCCTATGTTAATGCCTGTGTCAAGCCTCTGACCATGCCCACTGTGAACTAAATGTTTTCAGAAACCTAAGCAGATTCATTCTCAGCAGGATGCTTGTACAGCTAACAAAGACACTGCGCCTTCTCTCCCGTCCTAAGGAGCCAGGTCCCAAACCATTTACAGCTTTATAGGTTAACACCAAAACTCTGAATACCAGCCAGAAATTTATTGGCAACTACTGCAGATCTGGCCCATCAATTTAGCCTGCTCCCAGCATGGAACTCTCTTAATAGGTTGATCACCGTGTTCTGCATTGGCTTCAGTTTCTGAGGAGTCTCAAGGTACGGCCCCATGTACAGCATATCACGGTAATGTAATCTCAGGGTGACAAAAACATGTATAATTGCAGCAAGGTCTGTATTGAAGAGAAAATGCAACCTTTTTCTCACCAGGTATGGGGGAGGGGGGAGGCTTAAACTTCTGAGAGCCACAGTCATTATCTGTGCACACTGAAACTGTCCAATTGTGCTATAAACATTGGCAATGCTCTGTCAGCTACTTGTGACTATCATGGCTTGAATCACAGAAGTCCCCTGGGGTTATCCCCCAGTGTGCTGATCATGTCACTGATGCCCCATTCCTGTTCTCTGGGGGTACATCTACACAGCAAAGTTATTTCAGAATAACGGATGTTATTCCAAAATAACTATGCGAGTGTCTACACAGCCATTCCGTTATTTCAAAAAATAATTTTGAAATAACAGGCAGCTTATTCCAAAATCTGAAAAGCTCATTCTATGAGGAATGAGGCCTATTCGAAAATAGCTATTTTGAAATAAGGCGTGTGTAGACGCTCCACTGCTGCTATGTCAAAATAGCTCCTCAGCAGGGCCAGTCTAAGGGTACATCTAGACTACAAGCCTCTTTTGAAAGAGATCGTCTAGACATCCACAAGACTTTCGAAAAAGTGATCTGCTTTTTCGAAAGAACACCCAGGCAATCTGGACTCTTTCTTTCGAAAAAGCCCTGTTTGCATTCAAGAATGCCTTTTTTCGAAAGAGCTCTTTCAAAAAAAGGCGTTCTTCCTCGTAAAATGAGGTTTACCGCTGTCAAAAAAATTGCCGTGTTCTTTCAATTTAATTTTGAAAGAACACGACAGTAGTCTTCGCCAGGCAGGTGAAGTTGTTTTAAACTGTGTAGTCTAGACATAGCCTAAGTTATTCCTCACACTCATTTTGAGGCTTCCTTGCTGGGTAAACATGCTATCTTGAAATAAGCTATTTCAGAATAACTATTCCGGAATAGCTTATTTCAAAATTAATGTGCAGTGTAGATGTACCCTGGGGCTCCCCATCATCTTGTCCCACTAGGCCAGATTCTTTGCTCTTCCCCAGCCAAATCACAGAGTTTAGGTTAATGCCCCCATGAAGAGCAACACCAACACTGAACCAGTTCAGCTTTGGGAGCGTTTAGCTATAAGGACTCAGCACCCAGGAAACCAACCCCCAGAAAAGACCAAAACTCCAAATAAATCCATCTTACTCTGTGTAAAACTTTTACACTGTGAAAGCTCATAAGGTCAGCCCACTTTAACAATGAGAGAGAGATGCACAGTGGTTGCTTCCCACTAACAATTATTTACACTGGGCTTGATAATAAACAAAAGTGTTTTTATTAAGTATAAAAGTAGGATTTAAGTGGTTGTAAGTAACAACAGTCAGATCAAAGTAAGTTACTAAATTAAAATGAACAAAAACACTTAGCTAGTGCTAATCCACTAAAGCATGTTAAGTGCAAATTCTTACCCTAAACAGCTGTTCTTCTCTCAGGTAAGGAGTTTCAAGTTGGAGGTGATCTTTACTCTGGCCTGGGTCAACAGCTTTTCAGAGTTCTTTCTTGTCAAGTATCCTCACTGGGTAGGCCAGGCAATTTCAAAGGCTAGCTGAAGACAAAGCACTAATGGCTTCCCATTGCTTAAACAGGCTTTCCTCCAGGCTGGGAACCATTTGATCAGCACCCCAACCCCATGAAAAAATACCAGGATCAAGATGGATTTCAGTACCATGTGGCATAGTTACACGTCTTTCTAGACCAACCACAATTCGGACTTATAGAACAAACATGGCCATTCACAAGTCATTGGTTTGTGTAGTGAATCATTAAGTACCTGAAGTACCACTAATGGCACTTATTAGCACATTTAGAATTATAAACAGATCCACACTTTCATATTTCTAACTTCACATACAAGAATTATACATGTACAAAAATAGGATATACATATTCAGCAGATTATAAAATTAAAATTAGTAGGTTACTTGAGGTATTTTGTCTAAAATGTCTTTGAATTGTGCATATCCATTAGCCAATTGTCATAAAGCATGGGGATGGGGAGTGACAGTGACAATATGAATTCCTCCAATATTTCCTGCTGCTACCAATCAGCATAATCTCCATCTTGCCCGGATTTAACTACAAACAGCTAGCCCTCCACCAAGTTCCAATTCATGGGAGGAGCAGATGAAGGTCTATAGGCATCACTTCAGAAGTGTGTTTTCAAGGAGTGACTTGAGGAGGAGGAGATGAAAGTGTGATTACGAGTTTCAAGAAAAAAGGGTTCCAGGGATGGGGTGCTGCAAAGGGAAAGGCATTGAAGGGTGTGGGAGGATGACAGGAAGGAAACAAATAGTCATGAAACTTGAAGGATGAAGGCAGAAAGAGATGAAAATTTAGAGGTCAATTTTGCAGGTGAGGACAAGGACCTGAAATTTGAGGCTGATGGCAAGAAGCAGCCAGTGAAGGATGAAAGAAAGGAGAGATGTGATCAGAAGTCTGGGCAAAGAGGATGATTTCTAAAGGCTGCATTTTGGATGAACAGAAGTCAGCGTGAGGGAGAGGGAATGGAAATGAGAGAGAAGAGAATGCTTTAGAACAGGAGTCGGCAAAAGGGCTTCCATGGACCAGATTAAACTCACCAAGCAGGTTCATCCGGCCCGTGGAAGCCCTGCAACTCCGCCGCCCCCGGGCCAATTAGGGCCTGGAGGCTGGGGGAGGCACACAAAGTTTCCTCCACCCTGCCAGGAGCATGCGGTGCTTTCAAGTGCCACGTGCTCCTGGCAGGGTGGGAGGAGGCTTCGTGTGCTTCCCCGTCCCCAGACCCTGATTGACCTGGGGGTGGGGGGATTACAGGAAGTATTCTCCCACACCAGGGGCATGGTGCTTAGTGAGAAGGAGGGCAAAGGGGCTCCCCCATCCCCAAACCAATCATGGTCTGTGGGTGGCGAAGCCCAAAGCGTCCTGGCCCTGCCCCTTCCAGTGCAGCCCGGGGCCACTTCAAAAAAATTTTAAGTGGCCCCCTGCAAAAAATTATTGCCCACCCCTGCTTTAGAATGAGGTGGTACTTTTTTGGAGCTTCCCTAAAACATCTGAGAGGTTTGCATATCACACAGACTGTTTTCCCATACTAGTGAACCAGTGGAGGTAGGTGCCACATGTTTAGTGTTTGCGATGTTCGCAACCCAGTGTCAATTATTGTTACTGAGGGAAGAGGCAAGGTGTCTGTGCATCTCTCTCAACACTGAGAAAGAGGGCAAATTTCATGAGCCTAACTGTACTGATCTCTATATAGCACAAGACAGATTTATCTAGGGTTCAGCTCCCTGGAGGGCTATGTACTTGAGTACTGAGAAAAGGTCTTATAATGTGCTGCTTACAGAGTATGTCTGCAGACTTGGGGGTGTGGCCCTGTCCCTGCATCTGTGCTGACACAGTCCAGAGATCTGGGCTCAAGAAAAAAGGGTTACAGGATGCTCAAGCTGCCAGGAAAAGCAGGCTCAGTGGGGTTTTGACACATTATGTAATAGTCCCAAAGGAGTCTCAATCCATCATGCTAGGTTTGCAATAAAAACCTGAAATCCACTTGTTTTGAATGACAATCATTATTTGTTGATGTTTCAGTTCACTCATAGCCTAGAAAGTTAAATGTGTAGGCTATTCATAGCTAGGGAGTGCCTCCCCTCCTGTCTTCCCAGTGCTGGACAGCTATAGCCTTGTGTCAATATTATTACAATAAAGTCTTTCATTACATGATCACATGATTGTGGGCTGTGTCACATACTAGTTGGTAAACATATTGTGATGCATTAAAAAGGATATAATTCCTGGCTATACAAGTATGATGGCAGTTGTTATGAAGTGGGATTTTCTCTTGCCCACATCAAGAGTGGATCTGAGTTTTTCTGGACCCATAGAGTATGGCTGTCTCTAGCCAGTGCACAGTAATCTTGGGCAGAGAAGAATTAATAGGGCTGCCCCTTCCAATTCTGGTGTCTACACAGCCTGGGCACTTATACACATCCTTCCACGGTAGGGAACACAATCAAGAGCTGTGGGGCTATGAGGGCTGAAGCTGTGGGCGGCAGGCCCAAAGCTGCAGGAGTGGGGCAGAAGTAAGGCAGGGAGACTGGCTGACTTGATGGCCAGGACAAGTGGCTTGAGCACTGTGCAGTGTTTCTCCTTCCGCCAGAAGGCGAAACAGCTGGTGAGCAGTGGCTGAGCAGAGCGCAGCCCACGGGGGCAGGGGCAATGGGACAGTGTGGGGCATAGGGCTGTTGGTCAGAACCAGTACCAGTATGCAGCACAGAACTGGCTAGGACATCACAAAGTTTGGGGCAATTTGGTCCCCCAAACTTCATGGTGCCCTACACAGCTGCGTATTTTGCATATTGGTAGGGATGGCCGAGGGAATTAAATCTTGCAATGTGAAAGGCCTCTGACCCAAATGCAGATAGCTGGTGGACAAGATGGTAGAGACGATATTGAGGAGTATTGCGCTAGAAATGTATCTGAGGCTTACCTGACTTTAGTATTTAAAATCTCAACCATACAGTTGTAATAGCGGGTCTTCTCAACCATAACTTTGTATCAATAATTGACTGTTACTCTGCACTGTAGTACGACACTGGTTTTCAAATATTTAACTAATTTCTATTTTACCCCGTAAATAACAGACAACCTGTGACCAAATTGAAATTTTCTTTGCAATTTTCCTCCCATTGTTGCTTCCTCATGCTGAGCAATAATTGTTCGGTATATTAGTACAAAGTCTATGTAAAAATTAAAGCTTCCATGAAGAAATTTCTTCTTTCCCTCCTTTGAGTTTGCTTTTCAATTTAGCTGTGCTGGATAAGCACAGTGGTCACTATTGAAAAAAATAATTTACTGACTTTTATCATACAAGGTTGTCTGAACTGCCATACCTATCTGCTATTGTAAATTTAACTTACAGTACAGGGGTAACTGGGTAAAATTCCATAGCCTGTCATATAGAAGGTGAGAATGGATGATCTTATGGTGCCCTTAAATCTATGATACTAACTAGCCTCCCAGACAGCAGCATGTGGAACTTGCCGATAATATTGGGTTTTTAGTGGGTAGCCCAATAAACCAAAAGCTTACTGCCCATCTTACCAGGGAATTGTTTAGTTTAAAAGAGTAGGAGCCAGAGTGATATAATAAAATCAAATCAGATATTTAAAACAACATTTTCAACTATTTTGGAATTCAAAGATTACTCACTTGATTTGATTTAAAAATCTGGCTTCCAAGTGTCTGCAGAATGAACAACAGACTGATAACTTGGTCTCTGGGATGATCAGGGCTATACAAACATAACAGACATTCATGGACTTGTAATTGTAGTTAGTGTGTGTCATGGTGCAAATGATCATTATCCATTTAGTTCATATGGTCAAGTTTTCTGTATCAGATACCGTTAAAAGATAAAGGAATGATCTATTGTATATGTACTGCATTAGGCTCTTCATTAAAAGCAAGGCTAACCAATTTATGGAATTCATGAAGCAGTAAAATTATTACTATAACGATTAATGGTGAATTAACATACAAGAGTGCACTGACCCTCCTATCCATCTTCAGTAACTGCAATGCATGCATATCTAAAGACAGACTATGGTAGACAAGGACACTGGTCTCTAACTATTCACTGTATTTCAACTCAACTCAGTTCAAATACAGTAATTAGTTCAGTTTAATGCAGGGTATGAATTTACTTTGTAATGAGGAACTGTACTGTCAACTTTAAGAATCCCCTGTAGTATGTGTAGGTAAAGTAATAAATCTGTTAGGCATATAGATGAAAACAAGACACAAAATTAAGATTTTTTTAAAACACAAAGATGTTTTGCAGATGCAGGGGGATGGTTTGGCCCATTGCGAAGAAATGGGTCAGTTGCAAAATTCTACTTCTGACCAGTCTGTGATTTCAAAACCAATCAAAGTTAGAAGATGCTGGGAGCCAAGATTTTCATTTGGACCCAAGTTCAGTTAAAAATCAAAACAGAGTGAGCGATGAAGTAGGATTATCATTAAAGCTCCAGTGATGGATTGTGCACAACACATGAGTCTCCTGGCTCTATGGATGAAATCCATTTGAATTATATACAAGTCTGCATATTTTATATTTGTTTAGCAGTTCCTCACTGTGACTCTGCAACAATAAAACC
Organism: Pelochelys cantorii; assembly: GCA_032595735.1. Lineage (NCBI taxonomy): Eukaryota > Metazoa > Chordata > Testudines > Trionychidae > Pelochelys > Pelochelys cantorii. Next base: position 108,460,017 of record CM064327.1, read on the forward strand.
AGAGAATCTGGGCTGAAGAAAATCTAAAAAGAGACTATCATTCTCTATGTAATTTCCCAGGACTTTTCCACAAGGGCTCTTTACTGTCTATTACTCTTTTCTCTACCCATTACTGTACTCCTGGCCTAAAATCTGTATGACAACAAGAGAAAGGAAGTGGAAAAATAGGTTAAAATGCATACCTATGGAAAGCACTGCACTTTGGAAAATAAATTTACTCTACTTCAAAGGTTAACTTCTTAGGTTTTATTATAAGAAAAATATCAAAACACTGTTCACTTAGTGTAGTAACCTCCTGCCTGCTGCTCTGTTTCTGGGTCATGTAAGTGTCACAAAGGATCAGCTCCACATTGCTTACAAGCCCAACTTGCTTAATCTGCAATCTTTGAAACATTTATGTAGCCGTTAAGCATTGTTACACAGAATGTCTTCAAAATTAACAAGGTACACATAGGTTAGTTATAAGCACTAAGACAAAAGGATCTCACTCTCACTCCACGGTATCCACTGCAATTATCCTCCTTTCTATAGCATCCAGTTCCTGCCTAGTACAAAAGGAAAACAGTGTTCTCAAATGAAAACAAAAGGGCATTCAAGAGGCAACTAAAGTTGCACTAAAGTGTTTCTAAGCTTGTTAGCTTGGCTCTTTAATTTGGAAATTGGGCTAGAAATCTCACAAGAGATGAACCTGTTCAAATGACTGTATTGAAAGCTGTTCATATACAGCATCTACTCTTAACCCTCTTGATAAATATATTCTCTTCACTGTAAACCTAATCTTCACCATCCATTTTCGACTACTGACTCTATAATCAAATGCTAGTAAATGAGGCATTAAATAGGTTGAACAGCAATATCCAGCTGTTTGACAAACCAGGAGTAATGCATCAAAAGCTATACATTCTTACTGCATTACAAACAGGTGCTAGTTAAGGACATTCTTTCTCCCTTCTCCACCACTTCCTCCACACTTCTTGATCTGTCCGAGTTATTAAAAACACATGCACAGTTGTATTTTTAAAATCAAGTTTAGCAATAATTAGCACTCGCCATCTCTTCTATTTTCTGCATTTAAATTTACCTCTATCCCACACAAATTAGTGCTATGTTGTACATTATCTATAGCAGAAATTTTAATTATACTGGCATATAAATACAGTTTTTAAAAAGAATCATTGACTTTTAATATAGTAAAGGCTCAATCCTGTGATATGCAGAGTCCTCATCTCTCATTGAAATGAGTAGGTGTGTTGGTCTCTCGGCACCTCTAGCTAAGAGCGCTGTGTGGTAACTTCCCACATGTAATTGTGGTAATACCAGAAACTGTACAATGGTTAAAAAGCATCTGCTACTTCATACTGACAGTGGACAGTAAGTCTGAAGGGAAGTGTCAACTCTAGGAGCACAGCAGATATTTGTGAATTACTCCATACTGTGGTGAGTTTCATTAATACTACTTTAAATAATAATGCTTATTAGGATAGAAACTTCACTTGTGGGGGGCGGGTTATATTTAGATGCTTGCTTATCACTTCTCAGATAAAGTAGGTGCCAAGAGTTAGAACAAGGAATTTGGAATCAGAATTCAGTTTCAGGTTCTGTTCTTAGAGTTTTGCCATTGTACCCCTTCCACACAAAATCAGTTGCAACAGTGAAGTTCCTAGCCGACTTCGTGGAGTTTCTGGCATACTCTGAGTCTCAAACTGACTCCACTTGATCTCAGACACATCCCTTAATGAACCTGTGCCAGTTTCTCCACCTGCATGACACTTCCCTACCTGAAAACAGCAGGCTTTGAGGTTATCAGATGAGCGGCGCTGGGATAAAACTCAAAGTAGTTATACAAAAAGAAACCTGCCTGCATTAAGCTTTTTCCTAGGAAAAACACTTCTGCAGCTCTACTGTGCTAGTGCTTGTGTAGACAGGACAAATGACTGATACCAGCATTTTAAACACTGCATTGAGAGCAGCTCTAAGTAGGATTAGACACCCCACTGCCTGTGTCTTCTCTGCACTAGCTTTTCTACCTCAGCTGCTCCCTGTAGAACTGGAGGGGGCACAGAGCTCTTGCTTGGGAAGCTTCACGAGCAACACAGATCAGAGGACTTTATTCTTCAGACATCCTACTGTCACTAAGGAATAGAGTCCTCACAGGCCAGCAGTGCCAAGCAGTGATCTCATCGGATCTCACCCATAATCTGGGCCAACGTCTGCTTTGGATGAGATACTTCCAGGCTGAAGGGCATGGTGCAGATGATAAATCTACACTACAAAAAGAAATTCTGGCAGTGAATCTCAGAGCCCAGATCTGAGATCCCCTGTCACCCATTCCCAGTTTCTCACAAACAGAGGGTAAGGATACCATTCCTGCCCATCCCAGCTAATAGCCATTGATGGACCTATCCTATTCCACTTGGCACAAAACCTACTCAGGTAATTCTACTCATCTTAATTCCCCAGCACACTTTTCCCTTACTTCAGAGACTTATAAATACTCAGGTGATCAATTAAGTAAATTCCCCTTTGGGAAGTCTGACATGCACTTCGGAATCTTTGAATATAATTTGCTATACAGATATCAGCTGAGTCTTTTGTATATATTATTAATTATCAAAAATTACAGATGATGGTGTCAGGCCTCGGCAACTGAGGGCTAGATTGAAATGAAAAAGGAAAGCTATTTATGAAACAGGACTGCTGCTTCAGTGTACCTCTCCATAATCACTTATCCTGACCAGCAATTCCACTTTATAGAATTCTTCCCCATCCCACACAGGACTGACAGTCCCTCACTTTTTTGTGGAAGGAAAGCATTAATCTCCTCTCTGTAATTAAATCTGAACCTAGGACTTTAAACATCTTCCTTTGAACATAAGAAGTGGTTACCATTGTTTGGGTGTTTGCAATACCTATGTTTCCGCATTTGGGCAATTTGATTCTCTTAGTCTGAAGGTGAATAAACCATATTTCTCCGTTGATAATCTATTGAGAGGTTCAAAGTGATTGCAGAAATTCCAAAAACTGAAAAGTTGGCAGCCTCAAGGCAATAATACAAAGTGACAAATCCCCCACGGGTAGGATAAAAGTCTCAGAGAAAGGAAAAATAAGAAACAATAGATTCCGAAGTGGATCCAAACAATGAGAGAGATATAGGCAGATATGTTGATTTTTTTTGTAAAATTGGAACCAGAATTTTAGAATGTATAGAGATACTATAAGTATACACACTCTTCCAAATCCATCTCAAAATTGCTGTACGTTGCTAGCTGTCTCCCAAGGCTTAATAATAAAAAAAAAAAAGGCTGCAGTATTTTATATTTCTCTGGATTTGTCCTTCATCACCAATATTTCACATCCACTGCCCAGAAAAATCAAATAAAAGGGATGAATGCTGCTTCGTCCCTCAGGCATTTGGTTTTAGATTTGTTTGGTTGGGGGGGAGGTTTGGTCACTACTAAAAAAAGAGCAAAAATGTTTTCATTCAAGCAATCAAATAACACTCACATCCTATTTATTTCAACTGCTATGATGGATTGCCAGCATTACCTTGTGGCAACACCAAAGTATAGAAACCATGCATAAGCATAAGAACTTATTGGCTTAGCATTTCCTCTTATCGTCTTACTTCTCAGAAACTCATATACGTGGACAAAGGTTATACTACTCCTTCACATGCTAGCCCGAACATGGTTTTATTGCTTCCTGTGCCTATGAAAACGTGAACTGAAGTGCACTAGCGTTCAACCACTTCCTTGTTATATAGCACAAACTTGCATGGAACTGATTATCCCAGCCTCTTTTATGTTGTTTCTCTGCAGACATGCTTTACAGGGCTATGCCGAGAGTTCTCATTTTTCTTTGCACAATGGGTCATCAAAACAGCTTTTCAGTTTGTCAGCAGATGCTGTGCATGTTTCATAACCAATGGACTGTACCTGTCAGACAGGGGAAAACATGGAAAAGATAAAATCAGTTTTCCTAGTAAAAAATGGCCCTGTCACAGAAAGCAATCACACCGATTAACTTAGAGGCTTGGGCCAGCAAACCATGAATGCAGACTCCTCCTCCTTACTATTTGCATCTTCTCCTTGCTTTTCTATCAAAATATCTCACTAATCATAATAAGGTACAATGGAAACCTCTTCAAGGATATAGATTAAACATGAAGTGGTTACTTTTTGTAATGACAAAAATTGTACATTTATTGACCTAATATTTTTACACCTCCTCCCAATTTTAAGTTTTGTATGTAATGTGTTTCCATAAGCATAGGGTTAAGTTTTTGACACATCTCAAGGTAGCTAGAGAGGTTACATGAGATCCAAAACTTTGAGCAATGAAGAATATTTTGTTTTTTGAAACCCTATTCTTTTTGCAAAGCCATAGTGGCTTGATTTAGAAATTTCAGATGCGTTTTATTTAGGAGCCCTGAACAAAATCCAATGGACAGCACTGCCTCTGATAATGTGGGATGTTTTTAGAGCACTCCTGAAAGGCCCATCAGGAAGACAGTGGCCTTTATAAAGATTGACAAGAATGACTGACTTTATAATCACTACTGGTGGCCATCCTCACTAGCATAATTTGTAAGCACAGCCAGTCAAGCTGCTTAGATTTATTGGGCTTCAAGCTAGTTGCAGCAGGTCTGAGATATTTCAGTAGAGAGTGTTAGAGTCATTAGGGTTGTCCAGAGGTTCCAGAGCATAGTGGGTCTGTGCTCAAGGGAAGGCTTTCAATCTCCACTCCAGTTCCTGTATAGATATGCTCTTTCCCAAAACTAGCATTGGGTAGATATCACAACACTTTATTTTAATTAAAATGCAATAACCAGACAGATAATTCATAAGGAAATGTTCCCAACAATAACAAATATCCAGCAGACTTCACTTGGGTCAGCTGTCAACCTCCAGTACTAAACTTTTTTTGGGAGGGACAGAGGAGACACATTGGCAGGCAGGAGTTTATATAATCTCCAAAATTTCTCTTAGAATTCACCTTCTCCTTCACTTTGCCCTGAGCCCGCTGCTTTTTTTTTTTTTTTTTTTTAACAGAACTATGACCCGTTTTTGATCTGAGCAATTAGCTGATGTTTGGAGTCTAGCAGATTGTTGCCATTTGAAGGAGAAATTGATGGAGTCAGGTATATGTTTGATGCAATCCTGTTTATTTACAAAGACTAGACATAAAGTCTCGTGTCCCTAAACAGAACACAGAAAAGAGGCTTTTCTTTTCAAGCAGAAAGAGATTTCTTTCCTCTCCCTTCCAAGACTCTTTCAGACAGCACTATGCCCAAAATCTCTCTGGCCCTCTCAGTGCCACACTCCCAGTGTTTTTACATACCCCACAGTGAAATTTTTCTGTCCACATATCTTGGATTTCTGATCAGCATTTCATGTGGCTTGTATTTTGGGTGGTAACTTCTATATTGTTTCAGTTATCTCATTCCATATAGAAGCTTAATTGCTTTTTTACATTTATCCTGAATTAATAACAGCTGTTACATCCATAAGTTTTAAGGAAATTTCACCCAGTCCCCATCATAACAAGATTATTATTACAAAATATGTATAGTACCTATATTTGAAGATAAAATATAGTGTGAAAAGTATGTGAAAGATCTCTCTTTGGTCATTATTATATGGCTGCTAATCAGTGTGTTTTCTGAATGTATATTTCCCAATGAACATCACTTCACAGTATAAAAAGACAAAAATAAAATAATTCACACAAGAACCTGATTTGCCCAAGCCCTCTCCCGCTTCACACAAGTGTGGTATTAAGCAAAGACAACATCAGACTTGCTGGAGAAAAAAAATATAATGGCCAATGTACTTCTGAACTTGTTGCTTCCTGCTTGAAGTCATGCAAGTATCACTGATATATTTTACAGATGTGCAAGTTATGTTTGGATCAAGGCTCCAGTATCTCATAGCTTTCAGCCATACATAGAGCTACAAAGTCAGAGTCAAAATAGTTCTTCTAGTTTCCCACAGCACTGATGTCATTCACCCTAGCACTGGTGGTCAGAGTTTCTCAATTCCCAAATATCAACAGGGCTCTGAAGTTTGTGTGCAATATCCCCAGTGATTAGGCCACATGTGGAAGAAGCATTTTACAAAATCTTGTAACTTTAGGGAGTTGTCCAGCCTTTCTAAATATATTCCACAGTCAGGCTAAATTCCTTTGTCTTTCCTTATAACTGAAATAAACTACTGGCATTCTAAGAGGCATTATCATAACTTCATTCAGAAAACTTGCTTGTTTTCTGCTACCGTAGTTCATCCACATTAACAAAGCGTAAAGCATAGCTTTATTGTAAAGATGTAGATAAATATATGTACACGAAACACCCTGACACAGCAATACAAAACAAGGGAAGACTAAACAAAATTAGATTAGATTTTGTTAGGCACTTCATAGGCAATGGCCAGATTTATCAACAACTGGAAGAGGTGGGGATAGGAGCAATGGGATGGCAGGATTTAAAGAATCCCTCATTTCAATGTCTCCCTCCTTTTTGGTTTCTGTGATCTCCATCACAGAGTCAATCAAAACTCCAAAGAGGCCTCCCTCCACCCAGCCTTGTCCTCTCCCGGTGCTGTCTCCTATTAGCACACTGACTCTTTACACAGCCAGCGTGTGTCTACACTGGACCCTTACCTCGAAATAAGCCATGCAATTTGTGCTATGTAAATTGCGTAGCTTATTTTGAAGTAACTTCAAAATGGGCTTATTTTGAAATTTGGTGCTGTAAAAACAGTGCCAAATTTTGAAATAAAGTGCTATTCCAAAACATCCCTTAACCCTCATGGAATGAGGGTTACAGGGATGCCGGAATAGCATATCTGTTATTGCATAGCTTTTTTGAAATAACAGGTGCATTTAAAGACGCAGAATAGCTATTCTGGGATACTTCCCAATATCCCAAAATAGCGCCGCGGTCTAGATGTAGCTCCACAGAGCTGCAAACCAAAAAAATGCCTTTTTGAATCAGAAAGGTTGAAGTGTAAAGGCAGACCTTGGTTTGAGAAGGGCTAAGGAGAGGAGTTACTCCTTCTTGGGACATGTTCTCTTCTCAGGCTACGGCTAGACTGCCGGGTTTTTTTTGGAAAAAGGTACACAAATTGCGTACCTTTTTCCGATTATTTTTTCGAAGAGACTCTTCCGAAATTTGGCCCAGCTACATGGGGCCAAATTTCAGAAACACCTCCTCTTTCAGAAGAGCCCTTATTCCTCATAAAATGAGGAATATGGGGCTTCCAAAAGAGCATGTCTGCTCTTCCGCAAAAAATGTCAGAAGAGCAGATGTGTTCCCTGGATGCGGTGAAGTATCCTGGAAAAACTCTGTAATCTAGACATAGCCTCAGTCATGCTGTGGTTGCATCAGAGGAAAAGAACCGAATTTGGCCCCTTGAGTGAATGCAATCACTGATGTCTTTAAAAGAGAAAGTAAGGGGTCATATCATAGGTTTTCTGAAGCAGTCTAATATACCATACAATCTCCTTGTCTCAGATGACAAAAGACAGGCTTTAGATATAACTAAGCTTTCAGAGACACCTAACTTGAAATCTGGCCCTGTTAAAATGGGACACCCAGCACTGGCCACTGTTGGCAGACAGGATGCTGGGCCAGATGGACCTTTGGTTTGAGCCAGATGCTACATTCTTATGGGAATACCATTGGTTCCAGCTGACTTCTATTGATCCAGTAATGCCTCTATAGATGAACAAACTTTTTAAATATGCCTGCTATAGTTAACTGAGAATGCAATTCCCTCCTTTAAATCTGCAAAGGCTATGAAGGATTGGTGGATATCTCCATAGACTCTTGAGGCCTCCTGGCATCTTTGCCACAAAGGATGGGTTTAAAACAGCTGAAATGGTGAATGAAGTGAAACCACTGCCCATCCAGAACACTACTTTAATGAAAGTAGCACTGTTTCTATAATTGATTCTGCATACAAGCGCGGAAGCTGGCTGGTGGTTCTCCTTTCTAGCCGGATCCTCTTTAACCACTGCCTCAGTGGAGTCAAGATAAACCAGAACTTGCATCAAGCTTGAGGAATCTAAAGAGTCTGCAGATAAAATCAGCCAATAGTGTCAGCTGCACTCATGTGCACTGAACAAGCTGATATCACATGGTTCTGATATTAAATGAACTGAACTTAATTTATATTAAGCTGTATCTGTTTCTGCGTAGATGGGTTTCTGCCTTGGTCTGATTATCATTTAGAGAAAAGGAGAGAGAATACAAGCTGAAGCCATGGTGAAAGTGAGAAAAGATGGCCCTCAGTGATCAATGCAGCTGAGTGAGAGGAGATTGAGATTTTATCACTTTAATTTTATCTCCGCGTTGGCTGCTGCAAACTGAAGTGCACCTATTCTGTCAAGTGCACTGTAAGAGAGGCCTCATCTCTTACTCTTCGCCTGCTGAAAATCCTGCACATAGATCACATCAAATGAGCTGCGGTAACATTCCAATATCTTTAAAGTGAAAAAAACCCAACCTTAATTCAATTGTTTACCACCAACAGTTGCATCCATTTGAGAGTGTGTGTCTGTCTGTCTGTCTAAGAACTTCTCCTAACTGGTAAGAGGTATGACCACCAAATACAGTATACAATGCAGCTTCCTCTTACCGAGAATGGGATTGCTTCTCATAAACCCAAACAGAAGAGAGACAGACTCACCAAGAAGGTAAAAAGGGCTAGTTGAGACCCCCTATCTGGGACTTCCCAATCCACCCCCCCCCCCAGGCACCCTTTAGGGAAGGTGAGGGGGCTGAGACTCTCCCCTGAGATTCATACAGGGCCATTGCTGACTGTTCCCCTTTGTCAGGAAGTGAGGGGAAAGTGCACAGTTTTTTGCATTCCTCACTCTGGCTGGGGAGTACAGGGGGCGAACGAACTGTGCATTTTGCTCTGGGTCCCTGTCAGGGACAGGACAGGGAAGAACAAGCAGCCCTGGTACAAATCTTGGGGGTAGGAAGTGTGCCCTCACCACACACACACAGAACCTCCTGCCTGTAGCCCCTCCTCACCCCCAACCCTGACTCCTGCACCCCCCACAACTCCAAGTCCTGGCCCTGGCTCCTGCATCTTCCAGATCCCCACCCCTGCCTTGAGCCTCCTGCACTCCACCTTATCACAAACTAAGGATGTTAAGAAGCAGGTAATTGACTAATTGTGTACTTGATACAATTTGTATCGAGTACACGATTAGTTGATAAGCTGCACCTCTGCAGTTTAAATGTAGTAGGAGCCAGGTCCACAGGCAGCCCTGCTCCTATTACATTTAAACTGCAGAGCTGCAGTGGGATTAGGTTCGGGAACTGGTGCGAGCCAGAACTCAGCAGTCCTGGCTCACGCTGGGTCCTAGACAACTGCGTCTCTGCCTTTTAAATGTAATAAGAGCCAGGAGGCTTTTACTACATTTAAAAAGCAGAGCCAAAGTGGTCCCATGGGCGCCAGGTCCCCTGCTGCAGCTCTGCTGCCTCTGCCTCCCACATACCGCTGAGACGGTGCTGGGGGGAACCTGCTTTTAAGCCGGCTCACACCCCTGCCTTGCTGCCTCTGATACAGCGGGGGTAGAGGGGAAGCGAGTAGTCGAGTAATGATTTCACTATCCAATAAGCCTAACCTTATTGGGTAGTCAACTACCTGAATAGTGGCTTACATCGCTTTTACAAACCCCCAAACTCCTGCACGGAGGGTCCCCTCGGAGGTGGGGGTGCAATAAGACAGAATCTGTAAGAAATATAAGTTACTTTCACCCCTGGACTGAACCAAGATGAGTCAGAAAAATAGGATGAACCTGGAATAGGATTGCTTCTCAATAAACTTTACAGAAAAGAGATAAAACAGAAATTTGGAGCAGTGCTCTGTTTTGGCACAGCCAAATCAATGCTTTCAGTTTGAGAACTAGACGAAAATGTTATTGCAAACCACAGTGATTATAGCCCTTTTCTGTTAAAACACGGCAAATGATAATAGTTTCTTGCAGGGTTTTTTTGGGTTGGGGGCTATTGACCCACAGAAAAATCAGTTGGGGCCCGCACACAAGAGAGAAGCAACCAAACCCTCACTAACATGGCCCTTGGGGCAGGGGATGGGGGGGCCCCTAGCCTTAGGGGTTGGATCCAGGCAAGCTGGGGGCTGCATCCGGCCCCCCAGGCCTTAGTTTCCCCACCCCTGATTTATAGGGATCAAGAAAAAATACACTTGATGAAATTCCCATTTAAAAATAATTCACTAAAAAACAATTAAACAGAAAAATTTTAACAATCCCCTTTTTTAAGCAATCCTAAATAAAAGTTAATTTCATAAAAATAACACGGTATTTTTGAAAAACACAAACATTTAAATAAAACATGTACATTTTCCTTTTATTTAAAAAACATAACTAATTAAGTTAAGGACCTGAGCAACGCCTTGTAATTATGCCAGTGAAACCCATGTTCATGAAATCTGAAAAGGAAAAATAAATTATTTTAGTCTATTCCTTTCAATTTCAGAACTATGGTCCCAAGTCAGCATGTGTTTAAGTCCATATCTATATTTAGCACCGTTCTTAAGTATGTATTTAATTATAAGCACAAGCTTAACTCCCATTGACTTTAATGGAATTTAAGCACATGATTCAAGCTAATAAGTATGTGATTAAGTACTATGTTGAATAAGAATTGTCTGTTGAAACAGGACCTATCCTGGGAAATTAAAAAAGCAAGCAAGATAAATTGACAGGGTAGAGGGGAGCTGCCCAGTCTCTGATGAATAAGGGGTTAACTACAGCTCAGCTTCTCTCTCCTCATTGCTCAGATGACCAATAGATGTGCCATTCCTGTGCCTACCTACAGGAAGGAGAAGGCTTTGGTGAGTACGATGATCCATATTCAGTTACAGGGCTCAGCTGAACCCCAAGTTAGAGGCATGGTTCAGTGTTTTTGCTCATGTAATTTATTCTGATTTCATATTTTAAACTGTTTGTTTGTTTTACAATAAAGATCTTGCTGATGTGACTTTTCTTCTGCATCATTCCATCAGTTTACATACATGACTTTTTATCCCCTGAAAACTCATTAATCACAAGGAGTAAAGAGGGACAAACTTTTTTGAGATTAGACCCTCTGTCCTAATCCTACTGATTTTTCTGTCTGATCTCAACAGTAAACAAACCAGCAGTAGAATAAGATACAACCACTGCAAATGAAGAAATCTCTCCAGCAAACCATGTGGGGCCACAGGGAACATGACCCTGGCTTATAGGAATGACATAGTCTGAGTGCTGTTCACAAGGCTGTAACAGTTAAAAGCAATTACCACCTCAGAAGGCAGCAGTTCTACTGAGCCCTCCTGAGAAGTTCTTCATTTTAATACAGGATGGTGCTACAAACGACCTAGCAAAAGAAAATATTGTACTCACCCTGCATTAGGTACACAGGAATGGAAGAAGACTAGCAAAAATGTATAGAGACTGGGTTTGCGGGAATTTATAATTCAGCACTAGGGAGAAATCTTGCAGAGCTCTGCATGTAGTGCCTGCACTGACATTTACTGTAAGTAAGGATCAGAGCCCAATAGAGACTGTTCTGAGTCGTTTCAGTAGCATTCATTTACAAAGACCTAAAGCAGTTCCTAAAGCAGAGCCCCCTGCTCAGAACCCATACACCACAGTTGTGCATTCACACAACAGCCAAGCAGAATGCTGCAGACACAGAAATGTCTGACAGGGCCAGAAACACTATCACATCACTTACGTTTTCCACTAAACCACACACACTTTTTGTTTCCCTGGCTGAGCCCAGACTTCATAGACGGACCGACATCTGAAAGAGGAGGAGGAACAGAACAAGAGTGTTTCAGAACCCAGGAAAAGAAATATTCAAAAGAAAGAAGCAAACAACATATTCTCAGGACCAAACAGCCCATATGAGAAAACTCAACCATCACTAAGGCTACAGCTGGTTTTGCACAAAAACCTGGGGAGCGTCCACACCTCAAATGAGCATTTGCACAAGTAAATCAGCAGTTAAACGGCAGAACAGAGGACTTTTGCTGGTGTAGGTAAACCTCCTTTTATGAGGCATAACTCCCTTTTGTGCTACAGCTATTGAGCAAAAAAGCAGAGGTGCTCAGATGGCCATTCTGTGAATGGCCATCAAAGCTTTCTTGCACAAGAGCATCCATGCAGTGTGGATGCTCTCTTGCACAAAAGCATATCACTTTTGCCATGTGCTTTGAGGTGTGAACGTACTCTTGCGCAAGAAGTGTTTGCACAAAAGACTTCTTGCGCAAGAAGCATGTAGCGTAGATGTAGCCTAAATCTGACACAGACAGAGAGAGGTTTGCACTCTGGTCTTGCTTTTCACCTGCTCTTTTTATCTGTTTCCATTAACATGCACATTGACCTGAATCGACCATGGGATGAGGCAGTGGGAGGGAGACAGAGAAATGCCACTTTCATTTTAATTAAAAAATCTGCATCATGAGCTTGTGGAAGGCAAGTGCAGCACAGTAACAAAGAATGGTGATGTGGTGTGGCATCAGCATGCAGAAGTCTGAGGCAGTAACCTAAACCTGGGAGGAGCCCTGAAACAAATTGTCAGGTGAGCCTTCAGAGAGGAAGGGTCCAGTCTTGTTACCACTAGGTCAAAGGGAGTTTTGGAGTTGCCGTTGTTGGGAATAGAATTTGCTCTTATTCACACTAACTACCACGCACACACGCGGCCATCAATCTAAGCTACCCAGCTTCAGCTACACAAATAGTGTAGCTGAAGTTGACAGAGTCAGCACAGTGTCTTTCACACAGTAAGGTTGGGGGGAGGGGCTGCGTTCCCGTTGGTTCCAGCTACTTTTCTCGTCCTGGTGGAGTACTGGAGTCAACAGGAGAGTGCTTGGAGATCAATCTATCGCATCTAAGCAAACACGATAAATAAACCACTGGAGGATCAATCACTGCAGCATCAATCCCCCATCTAATGGAAACGAGCCCCAAGGTACCCACAGAGTTGACAGGTTCAGCGTCCAGCCCAGGGAAGGCATAAAACAAAGCACAAATGTGGAGGTCAGAGAGAAAAAGTGAGGGGCCTCCTTCAACAAGTTCATATTTGGGGGGGGGGGTCAGTTAAGCATCAGAAGGATGAGATGCTTATGGAAATGACTCAGACTGTGAGAACCACACACATTTGAGTAACTGTACTGGAACTCTCAGGAGAAAGCCCTTTCTCATGAAACTTCAGGCATTTCTAGTTCCAGCTTGGCAAGAAGTAACATGAGAGCAGCCTCCCTCCTGGAATTTTGTATTTCTGGTTTCAGTCCGAGCCAGCAAAACAAAGTGGAAAATGGATTTGAGTAGAGACCCTTTACATTATCTGAATGTAATAAACATCTGAATTTATTTCCATTTTTCTGACAACATGGCTTCCAGTATTTCAGACCACAGAGGCAGAAGTTTTCATCAATGTGAGTAGATTCTAGAGGTGACCCAATATGCCAATTTTATAGAGACAGTCTCAATATCCTAATATAGCTGCCAATTACCACCTGATTTTTCACACTTGCTAGCTTTTCACCCTAGTAAATTCACATAATGTACATTTTAAAACCTAGCAGCTGAGCATGGAGATGCCACTGAAATATGTATTTTATAAATCATGAGATAAATATCACACGGACAAAAGATTCTCAGAAAACTTTACTATAGAAAACCCTTCTTACTTGTGTTAATGGGGACACATTATTGGGAGATACAGCTGACATCTTTGGGAAATCCCTCACCTTTAACAGTAGGAGGGATACCTAGCATAGATGTGGAGCAAACACCAGGATTTTAATAATCACAACAGATCTAGATAACAGTATAGAAAGCATGGGTGACCAGCCCATCTAGAGTAGTCTGCCCAATCATTCCTGCCCCTAGTGAAGCTGCAATGGTGAGAGATTTCAGAAAAAAAAGTCTAGTGTGGACAGAGTCCAGGAAGAGGTTAATACACTCCATCCTACTTGCTAGAAGAAAGAGCTATTATTGGGAATAAGGAGGGAGAAACAAATTTAAAGTAAATCAACAGTTTCTGGAATGTAAGGCAGGATTTTACCTGGAGTCTGATTTCTGAAGACACCCGCAGTGGCACCAACAGGATAATTTTACAGTAACTCATATTATACTCACACACTTTTCCCATATTGCTAAAAGCAATTCACTCCATCAGCAGTTGACCATCGCCAAATTTTCCTCCTTATCAGTCTTCCTCTTGGGGAGTAGCAAATAAAGGGCACACAGCTCATAACTTTTATTTTTTTTTAACCAATGACATTCTTATAAAAAGGAAATAAAACTCAGAATTTAATAGCCATTAACTGTTCCCAGCACAGCTATTGTGATCAAGAGACATAAAAAAAATCCCTCCATGACCATAGGGCAAATTCTCTAGTATTAAATGACTATGGCATGATTCCAGGTGCAGAAAGAATTCTTTAGGTTGGTTCTTTCTTGTTGTCAGCTAATCCTCTCGTGCTTTCAGATCCGCTGCTCCACCTCATGCCAGCAACACAGTTCCAAATATGTTGCCCATCTGCCCAAACTCAGGTTCTGAACCCCTCTGTGCCAAGCGGCCTTGTCGCATACGTTCACAATGACGCAGAAGCACACTACCTTCTCACCCTCAACATGGACGTTCCAAGAAAGCAGATATTAAAAACTGTGCCTGTGACTGTTACATCTGAGACCATATTTCTGCTATGCCTGCTTCTCGGATGGCTTTCCCTGTGCTCCCACTGCCAGCATTCAACATCTATGTGAAACCTCATAGGCACCTACTTCAACCTGGTGTTACAGGGTACATAAGCGCTGACTTTTCTTTTTCCAGGTGGGTGTGCCGTTCCCGTTTCACCCCCAGGCTCTGCCCACTCCGCCCCTTCCCCCAAGACTTGGCCCTCACTCCACCTCTTCCAGCCCCATTCTGTTCCCTCCACTCAGGCTCTCCAGCCTTCCGCCGCACCTCCCACCAGCCACCACTACACTATTTTTGTCTGTGGGTACTTACGCCCTGCAGCACCCACAGAGTCAGCCACTATACAGGTATGCTCCATTTCCCATTCACAAGCGCTCCTCCCTTGCCTCAAAACAATTTCAGACCCATCAGCCTCATTAAAATCAGGATTCATTAAGAATAAAGTGAGAAAAATGGATTAAAACAATAAACAAACGGATTGCACAACACATCTTGTGGGCAACTATGCCAAAGGAGAGCTAAGTATGTACAATTTGCATTAATACTGTAGAAAATCACCTTACACTTAAAAGAACACATCCTGTATGGTCAACAGGTCCTTGCCTTCTCGACCCTGCTTCCTCAGCAAGAGACACTCTCTCCTCTAAGTAGCTGTTATATTTCTCACTAGATAATTGAATTTTCCCCACCTACATGCCCTTGCAGATTCAATGGACTAGATATCCTTCATTTCCTTTAAAATTGTTATATCATGTTATTGTAGACTAGCAGCTTGTTGTATTAAGCTGCTACTGTATTCTACTACAAAGGAGGCTGCATTTCACTGTTGGGTGAAGTGATTACAAACTATAGAGAATATTCAGGACAGTGAGTTAGGGTCTTTTAGGATTAGAGGAGTGATGAAAATGTAACACATTTGTAACTTTAGCTAGAGAGCTACCTCCTATCAGACAGCATAAGTTTATAACTGTCGATATAAAGACCCTGAAATAGTCTACCCAATACAGTAATTGTCACATACCAGAGATATATGAAAAGATTAACTACAGCCGGGGGAGGGGAGGGGAAGGACAGGGGACCTTCAACTACTGGGTAGACATATTAAAATGTAAGAGATAAAAAATGCCCTTATCAAAACCAGCATTTTTTTCAGATCCTAATATTTTGGTTTTTCAGATCCTAATATTTTGATTTCTCAACATATTACCTCATTCTGAAGTAGCCAAGATGTGAAATCTGTATAAAACTGGAGGTGGAGAAGGCAGTGGGTTTTTCTCACGAACAATCCAAATGTTGCCAATGACTTACCCGATCATTCATTTATTTCCTTAGTTGTCCAGGATGCCCTATCAAAAAGTTATATTTCTGGAAGTGACACTGAAACACTTGTGCAAGAGAATGGAAGTCCTGATGTGCCATTCAAAGTCCCTGAAATACCACATGATTAATTTGTCAAGGACTTCACCTGAGCAAAATACTAACTTCTTTCATAATCTGCAGAGATTCTCAAATAATTGACTAGTAACTACTCAGCAGTGATTATTGCTATGCTACATTACCTTCTAAGAACAGCATCACAAGGCAGCTGCTTGTTACATCTATGGCAGTTTTATGGATAATATCCACAAGTGAAGGATAACTATTTTCTATTAGTACCAGCCACTTATGAATAAGTCATGAAGGCTGAAGAAGCCTAGTAGAGGATTGATACATTCACCCTTCACCTCTTAGTTTAGCATGCTCTTCATGACAATTAACTTTGGTTCAAATCACAAAATCAGTCCTCTGTAATATGACACAGGTAGGACCCACTGGCAGCCCAAAACTAGAATAGCATGAGATGCCACAAATCAGGATTCAGGTGCTTTAGCAGAGCTATTTCAAAAGTATGCATCAAGCCTGGCTACACTAGTTCTGGCTGTAGCTAGAGTTCATCTCCTGCACGTGTGGGAAAACAAACATTCAGGGTATGTCTGCATTGCTATTTCGGGATACCTCTGGTATCCTGAAATAGCTACCCTGTGTCTACACAAGCCTAAACAAGCCATCCATTATTTCAAAATATTTTTCAAAATAACAGGTGCACTATTTCAGCCTCCCAGTAACTCTTGTTCCATGAGGGTTAAGGGATGTCTCAAAATAGCACATTATTTCGAAATTTGGCACTGTCTAGATGTGCCAAATTTCAAAATAAGCTATTTCGAAATAGATTCAAAATAAAATACATAATTTGTATAACACAAATTGAGTATCTTATTTTGAGTTTAAGGTGCCGTGTGGACACACTCTTAGACACCAAATCATCATGGCCCAAATCACAGAAACAGCAAATCTTGAGATAGTGAAGGAGTCACTTAGCAGCAACGGGATCAATTTAATACTTCAGAGAGAAGCAATCAGTTAATTCAGTACATATGTTTCTCCCTTCTCTTCTTCTTTCATATACGTCTGGCTCTCCTATCAGTTGCTTTTAGTCTTTTCTGAGTGAAACATATTAGGCTTGCCATTCTATAGTTATGTGACCCCAGTCTGTCTGTCTGTCTCTCTTTTTTTTAAGTAAACTGTTTTATCTCCTTTGGTGACTTTTTATTGGATACATCTTTTAATACTTTTAGAGGCCATACCAAAAATGCACATATGGACCAGAATGAAAATGGATGTTCATATTTTAATACAAATATTTCCCTTATATTCACAAGGCCTTGAGTATCCCCTTCAACAGCTTTTTCTCTAGTCCCACCCTCCTCTTTAATCCAATTCCCTACAGACACACAACATACTGTCACAATTGTACCCTCCTGTCTTTGCCCATATGCTTAGACAGACACTAATGTCACTTAGGGGACGAGGAAGTAAGGAAGTGCTCCAAAAATAGTGCAGGCAGAACCTCCCCTTTCTCTTGAGCCAAGTGTATCGTTCTGCCAACACATCTGTTTCCCCACCAAGCCAACAGAGTGTGAAGGTCATCCCTGAACCTGCACATGTAGCAAATGGCAGTGCAGAATGCTAGGGGAGGGAATTGCAACAAGGACGAAGCTCCCCCCACTGGCACCCCCATTGATTAGAAAATGAGATCATGCTATCTTAGAGACATTCCACATTTTGAGGCAAAATTCCCCCAAAGATGGAGGCAAATTTCTTATCCTCCAAGGAAACCTGTGTTTTTGAGGACATGTGAGGTCTTACTGCATATGAACTCCCAGCCCGTTAAAATGCAGCACACATATACCATACAGATTTATTACAAAGGACAATGAAAAAGGAGAGTGTTTTCTATTCATAAAGCCTTCTTTCCATAGGAATTTTCCTGGGGGATCTGAACAAGGGATAGCATGCATAACAGGATGGGGCAACTCTCAGAATACATTCTCAAAAAAATTAGGTACATTTGCATACGGACAGGGGGCCAACAGACCTGCCAGGTCCCTCGGCAAGGTGCGACGTGGCCAGCTCTGCACTTCCAGAAGGGTCAGGGCCTCAGGCAGAAAGGGTGGGGCTGGGGGCAGCCAATCTTCAGCGCTGGCCTGAGCACACCATGCCATCCCTGCCTCCCCCCTGGAAGCCCTCAGAGTCACCCAGACCGCACCAGGTGGCACTCCGGTGGCAATTTAAAGGGCTCTGGGCTCCAGCCACTGCTGCTACTGCAGTGGCCAGAAATCCCTGAGTTCTCTTATAGTGCTGGGCTCCATGACAGTTGCCCTCTTTGCCTCCCCGTGTCAGCAGGCCTGCATATGGGGTCCCATTGATTCTCTTTGGGAGTAACCTCAATAATCTAAAGTGACTTCAAAGATGAAATTGGGTTCTTCAAAGTTTATAAGCCACATCCTGAGGACATAAGAATGGTCATACTGGGTCAGTCCATCTAGCCCAGTATCCTGTCTGCCAACACTGGCCAATGCCAGATGCCCCAGAGGGAGGGAACACAACAGGTAATCCTCATGTGATCCCTCCCCTGTTACCCATTTGTCCTTCATTTGTTTTTCTTTTCCTTAATTTGTCTTTACTCAGGCAACAACCCAATGAAAAAAATGAGTGGCATTTTAGTCACAGCATTCATTGGTCAGATTTATGGCAATATGAACAGTGTCAGTTAAAGATGGTTAGGGTGGGCTGACAGAGTACAATTACAATTTCCTATAACGGGGCAAGTTAAACAGACAAGCTCTCCTATCCTGAGGAGACAGAGACAAGTGGTCAGTACGGAGGGCTTTGAACATAAATGCCTCTTCCCATCCCACCCCTTTTCACATGTGGCACCATAACAGTAGCAGACAGATGCTACACAAAGACAGACACACCTGATTAACCATGAATACAGCAGCTGTCATTTCCCCATTGCCACCACTGCTCACACCCCAGTCGTTTCCGTTTTGGTTTTCCTTTTCATTCTGCTTTCATGAGGAAAATAAAACCTACCATTAAAATCCAAGTGAGTGGAGGCGTAGCAGCATCATGGGCCTTTGTTTCTTTCCTCGCAGAAGCGTAATAGGTACCTTCTGATTCGTCCTTTCATCAGAGGAAGGGGAGGCCTACTGCTGAGAGCACAATCAATGCTTAACCTGAAGCATGAAAAAGAAAGCAGTGGATGAGAGCTGGAGTTAGTCAAGTAAGAAGGAAAAATAAAGTTCACCAGGAGCAACATATTTTTGGGTCATGGAGGAGCACCTGGATCTCATAACTGACACTCCCCCTCTTAAAGCCTGAAAAACCTGCTCAAAACACTCACACTTTTGCTTTATTACTACTACTGTAATTTATTTGCCCAGGGAAAAATCAGCTGAGATACAGCATCTGGTTTTCTGTGAGGTCCTGCTAATATGTGACCCTCTTTTCCAGCTGGGACAAAAAGAGTTATTCTGCCATGGTGGAGGTCGTGGGGTGGGGAACACATGCTCCCAACACGTGTTTTTTGGCCTGTATTATTGCAAGGGGAAAGTTTCCTGTTTCCTTTCCATTGAGAAGCGAGCTGCCTGGTTAAGGTGTAAATGATGTGTAATTAACATGATTATAACTAAGTTTGGGTTGCACAAACTTTTAATGAGATTCCTCCAGTTCATCAGTTTAGATGAAAAAACATTATGATGCATTATTAGACACCCCCCCCCAAAGTGCATTTGCTGTTTGCTGACAATGGCCCCAATCCTCCAACTATACTTGATGAAGCTCCACATGAGCACAACAGTCACCCAGACTGCAGTATATCTGATTGCAAAATCAGGACTAAATATGCACAGGTCATTTTACCACTGACATGTGGCCCCCTCTGGGGTGAAAAGCAGCAGTCTGTAACAAAGCACGTACAACACTTTTCTAGACAGGAAGTGAAGACTTTCAAATTCAATTAGACTTACAGGAGACTATTTAGTTTTATTTTCAAAGGAGGCAGAACCTCACCACACACACAGCAGCAGCCCTGGCCAGCAGCAGCAACTGCCCGGCTCAGCCAGTGCTCAGCACTGATCTCTCTCCCTCGCCAGCCCATTGCCCATGGCCATGGACTGGGCTGGGCTCACCCGCCAGGATCAGGGCTCTTCTGCCTCCTGCCCTTCTAGGAGCAGCACTTGGGAGCCCCTCACGTCCTGCAGCCTTCTGTGTCCGGGAAGAGACCCCGCCCCTGTCCAGTGCTCGTTGGCTGAGTGGCAGGGCAGGACACACCTCTCCCAACAGCCGCGGCAAGAGGGGAGGCACTGGGCAGTGTATCCCAGCCCCAGCTCTCCAGAGCCACTGCAGCCAGCAGTTCGCAGGTAGGCACTGGTACACAGACTGGCGGTTGGGAACTGCTGCTGTAGCTTAATCTATCAGTGGCTTTTCAACTGGACTCTTATTCTTGATTTTGGAATTGAATTAAGATCATTCAGAATAAGACACAGGGAATTCATCAGGAATAGTTAATCTGCTTTAAATTCACACCCTACCTTATTCTGGACAAACCCTCCCTTATTCGAAGGCTGAAAGGATTAAGATCATTCAGAATAAGGCACTCTTTGGCAGTTAATCAGGAATGGCTATTCCAGAATAACCCCCTCTGTAGACAAGCTCCTGCCAGTTGGCCTGCCAAGTGATAACTGCAGCTAATTGGCTGAGAACTCTGCACAGCTAGTGTTCGAAAGCATCAAAAGTATCCTTTCGCCCCTGCCTACTTGTTGATCTCATCCACTTGTTATGTTTTGTTTGTCTGAATTGTAAATTCCTTCAAAAAGAGATTGTTATGCAATGTACATTTGTACAGTACCACCTACAATGGGACCCATTCTGGTTGGTGCCTCTTGGAGCTACCCCCATATAAATACTGAAGAACAACATTTGCCACTTCTATTTTCTACTAGCAAAAGCATATTTTTCACATTAAAAATGACAACATTCCCATGCTGGAATGAATCTTGGATTTTTTTTTTTTTTTACACATTTACACAAAGCAGTTTTTCACTTGAGAAAATTTGCTATTAAAAAATTTTTTTTTGAGAAAGAGCCAAATAACTGATATGAAAAACATTTTGGCTTTTAAAGAAAACAGCAGCATGTAACAGGAAAAATTACAGCGGATGAAGTGGCCAAGGAACTTGGATGGTCTCTCATTAGGGACTGGGGGAGCAGCACAACCCACACGCATGAAAAAAAAATCAGACAGACAACACTACTGAGTCTCTTCCTGCATTATGTCCTGCTGAATAACTACCACAAGGGAGACAAGGTCACTCCACCTCAGATAATGTGCCAATACACTAGACCCTATGGAAATTTAGGTTGGTTTGGGTTATTTAAAATGCCAACTCATTTCAGTAAAAGGCTCAACATGCAGAAAAATGTTTCCTTTGGCTACTCTTTTCCAGTCACAGATAGTTTTCTCAAGTACAAAGACAGAGATGGGGGAAGGAGAGAAAGAGAGAGACGCACACTTTTGGGTGAATAATGCTCTGTGACTAATAGCTGTGGTTTGACCTGTCTGAAATAGCTTCATGTATCCCTAACCTTCTGAAGAGCTGTGGGCTAGAAACTAACCAAAAAAGCAACGTGTAATGTGAATTCTCACAGTCCAGCTTATCAAATGGGCATTAGAATGAATAAAATGGCAAAATAAATAAACAGACTTAATCTGAGGAGCAATCCACTAATATGCGGCAGTGGGTTGGCTATAAGTTTGAAGCATACTGAGCGCAGATTTACAAAGGAACTGCACTGACTTCATTTGAAATGACAACTTCTCATTAATCACACACAAATACTATATGTTGTTCCACTGCTCAAACAAATAGGAACGGCACTTAAGTTATGAGCAAATTGCCAAGCCCTCCTATATACCTCATTACATGATTTCACTGAGAGAAAGGGAAAGTACTCACCCAATCACTGTAAACACCACATCCTTTGTTATCAACCTACATACCTTTACACAGAACACTCCCCACAATGAAATTTAAACATCTTTAGATATATGGTATTCTCCAAAAGCTATGCTGCAGTAAACTTCATTTTTTTAAATATTTACGCCTCTTCTGTGAATAAATACCACCCCACCTATACTCTCAGGCTGAGATCTTATCAGATCTGACAAGACTAGCAAAAGTAGATTAATAACCATATGTAGCTCATATGTAATGCTGGTCCATCCTAAAAGAGGTTAGTATCATTAATGCCACATTACCTATGGGGAAACTGAGGCACGGTGTGACACCGTGACTTGCCCAATTTCACATAACAGATGAGCTGGGAATAGAATCTGGATCTCTCAAGTTCCAGGCCTGAGCTCTAACCACTAGGAACACTGCCTCCGAGAGATAATCACTCTTTAGGTGAGAGGACCTCTACCTAAGGGAAATACACAACAGTACAGAGGGGTCTGCAGTGATTTGGTACAGATGTTGATCTTGGTGTCTTGACCATTCTTCAACAAAGCCAGTTACATTTTGCTGATCTAAATTCCTCCAGTACTTATAACCAATATAGTAAGTTTCATTATCAGTTCGTGTGTTCCTTAAATTCCCACCAGTTTCCTCTGAAGAGGGTATTCTCCTTCTTCTCCCTGCAAGAAGTGTGCTTAGCTCCTAGAATGTCTGATATCAAATTGCAGGTAGAGATGACATATTCCATTAAACTAGGGATGGGGAACCTAAGGCCCATGAGCCAGACACGGCTCCTGGCTTGCCTGGATCCGGCCCCAGCGGCGGATTTAGGGCAGAGCGAGTGGGGCGGCTGCCCCGGGTCCCACGCTTCCCGAGGCTCCGCGCATGCGCCGTGGCACCACGGCACATGCGCCGTGTCAAAGGGGAGGCCCTGCGAAATTTCTCTGCCTGGGGCCCCACGGCACTCTCATCCGCCCCTGTCTGGCCCCCAAGGCTCGGGGCTCCTCCCACAACATTGGGGAGCCTGCACTGGTGCTCCAGTCCTCCACCAGGCTGGAGCACACAAAATCTACTAGCCTAGACCCCCCCTAGGCTCTGGTGTGTGAGGGGAATGTGGGGACTGTCTTTCTCCTTCTCAGCTGGGAGCCACGAGGATGTCCTGGCTTTCCGGGAAAGGCTCGCTGAGGTCATGGGCCCGGCCAGAGAGACCGTGGGCAGAGCCCAAGGGAAGTGGAAGGGCTGGTACGACCGCAGAGAGTGGGCCCGCGCCGGCCCCCTCAAAGCTATGCAGCAGCCAAAGAGGGGGAAGCCAGCTCTTGCAGGGCACCACCATGGCAGGCTGTGGCCAGACATGAACCCGATCTTGTTTCTCCCCCCCCCCCAGAGAGCAAGAGAAAGGCAGTCAGCCTTTGATGCCCTGGGAACGCAGGTGTGCTGCCTGTCCCTGACTCTACCATAAACAGAAACCAGACAGTAAATGGGCTAGCTGATGACCCGGGGCCTCCCGCCGCCCTGGTGGCTAGTACCAGTAATTGACACGCCTGCACTGTCCCAGGAGAGGAATCTTCGCCCATCACATACCAGAGGTGCCCATTGTCTGCATTTTCCCAGGTGTGAATTATGCTTTGCGCCCTTCGTGGGAAACTTGGCGTTCAAAGCCATTTTTCCTAATTGGCCACTTGAGACCAGGAAGAAGCCTATGTGACCCAAGGGGTATAAAGAGGGGTTTAGTAGCCCACCCCATTTGAGCTCCAATCATCTACACCTGCTGGCAGGTATTGGTTGTCTCCCGAGGTCTGTGGGACGCCCAACCTCGCCCTACTTCTTCCCGAGGGATTGAGAGAAAGACGCTGGCCACGCCAAGTCTGGAACGCAGGGGTGAGAATATATATACCTGCTAGGTGTCTATTTTGCATGCATTTAATAAGAGCTCAGAGAACCAAAAGGGTTTCATGGTACCTGTAAGTGACTTATTAGTGTAATTTCTGTCCTGTCCTTTGTAGTGGCTGTGTTATCTGTAACACCTTAGTAGCATTTAACAGCTAAGTTTACCCTGTAACAATAAAATAGTAACTGTTTAAGCTGTGACCTGACTCCTTCAGTTGCTGTAACAGAACCAAGCACAATTTTATAAAGAACTCCAGCCGGTCATAAGGGACAGATATAGGGAGAGCTTGAGCGTTGGATCGTGTCGCTTCCAGGGGACAGATCCGTTGGGCCATCTCTCAGCCTCCCCAGGCTGCCCGCTGCGAAGGGATCGTGTATCCTAGCAGTCAAAATCTGAGGTGTAATAAGCTCTCCCTGTAAACTTCTTGGGGTGCCCGTCAACCTCCTCCAGGTTGCCGGCTGCTAAGGGACCCCAGTTCTAGCAGTTGAAGTCTCGGGTGTATAATACACACACACCACTCACTGCCCTGACCATTGGCTCACAGAATTGGCGTAGTCAGCAGGATTGTGTTATAGGTTTAAATAGAGCAACATGAAGCTAGTCATGGTAAACACTGATTTGAGTAAAGTAGAGAAGAATTTTGCCCAGGAAGGTTGAGGCAACCCAAAATGGGACAGAGAAATGTTAGAAAAGGATTGGGGAAATCCTAAGGAGTTGTGGGTGCAGTTCTGTAAGTATAGAACTACCTGCAAGTTAAAGAATGGGACAAAGCCTGAGTCTGTGGAAAGGAGCCACTTTCCATTTAGCAAGGAAAACAGGATCAGGCCCAGACAAGCAGGCAGGTAACAGATAGATTGAAGGCCTTATGGTAGAATTGAGGAAAAGGCAGTAAGTACATGTACTGGAAATCTAAATCCTTAAAACAATACTTACAAGAGTAATATCTGAAACAAGGCCAGTTTTTTTTTTATTTTTAGAGATAAGAGAGTGTTTTAAGAAAAGAAAAACCCACAGAGAATTTAACTCTACAGAGAATGGAGAGAATTGAGCAGTTGTGCAAATGCTAAAATGGTGTAGATAGAAAATTGTGGTTTCTTTGCAGCCATTCTGAAGGAAAAATGGGCCCTTTTTCCAAAGGAATGTCTGTAAATAATCCAGGCAAATTTGACTCAAATCCGTACATTTGATTATAGATACTGCTAAAAGAACTCTAAAGGGAGGGGGTTCTATTGGAACTTAACTACCCCAATGAATAAAAAGGGAATGTAATTGTTGTACAGCTATGTAGAAATAGTGTAAGAAAGGTTCAGAGAGAATGTATGTGTATCTGTGTGTAAATATACATATATATAGTGTAAATAAATGAGGTTTTCAAGGTCCAGTAATCTTGTTTTGTAGGTTTAAAACAAATTGGTTTGGTTTACTTTCAGTAACACCATTTCAGTCCAAGTTGTTTAATGAAAGTACAGGAAAACTGTAAGCATAAAGAAAGAGTTATACCCTATGCAAAGTTTAATGTGGCTAAGTAGTGTTGTAAACAAAGACTGCACATTTTCCTGTGACATGCCATGTATATTGTAGAAGGGGTAAAAATTGCAAACAAATTAAAATGCTGTGGAGGCTCCAGGAGCCACAACAGGTTGTAATTTCCTTTGTGATGCAAATGCCCTAGCTGGCAGCACAAAGAAGCTTTGCAGGTAATGGCTAAGTTTGATCAGCAAACTACCTGAGATCAGAAAGTTCAAATTGTAGCCCTCCAGAAAGAAAGATGGGAAAAAGAAGTCAAAAGTAAAAGTGAGAATCTAAAAGGATTTATGTTTGCACAATGCCAAATGTGAGAACAGATACAGAAGGGGGAGCAACCTTTGGTAACAACAAGACGGAGTCTGCTTGTGGGTGTGTGAGAGTACATGAGTGTAATGTATCATATGCATATGATAAGTATTGATTGATCTATGTATGTTCAATAAATGTGGCGTGTTGCCTTATCCCCTGAAAGAAAGAAAAAAAAAAAGGAGGTATTGGTATTGCTATTTTAGTCCCAATATGAGGCTGGGTATACTAGAAAATGTTTAAATGTAAGCAGTCTTTTAAGAAGGCTCCCAGAGAGAAGACTGAGAAATTGGCATTAGTAAAAGATGTTACCCCTTTTGAACAAAATCTTGCAAAGGTTAGGGCATAGCCCTTGGTCTGATCAAGTGTTAGCTGCTGTCCATACAATTTCAGACCTAGAAGACTGACTGGCTAACTACTTGTGGATATGTAAGCCCTTGGCCCCAATGAAGGGGGAAGCAGCTGCAGCTTGACTTCTATGGAAAACCTGTAATGAGGTGTTCTTCAAATTGCCTGAATATAAGAATGCAAATATGAAACTGCAAAAATGTAAAAGCCTCTGCTGCAGAAGTGGAGAGGTAGAAATGCATGTCCTTCAGTACTCAGACAGAGCTAGATTCCCTTAAGGATGGGTACTGAGAGTTAAAGCAACTCTTCAGATTTTTTTTTTTCCAGGAATATGCTTAAGAAAAGGACCAGGAGGTATGAGGCTTAGTGAACAAGGCCACCCTCCTTGCTAAAACTGGTAATGGGCAAACTGGCGAATTGATTACATTGGCCCATTACCCTCCACCAGACAGAGAAGGAAATATGTTTTGACTGGAGTAGAGATTGTCTCGGAAATTGGCTTTGCTTACCCGACCCAATTAGCAATGGGGTTGTCAACCATCATGGGACTAAACCACTTAACAGCACTCGTCCCAACACCCCAAGTTATACAATCAGATAAGGACTCCAAATATGCCCCTGGGGATACTGTTGTAGTCAAACACCCCAGCCTGGGCACACATACCTGTGTACTTCAGTCTTATAAAGACAAGGGCGTTTGGATTATTGCAAACCCCGACAAGATGCCAATAACTATAACTAAGGCTTGGATTGTATCCAAGACCGGTTGACACTGTGCTTTCTTTTAGAATCAAACTTGGTTGTGTGGCAGACCCCGATCCGAGCGACAGCATGATGTTTGGACTCGTTGTAACGTTCCTTGTGGCCACAGCAGCTTCCGCCGTTTCCAGACACCCTTTCCAGAATGCCATCCAAACTGGCGCCACGGACTGTTGGATGTGTACACTGCTGAACTTTTCCATAGGACTAGGGATTGAATTTGTTCCTTTAAACTTAAATGACTGGTGGAACAAGAGCAACGTTTTCAAGTGGGGACCAGCCTGGTTTGATGACAGCAGCTACAAACTTTTAAAAAGACTCTGGGAAGGGAACTTGGGGGGGTGGCATGGACAATGGCAACCTACACTATGGGGTCAACCTCTGGCGTATATAACAGGAAGCTCCAGGGAAGTGTACCCCATCTGCTTTGAGAACAAAAATGGTACTGGACCCCACCTCGGGTGGTTAGGGGACCAGCAGTGTACCCACACTGTAAGTTTTAATGAGAAATTAAAAGTCTGGGATGTCTATCCCAGTGCAACCCACCAAAAACCCTTAAGGAGCTGGGGATATAACATCTCCCAAGGTGGCACACCACTATCTGGCAATGTTACCATTATTCCCCTAAACTTCAGCCAATACCCGGAAGGAAAAGCCTGGTACAATCAGTCATTATTCATTATTCCTAACACCGGTCAAATATACAACCCCACACTGGTAACCAGTAACACCCTACTCCCAAACCAGTGTGCTAGGGCAGAGCTTTCTGCAGCAGATCAGGTCCTACAGGACTTGCTGTTTGCCTTGCATTGCACAGCCGCTAATGATAGTTACTGTGCTACCCACCATACCCCAAAGAAAGGACCCACTGGAACAGGGTGGTATAAGGGACCCCTATTCTAAAGGAAGAGCCAGGACTCTTTTTCATTTGTGGGCAGAAAGCCTACAAGTATCTGCCACTGAATTAAATAGGGCGCTGCTCACTGGGGCACGCTGCCCCTGGGGGGGCTCACTGTACACCCCCACATTATGACTTCTGGTCTCACTAACCTTGGAAGTTTCCTGCACCGGATGCCAAGAAGATTCATCCTGAACCCCCTTATAGAACGCTCTACAGATTTTTCACCAGTTCATCCGTGCATTCCTGCCCTGGCTTGGAGTAGCTGAGCTGGAGAAGGCATTAGTAAATGTATCTGGGCAAATAGAACAGGCACTCAACCGCACTGCAGATGCCCTAGGCTTGCTTAACGAGTAAATCCAATCAGTAGCCCGTTTTGCCCTACAGAACAGAATAGCCTTAGACGCAGTTTTAGCCCAGCAGGGGGAAGTATGTGCGATAATTAACCAATCTTGCTGCTTACAAATTAAACAAGATTCATTCGCTATAAAGGGCACTGTTAAGGTGCTACACACTGTAACTGAGGACGGAAAAGCCTCATGGCTAGATTGGCTAGCCCAACACCTAGGACTTTCGTTAACTCCATTCCTTCACTCTACTGTAAATACTATATTAACCATTTTTCTTGTAATTGCTTGCTGCATGCTTCTATGTATTGATAAGCGTTTGGTGTACACTGCTACCTCCTCTGCATAAGTCCGGTATATGGCGTTGGGAAGCGATCCTAATCAATCCCTTGATCCAAAATAATCTGATCAGACCCTGCCGATAGGGCGATTTTAGCTTCCTCCAAGGAGGGCAAAAGGTGCTGACATCACCGCCATCTTGCGTTCTGGGACATAGTGAGGCGTGTCAAGGGGGTAGAATGTAGCCAGACATGAACCCCATCTTGTTTCCCCCCCCCGCCAGAGAGCAAGAGAAAGGCAGTCAGCCTTTGATGCCCTGGGAACGCAGGCGTGCAGCCTGTCCCTGACTCTACCATAAACAGAAACCAGACAGTAAATGGGCTAGCTGACGACCCGGGGCCTCCCGCCGCCCTGATGGCTAGTACCAGTAATTGACACGCCTGCACTGTCTCAGGAGAGGAATCTTCGCCCATCACATACCAGAGGTGCCCATTGTCTGCATTTTCCCAGGTGTGAATTATGCTTTGCGCCCTTCGTGGGAAACTTGGCGTTCAAAGCCATTTTTCCTAATTGGCCACTTGAGACCAGGAAGAAGCCTACGTGGCCCAAGGGGTATAAAGAAGGGTTTAGTAGCCCACCCCATTTGAGCTCCAATCATCTACACCTGCTGGCAGGTATTGATTGTCTCCCGAGGTCTGTGGGATGCCCAACCTCGCCCTACTTCTTCCCGAGGGATTGAGAGAAAGACGCTGGCCATGCCAAGTCTGGAACGCAGGGGTGAGAATATATACCTGCTTGGTGTCTATTTTGCATGCATTTAATAAGAGCTCAGAGAACCAAAAGGGTTTCATGGTACCTGTAAGTGACTTATTAGTGTAATTTCTGTCCTGTCCTTTGTAGTGGCTGTGTTATCTGTAACACAGTAGTAGCATTTAACAGCTAAGTTTACCCTGTAACAATAAAATAGTAACTGTTTAAGCTGTGACCTGACTCCTTCAGTTGCTGTAACAGAACCAAGCACAATTTTAAAAGAACTCCATCCGGTCATAAGAGACAGATATAGGGAGAGCTTGAGCGTTGGATCATGTCGCTTCCAGGGGACAGATCCGTTGGGCCATCTCTCAGCCTCCCCAGGCTGCCCGCTGTGAAGGGATCATGTATCCTAGCAGTCAAAATCTGAGGTGTAATAAGCTCTCCCTGTAAACTTCTTGGGGTGCCCGTCAACCTCCTCCAGGTTGCCGGCTGCTAAGGGACCCCAGTCCTAGCAGTTGAAGTCTCGGGTGTATAATACACACGCACCACTCACTGCCCTGACCACCGGCTGACACAGGCCCAAGCCAAGGGGAGCGCCAATGTCACCGCTACAGCTTTACCTGGCAGGGGGCCCGAACTTCCCCAGGCCACAAGCGGGGTGACCCCGCTCAGTTCGCTCTCGGAGAGGGGAGAGATGTGACATAGTGGGGGTGCTGTCTGCTCTGTAACCCGGGGTTCCCCTGTGCTGTGATGTGTGATTCCCACTGACTCACCGACATGTGTATTGGCCCAGACACCTAGTCCCAGCCTGAGCAGTTAGCAAAACTCTTCTCAGGGGGAGAGACAAAGGAAGGGAGATGGAGACGAACACCTGGCTGGGGGGCAGGGTCTGGGAGCGAGGCAGTTTCTGGTTGGGAAACATGAAGGGAACTGACTAAGCTGAGTGCTGAAGGGGTGATGGACCCCCTAACCCAAGGGGTCTGAGGCATCCTGGCCCTGACTCCTGTAACCACATCACGTCTCTGCTGTGCTATATCTTGGAGAAGCAATAAACCCTCTCTGTACTACTGGCTGGTGGAGTCTCATCTTGCTGCTACGGGGGACAAGATTGGGGGAGTCCCCGATGCACCGCCTCATCAGTGAGGAGTTTGAATGTTTGTTTTTGGTTGGTTGGTTGGTTAGTTTCTTTTGCTTCTCACTTGTGTGTGGCCCCCAACTGATTTTTCTGTGGGTCAGTGGCCCCTGACACAAAAAAGGTTCCCCACACCTGCATTAAACCCATACATCAAATTCCAAATCAGTGAGGGATGAGAGATTTGTTTGTATATATAGTTTATAAAGTACTTTGGGACAAAATGACATTACAACCATTACACTATTATTAAAACCGAGTGAATCGTTCACAGAACACAGTTTATTCAATGAATTAATCCTCTTTTAAATCATGGAATAACCCCATGTAGATCACTATTTCCTACCTTTGATTGTTATTTAAGATCCTTTCAAAACTTTTTACTCTGAATTAAAGGAGCATAACCTGCATTTCAACTTCGTCATCAAGTTGTAACTGGTCAGATATTCTCCTGGCCTATTATTTCTATTTCCTGAGTAGACAAGTGCACGTGCCATGCATTTCTGATGTAAATATTGAAATTCATTTAAACATTTATTGTCTCCAATATATCGATTCAGAAATCTGTGATTTGTTCCCTGCATAACACAAAGTTCCTACCAGGAACTTATATTTTAAAAGGTACATTATTACACAGCTGGCAAAATACACCAAGTTCCCATGAACTAGTTGTAAAGAACACTTGTGAGATTCAAAGGAAAGTGCCCAAACCACCAGGAACCTCTGAAAATCAGGCTGCTTTTATTTAGATGCCTAAATATTATTTAAATAGTACTTCAGTTAAAAATTATGGTCTAGAATAAAAAATAGTTGGGTCGGAACGAAAACTTACTATGTAAACACCACTAAAAACAATGCAAAAGTCTGCAGCTGAATCCAAAATTTGTGGCTAGTCCCTTTGTTTATAAAGGGGAACTCTGAAACCTTGAAACAAACCATTTAAGTTTAGGGGAAATTCCAATGCAGATATCAGATCATTCTACTAAAATCAAACTTATTTACATTTGTGATCAAACCTCACATTCATACAACAGGGCAAAACAATGAAAAAGTTAGGGTATCCATACCATCAACAGAGGGATCATATAGCAATGAAGTAGAACTTGGAGTTATGACTTGAGGACCAGTACCAAACATCAAGGCCACGGTGGCCCTGAGAAAGGTTTAACCACTTAAAACGTGAATAAACATAAAACCACGCAGTTAAAACCACGTATAAATTGGGAATCTTTCCCCTCAGCGGAGATGGGCTAACTGGAGACTAGAAACTGTGAATGAGACCAGAACAAGTGTGATGCAAAAAAAAAGGGGGAGGGAGGAGGGCGGGCAGTTGCTTAAGGAAACACATTCACAACTCCAAAGTTGAGAGGCGACAGGGAAGATTTTGAGGACAGAAGCTGAGTACACAGAGGAGTTCCACATAACAGAGCTGACAGCCAGAAACTGTTTGGATTTTAAATGAGCTCAGTGGACAGAGAAGGGGAAAGATCGTTGAACTGTTACCCATGAATGACAAGCATAAGAGCGGAGCTCTGTGAAAGAGAAGACATCCAGTAAATTTGGCAGCAGTAGCTTTAGGAAGGTCTTGAACATGGACATCGCAGCAACTGATACTGCTCGGTCATGACACATATCAAAGATGATGGAGAGGATAAATGGGAAAGTGTCTGACCCAGGAAGAGAGATGGAGAAGCAACAAGCACCAGAAGTCAGCCAAGGCAGAAGAGGACCATAAAAGCCTGCTGATGAAGTGTTTAATGATGAGGTGGTGAAGGAATCTCGTCATGTCATTTCAACAGACTGGAGAGGCAGGAAAAAGCATGTCAGGATTGGAAGGTAGCAGAACAATCAGCAGAGCAGTAAGCATGAATAAGAGATTTGCTGTAGGTACAGCACTCTCAAGCAGGACACAGGGAAGCATGAATGCAAGTTATGGCAAACTCCATGGGCTCTGCAGAACAAACCACTTTTAAGGAAAAATCTGCAAATGCTATTTCTCAGAACAAGTTCAGTCCCTTAGTATAAGCTTGATCTTGTAAATATTTCTGTCCATAGTGAGTGGCAAGGAAAGCTGGGAGGATAAAAGGGATCATAAGACAACCTGCTCTGTTCCTCAAAACTCCTGCTACTACACGGAGGGATGGGGACAGATTTCAAACATGGAGCATCATGAAAGCCCATCTATACAGAGATTGTCTACACTGGCAATTGAATACGAAAACGTATGTTGTTCAGAGGTATTAGCTGCCCTCAAAAGAGACAAAATTTCGCCAGAGCAAGTGCCACGGTGAACAAAGCACTGTCAGCAGAAGTGCTCTCCTGCCAACAATGCAAGCGCCTCTCTTGGATGTAGTATTTCATCAGTAAAAGAGCAGACAAACAGTGGCTACACTGCCCAAATTTTAGTGGCACAGCAAAGACTTTTGTTCAAATCAGACTGTGCCACCTTGCAACAAGAGAACTATTCTGTTTTCCCTGTTAGCCATCTTCATCTTCTTAGATATTTTTACACCCCCTCTGAGAAACTTAAGGGAAATGCAAAAGGCCAGGGGTGCTGGAACAACTTTTGTAGCAGTGGTACTGACTGACAGCCATTGAACCAAACTGTAGACCCTGCATATAATGGAAACCACTACAACAGAGGAGGTGCCGCAGCACTGCCAGCACCTATGCCAACAGCCAAACATGTTGTTGGCTCTCTAGGAGGCAACAGTTGACAGGACAATCTAGAAAAGCTCTCAAAAATTCTAGTGTCCCACTGTTTGCTTCTGTTTAAGCGGGATGTAAACAAATCTTTTGCCTCAGTGGGAAAAATTCTTCACCCTTTTTGTGAATTTTGAGTTGCTTTTCAGTTGGACCATTTCATACCCCTTTGTGTTATGTATGTTTGTCTTAGTCCCCCATTTATTGCTAACTTCTCCATTTTAAGATGCAGGTATTTGGTCTTTCAACTTCCTCCAACCTCTACTGACGCTCCAAATGGATGGATCAGATAATGCTGATGCATTTGAAGTATTACTGTTAAAAATGAAACAGGGTACACAGTACAGAGCCTGCTTTCCCATGCTTCAGCAGAGCCAGTCGCTTGTGAAGATCTCTCCATTTTGAACAGTTTTTGCCAGCCGACAAGTGGGAAAAGCATTATTGTCAGTCTCTTTTGGTATGTTACTTGGAATCTGCAAACCACTAACTTTGAGGAATAACTACATTTGAGCAACACTGTTCTTATCAAGAAGTCCAATATCAGGTTCTGACGCCACTGTTGTTGCACTGTGTCCTTTGCTAGTCATAAGTTCTTGCTCTTGTTTTGCAGCATCTCTGAGGTCCTCAGTTTCTGCCTTCACAGTCTCTAAATCAAATGTAGATTCTGCATCTATTGCTACTGCTGGCATTTCTGTGGCTTGATTAATGACCTCCTCATTTTGTGGCAGTGGCAATGAAATGTCATTTGTGGGTACAAAGTTTTCATCATCAGAACTGGACGTGTCACTGTCAGTATGGTCACCATCTAATAGTTGAGGCATCTTTTATATGAGAAATTATGTTATTTGCTTTAAACTCTTAACTGTTGCTTCACTCCGTTGCTTTTGCTGTCTCTTACTTGCACCACTTTCAGATCTTCACTTCATTTTTATAAAGGGGTTCTTTTAAAACACGGTAACATACAATAAATTAATTCGCTAAAGGCTATTGGTTATACAAAAATTGAATTGTATATACTTTGCAATGAATATTATATAACAATGATTTGGGGATGTTATTTACTATGACTCTTATGGTTCTTATAGCCTTATTTCAAAGTCTTGACATTTCATCTACTAACACGTTCCTGTTATTAAATTCCTCTAACAACTGGTGCGTTATTATGAATATGAACATGGGGTGATTGCCAGATTAGATATAAAGTCTATTAAACAACTAGAATAAAAGTTTATTATCACAAAAAAAGCCTTTAAAGGTTAATCTAAAACTAGACCAAGAGGGTAGCTTACAGCTGAGTCTGATATGGATATTGTATACAAAGATGCATAAGAAAAAACAGGAATACAAAAATCTCCTATGCAGAGATAAAGATCTAATTTAAAGGTTAAACTCAACCTCAGACCAAGCAAAATTATTCTGCATTAACAGAATTAATTACAACTTTCAAAACTTCTAAACTATGCAAAAACTCTAAACAGCATCTCATAACATAGAATCACTAATCACAGAAGCTACTCCAGTCATGCAGATGAAAACTCGGATGTGACCAAAAACCTGGCGAATGCCCGAGGTCCCACAACGATTTAAATCAATTTTTTGCAGGTATATATAGCTTCGTTTGTTATCTCTGTTATAAGCGCAAGGTGTCAAAATGTGAGGCCCCTTTGTCTCCTGAGGCCTGGACCAAATGGCCATCCTGGCCCCCCTGCTGATAGGGCCTGCTTCCTGTTAGGTCAGCTTTAAGTCTCCTTTTCCAGTTGGAGTAAAAGCCAAGTTACTGAACCTTTCTTTTATAATTATATTGTATAATTTTAGATTCTTAAGGGCTGGTATCATCTCTGCTCCTCCAGCTCCAATCTCACAGCAACTATTTCATGCCTCATGTTATAAACACCAACCTCGTAAAGATAGACATTGAGGCCAAGTTAGTTTATTGTCTATATTTAAGTGACTAAACACAACTGCGAACCTAAATTTAGGCTCCCAACTTTGAAAAACTTGGCCTAACGTAAAATTGGAACATCTGGGCAAAAAGAATGATGTAATATTTTTGTAATCATGACACTGCTAATGTCTCTTTCAAACTGCTAAACATGTTTTTTGAACTAGCAGTTTTCAGAAGCATGAGACGACACTATCTGCAGAGTACAGTTAATAGAAATGACTAACAAACCTGCCCCAGTACTTTTTACAACATTGTACAGGTAGAACCACTATAGTCTGGCACTCTTGGGACCTGACCAGTGCCAAACCAGAGAATTTTCCAGACTATGGGAGGTTAACACTTCCACTACTTACTGGGCTCTTAGAAGACATTTCGAGGTAAATTAGAATTAAACAACAGCACAGAATACTGAGAGCCAGGACTGATGGCTGTAAGCAAACTTTATGGGACAACGGGAAACTTGGCCACACCCATGATAAGTGGACATCTGGCTAACTAAAATAGAGCCAGACCACAGATGTTGCCAGGCCAGAGTGCACCACACTAAAGAGGTTCAACCTGTACTTTGCTTCAAACAAAAGAGTTGAACATCTCTCTCCAGAGGCAGTCCAGAAGCCTTGCTAGAAACACTGTACTTCCTTCCCTCTCCAAGGAGCTGCACCACAACGCACACAGCATGCAAGTCAAGACACCTTTTTTTCGCCTTTTAATGAAGTCTCTTAGCTTTATAAAGATTAAGCACTCTGTATGAAGAGCACTGGGAAAATGCAAGATGGTACTGTATCGTATTAATGTCACTTAATGGTAACTGTCAATGCTAGTGATGGAATAAATATGGAAAAGGAAATTATTGTAATTGATTGACATTCTAGAAGCTTCCACATACAGTCTAATGAGAGAGACCTGTAAGAGGCTACAGCTATGAAGGCAATTAATGCAAATCATATGCACCATGCCTGCTCTCTGAATTATGCAGTGCCATGTGAATGTCTAATCCGTTTCACCAGGCTTGTCTTTATCCAGAAGAAATATTCCACTGACATGCTGATTACTATATTAAGAGAGTTTTAGAAGTTTGCCGCTAAAGTGGGTGCCATTGCAGCATTATTAATTTAGTTCAGAAAAAGACAAACAGCTCTGTGCAGCCATCAAAATCACTACATAAGTCTACAAGATAACTTTGTCAAGGCTGATGGGATTTCACAGGAAAGCCTTGTGATATGTGGTAGGAATTAGAAAATATATAAGGAGGATATCAATTTTCAAGGCAATAGTTGTTGAGGTCTCAGGAATGGTATAGAATGAGAGACCTACTAAGATTCTTGGAATCTCTTTCTGATGATATTTTATAGGTATTTCCAGAAAGAATATGTGAGAATTTATAACAGAAAAGGAAGGGAAACTTGAGGGAGCAATTGGTATATTTATATTGTGGTAATGCCTCAACTATGCTTGTTTTTTTTTCCAGCTTGGAAAAGAGATGACTAAGGGGGATATATTAGAGGACTACAAAATCAAAATTGGTGTGGAGAAAGTAAATAAAGCTGTATTATGTACTCCCTCTCATAACACACGAACTGGGAGTCACCAAATGCAATTAATAGGCAGCAGGTTTAAAATAAACTAAAGGAAGTATTTCTTTAAAAAATTATGCACAGTCAATCTGTGGAACTCTTTGCCAAAGGATGTTGTGAAGAACTAGACTATAATAAGGTTAAAAAAAAACCCCAATGAACTCATGGAGGATAGTTCCGTGAATGGCTACTATGGTTAGGGATGGTGTCCCTAGCCTCAGTTTTGTCTGAAGCTGGGAATGGGTGATGAGGAAAGGATCACTTGATGATTACTTGTTTTGCGCATTCCCTCTGGGGCACCTGGCATTGGCCACTGTCAAAAAACAGGATACTAGGCTAGATGGACCTTTGGTCTGACCCAGCACAGCAGTTCTTATCTTTTTACCAACCTGCATAAACACATAGGAAGATTATGCCTGTTCCAAAGAGCTTATAGAGTTAATGCAATTGTCTTTCAACTCTGAAAACCTAGAGTCAAAGCCTAATTAGGTTACTGATTAAAGTGACTTTGATGAGCTAATTCTAGTCCCTGGTGGGCATTTGAACACCTCACACAATTAGCACCCCAGTATCGGCTAAACGGAGGCACAGAACTAGAATAAGCATGGGTAATAATGGCTCAGGATTAAGCTCAGGTATGTGAATGCAGTGGGCATAAAACCTGCATTTGCTGTGTCTGGCTCAAACCAAACCATTTCTGCCACTCCCTCATTTTCTTGAAGAGAAAAGACACTCTTGGTTATAAAATGAAATCATCATCATCATAGGAGACAGTGACATTTGCAGCTTTGTGCCAGATTTCTAAAACAGCCTTTTAACATATTTGAAATGTGGTATCAAATACCCAAGCACCCAAAGGCTAAACACTTGTCATTTATCCAGTATTCAATGAATGCCTAGAAATAGAGCAATTATTTTGTCACAAGGCTTTTTTTTTTTAAAACAGAAGTCAATAACTAACCATAGCAAAAAGGGACAAATAGCTCAAACGTATGAAGTAGCAAAAATGAAAAATGTCTTGAGTACTGCTTTGTGATCAATATTTGTTTGCAGTGTAGTTGTAGTTGGCCCCACGATATTAGAGAGACTAGGTGGGTGAGGTAGTATCTGTTATTGGACCAACGTCTCTTGGTGAAAAAGACAAGCTTTAGATCCACAGAGAGCCCCTCCTTCAGGACTTGAAACATGTTAATTACATTATTTGGGGGCCAAAGGGCTAGAAGAGGTAAGGTCAATGGAAAGAAAATCAGCTCAGGGCAAAGAAAGTCCAGTCAAAACTGCAGAAAGTTATTTGAATGTTCAGAGGTCTTAAGGTCCCTTTTTTGTCTGCCTCTGCTCCTTCTATCTGAAATCTGTAGTTTTCTCACAAGGACACACCACAGTGGGGCTAGGAGGCACTATCTGGTTGCTAAGTGACCCCAATGTAAGGCAGATGAGCTCCAATTTACCCTCACCGCATCATGTGCTGTTCCTTACCAAGACCAATGCCAGTTTTAGAGGTGGACCAGTGCTCAAGTAAAAGAATGACACAATACAAGACAATGGTTTACTTCTGAAAAGCACATTGTACATTCCTGCATTTAATGAATTAATCTTGTCACTCCCCAAAACACCTGCAAACCTTGAGAATGGGTATGTTGCAGAAGTGCTATTAAATTGCTCTGTAAAACATACACGAGTATGGAGAGTTCAAAGGATCCATATTTGATCAGGACTATCCATCATTACATTTGAAAATTGTTTCAGCGTTTCGACATCAAGTTCTTGATTTTTTTGATTTGTATAATGGTTACTCCTGGGGGGATTCTGAATCACTGCACATGAGCAGAATTCATGTCCCCCATACAGTTCTTTGTTTCTTTGCAGAAAAATAATTCTGATGGGGAAGCAAAGGGAAGCTGCAACAGTGCACACGCAGCCTTCCCTGGCAGCACAGGCAGGTCAGTTTGGGCTCCCTCTGTTACAAAAGCTTTGTGGGGCTGGGATCTACTCCCTTTTGTGCCCAGGCCTGCTGTTAGAAACATAAATCCCTGCTGAGGGGGAGGGGACCTTGGCAATCATGCATGTGAGATACCTACCTCCTTAGAAACACCCCAGTGCCCTGCCCCGCTCACTTGATATTGCAGTATGTCCTGAATTATTGTGTTTTTGTGAATTTCCCTATGAGTATAACAAACCTTTATATTGGCAAAAGGGCCACCCCCTCCTGCCTCAGGCCCCACCCCTTCTCCATCCCTTCCCCCTAGCCCTGCCTCGCATCTTTCTGCCCCTGCCACACCCCCATTACACGCCTTCCCTGAAGCCCCCTCCCACAAGAGACGCAGGCCTGGGGATTACAAGGGGGCCTGACATGAGGCAGCGGCAGGAGTCAGGCTCCGTGCATTCACCATGGCAGTGGGAGACATGGGAAGAGGAAGAACCTGGAAGCCTGTTCCACTCTGCTACTAGGGTTGCCAGGTGTCCGTTTTCACCCAGACAGTCTGGTAATTGCGCCTTCTGTCCAGTAAAAAAAACCCAGAAAATACCAGACTTGTAAAATGTCCGGTATTTTTTGTTTTCCTCAGACGAAAGGCCGGCGGGGACATTTTTCACCTGCTGCATCTGGCACGGGGGGAGCAGAGAGCGCAGGAATTTAAAGGCGCAGCAACTTTTTTTTTTCTCAACCATGTTCAGGATTTTTTTGTGAAGGTATCTGGCAACCCTATCTGCTACCCATCTCCCATCCAGGTCGCTCTGCTTCACTATGGCTGTGGGAATTGGAGACCCACAGCCTCAGCCTGCTCCGCTTCCCTGAGCTCACAGAGCAGGCTGGGGTCAGTGCCAGGGCACTCCGCTTCCCACCTGGGAGATGGAGACAGAGTGGCGCAGGCTGAGTGCAGGGTCCCCGAGCCCTACTGCTGCCCCACACCAGGCCCCACAGATAATCCCAGAAGCCACGCTGGGCCCCAAAGGCTAAACTTAGCATGGGGGACTGTCCTATCCACAGGACAGTTGAGGCAGCCGCGCCAGGCCCACAGTGGCAGTCCCAACAGTCCTATGGACTGGATGGCTCTGAACGACAGTGTAGTCCTAAAAATACTTACGGTGCTTTAGTGATTAGAACAGAACTATACTTTTTAACTTAAAAAGATTCTTATCAAAATGTGTCCATGACCTGTTTGCTACTGACCTCTCTGGAGACAGTCAGTAGCCAACATAAATTGTGAGTGTGATTCCCCAACCCTCACTTGTTGTTCAGTTGCCTGTGACGTAACACTGAACATATGGCTGCATAGATTTGTCGTCTAATAACTCAAAATCCAGGGTCACATCTGGCTACTTTACTGTTAGGCAAGGGGGCTTGGGGATTTTCTCTAGAGTTCTCTATACCCATTCTCCACCATGACACTTCAATTTAAATAAATTACCCAAATAGTTGGAACCATTCTGTTTATATTGCAGAATTTTAAAATATTGTGCACAGAATTTTTTGGAGCAGAATTTTTTTAATTGTTGCCACAGAATCCCCCAGGAGTAAATGATTGTGCTGATCAGGATCCCAGTGCCACAGACACGGTGCACACATGAAATACAAAGGGGGGGGGGGAATTGCTAGGTCAGAGTTTGCCTTTTGGAAAGACCAGTAACCCCTCTTGCAGTACAAATTCAAGGCCTGCCAACAGGCAGGGGCAAAGGGGGAAATTGCACTGGGATCCAGGGCTCTAGCTGCCACTGAGCGCTCTGAACAGCTGTGCAGGCTGCAAGGGAAGGGAGGCGCAGTGCAGCACGCTCTGGGTAGTGCTGAGGGCTGGCTGCCCCAGCCCCGCCCCTTCCACCAAAGGCCACACCCCATCCAGGAGTGTACAGCCAGCCCCCCATTCCGCATCTTGTCTAGTGACCTGGCGAGGCTGTCGGCCCTGCTGACAGATATCGTAACTTTAGGTGTCTTAAAAATGAAGTTGAGAATGGCTAGGTTTCTGTGGCTTCTTATCATTAATGCAGACTCCTGTACCAGCTGTCTGACCAGGGCAGTATAAATAGCTCTCATGATCAATACATTGTTAGGAGGCCTTGAGTCTCTTTATAACATTTTTGGAAGAGTGTGGTTTAAAACCCTTCATAGTCATTTTAGAAAAGAGATATATGTCGGACTGTGCACCTTCAATACTGCAATTTCCCGCCTGTTAAACCAATTCTGGGATCTTCAGCTCTCTATATAGCTGTATCCTCAAAGGGTTAAACAGCAGTGAGTATGCTAGTACAGCACATTCACTTGCTCGCTGGCACTCCCTTCCCCAAGGTTTGTCTAGGGAGCCAAAGACTGTTGATGTTACAAGGAGACTCGTGTTGTTAAGCGAGGAATGTACCTTTAGCGGTTTGGCTTTCAAATGTTTTGAATTCACACCACAGAAGTTTATTAAAGTTTCATGGGAATTTGGAGTTCATTTGGAGTGGATGTGAGCTCTGTGCAGTTGGGTGGAGGGGTTCTGTGGGGCTCATAACAAACTGAGAAATATTCTTTGGCTTAGGAGGAATTGTTTGTTTACAGCATTCGCAGTTGGGAAGGGGGTGTCAGTGCTCAGAGACTTGAGAAGATTGATGTTTAGAAACATTAATGGTTCCTACTCTACAAAGAAGCATTTCCCAGGTGTTCGGCTTCCAAGACTTAGATTCTCTCCATGTAAAATGGATTCATTTTGTGCATGCTTATTTAACAGGAAGTTTACTCTGTAACAGGACAAACCAGGAGCACAAAATTTGGATCCAGATTTCAAATGCTTCCAAATTTCAGGCATATTAAAGTACAGGCATACTGGGATTTAAACTCTTGTACAGATAGAAGCCAGCTGTGAACCATCATATCTCCTCCAAAGATTTGGGGTGTTCAACTTTAGTGTTTTTGCTCTATTTCTGTAATCGAATTCCAGGGATACAGCTAGTATACAGTCTTGCACTTTGTACCAATGTGCAACTTTACTACACAGAGCCTTTTAAAGAGGGTGCGCTCTATTAACATTCCAATCAAAACAATAAGGAAGAGAAGAACTAGTATGTATGTCTGGCGTCAACTCCATTTAGGGGGAACAGTAGCCACAGATGAGAAATAAGAAGCATCTGTACAGGAAAGCATATTTAGCTTTGATGCTGGTGTGGGAATATTGGCTTAGTCCTTATTTTCCCCAAGTGTTATGTCATCTCCTGTGTAATGTTGACACTTACAGAGATTACTTGTTAAATAATTCCTTTGCAAACAACAGGGAATAATTCTGGCCTTTGATATAGACAGATTACAATCTTGCAAAGATACTATAAAGATTTTGTGTTCATATGAACAGGCTAAGCATATTCTGAAACACGGAAGAAAATATACAAATGCAAATGATAGAAAATAAACCAAAAATCCTCCCAATATAGCACAATTTTCACCGTGAAAACAGAAGATACCACAGAGTAAGTCATGCTGCATCAGTCTCATATTTAGTGAAATATGAATTTTATGCCAGTCTCAACTTTAAAGGCTGATTTTAATTTAAACCTTCAATCTGAGTAAGGTCTGCAGAAAAACAGAGGGTGTAAATATGGCCAGCAGATATTTGTTTACTTGACTGCATCCCCAAATCAGGTAACAGCCCCTACACAGGCAAACTGCATACACAATTGATAATCTGCCCTACCATTTTGTGGGCACAGAGACCTCTTTAAAAATCAAGCTCCTGAGCAACCTGATCTCCTAAGTATCTCCCTCCCCCCAAA
The DNA here is from genome assembly GCA_032595735.1 of Pelochelys cantorii. Lineage (NCBI taxonomy): Eukaryota > Metazoa > Chordata > Testudines > Trionychidae > Pelochelys > Pelochelys cantorii. The sequence continues at coordinate 108,502,277 of CM064327.1, forward strand.
AATAAAAGAAATACAAACATTCAAATCTCTTGACATTCAAGTTACATTCACTGATGGTCTAAATAGCACAACGTGAAAGAGAACACACTCATCTGTTTAAATCTAAGACCTGCTCTTCACGTAAATAGACCAGCACAAGCTCCTGCAGTTTGGAGGGCCCTATTGTTCTGAATATGTGCCTAGGATCATCTGACCTGCACTCCAGGGATACTACTCATGAGAATCCACAGAGAAGGGTGGGGTTCTTCTTTCGGTTGGCAAACTGCAGCTGAGCCCACGACCAATGCTCAGAAAGCTAGCAGAGTTGTTGACTCGAGTCCCATGACTTGAACTCGAGTCCGACTTAAGTCGCCTAGGTGACTCGACTCGAGACTCGACTCGGGTTCATTGTTTGTGACTTGAGACGCGACTTGAGACTTGCTAATTTTGTTAAATTGACTTGATGAAAAAATTGTCCAAAAATGCCAATATTGATGGCTTGTACAAAAGTGACTTGACATTTTTTAAATTAAGACTGAGACTCGACTTGGGACTTGACTCGAAAGTGACTTTAGGGACTCGACTTGAGACTTGAACTGTAATGACTTGAGACTCAACTTGGACTTGACAATGACAACTTGAAGACAACACTGAAAGCTAGCATCTCAAACTGTGCATTTTCTTAAAAGGGTGCCCAGGGAAGTTTTAGGGATAGTCTATCCTTGAAGCACCACATTGGCACAGCTTCATGTCTGATGAAGATGCTTTGTGTGGACAGAACTCTCCCACTGGCATAATAAAACCACCTCTGCAGAAGGCAGTAGTCACATCGGTGGGAGAAACTCTCCTGCTGACACAGTGCTGTCCACACCAGCGCTTAGGAAGGTATAACTTACATTTCTCAGAGGGGTGTCTTATTCACACACTGAGCAATGTAAGTTATGCTGAAGTAAGTGGTAGTGTAGAACCTACGCTTTCACCCGTGCAGAGTTAAGTATCTGATTTCCCTGTCCTGCTTGTGCTTGCATCTTTCTTAAGTAACAATAATACTGTACCTTGTTGATCAAGTGACCAGCGATTGCAAGCATAGAACAGCTGATCAGCTTTATCCTCACCCTGAAGTCACTGGGAGAAAGCATCAAGGCTATAAGCTACATTTTAAGTGCTTCTGAGCTGTCTTCACCCCTGAGGTCACATTTAACAGACAGCTCCTAGTCCAATGATTATTGCGAGCTCTGTAGTGCATTATTACAATAAAACAGGACATACACTTCTTGGAAGTATTTCATATAGACATAAGCTTGAGCTGCAGAAGTTAGAACCAAACTTCCCCAACAGGAGTGTTTGGATTCACTGACCACATTAGGACTGAAGCCAAACTTACTCAGAGTATGGGGAGTTCAGATCCAGTGAGTGCTGTGCTTCCAGTCTCCCTCTGCATTCATAGAAAGCTTGTGGCAAGATAAGGACTTTATGCTCTTATAATATTTTACAGCACATTTGGCGATTTTTCCTCCCGCAGTTCTGAATGCGCGAACATAAAGGGACAAATGGATCCCTGGCGTATATTCTCTTGACTTCGGTTAAATTACACCAGGAATTAATTTGGCACCAGCATTTTACTTTACTGTCCCTTTCACAGAGACATGTTTCCAATCTGTCTCCATCTGAGCATCTGTTATAAATGGATTCAGGGTGAATGACTGTTTTAAAAAAAATTGCACAAAAAAAGGAAACAGCGTTAATTTAATTTGTTTTCAGAAACTGCAAATCCTGTATATGCTGAGAGCAAATGAGGCATTAAAGCTGTGGAAATGCATTGAGGCCCTTCTACAGTACTTCCTTAAGTAGAAGGAGAATGGAAAAAGCCCCTTTCATACTGTCACATTGTCTTTTAAAACTGTTAGGTTTCTGGCCCTGGAGTTCTAACTCTTGGCACAGTATGGGGTTACCGAGGGCACTTGGCTACAAACAATTTAAAACTTTTACATAAATCTAAAAAACAAAGAGGCTTTTTATCTGGCTAGTGAAAAGAGTAACTGGCAGTGCCTCTCCTCCCCACCTCCAAAGCCTACTGCAGGGCAGTGAGCGAGGTAATCAAGCTGATTGTCTGATGGCACCACTGGCAGGGGCAGGAATTAAAAATCAGTAAGGGAGATTTCCCTACCTATCTTGCCATAATGCGAAGAGAGGCACTGTTCCCTTCGCAATACCGCCCTGCTCTTCTCCACACACGCTGGCTGTTACTCCAAAGTCAAAGGACACGTCCAGATTTTCACGGCTGTAACTGAGAGCAGAATTTGGCCCATACTTAGCCCACTCACTGAGCCCTTAACCTCACTATGTATTTGAAATAAAGCAAGCTAAAAAAAATATTCAGAGAGGATCAAGCGGCAAAGCAAAGACAGAAGCAATTTTCCAAACTACAGGGTGCTTTGGGGGAGAGGGACTTACATGGCTGAAAGTCTGTAGACTGTTTTATAAAACAGTTATTTTCCCCCCAACAATGCTACTCTGTCCCTGACATGAATCAAAAATGTCACGAGGCAGTTTGGTGTCGCTGTGGATGTGAATGCTGGGTATTGAGCTGCCGCAGCTGCAGGCAGACTTTGTGGTTAACCCTGTGAGACTTTCACTGCTCCAGCTGGCTTCAACTGTGTCACTGCATCCCTGCAGCCTCTCATTCTGACTGTGCTGCTGCTGCTAAATTTAATCAGGGCCTTATCTGTATAGCGTCTTCACTTCCTTCCACCTAATCATCAGTGGGCTGGCTGAAAGGTGAACTGGATTTCAAATAAAGAAATACAAGAAACAAACCTTTCCAAGGTCTTATCTACTAACCGCTGCAGAATATTTATAGTACATATAATTCTAAAAGCTTATTGTCCAAGTGACCTGGACCTGTTCAGGTTTCTGCCTCTCTCCAGCAAGAGTCAATTCACATCATAAATTCTTAAGTGCTTTGAGGAACAACTTTCTTGGCTCTACTTTCAGAGCTTCTCTCCACCAACAATTGGAAAGAAAAAAGCCATTCTTGCCTTTCCAACACAGACATTAATCTCGACTCAGCAGTGCCATTTTTATCACTGTGTAATCCAGTTCTGCACTGGTACCTCAGCAGTAGCAGGCGATTTTTCTAAAAACGTCAGTGTAAATGAAGCCATAGATAGTGCGATAACCTCAACAGAGGTGGGAAAGACACGGAAAGTATGTTGAACAAAAGGCATTAGGAACAATTTTTTTTCCCAAAAATTTTCATTAATAGTTTTGAAATTTTCCAAATTTTGATCTAACCCCAAATATTTTCAGTTTTTAAGGGTTTCTTTTCCACCTTCTGTCTTCCTTCCCTACTCCCTTTCTCAGTGGACAGAAAAAGAAAAAAGGGGGGAAATTAGAGCAAGTGGCAGAAAAAAGTTTGAACAATATCAAAATCAATTTTTCCATTTCTGAGAAAAGTCATTTTTATTAAACCGACCTCCAAACAATGACCTGCTTGATCTACCAGCTCCTTCATGAGAAACATGGAACTCTGAATGGAAGCCTTATCTATTATGGAAAACTTGCACCTGTGTCACTACATTGATTCAAAATAAATGTAATGACACTGCTGTAAACTTCTAATAGAGACACTCTTAAAGCTGTTTAAATCAGGGTTGAAGAAACTTAGCTTAAAGCTGTTAGTTGCCTGCATGGACTTAAGGGGTTGTTTGGCATTAGTGTAACTACATCCAGGGTCACAGATTAGATCAGTGTTTCTCAAAGTGGGCCATGGGCCTACTTCGGGAAAGCTGCAAATGGGCCCAGGCCATTTTGTTTACCGATAGGTTCCATAGCCACAGAGCCTCACAGCACCCATTGGTTCTGGTTCGCCTTTTCCAGCCAAGGGAGCTGCAGGAAGTAGCAGCCCAGGTCCTGCACTTCCTGTGGCTCCCCTTGGCTAGAAATGGTGAACCTCCTTCGCCTTCTGGTAATTCCTTCATCTTGGCTCTGCATTATGGAGTGTTTTGCTTCTTCTCACACAGGGCTCCAGAAATGTGACCGTACACGTCCCAGTTCCTATAGGTCAGATGCAGCCGTGATTGCACTGATTTTTCACCCCACACACTGATGAGCTCCAAAAGCCCTGCATTACTCCAAGGAAGAGAGCATTTTGAGCAATACCCATCCCTGGTGCCCTGAGAAGATGCCATGAAGATCACTACACAATGAACCAGGAGCACTTCTACACAAGGAGCCAGATATAAGGACATTAATTTTTCAAGTTCCCGGGGTTTGCCGGTGGGAGGGGCACATCTGTTTACCTGTTTACATGGCAGCAGTGCAGCAGAGTTCACAGTGCTGGACAAAGTGGCTAATCCGGCATTGTGGGAAACATGCTGGAGTTCAATAAACTCTAGAAAAGAACCTGCTGCAGTGCATGCTGCATGACTGTCGACAGTAAAAGCAAGCGGAGACACAAAAGTCTCCTGCAAAGGGGGAAGGTGTTTGTGGGTTGTTGTTGTTTTTTTTTTTTTTTAAACAAAACTGGGCATTTGTCACAACATTTGTCACATTGCAATGTGAACGCTTTCTGGCTTTTGACACCAAAAAGGCGTTTGGGGCAACAGAACTTGCAGGTGTAGACAAGGCCTTCTTGCAACTATCATCTTTCCAGAACGTGCACAATGGCTGACTCTCATAAACATCCTCCTGAAGTCTCACATCAGCATAAATCAAAGGGGATCTTGGATGGGCCTCTCAATCATTGAGGTTTTTACTCCTAGAACATACCTCTTTTTGTTCTTCAACTGCACTGTTTTTAAAAGAGCGGCAAGAGGACTATACAGGCCACATTCACTTATACTGCTGGCAGGAGAACTCTGTGTGGGTTGGCATGACAGGCAGGAATGCAATAAAGGGCAGGGTATGATTCTCTCCTACCCATCATCACCCCCAATCCACTGCCCTGACAATATTTTAGCCTGGAGCATACCTAAGGGCTACAGCGCAAGCTGCCCAAGAGGGGAAAAGCCACATCAAAGGCATTATTTCATCATTAGGCCACAATTTGTGCTAATCTCCCCAAACTCTATGGGAGAATATGAGCATCTAGAAAAGAGGCTGCCTTTGAAGAGGAAAAATCAGGGTTGGAATTAGACCACCTGGTCATCATCTTTCTCTCTTCCCACCCCCATTTCCCCAGCCCCAAACACTGGCAAAAAATAAAGCTCCTTCCCTGATTCTACTGCCAGCCTCCGAATGACAGCAGCAGGCATGTTTTAATGAGCCCGCAAAGACTGCCAATTTGTGTTCACACACAAGACAAAACATAAAATCAAATAAAAAGAGAGGGAAAGAATGGAAGAAAGAGGAACTCTGGCTTGCGTGTGAATGGGCTGAATGGGAAGGTGGAACGTGGTACTATTGTCAAGTGCGCGGATCTGTCCTGAACAGTCAAAACAAACACAAAGTGCCGCCACGTGGGACTTCGGAGAGCCAGCCAGGAATCTGTAAACACCACTAAGCGAGACAGGAACGTCCATTTGCAGACAGAATGATTGGGGGGGGCTCAAAAAAAGAGAGCTACGTGCTTCACCGGAAGGATTTTAAGTCTGAAAGAAGGCTTACAAACCTGTTTAGGGGAAGGGTTGGAGAGCCTGGCACTAGTAGTCACACAATTCTTCCCCTAACCCCCACAATGAAAAAGGAAGCCAGGACATCTGGCAGCATTCCAGGTCAAACCCATATCTGCCAAGTGAGTGTTTGGAGCAGAATGCAAAGGGAATACCAGGCAATGACACAGAAATCAACTTTTTTTTCCCCTGCTCCTAATGATGGCCTGGCAAAGGCCACTTCACAGTTTATAAACAGTTCCAGGGACATGCTTCTGTGCTCTGGGGAGGTGTCAGCCTTCAGATAAGGGGCAAAGCAGAGAGGTTCTGGCTACTTGTGGGTTTAAAATATCCCACAACATTTTCAGAAAACAGCATGGATGTTACTCTGTGATGATGGCCAAATTCCAGTTTGGGTAATTGATTTCTGCTGCCTAAATTCTCCCTGCCATTTCAATTGAATACTTTATTCTACTTTGCTTTCTCTCCAACTCTGTTCTGTTTCTCTACGCTTTAAAGCAGCTGCTATATCCCACTGCAGAGATGCAAAGTAGGGAGGGAAGGAGGGAAAGGGGGTGTTCTTCGGTAAAATTCCATAGAATCCCACACCTCAGTCAGTGTGCAAAAGCAAACACACTTATACTCATAAGGATACTTAAGAATATATTATTAATCATTAAGCACAGCAGGGATATTATGTTATCAGCAGAGCAATGAAAGAGCTTCCTGCAGAGAGGGAAAAAGTGAACAAGTGCCACTTAAGTGATACTGTTTGGTCCAATTGTTAGTATCTACTCTGCCTCTCAGCACAAGACTTTGTCAGCTACCACAGAAATAATTCTATTGTAGAATACTTCTAAACATGCATTATTTTATTTGTCAATGAGATGAGGGCTTCAGAAGGAGAAAGATGCTTGTAGACATGAAAAGATCATCTTTTTTGATCAGCAATTTATTATCACTGTTCTTTATGTCTATTCTACACAACAAAAGGTTTGCCATTATAGCTATACTAGCAACCCCATAACACACTTTTGCCGGTATAATTTACACTGGATCAGCAAGCAAATAGGTTATGCAGCAAAAGAACTTTTATGCCAGTATAATCTACACAAGGGCTTTAGCTAGTATCAAAATATTGTTAGAAAAATTCACCTCCCTAATCAATATTACTATACCAGCAAAAGTCCCTAGGACAGGCATGGCCTTACTTTGCAGGATCACAGGCACTGATTACGGAGGTGCTCCATCCCTGGAGCACCCACAGGAAAAAGTTAGTGAGTGATGAGCACCCACTGGCAGCTAGCTCCCAGCCATGCCTTTCACCCACTGGTGGCCCTGCTGAACAAATCTTGACCTCCCCTGTCCTCCCAGTGCTTCTGGGGCACTCTGAACAGCTGATTTGTGGCATTCAACAAGGGAGGGGGGAGGGTGGGGACATGGCTTGGAAAAGTGGTAGAATGGAGACAAGGGTAGGAGCTTGGGGAAAGGGGTGGAATAGGGGGTCGAGCACCCTGCAAAGCTAGAGGGGAAGTGAGCACCTATGTACAAGAGTATGACCACTGTCATCTATGTGGTTTTGCAAAAAAAACTCTGGTCTTGGCAGGTAAAACACTTTTCACAGTTTGCTATAGAGAGTAAGTATGTAATCAGGAAACTGCTTGTGAGAGTAGACATAATCATAAGTTCTGTTACAGGTCTTTTGGATTCTGGGAACAGAGGGTTCCTAAATGCTGTCAGAATACAAATAAGTAAATCAATAACAACAACAACAATAATAAGTATTATAGCCTCCACTGAAGTCAATGATAAACCTCACATTGATGTTAAGGGTCAGGATTTCACTCCAACTGTTTGTTAAAAATCCTAATAAATTACTTCTTTTTTACTTAAGAAACTTGCTGAATTCTAGGGATAATATAACGGGCAACATTTCCTACACTGCTGGTGATCACTAAATCATTTTTATAGGTTGGGTTTGTGCCCTTTTGTGTTAAGACCCAAAAGATGTTTTTCAATGGAAAAAAAAAAGTTTCTATTCCATTTTTACCTTAGGAATGTCAAGTTTAGGCTTGGTCTTAGGTGTTCATTATAGACTTTCATACCTTAACTGAAGGAATACAAGGACTACACTTTCTGCTTTTCTGCCAGAAACTACACTTGCTTGGAGAGATGAGATTCAAAATGGAGGATGGGGTTTTTATAGAGTAACTCCCTCTCTCCAGTAGGCTTAAGCTAATTAGGCCCCACTGCTGCAACAATTAAACTAGGGTATAGTTTCAAACTCAAGTACTGTTAGTGTTTTGATAATTGACTACAAATGTATCCTAGTTGTGAGCACCCCTTTGAAAAGTGAGTGAAAGTTCATAAAGTGTCAGGAGGTGCAACAGCTAGTCAGAAAGACAGAGTATAACCAAAAAGACCTACTGACATAATTCAAAGACTATCTTGAGATAATGAGTGGCAAGGAAGGCAGGTTCTGGAAATCAATGAACTAAAACTGGTGTTCGAAATTAGACCTAATTGGTGGACTAAACAGTGAGGAGATGGGCTTATTCCACGATTCCAGGAATCCTTTTTGGTGTTCTTAAAAATAAGAGACTTTTAAAGCAAAATTGGTAGAGATGAAGCAAAGGGGGACAATTTTGGACTGAAAAAGAGGGAAGGAATACATTTCACTGTCATAGCTATAATTTCCATAGTCTCCTGGACTGGACACTGAGTATTGTTGTGATCCTGAGAGATGTCCATCAGGCCAAAGAGAGACTCGGATGACATTGCAAACTTTACTGGTTCTGTCTGAATTCCATATCCCACCTGGAATGTGAGACTTTGTCACATGCATATCTATCTGTGTCCAATTCCTATCCTGTTTTTTTTCTTTCCTTTTCCCTTTCCCTTTCTCCTCCTGAAAAGAGTCTGGCTTAGCCATCCAAGACTGCATACTTTGCAACATTGCTATAAGCCTGTGACCACACACCCAACTAAAACCAATTCTCAGCACAGCACAATGTTGGTTTGAGTTTGCCAGGCCTTAGAGTAGCTAATCAGATCAAGTGTCACAGCAGTGTTTTTCTAGCCGTGAGGTTGCAAGTGAGAAATGGAAGCTCCCATGCTATTCTTTTCCTTTCCCTTCTTGGGTATGCTTGTCTTGTTTTGTTTTTTTGGCAACAGGATTGAGCTTGAACAAAATAACAGCTCCAGTCCAGTGTCAAATATAGAGCTAACATCTACCGCTATCTCCCATTCCTAGCACAGTCCAGGAATAGGGCAGGACTGCAACTGGAATAAAGGGAATATAGTAAAGAGGCACTGGTGCTGCATCAGCCCTCATCTGCACTTTCAGACCTATAGGGTTATTGCAGCCTGACAGAAGTTAGAACAGCCATAAGGCTGCACTAATACAGCTCAAAAAGCTTGGCCTGCACAGAGTAGCACCAGGACAACCTTTTTACTTAAACGCACATGCCCAAGCTCTGTGAATTTTAGCCAAACGCCAGGCTCTCTACTTTCAAAGCATTTTACAAACACGTAACAATTGTAAACCTCACAACACATCGGCAAGCCAGAGAGCCATTATCCCCATTTTATAAAAGGTAGTGTGGGGCTGAGACACACACAACTGCAACGATTTGTCCAAAGTTGGTTGGGGGAAAGCTAGAAACAGAACCCAGATCTCCTGCCGCTTCAGGTTATGGTTTAACCACAGTAACATCATTGCCTTCCTATACTGTATGCTAGCCCCTCGGGGGGCCCAAACAGAACCAGGGCTCTATTGTGCTAGGCACTTTACAAGGGCTTGTTAAAACGTTGCATCCACCTTAAACAGCTTCTGTGGCTGTGTGCTTGCAGTTCAAAGAAACAAACAAACAAAACAACAAAAAAGCAACCTGGATATAGGAACTGGCTGCACGGTAGCGCCTCACAGCTGGCAAGACCTGAACAGTGTCTACATTGATATCACTAAACAACGAGAAGTCCTGTGCACCTTATAGACTAACAGATTTATTGGAGCATAAGCTTTTGTGGGCAAAGACCCACTTCGTCAGATGCCACTAGTGTCCAAGACAGCAGAAAGAATCGTCTTAATCCCAGCATCATTGATACTCTCGTCTCAGTTATGTCAGGGAAGTCACACAACTCTGGACTCCAGTAAGTAAAGGAGGAATTCACTTGCAAGCATTTTGATTTCCTTGTACATATTTGTAAATGTGGGGTTTATACAGGCAATATTGCTTCTCAGCGGTTGCTCTGTACATTTTTCCATTGGAGATGCGGGTGTTCAGTACCTGGTAGGAGCGAGAAATAGAGTCTGGAGAGTTTTACTATTGAATTACTTACACAGGGGTAGCATCCAAAGGTCTCAGTCAGAATACTGGCCCCATTTTATCAGGTCTCTGAGGCTACATCTACACTGCAGCGCTATTTCGGAATACTAGAGGTATCCCAAAACAGCTATTTGGCATCTTTTGAGTGCGCCCATTATTTCAAAATATAACAGGCTCTCTATTCCGATATCCCTCTAAACCTCATTCCACAAGGAGTAAGGAACATTTGAGAATAGCAGGTTATTTCAAAATTTGGTGCTGTGTAGACTGCGCCAAATTGCAAAATAAGCTATTTTGAAATTGACTTGAAATAAGCTACGCAATTGGCATAGCTCAGATTGCATAGCTTATTTCGAGCTATAGGTGCAGTGTAGATTATGTCTACACTGCGGTGGGGTTTTGTTTTTTTTTGCGGAACAGGATATGCAAATGGAGCGCTCATTTGCATATCTTCTTCTGATTCTTTTTGCAAAAGAGGTTTTGCCACTAAAAAGCCCCGTGTCGACGGGGCCATTTGTCGGAAAAAAACCCTTTTGTACAAGATTCCTTATTCCTCAAAAATCGAGGTTTACAGGATCTTGTGAAAAAGGGGGGGGTTTCCAACAAATGGCCCCATCTACATGGGGCTTTTTAGCAGCAACACCTCTTCCACAAAAAGAATCAGAAGAAGTTATGCAAATGAGCACACCATTTGCATATCCTCTTCCGCAAAAAAACCGCAGTGTAGACATAGCCTTAGTGTTGTAAGTAAACCACCTCCATGAGAAGCAGCTAACAGCACCAGCAGCAGTGCGGCTCCCAGCACTGGGAGCCTGTTTACACTGGCGCTTTACAGCGCTGTAACTTGCTGTGCGTGGGGGAGCGGGTGTATTTCACACCCCTGAGCAAGAAAGTTGCAGCACAGTTAAGTGGTGGTGTGGCCAAGCCCTTCCTTCCAACAGAGTGAAGGGAGCTCAATATCTGGGAGTGTGTCTAGACTACATGGCTCCGTCGACAGAGCCATGTAAATTAATTTATTCGGCATAGTCAAAGAAACGGGGATTTAAATAATCCCCGCTTCATTAAAATAAACATGGCCACTGCACTGTGCCAATGATCAGCTGATCCGGCACAGCGCGGCAGTGTAGACACAGCGCGGTCGACAAAGGAAGGCTTTGTCGACTACGCCGGTATGCCTCGTGAATCCCCACTTCTTTGACTATGCCGAATAAACTAATTTACATGGCTCTGTCGACGGAGCCATGTAGTCTAGACACACCCTGGGTGGGGAGGGAAGAATCTCAATTTCTGCCATGGGCTGGGAGTCAGGGGCTCTCACCATTGTTACCCTCCCCCTCAAATCCAGACGGCTCCCACCACTTCTCCCTTTTTCATTTTTAAAGACTGTGGCTTGGCGTTAAGAAGCACATTTCTGCAATCACCCCCATTTCCTACCCTCTTGCTCTGTGTTCTCTCCCCACCATCCCTCCCATTTTGCTCTGCCCTGATGCAGAGAGCAGGCTGACTGATGCCTGCCAATAGGTTTCCTCACATTTCTTCCACATGCTGCAATCCCAGAACCTTTTTGGTTTCCTTCACCACACACTGCAGTATTTACATCAGGGTCCCAGCAGCGGCAGAAGCGCATCCCTCTGAGGACCAGCCCAGTCCAGGCACGTTTTACGGCTCATTGTCCCCCTGTCATTGTCCTGGCTTTATTTCTGCTGAATGATCACAACAGCACTTTTCATCCTTTAAATGCTCCACACAAATGGGAGCACAAGTCAAACAAAAGCGGTAACTGCTCTGTTTACTAGAAAAAAGATCAATGGGCTTAAATGAAAGGACAGGAAGCTGATGTTTTCACTGTAATTTGTTAGTAAGATAGTGAATAGACCAATCCAAGCTGACAAAGGCTTTCCTTTTTAAAGGAATCTGATGTAGAGTAGAGGGGAAGAGTAAAGTTATCAACAGGCCATGAAATGGGGCACCTCAGCAAGTTTTATTCACTTCCTTTGTTTTCTGAAGTAGAGTCAAGCTGAAACCTAATGAAACCTTTCCACCTCATCCATGAAAACAGAGATCCCACTAGGAAAAACAGGTGGGAGTGCAAGTTTGATAGGTTTCCAGTGACAGTTATTCAATACCCTTATAGCGATTTATTTTTTATTAAAGTTTAGGCATGTGGAATATCTCTGGGTTGAAAAGAGGGGTGCAACTAATGTGCACCTTTTGCTAATAGGAAGCAGCAGGGGGTAGTAAATTGGAGAGCTGACTAAAAAATCTCAGAAGGGTAGCAGTGTTAGTCTGTAACTTCACAAACGAGTAGTCCTGTAGCACCTTAAAGACTAACTAAAATATATAGAATCACGAGTTTTTATGGGCAAAACCCACTTCATCAGATGAATTGGCGTGGAAATAACAGAAACCGATCGATAGATAGATAGATAGATAGAACAGCAGAGGTACCTGTCCATTGGAGGACCCGTGTCAATGAGACTAATTAAGTAATATGTGTCCCATACAAAGTTTTTTATTTGGAAATGCAGAGGTTAATGGCAAGAATTTTTGTCCACCAAAGCTCATGATTGTATATATTTTGCTTAGTCTCTAAGATGCCACAGAGACTACTCACTGTTTTCAGAGAGCTGACTGCAACTCACTGTGGGGGAATAGGAAGGAAGTTGTTTCACCTCTTCTCTGGTATGTCAGCACTGCAGCTGGGAGGTTCCCAGCCGGGTAGACAGACTTATGCTAGCTCAGCTCAAACGAGTGCTCTAGAGTGGACCTTGCAGCATGGGCAGCCTGATCTTGGACCCGGAGGGTCAGGCAGGCTCAGACTCAGGTGGCTAGCCGGGGCTGCTACCTACACAGCAACATCTAGTTGATGTGCTAGCTGGAGCCAACATGAGTCGGCCTCCTCACACTGGGGATCATGCCATCCAGCTGCAGTGTAGACATACCCTTCTAGAGACACTGCAGCCTGGCCTATACCTGACAACTAGATCCAACCAGCTACACCACAGTGCTGTACAAAATGCCATGCCCTGTGTAACATTGTTAGGTCAACCTAACCCCCGCCGTAGCTACTGCCAGTGACCTGGTTATCTCCTCTTGAGTGGGTGGGTTTATTACAGCACAGGACTAAGCCCTTCCATTCCTGTAACAGGTGTCTACACGTTGTAGTGTAGACATGGACTGGGGGCCTGGCAAATGAGACAGGGGAGTGGTGTCGAGACTCCTCCCTTCTTTCTCGGGCCCACCAGTCAAGCACCTAGAGTCTTGGTTCCTCACCTTTCATATGCCATGCACTGGCAAACCCATTCACACATGTTTGGTAAGATTTTATTTGCATATGTGTGTATTCATTATGCAAATAATGAATATGCAAACACACAAATAAAATGTTACCCATCTGCCAAAATATGTACCCCAGCCACGGCCAGCCTTAGGGAAAATGGCACCCTGGGTGAACTGCTATATTGGCGCCTTTGCTCCCCCACCCCAGGCATGGTGCCCCCCATTTCCTTTGGCTGGCATGGGCTAACCAACCCCTGGATCCCCATCCTGTGCCCCCTTTGCCATTAACTCCTGCCTCTCCTGCACCCTAACTCCTACACTGTGCCGCTAACCCCAACATTTTTCACCTTCACCCCAACCTTGGCACTTCCCTCCCACCTGCAACCCCAGCTCCAGCATTGCCAGCATGCCTACCACATGGCCTCCCTGCCCAGTAACACCCAACACCTTATGCCAGTGGCTTTCAAACTTTTTGGCCCGTTCTCCACCTGGCTCAATGCAAACCTTCCTTGGACCCCCAGTTACTAATGGAAACGTGCCATTAATGAAATAATTACACCCAAGCTATTTCACCAGTGCTGTAGCTAGGAGAACAGTTTAATTTAACTTTCTCATGTTAGTTTATCAAACTTCATTTTAAATAAAGTCAAATATTAATTTATATCCAACACAAAAGGTTCCCATGTTTTCTTTATTTATGGCAGGGGTGAGGAACCTTTTTTGGGTAGGGGCCACTGACCCACAGAAAAATCAGTCAGGAACCACACAAGTGAGAAGCAAAAAAACACCCCTCCAAAAAAAAACCCCCAACCCTCACGGATGTGGCTCCTAAATGAGACATGTCGCTCTCTGGAGCTCCAGCCCCTCCAAGAAAGGAGGAAGGACAGGGAGGTTTCCATAGTCCAGAGTTACTTTTCTGGGGTTCCAGGGTTACTGGATTTTGTGGACTCCTCCTAGGCTCTGGGGTTGGGACAAAAATGGGTGGGTTCAGTGTGCAGGACAGGGCTGCAAGCAAGAGGAATGGGGGTGCAGGATCTGGGCAGGAGGTGGGGCTCAGGAGTGGGTGAGGTCTAGATGGGAGGAAGGGCGCAGAAGCAGGCTGGGAGTAGGGTGTCTGGCCAGAGGGGACGCTGCAGGTGTAAGGGAAGGTGCAGTGTGTGGCCAGGAGGGAGGGTGCAGGAGCAAGGGAGGGTTCAGGAGCAGGCTTGGGATAGGGTGTCTGGCCGGGGTGAGGGGTGCAGGAGCAAGGGAGGCTGCAGGAACAGGCTGGGGTTAAGGTGTCTGAAAATCAGGTGCCTTCAAGTGGATGCCCAAATTTGCCTGTTGCCCCCATCCCTTCCTGCCTCAATTTTCCCCATGGGGGAGACAATGGGTGATGTCTGGCTCAGGGATGGGGTGAGGGTTGAAAGGGGTTAATGGTTGTAAATCATGGCTTTAAAACATGTACATGGGTTGTCTGACTCCCCTACCCGTACCAGCTACTATAACCGCTAGGTTTGTCTTGGGGCAGGGGGCACAGCAGAGACACCTGTACAGCTGTCATGGGACTCCAGTGCCGATCTGTATTGCACTAGTTCCCTGCTTCTCTGGTTACCTAGCTATCTCGTTTGTAGTTGCAATCCCTTGTGCCCTGTTAGGTCCTTACATCTTCTCTGGTCTGCCTGTCCTTACGCCACACCCAGGAAGAAGTGCTCTGACCTCAGTTGGACATACAAGGAACTCAGGAGCAGACTAGGGAGTCACGATTATCAGAAACAACTCAAACCCAGCTGCTGGAGCAGCTACATTAGCAGCTAGAGTAGGGACCTTCAGACCCCAGTGACATCAGGAGCCTCCCGCTCTACCCCCATGGTTGGCGCACCAATGCTGGCTTCCCACTGCGGGGTGGGGAGAAAGCCCCGAGCCTTGCTCCACGAGCTGGGTCATGGGGAAGAAGCGCTGTCTGCATGCTGCTGTTCCCCCAGTCGGGAGAGGGGGAGGGGCAGCACTTCTTCCCCATGAGCCGGATTGTGGAGCAAGGCTCGGGGCTTTCTCTTCCCCCCATCCCTGCAGCGGGAGGCCAGTGTTGGTGCTCCAACCACATGGGGGTGGGAGGAGCAGGTGGGAGGACGAGGCTGCAGTGCCCTGGAAGCTGGCTGCTGTGTGGCAGCTCAGAGGGCCAGGGTGTACCCCACCCATGGTCCCCAGAGCCACCGTGAACAGCCGGCTTCAGCTCTGGCAACCTTTGCAGCCTGTCAGCCAGCAGTTTGCGGACCAGCACAGGTCCACAGACCATCAGTTAAGAACCACTGAGTTAGAGTTCCCAGGGAACGGTCCTTGCCCTTCTTGACACAGATGCAGCTGCAATCTGAGCAGCCTTTATTGGCCCAGTAGCGAAATACATGGGGCATTACTCCCCCTTATCTGCTACAGAGCTGAGTAAGAGCTGTGACAATGTAGCTCTCAGGGCCCAGTGAGAAACACTACACCTGCTAGTAAGAGTTTGCACGATCAGGCCCTTTCTCATCGATGCTTGGAGCACTTTGATACAGTGTATATAAAGATGTATGTGCACATAATGTTTTACACCTTACTATTCACATAGGCCCATAAAATGTGCACTGGTCTTTGCAGAACATAGACTGAGATACTTACACTGCTGATGCTCAAAACATCTAGATCTTTAGCTACAAATGTGCTCGCTTGCTCTCTTCCATCTCCTCCTCTCTCTCTCTCTCTCAGATTTTTGGTGGAGGAATTAGCAGCAATATTTTTGAACAATTTATCATTTTAAAGGATTATTAATACGAGATCTATCAGCATTTGCTATTGACTTCAGTAGAAATAGGCCATGTATTATGTAATATTCCCCATGAGTTACATGAACACAAAGTATATAGTATATCTTGTTTTTGGCTTGAGCATTACATAGAGTATGCCCACATATATCAATGTATTGCATGCTGTATGTATACCATGTATTATATAACTCTGCTGGTAAAAGTTATAATGCTGTCATTACAAATAAATCATAGGGTTTTGCAAGAAGCTAAAATCTTTTGGTCTCTCTTACTATGTCCTATGCATGAAATTTGAGATTTCACATCACATGTGAAGCTTAACACAGGGGAAATTGTGATATTTTCCTAGAAGGCTCAAAAGAAAATTCAGGATTATGTTAGACATGAAGTGAGTTATTAGTAAAGCTGTTCTTCAAAGGACCATAGGAACTGAGAGAACTAATGTCATGGGAAATCCTAGTAATTGGTAAAAAAAAAAAAAAAATTAAGAATTAACCCTTTCTTTTTCTGCTGTTCAAGAGGAATAGAAGTGCTGTAATAAAGACCTTCTTCCTGTTCGCTTTGGGATTTAAACATGCTTCGTAACGCTCAGTACTTGCAGTGATTCTGATTTTGCTCCCACTGGAATGCTGATATAAAGCTACTGAAAAGAACAGCACAGTAAGCCTCCTGAAGCCAATGCAAGATGTGCCAGCTAACTAAACATTGCATTACATACAGACTAGATCTTAAGATCTCTTGCTAACCTTTATTATAAATATAAGATAATTTTCCTACTTTTCACATCAGGGAACTTGCGTGTTTATATTTTTCTCACTATGAGCATATTTGCTAACATTTCTGGTATTCGCTTAAATCAGGGGTGAACAATAACACGACAGCAGTTCACCAGGGTTTAGCCCTGGCGGGCTGCTGCCACTATATTTACCTCCACAGCCCCAGATACAGGCAACCACAGCTCCTGTTGGCCACGGATCACCGTTCCCAGCCAACGGGAGCAGCGGGGAGCAGCACAGACCAGGACACCATTTCTTGCAGCTCCCGTTGGCTGGGAATGGTGATCCATGGCCAACAAGAGCTGAAATCACCCATACCTGCAGCCATGCAGGTAAATATAGCAGTGGGGGGCCCGCCAAGAGCTAACCCTGTGGAACCAGATCTGGCCTGCAGGCTGATATTTGCCCACCCCTGACAAAAATTCTATGGGCAAAATGTGGGCATGTGCCATTTGGACAAAATTGGCGCACACTTTAAAGCTGGAAAGGCAGTTTCACTATATGGTAGAATTCTGTGCAGCCTCATGGACAGCATCCATGCATGAATGATTCCGACTAGCAGTATGAGTTCCATGATCTGAGATGTATAGTTAGGGGCTATAAACATACAACTGTGAGGTCCTCATGCCCAGGGCCGGCTTTAGGAAGTGCGGGGCCCAATTCGAACAATTTTGATGGGGCCCCGCAGCAATTTTGGTTGAGAAAAAAAAAACGCACACAAAAGTTTCAACGGGGGACCAGAAATTTTTTTGGTTGAGCAAAAAAAAAAATTCCCAGCAAAGCCCCAGAGGTAGCTAACACCTCCCCCGCCCCCCACAGCGCAGGGAAACCCTGTGCTCAACTCACACCTCCTGTGGCGCAGGCAGCCACCGCACTCCTCCTCCGGGGCCGACACCCCATCCCGCAGCACACCCGGCACACTTCCGGGTTCAGGGCGCAGGGCCCCTTTAGGCACGGGGCCCGATTCAGGGGAATCAGACGAATCGGCCTAAGGCCAGCCCTGCTCATGCCCACACTCAGCACATCCTTCTTTGGTACCTATGTTAGAGGCCTTCTGGAGTACCTTTGCAAAGATGGTAGGTGAGCCAGAATTGAAGTACACAAAGCCTGCCCCATCCTCCCCTGCAGGCTTTACAGTATATGCCCATACCCATGATCAGCCAGAATTTGGTCTTATGCCTAGTCATTCTTTTAATAAAAATTGACAAGCTACTGCCTCATTCTAATAGAGTGACTTGCCCCCATATGAGAGAATGTGTAAATAACAGCTCACACTGAATAAGACACACAGGACCCTTTTATGTTCCTTGTAATAAAAAGGGTTGCTTCTGCAAGTCATTAATTGCAACTTCCATAGTTACTGGATGTGGTCCTGGTAGTACAGCACTTGAGGTTTTTCACTAAATATTTTCATAAACCAAAATGATTATTGTGAGTTATTTCACTGTGGATATATTTCAGACTAATTTTTATTAGGACATGTGAGTGAATTACTGAATCTGGCTGTAATAGGTTGCCGAATTGGTAACAAATGTGTTATTCCTATAAGTAATCATGTTTCTTAAACCAAACCCATGCCTAAGTTGTTTAGTTTAGAGTCTGTACCTGGATTAATTTGGGGTAAAGACTTAGAATGTCAATATCAATCCAAGAATGACTGCACATTTGCAACAGTGTAGGAGAACCATAACTGACTTAAATATAACGTGTATTCAAAAAATATGTTCAGAATTTAAAGAATGCCAGCCAATTTTAGGGCTAGAGTGTGAATTTATAATCCTTGAACAAGGAACAAAACCAAGCAGGGAAATAACTGTTTCTCTAAAGAAACTGAAGAGCATATGTAAGATTCTCTGATCTCTTCCCACATTACTTTTAGGGCAGCCCTTTATAAGTTACTAGCAGATTTACCCGGCATTGCTCAGGCCCTTAACTCATGTGGGGTTTTTTTTTTAATAAAAGGAAAATGTACATCTTCGCTGAAATGATTGTATTTTTTAAAAAAATACAGTGTTATTTTTATGAAGTTAATTTTAGTAATTTTTTAAAATGGGAATTCCATCATGTTTATTTTTTTCTTTATCCCTGTGATGGGGTGTACCAATCCCACACAGACCTGGCGGGGGGGAGGGTGTTAATCAGGCTCCCTGGGCTGAGAAGGCCCCTCCTCCATAGCCCTGCTGGGCATGTTCCAACTGCAGGCCTAGTATAAAAGCCAGAGGAGCAGCTCAGTCAGGGTTGACCATGGTGGGGGAAGGAGCTCCTGCCTGAACACAGGAGCAGCAACCGCTGCCACCACCACCTTCACCTTCTCAACAGCTACCGTGACAAGTGGATGACCAGGAGAGCAACTAACCTGGAGAAAGCAGGTGGGGAATATGCTGGCCGGCGGGCTGGGGTAGGAAGTAGCTCAGGGTGGGGAGCTGGAAACCTCCTGGCAACCTCAGCGTGTTTTGGGCAGATTCCCTGCTGAGCCAGTGGTGGGATACACCTACCATTGACAGGGCCCTGAGGTGGGGCCTGGTGGAGAGGGAGGGCCCAGGCCTCCTTGCCCCTGCCATTCTTGATCCCCGGGGGGGAGGGGAATCTATTATAATATAGACTTGGCCACTGGGCCTAACTGCCCTGCAGACTGGGGTCCAATAGATGTGGCTGCTGGGCTTTACTGACTGAGGGCATTACAGACTAAGCCACTGAGTCATAATGCCTGGTCAACTGAGGCTACAGCCAGGACCAGATTACGGGGTGAGGCACTCCACCTGGTTTCCCAAGGGGGTTGGGCTACCACCCTGTGACAATCCCTATAAGCCCTTATCATTTGTTATGTTTTAACAAAAAAGGGCTATAGTCAATTTGGTTTCCAATAATATTTTTTTCTAATTTTCAAACCTTAAGTATTGATTTAGCTGTGCCAAAACAGAGCACTGCTCCACATTTCTCCATTTTATCTCTTTTCTGTAAGGTTTATTGAGAAGCAATCCTAGTCCAGGTTCATCCAATTTTTCTGGCTCATTTTGGTTCAGTCTCTTTCAACATTTGCTCAGTTATGTCAATTTTGAAGACTATGCTTGCTTTGGTGATTCTGTCTCTTTTCTGTTTGGTTTTATAAGAAGCATCACATTCCAGGCACATTCTGTTTTCCTGGCACAACCAAACCCTTACCCTTGCTTTAAGTTATGATAAGAGGAAGCTGTATACCAAATTTGGTGCTCTTAGTATTTAGGAGTTCTTGATCAAATAGCCAAACAGACAAACTCTCTAAAATATATAGTAGGTGACAGAAATGTCATAAGAGCTTAAGGGAGTAGGTACCCAACTAACACCGAAATTCAGGTTTCTCTGAAAATCCAAGCTTACAAGCTGACTGATTTGCCCACAGGAGAATGTTAGGCACCTCTTCGGATGGCCTTAGAATAACTTCTTGGTGAGACTGTATCTCTCAGAGGTTATGTCTAGACTACACTGATCTATCAGAAAAAGGTATGCAAATTGCACTCTGCAATTTGCATACCTTTTTCCGATAGTTTTGTTGGAAGAAGATTTTCCAAAATGTGGCCCGTCTACACTGGGCCAAATTTCAGAAAAGCCACCTCTTTTGGAAGAGCCCTTCTTCCTCGTGGGAGGAAGAAGACAGGGCTTCTGAAAGAGCGCGTCTGCTCTTCCGCCAAAAAAAAAAAAAAAACCCACGAAAAGCAGACATGTTTCTGGACGTGGTGGAGTTTTTCTGGGATACCTCTGGTATCCTGGGAAAACCCCGTAGCGTAGACACAGCCTGAGACTTCTTGGTGAGAGTAAAGTTCGGTACTGACCATATAAAACCAAATTTCATATGGTTCGTAGGATAGTTTATTGGAAGCATATATTAGTACTCCTCCTCCTTCACAAGTAACATTAAAGTTTGGGTTAATTTTATGTATGAAAATAGCTGGTGTTCCAGCATTTGATGCAGAAGTCTGCATGCGGTCTTGTTACACCAGACACTAGCAATTGAATCATTTCCCTGTTTAGCTTCATCTCTGAAAAAATCATTAACAAGTGAAGGGATTAAAAAAAGCTTTAGACCAAAAGAATTTTCATCCATGTTAATTGTGTTTTATTAACATATATTAAAACTATTAAGTCTGCTTTCTGAAGAGGGTTCAGCACTTCTCAGTTCCTTGCAGTACAAGAATGTCTTAGATGCCTGCGGGTAATGTCTACACAGCAATTAAAAATCTCCAGTGGCCCACGCCAGCTGTCTCAGGCTCCAAGGATTTTCACTGCAGTGTAGACTTCTGGCTTTGGGTTGGAGCCTGGGCTCTAGGAACCTGCACGATGGGATGTCCCAGAACAGAGGCTGCAGCCCACACCCAGAAGTGTACACACCAGATAGACAGTTCTGCAAGTCTAATTGGTGTCAGACCTACCCTAAATCCCATTTAAACCTAATACAATGGTGAAAACGGGACAGTCAGAGACAGTGCTCGCAGATCATGCCCCAACACATTTCTCTGGGATTTTGGCTCAGTTGTTGCATTTATTCACTGGGAAGTGAGGCTTTACCCCTCCCATCCCCACTTCATGAGGCGGTGACACAGATCATTAGCACCAACTGACAAAGGGTTCCCCGTTCATTACAAGCAAATCCTGTCTCAGCCCCAACAAACTCACTACACCTACTAAACCACTTGTGTGGTATTTATCCATAAAGGATAGCACAAGAGGTCAACACTCCTAATCCAGGCAAGATAAGATGTGTGTATGGGACTAGCATAACTATATGCTCTCATGGGTTTGGAGTAAAAATGAGCCATCAGAGAATACCTCAGTGATGGCCCATTCAAGCAGGGTTGGGTGGGGAGGGATGTTGTCACACCCTCCCACGTAACAATCATGTAATATATTGATCAATGTCCCCTGTTGCCACTGCACAGAAAAGTCAATAGAAAACCATCAAAAATAAGCTATCAACATTGAAACCACAAGGAAATAAAAAGGAACAACATGCCTTCAGGAGTAACTCACTACCCCCCCTTCTGACCCCTAAAGAAGCTTGCTGCCCCCACTCCGCAACTAGCCACAACCCAAAGCTCCGTGGACTGTGACTCTCTCTGCACCACATCCCTGGAACTGAAGGAGTACTGCATCCCTCGCTGAATATTTGGGGGGGGGGGGTGCTCCTACTTGCCTCCCCCCTTGTGCATGCCCCAGGCGCTGTGTGAGATACAGGAGCAGGGGTAGGTACGGCTTTAGGAAGTGCGGGGCCCAATTTGAACAATTTCCACAGGGCCCGGCAGCCAGGATTTTTTGTTGAGCAAAAAAAAAACCAACAGCCGCGCTCCTCCGCAGTGCGCCCAGCACACCACAGAGCTGTGGGAGGGGAGCAGCCAGCGCATTTCCAGAACCCCCGGAAGTGGTGTGAACCGGCAGGCAGGACTGGTTGGTGACCACAGCTTTAGGGCGCAGGGCCCGATTTGGGGGAATCAGTGGAATCGGCCTAAAGCCGGCCCTGAGCAGGGGTGCAAGGTAAAACTGGTAAATGGGGTGTCCTGTTCCTTTGGGAACCAAGGATGTGGGATTTCTGTGAGTAGCGAGGGATCAGGGGCTGGATACCACAAGGGGACACTACGGAGGGACTCCAAGGCCAGAGTGCATCTGCTGGCAGCCAGCAGGGCTGGCATAGACTAAAGAGGAGCGCTTGAGGGGCTGACTGGCCAGTTGCTCTAAGCAGTTAACACAGAGCTGACACAGGTAAAACTCCTCAAGTTGGAGGCAGGTGGCAACAAGGTGATTCCCGGCCGTGGGTGCCCCAAGAAGCATCACAGAGGATCTGGCTGAAGTGGCATGTTAGGAATCATCCATGTCTCCTGCACAGTGGGCTCCATGCTAGGCCCTAACAGGCCTGGTATTCTGTGGCCTATCATGGTGGACCCGAAGGAAAAGTGACTACACCCGTGATTAGGATGATCCTCCAGCTCAAAATCTTCCCGTACTGGGAACAGAGATTGGAACAGTGTCCGCAACTCTGCACCCTGCCAGGGGCTACTACAACAATTGAATTCGCTGCCCAGCACAGTTATGTGACTTAGGATTTAGGTGGCAAAGGGTGAATATAAATATCATACAGATCTATCTTATCAGGGATAACTCAAAATGAGGCCTTTTAAATTAATTTTCTCTTGGTGTATAGCCCTTCTAGGACATCTCAACTTCCCCCCTCCTTTTCACTGCCACCAATACAACCCTGAAGTATTTATTCCAAAGGACTGTAATAAAGATTTATTTTCCTTTTCCAATATAATTTTGTTATTAGGACTGCAATAAACCAGGGATACTATCAATAAAGTGGCATATTCCACACACGAGCACAGAAAATTGTCAGCATGGGTGTTGATTCTGTAAGGTTGACAGGCATTACCCATGCAGCAAAGTGAGATGTTCATTTCTCTTGTACCCTAAAAATAATTTGAACTCCCCACCCCCGAAAAAAAGTCCTCTCTCCTCTAATCTACTGTTAACTTCATGGTACAAATGTCCCCTCAATATTAAGCTTGTACAATCTCAGCATAACAAGGGATTTTATTTTATTTTTTTGGCAAACTGATGAGGAGCAACCAAGTCTAAATGTGCCCAGAAATTACTCTCTCTCGTTCACAAAATATGACACTACGCTTGCTGTGCACATAAACCACTAGCTTCCTGTTCCCAGTGCTGTTCCTAAGCCCAGAGAAAGGGAGACATTTGGGTGACAGAGATGTTTTACAGGGATGACTTGCAAGGCTAACTTTGACCCTTGGAAGAAAAGGCCATAACAGTTTCTGCAATTTCATCTGAACTGGCAGTTTCATCTTCTGCTTATCATGGAACCAATGTTCAGGATTCATCCAAATCTTGTACTGCATTCAAAGGAGTCAGATTGCATGATGAAGATTCTTCCATAAACCAGAGACAGTGTGAAGCTCTTGGAAAAAATGACTGTCCTGGCCACAGAACTGGAAAGACTGAATGTTGATTTATGTGGCACACGGGAGACATGGTGGAATTTGAACATCAAGAGTACGGCTCTGATTCACAGTTTAATTGTTGCATGCCTGTGATGCATCTAATAGGCACACTGGCATTGCTCTGGTTTGTCCCCAAGACAGCAGTCTGCACAACTGACTTGGTAGGTTTATTCTCCAGGCTTAATTGCTGCCATTTTCAATTTGAAGACCGGACATATGGTAGTTATTAGTGCATATGCTCAACATGATGAAGGACCTAGTGCAGAAAGAGATGTCTTTTATGCCCCCTTTTTAGACAATATTGAGTGTCTGCATTATACTATCTTACCTAGAGAGACTATTCACTGACTATAGCTAATTCTAGGAGAGCTGTAAAATACAACAGAATCTGTGCAACTTAAAATCAATGGTGGTAAAACCAAAATTACACATGCCTGGAGATGGCAATGATATTGTATGGGTGAATGGTTTTATCTATCCAGGTAGGGTTATCAGTGGGGGGTTCTATGACCAAAATAACGAAGATAACAAAGATGTGAGTGTTCAACACAGCATGGCTGACAACTCTGTTATATGGAACAGAAACAAGGTCATTAAGAACAGCTGAGGAGAGGAAACTAAATAGTTTTCAATGTTAAAAGGTGTGGCATATTCTTAATGTACATTGATTTGATTTTTGACACAAACAAGGCAATACTTCTATGATCCCAGCAAGCTGAGGTCTTGCATAAGTTGAGAACAAGATGACTGCAATAGTGGGGTCATGCCCATGGTGCAGAAGGAGATGCGCTTTTACAGAAGGCTGATAGAGCTGAGGTTGAAGGAAGTAAAGCATGAGGCCAACTACAAAAGAGGTTGGGTTTAAGAAGCCTTTATCCTCCCATGCTGACTTTTGCTGAAGGAAGAAGATTCTCAAGGGAGCACTCAAGATAGAAGTCCATTCTACACGCCACCATGGCTACATCGTTGCCATGCGAATCTGCTGCTATGCACAGAGCTTCGTGAATATATGAAGGTTTTACCCCGGACAACTTATTCTGGAGTTTGCCAATTCTCTGAAAGTTGCAATTAATTCACCACAGCTGTTCTCTCCACTCAGTTACCTGTCTAGCAAATGTGTGAGTTGTAAGGATGGGGAACTCAGTACAATGAAGCATAACGCATGATATATTAGTTTCTCAAATTTTTGTTTACTGAACTCAACATAGACCTCAATGCATAAAAATTCTTCTGTTTGTGTGTGCAAGTTCCTTTGTTCATAAGTCACAATAGGTTTATGAGAGAGGATGGTGTCGGCATCTCAGACTGATTTACATGGTAGGAATACCTAAGGATTGTCTGCCATGATGTAGGGCAGACAGGGATTCTCTTTATTGTCCCAGGGGAGTGCCTTGAGACAATCACAAGTTTTAGGTTTCTTTGCAGCAGTGGCAGTCCCAAGACTAGGTACTTGAGTTATAGTGGCCCTGCTTACTCTGCTAATATTTTAGCACAATAAGCAGGGCAATCTCTACCACTGTCGGTGCCCTACACAGCCCAGCCCCGGCAAACCCTTCCCCACCACTCAAGGCAGAGCAGCCAGCCCGCAGGAGGGGGCAATGGGTGCAGATACATGTGATTGCAGCAAATGATGTCTGGTCCAGGAGAGTTGGCAACCCTGCTGCCGGGTAGGGAGGGAGGAGATTGCGCTGCCAGCTACAGAGAGTCGGTGTTTTGAGGGGGAAACCATCACTTCTCTCTTGCTACCAGCTGCACAGCCGCACCCTATGCTCCTGAATCTGCTGACCCATGCTCACACCACTTGCCACTGCCTGGTGAGCGGGGGACTGGGCACAGAGCCTGCGAGGGGAGGGGAATGGGGCTACCGACTGCCAGAGCCAGCACTGAACCCATGGGGGTGGGCATCTGGGGGAGTGGGCACTTCTGGAGCCCTGGTGCTGAGCCCAGGAGGGGCAGGGCATACACAGCATAGAGCAACAGGTGCCCCAAATTTAGTGGTGTCCTACACAGCTGTGTGTGTCTAAGTTCACCTGATAGCTCACTAATTAGGTCCTGCTAGGAGTCCTGTGCTGGAGGACACAGGAGTGAGTACAGAATCCCCCTGACTTTCATGGAACTCTGCACAGGTGCAGGGAGCTGCCTGCATGGAGCTCCTTGGGGCCTAGCAATATTCATTGTAGTACCTGCCTTAGGGCTGGAGCTGGAGCCTGCTGAAGGACATGGTGCCCTTCAGAGGCTATCCAAGCACAGATGGAGATGCTGGGAGGCAGGCTGCTGAATAGCTTGCCCAGGGTCACCCAGTGAGCCTATGGCATTGGTAGTGTGGTGATCAGGTATCACGGCAATGAGCACAGTATAAATATCACAGCACAGAGCCAAGTCTCCTGATTCACAGTCCCCTATTCTAGTTACTAGACAACAGTTCTCCTTACAGCCATAAAGGACCCTCCCTCAAATCACTACCTCTCACTTTCTTCTTTCGTGCAGTTGTGTCACCATCAGGCAGGGCTTTGTCCCTTTATCTCCTGGTACGTAGCAAAACCTTCTGAGCCACAGTGAAAAACTCTGCTCACTCTGCTGTAACAGAAGCTGTTGCAATTAATCCTGTCACTCTGCGTGAACAGCACACAACAGAGGAATCGCAATAAGCACAAGGAGAAACAAAGCCGCCATATAAGGCTGCTCTTGCAAGCCAAACTTTTTTCTTTTGCACATGCTGGAGGTGTGAGGTTCAAAATCTGCTCAAATGTAGTCTGGAAGCAGCAAAAAGAGCCAGTGCATCAAACGGGAATTTGGACAGAGAGATTAGTTTATTGTAAAGATGTTAAAAACCAGTCGAATATCCGATAAGCAAATGCTTATCAGATAGTCAACAGGATAGTCGACTAGTCACTCCCCCCCCCGCCCTTGCTGCCTCTATCAGAGGAGTCCCCAGCTGATCCTGGGCTCCGTGCAGCACTGCCCCTTTGAAATGCCACAGCGGCATTTCAAAGGGGGCAGCACTGCTCTATCGACTAACCAAATAGTTAATGCAAAAATGTTCGACTATTTAATTAGTGAATTACTCGATACTTAACATCCTTCGTTTATTGCAACGATTTTTTAAAACATAAGTGGATGTAATGACATCGGATAAAGTATTTTTCCTGGATTGCCCACCTTCCAGCCAATCAGCCTGAAGCATATTGCCTGCCCTTGGACTAATGTGTTCTAACACATGAGCACACATGCAGATGGGACATATGGCTCCCATACTTGCCATGGTTCAATAGAATAAAACATTACACATTCTGAGCGCCTCTCTGATATTTGTGCACGGCACACGTACAAAGCAAGGCTCTACTACTTTTGGCCAGAAGACAGAAATGGCCCTTTTACATTTACATGCCTCCTAAATATAGCACACAAGAGCCTTTAATGCAGACAATGCCGGTTAGTGGTTCTGGGGAGTACAGCTGTAGCTGACATAGGGCGCCTGCTGTGCAGTAAATCTGAATTCCAGTGCAGGATGCTGCTGGGTGTTCAATTCTTCCAAGCTACTGAATAATGTGCACAGAGCTGATTCCCTGGCAGCAGCCCAAGAAAGCCATGCTGACATTACCGATTAGAACCTTCCCTCTCCTTATATAACTGCCAGCATCATCTGGCTGTGTGCTGAGCTCCAGTGCCTAGAAGGGATGGTGCACAGACAAGATACAAACTTCCCTAATTTATCCAAGCAGAATTCATTAACTCGGGCTCAATTGCATTGGTGGGTTCAGTGATGTGCAAAGAGCACTCTTGGAATCCACACCGTAGGAGTCGCGGCCGCTGCTCAACACGTGATTGGATTTTCTCTTTGTGACATGTGCGAGAGCAAAAGATTTAAAGGCCCAGGGTAAATCCTTACCTAACTGCACCATGCGACCTATAGATCAACAGCTGGCTTGGATCACTTTATAGTTCACAGAGAGAGGAAGGGTGGAGAATAGCGTCACCAACACAAGTCAGTCATTAAAAAAGTTGTGCAGACTTAGAGCTAAAGATTTTATTGTGGCTTATAAGCCTGGGCAGAACTCTGCCCTGAGTTACACCCTGCAGATCAGGACAGAACTGGTTCCCCTGCTTTTAAGACCACTGGCCATAGTCACACTAACAACCTGTAAATTATAAAAACTGGGCCTGCCTTTTGCAGAATTCACAAGGAGACTCCAAAGGCTTTCTTTCCCCCCAGGCAGGGCACAAGGAGTAGTGCAGGCTTTGTGCTCTCCTGAACAAGGAGCTGCTCTCTACTAGTAGGTTTGGAGTGCAATGGGAAAGGGAAAAGGCAAGGTCCCGCTGTCCCTCACTGGGATGGTTGCAGAAAATGTTGCTCTTTTTCACAAACTGGGATCTTGCTCTCCCTGCAGATTAGGGCACTCAGGGAATTCCCCAGAGAGATGTCTGGGAAGCAGCTGGTAGGCAGGCACAATACTTCCCAAAGACCCCTGGGGTAAGGCAACTCTGCACCATCCTTAAAGGGAAACTAGGCTTTAACACCACAAATCTGGCCCGATACCTTTTTGTTCATTTCATCCGTGTTAACTGACAAGCCCAGGCCTATGTTCTAAAGAGCAGAAGTCAAAGTCCTAAGGTCAGGGTTTAGGGCTCTAGGAACTTCGTAAGGGTTTGCTGCAATTTTTTTTCTGAACACTAAAACTTGCATCGGTTCTGCAAGGTGGACCATACACTAGTGTACACTGCTTATTTCCTGTGGGTACATCTACGCTGTGGCGCTATTTCAGGATACTTCTGGTATCCTGAAATAGCTATTCCGTGTCTTTGAAACAAGCCCATTATTTCAAAATAGTTTTTGAAATAACGGACTCACTATTCTGATGTCCCTGTAAAACTCGTTTCACGAGGATTAAGTAGCGGTTTAGAATAGCACTCTATTTCAAAAATTGGCGCTGTGTAGACAGCACCAAATTACAGCATAAGCTATTTCAAAATTACCTCGAAATAAGCTATGCAATTTGCATAGCTCAAATTGCGTAGCTTATTTCGAGCTAACGGTGCAGTGTAGATGCACCCATTGTGAGCTATAGCATTGTACATCAGCTAATATTTTATTAATAGCTGACATTCTTCAGATCATTTTCTTGAGAAGTACACGGGGTCCTCACTATAAGTCCAAGATACGTTCCAAAAAACTTGGACTTATAGTGAAACAATTTAAAGTGGGGAATTTTTTTCCCGCAGCTGACTTCCATTTAAGCAAACTGGAGGGAGTGTTTCGCACGGCTTATAGCTGGGAACGGGAGAACTTATAACGCATCAGTTCCTACAAAAGTCAAGGACTTTAGTGTGGAACGGATGTATACCGGGGCGACTTATAGCAGGGACCCCATGTAAATAAAAGGATGAGAGGGTGGTAGAAGTGAGGGAAAAACAGATAGTGTTCAAAGGCCTAGAAGAAAGAAGGTTGTCTGCAGTGTTCTTGTAGCAGTGCTGTTCAGACCCGAAGAAATGCTCTATGGAAGCTCAAAAGCAGGTCTCCCTCACTAACAGAGGTTGAT
Source organism: Pelochelys cantorii (assembly GCA_032595735.1). NCBI lineage: Eukaryota > Metazoa > Chordata > Testudines > Trionychidae > Pelochelys > Pelochelys cantorii. Next base: position 108,531,530 of record CM064327.1, read on the forward strand.
CCAATAAGATATTTGCTTCCCTCACCTTGTGTCTAGAAAAGACATATTCAGAGTGAATTAACTGTTTATCCTAATAATATCTTTCTGTAGCATTCACTTCAAGCACTTGGGGTGTGGTGGTTTCCCTTTTGTGCTGCAATAGCATTTGATTCTGGTCCTAAAGCCTGCACAGCTGTCCAGGGGAAAATGACAGAAGTGGAGAGAGATCATACTGCAGCCAAGAGACAGGTCACTTTCTCCCATACTGCTTCCTCTTTGTTGCTCATGTGGATGCACAGCCAAGATGAATGGTTGTAGGGGAGGTTGTGTTAGAGGTTCCCCATCCCACACTGATTCCAAACTGCTGTATTGGGCCCTTGGGACCACTGGCAACCAGGGTAGTGTAGAGATTGCTCCAAGCTATGTGATGGGACTGGTTCAGAAACTAGCCAACCCAACCAAGATCCAGGGAGTGCAAAGGCTTGTTTTGCATATGTTCTACTGCTCTATCCGCTTGACTATAGCCAGGGATCCAGGTCTTCCTTCTTGGTGGGAGTTTCAATTTCTTCTGCAGACACACAGAGTGCTTACAGTGTTATTGATTGTACCATATGCAAGTTTATCTCTAATGAACCACAGTTCAGATCATGTAATTCAAACAGTTTTTGTTCTAACTGGTGCATACTTTGTAAAAAGAAAATACAAAGATTTGAGACATTAAAGACCCAATATTAGGCCCCACTTCTGAACTTTTAAACTAAATCTGCGTGCCAAAGAAAAAATTGGATGGGGCCGTGCAGTGTGTGACCCAAAGAATGACAAGTCACTGCCATAAGGACTTGAAGTTTAGCACCCAGCAGAACCAGGCACTTTTACCACATTCAGGATTGTTTTATTAGGTAGGCTCAGCTTGAATCTAAGGAACAAGCAAGCCTACATTACCAAAACAATCCCATCTCTATTACTATCCTCACTGGCAGTCTTAGCAGGAAGATCAAGGACTGAAAAAGCCACGGGCAATGGACTTGCTTCTCACTCCTGAAAATATGGCCTTCAAATCCAGGTTGAGGCATATTAACAAGGTACCATGGGTAGCTCGTCTATACAGGACACACAGGCATATAGAGCAGATTTCAGTCTGGTGGGCTGTCAGTCTTGTACAAAGTGGTTGTTTTTTAATTGTCTGTCCCAGAGTTAAACAGGATCATCTCACTAGTCATCTGCAACAACACATCGACTGGAAACAGAATGTTCCCTCATTGAAGACGGACCATTACATCATACGACGACTGATATGAAACACTCCTTGCAGCTGCCACAACCGGCCTCACCCTCCAGTCACACACACCAGCCCACACAAAGATAATTGTAACAATAAGGGATCTATAATGTCATATGTTCTGCCAAAACCATATTGCTGCAACCTGAAGCAAAATGTCATACATGTGTGTATTTTCAGTACTGCAATATTTAGGAAGCCAAATAACAAGCTGGATAGCCCCAGGAAAAGGAAACGGTTTATCCAGCCTTTTGCCTCTAGGTCAGTAGCCTGAATCTGACCTGCCCCATAGTTCCCACATGCTTTTACCACAGAATAGCTTTTTGATTGCCAAGATTTAAGGGTCTCAGTCCAGTTCCTTGTTAACAGTTGTCCAGATAAATAAAACCTCATGGGCCTCCTTGTTGGTTATCTTAACAAACAGGCTAAGGATTAAATAGACAAGGAGATTCAAGTATCCATTGGCCAACCTAGGTGGTCTATCCAGATCAAGTCGGAGGCATATTAATGGAGAAGCTTGCCCTGTTCTGCATCTAGTCTCCTGGGCTATAAGTCTGGCCCTTGTTATTGAGCAGCCTCAGTAAAATGATCCTTAAACATGAAAAAAAATGTCCTGTAACATAACATCTGTTGAATAGTCCAAGCTGGGATGTCATTCAGTTTATCAGGCTAGTCAGAAATTCAGGTTGTTTTTTTTTTAAAGACCAGTGCATGTGAAAAATGCTAAAGCTTTGGACAGCAAAATCTATTTAGACACAGAGCAAAGCAGCAAGTTTTCCTCAACGCTAGCATGGAGAGAGCCCTAGTCTGCACTAGAGAGTTATTTCAAAATAACCCCCCTTATTTTGAAATAATGAGCAGAGCATCTACGCTACCAACCCATTTTTTTGAGCTGCCCCTCCCCCCATCCTTCCTGCAGGCTCCTGGCCTGGCCAGCGCCTTCTCATGCCAGCTTGCCCCTGAGCTATGGGTGTAGTGATGCTTCTCTGGAACAGCTGTGCCCCTGCAGGAAAGTGCCTGCTGTCTAGGCAACATATGGCCTTGCACAAAGCCAACAGGTGGAACAGAACCTGGGACCTCTGGAGCTCAGTGCATGAGCCTCTACAGCTTGAGCTAAAAGATAGCTGGCTCTCAGCAAATGCTGTAGAGCAAACTTATTAGTTCCTCTCTGTAAGTGGTCTAAGTGCCACTACATGGGACAGTGAACTACACCCAGCAGGTGTGCGGGTTCCACCCATATTGTTCCATTGTCTCACAAAGAGCACTGAAAGATCAGAAGAAGGTTGGCAGCATTCTTGTGACTGCAACATGAGGTTTCATGTGTCAGCAGAGAATCCACAACAGTTATATTGTTCATGACATGCACCACGCCCATAAGGGCTAGAAAATACCTTTTGAGTTATTTGCTCAGGAAAATATTTCAAAGTTATAAAATCCCAGCATGTTCTTCTTGGATCTCTCGCTTGTTGTTCCATTTTCCCTATCAACACAGACTCAAGCACGTCCTGGTCCTTCCAATCTGAAATTTCTCCTCTCTCACAATGGAATCAATCTTCTTGTCACACTGCGGGGCAGCATGCCAAACATGAATGTGGCTCACCTTCCCAGGCTCCATATGCTCTGATTCTCCACTTCATCCAGACATCACATCCACAATCCCAAACTTCTCAATAATCGACTACTTCTTCATGTGAGCCTCACTGTTAGCAACCTTCACATCAGTTTGCACATCCAAGTACCCTATAGTTTTAGAGGGAAAACTAGGGAATCAAAGGGTACCTAAATATCCTATAGCAGACTCTCACATGTTCAGTAACAAACCCAGCCATATCATGCATCACATACATGTAGATTTGAGTTGCTGGCAGTTCTAGGCAGTGATGTTTGAATGTAGGATAATGTGAATTTGTGAAGTGGACAAGTCACGGCAGCTGCACAGGACATTTGAGGGTTAAGTTTGAGTGATAGGTATGAATGCACATGGAATTGTACAAGAGACTTGAGCCTGTGTATTCATTCTGAAAATGCCACCACAGTAGGGGTAGGTCTCCACAGCAGCATTATTTCGAAACCTTAAAGTTAAAGGCATTTGAGGTTGCTTTAGGTTAGACATTGTTAGTAGGCCTACACTTTTGCTATTGAAAGGACCATAGAGAGCAGCTCTATTATGTAAAGACTGCAGAGACTAAGGAAGAATCACACTAATAAAGAGAGGAAGGAAGATGAGCTCAGACTAATGGAGACAGGAAGGTGTACAAAAGCATCAGGCTGAAACATAACTGTAGTCTTCATATTCTGAAACCAAAAATGGCATAAAATAGATTTACAATTAATGACCTCCGTCCATGTCCCAGCAGCATTCATCAACATAACAGAAACAGGGTCAGGAATAGTCCTTGTAAGTATATACATAGCTAGATTAAACACTGAAACAATAAGAACTATTAAATTGATCACCGCAGTTACAACACTAGTCAACATGTTTTTAAACAGAGTATTGTTACTTGACTGGACAAATAAAGGAAAAATAGAGCTTGGGGGCCCTCTCTGAACCACAAGCAGATTGTTGTTTGCCAGGGTGTATAAAGTGAACAGTAAAAATAAGGCCTGAAATATGTGCACTCTCTCATTCATTGTGGTCAGTAACATGTTAGAGCAATAAACAAATTGTACTCTGCATCTGGAAAGAAAAAACATGAATATTTTGCTGACAGTTGCATAACCGGTCAGACTAGTGATTTGGGCATTCAATAGCCCATGTTTGTAGTAAGATTTGTAATATTTACCAACTCAACTCTGGCATAAGAGTCCCAGTGAGCTAGGAAAGGGGATAGGGACACTGCCATACCTGAAGAGTATCTTCCTATATGAGTAAATTGACACACTTGACAGTTCTTTAGGAAGGCATTAAGACACGAATCTTGTTACCACTGAAGTAAAACGCAAAGCTCCCATTGTGTGCAGGATTGGGACCCAGTTACTATAGTCTTATAGTTTGAATGTGGTTTGATCCAGCCCCACAGATGAGACTAACCCATTTTGAAATACGTCGGGGGAGGGGGAGACTACTGTGTTATATCATGATGCTCGACAGGGTAAAAACAGCATGTGCTCAGCTCCTGTAGCTATTGTTTCCGGCTATACTGCATTGCTTCACATTTGAAACGTTTTCTTCATGTCCATACAAGCTTGGGGTACCACAGAATTTGGGGCAATCTGATACCCCAAATTTCGTGGTACTCTATGCAGTTGTGTATTGTGTTTATTGATAGAGACAGTCTTGGGTATTATATTTTCCCCTGAGAGGCATTTTGCATAAAGACAAAGTTTTGATCTATGTTGATTTAAGAAGGATGATTACTACCAAGGTTTCAGTTCAATTCAGTGAGGATCTCATGGTATGGTAAGATGCACAAATGTTGGCAAATGTCAAAATAAAGAGGTAAGCCATGTCCAAGAGTTTATTCTCAGTGTCCATTTGTCATCATTGTCCATCCCTGACACAATGCTACACACAAATCTGGTCACAAATACATATGAATATATGGCTTTGCTTCTGAAAAGTCAAAAAAGCAAACAGAATGTTAGGAATCATTTAAAAAGGGATAAAGAATAAGACAGAGACTCTCTTATTGCCTCTATAGAAATCCATGGTATGCCCACTTCTTGAATACCGCAGACAGATATGCTCACTTCATCTCAAAAAAGATACATTGGCTTTGGAAAAGGTTCAGAAAAGGGAAACGAAAATGATTAGGGGTGTGGAACGGGTGTCATATGAAGAGAGATTAAAAAGACTGGGACTTTTCAACTTAGAAAATAGAAGACTATGTCTACACTGCAACACAATTTTGGGATATTGGAGTATCCTGAAATAGCTATCCCGCGTCTTCACAGCAACCCGGTTATTTCAGGCTCGCTATTCCGACATCCCTGTAAACCTCATTCTATGAGGAGTAAGGGACATTTCGGAATATCGCTTTATTTCAAAATTTGGTGCTGTGTAGATAGCACCAAATGACGAAATCAGCTATTTCAAAATAGCATCGAAATAAGATACACAATTTACATAGCTCAAATTGCATATCTTATTTCGAGTTATGGTGCAGTGTAGATGCACCCTAAGAAGGGATATGATAGAGATCTAAAAAATCATGACCGGTATGGAGAAAGTGAATAAGGAAAAGTTATGTACTTGTTCTCACAACATAAGAACTAGGGGTTCACCAAATGAAATTAATAAGTAGCAGGTTTAAAACAAACAAAAGGAAGTTTTTCTTCATGCAGCACAGTCAACCTGAGGAACTCCTTGCCAAAGGATGTTGTGAAGAGCAGGACTTTAACAGGATTCAAAAAGAACTGGATAAATTCATGGAGGTTAGGTCCATCAGTACTTATTAACCAGAATGGGTAGGAATGGTGTCCCCAGCCTCGGTTTGTCAGGGGCTGGAAATGGATGACAGGAGAGGGATCACTTAATAATTACCTGTTTCTGTTAACACCCTCTGGGGCATCTGACACTGGCCACTGTTGGACAACAAGATACTGGTCTAGATGGACCTTTGGTCTGACCCAGTATGGCCCTTCTTATGCTCTTATAAAGAAATAAGATCTAGATCCAGCTTCCATGAAAATCAATGGCAAAAGCCCCATTGATTTCATTTGGGACCTACATAGCAGTTCAAATACCATTATTGCTAAATCAGCGCATTTACTTGTCAACTGTAATATCTATGAGAATTTTTAAATGGAGCATTTTATCAGTTTTCCCTCTTACATTTGCACTGCCTCAGACACTTGCCACCTTTTTTTTATTTAATTAGCATCACAATTGTATTAACACCACATTTTTTATTTTTAATTATGCTCCGGCAGTATCCCAGCTACATCAGCTTGTTTTGTGTAATTAGCTCTCTACTATAATACAAATTAATCTCACCAGAGAATGTCACCAGCCATAGAGAAAAAGAAGAGACCTAATTTAATGGAAATAACACCAAACAATGACACACATATCTATCCTTAGCATGCTGTTGAGCAGACAAGGTGGATGAGGTAATATCTTTTACTGGACCAACTGCTGTTGGTAAAAAAACCCAAACTTCTACATGAGTGCCTCTTCTCCAATAAAAGATTATTTCACCAGACTTGTCTCTCTCAGATCCTGGAACGGACTCGGCTACAATATGCAAACACCATGCTTACGACATGCAAACACCATGTTGTTAAATATGTAGTTTTGGGGTCTGGTTCTGTAAGACATCCCATCAATTTACTTACATAAGAAAAGCCTGCAGAACTGGATTTTTTTTAGCAACTTTATAATATCATGATTATTTCTCACTGATACAGTCCAAAGAGTCAACTTTGTCTCCTGCCATATCAGTCAATATAATCTGAAGAGAATGGAAGGAAAATTGGTTGGGGTAATAGGTAAGCATTCTTTTCACCATGCAGTTTGGAGTACATGTAATAGCCCTTCCTCACTTTGGCTATGTCAATACTGCAGGTTTTTTTGCGAAAGAGGATATGCAAATGGAATGCTCATTTGCATATCTTCCTCCGATTCTTTTTGCGGAAGAGGTTTTGCCGCTAAAAAGCCCTGCATAGACGGAGCCATTTGTTGGAAAATCCCCCTTTTTCACAAGATCCCTTATTCCTTTACAAGATCTCGCGAAAAAGGGTTTTTTTCCGACAAATGGCCCAGTCTGCACAGGGCTTTTTAGCGGCAAAACCTCTTCCACAAAAAGAATCAGAAGAAGATATGCAAATGAGCATGCTATTTGCATATCCTCTTCCACAACAGAAAACGGCAATGTAAATATAGCCTTTAACTACTGTCACAGGGAGTTTAAGGAGCATTTATATTATTTGAAGTGACTGGGTATGCAATCTTTATGATGTTCTGTTCAACTCCAAGGTTTGTTTAGTGTTTCTCTCTTCTCCACATAAAAGGCAATGAACCACAAAAAAGTTAGTGAACTTTTTTCTCCGGTATGATCATGCGAAATGCAGCTAATTCATGAAGGTGAGAAAAAAACAACTTTGCTTGTAATCCTTATTTGTGCCATGTACTTAGAAGTGAGCAAATAATACAAATGAATGCTTTTGAATGAATATTTGCTTCAGATATGTTTCCACCCTCCTTTTCGAGATATATTTGAATGAGTTTTACCAGAGAAAATGTTTGTGGATAGAAAGGATGAAAGCTAGACACACAAGTGTTATAACGTGAAGTGGGTTCACATTCACCAAATCACAAAATAAAGAGACAATGTGGTAAGATTTATCTGACCATTCATTGTTAAATAAAACATCTTGATTTTTTATTAGTGGGCAATCCAGATTGCAAACATTATTACAAGCTATCTGTTGAATACATTTGAGGCTATTACAGTCTACCTGCCTATCCCACAAGCAGAAAAATATGGCTCAACTTGCTGAATAAGTTATTCACTGGATTCTATTTAAAATCAGAAATTAGAAATAAAAAAGACTATTGAGTTATACACTTATCCTCTATCAAACCAGGAACATAACCTTGTCCCAAGTGCATTCTTGTATATTTAACTAGTGCTAACAGTGTGAGATTCTTACCATTGCCTTTTGGATACTGTTCTGCAACATAATAGACCTCTTCATTCACCCCAAATTTTCCTTTGTTCAGTTTTACCCCCGCATATCTCTTAGTTTAGTCCACTACTATTACCCTCAACCAGCCAATCTCAAATTTGATCCACCAACCTTTTCCTGGTGGACCTCAATGGAAAAACAAATGGGGGAAACTGGGCATTTAGAAGAGGAAGGAGTCCTTGGAGGAATTCTATCTTGTATGAAGTTGTCCTAATGAAAGAGCTGGAAAACCACTGTGGTAAATAACAATTTGTGACAGCCAAACCTCAGAAAGTTCAGAAGTTCAGTTCAGATATTAATCTAAACCTCTTTGTTCTGCAGAATCATACTAGAAATTCTGTAACAACAAAATCTGAAGTGCTTCCTGCCTGAGCAGCAAGAACAGTCTTTCTTCTGCTATTGTTTGTCATGTCCGGTTCTGGTTCTAGTCACAGCCTGGAACATGGGAAACAAAAAATGGAAAATAGAGGGAAATAAACATAAAAGTTTAATCTATAATTTAAAAAAAAGTTCTATAGCAGTACAGCTGGGCAAGTAATTGCTTTTTGTTTGGTGGCCAAGATCAAAACAGTTGCACTTCAGGTTCCATCAAAAGTAACTTCTTCTTTTTTTAAAAGCTACCTACATTTCTAAACCAAACAAAATTTTAGAAAGAAAACAGATGAAAACCTTTAGGAAATGTAAAAAAAATTTCCACTTTTAGAGTAATTTTCTCCCTTTTCTTCCCCCATCCAAAACTATTTATTCACAAATGTGGTTTGAATTTTGCAGTTTCTGTTGACGTGAAACTGCATGTTTTCAGCAAGCAAATTCTCTTCACTCAGCTCCATATAGCAGATAACAAAGCCCAGACTGATGACAAACAGGAATGCAAGAGGTTAAAAAATCAGATGGACCAATTAAAAATACAGGTGAATAATGTTAGTCCATAATCTCACAACCTTCTGGAGAATTCTGCAGGGTAAAAAAAAATCAATCCAGAGTTAATTCACATATGCAAATTGTTTATATTTCAGCTGGTAACCAAAATGCCTCCAAGCCTTTACTCACAAGCCAATCAGTTTGAATTTATTGGGCATTTGACAACAAACTTTCCCTTGTACAGACACAAAGTCAAAGAAAATGTCAAAGAACTACCAAACACCAGGCTTTCCCTGACATTTTCAGGATTCGGAGATAGTTAAACATAGTAAACTAGATTAGGAAGTAATCTTGTCATACCCCATAGGCACCATGATAAAGACAGCAGTTCTAGAGAAGAATTGACAAACCGTATTTAATTAGTGAGTGATGGGTAAGCTTCAGAAGCTTCAGAGATTCAGTTCAGTGTGAAAAAGTACCTCAAAAGATGTTCAGAGGACAGCTTCAGCCATTTATTTTGCTGCCAGATATTGCTCTGAAGACACTTAGGAGCTATTAACAGCTGCTAAGGACGAGTAGAGAATTTCCCACCACAGGCATCTCACTGGGCCACCACAAGTGCCCAAATGCCAAGTTCTGGCATGGAGAATGTGCGGCCAGGAGGAGCACAGCTGTAACACACTCGAATGTGTCCATGCTAGCTTGTGCCACAAGTCATAGACGGTAGGGGAGAGGGCTCTGTAATTCAGAGCAGTGCCACTGGGCTACAGAAGTAATACTCTGAGCTGGGGGAGAGGTTCTTCCTTTAGGCTATGTCAACACTACCAGGTTTTTGTGCAAAAAAAACGGCGGAGCGTCCACACCTCAAGCACGTTTTTGCGCAAAAAAAAATACAGTAAATTGACAGGGCAGAGGACTTTTGCCGGTAGAGTTATTCCTCTCCCCACGAGGAATAACTCCTTTTTGCGCTATAGCTCTTGTGCAAAAAGGTGTGTGTGGACGCTCCTCAGGGGTTATTAAGCACAAAGAGCCTATCAGAAAAAGCACAGGTGCTCTGATGGCCATTCACATCCATGAAGTGTGGACACTCTCTTGCGCTTTTGTGATGCGCTTTTGAGGTCTGGATGCACTTTTGTACAAGAAGTTTTTACAGAATATCTATTCTGCAAAAAGCTTCTTGCGCAAAAACCCTTCAGTGTAGACAAAGCCTAAGAGTAGTTTGCAATTAAGAGAGACTTAAAGCCACCTTGTCCTCCCCTTCCTCCTGGTCTCTGCCAGAATTTGCCTCTGTCAAATCACAGGTCCGATGATGAATACCCAAGGGGGGAAGGACAGAACCAGGTGGACAGTTTTATCAAATAAAAATTATTTATTTATGACAGTGGTGAATTTATAGTATTTATTCTAAGATTTTTAATAGACCGTGTTAATAATGAACTTACAGTATTTATTATATTTATTCTATGGTTTCTAGTAAAACGTGTCAGAGATATAAGGATGGGAATGGCAAGGGGAATAGTCTCTAATCTTAAAATATCCAGCTACAGTAATAAAATAACAGTGATAACTACAAACTCTTGTGTACTACCCAAAAACAACTACAACACTAAGCTTATACAACAGGAAAAAATCAAATCATACATACCAACTTACACAGCACACGGAACATTACAAAGATATCGGTTCGGTTGCGAAGGCCTTGGTTACGCCCGAGAGTCGGGGGAGGTAGCTGGTCGGTTGATCAGGCCGGCAGCGCTTTGAAGTATACGAGAAGGCACACGCACGGTGGTACGTGTGTTGCGAAGACCTCCTAGAGCGAACTGTGCCATGGGTATTTATCCCCAAATCTGCACATCGCTTTCCTGCGCTTGCATATTACCATATATGGCCCAATGGTCACCAAGTGGGGGGGGTCTGTGTCCCAGGGGTTGGGCCGAAACTGGTTGGCAATTCTCACGCCAAGGTGACGGGTGGGAGAGTCTGAGGCTATTTTCCCCTTTTCACACCTTCCCTTTTTCTAAAGGCAATGGTATGCAGGAAGGGTGCAGCCGGTTTCTCTCAAGGAGTACTGCAGCCCACTATAGCAAGAGCGGCCTGGCCAAACTTTTTTACTGGGGGAGCAGTTTCTTTTCTCTAACAGCCTCAAGTGCTTATCTGAACTTCTTAGTTCTGCACAACTTCCCTAGAAATCTTATAGGAAAAGCGCCTCTCACGTTCTTCAGACTCTTCTCCAGACGGAAACCAGGGACTGCTAAAGTTGATGAAGATGAACACTACAAGGGCACTAAAGGTTTTGTTCCAAGATATATGAATTCAGATTGCCCCTCATATGAATTGTAACAGTATTTTGCACTGTAATTATGCTATGTATCTGGACTCTTATTTGCACTGTTTGCATTTATGTGAGCATACTTGCTTAGTAAAATATTCTTACACTGATAGACCATATTACAAAGAGTTCAGCAAAGGACTAAAATGCCAATGCTACACAGTGGAACGGTGTCCCTACAGGCCAGATCAGGGGCAGGCAAGATATGCATCCAGTCCGCCAAACCTTTGATCCAGCCCACGGTCTGTCTCGCCAGGATCCCAAAGCAGGCTCTCTGCCTGCCGCAGCCCCAGGCTGCTCAAACAGCTGGCTGCTCCCTCCATGCATCTCTAGGCGCTGTACATCCTTGCAGAGGGGGGAGACTTCTTGCGCTGCCTCCTCCTCCAGCCCAAACCAGCCAATGGGGGCTGCAATGCTTGGGCTGGGGGAGGGGCCAGTGTGCAAAGTTCTTCCCCCCCCCCCCCCCGCCTTCAGCGTGCAGTGCAAAGAGGCAAACGAAGGGAGCAGCCAGCCACTTTGAGCAACCAGGGGCTGTGGCAGGCAGAGAGCCTATGTCAGGTCCCACTGGGCTGCTGGCTGGACGCCGCCTAGGTAAGCACCTCCCAGCCAGAGCCAGCCACTGAAATATGGGGTATAGGATTGTTTCTAGTTTTACATGTGCAAATGAAAGCCACCAAGGGTATCTCCAATGCTCTGGCAATTGGAAGGACTGGATGATCAACTTAATGGCCTGTAAAGAACCTTGTTTTGTCTCTTAAGTATGAGCAGTGGTTGATCCTGGAAAGACATATGTCTATGCCAATTTGTGTTGGAATACCAGGTTATCCAGGTAATTTTCCAGGGAAGGACAAATGGATAACAAAGGATTCCTACCCAAAAAGAAATCTATTTAAGCCAGTGGTTTCCAATGTTTTTTATACCGCGGACCGGCAAACCCATTCACAAACTTTTGGCGGACCAGTAACATTTTATTTGCATAGTTGCATATTCATTGTGCAAATAATTAATATGCATGCATGCAAATAAAATGTTACTGGTCCATAATGGATCAGAGTTTGCAGATATCTACAACACTAACAACATTCACAGAAAGAACTCCCCTCTGGCTGCTGGGTGGGCAGCCCTTCCCACAGGGGCAACTGGTGCCAGCATAGGGAGGGGCGCATTGAGGGTACCCACAGGGGCAGGAGGCATTTGGGGCACCCTATTTAGCAACTTTAGAAATGTTGACAGGGGCACAGGAGTTGGTGCCCCCAAGTTCTACCACCAGTCACCTCTGCCTTCCCACCCTTCTGCCCCGGAACCTGCCATTGTATCTCCCCCATCTCCTTCTGTACAACCCTGGCCCTGTGTCTCTCCCTTCCCCAGCCAGGCTGCTCTTGCTCCCACAGTCTCCCACACCCCCCCTTTCCCTACCTGTGACCCCCTTCAGAGTTTCCCTCCATTACCCTCCTGCTCCCATCCGCTCCGTAAGTCTCCCCTGAATCCCCCAACTTACCTTCAGCATCCCCCTTCAGCTCCCACCTCTCACATCCCTGTTCCCCTCACCTCCCTTATCTGCCCCTGCCCCTCTGCAGTCCCCCCAGTCCCACCAGGGCTGGCTCCCTCCGACCCTACTGCCGCACATAGCTGGCGGCAGCTTCCCTGGGCCCGGGGCAGGGGAGCAGCCCAGGGCCAAATCCTCCCCCTGTAGCCCAGGGACCCCTGGGCCCTGCTCCCAGGGGGAGGGAAGGGGACTGGAGGGGGTCTATCTTACCTGCCCCTCTAGTGCTGCCCGTCCTGGGGCAGGGGCTGGGCTGGCCAGACTGGGGGCACTGCCCTGAGAGAGGCTTCTGGGGAGCAGTGGGACTGGCCCTGCGGGAGATTCCCCCTCCCAGCGGTAGCCCAGGCTGTGAAGGTCCCACAGCAGCTCCCAACGGGACTTGGGGATCCAGCCTGGAGCCTGGCCCCTGAGTCCCCGTGAGCAGCAGCTGTGAGTCACATCCTGCTGTTGGGCCTGTCCCAGCGATTGCTTGCCCCAGCTCCTGCTGCTGCTGGGTGCTAGCACGACACTTCCACGCTGCAGCTCTTTCCCAGAGGCCCTGCCAGCTGCTGCTGGGTCATCAAGCGACACCCACCCCTGCACTTGGGCAGTGTGCCGCAGCCCGTCAGCCAGCAGTTCAAGGCCTGGTACTGGTTCACGGACCAGCAATTCGGAACCACTGATTTAAGCTGCAAAGCTATCAGTCTCTTTGTCTTTGGCTAGTGTGACACACCCAAAAGGATAGCCCATACCCAGGTCAGAGTAAAAGATCTTCTCTGACTTGAAGGATTACCTGAAAGTGGGCTGTGCCCATGAAAGCTTATGATACCATCTACATGTTTTGTTAGTCTATAAAATGCTACCAGACCATTTGTTGTTTTTTAAGTTTATCCTATACAGTCTAACTCGGCTACCCCATGAAATTTTGGGTAAGTTTGCAATAAGCTTTAGTGTATTGGAACTAGCTATGCATTTTCTTTTAATTCAGTAACTTATTTTGATCTGCCTGTTTTACTTGCAACCAATTAAAACCTAATTAAGTTTGTACTTAATAAAAATATTTTTATCTACTCTTAAACCCAATGTAAATAATTGTTACCTGGTGGAAACAATCAATGTGCACATTCTCCTTTCATTGTTAAAGGGGGCTTACCTGAATGAGCTTTCAATGTGCGAAACTCTCACTCAGTGAAAGATAATTTGGGGTTTTGATCCCATTTGGGATCCCATGCTGTGCCCTTGAACTACATTCCCCCAGAGCTGAAGTGATTCAGTGTTTGCAGTGTTCTTCAGGGGGCTGTCATCTCAGCTTTTTGCCTTGTCTGGGGGAGACCAGGGGGCACAGCAGGACAGGTTGGGGAGGAGCCCCAGAGTGCAAGAAGGCGAGTGTCAGTGGCTTTATCAGCACACTAGGAAACAGCCCCACGAGGCCTTCTGTGACTGCACCCTGTCACAATTCCATTTTAAAGATTTCTTTTTAGTACATTAAAAGCACTTTGAGCTAAAATCCCACCTAACACTCTCTACAGAGAATGATCACTTCAGTAACAGCCTGAGTTACTTTAGAGATTAATGATATAGTCTTCGTCTTCACTGCGAGTTCTTACCGCAGAAAATATGCTAATGAGGGACTCATTAGCATAAGTTGAGATCTCAGCATATTTTCTGCTGTTTCTTTTTGTGCAAGGGGTTTTTGCGCAAAAAGAAGCAGCGTGGACAGAGGGTTTTTTGTACAAAACCCCCATTTTGCTCAAGATCCTTATGTCTCTCCAGGATCTTGTGCAAAACAGGGTTTTTGCACAAAAACACCCATCCACGCTGCTTCTTTTTGCGCAAAAACCCCTTGCACAAAAAGAAACAGCAGAAAATATGCTAATGAGATCGTGACTTATGCTAATAAGTCCTCATTAGCATATTTTCTGCTGGAAGAACTCACAGTAAAGATGAAGCCATAATTGTTCGGTATTGTTCACTCTCATTTTTAACTGGTTTGTTCTGGAAATCTACTAAATATTTGAGAGAGAGAGTGTGTGTGCATCTATCTAAGAGTCTGTTTGTTCAAGAACTCCTAAACAGTAAGAGGTAGGACCACCACGTTTGCCATGCAGCTTCCTCTTATCATAACTTAAAGCAAGGTCCGGGTTTGGTTGTGCCAGGACAATGGGATGTGCCCGGAATCTGATTGTTTCTCATGAAACAGAAAGGGAGGGCTCTGATTGCAGGAACAGTTATACCCCTGCAAGTGCCCCATCTCAGGTAAGCAGCCACCAGCCAGGCGGCACAGCACCCACCACCCTGTGCCAGCCTCGGGGAGCAGTCATTGGCTGGCCAGCGTGGCCCTCATTGCTCCAGCCCAGGACTGACTCCTGCACCCCCCCCCCCCAACTCCCTGCCCTAAGTCCCTCATCACCCTCCACTCCTGCACCCACTATACCACTAGCCCCCTGCCCTGAGCCCCCTCCACTCTTCCAGCCCCCTGCCCTAAAGGACCCAAGCAACACTGGGTAAATCTAGTAATAAATATGGGAAAGAAACCTATTCTTCAGAACATGGCTACAGGAGATAAGGTTAGAATGACATGCAGAGGCATTCAGCAAGACTTTCTGCATAATCTGCATAAATGTACAAATCACAATACAAATTATGTAGTCAAGAAATTAATAGATGCTTTGCCACTGACTTTAAAGGCCCTGCCAGAACTAAGCTGTTGAAGAACTTCTATTACCAGACGTGAACTGTGCACTGTGGGGGAGAGGTGCCAGGGGAGGAGGAGGAGGCAGAGTGAGTTCACCCGACTTCAGCAATTAAAATCTAGGAAGACACATGACCTCATGCTCCCAGGATTACAGGATCTGACAACAAAGGGATCTGGGGTCGGTTGATCCCCGTCTAGACTACCACATTGTGCCGACAAACAGCTGATTGGCACAGCGCAGCGGCCATTTTGATGTAAATGAAGCGGCGATTATTTAAATCGCCGCTTCATTTCCCTTTGCCGAATACACTCATCTACATGGTTCAATCGACAGAGCCATGTAGTCTAGACACACCCTGAGTGACTAAACAGGACATTCTGAAATTTCTACATTTACTGATCAAAACAAAAACACTTTGAATTTCCTAGAAAACAAAAGCCTTTTTCAAACACATCCTTTTAGGTCAAAATTCTGTATTCAATAAAATCAAAATATTTTATTTCAGTTGCAACATTATTTAATGTTATAATTTGGAATACAACATTCCAAAATGAAAATCGGTTTCAAAACAATCATGAGGTTCCATTCCAACAATACTTAGACCTTATCAGAGCACTTCATTTTGATTTATTTCCCAAAACAAAATGTCATCAAAATTGACATATTCCACAGATCGTTTTGATTTTGCCAGATCAGCATTTTCTAATAGAAAAATGATGCACTGGAAAATTTTTAACCAGCCCTAATTATGCCATATTAAGGTCATCCTTTATATAATATATTTATATTAGCCTTTACAAAAAAGAATTAACAAGTGATTAATGGATGTTATAAGCATATTACAGACATGAATAGTGTGTTTTATAGATGTTTAAACACATATAAATAGGAGGTCTTATGGATAGTATAAGCAGCTTATTGACAGCTCAGACTTTACAGTAACTATTTAAACTTAGTCTATTTGTAAATGTATCCTAAAAATAAAGTATGACCACTTATGTTTTATTTCCATAGTGTCACATTTCAATAACTTGTTATAAACAAATAAAAGCCTAACTCCACTGTGTCACTCTGGTTTCACACTAGTGTGAAACCAATCTTGTCGCTGTGGAGTAAAACTGGAGTAATGTAACAGAAAATCAGACCTCTGGTCACTGCCTGGAAGTTTCTACAGTCTCACTTATATAAGACAGGACATGATACAGGAAGAGATGACAAGCAGCAAAGGGGTGGTAACTGGACGGAGATTTATGCACTACAAGGTCATTGGGCTGCTTGTTTTCACATTGTCCAACTTAATGTACTGTTTAAAGGCCACAGCAACAAAAACAAATAATCTGTCAGGCTGACTTTTTATTTGTCAAGGCCTGGCCAAAATCTCTGTAGCTTGGTCTGTCCCCACGCTGGGACAGAGATGGCAATTTCCTGCAGTGCCTTTGGACAATCTTACTGTACTAAGATGATATGTCCATGTGAGAGGGTTGCCAATGCCAACTCTTCAGGATTGGTTTGGAGTCTCCCAGAATAGGCATCAATCTCCTGGAGACAACTGAAAGCAATCCTAGAGATTTTAATAGGCTACTTTAAGAAAATGACCTCACATCCGGTTGGGGAAAAAAACCCTTCCAGAATAGCTTCAGTCAAAGTTGGCAACCCTACATGGTGGACCAGGAACTGCAATTAATTCCCGGAGGAAGGAGGACCACAGCTCCTCCAGGAGCCAAGAGAGGGGGGTCAATAGGCAAATTCAATTATTGTAACCGCTCCAGAGAAGTTCTACCACCTGGAAAGGCTCGTATATACTAGTTCAAACTGGATTCTCCAAAGACCAGACAGACAAAGGAAGGACTTTTGGATAAAAAGTCTGAGTTTAAACTGGTTCAGGGGCTTCTCTCTGATCCAGCAAACAGACAAGGCCTTCAGCCCAAGGGTCCTTCCTCGGAAGGACTGGAAGGACTTTGGGTAACCTCTGGTAAGCTTTTAGCACGTGTAGTTTTTTTTTATTGTTTTACTATGTTTTCTCTGTAATGCTTTCATCTTAAGAATAAATGTGCCACTGATGAGACAAGTCCTGCTGTCAGTGTGCCTGCTTGGGGAAAGATCCAGAGTATCTATTTCCACCCCAGAATATACCAGCATAATCCACTGCTCTTATTCATAAATATGATGTCCCCTTGCTGGTTGTTTTTCTTGGCATACAACACACAGGCTATGTCTACAGTGCACTGCTGTTCCGGAAAAAGTTACGCAAATTGCAGACCGCAATTTGCGTAGCTTTTTCCACTTCTTTTTTTGGAAGAGGCTTTTCCAACATTTGGCCCAACTACACTGGGCCAAATGTTGGAAAAAAACCCCTTTTTCGGAACATCCCTTCTTCCTCGTAAAACGAGGTTTACAGGGATGCCGAAAAAGCGCGTCTGCTTTTCCCCCAAAAAAATTCAAAAGAGCAGACGCATTTCCTGGACATGGCAGAGTTTTTCCGGGATGCCTCCCGGAAAAACTCTGCAGTGCAGACATAGCCACAATGACCAGAGAGGAAGAAAAGTAGGGTCCTACCAAATTCACAGCCATGAAAAACATGTCACACGCCATGAAATCTGGTTGTTTGTGCGCTTTTACCCTATACAGATTTCATGGAGAGAGACCAGAGTTTCTCAGATTGGGTATTCTGACCGAAAAGGGAGTTGCAGGAGTGTCACAAGGTTATTTTAGGGGGGTCGTGGTATTGCCACCCTTACTTCTGCACTGCCATCAGAGTTTGGTGGCTGGAGAGCAGCAGCTGATAGCCAGAAAGCAGCAGTTAGTGGCCTGGCATCCAGCTCTGAAGGCAGCACCTCGCCATCAGGATTGCAGAAGTAAGGATGGCAACATTATACCATGCCACCCTTTACTTCTGTGCTGCTGCTTTCAAAGCTGGGCATCCAGAGAGTGGTGGCTGCTGACAGTGGCCTAGACCTGTAGGCAGCATTGCAGAAGGAAGGGTGGCCATACCATACCATACCATGCTTACTACTGCAGTGCTGCTGGCAGCAGCTCTGCCTTCAGAGCTGAGCTCTCAGTCAGTAGATGCTGATCTCCAGCTGCCCCGCTTTGAAAGTAGAGCTGCCTCCTGCAGCAGCCCAGAAGTAAGGGCAGCAGAACTGCAACCCCCACACCCAAACACCATAACCTTGCAACTTCCCCCCTCCTGTTTGGGTCAGGACCCCTATAATTACAACACCATGACATTTCAGGATTTGAACAGCTGAAATCATGAAATTTATTATTTTTAAAAATCCTATGACCATGAAATTGATCAAAATGGACCATGAAATTGGTAAGATCCTAGAGAAAAGTGTCAGTCATCCCCTTTCTGAGAGGAACCTGTCTGAGACTTGCCATCTCCTGGTTACCTGCCTTAAGAATATAATTTTCAGTAAAAGTATATAATGTCTTAAATATTATCTGCACATACATTGTGCAATGATTATGATGACCGGTGGGTAGAGACCTCTCGTGTTCTTTTAATGAATTATTAAGCATACATCTGACCCAAGGGAACCCTGTAAAACACTTGTGCCCTCTGCCAGTTGGCACCAAGGGTCTGTAGATCACAGGAGAGACATAAGTATATTTTTTTAAAAGCAATAAATATAAAAAGCAGTGAGCATGCAAGCTTATGCACATCAGCTTGATTCAGATGGACCAACACTAAGAAAGTAAAGCAATTTGGAATCTATGTTTATTTCAGCCTATGGATATGTCCTTACCAGGGTATCAATGAGTGCCCGTGATGCTGGCAGCTTTTGTAATGTGGACACTATTAAAACTGAGACTATTAAATTTCATGTAGGTCTCTCAACAGCCAGCAGATGTCTGGGATTTTAATTTCTACCAAAGTAAGGTCTGATCATGAAAACCCCACACAAGTGGTCTTTGCTCACACAAGCTGGCCAATTGACTTCTGGGGCATGTGAGCTGCAGGACTGGGCTTAAGGTAAAATTTCAACCAAGGCCCTAACAGGTGAACTGAGCTGTTTCCCATTAACCAGTGCCTCAGCCGTCGAGACACCTTTTTTGAACCCTGACTTTGTTAACAGATTTCAGAATGCGCAACAATGCTGTGTCCAGTGTAAGGTGCCGTATAACAGAACATAGGGAACTTCAGAAACTCCAGCGCTGCATGTACTGTGTTAACTTCTTTTATTCATTAACATATACTGTGTTAACTTCTTTTATTAGATTTAGAGCACCAGTAATATCCTCAAACATTTATGTATTTCTAATATGGAGCGCAAGCTCCCTTCTATCCCACTTTCAAATTTCCTATCACAATAGTGAAAACAGAATATCACTCTCTGCATAGCGGAGTCTGTGATTTGAGCTGTAAAGCTTTGGAGACCGCAGAGGCTCAGTTGTTAAGAACACCAATTTTCTACTCAGGAATACCACGCAGAAAGAATGAAAGATAACCTACAGCACAATTTATTGCCCCAGAACAACCTTCTCAACTCCAGGCACAACTATAATTATTGGTAAGAAAGGCACTGTCTGTTAGCAGCATAATAATGATTTACAATGCCGTCCCCTTCACGATGCAAGGCCTCTTAGCAGTCATAAATACAGGGTGCATATATTCTGAAGTAAAGCTTGTAAGAACACAAGCAACTTAAAGGGATGTTTTACAACAAGAAGTATGTTCTCTTCCATTATATTTATACTGTTCAGTCACAACACATAGAGATTTTGATGCACATCAGGTTTAAAAACACCCATGATTATGATAACGAGAAAGAAAAGAGTACATCAGGGTAGAAGTTTTATCATTGGCGATATCCCATAATAGGATATAGGATAATAGGTATTTCTGGTTTACAGAATGAGAGAGGACTTTTCTGTATTAGAAATGTTTGATTTAACTAAATCAATCAATTTAAAGTAGGTCTTGTTGGTGAAAGTGGAGCTAATCCCAAAAGTAGACACATTTAAACTGATTCAAATCTTGCTTAAAATGGTTTAGGCTGGCAAGGATAAATTAACAAATTTAGCAACACCAATTTAAGCAAAGGTTATAGCAGTTTACGTGCATCTACACTGTGAGTTTGCTCCAGTTTGAAATTGTTTTATTTAAACAGTGTAATTTTTTATATATAGACAGAGCCAGATTTTATAAAAGTGACTTCCTTATAAATCCCATTTCTGAACTGCCTGAGACATTTGGAACTCAGAGAGTTCTATTTACTGCTACAGATGTACAGGTTGTAAGAGTTTGTCACACTTTAAAGCAAGAACACCATAATAAAGAGGGGTTACATATTACATGAGATGCAAAACTAAAGCAAGAAGTATAGAGAAAATGTGTAGGGGATGGGGTCTGTGTTGTGACAGAGCACCCACATAGACTTGAAAATTCAGCCTTGTTCTGTGTACAAGTCCATTACTGTCATCAGAACTGCATCCATTTATTCTAGGGCTGAATCTTATCTGGCCCATCGTGATAGCTTTTTGTAGGTGAGCAATGGTGTAAGATGCCTCTTCCCTTCACCCAGGGCTGGTTTGGTTGAGTTTCTAGAGTTCCAAGTGAAACTGGATTCTATATTCCCGTGTCTTGTCTATCTTAGGCCCCAGTCCTATAATTTGTCCATATATGTGGACCCCTGGTATCTATGCTGGCAGGGCCAGCTTTAGGAAGTGCAGGGCCCAATTCGAACAACTTCAACAGGGCCCCGCAGCAATTTTCATTGAGCAAAAAAAAAAAAAAAGGCACACAAAAGTTTCAACGGGGGAGCCCAGGAATTTTTTTTCACTGAGCAAAAAACAAAAACAAAAAAAACCACAGCACACAAAAAATCCCCCACCGACACACACACACACACACCCTCCCACGGCACAGGAAAACCCTGCATTAAACTCACACCTCCTGCGGCGCAGGCAGCCGACGCACTCCTCCTCCGGGGCCAATGCCCCCTCCCGCAGCGCACCCGGCAGGGGCAGCAGGTTTATATAATTTTTGGTGGTGCCCCATTAGCCACATCCCCTGACCCCCGTTAACCATGCCCCGATCCCCATTAGCCACGCCCCCTGACCCCCGTTAACCAGGCCCCTGGAGGTAACATGCTTGGGGCAAGATGGACACATGACCAGAAGTAAAAGGTGTCATGTCACCCCTCTCGAAGGACTTTTCCCACCATCCTCCTACCAACAAGGATTAGTTTGGTCCCCACCAAACCCCCCTCATGCAACTATCCTGCAATTGCATTAACCCAATGTGTGTGACATTAACTCGGGGGCAGAGAGGCTGGGGGAAGTGTTCCCTCTAAGATTATGTCTACACTCGCGACTTCTTGCGCAAGTACAGTCGTTCTTGCGCAAGAACCCACAGAGCAGCCACACTGCCCGCCTGCTCTTGCACAAGGAAATTTACAGTACGGCGTGGTAAGAGAGGGCGTCTTGTGCAAGAGCTACGCTCGTTTCTAACAGGTGTAAGCTCTCTTGTGCAAGAGGGCAGTGTGGACGCTCGGCAGGGATTTCTTGCGCAAGAAACCCCTATGGCTAAAATGGCCATTGGAGCTTTCTTGCACAAGAGAGCTTCCACACTGCCATGGATGCTCTTGTGCAAAAGCACAGCTTGCACATGGCAGTGTGGACGTGTTCTTGCGCAAGACTTCTTGCACAAGAATCCTTGCGCAAGATGTTCTTGTGCAAGAAGCCGCCAGAGTAGACATAGCCTAAGAGTTTCCTCCCATGAGCAGAATGAATTTTGTGTTGTGCACCTGTACTGAGTTCATGTGGCTTGTTTGGATGTGCCACTGTGGCACCCAAGTTATTAATAAATATTTTATAAACCTTTACCTTTTCTCTCTGCTGCCATGTCTCCTCCCCTTGCTCCATCAGCTCCCCTGGTGCCTGCTGCCCCCCAACTCCTCACCCTCCTCTGCTGTCCTGACTCCTGCCCTTCTCACTGCCCTCAGCCCTCCTGCACCGGCCCTTCTCTCCCCCTTGTGCCCACTCCTCCAGTAGCCCCACTCTGATCATGTGAGCTACCCCTCCTCATCCCCTCTTCTAACACCTCCCTCTACACACCTGCCCTGCCTCTCTCCTCTGGTGCTGGTCCCTCCCCTGCAGGTGTCTGCCCTTCTGCTTCACCCCCAGAATCCCCTGGCATCTGCACCTTCCCTTAGCCCTGCACCCTCCTAGTGCCTCCCCCTTCCCTTACTGCCCCTGCCCCCTTTGCCCTCTTTTTCCCTGATGCCCACCCCCTTACCACCCTCTGCCCCCATTCCCCTCCTGCCCCTCTGTGCTCTCACACATGACTTGCTCCATCTCCACCTTTCTCATGCCCACCCCTTCTTTCAAGCCTTCTCCCAGCACCTCCACCTCCCCCCTCTAGTCCCCAGTGCCCTTCCCCTCTCCTCTCCTCTCCCAGCATCACCCTGTCCCCCCTCCCACTGACACCTCCCCTCCTGCCCTTTTCCTCATTGTCTGCACTTGGCCCCCTGGCATTTGTCTCTCCTCCACGCTGTCCCTTGGTGCCTTCCCTTTTCTTCCCCCTCCCCTTTCGCACAAGCCCCTTCCTCTCCCATCCCTTCCCCTATTTTCCCCCCTCCCCCTCCGCACAAGCCCCTTCCTCTCCCACCCTTTTCCCCTATTTTCCCCCTCCCCCTCCACACAAGCCCCTTCCTCTCCCACCCCTTCCCCCTAATTTTCCCCCTCCCTTACCTTCTGCCTTCCACTTTGCGGGGCCGGAGTTTGCACTTGGGCCCCAGGCCCCGGACTCCAAACCCGCAGCAAGGCCAAGCAGTGCAATGCGGCGTCGAGCAGTTTTAAAGTCCCAGGCCATGATGTCACCTCATGCCCAAGTGTCTCCCCGCTCACTTGTGAATGCCACACATGGCAGCAGCAGCTGGCAGCACGCGCCGGTGAGGGGGATCTGCACTGAAAGCTGCGCATGGCAAGGACGGGCCGGGGCCGGGGGGGACGCTCTGGGGCCAGGGTGGGAGGATGCGCGGGGGGGCCAGCAGGTGGGGCTCCAAATATTGCTGACGCAGGGCCCCCGGCTCTGAATATTGGTGGAGCATGGGCACCACGAGCCCATATAACTCGCCGCCCAGGCCCAGCACACTTCCGGGTTCAGGGCGCGGGGCACCTTTAGGCATGGGGCCCAATTTGGGGGAATCAGGCGAATCGGCCTAAGGCTGGCCCTGTATGCTGGGTTCCGCTTACTTTAATGTGGCTTTGCACTGGTCTGTCCACACTGATCCAGTTGTAGGATCAGGGTCATAGAGTGCCAGTTTCTTTTTCTTTAAAGCACAGTATTAATGTAAAGCACCATAATAATTATTTCTGGTAATGGTGTTCCATAGGGATATCTAAGGGAACTTTAACTACCATTTTTGTAAGTAGGGCCAATGGATTAAAGTGAGGAACAGATGGAGGACACCACAAGTGGTCAAAAGATATTTCTATAAGCCAGCTGGGAAAGAAACATCTGTCAGGAAAGCTAACCAGTCCTTCCCCAGAAGCCCCCACAATCCTGAAACTCTTATTTTGAGGCTCCCTCCTCCTTACTCCAACCCAGAGTAATCTCAAAAGGTCTAGGATCCATCCACGGCCTGCGGACAAGCAGGCATGGGAAGGTGCTGGCTG
This sequence comes from Pelochelys cantorii, assembly GCA_032595735.1. Taxonomy (NCBI): domain Eukaryota; kingdom Metazoa; phylum Chordata; order Testudines; family Trionychidae; genus Pelochelys; species Pelochelys cantorii. Next base: position 108,555,454 of record CM064327.1, read on the forward strand.
GCCAGGAGCCTGCGAGCAGGAGGGGGCAGCTCGACTTCCTACTGCGTCCCACACATGCTGAGTCCGGCACTAGTGTCCCACAGAGAGAACTTCTATCCCTGCCCACTGGAAGGGGGCGTTTTGGGGGAGGTGTGTGTGAGCAGCAGATGCCACTTGCCAGAGAGAGTGCTACTGGGGTCCCCTCTTCTTCCTCCCCTTGGTAGGTTCCCATGCACAGGATCAGTCTTCTCTGCATCACCACTCTTGATGGAGAGTGGATGTTGCCTGAGTGCAGGTGTGAGTCTGTGCCGTGTGTGGCACTGCTGTGTCATTCCATGACCCCAGACTCCTTAGTGGTGGCTTGTTGTGGGAAGGTGTCCCACCACGGGGGTTGAAGTAAGGCAGGCCTCTGCAAGAACTTTGTGAGAAGGACCGAGGGGTTCCTGTGTGAGAGTGTCACGGAGCTGAGCACTCTGGACTGGTGCTCCATGTGCACACATGTGCACAGGCTGTTGTGCAGCTCCCAGGCCGAGTAGGCTGAGGGAGGAACGCGCAGCCCCTCGGCAGCCCATTACCTTCCCCTGTGTGTAGATAGGGAAAGTTATAGAACTCACCTGAAGTGCCTTCCCCAAGTTCCTCTGAAGCCTGGGAGACATCCTGGGAGGGAGAGACTGGCTCCAGGATGAGGAGCAGGTCCTGGCTGTTGGGTATTGTCACCTGGCTGGCCTCCTTTCACAATGCATTTGTGGTCTACATTTAAAAATTAGATCAACTGAGTTATATTCTTCAGGGCTGTGAAAAGATTTGACATCCAGAGGACTGTAATTAGCACAGCCTAATCCCTGGTGTGGATGCAGTCATGTCAACAGAAGGATTATTCCATCAACCTAGCTACTGCTTCTCAGAAAGAATGACTACCCACATTAATGGGGAAAAATACCTTTGATGGAGAAGATGTCTAAAAATCATTGAGTGTAGCAAGTAGGTCTCTCAGTAAAAAGGCTGCCTATGTTTACAAAGTTCTGCCAGCATAGCTATGTTGGCTAGGAACATGAAAAACTCCACCCTTCACCCCCCTGGAGACATAGCTATGCCGGAAGAACTCCTAGCATTGAGGCAACAAAGCCGATAGAAAAGTACTTCTGTCAGCATAACTGGTATCTTTCAAAGAGGTACTGTAGATATGCCAACGGGTTCTTCCAGCAGCATATACAGCAGATGTATCTACACTAGGGGGCTATGCTGGCATAAACTCTGTTGTGTAGACATGGCCAAAGAAAGCTTTGTTGCATCTGCTACATAGTTTTACTGTGGAAAACATGAAGTCGTGATATATCTCCTTTTGCAGTCATTAAAGGCAACAAGGCACCTTCCATGATGGGTGCTGGAACTAGAGATGTTGGGGAGTGCTGCCCCACCTCCTAACTGGAAGGAGGTCCCACTATATACAGAATTCATTGTTTGGTTCAGTGACTGTCAGCATGTCCACTATACAAATTGTTCCAGCACTCCTGCTTCAGGGACAACAAGAGAAACCCAAACATTAAGAAAATGGTCCCTGTACTCTCTGAAAGCGATATCACAAGCTTGGGGAGGGATAACGGGGACGTTTTGTAACAAATTGTATAGGCTCACTTGCCTTCATTAATGGACGTTCCAGTGGTATCCTTCAATTGCCCTCTATTAGTTTTCTATTGGTTTCTATTGGTTCCACCTGGAGAACCATTACCTTTAGGAAACAGCAGATCAATAAACTTGTTCTGTTCTGAGCTGGAGCCAGCTGACATTTTTCTACTGGAATTTTTATCGTGAAATAGGAAGGTTTTTCGTACAGAAATTTACCCATAGTAACACCCAGGTTACTGCTTTGTTTATCCTACAGAATATAGTGACTATTCTTAAGACTCTCTTTTGAGCTACCACTGAGTTCTTTGTTACAGGACAGCCTAGGTCTTTTAAGGCCAATTGTGTAAGCCTCAATCAATAATTTTCTTCTTTCTTGGTACCACTCCTATGGATTTAGGTATGAGTTCTGGATATCAGCTAAGGTACCTTTAAAGCATCTTTGACTTAAATCAGCAGACAACTTGCTCGAACCCTCCTCAATTCTTTGGTAACTAGCTGTCAGACAAACCAGCCTGCAGGCTTTATGAGGAAAAGCAGGAAGAAGCAGACACAGCATGGAAAGGAGATCTGAGAGAACCAGTCTATTATGGGTGGTGTCCAAAGCAAAAGCCTTGTGTATAACACTCACTCCAAAACTTGTCTCTGGCATATTCTAGGGCGACAGAAGCATCTGCAACCTTTTGAGAAATATGACCTGATCAGCTCATAGCCAACATAATGAGCATCTGAAAGATGTGGCACTGAGACATTCCAGAAATAGAATGTTCTGTTGCTAATAAAAAGCGAGGTCTGGTGTTTGCAGCAGCTAAGTTTAGTTTCTGCAGGTTAAACAAGATTTGAGTATTTGCTATGATGAACAGACCTGGTAGAGTTCTCAACGTTCACATTACTGCAAGTGATGTGCAGTCAGTGTCTTTAAACTTATGATTAACAAAAGCTGAATCAGTTTGTGAATTATTTTTGTATTATGAGTAAGAGGAGAGATATCGCAGCTGAAATAAGGAAGATATATACATGGAGCCTCTATGATTCCAGGATTGTCACTCAGTAGCTTATGTCTGTTGAGTCCATATGAAGTGATGAAAACAGCATGGCTGAGGTGGTTTTGTTCAGAATATCACAGCTTAGTCATCACTGGGATTAGCTGCCTGTATGACTATCAAGTTTTTAAATTCTCAACCATTTTTTAATGTAAATACATGCGAGTTTATGAATTACACCCATGCAATAGTGCAGGCTTTCAGATACTAGTTGTATATAAAGTTTATCTCTACCATTGTTATATCAGAGCATTTTCCAATAGTGCATTAATTTACATGACTAATGTCTGTCACATGGGGTTCATTCTTTCTCTCATCTTCTCTTCAGGGAGAGAAATGTAATGTTTCGCTTTGGTACGGTTTTTGTATGTGCATGCTGCTCAATATTTATTATACGTCACACAAGGTAATTAAGAATGAATAATATATATGAATATCAACTTTGTTTATTAGCATTAGCCTGGCATGGGTGCATATTACTGTTGCAATACATGGTATCTTGTGTACTTCAGATTTATAGGAAGAAATGAAACCATCCAATTTAGAACAAACACAGCCAAGATACCTTTTCCTTCATCTTTTACAAACACAGTTACCCATATCTCTGAATAATGAAAATAAGACTATTTTAAATAAAACATTAAGCTTGGATTTCTCTTCATTCTGTGCAGGATATGAATACTCCTGTTGAAGGCAGTGAGTTAGTCATATGCTACAATAGAAACATATGGCCCTTGGCTTGTTGATTAGAAAATGAATATATTAGTGGAGCAGTATTTTAAGATCATGTGAGTAAAATAAGGAGAATTTGGCCCTATATTTCTTTTCTGGACATCTACTAGTAGGCCCAAATGAGAATCGTTCTGAAAGGATCAGTTATGGTTTGTTGTGACTGGAGCTACACGCTTCATGTAGCTAGAGTTGCGTATTTTAGTTTAACTTTGCCCCCTGGTGTAGACCTGGCCCTAGAGTGTCACATTCTGGCTGGTTCCTTTAATGGTGTTGCTATATTTGTCCTGTTTTTACAAACTTAACACAGGAAAAAGTCCATTTTCTTCAGAAATACAATTGTGATATTTTGTGGCACAGGGGTTTTTTTTTTTTCATTTCTCAATGCTTCATTTGTTCCGTCATCTCACAGTACTTGTTAAAGTGACAGTCACTAAATTTAGCCACCAATTCCACCCCACTTGATAAAGCCTGTGTCTTTTCTCATATGAGATTCATGCCAGCAGCTCTGCCTGTGGCTAGCACAGTACTCTTGTGTATACTCCCTTAACTGGCCATGAGCCTAGCCAGCAAGTACTCCTGTCTGGCTCACACTTTCCCAAGTCCTCTCCCATATTAACATGTTGGGAGAGAGGAATTATGTGGAGAGAATGAATGGGGAAAGCCCACTTCACATCCCTCCAGCTGTTCTACACTAGCAGCAGGCTGAGGTGTAATAATCACACACTTACTGTAACTTCGAAACTTGATTGTGCATTGTTTGTGCACATCAAATTTTCACTTAAGCCAATGTAAATGTGAGGTCCATGAGGAATATAGACTGGGACCTTACAACTATGTTTTCAAATGCAAGAGTCAAATTGCAGTAGCTGAGTTTAAGCCAAACCACTTTGTATATTACAATATATAAGACAATTGCAAAATTTAGCTCTCTGCATTACAGTAATATCTGTTTTGCATTAAAATAACAAGTATAAAATTGTCATCCTTTAATTAACTGGGGAGAGGATAAACTCTCAAAACCAAGAACACAATGTATCTTAATTCATGGCAGAAAGTGTTTTAAACTATAATATGTTGAAACAGCCCTCCTCATAGAATTATACATATTTGAAATTTGGAAAAAACATAGGAGATGCTCAAGCACTCTCAGCTCAGTAAATTAATAAAATATTAGTCCATGGATGAACTTCAAAAGCTTTGGAAGTTCCATTTCAGATAAGCAGCCAAAATATGCTATGAAGTATCTATCCTGTGTCTGTAACCCACACACCTAGTGTGGTTCATTGTCCCATGTACTGGCACTTAAGACTACTTACAGGGAGCCATAAGAACAAGGAAGCTCTACAGCCTAAGCTGAGAGCCAACTGGCTTTATAGCTCAAGCAATAGAGGCTCCTACATTGAGGTCCCAGGTTCAAATCTGCCTGGTGGCAGTTACACTAACTTGCTATGAAATAGGATGTGAAGGACTAGTCACTTCCCCCCCACCACCCTTTGCTGCTTCTATCAGAAAGAGACAGCAAGGGGCGTAAGTGGAGGGGGTACTTCAAAGCAGCAGCGTCGCCTGGGGCCAGACCCTGGGCTCCGTGTAGTGCTACCACTTTGAAACACCATGGGGAGCCTGGCATCAAGCTCCTCATGGCATTTCAAAGTGGCAGCGCTGCACAGAGCTGGGGTTAGCAGGGAGTCTCCCACTGACCCCAGGCTCCACATGCCACTTTCATCTCTAAAGTGTAGCCCTAGGGCTGTTTCTACACTTCAAAGGAGGAGATGCCCTGTCAAATAGTCAATTACTTGCAATTTAACATCCCTACTATGAAACATCCAACTAAACACCCGTCAGTCAAATCAGACTTGAAATGTGTGAACAATCTGTATTGATAGAAATCTATCTTTCCACCTGCCCTTCTAAAATGCCTGTGTTGGTCCAGTAATTTCTTCTTCCAAAAGAAGGACCAGAGCTTTGACAGGGTCTGATGCAGCAAGGAGTGAATGAGGAATCAGGACTAAATACACCCTTTCTGTTGCACCTTCATTAGTCCCCAGTGAGTTGTGTCCACTTATCCCAGGGCTGAATTTGGCCAAGGGTCTATCTGAAGAGGTAGACAAGAAGCCCCTTGTGGGGAAGTGGGGCAAGGGGGAGAAGTTAATGCCCTGAGAAAGGACTGTGCCATGTTAAACAATTGTTCCATTGAATCCTCATCCACTGGCTTTCTACTTCTCAGACACATAAGATCTCAGCTGGAGAAGGGAAAGGATTATAAGAAAGCAAGAGCATATTGCATAGCTACCTCACCCCTCAAGATGGCAGGACTTGGGATTTCTAGTCCAGCCCCTTTCCATACTGTGTAAAACGAGGAGGTGATCCTAACTCCAGATACTTATCAAATCTCATCTCAGGGACTGATAATGAGAGACAACACCTTTTATTTCAAGTCATGAGTTTAGATCCCTTCAGCCTTTACTGTCTGATGGCTATTTGGAGACCTGTAGAAGCCAATGTGCCCTTTCATCCTGATAGATATTCCCTTCATACCATGGTCAAAGCATTGTAGAGGAAGAGTGGAAAAGTATGGAGAAGCTTCCATTGAATGTCTTAACCATTAGATAGATGAATGCAATGAGATTCTGTAGCACAGTTAACAAGTAAGAGGGTGTGTGTGTGTGTGTTTAATCCCAGTTCATCAGTAATAGACAGATGGAATCCTTGCATTTCAGGTCAATTTAACACTCCCAGCATTCAAAGGTCCAAGTCAGCATTGCAGAATTTAATGAGGAGCAGTAACAATGTCTCAGCATTATTGAACTAATTACTAGTTTCCCAAAAGAAAAGAAAAAAGAAAATTCTCTGAACAGATAAAACTTTAATTAAGATGTTACTTATTATGGAACAAATGCCACTACAAAGTGGAAAATAGCCTCTAGGAGGAGAATAGATCTAATGAAAGGTGCAGGAGTGAATTTTAGTATTAACTTGCTTCACATATATGGCTTTAAGCCTTTAAAATACTCAGACTTCAACGCAACAGCCAACACTAATCCTCATGATACTAAGTTTCTGTTTTTACACAGTAGACAATTTAGGAGGGTCACGCCCCTGCATTGTTCAGTAGCAGGTGGATAAGGTAGCACAGTTTGCTGCAATATGCATTTTCACTTCAGAATTGTGCACAGTGGGCAGTTTTGACAGCAAAACTCCAGCTTTACAGTTAAAATGATTATAAATGTGGTTGGCTTCTCAGCTGCAAGAATCAGATATAACCTTGTCAGAAAAAAAAAATTAAAGGGGAAGATTCTGCTGTGCATTACAGGGTGCAACTCTTCTGAAATCAATGAAATTGCCTCATGGTTAAACCTGTGTAATTAATGTCAGAATTCATCCCCAAATAAATGAACTAAATGTAAAGCTCTTGTCTGCAAATTAGCTCTTTCTCAATAAAACTCTCTCTCACACACACACGTGCGCACATGCAGATATATAAGAAGGTCCATAACCTTCAGACTTTTTTCCTATAAGCTGAGAAGATTTATTGCTATTTCTATTTTTACATGCTTGGAAACCTCTCAATTATTACAGTCATGAGAGGCCAAGTAAATTCCCACAAACTGGATTAGATAACAATGAGCTCTGCGCATGCTTCCCCATCCTGCATATGAGGAGAAGAACTCTATTAAACTATTCAGCCCTGTCTACATTAAGAAAATTAATATTGGTGTAACTACACTGATAGTTATGCCAATGCAAAACCCCAATGCTGATATGCTGGAGCAACACCATGCAGGATTTAAACCCCCAGTGCAGTTTAATCTGGTAACACACTGAAGTAAACTGCACTGGTATAAGCCAATTGGGACATTGTAAACACATCTACATTAAGCATTTACACTGGTGTATCCACATCTGTGCAGGAATATTCTGAGTGAATTTCAATGTAGACAAGGCTGCAGCAGGCTAATAATCTCAGCACTAATGCAATCTTGCTAAAATCCTCAAGTCAAATCCTGCACTTACCTATTCCCCATTTGTTGAGCATAGATGTGGGTAAAGATCAACCCAATCAGATTGCTTGGGGCATAAATCAGCTGTGAATCTGGCCTGTCATACACTTGATACTTAGAGGAAGAAACTCTTAAAGTAATGAGTCATAGTCTTTGCCAGTAAAATATAATTAGCCTAAAGATGGGGACTGGAGGAAGCTACTCCCTGCACTCTTGAAAAGCTTTCTATCTCAGTGAACCTCTTTCCAATTAAAGTAGTTTGCTCTGGGAACAAAATAGAAAGCATTGTGCTGCCCATGCAAAAACGCAGCAGCCTCCGTGAATCAGTGCTACCCTAAATGCTGCTAAATTACAGCCATGGCTATCAGATGGACTCCAAATAAGATGCTGTCATTGGAAGGCTGTATCAGTGAACTCTCCAAGGCAGCCTCAACTTAAGGATGTTAAGGACTAGTCGACTAGTCGATTCCCCCTCCCTTGCTGCCTCTATTAAATAGAGGCAGCAAAGGAGGGAGAAGAGGGGAAACTTCAAAGCGGCAGCACCGCACAGAGTCCCCAGCTGACCCGGCTCCGCCTGGCATTTCAAAGCAGCAGCGCAGCATGGAGCCCAGGGTCTGCGGGGAACTCTGAGTCCCCTGCTGACCCCAGGCTCCATGAGGGCCCTTCTGCTTTGAAATACACAAGAGCCCCCGCTGGGGACTCTTGTACATTTCAAAGCAGGCACCCGTGTGCAGCCTGGAGTCAGCGGGACTTCCCGCTGGCCCCGGGCTGCACGCAGAGTTCCACGTTCCTCCTTTGAAACGTACAAAAGCCCCAGCGGGGCTCTCATACATTTCAAAGGAGGAATGCGGAAGTGCCTATAGACTAGTCAAATAGTCGATGGAAAGTCCATTGACAACTCAACTGGTAAATTACTCGATATTTAACATCCTTACCTCAGCTCTCTCAACAGCCAGAGCTGAAAACAGTTTCTGGGGAAAGCGGTTCATGCTGTAATAGTCATTGGGCAATGAGGGTGTTGTTGCAGAGAGGAGCCTGTAGATGTCATGTCTAAAAGCAATGGCTGATGTAGAGTCTGCGAAGGAGCACGATCAGTAGGGCGGTGTTTCAGTGCATTCATTCAACAGCCTCTCTCAGTAAAAACCTGGGCCAAAAACTACAGTTGGTTTCATAATGGAAAACTAAAACCCTGAGAGCAGTGGCACCGGCACTGCTTGCCCTTTTTTTGGGGTGAATCACCCATGCGGAGCAGGGAGACAAGCTGGTACACAGAACAGCGATGCACACCTCTTTACACTGGCTTTGTTGTACCAGGTGTGTCTGCCTTCAAAGGCAACCCATGCTACTTCCCAACTAAAAGCACAGGTTATGAGTTCAAAAACAGTCCCAGAGAGCAGATTCAGCAATTTAACTGGTCAGTATCCAGGTAATTGCAGCCTACCTTCACAGTTCAGTTAGCAGCCCATACCCCCTTTCTATTTCAATATTTAAAAAACCTACAACATTAAAAAGATACAACAAGCTGGCATGTTTACCACACAAAGGATTTCCATGCTTCCTTGAGAGACCCAGTGCAGGGACAGCCCTGGCCTCTCAGCATCCAGCTGATGTAACCTGAACACATTCCCCAGAAGAAATAGCCTTCTCCAGATTAAAAAAAATAATAATCTTGGCAACACTGTCTGAGCAGCCATTCAACAGCAACTTCAGCTAACGGGAAGCAAACAAGAAGACAGGTAAACCTAGGCTATACAACAGGACAAATAAAAAGCAAGAGGCTACTCTACACTAAGTTGCAACTTCCATTCTCATACCCATTTCTCCTTTCATAATCTCACATGAAGATTTGTATAGGCATTAGTGTACGTGTCTGTTTTATATGTATATATGTAGTGGAGAAAGCAAAATATGTGACTGGTCTCCTCTTAATTGAACATGTTATTATCAGGCTTAAAGCACAATAAAAATTATTATTAATCAGATTCAAGCTATAAAATACCAATCCAGACCTCTCTGACACAAAGCCTCAGTAGGGTTTGGTTCTGGATTTGCAGTCTTTTGCAAAATTTGGACCTGTATCCAGGCTCTCATTTCAAACATCCCCAAAATTCAGGGATATTCGGATCTGCAACTGTTTGGATTTACATCCAGTGTGCATTTCTTAAATTAATATCTCTCTCACTATACAGAGAGAGAGGAAGAGGACCAGGAAAGGCCTTATGAAGCAGATCAGAGAGATTTCTACATCCTGATTTACTTCAAATCCATGAAATTATTTTACTGAAGTTACAAGAGCAACAATAACAATAAAACCACTAAGTGTGGTCAGGGACAAAAAGCATTAGAGGGCAGGCTTTTCAAACAGCCTATCACTCCTTGTGTGTTATTTGAGGATCCCCTTATAAACTAGGATCCTGGCTCTGTTTTACCATCTGTCCTCTCCACTCCTGCCTAGAAATCCTGAAAGGATATTGTATATTCAGGTTCAATGAGACCCACTTTTGTAAACAAATACTCCATAAAATATGGTGGGGCCTGCTCTTTGAAGAATGCCTGTATTTATCGTAAAAACCTATCAAAGCAAATATGTAATCTGGGAATAAACCTGGTAAATGAACAAAAAGTCCCATAGAGTAAAGCATAATGATTAGCAGATCCATTCAGCAAAAGGAAACATCTGCTATCATCCAGTTTGCATCAGTGCAGTTCTCCATAACAATTCTTTTTAAAGCAGACACCAGTAATGTTGGGGGGATGTACAACCTAAAAGGTGCGAGGACTTCTACTGCATTTCACTTGTTTTTGAAACATTTCTTAAGCCCATGCTCTACTGCCTGCCAGACATAAACAATGTTATTTACAGCATGTATTGGCGATAGCTTACAGTCACGCGGTTAAAATTTTAAAAACTGTCAAAAAACCAACAAAAGTGACTGAAGCCCAGCATGGCATGCTGAAGCAAATGTTAGAGTGAAGAACTTAAACTCAACACATGTGTACACATGCACAGAGAAACATGTTTTGCTTTAAGCCAATTGATTAAGGTATAAAAGTGGAAGGTATATAAAAGTAATGAGAGATACATCTGGTACAGAATAATCATGGTGTATAATTAATGTATTTATTAGTATGCAGTACAACCCTCTAAAATGTAGGGATTGCTATTCTATTTACCTTCTTGTTAACCATATGTTCCCTTTATACTTATAATATAAAATTGTAACTAACTATATACACACTCTCCTCCTCAAAGGTCTGGGAAGTAATCACGGGGGGCGGGAGGGGAGGTTTCCACACTCTCCTCCTATTAGTAATATTTCCCCCCATATTTTCCAGTGTTGGTTGCCCAACCTTCCCCATGGAATTGTTAATTAAAACTTCGGTCCCCACAGAAAGCGCTGGCAAAAGTTCCCACAACTGATGCAACTTTGGAAAGTATTGTACCAAGCACTGATGTAACCCCCTTGAGAGACCCACAGTTACTCCCAGAGAGTATGTGCAATGGGAGAGGTTATCTTCTTTCAATCTGATTCCTGACTTCTTTTAATGAAACAAATACATAAGGCCAACATCTCATCAGGCCTTGTCTTTGCAGCTAAAAAAACCCCGATGTTTAAAAACAAGCAAGCAAACAAACAAATACCACTCATGTAACTAATGTGCATGAGCTATCTCAAAGTTAAAAAACATAGCGAAGTCCGGGCACTTTAAGTTTACCACAAGATCAACTTAACAATGTCAGCCCTATCCCCAGAGAGGGCTGTACTTGTGGTAAAAGTGAAGTGCCTAGCCTTTACTGTGTTTTTACCTCAGAATAGCTCAAGTGTGCTAGTTATCCCCAGGGGGAAATTATTATAGTAAAGACAAGGCCTCCGTGTCCACTGGATAACTAAAAGATAGGCATCCCACCTTGTTTCACATCCCCAGCCACAGCATAAAATACTGCACACTATTGCACTATTTGTGTGCTAATTGGCAAAACATGCATAGTAATTTGCTTGAACGTGTGCAGTGAAACTGATATGTAACTTTTGCAAATTATTACCAGCAGAGACTTGCTGACTTGTGTGCGTATGACACATATATAAAAGTTTAATGTATTCACATTGCTGCACTTACTGACACTGCCTGATGACATTTTAGTGTTTTTTATTGCTTTTTCATAGTTGACATGATTCTGATGGTACATAATTAAATATTAGACAAAGATTGGGTCTAATCCAACATCCTCTACTCACATGAATAATCCCATCAGTTTCAATAGCACTACTCACATGAATAGCAGTGGTAGGATTGGGTTTGTATTTTCCACGAAAGTAATTTTTTCCAATTTTCTATTGGGAGGTTTGATGGACTTGCCATAAAAATGTGTCATAATCCTTCATCATTATTTTATGCACTCATCTCTCCACCCCCATACACTATAAAAATGCAAGTACACTGGTGTGGCGGTTATATTCTGGCAAAGGGAGGAAAGAAGTAGCAGTTTGTGTTTTGTCAGGGACTGAAAGACATACGGCATTTTCCCCAGTCTATATCTTACTGTGGTTTCCTGAAATAATGAAGGGTCTGAAGTGGGGAAAATTTTTCAAGAGTTTATTACTCACTTAAAAATGTTACAAATACATAAAATATTGATCTTACGCATTTCCTCTAGTTACATATAAAATGGGTCACTATCATATGCTGTCATCAAGCTGGGTTCTAACATACTAAAGCAATCTTCCCCATACTAACTTGCATGCACTATTTCCAGTTGAATTGACACATTTACATTTTCACAGGGATCTTTCTTTCAACAGACATTGGAGATGCAATTACAGATCTGGATCAGTGTGTGAGACCGTTTTGAGTTGAACCCATTATAAAGCAAGGCTCTAAATTCAGATTCAGGTGCAAGCCTACGTCTACACTACCCCCAGGCCTACTGACAGGGTGGCAAAGGGGGCAGTTGCCTTGGGACCTGTGGCTCCTGGCTACCGTTGTTGCTGCAGTAGCAGCAGCAGCAGCAGCCAGAGCTCAGAGCCCTTTAAATCTCCACTGGAGCACCACACTGAACACTCTGTGCAGTTTTGAGGGCTGGGGCGGGGGCGCATGGGGCAGCATGGAGACCTGACTGCCCCTGACCCCGCCCCTTCCAGGAGCATGGAGCCAGGCCTCCCCCACCTTGCCCAAGGGCACGTAAAGGCTGTCCGCACCCCCCTGTCTACTCTAGAGTGTGTTGCAATCTTCACTTTACATTTGGTCCCCTCTATAGAAGCTCCGAAAGCTCAGAGGAATTTGGGTTTGGGCCCCATTTTAAATAAAAGTGTGTTCAATCCCTTAGTTTCTTTCTCCAAAACAAAACTGAAAAAAAGCCCAGGGAAGCTAAGTCAAGACTTACCCACTCCCCAAAACTCCAGTCACATCCCATGCAGCTTCCTTTCGTGGGATCCTTCCATCTCTGCTCTCACTCTTTTACATCCTAATGTAGCATTCCTCCCCATTCTCCCTAGTGAGGGATGGATTCACTCCCTGAACTCAGCCGATGAAACTTTGTGCGCAGGCTACACACAGCTCCTTTTACACTTTATTCTCTTCAAAGCCAGGAAAAATCCCATCCTCTGTATTCAGACAATAGGAGACAGAACTTTCTTATTGACCCTGACTCCAATCAACCCAGCTGCAATGTCTGTAGCGATGAACTCAGACCAACCAGAGTTTAGACAAAACACTGGCCTTTAAAATGAAGGCCTGATGCACCATTAACACTATATGAAAGATGAGACATTACAAGCATACATCTAACCCAAAACTGTGAAAAACTAAATGTGCTCATGTCATTCTACCACCATAAAGGTAGACAGCAGGGGAAGGAGGGTGGAAATTACTTATTTTGGAATGTCAGGGAACTCCCCTCAACTAGTAACTTTAAGAGTCACTAAATCAACACAAACCATAACATGAGATGAAAACTTTTCAGCAGACCCAGGGCAGAACAATTTTGGTACCCCTGACAACCATACAAAGCCCTCTCCCATTCCTGTTTACTCAGCAGGGGTCACATCACAGGGTAATCTCATTACATTTCAGCTGCTGCATGTTTGCAGTGATTTACGGCACTACAGTGGAGTTGTTTTAAAAGGAGTTAAACCCAAATATAAACTCCACTCACAGCAGCAATCGCAATTTGTGTATGACCCATATTGAAGGGAAAAAGAAAAACAGTTGCCGAAAACTGATCTGTTAGCCTTACTATAAGTCTGTAAGGGAAGGCCAGAATCTGTTAGTTGTGTTTCATCTCTCTGGATGCTAATGCTTAAGCAGGCTCAGAATTGCAATGTTGGACATGGGATGTGCCTTTCTAAACTAATCACCACAATGCAGCTGTGTTCTCTTTGCCCTGACAAAGATTTTTTTAGGATCCATTTAGAACAGATTTGTGAAAGAGTATGAATGACACAAGGCGTTATCAGTCAATTTCTAGTTTGTCTCTATAATCTCTTCCTTCAATCAACTGAACTGACTAGTTTGAGAACGTATGTGTTAAAATGAGACACCCATTTTATTCTCCCCACACTAAACTTTAGCCAATTTTTAGAATTACTTTAATTACTTTTTAAAGGTTCTCAAATGTTTGCATAATTTCTTTGTTGAGCTGTTTGGTGCTGTTTGGTTGCATTTGAGCTGTTTGGTTGCATTCAAGCCCAAATCTAGAAGTGCTAAAATGATAGCGGGTAAGGACAACTCATAAACCAAGACCTCTTGTAAGCAAACACGGTACTGTAATTTCTAGCCCTATGTGAAGATGTAAGACCTTTAAATAATGTTAAGCTAAGCATCCAAACTTACAGGTGTTTTATCTGTAACAAAGCCAAACTCTGAACTTTTGAGTTTTGCCCAGCACTGATTTTGAGTCTGTTTAATATGACAGTATCACAAATGAAGATGAAGATTTTTCCCCCCTCTTTGTATCCAGATAGGTATTATTCATTTAGTTACGGTTGTTATCCAATGTCCCTATTTCATCCTTTTTAACATATGCGTTGAAGCACAGTAACACATCTATGATCATACACAAAGATAAAAAGCATATTCGCTTTTTTAACTTGTTTTTGTTTAACTTTAACTCTACTTTAAAAAATAACAGAGAAGAACTTAACCTTTTATGTGCGTGGGAACAGATAAAACTGAAACTTCTACTTTCAGTGATCTTCTTTAGGTACATTCCAACCAGACACTGACACTCAGCTCAAATTCATTTTCTAAATCTAGAACACTACCCCTGACCCTTATCCATTTTATTCTAATGATCTCTCCTCGCTCCTTTTCTAGAACATACTGTTATGTGGCTATCCATATTCTTTAGGAAAATATGTTTATTAATATGAATATGATATAACTGGAATATACTTTATGCAAAATACATCTTGTAAAGTATCATTAGAAAAGTTCTAATCTGCTGAATATATTTCCCATTTGCACGTGTGCATCATTTCTGTATCTGAAATTAGGCACACTGACTAGAATCACAGACTCCAGGGCCAAGAGAAGGAGAGGAGCCTTTCTGCAACCGATTGCTGAGAAAAGAGATGGGCAAAAGTAAAGACTGGAAAACAGAGATGTGACAAATCCTGCCTCAGGACTGGCTACACTATAGCCCAGGTTCCAAGGATGCAGTCTTGCTAACCGTGGCCTGTGTGCTGAAGTGACTATGCAGTACTTTTCCATTGCTTGCATTTCTCCCCCAGTTTCTCAATGGTTGTTCACTGGAAGGGGTTCGTAAAAGATAGGAACAGTAAGACTTATCTTCTGCTTTTTTTTTTTTTTTTTGAGTCGTGTTAGGAAACAAGTTTTAAAACCATCTTACAAGAAAGTATTATTCATCATGGAGGTTCCAGCAATGTGCAAATGACAGAGTTAAAGTGATTTTCAGAATCCATTCAAGACTTGGTTCCCATTAGCTTATTTTTCTTCTAACTTTACTCTTCATAAATCAATCAATTTGAAAGCACCTAGAGGATAAAAGGATTATAAGGAATATCCCGCATGGATTTGTCAAGAACAAATCATGCCAAACTAACTTAATTTCCTTCTATTACAGAGTTACTGGCCTGGTGGAAAGGGAAGAACTAGCTGATGTGATATATTTTGATTTTAATGAGGCTTTGGACACTGTTCGATATGATATTCTCATAAAGAAATGTAATCTGGATGAAATTACTGTAAAGTGGGTGTACAGCCTATTGAAGATTGTACTCAAAAAGTAGTTATCGATGGTTCACTGTCAAACTAGAACAGTGTATTTAGCAGGTCCTGCAGGGTCAGTCCTGGGTTCAGTATTATTCAGTATTTTCATTAATGCCTCAGCTAATGGAGGAGAGAATGTGCTTATAAAATTTGCAGATGACACCAAGTCGGGAGGGGTTGCAAGCACTTTGTAGGACTGGATTAGAATCCAAAAGGACCTTGTTACATTAGAATTGGTCTGAAACCAAAAAGATCAAATCCAACAAGGATTAGTGAACAGTACTACTTTTAGGGGGAAAAATTAAAAAAAATCAAATGCACAACTACAAATTGGGGAATAACTGGCTAGGTAGTAGTACTGACGAAAGGATGTGGGAGCTATAGGGCATCACAAACATAATATGACTCAACAGTGTGATGCAGCTGCAAAAAACCCTACTATCATTCTGGGGTGTATTTAAAGAAGTGCCATATATAAGACATGGGAGGTAACTGCTCCACTCTATTAGGCTCTCATGAGGCCTCAGCTGGAGTAGTGTGTCCAATTCTGGATGCCACACTTTATAGGAAATAAGTAGATAAATTGGACAGAGACCAAAGGAGAGCAACAAAATGATAAGAGGTTTAGAAAGCCTAACCTATATGGAAAGGATAAAAAAAAACTAAGCATGCTTAGTATTGACAAAAGGAAACTATTTTCAGGTCCCTCCCTTCTCAATCTTCAAATCTGTTAAGAGCGGTTACAGAAAGGATGGTGATCAATTGTTGTCCATTTCCATTGAAGGTAGGACAAGAAATTATGGGCTTAATCTGCAGCAAAGGCGATTTAGCTTAGATGTTAGGAAAAGCTTTCTAACAATAAGGGTTGTTAAGATCTGGAATAGGTTTCCAAAGGAGATTGTTTTAAGAACAGGTTGGACAAACACCTATCGGAGATGACATCCTCCATCCTGTCTTAGCTCAGAGGGCTGGACTTGAGGTCCCTTCCAGCTCTACATTTCTACGTTTCTCCCTGTTCTTGCCTTTCTTTTGTACCTTTTTCATTCTCCCGTATCTCATTTGCTTCTGATCCCTCCATTTTTCTTCCAAATTAGGAAATATTTAAACATGGCTTCAATATTGAATGCATTGTATGACTCATCTATTTTACAATTTTATACTTTAAATTGGGGGTGGGGAACCTTTTTGAGTCAGGGGCTGCTGACCCACAGAAAAATCAGTGGAGGGGCCATACACAAGTGAGGGGGAAAAAAAGCCCTCACTGACATGGCTCCTGACAGGAGGAGGAGAAAGACACTCCCCACGTTATACTAGCACACCAGAACCTAGGGGGGCCCAGGCTAGTAGGTTTTGTGTGCTCCAGCCTCATGATGGGGTGACAGGACAGGGGGGACTGGAGCGCCAGCACAAGCTCCCCAGTGTTGGGGAGGCAGCCCTGAATCTTGGGGGCTGAATCCAGGCAAGCCAAAGGCCACAACCGGCCCCCGGGCCTGAGGTTTCCCACCCCTGCTTTAAAAGCTTGTTTAACTTAAGTAACAAAAATCCTTGTTTCCCACCCCCTTCTTTTTTTCCTTCCCCCCCTTCTCCCCTATTTATTTTGGGTCTGCACATCCTAAACTCATAACTCCAGTCATCTGAAGAAGTGGGTTGTGCCCACGAAAGCTCATGATACCATCCACATGTTTTGTTAGTCTATAAAGTGCTACCAGACCTTTTGTTGTTTTCTAAGTTTATCCAATATCACTGATCTCTCTTATACATGGTTAATTGTTCTTTTTTTGGAGTCAGCACACAGATGGAAGTATGACTTTTGACAAGTGATTTGAATTCACTGGGCCTCATAGTGTTCTTTGCTAATTTACTGCTTTGTACACTATGAGTAAGTCATAATTAAGTGTGGAGGCAGTGTGCTCTGGTGGACAAAGTACTGACTGGGATTCAGGAGACTTGGATTCTAATGCCGGCTACATGACCTTGGGCAAGTCACTTCACTTCTGTATCCCACCTCTTTTGTCTATTTAGACCAGAGATCTGAAACACTTGGCCCATGGGCCAGACTCTGGCCAGAATGATTATGCAATCCAGCTCAGGATTCTTGGCAGAACTGGGTGTGGGTGGGGAGTTGTCCATTACTGGCCTCCAAATCCCACCCCTTACCACTCTCTCCCTGCCCCATAGCACCCATCCCAGAAGATGCGAATTTTGGGGGTCACTGGGAGGAGCCTGGCTCTGCATTGTGGCACTGGTCATGCCCCCACGCTCACCCAGTGTACCCAGCTTCCCCCGTGACTCCTGCTACCATTGGGAATGCAGGGGTGGGGCACAACCCCATCCACCATGCCATGCCAGGACCCCCTCCCGCTGGTGATCCCCAGAGCTGCTAACTTCATAAACTTTTTGGGGGCAGGACCTGTCTCTCAATGTAATAGTACAGAGCCTGGGGGCCTTTATCTTGACTGCGGTCCTGAGGAGCTACTGTCATATAAATAAATAAATAGCGGTAGCAGCAACAGGCTAGGCATTGATTCAGTGGTGACTCAGCTTACAAAGGCCCCCGTTTTGCGAGTAACTCTGCTCACTTGCAGGACTGGCACCCTAAATCACAGCCCACCTTGCTGCGGACTCTGTTTTCCTTCCAAAAACGGATCAGGTCCATCGCTGTTAAGCTTGTGAAATAAGACAAGAGCAAAGCTGATGGTAAAAGCTTCCTCAGTTTTAAAACTTCCTGTGAAATCCTTCCTCAGTGTTTTCATTTGTAAATTAGTGTCTGGTTCCTAATCTTATGTCCACTGATTTCAGTGGGATTAGGAGTTGCTCCTCAGTGAAGGGAGAGGCTTCATAGGGATCCCAGCTGTAAAACTCAGAAAAACAAAGTAAGATTTGTTCTGAGGAGGGGTTTTTTTTTTTCCATTTTTCATCAAAGTTTTGTTTTCATGGACATTTCTGACCAGCTCTCCTGAAAATAATTAATAGAGGAAAAGATCAAGAAACGTAATTAAAAGGGAAACAAACAGAATACAAAGAGAATAAATGGGCGTGGGTCCTGGGGTCAGGAAAGAGAGAAGCAGCTGGTGGAACTGATGAGGGAAATGTAATGAACTGAGATTGATGTGACATAACCAAGGAGAAGGTATCTAATCCTAACTTTGCATCTGTACACATATGGCCTTACAATAACAAACGGGTGCCAGCATGGTAATCAATCCCTCAGCACTATATTTCAGATAAGGTGGGTAGGAAGGAAGGAACCAGGTTTTCTTTTCCGCCAAGTTAACCTAAATCTATTTGCTTGTATCCATTTCAGCACTGTTTGAGTTAGTGTCTGTCATCTCTCAGCCTCACTGACACCACCATCAGAAGGTCTCTTTACGTACCAGCTCTGGAATTTAAGGTACTGATTGTACTGATTCTATAGCATATCCCAGGTTCAGTGATTTCCAAGTTGTGATTGCAAGAATGAGCATTCAAGATGCATGTTGAGTTTTAATCAAATGCACATCACAGATTGTTTTATCCTACTCCAGAATACTGAATCTGCAGAACTGCCAAAAAAGAGCATCCTTATGGATTCCTGTCTCTTTCCATTGTATCATTTTAGCCCTCACTTGCTCATCGTAGGAGCACTGCAATTATATTCAGAGCTTTGTCTGTTATTTAACTGTTTAAACCAAGGCAGAAGTTAACTTGATTTTCTAAGCTTGTACTAAAGATGGATGATTTTATAATGGCTCACTAAATCTTTCTCTATATGGTTACAACGCTAAGGCCTTGACTCTGCAGAGAGATCGTTATGGTTGCACACGTCCCATGCAAATTGTACCAGGAGTCTGTCTACAGAGCAATCTTTGCAGGATCAGGGCAACATTTGGGAGAAGATTACTCCTAGCTGCAAATAAGGGTACGTCTACACTGCGGGGTTTTTCCAAGATACCAGGAACATGTTTGCAAACATGCTCTTTCGGGGAGCCCTGTATACCTCGTTCTATGAGGAATAAGGGCTCCTCTGAAAGAGGAGGCTTTTCCGCCATTTGGCCCCATCTAGGCGGAAAAGCCTCTTCTGGAAAAGCAATTGGAAAAAGCCTATAGTGTAGACCTAGCCCAAGAGTTTTTGTCTTGTACAGAGCCAAGCACATCTGTAATAAAAATGCTGTAACAAAACATTTTAAATGATCAACTTGTGGACAACACACAAGACTGTGAGTTGGGAGAGGTGGTTTCTGTTCCCAGTTCTGGCACAGACTTCACATTGCTTGAGAGATCTATACATCAGTTTCTCCCATCTGTAAAAAAGCTGAATGAGTCTGGCCTAGCTTACAGGCATGTCCAGTGAGTCAATTCAAGCACTTAACAAAATGCGATGGTGATCCTCGAATGGAAGGTACTATCCAAAAGCAAACTGTTATTATTACCATTTATTGATATTGCAGTCACACTTGATACAAAAAACACAAATTTGTAACCCCAGCATCATGTCTGTCTTCTTCCATGGAACAGACCCATGGAAATCCACAACAACTGATAAGAAGATCAACTCATTCAAAAGTAAATTCCTGAAGGGGATTTGCAGAGTGCATTAGAAAGAGCTCATTACAACATCAGACATGATGAAGACGACAACAATGGACATATTTAGGACATACTTTAAAGGATGCCACTAACATAAGCTCTGCATCAAGTGATAACAGGGATGCCAACTGGATAGAGAAAAAAAATGGGTGACAGAGAAGCATGACATACAGCAACAAAGATGCTAAATCCACCAACTTGATGGTCAAAGCCTGAACAGACCGGCACAAGATTGAAATAAATGGCAGAAACTGGTGACCATCCTATGCACAAGAGGATTAAAACAAAACAATTCACACACACACACCTCTTGAGGCACCATCATGGACTAGGCCCCCATTATGACAGGCACTGTACTAATACAGAACAAAAACCATACCTGCCTCAAAAAGCTAATGCTCTAAATTGCTAATCTCTGAAAAAACAGGTTTAGAATTGGCTCTGGGGTCTACTAACTGGAGGCAGCAGCACTCCCAGGGAAATCAAAAATAGAACCTCCTCCTGCCCACAGCAGAATAAACCATGTTAAATCTGTCTCATTTGGAAATCATCATTGGCATGTCACACAGCCCATTTCAGAGTTAGGCTAATCCAAATCTGTGGAGATGTCTGGCAGCAGCTTTTCCAATGAAAAGAACCTGGTTACTAGAACAAAAGTATTTCTGCCACAGCTACTATTTGAATAATGCATTTGCCAATTAAAATAATTCAAACAAATCTCTTGTATCTCGAGGAAAGGGCAGACAGAAAAGAAGAGTGTGTAGGCTCTACCCCATCAAATCAAACCAGGGAGAACAAAGGAAAAAATTAAGACCATGTAATTGTAGCAGAAGTTAAATTACTCTTGCTATTTATCGCTCTACTTGAGGAGTACAAGCTTCATCCAGTACACCTGTAAGTTTAAACATACGTTTTCCTGTTTGTTGTGAGCCTTATGCACTTTTAGATTGATAACTCTCAAAATCCAAGTCCTCAAATTTCAATGAGCATTATCGGAATGGTTCAGGTGGGTACTCCAGACAAGCCACCTAAGTAATTCTCTGCCTGCTTCAAACCACCCAAAGTGACTGTTACACCAGAGGGTTAACTCTTCCTTCTGGACAGGGACCAGCAAAGGTAAATGACCAATGGCCATGGAATTATATTTCGGACCCTAATGTGATTGCATGCAAAACCTTAGGAACATACTCTGGCAGCTATTGCTACTACACTGTTATTTGTAGCATGCTGGCTCAATGAGAGCTAGTATGGGTACTGTGTGAGCTTGAAATTATACCTCCAACTTCAATCACGGCAGAGAGATAGCATAGCTCAGTAGATAAAGCCCTAGCCTATATTTTAGAAGAGCTGGGTTCTAGTCCTAACTTCTCACTCACTTGGGGTATGTCTACACTAGCTCGTTAGTTCGAGCTAGGTAGGCAAATGAGGGCCACCGGAGTTGCAAATGAAGCCCTGATTTAAATATCCTGGGCTTCATTTGCATGTTCCCGGGCGCCACCATTTTTAAATCCCCCTTAGTCTGAACTAACTGCCCGCGGCTAGACGCGGCAGTTAAACGTTAATTCGATCTAACTCCTTAGTTCGAATTAACTGTTACTCCTCGTGGAATGTTCATAACTCAGGGTCCGCCATTTACGACAGCTTTGGTTGTAACTGCGAACGGTCGTAAATCGGGGGACCGGCTGTACCTGATTCAAAAGAAGTACAAAGAGATGACTGTGCTGGGCCCTTCTTTTTCCCTGTGATGATTTGAAGTGAGACCTAGGTATTTCAGTGCGGTAAGTACATAGTAAGAGGAGATTCTATGGTGATGTTCTGGGGGAGTATTGACTTGTACAGACACAGCCAGCTGTCGCCTGTTTGTATGGGTAGGTTATAATTTTCACACGCAGGCACACACACTTAACAGGTTTATCATCATCTCCTTTATCTTCTCTGATGTCTAGCCTTTAAATACAACTTCTCTCTAACAATCCACTGACCACCCACCCCTGCGCTCTCTTGTGATCCCTATGGGATAAATATAGTGTCGTGATTCCCATGGATCACATAGCCCTTCTCACGGTTCCTCACCCCTCCACTAATCACCCCACAAAACAACAACAACAAAGAGGACAACAAAAAGGAACACATTTCTACAATATCTAACAGAGGAATTAAGCATTTATATGAAGTGCTACTGTCTGATGGTTGCTTTTGCTGTTTCTCACTCTTAGTTCTTTGTACTGTTCCATATAACATATGTTCAATGGAGATTGGACCTGGGACCTCCAGCAGCTAAAAGAATAGATTTTTAGTGGCTAACACTAAAGGGCTCCCTTCTATGTGGGCCAGCCACTATATGTAATCTTGAAATACTTAAGATCTGATGCTGTCCCACTTAAGAGTTTTATTGACTTCTATGGCAGCAGCACATGCGTTAGCCAACATTACCATAGAGGTAGGCAGTATAGAAAAATGTATCTCAGCTCTGACTGTTGCTTCTCCCCGTTCCCTTCTCTGCCAACTCCTGAGTCATAGTGAGATCTCAGTGTGAATGCAAGTCTTTCAATTCAGTAGTTCCATAGGACCCTCGGAGATACTGATATTTTCTACTCACTCTTTAGACTCACCATGAAAAGCAAGCCCACTAGAAGGGCACATCAAGTTTCCCTAACTCCTACAGGGCTTGGTTTGTGTTATCTGCATGGCCGCTGGAGTAGATGGGACCAGGCTCATAATTTCATTGGTTATGGCTCATTATAGCCAGATGCTGTTACACCACCACCAAAGGGGACAGCTCCCCCTGGCCCACTGAAACATATGTGCTGAGAGGTATCAGGTGTCACCACCAATAACCAGGTTGGAACTTTACAGACAGATCAGAGCACTGTATTACCTACCTGCTCCTGCTGCTTGGGGAGGCAAAGAACAGAATTCCTGGAAGGCCATTCAGGATTGTTTTGTGGAATATATGTCTGTCTGTAACCACTCCAGAATCCTCCCATTCCTCCTGCTAGCAAAGAGTTTGTGTAAGATTAAACATGCCAAGCAGATCTCTTTCATTTTTACTTTTCAGTGGGACCCGGAGATGGAGCATATGAACAATAAACAGGGAAGGGACTACGTGTCGACATTGGGGGGGAAAAGGCTGAGACCTCAGATCAACAGACTTGGTCTGGTGGGACTCACACTACAGGGCTAAAACTAGCAAAGCAGAGTTTCCTACACATTTTGGAGCCCAGGCTCTGACACCCATTCCAGCCCAGGTAGGGCCATCAATATTGCTATTTATAGCCTGTCACACCAGCCCAAGTCAGCTGACCCCCACTTGTTTTAAAGCACCAGACATATCCCATGAAACCAGGAGGATAAGACGTATAATCAGATTTTGACTTTAAATATTCAGGCCTTTCTCCTCTACTTTTCACCTACAAAAATCTGGCTCCAGGCCACAGAATTAGATATAGTAGTGGGGGAAAGAAGGGAATAAGGCTTAACTTTTATTTATTTTAGTACAGTACTGTCATTAGGATTATGTTGAGGGGGAAAGCATTGATGCATAATCTTTTCCCTATGCTACACAACACTAGCTGCTTTTAATTTGGAATTAAATTGAAATACTCATTTGGAGCAGCTTTGAACAGCAGCCAAGGCATTTCCTTGCGTTGGGTTAGCAGCCAGCTAGCCCCTCCCCTGCATCTGCAATGCCTTTTTCAGGCTAGTGGTAAAAGTTGGTCACTGCATTGAATGCTTTTGTCACACTTCCAGAACATCACACCTCTCCTTATCATCAAGCTGACATGCCAATGGACTCAGAACACAGGTGAACTGAAGGGCTGACCTGCAGAAATGTGTTTGGAGTCTCCAAATTGCACTCCAGCAAATAAAACTCCAAAGACACCAGCCAATACTTCTGCTCTGATGGGAATACTGGATAAGGAGCATTTTACAACTTTTACATTTATAAACAAAGGCAGGAACACGTTAAAAAGCATATGAAAGACTAAATAGTACCTTTTTTGACAGTGTGAGTATTTTATTATGGCTTGTTGCAAATGATCAGACAAGTTTAGACAAGGGGAATACAGTTTGTAGAGAGACACAAACAGGCCAAACTAGGTTGGGTGGGGCAAAGTCTAATCCTATTAAATGAATGGATCATCCTGCTTTGATCATACTATGAGCCTGTTTCACAGGGTACTTACAAAACAGCTGAAGATGCCTCTGTCTCTCTCTCTCCACTTTACCACATATAAACACTAAATTTTTCCAAGGCTAAAGAATCCACCACAGCCTCCAGTCTTTTTCCTAATTATTAGCATTTACGAAAAGAAAGGGTGAGGAGGAATTGCCATTTTTTCAATGTGAATGTGAAGGGAGAGCTGCTTATCACAACAGGTGCAGAGGCCAGTCACAAAAACAGAAGCAGCACAACACTGAAAGGCTAAGAAATTACTTGTTCTCTTTGTCAGCTGCTCACAGAAGCAGTGTTAAGCCTACTTGGGAGGAGATAGTGTGTCCCTGTGGGGGGAGGGACACAAAAGACAGAGCCTGCATGTTTTCAGACGAATTTTGAAGATATGTGCCAGAAAAATGAGACAAAAATACATCTTCCAGAAGCACAGAGGTGACCACTACCAGTAGGTTAAATAAACTTAAATGATCTAGCATTTAATTTGAATGGTCACCAGCGCAATAACTGATGAAAGCAAAACATTCCAGTTGCAGTGCCCTCATAAAGAGGACTTATACAGGTCTTTCTGATGTCTCCCTCCCTCTAATTACACATTCTTGTGTATGGCAGTTCACAACCAGTTCCTAGTGTGTACTTGTTCCTTGTCAGACAATCGATCTGTACAACACACTTATCCAGTCAAAGTGTTTTGTTGTGGGGCCTTTTTTCCCCCTCCCTCCTTTATTAAGAAATGTCCCCTAGTGAGGAGCCTGGGTTTTGCAGGATTCTGTTTAGTTTTGTTTGGGTTTTTCCCACTCACTTCCCCTTTCAAGATAAAACATCAGAGTGACTGAAACTAAGATCTCACTTATAACACCCCTTTGCTAATCCCTAGATCTCTCTCAAGTGCTGCATAAATTTCAGTCTGCCTTTCCCCCAGCTTGAATTTGCTTGACATCTGGTGCATTTTATTTTTCTGGAGAAGGATGGTTCTGTTTATTTTAACCAGGCACAGAATGATGTGCAAACCAGTTGCGCCTGTTAGACACTGATTACTCCCAGAACCAGATGGTCAAACCCTCCTCTTTAAAGATAACTGACTCAGAGCCATAAAAGAAAAACACCAAAAATGAAAACAATCAGCAACATCAAAAACGCACCCTGTGGTGGTGAAAAAAGGTTGTCCTGCTGGCACTGAGCAGAAAACCTTGGAATAAAGATTGCCTTGGTCTCCAGACAAGAGAGGCCCACAGTGTGCTAGAAGAATTCTCTCATCAGGAAGTTTCATCAGTTTCAAACTAAAGGAATCTCCTAGCCTTGTGGAGGATGTTTGTTAGTGCGTTCTCCTTTGCTGCCAGATGTAGTCTTTCAAATAAAATGTATAACCAACATTGTGACCACTTTAGAAGATCCCCATGCAAGAATTAAAGTGTTAGCCTCACTAAACTGTTTATATTTCAATACACCTCCATTTACTTTGGAAGTACTGTAGTCTCTTTCCGCCTCTATTATCCAGAATCAGTAATCCCATCTGTAGTTCCTCCCATTGTTGTTGGCAATCCTTTAAGGTCGAGGATGCTCTCTTTCACGGGTTATATTTTTTAGTAGTCCAATCCTGAAGCCACTGGCACATTGGCAGATGTTGCAGCTAGTGTTGGAAGTTAGTGGTTTGTTCTGTGACAGTTGTTTTTCCTTCCTTTTCTGGTGTTTCTTTGTGACCAGGGCAAAGTGATTTTCCTCAGAAGTGGATGTTCCTTCGCTAACAAGTCTTTGCCCGTTATCCCTATCCTAGTTATCCATGCTTCCCACTACACTAGGAATTGAATGTCAAGTAAGAGTACTATAAAACATAGCTATGTCAGTTGTTGCCCCCAGTTTTAGGCTCTCTATTATTTACCAGTTTCTCTTAGTAGGGGGTATAATGATTTCAGCCCCTGTCCAAAGTACTTAAACCTAACTTTAATCACATGAGTAATGAGTAATCACCTTGCTTAAAATTAAGCACATGCTTATGTGCTTTGCTGAACTATGACCTACCTTGTGGCAATCCTTCCTCTAAGGCCTTTTTCTTCATACTGGTTTAAGGAAACCACTTCAGTCTCTCTGTGATACGTGCTTAGTTATTAGCTTCACAAAAACATGCACCAATATAACCAATGGTGTGACTAACGAACAAGTTACAATGGTTGGGCAAAGGGGACAGGCTAAACTGCTACAAGCCAGATTTAAATCAAGAGAGTGTCCACTTGCACAGTTGCACAGTTTTAACTAACCAGGTGCAGAACAGGTCTACAGTTAAACAAATCCAACATCTGTGTGGAGGAAAGCCTGTTTTAGAGTTAAGAGCCATTTATTGGAATTGAGTTTCAACCTATTCGTAGTTTACTTGACCTAAACTAAAGTAAGAGTAGCAACACAGCCATTTTCTCTAGTTTATGTAAATTGGTTTAATAATCATCCCTTAAGTTACACTGGTGCAACTCAGGCCTTAAGATAATAACAGTTCAGTGCCCCATAATATACTGTGCTATCAGAGGTAGCCTTTCAGATAAAATGTACAGCCAAGATTGTGACCACTGGAAGATCCTGCAGCAAGGATAAGAGTATGTCTGCACTTGCACCCTCTTTCGAGAGAGGAATGCAAATGAAGACATTCGAAATTGCAAATGAAGCTGGGATTTAAATATCCCACGCTTCATTTGCATATTCGCGTTATGGCGCTATTTTGAAATAGC
Source organism: Pelochelys cantorii (assembly GCA_032595735.1). Classification (NCBI taxonomy): domain Eukaryota; kingdom Metazoa; phylum Chordata; order Testudines; family Trionychidae; genus Pelochelys; species Pelochelys cantorii. The sequence goes on from CM064327.1 coordinate 108,582,515, forward strand.
AATATTTCGAAATAGCACTATTTCGAAATAACAGACACTGTTAAGACGCGGTTATTTTGATAGAAAATCCTTCTCTCGAAATAACCCTTATTCCTCATACAATGAGGTTTACCAGTTATTTCAAGAGAAGGGTTTTCTCTCGAAATAACCACGTCTTAACAGCGTCTGTTATTTCGAAATAGCTCTATTTCGAAATAGCGCCATAACATGAATATGCAAATGAAGCGTGGGATATTTAAATCCCGGCTTCATTTGCAATTTCGAATGTCTTCATTTGCATCCCTCTCTCGAAAGAGGGTGCAAGTGTAGACATACCCTAAGAGTGTTAGCCTCACTCCTCTGTTTGAATTCCAACCTGAGAAAATAGCACCTATCTACAATTGCTCCTGCAATTGCTGTAGCCACTTCCTGTTCTGTAGTGTTGCTATGACCTATTAAACAGCTGTTATGTCCTTTCATTCTAGAGGGGACTGCATTTCAGCAGTTGGTGAAGTGATAAGTTTGCAAATCAATTTTTAAAGTGCTTTGAGATCTTTGGACAGAAGTCACTATGTAAAAGATTATTTATTAATATTACCCAGCAAATTCTTTCATTCACCTCACAGTACAGAATCACCCTGTCCAGCACATGGCTTCTTTTCAAGATACTGGTGCCACTGAGTCATTCTTTTTTAACTTCAGGTCAGCTTCCTCTCCTTTGAGCTTGGCTGGTCCCAGAGTTAAATAGGATCTCTCCAACATGAAAGCATGCCCAAAGCTTCCTGTTCCCTGCTCTGTAAGTCCCTCATCTTTCTATGTTTCACCATGGGCAGCTGGTTCCTCTGTTCTGCTGTGGTGAATTTTCCACTCTTCAAACTCTAAGCCCTTTACCAGGGTTTGAGAGAACTGGTTTCCTCTTTTGTTCTCCCGAGGTAAGTACTATTCAAGTGCTCATAATAGTCCTTAGTGGTCAGCTTAGCTGTGTATAAAAATGCTTATTGCCACCCATCCCATTTAGCACCAGGAGCATGGGGCACTGAACAGTGTTTCATAGGACACAAGGAAACAATTCATAAAGTCAAACGGGAGTTCATAAATTGTACATGGATTCCCCAGTCATCATAGGGAGTCTTTCCCTTTACTTCAGTAATAATGCTGTTGGGATCCACTTCTACGCATAGCGAGGGCACCAGAGACAATCAGAAACTACCTCAGCTCAGCCCCTCTTCTGCACAGAAACATATAAGAGAATGAGAGAATAATTATGCATCTTAATTAACTATTTCAATGTGTTAGGATAATTTAAAAATAATTAACATTAATACATATGAAATACATTATCGCAGCATGCAAACAAGAGGAAAGCATGTAATAACGTTGACCAACTTTTTATAAATGTCTAGTGAAAACTGCAGTGCTTTACATGCTGTTTGGAGCAGGAACTTTATTTACAATAGGTTTGCACAGTACATAGGACAATAGGGCCCCAGCCTGCTTGAGACCTGTGCATAAAAATGCCTGTTGCCACCCATCCCGTTTAGAGATATAATACAGATGTTAGAGAATAACTGCTTGCTCGGTATACACAGTATTGAAACTTCAGTGTCTTGAATGCTATTAAATGTTTTCTCTCCTAATTAGCAAAAGCAGCAGTTACTCACTGTAAAATAGCTCTTTTACAAACTTCATTAAAAAGCACTTAGCCATATTTGTATCAGACAAAATCCAAAAAGCATTTGTTCCCCTTTGCCTTCAGAGGACAAATCTTGCTGGAGAGTTAGAGTAGCTTCAGTAAAACAAAGGTGTGAAAGGGCCAGGTACTCCCTCCTGAGCAGAGACACTGCCTGTCAAACTTTACCTTCTTTACTTCTGAGCCATTCCCTTGAAAACAAGGGAGTTGTTGTAAATAAAATCTTGGTTTTAGGAGGTGCTTAAGCTTGTGCCCATGAGCGGTCAATAATATTGACAAGGGAAGGCACAGCCTTCCCAAAACTGCCTATATGCCCAACTGCCTCAGGCTGGGGCTACTGCCGTGGAAGGCTAGGGCCACGGCGCGGCAACCCAGTTCCCCCAGCTGCCAGGGAAGGCAGCCCAGCTCAGCAGGGGAGGGATGGAGCCATGGCACAGCAGCCCAGCTTCCCCTGGCCACCAGGGAAGGCCGTGACTATGGCGCGGCAGCCAGGCTCCGTCTGGACACCAGGGAGGGATGGGGCTGCAGTGCAGCAGCCTCGCTTCCCCAACCGCCAGCGAGGGCTAGGGCTGCAGCATGGCAGCCCCAGCTCTCTACATGGCCAAGAAGGAATAGGCTGGGAGTGGGCAGGGCTTTCACCTGACGCACATGCCTGTGCCTAACTCAAAGCATACTTCAAATTAGACAAACATTTAAATACGTCATTGAAAATGGTCCTAAAGGATTAAAACATACTTAATGATTGTGTTACCATAATGCTGCCGCAAATATAAAGTAGGGTATATAAAGATGAAGATCCTGAGAAGCTGAAGTGGGGCAAATGCCCCACTCTGGAATAGAAAAGGTTAAAGCAGGCCATAGGGAGCCTGCACAAACCCCAGCCAATCAGGAATGAGCGTATTAGGAGCCAATCAAAACGCCACTTGCTGGAGCAGCCCCGATATAAGGGAGTGCTCAGCAGAGCAAAAATGATTATCTCCCAGAATGGCTAGGGAGAAGGACTGGCTGCCTTAGGAGCACTCAGAATAGACAGTGTTGGGCAAAGTCAGGAGAGGCAGATGATGCTCTAGTCTGATAACAGCCAGATTGGGCTCCAGATATAAAGGACAGAGAGGGTGTATGGGCTACAGGGAAAACAGGGAGTAGAGGGGAGTGGAAGAGGGCTGTAGGTGGCTCCACTCAAGTGTCCCTGAGCTAGGGCCAGAGTTTTAAGGGGGTCTGGGTCCCTTCCCTCTGCCCCACTGGCTGCTTAAGGCTAGCAAAGGACTACAGTTTGCCCCTGAGGGAGAGGCTAGACTACTTGCTGCAGTCCACCACTCCAGCACAGGGCCGAATTGATAGCTAATGGTTCCCCTGGAATGGTGGGGGGTCATCAGGATTGGGGCAATGCGAGTCCAGAGAGTCGAGATAACTAAAACAAGAGTGATGACAGGTGAGACAATCCCAGAGAAAGGCACACGGTTGGACTGGGCTAATTCCTAGAACGACCAGCAGGAGGTGCTATGGGGGTGACTCTGTACTCCCTTACAGGAGCATATTTTGAGAAACAAGAGAGTGTGCACAATTACTAACACACATTGAGTAGTATAAGCATCTTTAACAAGATGGCAGTTTTCATATCTTCAGTTACCTATTCTAATGATTGTTTCCAATGACTTTAACCCATTGGTTATTATGGTAAGAGTCTAGAGCCTCCCATGTCTGCCTTCCTTCCATTTTGATCAGGTTGCCCCCTCATGGTATTTGTACCTTTTCCGTGAACAGTGACTGCCAAAAAAATGTTGTGGAATGAGGACGTATCAATTATCTCCCTCCCTGCTGCAGCACAGCATGTGCATAGGGTAAATTTGGGGGGCCATGTTTTTGTCAGTATTTTTTTTTCTCTTTCCCCTCTCCTTCTTTAATGAAACTTTCATTCAGAACAAAACCACAAACTTTTAGCACTTCCTTCATGAGATAGGGACTCATCTAGTGCACATGAGGGAGTAAGATTTTCTCTTTTGTTTGTGTGTTGGGAGAGCACAAAACCAAGCAATATACTGTTCTGTAAAGTATGAAAATATGCTCACTATGATATGCTGCAACTGGCTGAACATTCACTATGAGCTGATTTTTCAATCATTATACTGGTGTTAAATCCACAGTAACCCCTGCTGAAGGCAACACAGTCACTCCTGATTTACACCCATGCATATCAGTGCAGATTTTGGTTATTCATTAGTCCTTTCAGCATCAGTCTCACCTCTCAACCCACCAAGCCATATTGCATACAATAGTACAGTGCAGCCCCATTACTCCCATTGCGCAAACAACCATATGAGTCCACCCACTGTACAGTCATAGAAGCAATGCTACACTAACAACATATGCCATCTTTCCTGGAACACAAAGTAATGGGGGTGGGGGTGGGGCAAAAGTCCTGGGGAGTTCCCAGAGCTCTGTACTGAAGATGAAGATAAAAAATTAACACTCCTGAAGCCGCTGAGCATGCTTTGATTTTTTTGTTTTGATATTTCTCATTTTGTTTCTATTTCCTTATAAAAGAAATATATCTTTAGAATCCCCATGGCTGACACTAAATGCTTACAGGAGACCAGATGTTTGAGTTGGTCCACTTAAAAAGGCCAAATTCTCTGTTGGTGTTAAGAAGTGCAGCTTCACTGACTTTAGTTGAACTATGCCAACAAAAAAATTGACCTGATATCTATATCTAGACCAAGAAAATACATAAATACTTTGGCAGCAGAAGCTGTTTTAATAATATGACATTTCTGCTTTTCAAAGAGATTTTGTGAGGAAGGGTTAATGTCTTCTCCTTTGAAAGATGGTGTTACAGCTGTGGATGACATCAGATTTTCTGCCATACTGGGTTGTATCAACACACAGGCAGCATCAAGGGAAGGCCAAGCACTGTTTGGAGCTATAATGAAAAGGATGGACAGAAATATCAAAATAAATGACATCATGAGAGATTTCCCCATCATATGGTTGTATTTAAAAATAGGAATATCTTCAGAGATTATTTAGAGAAGTGTAACAAGAGCACATGCTTTAAAACAGATTGAAAGAACAAAAAGTCCAACACCCTCTAAGCCAAATTGTAACCTCAATTATATGTAACTCTCTTAACATCACCTGAGGGCACAATCTAGGACTTTGGTTGTAAATGAGGTCTCTCTATCTTTATATTTTATCCTACAAAGCAAACCAAGGAGAAATAGGTTCATTAACAGAGAAGCCATGTGTACATTTTCATTTTCTGTTGCATGTATACAAGGCTATTTAGTCTCAGCAAACGTTACTATTAATTATTATAGAAAGAGTGACAAATAGCAATTTAGGAAAATTTATCTGCTCTTTGTCTGTGAACACAGAAATCCTGAGGTAATTTAAATTAGGCTCTTGAGTTGCAACTTGAACAAAATAAATTGGTTTCAACTCAGCATAGCAATAAAAGATTATCTTTGTGTATTTTAAGCCAGAACTTTAGAGAAGGAGTACTGATGAGTTATTTTTCCAAGCAGAGACAAGCAAACTTTTCAGTTAGCAATATTCCCATTTGATCTCATTCAGTTAATTACCTGGAAGCTTGTTTTATTAACTCTCAGGGGGGCTTGCTTGATGCAAACTTTACCTTGCTTGCAACAGCTGCTTGCAAAACACATACCTGTTGCAGAGTTAGCACAAAGAAGTTGGCTTCAGTCCTAACTAAGTAGTGTCATACAATGCAAAATCTGGATTGATTAAGCAGCAGCAATTCCTACAAAAGTCTGTGGGCCAACAGTGACATAAAGAGAATGAAATTTGATTTAAAAAAACAGATGAAAATGGTAAAGTAATATCTCTTGAGATATTTGGGGGCTATGGAAAATGAATATAGACTTACATGCCGGAGGGCAGAAGGTGGAGAGTAGCAGGATAAGCCACAATACCCCTCCTCTCATGCCTGCTTATATTAGGGTTTGTCTTCAGTGTTAACAATGCTGTGTTTTTAACCTCATAGTAATCACCATACATAAGCTATCCTGAGGTAAAAAACACAGTGAAGTCCAAGCACTTTAGTTTTGCCACCAAGGTCAGGCCAATATCCCTGCCCCTGTTGTTTTTCCTAATAACTAACCCCACCCTTTCATGCTTTCTGATAGGGACATCATTTGCTATGAGGTGAAAGGGAGCAGTTGTGCCCCCTTCCCCTGACCTTGGTTTGCTCTCCCCTCCCCCCCAGATTTTTCATAAGTTTATATGCTTCCATGCTCCATTATGTCTTCGGCTATGTCTACACTACAAAGAAAAGTTGGAAAAAGATGCGCAAATTGCGAGTCACAATTTGCATATCTTTTTCCGCTTTTTTTTCGAAAGAGGCTTTTCTGAAATTTGGCGCATCTACACAGTGCCAAATTTCAGAAAAACCTCTTCTTTCGACAAATCCCTTCTTCTTGTAAAACGAGGTTTATAGGGATGGCGAAAGAGCATGTTTGCTTTTCCTAAATTTTTTTCGGAAAAGTGGACGCGTTCCTTGGATGCGGCATAGCTTTTCCAGGATACCTCTGGTATCCCGGAAAAGAGCTGCAGTCTAGACATAGCCTTCCACTCCCCAACCGACCCTCACAAATTTTTCTGCTATGACACACCTGCCTTCTGATAATGTAAACTACCTTCATTTTGCATAATCCCTGAATTGGCACAAATGATAGTACATAATCGTGCTACCAGTTTTCTCCCACCAAATATTTAACTCACAGCACCTTTATATCATGGCTAAACTTGGCCCACATTGTGGAGGGAAATGCTGTTTTGTATCTGTTTCTGCTCCACAGGAAATCAGCAGTTGCCATTGACTTCAGTGGCAGCAGGATCAGGCTCTTATGCAGGAAATAAAGTCTGTTCATTGTACTTTTGACATCGTTTCCATTAAACAGATGTTGGAATTTACTGTTATTCTACTTTATATATATTATAGCAAGGACAGATCTGTGAGTCTGAACAATTAGAGAGACAAGGTGGGTCAGGCAATATCTTTCATTGGACCAGCTTCTGAAGGTGAAAGAAACAGGCTTCCAAGTTCACATGGGGAGGAAGAAGAGCTCTATGTAGCTTGAAGGCATGTCTCACTCACTAATAGAAGTTGGCTCAATAAAAGATATTATCTCACTAATATCCTGAGACCAGCATGGCTGCTTTCCACAACACTACATGAAACAATAATCTAAACAATGAGGATTTAAATTTTTTAGTAGAGAAAAGTGCATCAATGCGCTAACTATAATTCCAACCCTTTAGAACAGAGAGGGCAAACTATGGCCCACGGGCCACATCCGGCCCATCAGACCCTTTAGACCAGCTCCCGCCAGAAGCCTGCCTAAATCCCAGGTAGTGCAGCAAGCAAGGGTGGCTGGCCTCTGCCCCCTCTTCTTCTGCCCCCCCGTCATACCCCATAACCTCAGCTCCCAATGCGTGGGCAGCACAGTCACTGCGCCACCAGCCCCACTGCTCCAGGTGGTACAGTTGGGTGGGTGGTCAGGAGGTAGGGAGCAGTGAAGTTGGATGGGGGCTGTCAGGGGTGAAGAGCAGGGGAGGTTGGATAGGGGGCAGAGGTCAAACGGGTCAGGGGGTGGAGGGATTAGATGGGGGTGGGACTGGACAATGCCTGGCTGTTTGAGGAGGCACAGCCTCCTCCAGCCTTCCCTACCCAGCCCTCCATGCAATTTCCAAACATGAGGTGCCCGTCAGGTCAAAAAATGTGTCCACCCCTGCTCTAGAAAAACAGTGTAGCCACTGTGGAAGTATATCATCGATTTGTGGCCTTTTTCCCCACCCCCACCGCATGGACTATGAACCAATGTCCTGAGAATTTTTAATATATTTACTTCTAAATCTTCAGAGTAGTTAGTGCATGAAAGGTTTTGTCATGCAGCTCCCATTAATGTCAATGGGAGAATCAGCTGCTAAATCTTCACACCCACTTTGAAAATGTCACCCATTACTACTGACCTGACAGTTCCAATTTGAAGAGTTTTTTTGGAGCTCTTAGAGCCCATTAGGCAAATAGAGAACATTTGCTTCGACTACAACATTTTTTTTCAACCTCAAGAGCAAACTGATGAATACTTACTATTATTATTAGAGCATCACAGGCATTTATGGTACTTTTCAGACAAACTAAAAAAGAAGTAAAGCTAATTCCTGGCCCCAAGGAACTCTCTGACTGAGGGCCCCAATCGCACTCTCACTAAATTCAATGGCAGAGTTCCAGGTGAGTACAATGGGAACTGGATTAGCTATCAATCCAGTAAATAAAGAGTGGGAGTAGGGGGTATGGGAGAAGTAGGATTACAACTGCAGAAGATCATGCAATATGTTTTTTTGTTCTTACATAAATATCTTGGTTCTTTCTCTTTGTTTTTGTTTTTTAATTAACACTGAGGACGCTTCCCCAGGATGAAGGCTGGGGTGAAGATTGGCAATTGAAGGGCAACTTTTGTAGTGGCATTAAGAAGTGAGGTCCTCAGCTGGTTTAAATTTGTATAGCTCCACTGATTTACACCAGCTGAAGGGCTTCCCCAAACAGCCAGGCATGGCCCAGTCCCTGCCCCCATGCAATCCCTCTACCCCCTGATCCCTGGGACCTCGGCCCCCTATCCAACCTCATTTGTTCTTCACCTCTGACAGCCCCCCAACCATATAGCCTTTTCCTAGGTTTACATTCCTAAAATGTTTCTCTTATAAACCTCTCTCTCATGCTATAATACCACAGACATCACCTACCCTTTGGGCAGAAGTAAAGTTCACTCTTCCCTTTAATACTCCATTCCTTTGCACTCCCTTTCTGAGATATCCGGTAGGATAAGCATGGAGCCAGGAAGTTCTGAATTCCAAACCCAGCTCTGCCACCACTGACTAGGACAAGTAACTCACATTGCCTCAATTCTCCATTTGTAAAATAGGGAAAACACACCCCTCCCTCACATGTGTCTCGTGAGGATTATGCAGTGTAGTTGTAGCCATGTTGCTTCCAGGACATTAGAAAGATAAAATGGGTGAGGTAATATCTTTTATTGGCCAAACTTCTGGCAAGAATTACTTAGCTATTGTTTATAAAGCATTTTGAAGATGTCATAGGATCACTGTTATCATAATATCAGAACAGTCACTTCCAGCTGTCCATGGTTTGTTTTTAATTTTTCTAATAAAAGAACAAACCACACCCACTACAGAACCTTTATTTTCAGGGGTGACAAAGGACCCATGGAGCCATGAGCATGGGCATGTATCTGGTGCAGTTCATGAACTCCCTGGCACATGTCCTTTCTGTGGCAAGAGGGACACCGGGGTACACATCTGTGTAGGATCCATCAAGTTTCAGGTCCTCTTCTGGATTCTTATCTGCATGTCTCCCCATAACTCCTCATTTATGCATATTCCATTCATGGCCTCACAAAGTCATAAGACCTCCTTGACAACCTCCTTCTGGCACTGGCAAGATGGAAATCCTGGTTTGTACCAGAAGGAGGACACTGGACGGGAGGGTGCTCTGAGATTGTGGGGCCTATCTCCGATCCCTTGTTCAGTCACACCTCCAAGTGACATTCCTCTGGAAGGTGTCCACTGACTCCTTAGGTGCCTCTGAGGAACAGTGGACGTTGTTGGGGGATTCTCTGCTTGAGAACCTTCTGGTTCCCTGATTTTTAATAATTCACCTTTACTCCCTTCCCTGTATTTACTTGTGTCCTGTGTTGAATGACCTCTTCCCCCTTAGTTAAGAGGGAAGGGTTTGGGTGGGCTTATGCCCCTAGTCTCCTAGCAACCAAAATAGATACAGAGGGCCCACACAGTACACCCCTTAAGCCCTGTGGTTCTCAACTGGTGGTCCATGGACCACTGGTGGTCCATGATGACTTTTTCGATGGTCCACAGGAACATTGTCCAAAGTCACACGGCGTGTGATCTGTTAGTAAGAAATAAATTTCAAACCAAAATGTTCGTTGTCTGCTCTTTTTTATCATGTCTCAAAAAGGAGGTGGTCCACGAAAATTTTTTGATTGGCCTGGTAGTCCATGGACTGAAACGAGTTGAGAACCACTGCTTAAGCCCTTAAAGAGCACATAAGGCCTTGGTCAGCCCTCATTTTTCCATAAAGTGAACCACTCCCAGTCTCAACCCATTTGTCACACACACAGCTGCTCATATACATTAGTCTTTGCTCATCTGCACCGTCCACTGGGCAAGTCAGCCAACCACATTTTAATGCAAGAGGATTTTTGTGAGGCGAACCATGGAAAAATGATCAAGGAGCTGTTCTGAGGTATATAACAATGACATCTACTTTCATTAAATTTATTTGAAAACTAAAACATTCTTGGATTTGAAGGAATCCTTTCACTATTGAAATGATACTAGAACAATTTGTTTTAGCTTCAGGGGGAAACTCCCCATGTAAGCACAGTGATATGAGTTCCACTGCGGTATGGAGTAGACTAACACAGCAAAAATCCAACTCCAGTGACCCCACAATTATTGAAGGAAGGTGAACAGATCAAAAGCCACAGAAACCCTTTTCTCTCTGAGACTCACATGTCTCACAGCTGGTCTCAGAAGGTCACGAGTGGATGGGACATAGCCAAATGAAGGGGATGTAGATACTTTACATTACAATCATCTTCGAGCAAACCCTGGAGAAATTCCTGCAGGGATTAATCCTGACCCTGCATCAGCATTAACTTCTGCAGAGTTCCACTCTGTACCTTTCACTTCCTCTCAAGAGAGAGAGTCTCATTCCCAGGGCCCATCAAGGAAGTGTTGGCTGTATGGACACTATGGACATTAAATCAAAATGGAGTCTATGGACTAAGCTGAAATCAAAATGGAACCTAAGAAGACCTGAGAGACTTTTGCCGACAAAACCATCAGTTGCACACAGTACGTGGCTGTGCACACAGTACTATCATGCTGCAAACGGCACAAGACTGCACAAGGACCTCTAATTTTGCACTCAGCGTGCTACTCCTTTGCACTAGAGACATTTGGTATTTTCCCACCTAGGGAGCTTTAAAAGAAAGGACCCCTGAGAGGATCAGGTTGGTTCGGGTTCCTGTTCGTTGGCAGTTTCCATCTGGAGGAGATTTGCTGTGCTGTTATTGGAGACCGTGGCGAAGGCCAGAACCAGCTTTGTGACAGACCAGACCCCAACTCCACCACTGCCAACAGGGTGCTCCGGTTCACTGCTGTAGTGATTGCTCGGTGCTGTGGACCCTAGCTACCTGCCGGACCAAAGCCCACCACCCAGTCAGTCCTTCTCCGGTTATTGTGGCAAAGGCCCACTTTGGAGACAAGAACTGTTCACCATCGTGGTGTGTGTGTGCAACTTACCATCAGCTGTTGTCATAATATCAGCAGATCATTATTGGACTCCTCAGTGTTCCTCCCCTGAGGCTACCCCAAGCCAACGGGTAGAAGGTCCTGAGCTTCGTGCAGTCATCAGACAGACTGAGTATATAGAGTTCTCCTGTTTATTTTGCTGTATTATATCCTATGGTTATTGTTTGTTGTGCTATCTGTTGTATTCTACAATATATTCTTAAATTCTTACACGCGTCTGTGTTTATTCGGGCTGGAGAAATCCGCCGGTGATAGATACAGTGGTTTCCAGGTCGGACCACCTTCTGGGACAAAGGCATTTTACATCAATTCAGATCAGGCCCCACTAAATTTAGCTTGCTAGTGTGCCTTTGCTAGTAACAGAAGTAATAGCAGCACAGCGCTGTGCTTCTAGTTCCATGGAACAGTGCAGAAGGACCAACTTTCCCTGTGGATGCTCCAACATCCACAGTATTTCCCTGTCAGCCAGATGTCAGGACATCTGTGCAGCCACATTCCTGCCCTGTCTGCCAGATGTCAAACTCCTTCCATCCTGACATCTCACAAGTACGAGATCACAGAGCTTCCCATATTTCTCTTTTCTCACCCCACTTTCTTCCCACGAAAGGTAATGATATAATCAGTATACTTCATAGCAGGCATTAGAGCTTTGAATTTGGCCTTGCACCTTCTGAGGTCAGTGGGAGATGTGCCAATGATTTTAATGGAACTAGAAGCCCATTGTTTGGTTCTCAAGTACTCTCTGCAAAATCATAGATCTAGCTTGCAATTAGTGCTGATTTACAGCTCGACACAGACCAGTATTGGTCGGGCTGCCACAATTCATACTTGAGATTTGCCAGTAAAGGCAACAATTCCTTTGATCTTCCTAATAGAGAGAATGGTAGAGACACAATTAGCTTTCCATCTAATGGTTCTGATAAGTCTGAAAGGGGACCGATAGGACAGGAGAGAGAGAAAAGCTCTAGGCTTTGAACAGAAGGGTCCCTCAAATCTTGCTTGCCTCACACCATCAAAATATTTAAACTCTCCTGGTTCTGCTCCTAAACATGTTAAACGTACATTGAGGCAGGCAGACCTTGACATAAGGCTGAACAAGTCCCTTCTTTGGAATGGATGGAGGCATACAATGAATAGACTTTTTTTTTTTTTTTTTTTTTGGACTGAGAAACAGCTTGACTTTCTATCGGATGCTTAGAGAGACAAGGTGGATGAGGTGATATCTTTTATTGAACTGAAGCTGGTCCAATAAAACACATTTCCTCATCCACCTTTTCCCTCTAATATCCTGGGACTCAAATGTCTACAACAACACTGCATACATAGGTAGTTTGTGAGTCCTTAGGTCAGTGATTAAAAGAAAGTCTCAAGCAAAGGAGCCCACTGGCTAAATATAACTCTATCATGAAAGGCTGTGTCTACTAGGTTCCCATCTGATTTGTAAAAAACAACAAATGGTCTGGTAGCACTTTATAGACTATATAAAGTCTATAAAGTGCTACCAGACCATTTGTTGTTTTTTTCTGTAACAGACTAACTCAGCTATCCTCTGAAGCATCTGATTTGTAGTTCCTCTTGTATCTGCAACACAATAGCTCCCCAACATGGTTAAAACAGGGTTTGGTTTTGTGATGACTAAACCATGGCTTGGCTTACAGGCTACCACTCCAAAGCATACAAAGTAGCTAGGGATGGAGAGTGCAAAGGTGGCCTTTGTGCTGCCTTGAGCTTGGGCCCGCTGTGCACTGATTTGGGCCTTCTGTGTAACTCAGGGTACATTTACACTGCAGGCTAAAGTTGAGTTAAGATACACAACTTCAGCTACGTTAACTGTGTAACTGAAGTTGAAGTTCCTTAATTTGGCTTTTGGCGCTGTCTACACAGCAGGAAGTTGAAGGAAGAACACTTCCTTCAGCTTCCCTTACGCCTCATGAAATGAGGGTTACAGAAGTCAGAGTAAGAAGCCTGTTATTTCGAAATCATTTTGAAATAACGGGCTTGCTGTGCACTCTGGTATTTCAAAATAACATATGAGTTTTTTAGAAATAGGTGTGCAGTGTAGACATAGCCTCAGAGCAGCGCAAGATGATTAAAAGGTGCCAGCTACCAATAGCCTCATGGGACTGATAAAGCAGCCACAGATCAGCAGGGTTCCGGAACCTCCTTGACTTTCAGCAGCAGGATTGCTATACTGGCATCCCCAGACAATGAGGATTTTTCTGTAGTTTGCTAGACTATGGTTAAGCAGGGAGAAATTAATGACTGCCATCAAGAGGGTCTCTGAACTGGAGACAGTCACAGAACTAGTTAAAGATGTTGGGTGTCCTAAGCATCTGATCTGCAAGTTCAATTGAAGGAGCAATTAAGTCCCTTATGGCAAGGCCTAATTGGAAACTAAGGCCAGGTCTACACTAAAAAGGAACATCGAATTAAGATATGCAACTCCAGCGACATTAATTACGCCTCTGGAATTGATGTACCTTGTTTCGAGTTTCCTGTCTGCACAGCGGGAGGGCAACAGGAACAAACGCTCCAATCAGTTCCCTTACTCCTCACAGAAGCAGGAGTACCAGATGCCAATTGGGGCACCCTCTAAGTTCGATGTATGGAGTCTGCAATGTAGACGTGCCCTATCTTATTACTCTTTAATCATTAATCTAGGTTAGGACAAATTCACACAGCAGAGAGTATATTTACATTACTACATACAAAGCCTATTCAATCATGTTGAGAACTGAAAAGATACATCAAAAAGGTAAACATAAATGAATCTGTTCTCTCATTTAAAAAAAAACCCCAAAAAATCCAAATTCCAGTTTGTTTTAGTTATAATAATCTAGGCATAACATTTATATGAGAACATAACTACAACACACAGCTATAAGTAAAACAATATGTGTATTCTTGAATTATAGAGAAATAGCTTGCCAATAAGGATATATTTTAACCTAATGAAAGATGACCTGAAATTGACTTTGTAGTTACAACTCAATTACTTATAAAAATAGGAGGTGGGTGGTGGGAAGGCAAGAGAGGGGAAGCAGTGGTTGGGAATAGCTTATATCATGTGTCATATTGATGTATTTTCTTTGAAAAGTTTTTTTTCCTTTTGATGAATAATAAAAAACAATACAGTAACAACTACTTTCATGCCAAGAAAGAAGATTATCTAGGGATTTTGCATCTCATATTCCTCTGTTCTCCAAGCCTTGCAGTGTTAGAAAGCCACATTTTAAACTGGTGAAACTAAAACAAATAGATTGAAAAGAACTGCTTTTAATTAAAAAAGAAAGGCACCTCAGAAAAGAAGTGCAGTTATAACAGAACATTGATTAGCTCTAAAGGCCGTAAGGCGGTGCATCATGCAGAAGGCAGGTTACTTCTGTGCTCACCATGAGAGCTAAATCATCTCTGAACAGACATTTTAACCATCTTCTCCATTTATTTATTTTAATTATTAAATTGAATTCAGTGTTCATGAAGGACTGATAGCCTTGTAGGCTGAAGTAATCTATTTGTTACTTTGGGCAAGTCACAACCTCCATGCCTCAGTTTCCCCTCCTGTGAAACAGAGGGGACACCACTGAGCTGCCTCACTCCATTGTTGTGAGAATTTGTTTTGAATGTTTGCCAAATACTTGGAGGTGTCTGATGAAATATGATTTAAAAACACGCAACAGGGAAGTGGCAATGCATGTTTTCCCTGCATCACCCTGCCAGTTTGCACCAGCTGCCCCAAAGACACTAGTTCTAGGATTGAGATTCATTTGCTCACTGAGTTTTTGTTCTTTGTTGAGACTGCCAATTGATGCTTAACAAGATGGTGTTTTCTGTGCAAGTTCATTCATCTAATAGGAAATAGACTGAGACCAAAAACTCATTTCACAGCAACTTCTAAATGCCTTCAAAGTTATCCTGATGATTCACAAATATCTCGTTGGATTCTGACTTCACATTCCCCATCTAATTACCATTCTAATTTTGGCCTCTTCCCTGCCCTGGCCCCAATAAATTTCTACATGTGTACAGGAGAACAAGAGTATTCTTCCCTTAGTTCTCACATCCTCTGAAACTTACATTATCCTATTTCCCAATCATTTCTCTCTTTTTAAATCTCAGTGCAAAAGATTCTCATTAGAGTATGGCTGGCTTGCTGACGGACTGGCTGACTCTCTCTCAAGGATGCTGCATTTCTGCCTCTTCCATCTACGCTCGGGCAGTTTCTTGAAAAAATACCCCAGCCAAATACTTTCATGGTTATGAGGCAGCCAGCTCATGGCTTGTCCTGGTTTCCAGTTAATCTTGAGACTTTTAGGAAAGCTCCCCATGATATACAATGAAATATTTATTATACAAATTCGAGCAACATTTCATACCTTGAAAAAACAAGATTGATGTTTATGCAGTGTTATCTTTCCAATATTCTTCTGCCACACAGTGTTTGTAATGGCATCCTGACAGCATAGACCCAAGTTCTTCTCAGCTGGACCTGTTCACAGCATATCTCAGGACTAAGATTTACAGAACTCAAAGCAGCGCTTTGTTGCTTGCTTTTCTTAACTAACTCAACAAAGTCAAGCAGTGAGGAGAGAAAGGAGGGACATATACAAAGCCAATACATGGAATCAAGCCTGATTATATAAGATTCTTTTATAGTTATTACTTTTATTGGAGAAAATGAGGTTTAAAAACTAAGATGAAGCTGCCAATACAGTGTTGGCTAAATGTGGAATGTAATCATCCTCTATCTTTAATAGAGAACTGTGTGCACTGAGAATGCAATGAGCCATGCAGAAGGCCACCCTTATCAAGATGGAGGCTTGTATCACTTGTTCGCTAGATTCACGTCTCATATAACTGCCTAAACATAGCCCTCTCATCTTCCCGTGCTCATGTCCCTGTCCTTGTTTTGACTTAGATTAGACTTTTGGGGGCAGGAAATTCCTCTTCAATTTTATTATAATAATATGTGGTATGTACACATGATGTAAGTAATAACTAGCAATAATCACATGCTGGGACCTCATTCTCCTATTAAAAATGAAGACAGCTGCAATTTGTTCCATGTTGTAAACTGGGTATGGTCATCAGGAACCATATTTTTGACAATGATTTTCACTGGTACTTACATGCTTTGTTTTCAAAAACATTTTTGTTTTAAGATCACAGACCACATCTATTCACTCCATTTAATCATATGCTATTTTTACTGTATTTTCTTTTATAGGGAATGTTTGATTTCCTTATAATCTATCCCAGAAGCTCAGTTCAGGCCTTCTAAGAGGGAAAGCAATAAGAAAACTCAATAACTTTCAGTTGTCTTCAGGCTATGTGCAGCTCCGACAGAACAAACCACTTCAGATTATAAATGCAATTTTCTTCGTTTTACCTCACAGTGGATCTCATGTAGGAAATCTCAGTTTAGGGGGAGCATGCCAAATACTCCAGTGTTACGGTGCAGTTGAGATTAAGTAGGCTGTGAGTTGATACTTTGGTCTTTCAATGGAAGAGGATGATCTTGGCAAATTTCTTTGTGAATAATAGATCTCAGAGCAGTCTGCAAACCCTATAATCCCAAGTGAAGGGAATTTCTGGTTGGACAATAATACATAGTGGGCAGTGTTCCCTCTAAAATTTTCCATCTGTGAGTGGAGTGAGTTTTGTCTTGTGCACCAATAGTGATGTCCTGTGCACTTGTTTGAATGTGTGCCACCGTGGCACCCACTAGTTACTAACAAATATATAGTTATGGAAGAAAAAATACTAAAACAAGGAATAATTAACAAGGTTCATGACCCTGCACACACACCCCTAAAAACAACCTATCTTGGCACCCAACCTTGCTCCCATCGTTCCTGCATCCATGGGCTCCCCAACCCCTGTACCCTCATCCTCTGCACCTTTTACCACTACCATCACTATTCATTGCTGGGCATCTTGAAATGGCATGTAGAAACAAATCTGGAAGGAAAACCGCTCACAATCTTTCTCTAAACTTCCTCTAAAACTCTCGTATTAGCTGCTCTCTGTTCAGGGCTCTTGAGTTTGCCTTGAAAGTGACCTAGTCTACCCACTCTGCCCCACACCACCAGGGAGCAATTAACCACTCAGACTTCAAACTAGACCGATCAAAGCTTCAAGGGTTGGAATCTCGTGACCTTTACGACAGCCCCAAGCAACAGATCCATGTCAGCTGCTTACCTAGATACCTATAACTCAGCTGTGCAGACACTATACAGAAAGCAAAGTCAAAGAACCAATAGCTAGATCAAATGCACCACACATCATGCTCTGCTGCTACTTCCAAGCAGAGATTCCACAGGGATACCCTCGGGAACACCTGCTAACTGTCTCTGTTTGGGTGACAAAGAAATACTCTGTCTGCTCGGTGAACAATCACATTAGGTACCTTTGACAGAGCAAGTGGAAGCCCTTGTCGACCGCGGAGCGTCCAGACCATCGCGCTGTGCCCCCAAACAGCTGATCAGCACAGCGTGGCAGCCATTTTGATGTAAATGAAGTGGCGATTATTTAAATCGTCGCTTCATTTCCCTATGTCTAGAAACCTCATCTACATGGCTCCGTTGACGGAGCCATGTAGTCTAGATGTACCCAGAATGTCCCGCCCCACTAAACAATGACCGAGGTCTGCACACGCCCCTCCACTCCGCCTGTGCACGGGGTGGCTCCCCTCTCACAAGGACTGAAAATTAACCTGCAGTTAGTGATGGCACATCTAGAGGCAACCTGGAGAACTGCAGCTCCTGCCCTGCCCAGGGTGCTGTGGGGCACAGTGCGCTGGCCCGGCCGGTTAGCACCAAAACCCACCTCCCACCTCCCACCTCCCTGCTTACCATGTATCCCACACACACACAGAGGAACTTCCCATCCACCACAGCGCGGTGGCCACTCCGTTCCTCAGCTACACAGCACTGCTGAGGAGGAGGAGGAGAACCCTCTGCCATGTTATGAAAGGGGGGGACTTGGGAGGTGGCTGCTGCAGTGACTGTCCCCTGTCACCACCTTCTGGAGCACCACCTGCTTGCTGCCACTCAGTCACCCTCTGGCAGATGGAAAGCAGAGAGGGTTCAAAGTGTGGGGAGTCGTGGAAGGAATAGCACAGCAGTGTTCCCTACTCCCTTTCCCAGCCCAAATCAGGCAACTTCTGTGTGCTCACATGGGAGGGAAAGAAGGGGGGATGTGGGGTTAGTGCGGAGGACCGGCATGAGGTACAGAGCTGGGGGGCTCAGCTCTATCCAGCTGGGTGTAGTTTGAGCTTCCTATCCAGGCCACGTGGTGACTGCCCAGCTACTCTTGGGGCAGGGCAGCTGTTACCCGCACAAATTTCTCTATCCCTTCCACACTTTAGGGACACACCCCTTTACCCAGTTCCTAGGGCTCAAGGTGCAGCCCTGTTCATTTACATACTCACCCTTACCCAATTCCTAGGGCTCAGGACGTAACTTCCTGCAGGTTTGCGGGATCTTTTGCCACTGAAAGAGCCTTGCACAGTAATATTCTTATCTTTGATTTATTGACAATTCCCAAACAAGCAGAATACCCATGCTAAGCACACAGTGTCATGCTCACCAATCCTGGTAAAGGCGGGCAGACTTCCCCTGTTGGCCAGGCAAGGTCAGTCTCTCTGGATGTTAGCTGCTACACATCACAGTCATGCAGAGGAGGTTGTGACTTGGAGGTGAGTTAGTTCCTTCCTTCCTTCCTTTCCCTTTTGCTCTTCTTGCTGGTCGCCTTCTTGGACCCCAGTTTATATAGTATAGTGAAACTTGAGTCCTGCTTAGCTATACCATAAACAATTATTTTAGTATAATTTTACTAACCAATCATAAATACTGAACAGAATTACCTAACCAATCATACCCCACAACCTTAGTTGATTTACACCTAGCAAAATTAATTATACTGCAGACAGAAACAGTTACAAACCAGGCAGAGATCACACTGACAAACAATAGGAAAGTGAGGACAATAATCATAGAATGAGGATTCCACAACCTCAACTATTGATAAGCAGTTTCTTGCCAGACGAAATGCTGTTAACTAAGTTTTCTCTATCCATCTTGATATCTGTTTCTTTATCTGGTGACAGTGGGTGCCATTAGGACAAGGTCGCCTTCTCACAGCCTAGTGTGACACTATTTTAATGCAATTTAGATGGAATGTGAGTATGACACTCCAGGCTTTACAGCTAATGGCTGCTGCTCTTCAGTCTGGCTGCAGAAGAAGGCTTTAATTTAGGCCTACCAATAAGGCTACAGAAAAACCATATTGTTACACAGCTACTTGCCACACGGCCCCACTCCCAGGAGCAGCTGGGGCATAGCTGCATGGCTCTGCTGAGGAGGTGGGCAGGACAGACATTTTTGGTGTACATCTACACAGGCACACACCTTAGAGGGAACCCTGATTGTGGGTGTTGTTGATGGTAGGCTCGTTATCTCTCTGTCAGCAATGGACATTAAAGCATTTCCGTCATGATGCAAAGTGGTGGGCTAGATGACTGGCTAGAAGTTTCTCTCAACTCAAATGATTCTGCAGTAAAGATTGCAGAAGTGACAGTTGCTGCAAGGGGGAAAAAGGGATATTGGGTGTTATGTAGAAAAGAGGAAGATGAAAGATGGTGTCTCTAGAGTGAAGAGATGAGCAATAGCCAACCATTGGATGTGCTGGGAGGGGACTGACACAAAAAGAGGAATTGGGCTTTTTATAGCAAGCCTAATTTGATACAATTTCCTTCCTGCAGTAGGCTCTCTGGCCTATTTTGCAAGTAAACAACACCATGAATGAACTTTCTTTCGTAATTTTTGGCATTCATGTTTAAACATTTTGTTCACTGTTATGTCTTTGCCTTCCAATGGTGTCACAACGCAACCACTCGCTTTTCTCTGCTCTATTTAAGTCTGTGAGGTTATGGCCAACACATTCTTCTTTTCCTGAGTCAGCATCTGTTTACTCTGGATGCTTTAATCAGGTTTGCTCTTTTGGCTGCAAATCTTTCTCTGTCCATTTCTTACGCCTGTCAATAATAATACCTCAGAAACTGGGCATCAATGGTAGCTATCAGAGCTATGTCAAAAGATATCTGACTCTTCATTAGAGCTACTTCATTAGAGCTACATTTTCATATCTGTTCATACTGAATTTCTTTAACTATCTTCAGATTTGGGAGCATGTTCATTCTAGAGAGCTAGCAGAGGGAAACGATCTCAAATATACTATGCAGCATATTGCTTGCTCCCTTTTAGCCGTTGTTTAGTAACATTTTTCCATTAAAAATACATCTGTCTTTATCACACACATTGTTGCTTCATTGTGACAGATGTATACCCATATGAGGGAATCATTTACAACTGTGGTTATGAAAAGGCTCCAAACCCAATCCATTTCTCATAAATATCCTTGGGATAAAAGGAGGATTAATGTTCAAAAGTAAGTTAAATGAAAAACCGAGTCTGCCCAGAGGGAGATGTTAAAGATTGACTGGCACAAAAAAGTTCTTTCTGGCAAACCTCTGGAAGTTCTAAAAGAAAGGGGTCAAGCGTCATCTGCTTAAGTAATGGTCTCCAAGGCAAAGTATTGGCTGGCCAATCTTATTATTACAATGGACTATTATATGTATGTTCTATAGGCCGAATGCATCAATTATACTGATCATGTGGTTTCTTAAAAATGCTTAACTTGCTTTTTCCTCCTATTCAGCATGATAAGATATATTATAAATTAACACAATGACATACATGAACATATTTTACACCTTCTCACCTCCTTTATTTTAGGCTTCAAGGTTTAATGATTTAATTAAGAATGATTTACAAGGAAACCTTTCAGATCTGAGGGAGCACATGCCTTTCTCTCAGAGAAGTGCTAGTCACCAAACAGTTATGCAGAGCTGAGAAAAAGGCATTATCAGTCAATACAAAAATAATAATTCATCTTAGACTAGGAACTAAGAATCTCAGTGCAATGATACTTTTAATAATAATGTATTTTTAAACTGCCAATATTTATTGCATGGTGTAAATCAGAAAGTTGAAAATGGCTTAGGCTTTAGTACCACTATCATACTATTGCCCAGGAATGTTTTGCTGATAAAAATAATTAGAAGCAATGTTCTTTTATGGTGAATAACTTTTAACTGTAGTTCACGTGAATGTTCTGACAGACCAAAGTATTTATCCCTGTCTGATTATTTCCTCAGAGCCAGGAGATAATTGATGGGTGTTTGGAGACCTTATTCCAGGATGACCTCAGCACAGAATCCCATATCTTCACCTATATTTACAACTGGATCCAACGTTATTGTAATTACTGTTTGAATACTAACAAAGTGTCTTCTTTCCATTTTCAAATCTAAGAGTGACATCCACCTTGCCTCAGATACATACGGTCTCATTGCTTTAAAAGATAAAGCTGTAGTACAGGCACCCACAAGTGCAATAGCAACAGAGCTTAACTGGAGGATAGGGTTGAAGCCATAATGTTTCTGAACAACCCTGCTATACTAGTGGCGCTGCTCTGTACTCACCACTTCTGTCTCTTCCTGGGCTGCTTTTCTCCCCTTTGGCTCTTGCACAAGTGCGCGGAGGTTGTAGGACAAGAAGTTCTCTCCTCCCTGCATTGCATGTTGCGTGCCCTACTGGAATGGAACGAATAATCATTTAAGAACTTATTGCAATGAGGCTATCAGATTTAAAACAGACCATCATTACATTGTTTTACTCAGTAATACTCAGGTTCCTTGCTAGGAGGGACAAAGTACCCAGCTTTCCCATGTGTCTTCTGTCCATTCCAGGAGGAGATGGTTTGCATTTGGAAGCTACTGCAATATTACAAGTTAGGGGAAAACTGGTGGGGGTTTTTTTAAACTCCAAATGGTTGTGAAAACTAAGAAAAACAAAGAATTGTTGACTTTTTTTGCCACAGTGAAAGACTCCAGCAACAGGAGAGGGCTGAGGCAGCAAGGAAAAGCTCCAGCAGCTTTCAACTGCTGGAGTCTTTCCCTGCCAAAGGCAGCTACACACTGTTTGTGTACACACTGCAGTGTGGGCACAGCCTGCTTTTCACTGTGGCATGTGGTTATACATACCCTGTATGGTACCGCCAAGCTTAGGGTATGTTTAAACTGCAGCTATGAGTGAGCCCAAGTAGACAGACAAGACTCGTTCCAGTTTGAGCTAGTGAACTAAAGCTAGCAATGTGCACACTACAGCCTGGCTCAGACGAGCTGCCCAAATTTGGATCCATGGGCTCAGGCTGACTTGGACCTGGGTATCTAGCCAGAGCTGCTGCCCACGCTGCAACATACATAGAGCCCTATGCAGATACAAAATTTATATCCACATCTGTATCCACAGAAATGAGCTGCAGATACCTGCATTGACATCCGTGCATGTTGATGCCCACGGATATAAAGTGGATAGCCACATGGATTTGCAGGGCTCTAAACATACACACAGCAGTGAGGCTCACTACCTGGGCTGCAATGTAGACATGCTCTAAGTTGCTGTGCCATCATGTGTATCATGGAGGTAACAGTACTTCTCTACCTCACAGGGGTGTTGTGAGGTGTTCAGATGAGGGCCAGATAAGTGCCTGCAGTGAGGGATGTTAAGAAATGAGTAATTCATTAATCGTGTAGTCGACAACATTTTTGTCGACTACAAAACTGGTCATTAAGGGGCAGCATTGCTACCAGTCTATCTCAGCTCCTGCTGCATCTGGCAACTATCCCTCCTGTGGCTCTGCACTGCATGCACTTATACTGCAGAGTGACAGCAGGGGTTGATATAGGGTCCCGGCATGAACCGGGACTGAGCCAGCCTCCCTGTGTGCCAGCTCAAAAATTTACTTGCAGGGGGGGAAGGAGGGTAGTGTTGCATGTAGTTGATAACGCTAACCGATAAGCACCCGCTTATTGGTTAAGCGTTTAGTTGAGTACACTATTACATCCTACCTGCAATATGCATTAAGATTATGAGGTTTACTTGTGTTTTAGCTCAGCATGTCACAAAACATATCCCATGAAATCTCTTGTTGTGATTTTGTTATTCAACTTATAATAGAATTGACAAGGGTGGCGAAGGCAGCCATTGGCAGATATCTGGGTCTTGTGTTCAAAAAGGACCTCTGAATTTGGGTGCAAGTCTCCAAAAATCTATCACAAGGAGTCTGGGAACCTCATAAACTTTGGGAGTCAGTTCCCCTGATGAGAAAACAGGTTGGCCCTTGTCTCTCTCTGCCTCAGAACAGGCCCAAGGCACTGAACACTGAGCTGCAAGCTGAGCTGAAAGATACCACAGAGCTTTGTCACTGCTGTGCCTTCTCCCACGCTGCCTGGAAGGCGTAACAAGGAGCTGCTGCTTCGATTCAGGAGCAGAAAGAAGATGCTGAAATGCTCCTTCTCAAGTGGGAAATAAAGGAGACAAACCCTTACGAACACTTGAGATGGAGGATCCCCTGCACCAAGAGATGAAGATGGATAGAGACTCTCCTAGGTCATGTCTTCACTTGCCATGCTAAAGAGTGCTCTAGCACTGCCACTGAAATTATTCCTCCTCCTAGCAACCTATACAATTTATTATTTCAATTAGTCCCCCCAGTGGAGCAATTACAATTAAACATACATGAGTTGGTGGCAAAAAAAAGCCAAAAAGGCTTACTACCCATAGCTCAACTTATCCAACAACAAATGCAAGTAGAAAGTGTGCAAAAGGAAGTGGAAACACCTTGGTGGACAATCCTAGAGGATGTTACCCTACACCCAATAGTCGAAAAACTTAGTGTAATTCTAATGGCAATACAAGCCATAACAATAATTGCACTAATGGAAAACAATGTTCCTTCTAATCTTTTTCATCTATGTGCAGAATAATTTTTATGTGCACCAAGGCATGTGCAAATGTGTGTTACCAGTAGAAACAAAAATCCTAGCAGTGGATGCTCTGCTAATCAGCCTGGCAGCATTTGAATCTCTCCTGAGCGGTTGCACAAGCACTCAACCTACAGGGAACACTGATGGGAATGTGTTGCTACATGCAATGTCAAACCAAAAAAGCCAAATTACAACACCAGGTTAAAAAAAATAAAACTAGCTATCAACACTGCCACTATAATAAATAATCATTATAAAAATACTTATTAATGTTTTAAAAGCAATTGTTTTTACTTACATAGTTTGTAAGGGCTTTTGGACAGCTTTATTCCTTAATATGCTGTAAGATGTGTCAAACCAAATGTGTCACGAAAGTGTTTAAGGTATGAACATATACACGTGTGTATTGTTATAACCCTGATCAAATGCTAGCTCATTGACCATCTAAGTATAAAGGCCTCCTTGTGTCACCTGCAGGTTATAAAGCACAACTCTACACTCCAAAAATTAGGGTGTGGATGGTGAGCTACGCTCTCCCACCCACCTGCTTTACCTCGTCCACACCCCTCACCCTCCTGGGCTGAGGCAAAATTGGGGATGGCTGCAGAGTCCTGGACACAGGGCCAATGGTAAGGATGCAGGGGCCTGCAATATAGCTGCTGGGTCTCTGGGCAGCAGTGCAGCCCCCACAGTCGATCCTGTGGGGCCAGTGACCAAGACTACCAGAGGCAGCAGGGCCAGCAACCAGGACTCCATGGATGTGGCAGCTGGGACTCCAGGTGGCAGTGGGGCCTTTAAGCACAGGCTGGTGCTTACTCTCATAAGGAGAGGGAAGAAAAGTTTTGAACTCTCCCCTCTAATTCTCATAAACACTTTAAAGAAGAAATGCTTATAGACATGTTAGATTTGGAGTGCTTCACACAGCACTGTGGTGAGTAAAAGGACTAAAAGTAAGAGGGAGGATTTTCTGTTGCACGAGGCAGTAACTTCTCAGTCCCTAGGGTCTGAAAATCGGGTGACAGCACTGAATATTAATAGAGATGTAGCCGTGTTAGTCTGATCTTGCTGAAACAAAAGAGAGGACTATGCAGCAATTTGATCTGAGGAAGTGGGTCTGGCCCACGAAAGCTCATCACCTAATAAACCATCTTGTTAGTCTTTAAAGTGCTGCATAGTCCTCTCTTTTGTTTTGGCACTGAATATTGTCACTGTTTCCTACAGATCTTAGCTGATATTTCACTCCTAAGGGTAGCAAAGGCACTGAGCACACAGTGGCTACTGGCAACCCACAGCTACCTGGGCCTGTGTGCCACCAGCCTGTTTAGTGCCAGCTGAATCATCAGAGTGGTATGGGAAAGTGTCCTACTACAGAGGAAGAAGTAAGGCATCCCTGCCTAGAAATCTTTGGGAGAGCACTGCTGACTGTCTCCACATGTTTTACTCAGCTCTGAGGAGGATAAAAGTGCCACCTCTCCCCCAGTTCACCTGACAGGCAACTGAAAAAAAGATGCCAACCCTATCTCTGTTGTAGCTCCACCTCATCTCATGTGAGTAAAACACCTTATAGTCAACACGTATCTCTTGTTAACACGAAGATGGGCTGGGCGCCCATCCTTAAAGTTAAACACTATTAGGGAAAAACAGATGCACATGCTTACCGCAGGTCCCCCTTCATCAGCCTCATCTGTGCTTGCCTGATGGGACAGTTGAGGCTGTGGAGGAGCCTCAAAGAGGTCCTGGTATGGCTGGATACCCTGCCTCTGAGGCTTCCAGTCTCTGTGACTCCAGGACAGTGGGGCTTACAACTGTAACTAGAGCTGTCACTGTAGCATGGCGTGGGGCTAGAGAACTGTTAGGGTAGACACAGCTCACCCAGTGTCTACACTTGCACTGCATCAATCTCAGTAAGTTAATCACAGCTTTTCAGGGAGGTTGTGGTGCTGCTTTGCAGTAATGGGGCACTTACATCAGCCAGAGACAAATCAGAGCACAGAAACAGGAAGAAATAGGCCAATGTAAGAGAAGGTCCAAAGCACCATCCAGCTTCTAGCAGTTAGGAAGAAAAGTTGGTAGGGTGTTTGAGAGTATGTCTAGACGGCGTTGTTATTTCGGGATACCAGAAGTATCCTGAAATAGCAACAGCACGTCTTGTCAAAGCACCCGCTATTTCCCAAAATAGTGGGCGCGCTATTCTGGCGTCCCTGTAACCCTCATTCCATGAGGGTTAAGGGATTTGTCAGAATAGTGCCTTATTTTGAAATTTGGTGCTGTCTATACAGCATCAAATTTCAAAATAAGCTCTTTCAATTTAGACTTGGAATAAGCTACGCAATTTGCTTAGTGCAAATTGCGAAGCTTATTCTGACAGAAGGGTGTTGTCTAGACACACCCTGAGACTGCTTTTGAGGATGATTGCAATATTCTGACAGGTGCAAAACTAAATTTAGGCTGTGTCTACACTGCAAAGAAAAGTCGGAAAAAGATACGCAAATTGCAAACTGCAATTTGAGTATCTTTTTCCGCTTTTCTTCCGAAAGAGGCTTTTCCAACATTTGGCCCGTCTACATGGGGCCAAATGTCAGAAAAAAAAACCTCTTTCGGAACATCCCTTCTTCCTCGTACAGCGAGGTTTACAGGGATGCCAAAAAAACACGTCAGCTTTCCTGAAATTTTTTTTGAAAAAGCAGATGCGTTCCTTGGATGCAGCAGAGCTTTTTTGGGAGACCTCCCGTCCCCTGGAAAAGTGCTGAAGTTTAGACATAACCTTACTTTGAGCTATTCCAGATTGTTGCTGCATTTACACTGCAAGGGAAGGCACCTTCAAAATGGCACAGTCGACAACTTTGAGCAGTAAGCTGGGTGTTACCCTAAGAGCACCCCAAAGCCCAATGGCACCCTATTGTCATGATAGATAGCCAAAAGGTGGCATGTAATATATCACTGGAAAACTGTTAACTCAGTGATCATTAATATTCTTGAAGAACATATGTATAGCAAACCCACAAAGGACTTTATAGCTACATGCTGGAGACATGTTTTTCAAATGTATTTGGCAAGCAGTGGCTAAGCAACACCTGTTCCAGACAAAAAGAATGTAGTCCCCACCTGCTAGAAAGTGTTTTCAATGTAAATTAAAAAGGTGACACAAAGATAAAGAAAGACACATTTATATGCAAGGTGAACAAAGCCATCAGGAGAGCAAGTGGGGACAGGTGATCACTTAACAGTCTTGACAAGGATGGAGATTGCACCAGAAGCCTTCTTGCCTCTTGAGACAGGGTAGCTGAATTTTGGAAAGACAGCAGAGCATCTACAAACCCACCAAGAGAGATGCTTTGTTTGGGCTCACTTCTCAAAGAATACATTTCAAAGGTTTACTGGAGTATAAAATGAAAGGGGAGAGAGAACCCAAGACTTATCTGTCTCTTGATAGATCAAAGAAACCAGCACTTTGCTTCCTTTAAGCATGGATCCTGGCTAGAACAGTCATGTTGGAAAAGTTGCTGTAAGTAGGAAAACCATCTTGAACAAGAACTTTAGCTGATTAAGTTAAATGTTAGTCTTGGAAAAAAAAAAATTTTTACTTTTGTTGGTTTGTAACCATTTTATCTCCATTCTTTCTGCTTGATCTCATTTAAACGTATGTCCTTTTATTAAAAAATCTTGCTTTACTTTTTCCATAAGCCAACCTAGTGCTTTGACTGAAGTAGAGAATTTATCAACCTCAGTTAAGTTAATAAGCTGCAGTGTGCTGTCTCTTTAAAGGAGCAGCAAATTTAACTTCTGCAAGTGCTCAACAAGAGGACTGGATACTACAGGGCAGAGAGTTTTGAAGAAATTTGGGACTATGAGGATGTTGGGGTCATTCTGCAAAAAGTAACTCGGCCATGGAAGTCAGGGTATGACCTGCCTGCTTCTCCGCCAGCTGTTGGTGTCAGGGTAGTAAGCCACCAATTAAGAAAGCCAGAGTTTCAGGGCATGCAGTGACATTACCCTTTTGGGGCTAGGTTGAACCCTAAAGTATCACAGTGGGTAAACCAAAGCATTGCCCATACAGTGAGGGTGCTTAGAAATCATCTAAAAAATGAAGCCAAAGAGATACAATACCAAATCACTAAGAAGTAACACAATGCTCTGATATGCTAATTGATTATTGTGCATTGCAAGAGAGCCAGTCCTATCCACATGACTTTCAAATCACAAAAGTCACATCTTTAATAGCCACTTTAAGGTTCTGGATTCACACAATAAAACTAGTTTTATTATTTGCAGTGGAAAAACTAAAATCTCTGTAATTTAAGCAAGAATCTTACCCATGAAATGGCACAACTTAAAATAAGGAACTAATCAATGCTATCAAAATGGTTTCAATCTGCTTTGAAAGCTCTAATCATTTCCATATAATAACATGAGGATTGAATGTGTCTGGCAGCAGTTCTTATCAAGGTACAACAGCTACAATAAAAAAATTGGTTATGCATCATTGGCCAAAATGTGGTCTATGGAGATTTGCAGTTTTCTCCGATCAAGATGAAACATTGTAAAACTACTTCAACTTCTGATGAAGGTTGTAAAAGAAGGCTGCAGCCATGAATGTGATTTCTAAACAATGACAAATTAGAGCTAATTAGAAAATTTTTGTTGGAAGTTTTGTTAGAAAATGCCATCTTGACAAAACCAAACACTCATGTAGGAAAACAAGTTTTGAAAGTGTTGAAACATCTTGTTTCAACATTTTGGAAATTATGTTTCAGTTTTTCATTTAAAAATCACTGTATTTAGAAACGTACTTTACTTTACATATTAACAAATTAAAAGGTTGAAACTGAAATGAAACATTTTGATTGACCGAACAGGTTTCCTCTTTTCTCGTTGTGAAAAATTTCAAAATTTTGGCTTTTCATCTTGATGTGGGATGAAAATATTCTGTAATTTCAAAATTTTTGGTCAGACAAAAACTGTTTTTCAACCTGTTTTACCTCTGCTATATCACGAATTCAGTCAACTACCAGTACAAGAAAAGTACACATAGTTTGACTTCATGTTGAAGATACACTGAACACATCTGCAGTTATCTTCAATTCCCATGAACTAGCAAATGTCACCAAAACATTTGTGTTTCTATGCACCCTTACTTGTTCCCTGGCCTTTAAGCTACTCTTTCATTGCACAAAATGTTAATGGTACCTAAGGAATCAGCAATTTCATTGCAACAATTCTACTTGAAGCATTGTAAGAAAATAGCACGATTTGTTATTCATTATTTGTGTCGTCAGACACACGATTCCACCCCACCCTCCAGCCTGAAGCTTCTTACACTTCCACAGAGCTCTGTCTCCTCTGGCCCTGGACAACTGCAGCCCTGCTGGGAAATAGTGCTGAGAGTTCCGCTCCTTTCCCCACTGGGAGGGGCAGCAGCGTGCAGGAAAAGGAGCAGAACGCTGGCAGCTCTTCCAGCTGCTGTACCACTTCCAGCTCCCCTGGCCCTGTTCTCCTGAGAGGCAACTCCATGGAGGGGCTAGAACAATACCTTTTCAGTATGCTGTACTGGCTATAAATAGCTTGCTGAACTGTACTAGACACTTTCATTCCAGCACATCGTACCGGCCCGTACAGGCTTACTTTCACCTCTGCCTAGAACCTGATTTTTGCCACATTTCTGCCCTAGTACCTGAAACCACCGCATGCAACTCACCCAGTTTCATCCCAAACTCAAGACTCAGCCCTAAAGTGACAAAACTTTTGAGAGAACCTGGTTGCTTTGTTGTTTCATGTCACAACATGAAGAGCTTGTTGGTTTTGATTCAAAACCAGATGAATTCTGTTTGGATTCACTTGAGATTCTGGAATTCAAAGTGCAACTCAAGACATACCCCCGTTTGAACAGAAAAAGCTTCGCAAAGTCCCTGAAAACACTTAATTTCAAATAAAACTAAAGTACATCCACGCTACGTCCATGCTAAAACTGTGGTCCTTATACTTTTGAAGGCAATGCCACTTTCAGTATGAGGGATAAATAGGAGATTATATCAAAAATATGCCATCATCTGGTATAAACTGGCCAAGATACAAAACAGTAACTGAGGCTTGATGTCTTGAACAGGATACTGGGACTGAGAAATCTTGGTTTCAGTATACTGGCTGTCACTGACACCCTGTAGATCATGGAAAAAACTCTGTGCCTTGGTTTATCTATCTGTACAACAGACAGAATATTTATATAGAGTACCTTGCTTATGTATTTTATGTATTAATGAGCATTACCGAAGTTCTTTCAGATCCTTGGATGAAAAATCTGTAGTAAGTGAAATTTATACTTTTCACATAGTACAAAACATCCCCATTTGGTATGCATTGCGCCTGTTGTCTCAGCAATTACTAATTCTTCTGTTTTCAGATCAGAGACTTCTAGAGACTTTGTCACAAACTAAACTAAACTGAGAATGGCATTCTGTGAATTCACTATTAACACACCAAAGGTATGACTACACTGCAATGTGAGCACAAGGTTAGTAGAACCTGAGTTAGTAGACCTTGGGTTTGTTAATCTATGGCTTCAGGACCTGTACTTATTTGTATCCCCAGGTTAGGAAATGATGAACCAACCTGGAGCTCTAGCATCTACCCAACATTATACCCAGACCCGAGGCTACTAAGCCCCATCGCAAAATGTGGCCCTTTGTCCATGATGCAGTATAGGAAAACTTGGCTGTCCAGAGAACAAAGAAATTAGTCACTGGGAGCATGAGTCCATTGGGACTGTGTCTATAATGGAAAGCAATAGGTCTTGAACTGTAGGTCCCAGCTTGACTCAGGTTCAGATCCTCCACCCACACAGGATTCTGGGACCTTGGGTCTGATCCCTTAATGCGATTTTTGTGTAGACAAAAGGGAGGATTAGGCTTGTCCCTGAACTTGAACCTTGGGCTTACACTGCTGTGTAGACATGCCTTTATACCACGTTTGCACTGCAATAAAACACCTGCAGCTGGCCCAGGTTAGCTGACTTGGGCTTACTGCGTTACAAAATTCTAGTGGAGGGGCTCAGGCTGATCTTCCCCCCTTGCAGGGTCTCTTCCCAACAGGGGTCCCTACATACTACTATAATATATACTTAATTAATAAAAATATAATAATCATCCTTATCAGCTAGCACTGGTAAAAATAAATAAATTAAATGTATCTTGTTCAGGGTGCATCTCACAAAATCCCTAATGTGGCTGGTATTAAGTGGAACCTACTTGGCAGTCTCCACACAAAAAATAAAGATGGGTATTGAATTTTCTTTTTACTCTTACAGGTGGCAGCTCCAGGACAGATTCGAAGATCACTGGCAAGGTGACATGGAAAAGATAGCAACACTACTGCCCAAGCTGCTCATGTTTTGGGGACAGATAAAGGTATATATTCCTTAGGGCTCTCAAACTTTCTTTCACCCTGAACAGTCAACTGTGTTTGCACCTTGATCATATGACACTGAAAAGATGAAAGCTTACTTAAACCCTATAGCAAAGAAAGGAAAGGCCCTACCAACCAAACCCCAACAGGGTGTAGGGCTGGGAAAGGAATCAGGACTCTTTGTCAAAGGGACTTTCTGAAAGTGAAACAAATCACATTTTATTTAAAAATCAGTAGCCTGTTATTGCAGTTACACTATGCACTGAAGATCCATTGTCATTTTAAGGTCAGAGCAGCTGAAGAAACTGCCACCCAAGTATGCATGTGCGGAAATCCTATTACGATGAGTGTTAGTGTGCATTGCTATGAAGGCTGAAGAGTGGATTAATTAATGGAATTGGATTTGGAAGGACAAACAAAACTGACATTCCCCTATGATTGATGTTCATTGATCTGACGCTAATTAGTAATTTAAAAAAATCTCTCTCTGAAAACACTTAAGTACTTATGTTTTCTTGGTTATTCATGCTATTTCAGCATCAGTTGCCTCACATATTCAACTCCAATCCTCCCAAAACATTTCATTTTTAAATTGTTTTATGTATTCACTTTTGCATCATAGAAGTTAAATATCTGAGCAAAATTAACTTCTTCCCTTGGCTTTGTTTGGTTTTGTACAATGCATTGCATAATGGGACTTCACCCCAGATAAAGATCTCTGGGTATTAGGAAAATATACATATTTGACAACAACAGCAACCTACTCCTAGGATAAATTACTTTTCTAAACCCATAAATTAGGGGCTTGCTTATGCATTTGGAGCAGGAAGTTCATAGCCTTAACATTTTATTTTATCTCATGTAACCATGTATAACTTTTCATATAAATGTCTAAACTTTTTTGAATCCAACTAAGCTCCTGAAGATTACTGGAGTTCCACAGGTCAATTATTCACTGTGTAAAAAGTATTTCTTTTTATAAATTTTCAAATGTCACTGTCTTTTAATTTCATTACATATCCTATTTTTATATTTAAGAAAGGGTAAATAGAGCACCAGATTAATCATCTGTATCACATTCATTATTTCACATCTATCTATCACATCCCCACTCATTCATTTCCTCTGTTAAACAGTCCCAGTCTTTTCTATCTGCTGTTGAAATGGTCAGCTCCAGTCTTAGCTTTCTTCCACAGTCATGTAAATACTGCTCTACAGAGCCACTCTAGAAAGAAGCTGGCAACACACTTCAGAGCCAAAGGAAATTGTCTATCCATTTTAGCTTATTGAGATTGTGATTTGTCCCACTGTACGGCATTCAAGAGCAATCAGAATACAGATTTAGACAAGTATTGCCATCATACTGCAGTCCAAATTTAGCCTTAAGCTAACTGAACGTAATGGTTGTTCTTAAAAGAAATACACAAGAATAGTTAACAGTCAAGATAGTGACTCCAGACAAGAAGTAGATACTGATCCTATCTATATAAGCACAAATGTGCTGCAGAATCTGCAGCTTTGCCCTGCAAAAATTAAACAGTGGAATTTTCTTTTGTAAATTACTCTAGCAGTGATGTTGCATTAGTGACTTGTGGCATCCAGTGCCCCTCATGTACCCTTTCAAAGCAAGTATAAAATAATTACATTTTTCTGGCTTTTTGGAACTTGTCTGCTTTGAAAGCTTAGCAGAATTGGATACATTCTGCCATGGAGTCTGGTAAAGACCTGTGATTATTTGGATTCCCTTAAATGATAAAATGAAGATACTATACTTAGTCATGAGATCACATCCCTGTGCTATATCCAGGGAACACTTGATTCAGTTCCGGTGGTGCAAAACAAGACGAAAGAACCTCAAGAGCAGGCTGAAGAACAGTGAGGGGTAATGCTGGTAATAACTGGTCTATATAATTACACTTGGTAATACTATGTACTTCGTTAAGCTTCGAATAGCATGGGATGAACTGCAATACTGCATTGTATACTTAAAAGGATGCCTGTCTAAGGCAGCTTTAATTTTTTAAATTGTTTTCTATTTATTCCCTCCTCCTTCAAAAGAAAGTTTAAAATCTGTTAGTACTGATTTTTTTTCCCCTTTAAGTCTGAAATGAATGAATTATTTTTCTTCCCTCCCCCTTCCCCTCTCCTATTTATTTTGGGTGTACACATCCTAAACTCATAACTCCGGTCATCTGAAGAAGTGGGCTGTGCCCACAAAAGCTCATGATACCATCTACATGTTTTGTTAGTCTATAAAGTGCTACCAGACTATTTGTTGGTTTTTTTCTGTAACAGACTAACTCGGCTACCCCCTGAAACTAATACTATACTCAGTAGTCTGGAAATGTAATGAGTTTGCATTGTGATGCTACTGATCTGTAGTGAAATTTGCCAGTTGGCTGACATGGAATTTATGTCATTGACCTGGAATGAGTTTTGGCGATCTTAACTTGACAGTCCTGCCTGAAACTTTTGTGGAGAAAAGAGATTCATGGTTTTTTAAACTATATTTAATGACTCCTGCTTTTATCATACAAAACTTAATCATTTTGCTGTTACTTCATCTTTCACCCTGTTTGCTGTTACTTCATCTACTCACATCTGTCATAATTCAGGACAGTAATAATCTCTTTGGGTTGCATATTGACTTTGTCCATAATCCTGGGCAGTACATAGCACAATGGGGTCCTGTCCAGGGTCTCCTCAGCTCTGTTTTAATATAAATTATACTAATGACTCCTTGGACCAACATTCAAGATAACTTTAGTTACATGACATTGTATCACATGTACTGTGTGAGTGTAGGGTATGTGCCAAGGGGAAGGAAAGGCAGGGGTGTAGCAGGAAGAGCCACAAGAGAGTGATTACAGTATATTAAATAGCAAGTCCCTTACTTTTTATGCTTCTGTAGTTCCTTTTTCCGTAACAACCATGCCTTTCCCCTTCCCAGGCTGTGAAGCCCTGCCCCATCTAACAGGGTATTTTTTGAGAGTTTCCTACCCTTGCCAGGAGAGTCAGCTTCATCAGTCTTAGCAACATGGCTTGAATGAACTGTTATTTGTGACTACTGTTTTCAGCCCTGCTCAGAGGAAATGTGGCTAACACTGCGTTGATGAACTGGTGTTAGCAAACAGCAGACATTTTTTGGGAAAGTGCCCCTAGTGTAAACAAGGCCTATGCTACACTGTCATAACATTGTGTCTTCCTAAATAGGGCCATTTAAAATCTCCACTGGTCTGTTTTAATACAATAAACATCTCAGCTCTCTACAATTGACCTATTCTTTTTCTAACTTTTTTTTTTGCACATTGTGTAGCTGATTAAAATATATACTGTACTATGGTGTTCAGGTGTCAGATTTAGATTTATTGCTACAGTGGACTGTACAATTTGCCAGCAGTCTAGGAGAGATTATATAATGTCTGAGAGCTTAATCCTTTAGTAGGAGAGGAATCAAGCCTTTTGTGTGTTATAAAACTTAAAACTATTCTTCAATGACATAAACATTTGATAATGTCAATTGAGCTAGGCAATGGCCTAATAAAATAAAATAGCACAGAAATTCTCTACTCCTTTCCCCAAATGAACTCCTGGTTTTGTACATCTAGTGGAGAGAAACTACAAACTATGAGTTACTTTTAGATATTGATCAGTCCAGAAAATTTTGATAATTTAGTGACATTCATTGTTAGGAGATTACAAATGTGATGGACCAGATCTCCAATTGTTACAAATCACAAATTGCATATGATGTAAATACACCACTGAGGCCTGGCCTTCATATTTCAGGTTTGACTTACAGGAACTATTGCTAACATGTTGTTGGGTAGTGGCTAAACACACATTCTTTTAATCAGTAAGACTGTTGCGTCTTGGGGCATGTCTGCACTGGGGAGTTATTTCAAAATAACTTCCTTTATTTTGAAATAACAAGGCGAGTATCCACACTACCAAGCCCATTATTTCCAAATAAGCTTTGGAATAAGCTTATTTCAAAATAGATATTTTGGGAGTTATATTTCGAAATAACCTGGGAGTGTAGATATAGCCTTGGTGTATGTCGATTTCTTCGGTCTTGCACAATTGAGAAGGTAAGGGACAAGTAGATGGAGGGAGTATACTTTTTATTTTCTCTAAACTTCAGCCCCATTTCTCTCCATATTACTTTGTGATAGTGTTTACAACGGCTGTAATCACTGTCAGTTTCAACATCAGTAAAATATGTCATTATTTAGGAGGGATGCATCAAATCAAGAGCATTTATAGGTATAAGAGGACCCTCTGGCCTTTCTGTGGCAGCTCCATGGAAGCTTGCTCTTTTCCTTGCTCATTAGGACTCAACTATATAAAAAACCTATTGAAAATGAAATATGCATGTCCTGCAGAACGGGGAAAGAATCAACTGCTAAGAAAACAAAACAGGTGTGAAATTACAGTAATAGTGTGAGTGTGAGTGTGAGAGAGATGAGCCTTAGTTTCCCTGGAGAGAATTTGAAAGTGTATGAATATTTCCATTCACAAACTGCATTCATTGTAGGAATTTTTTTAGGGGAAGAGGTTACTAGAAGGGTGATAGAACATTTACATGTGAAACTAATATTGCTGGCATTAAAAATTTTTTATGGAGTAGACAGGGAGGAGGTTTGTGTCTATAAACTCAGCCCCCGTGTAAGCAGACGTTGTTCTGGTTGAAGTAAATACGAGTTGTTCCTGCTTAAACAAAGTCTGGCTCTTACTCCTTGTCTTTTCTTTCTGAAGAACTGAATTCATCCTGCTTGAGTCACAAGCAGAAATGAGTGGGTGTAATTTTTCATTTCAGTCCCTCCTGTCCATCTCAAGATCATGGAACAATTAAGTGCAGAGTCACAGGAGGAGGAAAATGGCTGGGTCATGTCTGACTGTGGTAGATGATCTCAATTTCTCACTCTCAAGAGAACCTAATTTATTTTTAAAGAGCATTTTAGTATAGCATAACAATATTACCACACATCTTGCTCAAGCAAAGACTTTTTCCAATCTGTACTCCTTGCCAGATAGAGAGACTGCAAAATGAGTTAGCTACTGTACCTTAACACTCTGCCTTGGCTGTAGTGACAGGAAGTTAATTAGACAAACTCCAATGGTGTCTTCCAGACCTCAATTCACATTACTTGAAAGGAAGAGAATTATCTGCTATGTCAGAGTTAATGCTTTTGGAACTTGTTCAATGAACAAGAAATAATGGGCGAAGTAGCAAAGACCATAGTCACACTAGAGTTCAAATCAAGTTAAGGAACAGTGTTTAAACTCTGTTCCAGCAAAACCACTTTCCAACAGTCAGGAAACATGCAGAAAAATCAAGTTAGAAATATGTGTAGAACACATGCTAGACCAGAACCATATGTAAAAATAACATTTCTAACATAGTTTGATGAATCTGAATCAGTGGAGTGGAAACATATTTAGGAGTGGGGGTGCTGATATCATCCCCACTCCCCTTACTCCTGTCCTCCCCACCCCACCCTCTGAGACCAAGAGCAAAGCCCTGGATTGCAGGGCCAGCAGCCGGGACGCAGGGCATGGGGCTTGCAGTAGATCCTCTGGAGCATGGGGAGGCAGCTGGGACCCTGGACACTAGGCAGGGAGGTTGGGGGTGCTGCAGAATCCCCCAAATCCCTAGTTCTCATGCCTATGATCTATACTATTCCTAAATTCCTCAAGCTAGATGGCACCAGCCCTGAATTGATATTGTGATCTTAGCTTAACTAATGACACTTTTCAATAACTTACACTGCTAGCACCCTATTCACATTTCTCAAGCTTGGTTGACAGCAACAAATCATATTGTCATCTGAACCTTTGTACATATCAGGCTTCTCCAGGCCACAAAGCAAGATTTTGAAGTATGGGGTTTCCATTTTTATGTTTTCGGAGGTGCAACCTGTATAAGTGTCCTTGCTATCATACCCCTCTCTTTCCATTTGATGAGAAACAATCGCATTCCAGGCACATCCCATTGTCCTGGCACAACCAAACGCTGACCTTGCTTTAAGTTACGATAAGAGGAAGCTGCCTACCAAATTTGGTGATCCTAGCTCTTACTGTTTAGGATGAGTTCTTGAACAAGCAGACTCATGGACAGACAGACACACGCACACACACAGGCAGATGCACAAAACTCTTTCAAATATATAGTAGCCTATTTGGGTGGGATAGATAACATTTAAAAGGAACATAGTTTTCAAAGCTGTTTCCCTAGATACAAAGGTCAAGGGACTTTGCTGACTCGTGGTGTGTAATGGGATTGTGAAGGACTTGAACCAAGACTTCTGTATCCCTCAGCAGAGGGCCCTGTCTCTAAGCCACTACAGAACCCACCCTAGCTGCCTAGTTTGAAAGCATCCCTTATCCTGCCTTCTTATACTGGAGCCAGCTCTATACTTGGGGCCACCTGGAAGGTAATAGGAGGTCTGTGTGTGTGCCTGCCTAGCCTGAGGGGTCAGCTATCAGAGACACAGTCTGGTTTTTGTTTCTCTTTTTTCAAGCTCTCTTGTGGCAGAAGGGCTTGGGGTACCCCTTGGAAGAAATTCACGTGTTTCTTCCTGTTTTTCAGGGATTAAATCACTTGATGGTGGCAGCTGCCTCCCAAAGTCAGTGAATCTGTGACTCTGGGGAGTTTTTGTAAGCAGTGCCTATATAGGCTAGGTATTTTAAGGTCTCTTGAGGGTCTTCACCTTCTGCACTCGGAGGCTACATCTACACGGCAGGCTTTTTGCGGAAGAACGCCTGTTCTTGCGCAAAAACTTGCAGAGCATCTACACTGCACGTGTGTTCTTGCACAAGTAAATTTACAGTAAAGCATCAGAAAAGAGGGCTTCTTGTGCAAGAGTTATTCCTCTCCCCACGAGGAATAAGCCCTCTTGCGCAAGAGCTTTTGTGAAAGAAGGCAGTGTGGACTGGCAACAGGGGTTTCTTGCATAAGAAACCCCTATGGCTAAAATGGCCATCAGAGCTTTCTTGCACAAGAGAGCGTCCACACTGCCATGGACGCTCTTGCGCAAATGCACCTCTCTTGTACAAAAGCACATGGCAGTGTGGACGTGCTCTTGCGCACGACCTTTTACGCAAGAACTCTTGCACAAAACAATTCTTGCACAAGAAGCCTGCAGGGTAGATGTAGCCCCAGTGTCAGAGTGGAGAACAGTCCAGACAAAGGGGAAAGGGAACTCAGCATTAATTTGGGAAAGCACCACAGCCATATTCAAAAGCATGTAACCATAAACAGCCACACCCACCGTATGGTGAGCAGTGTCCTTTACCTCAATTCCCCACCTTGTGGCATAAAAGCCTGACAAACAAATGTCCCTTTAACATGTTGTTCCCCTTTCCTTCTGCTGCACCCCACTCATAGCGGGTTTGTCCTTAGTCAGCAAAGAGCCAGAGTTCAGAGGTGTATTTGCCTAGGTTCCATCTCCCACTCCTGGAAGGTGGGAGGGAGATGGAAAGAGGGCAAACAACACCTGCACTACTACTGTTCATTGCAGCCTCTGACACTGCTGCCGCTACAATTGTAACCACAATGCCACATTCTGAGGTTTCCCACTTATCCCAGTGCTTAGTGATTTCTCTGGGTAGCAGAGAAGCTCTGTGCTACTGCTTCTTTGTTGTCCTTCACTTACCCCACCCCAGGGCTCAGGCTCAGTGCCCTCCCCCACCATACTCATCAGTGATTTTAGCTCTAGTAATCACTGAACAGAAATAAGATTTGGCTGAGTCCAATCAGCTCTGTCTTTAACCACTAGAAAAGGGAGGGATAAATAGTGTCTGGGACTCTTTACATAGGAACAAGCTTTCCCACTGAGCTCTGTCAGCCCTACTTCCTGCTTATCAAGTAAGGTTCAGTATAGGGTGATATCCACAGTCAAGACAGGCTAAGAACAGTTATGCTGCCCTTTATTCATACAATAAGGATTACAACATTTCATTATCCCTGTACTCAAATGAATAGTAACCTACAACCAGCCAACACTAGTCACTTTGGCAAAGCAGGTCTGTCTGCAGACCATCTAGGCCAGTGGTCACCAACAAGTAGATCAGGATCTACTGGTAGATCTTAGAGCCTCTGACAGGTGATCCTGACTGTTTGGCCAAGAGGCTGTCAAGTGCCGGCTCTTAGCTGCCCCTCCCTTGACTGCTGTGCATCTCCTGCCCTTTGCCTTGCAGCTGTCTCCTCAGGAGCCTCCTGCTTGCTGTGTAAGACAAGGAAGGGAAAGGAGGGTGCTGATGTCACCCTCTGTATCCTATCTCCACAGAGCAGAGGGGGGCACAACAGCACTTAGGATGGAGTTTGCTGGCTGCTTTTGAGAGTGGTGCAGGGCCAAGGCAGGGGTGAGCCTGCCTTAGGCTCCACTGCACCACCACCCAGGAGCCATCTGAGGAAAGCAGTGCCCACCCAGAGCCCACATCCCAAATCCCTACCCCAGCCATGAACCCCCTCCTACACCCCAAGGCCCTGCCCAAGCCCCGAGCACCCCTACATCCAAATGCCTTCCCAAAGCCTGCATGTAGAACCCCTTCCAGTACCCCAACTGCCTGCCCCAAGCTCAGCTCAGAGCCTCTCACACTCCAAATCCCTTAATCCAAGACCAGAGCCTGCACCCCAATCCTCTGCCCCAGTCTGGTGAAAGTGAGGGAGGATGTGGGAGGGAGGGAGAACCGAGTGAGTAGGGGCGGGGCCTCAGAGAAGGGGCACAAAGGAGGTGGGGGCAAGGGTATTTGGGTTTGAGGTAGATCTTGGATTACATTGAAATTCAAAAAGTGATCTTGTGCTTAAAAAGGTTGGAGACCACTGATCTAGGCAGAGTAAGTGTGTCTTTGCAAATAAGGTCCCCCTCCCCTCCCCCCAGTGTATCACTAGATGTCAGATGATAACTCATTCAGACCCTGCTTATATCTATGGTACAATCAGACTCAGAAGTGTAAGACATTTGGGCTACATCTACACTAGAGAGTTTTTGTGCAAAAACAGCCATTTTTTGCACAAAAACTTATGGAGCGTCCACACTACAAGCATGTTCTTGCACAAGAAAAAGCACAGTTAATAGTAAGAACATAGGGCTTTTTGTGCAAGAGTTATTCCTCTTTCTATGAGGAATAAGCCTTTTTGCGCAAGAGCTTTCTTGCATGAGAGAGCGTTCCCACTGCCACGGACACTCTTGCACAAAAGCACATGGCAGTGTGGCTGCGCTCTTGCGCAAGAACTTTTTGCGGAAGAGCTCTTCCACAAAAAATTCTTGCGCAAGAAGCCTGCTGTGTAGACGTAGGCTTGCATTTACCAAATGGTAAGAAAGAAAAGCATTGTTGCATCAAGCTGCAGTAGTTTCAAGCTGAGATAGCTCTGCTGTAATACGTGATGAACAAGCATCAAAGGATTAAGCTAATTATCCAATGCATCCTTACAATCCTTGCTAGATACAAATCTATTATTTTTGTAATTTAAAAATCAGATTTTTTTAATTTAAACTGGACTTTATTTTTAATATTTTTAAATCAATAACATACTACATTTTTCATTTAAAAATAACAGTTACAATTAAATCTTATCAGAAACATGCTTCACCTACACTTATAGTCTCTCAAGTCTGTCTAGACTAACAACCAGCTCTTGCTTCTTGAAAGTTCTTGGTCTTCAATTTCTGTTTCTCAGCAAACTAACATATGCAAAGACAGACACAGGGGCTATGTCTACACTGGCAGGTTCTTGTGCAACAACGGCTGTTCTTGCGCAAGAATCTGCAGAGCATCCACACTGCCCGCCTGCTCTTGTGCAAGAAGATTTACAGTATGGCGTGGTAAGAGAGGTCTTCTTGCGCAAGAGCTATGCTCCTTTCTAACAAGTGTAAGCTCTCTTGCGCAGGAGCTCTTGCGCAAGAGAGCAGTGTGGATGCACTGCAGCGGTTTCTTGCACAAGAAAGCCCTATGGCTACAATGGCCATCAGAGCTTTCTTGCGCAAGAGCACGTTCACACTGCCACGGATGCTCTTGCGCAAAAACATATCTCGCACATGGCAGTGTGGATGCTCT
This sequence comes from Pelochelys cantorii, assembly GCA_032595735.1. Lineage (NCBI taxonomy): Eukaryota > Metazoa > Chordata > Testudines > Trionychidae > Pelochelys > Pelochelys cantorii. Next base: position 108,623,911 of record CM064327.1, read on the forward strand.
CTTGCACAAGACTTCTTGCACAAGAACTGTTGCTCAAGATGTTCTTGTGCAAGAAGCTGCTAGTGTAGACATAGCCAGGCTGGGTAGGATTGTTTTTGTTCTGTGCTTATGTGGTGGTGGCCCTACACATGGCAGTTAGTTAAGACACTGTGCAAAGACAAAGGATACGTCTACACTGCAGTGTTTTTCTGTAATAATGGCCGTTATTCCAGAAAAACAATACTAGCATCCACACTGCAATTGCATTATTTAAACAGAAAGTAAAAATAACAGACAGCTTTTTCCAATGGCGGTAAACCTCATTCTACGAGGAATATGCCTTTTTCCAAAAAAGCTTTTTCAGAAAAAGGTGTATGTGGTTGCGGAAGAGGGAGTTATTTCGGAAAAAAGAAGCCTCCAGAAAATAACACAGGTGCCCTGCTGGCCACTCTGTCCACATTTATCACAACTCTGTAGTTCCTGTCTCCTGGCAGCTCTGAAAGCAGCAGACACGGGGACAGGGCTTGAGGCAGGAAGCAGGCCCAGAAGCTTTCAGACACCATGCAGCTGCCAGTGCCTGATGTCTGGGCACCAATGTCCCAGCCACAAGCCCCCCAAGAGTCCACTGGCCCTCCCAGGGAGCCTGCACAAGGTTCCCACAAGCCTGCCAGGGGCCAAAAAAGGGTGTGCGCCATCCAGGTCTGGGGCAGATATCCTGGCCCTTCTGGAGGTATGGGGCAACGAGGAGAATCTCCAGGATCTCCGCTCAAGATGGTGCAACACCGACATCTAAAGCTGGATGGCCGAGAGCCTGGCCACGAGGGGCCACACCAGGACTCTGGAGCAGGTGCAGAGCAAAGTAAAAGAGCTCTGGCATGCCTATGCAAGGGCGAGGGAGTGCAGCTCATGCTCCAGAGCAGGACACCACTCCTGCCCCTATTATAATGACCTACACTGCATCCTGGGGGGTGGTGCAGCCCTTTCCCCACCCTGGTGGTGGACTCGGGGCTGGAAACGCCTGCGTCGCCTGCCTGGAGGTCCCAGCCCAGGAGGAGGAGGAGGAGGAGGAGCTGGAGGAGAAGGAGAAAACAGCCAATGCCATCACCCTGGAGCCAGTACCCCAGGGCCTGGATGTCTCCCAGGCATTCTCCAAGGCTGGGGAGGGATCATCAGGTGAGTGCTCTTAATTTTTCACACACACAGGGCAGGGGGGGCGGGCGCTGAGGGGATGGAGTGCGATCATTACTCAGCCTTCTCGGCCTGGCCATCATGCTGCAGTCTGTGCACGTGGATGCACATGCAGCACCAGTCTGCACCACACAGCCCCAGAAAACAGCCCTGGAGCACCCCTGGACTCCTGATCACATGCTCTGGGGAGGCCAGACACACTTCTGACCTTCGGGGGGGCCACCCTCCCACCACCAGCCACCGCTGGAAGAAGGCTGGGGACAAGGGCACACGCAGGCCCACACACAGACACTGGAGTGCCACACATGGCACATGGACATGCCTGCAAGCTCAAGGCACCACCCGCTCTCGGGGACAGCGCTGCCAGGAGCAGATATGTGTGCGGTTCCAATGGAAACCCAGGATGCCCAAGGCCCCTCTCCCGGCCTTTGGATCCAAATGCGGCTGGACGCTTCCCTTGCTTGCTTGTCCGTGGGACATGGGGAGGGGGGTGAAAACATGGTTCCCTGGAGACCTCTAGGCCCTTATGAGGCAGGGCCCGCTGTCCAGGCCACACATGGCCTTTCTCCCAGAACATCACTGTCCTCTGATCTGGGAACTGTTGTTCTCAGCTTACTGAAGAGGGCAAGGCCTCAGGGACAGTGTCTCCAGGGATGACTGACCACCTCCCTTTATTCTCCCCAGCCGGAACAGCCATGACTGCGGGGCAATCGACACCACCCGAGCCAGCCGCCCGACCCCAGGGAAGCTGCAGGTGTTGGCGAGTCCAGGAGGACCTGATGAGGGAGCATGTGTCCATCCTCTGGGACATGCAGCAGATGCTGGCCCAGAAGGTCCAGGACAATGCACAGTGGAGGGCCCAGTTGTGGACCGAGTCGCTGCAGCAGGGCCACAACATGTGTGTGACCATTCGGGAGATGATGAGCTACCCAGCACCAGTCCCAGTCCCTGCTCCAGTCCCCACCCTGCCTCCCATGCCAGCTCCTGCCCCCCCTCCCATGCCTGACCCTGCTCCAGTCCCCCCGCCTGCCTATCCCCCTGTCCTTCCAGGACCCCCCCCCTACCCCCGAGGTTGCCAAGGTCCCCAGACATGAGGTGGAACAAGCATCTGAACCATGTGCCATTCTCAGCCTATTCTCCCCTCTCCCAAGTTCTTAGCCCCCCTCCCCATATCCAGGTTCTCAGCGCCCCCTCCTCCACCGTTACTTTTATCCCAAATAAAAAAACCAAAGAGTTATTTTTTTGAAAACCAAAGAGTTGTTTTTATTGTGTCTGAAGGGAAGGGGGGGTTGTACATGGGAAGGGAGGGGTTGTTGTGAGAAAGGCAAAGAGGAGCAAGGCACAGGCTCCTAGTGGGGAGAACCTGGGGTGAGTTACTCGAGTCCTTCAGAGAAACTCTCCCTCAGGGCCTCCCACATGTGCACCCCCACCTGATGGGCCTGGTGGATGGCAGCTGTGCGCGGCTGCTCGCAGGCTCATCCCTCCCAGCCAGCCTCTGCCCTCCACCCTGGAAGGAAGGCCTCCCCCTTCCTCTCCACGATGGTGTGGAGACCATGTGGAGATCACCTGGGGGATGTGGTGCTCCCCTATATCAAGGCGTATCAGGAGGCACCTGAACCGTGCCTTCAAGCACTCAAAGGCACATTTGGCCTGGATGTGGGCCCTGCCCAGGTGGGCACTGAAGCAGTCCCTGCTTGGGTCCAGGTAGCCGGTGTAGGGCTTCATCTGCTACGGCATTAGGGGGTAGGCCGTGTCCCCCACGATGCACAGTGGCATCTCAACATCCCTGACCATTATGTTGCACTGGGGGAAGAATGTGCCAGCCTCCAGCTTGTGGTAGAGGCTGGTGTTGTGGAAGACGTGGGCGTCCTGCGCCTTCCCCAGCCATCCGACAAAAATGTCTAAGAACTATCTGCAGTGGTCAACCAGGGCCTGTAGGACTATTGAAAAGTATCCCTTTCTGTTTATATACTGCATGGTCCGGTGGTCGGGGGCACGGATGGGGATGTGGGTTCCATCAATAGCCCCCCCCCCGCAGTTGGGGAAGCCCAGGGCGGCAAATCCAGCCATGATGGGGTCCAGGTCTCCCAGACAGATGACCCTGCGCAGCAGGATGGTGTTAATGGCCCTCACCACCTGCAGAAGGAGACAAACAAAGAAACAAAACAGAGAATCAAAGGGGGTGTCTGAACCTTTGGGAGGTCCCCGAGCCCGCCCCTCCCCCCCCACAAATAGCCCAGGAGCCACTCCCTATTAACCCCCACCCCGAAGGGCTGTGTGAGCCCCCAAAGGGCTTTCCCCCACCTCCAGGCCACCCCCTGGACCCCGAGCCCCCCTTTCCCTAGGGTCCCCCTTTCCAGTCCCCCTCCCCCCCCGGGACTGCAGCCCGAGAGTGCCTTAACTCCATAAGGAGGGCCCCGTTGGTCGACTTTCCCACACCAAACTGGTTGCCAATGGACCAGTAACTGTCTGGGATGGTGAGCTTCCAGACAGCAATGGCAACCTGCTTCTCCAGGGGAGTAGTAGGTCGCATCTGGGTGTCCCAGATTGGAGGGCAGGGGAGAATCAGGCACACAGATCCATGAATGTCTCCTTCCTCATTTGGAAGTTGTGGAGCCACTGCTGGTCATCCCACCACTCCAAGACCAGCCGGTCCCACCAGTCGGAACTGGTGTCCAGCCTTCAAAAGCATCTCTCCACGGTGAGGTGCGGTTGTAAGGGCCTTGCTCTGACACACAGGCAGAGGTTCTCAAATATGAGCTTGGGGTCGAGCTCATGCAGGACCATGAAGGCAGCTGCAGAACCTGCAACATGGCAGTGTGGGGCCATCGCACACCCAGAGGCAGTTCTGGCTCCATGGCAAAGAGTGTTGTGTTGTCCTGAAGCAGAGAAACCAGAGCACATAGTGCAAATGCTTTGCTGTCCCTCAGAGAGGAAGGCAAGCAAGCAGAAGAAGCTGAGAAATGGGTCCCTTTAAGCACACATCTCAGATAGCCTTAGGCAGCAGCACCCGGAAGCAACTGCTGACCTAATGCCCTGCCTGAACTGGTTCCAGGTGGCCTTAAATGCGAGATAGCGTCCAGTCAGTGTGGATGATATCTTTCAAAATAGCACATCGCTATTTCGTTGCGCTTTTTGCATGTGGATGCTTTCTTTCGAAATAAGCTTCTGGGTGTAAAAGAGAATATTTTGAATACATTTCTGGGAATATTTTGAATAAATTTGTTCCTTGTGTAAAAAAGGGAAACATATCAAGTGTATGCAGTTCAGGAAGATGACACAGCTCCTTCTCCTCCCCCGCATGGGGCTGGAGCCCTGAACACTGCAGCTCCCCTCCACCGTGGGGCTGAAGCCCCCCCATTGGTGTCCCACTTTTGATATAGGGAAATATGGCCACCCTAAGCAGAGGGACATTGGTGGCACTTAATGGCATATATCACATTAGTGTATGGGCAGTTGTATAACCACCTGATGTTGTGGATTATGTGATTAGGCCCTGTGATGGTCTCACTTATATAGATATGTGGTCAGAGTTGGCAACAGGTGTTTTTAAAGTTACAGACTAATATGGCTACCCTCTGAGACCGTAAAAACAGTTACCACAAAGAGTGTCCCTGAGAATTAATCTTTCCCTTAATTAAGTCCCTGAGACATACTGCCTCTCACATGCAGTATCTGGCTGCAGTAGGGAATGAGAAAGAGGGAAAGTATTAGGATGCGTCTACACAGCAAAGTTATTTCCAAAATAATTATGCAAGAGTCTTCACAGCAATTCTGTAATTTCAAAATAATTTCAAAATAATGGACAGCTTATTCCGACTTCTGTAAACCCCATTCTGAGAAGAATAATGTCTATTTCAAAATAAGGCATGTGTAGACGCTTCACTTCTGCTATTTCGAAATAGCCCCTCACCAGGGCCATTCTAAGTTATTCCTCCTGGGGCTCTAAATCAAGATAGCGTGTCTACATTAGGGAAGCCTGCCTCAGACTAATTTTGAGGCTTCCCTGCAGTGTAGACATTCTATTTCGAAATAAAGCTATTTTAGAATAACTGTTCTGGAATAGCTTATTCCGAAATAACTGTGCAGTGTAAACATAGCCTTAGTGAACAGTGCATATACCTATACTAAGTAACCACATCAATCTATAACCTTTGTCCTTTGTTACTCTCTCACTCCAATTCTATTTGTTATCCTCACTCATCACATTATGTGTAAAAGAAGACTGTAAACTCTTCCAATGAAAGGCCTTGACTTTTCATTTATTCTGTGACATACACAGCATGGTTTGGGACAATGTAAGATGATAATAATCAGGGCTCGACAAATCCATGTATCTACTCGCCCGTGGCGAGTAGCTTTCAGCCAGTCGCCCCGTTCACCGGCGGCGTGTGCATGCGCAGTGCGGGTCTGGCGCATGCGCAGTGCGGGGCTGGCGAGTGGATTTCGCTGCGGTTTGTCGAGACCTGATAATAATCACATTAAAACATTAAGGTAAATATCTTCCAACAAAACAGCCAAACTACCAAGCCCTGGTGCTATATTCTGCAGCTCATAATAATCAGATTATCAGGATGACCCTGGTTGATACACACAGAGGCTACTGCAGAATGACATACTGCTGATTGAATATGGAAGTAGGTGCAATATATCGCACGGTGATTATCTAGATTTGCAGATCACCAAAGAGATATACGCACTAACCTAACAGGCTTCTTGTATCCATCTGACTCTAAATCTTACATAAGCCCTTTCTAATCTAAAAGAAAAAAAAGTGTTTTTTAAAACACTCTATTGGAGATTTATAAATAATACAGCGCGTAGGTTTATAAAGAGGAGCAAGGATATATATAGCTTAATGGGACTATTCACTTCTGTTTCCCCACTGGGCTAAATGGACTTGACTGTCAGTTTCAAATGCTAAGCAATTCTTCCTCATAGGCTTGTAAACTACAAGCTTAAAATGAGGAAGCTGGAGCATATAATAAGGATAGAATCCAAAGCCCTCCGAATACTGCTCTGCTTCTCCTCTTTAGAGAGAGCAGATGCAGGGACAAAGTTTAGCACAGCGTACTCCCCAAAATAAAAGTATGTAGTCCCACACTCTGCAGGCACTGAATACCACAGCCATACTGCACACTTCTGTTTCTATAGGGGAGGTGGGGGAGGGAGCTCCTTCACAGTTCAGCAGTCAAGGCTGGAAGCTATTTGGATTGGATGAGGAATTTCAAGTGGAAACCATCTGAGTATGTATGTGCCTGTGTGAAGCTAAACTATATTTAAAGAGAACAAATGACTTATTATAGTGCCTCCACAAGGTCTTATTTGAGAGGGGCATAAGTAAGCCTCATTTTTCTTACCATTTTAAAAAGGATACAAGCTCTTTTTTATCCTCTTCTGAAAAGTGGTTTGTGCTAATCAGTGGCCAAACCCATGAGAGCAATAGTATGAATAAACTCACAAGATACACTGTAAATAACTTTGATGTTAAACAAAAAAAGGACATTATGTTATAGGTCTTCTAGTATCTGTCACCTTCTTCCTCGTACCCTTAAGATATTACAGGAACAATTCAAATGGATATCAAAAGAGTTAGTCACTGTCAAGTCTTTTCTGACTGAAAACCTAGGAGTAGCCTCCACCTGCAGCTCAAAACCACTCAGGGTGGTTCATCATTCCATTCCATTCAAATTTGCAACCCAACTGGACAAACATTAACAGCAATTCCTGAGGTGGAATTTTCACAAGAGATTATTGGTCATAACAGAAGGGTTGGCAAGCTCATCTGACCTCACTGAATTTTGTTCATGAAGAGAGGGCGGACACAAGACCTTTTGCACCATCTAAACACCACCTTAGAGCTGTTTGAGGAGCTGACATGGAAAGTCAGGATGGAGAAGCTGCAATTTCAGCACAAAAATAAAACCACCCCAATGAGAGTCTTTTTCCACTGATGTACCAGTGAAGACTCTTATTTGCTTTTACCGGTCTAACTGCCCTCCAGAGCTATCCCACAATGCAGAGCAGAAGTGGCCGCTCTTTGAAGTTCAACAGTCCTGCCTTCAGGTATATGCTCGCTCCTCCCCTTAAACTCTCTTCTGAGGGCCCTGTTCTGGGAGACAAATCATTATTGTGGAATGCTCCTGCTGCCTCTCACACTGCAAACAGAGACCGGCAGAAAGAATGTGCTGTGCAGAGTCAGGAAGGGAGGCCCCGGGTGTCCCCCATCCCTGCCTGTGACTGGTTGCATCTGACACCGGTCACACACACGTCCACTTCTGCCACAATAATGATTTGCTTTGTGTCCCTGAGTGACACAAGTACTGCGCATATGTAAATATGCCCTGACAACTGTGGAAAACAATGTCAACACAAACCAGCGCTTTTCTATAATTGACAAAACTGTCAGCGAAAAAGCTCTGCAAAGAAGCAGGGGAAGGACCATTCATACTTATGGAAATCTGTGGACCACACACACTACACAAGTGCATGGGTTGGGAGGAAGCTGTATGAAGTCAGGGGAAGGGACCCTGGACATCAGTTGGAGACTGTATTTAGTAGCATCCCTTCCTTCTCAGCACTTTGCCTGCAGAAATCAATTACCTGGTCTGTGTGGGAATGGAGTATATTTTGTAGCTTGAAAATGACAGGAATAGACTCACATTTCACTCTGCCAAAAACATTATTTTCTATAGAACTGAAATCCAGATATTGTTCTATGTCCATAGTGTTCTTCCATGCAGATGTTCGCTTGGAGACCTTCACATTGGAGGTCTGTAAAAATATGTGGTATTCAGGCCAAATACCATTCCCCAAAATGGAGAAATAATTCTATTCTTATAATTATGTCCAGAGGTTGCAACAGGCACATTTTATTATATAAAAAGTTAACTTTCACATGAACTAGCCAGTGCCAGGATAGAAGACACCTTTGTAATGATGTAATGTTCTGAGATTTTTGCCTCCAGATTCCCAATCAAAACTTGAAAATCAACCAAAGAGTCTTTCCCCCAAAAAAATATACCATGAATTTTGCCCCAGTATATGCTGTGGTACTGTATTGGTAGTGGAATGTGAGTATTCTCATAGCATGCATAATCAGTGGAGACATGCTCATTAAAACTTACAGTTCTCCTCACTCAAGCTTGATTTAAGGAGCTCATCATTACCTAGCACATAAACATACTGTACTTAAAATGCTCATCTTTGGCAAACCATGTTCCCTTTTGGGAATCCATTAGCTCCAACATGAATCTGATCTAAAAAGGTAGTCAGTATTGAGAAAATTCTTTAAATTCCCAACTATGCATTTCAGACCCTAAAACGGGTAGGGAACCTCCGACGTACTAGCCACCAGCGTTCCCTCTAAGCTAAGCAGCAGCATAGCCCCGTAGGTAAGTAGGGGACGTGTCCCTATGGGTGGGAGAGACTCGCTGCTCTGTCCTCAGTAGGGAGCTGCTGCTGTTGCTGAGGGAGAAATGCCCCTTCCCGCAGCCTGGCAGCTCCATGCATGGGTCCTGAGCCACTGGCTATGCAGGTCTAATTAAGCAGCTGAGGGGCTGTGCATCTGTGCAGTTTAGAGGGAACACTGCCAGCCATATGCGGTTCTTCAGGGTTAGCCATTGGCCAGGCTGCCAGATGGTTTGTTTACCTGAGCATAAACATGATCATAAACAGTGCCCTGCAGCTCCCAGTGGCCAAGATTTGCCATTCCCAGCCAATGGGAGCTTCAGGAAGTGAGCTAGAGGCTCCCTACCCCGGCCCTAAAATATTTATGTTAAGTTGCTTGTGAGCTTGTCTGAGCTTTGCCCTGCAAGAGTGATAGCAGACATTTGCCCCTTAGTATTGAACATAATCATTGTTGGGCTTTTTGTTATCATTCTGTAAAATTAACATTGTGGATCTATTTGTTAGGTGCCTCAATATTATGCAGTATCACGCTGCAGAGCATATCAGTGGTTACCATCTGGTAGTACAATCTCCCTGGCTCACCACAGATGAGAAGAGAGTTCTAATATGTTCCTGAGTTTGTTTTTCATGTGTTCTCGTAACTGCCCAGCTAATGGTATCAAAATAATTTTCTTTGCACAGGGATGTTTTTCTGTTCAGTAATATACTTCCAAGAGGACCCACTTGTGAGTATGAAGTTAGATAAAGTGTTTGTAAATTCAGTAGCAACTGTGATGCAACATTCAACAGGAATCAGGAAAAGAAAATTGAAAACTCCATTACTTTAATACGTCTTTAATGCATCTCTGCATCTTTTTTTTTCTTTTCTTTTCTTTTCAGCATCTGAGGAAGTAAGTTATAGCTCACAAATGCTTATGCCCTAATACCCTAACAAATTTGTTAGTCTTTAAAGTACCACCAGACTCCTTGATGTTTTTGTAAGAACTATCTAATAGTTTTGATCATTCTGTTGGCAACTTTTGGAGAGAAGAAGAAGAAACAAACTACCATTCTATAACAGGCAAGGTGGGTGAGATTAATAACATCTTTTATTGGACCAACTCTGTTGTCAAGAGAAAACTTTGAGTTTTCACAGAACTCTTCTGAGAGTGGAATTGCCACTTCTACTTCTGAGAAGAGCTCTGTGTAAGCTCAAAAGCTTCTCTCTCACCAAACAGAAGTTGGTCCAATAAAAGATATTACCTCACCCACCTTGTCTCTCTAATATCCTAGGATCAACATGGCTACAACATCACTGCAAATATTCTTAGAAGTCACAGTCCAACTGCTTTATCAACCAGCGTGAGCCCACAGAACTGTCTTTTGTTGTGAGGTGTATTTATCTCTTCAGTTCAGTACAGTTATCCTTTCCTTTCTCTAGAGAACTGAAAATTTGGTTTAGCCAACCCAACTGATTCCTTTAATTTTGAAAACTCACTCCTTTAGCATTGACAAGTATCGATTAACCATTTTAACTGTCAAGTCATGTCCTTGAGCTATTTCATTCTAGTTCCCACTTATCAAGTGGCAGATTCTCTATCCTCAGAAATTCAAAGAATATGTATTTTAATACCCAACACCCTCCTCCAAACAGCTTCTTCAAAAGAAGCTAAACTTGAGCAATTAAGGCCTATATAGACCCACCTCTCACTTCCTTGTTCAAAGCCATTGTGGAGATGCAGCTGAAACCTATTAAATTCAATTGAGCCCAAATGGCCCATAAGCCATGTGAAAACTTCTTTTAAATTCCAGAAGTAGATTAAATCTCTTTAGCTATCATAAAGTAATTTAAAATGAGAAAAAATTATGTGTAGGGTTAAAAACGCATAAATTCATAGGGACAAATATGAAAGAGCACACCCTGCACTGTGAAGAACTTAATTTACATTACATTCTTACATTAATGTACTACATTCAATCATGCCAACCTTTTTTAAAAGCCTTGATAAGAAAAGAAGATTAATCAAATATTACCTCAGACAAGGTCAGAAATTGCTAGTGTCGCTCCATAATCAAAAATGCAGAAACGGTTGTTGTTGTGTAGAAAACATCAGGATCTGAAGAGAGAAAATAATCAAGGCTTGTTATTTTACTATTCATTTGTTCCATTTTTTCAAGCTATTTGTAAATTTAATTTCATATTGGAACTTTTAATTGATGCTATATTTAGGATCAATTTATTCACCATATGATCACAAAACATAAGACTCAAAACGCTGGAAAGTAAGACTGGTTTTGAATAATCATTAAGCTAACCTATTCCATAATACAGGCTGTACGCTCTTTAATGATTATATTCACTCCTGAAGAGCAGTGTGTCAGCTGAAGGCCGGGGTGGGCAAAAGGGCCTCCATAGGCCGGATTTGGCCCGCCAAGCAAGTTGATCCAGCCCACAGAGGCCCTGCCACTCCCCAAACCCCAGGCCAATCAGGGCCTAGAGACCAGGGAGCGTGCGACGCTTAGAGTCAACCCTGCCGGTTGACTCTAAGTGCTGTATGCCCAAAGGCAGGGAGCGAGAAACTTTGTGCACTCCTCCACCCCCAGGCTCTGATTGGCCTGGGGGCGGAGGGAGCATGCAAAGTCTCCTCCCACCTTGAAAGGGGCGAGGCGCTTCTAACCACTGCGTGCTCCTTGCAGGACAGGAGCAGGGTGGGAGGAGACTTGGCCTGATTGGTTTGTGGGCGGGGGGGAGTGTGCAAAGTCTCCTCCCACAGCCAGGGGCGGAGACACCTAGAGGGAACCGCCAGCTGTTCAGAACAGCTGATGGTTCTTCCTGGGAGGTAGGGGGGGGCAAAGACTTCATGCACTCCTGCACCTCCAGAGCAATCAGGGTCTGTGGGCGGGGGAAGTACAGAAGTGCCCTGGCCCTTCCCCTTCCACATGAGGCCCTGCCCCTTTCGAGGTGGCCGAGAGCCACTTCAAAAATTTCTGAAGTGGCCCCCGGTCAAAAATTATTGCCCACCCCTGCCTTAGGCCAATATCACACTGAATTCCCATATATCCCTTATTTTGGGGTGTTAAATGACACATCAGTGCTACACAGGCTTTGTGCTGAGCCTCTGTTCAGAGATGATTTTCACCCGAAAGGTTTTGAATGACAAGAGGCCAAGAACTTTGGGGCTGCAAGTTTTTTTTTTAATTTTATGATTTTGTATCTATATTTTTAGTTTTTTTTTAAATAAAAGCTTGTATTAAAAATATCCTGCATGATCCTGTATCTTTGGCATCATAGTAAGGAATCCTAGGAATTATTTGACAATGAAATATACTTTGTAATTACCAACTAATTCTTGATAAAAAGCAAACCATAAAATAAATTACCTGAAATCTTGCATGTCAAACACATGCCATCGATAAACTAATTGCAACATTAAACAACTAATTACATTTTAAAAGAACTCTCCAGAAAACTTACACTTAATGTGGTTCCACTCTGAAAAGTGCCTCTGTAAACATGACATGCTGCATGGAGTTCCATATGTCTCTCTCATTCATATTCATTCAAGTGGGCTCACTTTACATGTTATAAAAGGGCTTGTTGTTGTTAGTTGTGTTTTCCCCCTTAAATGTGAGCTCTGCAAATTCACCCTGGGATCTATAAGAAGTTGGATTCGGCCTCCATAATTAAATGTCTGCAGGCCAAATTCAACATTTGGTGATACTTGTGTTACCCCACTCCCAATACTGCACTTCTTTCCACTTCTGCTCCTTGAATTGACAGAGGCTGGAAAAAGAGCAACAATGATTTTTTCCCCCATTCTGGAAAGGCGTAAGTTAAATATGCACTGGAATAATGTAGTTTCAGGAAACTGACTCCCCAAATGGGATCAGAACTCCAAATAAATCATTCAGGTAAGTCACCTTTAACAATGAAAGGAGGATGTACACGCTGATTGCTCCCCCAGGTAACAATTATTTGCACTGGGCTTGACAGTAAATAAAAATGATTTTATTAAGTGCAAATGGTAGGATTTAAGTGGTTGCAAGTGAAAACAGGTAGAGCAAAGCAGATTACAAATTTAAAATAACAGAAAATGCATAGCTCATTCTAACATATTGAAGCTTATAACAAACTTACCCTAAAAATCTTATTTCTGCTAAACCTCCAAGCCAGGGAAATTCTGCTTTTTGCCCTGGGGTCTCTGGGGCTACGTCTACACTGCAGGCTTCTTGTGAAAGAAGCTTTTTGCAGAAGAGATCTTCCACAAAGACTTCTTGCGCAAGAGCGTGTCCACACTGCAAAAGCGCATTGCAAAAGCGATGAGCTTTTGCAGAAGAGAGCGTCCAGACTTTATGGACGCTCTCTTGAAAGAAAGCTCTGATTGCTATTCACAGAATAGCCACCAGAGCAGCTTTGCTTTTTTCGATTGGCTCTTTTTGCGCAAAAACCCTCTGTTGCCTGTCTACACACACCTTTTTGTGCAAAAACTCTTGCACAAAAAGGAGTTATTCCTCGCAGAAAGAGGAATACCTACATCGCAAAAACCCCTCTGTTCTTTTGATTTACTATAAATTTACTTGTGCAAAAAAGCGCTTGAGATGTGGATGCTCTGCGGGTTTTTGCGCAAAAACGTTGTTTTTGGGCAAAAACCTTGCAGTGTAGACTTAGCCTGGTTCATTCTCTTGGGAGTGACATGCCAGCCAAAGACCAAGAGACTGCTAGTTTCCCACTATTTTATAGATTCCATTTTGGGGGGTGGGTGGGAATTCTCTCCCCTACCTTCTATGGAAAATTACCTGGTCAGACACTACAAGTTGGGATGGTCACATATATTCCTAAGACCAACCACTGCTTAGACTCAAAGGACAAAAGAGGCTGTTTACAGGTGATTACCCAGACAGACATTGAGGAAACACCTTTGATGGCTTTCATTTGCACATTTAAAACCATAAACCATTCCATACTCCGTATGTCTAACTTTACATGCAAAAATAACACATACACCAAAATAAGATGTATAGATCCAGCAGACTGAGACATTAAAATTGATAGGTTACATGAGATATTTTTTCCAAAGCATCTTCAAGTTATGCATATTTGTATCCATAAGTCAATTTCATAAAGCTGGGGGAGGGGACAGGGGATCACACATACATCCAGACATTGTCTCTTTTTTGATCCTCCATCCTCTGTCCAGGAGGATTTTTCCAATAAGAGACAATGTTCAGTGTTTTTTGTGTGGAGTAGATAGAAAGAGGAGCAATTGATCTGGTTCCTGATTGGTTCTCATCTGACTGGTCCAGTGCAGGTCCTTGCTCCTACACATCCAGGCGTCTGCCCTCCAGCATGTCCTCTTTTTGGGAACCTGCAACAAGGTAACTCTAATTCTAGCAGGATATTAAACTGAAAAAATAACAGTACACATTCTCCAAAACCCACCTCATTTTCAAACAAGTCCTTATTCCACTTTGGTGGCCAGGTGGATACAGCCCTTCCACACTGGGTTTGTCAACACTAGGGGCTTCTCTATGGCCCTGCAGTATGGACTGTGGGCATGTGAATAGCAGTGTGCACCGAAAAGATTATCTATAATTCCTCTCTCGCAACTGTGCTGGTGAAGAATTAAAACTCCTAGTTCACATTGATGTAGTCCTCTTTAAATAAGATTACATTAATGCGAACTAGGAACTCTTAAATTCATCCTGGTAATGTCCATCCAGTGAATTGCAGTGCAGCACTTTCATACACACCTCTTTTTACAGGCAGCAGAGAGGTAGCCTAGGAAAAGTGCTCAAGATGAAAGTAAAATGTATTAATCTGTATCTAGGCTAATGAGAAGGAGTAGGTTAATTGGGATTAGCTAACATTTGTTAGCTAACCACGATCTAACTTTGACCACTTATCCTAGTCTAAACAAACCTACTGATATTCAGGATCTCACTCCAGAAAAGATGGACAGGAAAGTTTTAAAAAGCTTAAGGCTGTGCAAGTCTGAAGACTTTAAATAGACAATAAAATTCATAATTGTTGAGGGAGTTTGACAACGCTTGTCAAAACTGTCAACATGTGTTTCAGAGAGTCTCCTTTATTCTCCTGTTTCTAATTCAAAAGTGGGGAAATTTCTTGGATTATTTTAGTCATTCTGGGACAAGAACTAAAACCGAGGAGGAAAGAGAGAGGCTGAAACACTTACTTGGCAGAGCCATGTGTCTGTTTATAAAAATGTCAGTATTGAGTTAAAATAGGTATTAGACTGCAGTAGCCTGCAAAAGTACATATAGGATGCATTGCAACTCAAATAATAGGGGGAGGAGGAGGGAAAAATCTCTTTTTTTATTCTGATTCCCCACTACCAGGCAGCAGAGAAGTAAAATTGTCTGAGAAATTAAGCATGCTGTAATCATCCTTCTGGTAGATAAAAGTTATCTGAGGACAGATACATCCCTGTGGCCATTTATACTCACTCCCTCAGCTTCCGAGCACTTAAAGTGGCAAGAATTAAATTCAAAACAACAGTAGACTATATTCTTGCTCTATATAAGAAAATGCATCAGCATTATTTAGTCACTGCCACTTAAGTAGTAAGAAGTTTAACATACCATTAAAGCTGCAAGATATAGCTATTGTCTAGGGAGCCGGCCAACATCAAGTCTGCCTAAATCCATTTTATTGTGGGGGTGAGGTGTGTGACCACTGGAGCAATAACTCTGAGATGCTGGCCTCAGGCACTGGCTCTCTGCAAGTGCTGCCACAATGCCCTCTGTCACACATTGCAGCAGCCTCACTGCTGCTTTTCAAAAGCACTGTCTTTCTAAGCAAGAGTGCTGGCTTCCATTTTGAGAGGAGAACTTGGAAAAGAGCTGATTTCTGGGAATTGACAGGAGTTTACAGAAAGTTCTGAGAGTTCAAATTCTCTTCCCACAAGACCCCTGAGATTCCAGAAAATGCCACTGCTTTCACAAATTGTACCACGAACTATGAGGTAAATCAGAAGCAGAGTGCCAGTTTGGATGCAAAGCAAATCTGCATTCAAAACAGCATGACTAATGTGGACAAACTGATATTTACTGCTGATGCTATTCGACTAGTTCAGTTATTAATTCTTCAATGCTCTTAAGTGCAGACATAGCTGATGTTACCTTAAAAAAGAATTAACCCTAATTTAATTTTATACATGCTGTTAACTGAGAGGTTCCTGGAAGAAAGAAAACTATACATCACTACTAAAGAGAAAAAAGAAACAAGGAGGAAGAGGGATGTTCCCTTTGGTGGAGAATGTTGGGAAAGTTTTGAAGCTAAAGCCAGATGTCTTGAGGATACAAATCTCTTGTTTTAAACTCAGTTCAGTTTTGTATTAATTCTAGTTTAGACCATGAAGTTATCACGTTTACAGAAAATGGTATTTTTAAAAGAACAACAGGATTTTATCATGGATGATGCTGTTACGGGGACTAACCTTCCAAGTTTTATTTTAGTACTGACCCTGAAGCAGTAGGGAAAAGAAAAGGTAGTCACCCTTGTGCAGTTTAGAAAGGGCAATAGAAGATACAGATACTTTTTGATTTCTAATTACTTTACTGTGTAATTCATCCTAACTTCGCAATTAGTGATAAAGCTCAAAACACTCATGCATTATCCTGATCCTGACAACACTTAATTATGACATTAGATACAGTACACTTCATGAGATATACAGCTTAGTGAGTAATAAGATATTTGTACATAAGGACAATATGTGGTAAATGACAGCACAATAAAAGTAAAGGAACACCATGAATTCTCAAGCTGCCATAAAAATGATGCAACCGATGCATTTTATGTAATTTTTGTTATACCAAGATGCTGAAGGAACACAATGCTGACTCATTTGGAAAACTGAGAAATCTTAAAAAATTCTGAAGTTCTGTTATTACATATAGGTTTCCTGATTCTAAAATATTGTTTAGTTTTTAGGCAATATTCATGTGCATTACATTAATAATTTAAGAGTATTTCAATTCTAATTTCTTTGTGTGTAATTGTGTTGCTTCCAATCTAAATATTCTATCTAAATATGACAAAATAGGAAAATGACATTTTTGCTCTGATTACCATAAGCATTTGGTTGTGCCATGAAAATGGGATGTTCCTGGAATGGGATTACTTCTCATGGAACCAACAGAAACAAGACAAAAATCACCAAAGCAAGTACACTCCTGAAAATTGACATTAATTGAGTGAATGTTGAAAGACTGAACCAAGATGAGTCAGAAAAAGAGGATGAACCTGGAATAGGATTGCTTTTTAATAAATCTTACAGAAAAGCTGTGTTTTTCCCAGGGGCTGTAGCTCAGGAACACCTTTGTCAAATGGCTCCATGTTTGGATTACTGACTATATCCCTTGCTCCCATGAGGCACATCAAATTTCAAGGCAATCTGAGTAACCACATGAATTTTAGAGCACTTAGAACAGTTGAGATTTAAACAAAACAAGTCTTAACTAAAGCAAAGTAAAACTCAACATGCTTTTCAAGAACTATCACTAAATATTTTGCATGCATTATCTTGTCCCCCATGCAGCCTCATGAAAAACTAAGTAAAAGTTTATTTTTCTAATTTGGAAGAGCGAAGTTCAACACCTATGAACTCCATGAGCCTTACACTTATTTTTACTACTACATAAAAACAAATTGATGTTTGAGATAAACTTAAAGAAGGGAGTTCGAAAAGTAAAAAAAAGTTACACATGTTCTTCAGTGGAATCAAGGCATGTTCCGTTATTTATTTAGTATGAACTGTTTTATTATAAAAAATGAGCATATCCCTGTTCTGTATATTTTTGTAATACTTGAGAGTTAATCTTTTGGTGTTTATGCGGCTGACATTACTCACAGCAATCAGTGTGGGTAGAAGCTATTCTCATTTCTCTTAAGCAGCATTGCCAATGCACCTCATTCCTGACCAGTGTTCCTTGATACGTAAACTTAATTCATAACTTTTAATCAGGAGAAGGTTGTGTAAAAAAATGCTGGTATTTTTAATGGAGACAAGGCTGAGACCTGCAACAAATTTATGGTGCCTGTGACCAAGAGTCTTATTTAAATCTTAACTTCCAACTTTTAAAAAAACTACTTTTTACTACTTTTTAAAACATTTTCCACATAGATTTTGATTTTAAAAAAATCTCTCTTCCAAAAAATAATACTAACCAAAATCCTCAGTGGCAGTTATCATTAGCTATGTAAGGCTAATCTGCTATCTCCCATTTGATACATACAATTAATCAAGGATGGGCAATAAAAAAATGGCAGCCCGCAGGGTTAGTCCCTGGAGGGCTGCTGCCATTATATTTACTTGTGCCTCTGCAGGTATCAGAAGATTGCAGCTCTGGTTGGCCGCGAATTTCCATTCGCGGCCAATGCAAGCAACATGAAGTGTTGTAGACCAGGATGCTGCTTCACAGCCACTCACATTGGCCACAAACAGTAATTTGCAGCCAATCAGAGCTGCAATCCTCTGATACCTGAGGAAGTGCAGGTAAACATGTAGGTGGGGGCCATCCAGGGACTAACCCTGCGGACTGGATTTGGCCTGCAGGCTGGAATTTGCCCACCCCTGCAATTAATACAGCATGTAAATAAATGCAATTCAAATCCAGTAACTTGATAAGGCATCAGAATGGAAGGCAAGAGATCTAGGTTCTAATTCCAACTTTGTCATCCACTTACAGTGGTGCTCTGAGCAAATCACCATATGTTAGTTTCCCCATTTACAAACTTTTACTCACCTTTGCTAAGCTCTTTGAGATCTATTATTTAAATGCTAATTGTTACTGCAGTTAATAGTAAATAGACACTATTCTTTTGCAAGTCATAAAGGGTACATCTAGACTCCGTTCTTTTTTAGAAAGGAGATATGCAAATTTGGCACTAATTTGCATATCTTTTTCTGATCGCTTTTCTGAAAGTGTTTTTTTCAAAAGTGAAAGCAGTTTAGATGGGGTTTTTTTTAAAGAACCCCCCTTTTTCAAAAGAACCCCGTACACCTCATTTTTTAAGGACGAAGGGTTCTTTTGAAAAGGGGGGGGTTCTTTCAAAAAAGAGATCGGAAGAAGATATGCAAATCAATGCCAAATTTGCATATCTCCTTTCGAAAAAAGAATATAGTCTAGATGTACCCAAAGAGAGAGATGGAGAAAACTTATTAGACAAATATTTTCCATCGACTAATAATAACAGTCTGAATGGTATTTATGTTAAGAGTGGAGGAAGGTGTATTTTCTCATCCTTTTAAAAATAAAATGCATATAAAATAGATTACAATATGTCCCCCATTAAGCAGCGTGTTGCATTTATTACTATTTTACAAGACACTGTGCTTCTCCTGGCAGGATATTGATTGAGCTGCCTATAATGTCATGTACAAAAGGCTTTGTCTGTGGTGATGTTTCTATCACACTGAAATTCCTATCTCTCCTTATCCAAGGAGAAAAATTGTTTGGAAGAAAAACCAGTAAGTTGTTCAGTGATTTAAGGAAAAGGATTTGATATTCCTTTCCTTTAATGCAGTTATTTCATTTTTGAGAATTTGATTGCCTATGTTATAACTAGAGAGAGCTCTAAATAATTCTATATAGTATATATACATATACAACTGCACTGAAAACACTAAGGTTACAAAATCAAGCATTCGAAGATTAGGATTGCCTAAGGTTGCCCATGCAAATTTAATTCGTCTCCTTCTGCATATGCATTATATGTTCACATACTGACTTTTTCCCCCCAAAGGATCCCTGCTTCATTCAACCCAGGATGGGCAGTGCTCACTTAGGACACATGTACACAGCAGGGCTAAAGCCGAAATAAGCTACGCAACTTGAGCGATGTCCATTGCTTAGGTGAAGTCAAAATAGCTTAATTCGGCTTTTGGCGCTGACTACACAGCATGAAGTCCAAGAAAGAGCACTCTTCCTTCAACTTCCCTTACTCCTCGTACAATGAGGGTTACAGGAGTCAGAGTAAGAAGTCCTCCAGCTGGACATTATTTTGACATGTCGAAATAACTGCTTGTTGTGTAGACGTGTGTAGCAAAATGTATATTTTAGTATTGGTTAGTATTGGGTATAAGACTGTAAGTGTGATGCATAATGATTTCATGTATAATGACTTGCTTATACATTCGGTATGCTTTTTATTTCTCTCTCTCTGTCTCTCATAAGTAGATAATGTTTACTGTAAGACCTTGCTCCCTGTTAGCATTACAAATTAAGTTGTACCTCATGTCTGCAACACAAACTAAGTTTTCTTCTAGTAACTATTGATCTTGTCTGAAACTTTGTACAATTGTGTGGTGTGAGTGGAGGGTGTGTGAGTGTGAAAGCCATCACAGATGCCCAGGTGATTAAGCAGAAGTGGAAACTTTGAAGATAAGGAGGAAAACATGCATTGTGTCTTGAGGCTGAATTAAATTGGCAGCATTGACAAGTCTGGAGACAGGCAGAGACCCTCCCAAGAGTGAGAGACAACAATAGGCAGCCTGACAATCACCATCAAAGGATAACTCCCAAAAACACAGATTAACACCTCCTAAGGGTGGGTGATTGCAGCATGACACTGCAATATCCATAGACCCAAATGGAAACTTACATGTATAAGAAGGGAAGCTCTTGCCATGGGATTCTGGATTCAGTCCTGTAAGCCAACCCTCAGAGGAGTCTCAGAGGAACCCCAACTCCTTGTTCAGTCAGCCTTGCCTGGTCAGTAAGACTGACTTGAGCTACCATGGACTGGTAACTATGCACCATCTGCAGGACCTGTGTGTGTGTCGGGGGGGGGAGGTTGTCTTTATAAAGCATATGCTAACTGCTTCTTTACTGTATTCTCAATAAATACAGTGTATTGCCTTTTCCCCTGAAAAAGATCCCGTGTGCTTCTTATAAGCATAACACATGTATTTTGGAATAATGTCAGTTATTCCGAAATAGAGCTGCTGTGAAGACATAGCCTTAATGAGCAGTTCTTCATTGCTCAATATATGACCCCATATCTTATGTACTACACATTATTGAAACTCTGCTCTGGATGCAATTATTAATTTCCGCATGAGCATTTTTACAGTGCTCATCACTATATTATCTGAGAACTTCACAACCACTGATTAATCAGTCTTCACATCACCCCTGTGAGACTGAGGAGGAGGGTGTATATGCCCATTTCACAGATGCAGAACATAGGCACACAGAAATTAGATTAAAAGTAGTCATTCATTTTCCTTAGCTTAGCACCACTATTACAAGGGCCCTACTAAATTCATGATCAATTTTGGTCAATTTCATGCTCATCAGATTTTTTAAAATGGTAAATGTCATGATTTCAGATACTAAAAGCTGAAATTTCATGTAACTGTAGGGATCCTGACCCAAAAAGGAGTTTTGTGGAGGGGTTGCGGTATTGCTGACCTTACTTCTCTGCAGTTGCTGGCAGCAGCATTGCCTTCAGAGTTGGGCAACTGGACAGCTGTGGCTGCTGGCCAGGAATCCAGCTCTTAAGGCAGAGCTGCCACCAACAACAGCACAGAAGGAAGGATGGCATGGTATGGTATTGCCACCCTTACTTCTGTGCCGTTGCCTGCAGAATTAGGCCTTTAGTCAGCAGCCATCACTCACTGGCCACCTAGCTCTGAAAGCAGCAGCACAGAAGTAAGGGCAACATGGGTATGGTATTGCCACCCCAGTCTGAAAAATGCTGATGAAATTTGTATAGTAAAGGTAAAAGCACACAAAAAGCCAGTTTTCATGGTAGGACACCAGATTTCATGGTCCGTGGTGCATTTTGCATGGCTGTGAATTTGGTAGGGCTCTACCTATAATTAATACCTCTTGTGACAGGACTGTCTGTTTCTCAGGAAGAGGAGAGCCAATACAACAATTCTGTGGATACATACCACAAAATAGCCAATCTGCACAGCATTAAGAGGTCCCATTCAAATTCAAGGCCTTTGATGACATGAAACAACAGGAATCAAATTATTTAAACCATATAATAAATGTTCAAAACCAAAGCAGCATACCTAATGCAGCACAGAAACAAAAATAAAATGCCTAACATCTAAAGGAAATAAAACAGATCAATAACATCTTCCTTTCCACAATCCAGCATACAGACAACCAAGACAAAGTGAGTGGATGTAGGAAAGACAGAAACAGCAACCTCACTTGTAAATGATTCCTTCCTTTTATCCGGTTTGCTAGCCCAAAAGTGACCACAGCAAAACTACCTGTTGTCTTGGCAAGTGGTTGCCAGATATGTCCCTATAACATTGCCAGCAGTAACTCCTAAACACATCTTCCTGTGGCTGTCATTGGTGTGGTAGTCACACAAAAATCTTTCCTTCACAGGAGGACCATGCAGTTGTCCATGCTACATGGCAGTGTGACACATAAGAGCATAACTGCTATTCTGCACCTTCTGCTTACCCCAAATTATGTCCCCCTTTTTCGCAGTGCTGACATGACTGACAACTGATTTCTCTCAACATCAGCCTCATGGGCATTGGGTAAAAGTCCAGCTGGGGAAGGCAAGACCCAGCCCTGTCCCTTCTGCCCGAGGCACAGCCCCTGGAGCCAAGCCCCGCTCACCCCCAGCCCAATCCTGCCTGGCCACATGGTGAGTCAGGGCTATTGTGATGCCCCTGGCCCTCCCCAGCAGCAGGGGGAAGCTGTGCTGCCCCACCATGGCTCCATCACGACCAGTGGCCCACGGCCGGGGAGAGCCAGGCTGCTGTGCTGCATTTCCAGCCTTCCCCAGCTGCAGCCCCAGACTTAGGCAGCCGGTCATATAGGCTGGACCTTGCCTACATTGCTGATTGCCCATGATCAGTCTTTATTTGTCTTTGCACTATATGTGTAAATTTATATGTGTAAATTAATGTTCCATTCCAGTGCCTTTATTCAATAAATTAGAATATAGTCAGAGGTGTCAACAGCCTCAGGAGGCCTCCAAGCAAGGTTGCGGAGCAGCTCTGTGCTCCTGGAAAGGGTGTGGCCTCAGGCGGAAGGGGTAGGGAGGGTCAGCCAGCCCTCCACATCACCTGGAACACACTATGCTGGCCCTCCCCCAGCCCTCAGAGCTGCCTGAAGTATGCGGTCCAGTGCTCCAGTGACAATTTAAAGGACCTGAGGCTCTGGCCACCGCTACTGCCACAGTAGCAGCAGTGGCCCCAGATCCGTTTGAATCACTGGACCCTGGGGAAGCTGCCCATTTGCCCCACCCATTACACACACACACACACACACACACACACACACACATATACGTTGGCTGGCCTGAATTTAATGGTATCACAACCTTCTTAAAAATTCTAGAGACTTTGAAAGTCTGTAATATGCAGTACTTTTGCATGTAGCAGGGCTATAAAATACTTTCTTTAATAATTACTTTATTTTTCCTTGTGGTAACTGCAGGAAACACATAAACAGTTAATTATTTTTATGGACATTAAAACCAAAACACTACACTTTCTAAGGTTTTTCTATCCTCCTTTTTAAACTCAAAAAATATTTTTTAGCACTCATGTTTTCAACAATGTTCTGACATCTGTTCTTAAAAGCACAGTGAAAGGGATGCTTTTAATCACAAACACAGATAAAATAGAGTAACTCTCTTTTTTCTGTACTAGGGAACTGCTAAGTAAGGAATTTGCACGACCACCTTCTGTTAAGCTGACACATGCAAACTTAGAAACAATCATTCTTTCTACTCTGACAACATTTAAAAGAGAAACACTATCTATCTTCTAGGATAGATGAACACTATCATTCAACCGTATCAATTAGAAAACAGATATTTAATGTGTTCTCTTAAACGAGACGTTTGGGTAGCAATTTTAGTATGTGAACAAAAGGACAGTGAGGCCTTGACTATGGGTTTTTCAGACACAACTCCCTCTAACCCTTCTATACACTTCCCCCCAGACCAGAATACTCTCCTGCACCCATGCCCCCGCAACCTTGTACCCCAAACCCGTCCCAGATCACAACCCCCTCTTTTCCCCAAACTCCCTCTCAGTCCCCTCACTGTCTCCTGCACCCCAGCCTCCTACCTCAAGCTCCCTTCTGCACCCAACCTTGATCCCAGACCATGCACCCCCTCCACAGAAGTGCAGCCCTTGACCACTTACCAAAATCTTGGAGTGGCTTCCCCATTAAAAATTATTGCCCATCCCTGGTCTAGGCTCTCCATTAAGAAATAAACAAGCACTTGTATCCCAACAGTAAATAAAAGAAGTATTTTTCATTGATAATACTTCTACGCAACTGCAAAAAAGTTTGGCAATCTGTTGTCATCATGCAGCTAGCATGCCAACTTCCACGGTGTGATATGACAGATAAGGTGGACAACTGATGGTCTATTAGAGTATTTCTCAAAGTGGTCTGCAAAACCACTTTGAGAAACCTGCTAACTGGCTGCCTCAGTGTGTTTATCTACCGACTCCTACTTGTAGCTTATCTACTTGTAGCTCCCATTGGCTCCATTTCACCGTTTGCAACCAAGGGGAGCCACGGGAAGCGGCAGCCAGGCCCATGATGCTTCCTGCGGTTCCCTTTGACTGCAAACAGCGAGCCGGAGCCAATGGGAAGCTGCGAGGCTCCATGGCTGCAGAGTTGGTAAATAAACACATGGGAGCAGCCAGTTAGCAGGTTTCTCAAAGTGGTTTCATAGATCACTATGAGATACACTGGTCTGCTATATATTTGAAAGAGTTTGTCTGTCTGTCCATCAGTAAGTCTGTTTGTTCAAATACTCCTCCTAAACAGTAAGAGGTAGGACCACCAAATTTGGTAGGCAGCTTCCTCTTATCATAACTTAAAGCAAGGTAAGAGTTTGGTTGTGCCAAGACAATGGGATGTCCCTGGAATGTGATTGTTTCTCATAATGCAAAGGAAGGGGTCTGCTAGCAGGGACAGTTTACAGTATAATGACCACAGGCGGGCAGCAAGGGGCCAAAGATGGGGACCAGTATAGCTATAGCTATAACCCCATTGGGGCAATAGGGAGCAGTGATAGAGAAAGGGCCAGCTATCTACTATATATTTGAGAGAGTTTGTCTGTTTGTGTGTCTGTCTGTCTCCCAGCTGTGGGACATTGTAGCCAGACATGAACGCCATCTTGTTTCCCCCCCCCCCCCCCAGAGAGCAAGAGAAAGGCAGTCAGCCTTTGGTGCCCTGGGAACGCAGGTGTGCTGCCTGTCCCTGACTCTACCATAAACAGAAACCAGACAGTAAATGGGCTAGCTGACGACCCGGGGGCCTCCTGCTGCCCTGATGGCTAGTACCAGTAATTGACACGCCTGCACTGTCCCAGGAGAGGAATCTTCGCCCATCACATACCAGAGGTGCCCATTGTCTGCATTTTCCCAGGTGTGAATTATGCTTTGCACCCTTCGTGGGAAACTTGGCATTCAAAGCCATTTTTCCTAATTGGCCACTTGAGACCAGGAAGAAGCCTACGTGACCCAAGGGGTATAAAGAGGGGTTTAGTAGCCCACCCCATTTGAGCTCCAATCATCTACACCTGCTGGCAGGTATTGGTTGTCTCCCGAGGTCTGTGGGACGCCCAACCTCGCCCTACTTCTTCCCGAGGGATTGAGAGAAAGACGCTGGCCACGCCAAGTCTGGAACGCAGGGGTGAGAATATATACCTGCTAGGTGTCTATTTTGCATGCATTTAATAAGAGCTCAGAGAACCAAAAGGGTTTCATGGTACCTGTAAGTGACTTATTAGTGTAATTTCTGTCCTGTCCTTTGTAGTGGCTGTGTTATCTGTAACACAGTAGTAGCATTTAACAGCTAAGTTTACCCTGTAACAATAAAATAGTAACTGTTTAAGCTGTGACCTGACTCTTCAGTTGCTGTAACAGAACCAAGCACAATTTTAAAAAGAACTCCAGCCGATCATAAGGGACAGATATAGGGAGAGCTTGAGCGTTGGATCGTGTCGCTTCCAGGGGACAGATCCGTTGGGGCATCTCTCAGCCTCCCCAGGCTGCCCGCTGCGAAGGGATCGTGTATCCTAGCAGTCAAAATCTGAGGTGTAATATGCTCTCCCTGTAAACTTCTTGGGGCGCCCGTCAACCTCCTCCAGGTTGCCGGCTGCTAAGGGACCCCAGTCCTAGCAGTTGAAGTCTCGGGTGTATAATACGCACACACCACTCACTATCCTGACCACCGGCTGACAGACATGCACCCCTCCCCTGGCTGTGCCAGCTGCAGCTACAGCAGGCATGGACAGGTGCTTCTCACCTGGCCCCAAGCTGCTGCGGTGACAGAGTGCTGGGGTTGTTCTGTCTCTCCAGGTTAGCCTACATACTGAACCCCTTATTCCCAACCCCACCCTAGAGCAATGATTTAAATGAAGAAAAACAAAAATGTTTTCAGTTAAGGACCCGAGCAATTCCAGATAAATCTTCTAGTTGTATATACGGAGCACTTTTAGTTATAGGCAAAGACTGCCTCTGCAGCTTTGTACTAAAGGGAATTCATCTTTGTTGCTGGAGTAACTTTGCTGAAGTCAGTGGTACCTCAGGAATTAATTTGGGCAAAGGAGAAACAGTGTATAGTAGGTTACCCAGTTAACAACCATCCAGATACATGAATCTTTCCAGACACTGAACAAATGGTGCCCAGGAGCAACTGCTATCAGTAGAGGGATAAGAGGCTAAAAGTGAAGGAATAAATCTGCTAGAATGATGAGGTAAAATCATAGGTGACTCCTCAAAAAAATACTATTGTTGAATATGCAGATCCATGATCATTTTAAGTTTCCCTTCTCTTCAGCATATTGAGTGTTGCTCTGGTACTGAGATGTAAGAATTTTCTTTAAACCTTATCAACAATCAGAAAAGCAATTGTCCACTCTTCAGGTAGATCCTTCCCTCAGAATAGGCATATGCTATTAGCCCCTTGGCAATAAGTGGTCCAATTATCAATGTAGTTTGTATTGATCTTCGTCCTGAGAAATCCAGACACGTGCCCATGAGGAAATCAAATGCATAAGAAAAAAAAAATCTTCCTCTAACTTAATGGCTTGGTAACATACTCTCTTATAAATTAACATTTTATAAATCATTTGTGAGTGATGCAGTGCAGCATTCTTTTGATCCTCCTATTGGGAACACAGAGTGGTGGTGGGATCTTATGCACAAGATCACATTATCTTACCATACTGGGAAGACTAAACTCAAGTAGCTCCTTCAAAAGCCTCCTACTACTGTGAAGCTGTTTTGCCTGTTTAAATTTGATATGTATTCTCATGCTCTTACAAACTAAACCTGCAAGAGAAATGAAAGTTGAAACTACAGCTAAATGAGCTCTAATAGTCCTAAGCAGAACAACATTGAAAAAATTCTACAATGTAAATAGGAATTTACTGCTGCTTGGCTGCTTGTAACATCTGACATACAGTGAACGAACGTAGGCCTTTAACTCACAGCTATTCACTGAAGAAGTAGTCTTGCCATTTCAGAAATGCAAGGTATGACTGTATTTCTGGAAAAGTGCATATATGCCCTATTTTTTCTGCTTTATGATATTCATATTGAAGGTGGGCTTGAGCCACAAAGTCTGGATTATGACTACGTCTCTAAAATTTCGGGGTGTACCCTCTGAGTCCACCTTTAAGTTATATATGCATCGTTTGCACGTGCAAACGTGTGTGTATTATCGAAGAGCCAGCAGAGGTTGCATTCATATTTTCACATAAAAGCAAACATCGCTCTGTCTCTCATTCAAATCACTGAAGTCCATCGCCAGATGTGGCAGAATAACGTCTCACAAATCAGTCACATTTTCTTTGCACCTTTTTTGATTAAAAATATGTACCGACTATTGCAAAGGAAACAGTTTAAAAAGACTTCCTTTTTGAAAATTTGCAGTTTCTTCTCATACCTGTGGATTTCTGTGTCTAAAACTTGGCCCACCAAACTCCATACTTCACATATATATTCTGATACCATCTCAGGTATAAACCACATTTGTAATTTCATTGTGTTTAGTTAAGTTGAACTATGCAAAGCTTAGCTAATGGCACTGCTCACCAGCTACTGCCATTTTGTGAAACTGCCAAGCTATTTCCTTTTCTTACTAGCTTTGTACCATACAGAGAGCCTAAGGAACCAGGAAGACAGGATAAAGAGTGGGGGTGGATTCTGGGGAGAGATGGAGCTCTTAAGTCTCACTGAGGATAGTGAGATGAGCAGGTATATGGATTGGCAC
The DNA here is from genome assembly GCA_032595735.1 of Pelochelys cantorii. NCBI lineage: Eukaryota > Metazoa > Chordata > Testudines > Trionychidae > Pelochelys > Pelochelys cantorii. The sequence goes on from CM064327.1 coordinate 108,651,718, forward strand.
AGGCACAGTAAGTAGAAGTTCGGTGGCTGGGTTCAGCAGATCTGAGGAGAGAGAGCGAGATGTTTACAAGAAACATGTGGGAAATGGCAAAGGCATTTGTAAAAAGAATTCCTAAGGTAGGAGAGCACATGGCTGTTTGAGGAGGCTGAAGTGACGGAAACCCTAGTGTCTCCTATCTGAAGCCTGTTCTCTCCCCTCTAGCCTTCCAGGGGCCTGTTCTGTCCCCCTCCCCCACCTCCAGCACTGTGGCCAAGGGCTAGGAAGGGGGGGAAGGGTTTGGGGCAAAGGGGCTACTTACTGGTGTGCTGGCAGGTAAGATGGCAGAGCCCTAGCCCTGCTGGCCACTCCCTTGGTGGTGTGGCTGCCCCCAGGGCCACTCTCCAGGTTAGCTCCTCTGTAGGTTTACTGCCCCCAGTGGCTATTCTTATATATGGGCATGTATAAACTTCTTTTCACTTTCGAAAGAAGATATGCAAATCTGGAGCAAATTTGCATATCTTCTTCCAATCGCTTTTTTGAAAGAGTTTTTTTTTTTTTCGAAAAAGCAAACAGTTTAGATGCGATTCTTAAAAAAAAACGCCTTTTTTCAAAAGAACACTGTAAACCTCATTTTTTGAGGAAGAAAGGTTCTTTCGAAAAAGGCTTTTTTTTTTTTTTTTTTGAAAGAACCATGTCTAGACTGCTTGCTTTTTCAAAAAAACCTCTTCCGAAAAAGCAATCAGAAGAAGATATGCAAATTCGTGCCGAATTTGCATATCTTCTTTCAAAAGAAAAATGTAGTCTAGACGTGCCCATATTGTGTCCCTCTGAAAGCAGCCTCTCTCTCTGCATGTTATGGAAAACTGTCCCTTTCCTGGGGCTTCTGGTTCTCATGGTACAACCACACCCTAACCTTGCTTTAAGTTAGGAGAAGAGAAAACTGCATACTAACTTTGGTGGCCCTAGCTCTTACTGATTAGGAGGAGTTCTTGAATAAACGGACTCGCAGACAGACACACAGATGCACTCTAAAATACGTAGAGAGAGATTAACAAAAATCAGGAAATCTATTGTTAGCCATCTAATATGTTAAAAAGCAGAGTGCTGAGGGAGTTCCTGTATTAGTTTTGGTAGAGTTCCAACAGGTTAAAGATTAGAATATGGACCTGGTATACATTGGATCCATTCCAGTATCAGCCCTGGCAATCCTGTATAACATGCAATGTCCCTGACAAAGAATCCTTAATGACTAGTTCTTTTGACTCCATCCATGCTGAATTTTCTGTTTAAACTTATTTCTCAAAGAAAGTACTAATAGTTGAAAAATCTAGCATAGATGGAGGCCTTAAATAACAAGTTTCGACACAGCACACAAAAGAGGCTATGGTTATAGCAGGTGGCATGTTTATACAGACCAATTACTCCCATGGGAGTGCCTGATCATTCAGGAAATGTAACCATGAGGAAAAAAAAAAGTCATGTTGTGTAAGACTAAATTGTATGTCTATGCTGCAATTAAACACCTTTGGCTGGCCTATGTCAGCTGACTCAAGTTCCTGGGGCTCCGTGTGGCCATTCCCATTGTGAATACCTCCAGCAAATGGAATGGGGTTAAAGGAGGGATAAAATTTACATAAAATAAAGTTGTGAGGTTACACATTTTTGAAGAGTCATGGATAACATGTTCAGTCACTATCCAACATTCTAACCCTTACATTTCTCTCCCCCACTGTGCTTTTTCCCCTGCCCAAGCTTGCACCTTTTGTTTTCCACCTTCTTTTAGCTGTTCCTCTTTCCCTTACCAATTCCCCTCCCCTTCCAATAAGAAAGGCCGAAGAAACATCTGAGCCAGATTCATCTATGCAAGCATTGTCTCTGTCTTTCATACATAGGGAATCTCCATGTACCAAAATCTGAAAAGAACTCCTTTTCCGTTTATCTGTTTAACAAATTATTGTGGTTCTTATACCACCACATGCAAAGTTTCTGTTATTTCAGAGGGAGCATCTACACTGCACCATTTTTCTGGAATAACAGCCATTATTCCGGAAAAATAATACTAGCGACCACCCAGCAATTGCGTTATTTCAAAAGAAAAATCAAAATACCGGAGGGCTTTTTCTGACGCTGGTAAACCTCATTCCATGAGGAATAAGGCCTCTTCTGAAAAAGCTCTCTTGGAAGAGGGAGTGTGCAGACGTCCACTGCTGTTATGTCGAAATAGCTCCTCATCAGGGCCATTCTAAAGCTATTCCTCTCCAGTGCCTCCTGGGGCTCTAAATCGAGATAGCACATCCACATTAGGGGAACCTGCCTCGGACTAATTTTGAGGTTTCCCTGTAGTGTGGATGCTCTATTTCAAAATAAGCTATTCCGGATGATATCTTCCGGAATAGCTTTTTCTGAAATAAGCTTGCAGTGTAGATGTACCATCTATAGATAGACACGTATGAAAAACTGCAGGATATAGCATTCTCTATGTTCTAACAATGATAACAAAGTACAACTTTGTCAAGTGGCTCCAAAAGTTCTTATAAACTGCCCTCTAACACAATACTGATAAATTGAAAATACTGATCCAAAAGTACTGGAAGAGCACATGCAACTCCAATAAAATCAAAAGAATTGTACCCATTAATACCAGATCTGAATTTGACTCAGTTCTGAAATATACTTTCAGTTAACTTACATCATGTGAACTCCTGAAGGATCTCTCTTGGTTCTCCTTACATTTTAAAGTACTTTACTTGCAGTTTAGATTTAGGTCATGTCTGCATTAAGGAAATTTACACTAGTGTAACCACACGGATGCAGTTTCACCCACACAGACCCTTAATGAGATGCAATACATTAAGGAGGAGTTTACATCAATGCAATATATGTCAATCAGATTAAGTTGCACCTATACGAGACATTTTTTCAGCCAATGCTGTACATCCACATTAAAAATTTACTACTGTAGCAGAACCAAACCTCGGACCTCTGGGGCTTAGTGCAAGAGCCTTTTGAGCTAAAAGCCAGCTAGTGGCTCTCAGCTAAGGCTGCAGAACACACTCATTCTCTCTCTCTTAAGTGGTCTAAGTGCCACTAAATGGAACAGTGGATCACATCCAGTAGGTGTGTGGGTTACACTACCACCTACATTTGGTGTGTCTTCACTACTCAGAAAGTTATTTTTACTGTGAAATAATTCACGCATTAGCTATCCTGCTGTAAAATCTTAATAGACACAGCACTGTAGTTTTGCCAAACTACCATATGGTAATTCAGGTACCAGAAGAATGTTGACCTCACCTAGCTAAAACTTCAGGTATTATGACTTCACTTGAATGTGGAATTACAACCATGTGTTATCCTGCTGTAAAAATAAACCAGATTTCTGCAGTGATGACAAAGCCACTGATATAGCTACACTGGTGATAATTTGCCTAACATAATTTCTTATCGGAACACCTTGAATGCACAGTTCTAGTGCTGGAGAGAAAAAGCATTGGGACAGCATAACTCACTGAATGATTCTTAATGAGCACCAATATTAGGTGTTAATAACTAATAAAGGGGCTACTTAACCTGACTGCTAACACAAACATATATCTGCCAGAGCTATTATTTAAACAATACATTTGCCAATTGCATTAATTACAAATAATCCCTTGAAGGCCAACCAAAACACAGAAATCTATGTGGAAAATCAAATGTCTAGACTCATCCCACCACCCAAAATCATATTAAAGAACAAGTGGAAGTACGGTTATCCTAAACTAGTGAAATTTTTTTTATCAGAAATTAAACTCTTCTGAAAATTCTGGAACACTGAAATCTTGAATTTGTTGGTTGTATACATTTGGGTCTAATCAATCCTATCACTGTATACTAAATAGTACAATGTTTTAATAAGACAGATGCAAACACAAACTACAGGACCACAGAGTCATATTAAAGACATGGGATGTCACAATTATTTATTTAGATGACAGACTATTGCTCAAGATTAAAATGTTTTAACTGAAAGCAGAACAGTTGGTAAACTGCCTAGATATGTTAGAAGAATTTTTCTCTGTCTCTCTCTTTAAAAGAGTTTAAAGAAATCTCACCTATAAATATTTTAAGCTCTAAAAAGGTGTATTTTTATTGGGCAGCCAAAAGTTTTCAGCCACACAACTCCAACCTAGTTAAATTGGAGGAGACTGGTTAAAACCACATACCCTGATTTTAAAAGTTTAACCTTTCATGTTGTGGAGATAGCAACAGAATTTTTAATTCTTGCCTTGCAAATGGTCCCTAACACACACAAAAATAAATAAAATGAGAAAGTAACACAATCTGTATCTTTAAGTACAAAATGGTTCACCCCATAAGTGTTTTATTTAACAAACTCACTATTTCCAAGTTAACTCCCCACTCCACTCTTTCTGAAGTGTGGGAATGGAGTGGAAGTATCTATCAAACACATCACCAGCACTAGGGACATGAACTTAGGCTCTGATCCTGTACTCAGATCTGATAATGCTTGGCACAGGGATCTGCGCTATTTAGATCAGACCTTCCTATGGGCATGCCTACACGGCAGTAAAACACTTGCAGGTGGCCCATGTCAACTGATGCAGACTCACAGGTCTGGAACTGCAGAGCTATAAAACTGCAATGTAGTTGCCTGGGCTTGGGCTAGAATTCAGGCTCTGGGGCCCTCCCCCTTGCAAGCTGTTTTATTGCAGTGTAGAAACACCCGATGGGCCTCAGGGCCTTGGTCTGTTGGAACAGCAGTGTTGAGAACTGACCACGTGCAGCCTGAGGGGAGGAAGCAACTTGTACAACCCCATTACCCTTCCATGGAAGGAGGGACATTAAATAAGCTTCAAAGGTTGCTATGTTAAAGTCAGTTTGACAAAAGGAGAGCTTTAGTCCAAGTGTCCCTTTCAGAGAGGGGAGAAATCAAATGGAAATAATTTCACTAAATACTCATAACACTTAAGCTATGTCTAGACTGCCCCCTCTTGCGCAAAAAATTTGCAAATGAGGCGAAGCGTGGAATATCGCCATGCCTCATTTTCATAATTAATGAGGCTCTGTTTTTACGCAAGAGGCTTTTGCACAAGAGCTGTTCTTCCTCTTTTTTTCAGGAAGAATGGTTCTTGTGGAAGAGAGGGGGTTTGTGCAAAAAGGAGCCGTGTAGATGGCTCCTTTTTGCGCAAAAGCCTCTTGCGCAAAAGCGGAGCCTAATTAATTGTGCAGATGAGACGCGGCGATATTCCACGCTTTGCCTCATTTGCATTTTTTTGTGCAAGAGGGGGCAGTGTAGACATAGACATGGTGTTTAAACATACAGCTTAACTGCATGGAGCACTTGTCTTTAAGCTACTTACCAGAACCTAGTTGTGTCTACATATATAATAAAGACTTTGGAGCCGAACTGCATAACTGATTAAAATGATGTAAGCATTAATGTTACTAAAGCTGGATCCACTTACAACTAAGTCTGACTCTGAATCATGCATTTAGTAGGGAATGTGGGAATTATTTCTTTTTGTGGGTTTAAAGCAGACCTTTAACATTCTCTTAATGAAGTTTTGTTAAGTGAATTATTTATTAACCAGATACTCCCATTGATCAACATACGGAATTCCCACTGAAGACAATGGGACTTTTGAGTGCAAATCAATAGCAGCATGTAAAGAGATAGTCTTCCTCTGATGCATGTATGTAACTTACATTAAGGAGTTACACATAAGTAATGTTCTAGAAAAGAGATGGCATAATTTGGGGAGAGAAGGGAGAGGATTTAAAATAGGTTAGGGAATTTATGATGGTTTCTTTCTTGTAGGTAAGCCAGCTCCTCTGTGTTTGCCTTGGGTAACAAACTGGAGATGCTTTGCAATATAACCTTCTGAATCCTTTACTGAATCATGACATTTCATGAAGAAACTATTGAGGGAAAACTGCTTCTTCATAAGACTGATTAAAAAATGATGGAATCTTCCTTACTAATTCCCAACATTCCCCATCTGCTTCTGTAGGTCACAAAATTGAATTATGCATTGGGAATCTATTAGATAGGGTTAGAAATGAAAGTATGTGTGCTTTCATCGACACTTGTATACATGAAAGAGACTAAGTCCTGGTCTATACTGCTAAGTTAGGTTGACATAAACTACCCTGTGTCAACCCAGTTGTGCATGTGTCTATACTAAACATTTCTCCCACTGGATATACATGTCCCATTATAGCAACACGGTAACACTTCCTCCCTCAATGATGTAGAGCCATGGGTGATGTATTTACCATAGTTGCTGCGTTACTCATGTCAACCCTAACCGTCCTCCAGCAGCTGTCCCACCATGCTTTACACTGATCAACGTGGTCACATTTGAGAACTCCACTACCCAGCAGTTATGGAGACCAGAAATCCCCAATTGTTTAAAATCCTGCAAATTTTTGAAATGGTGTTTCCTGATTGCACAGCTTGGCAAACACACACAGCAGTTTTCCACTCTTGTGTGCAACTGTCTAGCTGGCCATGCCAACTACATGCTCCAGATGCTTTCCAGCTTGAAGTAGACAGGAAATATTGGATCTCAGGGATCTGAGGGGAAAACAGGCTGTGCACAGAAATGTGGACACCTTAAAACAGACCAACCACAGAAATTTGGACATCTACTGGAGACCCTCATGATTCGCAGAATTGCTATTCGTGGTTCTGTGTATTTGCAGGGGTCTCCTGGTCTGGTCTTCAGGGAAGAAGGGCTGGGAGCCACGGGAATTCACTGTAGCTGCCGGGAGCAATGGTGAGTTCCCCATGGCTCCTGGCAGCTGCCATGAGTTCCCTGTGACTCCCAACCCTGGGGTGAGTTCAGGAGCCATGGGGAGCTCACAAGGGGTGGGGGTGGGAGCCATGGCTCCCAGTATTCACGGATTTCGCCATTCATGGTGGTGCTAGGAACACATCGACCATGAATGGCAGGAGTTTCCTGTACAAGCAAATGGCATGAGGGTCGCAGGAGAGGAGTATGACAGAGATCAGCAGGAGTCAGACATAAAAGTGAAGGAGTAGTGGCAGGAATACCAGTGGCAAGGAGGCCAACAGTCAAACAGGTGCTGAGGTACAGATCTGCTGATTTTTCAGAGACACGCCACCACCATGGATATTTCTGAGGAACCAGACACACAGACCCCTGCCATGAATTCCTGGGGTGGTGTGGTTAAAGCAGCCTCCTGTCTGTGTCCCTGCCCTTCAGGTCCCCCACCCAGGGCAGGTGGAAGGACGCAGGCTGCCCACAAGGCTCTCTCTGACTCAGCTCCAAATGGGGGGCAGGGCCTCTGAGCAGCTGCTCAGCCATGGTAGCATGGACACTTCACCAGCCTGCAGTGCAGGGGTCCCAAAGAAAGCAGCCCCTGGCCCATGTCCTTACCTCCTCAGTCCCACCACCAACTGCAGGTGAAGGGTCTGCACGGCTCCCCGCACCTGACCTTGGCCGGGCTACAGCTCTGAGGCCCCAAACGCTCCAACTGGGGCCAGGTCAGAGGGAGCCAAACAAGCAACTGTGGGGAGCCAGTGTGAACAGTAAGGAGCTGCTGGGATGGGCGGGGAGTCCTGGAGGGCAGGGATATAGGCTAGTGGCTGCTTTCAGTCCCCTACACACTGTGGGCTCCATGCTGGCCTGACTGGGGGTGGGGCCTCAAGGGGAAAAAGAAGGGAAGAGGAAGATGGCTGCCCTGGTAAGTGCCTCCCTAGGTTCCAGCACCATGTAAAGAGGAGAAAGATGAGATGTGAGGATGAAATATTCGATGAGATTCTGCAAGCCAGTGCTGCATCAGATCGTGAGCACAGACTCTGGAGGGTGAATATTTCAGACTGTATGGAGAAGGAAAAGGCGGACAGGGGAATATGCCAGGAGTCTCAGCAGGAAAAGGAGAGAGAGAAGTACGAGGATATAATGGGGCTTCTTCAGCAGCAAACAGATGCTGGAGACTCTTGTGGATCTATAGGTTCAACCATCACTGGCCTGAGAGAGCTACGGTTGTACATGTAGCCCAAATGGATATAAATGTTCTTTTCCCTTTGTTAAGTTCTGTTCCATTAACGTAATAAGTTTTTAATAAATTTGTTCTTAATTGCACAGGTTTTTCTTTTCACTGGTTTTGTTGCTCTGTAAAAATCTATTCCATAGAATATAATTTATTGTTATTAGTTCACAGTATAAGTTGTAGAATGCCTAGTGGTAGTGAAAGCCACCCCTTTCTTGGTATTATACAATGTGACACAACTCACAGTATCAGTGCCAAAAAGTGTAAATAATTATAAGATGTACAGAAAGACCACTAAATTAATAGGTGCCTTGACAGTATTATATTCATAGATGCATACCAAGCACCACACAATTTACTGTGCTTTGATCCTACAGCTCTCCTTTGAGCACTTCTACTAGTCCTTGAGTCAGGCTCTTTGAAGTTAGTATACAACTGCTCCACCTCTGCCCTCCACCCAGGTGTCAGTTTTACCTGACGGACATTATACAGGGCACAGCAGCCAGCTATAACCATTACAATGTTTTCCTCACAGAGATCCAATTTTGTGAGCAAACCAATGCCACTGTCTCATCTGTCTATCAAAGCACACTACACAGTTATTCTGCACCTGCGGAACCAATAGTTGAATCTCTCCTTGGTGCTCTCAAGACATCTGGTGTACAGTTCCATGAGCTAGGATAGCAAAGGGTGGTCCTCCAGGATCACTGCTGGCATTTCAACATCACCAACAATAATTGCTGGTCAGGAAAGAAAGGCCCTGTTTGTAGCTTTCTGAATAGTCCTGTGTTCTTAAAAAGAGATGAGTGTCAGGCACTCATCTTGATCAAACAACACTGATGTCAGTTAAGTGTCCCTGAAGATCTACAGGCTGGACCTCTCTTGCCTGGCACCCTCTGGACCTGACTGGTTCTGGATGAGGGAATTTGCTGGACAACAGGAGGTCTCTTGATACCAGCTCCTCAGGCCACTGCCCCTCCCCACTGTCGGTACTGCCAGCCTCGCGGGGCTGTTTGCAGGCTAATCCCAGCCCCGGCTCTGCTGCTAGCCAGGCAGCTCCAGCCCCAGTGCCGAATGGTATGTTGCTTGATCGGGCTGCTGCAGCCCCAACCCCGCTGCCAGGCAGTATGTGGCCCTGGCCATAGCCAGCTTCCCGTCCTGGGCTGCCACAGCCGTAGCCCTGGCCCTGTTCCCAGGTGGCAGGAAGCCCCAAACATGCTGCTGCTGCCACCTAGGCTGTTACAGCCCGCCACCTCCCAGGTTGAAGCGGCCCAGCCAAGCTTTCCCTCTTGGGCTGCTGTGGTCCTGGCCCCATTGTGGGGCGGCAGACAACCTGGATCGCGCTCCGTCCATGATGCTGCGGCCCCACTGTTAGCAGACTTGCGGGGCTGCACGGGGCTCCCAGCTGCTGGCCCTCCTAGGCTGGGATTCTCATCCAGGAACATCCGTGGTCATGCCACTTGCATAAACATGGAAGAGAAGCCCTTCCTGTTGATATACTTTGGGGGCTGGCATAAGGCAAACCCACAGCCAGAACAAGGCTGATCACTGTGAAGCCATGACTCACCCATCCAACACAACCTGCAATCACTCAGCTCTCAGGCATGCTGCAGCATCCTATCCCTGAGCAGGGCCTGAATCAGATGGCCACCAGGTACAGGTATATCACCAGAGGTGCAAGTTAGTTCTGTTGCACACACTTCTTAGCCACAAACTACTTCTGCTGCCTTACAGTGTCACAGATTCCCTATGCTTCCAGCCTGTTTTTGCTCTGGTTTCTGTTCCAGCCCACTCCAGCTTTGCCAAAGCTTTGTTCCAGCCCACTCCAGCCTTGTCCATGCCCAGCTCTGACCCACTCTAAATCTGCATCCGACTCCTGACCCTCAGACTCTCAAACTAACTCCAGCCTGGTTTCAAACTTTGCCCTGCATCTGGACTATGACTATGGCAGTGATTTGGCTCTGTCTAGACTCTGATATTGGTACTTATCCACAGCCTGTCCCTGGGCTCCAGTTTTAGTGCTGCCCTTGACAACATCCCAAGCCCACCTCCACCTTTGACCACTGCTCCAACCTCCAGGCCTGATTGCCTGGAACCAGAGCCTGATAGCTGGTGCCAATATAGGTATATGCATGACATCTACCATGCCACTGAAGCTTGGGAATCCTGTTGCTACCAAGCGATCCAGTATGTTCTGCTCATTGCTAAGAATCACCGTCTCATGTAGCAAGCAACAATGAATTACCCCGCACACCTGCATGACATGGCCCTCACAGTAGATTTTCAACTCCAAACTGATTTCCTGCTGACTGGTGGCAACCCAGTATTGCAAGTTTCCACCATGCAATTGACACTTCCTTCTTCACTGTCAGTGCAGCTGTCGTTCTGGTGCCCACGTGCTGGAGAGCTGGAGCAAACTGAGCACAGAGATCTAGGAAAGTTCTGCAGCCATTGTGTGGTTTCCCACGCCTACATTATGATGTGATCACACCGAGGGCGCCATTTTGCTAAGGGATGCTGCTTCCTCTTCCCCTCATGATCAGGGAGAAAGGGAAAAGCACACAGCTTGTGTCACTTACTCTTGTGCCCCCTCCCCTCAGCAGCTGAGAATGAGAGGAGTGCACACAAGCTGTGTGCTTTCCCCTCACTCCCTGATCATGAGTGGAAGGGAAGAGCAAGCAGCGTCTCAATACACGTGGCTGTAGCTCCCCTCCTGAAATGGCTCCCTTAAAACACAGTGATTACTGTTCATTTCTTGGGCCCAGAGGCAGTGCTCCACAGTCTGCAGCTGCAGAATTGTTTTTTGCTATGTCCCACAGCACTTTGTCCATGAAATTGTCATGTTTCGTGCTGATTCTGTTCTTCTTATAGCTTTGCAAATACTGGAGGATTGCATACCCCATGTTTTTAAAGCTCATGACAATAAAAAGTGCAGAGCTATGCAGGTTCCATGCTTCCATCAGAGATAGTGGACAGCAAGAAGGGCAGTGTGAGTTTGTGGTATTTTTAAACAAGGTGCAAAAATTAGGGGTTATAAAGGACATTGTAGGATGGAGACAATTGAATGCTGGGAATTTGACCCTTTGCTCCCAGTCACTCCTGCACAACTTGTTTCTGACCCACAATATGCTGCTAAAACTTCCAAAAAGATTGTGTGGTGACAAGATGCATTCTGGGAGACCTTCCCATGGTGCACTGCACCATGCAGTCACATCAGCACTCCTGGGGCATGTCTACACTAGGGAGTTATTTCAAAATAATAAATCCCAAAATAACATTTTTGAAATAGCACTATTCCTCTTCACAAGCAGGAGTTGTTATTTTGAAATAACACGCCCTTTATTTCGAAATAGCATGTTGGTAGTATCGATGCTCCGTTTGTTATTTCAAAATAACACTGCACCCATAGCTCGAAGTAAGCTGTGCAAATTGAGCCAAGTAAATTGCATAGCTTATTTCAAGTTAATTTTGAAATAGAGCGTGATTCTAAAATGTCCTGTACGCCTTCTGGAATGAGGTTTAGAGGGATGTCGGAATAGCAAGTTCGTTATATTTCAAAATAATGGGCTTGCTCAAAAGACATGGAATAGCTATTTTGAACTACTTCCCATTTCCTGAAATAGCTCCTCAATGTAGACGTAGCCAAAATAATTCTCTAGTGTAGACATGCCCCTTGTGAATATACGCAGCACAGACACACAATATAATAATTTTAATAATGTCCAAGCATGGATGCACAGAATAATAATTGCAGCAATTTTATATAGATGTAACTTGTGTTAATATAGTGTAGACATGACTTACGAAAGTTAGCTGGGTTAAGCTGGATGTTACCTGTTATTTAGCAAGGGGAAAGACAGCTGAAGACTGGCTGCATTTCTGACTTCTTTCTGGTCTCTCTGAGGTCACTCATACATGTCCAGCTTTGTAACTTTATCTAATCCAGAATGGATACTGCAATTCTCTCAACTTTTAGACAAAGCACTGGGTTAAAGTAGTATCCTGAAGGTCAGCTGGGTTTTTTCAGCAGGTCTGAGTTCAGGTATATAAGGTTCCTCTCTTCTGGAGTGTGACCAGTGCTATACAGTAGAGATCACAAAGAATTTTCTGTCAGAAAGATTTTCCTTCAGAAAGATATTCTCAGCTCCACGGCAACCTCTTAGGCAGGTTTCTGCATGGCTAGGGCTTCCAGAGTCCCAACTTTTTGGGAGCCAGTCAGGTGGGCAGCTGAGAATTCTGGGGAGTACATTTAATCTTAGAAATGCACCAAGATGTTCCCCACTGCAGAAACATTTTCATATTTCCATAATAAATTACTGAGGCATTTCAGTTCCATGACAAATTAAGTTGCTGGTTTTCCTGAAAACTTGAATTTTTTTGTGGAAATGAAATTTTGCTTCCTTAACAGCCATAGGGTACCATGATAAGGCAGCATTCTTAAAAATAAAAGCACTGTTTTCAATATTTGGAACAAAGCATTTAGAGAAAACAATATTTTAAATAGTCTGCACACTCGACTATTTTACAGAAAGGCTTACTATCCCCAATGATAAGCTAGACAGGCCAAACAACTTCAGATACGTCAGTGAATGCTTGCCTTAGTCTGGACCTCCTAAAGAACTCCCCCACCTCTTGAGACAAGGACCTTTTAAATCCAACAAGAGTTTGAGAGCTGTCAGGCTTTCACCCTTCTCTTCAAAATTAGTGCTGTAGGCTCAGGAGGAAATCAAGGCAGCATTCTCAGAGTCAGGGGTCTAGGCACTGTCTCTTAACAACTCTCAAGTGTTTGCTGAGGGGTGGCATATCTTGAGCAGTTATTTTCCATTTTGCTTGTTTGTCCTGACGGCCCCTTATTAAATGAAACCATTATACTCATAAAGCAAACCTCCCATTAGCCTGGTCAACATGCAATGCTCCCAAAATTATTACAGAGCCGCTTCATTTGTGTCACAACCTCCTATGTCAAAAATATTTAATCACCAGGGAATTGCAAAGGTTTTATTACTCCCATATTAACTAGAATAATTTCAGACAAGGCCAAGTTTAGTTTGACATTTTTATGTCTTTAAAGAAAGCATTACTTGGAGGCTGGTTAGAGTCCAACAGCATTAATGTCAATGACTGGTTCAAGTAACAAATATAAGAAATGTATATGCTAAGCTGAAACTCCATTGTTCACCTATTAAGTTAATATTATCTTTGTATGGCAGTACATATGCCATTCAAGAGGATCTGAAATCTAACTGCTTCCCTTATCCAAGCACAATGGAGTCAATTAAGAACATTTCATCTTTCAATTCGGAATTGTCTTGCTTTTGTAGGCTAACGTCAGACCCCTACAGCTGTAGGACATGGTGATGATGGCTTCATGATCTAAGAGGATTGGGTCTGAAATATCTATACTCCCTGGAACTGTAAGTTCAAACATGGAATGGCTAATTCAGCTACTGAGATAAAATATATTACAGTTCATGCAGTTTGAGTATTTTGGCTTAGATCTTAAGAACTGAAGTTTTATCTGTTCCACTTGGATGCTAAAGACTTGATTTTCCCATAGCTGGAGCCTTAACTTTATGCACAAAGACAATATTTACATTAGAAAGTCATTCTCATAAACCTGTTTTGGTACTTTTCATAAGATTGCAACACTGACCTGGGCTGAACATCAGAGGTGCCTAAAGGAAGCTGCATGTTAGTGGAGCTGAATGTATATTTTTTGTCAAGTGTTTTAGAACCCTAACCTGTATTGTCTCATGCTTTGATTATTAAATTTCTTCAGTGAAAGAGAAGTGTTTATGACTAACTTGGCAAAGCAAAAGTAATATAAAATATTGAAACAAAATGTATATATTTTCTGACATCGTATGGGTAACGCTCTTATAAGAAGAAACTTCTGATTTTTCAATCTGAACATTAATCAATTTAGTATCGGATCCTGTGTTATTTCCAGCTCAACTTTGTATTGCTGATGATAGGAAACACATATTTAAGGATATACTGAAAAAAACTTATTGTAACAATGTGTACTTTATTACAAGAGCAAAAAAAAAAAAGATATAATAAAGGAATATATGAATATTTCAAATTGAAATGAAGATTTATTATTATTCAGGAATAACCATTTTAGCATTTTTTTTTCTTTCTAAGATACTGGATTTTCACAAGTGCTTTGCAAAATCTGGGTGGGTGTGTCTTTTTTTCTTTTATAATTGTTTCACACAAAGTGCTATCAGATAGTACATTCATCCTAATGTGATAAGTACTGTAGCATATAGCTCAACAGAAAAATTGCCCACAGTGGGGGTTTTTGGTCAAGGATAATTTTGCTTTGACAATTGTTCTAACCATGTGTTATATTGTGACATCTAACTCTGATTTGTCAGTTTGCTAGTATTTTACTATTGATGCTGTTGCTTGAAAATCTAAATATAATATTTTTAAAAAATTCTGTGTTCAAAAACAAAATCTAAAACTTCTCATACTGTGGTTAAACTATGAATGCAAATATTAGCCCTGGGTGAATTTTTAGAGCTCTGTTTAATCACGCTGAGAAAGGGGATGAGTCTCTTGTACAGTGCCGGCAGCCCACATTACATAATGAACCGAAACTGTATGACAAATTTGCATCAATGCAGTTCTCAGCTGAATTGACTCTTACTTAGCTGTTAAGCAGGGAAAACAAGGATGCTGCAGAACACAATAAAGAATCATGCAAACAGTCCCAACATCAACAACCGGGGTAGAGGCAGCTTATAAAATCAGTTTGGTCTGGCCAGATGCCCATTATGTCTCCTGACCACCGCAATGACCTTCAACTAAGGAGAGAACAACAGTTGGAAGACTGACTGTTTTATTTGTGAATATCAAATGTTTTATTTTTACCATTAAACATTTTCTTTTAAGTCTGTGATTAAATTGCTGTACAGTGCCATGCCACTACATTTAAGTAAACTACATTTTCAGCTGTTCAGAGAGTTTCTCTATCCTGTGTTTAAGAAGGGTTTAAGAAACTTAGTAGAAAATTGAAATTTCCTCTTCCCCATGTTGCGGCAATGGCACCATGTCATCTATACAGACTATTGGGAGCTTCTTGGTTTGACTGGCAAGAGAGGCTTCTCTGTGACCTGTAATTGGGTTAAACCAGGAAGCTGCCAGGTGTCAGGCAAAGAATACCCAAGTGTGCCACTATAAAAGAAGGATGGTCCAGTACTTAAGGCACAAATCTAGGATTTAGGAGACGTGGATTAAATTCCCTGCTCTGCAACAGACTTCTTGGGTGAGATTGGTCTCAAAGGTGCTTAGTGTTCCTATGCCTCAGTTATCCATCTGTAAACCTTGCAGGACGGTGATAGAAAAAAATACAGTGAAGAGTGTGAGGTGCTCAGATACTAGAGTAATGGAGGCTTTAATAATGTACCTAAAATAGACACTAACAGACCAGGTCACCGCTGCCAGGAGCAGATGGGACAGTCCAGATCCACCTGGAGAAGCATCTGAGTGGGTGGGGGGGATGGGGAGACCCCTCTATTAGGGTATGTCTACACAGCAGGGCTAAAGTCAAATTAAGATACGTAACTTCAGCTGCGTCAATTGCATAGCTGAAGTGGAAATAGCTTAACTCAGCTTTTGGCGCTGTATACACAGCAGGAAGTCGAAGGAAGAAAACTCTTCCTCCGACTTCCCTTACTCCTCGGCTGTGTCTAGACTGGCCAGTTTTTCCAGAAAATCAGCCGCTTTTCCGGAAAAACTTGCCAGCTGTCTACACTGGCCGCTTGAATTTCCGCAAGAACACTGACGATCTCATGTAAGATTGTCAGTGTTCTTGCAGAAATACTATGCTGCTCCCGTTCGGGCAAAAGCCCTCTTGCGCAAATGCTTTTGCGCAAGAGGGCCAGTGTAGACAACGTGGTATTGTTTTGCGCAAAAAAGCCCCGATGGCTAAAATGGCGATCGGGGCTTTCTTGCGCAAAAGCGTGTCTAGATTGGCCAGGGACGCTTTTCCGCAAAAAGTGCTTTTGCGGAAAAGCGTCCATGCCAATCTAGACGCTCTTTTCCGCAAATGCTTTTAACGGAAAACTTTTCCGTTAAAAGCATTTGCGGAAAATCATGCCAGTCTAGACACAGCCCTCGTGAAATGAGGGTTACCATGAGTCAGAGTAAGAAGTCCTCCAGCTTGACATCATTTTGAAATAAAGACTTGTAGACTAGACACACTCTTCGTTATTTCGGAGTAACGCTAGTTATTCCGAAATAACGCTGCTGTGTAGATGTAGCCTAAGGGTACGTCTAAACTACATGGCTCCGTCAACGGAGCCATGTAGATTAGTTTACTCGGCAAAGGGAAATGAAGTGGCGATTTAAATAATCGCCGCTTCATTTAAATCAAAATGGCCACCGCGCTGTGCCGATCAGCTGATTGTCGGCACAGCGCGGCAGTCTAGACAGGGATCTGCTGACCCCAGACCTTCACGAGGCTTACCGGATCTGCCGACGAAGGGTTCTGGGGTCAGCAGATCTCCATCTAGACTGCCGCGCTGTGCCGACAATCAGCTGATTGGCACAGTGCGGCGGCCATTTTGATTTAAATGAAGCGGCGATTATTTAAATCGACGCTTCATTTCCCTTTGCCGTCCTGCCTAATCTACATGGCTCCGTCGACGGAGCCATGTAATTTAGACACACCCTAAGAGACCAACCTTGAGCTGTTTTATAAAACAATGTTTGTGCAGGAAAGTAGGCTGAGTCAAGTGACAACAATGTTCTCCTGAACAAACTGCAGGTGCAGAGGAGAGGATGGCGAAACTGGATGGGGGAACAGTACTGATGAAAACTTAATTACAAAGTGGCAAAAAGCAGTGGAATATTTAAGTGATTAGAAACAATGGGTTCTGTAGAAATATAGACATAAGATAGGGAGTGTAAAGGAAAGACAAATATTTCCCATTGGAGAACGGAACAGCGGAGGCAAATATTAGGAAAAAAATATAATTTCAAATTCTGAATTGTGGGGTCATGCGAGGTTTTTGGAGTCATAATAAGTATAATTTTGAAGAGTATCAGGCCAAAAGGTTTAGAATATGTCTCAAGAACTAGTAACAGCACAAGTGCTGCAATCTACTACATTTTCCTTTTAAATAAAACTGTTTAGCTTATTCCCAAACAGCCAATTGTTTATTACTAATTATTTTATTTTATTTTATTACCAGTCATCTCTGGTTATAGTTGACGTGGCTGTAGGGTTAACACCAATTGCTCTGTTCAAGAGATAATCAAGAGGCCAAAACATAGTCCCTTCACAACATAGCAGAAAAATCATGACACACACTATAAAAGGGATGTGCTATATGTGCATTTCTCCCAAGAGCGTAATCTAACTCTTTTGAGGAAGCTAAAGGCCTTTCCCATACTAACATTCATTTTATTTCCTCTTTTACACTGATTCTCAACAATAATTATAAAGACTTCCTCCCTCTGCCAGTTTCAAATGCCTTAAGTTTTCAGAAGTTTTTTTTTTTAATTGAATCATGATTAATAATAGCCCCAGGCTAGTCATACACCAAAGACAAGTTCTCACACTCTGTGATGATGAAGCATTTCATCAGTTTTTTGGGAAAAAAAAAAAACTACCCACAGAGTTGCAACATCACATTACTCGTGCGTTGCTGAATGTTTAAAATCCCACAGCGTCCCCAACAATGATGTGTTACACAAAACAACATTAGAATTCATTGAAGTGTCAGATAGTGATTTCATCGTGTGTCAGGCCTCCTACGAAAAAATGATTCATCTTTTAAGTACTGACACCTCAAAGAGTTATTAAGGCAGAAAAGAAATTCACAAACTTTAAACTGAGAAGTGTTGTACTGTTACTTTACTCCCAGATAAAGAAAAAGCTTATGCAAGTACTGAGAATGCAGTGGAATCCTCATAGTATTAACTATTCATTCTTTTAAAATGTAGGTCTAACTTTGAAAAGTGACTTTATAAAAGCAGTATCATGGGGTTTCATGTTTATTACATCTCAGTGGCTTCCAAATCAATTGTGCTCAATTTACAACTAAGGGTATGGTTTTTCTAACCACCAGCCTTGAAACTGAAATTGGAATGGGAGAGTCAGGCTGTGTTTTCTGGTTTGTATTACTACTATCAGTCCCAAAGATTATGTAAGTCAAAGTTGACCCTTACAATCTATTCATTGATTACAATCCAACCCCGCAAAAGGCAATGGGAGCCATACTGACGATTTTAATGGAAACTGGACGGAGAAAGAATTTGACCTCCTTATACGAAATTACATAATCTTTCTCTGGTATTGCATGAGCCACAATAGAATGCAGCTCGTCTCTATCTCCCATAAATAATACTTTTTAGTCCTGTTAACCCTGCAGAGTGAGTAAGCCAAACTCATTTTTGTTGCAAAAAATGGGCCTGGAAACATACAGAGGAAAGATGTATTTAACAAGATGGTACCATTTTTACCTAGTCACCTTTTCTTATCATAACTGCACTTTACAGCAAACACTGATCACTCATTTATAAAATACTTTCAAGCTATAATGGTATCATACTTTACCATCACTGGAGCCTAAGAGTGACACACATAAAGACAATTTTATTTCAACTATTCCTTTTTCTGGAGGAAGAAAAATCAGCTTAGGGTGGTAATCTTCCTCCACACTGATCATGCTGGGTGTGTCTACCCTGCACTGTAGCTAGAAATAAGATACGCAATTTGAGCTATGCAAATTGTGTATCTTATTTCAATCTTATTTCAAAATAGCTTATTTCATAATAGTGTATGTCTAAACAGTACCAAATTTCAAGATAACCCGCTATTCGGAAATGTCCTTTACTCCTCATGAAATGAGGTTTAGAGGGAAGTCAGAATAGTGAGCCCATTATATTTCAAAATAACAGGCTTGCTGAGAAGACATGGGATAGCTATTTTGGGATACTCTGGTACCCCGAAACAGCGTTGCAACATAGATGTAGCCTCTGTCAGAAATTATTGGGATAGCCTGAAAACTTCTGTAGCAAATATAAGCCCCAAACCCACAGGGTCCAAAGCAGGTAATTATCTTGTTTGTACCTTGCTTTCAATAAGAATTCTAGAGGTAATACTGTGTTGAATTTAAAAGTTAAAGAAAATAAAACACACAAAAAATCACCTAAATTCATATCATAAACCAATCTGTCCACACAATTTCAAAAGTATTACTTGGCCAATCTTGAGTATAAATGAGGTCCAATCTCTTCATAATTTCTGATTTAGCTTGACCTCTTCTCTAGGAGCAGTGAAATATAAGTTGTAATGTAACCCTTCCTCCAGGTAGCACCAGCAGCAGCCGGGGGGGGGGAGGAAGGGGGGAGGTTCAATATATAGAGGTTCTTCTTCATCCACCCATCCCAGAACTGTCTTGAGCCTCCACCCAGTAACCTGGGAAATTCACACCCCTGGGAGCCTCTGTGATGCAATGCTTCCCCACTCGCAAGCACAGAGTCTGAGTGTGGAAAAGAAACTTTTAATAAAAGGGGAAAGAAGTAATGTGACATTAATTTGGGAAAACACCACAACCAAAGTTCATAACCAAAAGCACAAGTAAACATTCCAGCTCAAGTAGGTTAGGCAATGTCCTTTTCCCCTCAAGCTCTTAAGTCCAGCAATGTAAATGTCCCCTTCACATGCCCAACTCTTCTCTGCACCCCACTCACAGTCGCTTCCCTTGGTCAGGGCGGACCAGAGGTGATCTGAAGAGTTCACCGCCCATCTTAAGTTGGGGGAAGTAGGAGGCATTTTATTCACCCTGCTGGTCACTCGCCATCCACCTGCTCGCTGCTTTCTTGCACCATTCTGCTGGCCATTCATCATCCCTTGCTGCTGCTGCTTTGCTGGCTGTTCCTCACACCTCTCCACTGCCACCCTGCTAGCTGCTCATCACATCTTCTGCTGGCTTGTGTGGATTTGGCTCTGGGCTAAACCTAGTGATTTCAATTCTCGGCTCAAAGCACAGTCCAGCCACAAGAGATCCAGCATTCACTGGCGTAAATTTACATCCAAATTTATGGAGCTTTTCTTTAACTCTATCATTGAAACACTAGAGAGAAACCCGTTGAACCAGTCTTATAGCACAGGCCTGGAGGACATGCAGTCTGCTGACTCGCCTTCCTCCCCAGCTTAATCTATAGGGCTCTGAAAGATGAGTCTCTGTCCTTCCAAGTGTATTTACACTGACAGGCCCTCTCCTTTGAACTGAGTTAAACACAGCCTGACTTTTCTGAGTTCCCCCAATAACTGCAAGCATTGGTAGTCATATCTTACATTTCCTGCATTTAGTATTAACTCAGTCTGTGACCCCAAAACAGCCAAATTGGTTACAATGGGCAAAACACCTTCTAAGAGATGAATATCTAGCATGCCTCAGTGAACTGAGTGAGCTGTTTTTACATAACCACACCCAGGATTTCTTTCCCATTGTAAAGGATGAACTGTATGGAATTACATGAACTGTAATGGAAGCATTGATTCAGACCCTGCTTACAGTAATATAAGCTAAGGAGGATTTGTATTTAGGAACATTTGCATGGCTTCAGGGTAGAATTTACCTTAAAATCATATTCTCTTTTCCTTACATTAAATTAGGTAGAAAAGTATGGTAACATTAAAGCTTGAATCAAATTTAAATAAATTATTTTTTGTAAATGTTACATCATTACATGCATCATTTGCCCTTCCCCAGCCCAGTCCTAAGTTATACTCCAGTATATCTGGATAAGAAAAAGTGTGCATAAATGTTTATTAAACATGATCATTTCTTTTTAACTACATTAAAAGGTAAAATGTTATGTTGCAACAGTTGGAAAAAATTTTTCTGAAATAATCATGGGAATTTGCACAGCAAACATAATTCTTACAGAGTTATTCCTTTACAAGCTACCTGCAACATTTTATTGAGCATTTAGGGGTTAGAATACTATAAGTCTCTTCAATGCTCCAGAAAGCATGGCACTGTTCTTGCAATTGTTTATACACATATAATCCAATGACTTATCAGGCCTCCTCTACATAGTACAACTATATTTTCATAATAGGTGTGTGCCACTTTTGTTGACTAAATGACAAACTACATGTTTGATTTGTATCCAATTCCTCTGGATAATTATCACAGCCAAGTATATCTGTGTTTATTTGTACACTATGCATCCAGAACCAGGTTTGTATCAGTGTGTTCTAGTAAAATCTAGGTTAGCTAACCCATAGTGGCTCATCAGAGGATAAAATTATTGGAAGACATGCATACACACCTGAAGCATGTGGGACAATGAATTCTGGGATGAACCCCCCTCCCCCCTCGCCCATGAAGAGAGCTCTGGGAGGAAAAGACGACAAACTGGTTACAGAATAAGGGGTTCTGTCTACATTGCCAAAAACCCACCTCCAAAAACCACAATGCAACAAATTGGTTATCAGATGACTACCATGTACTAGCCTGGGCCACTAGCAAGGGAGAATCACAGACAGATGCCAAAAATAACTAGCCAAGTATTAATCACATTGTATGTGCAAAGAAGCTGCTTTTAGAATCAGCCATGATATTATTAAATGGTTACAAACCCCGTTAAATATTTTTGTGAAATATGTTCAGTTTCCATTGTAGGTACTTTAGACTCCATATACAAATTGCAGAATTAACGCTCTTTTTTGCTACTTCATTTGTGGGACAGTATCTTGTAGTATCCACTTTCTCCTCCTCTACAATCAATAATGTTTCTCTTTAGGGAAAAAAAAAAAAAAGACTGCTTGAAGCAGCCAAAGCTAGCTCTGCCATTAAGAAATCTCAGAGGGGTAGCCATATTAGTCTATAACTTTAAAAAGAATGAGTGGTCCTGTAGTACTTAGAGACTAACCAAAATATATAGAATCATGAGCTTTTGTGGGCAAAACCCACTTCATCAGATGAACTGAAGTGGTGAAGTGGGTTTTGCCTATGAAAGCTCACGATTCTATATATTTTGATTAGTCTGTAAGGTGCCACAGGACCAGTCATTGTTTCTGCTAATAAGATTAACAAATCTGATTTCTCAAGGTTTTAACAAAGGAAAAGCGAGTGATGGTACTTCTTTGCCAGACTGTATCCAGCAGTAGTCGGAAACCTGCGGCCCACTGGCCAGATGTGACTCATTGAGATTGTGTGTGGCCGGTGAGTCATTTTGTTTACCATTCCCCACGTGCAGGGTTGCCAGATGCTGCTGGTTTCCATCCGGGTAGTTTTTTTTTCCTACCAGTATTATTAAAGTGACATGTGTGTAAACATGGCACATAAAATGAGGTGCATGGTGATTGCATACAACATTGACTGTAAAAGTCATGTGCTTCCTCTGCAGTCTATCAAACTGCTGCTACAGTTCAATAGACACTCCCCACAAATTCTAGGTATACAAGTACAGTTAGCAAAACTAAGGATATGAAGGTTTAACCAGTGAGCCTCACCCTTAATGGAGCACCGCGGGGGTGCTCCAGCCCTGCCTGGGCTGGAGTGGCCCTCCTGCCTGCGGCCCTTTAATCAGTTAACCAGTTAAATATAATGTTTAACCAGTTAACCAATTAAACAGGATTTTACATCCTTAAGTGAAACTACCTTATCCCAGGAGGCCATCCTGGTTACAGTCTTGCAACCCACTGAGATGGAGAGCCACTCATGTACAGGCTTATGTTTATTTATAAAACTGATCATTTATTAAAAAAACAAAACAAAACAAGCTCATGGCCTCCACTGCATTAGGCATTAATTATAGCCTATTGTACATAAGCTTGTCCTTCAAAACAATTTAACTTTAGATACAAAGGCATTATAAAGGCTAATAATGTAGGCTACCACCAGATTGGATACGGTGCTAGCAGCAGTTCCAAGTAGACTTTATTTCAGCAAAGAAGTCTCCCTCATTTTACAGTGAGTAATTATTATTCTGTTGGATTTGAACTACTATCCCTAGATGAATTATCTAGTCATAAGGAAGAAAATTAAGTTTGAGGGCTTCATTGCATAGCATATACTATATATCTTGGAAAACATGATTACTGCTATAACCCATTAGGCAGGAGGAAAGTAGAACTTCCTTGCATCAGTTCTTATAAGGATATCAGGTATATTAATAACCAGGGCTTGACAAACTATACAATCTACTCACCCGTGGTGAGTAGATTTCAGCCGCGCGCCCCATTCATTCGCGGCGCGCGCATGTGCAATGCGGCTCTTGCGCATGCGCAGTACGGAGCTGGCGAGCGGTTTTCGCGGCCATTTGTCAAGCCCTGTTAATAACCAGTTATAGTTTAGTGGCTTTTGCCATAACTTTTTTGCTTTATAGTATATAAAATATATGTAGTATGGTTATAAAGATTATGTAACATAATATACTTTATATGCATACATATTACACACTGAAAATTATACTGAAAGAATGTTAAAGTTGCAAGGTCAGACACTTAAAAGATAGGAAATGTCAATTTAGATTGCTTGGGCAACCTTAATTTGCCTCCTTTGTGCATATGCATTATGACACTCTTTAACTGCATGATCACATACTATTTTTCTCCTCAGAACCTTACTCATTCACTGCACAAGAAGGCTCTGCTCTAGAGAAGAAACTGGGTCATACAGTGAAAGAGACTGTAGTCTCCAGGACAACATTCACCTGCTTTAACCACGAGACCATGCTATTCTTTCTATAGTCCTCAGCCTCATTTAATCCACGCCTTGCAGTTTCTATAAGTGAGACAAGTTTTAATTTGATGCTCCCATGCCCAGTGACACAGTACCCAAAATCAGAATGTCCACAGAGACTTGCTCAGAAATGATGACAGGTGTAAATTAAAACCAACCTGGTTATATTGGTGTACCTTTCTGTCAGGGCTGGATTAAGGGGGAGGGGGGGGGCTAGCTGGGCAGCTGCCCGGGGCACCAACCTATGGGGGGCACCTGATTGCAGCTCGAAGGGGTGCCGCGTGGCCCCTGGCCCTGGGCGCACGGTGCCTGATGGCAGCTGTAAGGTGCACAGTGCGCCAGGGGGCAGGGCCGCACATGCGCCGTGCGCCCGGGGGCAGAGCCGCACATGCGCCGTGCGTCTGCTGGCCGGGGCGCAGGAATGGCTCGAGCCAGCCCTGGTTTCTGTATATATAAAGCCCACATAGAGTGTTTCATGACTTCAAAGGTCCTTCATTCTCCCCTTTAGAAGTCTCCTCAAAGGTCCTCCTTTCTTCCCTGTTGAAGTCTGAACAGTTAGTTGACTCTTTGAAAATGCAGTTCTACCTTATCCTTTTTTGGTTCCTCAAGACAGGAGGACTTCAGGGACAAAATATACAATCAGGTTATGTCCACACTCTAGATAGAGTGTTAAACAACTTAAATGAGATGTTAAAGTAAGGAAAGAAAATTCTGAAGTTATAGAAGGCTGCTGCATATAAAGATAAAAACTAACAAAACATGTAAATGGTATTACGAGTTTTCGTGGGCGCAGCCCACTTCTGAGAGGAAGCCATTAAAAATAATTTTTCTATGTGTAAGGTCACAGTTTTCCTATATGGTGTTTTGGGACCTCCCAGGATTAGAAGTGAAAGCTGTACCCCAGTGGGAATCTGGAAAAATCACATTTTTCAATTACATAAAGTTATTTCTAGTCTTACAGAAGCTTAAGATGTCAGACTCTTAAGTCATATCTATTTTAAAAAATGAGCTCTGTGGCACTTTAGGGCATCTACACTGGGGAGTTATTTTGAAATAACTCCCCTTATTTCAAAACAACAAGGTGAGCATCTACACTACCAAGCCTGTTATTTCCAAGTAATGGGGTTATTTTGAAATAACTCCTGCTTATGTCGAGGAATAATCTTATTTCAAAAGTTATTTCAGGAGTTATTATTTCAAAATAACTTATTTCAAAATAACCTGGTAGTGTAGACATAGCCTTAGAGACTAGCAGATTTATTAGGACATAAAACCCACTTCATCAGATGAATTGGTGTAAAATAGATGTATCTATTTTAGGTATAGAAAACTCATTTATTTTGGGCAGGCATAATTTGGGGGAAATATGCTACATTTGAGGATAGGTATCCAGAGGTCATTTGTATGAAGTGGTAATCGGCCATCTGTTCACATACAATCACAGATTACCCTGGATACAAGGTTCCTTTTATGGTTAGGAAAATCTGGCATCATGCCCTTTGTTTGCAGGCTGTTATCACATAAATTCAGTCCATGTACTTTCTGCCTCTCCTGTACTGGTTATACCAGTTTTCTGTTGTAAGAGAATCCAG
Organism: Pelochelys cantorii; assembly: GCA_032595735.1. Taxonomy (NCBI): domain Eukaryota; kingdom Metazoa; phylum Chordata; order Testudines; family Trionychidae; genus Pelochelys; species Pelochelys cantorii. Next base: position 108,677,030 of record CM064327.1, read on the forward strand.
AAAATGACTAACTAGGTTTGTAGATCATCTCACTGTGTTATTCGATATACCATGACCCTACTCATTGGCTTACTGAAAAATCTTGCCCCAGAAGAACTTTAAAAGCCACAAGTAAAAATTATGCCTGAATATTTGCCTTCCAAGTTCAAAGGCATATCAGAGCACATGACCCTCCTAGGCTGGGGTGGGGGAAGAAAAAGAAATGAAGCACTTCCATAAATGTCAGCTATGAATACTTCTATTTTGGAAAGAGGCACCAGTCCATGGATCTTTTTCCAGTGTCTCTGAAACAGATTCTGTCCATGCCAGGGCTTCCCTCAATCATCAACTGGCTGCAGAATACCATGCAGTATTCCTACTTCGCAAAGAATCTACTCAGCTCTCAATAGGATCCTTGGTATAATACTGCCCTATATGAGAATTATAATATTTCACTATGGAAGAACAAGTTACATCTGCCTTAAAGGTAATCAGATTATATTGGTTTTGCTTTACATTATAAAAATACGTTGCTTGCCAACTCAAGCACTTAGATATTGTGGGAAATTCCCATTTAGATTTGGTTGGATTTTCAGTACCAAGCTGAGAGGAGTACCTTGACCTAGTTTTCACCCAGAAAGAAAATATTTTCTTGTTTTCCTCTCTTGCTCTGGGAACTTGTCAAATGGAATGTCCAAGACTGAAAGCACCATGTAAGCATTGTCTCAAAACAGTCTAGAGCAAATAGCTCATCTTGCCCCTGCCTCCCTTGGGCCTTTGGCTCCAGTTCAGAAAGCTGTTCTTCCTACAAAGAGGACTCAAAACTCATAATGTTTCCTGTATTTTGCATGCTCTCCCCCCGCCCCCTCAAGTCAAAGCTATTGTACCTGGAATTATTAATTACAGAAGACTCCAAAGAGCATAAGAGTCTTCTCCTTTTGTATCTTGTCTTTCCAGAGACTAGTGCCATTTAAAAGTCATATCCTTCAGAAAGCGGATCTTATGCCTTGCCTGTGATTGACAGGTCTGGTTCTGCCACCAAGGTGGCAAGCAACAACAGAAACCCAGTGTAGAATATACTGATCTTACTGACGCAGAAACTCAACTTCACTTTCAGATTTCTGCATAACTGGAAGACAGAACAGCACCTTTGATAAAATGAACAGATTTGATCTAGAAATCAATTACACAAAAACACGGGACTCCACAATGCCATTTTTTGTCACTTTTCAAACATATCCAAGGCGGAATAATTTGATGATAGCTAAGACTAAGCTCACTATTAAGTTAAGGTAGCCATAGGAGCCCCGATCAAATTCAGTGGCAACCACTGATGTCAATAGCAGTTACACCAAGTACATGATATTGGCTACATAATCACAGTATCAGTGTTTAATAAATCATTTATGTAAAACAATCTATCTTAAGTCAGACAACATAGTACTGAGGTAGTGAAACATAGTGGTATGAGGGCAGGATTCCAGAACAACCATGGATGTGTAACTTCTTCCACAACAACTTGTGAGAACATAACATAGTCTTCAGCAACAACAGCCCAAATCTCTACCAACTGAGCTAAAAGAGAAACCACAATAGCACACTCTTATCTGTTATGTGGAACAGCCACTAGCAGGAAACATGACACCTTGAGCCAAAGCCAAACACTTGCCTAAAATTTCAGGGGGTAGCCAAGTTAGTCTGTACAGAAAAGAACAACAAATGGTCTGGTAGCACTTCATAGACTAACAAAACATGTAGATACAAAAGAGAGGACTATGCAGCACTTTAAAGACTAACTAGATGGTTTATTAGGTGATGAGCTTTTGTGGGCCAGACCCACTTCCTCAGTTTGGCCCACGAAAGCTCATCACCTAATAAACCATCTTGTTAGTCTTTAAAGTGCTGCATAGTCCTGTCTTTTGTTTCAGCAAGACCAGACTAACACGGCTACATCTCTATTACTATAAAACATGTAGATGGTATTATGAGCTTTTGTGGGCACAGCCCACTTCTTCAGATGACCAGAGTTCATATGAAACTTATTATTAAATTTAAATTGAGTTCATATGAAACTCCGGTCATCTGAAGAAGTGGGCTGTGCCCACGAAAGCTCATGATACCATCTACATGTTTTGTTAGTCTATGAAGTGCTACCAGATCATTTGTTGTTTTTCTTCCTTGCCTAAAAAGCAATCTGAAGGTGGAAAAATGGGTTAAACCTTCTTTTTTTGGCTTATTCATGGTGTACCACAGAAAACTGGAAAGATTTGTTTAAAAATGTTTTGATTTTTGATAACTGAGAAATATCAGGAATGTCTAGCCTGATTTAGCTGGAGGTCTCCTTGGAGGATGAATCATTATATGGAATAGAAGCTTTTACAGTCCTTCAAGAGGCAGAATACTTGATCTTTGAAAATTGTTTTTTCTTAAGTATTTAAGTTGAATAAAAACCTTAATATAAACAACGGAAAAGTAAACAGTGTGTAGAGAAATTACTTGTACATTAGTTAGATTGCAATTGCTGGTTTCCGGTAATGCAATAATTCTACTATTTTTCAGTCATCAATAGAACCCTACAAGAAAAACAAAGTAGTTGAGATCTGAATTTGTGAAGTAAAGCATGTAAAAAGAGACTTTTATTAAAAAAAAAAACAACAAAACCCTAACCCAACTTGTACGCCCACTGTATACGTCATGAAGAACCAAAAAGCAGGAGTTTTAGCCCACCTCTAGCATAAGAACATTCTATTCAAGTGATGAGTAACAAGCCAGCTTATGAGTATATTTCTAATTTAGGATGAAGCATGCTAAAATGAAGCTATCACTCCATTTGTGTATATAAATGCTATAAATAATCCTATGTGGCTTTCTATAGCTATTTGCAATGGAACTTAAAATGTAATTTTATTATGATTACAGTTTTTAACAGAGTTTATGTTGCATAAAGGTAATTTTAAACTTTATGAAACTGAGAACCAGAACTTAAAAAAAATTAAAAAGTGGCAGATTAGAGAAACCCTGATATAAATAGCAACAAATATGGAAAAAGATTAAGGGAAAATTAGGATATGAAAAAGTAACTGTTTTACATTTAACATAATAAACGCAGTTTGTGAATTAATTCTACAGGATGTGAGTAGATGTTCTCTTTTTAAGGGAGGAAGGATGGTTTTGTGGGTAAAGCATATGATTAGAGATCATAAACTCTGGGTTCTATTCCTGGCTCTTCTCCAGACTTTATGTGACATTGAGTAAAATCACTTAACCTCTTTGTACCTGTTTCCATATCTGTAAAGTGAAAATATTATTACCTCAGAGGAATGATGTAAGACTAAATTACTATTCAGGACATGTGCTAAGAGCCTCACTTAGGAGATGTTATGAAGCATATTTTTTGGTTGCATGGAAAGGGAGAAACAGCCAATGGTTTGAATACAAAATTAGTAACTAGAAACATCAAAGTCTTTCACAGACTTATAACATTAGCATAAAGTCACTCAAATTTCTCTCTTCCTGTCTCTGTTTCTCATCTGAAAACAGAAATAATTCTCTGCCTCTTAAGACCTAACTAAGGTGTTATGTTTGAAAACGTAAGCTTTCTTATCACTGTTTCTCTCCACTACTCTTTCATAAAGAAATTAATCTATTTGAGCAATCCCCAACGACACACACATTTAAAATGCGGTTTTAGTAATAAATTTCCTAGCTTGTATACACTACTATGTCTATTTATTTACATAATTAAATCAGATGACCATTTGATTTTTGCTTACAAACAAGGGGAACCCCCTCTCAAACATTCTGGAAAAAGCAAAAGGCACAATAATTTAATGCAGACTCAGGAGATTAAATCATCGTATATAATGAACTACAGTAACTGCTGCATTTACAAGAGTGTGTTTGTTTTAATTCCTGGGAATTTACCTTGATCAAACATTACAAATTCTAATGACAAGCAAATCCTCCCCTTTGCAGTACACCTTGGCACCAGCAAAACTAGGGAGGTTTTTAAAATCTTTCAAATTACAGGATTATTATGTGTGTTATTTTACTAGTCCTGCTGTTGCTGCCTACAAGCTCTGGCTCTTCAGACTAATCCAGTGCAGCAGCAGGGATTTTGCAGCATTACAGGAGCAGGGACAGCAGGGGAGGGAGGGGTAGTGACCTCAGACTACCTTGAGCAAGTTTTATATAAACCAGGTACGCTGTCCTCAGGTGACACTCACTGAAAAGCTAAGAAGCAGACTCCCAATAACTAAAAGGAAAGCAAGAGATCCCTTTAGATCACAGGATAATATAGGTAACTTTCATTTCTTACTGCAGTTTCCTAACCCAATCCAGGCACACTAATCCTCATTCCACCGCCAAGGAAAACCGCCCTGCTCTCCCCATTGTGCCTTCTTCATCCCCACCCCCACTTTTGTAGCTTGACAAGAAAGCCCCATTTCTCCTCCCTCTAGCATATGGCTCCCCTGCTTGCTATATCCTACCAAGGAAAGGTAGTACCTGCCTCTCCCAATAGCCTTCCTTTCCTCCCATCTCCACTAACGGTATCCCTCTCCCACTGGCTCTTAATTAAACATCCCCCCAGCATTTCCTCCTCCCTTCCAAGGTCTCCCAATTAAAGGGCATTTTGGAGTTTTCCCTCCACCCCAGTTCTCCAATGACAGGAAGAGCCCAGAAGGGCTTGATTGCAACCTTCCAGTAGCAGGTCCCTGGCACCACTGCAGTCTCCCAGTAACGGATGCCCTGCACCTTCTTTCCCCCAGGCTCGTGCTTATCGGGGCCCGCGCTTCCTCCAGCCTCTGCTGCGCCTTCCTCCCTCTCCTCCCCCCCCCCCCCTTCCGAGCATTGGTTTCCTTCGCCCTCAACAGGATCCCGCCCCTGGAGCATCCCAGTCAGAACCCCCCCCACCTCCCCGCAGGCATTTGCGAGCGGCAGCCCCGCGCCGGCCAGCGTTCCACGGCTCGCGCCCCGGCTTCCGCGCTCCAGTATCTATCGAACGTCCGCCGCCCGCGGGCAGGAGAGAGTCAGGGATGGGAGGGGGAGACGTTCCACACGGAGCATCCTTCCTCCCCGGCAAGGCAACCAATTAAACAGCCCCGGCGTCTTAGGCGAGGGCGGCGGAGAGAACGCGACGGCAGCGGCACGTTCCTGCCTGCGCACGGCAGACTGGGAAGTGTAGTTTCTCCTCTCCCAGCCGTAGCCATTTTGTGGTGAAGGGAACTACAACTTTCCCAGCGCTCCGGGAGCGATCCAAGCGGGCACGCGGAGTCCCCGCGGCGCGCTGGCCGGCGAGGCCCGGTGCTGATGGCCCGGCGCGTGGGAATGTGACGAGGCGAGCGGCTCGCGGGGCCGGAGGATCATTCAAGAGCTTTGCAGACAGGCCGGGGGGGGGGAGGCGAGGGGGCGACTGAGCGTGCCGCGCGCTAGGGATCATCGCCCAATTCCCCGCTTCGCTCCCTCGCAGTGGCCGCGGCGGCGGCTCGCCAGAGGCCAGGTTTGAATGCGAAAAGGGGGCCCGAGGTGTTTGACGTTTGCCCTGCACGAGGCGCTGCGCTGGTCCGGCTGCGGCTGCTGAATGCAGCTTGGCGGCGGCTTGCGGCCGGGGCCTGGGTGAGAATTGAGGCCAAGCCCTAACTGAGAGATTAAAAAAAAAAAAAGCCCAGGTCCATTTAAAGTTGCTGTCGGAGCGCTGCTCTCATTGGTTAGAGGAGAGCTGGAAGAGCAGGGACACACACAGTGCGTGCAGCCTTCACTGCTGCTAGAGGAGCTGCTGCTGGAGTTGTCTCTGCTGCTTTCCCTTGCTGCAGCAGCACAAACGTGACTTCCAACATTTTTATTTATCTTCTCTTTTCCACCCCTTCCCTTTTGCAAGATGTAACTACAGCTCAGACACTAAGGACCTACAGATCGTGGAGGTGGCTTGGGAAAGAGAAAGGGGGATATCAAGGGCGTCGTTTTTGTGTTAGGGAGAAAATTTCCATTATGAGTGTTTCTCTAAAGTGATTTTTTTTTTTGTTTGCTTCGCATTCGTCTCTGGTTTTCCCCATTCCCCATATATCGGATTTATGGCAAGGAAAATCATATTGTGAGGAAAGAAAGTCGGATTACAAGATACTACTACAAACAAAAACTGGATTTTTGGGGGTATTTGAACAAAAAAATTGTTTCGGCTTTACTTCATGAAGCAATTGTCCCCTTTTGCAATCAGAATTTGGATACCAGAATGAGTAAAGAAAGACCCAAGAGGAATATAATTCAAAAGAAATACGTAAGTGGTCATAACATATATCATTTGACTCCCAGGTTTAGGAAATGGCAGTGAATGTCAAGTTTATAGCTAATCTCGCAGCTATAAAGATTTGGAACAAATGTTTAGTAATGCTGATTTTTTTTTATTGTGCTTAAGTGTGTGGGAGTTTTTTTTTAAACCCTTTTAAATGGCAAAACCTGCTGAGCAGTTTAGCTATAAAGCCAGTTTTGTGTAGCGATACCTCAAGTGAATAAATGTATTGACCTCAAATGACACAATCATAATCTAGTTTTAGATGAAAGGCTGGGGCGGGGGGAGGGAGAGACACTGCTGCGATGTTACTAAACTCTATTTTCAAATGGATTTATTAATAATGCACTTTACATGCAAAATAATATTTTATAGATGTATATTTATAGTTCTGTTTAGTGGGGACACTATGGTTGTTGAAAGCCCTTTAAGTTGAAATCGAATGTCTGGTTATGGCGAGCTTGTTTCTTGCACTGCCACATCAAATGTAGTATATGGGATCGTTTGCTTATCTGACTTGCAGTAGAAACCAAACCAGTTGGGGGTCATCTTACAGAGAATGTGTTTCTTAGGGTTGACTCTAATAATGGGGAAATGGCTTGGTTTAGTTTAAAAATGCATGATGGTGTCTCGAAATGCTGGAAGAATATGGTATAGTTCAGGCTGTACACCTACCTCTGTTCTTATTCAACTGCTTGTAACCAGACCCTTTTAATAGTCTAATCCTTTAAACATACATTTGCAGGGATAGTTGGGTTTTGGTCCTGCTTCAGCTATGTTTTGATTGGCATAGGGGAGTCTTTAAGTTTGGAAAAACTGAGGGGATTCGTCAGATATGCTGCAGAACTAATTGTTTTTATCTGCGCGTTTAAAAATAAAATATTTCACTTTGTTCAGAAAATGCTTCAAGATATATTAGATGCAACACTCAAAAAAGTTGTATTTATATATGTATTATCATATCTAGCTTTTTTCCGTGGGGGGGGGTATATAGATGTATTTCCTTAGGGTGATGACCTTCGGGACCCTTTGCCTTGTTTTTAAATAGATTTAATAAAAGATAAAATAAGGCTTAAAAATCCTGTTTCTGTCGATACTTGTCTCTTTTTTTAAAGATAATTTAGAGAAACGAGAGGCTAGGAAAATATTAAAAACGTAAAGGGTATTCTGCACCGAATTTACGAATTAAAAATACATCCGCATTGCAGAGGAATTGGGAGTCTGAAGCGGACTAGTTTAAAGTATTGCATCGAAACAGGAACATTGTCTAGAAAGTCTAACGAAACATGTAAGACGTGCACGTTTACCAGGCAGTGAAACAAAGCGGAATGGGGGACGCATTTGCTGTGTTTAATTAATAAAGTAACCTATTATTTTTAAAGCGACTCCACGTCTGGACGAGTGAACAATGGTACCTTCCTCTGGTTTTGCCTATAGTGCTCGTTAAAGAATTAATAAAACTACTGTCACCCCTCCCCCCCTTTAACCCGAGAGGAAAGGTATGAGAGACACATGTGAGCGTGGTAGGGAGACAATGTATGCTGTGTTCACAAGTGTAACTCAGTGGAATGGAGGGAAATCGCTTTTTGGGGCGGGGGGGCAAAGGAGTGCAGGTTACTGTGTTCCTCAGTGTGTGTGTGTGTGGGGGGGGGGGGGGCGTGAACGTGGGTTGCTGCACTATTGCAGTAACTGGCACAGACGCAAGCATGGCTGCTGCTGCTGTGGGCCGGCCTGGTCGTTTTCCCATGCATCCTTTAGAGCAGCGGCAACAGGTTAAGCGGAATGTCAGTACAAGCCCCCGGGTTCCCGGCCACTCAGCCCAGTCGGGGCCAGGTTCTTGTTGTTGTGACGTCACAAAGGGAAGGGCCTGGGCTCAGTGGAATCTTCGTCTCATCGATGTTGTGATTTCCCCTCCCCCTCCTCTGTGACGTCAAAAGTGAGGCGGGCCGTTTGGCTGGGGAAAAGGGGGAGTCACCAGGGCACTGGCTGCTGCTACTGGGGAGGATACAGTTCTGGCACCTAGCACTGTTTTCTCCAGGTGAGCAGGTGTAGCAAGCATGGTATACACAGCAACTTCTCTCAAACCCTTCCTCCATCCTATTAAGTGGAGTCTAAGCCTATTTAATTTGGTTCAGAGCAGGGAGCTAATCACCTCATCTATGGGTAGGAGGCATATTTCCCTGATGCCCTTTAAGAAGAAATGGTTAGTCATTCTGCTTTTCCTGCATGGTATAACTTGATATGGAAAGGTAGAGGCACTTCTGTGCGTGTTGGTGACACAGAGGTTGACGTTGTACCCACAGACCATGGCACCTTTTTTTTTTTTTTTTTCCTGAAATCTCTCACGTATTGCAGTCTCACAGTAAAGCATCCTTTAACATACATAAGTATGCACCCACTCAAGTCTTTTTCCTCAGCGTGTTTCAGATTCAGGCACAATCACTCACACCCCACATTTCAACCACATCTTTCAGAAAGGGCCTCCTGCTCCTAGCCTCTCTTGAAGGTAGTTTTGCGTTTGTGCAAACTGTTTTTTTCCCCTTTAGCTAATTTCTTCATTTTCACGTAGTTTGGCTACCTGAACTTCCTGCCTCAGAGGGATGCAGTTTTTTATTTCATGCAAAATTTTTCAAGCACTTCACAAATTGTAAGTCTGATCCACAATCCAGATGCTTTGGAGGTTTTTCTATTTTAGTGGAACTGGAAAATGTGTGTTTGTACCTTAATAGGCGCTCATCAATCACTACATATTTTGCTGTGCTAAGCAATCTTCTGATCTCGCTGTATAGAAAAGCTGGCTGTAAGGGATTATGTGGCATTCCTGGACTAGAGTATAACAATGATCCTCCTAGTGTCATAAATTGCCTGTATTGCTGGCTACATACAATGCTTTACTGTAAGATAAGATGTTCCTGCACCACCAGTCTGTGACACAAGGAGGCAAAGGTCAACTAATTGCCCAGTCAATAACCAAAAAAATAAAAATAAAATAACCCCCCACCTGATTAGTAGACTACCAAGCTCTGGTCTTCACCACAAAGATTGTCTCAGAGCAGTCAGAGCCTTTCGATGCGTGCTGAAAACTACCTAAAATGTACTCTTAAAAACAAAAAGACTCTGAGAACAGCGTTAAGGCTATTGCCTTGAGGCTTAACTTGATGGTTATGCAAATAATCATCATAACCAAAAGTTTATTTAAACTTATGATGTACTACACTGGGAGTTGTTAATCCATGAAAAAGGAAACTTGTAACTTATTTTTAAAATGTTTTCTCTTACATTTGTATGAGTCAGTCATGATTTTTGAAAATTGTATCTATCTTCTCTCCTCCTTCTCAAACATCTTTAAATATCAAATATTAGTTTTTTGGCTCAAACCTCAGAAAACTGACAGCATTGTAAAGCATCAGCTGTTAAGCCAGACTGTTCCCTATGTGCTTGGAATTAATAGTTCTTAAAAGCTTTGATGTCTTTAAATATAATTTCATAGGTGTGTTTTTTTTCTATCCCCTTTTTGTGATGTTATAGCAAATCCAGTGGTCATTGTGGTTTACTTTTTGCAGTAACCTTTATAACTGTAATGAAGTACACGCATAGTTCTGCCTGGGTAACAGATGGCGAAATACAATTAAGTAGTAATGACACCACTGCATCCTTGTGTGATTTGTTTCTCTGTCCTTGCTGGGGTAAAAGTGCTGCAGCTTGCCATAAGGTGACACACTCCACATAACAGCCTACGTTTGTCAGATCAGGGATTTAAGGCCTGTGGAAAATTAGTACTTTCTAGAGATCTGAAAAGACATTGATGTTTTTGAGTAACGCTTTGGATGGTGTAATCCTGCAATATCCTTGTGACCTCAGTAGCAAAACAAAATTGCTTCATACATCATAAACATAGTCTTCTCTGGGATGGAACATGGCAATTGCATCATAATGCACAACAATATACTGTAGCTTGGGAAGTATTGTATACTGGAGCCAACTGAAACTGCAGGGAGAATTTATTTAGGAATAATGTAGCTGTGCTGGATTTTGGCAAGTCAATAGGCATTATCAGTCCTGCACTCCAGTACTATGAGGCTTCTAACTTTCTCAATTGGGTGTGTCCTCTTGGGTGAGATACAGTACAGGATATTTGATTTGTCACTGATGTGGAGGACAGCACTACCTTCTAAATTACGGGCACCATATCCTTCTAATGAAAGGAAGTACAGAGCTGGATGAGCCATGTAGTCCTGGGCGATAGCTTTCACAAATAAGGTGGGTTATGTTGCCTTATCCCTTCTTATTAGCTCCATCAATGCTCTACAGATAGAGTTGGGCATGAAAAACCACTGACTTTTTTTAAAAATAGTTCTTACAACAATATAGCTCTTGAAACAACTCAGTCAGCCCTGAGTAGGGCCCTGGGCTAGCATTGTGGGGAAAAAAGTGCTATTCAGTACAGTACCTAGTGCTGCAGCTACAGGTATTCCACTCTCCCTGCTGGGTCCTCTTTGTCTAAGAGGCCTCTTACCTTGGCCAGGAAAAAAAAAATCACAGTATCTTTCTGCACAAAATAACACGCTTTACTTGTGAAGAGTTGTAGCTTCAGTTGTAAGGGTGCAACCCTAATGGGAAATCTTTCACTCTTTGGGGGATCTGGTGGAGACTGGGCTCTGTCCTGAGCACTGTTAGGTCACTGGAAACTCCTAATATAAGCCTCTGCTTCGTGGCCACACCACAGCTCTTCTAGGTTTGCAGACTTTCTTTTTGCTCACATTTGCACTTCTTACGCTCTGTTTAGGCCTCTTTCTCAGATCCCTGGGAGCAAGGAGAGGATGGATCATAGGGCACGCTGTTAGCATGCCGCCATGAGTTAGGGAGACATCCCTTACTCCCGAGTGATCACATAGTTTACAGTGAACACTGGTGATCAGTTGTACATCTGTATTTAAGAATTTGCACATTTTCTGTGTTTGACTAGAAATCCGATGTCTTGCAAGTGACAGAGCTAATTTCTTATCATTACTCAGTGGGAGCACTTGCTGCTTTCCTCCGGCACAGCCCTCAGCCGGCCCTGGGAGCGCTCGCGCTGTGCTGGACGGAAGCCCACTCTGGACACTTTTTTTTTTTTTTTTTTTTTTTTTTTTTGCTTGACAAAACCATCTGGCAGCCTTAGTACTGGCACCTTTATTATTACAAAAAAAGCACTGGGAGGAAGTATTTAAGGATATCCCTCATACTCTGGAGCAAAAGGGATTGTAGGTTAAAAACTTTGATTTTTGACATAAGAACATAAGAAGGGCTGTACTGAATCAGTCCAAAGGTCCATCTAGCTCAGTAACCTGTCTTCGCAACAGTGGCCAATGCTGGATGTTCTAGAGGGAGTGAACAGAACAGGTAAATCGCATGTGATCCCTCTCCTGTCATCCATTTCCAGCCTCTAACAAACAGGCTAGGACACCATTCCTACCCATCCTGGCATTTTGTGTACATGTTGCTAATACCACCCAATTTATAAAACACTAAAAGTGCTGGAAGGATATTTATTCAGCGTTATTTATATGGCTACTTTTTATTTCATTCAGCTTGGATGCTGAAAAGATAGTATAAAATACTAGTCACTTTCAGCTCTTATGTACTGAACGATGGTTCAGTATTTGGTTTGCTATAATACAGAGAAAGGGAGAGAAACATGTTTTTGCTGCTTTATGATCAGGAGACTGTGTGTCTTGTGACTGTGCAGATGTGGAAAATAAATGCATTGCAGCAGAATCTAATTTTGCATTTAAAACAAGTATTTTTGTTCTAAGCCTTGTGGCTGTGGGAAAAAAAAATCCACAGGTACGTAGAGTTTAACTCTCTGCATGAGTGTTCAGGCAGCCTGAAACATAGCTCTGCTGGATTTGATTACTTTTCTTAATCTAAAGGGGATGTTAACTTTCCAGTCTAGTAATGCAAATGTCTGTGTTTTGCCTGAAATGCCTCCACATATTCCCAGAGATCAAGAGCCCCAAATATTCCTAGCCAACTATCCAAACCTTCTCGTTTCTGAAAATTGATTCACCTATACATTTTCAACACACAGTTCTGCAGCACATAAAACTTAAAATTTAGAGATTGTGTAAGATGAATTTAATATCAATTGATTAAATACCAGGGATCAGTGTACTTATCACACACTTTCAAATTTAATTTGATATAAACAATAAAAATGATCTGAAACTGCCTCAGTTTGTATGAAATGTTCAGATTGCCTTTGGTAAAACTTAGTCCAGTTTGCTTTGCAGTATATAGTGCTTAGTGTAAGGTGTATATAAAGAAGGTATATAAAATATCTGGGGTTCCCTTTAGGAATACTGAATACTCTCTTGCTTGTTTTGTTAGAGAACTAGAGAACGTTACTGAGAGCTTTCTTGGCTCACATGTCAGAAGACAAATGTACAGTATTTCAGTCTTTCATAGAAATGTTTTCTTCTGAAGCATTTTTAGGTGCAAACTTGTTTTAAATTATCTGATTGAAAAGCTCTTCTTTCAGTTGCTCAGGTTTCACTTTTTCCTTTCTTGTAATGATGTTCTACTAGTTCATGTTCGGGGTTTTCATGTAAAAATAGAGCAGATGACACGTGGTATTTCCCAGTGTGGGGATAGTAGGAGGGGAGGGGAGTGGAATAAAACTTTTTAAATAGGTCTGAACATTCACACTCTTATTTTTGGGATACTTATGCTAAAAGCTTAAAAACATTTTCTTCTTGTTCCTCACTTTAATATGCAGCTAAAGAGTCTGAGTTAGACCTCTAACTGTCAGTATATAGCCACCGAGAGAGAGAGAAAGAGAGAGAGAGAGAGAGGTTGACTTAAGCTACACAATGTGTAAAGTCTAGACTGATCATGTGTCAACCTAGTTACATTGGCCACGACTCTGTGGTTCTTCGGTAGGTGATGTTACTAAATCAGCATAGAGAGGCGCTTATGTGTGTGAGATCCACATTTAAGTGTGGATGCTTCCACAGCTAGCTCAAAGCAAGGCTGTTTGTTGGCCATAGACCAGGCCTGAATAACTAAGAGTTTGTACCTTAGTGTAGTGGCAGTCTGCCTTTTAAAAATACAGAAGGGAACCTGAGGGAGTTGAAATGCAGCACTGTAATGAATCTCACATGACATTCAATTACTTTTGACAACACTACTTCTTCTTTCAAATGTTAGGAGTCTGTTAATCTTGGACACAAGTTTGCTTAGCATTCAAACCTATGAAACGTTTGTAATAATTTTTCAATGGTTTTCATACCTGCTATCTTAACTCTTAATGTTCTGTTTTGTCCAAAGAAGCTGTTGTTCTAGAAGTTGCATTTGGGTTTCAAAAATGCTGTGACTTAAACCAGCTTATATTATATATTAATGTCTTTTGATAAGAGAGTTGATTTGGCAAAGTGTGTATACAATGCATTACTTTCAGTTTCTTCCAGCATTTCTCTCTCCCCCCACCCCCCCATATTAATGTTGTAAACCAAATCTCAGAGAGAGCAAGAGCTCTCATAATACAAGTTTCCAGGCATGCTTGTCTACCAGATCAATTAACTCTTAGCACAGCTAGATGTGGAATAGACTTGCATATGCTTCTGCTTCAAGGTTACAACAGGCAGACCAAACTTGGAGTTTGCCAGGCTTTAAGCCAAATGGAGAGCATTTTGTGGTGGTGATGGTAAAGCTGTCCACTGGTCAGGCACGTTCTTAACTGCAGTTCCTTTTTGATAGAGGAACAATACCAAACTAAGGGCGTTGAAGTGAATTTTCAGGAGAGAGAAAGATAGTATAGATGTGAGTTGAAGGGGGGAGGAGGTGTATGTATTTCTTGCCTCCCCACTCCGTATGATGATGAAACTCTCATGGCTCATTACAGACATCTGGGATTCCTCTTGGGTGATTAAAATATAAAGCAGACGTTAACATATTTGATTAATAATCATTTTAATAAATGATTGAAAGAAGTAAGAGTTTGTCTACTACTGACATCGTTATCTTAGATTTGAAAAGCTTTTATCACAGTGCATTGTTTGCTTATTGTTAATTAACATAATGGGTAGGATCTGAGGAAGTGGATCTGGCCCACAAAAGCTCATCACCTATTAAACCATCTTGTTAGTCTTTAAAGTGCTACATAGTTTTTCCTTTTGTTTCAGCAAGATCAGACTAACACGGCTACCTCTCTATTACTATTCATAATGGGTATGTGATATTTATAAGAGAAAAGGCTTTGTACCACTTGAAACCTGGAGATGGTCCCTATAGATGTGATATCCCCTTATCTGATTAACGTTTATTTCTTCCATTGTAACAAATCCTATATTGATTATTGTCACTGGTAAGTAATTCTGAACTTGTCTTTTCCTTATTTCAAGTATTTACCTATAGCATGGTATCCTCATTTATCTGGCTGTGGCTTTAATTAGGAGAGACAGACATCTTTTTAAATATAAAAGGACTTTAAATAGCTGGAGAAAGATATGTCAAAGAGTGTATGGCTCTAGGAATTTTTCTGCCTAGCTGGGTTTCAGTATGTGAGACTTGTGTCTCCACTGCAGATAAAACACTCTTGGCTGGCCCATATCATCTGACTGGACTTGAGGCTCAGTCTTTGGGGCTATATAATTGAAATGTGGACATTTGGGCTTGGACTGGAATCTGCTTGTATGTGTGAGAGAGGAATAGTTATTGTGACAGTTTTAGCATCAAGATTCTCAAGTAATAGGGAGGAAGGGAAGGAGGAAGAATGGCTTTGTGGCAAAGGCCCAGAAATAGGAGTTGGAAAATTGTGTTAGCCAGTAAATGGAAACCGATCTTCTGCTGATCCTATTTTATATTATTTGCCTTGATTTTAACTATTTTTTACTCATGCTAGTGCTATTTTGGAGGGAACTAGCTGTTTTGCAGTCTTCCCTATTCACTTTACCCTCTGCAAGGGAGAAAGAGGGATTATTGCAACACCTGCTTTCTTTTTTCTGCCTGCTTTCAAAGAAAGGCGGGGAGCAGGGCCTTCGACTCATCTTTTGAGGCACTGGCACTAGTGAAACACATAGCTAAAGGGGAAAGCAGAACGTTTTATTTGCATTCCTGTTCTTCAGATGTGGCTCCAGATGTGGTTCCAGAATTGCAAAGTGATAATATAATTTCCCCACGACTTGCATCCTTGCATGATACCATTTAGAATTAAGTGAATACTGCTAAGTTCTTTTGGTCAATCCTTGTTCACTTAAAAAAATGGATTTGCTGTGGCCATGGTCACCCTTTTCATATTCATTTTATGAACACTGTGCAGTAAAGTCCCTTGGATATGACCGATTAGGGAAACTGAATTTCATAGACACAACTCAGGTTTTGCATTTTTTTTTTTTTAAAGATACACATATCAAAGTATTGACTTATGCATCCATCCAGTCAGGAAACAAACAATAATCCTGTGAATTAACAATTCCAAGGTCAAGGATAGTTATGATGAATGGACTTGGAATAAGAGTCAATAAACAGTGGACAATAAAATCCACTAAAAACAGAAATGTTTTTTAAGGACAAATTTAAGGAAACTGTGGCCTACTCGTGGATATTTTACCAGCAGAAAGAGGTTAAATTATTGGAGACAAATATAACTCCAGAGATGAATGGATGCTTTTTAATTAGATGTTTTAATATTTGATGCATACCTTATGTGTACTTATCTGAGGCTGCCCGCATATTAGGGCTGTTAAATTGCGTGTAATCAGCTAATCAAGTAGTCAGTGGAATTTCTATTGACTACTCGATTAATGGATAAGTGGGAAACTGCAGCGCTGTAGCAGGAGATAACAGTAGGCTCTTAATACATTTAAAAAGCAGAGGCGCAGCATCTGGGACCTGGTGCGAGTCGGGAATCAGCTGATTCTTAGCTTGTGCCAGATTCCCTCTCTACACCCCTGCCTCTTTTGCGCGCCCCCCCCCTCCCCCAAAGGTGCTGGGGGGGAACTGGCTTTTAGGTCAGCTCCCCTCCCCCCACCTACTGATTTTCTGCTTCCCCTTCCTTGCTACCTGTCTCTGATACAGGCAGCAAGGGCCGCAGGGGGAGGGGGAAGCGACTAGTTCAGTCACTGCTGGATTATCAGATAAGCATATGCTTATCGGAGTCAGGTAGTCGACTAATTGCTTACATCTCTGCTGCATATTGGTATTTAGAAACCTAGATCTCTTCAGGCAGGACTTTCCAGTTAGGTGCTTTTTCTATTGAAAGAAGTCATTTGTCAAAAGCAGATATTCAGTCTTCTGGCAAACTGCCACAAACTGATTTGTAAAATAAAAGGTACAGTTGTTCGTGGTTTTGTTGTTGTTGATGTCCTTAGCCAAAAAAAAAAAAAAGGCTACATATAGCATGTGTATTTAATTTAACCTTTCTTTCATGTTACTGAAATTTTTAAACTGAAACTAGCAAATGTGTTATGTAACAAACTTAAGTCTGATTTTTTTATCTGTGTTAAACCCATGATGTAGTATTTATTAAAGCATTGTGGTTTTTTTGAGGTCAAATAGTTTATATCATTACTGCTTAAGGGTCTCGTGATATGCACGGTACAAACGTAAAGAGCCTATGCTTAAATAGAAGACAGAGGACAACGTACAGAGAGTGACTGACCTTGTCCAGGGGTCACGTGCAGTATGTCTGTGCTGCATTACGAAACCTGTGGCAGTGAGTGTCCAAGACTGGGTCTGCAGTCTCTGGCTTCCCTAATGGTAGTAAAAACAGCTGTGTAAACGTTCCTACTCAGACTCTGAATCCCACCCTTCTTCCCAGGCTTCAAAACCTGAGCTCTCCTACTCAGCCCAAATGTCTACACAGCTGTTTTTAGTGCTGTAGCATGAGCCCAAGTATGTAGACCTGGGCTCTGAGACTTGCTGTTGTGGTTTTAAAATACAATATAGGTATACATATGAC
Source organism: Pelochelys cantorii (assembly GCA_032595735.1). Taxonomy (NCBI): domain Eukaryota; kingdom Metazoa; phylum Chordata; order Testudines; family Trionychidae; genus Pelochelys; species Pelochelys cantorii. The sequence continues at coordinate 108,694,234 of CM064327.1, forward strand.
TGAGATGTGAATAAAACCAAGGTTTACAATGCTCAGTCTAGTGCCCTCTCCACTAGACTGTCCTGGCTGCCAGTGAGTTTATTTTACATGATTCTCCTGTCTGGTAATTTAGGACCGGTTTAGTAGGAAAGAACAAATTGCATGCAAAAGTTAGGTAACTTTTTTTAAAAGTGTATTAAAACATTCAGTTACATTTCTCTCTTATGGAACTTGTCCTACTGCTCTGAAAATAAGGTGGCAGCTGATCCCTGGTTTTCATGTGAGGATATAAGAACTGGGGATGTAAAATCCTGTTTAATTGGTTAACCAGTTAAATGGGGGGGCGGGGGGAACGCCTCAGCCTGACTGGGCTGGAGTGGCCTCTCCTGCCCACTGTGACCAGGTGGTGCACCCCCTGCCACAGACAGGGGCTGCTCCAGCCTAGCCGGAGCAGTCCCTGCCTATGGTGGAGGACTACTCCAGCCTGGGGAAGGAGGTAGGGTGCAGGCTCCTGGTCGCACGTGGCAGGCTGTGGGTAGGGGGCTACTGCTGGGTACCAGTTACCTGGTAAGCATCACCCTAGTAGGTGATGCTTATCGGGTACCGGTTAACTGGCTACCCATTCACATTCCTAATAAGAACATCTCTTAGTTCACTGTTTCTGAACCTTGTTTGTTTTTCCACATGTGCACCTCAAGTTTCAGGTTGTGTCACTAGTGCAGTCTCTCCCCCCCCCCCCCCATATGGAACCTTCCAGAACTTTGGGCACCTGTGCGTCTGAAATGTGCTGGATAAGGTTTTTTTTTTTTTTTTTTAATAAAACTTTTTGATACTTTTATTTTATTGTTAACAAAGGGCATTACGTGCAACAAAGAAAATATTACCAGTAGCTAGTGAATAGAATTGTTTCTGTTCTTCATGTCTTTTTCAGAGCTTGTAGAGTTCATCCTCTCGTGCTTAGCTTTTATTAATAGATTGGAAGAACAATCTTTCCTGCTTCAGCTCCCCATTTTTAAAAAAAAAACTTTTCATAAACAACTCATTGAATTACTTTAATTCACTGAGAGATTTTCTCTGCACCTGTAGAAGAAGCTACTGCTGTCCAAAAACGATTTTGCAGTTCAACAAATGTTGATTCCAAATTCTTAGCCAGTGATTTCCACCATTTTCACTTTTTAAAAATATGGCAGCAAACGGGTGCTGCTAAATATTATTTTTTATTAAGCTTCAAATGATTTTAATAGTGAGCTGTTAATGTAACAAGTTTCTTTATTTAACATGTTAATTTCTTGCTGATCAGTATATGTAATTAAAACTAAGGATGTGACAGTGTACACATTTAAATGGTTAACCGATGAGCCTGGGCTCATGGGTTAACTTTCACAGTTACACGCAAAGACCCCCTCCTCCCCTTTGCTGTTGCCTCTGCTGCAGAGGCAGCAGCCCGGGGCGGGGGAGGCAGGTAGGAGCAGGTACACAGGGGGAGACAGCTTAAAAACGAGTCCTGTGCGTACCGGCTCGTGTGGAGCCACCTCCCCCCCCACCCCCCATGTGTAAATGTGTAACCACTGAAAAATTCAACAGTTACATGCTTACCAACATCTGCATTTTAACATCCCTAATTACTTTTTTTTTTTTTTAAATAATTTAAAAATTTAACGTGCCCTGCTGTTGGGATCTGCTTGCTTATTCCAACAGGGAATTAGCAACAGCTTTGTTGAATTCCTGTGTTTTTGTATCCTGCTGCCCCTTCTGGAATATTGTAGAATTGACTGTGTGGATCACAAGTCAGTGTCCCTGTTGCAGAAATCAGAAGTGTGCTTTCTTTGTTTGGAGAGCTTTTTTCCTATAATCATGTTCTTTTTCTCTTGCCTCACCGGCCGCATGTACTTGGGCAATATTGTATCCTGGTTCAATGGGTGAACTAAAGGGTGTCCTACAGGAACTAAAGTCTCTGTGGGGGTAATTAATGCAAATCCCCAGGGCAGATAACAGGTTTGTGAAAATTCCATCCCCTGGGGAAATTGAGCATAGTGGTTTGACCTGACCTCAAGAGACCTGGCAAACAGACAACTTGGAATGATATTGAGTGATTGTCCTGACATAGGGAGTGGAATGCAAGAACTTACATGAAACTGTGAGAGAGGCCCTGTGTGAAGGTCCTGCAGTACTTTAATCCTATCAGGGTCTCCATGTGGTTATGGGTGACAGCTGGTAAGCTGTACATCTGCATATAAACTTAACAAATGGTCTGGTAGCACTTTATAGACTAACAAAACATGTAGATGGTATCATGAGCTTTCGTGGGCACAGTCCACTTCTTCAGATGACCACAGAGTTGCTTATTGCTTTGCTGTATGAAAGCTAGGTGATCACTAGTTAACCCTGTCCCTATCTTCTTGTGAGACCAGGTCTGTAGGTGTTGAACTCAAGTCAGATCTGCCGAGGTAATCCTAGATTGCAGAGCCCTGACATTCAGAGTTCCTGGTCTGGAGGGAGAGGATTATGGGATATAAAGGTGACCGCTAGAGGCCTGATACCAAAGTGGAACACTCTTGAGGCACAACAAATGAGTCAGAGGTGTAATTAATTCTCTAAATAGGAAAGAAACTTTCTTTCACATCTCTTGCAAGAGAAATTATCCTTGTATATAAATCCTAGGCTTATTGGTTAATCTTGTCGACTACACATATTTGCTCCCCCACCCTTGCTGCCTCTGTCAGAGGTGCAGGAGCTGGCTTAAAAGCCGGTTCCCCCCAGCACTGGCTCCACAGTGCTGCTTTCCCCATCACACCCACACTGCTGCCTCTATAGCAGGGGGCAAGGGAGGTTGCTGTGAAGCAGCCTCTGCCCATGGCAGGCCTGAGCACTCTGCAGAGCATCCTCTGTCCGTGTGGAGCTTGGACCCCCAATGGACAGGGGCTGCTGCCACTCCATAGTGTTCCCTTTGATACAGAGGCAGAAGCACAGGATGGCAGGAAAGCTCCCCAGGAGTGGGGCCTGGAGTTCACTGGCTGCCTGTCCTGCCCCCCGGGGCTATCGAATTGTTGCGCAACCACTAAGATTTCATCAGGGTTTCAAACTGTTAAAAGATTAAATAAAAGCTCCCTGAAAGGAGGGTTTGAATCTCTCCCTCTTTGTCAGTGTTACTATAATTTGCATGGTTAAGGCTGTTGCTGTTCTTTGTTCAGCCTGTTTTGCTATCTGTTCATGCAAGGAAGTGTATGTAGAGAGCTAGAGAACGATTCCATAGTGGCATGACCTTTACATTCTGGAAGGTACGGATTTTAGCCTTCTTGAGATACACAGCTCCAAACTTGCACGGTGTTTTTGCATTTACATGCTTTGGGTTTACTTCAAGCCATCGTATAGGGAAAACCCTTGCTCACACAAGTGGAGCTAGGGTTGCCAGGTGTCCGGTTTTGAACTGGATAGTCCAGTATTTGAGCTTTCTGTTCGGGAAACAAATTGAGAAAATATAAATGTCCGGTATTTTCTAAATAAGATGTAATGTAGATTGTGATATAATGTCAAGTGTGTCGGTATTTTTGTTGAAGCCATCTGGCAACCCTAAGTGGAGCCTGAACTTAATGATACAAGGCCTCACTAGGTCACCCTTTCAACTGTTGGCTAATATCTTTTTATTTTATGTCTATTTAAAAGTAAGCTTTCTCTTATCAAGTATCTTTGTGAGGTGATCAAATTGTTTAGACATGGTTTCACAACAACATCTTCATTTACAGTTCTTTCTGGATAAGGTAGTATAAAGACCTATTCCTGTTCCATACCAAAAACCCAACCCCATCAGGCTTCACCCAAACCAGTCCATTTTCTTGACAATTTTTTTCCTGGTTCTAAATGTCCCCTGGAAACACTAAATGCTCTGCAGGTTGAAACTTAATCATCTATCTTTAGCCATGGAAAATACTTCATGTTTCTTTTCTATGAGAGTCACAAGAAGGAATATAATAAGATTGGCTGCTTATTGGCTTATGTCAAACATCTTTTGGGTTTAAATGGCAGTTAGGATAAACCCTCTGAAGGCCACCCTACTGCTCACTTCAAGAGGTGCTGCCATATTCAGTGCTGAATTGCAGCTTCTGTATAACGATTTATAGTAGTAGTGGGGTGTCCATTCATTTCTTCACCAACAATTATAAAATTGACAGCTTAGCATGGGAGGGCCCAGCACTCAAAAGCTGCCAATCTGCTTTTATTTCATAGCAGTTGAGCAAAGTGTGTGTCAGAGTGGGGAAAGGGAGAGGTTCCAAATCTTATTTTTTTTCTTCTGTTTTATTTCCCTTCAACCCTTCCACTTCTGCCACCCCTCTACTCAGCCCTGAGGGTTTTTGGTACTTTTACAGGCAATGGCCTGTGATCCAAAAATGTCATGTTTGAAAGTAATTTTAAGAAGTCTTCACTGTAACTTTGGTTTCACCTAATGTGACTTTCACTTCTCTGGCCAAATCCTGCATTGAGAAATAAACATTTTTGAACATGAAAAATGCAAGACTCTTTCTTTCCCTCCACTAGACATGGTTTTTATCACTCAAATTAATCATCTGTTTTCAAGCTGTCCCTTGTGGGTTCTTTCCTAATATTTTTTTCATCAGTTGTCTATATATAGGTCTTCTAGACCCTCCTCCTTGCAAGCTATCATATGACAGATCCATGCAGTTAGTTCAGTAACATGCCAGGGATGAGGGAAATAAAGGTAAGATGGAGAAAAGGTGCCTTTGGACCACGTGAAATGGGTAAGCAGATTGTAGCTGTGATGCTAAGAACAATGGTTGCCGTGCAATTGAAAATCATGATTACATATTTTAAAAAATTCAAAAACTAGTTTTCAATGTCAGTGACACTACACCTTGAATTTTCTTGCAGTTTTATCCATTCCATTTTTGAGCATGCCCAATTATATATTTGCATAGCACTTTCAGTCTTTGGAAAACCTGTACAAATATTCATTTGCATAGTGCTCCTGTAAGCAAGCTAAATAGCCTCCTATTTATAGATGGAGAAAACTGCATGCAGAGGGTAACTGAATTGCACACAGTCACAGTGAGTCCCGGGTAGACCCTCAAGTAGAATGCAAAATTCCTGACTCCCATGCAGATGCTCCAGTCTAATAGAACCGTGGGTGGGTGCGGAGAGCTTCTGTTGGATCTCTCAAACTTTGTTTTAAGAGCTTTGTTTGGCAGTATGGAAGAATAGGCTACTCTTACCCAACTTGCTGTTAATTTTTTAAACCGTAAATATTTCACGTCAGAACTTGTTCTTCACATAATTCTTAACCCATCTCTCATCACACACGTGCACTATCTACTGGTCGACTGTGAAAAATCTATGCCAGTCAATATCTTGCTGATTGTTACCATTTTAATGCTGTTGTAAGCCCTGTGGCTTAATGCCAAAAGAATCTGCTAACAATGGTGTTAATCGGGGCTCAAATACTTTAAGAGTCTCCATTCCAAACTGCTTCTGATCAAAGGGTCAGTAATTCTGAGGGTCCAATAGACAATAATGTTAAACATTTTGTTTTCTTTGTGAACTTTTTGAGAAATTTTTTTCATGAAGCATTTTAGCAGGGTTATTTTTTAACTTATTTTTCAGTTACCCCATGTATTGCAATTATCCATTTACCTAAGCAAGCTGTCAATTAGCAATCAACGTGGCATCCATATTTTTATATGTTATGTCATAAAATTGCTTTTAGAGCTAATTTTAAAGGGCATTTCTATCTCAGTTATTTAATGTCATGCAGAATATTTTACAATAATGCCTAGGTTAACAATGATCGTCTTGCGGTATTGTGCAAAAAAAAGGCTTCTGTTCAGACCCAGCTGGGTTTCAGGCTTAATTCATTGCTCTATGGTGGGATCACCACAGCTGCTGTGGGGCCTTTACAAATGCAAAAAAGCTGTCAGTGTTTGTTTCATCAGATGCATAAGCGATGAGGCTAAGTTGAGGAATCCATTCCTATGTGCATGTTTTAGACATTGTTTACAGAATTAATGTATTAGAGTTTTTTAAAATATTTGGCACATACCGCACCTTAAAGTAAACAGATCTTTAGGAATAGGACCGGTTTAAGGTTAGTCTAGCTTAGACTTTTCAACAAGACTTAACTTGAGCTTATAAAAATGCCATGGTGTACCCAGCTTTTGCTACCAAGTAATGCAGTTCCCCCTTCCTACCCACCTCTCTCTCTCTCTCTCTCTCTCTCTCTCAAAAAAAAAAATCTGTTTGGATTTTAATTGCAAGCAAGCACAAGATTAAACTAGATAAAAAGTTTTATTTAGATTTTTTTTTTTTAAAACCATAGTCTGGACAAGATGCTCTATAAGTCACACAATCAATCTCTCTCTAGGGCCCCAGAAGTCACTGCTACCTTTTTTTCCTTTTGGCAGACAGAGACTGAACAGAGCTCCTTCTAGCCAATTAAGGAGTAATGTTGGTTAATTGGCTTCAGAGGTTGCTGTTTAACATGGCAAGGCATGCCCCCATGCCTAGGGGCTCATTGTACTGCCTCTGCACCACTTCCATTTCCATTTGGTTGAAACAGTGGGACTACAGCCCAGAATAGACTTCATGCTTTGCACTAGGCTAGCATGGCATGTTTTTCAGTCTTAAATTCTTTCTCACTCTGTGCTCATCTGATCTTTTAATCCTACTGGAGTGCACTGACTGTGCATACACCACTTCTTTCTTTCTATGCAACATGGCTTGCAGTTGTGTAGACCATAAGCAGGTATTTTAACCACTGTGTAGTTTAAGCTCGTATCAAGGTGACTAAGACCCTTTCTATAGTGGAGCTATTTTAACTCCGAACAGTAGTTTTTCCCAATTATTATACAAACTGAATGCAAGTACTGGACAGTGGAAAGTAGATCTTCAAACTGTATTAAATTATCTTTAGATTTGAAATAAAGTGTGTTAAATGATGTCAGCTTGGTTCCAAAATGCTTCTTGCAACTTTTTGAGAGTTCTACTGGCATAGAAACATGTATCGGATTAACAGTGAAGCGTATTTGTAGAGCCATCCAAAAACCTGCTTGTGGATAGCACTAGCCAATGCTTTGATGGTGTAAACAGAGGTTAACATGCACTTAGCATGTCTTAAATGAAGTTGTATACAAATTGGATTATGAAATTTATGCTGGTTTAAGACTAAGTTGCACCCTAACTAGATTAAAACTTGATGCCTTAGCCTGTGTTGGGGAGACCCATTGAGGGGAAAGGTAAGAAAAGATGCCTGCTATGACTTCGTCTACACTACACAGTTCTGTGAATGACCTTGTGTTGATCTAGTTGTGCATGTGCCCGTACTTAGATTTGTGGGAGACAAATGTAAGTGCGTTGTTACAGTAACTCTGTAGTACCACTTCCCCAAGTGACATTGAGCCACGGTCAAAGTACTGAGGTTGACAGAGCTTGAGTCGAGACATCGTGTAATTAGGCCGACCCTAACAGTCATCTAGCAGCTGGCTGATGCAGATTGCTTTGCTTACAGTTGTGAACACCATTGGTCCCCATGATCTCTAGGCAGAAGGCTCCCCTGCCATTCAAAGCATCTAGGAATATTTTAAATGCCTCTTCCTGATTGTCTGACTTGGCAAACAAACCTAGCAGCTCTCCCTTGTTGTGTGCAACTGCCCAGCTGGCCATGCCAGCTACACACTTCACATGCTCTTTGGCTTGGAGTATACTTTAGGTATTGGATTTCCTGGGCCAGTGGGGAGAAGAAGCTGTATAAGCACAGCTATGGACCAGTTGTAGAAACATGAACATGTATGAGCAGATTGCACAAGGGATGTAGGAGGCGGAGTATGACAGGGATCAGCTGCAATGCCGTGTGAAGGAGAAGGAACTGCGTCAGGCATATGAGAAGGCCAGGAAGGCGAACAGTTGATTTGGTGTTGATGTAAAAGAGCCCCATGTTACTTGGCGGACAGTCATGGATATCTCTGAGGAACCAAAACTACAAGCCCCTTGTGTGAACATCCAGGATGAGATGGAGGAGAAAAAGGAGTCAGATGGGAGACATATGACTGGGTGGTTCAGCTGGGTCACGATCCGGCATCTGTTTGACTGGATTGCTGAGATTGAAGCTCCATGGCAGTCAAGCATGGGGGAACCTGAGGTAGGGGAAGGAACTTGAAGTGTTAAGTATGAAAAGGGGCTGCACTGGCAGCAAAAACAGATGCTGGAGAGGTTCAACAGTCATGAGCTCTCCTCCCTTCACATTCGAAGGCAGACTTCATTAAAGCACGACCCTACACTGACCCTTCACCATCCCACGAGGCATCAGGGCTGCATCTCTGCACCTTTCCCTACCGCTGCATACCAGGGGACATTAAGGACAACCACAGCTTCACATACAGTGACTGTGGTTTCCATAGGTCATCGTATGTGTAGCTAGAAAAGACAAGGATGTTCCTTTCCCTTGTTAAGTTCTGTTCCATTAATTCATTTTTATTTACTTTTAACTTATACAGATTTGTTCAATAAAATTCTATTTGGAAAATAATTCATCTCTATTAATTCATGCCACATACTCATAGACCTTAAGGTCAGAAGGGTCCACTGTGATCATCTAGACTTACCTCCTGCGTGTTGCAGGCCATACAGTCTCACTGTCTTCATTAACCCAGCCAGAGATTAGAGGTGTATTACAGAAGTCCTCAAATCATAGTTTTAAAGACTTCAAGTTAGAGAGGATTTACTGTTTATGCTAGTTTAAATTGGTATGTGCCCCATGCTGCAGAGGAAAGAGAATAACACGCAGGGTCTGCGGAGTGCCTAGCAATTTTGAAAGCACCCATTTCCTTGTTACTGTACAGGGTGATACAAGTCATAGGATTAGTGACACTCTGTGTAATCAGAAAGGTACAGCAGGCACCCCAAAAATAGGTGCAACGATGTATGTCAAGCACCACACAGTTTCTAACAGGCCCCAAAACAGTGCATTTCTGTGGCTCCTTTTTAAAGTGCTCTTTCAAAGCCTCCCTGAGATGTATAGTCCACATTGAGCTTTTCTAATAGCCCTCTTCAAACTTATCAGACTGATGCTCCACCTCTGCTTTCTGCCCAGATGGCACATTTCTTTCACAGATATGATTCAGGACACAGTAGGGATGTAAATGATGTTTTAGAAAGTAACCATTCAGTTACACATTTAATGGTTAATGAGTTTATAATAAATCTACTCTCTCTGTGTATGTACGTCTATATATAATGTCACGTTCCTTTAACAACAAAAAAGGCAGTCTCATGTGTTTAATTTTTTATATAATATTGCTGAGCCATCCAAAAAACACAGGAAGTCCAATTAGGATTTCAACTCTACTGGTGATTTTTATTAAGAAGAATGAATATGTTTACATGCTCTGGTGTCAGTCTTGTGTGCAGCCAATTAACAGTAAGGCCAGCGTTCCGCAGGCACAGATGATCCTGCAACACACAGGTAATGCGTTGCCATTTTTCCAAGCCATGCAAAGTGCTGTGTCTTGATCTACCCCCAATACAATGGACTGCATTCCAATGAAGGACAAGACTCCCTGAAGTAATTTTCCAGTACATTTTCTCCTGCGTTCACCTTCTTCTCCTTTTTGGTATAATCTCTGCCTAAAAGCATTACTCTAGTAGTACTCTCCCTCCTTCCTTTCTTTCCCTTCCCTTCCCCCCCAGTGCTGGCTCTGTCAGATCATCCGGTTCAGAGTGTCTCAGTTCAGCCCTGGCACTCGGAAGTTCTTTTCTTTCTAACAGTGATGCACATTTCAGAAGCTTTGATGTACCAGCAATCTGGACAACAGGCAAAAGAAACTGCATGTGTTTTTTGGCATGCAGGAGGGAGTAAGTGCAGGTTTGACTGTTATGGCAGGATCGTTGGGTTTCATGCAATGCTCAAGAGAAGGATGAACAGCAGCCTTGAAATCATCAACTTCTCCATTTTCAACAGGATGGTCACTTCTAAGGTGAGTTTGGAGAAGACTCTTGCAACCTGGATAAATATTATACAGTCCTGACAGTTGTCTCTCACACAGGGTATGTCTAGATTACAAGCCTCTGCTGACAGAGGCATGTAAAATAGGCTACCCGACATGGTCAATGAAGCAGGGATTTAAATATCCCCGGCTTCATTAAAATAAAAATGGCCGCCATGCTGTGCTGGCTCAGCTGATTGTCGGCACAGCGCACGAGTCAAGTTGCGGATCGGTCGACAGGGGAAGCCTTTGTCGACTGCTCCTGTAAACCTCATTCCACGAGGCATAAGGGAGCGGTCGACAAAGGCTTCCCCTGTTGACCGATCCGCAACTTGACTCGCGTGCTGTGCTGACGATCAGCTGAGCCAGCACAGTGAGGTGGCCATTTTTATTTTAATGAAACCGGGGATATTTAAATCCCTGCTTCATTGACCATGTCGGGTAGCCTATTTTACATGCCTCTGTTGGCAGAGGCATGTAATCTAGACATACCCACAGTGGAAGCATTTAGGCATCAGATAGCTCTAACAAAGTAATCTGAAAGTTCAGCTGTTGTAGCCTACCTTTGCTTACTGAGTTTTTCTCAAAAATGTCATATACCAAATTCCAGTGAGTTTTACATAACCAGATCAGATAGTGTTACCTAACCTGAAGCTGTGTTTTGTTTTTGTTTTTTTTCCCCTTTTTTGGGTGCTTTTGCAGCCACCGTGCTGTAGTGAAAGTGTGCAGCTAGTCCACTTGCAGCTCCAAGAGCACAATCTACGCTACTTGATGAAAACTCATCACTATGACTAGCTGCAAAATATGGGCAAAACAATTGACAGATTCCTGTGTAATATACCTCAGTGTGTTGGCAAGAACAATTTTGCTTGCATTATTGTATACGCATGCCAAGACACAGCCTCCCAGACCCCATCTTTTCACTGTAGTGTTAAGTTATTCAGCAAGGTTTTCACTGTATGTAGTTCTGCCATAGTTCGAGTTTGTAAAACTGTGGATCAAAGCTCCCAATTTTCAATATAATGGCAAGTGACTGTAATATAGCTTTCAGTAGTTAATGCTGGCCAACAATCAGTGCTGAAAGCTACTTTAACAGTGTTTTCCAGTTTTTCCAAGACAGACTTCACATAGTCTTCATAGCACTTCTCTAGTCATGAGGTTCCTGTGAGACAGACTATATTCAGGTTCTACAAAACTCATCAATGCACAAAAACGTATACCCTCAACAACACTTGCAGACTGCACAGCTGTAGTGATCATGGTGCCCAATTCCATTTTATGTCACATTGTGTCTTGCATTTTCTTGACTTGCCAAAAACACTGTATCAGCATTTTGATTTTTGCCACATTTCTCACATAAGGCAGAGGGATGTTTCAGCTTCATATGGTTCTACAATGCTGCAGTGCTGTTCACTTATCTTGGCTCTGTCTCACACAGTTTACATTTAAAGGCATCTTCTGTTGGTTTTTGTGAAATGATTCTAGGCATTGCTCCTTTTTGATGGCTCCATCTTCACTATGGTACAGTAGTTACCAAAAACCTGATAAACCTACATAATGTTTGTTGTAAGAGTCACAAGAATGTCTGGGTGTATATATAACAAAACGTATGCAAACATTTTGAAACCTATTGTATTAAAGCAAAAGCCTCAGAATGTATTATTACCAAGACACATGAATTTGCTAATGAGCTGCTACCCCCTCCCACACACACTTCCCCCAAAAAAACAAAAATCCAAGCCCTGTACTGTACAACCTAATAAAAACAGTTGCAAGGAGTAAGGGAAGCCAATGGGATTTCCCGTTGGCCTCCTCCTGTAAAGATGGCACCAAGCTCAGCTTAAGGTACATTTATTTAGGCTTGGGAACCTAGGATATCCCTGATGGCAGTGGGACTGGATTGGGCAGCCCTGGCCATGGAACCTGTGGCTGAAGTGGGGCTGGCAGAGGCGGGCAGCGCCAGCTGGGGAAGCCCAGGGAGTTCCCAGCAGCCGGGCTGGCTCTAGCAGCAGTGTGGTATGCCTGGGTGATCCTGGCCATGGAACCCCTGGTGGCAGTGGGGCTGGCAGTGGCTGGGTAGCCCCAGCCCAGGAACACTGAGACACAGCTCGGCCGGCAGCGGCCAGGTTGTGCTGTCCGGGAACTCCGGGAGACGTTGGGCAGCGTGTGGGCAACAAGATGGGAAGCCTGTGCCAGGCCAGCATTGGCAGGGCAGGTAGCCCGAGGGAGAGGAGCCTGGGAGTGGAGCAGCCAACAGGGGAGCACTGACCTCCCCAGATCCAGCAAATTCCCTGGTTCCCTGGATAGCTCAGGTCCCGAGGGTGCTGGACCAGGGAGGTCCAACCTGTGTTTTAGTAAGGTTCTATCTAGGTATTCATTTCATGCTTATCACAGTAGTACAGTATTGGATGTCTGCTTTTGCTCACAATATTTAAAAACCTGAGGTGAAATCCTGGCTCTGTTGCAGTAAATAACAAACCTCCAGCTGACTTCTGAGTAGACTCCGGATTTTATCCCTAAATAGTTTTACCACCTACGGTATGATCCACTGCCTATTCAAGTTAAAGGCAGATGTCCTTAACTTCAGAGGGTTTCAGATCAGGCCCTCAGAACAGTTGATATAGTTTAATAAAGGCCTGCATAGGTTTTCCTTCTGGTGTCTTAGAATATTACAAAAAGATTGAATCAGAAAAAGGTCTATCAGAGCAACTTGTGGCTCCATGCAATCTATAATTTAAAGCTGTAAAATAATGTTGTGGTTTTCAGCTTTCTAACCTGTAGAAATGCTTAATTATTTCAGGTTTTAATGTAGTGTTGGGAGTTATGAAACTGAAATTGAGAATAGCCATAACATTTTAGGGTAGTGCAGGGATGGTAGAGATATTGACTACACTGTTTTGGTAGTGTAACAGAATGAAGAGGTTTGGTTATTCCACCCACCTTAGAAAAGTGCAATAAAATAAAATATAAATATACCTAACTGTCTTTTTTTCCCAAACAACCGTAATCATTTTGAGTTTGTTGGTCTGTCTAATTCCTGACCTTTTTATAGGGCTCAACCATGATTAAGTAGGTCATTTACCAGCTGAGGCTCACTTAACCCTGTCTATATCAGAGAATTAAAAATCCAACTGGTACTACTGTGGTATTAACTAATACGGTGGTAAAAATGCAGGAGCCTTGTCTACTTTAGAAGCCAGGGTTTCACTTATTCAATACTTCATAAATTTCACTGATAAACACAGTTGAATTTTCTCTGTAGGGGTTTTCCTTTATAGGAGGGGTGGGCAATCATTTCTGCAAGGGGGCCACTTCACGAAGTTTGGTTCATAGTTATGGGCCAGGTCCAGCCCTTCTTGAAGGGCCGGGGCTTCGGTTGGAAGGGGCAGTTCCCTGTAGGTGCCATGCGCCCCTGGCAGGGGGGGAGAGCTACCAGCTGCTTTGAACAGCAGATGACTTTGTGCACTCCCCAACCCCCAGGTCTTGATTAGCCTGAGGTGGGAGAGCAGCAGGGTGGGCCGCAGGCCAAAATAAATGGCTTGGCTGGCTGGATGCTTTGCGTTACAGGTTTCTAGGAATCCAGATGAAACTCTGTTTATCACTCTTGGGTTAAATTTTCATGTTCTTATAATTCCTTGTTACAACCCACCTTCAGTGACTGATTTAAAGCTGAAGGAAAAAAATTTTAACCTGCTTGTTACCACATCAAAATTGAGCACATAGTGAAAGAAATTAGACTAGTCCCTCCTCTGTTTCTGATTCCCATGAGCTTACATAACACTACAATATTTAAATTACATTACCACATAGGAATATTTTAAGTAAGTCCAAATTATTTTCTAATAATTGCTTTAAAACTTCGTTGTTTTATAAAACCTTATTTTATAAAAATATAAATTGTTAGCCAAAATCAATCTGACAGTTTGCTTATTAGCCCTTCAACTACCAGTGTTTTGCAGAAGGATGCCAATGAGGAAAACGCAAGTTACATATCATTTTTGGTGTAAATTATATTAAGAAATATTTAGTAGAAATGTTCTGGCCATAAGCAACTATTATTATTAATTCTTTATAACAAAAGTAAAGCATTTTAAACTCTTAATGAGAGGGAGTCTTCATTTTCATTAAGACGGCAGCTTTAGATTTGTAAATACCTGCAGGGCTTAGCTTCCTGGAGGCATCCAAGAGAATTAATCCAAATTCATTTTGGAAATGAATTAAACTGAACAAAATTTAAGACTGTATTAATTGTGAGTGAGGGTGTTCACACAGGGGTGCAATTCATTTTAACATTAGTTAAAATGGTTAACCAGTGACCTCCGGTGGTGGCCAGCCGCACCAGCCTGGGGCAACCGCAGTTGTGGAAGTGCCAGTGGGCCTGGAGGCGGGATCCTGCAGTCATGAAGCGGCGTAGCGGGTTGGGCAGTGAACCCAGAATTAAAACCATTAAATGAGTAACATTTTTAACACCCCTACTTCAAATTCATGTGTCTAGATAATTTGGATTAATTTTCCTGGCTGTACTTGTGTAGACGAGCCTTCATTATCAAATTTAACAGTGTCAGCATTAAACACTGAAGCACGTTAAGAAATATTGTATCATCGGTACGTTGGTGTGTTCACCTTACTAAGTGTCACTTAATACAGTAAAACCTGTATTATCCGGCATGCTCAGGGATTAGGGCGTTCCGGTTATCTAAAAACTCCAGTTATCTGAGGGTCCCATCAACCTAGGAAAAACCAATGGATGATAATAGTAAAACTCAGGTTTTTAATATTGGTATTTCTGTAGTGTGAGGCAGTTGGTCTCCCGTTTATATTTTGAGTTAAAGATGATTAGTACTTAAATAAAAAATTAAGCCCATCGTGGTAAACCAAGCCAGGCCTGTGTACCTAAAGATGTGACAGTATTGTGGCTTGGGGGCAATGCCAGTTAACAAAGTTTTCTGGCTAGCAGAGTGTCGGATAACAAAGATTTCACTGTAAATGAGATGGCCATTTGCTTAACAGAGGGCTCAGAAAAAACAATTTTTTAATTTAATTTGAAAATACAGCTCCGTTTCAATCCTAGGTGTGCTACTTAACCACTGGGCCTCTGGCAGTGGTGGAGCAAAATGTGTGAAGTTCTCTTTTTAAACTTTAGTATTTATTGGGTAAATAGGAGGTGGTAGTGGGGGAAACCTGCAATATGTTTTGTGTATGGAACTGAAGAAACGTTGCTCCAAAAAGCAGGTGTCTAGTTTTTAATGTTATATTGCATAGTTCTGTTGGAAGGATGGATTCCAGTTTATGGATGCTATGGTAATGAGGTGCCAGTACAAGAAATTCAATAAGGAGATGGAGGCGACATATTGAGCTTAGAGGGTGAGCACGGCATGAAGCATATGAAACAACTTGTATTCCTTTCCTTGGCATACATCTGCCTTTCCTTTCTTCCACCCTCATCTGCTTGCTCAGTTCTCCATTATGTAATTTGAACTTAGGAGATTGTCTTTCTGTACTTTAATTGGCAGAAAGTTCATTCACATGCAGCTGCAAAATTGGTGTTTCTTTTTCACAGCTTTTCTCACTTTAAAGACCTTGAGAACCACAAATAATTCTGAACATGGAGATTTTTCAGAACTTGAAGCGTAATTTATTTAGAGGAAGTTGAGGTTAGAGTCTCTTTGTTCACTGGATCATCTTACTCAAATGGGTAACATAACCAGTTAGACTGCAACGTGGAAAATGCAAGTGATTGTGTCTACATTAAGGAAATTTAATTTTTCATCTGTATTATGTTGAATATATCCTCCAGGCTGTCTGAATGAAGTCCATCTAGAGGTGTGCAGAGGTACATCTTATCACTTGACAGCCAGCAAGATAGTATGCTATGACTGGCAGACATATCTTGTCTTGTGTAACCATCTGATCTTGTCATATGATGACAAATGGAGTGATGATTGTATTAAACAGAAAAGTTCAAAGTAGCAGAAAGGGTCTGAATAAATCCACAAAATCAAAGCGATTCTCACTTGACAGCATGTCAGAATGTTGTTTTTATTTTGTTTGAATTAATGCCGTTTTAGGAAAAATAAAAGTACAACTGTATAAAGTTATAGTCGGTCTGTTGATCAGCATTTTTTAGCTTAATTCTGAATTTACTTACAGTTGAAGGGACTTGGTTCCCTCAACTGTACTTAAGAACCGAAGTGCGGTCTGAGTTTTTTAACATCATCCAGAGCCATACGTCCCAAAAGGTTGGTAACTATTGTATATTAGCTGCTAAAGTCTGACTTGCACAAAGAGCTTATTTTGAAAAAGCAATGTCAGAAGGATGAAGGTACAGGTTGAACATCTCTAGTCTGGCTTAGGGATGTAAGAGAGTAGTACCCAATAAGCATATGCTTATCGGGTAGCTGAGTCACTACTTGAATAGTCGCTCCCCCCGCCCCCCACACTGCCTCTATCTGAGGCAGCAAGGGTGGGAGCAGGACCTGGTGCTGGGGGGAGCCGGCTTAAAAGCTGGTTCAGCACTGTCTTCATGGGGGGGGGGGGAGGGAGCAGGGGAGGTAGAAGCCCACAGCTCTTGCTACATTTCTAAGGCAGAGGTAGAGCAGAGATAGTGAGTGCTTCCCCCCCCCCATATCAACTATTCGAGTAGTCAAAAATTAATTACCCTTTTAATCAAAATTTAATATCTCTAGTCCGGCGCCCTTGGGACCAGACCAGTGCCGAACCAGAGAATTTGCCAGACTACGGGAGGCTAGTATTCTTCTAGCAGCATTATTAACACTTCCATTGCTTACAGGACTCTTAGAAGACATTTGGGGTAAATTAGAGCTAAATAATAGCACAGAACACTGAGAGCCAGGACTGGTATCTATAAACAAACTTCATGGGATGGCGGGAAACTTGCCCGCACCCATGCGAAATGGACATCTGGCTAACTGTCAGCCGATAGTCAGGGCAGTGCATGTGTGTGTGTTACACCCGAGTCTTCAACTGCTGAGACACAAGGCCCCGTCGCAGTGGGCAGTCTAGGTGAGACTGACGGGCGCCCCGAGGAGTTTAACGTCCGTGTCTTTACCGCTAGGATCGGGATCCTTTCGCGGCGGGCAGCCAACAGGCCGACAGACGCCCCAGAGTTTACAGGGAGAGCTTATTACACCTCAGATTTTGACTGCTAGGATACACGATCCCTTCGCAGCGGGCAGCCTGGGGAGGCTGAGAGATGCCCCAACGGATCTGTCCCCTGGAAGCGACACGATCCAACGCTCAAGCTCTCCCTATATCTGTCCCTTATGACCGGCTGGAGTTCTTTTAAAATTGTGCTTGGTTCTGTTACAGCAACTGAAGGAGTCAGGTCACAGCTTAAACAGTTACTATTTTATTGTTACAGGGTAAACTTAGCTGTTAAATGCTACTACTGTGTTACAGATAACACAGCCACTACAAAGGACAGGACAGAAATTACACTAATAAGTCACTTACAGGTACCATGAAACCCTTTTGGTTCTCTGAGCTCTTATTAAATGCATGCAAAATAGACACCTAGCAGGTATATATATTCTCACCCCTGCGTTCCAGACTTGGCGTGGCCAGCGTCTTTCTCTCAATCCCTCGGGAAGAAGTAGGGCGAGGTTGGGCGTCCCACAGGTCTCGGGAGACAACCAATACCTGCCAGCAGGTGTAGATGATTGGAGCTCAAATGGGGTGGGCTACTAAACCCCTCTTTATACCCCTTGGGTCACGTAGGCTTCTTCCTGGTCTCAAGTGGCCAATTAGGAAAAATGGCTTTGAATGCCAAGTTTCCCACGAAGGGCGCAAAGCATAATTCACACCTGGGAAAATTCAGACAATGGGCACCTCTGGTATGTGATGGGCGAAGATTCCTCTCCTGGGACAGTGCAGGCGTGTCAATTACTGGTACTAGCCATCAGGGCGGCGGGAGGCCCCCGGTTGTCAGCTAGCCCATTTACTGTCTGGTTTCTGTTTATGGTAGAGTCAGGGACAGGCAGCACACCTGCGTTCCCAGGGCATCAAAGGGTGACTGCCTTTCTCTTGCTCTTGGGGGGGGGGGGAGGACAAGATGGGGTTCATGTCCGGCCACACTAACTAAAATCATGCCGGACCACAGATGTTGCAGCACCAGAGAGTGCTAGTATAGAGAGGTTCAATCTGTATTGGGGGGGCGGAAATGAGAACAGGGCTGAGCATACCATTGATTTTTAGGCAAATATGGGTGAAAATAATTTGCTTTATTTTTTGTGTATACTCGAACTGTTACCAAAGAGAATTCTTTTTTGAAAGTCTGAAAACTGTTTTGTTTTGTTGTTGTAACATCTGGAACTAAATGCAGTATAGCGATAGTTTGGAGGTTTAATTCAGCACTATGTTGCATCAAAATAGCTGCAAAGTATAGGCCAGAAGCTGAATTTTTCAGAGGAATTGAGGCTGCTCCTGAGTGTGGTTAGCAGTTAACCACGGGGGAAAAAGAGTCTCAAACTTCTTCACACCTTTTGTTGCCTGCAGTACCACCAATCTGCATTTGGTCATTTGGGGGCCCTTACTGTAAAGGAATTGCTGTGAAAAATGCTGCAGACAGTGTTAATTTAAACTTCCATTCTTTTCAGTCTTTATATCTTGAGATAGGAGACCAGATTTTCAGCAGATAATCACCATCTGTGCTGCAGTTTGGGGACAGTACAGAAGCCATTCCTTTGCGCTTTTCATCCATAGTCTCTCTGGGGAATTGCCTCAATCCTGGGTTCTTCTATTGGCTATCTAGTTTCTACACTTTAAATACTACTGGTGTATTCTGAAGAGAAGCTAACACTTTTAGAGTGGCTGCCCTGGAACTCAGAAATGCTGGTTTGTGGGGGGTGGTTTTTTGTTTTTTGCAATATATAAACACAGTGGGATGTCTAGAGTTCACATTTCAGAAGTTACTGACACTGTGACTTTTCTTTTCCTAATGCTGAAGCACTCCTCCTATTGCTGGTTTCTTTCTCTCCCCTCCCCCTCCCCCAGCCGTGTGTCATATGAAATGGTAAAAGAGCTGCTTGTAATTTTAGTCTCTGATTTAAAAAAAAACACGTTTTAAGGCAGTTTTTTTTTTTAGTTTGACTTGTGACAGTAGTTTTGTCATTGGTTTAACTGGTGGAAAAATTGCCTTTTGCATGGGCCTGTTTCATTAGGTGGGTACAGCTGGGACTATGATTTTCAGTGAAAACGCATTAATGTGAAGTCCTTGTCAGGAAATATGGCAGTGCCATTCTTACAGTCACTTTTCTGAACGTCAGCCTCTACTTAATCAGTTGCATCTATTTAACTACAGTAATAAAAGTACATTTTTATTACTCTTTTATTCCTCTTGGCACTTTGAAGCCAGTACAACTAAGGCCATGCCACGCTGGCAAAATCTTTAGAGAACTTGTTAATTATTGTGTTAAACATAGCTTAGTTCCTGTCCACACTAGGTGCTATGATCAGCCAATATCTTTTTGAATAAGGACATGTTTGTCCACAGAAAGGGTGAAATTGTACCCGACTCTTTAAATGTCCTCTCTTCCATCCTCCTCCCCAACTTTTTTAGGAATAGACGTCTGTGATTATAAAAGGCTTGAGGATAGCTCTGTGCCAAAATGCAGTTAGTGAATGTCTCCAATTGCTGATGTTATTTGTTGTTTTTTTTGGTAATTGAATTCCATCTTAATTGTAGCAGAAAACTCCATAGAATTGCGTAGTATTTGGTAACTACATCAGGACACAAAAGAAGGGAAACCTTTTAAAGACCCAGCTGTTACAAGCAGTAGACAAGCCTAATATAATGTTACTGCATCTCCTTGTGGTGTTAATCTGTGAGATGACAGTGATTTGTGGTCTTGATGGATGGTTCACTTTTAAAAGGTGTGAAGAGGGACTGTTTTATTTTTATATATGGAAAGCTCAATATGTGCGCCAATGGTCCATCTATACTAGGGCTGTCTGTACAAGAGGAGCTATATCTGTCAGCTACACCAGCAGGTCTGTCAGCATGAGCAAGTTGCACTGGTAGAACTTCATATATGAAGTAAACAATGCAAAATGCTATGTGAACACTCTCTTACTTTGGCATAAGGCCTGGTCTACACTAAAAATTTACAGCAGCATAGTTTTGGCATATGGAGTGTATGTGAAAATGTCATGTATGTGAGTGCTGTTAGCTATGCCAACCTCATTTCTGATGAAGACATGGCTAGGCTGGTGGAAGAATGCTCCTGTCAACCTAGCTACTGCTGTGTGGGAAGGTGGAGCTCCTTCAGTGACAGAAAAGCTGCAGTGCTATAGCACCATAATTGTGCTTCTGTAGCACCTGTAGTGTAGACACTGCCTAAGAGTGGCTTATTTCAGTGATGTTAAACTAGTTGCTAATCCATTTGTCTTATCTTAAAGTAAACCAAGATTATGCCAGAATAAAAGCATCTGCTATGCCTCTTGTTCTTGTTTGACTAGATCTGTTTTAAAGTTGATGTATGTTATCGGTACAACTCTTCCATGTAAACAAGCCCCACATATCGCCCTGTACAGATAAGCCCTAATTTATTGTGATAAGGTAAATCCTCAGGTTTAAGTGCTTCACTGGTTAATGATAAATACCTTTTCTAGACGTTAAAGGCATCAGAGGTGCCTGGTAAATTTAAAAGATTGTATTGGATTAAAGATTATTGAAATAAGGCAAGGCAAATGGACTAAGACTTGTATTCTCACATGCTCAGTTTTCGAAACTTAAAACAAACGTGTCTGATCAAGAAACTTTAAAATGTGGACTTAAATATCAAAAGCCTAATCATCCCATTAGTGGAATGTGAGCTTTCCCCATTGAAGCTGATGGCTATGATTGCAACACAGGGGGATAGTTTAAATTGCCCCTTTTTTATTAATGTGGTGGGACATTGTGAAACAGAGAAACTGGACTGAATTTCTCTCCTTTCCTTTCCAAGAAAAGAGTGTGCTATCAGTTTAGTCTTGTCATATTGTTTGAATTACAGTTGCCGTGTCTAGGAGCCCTAATCATGGACCAAGAGCCCATTGTGCTAGGTGCTGCCCAAACAGAGACCAGTAAGATGGTCCCTGCCTCAAAGAGCTTATCTAAATATTAGAAAAGAGATGACAATTGGGTATGAACAGGGGAGCACAATGGAGGGATTGAAAGAGAGGGTGACATAATCAAAGGGGCAGGATAGGAGAATAATTGTGCAATCCAGGCTGTGTCTAAATCTTGCCGATAATTTCTATGTGTTATATACGCCTTTCTTATCTGTACACACAGCTAGAACTATCCTGTCCAGCTCTCATCTTATTGAGTCTCAAATGTATCATTGTGTTGTTGGGCCTTTAACAGATGCAGTCTTCCCCACCTACATCCATTCAGAAAGTTTTTGAAAAGAGACTTTCTTAGCCTGCCACTCAGGCCATATCATCCTTTCTCTGGTTTCACCTTCGGGTCTCAAAGTAACTATATAGCAGGACTTCTTGGCTGTGTGCTAAAGCTATTAGACAGCATTACCTGTATTTATAATTAAGACCGTGTCTAGAGACCCCAAATGCTTCTATAGAAAGTGGTTACATGCATGACTCCAAACTAATTTTCTTCTCCAACATACTGATTCATGCTAGTTTCACAGCATATTCCAAGCTGCTGGGGATATGATAGACAGTACATGTAGGCATTCAAGCACTTGCTCTGCTTGAGTTAGTGCACTAAAAATAGCAGCGTGGCTGTGATAGAATAAATAGGGGCTCGAGCTACCCACGTGAGTAAACTCTTGCTCTACCCGTGGATTTATACTCAAGTAGCTATTCTAAGTCATTTCCTGTGCTCTGATAGCCACTGTACTGTTTTAGCATGCTCTCCCACTGAACCGGGGTCCATCTGTGTGTCCAAAGTAGTTTACATAGAACTTGTTGCTTCTGGTCATCATTCTCCACTTAATGGCTGATAAATAGAAGTTTCTCTGGCATTTTTGTCTAGTTTGACATCAAGATGCTGGATTGATAGAGTAGGGGGAATAAAATTCAATGTGTGGTGGCGGCTATGCTGCTCTACCAAAGGTGTATGTGCTACCTTGTTTAGTAAAACGTTACTGTGTACCTTGTAAGGAAGAATGAAGTGAGTATAAACATACTGTTTTTCATGTTGCAGCACTTCAGTAGAATTAAAGAGAAGGGGTGGGAGAGGGAAGAAACTTCAAGGAGTCGGCCTATAGTCTGTCAGAGAAAATGTTGGCTCAGTATCTAGTTGTGGTAATATAGTGTTTCTCTAATTTTGTTTGAGTTAAACTAAAGCCAAGTGGAGAAATTTCTATCTCCAGTTCCAAAACACTTCAGTTTCCCCCAGTTTTCTTCTCTCCTTTAATATTAAAAAGCATCGAATGAAACTGGCTGGTGGAAATTGCCTAGGCTCCATCAAACACTTGTGGCAATAAGATTTCTATTGAGCTTGTCAGTGGTGTAGTAAGTAGTGGTGTCTGAGCAGAAGGATTTTGTAGTTGTATATGGGATCTACTAATATTGTGGTAAGGTAACAGTTTAATGCATATTATTTGGTGTGAAGAATGTGTGCTGGCATTAGTATCTGCCTCACTGATATTCCACATCTGGATTTATTTCTGGATTTGCAGGCATGAATTCAAAATGTCTGGATTTATGGCTTGGAGGCTCCTCTGCTTTTAAAAATACATATAAATATGGAAACTGTTAATAGGCAGCTTCTGATACACATTGGGCAACTATTTTAATGAAGATGCTTTGCTCTTAAATGTGTGAAAGTGCATGCATAAGCTTAATTCCCTTTGTCAGTTTTGGAATAGGAGGGAGAAGAATCTCTACACCAAATAAAAGAAATTAACGGTTTTTAGAGAGAGAGATTCTTACAGATGAAGATGATGGTGGTGTGTTCTTTTTAATAAACTAGCTTTAAAACATCAGCCCTATTCCTCTTTTCTTCAGCCAGTGTAAAATAGTGCTTAGAGTGAGTGGCTTGACAAACTCTGACAATCCTGTTCCACTACCATTTTTACAGCTCATTTATGGCTAAGCTGGATGGGTGAGGGACTTGGGTGTAGGGAAAAAGGCAGAGACTAACCCAACAAGAAAAGCAACGTCAGGGCAAGAACTACAATTGTAGGGTAAGAACTACAGTTGTTTTTTTGGTTACAATGCAATTAATAATACTCACTTAATTAGATTGGAACCCCAGACATAGAAATGCACTCTTGAATTCCCTCTTTCACCCTTTGTGGCAGGAGTGAAGATGAAGACGCATTTCATCCATGTCTTTGAAAATGAAAACATTGATTCAGGTGTCTAAACGTGGATTTAGAAGCATAATTGAAGGTTGTGGCTTTGGTCTTCATAATGAGAGAGCTTCTTGTAAAAATGGGACTCTCTTAAACTTGGTGTTCTTGCTAATATTCTTGCCAGTGCTGCTAATTACACCTGCCTACCTAAGTTTTCTCTAATTTCATTTGTCTTTAGGGCCAGCTCTTCAAATAATGTAAACTGGCAATTGGAGTCTAGCACTAACATGCCAGATTACATCTGTTGGGGACATGGGCTCTGACTCCAGTGGTGCTCTGGACTGGAGCACCCATGAGGAAAAATTAGCAGGTTCAGAGAACCTACCAGCAGCCTTGCCTCCCTACCCCCTCTGCTTCTCTCCCACAGGTGGCCCTCCTGGTCAGTTCCTCCCCCACCCTCCTAAGGGCTTTCAGAATACTGCTGACAGCTGATTTGCTGTGCTCAGGAAGCTCCAGGAGGGAAGGGGAGGAAGAACAGGGACAGGGCACACGAGGAGGAGGTGAGGCAGGGTGGGGTGTGGGAGAAGGGATGGGGTGGAATGGGGGGCAGGGCCTGGGGGGTGTCAGCGCACTCCCTGGCGAGAGGAGAAGTTGGCGCCTATGATCTTCGCTTTCCGTCCTTAATATATCAAGTATTGGCACTATGTAGTTAAAGACCCCTTAAATGCTGCAGCTTTTTGAGTGATTTATGGGTGTATACAAAGTTTACTAAGCACTTTTGGGATTGTTTATGGTGAAGTATAGTATATAAATTAAATTTACTGAAACTTTTAGCTCATCATTAGTAAAATGTTACTGTTTAAAAATCAATTAAGTGTAGCAGGGAGGATTACCAGTAGTAGTTGGGTTTTCTCTTCTGTTGTGTTGGTAAATTTATGTGCTCCTTCCCAGTAAAACATGCCCATTCCATGTCTGTTGGTTTGGTCTTCTGCATCTGGGTACTCTGATTGGAGACAGGATTAGTTTTGGGAACCTCTGTTTTCCACATGTCTCTCCACCATTCATGAAAAAGCAATCACTGTAACTCATAAATATGTACTCTGTATCTCTAAAGACATGTAAAACATATTTAAACTAGAAGGCTATATAAACATCAAGTAATTCTGATGATGACATGCAAACCACAAGGGAGGAGGTTGGCTTGATCTCTTCAGAACCTAAAAATGTTTGCATAGTCTTGTTGCTCATCCTTTTTTTCTCTCTCTCTCCATCTCATGAAAGAATTAAACAAGAGAATCCCGTTCCTGAGTTGTGTAATAAAATAGCCTCCTGCCTTGTGATCTCTCTCTGTGGGTTAAGAGACCCTTTGTCCAGTTTCTTGGGTTACTGTTTGATTCTCCACAGTTTTGCACTTGTGTGATCATTTACATGTATGCAAAGTGGATGTAAAAAGATGACTTGGGGTGCAAGGAACATTGCAAATGCCTTCCGGTGAATTTTAGCTCTCCTGAGTTGATTCCTAGAATTGGAGCTTGGTTGTGCTGGAAATAAACATTGGTTTGTTTTGCACTGCTTGTATTTGTTTTGGAAAACAAGTAGTTAGTCCCTTTTTTAAAAAAGGTTTTATCTCACCAAAAATAGCAGTGTTACACAGCATGTGGAATGAAAGGTGGGTACTTGTTAAACAAAAATAAATAATTTGTGTTACAAACAAGACCAAAAGGCATTAAAAGAGAAAATAAAAAAAACCTTAAAGAGTAAAAAAGTTTATACTAATTGTTGGCTGAGCTTAGACAACAAAAATGGACAAGATTAGTTATACTCTTGTGTCTAATCTTTTTCAGGTTGTTGTACACTAACACAATGCTGTATTACTTGAATTGAAAACAGCACAGGGTAATTTTTGGGAACCTTCAGCTGAAGCAGGGCAAGTCCTCTTTCCTGATACTCATTTTGATCATCATGGAAACTATCAATCAGCATTTGTCAAGTCCAAATGTTGTTGGTTTTTTTTAAAGGCAGCTCCTACATACATTATCATTAGACTGGCTTTAAATAGCCATAATTTTGCTGTTCTTCATATGAATTATCTGACTCTCTTGAGGTACTCGGGATGCACTTGGGTCATTGTCTCCCAATTAAGTGGGTTTTTACATTCCTAGTTCTGAGTGTACATTGCTTTCCAGGTAGCCTGAGTAAGGCAGGATCTTTCCTCAGAGGTATTCCCTCTGTAGGACTGTTTGGGGCAACCACTCTGGGGCTGGTGCTTTGTGGCCCCCCCACATTTCAGGGGGACACAGAAGAGTGGAGACAAGGTAACCTGGGAGATTAGCTAGTGGGTCTGGTGTGAGCACCGGGGATTGGGCTAGACCCTGCACTCAGTGGTGGCGGCAGGAAGTGGAGAAACCTGGCCTCAGCCCACTCCGGTAGCTGTTGTTAGAGGTTGTTTCCTCAATCTTTAACATAAAACTTAAATTTGCTAAAAGAAAAATTTGCTTGCAAGTACAGTAATCTGGATAAAAAATTGCACCTATTGTTTATTCTCTTCCTATTTGTAACCATGTTCTTTCTCCAGTGAAATGCAAACAA
Organism: Pelochelys cantorii; assembly: GCA_032595735.1. Lineage (NCBI taxonomy): Eukaryota > Metazoa > Chordata > Testudines > Trionychidae > Pelochelys > Pelochelys cantorii. Next base: position 108,720,050 of record CM064327.1, read on the forward strand.
ATCCTAGATAAAAAAATTCTGTGGGAGTATGTTAGGGATATCAATCCGTGGTTGACTAAACAATTAACTGACAAGCCCAAGCTTATTGGTTAATCTTGTCCACTACATGCGCTCTTCCCCTTCTGCCTCCTGCCTCTGTATCAGAGGCAGCGAGGTGGGGGGTAGCAGGAGCTGGTGCCCCTGAGGAAACAGACCCACGTTCCTTTGCGGGGCCCCCCCCCCACCACCACCCAAGGGAGGCAGGCTGGAGCTGATACATGTGGATAGCTGGCTTTCAAGCAGGCTCCCCACGTGTGCCGGCTCCACGAACCCAACTGCCCCCCTCTCCCTTGCTGCCTCCTACAGAGGCAGTAAGCGGGGAGCAGGCAGGATCTGGTGCTGTGGGGGGAATTGGCTTAAAAGCCAGTCTCCCCCCCTTCCCCCCCAGCACCAGCTCTGGGGAGCCGCCTCCCTTCCCCCCATGCTGCTGCCTGTATCAGACTGGATTCACCACAAACAGACTGGTTTGTGGCATCAGCCCCTATCCGCAGGGGGTCTGAGCTCCCCGCAGATAGAGGCTACTGCCACAGACTAGCCTCTGTTCACCGGGAGCTCAGACCCCCACGGACAGGGGCTGCTGCCACCCTGTGCTGCTGCCTCTGTATGAGAGACAGCAGCGCAGCCAGTACACTCCCGGCCCCACTCCCGGGGAGCCCCCTGCCAACCCACACTACTGCCTCTATATGAGAGGCAGCAGCACAGGGTGGCTGGCAGGTGGTCCACAAGGGGAGCTGGTTTTTTAATTGGCTCCCCTGGCAGACCAGCTCCAGCCTGTCACCCTTCATTGCTGCCTCTCATACAGACGCAGCAGTGTGGGCTGGCAGGGGGCTACCTGGGAATGGGGCTGGGAGTGCACTGGCTGATGGCCCTGCCCCTGGGGGCTGTCAAATAATTGTGTAACAGCTAAGAATCCATGTGGTTACACCACTATTCAATTACAGTATATGTAACATCCCTAGTATATGTTGCTGAATATCATGCTCCATAAATCCAGTCTACAGAGAAAAGCAGTTAAAGCAAATAGTAAATCTAAAAGCTTTAAGGAACTAAAAATACTCAGTACCTTCTGATTGAAGTTTTTTTTTACCTAGTAATACAAAGGGGCAAATTACCATCGACTCCCTAAACAGAAGCAAAGCTTTTTTTGGTTTTGGCATTAAATGAGGAAGGTGCAATCAAGAGGAAGTGGCTACTGAAAGATGAGTGGTGAATGTGCTGAAGATGACTAGCTGTACTGCTATTTTCAGCTTATTCTATGCACTCAATTTTCCTTTTTTATTAAACATTCAAGACCTTTTCAGTGATCACGAAGGTTGTTCTCTGGTTGTTCCATGCGTAAGTAATAGGAGTTGGTGATGAACATGAGTGCTATTCATCTCACTGTTGTTGTGTTCTTTTCCCCAGCCAGAACATACAGGTTGCCTCTGGTGTTCTGAGAGTTCCAAAGTGACAAATCTTAAGAACTATCCCAGACTGAGTAGGTTTTGGAACAAATTGATAAATTAACCAGTAATAAGCCAATAGGAACTGATGACAATGTGAAATTTCAGAATTACTGACTATGGTTTGTGACTTATCCTTTAAATGAACTTCTGTACCAAATGACTCGAGGCCAGATAATATGACCCCAGTTTTTAAAAAGAGCTCCAGAGGTGATCCTGGCAATTACAGGCTCGTAAGTATAACTTCAGTACCAGACAAACTTGTTGGAAACTTACTGTAAAAAATAGAATTGTCAGGCAGATGCACATAATTAATTTGAGAGTCAATGTGGTTTAATACAGGAAATCATGTCTCTCCAATGTGCTAGAATACTTTGAAGGGGTCATAAAGCATGTGGACAAGGTGATAAATTCTGACCAGAGGATGTTGTGAAGGCCAAGACTATATTAAGGTTCAAAAAAATAACCAGATGAAGTATAAGTCCAGTAATGGTAATTGGCTAGGATGGGCAGGGATAGTGTCCCTAACCTGTGTTTGTCAGAAGTTAGAAATCGGTGACAGGATTGATCGCTTTATGATTAATTACCTGGTCTCTTCATTCCCTCTGGGGCACCTGGTATTGGCCACTGTTGGAAGACAAAATGGGGTGGATGGACCTTAGATCTGACCCATTATAGCCGTTCCTATGTTCTTACATATTTTTGAAATTCATGTCCATCCATTTGGCTTTTTCTGTTTAGGGAAGAGTTGTTTTTTTGGGGGAAGCATGAATGAGTAAAAATAAGTGAATCAAATACTTACAAAGGGGAAGAATTTGTAGGGAGTGGCTTGAGGAAAATGTGTTTGTTGTCAAGTGTTGAGTAAACTTCACTACACACGTTCTTTGTAGACTCTTACCTCTGATTTTCAGCATTCCAGATGAGCTGTACTAAGTATCTTTTTGATTAGAGATTGATCATGATCCATTTCTCCCACCTTTTATCTATCTTTGTCCTCTTGGATTTTAATCTTTTGAAGACAAGGTGATCTATTCCTCTCTTTGGAAAGTATTTGACACATTTTGGGCACTCTTCTATTTCTAAACAATTAATAGTAAGATTATTTCAAACAACTTTTTAAATACTACTTAGTCAAAGAACATCCTTTTCCTGCTTAAGTAAAGATACAGCCAAACTCTATAAGCTGATTTGTTCCTTGCAGCATATGAGGTATTCATGGAACCTTAATGCTCCATAATTGAGTAATATACTTTCAATGATGTCCTCGAAAGACTCTTTCTCTTTTCCATAAATGGAACATCTGCAATTTCGTGGCTGAATATGTTTGACTCTCTTCCCACAATTGAATGTCAAGAAGCAAAACCAACAGCCATAAAATGTGTTGGGGAACAGTTAGTGTGTGCCAACAGGGTCTGTGTGGCCCAAATAATGTGCAATGTGTTTCGTGTACTGTGGAAAATTTTATGTCTGTAGTGCACATTATCCCACTGTAGAGCTGTATTTCCTTCTGAGTGCTTATCCCACAGTTTTGAGCACAGGTCTCAGACTGACCCTGGAGAGTCTAAAAGGTCAGTTGTACATTGTGGGACAAGAGTGGAAGTGCTGTTACACAAGAGACCTCCATGAGTTCTGATAACTAAACGGAGTTTTGGTATGCACCTATATACCCTTGGGGGGCCCCTTGTGTGTGGATCAGATGCATTTTTAAGCCTGTTAGGAGTCTGTTCTTAGAATGCTAAATTTCTCTAAAAAATGTCTTATGTCATTCAGCTAGGGGTACACACACCTTTGGGAGTATGCAGAAGTCTTCTGAGGGTACATCAACTCATCTAGATGTTTGCCTAGTTTTACAACAAGCTACATAAAAAGCATTAGTGAAATCTGTACAAACTAAAATTTCATATAATCAGTTGTTTAAACTGCTCTATATAATGCACATCAAAATGTAAATACAATATTTATATTTGAATTGATTGATTTATAATTGTACTGTAAAAGTAAGACAATGATTTTCAGCAATAGTGTGCTGTGGCACTTCTGTATTTTTTGTCTGGTTGTTTTTAAGCGAATAGTTTTTGAATGAGGTGAAACTTAGGAAGACAAATCAGACTCCTAAAGGGTGTACAGTAGTCTGGAAAAGTTGAGAGCCAGTGCACTAGAGCTCAGTTTGGCCTTCTCCAATGCTGGTTAATAAAGTCAGCTTTTTTCCCTTTTAACTCCCTCTTTTCTTCCCTCTCCCCCACAGACTTTCTGTTGGATAGCCTTCTGTTTCCTTGGTTTATGTACTAGCAAGACAAAATAGTGTAGGTGTTTTCTTAAGATACCTATTCAGTGGATGATAAATCTCTTCTCATGAAGTTGCTTCCTGGGCCTAAAGATTGAAAGAATACAAACAACAAAACTTTTCACCTTGAACTGTACAGGCTCTGCAGGCAGGCACATAAGAACTTGCTGTGGCCATGTAAGAAATGCATTTGTTTTTCTCTTTAAGGAAGCACACGAATGAAGTGGTTGGATATGAATTGGCTGGCTCTTCTTCAACAACTTGAACTAGAATTCTGCAGTTCATGGTGAAACTGAAGCTTAACTGGAAGCTGCTTCAGAGCCTTTAAAATCTGTTGTGCCTCTAAACTTAGGGGAAAAAGTTACAGACCAAAACATGTCCATATTAATGGACTATTAATCTGTGATATGTGTTGGTTTTTCTTGTGTAAAATATTAAATACTGTGTCTTCAAAACTGGATTTTCCCTGACCACCTATGCACGTCTTCATTCCTCAGTGTGCATGTGGTGAAATCTTGAATTCAGTGTCTTTGTCATTAATTTGTAAAACCTGCTGCAGGTGGGCATCTTACTAGTTGTTTAAATTAGTCCTCAACTCTTGAACAATTAATGTCCAGTATATCATTTAAAATAAACGTTAAGCCTTGCTCTGAAATGAAGTTTGTTTTTTCCCCCCCACATTTTCTCTCTGTCCATTTTGGAATGAATTTGACAATTGTGGTCAGAAATCTTTGTTGCTTTTTTACTAGTATTCAGTTGGAACACACATAGAAATGCAAGGAACTCTAATTATCTAGAAACACTTTATGTATCCACATCTGCCATTTGGTCGATAGATCAACTAGCTTTCATCTCTCTCTAAGTTTTCCTTCGGGTTGACAGAATGACATCACCATGTCATCGTCATCAGCATTCACAGGCTCCCTGCTCCAGATACTGTTCAGGGACCGGCAAAGTCGACTGGCAGATTCACCTGGGCAGCTTCCGCCTCCCAAGGGTCCTGTCCACTCAGCTCTGGTTGTGGCTTTTTGGGCAGCCTGTCCCCCGGCCCAGGGGCTGCTTTGGCAGCCTCTTCTCCCCCCCCCCCCCCCATCAAGTTTTGCTGCCCCGGTCAGTTCCCTTTTCTTGAGCGGAAAAAAAAAAAACTTTTGCTGTTGGGGGAGGAGGGTGTGAGGGTTTTTCAAAAATCAAAAAGGGGGCATGATGCCCAAAAGTTTGGGAACCACTCGTCTGTAAGGTGCCACAGGACTTCTCGTTTATGCGGATTCAGATTAAGCAACTAAAAAGTACCCCTCTGGTACTTGCTCTTTTGTGCATGCGTGTGTGTAATTATATATATTATATAGTCAGTGCCCGTGAGATAACTGTTCCAATCCGCTCAGCAAGAATTTGCGTGGGGAGGCTTTTATAGGAGGGGTATGGCTTACCATAGTAATTTAAATCCAGGACTGTCTTCGCCGTCTGTCAGTCTTCATTAACTTATGATTGATCAAGGAATCCTGTGTTTGAAAATCCTATTTGGAGAGATCCTAGTTGTACTTGACTCCATGTGAGCTATAAATATGCCACTAATTCAGTGACCCCCACATGGTTTCTTTTAAATGCTTGCAGGCAGGAGACAAATGATAATATTTAAAAATACAGAATAGTTCATTTCACGTTATGTATGAACCAATCATAGGAAAGCTGAGTGTTTGAAAGGCTAAGTAGCCACATGTTCTCACTGACTTGTTCATGAGCTTGTAACTGTGAGATGAATCTTCAAGATGTGAGGAGGGGGTTTGGTTGAGATCAGATTAGTCTTTTAGCGTAGATTGAACACTGAACTCTTAATTTTGTTCCAAATAAGAATTCTGTATTTTTTGTTTTAAAGTGGGTTTGGTGGTAGTGGTGGTTGTAGTGAGGTGCCAGAACAGAAATATATTGTAATGCTAGTAAATTCCTCCAGTTGACATCTGACAAGATATTGAGATATTAAGTGAAAGAGACTTCACAGGGGACATCTTCAGCTGCAGTGACTTTACATTTATAGTTAGAAGTTTCTCATTTCAATATTTATAATACTGATCATTATCAAGATTTATGTTTCTGCATGTTAGGAATCCTGATCCTAAAGAATGACAACAAACTGGATTAGTATGGAAAAGGAGCAGGGAATAAAACAGCACCCAGGGTTAGCCCCTTATGGGCCACTGCTGCTATATTTACCTGCATCTCCACAGGTACGGACAGGTACCTCTACAGCTCCGTTGGTTGGGAACCGTGATCTGTGGCCAACAGGAACTGCGATCCCCTGTACCTGTAGAGGCGTGGGTAAATATGGTGTGGGGGTCCTTCAGTGGCTAGCCCTGGCAGACTGGATTCGGCCTGCATGCTGGTGTTGTCCACCCCAGTAGAGAATGAAGCTGAAATAAGCAAGAGAATTGCAGAATGCTGAGGGTGTGGTGCAACTGAGTGATAGTTACTTCTAGTGAGAGAAAAGGTTAAGATTGGGGGGTAGGTGGCAGTGTTCCCTGGAAGCTGAGCACTTGGGCAGCCACCCAGGAGAGTTTCAGATGCTGTCTAGGTGATTAGCAGAGTGCCCACAGCTGGCAGCATGTGTTTCTACTGGTAGTGCACATCCACACGTGCTTTGGTGCCCATAACAATATTAATTCCACGTGTGGATGGAAAAAATTAGAGGGAACCACTGGTGGGTGTGTGCTTGTTTTTTTCCCTTCTAAAGATTTTTAGAAATGATCACATTGTGGCTTAGCCTTCACTGCTAAAAAGGGTAGGTATGTTTTTAAGTTGGGGTAACAACTGCCTTTATAGCTTTTGTGAGAGAAAAGACCCGGTGCTTCAGTTTTTCCATGATGTAAATTCAGTGAAGACCAGATGGGGAATAGGACTATTTTACCTCACAATATAACTAAGTACTTCGTCTTCACTGCATCTTTTGCCTCAGGATCGCTCTGAGTGGTTAGTTACCCTGAGGTAAATAGCCTTTCTAAGATGTAAAGAGAAGGCACTAGATTGCAAACCTTCACTAAATACCCATTTCCAGTTCCGCATCAAGCCTTTCCCTGCTCTCTCTGACATATTTATAATGTCCTTGTAAGAAAACATAGTATCATGTTCTCCTTAGTGTTTCATTTGAGGCTTACTCAGAATTTTCTTCATTTATAAGGTCAGGTAATTCCAGGTTTAAAATGAGGGCATTTAAAAAAAAATGCAACCTACATTCTGTAGCCCTGTGATATACTAGTAGCAGATGGGTTGACCGATGACTAACTGGGTTTCCCCTCTGTTCTTTACAGCACTTTATAAATGCTGATTTTTTTTTTTTCAGGGTGGAATTTGTTTTAACATTATTGAATTTTAGTCATGCATTTTTTAATGCTTAAAATTGTGACACATCTTCCCATTAATTTAGTTTACAGTATGGGAGAATATCATTCTCATCAGATGTAATATTTTCAATAGTGTGCACATAATAGTCAAAGATATTAAAAAATCAAATGGGAAGCTGCAGACAAAGGTTCAATGTAAATATTGTTACTCAGTTATTCTGTTACTAGTCCTTTATGAATCTTGATCAGTTGGATCTTTCAGGCAAATACCTGACTGGGCTCTCTTTGGCTTAGTGATAACTAGAAAGCATTTGCAAGTCAATCTTAGAACACAAAACATGCATGATGGTTGTGCTTAACAAATCCCAGCTGAATATTTGGTCACCTTGTGACCATTTCTGTGTGAGGGGAGAAAACAGTGATCATTTTGTTGTTCCCATGTCTATCCCTCTCAGCTGATGAATATTCAGCTGGGATTTGTTAAGCACAATTTTAGGTCTTTTGCATAACACGTGTGAATTTTAGACCTACTTTCAGAGTTTGCTTAAAATCTTTTTTTTAAAATGTTCTTGCACAAAATTTTTCACATTCTGATAAAAGGCAGAACAGTACATCTCTTCTGTTATCCTAATTTGACTCCCCTTACCGCTCCACTACACCGTCTTTCCCAGTCTGAGCTGACATGCTGTTACTAATTTGATCTGTTCATAGACAAGTATCCAGTTTCTAATTGTTGTTAACCTTGTTGATGCTTTTCTGCAGAGTAGGGATGTTAAAAAGCATGTAATTCATTAATCATGTAGTTGACAAATTTTGTCGACTTCACGATTAATCAATAAGGGATAGCACTCAGTCCTGGCTCCTGCCAGGTCTGGCAAATACCCCCATTGTGCCTCTGCACTGAAAGTGATTTAGGAGCCTGGTGGGCAGGCCGGCTTAATCCTGGCTTGCACAGGGTCCTGGGAGCAACCCAGTTCGGCTCTGTTTAAAAAAAATAAATAAATAAATAAATAAATAAATAAATAAATTTAGGAGCCAGGCTCCCTGCCTGCCTGGGTCCTAAATGACTTTTTTTTTTTTTGCAGAGCCGCAGCAGGGTTTGCTCCTTGGACCTGACGTGAGCTGGGACTGAGCCATGCTGCCTGCCCACTTGGCTACTAAATTACTTACCCCTCTGTAGCTCTGCAGGGAATCTTCTGGGACCCAGCACTAGCTGGGACTGAGCCATGCTGCTGGCCAGCACTCTAAAAAAAAATTTACTGGGGGGGGTAGAGGGGATGGATGTGTGTAGTCGATAGCATTAATCGATAAGCTCTTGCACTATTACATCCCTTCTGCAGAGTGCAAAAATGAACACCAGTTTGGAAGTGCTTTTTCTTGCACTTCTCTTAAGCAAACTACATTTCACTTAAATCAGAGTGAGACTGGTCTTTTTTCACTAACGTAACTAATGACAGTATCTGATACTGTTTTAGAAATATTACATTTGTAATATGTATAAACTCTGTGGTGCAGATGGAGAAAATGCATGAAAGCTTTTGCTATTCTTGTGGTATTTGTATGGAGAGGATAATAGGGTTTGTTTCCTACGTTTTGCTAGTAGTTTGTGCATAGGTTAAATGTATTTATAGTTGGACTCTTGTGGCTTGCAATTTCTCCGGTCTAGGTGGTCTTATAGGCTTTTTCAGGAAAAACTGCGGTGTACATACTCAGTTCTTACAATTATCCTTCTGTAGGAATGAACAGTAACAATAAGGCAGTTGCACCTGTTCACATGTCCACTGTTTTTCGATATCTTGATGAGGAAAGAAAACAGTTGTGCTGGAAAATTCTCTTCTAAAATACACGCTGGTTTTTCCTGCCGGGTAGATTAATCTAGATATTTATAAATATGTTAAAGATGATGATGGTGTTTTCTGAATCCTAAACAAAGCTTTAGTCCATTCTGAAAACTTAATTGTTGGATGAATTTCCATAATTGGTGTGTATGTTGGAATGGAAATATTATCCACTACTAATAGAAGTTGCATGAAACATTAGAAGAATAGACTAACTTCCAGGACTTATGTTGAAGTTCAGGAAATACTTTAGGTTGGTTGGTGGTGGGTCATGCTTCTGTAAAAAATTACGCCAAATTTCCAGCCTTGCCATGACCTTTTGGGGAAGGAGAAATTCACTCGGGAATTGCTCTAGTGCAGAGATATATTCCAATATATTTATCAGTCTGGACAGAGCCATGATTTTATAGTGTAATGCAGTGGTTCCCAATGCGGTGCCTGCAGGCGCCATGGTGCCCGCCAGGGCATTTATGTGTGCCCGCCGAAACATCTGGGCTGGCCCCACCACCAGGTGCTCGGCACATGCGTGGTGCCGGCCCCAGGCGCAGAGTGCGTTGGCGGCCCCTACCCCCGGCGTGCGGCACATGCGCGGTGCCAGCCCCGGGTGCAGGGCGCGTGGGTGGCCCCTACCCCTGGTGCGCGGCACATGCGCGGTGCTGGCCTGTGGCGCATGAGCGGCCCCGCCCCCGGGTGCCCGGCAGCCACGAAAGGTTGGGGGACCACTGGTGTAATGAGACCATGAGAGCCTCTAGTGAAATGAATCGAAGATGCCTAGCAAAGGAAGTTCAACTCTATTAGTACATTTCCAGTCTACCCACAGCCTCAGTTGTGTAGCCCCAGATTAGGGCATCTCCGTTTCTTTTGGGCTATAGTCAGCTTTTGGTGCATGAGAGAGCTGCTTTGGAGGCCCAAAAGATAAATTTCACTTCCCTGTTTGCCTCCCAACTGAGAAGTGTTCATGGTGCAGCGTTGGTCCTTTCACTGTACTGCTGCTTTTGTGTGCATTGGTGGGGGAGTGAAGGCCCCCCCTCCCCATAAGGAGACTAGTTTCTTAAGAGTTGCCAGCAGCAGAGGGTGAGCAGATGAAACATGAAGGAAGGAAGGAAGAAGTAAGCTTCTTTTGTCTGCCCATATGAAAGGGTATGAAAGATAGTAGTAATACCTAGCTTTTATATGATGCTTTTCATCAGCAGACCTCAAAGGAGTTGAGTATCCATCACCCCCACTTCACAGATGAGGAAATGGAGGATCACAGAGAAGAAGGTCAGCCAGAATTGCTGCATAGAACCAGAAATAGAACCCAGATCTTGTGAGCCCCAGTCCAGTGCTCTGTACACTAAGACTTGTCGTGTATCTCTGTGCATAAGATTTTAAAATTTGGTTAAGTCAACTGATCTGTGAGAGTAAAACAACTGCCCCTCCCCCTCTTCGTTTAGTAATTGGCAAAAGGAAGAAAGTAGTTGTTGCCTGAGAATAAACAGATTTAAAGCATTCCTAGACTGGGAAACTTGCTTAGCTTTCCAAAATCGGTTTCCCTGGTGCTCTGCTAAAAACATAATTGGCTGACGTTTTGCATGTGGGAGATTTATTCTGCTGGCCCAAATTCAGTTATTTTGTGTAAATGTTTTTGTGGGGTTTATAAATTACCTCTTCAGACCATGTATGTGTGCGTAAACTCTGAAACAATTCTTGTGAGAAAGTAATAACTAGTCTTGTGGCTTTGGCATAGAGAGAGATTTAATGAGGAATTCAGTTTACACTTTTAGTTAACCAACAAAATCCTTCATGAGGTTAAAAACTAAATATCTACTTTTTCTGTCATATAGCTGTAACAAGGAGCTTGGCTTCCCCATGATTCAGAAAGAGGATGCATGCTTTATTATATGTTTGAAATCATGATGGCAACTTTTCTTAACAATTGCAGTAGTGTTCAGATTGTGTGATAGATTTTGCATGGGTAATCAGATTTAATTAAAAAGTGATGTTATGGTTCATTTTCATATCTGAGCATTCAACAACTGCATTAGCACTAGATACATAATTTTGTGTGTTGCTTTTAGTTTTGAATAAGAGTAATGTAACTACACCTTTGCCCCCATTTGGGTTCATTCATGACACTGGATAAACATTTCTGAAGAGCCCATGGCCCATTTTCAGAGGTTAATTGTCAAAATCCGTCAAACTTCAGTTAGACTAATGGCCAGAATTTTAAAGAGATTTACGTACCTAGCTGGATTTTAAGAATTACCTATGTCCCTAACACCCATTGAAACCAATTCATTTTAGATATTTAGGTGCTTTTAAAGGTCCCATTACTCACCTAAATATCTTTAAAAATCTGGCTTTTAAGTGCTTAGGTCAATTTTGAAAATAGAACTTAATCTCCTAAATCACATTGGCTAATTTTTTTCAAAATGCTTACATCTATTCTAGATTATCTTTATCAGTAAATACTACAGCATTTTGAAATACATTTGTTATTCCTGGTATTACTACACATCCCTGGTAGAACCAAATGAAACATTTTGCACATAGATATTGCAGGTAAATATAATACTGTGTATTTCTGTACCAGTGAGCAGGGATGATGGGGTAGATTAGAATAGGGAAGGAAAAACAATAATCTTAGCTAGTGTAATGTTTTTTCTTAGGCTTTTTGGTCACTTGTAGAAGCATGTGTATTGGTTCTCACTAGGGATGTAATAGTATAGTCGATTAACCGATAAACAAAAGCTTATAGGTTAATGCTATAGACTATATGCATTGCCCTCCTCCCACCCTTGCCAGTACATTTTTTTTGTTTTTTTTGTTTTTAAAGCAGGCTGACCAGCAGCCCAGCTCATTTCTGGCTCGCACCAGGTCCAGAACCTATTCCTGCTGAGGCTCTGCATTTAAAGTGTATTCTGAGCCGGGCTGCCTGCCTACCTGGCTCCCTTCGGCTTATGCTGGGTCCAGGAGCTCAGACCCACCTTAGACAGGGGCTGCTGCCACCTCACAGTGCTGCCTCTTTATCAGAGGCGACAGCACTGGGCAACAAGCAGCTGGTCCACAAGGGGTGCTGGTTGTTAAATTGGCTTCTCTCATGGACCAACTTCTGCCTGACACCCTGCACTGCTGCCTCTGATACAGTGGCTACTGGCCCCGCCCTGGGACTATACAATAGTCGACTACCAATAAGAATTCATGAGGTTACTCGATTATTATTCAGTGAATGGATATTCAACATGCCTAGTTCTCACTGCTTAATAGAAAGGAAGATCGGAACTGAAGTATAATGGAATGTAGATAATTTCCATTCAGTTGTGATTGTCTAAAGTACATCTCCTTGTTCTGTTTTTAGTATATTGCAATTGGCATTTTCATTCAAGCTTTAATATTCCTTGGACCTTTGCCTAAGAAAGGACTGTGCACATTTAACCCAGGTGCTGTAAAAAGTTCCACATCATAGTAACCAGGAAATTTGCAGGTCCACTTTGGAATTTGAAGATTATCTGTCTGTATAACTTACCAGGCAGTTTGTATTCTTTTATTTAATGTTAGTTTTCTTTCCTCAAGCTCCTTGTGCAAATTGCCATATACTATCAGATAGGAATCTGTTTTGTACTACCACATGGATTTAATAATGTGAACAGGTACCAATTTTTTTAAGGTGGGCTCTCTTGTTGCTAATAAGTGGGATATATTTTCATGAATATATGTATGAAATTATGTTGTTAGAACTTCTACATTCAAGATCCTTATAAAAACTGATGTTTTATTTGAGTAACGTAGACTTAAACACATCTCCAATGATTAAAAGAATGCTTAAAGCAGTGCTTACTGGTAGTCACGAAAGCTTGTGCTCCAGTACATCTGTTAGTCTATAAGGTGCCACAGGACTCTTCGTCGCTTTTTCAGTAACTTAATAATTTTCTAAATTTGCTTGATGCTACCCTGAACAAACATTTTATGTAGCTTTTTGTTTTTTAATGTCTAAGTATTTCAAATTGATTAGAGTAATAGCAGAGGGCTATGCTTTTCCAGTACAGCTTAGCAGATGGTCTGAACCAGTGGTCATAGTGGTCACCAACCAGTGCAGGTACCACTCCTGCAGCTCCCACTGATCAATAACAGGGAACCGTGGCCAGTAGAAGCTGTGGGCTCAGTGCCTGTAGATGAGGGGCAGCACATGGAGCCATTGCTGTACATACCAGCTGCTTTCAGGAGTAGGGCAGGGCCAGGGCAGGAACCTGCCTTAACCCCATTGCTCCACCATCCAGAAGCCGCCATCAGTTAAAAAGTGCCCAGCCAGAGCCTGTATCCTGAACCCCTATCCCAGCCCAGAACCACCTCTTGCGCTCAACCTCCTGCCCCAGACATGAGTTCCCCTGCACCCAAACTCCTTCCCAGAGCTTGAACCCTGAAACCCTTCCTTGACCCCAATCCCCCACCCTAAGCTAAGCCCGGAGCCCCTCCCACATGCCAAATTCCTTGGCCCAAGACCAGAGCCTGCACCCCAACCCACTACCCCAGCTGGTAAAAGTGAGTGAGGATGGGGGAATGGAGTGAGCAGGATGAGGCCTTCAAGAAGGGGTGGAGCAGGGGCAGGGCCTCAAAGAAGGGGCGGGAAGGAAGTGGGGCCCAAGGGTATTTGGGTTTGAGGTAGATCTTACATTGCACTTTAACCACAAGATCACTTTTTCAATTTAAGAAGTTGAAGACGACTACTCTGAACAGTTTCTGCTTGCTCTGTGTGCGCATGTGAAAATTTACTCATAGGGGTGTTATATGGATTGCTGTAACACCATCAATGGATCTTGAAATGTTTTGCAAACATGAATTAATTCTTACAACATTCTGGTCAGGCAGGAAAGACTATTATCTTATTTTTGTAGATAATGAATCAGGTACAGAGTGTATTGCTCCAAGTTATATACAGTCTGTGGAAGAGCAGCGGAGTACATTTCAGGCTTTCTGATTCTCAGGTCCTGAGCTTTTATTACAAGATCTCTTTCCAGCAGTAGTTTAGCCTTTTCAAACATGTATTCCATATTCAATAATTTCAGGGGGTAGCCGAGTTAGTTTGTACAGGATAAACTTAAAAAAACAACAAATAGTCTGGTAGCACTTTAAAGGCCAACAAAACATGTAGATGGTATCATGAGCTTTCGTGGGCACATCTGAAGAAGTGGGCCGTGCCCACTAAAGCTTATGATACCATCTACATGTTTTGTTGGTCTTTAAAGTGCTACCAGACTATTTGGGTTTTTTTTAAAAGTATATTCAATAATGTCATTCCAGCCACACAGTATTGTTGAAGAAAGTTCTATGATGGGAAAATCAGTCGTACTTCTGTACTGTGATGTATTTAAAGTTAAGGCGGGGAGCTGTGTAAAACACAGAATGGCTTTTTGCAAAATTGTGTGGTAACATTGCAAATAACAAATCTGTCATTAAAGACAAAATTTGCTTTCCCCACCCTTTTTTCAACATGTGTAAACATAAAAGGGAGTCAGGTTAAGAAATGGTTGTGCCTGAATAAAATTCCAGCATTTCACACAGATTGTCACTATTGACGCTGGAACTTGTTGGGTTAGCAAATTTGCATGTGTCAGTGTTCTCGTTCTCTCTCTCTCTCTCTCTCTTCTTTCTCTCCCTCCCTTGCCAAACTCCGCTCCTCATGTTTCTGAAATGCAGTGTGAATAGTATCAATAGTATCTTGTTTTGAATTATGGTGACTCGGCATTGAACAGAAAGTGTTATGAGCAGGCCTACTCCGAGATGTTGTGGGAAGCAATAAAAAAAAGTTGCATGGCTTCACTTTATTTCTTGCAGAACCTTTTTTTTTTTAAAATGATTAAAAGCACTAAAAATAGCGACATCATCTCTTTAAAATCTGCTGTCAAAACAGAAATAAAACATAGGATTCAAAGAAAAACCAAATTCTATTTATGTAACAATGACCTGCCTAAGTTGTCCACAGTGTGTGGTCTATGGACTGGATGTAGCTTCTGTTTAATTTAGAATATGCACAAACTCTGCAGAGTGCACTTTTTTAAAGGGGGGGGGGGAGAAAAGCCCCATTGAAGGAGGAGGATTAGAAGCAAACTGACAGTGTATTTATTACACAGTGTGTAACTTACCAAATGGCTTCATTTTTCATAGTGTTCCAGACTTGTCACTTCCATTTGGCAAATCCTGATAGTAAAAAGTTTGAAAGCAGCTGTTATTGGCTAACCTCTGACCTCTGCTCAACTTTTACATAAATTTGGTGTCAGATCTTTGTTCACATTTCAGAAAAACATCAAATATGGCCAGTCCCTAATTAAAACAATATTTATTTGTTACCTCAATAACAGAGTGCAGTACAGGATTTCCAGGAGATTGATTGTGTGTGTGTGTGTGTGTGTGTGTGTGTGTGTGTGTACACATGCATCTATCGAGAGAGAGAGAGAACATAACTTTGCCTCAGATGTTTAAAGCACTTTTCTTATTCAGTACCTCTTTTTATTCTACAACGAGGGTTGCAACAACTAATGGGGAACCAGTCATGTAGAAGGAAACTTTTCAATCTGAAAAATTGAGTGTAATGGTGATGGAAATGAACAAGAATTACAATTAAATTCTGGGACTTTCCTGATTAAGACTAATCACTCCAGGGAGCAGTTTGAAACCATGTTATAATATTTTCATAGTTGGATATCGCCTATTAGGGTTCCTTCACAGCTGGTAGAATTTTCCTCCGTCTGGTAGTCAAAGTTGCTTTGTTGAATTTCCCTCCCTCCCCTCACCCATTTACAGGATATTCTGTTTTGATGAAGGATGGCCACTGCATAGCACCACAGTCCTGGTTCCCAAAGGCTTGTCTAGCAAGTCCCTGGAGAGGTTTGTATAGGGGGCTAGTGTACTGAAGCAAGAAAGTGGCAAACTATTCTGCTACTCTCCTATTCTTGAGAGCTATTTGATCTCCTGCCCTCCTTCATTCAAGTTCTGAGAGAGAGGGTCCTTCCCTTTCTGCTTACAGGCATAATTATTTTGGGCTCACTTTGCAGCAGGCAGGGCACCCTGTCATTTTGAAGGTGTGTGGGTTTGGTTTTTTTCAGTGCTGTGCACTGAGCAGTACCAGTCGAGCAGCATGAGGGAAACCTGCTGTGTACCTCCTTCAGGACATTAGCTCCTGAGTGCCTGTCAGTCTGTCTACCTTCAGAGCCAAATCTCCTAACCATAAGCAGTGCATTGTAGCTCAAACTGCCAGTCATGCTTAACACTTGCACTTGTCTTAAAAATATCGTGAGAGGTGTACGTGTGGAATCAGACATACATTCCCACTTGGGTTTATCACATTGTGTACTGATGGTTGGCTTCTTTTTCCTTCATTCAGCCATCTGGTCCCAGGAATCTAGTGTCTTGGTGCCCTTTCCTGACCGCTTTCCCTTCACCCCTGCGTAAGGGTACTCTTCCCTATTCTCAGGCGTGCAGTCCCATGCTCTGGATGTTCCTGAACTTTGAATTGCGAGAAGCTGGCCTTGGATGACTGCAGAGGTTACTCAAAATGGCTCTCTTTGAAGTATCTGGCAGAGTGAACTGTCAGAAGACAGGAAATTGGAGTAGGTTGACTACAGGTCTCACCCAGTATGACTGTTCTTATGTTCCCTCTTACGCATCTGAGACACAGGCTCCTGATACGCCAGTGGCTAAGTGTCAGCCATGTGAGCTCTGGAAGACCCAAATTTGTCTGATATATTTTTAAAAAATCTGTGGTTGGACTTTTCTATTTGATTATAAGGGGGTTCAGATTTACATTTCCACCCCATCCCACTCTGGGACTTGCTCTGATAGAAAACTCCCTGTATCAATGATGATTTGCACAGGTGAATTGCATACTCCCATAAGAGTTCAAATTTTGTGTTGCATATATTGTACCCCCTACAGCGTGAAAGATCGAGGACCTTTCTTTTTTCTGTGGAAAGACTTAGATATGTATTCTTTGCTTCCCTTCCTTTTACTACTAAGATAGTTAAGTAGGAAACTCAGAGTGTATAATGTCACTTACCATTCCTTTCTTTTAGCCATCACTTACCATTACCTTACCATCACTTACCATTCCTTTCTTTTAGCCATTGGTTCCCTGATTGTAATGAAGAGTCCAGTTGCAACTTGTGGGCCCTTCAGTACTGAAAGGTCTCCTATGCAAGGTCCTTAGCTCCCTTGGGAGCTTCAGACACTTCATTTAATGGTACGGAACTTGAGATCAGGAGCCTCTTGAGCTGGCAAACATACTGAAGTCTAGGAAAGCCTCTACTTAAAGAATGTAGTCAAAAACATTGAAAGGCTGATTCTTTTGGTGTGCAGGCATAGACTTAAATCCATGAGGATGACATTAAACATTCTAGTTTGTCTTAGCAGCCTTCTCTGAGGCCTGATTTATTCAAATATATTGGCACTATGCGCTGTTAACCTGTGACTTTTCTTTATCCATTTTGCTCCTTCATTCTCCCACTACATCGTTCTTTGAAGGTAAAGAGCAGAAAACATTTTTTAAAAATTGGGCTTCTGCCCTGTTTGCTTCAACATTATGAAGAGACTTGTACTTTTTTCTGCCCTCTCATTTTTTCCTAAAACCTTTCTTCTTGGGTGTCCTGTTTGGTTTTGCTTTTTTAAATAACCAGACATATTAGGAATGTCAAGCTGATTCTTCATCAGTTTTGCGGCAAGTGCTCATGGAAGGGTTCTGTGCTGAAGAGTGCCCATACTTTTTATTGACGGAATAATGGTGCTGAATCATTAATCAAGACCTTTTTATTCCCAAGTGGTCATTAAGCATTGCAGTTCAATAAGTGTAAATAAAAGAGAGCATGTAGAGTTTTAACAGCCTATCTAAAACTCACCTTATTTCCCCTAATATATTTTTAGTCTGCCCTGTGATATCTTTTTAATAAGTATTTCATCACGTTTACGTGGTAAAGATGACCTGAAATTCTAATATGAAAACACCCAAAATCCAGAATGTTTTGTAACCAGATTTCTTTCTAAACCATAAATAAAGGACACAGACCCAACTCGGTTGTCAAGAAGAGCCCTTCAGGAAAGTGATCTGTGCCTTCAGTTATTTCAGGGCAAAACAGTTCTCTGTCGAGCTCCTGGGTTTATCCTTACAAGAGCACAGACTTTCATTAGACCCAAAACATCTGTGCCCTAATTTTAAACAAGCTGTCCTCCTGTGTAAGGCAGGGCTTATATAATCTGATTGTTAAAAGCTGTTCCACTAAATTTTTATAACTTCAGATAGTGGAAAAATACTGTTCTTTACACTATTTTGGGACGGAAATCATTTATAGAATCTGCATTATTTGAATACACTGCTAGCTTGCTTTGTAAGTATCTGGTCTATTTGCCATTAGTGTGTGTCAATGATTGTTTCTCTCTGCAGAGAAGTTCCCATAAAAGTGAATGGGGGGTGTGTGTGTGAGAGAGGGAAGGTTTAGTATGAAGATGATGATAATGGGGTGGGGAGCAGTTTTGGTTTCTCCCAATGATAATGCTTATTGATAGGTGTTATGGGTCAGTACCCCCTTGGGACTTTTACCTGATGTGCTGTGACCCTGCTTTTCTTGATAGCCTGAGCACCCTGTAACCCTGTCCTGCTGAGCCCAACTCTCCAGCCTGTGTCACCACAGTCAGACACAGGGACGGGGCCGCACCCTGAACACACACTGTAAGCAGCACACTGAGACCTTTCCCAGTGTCGTGTGTTCAAGATCTTGGATACAAAAGGAGCCAGTAGACACCAAGGACAAGCTCTAACTCTACACAAAATAGTGAAGAAAAGCAATGCAAAGTTGCATATCTCTATTCCAATACATGAGATAGTAGCACAGACAATATAATAACACCTATACCTAGGACACTACACAAGATATTCAACATTAAGGATATGGATATACATGTACTTACTTCTATAAATCCCGCACATTACAGCCTTAGCAAACCTACAACTGTCGGCCAGGAGATTGCAGCCTCTGTCTTTTCCCATGCAGAAAGGCGCCCACAATTCGGTTGCTGGTATGAACAGGTCCAACTTCCAGTTGCAGTAGACAAGGTACATGGGGATACCTTGCCCAGTCTCTCACACTGATTATCTTTTCTACACCTATATTTATACTAGTCTGGACTTCGTTGCTCATGACTATGATTAACACTCATTGTTTAGAATGACTTTTTTTTATTCTTTATCCTAAACTACACCACTGATCAACTTATCCATCGCTATTTTTACTTATGATACACTACTTTTGTAAATTGTTTACTTCTTCATAACTAATGGTTTTAGGACCGCCAAGTCTAATCTTGTACTTCTGCTTATCTTTTAAAATGTTCCGATCTAGTTCATTGCGTTTGCTCGCTGTGGTCATGCTCTACCCAACTCCCTTAAAGCACAGGAAGCCATATTCTCACATGCATGCTGCAGGCCTTGCCTGTGTGCACATATGCGCCAGACTTTGTCCAGGCCTAAGCTTACCTGATCACATAACTGTTCTTCAGTCAAGACAGGCCTATGTAGGCTTCCCCACATCCAGCACTCAAGCAACAGCCCTAGCCACGCTGCTTCTTGTGGCTCCTCTTGGCTAGAAGTGGCGAACCGGAGCCAATGGAAGCCACGAGGCTCTGTGGCTGTGGAGCCTTTAGATAAACAAAGTGGACCAGCCCGTTAGCAGCTTTTTCATAGTGTGCCTATAGCCCGCTTTGAGAAACACTGTCTAGATAAATCCGTCTTATGCTATATAGAGGTCTATAGAGTTAAGCTCATGAAATTCACCCTCTTCCTCAATGTAAAGAGAGAGATGCACAGAATGTTGCCCCTCCCCAATAACAATTATTTATACTGAGTTTATTAATTAACTAAAATGATTATATTAACTATAAAAGGTAGAATTTAGTGGTCACTTTGCATAACTACATTAGTAACACAGGTTTATACCTCATTTCTATCTTAAAATAGAGGAATGGTTTATGCACACAAATGAGATAATCATATTCAGTAGATTACAATCTTTCCAGTGATATCTCACATGAAGCATAGTTCAGTTATGTCACAGTTATAAGAACATTCCCATAAGGTATATGGAATGCCCTGTCACAATGTGGACGCATTCTTAAGTTGTACAGTGACAAAGGCTTGCCTGCACTACAGATTATGTTGGTATAACTATGTCTCAACACTGTGAGCAATGTGAGTTACACAGACCTAAATGCTATGTAGCCAGTGCAATGTCAGCAGGAGAATAACTGGTAGGTAAGAAAATGGAAAAAAAAATTTATATGTGACTCCTATGGGTTAAAGAGCAGGAGCTCGTCTATAGAAGTACTCAGTTTCCAGCTTGCTTGGATCATACAGTGGACATACCAGTTCTCTTAACCTGTAGAAATACAAAAGCTGATGAGGCGCAATAGTTTAATATAGGGCCAGATTGTACTGTTAGGCTGATGTAAATCTGTTCTTTAAAAAGTCTCGCAAGTCAGTAGTGTTATTTCACTTTTAAGCTGCTGTAACAGAGAAGAAACTTGTCCAGAATGTTTGGCACAATATGAAGCTGGAGTTCCTTGAAAGAAATTGCTTTTCTAGTCATGCATCATCAAATCCTAATTTTAATATTTGCGGTAGCAACAATAAGCCTAGAACTTGTTACTCTCATAATAATAAATATAAACGGTAAGTTCACTTAGAAGTGATTGTAGGTAAATTTACAAAGTTTTTGAATTTTAGATTTTACAAGAGGCTGGAATGGGAAGAATGTGAGTGTTGACAGTTTGCAGTAGCATTGTATTTGTCAGTGTGAGACAGTCAATCACCTCGTCTGTTTGTGAGGTGTCTGAGCAAGCCGAATTGCTAGTTCCATGTTGATGGCAGTGTTGCATGTGACATCACTAAGGTATAGTATCTGAAGGGTCATTCTAACTAGATGTATTTTCACTACTTGGTGAGTTCACTCACCAAAGTAAAATATTTGAAAGAAGTTATCTTTAACCTCATCCCAGAATGGGATTTTGTTGTGGTGTTGCTCTTAGAAAGCTTTCAATCCCATTTCTGGGGTGGGAATTGGGATTTTATTTCAAATTTGTCAGGCCTGCCTGGTGTCATAGACATGCTAGTCTCGAATGAATCAGAAGAATAATTTATTTAAAATAAACCCCCGAAAATTAAAAAAGGAATATACATTATGGCCCATATGCAATTTTTGGGTTTTGTTAAATTTGTCGTTTGAAGTTTTTTCCCAAAAATTATTTTTAAAAATTCACAAAAATGTTTAACTTCTATGGAAATTCTTTTGCAGAAAATAATTACAGCCGCTCCCCGAGTTGCAAACGGTTGAGTTACGACCGTTCGCACTTACGACCAATGCTCCCAAGGAGTGGTCGTAAAGGCGGTCCCCGAGTTACAAACGCGAACCGTGCTTACGAACAGCGTGGTCTCATGTAACTCAGTGGGATCCGAGTTACGAACAGTTCGAGTTACAGACCAAGTGTTGGTCCGTAACTTGTTCGTAACTCGGAGAGCGGCTGTACCATTTTCCGACCAGTTCCCCTTAGCATTTCTTCACATCTTCAGAATGATTTACAAATTTCTCAATCTACCAATGTGAGGCATGAAAATAGTGTTAATCTTGTTTGCTATTGTTGAGAGAGCGTGCGCGAGAGAAATGATGTGTCCATGGCCGCTCAGTAAATCAGTAGCGGAATCAAGTTTAAAACTGTATGGTTTCTGCCTTCCTATCTTGTATGGAATCCTAAGCTGCCTTGCTTGCAATAGAAAATAACACTCTGGTCATATATAGCATATCTTCATGACTACTGCTGGTGGAAAAATGGGGATGGAGGGAATCCAATATATTTCCTTTAGAAAAATCTGTATTAAAATATCAATATTTTCAACCATGTCTAATTTTGATTTAGTTTTCATTTTCAGTGGCTTATAATAACTTTGTTTAATATATCTGAAGGAATTTGTTTGCTTCTCTTCCTTGAAGATTAAAGCAATGGTAAGTTTAAAGCCAAACCAGTCTTTGAAACAAAATGGAGTTATCCAAATGCAAAGAGGACTTCATTTTAAAAATAGGAATACAAAATGGTTTTCACATTCAGACGGTTGCTAACTTCAACACTGACAGAAACCTCAGCCTGAAAGGAAAGGGTCTTTTTTTTTTTAAATCACCATGTGAGGGAATATAAATAAGGCTTTAGGTTGGAGACCTCTTTCATCCAGTGTCTGGAGTGGTTGGGATGACATTTATTCATGTCATGGCATTGCTGAGTTTGTGGCTCAGATTCCTTTGGATTTGAGAGCACAAATTTAACTGAAACATAGTAGTTAAGGTACACCAGTGCAATTTATATTTATAGATACATATTTTTTTCCTTTTGGAGGGGTATTTAACCAACAAGCCCCTAATTTTAAACAAAATTATTGCTGTTCATCTCTTTAAACTGTGCTCCAGAAAATGTTTTAGTTCTAGTATTATTAGAATTGGAAGAAGTTTTATATATTTTTTTTTTTCCAGTACTGTAGTTGGTTAAACACTCCTTTTTTCCAACTGTAAAAGACTTGTCCCTCTCTCTGAGGGATAAAATATGACGTTTGTGATGAAAGCACAAACTTTAGAAGCCTACGTAATTTGGTTTTTAATTAAATTTTAAAATATCGTTGACTTTTAATTGTACTTGCTTTTTATACATCAAAGCACAAAACTTACTAGGTTGTGTCTGAAGGCTTGGATTCATAAAACTATTGGCCTAATTAGAAAGGGAAGTTAGGGCAGGCCTACACTGACAGCCGAAGGTCAGCTTAAGGTATACAATTCCAGCGACATAAATAACATAGCTAGAATTGACATTAAGTTGAGCTTTGGTGCCGTCCTCGAAGCGCAAGGTTGATGGGAGAAATGCTGAGCCAGTCTTTTAGGTGACAAATCCAAGGAATTGTCCCAGATTGAGGTGTCATTAGAGGAGGTTTTGGAACAAATTGATAAACTTAACAACAGCAAGTCACCGGGACCAGATGGCATTCACCCAAGAGTTCTGAAAGAACTCAAATGGGAAATTGCGGAACTATTAACTGTGGTTTGTAACCTGTCCTTTAAATAAGCTTCTGTATCTAATGACTGGAAGATAGATAATGTGATACCAGTATTTAAAAAGGGTTCTAGAGGTGATCCTAGCAATTTCAGACTGGTAAGTCTAACATCAGTACCCTGCAAATTAGTCAAAACTATAGTAAAGAATAAAATTGTCAGACACAGAGATGAACATAATTTGTTGGGGAAACGTCAAGATGGTTTCTGTAAAGGGAAATCATGCCTCACTAATCTACTAGAGTTCGTTGAGGGGGGTCAACAAATATGTGGACAAGGGGGATCGTGTAGATATAGTATATTTAGATTTCCGGAAAGCCTTTGACAAGGTCCCTCACCAAAGGCTCTTAAGTAAAGTAAGTTGCCATGGGATAAGAGTGACGGTCCTCTCATGGATTGATAACTGGTTAAAAGACAGGAAACAAAGGGTATGAATAAATGTTAAGTTTTCTGAGTGGAGAGAGGTAACTAGTGGTGTCCCCCAAGGGTGTGTCCTGGGACCAATCCTATTCAACTTATTTATAAATGATCTGGAGAAAGGGGTAAACAGTGAGGTGGCAAAATTTGCAGATGATACTAAACTGTTCAAGATAGTTAAGACCAAAGCAGACTGTGAAGATCTTCAAAAAGTTCTCATCAAACTGAACGATTGGGCAATAAAATGGCAAATTAAATTTAATATTGATAAATGTAAAGTAATGCACATTAGAAAAAATAATCCAAACTATATGTACAATATGATGGGGACTAATTTAGCTACCACTACTCTAGAGAGAGATCTTGGAGTCATTGTGGATAGTTCTCTGAAAACACCCACTCAGTGTGCAGCGGCAGTCCAAAAAGCAAAGAGAATGTTAGGAATAATGTATTTCCTCTTTATAAAACTATCGTACACCCACATCTTGAATACTGCATATAGATGTGGTTAACTGATTTCAAAAAAGATATACTGAAACTGGAAAAGATTCAGAAAAGGGCAACAGAAATGATTAGGGGTTTGGAACAGGTCCCATCTGAAGAGAGATTAAAAAGACTTGGACTTTTCAGTTTAGAAAAGAGGAAACTACGGGGTGATATGATAGAGGTCTATAAAATCATGACTGGTGTGGAAAAAGTGACTAAGGAAAAGTTATTTACTTATTCCCATAATATAAGAACTAGGGGTCACTAAATGAAATTTTAATAGGCAGCAGGTTTAAAATAAACAAAAGGAAGTTTTCTTCACACAGTCAACCTGTGGAACTCCTTGCAAGAGGATGTTGTGAAAACTAGGACTTAAGCAGGATTCAAAAAAGAGCAAGATAATTCCATGGAGGGTAGGTCCATCAATGGCTATTAGCCAGAATGGGTAGGAATGGTGTCCCCAGCCTTTTTTTTGTCTGGAAATGATAACAGGAGAGGGATCGCATAATAATTACCTGTTGTGTTCACTCCCTCTTGGGCATCGGGCATAGGCCACTGTTGGCAGACAGGATACTGGGCTAGAAGGACCTTTGGTCTGACCCAGTATGGTTGTTCTTATGACTTCCCTTGCTCCTTGCGACAGCAAGGGCATACTGGCGCTGACTGGGGTGCCCTCATTGTTCTATTTAGTGGGTCTATACTAGACCCACTAAATTGAATGCCAGAAGATCAATCTCCGCAGCATCGATCTTTTTGCAAGTATAGATGTGCCCTTACAGAAGGAAATTACTGTGGAAAAAATGAAAATCTTTTTTTTTTTTTTTTTTTTTTTTGGCAGTGTCTAGGTCAGCAATGGGCTACCTACGC
The DNA here is from genome assembly GCA_032595735.1 of Pelochelys cantorii. Classification (NCBI taxonomy): domain Eukaryota; kingdom Metazoa; phylum Chordata; order Testudines; family Trionychidae; genus Pelochelys; species Pelochelys cantorii. The sequence continues at coordinate 108,744,860 of CM064327.1, forward strand.
TAGCAAGTGGGCCACATAAGTGACTCTCCTTCATTCCAGTGGGCTGCAAGATTGTTGTCATCAGTCTCCCAGGTTAGGGTAGTTTTGCTAGCTGCATGTGTGTATTTAGAATTTGAGGGGTATGCTATTTGAACCATAGAAGTGTTTTGGGATGCAGAATGAGTGCATGGTTCTCAGTCAATATTATGTGCAACCACGTGCACCTCACTTTACATGCTCTTGCTTTGTGTGTGTGTTAATTTTGTAATACTGGTAGGAAGACAACTATGCAGATGGAAACCAGTGGAATTTGGCAACCCTGTGCATGGGTAACAGTAAATAAAATGTTTTATGGGCCGCACAGAATCATGATGGGCCGCAGGTTGCCCATGATGGATCTAGGTATTGACGGTAGACTTAGGGCAAGAATAAGAATTACTGTGACCCAGGCAACAGTACTCAGCTGGCAGCTGGAAGATGGCGTGGGGCTAGGGGAGGGGAGCAGGGCAGGCACTGGGGGCTCTGGGAGTGGGGCTAGAGCTGGGGGACTCTGGGGGTAGGGTTCTCTAAGAGGTGGGGGCTGACACTGGGGGGGCTCTGGGGATGAAGCTAATACTGAGGGGCCCAAAGGGAGGGGCTAAAATAGGGGGCTCTAAGGTGGGGGGCTGACACGGGGGGGCATTGGGACGTCTGGAGTGGGGAGGTAGCACTTGGGGGAATCTTAGGGCAGGGCTAGTAATAGGGTGGGGAGTGCACTGAGGGGGTTGAGTGCAATGGAGCTCTGGGAACAGGAGGCTGGTACTGGGGGGTCTGGTAGTGGGGGGGGCTCTAGAAATTAGGGCTGGCACTGGGAGGCTGTGGGGGCCAGGAGTTTGGTGGACTGGTAACATTTTATTTTCATATTCATTATTTGCATAATAACAAGGTTAGGAACCACTGTTCTAGAGGGGTAATACTGGTATAATGGTATCCACGTCTACTCTATGGCACTACAGCCTCATAGTATGCTGCTGTAACCCTCTAGTGTAGATACAGACTAGTGGAATGGAAGGGGCTTTTCTGTTGCTATAGGAACTGCACTTCCTTGAGCAATAGTAGCGATGTTAACAGAGGCATTCCAGCTGTACTGATACTGTGGGTTAGGTCAGTACAGTGTGTGCTAAAGCAGTGTTTCTCAACCTTTTTTATAAAGTACCCCTTTAAAAAAAATTATTAGAACCCCCAGTACCTACAGTTTTCAGACACACAACATTTTTTTCTACTGTCGCAACACATTTGTTTAAACAACTTGATCGAAGCCAGGCGGGCGATGACATTTTTGGGTGTAAAAGTACAAAAATAATAAAGCGCTGTAAAACTTAAAACAAATTCAGTTTTCTCCAAATTTCAGTTGTGTTGATGTACCCCACAGGCTTCTCTCGAGTACCCCTAAGGGTACTCGTATCACTGGCTGACAACCACTGTGCTAAAGCATGTGGCTCTTTCACCTCTCCAGTGCTGTAGCTATGCCTATCTAAGTTATAGGTGTAGACCCAAGTCTGTGTCAGGAGTGTATTTGTTGTTTGATTGCTAGAAGTTCCAGTGTAGATGAAGTTTTATACTGGGGTGGGCTGCTGTATTCTGATGTAGTTTATTCTGCTTTCCAAATCAAAATATGCCATACAAGTCAGTATAAATTTATGTTGGTATAACTGTTTATCCACTATGGTATATAGCTAAAGCAGCAAAACTAACTAGCATCTAAAAGCCCTTCGATACAGGTTTGAGGTTAAAATTTAGAAGAGGAAAGAACCTGAATTCTCTTGAATTACCTATGTAAGAGATGGAAAATAATGCTGTGTAATATCTTCTGTCCCTTTTTTATTTTTTAAAAATACCCTCAGATATGTGACATAACAGTGAAGAATGATAAGATGGGAACATTGCTGAAATTTGAAGAAGTTAAAAACCTAATTGTCATCTTTGGGCTCATTTATAAGCTTTGATTTAGAGAAAAAGAGTATTGCATGTGTGACTGCATAAAACCTGCTCAATGGTTTTCGGTGAAACAATGGGATGAACTTAATATGTTTCTGACTAGTTATATGTGCTCTAATTTCTTCCATGGAATTGAAGTAAAAGGTGTTGATGAATGACATAAATGAAAGTGGACAAAGGCTTGTAAAATCTTCAGTGTAGAAAATGTGGAGACAAAATATATACAGAGCAGATTCTTAGAACATCCTGTGTTTTTAGCAAGAGTTGTCATTAAAGTGCCTCCCCCTCATCTCCAACTATCCCTTTAAATGCCAAAGTGACTTAAAATGAGAGTTGCTGCTTTAGTATTATGCACCATCAAGTAACAAATGCTGTTGCTGGGAAATGAAGACAGACTGAGAAATGACACACTCATGAATTTTTCACATTTGTAAATTAAAAACCCAAAACAAATTTTGATTTTTTTTTTCATGTGACACTTCACATGTAGTAACTTTAAAAGGGAGACAGTTGACCTTATTTCTCTTTAAATCCTCCTGTAGCAAGTTGGCCTCATGATGATTATAAACTCATAAAGTATAGCAGCTTCATTAAAAACAATCTGTTTTAAAAGAGATCTGGGCAGGAGGTAGGAAGCAATGCCTAGTGAGATTTCTAAATTGCTCAGGATGTTGTAAACACAAATGCCTTCTTTTGATCTTGTGAAGGGTCAGTGAGATGCAGTAGTTTGACCCAAGGATGTTAGAGGCAAGTGGCAAAAATCACATAGTTTCCGTTCTGCCTCCCATTTCACCCACATTTCCATTTATTTTTGCTTGCGGCTGGCATGAAGAATGTGTAAGGAAGCAGCCCAGACAAGCTTTCCTTTTGGCTTTTATCAGTAGCGAATTAGAAAATTTATTTGTACTTTTGGTCTGTTTTACCAGATGACGTGGGGTCATCTTGTTGCTTGCTGGCTAGCTTATGTCTCTTTAAATACAATATGTCTATTGAGGAAGGAAAAAACCCCACATGAATAACAGGAGAAGCTGAAAGAGGAGATAATACTGCAAGATTGACATTTTTGTATGTGTGTCAGGAAGAAATGTATTCTAGCTACTTTATCCACATAGCTGAGATAGGGAAACCTGACATCTCAGTGGTATGTGTATGTACCTAAGATAAAGATATAACACATGTATATTCAGCATTTAAAAAAAATTTGTGTGTTGGCTCCCTGTTCTCCCTTCTCTTCCTTTCAAATGCTTTGAGAAGACAAACATTTAGGGTTTAAATTAGGTTGAAACAGAAGAGGGATGTTTGTTTCATCTATGCTGATGATTTTTGCTGAAGCTTTGTAAACCTGATAACTTTTTCTCTTCTTTCACATCACCCAAAACCTAAACATGTTCTTAGGGTATGTCTACACTACTCAGCTTTTAGCGACAAGGCTGTGTCAATATTGCCTTGTTGCTAAAAGCCAGCTTTTGTGAACATTGTTCTTTGGCACTAGAGATGTTAAAAAGCGGTTTATTAGGTAATCATGTAACTGTTAAAAGAAAAAAAAATAGCTGTTTACATTCTGTATGCCCATCGAATTCACACTTACGTGCAGTTCCCTTTCTCCTGCACTCCCCTGCCTGTACAAGTGTAACCACTGAATTTTTTTTAGCAGTTACATGTTTACCTAAATGCATTTTAACATCCCTAACTCCTACTGTATGTATGTACTGTGTCTATATGTATTTATCACAAGCCATGGGAAATACCATTCACATGTGTATACCTATATACAATAGAAATATTTTCACATTTGCTTAGGTTTGTAAATTCTGAAAAAATTGCTGTTTGCTTAATCTGTGTGTCTGAAAGGATGGGAGCAAAGGCTAGAAAAATGCTCTTGGTAATTTACTAGAAAAAAATTATATATACAGTGATAGAAAGCCAATGTTTTGAAGAAAGTTTGGTTTTGAAGGCTACTGTACTTTTAACTGTCTGGTGTGCATTATGGTGTGGCTGCTCAGCAACATGAAACTATGTAGCTAATGACATGAAATGTTTCCTACTTTGATCTAATCAGAGGTCTGTCTTGAGCTGCTGGTTTAGATCTTCATCAGAAAATAGTATAGGAAACAAGGACTTAGTGTTTCTCTTTGGCAGTTAGCCTCATGAGCTCCATTATTACTTTTTCTATGGATCAAATGAGGTCAAGGGAAAGAGCTTCCTGCATGAAGTCTAAGAAGTCAAAGTTAATGTCTCTGTTTATAGCTCTCTAATATGAAAATGAACATGGAAGGTAATCTAGAACCGGGGTAGAGAGTTGGGTATGAAAAGCAATAGAATAACTGCTTTAATCTTGCATATTAAATGAAACAGTTGTCTAGATTCCTTTGAACTAAAATACATTAGTGGCATTTTCAAGATTTGTGATCATGATATAATATGCAAACTAGAGACCTATGAGCTGATTTGATTATTTCAAAATGATAAAAGTGGCAGCTATCTCAAATTTGAGCTAGTTTTATGTTGTGAAGTTTTGAGGATAAAACAGAAATCAGTTCAGCCTGGATAAGAAAAAATTTATAACTAAGAGGGTGCAAGAGAGAGATGCAATTTTCTCTATATTCTGTGAATTTATACTAGCTTGCATTGTTAGGCTTTATAAGGCTGTTGCAGGAGACCATATGATTCTCTCTCTTTTGCATCTTTAAAAATAGCTTTATTCCTAATCAACTAAACATGATCATCCAGTTCAGTTGCAAAGCTGCAGTGGTACAGTGTCAGAATGATGAAATTAAGATATTTTATGGGTTTGTTTTGAGTTCACATTCATTTCGGAACAAGTGACCATCTTCCATGAAACCTGGTGAACTTGAAGCCCCCATACAAAAAAGTGTTTTGTATGAAACCTGAAATCTGATTGTTTGTGTCACTGTAGTGTCTGTACATCAAAGTTATGGAAGCATGCAAGCTAGCTGAAGGAAGGACCTAGGTAAAGTGGGAGGGAAGAAGCCTCTATATTCTCGAACTAGCAGATAGCAGTCCGTGTAGGAGAAGGGTTGTCCTAATATGAGACCTTTTATTTACAGAGGTGGGAAGAAGAATTGGAAGGAATTAGCATGCTGGCGTTGCCAGCTCCCATTATTTTAGGTGATTTTCTTATCACCCTAGCTTCTGGAGTTGTCTGTCATGTGAAAATCTCTCTCTCTCTCTCTCTCTCTCTCTCTCTCTCTCTCTCTCTCTCTCTCTCTGTCTCTTTTAAGTTGGCTTCTAATCTTTGAGCATTTTTTTATCCTTTTTTCACAACTGCAAAATCCAGAACGCAAATAAAAAGACATTATTACCCTATTTTTTTTCCTCTCTGACTTTCTTTAAATAAATCTTCTTTTGGGCAGAGGGAGGGAGTTATGTGAAGAAAGCTCATGTTTTTGGTATGTTTAAATTTGGCAAAACTGATGTAAATAACATAAAATACAAATTGGAGATCCAGTAGAAAAGAGAAGAACACAATATGCTATCATGGTATAAGAATAAAAATCGTTTCAATCTTGTATTTCCTTAGCTAAAGATAGCCTAGCATTTGCTGCTGAGGATTGTGGTTTTCTGATGAGCTGATTTTTAAGAAATAAGGACACAAAATACTGAGAGGATATTGTCTTCTGTCTCTGAATGGAAAGAAACTATTACTTTCATATGCACTGGTATAAATGTTAATTAAACTCAAGCAAAAAAAGTAGTGCTGACTAGACTAAAGCAAAATGCAGGAAGAAGCAGAAAAGTGGAGTGGGAGGGAATGGTGCGTGTGAGATAAGGAAACAATACTATTCATGTCTGTGGTTTAAATGTTTATATTCTGAAATTCTTCAGTAAAACCCTGTTTTAATTGGAGTGTAAATTTCAATGATTTACAATGTCAAGAAGTCAAAAGGTGGAAGGGAAATAAAATCAATATGGTGAGGAAAATATCTGGTAATGAAGGAAAGGAGAATTGTAACCATGGCTATCATTCTGTATTTTTCTCCACTAGTTTGGATGACTGGCTTAGGAGACATGTGCAAGCAAATGTTCTTTAATTTTTGTTTTGGTAATTCCTTCTCCACACCCCTGGCTTTCTGTCATATGTGGCTCCAACCTCTGATTTATATGCATGGCTGCTTGCAATTACTGCTTGCAGGGGGGCTAGAGAAGTCTCCGGGAGGCACATCAGCTGGCAGTGACCATGCACAATGCAGCAAATGATGTAGTGTGGGAGCTGTCTGAGGCTTGGTGCGTCTGCAGATATGCTTTAGAGGGATAATTGACAGCATGCCTTATTCAGTACAAAGAACAATGTTTAAGCATGATTGCAGTGATGTGCTGAAATAAACTCTGTTATGATTATGCTGCTACATTCTTGGCAGGCTTATTGTAAACCACAGTGTGTGTTTTGGTGTGTACGTGGCTTGCTTTTATTTTCTTTCGGGTAAGCAGATTAGTTAATGTCTGCCTTTCATGAGCAGAAGCTTTCTTTATTAATACTAGGGTAAAACTGAATTCAAGCTATCTATATTCTATAAAGGTCAAACTACCATTTTGATTTCATCGTCTTGCATTAGGAGCTTGTACTAGAGTTCATAGCAATATGGCTAAATGTGTTCTTTCCCTTACTCTGTTTCAGTCAAAGCTATTTTAATGTGTATGGCATTTGTGTAAGAGGGCTTGGCATTGCCTCTGCTGCCCCCCATTTAGAAGTGTTAATACTTATGTGCATCTTATTACATATTCAGCTCTGAAACGAGCAAAGCAGAAGTATAATGTGCACTTCTCTCCTCTCCTGTCCCTCCTTAGAATACTGTGCCTCGATTTTAATGAGTAATGAAATCCTGCCTATCAGACCTTAGCGAAATGGAATGTAGTGAAATTTCATCTCCAATAGCCTCTTACCTGAGGCCTGATGTTCTAAAGGAGAATTCTAATGAGTGTTCCAAGAATTAAATATGCTGTGTGACAAATAGACAGCCTTTTTCTTTTCTGCCCCCCCTACCCTCTTTAATAGGGCTACTTTCATGTTATCCACTAAATGAACCATTTTCAGACTGCTTTAACATTCACCATATGGTTCCAGAACCAAATTAGAACAGTGCATTGTTTTAATTATTTTCTACTTGTGTGGTCAGGAGGTTATTTGGTCTGGTGAGCTATATACTTCAGGCCTTTTTTCTCATTAATACCACCTTGTGCACATCCTGTGCAAGTGCAGGAATGGATAGGTTATCCACTTGGGTGGCCAGCTCCTGATATGACATAGTGGCCAGTATTTACAGTTACAAAAAGAAGCTTATGTGACTTACTCAGTATTTTTTCTAATAATGCTAATTATTTTAATTTTTGGCTCAATTATAAGAAGAAGGTTTTGCTAAAATATACGTTGAAAGATTCCGTTATCAGAAACTAAATTTTGGTCGCTTAAGTTTATGAATGGTATTTATTAAAGAACCTGTTTTCTCATTCCAAGGAAGGCAACTCTTGTTGGCTCTGAAAACTGATAGGCTTACAAAAACACAAAACTTGATGGGGTAGAATCTGCATATATTATATCAAGTATTGCCTTATCCGTGTTTGAGGATGAAGAGCCAGTTTTCACTCTAACATGATGCAGACGCTTATATGTTGAAAAATGGAAACTGGAGATACTGAAACTAGACTTGAAGTTTAATGCATCTTTTCACAGTTGCACTGATGAGGAAAGCAAATCAACTAATGACATGCAGTTGGAGCTCCTACTAGCTTAATTGAATATATTGCCGTTTTTAAAAATATACTCCTTCATGTTAGGTAGTGATGTAATTACTAATTGTTGACAAAAGCCCATCAACAGTCACCAGTCGGACTGGCCTCAAGGCAATACAGAAACCTGGACAGAGCATTGTTTTCTTACAGAGTTTTTTTTTCCTCCCTGGACCTTCAAAGTACAGAAAACAAACCCTGGGGGAATATTAGTAGAAGAAAACTGCATGGTAACCTAGGACACAGCATTTGGAACTTTGACTGGGATTTTGAAGCTGCGTCTGCTTCAAGACGCTGCTGTAGAAGTAGCAGTCACCTTAAACAGCTTGTGTGTATCTTTAGAGATATAGCAGAACTGAAATGTTGACAGGGACATTTTACAAGGATGAAAGGAATTTACATTGGGTCTTAGGAAGAGACATATTGCATCTGAGAGCAAGAACAGCAATTCTTGGCATTTGTATGAAATTGATTTGCCTCCAAGTCACCACAGAACTTCCCAAGTGTCACTGTATTGAGAGTGAATATACTGTGGTGGTCATTTGAAAATTAATAATTCCTTCAAGTATTTCTTAAGCACTGCCAAACCTAGTATTACATTTCACAGAATTTTGTAGGTCTATAAACCAAGCAATATCAGTTATCGGGATGCCGTTACTTTCTAAAGATGAGAGCTTTACTCTTATTAATAGGTATATTCCTAGAAAAGTAGTATTATTTGCTTCTATTGTCACAGTGCCTAGGAAAGTAGGCGTGGACCTGGACCTAATTATGCTAGGTGCTGTATAAACACAGAACATGCAGTCCCTATTCTGTGGAGTTTATAATCTTGACCACAGCTCCTGAGCATTATCCATATTGGAAATATGGAAGAAAAAAGACAAGGAATCCAAAATCAGCAGCACAGAATATGAAAAAAACCCCAAACTGAGTAACTTCTGTGTCTTGGACAAGTGTCAGAGTCTTTTAAGGTCCTAGATTATTGACCTCTGTACTGTTAGCAGAACAAGAAATGGTGCAGGCTTCTATATATTTAATTCCTGGTCAATGTTGTGCAGTTTGGTAATGTAGTGCTACTTTGTACTCAGATATGAAAGGGTTTATGACAGACAGACATCCTCCCCCCCACCCCATCTTCTTAAAACTGAGAGTGTTCTTGATTTTTTTTTTTGATGTGTTGAGAGGGTGTTTTTTTTTTTTTTTTTTAAATAATTCAGTATACTCCCATAAATAGCTTTACCAAATTACTTTGTAGTCTCATCACTGATCTTCTTTTGGGGGATGAGGGAGTTACTGTTGAAATGGGCCAATGTCATAACGCAGGCTGCCCCCACACTTGCATTCTTGTGATCGTGTGATACCACTGTTTCCCTACCTTGATTTCCCTTCACCTGTCATATAAAAAAAGGGCCCTACCAAATTCATGGTCCATTTTGGTGAATTTCACAGTCATAGGATTTTAAAAATAATGAATTTCATTATTTCAGTTCTTTAAACCTGAAATTTCATGATGTTATAACTGTAGAGGTCCTAACCAAAAAAGGAGTTGTGTGTGCAGGTTAAGGATGTAAAAAATAGGAAAAAATGTTAGCCATGTAACCGATAGAATTTCTAACTGTTACACGGTTAACTGCTGGCCTGCCGTGGCCCCCGGCCCGCCATGGCTCCCTGCCCCACAGGTCTGGCAGCGAGTTTAAGCGATGCCAATAAGCATAAGCTTATTGGTTAACCAGTTAACTGATTAAATACTTACGTCCCAAGTGCGGGTTCGGAGGTTATTGTAGGGAGAGTTACAGTACTGCTACCTGTACTTCTGTGCTGCTGGGGATGGTGCTGTCTTCAGAGCTGGACAGTTGGAGAGTGGTGGCTACTGTCCAGGAGTCTAGCTCTGAAGGTAGAGCCATTGCCGGTAGCAGCACAGAAGCATGGTATGGTATTGCCACACTTAAGTCTGTGCTGCTGCTTTCTGAGGTAGGTGCCCAGCCAGTAGCTGCCACTCTCCAGCCACACAGCTCTGAAGGCAGTGCAGAAGTAAGGGTGGCAATACATGTGCAACCACCATTGTAAATCTCCTTGCCTCCCCCCGCAACTCCTCCCTTTTTTGGGTCTTGAGCAGTGTTCCCTCTAAGATTTTTTCCATCCGTGAGCAGAGTAAGTTTTGTCTTGTGCACCAGTATTGACATCATGAGCGCCTGTTTGTGTGTGCACGACTGTGGCACCCGCCAGTTACTAATAAAATTACACACACTTTCATGTGCACACATATGCACTATATATAGTAACAATAATAACAATATTAATAAGTGTGTGTGTGTGTGTGTGTGTGTGTGTGTGTGTGTGTGTGTACACACGTGTCACTGTAATTTTGTTAGCAAAAAAAAAAAAAAACCTAAAACAACGGCTAATTAAGGTGCATGACCCTGCACCCCCCCCCCCCCGAAAACCTCCCAGCTTGCTGGTCCTTGCCCCCAACACACACTGTGTGTGCCCCACTGCCTGTTTCCCATCAGGATCACACACAGCCAGCTGGTGCCTGTATAGGCTTGTCTAATTGCCGCCTTCCCCCCCATACCCTGTAGTTGTGCCCAGCCTTGCAATCTGCTCCACCCCCATATGCAACCCATATATATGCCAGGGCCATGCTATCTGCCCCCCAGACAGAAACAGCCAGTACCTGAGCCTCAGGCCCACAACTCAAGCACCACTGCCCACAGACCTGTGCCCAGCCCCACATCTCACCTGCCCCTCCTCCATTGCCCAGAGACCTGTGTCCAACTCTGCACCTTGCCCTTCCCTCTCCCACCGTGGAATTTATCTGTGCCCGATACCTCCCACCACCACAGACAGCTGGTGTCTTTGCTCCCCACGTGGCCAGCTTCTGTACTGGATCCCTGCTGTCCTTGGCCCCTTTGCCTCCCTTGCTGGTATGATCCTGGTACCTGCTTCACTGCTCTTCCATCCAGGCTCCCTCATGGCTCCTTCAGCCCTGGCCACCACTGCAGTCACCTGCCGCCCATCATGCGGCTGCGCAGCTCTGCATAGGAGGTGGGTGGGGTGGAAATTTAGAGAGGACCCTGGTCATGACCCCCAACTGGAGAAACACTGATCTCCCCCATGAAATCTGTATAGTATAGGGTAAAACCACACAAAAGACCAGATTTCATGGTCCATGACACATTTTTCATGGCTCTGAATTTGGTAGGGCTCTACATCTAAAGAAGTCCATGCAGGCTTCAAATATTAAGGAGCTACCACTTTGGCAGGTTTCATTTACTTGACAAACATCCACCACAAAGCACAAATGAAATCTTCATCCCAGTTTCCTGTCTGAGAGAATGACTTTGTCCCAGTCCATCTGTTCCCACTTGCATCCACTATTTCCTGTCCTCTTCCAGACTCTGGGTTTGTGGAGCTCTGTCAAGGGCAGCTCTTGGATAGCTTGTAGTTCGTGGCAGGCTAGGCTTCTTGCCACTGTTTGGCCTGCTGAGGCCAAGTGCTGTTGGACATCTCCCAACTAGTAACTGAATTTCAGCTCTTTCTCTGGATTTGTCCTGTCTTTAAGAGCTGCCCATGCATGTATACCATTGAATTCAATGATAAAAGTTCTTCTGGGATGTTTTGACCAGTTATAAGTTTTGTGCTTTCCTTGGTGACCAGGTCAGCAAGACATGCGCTAATAGCTTACTACAAAAATAATTTTTAGAACCAATTCTGTTTGATATTTACACCCAATGTTTTCCCTGGAAATGTATCTATGCAGATGACGTGGTTCTGACAACACCCCACAGGATTTACAATCCTAAAGAAGGACTTACAAAATGTAAGAATATTTACAGCTGAAACCAAACCCCACCATCAGTGTGTGCAGACTGGGGCCCTAATTCCCTGTACAAGGCCAGTTGTCCTGTGACATCCAAATTTTGGTTTATTACAATCTCTTTGTTTGCTTGCAAAGTAGACACTGCCTCACTAATAGAGCCCATGGCTAGCAGGGAGATTGATACATATACCTTTATTAGACTGTAAGGCTTGATTTTCTGTTTGAGTTATTGATTCACATGGAATTATTTACAGAACTGAGGGGTTTCTGTATTTTTTAGATCTGTTTGAGTCCTACCTGCATGTTCCTATTACTCCATCCCACCAAAATTCTAATTTTGCATCTTGAGTGAACAGTGCCAGCACTAAGGCTTCCCAATGAGTTTAGCTTTGGCTGTGAGAGCCTTTATTGAGTTTGTTTATCCTTGTAGTAGCATAGAGAAATGAAGTATTTATCAATCCCTGGCTCAATAAGTGGCCGTGACAGAATGTCTACAAATGCACAGGGAAGCTTTGCAGCCATTCTCTCCCCCCAGTCCCCATGCACTGTTATGTACTGACTGACCATTCACAATTACACCAAACAATTTTCTTTTGCTATCCCAACTTTGATTTGCTGTGTGCCCCCAAGTTTCACCGCAGACGACTAGTTATAAAAACAGACATAAAAATACATAAATGTAACAGCACACTATTACTGAAAAATTGCTCATTCTCGTTTTTACCATATAATTGTAAAATAAATCAATTGGAATATAAATATTGTACTTACATTTCAGAATATAGTATATAGAGCGGTATGAAATTTTAGTTTGTACTGACTTGGCTAGTGCATTTTATGTAGCTGTTGTAAAACTAGGCAAATACCTAGATGAGCTAATGTACCCCTGGAAGGCCTCTGCATACCCCACAGGGCTACAGATGCCCCTGGTTGAGAACCACTGTAGTATAGTGCGAATGAGTGTGTACGTACGTGTGTAGATAGAGCCCTGCAAATCTGCAGATATGAATGTGAATATCAGGGACTTGTTTTGATGGATACAAATGTCGATACAAATTTTATATTGAAAACCCTACACATTTATATCCATGGATGTGAATGTCTACGGTTCATTTTTGTATCTGTTTAGGGTTCTAAATTGTGTGTGTGTGTATGTGTACGTGTACAGGTTGGATCTCCAAAATCCGGGACTCTCTGGTCCAGCAACATCCATGGTCCTGCTGGAGCAGAGAGCCCCAGAGCCTAAGGGTGGGAGGGCCAGCCGGGTGGGACATCAGAGTGAGCAGCTTGGCTGGGGGCAGCATGGGACCGGGGCTGGAGCCCTCGAGCAGCCCCCAGGAGTGCAAGGCTGGAGCTGGAGCCCTGCGGATTCCAACAGCTGTGTGGTGCCCCAATGTCGGAGCCCTGCAGCCTTTCCTGGCTGTGTGGGGCCAGGGCTGGAGTCGGAGCCCCAGCGTCACGGCGCTCCTGGCTGCGCAAGAATGGAGCCCTGCAGCAGGAGCCAGGTTGAGGGGAAGGGAGGAGGCAAGGGACGGTGAGGCAGGGTTGCCTGCTGGGGCAGCCTGCCAGCAGAGGATGACAGGCCTGGGGGCCAGTGGCAGGAGACTTCCCCTGGTCCAGCAAATTCTCTTGTTTGGGACTGCTCAGGTCCCGATGATGCCAGACCAGAGGTCCAACCTGGGTAGGTCAGTATTAGAGATGATAACCTGTGCTCTCAGTTCTAAAGCATTTAAAAAATCATTGGCTGCACTGCTAATAACTCAGAATACCAAACCAGATCACTTGGAAAATCTTGTTTGCTACTTGCAGTATTTCTGTTTACTTTCTGTGTTTCATGCAGGTGGACAATGAAATGTTCCGTTTCATTTTGTCATCAGTGTCTTTTTCCGGTTGTCCAACACTAGGACAGTTTTCATTCACTATGATTGGTCTGCCAACACAGCACAGGAATTCTGTTTAAACACAAACTAACAAAAAGCCCCCCACCTTCCCCAGTTTTTATTGGTTTTAAATACTGTAAAATCTTAATCCCCTCCCCCCCAGAACTAAAATTTTGAGGTCAAATTTGAACTGAACTTTCAAAATTAATATTACAGATTTAACTACACAATTTTGGCATTTTAAAGTCAGATAATTAAGGACTATAGACTTTAAGCATTCAAAAAAGTTAAACTACAAAGATTTTGTTCTTGTAGGCATAACCTGAACTAAGTTTGCTTTTGACCTGAAATACTATGTAAGAAATTCAGCCTAAACATTTCCCCTCATCCCCAATACAGATCATAAAGCCTTCAAAATGCAACTTCTTACGAGGGCAATGCTGGCACAATGCTAACTTTATTGATACTACTGGCTAATCTGCTGTAGCATTAAAAAATCCTGGTTGCCCTGTTGCTTTGTTTGCTTTGTAAATACAGCCTTGCTTAGAGTGCTTGAAGATTGACCCTTGATGCCCTTTGCAGTTGGGTTCTTAAAGAGTAGAAGCACACACACATCTTGCTTTGGCTTTTTTCTTTTATGCAAAAGAATAGGAACAGGTGCCTTTGTCTAAGATTGGAAGTGGAAAAATATTGTTTTTGTCTACATAGTTTTTCATTGCCTAAATCTCTGGAGTTTTTTGGATATGTAGTAAAATTTGATTTACGAGCTTTTGTAGTCTTTTCAGTCAATAGAATTTTAAAAATGTCTTGTTTTATTTTCCAAATAATGTATCATCTCATGCACATTTATACATTTGACAAGCCAGTTTCAGAAGCAACTGTTTTTTCCCTAACAATTGTGCAATTGTTGTGAAGTCTTTTATAATGCTCCATAAAATAGAAGAGTAAATAAAAATGTTTTACTTTCTTTTTAAGCATGTGGGTGTGACTGTTTTAGTGATGTTGACCATAGGGAAATGTCAAGATTTTTGGGCTCCTTTCTTTCATCCCTCTCTCCCCTCTGATTACCAGTGTGTTCTGTTATAGGATTCATTTAGTCTGAGATCAAGCCTAGATCTTATCTTTTAAGTCTGTTTACCCTTCCCTTCAGGGCAAAGCCAAATCATTCACCTTACAAATCCTCTAAATCTTCTGAGGTGTTTTGTTTGTCTTAGTTTCTTAAATGGTTTGAGTAATCTCAGTAAGAGATGTCTGATAACCCAGAAAACCTTGTTTTGTTTGTGGTGTTTGGCTAAACTCTTTTGCCTCTTACTTGAGATCTTAGCCTAGGTCAGTGTTTCTCAAACTGTGCTCCCCGGAGTTTGTGCTCCGGGGGCTCTGCGAAGTTGACAAACTGGAAACATCGATAGGTACAACATATACAATCAGTGGACCGCTGGGGCTCCGCATAAACTTTTACGCATGTAAAGGGCTCCGGAGCCCAAAAAGTTTGAGAACCGCTGGCTTAGGTAGAGTCAAGAACTCACTGTTTTAGGTTTTGTCTATACTTGCAATTGAGAGGCAGAATTTTTGTCTCAGCTGAAGGAGAACTTTTTTTGTTTTTCACAATGGTTAATTCCTTCTGCCCTCCTTATCCCTAAATAACATTTGGGGTGGAAGTATGTTATCCGTAAAAGTGCGGACAGATAATATTTATGCTACCCGACTTTTAGAGACATGACTGTGATGCTAAAAACTATGTAATGTTAACAAAAACATAAGTCTTATTTGTTGGCTTGATTTTCTTTTTTTTTTTTAAATTCACTGGACTGTGCAATGACTGTGACAGCTGTATCTACAGGAATAGTGAGGTACAGTGGCTGAGTGTTTAATGTGCTTGACTACAGTTGTAAAGATTGTGGGTTTGAGTCTTTCTCGATCTATCACTGAAAAACAAACTGCAGTTCACCTAGCTGCAAAAAGGGTTACCTGATCCATCAGGATAGGAGAGTCAAAGGTGATAGGTTGTGATGCTGGCCACATTGCTCCCATGCGAACTGTTGGCTATGGAAGTGACCTGCCTTCACGGTATCTGTTGGCTAGGAGAACTGTGTTAGTCTTCAACAGCCAGGCTATAGCAGCTTCTTCCTCCATTTCATCCTTGAAATCTGGTTTTGTTCTCTGTCTAGGCCCTCACTTCCCATCTGTGGCCTTCCTGAAACTCATCTTGCCCCTTTTAAGTCTATTCTGTAAAAATGCTGCTAAGATCTTCCCTTTCACTCCATTATACCCCTGTTCATGTTGACAGTGTCCTTCAACCCCTGCTCCTTATTCAAGTCCCTCCATGGTTTCCTACTGTTCCAACACATCAAATTCCTTGTTGTCACCTTTTTAAGGCTCTACTTTTAGGTCCTGCTTATCTGAATATATACATTTTTATGGCAATCTGAGGCCCTAGGCACACCTCAACTTAGTGTAACTCAAATTGTCACAGCTTAGATCTACGTACCGCGGGATCCACATTGTGCTATGTTGACTGAAGAAACTCTCCTGTTGACTTCCCTTACCCATCTAGTTTTGGTGGCATACTAGAGTTGAAGGGAGAGTGATCGGTGGTGTAGATGTGATAAATCTACCCCTTCTGGATTTATTGATGCCCTGTCGATCAGTCAGTAGTGAAGACATGCTCTCAGAGAAACAGGGGATGTGACATGAGAATCCCTTTCCCCTCCCTTTGGGTTGAAGGAACCCCCAGAGTAGTGGCTCTTGGGGTTAACATACCATGGATGCATGAGGCCATTCACACTTCTCGGAGCTCTTCTCTCAGGGTTTCTGTAAACTCAGGCAGACGTCACTATGGATTGTGCTGGCTTTACGTTCAGGACTTTTCCTTCACTACCATGAAGGCTCACAACTTTATTTTTAAATGAAAACAGACACGGGGGTCATCATGTGATGCCAGGACACTCTATCTGTGACTTTACCTGATCTCTATCTTCTGTGCTCTTCCAGAGACGTTAGTTGTCAAACTTCAGTAAATCAAATCTTACTACAAAACTCTTAGTGTATGGTAGCTGTATTCACATGGCCACAGAATGAGAGAGCTGGTGCACTGTATATTCTAGTGGTTAGTTACCCTCACTGCTAAAAATTTAATCCATATTTTTGGTCTGAATTTGTCTAGCTTCAACTCCAGCCACTGGGTCATATGATATCTTTCTCTGCTAAACTGAAGAGCTCATTGTTAAATATTCCCCATGTTAGATACAGCCTGTAATCGAGTCACCCCTTAACCCTTTCTTTAGACTCAGAAATCTGTCTGTTTAGTTTACAAGGCATATTTTCATGCTTCTCCTCTGAACCCTCTCCAATTTATCAACATCCTTGTTCAATTACGGGCACCAGAGCTGGATAAAGTATTCTAGCTGTGGTCATACTAGTGCCAAATATAGAGGTGAAATATCCTCTATTTTGTACTCAATATTCCCTTGTTTATGCATCCCAGGATGACCTTCACTCTTTTGGCTGTAGTGTCACATTGGGAGTTCAGCAGATTATCCACCACAACCACCACATTTTTTTCCAGTGTCACTTTCTTCTTGGGGTGGAGTCCTTCATCCTGTTGTTATGGACTATATTCTTTATTCCTAGCTTGGACTGTAAGCTCTTTGGGAGCAAGGACTCTTTCTTCCTACATATTCATACAGTACCCAGCGCATTAGGGCTCCAGTCATCATTTTGGGTTCTGGGCTGTATTGTAATAAAAAATGTCTACCCTGATCACCATTCTAAATAGGTTTTCAAGTGAAGATAAATTTTATTCCTTTGCTTCTAAGCATGATTATTTTGCTAACTGGATATTATCTCATAAGCTTCCAAGTGTTTCTGTATTAGGTGGGCGTCTAGTAGCTTGTAAAAGAAAGTGTAAAGCTCATTTCTGTAAGTGTTGGGTTAAAATGACACTTTCACCTCTCTGATGATGTCTGTCAAAGAGTTCTGTAGTGTCTGAAAGAGGTGCTTGGCCTGTATGTAGGGAGAAACCACTGAAGTGACTAACTCGAGTGACGTTATAAATTACAGCTGCAGTAGTATTTACATTAAAACTGTTTTCAGCAACATATAACTTCCCTCAATATAAGTTCTTGAGGCTCAGTTTTTTTTCTTCAGAGTTCAGTCTCAAAGGAAGTCAGTTCAATCATTTTTAAGCTTGAAGTGTAAAAACGGTGATTCACTCACTAAGAGGATTATTCACACTTTCTGTGTTCATAGCTCACTAAGTTTGCATTTAAAATCTTAAGCTTGGCAGGTGCTTAATATTCAATAAGGAATTTGTACTTTGGAAAAATTTGCTAACAGAGAAGTTATGAATGACAGAATTATACATAGTTAAGGTATTTCCCCTTAATTTCAAGTGTTCAGGGAGGGCAGATCTATCTATGTATATACTGATGTGTGCACAGAAATCTTCATCTTAAGGACTCTTTCAACATCCATTCAGTCATGCCTATCCCCTACACAGACTCCTGAATCTTGTCTCTTCTATGTGACACGCTATTTTAGAAGCAGAAGAGAAATTATGTCCATTTTGAATTGCTTGGAATTTTTGGTTCCCCCGTTATTACCACCACCCCAACACAGAAGGAATGGACTATTATTCAGTCTAAAGAGATGTAGGAATTATCACATAAGCTGATCTTTGGTATTCCTGGTCACCTAAGATAGTCTTTCCAAAAATAAGTATGAAAGTAACTTGATTCAAAGCAGCATTTGAACACAGCAAATCCCACTTTCCTTCCCCTGAAATATTGCACAGGTGTAAACTACAATTTTTCTAGGGTCTTCTCTCCTAGAACTCTGTTTTATAATATGAATTGGTGGTAAGTATTGGAGCTAGCATAGGGCTACTGATTCAAAATATTTTAGTCATCAGAAGACTTCAGAGCAATCCATGGAAACCTAATAGTGCCCTGACTTTGCTTCAGAATTCAATACTGACAGTGCAACTCATTCTCCTATGGACTGAATATAGTAATGTATATTGGGACATTATGCTGTAATTATTCTTATAATTCTCCCCAAGTTTGACTCACTTAGCTTGAGCTACATTCTCCTAGCTGCTGAGGGAGAGGAGATTTTGGTGATTCTGATCCTCCCCTGGGAGAGCAGAGCAGCTCATAGTGATGCCTTGTTGCTGCCCGGATTTGTTCGCTATGCTCCTGATAATTTTATGGGGATAGAAGCCATATAAGGTATGCTGGTTTTGCTCTTCCTGAGATGAACGAAGAACAAGGATAACCAACAGGTTCAGTGGATCCCTGGTGTGTGTGAGTGGTTTGAGAGCTGTGAATTGAGCACCATGGGTATAGCTTGTCAGAAACACTACTACACCCCCCTCTTCTTCTTGTGCCAGTCCCACAAATTGAGATTCATAGAATTCTCTCTGCTATAAACTCAATCATTATGAGCAAGGATATCTTGCGGTGAGAGAACATTCTGAAAATGTCTTGTTTTCAACTTTGTTAGCATGCTGTGACATCGTTGAGCTATGAAATAGTACCTAGTATGAAGCAGGGATCCATTTGGCAGCATCTTGTTTCAATTTGGATAGTGTTTTTGATTATGTTGAACACAAATTATTCATAGGCAACCAACATTTTCCTTTTGCAGCTAGATAATTATTTTTTTCCATTGAGTACAGTGTGTCTGCTAGAATCTCCTTTAAGTGAGTAAACAAGTTTAAAACGATGCACAACAATCTGCTTTTCATGATACAGAGTACATTGACTCAAAAAAACCTATCCGTCTCAAATAAAGCCCTCCGTCCTCAACTAATCCTAGAATATCTGGATAAAATATGTTCATTACCAAGTGTTGGGAAAACCAACATCTGACTGAAATTTGCTTCCTTCAGTTGGTGGGGCAGAGTTGAGCACTTTGCATGGAAAATGTGTTGCACCCAGAGCCAGATGTGGAAGCCTAGGAAAAGATTCTCAGCTTGACTAGTTGATGAAGATTGTCATTTTCAGGACCCAAACCTTGAAGAGCTTTTAAGATTAAAACCAGCATTGTGGACTGCACCTGGCAAGAAATGGAAATCCGTGTGATTTATGCAGCACATGGTTACCATGTTTCCTGTACCAATAACTCTAAGCAGATAGATAGTTCCTTTTTACACAAGCTGAGGGTTTCAGAGTTAAAATTTTCCCCTTCAACCTCTGTTATATGAGCACTTGTAAAACACTGTTGCAAACAATGAATAAATGTGTTGTGTCCAGACCCCTGTTAAGTTTGCCCAGGAGTATTTGGGAATGTGTATGTGAGCAGCTAAATAAGCTAAATGCACTAATATTAAATGGCTAAAAGAAAAAAGCTTTGATGTTAGAAAAGTATCTCCAAGATGGCTTGTTTGTATTCAAATTGCAGCCAACTGGGTGTTTTTATTTCAGTTCATGTTATGTAGAGGGCCAGGTGATAGAGAGAAAGCGAGAGAGCTATAATCTAGGTGTGTGTAACCTACTCACTGGTGAGATCCCTTGAGATTGAGTTTAATGTGGCATTGGGAGGTAAAATGAGGTTACCTTTGTATATTAATCTTGCAACAAGTGAGAGTCTATTGTCATTTTAAATACTGACATACTGGATTTTAACTTTTATGCTTTGTCACTTGGCCCTCCAGTATTTAGCAGATATTCTCTGAGTTATTATTGCTCCTCGGTTATCTTTGACAGTAGCAGAGTCTGTTTAACATCTGAGGTTTAGACTAATGTCCATTGATCTTGCCAGGCAGAACATGGACTTCCTGAGCTTACTAGGCAACACAGGCCTCCAAATCGTTGCATTAACAAACCAATTAATTAATAAGGAGGAAATTGATGTAACCCCTGAGGCAGTAGTCAGGATACTGTTTGCTTATGTTTTAAAAATAATGCTGCTTTTATACATAACATAAAGTACTCTGCATGTGGGCAAAGTCTGAATCCAGAAATGATTTTTCTATTGTGATAAATCAATTTCTGAGCTAGTTGTCACTGGTGAAGATGTGGGGGAAAGAGCTGTTTCTGGGCAAGTACCCATAGTGTTTCTCTGATTATTGCAGGAAGTAGTTTCACAGATAGGGCAGTTTGGACTGCCTCAATAGAAACTGAATTGTTGCATTGTTTTTCTGCAGCTTCACTGGTTGCAAAGCTGTTGTCACTTTTTAAATTTGCTTTCTTATGTTAAGCCATGACTTTGAAAACACAGCAGATAACTATCATATGAAAGGGGATATAGATATATGGGAAAGAGGCCATCAGTGAAGGGTAGCATCTTGTGAAGTCTAGCATGGTTCTTCTTCCTTGTTCTCCATAAGTTTCTGGGAGAGAAGTGGTGGTTGAATTCCAAATAGGGCGCTGCCTTTGGATTCTACTTGGTGGTTAAATTTTTTTCATTTTCTGCTTATGGCTAGTAGGTGGCTGATAAACTTAAAAATAATACCTTTCACTCTCTCTATCTCTCCAGCTGCTAGAGGGCATTCAAACTTTCAGTCTGACTTGTGTACATTCACTCACATCCCTCTGATTTTGGAGGTAGGGAGTATTTGGGTGGGACAGCAGACAATATCAGGCAAGGGTTCAGTATCAGATTTCCCCCTCTCATGTTATTTTTGCAACTCTCAACTGCTTGGGATTGGTCTGATCGTTGTTGGATCTTACTCCATGATCCAAGGACCTCTAAATATTCCATGTCTTTTTATGAGGTATGGACGTCTCCTCCTTGTAAATTGGAAAAACAGATGAAGAGGTGGTTGTTAACATGACCTGAGGAAATTTCGTCTGTATTCTTAGAGATAATTTCTAACCACTAAGAGACTTACAAGGGAGGGCGGCAAACCAGATAAGCTTATAGTCTAGTTTCCTTTCTTGCATCCCTGAACTTACTTTATTTGTAGTAACTACATGAAGTCCAGTGGTTAATTTCTACTGCTTACCTATTTTATCTATAGATCTATATCTATATCTCAAGGGTGGGCAAATACCGGCCTATGGGCCGGATTCAGTCCGCCAGGGTTAGCCCCTGGTGGGCCTTCACACCTCTGTATTTACCTGTGTCTCCGCTCTGGGCCAGTGAGAGCTGCGATTGCCTGTACCTGTGAATGCGCAAATACATATAGCAGCATCAGCCCACCGGGGGCTAACCCTGGTCCCTGGTGAACTGCTGCCATTTTATTGCCCACCCCATAGTATGTATAAATAGGTAAGCAGAAGAAGTCATTCACATATATATGTATGAGACACACACACACACACAAATTAGGCTGGCTTTTGTTTGTAATTTAGAATTTTGAGAGATTTTTGTAGTGCCTACGCTCACTTTACCCCCACAATGAACTTAATTAGTAAGTCAGATATTACACCTTTAAAGAGAGACTGTTTAGATTTATGGCTCTGGTTACATAATTATTTTTTTCTTTGTATAACCTGACCCAGAAGAATAGAAGTGTTGGAGAAGGAAGAGTACAAAAGTTATGTTTGCTTCTATAGCAATTTAATGACCACAAATACAGGTGTGTATATTTGCAGAGTAAATTTCTCAACCAAGATTAAATTTAGGAGCCACTGATGCCTTTGTTTGAACTGTTTAGGGAAATGCTGCAAAACCTTCTTCAAGAAGGCCTTTACTTTGTAAGAATGACAGCTGTAACAATGACACCTTCCCTTTCTAACCACTCAAATCACTACCAAAACAAAAACCAAAGAATCTGTTCCCAGGGGTAGGGTGACCATATTTTCCTGTGCTAAATACAGAACAGTTGGTAAAATTATTTATATTCAAGTGAGTTTAACAGCAGTCAGTCAGAACTGTGTGGTACAAACATTCAAATTAACACGAAGTTGACTAAGCCATCATTAAAAAGGAAATGCTGTGTAGTTGAATTCCATACCCCTTCTTCCCCCCTCCCTCATACATACCTCTCCTCCAGCCTTGGCTGGAAGCAGTTTGTCTATTCCTTCCTGCATAGTGTCAAAAGGCAGCTGGCACCTCCAGGCGGCTTCTGGCCACCGATATAACCCAGCTGCCTCTTGTTCTCTGGCTACAGCATGGGCACAAGGAACCTGACTTCAGGAGCTTCAGTGGCCAGAGCTCAGCTGGAGAGGTGGCTCAGCAGGGAAGAGTACTAGGGGGGGACAGAGCAACTTTGCATTCCCAGGGGGTAGGACCCAAGGATGTGCATGTGTGTGAGGTGATTGAAGATGGTGTTAAGCCCCTGCCTGGGGAGTTTTGAGGGGAAAACAGGCTTTACATTTCTTCCCCTCCCTACTCCAAAGCTTAGCTGAGGGGTTAGTGGCTTGCTCGTGCCAGTGCTGTGCACATGCAGGTCTTGGATCCTTCTGGCCAGCACCTAGGGCCTAAAAGTCTCAGGTTTTCCCAAGGCACCATCTTAGCCAGAGGCAGTGGGGGAAAAGATCAGGCTGCTAGCGAGCTGAGCACTCTGTGTAGAGTCTGATTCTCTGCACAGTGCTGGGAGTGGGATGTGCCCCACTGGGGAAGAAGGGATATGGAGGAGCAGCAGGGCTGAGGAGGGCAAAGGAGGAGAGGACAGACAGTAAGAGGGGGAGCATGTAAAGGGCCTAAGGGTGAGCAGCTGAGGTGACTCAATTGACTGGCGCCTGCCCATGCTCACTGCTTGCTGCAGCTTGCATTGCACAGCCAGTGCTCTCTGAAAATGGGATGGGAGGTGGGGCCTTACTGGTAGAGAGCCTCATGCCCCGGGGTCTGGGCTGATGGACCAGTACAGGGAGTGGCAAAGCCCTGCACACTGCAGTTTTGCCCCACCAGCCAATGGGAGCTCTGGAGCCAAGGGTGGGAGCAGCACGTGGCATAGAGATTTGTTGGGGGTCAGATGAAATTAAGTGATGACCTGGACATTCCCCACCCTTGCTCCAGGGATTTCATTAGTGCTAATGAGTTTATGGAAGACATTATGGTGATGGGTGGCAACATAAAACCCTTTGTGAGAATCATTTGCAACACACTTCAGTCTTGGTGTATAGATTGCAACTACATTAGAAAAGTCTGGCTGAGGAGGAGGAAAGATCTTGATGGGGGGGGGGGAGGGAGGAGGAGGCCCTGTGTGTGTACTGAGAGAGACGATAACAGAGTACAGAAAACTCTGTTGGGAAGATGAATGGTGAAATGGCCTCTGTACTCTTCTCTTTTCCTCCATTCCACCTCCAGTTGTGTCTGTAATTGATGACTTAGCACTGGGCTAAGAGAGCTTTGTCTTAAACAACTAGCGTCTGAAAAGGAAAGTCAGTAGTATTACAACAGAGACGTTTAAAATACGAGGAGGCTTGCAGAACTTAATTTAGAAAAAGTTGGAATAGGATTTCATACGCTGCCTAAATAAGGGGACCATTTACAGTTCACACTAGTGATAAATGTTTGACTGTTTTGTATTAATGCTCTAATCTGATTTCGCCCCATTAATTTTAAACTAGCAGTGGAGGTCGTTAAATCACAAGTCTTTCTCTCTGTGTTTTTTTTTTTTTTTTTTTTGTGTGGTGGTTCTAAATGCTTGCATCTCCATGTTCTTTTAGCTTTCAGAGATTCTGGCTCTAATTAGAGTGGTGATGTGGTTCATGGCTTGTCAAGCAGATTAATGTGCATTTAAAATTTGTTTTCTTCTTCCCCCTCAGTCCTTTGCTTGTCTTCCTGGCTTTTTTGGTTGTTGCTGCACCTGTATACAAAGTGGTGTGAAAAGGTTTTAGCTCCCACTGTGCAGGCTTGGGTGAAGTGTAAAGAGAGGGGCACAAGAGGGAATCTAACACAAATCTCTTACTTCACAGAATGTCACATAAATTCTAGTTTCTCTCTGAATTTGCATCCATCGAGTGACAGGTGCCTGCTTTTCTTGTGTTTTTAGCCATTGTAGCTATGAAAGGTTTTAAAAACTGATAATTTAAAAATAAATTTTTATCAGAAAAATACAGAGATTAATTTGCTAATTCTTATTGCAGTGGTGCATAACTTTTGCAGAACCAGGGACTGGATTGGCAATTTGCCAGGCAGCCTGTAGGCTGCTATTTGCATGTAAATTTGCATAGGATTTTAATTGGAGATAAATGAATGTGTTTTTTTTTTTTAATTTATAGAGCACTGTAAATGTAGGCAGTGCTTTTTACGCGCACGCGCACCTACACACACACACTCTCCCTCTCTTTCTCCTGCCCCCCCCCCCATTTCGAGCAGTGCTTGATGAATATTAAATGGAGTGTGGATCCAGTCCAGACAAAAGACACCAGCATATCAGTTCTGTCCTCCTTTACTCCTGGACGCAAACTCTGAATCCATGAGTCTCTTGCTGGCCCAGGTATACAGATGCTGTCTTGATTCATCTTTGCTTGTGATGGGATGTAGTGGAAGGACTATCTGTAGGAATAAACTGTTGCTTCTCTGACACCAGTTTCACATTGAGGTGGCCACACACAACAGCTGTTTTGTTGTTGGCCTTCAACATTTTTAGCACCCACTCCCAAGCACCTTACTTCCCACCTGAACACAGTTATGCTGCTTTGGTGACATTTGGAAGCTAAGGACTCCATGTTATAGATTGGAGACCAACTAAATCTCTTCCTGGCTGTCATCTGTGATATCCAGCTCATTATGGCTGTGTGGGAGCCCTTTGGGAATTGTTGAGTAATGTAAGGTAATGCGTAGTGGAAGTGATAATCTGAGCAAGGTATACAGATGGTTGGTTAAGAAGTTAACTGTAACCACTCAGGAAACAGCTCACTGAAAACCTCTGTGCATCAGCAGTCAAAAATCAAAATGTTAGATGAATGCAGAAGGGAATAGAGAACAACATTGAAGATATTCTGATGGCATCCTATAAAGCAATTGTGTGCCCTTATTTGTAAAATGGTGTTCAGTTTTGTCAAAAAAAGATTTTGCAGAAATAAAAGGGGTCCAGAAATGAACGGTGAAAATGAACAGAAGAGTGGAGTGAAAATCCTTATATATGATGAAAGACTGAATAGATTGGGACCAAAAGCACCTAAGTTACATAGGGAAATATATACCACTGGTCATAATGCTGTCATTATACTCCGAGGAAGTGATCTCTCTCTTCCCCCCCCTCCACCCCCCAGGCAGAAATAATAACATTATTCCGTGTATGGGAGGAAGGGAGAAACTTGGTGTGGTTAAAAATGTATAATGCTATCATTGGAGATGGATATGTGTGAAACCAGTTACAAAACAAACATTCTGTGGTTCATATTTTCTATGCCATCTCTACCCTGTGAATATATAGTATTTGCTCTGAATTTCAGATGCCTAAGGCTTCAGCTTTCAAGTATCCCTTTTAAATTCTTCTAGTTTCTCTCCAGCATGTATCTAAGGCCTAGTGTAATTCTGGTAGAAATCTGAGATCCTACAGAGGCTTGTGAACTGGCCATATTCAGCCCAACTTCTACAGAGTTGCTGGTTTTGTCAAAGTTAATAGCCAGTCTGAAAAAAACAGTAACATTCTGATGGCATGTGCTGGTGGTCCTTTTTCAAAGGTGAATAAATATTGAAATAAGGTGACTTACATTGTAGGGGTGTTAAATATCGGTTAATTGAATAGTCGAATAACCTCGTGAATTCTTACTCGTTACTCAACTCTTCTGTAGTCCCGAGGGGTGGGGCCGGCAGCCAGTGCGCTGGCCTCACTCCCAAAGAGTCCCCTGCCACTCTATGCTGCTGCCTCTGTATCAGAGGCAGCAGTTCAGGGTGCTAGGTGGGAGCTGGTCTGTGAGGGGAGCCAGTTTAAAAACCAGCGCCCCTTATGGACTGGTGACTGCCTGTCATCCTGTGCTGCTGCCTTTGATAAAGAGGCAGCAGTGTGGGGTGGCAGCAGCCCCTGTCTAAGGGGGTCTGAGCTCCTGGACCTGGTGCAAGCTCGGAGCTGAGCCGGGCTGCCTGCCCGCCTGGCTCCTAATGCAGTTTAAATGCAGAGCCGCGGCAGGGGTAGGTCCTGGACCCATTGCAAGCCAGAACTGATGGCTGTTAGCTTCAACAGGTATAGGATCAAGGTTGTAGAATTACTAGAATCTTCACTGGAAATCCACTTAAGAACCTAATTGTACAGATAATGTGGATTTGTTTCTTTGCTTTTGACCTTTCTGGGCACAGTGAGACAAATCCAATCCTTATGAACATGGATATGAGGGCTGGAATATTTGAATATGGGGTACATTAAGAGATCTCTTTCCATCTGTCACCTGGAATACATTCTACTAAACTTGCTTTAGCACTAAAGAAAGTAACTTCATTTTAATTTGACCTTATTCTTTAATTTGGATTTCAGTTTTTAATGCAATGTGTAATGTGATTCTCAACCATTGTTTTACTGAAAACTGCCTTTAATTCTTACAGTATCGAATAGTATTCAACATTTTTCTTTTCAAGGCAGCTGGATAAGGAAATAGGTACTTATCAGCATGAAACTTGTAGAATACTATGTACCTCTTTGTTTTCAGAGATTTTTCTTCTCCTGCTTGTGTAATACTTTTGTTTCCTAGGACTGTGAGATGTCCATATGCTGTCAGATGCCTTTTTGTTCTATTTAGTGAAATACTGACAGGTTTTTTTTAATTTAGCTTTTATTACCATTAATAGAAAATATGGTTGATTAAAGATTCACAACATGGTGCTCATCTGTGTGTGGTATTTTTCTTAGTTATGTTGGTGCCGTGTTGGGCTAGGCAGCAATACATATCTGAAAGGACTTCTAATCTGAGAGCGAAGAGTATTTTTTTGTTTGACTCTTGGAAAATGTGTGTAGTTTCTTTAATGTAGTAATTTTATTGAACAGTTTTATACAGAGTTCATGCATGTGTATTATATGTGTACACTTGTGAAACAAAATTGTAATCCTTTCCAGAAGGGGAAAGAAATAGCTAGGAAACACATTCAAGTTGAAATATTATTTTCCTTGGGGACTTCCATAGCCACTGATGTAATTTCTTTCTCTGTGTTTTGTCTCTAGTACATCTGTCTCTTTATATATTTAAAAAAAAAAAGCAGATAGTTTCCATTATGTTCTGCATTTTTAAGACTGATCCTGACGTGTGCGTTAAGCTAAATGTCCCAAACCTTCTGAACACTTAATTGTTTCAACTATCTTGCTTATTTAGCCTTTTATACCTTTTCTAACTTGTGTGTGTGTTTTCTCATTGTTCTTTAGCAACTTAATAAGGGCAGTGGTAAATATCCCATTATTTGAAGCCTTTAAATGGAGACTGGCTAATTTTCTACAAGTTATGCTATAGACGTGAGTTTATTTGAATGGGGCAGGAATTACTGGGTGAAATCCATGGCCTAATATGTTATGCCAGAAGGCCAGACTAGGTGATCAGAACAGTCCCTTCTGGACTTAAAATCTATGAAAGTATGAACCTCTGTGGAGCAAACTGTGGTATTTCACCCTGAATCTACTTTTGGGAAGAATAATAAAAATATCAAATCTGGCAGATTCTTTATCCTTTTATTTAAAAAAGGGTTTGTTTTTAAAAATCCTGAGCTCTTCCAGACTTCAGCAGCATGTTGCAGAAGAAAGTGAAGCTGAATAGAGATGAGAAGCAGCTGTAGTAGAAGTGGGATGGGAAAATCTAGCCTTGCTAATGATAGTATCTTCACCACTGAGGTCTAGATTTAAGGGACATTTACCATCACTTTCAAGTAAATGTAAACAAAACATATGTTGTATACATCTTTGGGGAGTGGAAGATAAAAACTCCATAGCTGACAAATGTGGGATGCAAATGTTGGTTATTGCTTCAAAAAGTGATTATTTAAGAATTCAGTTTTTTTAAAAAAAATGTCTTGCTTCTAATAGCTTTCTCTGTTAAAACTGAGTATCCTCTTTTTTTTAACTTCCTTTCCCTTCATTTGGATAATGAAAATGATAATGGTCCTTTTCGGTTCTCATTTAGGTCACAATGCTGTAACATCTTATTTAAATGTATTACAGGAGAATGTTTTTAAAGCCATGTCATCATAGCAGCCTATATTTCCTAGAACAAAAAGTATCATGAAAATGTTCTGAGACAGTTCACAAAAAATAATTAAAATCTAAGATTTGAGCGGAAAATATCTAGTTATGTTTCCCATGAGCCAGTGAAAGAAACCAAGGGGGTATGTACTGTATGGTTGCATTTGCAAATTAGTCCAGATTTACTTATGAATAGGTCTTGGGGAGGGAGAGAAAACAAACATATGGGATTTCCCCAATGTCTTAGTATAACCTGATTTAGGAGACTGCAGGCTAAACCTCTGTAAACCATGACTTTCTGGTCCGGCAACATGTTCCAGGACTAGAGAGTCCCTGTGGAGGACTAGCAGCTGGGTGCCCCACAGTGGGGCTGCTGGGTGTAGCAGGGAAGGGGGGGAGACTGGCAGGGCAACAGGGCTGGTGGGGGAGGGAGCTGGCTGGGAGGCTGGTGGCTAGCCCACGACTGGGGGTGAGGTGTTAGCAGGGGGACCATATATGACTTTCCTATGTTTGGCAAAATCCCTCATTCAGGACCGGTCAGGTCCTGAGGATGCCGGATCAGGGAGGTCCAACGTGTACTGCAGCTTCACTTTTCTGCTTTGACCTTGCAGTTTGTGTTGCTTCAACATGAACACTCCAAGAAACTACCCTTATACTATGATTTTTGTCTTTTTGTCTTAGAGACTCTGCAGCATTGTTAGCCCAATTGATTTATTGACAAAAAAAAGTTTGAAACTGGAGTCTCTGGTGACCTAAGCAGCATCATGACATTGCAGAAAAAGTAAGATGGAAGGTGAGGAAATGTAAGGATTCGTTTTCAGTGCTTTTTAGAAAATAGCATCTGGAGGTGTACTGAACCAGAAAAAAGTGATAAATTCATCTCACTTTGAGAAGAAAGTTGGTACAAACGCCAGATGTCTTTACTTTTAATCCTTTCTTTTACCTAGTCTACTTTTCTGCTCAGTTCCTTGTAAAAGCAGAACAGTCGGGTCAACCAGAGGGCCGGTGTAAGGGAATTTGGAGCGAAATAATTTTATTCATTGAAAAATATTCCTTTTCTATTTCTAGCAAGCTATTTAATCTAGTGGTAAAGCAAAAATGTAGAAGTAAGGCTGAATTCTGGCATTGCAAGCCTTAAAAATGTAGTTTTGGCCAAAGTTAGTTGATATGTTCTGGCTTGCAGACATGAGAGTAGCTCCTGGAGAACAGCTGAATGAAGGGAAGGATACCATAAAGGGAAATTAAACTTGTGAAGAAAATGCCAACATTTTATTCTTTAAACTGCAGCTCTGTATCTACTAAACAGTGAAAAAAATCAAGTATCTGAAAAAGCAGTTTTCATTGTGGAGCTCTGGTTTTAATCTTTAAACATCCTTCTGTGTGGTGTTATTTTTTTTGCCAACTGCTAAGGACGACAAGTATGTGCAGGGTTTCCAGTGATTGTAATTCTACTTTTACAAAGCTTTATTGATGGGATGATGCTATTCACCAAGACAAAAACCATAAATAGCTTTCTTTGTACTGAGCCCTCTCCTCCTCTTCACTCCCACATGCACTTCCCAAGGGACAAAGGAACTGGTACTTTTGGATATGAAAATGTGATGCTTGGTGGCATTACATAAAGCTATGCCATGACATCAGTGGGAGCAATTAAGACACAATACGTTGTGAGCAGTGAATCTTAACAGACGCATTCACAACACCTTGTTCCTTGCTTCGTCTTCCTGTTGGTAGTCATGCTTCTGGTTAGAGAACAAAAGTGTCATCTCTAAGATGTAATTTTTGTTCTCTTAACGTCATACTTGTCATTTTGGAAAAAAAAAAAGTAATACTGAGTAGCAGACTTACTAGAAATTAGAAAAAACACTGTTACTTGGCTCTTTCTGGTTCCTTTTGAACTACAGTCTTTTTCAACCTACACTAATCTATTTCTGCTAAAGTGTAGAAGCAATGCACAGTATTGCAAATACTAAACGTTCAAAAATCATGTCAAGCCCCCAAAAGTGCAAGATTAGCTTTAATATCGTGCCGGGGAAAGGGGGAAACCTGGCCCTATTGAAATGAATGAGAATTTTGCCATGGACCTTAAATAAGGAAGTATTTCATCCTATGAAATTATAATACTAAATGTATTTTTAAAATGGCAGAATTATTTTGATTTACCTTCTGATTTTTAAGTCTTTTTGGGTTCTAGTTTTACTTTTTTCCCCCTCTTTAAAAGCCTGCTCCCTGTGTGCACTGGCTCCCTGGGAGCCATCTGTCATCCCACATGTAACCATGTAACTGCTGACATTTTCGGTGGTTATATGGTTACTTAATTAAACTCATTTTAACATCCCTAGTAAGCAGAAGAAGTGTAGAGCACTAAGAATACTTCAGACTATTACTTAGGTGATAGTTCCTATTTGCATTAAACTTACAGGGCAAAGATTGGGTATGGTAGAATATTCCTTTAATCTAGATTGGTATGAATGCGGTAGGGGAAACATCATCACTGCTAGGAGCAAGATTTTTTTGTGTTTGGTTTTTATTATTTTAGAAACAGGCTGTCTATATTGCTGTGTAACTATAAGGGTACTTTCTTTTAGGGTGGCAAATCTGTTTTAGGTTTTAATATTTATTAATAAAGAAAATTGCCATATCGCTTTTAGAAATAAGTTTTTTCTTTTCCCCCTTAATTTGCACAGCTTCCTTGCAGGAAGCAGCAGAAAAACATCTGTTTTGGCAGTTGTTACTTGGATTTAAATCCCGGTCTTCCTTGTTGTCCCTTTTCTTGCCCTTCACTTCCTCGTGGAAGAATCACCTGTATTACTATCCCAAAAATTGTGTAAGAAGTAGTAAAGCTAGTACTAATCCTTGATTGTTCAGCTCTGCTTCTCCACATACAACCCCAACAGGAATGGCAGAATGAAACCAGCCAGTAAGTTGCTGGTTTCATTTTACAGTTGCTTGGAGGAAACATTATATGGTCAGGAGTGAAAGATGGTAGAAAGAGTAATGGGTAGGAAGGAGCATCTTTAATAAAAGATGTGAGATGAAAAACACATACCTTTTTCTTTAGAATACAGCCTGTCTCATTTTCTTCTTGGCTATTATTTTAAAGTTGTAATTAATTGGTTTGGTAACCAGAAATTCAAATATCTCTTTACTAAGTGTGAAATGGGTGCAATTTTTTTAAAAAAGGACATATTCATTAAAACTGTGCAATAGTTAGGGTTGCCAGATGGTTTAACAAAAAATACCGAACCCCCCCCTCCCCGAAAAAAACCCCAGGAAAAAATTCTGTTGGGGGGGGGGGAAGCCAAAACAATAATAATAATTAAAAAAAACCCTACACGCAACCCAGCAAAAGTAGTTGGGGGGGAGGGCAAAAAAAGGGGGGGGAGTGACCAGGGCCGAAATACAGTTACGGCCCCTTCAATTCCGAGCCGGCTCCATCCTCCCCCAGCCCAAGTTTCACTGCGTCTCCCAACTGCCCTTCCGTCGGATGCCCGAGCCGGGAAAAACAGTATTTTCTGAATTTTTTTTTATTGGACGCAAGGCACAAATACCCGGCTGTCTGGTTCAATACTGGATACCTAGCAATAGTCCAATGTCAAATCTATTTTTACACAGCGGATAATAAGAAACATGTTATGGTCTGGACAGTGGTCACTGTGGCTTTCAGTTAGAGTTGGTTGGAAAAAGAAAACCTACTTTTGAACAAAATTTTTTTTTTTTAATTTTAGAGTGTTTGAAACTTTCCAGGCTCTGTTTTTATCAAGTATATTGCAATATTAAAAAGTATTGCACACATGTATGTAAAAGTTATTGTTTTTGAAAACAATTTTTTGGTGGGGAAGAAAAACGTAGCACCACTTGGCCAAAAAAAATTATTTCCATAAAAGTTTCATTTTCAAAACCAGATAATTTTTTGTTGAGAAACTTCACCCAATACTGCCTTCAGTGCTTCAATCTGGAGGTATGAAATTCTATAAGTCAGCATAGAAAAGGAACCTCCCACTGTTTTGAATAGGTTTTAAGTTACTTGGAAAACTTCTGTGTTCTGAGAGAGGGTGTGTAAATGCAAACACCACCCTTGCTCTTTCTAAGTTGTTCTTCCAACTGTTTGGCTGCAGTCAGAGTTCTGATTTCGCTGTAATGACCCGAACCTGTTAAAATGAGCCTGCATGTTGTTTGGGGGAAGGCAATAAACATGAGATCCTCCACCTTTTCTGAAACCTTGAGACTTATTTGTAAATGGGCAATAATATGCCTAGGTCCTTTCAACAAAGAGCTGTTTAGTAGACAGGATTGCATGTTTGACCATAGCTAAATATCACTACTTTCTTCCTGCATAATGTTTCTAAGTTCTGTCTTTTCTTCTTTGTCCTCACTAATAAAACTCCATTTATGTCCTTCATGGTT
Organism: Pelochelys cantorii; assembly: GCA_032595735.1. Classification (NCBI taxonomy): domain Eukaryota; kingdom Metazoa; phylum Chordata; order Testudines; family Trionychidae; genus Pelochelys; species Pelochelys cantorii. Next base: position 108,777,666 of record CM064327.1, read on the forward strand.
ACATTTGACTCCTAGTTCTTGTGTTATGGGAAGGAGTATATAACTCTTTCTTACTCACTTTATCTACAGCAGTCATGATTTTATAGACCTTAATCATATATCCTCCTCCCCTTAGTCGTCTCTTTTCTAAGCTGAAAAGTTCCAGTCTTATTAATCTCTCCTCATATGGCAGCTGTTCCAAATCCATAATATTTTGCCCTTTTCTGAACCTTTTCAAATTCCAATACCTCTTTTTTGAGGTAACCAGACTTGCACACAGTATTTAAGATGTGGGCACACCACAGAGTTATACGGAGGAAATATGATATTCTCTGCCTTACTATGTATGTATTTCTTAATTATTCCCACCATTCTGTTTGCAGTTTTCAGAGAAATATCCACAATGACTCTAAGATCTATTTTTTGAGTGGTAACAGCTAATTTTATATGTATAATTGGGATTATGTTTTCCAATATGCATGACTTTGCATTTATTAACATTAAAATTCATTTTCCATTTTATTGCCTAGTTGCCCATTTTTGAGAGAGCCTTTTGAAGCTCTTTGCAGTCTGCTTTGGTCTTAACTATCTGAGCAGTTTTTTTTCATTTGCAAATTTTGCCACCTCATTCTTTACCTCTTTCTTCAGATCATTTATGAATATGTTGAATAGAATTATCCTAGTAGGGATGCTTGGGGGACACCATTAGTATCCTCTCCATCTTTTGTTTTCTTTTAACTAGTTACCAATCCATTAGAAGACCTTTCCTCTTATCCCATGACACCTTACTTGGCTTAAAATCCTTTGAGAGACTTTGTCAAAGGCCTTCTGGAAATCTAAGTACACTATATGCACTCGATCCCTCGTCTACATGCCTGATGACCCCCACAAAAATTCTAGTAGATTGGTGAGGCGTGATTTCCTTTACCAAAACCGTGTTGACTCTTCACCAACAGATGATGTATATTTGTGTGTCTGACAATTCTGTTCTTTATAATAAGTTTCCAATAAGTTTGCCTGGTACTGAAGTGAGAGTTACCAGCCGGCAATTGCCAGGATCACCTCTGGCGCTCTTTTTAAGAACCTGGTATCACGTTAGCTGTCCTCGAGTCATTTGATAGGGAAGCTCATTTAAAGGATGTGTCACAAACCATGGTTAGTAGTTCTGCAATTTCACATTTGAGTTATTTCATAACACTTGGGTGAATGTCATCAGGTCCTGGGACTTGTTACTGTTTAGTTTATCAATTTATTCCTCCAACTTCTGCTCATGGATGTTTTATTCCAATAAGCTCCAAAGTCTTTTTAAAAGCAGATCTTATGTCAGCAAGGAAACAGACACATAGCAGATCCAGGGTTAGGTAACAATGGAAACGTTTTATGAAAGTAAAAGACTGATAGAAGGAAATACTGGGCCCTCTGAGGTGGGTTCTTCTTCCCCATCCCGTCCTCAAGTCCTTACCCGCATGTGATGCTGGAAGCCACCAGAGTGGGCTGACGCCAGGTTGCTCTGCTTCCCGCTGCCACTGGCAAGTGTAGGAGTTAACCCAACCCATGGTGTTGGTGCCAGGCTTCCCTGCTAATCTCCCAGGTTATACCTTGTTCCACACTTCTGTGTCCCCCTGAAGCATGGGGACTCCCAAAGTGCGGGCTAGGAATGTAATAGTGTAGTCAATTAACCAATAAGCGAAAGCTTCTAAGGTTAATGCTGTAGACTACACGCATACCCCCCTCCCCACCAGTAAATTTTTTAGCAGGCTGGCCAGCAGCCTGGCTCAGTCCTGGCTCGCACTGGGTCTGGGACCTATCCCCTCTCTGGCTCTTCATTTAAAGTATATTAGGAGCCAGGCAGGCAGCCCAGCTGAGTTCTGGCTCATGCCGGGTCCAGGAGCTCTCTCCCCTCCCCTGGACAGGGGCTGCTGCCTTTGTATTAGCGGCAACAGGGTGAAGCGACAGGCAGCCATTCCATGAGGGGAACTGGTTTTTAAACGGGCCCCCCTTGCAGACCAGCTCCCACCTAGCATCCTGCTCTGCTGCCTCTGATTCAGAGGCAGCAGCACAGAGTGGCAGGGAGCTCCTCGGTAGTGGGGTTGGAACGCACTGGCTGCCGGTCCTACCACCAGGGATTATACTATAGTCAAGTAACCGATAAGAATTCATGAGGTTAATCAACTATTCAATTAACTGTTATTTAATATCTCTGGTGCAGGCTCCAGGCAGTTGTCCCAAACAGTCCCGCTGAGGGGCACCTCTGAGGAAAGATCCTGCCTTACGCAGCCTACCCAGAAAGCAATGTACACTCAGAACCTATTTAGGAAGCACAGGGGAAGGTCACAAAGGAATCAGACACTATTCAGGAGATAGCTATCCCAGAAAATGTTATGGCCTTTCACTACAACTTCCCCTTTACAACTCCAGCTAGACTGTTAACTAGTTTGCTGATTTCTACTGCTATTTACCTATATGCATTCCACCCCCCATTTTCACAAATTAGAAATTACCAATACAATAAAGCTCAGAAGAAAGTCATTTCTTTCAGCTACCAAATCAAGCATGTGTGATGCACACGAGGGGACTCCTTTAAAATAGGAATATGGAATCCATTTACGACATGTTTGTCAAGTGATGAACTAAGCTGCTGTCTTCAAAGGGCAGATCCTCTCCTCAACAGTAGAGGAGATCTGAACTGATTTATTGTTCCTAACAACATAATACAATACAGTAGTTGGAAAATTGTCCAGACTCTTGTAATAATCTGGTGGAAGGCTAAAGTCAGTGCGGTTCAAATGTACTCCAATTGAATCTGACTTTTTTTTTTAAAGAAAATATATAAACACCATGCTCATATAATCCGATCAAGTGCTGAATTAGGTTAGAAAGGCAATGGGGCGGGGGGGAGGGGAGGAGGGTAAAATGTTGAAATAATTTCTTTCAGTTTCTCTGATAGTTGTGGTCAGGAGAGTTCAAGATTCAGTCATACTTTTCAGCACAAAAGGGACAGGCAGGCCAAATGTTGCCCCATATTCACATCGTGTATGTGGAATACTTACATATACATGACTATGTATGTTTCTAGTCTTCATTATTGCAGAGGAAAGCTTGAAACTGTAACCCGTGATTCACAATGTGACTACTGCTGTCTACTTTCTGGCCTTCATAAATACCATCTTACTCCCTTTTAAAGCAATTCAAAACCCAGATACAAAGATAAATGTCCTGACTCATTTCCCCAGGTATGCTTTCCATTGTATCCTCCCCCCCTCCATTCACTGCTATCCACTTTATCAAGCTTGAACTGTGTCTTCATTTATAAGGCTCTCCTCTCATATCCCCATTTTACCTATTACACTTACATGCTATCAAATTGTGCCCCTGGCCCTTCCCTGCTCCATTTATCAACGGTTGATCCAGTTTTTCAAGAAAAAGATTTTCTCCCATGACCATTCCACTCCTTACACTGAACAGAAGCTCCCTGTAAAGATCTGCAAAGCCACCATGTTATCCTCCTTTGAAATTGCCTCTGGAAACTCACCTTTGTTGTGATACCCATAAAACACTTGGGCTATGTCTACACTCGCGGCTTCTTGCGCGACTAACATGCAAATGAGGCTAAGTGTGGAATATCGCCAAGCCTCATTTGCATACCTAATGAGCCACCATTTTTTTTCAGAAGAGGCTCTTGCACAAGAAGGAGCGTCTACACTGCCCCTTCTTGTGCAAGAAAAACACTCTTGCGCAATGCCGTTCTTGAAAAGTAATAGGTGTAACAGCATTGCGCAAGAGGGTTTTTCTTGCGCAAGAAGGTGCAGTGTAGACACTCCTTGCGCAAGAGCCTCTTCTGAAAAAAATGGTGGCTCATTAGGTATGCAAATGAGGCTCGGCGATATTCCACGCTTAGCCTCATTTGCATATTACTCGCGCAAGAAGCCGTGAGTGTAGACATAGCCATTGAGTGCAGTGATCACTGCTAATTACACTGATCATAGTTATCTTACTGATACGTGATGCTCCCTACTTCTATTGATTGTATCTGTCCTCTATTTCAACTGCGTGCTTTTTGGGGCACTGACCTTTTTTGTTGTTTCCCTGGGGAAGGGTCTTAAATTTTAAGCCTAACCTGGGCTCAGGCCTCCTGGACCTGAGCCCAAGAAGGTCGAGTCGTTTTCTGACCCAACATTGTCCCCTTCCCCCAAACCTGAGTCATCACTGCTGTCTCCTGCTTTGTTGGCATCTCATCTCCCCTCCTCTCCCAGCCCTGGGATGCAAGCACAATTGTATGCACTGTGAAAGCCCCACCCTAGAATGCTAACCATGGACGTTATTTTATATTTTTATATTCTATATTCTGGCTACACAGGAGGAGACGACAAAATGTTAAAGTTACGAAATGTTTATTTTAGGTAACTAGCTTGTTGGCGTGTGTCTCCAATAAATTGTTTGAAATCGAACAACACAACACTGCAAGCCTGTCAGTGTGTCAGTTTGTCTTCTTGAGAAATCCCTCTCCTTTCTTATGTCAACAGAACAGCATCAGTTTAGACATTAGAAAACATTTCTCTACGTTTACAAAGATGTGAAATCCTGGTTCTGTTATGAAGGCATTCAAAATTTCCATAATGTGGTGAAGCCTCCTGTAAATATAAATGGCTTTCATTGTGCCTCAGAGAGCCTAGGATGAGTTCTGACCTACAAATCCTGCACCCACTTGCCACGTTTTTTGGTTCAGTACATTGAAATTGAACAAGTGTCCCCATCCCCTCCACAGTGAAAATACTTTAAAGAAGATTGGTTGTTAAGATTTCTTTAATGTCTCTGACACACTATGTATTTGTGTGTGTGGTATGGTGCAATTTGCAGTTTTGAAAGAGAGTGCCTAATAACTGCAGTTATGAAATCCTGGATAACTTATAATAGAGGCGGTGGTCTCTAAGGTTGCGTCTACAGAGCATGGCTAAAGTCAAATCAAGTTATGCACCTTCAGCTATGTCAATTGCACAGCTGAAGTTGAAATAGCTTAACTTGGCTTTTAGCGCTGTCTACACAGCAGGAAGTCGAAGGAAAGAAACTCTTCCTTTGACTTCCCTTACTTGTGAAATGAGGGCTACCGTGAGTCGGAGTAAAAAGTCCTCCAGCTCAACATTATTTTGAAATAAAGGCTTGTCGTGTAGGCACGTTCTATATTATTTCAGAATAACGTCAGCTGCTCTGTAGATGTACCCTAAGAGTCAGGCTAATCTTACTCGTATACACTGTTTATATGCAATATCACTCTGGCACACTGATTCAATTTTCTATTTCTATCTGGACTTCAGAGCATTATGCAAAAGCTATTTATTTGACCTTTAAACCTTCCTGCCCATTTCCATTCTCCCAAAACTACATCTTTTAATTTTTTTCATAACTCCCCACCCCCAAACAAACATGTAAAATATACCCCGACAGTCACTGCTGACAATGAGTGGTAGAAGAGCTAAAAATATGTGTGCGCGCATTCTTTATAATTTTGGGATGTGTTCAGACACAGTGATGACTATGGCTTACAGGAAATCTAGGGCGTTATTTTACGCAAGCTTTGTACAGTAAACATATCTTCATGTGGAAAGAAGGGAGAGAATCTTAAGATATGTAAACTACGTACAAAGTATTGAAACTTTTCAGGCATTTCGATTCTGTGGTGATGAACGTGATTCAAAACTTAGCTGTGCTTGCTCTATTCTTTGTGAAGGAGAAAACAGTGGCCTAGGGATAATCAGTAGGACGACTCTGGGCCAAATCTGGACTGCTAGATGCTTTTGTGTGGACCCCACCATCTTTTTACTTACTTACCATTATTGTGGTTTATTATTTTCTCTGGAAGCTGGGTCTTGACTATCCCATGACCAGGAAATCTGGACCTTGACAAAAATAAGTGACTACCCTCTCCGGGACCATACATATGCTGGAAGATGGCAAGGGTGTTAATAGGCAACAAGTTAGATATGAGGCTGTTAGTAATGTTTGCAGCAAAAAAGGAAGCTGCAGTTTTGGTGTTACAAATATGGAGATATCAAATTGCAAGAGTAGGTCTGCAAATATTCATAACTATTCTTAAATGCTGTTTATGAGAGGTCAAAATGTGAAGACAGGAGGAGAATGATGCGTATTGCTAAGAGTGATAAGGCGAAATGGAAAGGGAAAATTCCAAACACATGTTGGAAAAATATTCAGAATTCAGATTGATAAAGGGCATGGTATGGTTTCCCAAATGGAAATAGAGGAAGCCCCTTTTATCTGGGGTATTTTATAAAACAAGACAATGTACTACAGAGAACAATTCTATGCTCACAGGGGATAAACAAAATGACCTAAAGTCCCCTCTCTTCGCTAATTTTTGTGATTCTGCAAGCTCTCCTCCCACGTTCTCCCTGTGCCTGGTGTTTGCAACAGTTATAGAGGCATGCTGTTGTGCATTTGTGCAGCAAGAAGAATTATGAATGCTGCCATTGGTGAAGATGTAGCTGGTTATGGCTTCCTTAAAGTTTGTCCACTGTGGGGATTGAGATGCTTGCCATTGCTCCAGAGCTTGATTTACTTGGCATTTGTAACTGGGTCCTTTGTGCTCTGCTGAGAAGAGAGAAAGTTGGTAAATTTCAGGGCTAAATTAAGATGATTTAACCTGTCCTCATGGGCATGACACAGAATTGGGGTAAGGCAGGTAGTGAGAGGTGGAAAAAAGGGGGATAATTGGCTGCTTCTGAATGCAGTGTGTAAGATTAAAGCGTTATAACACATGATACCTAATTCTTTTTATTAGGTCACAGTATATGAACACTGTGTAAAATACATCTTTTATTAGTCTCTCACATGATGATATAGCAACCACAGAAACCATTACCAATTCGTCACATATATTGAATGCTATTTCTTTTAGCAAGTGGAAGGAAAAAAATACACATTTTCCAGGGGAATGTATGAACCTGGTTCCAGTAAACCAGTAAGTAAATAAATGGCCTCCATTTTTATTGCTCAAATGCAGCAGCTAGCCACCAATGAAACAACTGGCATAAATGGGAAGAGAGGGAGAGACATACAGTGGCTCTCAACCTTTCCAGATTACTGTATGCCTTTTGGGAGTCTGATCTGTCTTCCTAATCCCCATATTTTAAAAACGACTTGCTTACTAACTCTGATTATAAAAATACAAAAAGTGTCACCGCAAACTATTTATGAGAAAAATTACTTGCTTTCTCATATTTACCATATAATTGTAAAATAAATCATTTGGAATATAAATATTGTACTTACATTTCAGAGTGGAGTATATAGAACTGTATAAACAAATCATTGTATGAAACTTTGGTTTGTACTGACTTCACTAGTGCTTTTTATGTAGCCTTTTGTACAACTAGGCAGATATCTAGATGATCTGATTTACCTCCTGGAAGACCTCTGTGTATCCGCAGGGGTATGCATACCTCTGCTTGAGAATCCCTGCTTTAGGGAGCCAAAGCAGCCTCAGAGGGAGTCCTATTATGTCACAGATAGTGGCAGTCACAGGCTGATGCTGAATGTTTTCTTTGTCCCTTAGGAATTAATGCTTATTCCACCAGGAGGCTTCTAAGATATTGAGCGTTCGCTGTTATGCTATCTTTTAAATAGTACAAGCCTACTAGTCACAGCTCTTCCTCATATGTCCACCTCATCACCCTTCCAGAAAACCAACACTTGGCTGATAAAATGGTTACTTCACAGGTTATATCAGGTCAAATATTGTGTAAATCTCTGTAAAGCTGCTTTTTGGCTTCTTTTTGTGGCTTTTGCTAAGCCCTATAAATTAAATATTTTGGTGTCTGTGAAAGCTTCTCATGATAGGAGGGAGATGTACCACAGTCTGTAATGTTTGAATCAGTTTCCTGAGAGCGTCTCTAGTTTTTTCTCATTGCTTCTCTTCATTAATCTTATCCTCTCTGTTCCTTGCTTTGGACGCTTTCCTCAATCATTGTGTTCACATCTTTCACTTAACAGTTCCGTATACGCTAAGAAAGGCAATATCAATACGTTAATGTTCAACAATAGAAGTAGTTCCTAAGATTGTGGTATTTTGCATAAAACAAAAGACTTGGGTGAAAACCACTTAAGTTTCATACAGGTATTGTCATGTTGCATCCCTTCAGGGCAGCGGGATGGGAGAGGTTGTGATATGACAATACTTGTAGGAAATTTTATGAGTCGGGGGAGGGGAGGGCTCAGAGAAGGAGGTGGGGATGTATCAGGAGTCACAGCTGGAACTTGGGGTTGAGGAGGACCTCAGGATAGGGGTCTGAGGATGTGTGTGGAGTGTAGGCGTCAGAGTTGGGGGTATGAGGAAAGGCTCAGGGCAGAGGTTTGGGGTGTGGAGAGTCAGGCAATAAGCTGCAGGTGTGGGGGCTCAGAGCAGGAAGGTTATGGAGGTGCAGGAGTCAGGGCTCAGGGCAGGTGCCTGGGTGTGCATAGGGGTGAGTGCAGGGAGGCCAAAGGGACATTTCGGGGGGCTGCAGCTGCACATACTTGGTCTCCGTTGCTTTTCTTTTCATTCCCTGAACTGTCAGTGAGTGAAGAGAAAGTGCACAGCACATTCCTCTTGCTCCCAGCTGCCCAGGGGAGGGACAGAGGAGAGTGCACAGCCTGCTGTGTCTTTTTTCTCCTCACTCCTGACAGTCTGGGGTAGGGACGATGGGGTACAGTTGAATAAATGATTAACCAATAAGCCTAGGCTTATCAATTAATCCTATCAACTACACGCACTCTATCCCCCCTTGAGGAGCTGGCTTTGCACTCTATCCCCCCTTGAGGAGCTGGCTTTAAGCAGGCTCCCCATGAACACCAGATCTGCCTGCTCCCCCCCCCCCCCCTTCCCGCACGCTGCTGCCTCTGATAGCAGTGTGGAGGGTGAGGGGGCAGGCGGGAGCAAGTAAGTGCAGGGAGCCAGCTTTCAAGCCATCTCCTCGTGGGTATTGGCTCCTGTGGACCCGCCTGCCCTCCACCCCTGCTACTTCCTACAGAGGCAGCAAAGGGGGGCAGGCAGGAGCCGGTGCTGGGGGGAGCCAAATTGAAAGCTGGCTCCCCCAACACTGGCTCTGTGGTGCCACGTGGCCCCCGGCACTGCTGCCTGTATCAGAAGCAGCAGCATGTGGGGAGGGGAAGGGAGGAGAGGCTGCTACAAAGCAGCCTCTGTCCATTGGGGTCCAAGCTCCCCGTGGACAGAAGCTGCTCTACATCCCATGGTTCAGAACCCAGTGGACAAGAGCTGCTGCTGTCCTCCACTGTATCAGGAGCAGCAGCGTGGGGCGGCAGGCAGCTGGTCTGTGAGGGGAGCAGCTCCCCTCACGGACTAGGTCCCACCTGCCACCCCATGCTGCTACCTCTGATAGAGGCAGCAGCATGGAGTGGCAGGTGGCTCCCTGGAAGTTGGGCTGGATTGCACTGGCTGCCGGTCCTGCCACCAGGGACTATAGAATAGTTGTGTAACCGATAATGTTTTATGCGGTTACACAATTATTCACTTATATGATATTTAACATCCCTAGTCTGGGGAAGGAGAAGAAAAGCAACAGGGACCCGGTACTTACGGCTGCAGCCCCCTGTCCTCCTGGAATGGCACCTGGGGTGAAGCTTGGGACTGGGGCAGTTCCAGACAGGGTGGAGGGAGCTGTCCTCAGTCAGGCCTTTTCACCTGCCTGGCTGCCTGCTGCTTAGTGCAGCAGCCTGCAGGAAACCCTGGGAGCTTGGCTGGCAGTTTGCTCCCCCTTTCACGGCAGCTGAATGCCCCAGTGGGCCAGCTTCTTGCTGGAGCACTGCACCAAGGCGTGCTGGCTTACTTTCACCTCTGCTCACAGCAGACATTCCCCTTCTTTGCTATTTTCCTCAGACGTATTCAGTTTTTGGTCTTATTTGTATTCTTTTCTTATCTGTGTGAGGCAAGAGATGCTCTTTTCACAGTATTAGCGATTTCTAAGGGGGAGAGAGAACAATTTCTAGGATCCCTTTTATAGTCCCCAACCTTTGTGGTTTGGCCTTTCTTTGACCACTGGTCCCTGTAAGCTGAGCGCTGGGGCAGTCGCTCAGAAGAGATTGAAATGCCGCCTAGAGCTAGCTTTATTTCCTGCCTGGTGGTGCACATTCATACATACCTCAGTGCACATAGAAAACAATTATTCTACACGTGGATGGAAAGGATTACCAGGAACATTGCTTTGTACTCCTCCTGTTTTCCCTTTTATTTTGCAGAAGTAGCTTTCAGAATGACAAAGGTCAAGGAGCCCTCTGTAACATGAGTAGACTAGGGCAGGCTCTGAAACTGCTCCCTCTTCTTGACATCTGTGGCCTGGAGCTATTTCACCCCATAGTCTGCTGCGTTGGATAGTGATTACAGAGGGGAACATTCCAGTGTCCACCCCACAAAGGAGGAAAGCAAAGAAGACTGTAGTTATCAGATTTTGTGTAGACATCTTCTTGCTGTTCATGTTGAAGTCTGTGGTGACATTTGGCACATCCTGTTCCTTCTATTTGCACGTGCCTGTTTGTAAGGTCATAGAACGCATTTAGTTGTGATCTTGGAACTCATTTAAATCAAAGAGGTTTAATGTAAAAATTGAGAGAGAGAGAGAGATTCTTAAGTCTAGTTGAAAAACAAGGAAAGCCATTCATTACTTGTTTTTGTTTGTTTTTTGTCAATTAAAATCCAAAATTTTCCAAACTCTAGAAATTAATTTTATCACCTTGGCCAGCTGAACAGTGATCTAGAAAATGTGGATTGGTGTCCTTCAGCATGTGAATTAGATATAGAGTTTTTTTGTCTTTGACACCTGATGCAGGTTGCAATTTTGTATTTTTTAAGCTGTCCAAGAGTGGATAACAATGCTAAGAAATATGAGAGGAAAAAGATATTAGAGCACTTTTTCAGTAAGCTTTCAGGAGAGTTGGGAGGAAGGGTTTGGCAGTTCTTCTTGATAGCAAAGCCAGTAGAAGCTCTGCGAGAGTAAACATCCAGGGAAGGAAGTAACCAATACACTATTAAAAATTAATTTCTGGGAAGTAATATTTACTAATGGGAAATATAGATTAAGTTCTGTGGTGGCAGAGTGCTTGCTGTCATTCAAGGCTTTTATTGTCCATACATATAAATTATCAATGCATTGGTAAACTTTAAAAGAAAACTTTTGGTGGTCAGGGGAAAAAGACAAAACACGGTGCTGTTTTGAGACCGTTGTTCTTCGGCCTGATCCTGCAAGTTGTTCTGCGTGAGCAGACCCTTTGTGGCTCTTCAGAGCCCTATTAATTTTTTCAGAAAGACCATGTGTGGATGTAAGAGACTGCAAGCCCCGTTATCTGCAATGACAGATGAATACAAGACTCCGTGGAAGTGCCCTGTATTGAACAGTCTGTTACTTTTAAAGTTTTAGTTGGCTGTCAATAACTGAATTGAAATTTTGCTTTTGTTTTTAGTTGGGGCCAGGGGAAGGGCATTATGTTGCCTTGCAACAGAAAAGTCAGATATCCTGAGTGAGCAAGTTTTTTTTTTTTTTTTTTTTTAAGTAACAAATAAAGAATATTTGTAGGAGCTTTTTATTTCCTGGTATAATACTATTCATATTTATAATCAGAGGGATCTTCTGGCTAACTTCTATTTGTACTTTGTTGTCTAACTTCCCAGATGTTCTAAAACCAGCTATAAATTGCTATGTAAGGTTAAAAGCTTGTTACCAAATGAGGAGGATGGCTGTAAAAGGAAAATGTTTAATCTTTCATCCTTACCATTTTTTAAACTTGAAGAAAACATGAAGAAGTTAAGTGAATTTCTATTAAGACGCTTACTTTGCTCTCTTATCATGTACTGAGCAGACAATTGATGGCATATTTCCAGCTGGCAGGGCTGTTGAAAGGTAGCATGCAACTTCAACTCTATTTTTTCTTTTCAAACGTATGATTGGGCAAGTCTGACTAAACTCGCTGGAGAGTAAATATTCGTTCAGTACACAAAAAGAAGAGTAAATCTGCAAATTGGATTGAGAGAGTAAACAGTGTCACATTACAGGTTTTTTTTAACACAGCAGCAGGTGCAGTGGGCATACAAATTTTCAAAACTGATGTGATGTTCACCTAGGTACTGGCTATCTGTTAAATGAAGTTACTTTTCACCTTTTTCATTGTAGCTCAGTAGATGCAGCTGATCCATTTTCTGACACCCAGATGGAAAAATATTTAAAGTCAGTTTCATTGTGTTCCTTTTTACAAGCAGAGGAAAACAGGATTTGCTACGTATTAGTGGTTTTGTCTGATAATATTTTGCACTTACACAACATTTTACATATGGATATTTTGCATGTAGAGATATTAGCTACTTCTCACAATATTCCTCTGAGATAGGTAAGGAAATAATGAGTGATTAGTCTAACCCTGTGAAGTCATTGGCAAAAACGCCAGTTGATTTTCAGTAGAAACAGAATTTCATGCACTCCTCTTAAAATAGGGCAAATTCTGACCCCAGTTATATCTATGAAACTCCATTTTGCTCAGTGAGATTCAACAGTTGTAACTGCAAACAGAATTTGGATTTTTATGGATGGATGAGACAACCATTAAATGAATTGCTATGTTACAAGTTTGGGTTTAGATATTTAAAGTTCCTGGCTTCTCCATCCTAGGATGTACTACTGGGAATGCCCTACGTCACCCGCAAACTTTTGGTGTATTGGGAAAGTTCAAGAAGGGTAAAACAAAGGTAAAGTAACAGAACATTGGTAGCACAGTGGAGTCATTCATGTCATTTGACCCTAAATTATGGCATTGCTAATTATGGGCTCTGGGCACTTGCCCTGTAACTGATTCCACATGGATGGATGTGTTTCCACATGGAACCCTATTTAAGTTAATGGTGCTCCATGCTGCAGAATTGGGACCAAAAGGCCTATTTTTAAAGATTAAAGGTTACATACATTGCTTATTTGTCTTGTATACTCTGCTGCTGTTCATGTTCAAGTGCACTAATAGATTATTGCAAAATATGCTATTATATATACTTATATATAAGAAAGGAACATTTAAAGGGAAAGTGACAACTTCAGAAGTGCATTTCATCACCGAATTTTTTATATGCTGTACTCTTGGTGGGTAAAAGTACTGTGTGACTGAGCAGGGAAGATCCAACTCAGAGAGATGACTATGTACAGTTCACAGTGGTGATGCAACTGCGTAAGTTTGACTAATGCAAGAGGAGGCAGTATTGAGACTTGCTGAGATGGGATGAAATTCTATGGATACTTCAGATGCTTGTGCAAGGTTAGAAGCAATCTTGATATAAGCTAGCAGTTTTATGATTATGCACTCTGCTTTTATGATTATAATCTGACATTGAACTCCCGCTTTAGGAGTTGAAAAGCTTTGAGGAACACAGGAGCACGGGCATAGCAGTAAATCTCATTTGAGTAGTGTGCTAGTTAATTTGAATTATATACATCTTGGATGCTTCACTGACATTGTTGGATTCACTTGTATGAGAAGCAATCTATTTTCCGTTCACATTGTCACAGAGCAGAACTAATATTTAATCTTCATTATGGTATTTGAAGCATAGAGGGGAAACATTCAATACAACTTCAGTAGAAAAGGTGATTTGTCTGTTCAAAGGGGGGGGGCATGGATATTTGAGCTACAGAGAGTATACACTGTGTAGTATGGTGTCATCACTTGGATCCTAAAAATGGGTCTCTATTTCCACTGTAGTTACAGAAACATAGTGGTTTTGTGTGTGAGGGTGAGTTTGAGGGGGAGTTAGGTTTTGCTACTCCATAATTTAATCAAACACCTTTTTGTGACAGGGTGGAACAGGCATTTGCTGCCCCTACTTTTAGACCTATGGTAACTAACTGCAGCAGCCACCCAGGGTCAGTGGCTGGGGAAAGTAGTGAGAATTTGATCTCCAGAAGTGGAAGGGCTAGAAGCAGGCCAAAGCCAATTGGGGTTCAGCAGGTTAAATAAAAAGGGTGAAGCTGGCACAGGGGGAAGGATCTCCCTTACCTTAATCTAAGAGGCCTCATCTGATTAAGAATCTACCTCTGAACTGCACTGTTTTGGTTGATCCAGCAAAGGATTGTTGTTTTATGTTACGTAATTTAAAGCCTCTTGTGGCAAAACTGATACTTAACTCAGGTTGCAGCTGTACAGTTAAGGCAGACTGACTTTTTGAAATATTCCAGTGGCTCAAGCAAACCTGACACCTTCCTAAATACTAGAACCTGAATGCTCAATTAATGGCCTCGTTCCTGTGTGCCTTCATTGTGGTGGGTTTTTTTGAAGGGGGGAGGAGGTCCTGAGGTGATGGCTCTAGGCAACAGAAATTTTCCTGACTGAAGGCACATCAAAATCCTTCAGTGGCTACCTTTAGCATATGTTACGAGTCCTATTTTATTTAAGCTGGCCTTTATTTTTTTCAATGTCCTCCACTATAGTATCTTAGAGCATACTAAATAGGAATGCCTCCAAGGAGGGTGGGACTTTCCAGGCATACTGGATTTGCCATGTTTAATAGTTTTTATTGCTGTCAGGCTGTGTATTGTATTTGCCTGCTGTTGGATCTGCAGTGTTTTATATTTGATTTCTGCTGCTCAGCATATAAACGCTGTCCAAAAGGCATGTTTTGTGATGATATTGTGGGTGTAAGAAAGACGAGAAAACCAGAACATAGATCTAAACATGAATTAAATAGTTAAAACCCATATTTTAATTTATTTTGTACTCCCTGTTCTAAATATCAAGTTTGAATATGATTTGTTCTAACAGAAAAAGAATACAAGTGTATAAAAACCTAATTGTAATGGAGTAACTGGATCCCAATATGCAGTCATTACTCAATGGAAGAGCTCCTCTGAAGTTGGAAGGGCTAATCAGGCAATTATGGCTGCGATTGGGTCCTCATAGATTATGTATTACACATCAGTATCCAAAGACTGGAATTTTATGCATCTGAGAGAACCTTATGTGCTCAGTTATTATGACAAGAGTAATTTGGATCTTATGAGGATGGGCACAATAGGCAAACCTAAAATAGACTAAACTCAATTTTCCTGGAGTTTTATTTTGACTTATAAAGCCAGACAGACCAACTAACCAACCAAGCAAAGAAATGAACCTGTAGGTTATTAACATTTTTTTTTCACATTGCTCTATATGGCTCACAATATATGGGAGGACTGTTAAATAATGAAAATAGCAGAGCTTAGATTGCAGTTTGACTTTTGGCAGCAGCTGCATAATTCATTGAATTTTAGGAGCTTGAGAATTATAGCTATGATGCTATTTGCAACTTTTATGGAAAAGCTGTTAAGTTTGTGAAATGTGTCTTAAATTTTTGAAGTACATTATAGTTTGTAGTTTGAAATAATCTGAAACCCTCTCTCTGTGAGAATATTTTGAAAATAACCCTCCCTTTAAAATGTGGAGAATTCCAACAGGAGTTGAAGCAAGTCTCTTCTTAAATTGAACAATAAAGCATAAAGATGGACATAAAAGATATTTGCAAGTGACAAAATATCAGCTAATACACTTAAATGTGGGGATGTAATAGGATAACCATTTACACGGTGCATGCAAGCTTCCACCCTGCTCCTGGGTAACAGGCTGCCACCTCACACTGCTGGCTCTGTATCAGCATGGATGGGCAGCTGGCTCCGCATGAGTGGGGCGGGAGCCGGCTTTTAATATGGCTCCTGGTGTATAGCGGTTCCTGGGGAGCTGGCTGCAGGTGCATGTAACCACTGAAATTTTCAGCAGTTACACAGTTACCCAATAACACCCAACATTCCTACTAAAAGCTTAGTGGTTGTCATTAATGTGCTTTTCATAACTTTTTATCAGATGGGGAAAGGGAGCTCATAAGAACAATAATTAATCAATTCTTGTCAGCCTGAGCAATTTATTTTGCATTTTGTGGTCTTAACAAAAGCAGGGTAGGAAATATTTTCTTCAGACATATTATGTTAGATGCAGGTTCCCTTTTACTCTTCAATTTCCCAAATAGCAGAGTTGGTTTGAAAAATGCATTTTTTTTTAAATAAAATTCATTGACATTTTAAATGTTCCAGAAAGCATGCCTAGGTCCAAAAGCTTGTTGAAAAATGTGAAAAAAATCTTCATAGGATATTAAAAAAAAAATAGCCATTTTTTAATGAACTATCTGTGCACTGAAATGTCTTTCCGGGCAGATAGAAGAACCTATTCCCCACTAAGTTCCATGTTTGCTGTTCTTTTTATTTTTATTTTTTTTTAAAGAACACTAGGGGGCACGTCCCCTGCTTGCTAAGCTAACCAACCCACCCCTCTGTGTGGGTAGGCAGCCCTGGATTGCCACCAGGCCATTGGGGAGGGCCAGGCTTAGGCGTGGCAGCCCTGGCCTCCCTCCACCCTTTTGGCCACTGGGCTGAAGCCAGCCCAACCCCGATTCCCCACCCCTCCACTACTGAGGAGGGACAAGGCTGCACCGCACGGGCTCTCTTCCCCTGGCCGCCAGGTGGGGAGGGAGGGACAGACCGAGGCCTCACCAGGTCCTGCATTCTTCCCCCGACCTGGGGGGAGGGAAGCCCAAGACAGCAGCACAGCAGCCACGACTCCTGAGCACTGGGGAGGGACAAAAGAGGTGGTAGGCGGGATGCAGAGTGACGTGATGACATCACTCTGTCGTCTGGCAGGAATTCTTTTTTCTATATATATATATATATAGAGAGAGAGATTCGACATCACTGATCTCACTACTTCAGCTGCCTCAGTGATACCTGTGGCTATCAGCTGCTCCTGCTACCATTATTTCTAAAATATATGTTTACCATTGCAGATCACATATGACATTGTCTAGTGTAGAGGAGATGCATATGCATTCATCAGCTTTTCAGACATCCAACAGTATGGCCATATACCCCCAGCATATTTCAAAGTACTTTACTTAACTGCAGCATACCTAGTAAGCTGCCGTAAGTGCAGTGCTAGGTATGTACCATAACATTTGAGGCCAAATTAATTTGAATAGATTCCCTGCAGTTAGTCTTGAAAGTTACTGAACAGATTCAACAAATAATCAATAGGCAACAAAAAGGAAATTGCTCCATGGTTTGTTTAGTTATTCGTTTTCCTGGAGCACTGGATAATGGTGGCTTGTCTTTTGGGAAGTTATTGGATGTCAAACACACACTTTTTTGAAAGTAGAGACATTGCCACTTTGCTGTTGGTGGGTGCAAGCCCTCATTGCCTGAAAGACAGTAAGGGGGGGGTGTGACAGTGGGGGGGAAAAACCCACATTTAGTTGCAGAACCTGGGTCAGCTGACTTGGGCTCATGGTGCTTGAACTGCAGGGTTCTAAACGGCTGTATAGGTCTTCAGGTTTGGGCTGGAGCCTGGGCTTTGAACCCTCGTCATCGCTGGGTTTCAGAGGCTAGATGTTTACACAGTTGTTTATAAAGATGCAGCGCAAGCTTCGCCAGCCAGAATCACTTGACCCAGGCTCCACCCTGTTGGGTTTTTTTTCTATGTTTTTCTTTGCTGTGTAGGCAGACCCTTCGCCTGCTCCAGATCCAAGGCATGGTGGTCTTCACACAGAAGTGCATTCAACTAAATAGTTTAAATACTTTTAGCCCACTTTATGTAACTGGTGTGAAATTGGTTGGAGTAGTTTGTTGATTTAACTTGGGCTGTTACCAGCCCTATGTTCAGTCATCTTCTCCAGTGTGTTTCAAAGGCATTTGGATACTTGGGAACATGGACAAGGCACTAGACTTTTAAACCCAAGAAATCAGTTTGTTACCAAATTAACTAAATATTAACACTCTCTCTTAAACCAGTGTAAGCATGTCCACATAAGGAAGCTGCATGACTTCAACTAAATCAGTTTAGAAAACAGTTTAGTTATATTAGTGAAAATTTGGAGTGTAGACAGGCCTCAGTCTTAAGAAGGGAGGTACATCAGAAGTAGTCTTGGAATGGTTTAGTTAATCCCCAGAATTAAGATTACTTTTTCTTCCTCTCCTACTATAGGTAATTACAGGGGGTTGAATGAAAAAGATCCCATGGACTAATTGGAAGGCAAGAAGCCTAATCAAACATTTCTAGGCCAAGGGAAGGGATTTCTTGTGGCTGATGTAGGCCTGGTCTACAGAAGTTTTGTTGGCATAGCTATCTTGGTGAAGGGTGTGAAAAAATATGCTTTTTGAACGAGCCAGTTTTTAAAATTCAAATTAATGCCAGATTTGTAAAATGAAAACCCTGCTGTGGTTCTAGGCCTTTTATGGCATAATAAAAATTGTTGGCTTAACAGCTACAGGAGGTTTTACCTCTGTGCTTAATGGCTTGCACTGCTTTATTCTTGGGCTTTATTCTTCCCTTTAAACATAAAGGTGTAGAGCTGTGGATGTCACAGCAAATGTGGCTGCCTTGACTACTGTCTCATACACCTCAAATTCCTCAGCTTCTAAGAGCTGAACTGGAAGCTCCCCAGCAGATTTTTATAAAGATGCGGTAGGTGGTCAGAGATTCAGGCTGTCAGAGCTGTTACACAATAAATTATTTTTCAGCAGATGATCTTAATCTGATTTCAGATGTAACATTTTAATAGGCTGTGATCAAAGATGAAGTATGCATTATTTTATGGTGTTTTGTAGAAGTTAAATGTGCTGCGTAGAAGTCCCCATTATCAGTTTTATTTTAAACGGAAAACTCTCTCTCTATTGGAACTGTTCCTTTTCATTATTTTGTTTCAATACCAGAGGGAGGGAAGGAGAGAGGGAGGGACAGAATAAAAGAGTCTGTCCATCCATCACAAATGACCCATAACCAAAATTCAGTAAGGAACTATTACAGAGCTTTTGATAAGATATCAAATAATTTCCATAAATAAGCCTGTAAGATACTATACATTGTGCTAAACATGATATTTTTATATGACTAGCATTTTGGGGTAGTAGCCTTGGTTACAAATTTTAAAAGTTCTCAATTATATTTATTGTATATTTGCCTTTCTATTTCTTGACATTGAGGTCATTCTAGGTTAATATTGTGGTGGAATTAAGAAGACCAAAAGGGAATATTTTGCCATCTGAATACAATGATGTATACAGGGTTTAAAGGCTGGTTGCATGAAAACAGCCATACTGTTTGTTTTCTTTTTTAAAGCATTAAGACATCAGTGTGACTTTAATCTCTTGAATTCCTTCTCTGTGATTAGGGTTACAGTAATGTTCTTGTCCTATCTTGCTTTTCTGTCTCTCCCTCTGATCTACTGGCAACTGGGGGCAAACAAACAAGCAAAAACCTCTTTTGAGGCTTGTCTATGTATGTTGTGAGGTTTGAGTTGAACGCTGAACTCCCTTCTTTTGGATGCAAAACAAGAACTAAAATGTAAACACATTTTTAGGAAGTCGTGGCATCCAGGCAGCTATGACCACATAAATGACAAAGCTGAAGTTCTGTTCTAATTTGATAAACGAATAAATTTCAAAACTGATGCTAGTGTGAATTTGTTTGGGTTTAGCATTTCTTCGAGTGTTTACATTGGTAGACGAACAAGAGAAATAGTTGACTTTTTGCATGCTTTCCGTTTTTGGGATGTCAAAATGTAGTCAACCACACAATTAACCCATTGGTAAATCTTGATTACACGCCTTGCCCCCCACTTTCTGGCTCTGTATCAGAGGCAGCAAGGGGGGGGCAGGGTGGAGCAGGAGCCGGTGCCTGCGAGAAGCTGGCTTTAAGCAGGCTCCCCATGAGCACCGGCTCTGCCTGCGCATCCCCCACCCTTACGCTGCTGCCTCTGATAGAGAGGCAGCAGCATGGCAGGTGAGGGGGGTAAGCTAGAGTCCATACATGCGGTAAGCCGGCTTTCAAGCAGGCTTCCTGCACATGCAGGCTGTGTGGATCTGCCTGCCTGCCTGCCCCCTGCTGCCTCCTACAGAGGTAGCGAGAGGAGACAGGCAGGAATTGGTGCTGGGGGGGGGGAGGGGAGATTTGACGCACTATATATTAAAAGCCTAGGGTGACCATCCATCCCATTTTTAGGGCTGTTCCTGGCATTCTGACTTCTTTATAATAAAAAAAAAAAAAAAAAAAAAAAAGAGAGAGAGCACATTGTCCCGTATTTCTCCTGTAGCAGTGGGTGGGGAGGAGCCGCCAGCATTCAAACCTTCAGCCACTAAAGCCCCAGCACGCTGACGGCTCCTCTCCCTTCCCCGCCCTGCATTCTGTGGGCCTGAACTTCATCCTTCCAGCGGAGCAGGATGGGCGGGGAGCTACCAGGACTTGGAGCTTGTCAGGGCTGTTCCCCACTCTGGCACTCCGAGTGCAGAAGGTGAGGGCCCACAAGAGAGCTTAAAAACCTTGCCTCTACAGGCACTGCTTACCAAAACTTCTCAGAGTCACAGATTCCCTGGTTTTGAGAAATAAACAAGTTGCCACCGTCTAAGTGATTTTATCCCTAAAACTGGGGGTGAACACTTGAACCCACCCCCTGCGGTACCCCAAGCTTTTTTGCCCTAAAAGAGCTTGAAAAGAGAAAAACAAGCTGCAGTCTCTGGTAGCTAACCCCTCAGTTGGAGGCATGCAGATACACACAGACCTGCCAGGAAACAAGGATCAAATCATCACCTTAAAAAAAAAAAAGATTTTTATTACAAAACAAAAGATAAACTTGAGTAAGCATGCTTGGTTGCTAGATGTTACAGAGCAACTTAAGAAAACGAATAAAAACACAGAGAGAAGTCTGTGGGCATAGTGCTAGATGGTAAATGGGGAGGGGAAGCATAGATTCGCACAGAACAGTTTAAACCAAACCACAAAATAAAGAAAAATTACCCTTTTGTTCAGTCCACTCCCATGACCCGAATTCCTTGGAGACATGGTAGTCCTGCCTGGGTTGAAATTATTCTGTCTTTCTCAGCCCCTGGTTTTTCTCTCCCATAGGAAGAAAGCAGGCAAGGAATCTATATCCAATTCAAATTTCAATATACTATCTCAAATAGTTCTCCTGGACCCCTGGCCTACACCTTTGCTAGCTACCTGAGTTTATCCCCTTAGTCACCAGGTGCTAGTCAGCACTGCTGTCCATTACAGAGATTCAGCCACTGGAGCTCCGAGCATCGGTGTCTCCTTCTCCCCCTCCCCCACAGGGCTGGAGCCCTGAGTGCCAGCCCCACTATAGAGCTGAAGCCCCAAGCACCAGCAGCCCCACCACCCCTCCTTGGTGTCCCGTATTTGGCATGGGGAAATATGATTACCCTAATACAGCCACGTTTTCTGGAGCTGTATCAACATTACCATGGCGCTGTTACAGTCATTCAGCTAAGCTGCTATAACGCTGCAGTATAGATGCTTTCTGCATTGGTGGAAGGGGGCTTTCCATTGATGTAATTAATCCACCTCTTTAGGAGATGATAGTTGGTTTCACAGAAAAATCCTTCTGTCAACCTTCTGTGAAGGATTCTTCTGTGAAACCAACTATCATCTCTTAAAAAAGTGAATTAATTACATCGATGTCTGTGCTAGAGATTAGATCAACTTTACTACAAGCATTCAGGCCACAACATTTTTCACAGCCCTGAGTGACCAAATTAGTTCAATCTAATTTTTCGTTAAAGAGCAGGACCAAGAGTGTAGGTTTCTAGGAATCGGAATGCTAATAAAAAAGGTGTGAAGTGGTGTTTCCTTAGTAGCCTCAGGTAGGCAGACAGAAAGAAAGATTCCCCCCCCCCCCGCCCCTTTTCCCTCCGTCTTCAGCAATCATGAAAAGATGATTTTCCTCCAGATAAACCCTATAACTACTAACCCAACAGGAGCCTCATACCAGAAGTTCCTAAAGGAAAAACGGATGCATTTTTTTCCCGAGAAAATTTCCTGTCTAAATACCTAAAGCACTAAATGCTAATCATACCTATAATAAGGAGAAATCCCCCCCCATGTTAGCCAACACTTATTTAAAAATGGCTTTGCACCTAACATAAACATGGTTTAACACCTTTTCAACAATGTCAGTTGGTCATGAATGACTCTAGCTGTTAGTTTATTGAATACATAAGCCATTTTTAATGTCAGACTGTTAGGTCCAAAATCATATTTGACTGTGTGCTAGGTGACATTAAAAATGTTAGTTATTTTCCTACATTAGAAAGGTCGTTAGGTTTCTCAACAGACCAAAATCTGAACCCATAAAGATAATTCTTATCAATTTAACTCCTTCCCAAGGTTTTACTTTCTGCACTGTATTTATATAAAACTTAGTTTTAAATGAATAACTGTTGCATCCTCTGGATGGATAAACTCACTGAAAAGGTTAATATTAATATTTAAATATTAAATAAATGTTAACTTTATTCAGAATAAGTTTGATTAGAAACTAGAAACTAGTAAACTATAAAAATTAGGGATAATGCCTTGCTAACTGAATATAGTTCTATTTAAGCATAATACAGCACTTAAATATAAAAAATATAGGCTGAATGATAGCTACTGGGAATCTGTTGAAAGTTGTGCTTTGAAGAGTTGTAGAATAATGGAAAGATCTAGCTTCAGACACCTGTGTTGTAGATGCAACTTCTTCACTTGCTAGTCTTTGCTGAGTACCGTGGTTTATTGAATATAAGGAAAGAACTACGTTTTCACTCCTAGAAGTTATTACCCTAGAAGAGGGTTGAGGACCTTGGTGGGACTGTGAAGGGCTGTTTTATACTATACATGGAGTATTTATCTCCAGGGTTGTCAACTTGGAGTATTTTGCAAACATTTATGACTAAAATGTATACGCTTTATTAAAAAAAATCCTCTGAAAATAGTGAAGGCCTCTAACTAGAATTGAGCAGAGAAATAGGACATACATAATAGGGATATTAGATTAATCAACTAATCAAATAGTCTGGAATTTGCATTGACTATTCAGTTAGTCGATAAGGGCGCCTCTGCCAGCTCTTGCTACATTTCAAAGGTGGAGGTGCCTCCAGTTCCCTGCTATCTCCCCCCCCCCCCCCCACGGAGACAGTACTGGGAGGAACTGGCTTTTAAGCTGGCTCCCCCCAGCACTGACTCCTCCTCTCACCCTTGCTGCCTCTGTTTGATAGAGGCAGCAAGGGGAGGGGGGCGGCGACTCATCGAATCACTAGTTGACTGTCCGATAAGCATTTGCCTATTGGATAGTTGACTAGTCGCTTACATCCCTAATGCATAATAGTAAGATAGTGCACTTCCCCGTTAGATTCTTATTGCTATTGAACATTACTGAATTAAGGCTCACAAACACCTGCACACAAGCATTATAATTCCATTACACAGATCGAAAATCTGAAGCACAATGAAAACTAATCAACTTGCCCAAAGTTGAAAATTTGTGGCAGAGTTGGGAATAGAAGCAAACTAGTCTAAACTATTAGACTGTCCTTCCCCTCTTGTCTTTCAAATGTGTGTTTGTTGTCCTCACTGAGTCTATTGAAGGGTTCCATTTATTTTGTCAACAAATAATTCTGTTTTAGCCCAAGTATGGTGGTGGATGGGAGGGAGTGGTTGGCATCCAGTTGTTCTCCGAAAAATTTCACTGCACTAATCATGCAGAAGGAAGAGTCTTTCTCAATAAAACTGTCTTTTAAATAGTTCTTCTTTTAAAATATCTCCAGAAAAGGACTAAAATGCATGGCTTATTTTTCCTATTGCTTCAGACTGACCTTCTTACCTCTGTGGGGTGACCCCCTTGGGGCTGCTAAACCATGAATGCATATTCATTTAATGCAGTGGCTGCCATGGTAATCTTTACCAACTGCTGGCTCCTGTGCTGGGCTTTGTTTGTTTGGTTTGGTTTGGTTTTTTTGATTGGATTTGTTTTGTTGTAGTTTTGCTGATTGCAACTTGGCATGAGAAGTGAGGTCAAGAAGTGCTTGCTGGGGAAAGAACCAAGAGAACTGGAAATATGCCAGATGTATTGAATCATAACATACGTGCTTATAGCTATCTTTGTACCCTATGAACTCTTTAAATAAAGTCATTCTTGCTGTAAAACTATTTACAGAAAGCAAAACAAATATCCTTTTGTGTTACATGCATTTGCCCTTGCTTCAGCTGCTTCTTTACCCTGTGAACTATTTGCTAAAGGCTACACCAAGCTTAAGAATGTAGTATCAGTTGATGAATGAATGTAGAAGCAAAAGTAATGGTGATTTTGGTGGGTTTTTTGTAAATCAGCAGCATTCAAAGGGTGGGTGAAATTTAACCCTTGAGAGGGCCAATTCATCGCTCATATTTTTGAAATGGAGTTTAAGTGGGGGGCTTACAGGTGCATAGTCCTTCTGCAGGCTCTTTGAGCACGGTTGAATTTCAACCACAGTGAACAAGTTGTAAGCAGTGGTTGGGTTGTAAGGTGCAAAGTGGCACAGGTAAGAAACTTAATATAAAACCACTTCAACATTAATTGTGACCAATAGCTTGTCACTTAGTTCAAAAAAGTTAGTACAAAATTTTACAAATACAGAAAAAAATTACAAACCAGTTTAGCTTTGAATGGTTTTGTCCCTGCTGCATTTAGCAGAGCGCAGTGTTCTACAGAAGCTCAATAATCATTGCTGGCCGGTAGAGGATTGTGTGCCAAATTATAGGGAATGGTGTATATTTTTTTCCAGACTGTATCCAGCAATCTGTCACTAGCATGCACTTTGGTACCTGATGTTTAGATACTAAATGTGTGATGTAAAGTTCCCCAAAATTGTTTAGCATACAAAAAATGATGTTTGTAACCATTTTAAAAGAAATATTGCAATTAACATTTTTTAACTCCTGTGATCTATTGGGATTTCTCCAGATTTTACTTCTGCTACTTGAATAATAAGTAAAATTAACTCATAGATTATAAAGTCAGAAGGAACCGTTGTAATAATCTAATCTGACCTTTTTAACACAAGCGATAGAATTTACACTGATTTAATTTTTGTTTGAAATGGAGCAATTTCTTTTAGAACAACATCTAGACTTAATTTTAACATGTCCAATATTACAATCCTTTGTAAGTTGTTGTAATGGTTAGCTACCCACCTTGTTAAAAATGTTCCCCTTATTTCTAGTCTAAATATGACTAGGTTCAGTGTCCAGCCATTGCATTTTGTTGTACATTTTTGACTTCTAGATCTATTATAACATTTCTGTTTTTTGTTACTATTAGACTAGGATCAAGTCACCTTTTAGCCATCACTTTGATAAGCCTACTAGATTGAGCTACTTGAGTCTTTCACTGTAAGTCATTCCAAAATAGTGCATTTAAAACTATTTTATCAGGTGAGCTAACTTAACTGAATTGACTGGAGGCATATGAAGTAAGGTATCTTGCAAGACTTCTTTCACTGACACTTTGAGGCAAAAAAGTTGTTACCTATGCAGTTGTAATTAAATGTGTCAAGAGTTGGAAACTTCTTAGCTGAAAGAATGAAGCTGAGCTCCAAATCAGTTGCTTTCTGTCCCTTCTGTCTGCTTTTACAGTGGATGCCTGAGGGGAAATGTAGCTTAAGGTGACGCTATATGTTTATTGCTTTTTAGATGTGGCTATGTGCAACCGTGGTTGTTGGCAATGGCTTGGTCCCTTAATTTGTTGTTACTTAAAGACTGTATATTGGAGAAATTGAAGTCTTTATTGAAGTGGGGTGACCGCTTTGTTATGGACTGCTCATACTTCATTGTGTGTAGGACTCTGGGCGAGTGGAAGTTTTGGTTGTGAAGAGAACGTCCTTCTGGGACCTATCAATTGCAAGTGCTGTTACGGTGTGAAGATTAAGCCAGTGTGATTTGTCTTGGTTCTGCAGTTACACAGAGGAAAAGATGGCTCTGTAATAGTGTGAAATGTAATCTTACAGCTGTAGTGGTTTCAGAGAGTTATCTTTGTTGCTAGTTTTTGGAACCCATTTGTTCACTGATGCAACTCCTGCTCCTGCTTTAAAAGGACCGTAGTAAAGTAGATTAGACCTGTCCCTCATTTACGATTTTTCTTTGAGTTCCTCTTGAGTTGGGTCTGTAACTCAGATGTTCCAGAGAATATACTACAGGTTGAACCTCCCAAATCCGGGACTCTCTGGTCCGGCAACATCCGTGGTCTAGAAGGAAGGACCATGGATGTTGCTGGAGAAGAGCACTCCAGAGGCGAGGAGAACAACTCAGCTGGGAGTCCCACAGGTGCTGGGGAGCCCCAAGTGGGCTGGCAAGGGCTGGTCCTATGGGTGGTGGGAAGTCCAGCCCTCAGGAGCCCCTACGATGGCTGAAAGGAATCCCTAGTCCCAGCCAGGAACCCTGGCAGCAGTGGGGCCAGTGCTGGCTGGGTGGAATCCCAGGCCCTGGCTGGAAACCCAGGCAGACGCTGAGCCAGCAGTGGGTCCAGGGGGAATCCCCAGCCGGGGACCCCAGTTTGAAGCAGGGCCAGCGGTGGCTGGGGGTGGTGGAGGAAGAGCGGGAATCCCTGGCGAGAGTGGGACCAGCAGGAAGTCCCAGCCTGGCTGGGAGCCACAGTGGAGAGGGACCCGAGGAAGCTGACCTTGGGAGCCCCAGCGTGGGCCAAGCATTGGAGTAGGAAGTCCAGGCTCCAGGGACACCCACAGCCCAGGGAGAAGCTTTGACCTCCCCTGGTCTGGCAAACTCTGTGATTCGGGACCATTCAGGTCCCCAGGGTGCCAAACCAGCGAGGTCCAAGCTGTAAACATATCATAGGTTACTAACTCAGGTGCAATCTGCTTATTCATCAATGTGTGCCAAGAACATTTTCAAGAAAAATGTCGCAGATTTCACTCTGATGGCATTCAAACAAAGGATGCCACCATGTCCTTTCAATGGCAGTCAGCTTCCGTAGCATGGTTAAGTGCATTTCAGTAGCCAGGATTAGTATAGGTCCTTATTCGAGTTTTCTGGTAAATTTCAGGTCTTTGGGGGCATGGAGTGTCTATTCCAATTGCTTGGGAGAGGAGAAAGGTGTGAAGTAGGAGTCAAGCAATTTTTACCAGTGGTTTCTCCATTAGGGTCGGTGGATCTAAAACAAAAAAATGTCAGGGAGTTTATTGACTTAATTATAAAGTTTCATTTGTTTCATATCAGTAGTTGAAACAAAATATGTAACTGTGTAGGGCAGTGGTCTCCAACTTTTTTAGCCACAAGATCACTTTTTGAATTTAAGTGCAATGTAAGATCTACCTCAAACCCCAATACCCTTGCTCCACTTCCTTCCTGCCCCTTCTTTGAGGCCCTGTCCCTGCTCCACTCCTTCTCCGAGGCCTCACCCTGCCCACTCCATCCCCCTTCCTCTCACTTTCACCAGGCTGGGGTAGGAGGTTGGGGAGCAGGCTCTAGTCTTGGGCCAAGGGGTTTGGAGTGTGAGAGGGGCTCTTGGGCCAAGGTGGGGGATTGGGGTCCAGAAGGGGTTTCAGGGTGCAAGCTCTGGGAAGGCAGTTGGATGCAGGAGGAGGTTCAGAGCTGGGACTGAGGTTCAGGATGCAGGCTCTGGCTGGGCACCATTTAACTGAGACTGCTTCTGGGTGGTGGAGCAGTGGAGTTAAAGGAGACTTACTCCTGCCCTGGCCCTGTTCCACTCCTGAAACAGCTGGCATGTACAGCAATGGCTCCATGGTTCCATGTGCTGACCCTCATTTATAGGCACTGAGTCCACAGCTTCTACTGGCCACGGTTCCCCATTATTGATCAATGGAAGCTGCAGGAGCGGTGTCTGCAGGCAAGGACAGCATGTGGAGACCCCCTGCTCTGCTTTTCTCAGGGGCTGCAGGGACATGCCAGCCACTTCCAGGAGCAGCAGTTAGCATGGGGATAATGGCTCCAGCCAGGACAGGTTAGGCATTTTAGAACTCACTACTCAAAGAATTAAATTTAAGCATAAAAGAGAAATGAAAATGATGAAATGCAGAGACCAGTCAGAAACAAAAAATAACACACTTGGCAAGCAGTAAAAAGTAACAGCCCCCCACATATGTGTTTGCTATGATGGAAGTTACTATAAAAAAAAAAGTTAGCTTAGCTAATCCTTATGGTTTGTTTAATTAGTTAACCAAATTTAGATTCTATCACCCAAGTATGCAATGCAAAAAGCTTCAACAAGAGAAATGTAGAGTTGCCAGTTGCCACTGAGTGTCTCTTATTTTGTATTGTGTAATATATGCTTCTTAGTTTGGAACATCATGGTCACAGCCCACAATGGTGATGCCATAAGTCTGTTCCCTATTTTACTTCATGCATAACTCAGCTTTCCCAAAGGAATCCCATTCTGTACTTGTTTTCAACAGGGCTTAAGTGGTTATTACCCACAAAAGCTTATGCCCAAATAAATTTGTTAGTCTTTAAGGTGCCACAGAACTCCATGTTTTTCCAAAATTAAGTGTACCGTAAGCACAGTCAAGCTCTTTTTGGTAACTTGGAATTGGATCTGCATCAAAATGACAGTGGGAGTGGGGAAGATAAGAGCTACTTGTAGAAGTTTTAGGGACATCGTACATTTAGTGCTCTGAGGACTTGTCTGTTAGAATTAATAAAATTTGTAAATTAAAAAAAAAAGTCAGCCGTCAATTCAGGAGATGCTGCAATTGCAAATGTGAAACATTCATGCAACATTTAAGATTTAGCTTAATAAAATAAGTGTTGTTGTGTTTGTGTGTGTTATTTAGTTCTTAGCATTCCTAATACACTGCTGCTGGACCTGCAGCTTGACACAGGTAATGAGCATTATGTACCATTTCCGAAATTAATAAAAATCAAGTTATCTAAAAATTTACAAAGCACGCCATTTTAGATGTTGTAAAATGCTTTTCTGAATTGTAAGTTAACATGTTTTAGTGATCAGATTTGCACCATTGTTTGAAGAAATATGTGAGGGAGTGTCACTGGGAAACTTGATTTAAAACAATGATTTTTTTTAATGGTGATTTAAATTGTGATTTAAAACCTTAATTTAAATCAGTCCACCCTGATTGGCAGCAAAATGGCAAACTGAAATTCAATTTGTGTGAACATCTGTTGTCAGTGGTCAGATCACCGTTCTCTTTAAAGTACTTGCCTAGAGAATATTTCCATTAATGTTTCAGTTCAATTACAAAGTCGGCTTTTTTGTCTTGAAGTTACATATATTTATTCCAAAGCTATCTGCACATAGTTCTGTGTGTGTTTGTGTTATAGTAGTATGTTCCTAGTGTGAGAGGAACATCCTGCTGTCATTGCCAGGATACTAACTTTTGTTTGGCCTTCATGTATCTATGTATTTTTGGTCAAGTAATCAGTAACACAAATGGGTGGAAGAGATATGTTTAGTGTTCAACAGCCTCCCCTCAGCCTCAAATATCACACTGGAGTAGCTAGGAAAAGGTGTTGATAGTCACTGTAAAATAAGTTTATTTTTAAAAAGTTAATGTTATTGGTCACTTCTCTCATACAATGTAAACCGTTTTGCCCTCTGGAGTGGCTCATTGATAGTGGTGTTTTGGTTTCTCAGTGAAGTGTGACAGTGCAGAGGGGTATGCTTACCTAAACAAGGGCTGTCCAGAAAACTCTAATCTTCTCACTTGGCAGCGACACAGCCCTTGAGGAATGCTAGGACTAGAAACCATAAATAATGATGGTAAAAATCCTGAAACCACAACAGGGAAACTAGAGCATAAGAAAATGAGTCGTAAAAAGATTTACCTTCCACATGCACCCTTAGAACAATTTTCTAGCTATACTTACTTGAATGCTAAAAGCTTTAGGGAAATAATTTTACAGGGAACTAATCTTTTACGTAAAGCTAATATTTTACCAAATATTATCTATTCTAGTATTCCTTTTTGCAATATAATACATGTATTTGTCTCCTAGAAGTAGCAAAGAAAACAGTATGCTCCACAGGAGAAATTCCATGTTTGCTTTTCTCTGATATTAAACCACGGTATTTTTATTGTAGTCAAATATATTGTATTACTAAATCCAGGTACGCTACTATACCAGAGAACAGATGATATTGCTTCAGTATATAAAAATATCAAGGAAATCTCAAGACACAAAAATGCCAACATGTTATGTTAGTACAGTGTATTTACTGAAATGTTTTCTGCTGCTCAGTTCAGTGTTATTTCTACTTTAACCAGGTTCTGAGCATGGGGGAATATTTCCCATCTGTGATAAATTTCTCTGTGCAGTAGGGTTCATTACAGGGATTTATAGACAAATTTTACTTCTTCTGTAGTACCCAATATTGGCTCTTGCTAGGTGCAGAATAATGGATTAGATCAACTAGTGGTCTGATTTCTGCGATCCTGTCATGTGTTAACACCTCTGATGTTCAAATTATATAAGGTTTGCATGCTACTCAGCTTTTATTCTTTACCATTTCTTAGTCTAGGTATAAGGTATCTTTTGAACTCCAGATTTGTTTAGATCCTTCCAATAAATGTTTCCTTTCCATTATCCTTTTCTCTAGGATGACAGTGATGGAATCCCATGGTCAGAGGAGAGGGTGGTACGAAAGGTCCTTTATTTATCTCTAAAGGAGTTCAAAAATGCACAGAAGAGGCAGCATGGTGATGGCATCAGTGGGAGTCTCAAGACTGTGAATGGTAAGTCTCTCTCTCTCTGGTACAGCTGGAAGAGTTCTGTCATTTTACGTGTAAATGCTAGGTTGGAGAAGCAAACAGACAATGCACAGACTGATATGCACAGTTATCTTTTTGATATGCACAGTTCAGGAGAACATGGTTTTTTGAATACTTAACCTGTACTGACTCATTTTTCCCCACAAACTGTATTGACCCAGGGTGCAGTGAAAGTAGGATACTGGGGCCAAGCCTACACTACAAACTTTGGCTGACACAAGTTAAGTTAGCATATAGCTGCCAAAGACAGCATATTGCTGATGTGCATGCGTGGTTGGTTGCTTGTGCCAGTGCTTCATGTACTTGCAGGAATGTCAATACGAAGTGTGGTGTCCTGTAGTTAGGTAACCCAGTGTGCCATGTGCCACCAACTGCCACAATGCCTTTTGGGAAACGTTAGCAATTTGTCATGGGACAGAAATGAATGATGCAGGGACCTCTTTGAGCCAGGGATCATGTTCTCATCTCGCAACTTTCTGCACCCTATAACGGAGGCAACTGGGGCAGGAACGGGATGGGGAAGAGGGGAAAATAGAGAAGTGTTGCTGAGATTGGAAAGTTTATTTTTCATCTTTATTCAGCCCTTTAGCCAATGAAGGAATGGTTTCACAGTCTCGCTGTACTCTTGCTCTTTGAGTAAGAAAAATGTGATTATAAAATGTAGCTCTTTTGGACTCCTTCGTTGACAGATGACACTTCCGCAAATAGCCTTTATCATTCTGGGTGGGAAATGAGGGATAGTACAGTAAAACTCCAATTGTCCGTCATCCAGTGGTCTGGCACCAACTGGAACCTGGAAGTGCTCCAGCCAGCCGGACAATTGGAGCTCCTGTGAGCCTCACGCGCGCTCATGGGCCGGAAAAGGGAAGGGGAGGAGAGGGGAAGGGGATTATACCCCTGTGACGGGTCTGCCGGGACCCACACTGCATCTGGCTGGGGGGCGGGGCACGGCACGGCGAGGGGTGAATCCTCTACCGTTTTGCAGGGAGGCGGGGGAAGCCCCGTGCAGCTGCCTGCTACAGGCCAGCTGGAGCTGCAGGCGGTGGTGGAGGAGAGGGGGCAAGGCGAGGGGCGGCACTGCAGGACCAACCCCACAGCACCCCAGCTACTCTGCCCTGCCGCTTCCCCAAGTCTGCTGCCGCCGCTTGCAGCCCCAGCTGGCCTGTAGCAGGTGGCTGCACAGGGCTTCCCCCGCCTCCCTGCAAAACAGCGGAGGGTTCAGGTCGCCCCTCGCTGCGCCGTTCCCCGCCGGCCCCCGCCGCCGGTTGCAGTGCAGGTCCTGGCAGATCTGTCACAGCCCCCCGCTAGAGTACCCCCTGATACTCTGGCATATCCGATAATCCGGCACTCCCTAGGTCCCAAAGGTGCCGGATTATCGGAAGTCTACTGTAATTAGGTTTCTGGGCAAGTTGTGTTTTTCTCTTCACTGACAAAAGCTGATGGCTTTCTTTGTAGAGACTTAATGCAGATGTTTGTCAGCATATGAATAACTGTTCATGTGCTAATACATTAAAGCAACAACTGGCTGCTTACTTGGTAGATTATTCATAGTTTTATGCAGCTTGCATTTTTGACATGGTGTGTCAAATTTCACTGGAGTCTCTGTGAAGCTGACTTATTCTCGAGGAGGCAGACACTAGTGGAATGCCTGGATGCATGGATAGATAGTTACAGACTGTGTAAATCTGTATTATTGCATCCGATAAACAACTTTAGCCTCTCCAGTGTGATTAAGGAATACCCTCTGACTTCTGAGTTTGGCAATAATATCAAATACTAATCCGGAGGGAAGGGTCACTCTAGCTTTAACCACAAGCCACTAATAAGCTTGAAGGTGTATGCAAAACAACATTGGCGTTCTTTTTCTCAAGCACCTCTCCAACATTGATCATTTGTCAAGTATTTTTTTGCAAGTTTCTTATTCCATTGTGGGGGAGTTTTCTTTAGTCAGAGGAAAAAAAATCTATAGGCGTGAAGCACAATAATTGTGTTAGAAAGCTTTGATAGTGTGCCAAGTTACAAGATGACTGAGGTTTTTATGGTGTCTGGTTTCTCCAAAGGCAGCCTAGATGAAAACTGAGTTGGCTGGGAATGCTGTGTCAATGCAGGTACCAGACATGGAACATGCCATAGTCTTCTCTGGCAGTGACATGGCCTATATCCTAAGCATATGCCTCACTAATTTGGTATTTCATAATATTATCCCTCCCCTCTACACACATGGGTGACTAAGGATATGTCTATACAGCAGCTGGAGTTGTAAGTGCTGCTTAGATAGATGTGTGTACTGTAGCTTTGATTGAGCTAGCTTGCTAAAAAGAGCAATGTAGCTACTACAGTGGTGCAGGTGGTAGCAGGAGCTAGCGAAACTAGGGGTCTTGGGAAAGTGTTGTACTCTAGTGACTAGTCCATACTGCCACCCATGTCATTGTGGCTACACTGCTATTTTTAGTGTTCTAGTTTGATCAAAGGTAGTGGAGGTACGTCTTTTGGAGTTGGAAATTTAAAACTTCAGCTAAAGTATAGACATGCTCTTCTTTTTTTCTGAGCCAGAAGAGTTCCCTTTCTAATTCTTTCTGACCATGAAATGTTTCACAAGGTGTCCAGCTGTAGAACGGTTGCATTTTAAGGAAGACCACTGTCTTTTGTGCGATATGTTTAATCAGCACAATTTAAAAGAAGGCTGGAGTTTTGTGAAAGGGAGAAATGATCTGATATGGAGGAAAAGATATTTAAGAAAACATTCATAACATTTGTTTTTAAAAATATGGGCCACATTAATTAAATTTAAAACTCTTACAATGTGGGAAATAAGGAAATTCAGATCATACTTCATTTTCACCAGGTTGCTGTGCATTGGGGAAAAAGTGGTGTAACTGCATTGGAGAGAAAAAGCCTTAGACATCTTTGAGAGTTGATTGGGGTTGTTCAAGAGTTGTGTGGCATAGGTCCTGTATGGGACAGAATTTGATGAAAATTTTTTTATATGGATGAGACAAATTTCAATCTTAAGGACTGTAAATTGGGGACCTAAATGAGGTCCTGATTTTACAAAGATGTCGAATCCTATCAACGCTCAGTGACTTCAGTGGGAGCTAGACATGTTCAGTATTTAAAGAAAGGAGCCCCCCTTATTAAGTGCTTAAACATTGTTTTATGTACTTAAATTCTGGGATGCATGTTAGACATTTTAGCCATGACTTATGTGCTCCATTCCAGCAATGGGCACATTTGAGGGAGACAGCTTTTGCTTCTGCACTATAAAATCATATTGCTCTTACCAGATGTTGCAGGCAGTGGAGAGCATCCTCCAGAAAACTGCAAACCTCATGTTATTGGAAGTGGAAAGTTTGACACTTATACTGTAAGCTCAAGCTCAAGCTCTCAGCTCGCTGTAGAGCAATAGATTATCATCAAGCACTTCTAGGTCTTCTGATTTCCATCCCATGTGTGGTGAGAGAACCCCAAGTTAGATTCGCATACCAATGGTGTCAGTGTCCAGGTTGCCAGGAGATATCTCACTATCTCCTTTTCTTTTTAGAAATAGGGTATATATGTTGGAGGAAGAAGCAAATGAAACGTTCAATAACCTCATGAAGCCACTGTTTCTAAAACTTTTTTTTTTTAATGGATTACAAATAGTTAGTCACAAACAAATCCTCAGAATTAAAACCAGCTTGAGCTGTAGTATATGTAATGTTTTGGCAGCTGGAACCATTTTAGCTGACTGTGTGAGAAGCAGATCCAGTGGAAATGGCTCCATCTATGGGAGCCTATTACTGCAGTAGGGCTTCTACTGGTTCTGTCTAGAGGAAACGGACAGAAAATTAACTGGGCTTTGCAAGTATAATAGAAGACTCTTAAATGAATACATCGATGTAAAATTGTATGTTTAAAATAGTCTTCAAAATACTGAAAGTTGAATTATATTAACTCTCTATCCTGCCCCTACATCACTGGTAAAAAAAATTCTTGGTGAATAGTTATTCCTAAAACAATCCTAGTGTGTTCATTTTATTGCAGAATAGTGATGTTTGTCTGGTCCTGGGTAGTGTTCAGTAGTCTCCTTGAGGACTTCCTTGCTCTTCATACTGTTTTTCTTTTGGCCATGTAATGTGCTACTAACAAGTAATTAGTTAAAAATATTTTGTATGCTCAGTGTTTGCCTTCTTGCACTTCCTATAATACTCCCATCCCCCGGTACTTAACCAGTGAGCTTTTTGAGGGAAGGATATAGGAAGCTAATTCAACATAGCCGCTGTATCAGTATGTTTGAGGACTCTAGATATTCAAAGTATAACATGACCCACTGTCATTTTGGTACAATATGCCTTTGTTCAATAGGTTGTCCTCCAACACATGGGAACAAAAATTTAGAATGGGATGTTTCAATAAGTTGTCAGAAAACCCTTTGTAGAACTAAATAGGATAATTTATATCAGATTATGGTAACAAGTTTGCATGCTGGAAAACCCAGAGAAGACACGTACTGTGATTTTGATGATTATTGCCTTTCATTTGGATTAAGATTATAATAATAGAGACTAGTATGGATTGAGACACACATTTTTAGTCGTTCTTTTACAAGAGGAAAGCGAATTCTCATTGAAATTAGTTTTTTTATGTAGCCTTAAATGTGAAATATGGTTGTAAAAGAAAAAACAACGCAATTATTGCTTGCATTGTGTTTACAAGAGTAAATTTAGAACCCTCAAAAGAGTAGCTCATGAAGCAAGCTTTTATTACGTTTTACAAACTTTTTTTTTTTTTTTTTTAGATTTATGGTAGCATTATCTTCATAAACTATAAAAATGGCAAATTATTTTTTTCTGTTAATCTTAAAATGATCAGTATTAGTCTATATATACATTTTAGAATGCATCTGTGTCTGATTGTTCAAGAACTCTTCCTTAAATGGTAAGAGTTAGGACCACCAAATTTGGTATGCAGCTTCCTCTACTAACTTAAATCAAGGTCAGGATTTGGTTGTGCCAGGAAAATGGGAAGGGCCTGGAAAGGGATTGTTCTCCATAACATGTAAAGGGAAGGGGCTGATCCAAGGGAGAGCTATATGCAGAGTAGCCACTGGGGGCAGCAAGCACCGGGGACAGCTTCACTGCACAGTGACAACTGGAGGCAGTTACACCAGCAGGGAGCAGGCACATGGGGGTGGGGCTTCCCATGTTGCTACCTCCGGAGTCAGCCAGTGTAGCCCAGCCCATAACCAGGAGATGCCAGGATCAGGAACTGTGGCCAAGCTCCGGAGCAGCTGCAGGCCCCTTCTTCCTCTCCTCCTCCAAGCAGCTGCGGGAGTGGAGTGAGTGAGGGAGCTAGTGGCTGGGGCTGGCCAAAGGCGAGCTGAAAGGTATGTGTGGGGAGAGGGGGGAGGGGCGGGGGGCTGGAGGCCAGAGCCAGCTGCCAGAGCCCCCCAGACAAGTTCCAGAGCACAGGGAGGCAGCTGGAGGCTGGGGCGGGAGGCAGCTTCAGCCAGAGACTGACACACCCCTCCCCTAGGAGCTGCTGGCCTGGGAGCACAGCCCCAGGAGAAACCACCCTGCCACCTCCTGCCCTCACTCCAGCACCCTCAATCCCCTTTCCTAAGCCCCCCGCCTCCCAAACCCTTGCCCCTCCCCACGAGCACCAGCTCTGCCTGCCCCAGTGCCCATGCTGTTACAGAGCTGCTTCCCCCTCCCCCCGGCATGTAAATGTGTAACCACTGAAAATTTCAGCAGTTACACATTTACAAAAATCCCTGCTCTTTAACACTCCTAATTTCAACAACATTGGCCTTTATTTCTTGGAACACTGAAATCTTTGGCTAGGAGGTGCGTCAAATGAGCCTGCAGCCATATGTTATTACAGGGCTACTCAACTTTGGAAGCCCCGGGGGCCACAACTTAAGTGTGGTTGCATATATATGCAAATAGCTTCTTTCACACTTATGGGCATGAATACAAAGCACTTCCCCCAATGCCCTGGTGCTCCCGGCACCTTCTCCCTGGGGGCTAGACACCCTGTACCCGTCTCTTCCAGCCAGCCCGTCCGCTTGCATTTTTCAGTGCTCAACCCCGCTTGGGAGACACCTCACCATTGTGGAGTGTGTTTCCAGTGGAGGTTATGTTCAAGGATCCCAGACGCAGGCCACGTGTTGAGCCCTGTGTAAACCCAAACTGCACTGCAGGCCGCAAACAAACAGGCCACGGGCCGCATGTGGCCCATGGGCCGTGTGTTGAGTAGCCCTGTGTTATTAGTTTGGGACTTCTTAATTTCTTCTTATCTTGGATACATTTGCAGCATTGTCTGTGACCAACCTTCATACTAGACATTTGAATTTTGTTGTCACTGTTTTAGCTTTTACTGCTGCTACTTGTAAGTATTCTGCTGTGTGGGCACTTCCTGAGGTATCAATAATTTCTGTAAGGAAGACATTCCCTTCTTCTTTTGTCACACAAGCACATACAACAGGATCCTTGTGGACATTGCTCCACCCATCAAGACTCTGGTTAACAATTTTACTATTTAGACCTTTTGCACACTGCTCAGTTTCTCTTTCATACACATTATCCAGCAATTTGTCTGCGACATCTGTTCTATTGGGTTGACTGTATCCTGGTCTTAATGACAGAACCATGTTAATGAAGTGTGGGTTCTCAATCACTTGGAAAGGAGAGTTTGTTGCATAAACAAACTGGGCAATTTTTTCCACCAATTACCTCTTTTTTGTAATCTTTTGCTTCTTATCACAAACTTATCTACAGTTGTTTCTGGATGATGGGATTTTTTTTTCTTTTTTCTAAAGTTGAGGTACTATGGCTGAGACATACATGATGTGACTGAAAGTTCAGACATGTTCCTTTCATCATCTTCAATGCAACTTCCTTCTCAAAAGGAACACTTCTCATGATGATGTTTCATTCAGGCAACCAGGCCTTGCATTTCTTTGTTGCAGTGTTTGCATTTTGCACGCGGGCCTGTCTTATCCAGAGTAAATATTCCCAAATTGGGTCTCTCATGACCTGCTGCCATTATCAGTTTTCCCTTCTAGTGAGAGAATGGTATGGTAGATCTCCAAATCAATGAAGGCTACACTCAGAAAGACTTCAAGTCTTCTGGAATACGTTGCTTAAGCAGTTTCACTTGTGTTTCTACTGCCTGTACCACCCTTCTCGCATTTATCTCCAGATTTCTTCTCCTTGTCCTGATCTATTCCTCCCACAACAATCTTCTGTTTATTGAACTTTCTGCAACTTTAAACTTTTAGAGAGAGGTAAGGGATTGACTCTGTATGCAAATTTGCAGAGGGATAGTAGGATGAAGGTCTGTTTTTTCTTGACACTCTATATTTATTTATTTATTTATTTATTTATTTAAAACATTTTGTATGTTAACACACATGTTATCTCTGGAGAGACAAATCCATAGTTTGAGAACTGCAAAACTAAGCGTCTGTGATGGTATCTTCTAGGCTAAGCACTGAGTCCCATTGAGTAAAAGAAAGATTAACCTAAATAGTCTATAGAGAAGCTTCTGGAACCCCATAAGATTGGCTCCCTAATCCATGAACTATTGGAACTCATTTGCAAAACTTTTCTTAAACATTACATGAATATATTGTCTCATAGTATAGAATTAAAATTTATAATCCTTGTTCCATGAGGAGTTGTCTTTGAGCTATAATGTATCTTAATTAAAATGATCTTTAGATAGGTTTTTTTCCTTCAAAAAGCATTTTATTAAAAAAAAACACCCCGATTTAAATTTAAAAATTTGATTGTTTTGACTTTTTGAAAAAAATAATTGATTTTTATCCACCCTGCCTCCCTGCTGGCCTTAGCAGAGAGCTGCAGCCGCTGAGACAGCTTTGTGCAAGGCCAGTGGGAAAAGGTGCCTCCCCGCCAGCCGCTGCAGCTCCATGCTGGAGGGGCCCTTTCCCCCCTGCTGGTGCAGCTCTGTGCTGGTGTCATTGGGAAGTGGCTAGTGCAGCAGGTCTGGCTTCTAGGCAGGGGGACCAAAGGGCTCCATGTGCTGCAGAGCCTCATGGGCTCTCTTCCCCCTGGATCTGGATCTGCTGGATGCTTCCAGGGTGCAGTGTGATGTCTCAAGATAGGCAGGCACCAGCCAGCCTGCCTTAGCGCCGCGGACCAGGAGCTATCACAGTAAGCCCAAGACCCAGTCCACTGCCACATCCTGAGCCTCCTCAACCCAGAGCCATCTCCTGCATCCAAACACCTCATCCCCATGCCCATCCCAGAGCCCTCAAACACTCCTGCACCTCAGCCTCCTGCCTCAATCCACAGGCCCCTCCTGTATTCTGAATTCCTCTCCTGCACCCTGAGTCTGGAATCTCCTTATGCACCCCATACCATTCAACCCCAGAGCCCTTGTACCCCAACATTCTGTCCCACCCTAGAGCCCACACCCCTCAGCAGAACCCAAAGCCTGAAACTCCTCCCACACTCAGAACCCTATGGCCTCGCTCTGGTCATGTGAATTTTGTTATGTGCACCAATATGAGGGTGATGTGTTGAACATTACCTCCACATTGCTGCGCATAACAAAATTAATTCTGCTTTGGGATGGGAAAATTTAGGGAGAACCGTGGTGCTGGGGCATAGTCTGAGTCTAGTATAACACGAAATGTATGGCAGAATGTGGTATGGGTAAAATAGAATAGGAGACATACAATTCTTCCTCAGGAGTTTAGTCAGAAATTTTAATTAACATATTTTGTTAATGAGCGTCATCAGCATAAAAGTATGTCCTCTGGAGGGTGGCAGAAAGATGAAGGGTTATAAGAATGTTTAGCATATATAGCACATAAATACCTTGCAGCGTCAGCTACAAAAGTGCAATTCAAACTCATATTTTCATTTTCAGATGATATTGTAAATAAGAAGCAGGCAGCATTCTCTCCTGTAAATGTAAACAAACTTGTTTCTATAAGCAATTTAGGAAATTTTGTAATTGAAAACAACATACTTGAAAATGTAGAAAAACATCCAAAGTATTTAATAAATTTCAATTGATACTCTGTTTTAAACAATGTGATTACAGCTGTGATTGATCATTTTTGATTTTTTTAAAATTATGATTAATGTTTTGGTTAACTGCGACTAATTGACAGCCCTAGAGCAAACGTTGACCTATTTGATGAATTTGTGATCATGAGAATGAGTTCTGGTTGATGCTGGGTTGGAAGATTCAAAACCTCCATGTATTTTTCTTTTTAAATTTTCAGTCTGTTTTTTGATTCACTAAATGTAGTATTCCTGCTGTTATGTTGGAATATTCATTCTTCCCCTTTATATTTATGGTTGTTAGACAAGCTGTGCCCCAAAGAGCTTGTTTTACGTACACATGCATTTGTACGTCACCCAATATAAAGAGGTCCTAGTTCCGATGACCTTCTAGGTGCTACAGTAATATAAATAGTAAGAATAAACATTTAAATAAAAATACAACATTATTAATGCCCAAACTTAACAGAAGTGCATTGGTATAATTCAGTGTAATTCACTATCAACCAACAAGACTAGGGATGTAAGCAGGTAATCAAGTCGCTCTCTCAGCTCCCTGCTGCCTTTGTATCAGAGGCAGAAAGGTGGGGGGAAACAGGAGCTGGTGCTGGGGCGGAGTCAGATTAAAAGCCGGTTTCCCCCCAGCATTGTCTCCATGGTGCCATCTGCCCCACCCTGGCACTGCTGCCTCTATCAGTGGGTGGGAGAGAGGAGGCTGCTGCAAAGTAGTCTCTGGCCACGACCAGTAGCTGGGGCTGGCTGTCAACAGGAAATACTGACAGAGCAGACTCTGTTCGTGGCAGCTGAGGCTGGCCTCAGACAGGGGCTGCTAGACCCGGGGTGAGCCGGGATGGAGCAAGCCCGGCTCAGTCCCAGCTCGCACCAGTCCAGGACCGCTGCAACTCTGCATTTTAAATGTAGCAAGATTTACTACATTGAAAATGCAGTTGCAGGGGTCCTGGCTCTGTCGTGGCTCACCCCAGTCTGGGACCTACCCCCATTGTGCCTCTGAAGTTTAAATGTAGTAGGAGCTGACTACTAATGGTATTGATTACACAGTTAGTCAATTTACCCCCCTTCTTAACATCCTTAAATGAGACAATGAAGCCTAGAATATTATGTGTTTTCTGCCTACATATATAGCCCACGTGTTGGGTCCAAAAATCAGGATACACAAATAGTTTAGTGTTACAAATAATTTGGGATTAATTTATTTCTGATAATTTTTTTCATGTAGACTCTATGTATACAAACTCTGCAAACCCAAGAAAGGTGGTATAATAAAAGTGAAGCACAAACATATTCTATTTATACTAGGGGGGCAGAATACTGCCTAATAAGGATGGTCTCTTTTACTGGTTTCTTAATTACCTATATATGTTTTAAGTGATAATTACTATTAAGAAATGCATTGTAGTAACTTTGTATTTCAAAATCCCATCCTAATGAATAATAGTTACTGTGCAGTTCTATTTTGAACAGTTTGGGTTTTTTTCATTTTTAACAAATAATGTTGGTTCCCATTTTTGTCACACTAATTTAATATCACATCTGCTCAGTTTAAAGATGCAATTATTTTTCTAAATGCCAAGCTCTGTACACTTAATTAGGTTATGAGAATGTAGATGGGTTCTTCCTGTGTATCCATTGTCACCAATTATGAAGATCCTCTGGGCTAAACCATGATGTCCAACACACTAGCCCCATGTGGCTATTTAGCCAGCTGAGTGTGGCTAGTTTGCTATAGCAGTAGCCATTATGGTGGCTACTCCTTCAGAACTGGTTGGACTGGGTAGGACTAAACTAGGCCCTTAGTGACACCTGCACAGTGCCATTGTATTCAAATATTTCCCCCTCTGCAATTTCATTTTTATGTGTTGTGGCTATGTAAGGAAATGATACTTTTTAAAAATATCCTCTGATAATCCCCCACCCATTTCATTCTCCCCTCCACACCTAAAAGGCAGAGAATACTGAAATTCCATAGCTCATCTCTTTCTAATCTTGAAACCTCGTATAGACCTTAGAAAATTAGCTGCTGTTTTACCTCAGTGTGTTTATAGTCAGTGATGCTAAAAATATCACTTTACTGCAGCTACCTACTCCCCAGAAGGGGGGGATCAAACCCATCAGAAGTTGGGCCTTTGAGAAGAGTCCTCTGCATGTAACTGGGTAAGCTTGGAGGAGTCCTTTGTGGCCTTTCAAGGTGTACCCGCTCCCAGTTATGCACTTAGCATTTCTGTAATGAAGCAACAGTGACACTTGGGGAATGGGATGTTAGTGTATAGTTGTGTAAACAATTAACTGATAAGGCTGGGCTTATGGGTTAATTCTAACAACTACACACACTCCCTCCCCCTTTCTGTCTCTAATACAGAGGCAGCAAGGGCTAGGGGAGGTGAGAGCCTGTGTCCATGGGGAGCTGGCTTTTAAGTCGGTCTCTCTTAGAAGCATGGAAGGTGGGGATTATGGTGTATAAATTTAAATGTCTAGCACAATGGACGGGAGCCTAAATTAATAAATAATATTTTTTCAAAAAATCTGGGAAGGAGAGGCAGAAAAGAGACCAAAGGATAAGGAAGAATAATACACCACGTTTCTGTTTTGGGATGGTACTGCCTTGAAGAGGAAGACAAAAATAAAGAGCTACTAACTAGGCAACAGGAAAGTGGCCCAGGGCTGAATCTCCATAACCAAGCTGTCGTTTAGATGGAGGGTGTCTGCATTGTAGTGTCACTGAAGGCATGAGTGAGAAAATAAGGGGAGGAAAGCAGGGACCTTACAAGACAAAGGGCTTTAAATAAAAAGTTTGGGAGTTTTACATAGAAATCTGTGTGCTGAAGAAGGAGAAATATGTGAAAACAAATGAGAGGATAATTACTACAATAAAAAATAAATGGCAGCCTTCAATGAGAGGGTGGAAGAGAGCACAAAAGCTAAAGGTATAGAGGAGAAAGCTACCCAGAACAGTTACATAAAGAATGTTGATTTGCTTGATTTTTCAGGCTTCAGAAACTTTAATTTTTCTCTAATGGTACTAGTTAATTGATTGTCAAATGTTATACAAATGAACCTTCCCTGCCCACAAATGGCAGAGCAAAATCTATTATTTCAATTTTCAGTTTTTTAAAAAGTGATTTAAAAAAA
This sequence comes from Pelochelys cantorii, assembly GCA_032595735.1. Lineage (NCBI taxonomy): Eukaryota > Metazoa > Chordata > Testudines > Trionychidae > Pelochelys > Pelochelys cantorii. The sequence goes on from CM064327.1 coordinate 108,820,429, forward strand.
CACATTTAAATCAGATTAAAAAAAAAAAGCCTGTTTAAACATTTACGGTAATCTGTTAGCCCTAAACCCACCATAGTTTATTAAAATGGTTTAATTTAAAAAATTAAGCTGTTCCTGTCCAGTTGCCAAGTTTTAAAGAAAGTCAGACCACTGAATTGGTGGAAACCACTTGGAACCAGAGTTAGCTGAAGTGCTAAATCAGCTTTTTGATAGCAATAGCCTCTTTCGCAGGAGCAGAGCTAGCATTTTCTTCATTTCAGTTTATTCAACTAGTTCATTTCAATAACTGGTTGATGGGAGTTGGAAGAAGCAGGAAAGTTTGTTTCTTTCTTGCAACCTATGAATAAAAAAAGGTGAGAGAGGATAAGATCTACTATTTCAAAGATCTTGAAGTAAAGGTAACCAGAAACAATCAGTTCCGTTCACTGACTGTATATAATATTTTCTTTGTCTATTAAATCAACTAGTTTAAATGTAAAACATATTCTGGTAAAGTTTTTCTTATGTATTGAGCACATTGAAGGTAGTTTAATTATTTTAAAAGGTAGTTGGTTCATTGTTAATTGAATTTTAAAAATCACCATTTGGTAAAATAAGAAATGGCACCATTAACTATTTTCTAACATAGTAAAAAAATTACAAATTTAGAAACTGCTAAATGTAAATAAAGTTACATAATTTATAAAATCAAATGTGTGTTAGGCACAGTATATTCTATTCTCCTGCTTAGTTAAAAGAAGCACCACATTTAATGTAAAGCTGATCTTTACGTGCAAATCAGTGTTTTTTCAAGATTACCAACTAATGAGATTCAGCCTTTCTTTAGGAAAATAACTGGAAAGTACAAATGCAAAACCAGATTAACATGGATGATTTAAATCAAGGCTTCCTGCTTGTTGATTTAAATCAGGATTAAAATTGGTGATTTAAATTGCTTGGATTTAAATTAATCCACCATTGCACACAGCAGAAGACAAAAGTATGTTCTTGATTCAGGGTAATATGTGCTTCAGTTTACTGCCTAAGACATTTTTGTTTGATGCTGTCAGCCACGTAGGACACTGTAGTCTAGGGAAGAACAAATTATATTCTGTTCTGCCTCCTGTAGCAATAAAATTGCCAGGTAAATTCAGATTGTGGAATCTTTTTATAGCTGATGTATGCAGGAGGAAAAACACACCTTACATTTTCATCTATTTGGCAGAGCTTGCAATGGTGTCAGAAATCTTATTCTCCATCCATTTCTGTATATTATGAGCTTGTTTTAGAATCAAAACAAGATATCACTTCTTCAGTAGATTTGCTTTTCTGATTACTGTCCTGCTGTCCATTCAGTTCTGTATCTAGATATAGATACATCCCCTCTATTAATAGATATAGATACACTCCCTCAATTAATCATACAAAGACATTTGATCATAGGTAATTGCTAGATAATTTGACTAGTTAACTTCCTAATATATTGGTCTGAAGAACACCCATTCTTCTGGATGCAGATAGGTCTGTTTTATACAGATTGCAGGTGACTGGGTTCCATTAGAACATGGGTTCCCAAACTAGGGGGCATGCCAAAATTCCAGGGGGGGCACGAGGCGACCCAGCCCCACACACCCCTGTCAATCCCACCCCAAGTTTTGCTGCAATTTTTTTGGGGGGGGTGAGTGTTTCTCAAAAATCAAAAAGGGGGCGTGATGCCGAAAAGTTTGGGAACCACTGCATTAGAATATTGAAATTAGAAGGACTTGCTTAGAGCATTAGTTTTCAGTCTTTGACAACTTGGGATCTATGGAATGCTTTCTGGTAAAGTGTAAAGCACTTGGATGGTCTCATGATGCTGGCAGTTTTTCTTTTATTCCCAGGTGCTAAATTGCATTAAAAGAAACCAAAATTACTTGCTGCTCATCTGTTTCTTCTTTTAAAGACGTGTAAACATTTATTCTCATACCTGTTTTATCACTGTTGCTGATTTACAGCTGTGTGAGAGCAGAATTAGTCCTACTCAAAACTGAAGAAATGCTGATTTTGCTCTCACTTTATCTGATTCTGTCTTTTTTCTACCCCTCCCCAACGTTTGAGTCATGCAGGCCAGGCCCTGGAGCAGCAACTCTCCCCGCCTGCCACAGGGTCTCAATCTGTGGTGGCAGAAACCCCCCCTGCCCACCACGCGGTGCCAATCCCTGGCAGCAGCAACCCCTTCCCCCACTTGCCATGCAGCCCCAACCTCCGGCAGCAGCAACTCACTTGTCACGCAGCCCCCAACCCCCTGCGGCAGCCGTCTGCCTTGCCATGTGGCTTGGGCCCTGGTGACAGCTGGCTCCCAATGCAGCCCGGCCACCAGAGCAGTGGCTCCCCATGGCGGCCCCGGGCCTGTCCCGGCCAGCCAAGTCACTCACCTTCCAGATCCAACAGGAAGGTAAGTGGTGCCTCATGGCTCTGAGAAGTAGGTGGGCGGGCTTAGAATTTTTTGAGAGAGACCGTGCAGGTGCACACCTTAGAGCAGTGGTCCCCAACCTTTTGGGGCTGCTGCGTACCCGGGGGCGCAAGAATGTTGTGGGCCGGCCCTGGTCACTCAGCAGGCGCAAATAAATGCCCCGGCGGGCACCATGGCGCCCACGGGCACCACACTGAGGACCACTGCCTTAGAGGGAACCTGGTTGTGCAGTCTGAGGTACGTGCACACAGAAGGTCCTGCCCCCTAGGACACAGGAATCAGATCATAATCTCAAAAAGGTGATTTTTTTTTAACAACAAAAAAAAAATAAAACACACTTGGTGAAACATTATTTGCTTGCTAGATGTTACAGAGCAACTTAAAAAAAAGAGAGAGATTAAAACACAGAGAATTACTTCCCTGGGGTTCAGTTTGGAAAATTGTAGTAGAAGAGGATAGTTACGTGTGTTCCACCCAGAGAAGTCCAACAAACCTGACCACATCTGACTGACTATTCCCTGTTCTACTCACATGTCTGTTCTAAGATTTAGTCCTTACTAGACATGAATATTGTTGGGTACTCCATGCCTGGCTTCCTGGCTTAATTCATGTCTCCCAGGCTCTCTTCTGGTTGCACTAACAGGAACAGGAAGGTCACTGCTTCCAGTCCAAAAGCCAGCACTCTGTTTCCATTGGCTCTCCTGGCCTCCTGTCAACTCGCTTCCTTAGCATTCTTCACTAGGACTCTCTAGGACTCATTGTTTATAGTTTTAACCCTTACAGGCAAGACAATTATGCCTGGGTTCCAAGAGTTAACTGCTGGGATAGACTGAATGGCTGGAATGTCCAGAAAAGGATATTACTGCTCTCATTCATCACACCAGCCATACAGTGTTCCAGTCATGTGAGTTACCCCAACAAGATTCTGTTGTTCCTAACATGTCATAGTTCTTTGACAATGCTGGGACTTCCAGATCTTCCTTTTTGTTTCCCAGGCTTCTTGCGTTCATGTACTGGCACCTGAGATAACTAGCCAAGTGTCCTACTTTCTCAGTGTGAATCAGGAGACTTTCCTTGTTGCACCCTTCTCCTTGTGTTTCCTCTCAGTATTCCCCTTCCCCACTTACCATAAGACTTAGGTCACCATCCCTTGGAGAACCTAATTTAAAACCCTTCTCACTATGGGTATGTATACACTACCACCAGTTCGAACTAGGGTGGTTAATGTAGGCATTCGAAGTTGCAAATGAAGCCCGGGATTTAAATATCCCGGGCTTCATTTGCATCTTGCTGGGCGGGCGCCATTTTTGAATCCCCTTAGGTCGAACTCCGTGCCCGCAGCTACACGTGGCACGGAGTAGGTAGTTCGAATTAGGATCTCTAATTCGAACTACCGGTACACCTCGGTACACGTTCCATGAGGAGTAACGGTAGTTTGAATTAGAGATTCTAATTCGAACTACCTACTCCGTGCCGCGTGTAGCCGCGGGCACGGAGTTCGACCTAAGGGGATTTAAAAATGGCGCCCGCCCGGCAAGATGCAAATGAAGCCCGGGATATTTAAGTCCCGGGCTTCATTTGCAACTTCGAATGCCTACATTAACCGCCCTAGTTCGAACTAGGGTGGTAGTGTAGACATACCCTCAGTTAGCAAGCCTGCCTGTGAAGATGCTCTTCCCTCTTCTTGTTAGGTGAATCCTATCTGTTCCTAGCAGTTCTTCCTAGAACAGTATCCCATGGTCAAAGAATCCAAAGCCCCTTCTCCGACACCATGGGTATGTCTAGACTACATGCCTCTGCCAACAGAGGCATGTAAAATAGGCTACCCGACAGTCAATGAGGCGGGGATTTAAATATCCCCGGCTTCATTAAAATAAAAATGGCCGTCACGCTGTGCCGGCTCAGCTGATTGTCGGCACAGCGCGCGAGTCAAGACACGGATTGGTCGACAGGGGAAGCCTTTGTCGACTGCTCCCTTATGCCTCGTGGAATTTAAAGTTCCAGAAAGGAGGTAAAAATTTTTTTTGCATGTATTAATGCATGAAGTTTGAGGTAAGGTAATGTAGCCTTTATGTCTCCAATAATTATGCACTTTACTATTTTAAAATATTTCTCTGTTGCTTACAAGGAAGCGTTAATATTGGGGAAAAATGAAATTGAAAAAATGGATTTTTCACACTCATTCCTTGGCAAACTTACTACTTCCTTGTAGCTGTTCGCTGCGCAATTCTGCTGCTGGTCCTGAATTCCCTTCCCACTAACATCCTGCTTTCTAGCTGGGATCCGGTAATTCTTTTCTCTCCCCCTCTCCCGCTTTAGTGGCAGGCACTTGGCACTCTGAGTGTTTGCTTTTTGTGTTTGATTCAAAAAATAATTCATTATTGCAGTTTTTGTAACCATATTTTTCGTAAACTCCTTGTACACACTGCCTGGTTTAAAGGTTTGTCTTTAATTCTTACCTAACCCACAAGGATTGATTTTGCTGATTGATACCACCACAGCACTCAGGGTCATGACCTGGTTTCCCATCACCTTATATCTCCCCCACGCTATTTAGCACATGCTGGCTGTGGAAATATGTTATTTCAAAACATACTCTGGGCCAGGTATGGTGTAGCTTCCAACCTGATTCATCCTCCCCTCTGCCTGAAGGATGGCTCTGGTAACTACTGCATGTCGGGTACCCCTGTATCATCTTCATCCTACCACGTGTGGGTCTAGCTCAGGGGTGAGCAATAATTTTTAAAAGGGACCACTTAAGAAATTTCTGAAGTGACCCCGGGCCACCCCGGAAGAGGCCTTTCTAGGGGCCCTGGGTGGAAGGGGTGGGGCCAGGGGACTTCTTCTGCTCCCCTCCTCTCCCCCCCCACCACACATACACACCTGATTGGCCTGGGGTGGGAGAGTGTGAGAATTCTTCCCCCTTCTTTCCCCACCCCGGTCCCTAGAGAGAAACACCAGTTGTTAAGGCGCGCGGCAGTTAGAGATAAACAGCTGACATGTCTCTCTAGCTGTCGCGCGCTCTTGTGGGGGCAAGGAGACTTTGCGCACTCCCCCATCCACAGGCCCTGACTGGTCTGGGGGGGTGGAGGAGTGGCTGGCTGGCCATGGGCTGGATCCACCAGCTTGGCGGGCCGCATTCGGCCCGCAGAGGGCCCTTTGCGCACCCCTGTTCTAGCTGAAAAGGATAGATGACACTCACGTTACATAATGACTTTAACCACACATTTATGTATGCAGGACTGTACCTAATTCTTGTTCTGTAGGATAGACTGGCGCAGTATGTATGTATAAAGTTTTGAACATGTGAAGTGATACACACAGTATACGTTCAGAATTAATAACCCGTAAGCCTTTCTTAAACTGTGCTCCGGGGAACCACCGGTGTGCCACGGAGAACAACAGAGTTCAAAATGGCTGCTTTTTTTTCTCAATTACTTCCCCCCCCCCCCCAACCGCGCCCTCCCCACTTTTTGTTCAACAAAAAAATTCTTGGTGTTCCTCATTTTTAAAAAAAAATTATTGTTTGGTGTTCCTTGATCTTAAGTTTAAGATACACTGATGTAAGCAGTATTCAGGAAACTTAACAGCCATGCTGGGCCCTGGGTAAGGTGGGGGTGGGAGGTTCAGCTTTTTTGGTCCAGGAAAGGGCAGGCCTCAGGCACATGGGGTGGGGCTGAGGGCAGCTGGCCCTAGCGCCACCCGGACTGTGGCAAGCCCTTCTCCCCCGTCCCGCCCCCCGCCAGTGCTGCCTGGAGCACGGTGCCCTTGCCTCCCCAGGCAGCCCTAAGAGCTGCTCAAAATGCAGCGCTCCAGTGGCGATTTAAAGCGCTTGGGGCTCCAAGTATCACTGTACCTGGAGCAGCGGCCAGAGCCACAGGCCCCTTTGGCTATGTCTACACTGTGGGGGGTTTTCCCAACACATCCCAGGAGCACGTTTGCTTGTCGTCTTTTTTTTTTTTGTGTGGAAGAGCAAACAGGCTCTTTCGGGGAGCCCTGTATGTCTCCATTCCACGAGGGATAAAGTCTCCGCCGAAAGAGGAGGCTTTTCCAACATTTGGTCCCGTCGAGACTGGGCCAGATAGCAGAAAAGCCTCTTCTGGAAAAGCTATCGGAAAAAACGATGCAAATTGTGGAGCGCAATTTGCATAGCTTTTTCCAACAAAGGACTGTAGTGTAGACCTAGCCTTTGAGTCGCTAGGCCCAAGGGCAGTTGCCCCCTATGTCCACTATCCCCATGGCTCCCCCACCCTTGTTGGTGAGTCTAGCAATTTTTTTCCTTTTGTCATAATTTCCTAAAACAGTTGGGTTTAATGGGCTTATCTGAATGCCAACTACATACAGTTGAGCCTAAATCCATTGTTTCAAAAGCAACAATAAAAAGGCAAAATTTGACACACACAGAAGCTTTGAATGTATTTTAATGTTTCACTTATTGTTTACATTCTGCATTTCCACAACAAACAATAGAACTGAGTGGTATATACTGTAATTTACAGTGTGTTGCATGAAAGGGAGATAAATTCTGCTGAAAGTCCTTTTATGTAAACCTTCCATTTTTTTGGTTTTAAGAATATATGCACCAACATTGAAATGGCAACTGATAGTATGTTATCTATTTTGTTTAATTAAAAAGGCAGAATCCTTAAATATACATTATTGACTCTGTTGGCAAGTTATGTCTATTTAGTAAGCAAATGTTTTGATTTAATGTATATTACCTCCCTATCTCTCCCGAAAACAAGTGCACAAAAAACCTTTTTTTAATGTCAGTGGGTTTTCTTTAAATCCTCAGGCCTGGGTAAATCTCCTCAGGACTCCCTTCTCTAGTGTCAGATTTTCAAATCATTGGCCTCCTGCCCCTTCCCCATACATGTTCCCTTTATGATTCATCTGTGGTGCTCTCGCTAAAGGAGCGGTGAGAGTAAGGTTAAGCAGCTAGCCACAACTTCTACAAGTAGAGATGAAAATTGCTTGGCAAATGTTTCCTTCAAAAGTGGTGAATCAGTGGAAGGGCATTTGCTTTTATTTCAGAGGATTTTATCAATCTACATAGGAATAAGTGAGATCTACTAAATAAACTTGGAAAACTCTGTACACGCATTCTTTTTTCAGCTCTGGAGCAGTTTGCTGCAGTTTATATTTTTATTATCCAAAGCCTTTGCCTTTAAGCACGTCACTCTTGAGTCGACCTATTCTTGATTCCCATGATGAGACTCTCAAAGATTAACTGACCACCGAGCCTGGGCTTCTTTTTCTTTGTTTCCTCATCTGCTCTCAAGTCACCGGTCACATTATTGTCAACTGATACTGCAGTGCTGAAGCCAACACTGGACCTCCCAGCTGTAAATTTCTTTCTTGGTGTGTTCTTTGAATTTCACGTGCCCAGCAGTAGAAGCAGCTCTGGATTAAAAAGACATCAGACACAAGCCCCTCCCACTGCTGTCAACATTTAGCTGTGGATCTCTGGAGTTTTATGGATGTTCATTACCATCATAAATACACTTTTATCAGTTTACTTTTTTGTAACTTGAGACAAAGGATATCCTTGAATGGCTCTTACACCCTTCTTAAAATTAAGGATAGTCTTTATTTTGGAAGTTGGGGACAAGCTGCAAATAATGCACTTGCAGGTAACTTAAGTCTAGCACTGGCGTTGTTTAAACAGAAGTTTTTCTGTAGTTGAGGAACAGTTGCTTCCTCTGAAGAAGGAAAACTAAAGCCTCTGCACTGGATAGTTATTTCCGCCAAATGGAAGTGTTCACCTCTTGTGAAAGAGCCACTGTTAACATTTGCCATGAAAAAAGCTGCCCTTACGCCCTAGGAAGGCGGAATAAATGTAATATTATAGACAAAGGATTGGCATAATACTTGAAGAAATTAGAGATTTAAAAGCTTTATTGGAAAACAGACATGAAACACTCAGGGTACGTCTGGACCGCCAGGCGGTATTCTGAAATAGCTACCCCGCGTCCAAGGAACGCGTCCGCTATTTCAAAATAATTTTCAAAATAATGAACACATTATTTTGGCATCCCTGTAAACCTCGTTCCATGAGGAATAAGGGATGGCTCGAAATAGTTCCTTATTTTGAAATTTGGTGCTGTGTAGATGTGCCATATTTTGAAATAAAATCGTGTATCTTGAAATAAAGTTGCGTATCTTATTTCAATTTTAGCGTGCAGTCTAAATGTACCGTCAGTGTTCTTCATGTCTTCACTCCTGTTGGGTAGGAGTATTTTTCATGCTCGCCAAGAGTCTAGTGGCAGCACTGCATTGAGGTTCAAAACTAATGTCTGCGGTCCCACTGTGGCAGGGAATTAGAAACTTTGCATCACGAGTCACACATCCATTGGCGTGTGTAGGGAGCCAAGTGTGTGGCAGTGAGCCTTTCTTCTCCCCACCAAATGCAAGCAGTTATGTTTATTGTTGAGTTCCAGAGGAAGCCACGTCCCACGTGGTTGAGACAGAATTGTGGGATCATTATGTTGCAGAATCTTCAGAGTTTTTGGAAAGGAGGTTAATCTGACCTGGAGGTCCTTTTCCTGGGGAAAGAAGGGGAATTCTTGTCTCTAGAAAATAGTATTTGTGCATCTTTTGTTTTCTCTCTTTCTCTCTGCATTTTAAGGTTCTTATTTACAAGTATATTAACTTAGTAATAAGTGTTATAGAATTACTGTAGCTTGATTTATAAGGTTGGTGAGAAGTCTAGTGAAAAACATTGTTTTAAAGTCAAAAAGCGGTAAACATCATGGGGTTCATAATTCAAACATTTGGTGAAAAGTGTAAGATGAAGAAGAATAACACACCATATTTCCAAAAAACGTTTGAATTGACAAAAAAGGTTTGATGGATAGACTTGTATCTTATCAACAAGTTTAGGGATGTTAAGGACTAGTCGACTATCTGATAAGCAAATCAGATAGAGGCAGCAAAAAGGGGGGGGGAAGAGAAGGGGTGCTTCAAAGCAGCAGCACTGCACAGTTGAGCTGGGGATCAGTTGTGAGGTGCTGCCCCTTTGAACGCTGCCTTGGGCTGCACACGGAGCAGGGGCTCTTGTACATTTCAAAGGAGGAATGCTGAAGAGCCTATCAACTAGTCGAGTAAATTAACCAAGTGAATCGAGTAAATTTAACATCCTTAAACAGGTTACCTCAAGACTATGTAGGGATAGTTCACTTTTAAAAATTTTGAGTGAAATAAATTAGAACGGTTCCCCTCAAATCTTAGTTATATTGGCTGCAATTTGAGTGTTCTTGTGTGGATCATTTAACCCAACAGTTTCTAGGATGGAGTAGACTTTCTATGCAAACCTCCCTTCCTCCTCTTTAACTGAAAGCCAGTATAACAATATATGCAATTAAAAGGGCTTAAATCAATATTCATACATTCATTGTGTGGGCGGGTCAGAACTACATTACCGGGTCATGTGTAACTACAGTAAGGGTGATCTTCAAAGTGTGCACCACATTGGAAAAACATTTCTTCAGTCTTTCTGGAGGGCTGCCCATGCTCCTGGCAAAAAACATGAAAGACAAACCCTCAGTGAATCACATTACAATATCAAATGAGGCTATACAATTGGAAATATGTCATTCAGCATTTGCCTTTCATGGCTTCTCTTTTTTTGTCTCTCACAGGCAGAATTATAGTCAATTAAATAGAGAGTAACCTCCTCAAAAGGTCTTTCTGACACCTTTGCCCTCTTTTTCAAAGTGTATTCTATTGCTAGGATTCTTTCTTTCTCATCCTTAGCTGGTGCTTTGCTAGCTTTCTTCCTTCTCCCTAAACGTCTGTAACTATATCTATATCCTCTTGTGTTCTGTAATTAATGCAGCTGGACATACTTAATGAAATATGTAATTCTGAATACCTTTTCTTGCCACATACAGATGATTCCCTTCCACAGAGGGGAAAAATGTGCCCTAATTTGTGCTTCATCATGTTGTATGGGCACCTAATTTTACTTTTGGAGTATTGAAATATTGGGTCCCCTCTGCCAGCTCATGTTTGCTTCCTGTTAGGGATCTAATGGAATCCCTCTCAGGCCTTCACTTCTTGATCATGTTTTTTTGCTGCTAGCTTATTTCCAGTTGTTGTGAGTTTGTTAATTAATGATGGGAAGAAGTTACAGGAGTTGTCAATTTTATTATGTGCTTAAGAAATGTTGAGGGGTGCCTAGAGCAAGGGATAGGTGCCCCTGTTTAATGGATTTGTGTGTACATATAATAAATAGTAGATTTGGGGAAAGAGAGCTTCTGGATGCCATACTACAGCTATTGGAATAGTGGAATGTTTTCCCCCCAATGTTCTGTCCCTTCTTCCCCCTTGCCAGTATCTTCCCCCCCAGCTCCCAAGGCTCAGGCCTAACATGCAGACTAGGTAGCTGGAATATTTTTTCTGAGCATTGGTTGCCGAGGCCCATGAATGAATGATACTAATACTCAGATGCTGTTGAATTTAACACTCAAAAAAATCCCAGACAAATATGTGTGTTAATGCCGAAACAAAGATATTACTTAAATTCACTCAATCAGACATAAACTGTTGGCACCATTTATGCTCATGTGCAAAATATAACACATAATATGCAACATCCCATATAATTAAATCACATGAATGCTTTTGTTGGGTTGCTCAATCTTATAGCCGTCTTGGCTGGAGGTAAGCAGTTTCCCTCAACTTGCATTGTTAACCTAATTCTCTTTGGTGAGCTCTTCTTTTGACAGGCTGACAAAAACATCTTATGCTGTAATGTCATTCATGCTTGGCTTCCATCATAATGATGTATATCTACATATAAAAGCACTGTTCTTTTCATTTATGAAGACCGTAAAAGCTATTTGCTAATAGTATTTGGCATAACAATACCACTGCGTACATATGCTCTGCTGTGTACCATAATCAACTTAATGTCCAGTGGTTTATCATCTGAAAAGTCTGGGTACTATTAGGGAATCTTATGGTGGCAACACGGAACCTGGGGTGGCATAGATGCTGACTTTAAGTAAAAACCTTCAAAATCAGGCATAATTGCAAGATACTGTTGTAGCTTTAGATGCTCACTGGAGGCTGGAAGTACATTTTGTTCACTATGAAGTCGATGATAAATACACCAGGATGGGATTTTGTCCCAGAGAAAAATGTTTTTAAAATTATTATGCTTATTTGAAAGCAGGGTTTTTTCAATCTCTAAGGCAACTATGGGCCTTACTTTTACAGCTTGCTGTCTGTTTAATACATGATATGATACTGTTGTGACAAGGCGACTGATAGCATTTGCACAATAAAACTAAATTATGATTTGTGCATAGGTATACAACAGCTAAATAAACTATCTCTGTACAATAGTAATAGAGATGCAGCCGTGTTAGTCTGGTCTATCTCTGTACAATACTTAAGACTTACAAGTATTTTAGAAACATTAGAATGTTTTAACTTGACATTAAAGGATTCACAATTTTTAACATGCCTACCAGATGTATGATAATGGGCACATAACACAATTTTTTGTAGCTGTGTCACAATTCAGTTTACATCTGTTTGTCTTCTACTAATGGAAAAGGGAAGAGGTCTGTAAGATAAAGATAACTAACAGCAAGTAAACTTGTGGATGAAACTGTCTCATAATAAACTGATAAGTTAAGTGTCTCAGGCTGAAAAAGCAAAGGCAAATAATTTAAACTCCACAATTTTTTTGACTGGTCTTTAATTTCATTTTTGAGGGAAATGTCACCTTGAGTGTACATACAGCATATGTTATATAAAATGCTTATTTTTAATCTTTACGTGATATTAGTAAAACTGTTGAAGCTAAAGTTTTATTGTAACCTTGCTTTTCCATATTGTGTATATATAGGACTCATTTTTGGCCTTATACAGTGCAATTCCTATATAAGTTAGTTGCACTTATATGTACCCACAGTAATCTCAGGTCAGAAATGGGCCAACTGGGATACACTTAAGAGTTTAACTTGTGAGTGCATTTTATTTTCAAATGGACATAGTTATGGGATAACAGTAATTTGTGTACTGTATTTATTGACTTGAATGTTCACATCTGTAGCATTACTGTCACACTAAGCTTTTATATGCAGATTTGTTGTAAGTAATAATGAAAAGAGAATGAAGTAAATTACTCTTCTTTCCAAGTAGCTTGACTGTATACTTCCAAAATTGCACAACTAAAATCCTGGACAGCTATTGTATCCCACACATCAACAGGAGCCCTGAGCTGTGCCCACATAGTCAAAATCGGTGGTTGTGTATTTAGAATTACAACACTGTTATATGACTGTGGAATGATGAAATGTGGTGAGAATATTGCATTGTATGTAAGCCCTCCTCCTCCCAAATACTTGTAACTCTATTTAATTTTTTTTTAAATTACATTGGAAACAAGGCATCATATCAACCTAGGTTGTTTTCAGTTTGTAATGTTCAGTTAACGCACAAAAATGGCTTAAATTGGCTTTAAAAGACAGAGTATATGTGCTTGTGAGAGTAAGAAATATGAGGGTACTATTTATAATTTTTCATATTCTAGTGCACAGCTAAACAGCAGAAGGTCTTTAATCTCTTCTCTTCTTTCCAGCATGTTAACTATTCACTCCACATTGAAGATTATGAATATAATTGTGACAAAATTTTCCTGTGTCACAATTGTTTAGGTCAATTTATGCTCTTAATATATTTGGCTTGTGTTATACATTGTTGACTATTATTAATGCTATATCACAATCACTCTTGTCAGCTGCTTGTGACTGCAGGCGCTGGGCTGGAAACACAAATGCATCTATTTCAACCTTCCAGGCTTTCTCAGTGCAATGAAGTGAAGTGTGCACAGAAATCTTTACTATGTCACTGTCCTGTTGCAATAAGGAATTGGGAACTTTAATTCCAGATGCCTTATTAGTATTAGGATGAGAAATGCATGTAGAGAGTTATAGAAACATTATAAAAATCCCTTTTCAAACATTATTATTTTGGGGGGGCTAATATTCTGCCATTATGATCTATTTGGATATTTTCATGGCTGCTTCAGTGCCCAATCACTTTTTTGTAATGAAAAATAAGTGAAAGAGTATACTCTTAAATGAACTTTAAAATAAAACCCAAACTTTTCCAACAGCTTTTCCCTGTCTCCCATTGTTGTCACTGCACTGTTTTCGTTCCTAATCTTCAATCCTTCTGATCTGATAATTCTTGTGTGTAGTCCCTATATAATTTTAGCTTGGCTACACTAGAAAAGTCCAACGGTTTAATTTAGGGATAGGGAATCTTTTTTGGGTCAGAGGCCGTTGACCCACAGAAAAATCAGTCATGAGCCACACACAAGTGAGAAGCAAAAAACAAAAACAAATCCTCACTGACATGCCCCTGGACTGAGAAGCAGAAAGACACTTCCCACATTCCACTTGCACACCAGAGCCTAGTGGGGCCCAGGCTAGTGGATTTTGTGTACTCCAGTCCCGCGAGCTCCCCAATGCTTGGGTGAGGGAAGTCCTGAGCCTCGGTGGGCTGGATCCAGGCAAGCCAGGGGCCTTAGATTACCCACCTCTGTGTTAACAGGATTAATTTTTAAAATTCATCTAGTTAAAATGGTGCAAATCTCTGGAGTAGACTCACTTAAGCTGATTTAACCCTTGCTTACTCTCAGAGCTAAGAAAGGGTCTGGTGGTTAGTGTATATAGGTCAATGAAGACCTCAACTCAAGATGTGACTGGTTCAAACATCAAACAATGTTAGAATGCTTCTGGGGTGGGATGGAGAATACTATGGACAATATTAGATCACTATATAAACTCATAGTATGGCCTCAACTGGAAAATTGCATGCAGTACTGGTCACCTATTTTAAAAAAATATATTGCAGATTTAATAAGAGTTCAGAGAGAGGCTGTAAATGATTAGGGACATGAACAAATGTTCAGGAAAAGAAACTGAAAAAATTAGGATATTATAAAATATGAATGCTACAGAAAAGGTTGGTTGGGATTTTTGGTCTCACTGTTTCAGAAAAAAAAGAACGAGGTGTTCAGTATAATGAAAATGGCAATGGTAAATCCATTTTCACACATGTATTTGGACTGTGTCACTCATTGCCCCAAAATTATTTTGAGTCCAAGAAGTTAGAAGGATTCAAAGAGGCTAGCTTAAGTTCTTGGATGGGGCATTATTAAGCCTCATTATTTCAGGATTTAAGTCAGTCCTTAGCTGCTAGATATTAGGATGCTTCTTTGAATTTTCTTTGAAGCAAGTGCTGTCAGAGAGAGGATGCTGGACGAGATGGACCCTAGGTCTGATCCAGTACAGCAATTCTTGTGTTCTGTGTTCCTAGCTTAAAGGGTAAGTTATCAATAAATAGTGATTTTAATAATTTTTAATTTATTTAGTTAACTGGTACATGTGTCTAGTATAGATAAGGCCTTTAACAGCTCTTCAGGCCTTGCCTTATTTTTGGAGCAATAAATTGCCATCCACCATTCTACCACTATAGGAAAGGCAGGGAAACTTTTTTTGGGTCAGAGGTTCCCAAAAAAGGAATGGGCACCAATGAATATTCCTTCATTGCTAGCCCTGACGCTGCTGTATGTATGTCATATTTTCTAACTTGAATGATAAACAATAAAGTTACTGCTTTGTACTTCTGCTAGCTATTCAGATCTCAGTACATGTGATTGTAGATGATCTGCATTCTATTCCTTTTTCTGCTCCAATGGAATTGTTAACTAAGGCTGTATCTGCACTACACACCTTACAGTGGCACAGTTGTACCTCTGTAAGGTCTCGGGTGTAGCTGCTCTATGCAGTTGGGAGAGAGTTCTCCTGCTGGCATAATTAAATTACCCCCAAGGAACAGCAGGTGAAGCACTGTCTACACTGGCAGGTAAATCAGTATAGCTGCATTGTTCGGGGTGTGGATTTTCCACACCTCTGAGTGATGTAGTTTTTAGGTTGCTAGTGTAGGCCAAGCCTAAATTTCAGTTTGTTACTCCTGTGCAAACTCACTAAAGGCAAAGGGATTAGACAGGTGACCCTGAGGATATTGTCTGAAGAAACTGAGATGACATAGGTGTTACTGGGGCCACATTTGGTCTGCAGCACTTCTTACTGATGTTGATTTATGTAAATGATGCAGGCTTGTGTCTGAGGGACCAGGCTGAGATTGGAGGGAAATTTGTATCCTTTTTGTGTGTAAACTGATTCAGAAATCAACAAGAGGCAATAAACTCCACAATGCTGCCGTTAATTTATCAAACCGAACCTTATTTGAGTGTTGTTTTCCGTTTGCACTTTGCAAGGAATATATGATCTTTTCCTGACAGCTGTCTACTGTGGACAGCGCAGTCATCTATGCCTTTTTGTCATTTTTGGACCAGATTTTATAGTACAACATACACTTCAAGAGATGCAGAAAGTGATGATAAGTTTATTTAGCAGTTTTATACTGGAGCTGGAGCTGATCTGGCTTTGATTCATTTCAGGTTTTAATTTAAGGTGTTTCATTTACTTTTGCTAGCATTGGTTATCTGATGTATTGGGGTTTTTATGATAAAGAACTTAGTATAAATGGGGTTTGTTGGAATAGTAATAGAGCCAATATTTTTTTCTAGGAGGGAAACATATCATACTCACCTTCCAAATACAATAATGGTTTGGCAGGTTAGAAGGATGAATGGAAATCACTTTCCAAATGCAAGTGGGTTGACAGCCCAGGAGGTGATTTTCTTGACTCCAACACTTCAAGTTCCTGGTAGTGACACATGGCATCTCTCCAGGATAAATATTACTTTTGGAAAAACTAGTCGAATTCTTTCATAATGGTTAACTTACTGAAAATCTGGCCCCAAATAATATGTTTAATTCAGACTTCTCTGGAGTTTACAGACTGTAAATTTTATCATTAGCATTTTAAAGTTAAAATGCAAAGTAAAAATTGAAACTGAATTAAAGCCACATTTCTGTGTTGAATGTCTCCAGTGAGGATATTCTGCATGTAAATATAATCTAATTTAAGGTTTTAAAATATTTTCTCCTCCGTGTGACGTCCTTTTGAAAGAAAGATGCCAAGTTCTGTACCGCTCTACCAGCCTCTTCCCCAGCAGTGCTTGGGGCAGGATCTGCCGACAGTAAACTGAAATTTCTGAGGTTATGCAAAAACTTTATAAATATGTAATTTGTGTCTCAATAATTTGCATGCCTTGTCTCATGCAGAGGCACAGAAAATTTGGCAGCTATGTCTTGAATCTTGCTGAAGGGAGCCCAAAATGCATAAGTTTTGACATCACAAATGCTATGGGTTTCATAAATTGCAATGAGATTGTTATTTGTTGATGTTGCAATTTAAAACCTATGGCCCAGAAAATATTAAAGGGATATATTAAATATTAAAGTAACAAAGGGAAGTGAATATTTAAGCATAGTTACTTAACTTATTTCTGTGCTGTATCTGTCTTGAAGACTATCTAATGAGAACATTAAGCATATAAATCTTAAGTGTAACTCAATTTACTTGTGCAGTTTCTCTTCACAAAAAATCAGAGCATCAGTCTTACTTCATTTTCCCCACAGTGGAATTCAGGCTTCTGTTTTTATAAGGGATGTTCAAAAGTAGTGTTTAAAAACATCACATACACACAACTGCAGCTCTCCAGCTGTAGCCACCATGTATATGCTTTTGAGTCCATGAAAAATGTAGTGTGATCTAAAATGTAATGACTAAGTGTAGGCTTTGAAAATAAGGCAGGTGGCAGTATGAGGGAGCCCTTGAATTAAGTTATTTTTGAAAGGGCCAGCTATAGCTGCTAGTGTGGAGTCAGACATCCCAAAATGTTTGAGAGTCTAATAAGAGATGTGTCATACCAGCTCACAATGTCAATGTGAACACTGAATAAAAAGTGCGCAGGAGAGTAAAGGTCCTTTGTCCCTTTTTCCATCTTAATGCCTGTTCATATACAGCAGGTTGAGTGGGGATGAAAGTTCCTTCCTGACAAGCTATTTACAATCAGAAGCTGCTTTGAAGATGTGCACAGTTGAAAACTAAGCAGTGGGACTATTGTATATTAGTAGTTCAGCACTATGCTATCTTGGCAATGGCAGTTTTAAATGGACTATTACCATATAATGTTTGTGATTAGTTTTGAAGTGTTGCTGTTCAGATAATCATCTGTGCTACTACATGGTATGCAGAGTGCTGCTGCTACCTGCTGCTTGACATATCTTCGAGGAAGACAGATTGAAGCAGGAGGCTAAAATGACAATGGGGAAAGGGTTGTTAGATTGAGGGAAGAGTGCTGATAGCAGTTGCATAGTGGAGACAAATCTCTGAAACGAAACTGTTCTTGCCAAAGGAGTACATTGTTGGCTTGCAAAAAAGTGGAAGCATTCTTCCAGTCAAAATTGGAATTTCTACAGTGATCAGTTCTTAAAACCGTAAATAAATACTGACCTGGTAACATCATAATTTTTCCAAGTTCTTTTGAAAGATATCTGTCACTGTTCTACTGCTCCTTCTCAGCATCAAGCTTCTCAGCATGCTCTTATGTGAGTGAGAAGCAAAATTTGATAGTTAATCTATGTATTTGGACCCTTCTCCACATATGTAGCTCTGCTGTGTAGGACGTTCTTGAAGTGGAGATACGAAGTCACAGAGGGGAAAGGTAATTGTGGTGTATTCACCATGTCCTTGTGTAGCTTTCTCTCCTCTTCTACAGCTGTTGTAGTTGAGTGGAACTTGGAAGTCAAAGGAAACAAACAGTATGTTACCACACCTTTGGGACTTAAAAATGCTTAACACGTCATAAATGGCAATTATTGGAAGCAGCAGAATGAAGAGGAGAAATAGAAATTGTTCATATAAATTATTTTTATATCGATGCAGAAATTTATACAAATTACTCCTGTTAATGTCAAATACAGAATTTATACGAATAACTGTAACACCAGTGATGAGATTATGCCAATAAAATTATACTTTTTTTTTTAAAGGATGGGAAAAGATTTTTCAGTGTGACCCAAATACTTTTCTTTACCAATTGTTGTACATCGATTTGGAATGTGTTTGCTGTTGGTATCCTGTGTGAATGTTCTCTTGGCCTATTCAGTATTTGTAATGCACATTTAAAATACTCTGTATTGTTTTTGTCTACCCTTTGCAGGACTTCTCACTAATGGCCCATCAAAGGGATTGGGACCAGGATCTGAGCAGTCAGAGAATGAGAAGGATGATGCATCCCAAGTGTCCTCAACTAGCAATGATGTTAGCTCTTCAGATTTTGAAGAAGGGCCATCAAGGAAAAGGTTAGTGGTGGTTTAGAACTCAAGCTTTCAAGAGTAGCGTTTTGTTGCCTTACGTAAGTTATAATTAAGTCAATTAATAATGCTGATGGTGCCAAAATTTCCTGTACCATAAACAGATTTTCAAGTGCAGAGTGTTTCAAGCAGCTGTAAAAAGGATATGCTTGCATTTTGGGTTCACCTTGACAAAGTGGGTGCTCTAAGTTTGCCAATTTTGGTTGGACATATTCCTGGAGGTTCAATGAACAATCTTTAATGAAAGGTCTTTAATCTTTTAAATTTTTAAATCTTGGAGACTCGAGGGCAGTCCTAGAGGGGTGGTAACTCTAGGTAGTTTTGTAGTTTAGTGTCAGAAAACATGGCAATCTCGCTGTCATTTTGTTGTCGTTGGTTGATTGTTAAATGAAATATTTACTCAGTATTTTTGGGGGCTGTCAATTCAACATAAAATAATTTCAACGAACAGGTTTTAAAAGTGTAATTAAATTAGAATTACTTTTAGATTTATTTTGAATGTTAAAATTACTGCATGTTACATACTAACATGATTTTAAAATACATAGCACCTCTGAGAATAGTAGTGGTATTGTGAGCCTCACTATGAAGATGTGGGTTATTGTCTGTGAAGACTGCTCTGAGATAATGCTCTGGCAATCTGGCTCCTATTCCTTAGCAGGCAGTTATGAAATCCCTATTGAACTCTGCTACAATGCTGGCCAAATCCTAACTGTGCAAAATGTAGGTTAAAATTGCAGGATTTAAGCCAATTTTTTTTTTGGTAACAAAAATAAAGAAAGTGCAGGCAAAGGTCGGGTTATTTTCACCCCTCTTGTATAAAGTAAGAACTAAAATTAACTGTCTCAGAAATGTCTTATAAATAGGCCTCTGGCAAAATTTGGTTTTTGTATTTTCTACTATCATTGGATAATATTAATTTTTATTGTTGGGTTTTATTTTCCTCAGTTGTGTGAAATTTTGGGTTTTAAGTACTTTATTTTTTTTAATTGATTTGAATTTTCATGGTTTTGGTAAATTAAAGGGGATCATTTGGGTAAATTAAAGAGGATCATTGGGTAAGGTAACACTGACTGGGCTCTCAGCGCTTCTGAGTGCAAGGTGTAGCAGTAGCTGAGGTCCTGGCTTGGCAAAACAGAGACCCCCAGATAGGGTGACCGGGGAAAGATGAATCTCTGAATGCAGGTGAAGTTATCCTTCTGCTGAACGGCTCCTGCCCAGGGATAGCTCCCAGCCATTGAATGAGAGAGTAGGACTGTGACAATGGGCTGCAGAGCTCTCCGAATTGCATTGGGCTGGTAATGATCCTGGATTCCTGCAGTCACTAAGGCTATGTCTACACTACAAGGTTTTTGCGCAAAAACGGGCATTTTTGCGCAAAAACCGGTGGAGCGTCCACACCTCAAGCATGTTTTTGCACAAGAAAATTGACAGAATAGAGGGCTTTTGCTGGTAGAGTTATTCCTCTCCCCATGAGGAATAACTCCTTTTTGCGCTACATCTCTTGTGCAAAAAGGCAGGTGTGTACGCTCTGGAGGGGTATTTGCGCAAGAAACCCATAACGGAAAAATCACAGGTGCTCTGATGGCCATTCTGTGATGTCCATGCAGTGTGGACGCTCTCTTGCGCAAAAGCACATCACTTTTGTGATTTCTCTTTGAGGTCTGGACACACTTTTGCGCAAGAAGTTTTTGCATAAGAACTCTTCTGCAAAAGGCTTCTTGCACAAAAACCCTGCAGTGTAGACTAAGCCTCAGTGTAGGGGAAGCAGCTTTTTCTGCTTGTTACTGATGGATTTTTTTTGTCTATTTCTACATGTTAGGTGAAATCAACATTTACCAAGGACTAATTATTTAAATTTATAATCCTTCTTAGAACTCACCCCCCAGTCCAGAATAACCTCCAAAACAGATTTAAAAATATCTACTTGAAAGAAAAGCAGATTTTTTTTCACATTCCTATTAACACAATCCCCTTAACATTGTTTGGGGATTTCTTGGGTAGTCTGAGAAAAGTGGAAGAGAGAATGGTCCTCTCCAAAATTAAATGAGCAAAGTTTGGATATGTATATATGCTACTGAATATGTTTCATGACAAAATTAACATTTATTATTTTGCATTGATAGAAATGTTGCCAAGGCAGGTTGCACCGTAGAAGGTGACCTGCAAAAGAGAAATATGCCTTTTTTCACATTGTTTGAATGTGAGGTATAAAGAAGGCTGCTTAGAAATTTTTTTATCATATTTTTCCCGGGAGACTCAGTGTGAGATTCAAGAACCAGTTGGATTGTGACATCACAAGTACTAAGGTAGTAAAACTGGACAATTGAGTAGATTTTAGAAATACTATTAAAAACTTTTTTCCAAATACCTATTTAATGCAAACACCTGATACATAATTGGGAGGAGACCTTTGTTAATGGTTCAACAGCACCACTGTTTCCACATCCCTTAAAAAGGGATGTGGAAACCCCCACTCCAAATTTTTGGGTCTCCAAGGAACAAGAATAAGTAACTTGAGATGCTTGAAACTTCTCTCTGTGTCTCTTTTTAAAAAAAAGTCAAGCTGAAAAATCCCTAATTTTTTGCTTTTGTGGAAGTGAGAGAAACATTTCTGTTTTACTTCACATATCCGAGAGAAGTAAATCTCCACACCAAAAAAACCCAAGAAACCAAACAACCCCACACAATCTTTTTTGTCTATAGAATTGGCCTTTATATAGAACTTTACTGTTTTTATATCTTTTACATACCCTCCTCTCCTGACTCTCTCTCCCCACATTATCTGTCTACCTGATTTTACTCTTCTGCTCTTTGTGCTTCTTTCCCTTACCTCCAACTATCACATTCCCTTTTCTCCATTCAGTGTTATATCTGGTGCCATTTTGTTCCTGTGTTTCTGAGCTCATGACCCTTTAGGAAATTATACCCCACACAGGCCAAACTTCTCAATGTTCCTTTTCAGCTTTTAAACTTGACTGATGGTCCTTGTCAGCTGTAATACTCATTTAAACGATCAACATGCCAATGCCAGACTACCCACAGTTTTCTCAGTCCCATAATTAGAATGTGCATTGTTCCTGGTCTTCAAGAAATGCCATGCATTATCACTAGCCAAATACACATAGGGGAAGACATTTAAAAGTTTGTATAGAAAGAAAAGTATACACCTTTGGAATCTGTGCTATTTAATAATGTAAGCTTCATGTGTGTGTGTTGAACTATGTATGTATGCAAATCACTGTTTACCCTCTGTAGATGTGTTGCAGAGGAGGGAGGTTTCAGGAAGCTTGATCCATCTGCTAGACAGTGAGGGGTCACTTGTACACGCTGTTGTCTTGTTGCATTTAAGAAGAGAAGACGATGCTAGTTGGCTATTAAAATTAATATGGACACCTGCTGCAAGCTTTTCTGTTATATAGTTTAGTAATCTAAGAAGTCTTTCTATATGAATTTCAATTCAAATTTGTTTCTTAAAAGATTCCTCTTTTCCCACCTCCCCATCTGAGTATTCTTACAATTCTGTTGTTTATTTAGTGTTTCTTACTGAAGTTGAAATAGTCTTTGTTCCCTGAACTGCACTGGACTTGCTGATAGTTCAGGCTATATTTGGCAATGCTTTGTATTCCAACTGGTGTTTATACATAAGGTATAAGCAGGAGACTGTTTAGAAAAGGAAATGCTGTTTCACTTGCCTAACCTCATATTTTTTGGGGATTTTCTGAGGACTTCCTCAAAAGTGTGCAGAAGCTGCAGTCATGGAAGCATAACATGAATGGAGATGCAGTATCTGGATTTGATTGATGATCTTAAGGGTCATTATAATGAAGGTCTGGAAGTGACTTTTGGATGTCATCTAGTCCATCCCCTGGCTGATGCAGGACCTAATTCATCTCCTGACAGGTGTTTGTTTCACCTTTTCTTAAAAACTTTAATGATGAAAATTCCACAACTTGCTTGCTTTGAAAGCCTAGTACTTAACAGTCCCTATACAGCATTTCCCCTAATATTTTAAACTAAATTTCACTTTTTGCAAATTACTATTTGTGTTACCTTCAGTAGATGCAGAGAACAGTTGATTACTGTTCTTTTTATAACAGCCCTAACATATTTGAAGACTGTTACTAGATTCCTCTTCCTTTCTCAAGACTAATAAGGCACAGTTTTTTAAACTTGCCTCATAGGTCAGGTTTTCTAAGTCTTTTATCTCTTTGTCCATATTTTTCCTTAAGTGTATGACCGAGTACACAGTACTCAGGCTGAGGCCTCGCCAGTGTGGAGTAGAGGGAATAGTTATATTGTGCATACAAGGCTCCTGTTAATACACCAAAGACTACATCACTTAGTGTGCATAAGGCACTGAGCCACCTTATTAGGAGGAAGACTTTCTTGTGGTAACTGGGTGTTGCTGCCTGTAACACCAGCCTGTCAACAACTTAAGCATTCTCCTCAGGATTCTGGTGGTCCTACTTTGCGTTGCAGATTAATATTAGGTGCATCACAATCCCTGATACCTGTTGAAGAGTGTTTTCTTGTAATATCCAGCCCCTGTCATTGGGCACTCTCAGAAATTATCAGGCAAGCTGCTTCCTTAAGAGATGGTGAACATGCAGTTTGAAGGTTACAACTCGGGTTTCCTACTTTGCCTTATACTACAGCACTGAGATGTATTCCTAATAAAACAAGACTGTAAGCTCATTAATAAAGGTAGAGATTTAAGAGAGAATGAGTGACAATAATGGAAACAGAAATTGTTACCAATAGAACAGAAGTATCAAAGTCCTTGTCTAAAGCATTCTTATCTCACCTAAACATTCTCTTGCAGTGTTTCATCTGAGCTTGGTTGAGATCCTGTTTCCACACTGCCTGGTTATCTCTCCCCCCCCCCCCCCCAATACAGGATAACAAGGCATCAAAACTCCTCTTTGTACCCCCCAAATCCACCATTTTTTGTCCCAAGATGACTCCTTGGGATTCAGATTCTGATGTGCTTTTCCTTATTGAGTTTACATCCTCTTGTCTACCTCTTTTACATAGAAATGGGGCTTGCTTTGTGTTGGATTTACAATACTTAATTTATATGGGAGACAAGGTCTATAGGACATACTACATCCCTTTGACTGGTAAAACCTGCTTGTCTACGCTGCATGAGACATAGATTCTAAAAGTGTGTTTTCAATACATAAATACAACTTCTTAAACATCACCCATACACAGATCCCACGGTGATGTGGAGCATCATCATGAGGTAAGGGTCTATTAAATACCTCATACATCCTATTTTGGGTAAATTATTTGAAAGCAGGTGTTGAGGGTAGTGAGTTTGTCAGGCCTCATCGGAGTTAGTATAACAGAATGGTGAATCATTTGGAAGGATTCTTAGGATCATAATCACGTTCTGGAGTGATATTCAGTTTGAGGCACATGATACCCTCCAGATATTTTACAGCAGTTCTCGTAAAATTCTGTAGTTGTGCATTTGATTTTTTTCTTCCTAAGTGTGGTATTTTGCACTTGTCTTTATTTAATTTCATCTTGTTGATTTTAGACCAGTTCTTCAATTTGCCAGGGTGGTTTGAATTCTAATTCTGTCCTCCAAACTGCTTACAACCCCTCCTAGCTTGGTGTCCTCTGCAAATTTATAAGCATGCTCTCCAGTCTACCCAAGTCATTAATGAAAATACTGAAGAGTTCCTGACTCAGGACAGACTCCTACTGGATCCTAGAAGATACACCCTCCTTTTTTTCACAACAAATCACTTATATAGCTACTCTTTGAGTACTTACTTCTCCAACCCATTTTGCATCCACTTTATATTAATTTAATCTTGTCTGTATCTTCCTAGTTTGTTTGTTAGAATATTATGGGAGTTTGTCAAAAAGTTTACTAAAGCCAAGATAAATCAATTCTGGAGCTTCTTACCTGTCCACTGGGCCAGTAACACTATTCAAGAAAGAAATTAGGTATGTTTGACATGATTTATTCTTGACAAAACCACACTGGCCATTATTTATCACTCAATTGTCCTCTAGGTGCTTACAAAATGGCTGGTTAGTAATTTGTTCCAGTATCTTTCTAGGTATTCAACTTAGGTTTCGGTACCTTTTTAAAAGTAGGTGCTATGTTTGCCGTTGACCTCAAGTGCTCTCCAGAAGATAATTGCTAATGGTTACAAGATTGGTTCAGCTAGTTCTTTAACTGTCCAAGGACCAATTTATCAGACCCTGCCAACTTGAATACATATAACTTCTGTAATTTTTAAAATTTGTTCTTTCCCTGTTTTGACTTGTGGTACCTTCCCCTTGTTAATATTCTGTTAAGGATCTGGTCACCATTAATCTTTTTAGTGATGACGAATGCAAAGTAGGTATTAAACATATTAGACTTCTTGATGTCATCCTTTATTAGCTTTCCTACACAGCTAAGTAATGGGCATACATTTTCTTCCATCTTTTTCTTATTCCTAATGTTTTTCTAAAACCTCTTTTTATTGTCCTCTGTGACCGTTGCTGGGTGTAGCACATTTTGTGCTGTGGTTTTTGTGATTTTATGCTATTCTTTTGTGTTCATCTGTAGGAATTTTTCCATGTTCCCACTTTTTGTAGGATTCCTTTTAATTTTTTTAATCATTAAGAAGATTGGTTTCTTCTTATTCTTTCTATCTTTCCTTCACATTGGGATAGTTGACTCTTGTGCCATAAATACTGTCTCGGAGAATCTCCTAGCTCTCATGAACTCCATTTCTCAAATTTCCCTCCCATGGGATCTAACCTATTAGTTCTCAGTTTGTTAAAGTCTGCTTTTGTGGAAGTCTGTTGTCCATATTCTTCTGCTCTCACTCCCTCCTTTCCTTAGAATCATGAACGCTTACATTTCACAGTGACTTTCATTTAAAAATTATCAATATTTTTCAGATTGCAGAGGGAAAACCTTGCATGAGTGTGTCCAAGACCTACTTTTCACTTTCTAGTTGTAATAAGTGGGTACCAGCATTTCCCAGCAGTTATTGTTACACTGTACTCATATAGTGGAAATTATTTCTGAAAATTTTGGGGGGGAAAGATTGGGAAATTGATTTTTTTCCGAAAGGATGAATAGGAGAAAAGGCTAATCACGTTGCTGCCAAGATGGCATGACAAACTTCTGCTTTAAAGAACTAGTGAGTCGCACATACTCCAGGGCAAAAATGAAAGAGGGAAATCAGAAAGGCTGTCATCTAAAACAGACTCCAGCTAAGCATTTTTTTAGGCCTTGTCTACACAGTAAAGTTCCATAAGTTATAGTAGTAACACTGCTCTTTTTCCCACCACCAATGTGGACACTCTCTAGTTCTTGTTTAAGGGAGGCTCCAGCCTACCAGCTTATCTTAAATCTTTTCCCAAGCAATACAAACAAAAAAGTCTCATGGAGTGGAGGGGAAATTTACCAATTATCCAGGTTTAAACTCAGTTGATGTTCGTCAGCAATATTATCCCAATTAACCTTTGAAGTTACTGCCTCAGTAAGGTAGCTAATATCTTTGCTGCAGAGTGGATGGAGAGTTTTCTGTATAGCTAGATTAACAGGGAAACACAGAAATTTGTCTTTAACACACACACACACACACACACACACACACACACACACACACACACACACACACACACACACACACACACACACACACACACACACACACCCGTTTTCTGTCTATGTTCTGAGGATATTACAGAAATTGTGGGGAAAAGGACAAAAATGTACAACTTTGAATTTTTTAATGCTACAGTTTTTCACTGTTTCAACTTGATGGTGTTAGGAAGGGAAGGAAATCAATGTAAAGCTTAGGGCTTATAAAAATGTGTTTTAAAATGAGGAATTCTTTATATCACATTTTTATTTCAATTACATTTTTAATTTGCATTACATATTGTGTATTTAAAAATATGCATTTTAAAATTAAATTTCAAATGTTAAGGCCTCAAATTATTATCACCTAAAACAATTTAAAGTAAATACTCAAAATAATATTAAGCTATACATGTTTTCTGCCATGTTCAAACCACTGAATTGGTGGAAATTACTGGCTAGGAACCAGGAAACCAGAGTTTGAATAAACTGAAATGAAGAACATGTTCTCCCTGCACCTGCAATAAAGGCTAGTATTGTTAAAAACTGGTTTATTAATTTAACAGCTTTAGTTCAATGATAAGTTCACTCAAAATTAATAAACCAGATAAGTTGAAAAAGAAGAAAACAAGTTTCTTTCTAATTTCTGAATAAAAATGATGTATGCGACAATGAAGTCTATTAATGCTAAACTCCTGACAAATGTTCAGTGCACTAACTACAGATAATACTTTCTTTTCTTAGTGATTCAATTTGTTATAATGCAAAAATTTCCTCCTATGTGTACAGCACATTTAAGGTATTTTTATTTTAAATAAACATAAAATAAAATGCTGGATTTGAATATTTTCATTGAATTTCAGTTCCAGTCTGAATAAAGCCTAAAAAATATAAATACAAAATTAACCATCATCCATTAAATAGGAAATACATGAGTTACTATTTTTTATAAAAATTTAAAAAATAAAAAATCTGGATAAATGTAAACTAAACTATATAATTTCTTAAATAAATGTTAATTCATCTAGTGGGTCCTCCTGATTAGCAAGAAGAAGCGCTTTAGGGTTGCCAGGTGTCTGGTTTTCTACCAGTCAGTCCGGTATTTGTGCCCTCTGTCCGGTAGAAAAATTCAGAAAATACCGGACATGTGAAATACCGGACATGTGCAATGTCCAGTATTTTCTGAATTTCTGGCTGGGCGCCGGATGGAAGCCTGGAGGGGGCGGGGCCGCGATTGGCGCTGGGAGC
The DNA here is from genome assembly GCA_032595735.1 of Pelochelys cantorii. Lineage (NCBI taxonomy): Eukaryota > Metazoa > Chordata > Testudines > Trionychidae > Pelochelys > Pelochelys cantorii. The sequence continues at coordinate 108,848,027 of CM064327.1, forward strand.
CCTGTGGTCGCATGCAAAAGCTGGGTGGGGCGGGGGCAGCCACTCCTCCTCCCCCCCCCCCGCCGGGCTTCTACTAGCAACTAGAGGGAGTGCCTGCCAGGGGCGCGGCCTGTTGGGCTGTGGCTGCACCCCCCCCCCCCAGCTCTCCTTCCAGCCTCCCCTCCTCCCGTCCAGCCCCCCCGGCCCCAATCCCTTCCCCCCTTCCTGCTGGCCAGCCCCGCGGCCCCCGACCTCCTCCCCCGCCTCCTGCCCCCCTTCCTTCTGGCCAGCCCTGCCCCCCTCCTGGCCAGTCCCTCCCCCCGATCAAGTGTGTCCGGTATTTTGGGAGGGTCTACCTGGTAACCCTACTCTCCCTGTGTATGAAATTTTTTTTCCCTGCAGGACGACAGAGTGATGTCATCACGTCACTCTTCATCTCCACAGCCCACCTCTGCCCTCAGCTGCTGGCTATGGCCAGCTACTCTGCATGGACTGCCCCAGCTCCTGCTTCATGCACTGGAGGGCTGTGCCTCTGATGAGGAGCAGCAGGGGCTGGGTCCCCCCTGCCTTCTGAGCCTGACACCCCTGCCCCTGGGTCGTGCCTTGCCCTGTCCCCTCCACCCATCTGAACCGATCAGTGGCGGGGGGGAGAGAGCTGGGGCTAGCGTGGCCTCTGCCTGGTGATGAGGTAAGAGTTGGGGCTGGCGCGGCCTTGGCCTGGCCCTGCCCAGTGGCCAGGGGGAGAGCCGGGGCTGGCATGGCCAGGCCCCTCCAGTGGCTGTGGGGGGGGGGGGAGAGCCCAAGTGGCTCAGCGATTCCCAGTGGCTGGAAAGGGGGGGGGAGGAGGGAGAAGAGAAAGCCAGGGCAGCCCCGGCCTCCTTACTCAACTGCGCCCCCAAGCTGAGACCCCACATCCCCAGTCCCCTCACTCACCACCCTGCTGAGACCTTGCACCCCTCGGCCCCTCACATACACGCTCTCCCAAGACCCTGCATGCCCAGCCCCCACACTCACCCCTTCCATCGACACCCTGCACCTCTCGCCTGCTCCTGCACCCTCCCCCGGCCAGACGCTTACCCGCGGGGGGGGAGGGGGGTATTGGTGAGCGTAGCAAGCAGGAGTCACAGCCCCCTATTCGTATATGGATAATATTTAGTTGCAAAGCGGCATGTTTTAATGTTTACCTCCTGATGAGAATCAACTTTCCTTTAGAAAAATAATTAAAAAGTATAAATGCAAAACACAGTTAAGATAGATTATTTAAATCAAGGTTTCCTTCTTGCTGATTTCAATAATGATTAAAACCAGTGATTTAAATTACCTCAATTTTTAAATTTACTCACCCTAGTAGAGCTTTACTCATAAGGAATTAGACCAATTTCATAATTGGAAATTAATTTATAGCAGAATAAGAACATGGGATCATACTTTTAAAAGATGGTAACTTGTGCATGTGGTGATCACTCCAGTTTACTTGAGAGTGCCTGTGTGTTTGTATATTAAATTTGCTAAACCTCATCATTTTTGCCTCGTGCCTGAAAATGTATAGAAGTAGCTGAGTTTTGTGTGCCAAGAGAGGCTGGGCTGAGGCCATTTTGAAAAACGTGGCCCATTTTGTATCACTTGTAAAATAATCTCTAGGTACATAGGAGTTTTTTATGATCTTCAATTTTGTGACATCTGGCTAAATTACAAAGTTTTTTTGATCTTGCCAACAAATATATAGTTGGTTTCTTGAATGTGTTATTAAAGGAACCACTTGCGTGTGGATATTTTGGCTTACTTTTGGTAATAGCTATGTCACTTTCCAAATGTATATGAATAAATAGGTATCGAAAGTATTCTAATATTTTGGCAGCAAAAATATGGCAGTGAAGTATTGCTTTTGTCCTTGTATGTGTTAGGATTTTTGTTAAACATTTCAAAATGCTGTGGTAAAAACACCACTTCTGTTGTTTATTGGGTTGCATTCCAGTTCCCATGTAAGCAGAGGCAATTTTTGCCTCTTTCATTCTGTTGGTGGAGATGGTCTGAACCCTGGCAAATGACTAAAGGACAGCAAAATACTGAGACTGTTCATCTGTTGTGGGGGACCATCCTCACAGACTCAGACCTAGAAGTCCTAAGAAAGCTGCTTCTTATCACCAAGGGAGAAGAAAGATAACTTGCATGAGGTTTTGAATCCTGTTACATGGATGGGTGTCTTAATTTCAGGCAATATTGTGGTTCTCAGTTGAGGAGGTTATCCAGTATTATTCAAAGTAGTATGACCAGTCATGTCGTGGCAGATGATGATGATGTCTTCATCAGATAGCTTAAAAGTAGCTTTAGGAATTCATGGGCTCTCAGTGAGTAGCAATGCCCAATGGTGACTGTACACTTTCTAGTAACAGTAGCTCTGTTTAATTAAAAAGGGAAATGTGTAGAGGAAGTTTGCAATGAACGGCACATCAATCCTCTGGGTCTTGGCCTTGTTTTATGTTAGTAATCAGGTGGCTAATCATTTACTTGGCCTAAGCAAAACATATTTGTCGAAAATTGTCAAATGTATTCATGCATTTATTTTTTGTGCAGCACTATTTATAAAATTAATCCACATGTTTAGTAGACATTTGTAAGATTTTTAATTTTTCTTTCAAATATTTACATAAAAGACATTCTTTCTTTCTTTCTTTTCTTTTAGAACAAATACATTCTTGTTTGTGGGGAAAGGGAAGAAAAGTATTATGAAAGTTTAACCTAAAATTCTGGGGAGGAGAGCTAAAAGCATTCAGCAGTCACTAATTTCATGCCCCATTGCATTTCCAGTAGGAAGTGCACTTTTTGTATATATTAAGCTGTTCAAGTTGCACTCTTCAAGCAGTGCTTGCAATTTTATTTGACATGGCAGAAATGATTGTGCATGCTGGTTTATGAGAGGGGCAATCTGACTAGCCAACATATTTAATGTTAAAATGAATCACAGGAAGAGTAGAGTAGCTAGTGCACTGGACCATGTTTGAATGTGTTCTTAGTTTCCTGTGTGCAGATGTAATATCATTGGACTGTCCGAGTTGTATTTGTTGGTCTGTATGTGCACCAGAGAATTGAAAAGAAATTGTGGTTGAGGGCTCCGGAGGGAAGGGAAGGGGTTTATGTGTGTAACACAAGTGCACAAGTAGTCAACCTGGTTTTCTTCATTTCTTTGGGACTTAACAAAGCTTTTTACTTACACAGAACCTTTCCTCTGACAGATGCAAAGCACTTTACAGTAAATAGATCTGGTGAGGGTAGGTAAGTATGTAGGCATTGTTCTCCCAATTTACAAGGTTTTATTTTCTTTTAGCGGCTAATGGGTTTGTATTTAAATACTTAGCTTGTTGTGAGAAACAGTTCAATTTCCCAAAGCAATATCCATGAGCGTTTGGGATGAACTGTGTTCCTAGTTAAGGATAAATAGTTTCATTAGTGCATTGCTATTAACACCACACACACAAACCATAAATGAGGGTGAATCTCTTCAAGTGTCTGTCATTATTGATGTGGAATGTAGACAATAATAAATAATGGGCAGTGATGCAATCGATCTCAGTACAAAAGGGAGGGGACATTTATAGTACCTCAGGGTGTGTCTAGACTACAGGGTTTTGTCAACAAAAGCGGCCTTTTGTTGACAAAACTATACCTGCATCTACACTACTGCCGAGTTCTGTCGACATAACTCGGCAGTTTTGTCGACGGCGGTAAACCTCATTCTACAAGGAATAACGCCTTTTGTCGACAAAGTTCTGTCAACAGAAGGTGTTATTGCATGTACAATGTCCTTTGCGTCTACACTCTCATGTCGACAAAGCGGCTTGCTTTGTTGACAGAACTGGATGTAGTCTAGACACTCTTTGTTGACAGAAGCTTTGTCGACAAAAGCCTGTAGTCTAGATGTACCCTCAGTTTTTCCCCTTTTTGGATAGGAATAATTCATTCACTAGTGAAAGCAAAAATACAAGATTTTTTTTTTTCACCTTTTGATCACTGCAGTGTTCTGTAATTCTTTTTATAGACCCAGGTGCCTTTGATTCTGAGAGAGTTATACAAAGTTGTTTGCTTAGGTCATTTATCCATGGGAGAAGGAGGAATGGAGACTAAAGTCTCTAGATACTTTTATTTTTTCCCCCCTGGAAATCTTGAAATGGGTAGAATTTATTTAATGTAGTTCATATATATTAAAATAACAAATTGTATAAATAAAACAATTGGCTGTTGGGCTGGATTTCCATGAGGATGATTAAAGGAGTAGAGAACGTGCCTTTTGGTAATGAGCTCAAGGTGCTCCATCTATTTAACTTCACAAAGCGAAAGTGAAGGGGTGACTTGATCTCAGTCTGTAAGTGCCTTCATGAGAGGCAAATATTTAATAATAGAGAGCTCTTCAATCTAAGACAAAGACATAATGACATCTAATAGTTGGCAATTGGAACTAGACAAATTCAAGAGCAGAAATAAGGGTCAATTTTTGTTTAACAGTGAGGAACATAACCATTGGAACAGTTTCAGCTCTGTGGTGAGTTCTCCATCACTAGCAGTTATTTTTAAAATTAAGATGGGATGTTTTTGTGATAACTGTGCTCTAGTACAAACAGGAATACTTTCAGGGAAGTTCCATGTTCTGTTTTGCAGGAGGTCAGACTAGAATGGTCTCTTTTGGGTTAAAAATAAATGGACCTATGATTCACAGGATATAAAACCTGTAACTGCCAGCTCATTTGAATTTGCTTACTCCTCCTCCGTCCATTTTCTCTGCAAAAGCCTGAGAGAACAGACAATTTTTGTAGAGTGTCTGAAATGTTGCCATCTTGCACTCATTCAGATCAAACTTGGGTGGTTGGGAAAAGGAGCCAAAGGTATTTCTCCAAATATGTGTCATTGTGGATCCCACTGCAGAAGTATGTGCACCTCATGCTCTTGAGATCAGAACCTTATTAACAGCTGTATCTGTTGCTCTGTGCCTGAGCATAAAGAGCAGACCCATGTCCAGCTTGCTACCGTCTCAAGTGCTTCAACAAATGTGTTTTCACAAAGAATGTAGGCCATAATTACAGGATGGGGAATTCTCTGCTTGTGTGGTTGTGGTGGATAGTCAACTGTACATGAACTCCTAATGTGACACTGTGGCCAAGATATCTAATGTGATCTTAGAATGCATAAACTTGGGAATCTTGAGTAGGAATAGAGAAGTTATGTTACCTGTGTATTTGGCAGTGGTGTGACTGCTGCTTGGAATACTGTGTCCAGTTCTGGAGTCTACAGTTTAAAAAGAGTGTTGATTAACTGGAGAGGATACTGAGAAGAGCCAGGAGATAGACAAAAGGAGTAGAACACATGCTTTATAGACTCAAAGAGCTCAGGTGTTGAGTTTAACAAAATGAAGGTTAAGGGAGACTAAATTACAGTCTGTAGGTATCTGCATGGGGAAGAAATTTTTAATAATGGACTTTTCAGTCGAGCAGCAAAAGATGTAGCACTGTCCAATGGATGGAAGTTGAAACTTAGAAATTCAAACTATAAATAAGGCGTACACTTTTTAAAGAGAGGGTAATTAATCCGTGGAACAATTTACCAAGGGTCAAGGTGGATTCTTCATGACTAAGAACTTCTAAATTAAGACTGGATTTCTTCTAATAGATCGGCTATAGAAATTGTTTTGGGGAATTCTATGGCCTTAGGTTCACCACCCCTGCTGTAAAACGTGTGTGTAGATGTTCCTGCTAGGGCTGGAGCCAGGCATGGGGACCCTCCTCCCTCATGGTGTGAGCCTAAATGTCTACACAGGAGTTTGAGACCTGCCAGACAATCCCCGTGAGACCAAGTCAGCTGACCTGTGCCCCATGTCTTTTATTCTAATGTAGATATACCCTAAGAGTCTTCACTGTTCGCGTGTGGTCTGTTCACAATCAGCTGTCCATCCAGGTTCTTCTCCTGCAGAATCATGTAAAACAGAGCATGTTTCAGTTAGGCAGATTTAAGACTTCAGAAATATGGCAAAAAGATAATTATAACTTGCTAAAAGCAAAAGTTTTGAGCTAACCTTTAGAGAAAATAGAACTGCTCTTTATTTTTAGCTAATATATTACATTGGTGAAGGGTCGGGAGGGAAAGGAAGAACACACAGAAGAACTGCATGACTACAGATAGATATAGTTCATAGCCAGCCTTCCTCCCACAAAAATAAAGGAAATACAGCACAGGTGAAAGAAGAATGAAAGGATTTGCTCATTCACTCTTCCCTCCCCAGTCTGCTGAAAGTCAAATAAATGAGTGGTCAAAGAGAAAAAAATCCCCATGGAAATTGTATCACATACCCAAGATAACCATTATAATATGCACGTTTCCAATAAGTTTAAAAGGAAGGCGATTAAATACTGATTTGCAGAAATTGAACACAACCCTCGTAAGGATTTTTCATGACCATATCTTCTTCTTACTTAGGGGAGGAAGAGGACATGTAAGAAAGAAATCATTGTTACACCCTAAGCATAGCTCTAGCTGTCATAATTAATCCAAATTCATTCCATTTTCTAAGGTGATCTTTATAAAAGCTGCACTAAAGGGAGAATATCGTTACATAAAAATAAGTATGGCGGAATGCTGAAATCAGAGAAGCAAAAGAATTCCAGAAAATTAAAACCCTATTAAAACAAAATAAAACAAACAACCCTCCCCCCCCCCCCCCCACACACACACAAAACTATCAGAGATTACACTCAAGCAACACTTACTTGGCTATAAGAGGTAAAGGAAAGCCAGTTATTAACAGAATTCTTAAGTGTTAGGAAATATAGAGGGGGATATGATGTACACACTTCAGACATTGGGTATTTTCTTCTCTCTGGCAGTATTGAGGAAAAGGATGGCCCAATGGTTAGAGAAACTGGTCAGAATTCAGGGGGCTGAGGAGTCAATCTCCTTCTTTATCATAGCTTCCCATGTGATTATGAGCAAATTACTTAACATCTCTATACTGCCATTCCCTACGTGTAAAATGGCGGTCCTGGAAAGGACAGTCAGCGCTGGGATAAATTATGGTCCTATGACTGAGTCAGTCACAAGAAATGGACACACACGCACCTGTGCGCCCTCAACTTCCCTCCCCCAAATATTGGAATTTTTAACTCTGTCTGGCAGTTTGGAGGTAAAGTCAGTTAGGCTTCATCAAGGTTCCCAGTAAGCTGTGTGCCTGCGTAGGCGCGCAGCCCTTTTCTGACCCCTGCACAGAGGTTCAGAGGTCCCTGAGCAGGCAGGGAACTCAGCTGATCGGCTGGGAAAGTGCCGGGGTGGGGCACTGGCCCTCTCAGAGGAGCTGAAACATTAGCAGCAGCTGCTGCTACCTCCATATAAATGAAGAAGCTGGCTGCAGCCTCTAATCCAGGGCTGGGCAAAAGATCATCTGCAGGCTGGATATGGCTGTGAGAGCGTCAAGCAGCTCCCTTCCTGCCCTTACACCCAGCAGTCCGGAAATCCGGGTGCAGGGCCACATGTGGATTTGTGAAGCTGGAGAGAAGGGGCGAGAGGCTTCTCATGCTGCCCCCACCCCTAGTAGCTCCCATTGGCCCGTTTCCACCAATAGCAGCTGCCTGTTTGCAGGACAGGCAGCATGTGAAGTTCCCCTCTTCTGCAGCATGTACGGGGGCTGGAAGATGCTGCATCCCCTCCTCAGGTCACAACACCCTTTCAGACCTTGCACCCCAGTCTGCTGTCCCTGGACACAGCCTAAAAACCCTACACCACCTCCTGCACTCCTTCTCCAGGTCACAACCTCCTCCCAGGCCCTGCATCCCTCCTCACCCCAGTCTGTTGCCTCAGGTCACGATCCCCTATTTCACCCAAACTCCCTTCCAGATCCCATACCCTAGTCCCTTACCCCGAGCTCCCTTCTGTACCCAACCTCCACCCCAGACCCCTACATCTCCTCCATTAATATCATGGAAGAGTGCAACCCTGGTCCACTTAAAAATTCTTGCAGTGGCCTGCCATCAACAATTATTGCCCACCCCTGCGTTAATGGCTTAAGGAAAGAAAGAAAAATATTATTTTAAGAGATTTTTTTTGAGTGTTGCAGATATCTAAAACTCTGATCTTAATGTTTTTTTAAAATCCTGTGTTACTAATTAATACATGGTAAATTGTATTGCATTAAGGCAAGATCTTTGTTGTCTGGTAGAGTTCTGGCTCTTCTGAGTCAGAAGCAGCAAGTCCTAGGTGTGTTGCTAGCTGTTTTGTAGGGTGAGTGAAACCTTATTAGCAAGATCTTTGAAATATGCATCTTTTAGAAAGGATGATGATACATGTACTCCAAGGTCTCAGAGGAGTAGCCGCGTTAGTCTGTAGCTAAAAAAAACTTAAACAACAATGGTCCTGTAGCACGTTAGGCTAACAAAAATATATAGATAGTATCATGAACATTCGTGGGCACAGCCCACTTCCTCAGCCACGGGTAGTTTTAATTTTCTTTTTATTTGATTTCACGTTAAATAATCATAAGCATTGCTCCTTGTTAATTATACCCTGTTTTAATACATTTTCTTCCACACCTATTTAAAAGATATATTTATAGCAACGGTATTTGTTCGTACTGGTGGGTGCACATCCACACAACCTCAATATTGGTGTTACACACAAGAAATTTCAACTTGCCCAAAAGAAAATTCAACCTGCCCAAGGATGGAAAATCTTAGAGGGACCACTGGGCTGCATGTAATTTGGTAGGCTGCATGTATTCATGCTCTGTATTTTTGTGGCAAGTAAGGTATGATCTCTGAAGATCTTATAAGCTAATTAGGGTAAGACCTGATCAGTACTTGGATGAGGTAAGCTGGAGCAGGGGTGGCCAACCTAAACTTAAGAAGGGGTCAGAATTTACCAATGCACATTGCCAAAGAGCAACAATTCTATGTCTCCAGGCCCGATCATCTCCCCACCATCACTCTTGGCACATGCCTCCTTCTCCTTTTCCTCCTGCCCACTGTGATCAGCTCTTTCTCAGTGGGAGACACTGGAGGGGGAAGCATGGGTGTGACAGGCTCAGTGGAGACGGTAGGAAGTGGCAGGATCCTAGGGGGAAAGGGTGGAGGGGGACAGCGCCTAGGGCAGAGCTGGGGGTTGAACAGTGAGTACCCTCCCGTCCAGTGGAAAGTTGGCACCTGTAGCTCCAGCCCTGGATTTGGTACCTATGCAAGGAGTCGCATATTAACTTCTGAAGAGCCGCATGTGGCTCTGGAGCCACAGTAAAAACAACCACTACAGGATTCAGTTTAGTAGGTAGAACTTGTTTTGTGAATTAATAGTAAGCCAGTGTCCCAATGAGGGATGTTGTATTTAATCAAGTAAATGTGTAACTACTGAAAATTTACACATGGGGAAAGGGGGCAAGTGGCTCCCTGGGAGCTGGTATGTGCCCGGAGTTGGCTTTTAAGACGCCTCCCCACATACACTGGCAGCCTGGGTGTAACCGTGAAGGCTAACTGATGAGCCCAGGCGAAGGTGAAGACAAGAGACTTGGTAAAATGTAATAGGGGGAAAGCTCAGGAAGGAAGGGAGACAGTGATGATTGGAACAGCTGGTAGGATTAAGGCTGATGTGTTTTGTGGTAGTGGAGAGCAGGGCATAGTTCTAATTTGAGGAAACTAGACTAAAAAAGGAGCGTAAGGTTGAGGAAGAGGAGGAGGACTGGGGTATATTTGGGTTAGGACAGAGAGGTTCCCTGCTTTAGTAAGTTAACCAGCTAAATGTTATGCAAACCTGATGTTTAACTGGCTAACTGATTAACCAGGATTTTACATCCCGAGCCAAACAGTATTCAGTTTTTATTTTTTGTGGCTGGTTTCGAAGCTACTCAGTATTTGTGTGAACAATTATGTGGCTGACGTACTTTCAGTTTGAAAGCGGGGATGTGAAATTTTGCTGAGTCAAGAAAAATAGCTTTAGTTAGTTAGCCTTTTAGTACCCTACAACAATTAAGGAGTAATTGTTGAAACGGGGGGGTGGCTGATCTCAAATGACTTGATTGGATAATGAAGAGGGGGACAAGGTCGTGGCCATATTAGTGATTTTGGATCCATCAACACAAACACCAGGGAGATTTTTCTATTTTTTAAATTCTGATTCAGAGCCAGAATGATGATGTAAATGTCCATTGTGGAATCTAATCAGGTTTTAAATCACAAGTGTCTTGATATTAACATAAAATAATTTTGGAGCTGAAAATAAATGTTCCAACCTCAGCTGGTGTAACGATTCTGCTTACAAATCTGTTGAGAGGCTGCCTAATGGTTTATGTCTAGGAACACTATTTCCTAATAGAAGCTTAGTGAAGATTTTGCCATTTTACTGTGAATACCTTTCCCTACTTTATGGTAGGCTTATTGATAAATCATTTATGCCATCAGTGGTTGTGCTTTGTATTGATGTCTTCACTGTGCGTTTGACTTCATCACCTTCTCTCCATTTATTCTTTAGTTTGATTTAAATAAGCTGAGACTTTGGGGAATCATTGCCTGTGTGGCCTCCAGTTTACCACCCTCTGCTGGTATTTTATATTGTGGATCAGCATCTGCTGATAGCATCCTTACTTCCATCTCCCCTGCAAGTTCTGCCTTGTATCCTTAACTGTTACCATGGAGACTGCTAGCCACTATTCTCTCTCCTCCTCCTCCTCTTTCCCCTACCACCAGAGCTCCTCCAGCAGTTATCTCCCTTTTCATTAATGTCATCATTTTTGTACAAATCTTGTTTTCCACTGTCCCTACAATTGAAAAAAAAATGTTTATGTGGCCACAGTTTACTAAGTTTATATTTCTGAAATGGTATGGATATACATTTTGGTAGCATGCAATTTTTGTTTTTGGTTATGAGGTTGGAAGTCCTTAAGTGGAGGGATATTTTCTTAACTATTCACTGGTTTTCGCTGGTTTGGATTTATATTCATGGCTGAGTTATTTACTTGAGTTATATTTTTTTTGTAATTTGAATTGACCTGTATATTTACCAAAAGAAATCAAATACCAGTGTGTTAGAACCCAAAATATCCCTAGAATTGAGATTTGTGTTGTGTGTTGAATTAATTATTTCAACTTTTGAAATTTCGTTTAAATATGCCCTTGTGCAAATCAAATTTTTCATCCAAAGAGATGAAAAAGAGCCAAATCTGTTTTATCCTTTTTAAATCTGAGTAGGCTTCTTTCACAGTGCACACCATTTAGATAGCTCCTTGTACACGGCTTTTTAATTTCAAACATTGTGGCCGCTGTCTTGGTTGCCTGCTTTCCTGACCTGAATAGAGTAGTTTAACTTGTGTGTACCCATCACCTGTGTATCCATTTTATTTCCTGTTCTTGGGAAAAGGTGCCCTACTTGATGAAGTTAGCAGTTGGTCTACTGATGCTTTGAGGGACAGCCTCAGAAGCTCACTCAGGATATCCACACTAGCTGTGTCTGAGTAAAATAGTCTAAGATTTTCTTCTTTATAGTAAATGCAGATGAAGCTGGTGGATGTTGTTACCTTATTTTATTAGGAGCTTCATATGGGAGCGGTTACACTGTTTCTATAAGTACTAGTGTTTCCAGTGTAGATGCATCTTGAGAATTTTGCCTTTGCAATCACTGGGGGAACAGGATTGTGCCCTACATGACTGACTGACTTGAATCTCTATTGTACTTGGCTCACAGAGCAATATATCATTGTAATTTTTCCAGAATCAAGAGCTTGTGGCTTGCCCTCTGTGTGTGCATGAATATCTCATCCAGGGCTATTTGTTGCCTATCCGTCTATTAGAAAGCTATTTCATAGAGGTGTTACACAAATATTTCAAAATATTACCCTGCTCCTTCTTTTCCTACTGTAAAATGAATGGGTATTTCACACTTAAGCCAAAACAAAAATCGTCTCGTCAAACAGTTGTTCAAATATTTACTTTATCTGCAAAGCTGCATTGGCATTGATTTAAAAACATCATTAGTTAATCCTGAGTCCACTGAAGTCATTGGCAAAACTCCTATTGATTTCTGTGGATCCAGTTTCACTGTAGGTGTCTAATGTCTTAAGTGAGTGTATGCCATGTTAGAGCAGTGCTGCCTGATCTGGCAGTAATGATCGTGATTTCTCTTTCTATCTTCCAGATTCACCAATGAAGATAAGTTGATGATTGTTTCCTGTCAGTGTCTGTCTTTGTTGCCCCTGCCTGTTGCAATGTGAATGTGGGTTCCCCATTGTGAGCTGGAACCTTTGTCCACTAAAAGCCATAATGAAGGATTTGCCCAATGATGTGGTATCTGAGGGATTTCCATAAAAATCTGTGTTTTCTCTTATGTCTGGTTTTTACATTCATTGATGCTGGTTGATAATATTGGGAGAAAGCAAGTCTGGCTATCCATATGTCTTCCAGCTTTCTTGGTAGCTGTTGAGACAGCCATAGCATTGCCTTTTGAGGCTACGTCTACACTGTAGCATTTTGTTGGGAGAGGCAATGCAAATGAAGCACTCGTTAGCATTTCTCGCACTCTCATTTGCATAGTTTCTTCTGATCCGTCTTGCAAAAGAGGTTTTTGTGGAAAAAAAACGCAGTGTAGATGGGGCCATTTTGCGCAAAAAACCCCTTTTGTGCAAAATCCTTTATCCCTCAAAAAAAGGAGGTTTGCAGGATCTTGCGCAAAAGGGTTTTTTTGCACAAAATGGCCCCTTCTACGCTGCATTTTTTTCTGGAAAAACCTCTTCCGCAAAACGGATGGGAAGAGACTATGCAAATGAGAGTGCGAGAAATGCTAATGAGCGCTTATTTGCATTTTCTCTGCCGACAAAATGCTACAGTGTAGATGTAGCCGGAGACACATTCCTCACATGCTCGTATAAAGTATGTGTCAGTCCTTTCCAAACTTCGATTGTGTCCAGATCGCGTTAATCCTTACTGAAGTTATTGTGCCTACAGGGATGTTAATAATTAACTGTTTAACTGGTAAGCCTCACCCTTAATGAGCAGCCCCTTGTCTATGGTGGGACTGGCTTGCTGCAGAGGGAGGGGTCCAACCCAGCCAGAACAGTCCCCGTCTGTCGTAGGCGGGAGGGCTGCTCCAGCCCAGCTGAACTGTAGCAGTTCCCCTTCCCCACCCTGCTCACCGTCATCTAATTGGTTAACTAATTAAATGGGATTCTAACTCCCTATTGCCTTACTCTGCATACAGGCCCCCTGGGATCAGTGGGAATATAAGTGGAGTAAGGCTCTGCTCAGCCTGAGTTAGGGTAGCAGAATTTGTCCCTTTGTCTTTTACTCAGTGCTACAGTGTGATTCGAACAGTTTAGTTTTCTAAAGGCTAGTGGTAGATCTCAAAAGCAATTGCAGATATGCTGGGTTTCTGTTTCCCACATTAGAACTACATAGTGGAACTTTTTTTTCATCTCTTGGTTCATTTCTTTTGCTTTTTACTCTTTACTCATGTCTCATTGGATTTTGTATCCCCCCCCCCCCCAACCTGCTTGTCTTAAGAAATATAACTGCTCTCATTATTTCTAGCTTCTCTCACTCTGTGGTGGTGTGCAAGATCTTCAGACTTCAAACCTTTGGCCTGACAGCTAACATAGCTTATCTGTTTGGGTTGTTACATACTGCTAATGCAAGAAGAGTTCAGCCCAGTTTGTGTGCTTGGGTATGTATCTGCATGCTAATCACCCAACCTCCACTAAACATCCCCAGGTCAAAAGGCTGAAGATTCATCTTACAGGCCACCAGGGAGCGAGGGAGTGTGCTGGGCTTAGGGAGAGGGAGCAGAATAGTGAATGTCCCTTTGCTCTGGTTTACCTCCACGCTCTTTTTTTCCCCAAGGCTGAGCTGTCATGTTTGAAAACTCTGCTGTGTTACAACAGTTCGTAAAATTCCAGATTGCAAGTGGATTTGTCATGAAGAGCTAATTTTCCAGCCTTCTAGTAGGAAGTGTTAACATATGATACAGTCCATTTTCATAAACCACACGTTTATATGCTGACATTTAAAAGCATTTTCAGGTTTTAGGTGAGGCCTTTCAATAAGGCAGGCAGCTCCACTTCTAGATCTGGGCAGGTTTACAGAACTTGGTGCCTGGTAGGTGTTCTTGTCTTCTCTGCCCCAAGCAAGTGCTTTCACGCAAGACCCTTGTGGTTTCTGTTCCCGTGCTAAACAACATGTCCTCTAGGTTTGTTGGATGAAGTGCTGAAGCAACAAAATTATTGAAATGGTAGCTGGAGGAGGCATATTTTCCACAACAGCCTCTTTTCAGGAAGTGGAATGTTTGATAGACTGATGCAACTTTTTGTGTGGAAACTCAGGGGAAGTGTTTCTATTAATATAATTGCCAGAAGGTAAGTCCATTCCTCCACCCAACTGGTGGTGGGATTATTTAGTGTTTGAGGAAGGTAGCCATCTCAAAGGGATTTATTACAGAATGAAAATATTCCCTTGTTTTGGGTCTTGGATTTTTTTCAGGATTGGCTGTGATAGAGGGAAGACCCTTTTATCTCCCCCTACCCCTGGGTGAGCACTCTATGCGTTCAGGTTTCCACGCTTAGTATAATGGGAATGACGGTAGAAAGTTACCCCTAGCTTTATATCCTCTGGCTACAGCTGTACTACAGAGGGATCGATGCTCTGAGATCCATCCTCCGGCGGTCAGTTTAGTGGGTCTAGAGCAGGGGTAGGGAACCTTTTTTGTGTTGTGGGGCCACTGACCCACAAAAAAATCATTTGGGGGCCCCACACAAGTGAGAAGTGGGGGGGAAAAGCCTTTACTGTGGCCCCTGACTAAGAAGGGAAAGACACTTCCCACATTCCCCTCACACACCTAGGGGGACCCAGCCTAGCAGATTTTGTGCACTCTTGCCCCTAGGAGGGTGGTGGCGGGGATGGAGCACCAGCTTGGCCACCCCAATACTGGTGGGGGCCCTGAGCCTTGGGGGCCAGATCCAAGCAAGCTAAGGGCTGCATCTGGGCCTTGGGGTTGAGGTTTTCCAACCCTGGTCTACAGAACCAGATAGACTGTAGATCACGCTGGAGAAGGTGACCCTGTACTCTGGTCCCAATGAGAAGAGGAAGTGAAGTCAATGGGAGAGTGTCCCCCTCTGACTCCTGAGATGTAGTCTTCACAGTAACTCTACTTATGCTACATCAACTCCAGCAATGTTATTCACGTAGCTGGAGTTGCATACCTTAGAGCGACATTCTGCAGTCGTATCAACATAAGTTCACTTTCTTGGGGCTGGGATTGTAATTTGTCTTTTATTTTTAATTATTGGTGTGGTGTTGTGGCTTTGGAATATCCGGTCCATTATACTTAGATTCTGTTTTTAAATCTGGGTCCTTGTGGGGAAGAATGTTTTGTTTTCCAGTATTTGCCTTAATTCATCCAATAAAAAATAGAAATTGTGGAATTTCCTGGGTTTCAGATCAGCTTTTTAGTTTGATTAGAAAGGACTTGGGGATAGGGAGGATAGAAGAAGAAATGCACTTGTCTTTACCTGTCTGATGCTATTGCCAGTGAAGGATTCTATAACTACATTTAGTTTGATGAATTTGGTGCTGCATGTTTTTGAGGCATATGAGAGTTCTTTATCCTTAGAAGGCTCTGGATTATTCCACCAGTTAACCCCCTCCCAAATTTCCTTCTCTCTCACACTAATAAATAGCTACTAACTCCGTACACAAAGTACTAATTTAAAAGGTTCTGAGTCATGTATATGATAGAACTCTTTAAAGGGTAGAGGTGGGGAAACCCACGCATAAAAAATCATGCGAACTTGAGCCCCCTAATTATTTTAATGATGGTAATAATTAAAAAAAAACCTCCCAAATGCTGCAGGGAAAAGCACCATGCCACAGTGGCTACTCTTCAGATTTTGGGGGGGGGGGGGAGGGATTTATGTGAATATTTCAAATAAATTAGCAAGGTTGATGAAACATGAAGAGTCCCAAGAACTGGTGGTATTCAACAACAAATCTCAGTAGCTGTAAGAGCTCTTGAGAATTTTTTCATAATATCTAAATCAGCTGTACGTTGCTGATGCAGTGTAAAACCTGTAATTACAATTTTCAGCTGCACTCCACCAACTTGATAGGTTGATGTTTGAGTTTCATATCATGGGTCAGCACGAATGCTTATCTGGAGAATGGATTATGCACTAATGCTCATGAGGATTTTAGCAGTTATTGGGGTGCCAGGAAGTGCCAACCTTTCCAAATGCATGTAGAATTCTGATCATCATTAATTCTTTCTGTAATACATCCACAAGTTAGTTGGATCTGTGTTATAGCCACCATATAAGATGCTGCTGAATGCACAGTGACAGGTTGCATGCTATCATTGCATTACAGAAATGTAATCTGTTCATTGCTCTGGAAATGTCATTATGCAATATAGCATGGTATTTCACATCCTCTGTGCATGTAGCATCACTCTGTTTTGAAAAAAAATGTACAGCACTAAGTTGGATATTTTAGAATAAACTCTGCATTGTTTAATAAGGACACTTGATAAATTCAGTAAAATGTTCCATCACTTCATCTGTTTAGTTTTTTCTGGCTTCATACAATGAACATCTCCAGGGATGAGCTTTATTCTTCAAAACCCATTACTATATACAGGGCTTGACAAATCAGTGTATCTACTTGCTCGTGGTGAGTAGATTTCAGCCGGTCGCCCCGTTCACCAGCGGCGCGCACATGCGCAGTGCGGGGTTGGCGAGTGGATTTTGCTGTGGTTTGTCGAGCCCTGACTATATACACCTATAAATATAGACTATTAACAGAAAAAGAATACTTAAGCTTGAGAAATGCCATGCAGTAAAAGTTAGGACTTTTGCATATTGCAGGAAATACTAAGCATATGAAAACTGGGAATGTTCCTGTCAATTTATAGCATTAAGTAAAAACCAATATCCAGCTAATGTGTGTGTCCATGGTAGGGTTATTAAATTTAGTTTAATCGACTAGTTGTTTAGTTGATAAGCAGGAGAGCCTCAGTGGGGGAGACCCAGTGCGAGCCAGGAATCAGCTATCCCATCTTGCGCTGGGTCCCCCCAGCTGTGCTTCTGATCTTTAAATATATTAAGAGCCAGCAGGCTCTTAATACATTTAAAAAGCAGAGGCGCAGTGTCTGGGACTGGGCGTGAGCTGGGAATCAGCTGTGCCCGGTCCCCGCTATCCCGCTGCCCCCTGCGGAGCTGGAGCTGGAGGGAACCGGCTTTTAAGTTGTCTCCTGTTTCCCCCTTGCTGCTTCTGATAGACGCAGTGGGGGAAGGGGGAGTGACTAGTTGAGGACCTAGTCAACTATCCAATAAGCTTTTGCTTATCGGATAGTCAACTAGTCGCTTACATCCCTAGTCCCCAATTTGAGGCATGATGGTCTTCATGCTGCACATGATAGACAGCATTTTTGGTCCTCAGATTCCTCTTTCTATTACAATTCTGACCATTTCTTCAGGCTCTTTTACAGGTGGTCAGTTAATGTGGGGATAGTTTACTTAAGATAAAAGGAATCAAGGAAATCGCTACCTCTTTTTTAGAGTTGGGTGATGCAGAGTTTGGGACACTTGTACTGTATAGATGAAAAGTTCTGTTCTAAGCACTGAAAAAGGCTGATTATGTTCCCGCCACTTGTATTGCTGGGTAGCCCCCTGTGCTATACAGGCTCTGTATCTCCAGCATAGAGACTATGGCTGAAGAAAAGTTGACATAGGAAGTGTTATTTTGTAGCCTTTCTTTTCTTAGCTGCTGAAATGGTCCCTTTGTGGCAGTAGGCAGAGAAGTTAAAGTTAGAGCAGCCCTGTCACATTTTCCAAGGGGACCTGAGGTGGGACAGTGTATCAGGCACCTTGTCTGTGGTGTGGTAGACTTCCATGTGGTAATTGAGTCTACTTTGAAATGGAATGCTGCAAGTTGCACCTCTTTAAACCGGGACTCTCTGGTTTGGCAACATCTATGATCTGGCAAGACCATGGATGTTGCAGGATCAGAGAGTCCTGGCGCACTGCAGGGGCTGGGTGGACCCGGGAGCCCAGCGCAATGCAGGGGAGGTAGGAGCTGCATGTGTGTTTGGGGGGGTGGGTGGAAGCCAGTGCATGGCTCAGCTTGGGGAGGAGCTGAGGGACAGGAAGGCTGGTGCCTGGCCCAGCTGGGCTGCCAGAGGGTTGGGAAGCCCAGTGGCTTGGTAGGGCAGGGGGTGGGGCTGGCAGCAAAGGGGGCTCAAATGTCCTCCCTGGTCTGACAAAATCCCTTATCCGGGACCACTCAGGTCCTGAGGGTGCTGGACCAGGGAAATCCAACCTGTAGTGCCTAAATGCATAAACTGAACTTACTGAGGCATAGTGTAACTTCTATATGCTTTTGAAATGTTAAAAATGTATAATTTTATTAACTTAATTGAAGCAAATCCCCCACTAAGAGGAGACCATTGGGACCTATTATAATGTCTCTACTGCTATATGCTGTGGTATGTAATTTGCTGGTCCAGTTGGACTCTCTTGTTCCTGGGCAATTGAAATGGTAGGAAAAAAATCATCCCTCGAACTAATATATGTCACAGAAAGGAGTAATGGGAAGTTTTGGGCACTCAGGTTGTGTGATGATGGGTGGGGGAGCATGCTGGCTGAGAGCTGGTGCAGGGTTGAAAGATTAGGTCACAGTCTTATAGAGACTGGGAATAGGGCTGTGTTTGGTGCTGGTTGTGGTTGGCTGAGGCAGTTGCTTCTCTTTTTCCATCCTCCCTTTCCTACGGAATGTGCTGTGAGCAGAAGGAGGTGAGGAGAGGGAAGGCTGTTATCGCTTTGGGTTGAGGCAGGAGATGGCAGAGAAGGATCAGTGGGAAATTGATATCTTTCCCACCCCACCTCCGCCCTCACATTTGGCTTAGCCCACCCTCTGCTGTGATAGAGGCGAGATCTGAGCGGTCCCACAACCCCATGCAGTTGTTTCCAATAGCTGGGGGCCTCCCCGAGAAGGCAGTGCACTGAGTACAGATTAGTCAGTGTGGGCCTGAGCAAGAGTGGAGAAGGAATGAATTGCAGCTTCCTTTCTTTCCCTACTTCTTGCCAACAAACACAGGATTATACAGGATTTTTTTTTATTTTCGTCTAGTGGAGGTGGTGTGACCTGCTGAGAACACCCTTGCGACTTACCTGAGCATCTCATTCCAGGAACTGAGAAACATTAGGTCTATTTTCTCTGGAGGTGGTGGGTGACAAGGGAGGGATCATGTGAGGATTACATGTTGTGATCTCTCCCTCTGGGGCATCTAGTATTGGCCACTGTGGGCAGACAGGATACTGGGCTAGATGGACTTTTGGTCTGACCCAGTAGGGCCGTTCTTATGGTCTTATTCCTTTGGCCGGCTATTCCTAGTATTATGAAACCTTGTCTAGCCTACATTTTCTTTATTTAGCTCGTGTCTTTGTTCAGCTGTGTTCCGAGACTGAATGAATAATTCTGTGTCCATTTGTATTGTTACCTTGAAGTTAATTATAGACTGATAATATCTCTCCATGAATCTTCTTTTCTAAAGTCTGTAAATTTAGTTCCCATAGTTTCTTTTCACATGTCTTATCTAGGAATGTGACAAATATGAGGGCTGAGGGTCAGGAGGGAGGAAGGTAGTACAGTGTTTATCTAAGTACCAGATTTTCCTCTCTGTTGTTGCGGAATGGAAGATATTAAATAGCGATCATTTTTAATATTGGTGGATCCCAGGGTTGGGTTTTTTTTTGGTTTTGTTTTATATCCTGATCCATTCCACAAAGCAGTTATTTAGCTCAATCTAATATACCAACAGACTAATGTTCTGCTCTAGTACTAATCCAAAGAGGGCATATTCTGCTTTATTAATTTACATCTGACAGGGTGGCGAGCACTGGTGCTGCATTACTTGGTAGAGGACCTGAAGAATCCCCTATCATCAGCTGTGGAGGGGAAATTTCAGCATTGAGAACCAGCCTGACTACTTGACCACAGTGTCTTGAAAAATTTGACACCCAGTAGCAGAAGGGTGAATTGCAATACCTAGAGATGTAGGTACAGAAAAAAGGATGGGGACTTCACCAGTGGGGTCCACGTATAATGACTTGATGAGATGCCCATGTTGTATTCCTTCACCGCACAACACCCTCAGCAGCTGACGAGAGCTTCAGTTTCCGCCAGTATGCTATCTCTGTACCCTGTTTACTTTGCTCTATAGGAGGAACCTCAGGCGAATCTGTTAGCTGGAGAGGGCCAATGTGTTTGTACATGTGAAGGTCCACAGGGAAGAAGCTCTGTCTGTTAGAGCCCCTGGCCATTATGAAGTTGGGAGAGTGACCATTCTTTTCATAATTCACTTTTCTGCTGACTGACAAAGCTACGAGCAACAAGAGACTCATTGCTGTCTATCTGCAGACATAAGATCATGACTGCATCAGTTAATTATTGGTTCATAACTGGACAGTTTTCTTTCAGCAAAGAGCTAAACACTTAAATTAAGAAAAGAAACCACACTTTCCATGGATATGATTGTGCCTGATCCTCTTGCTGTACTAACTCTGTCAATGCAAAAATAAGGAGCCCTGTGGCACCTTAGGCTGTGTCTACGCAGAAGTGTTATTTTGGGATAATTGATGTTATTCCGAAATAACATAGTCCATGTCTACACTACAAGCATTTATTTCGACATAATGTCAAAATAATGTCAAGCTGGAGGACTTCTTACTCCGACTCCTGTAACCCTCATTTTATGAGGAGTAAGGGGAGTCAGAGGAAGTGTGTTCTTTCTTGGACTTCCTGCTGTGCAGACAGTGCCAAAAACCAAAATAAGCTATTTCAACTTAAGCTACGCAATTGGTGTAACTCAAGCTGTGTGGCTTATTTCAGCATTAGTCCTGCTGTGTAGACACGCCCTTAGAGACTAATAGATTTATCAGGGCATAAGCTTTTGTGGGTAAATCCACTTCATCAGATGAATTGGAGTGGAAGTTACAGAAGGAGGAGTGTGTATATATAAGGAAGAAGTTGCTTGTGCTAATGAAGTTAATCAAGTCAGGATTGAAGTGGGTCACTCACAGCATTTGGTCTGGAGAAGTGAATATTCAGAGGGGGAAAATTGCCTTTGTAATGCTTCAACCAGTTGAGATCTTTATTCAGTCCTAAATTGATAGTGTTGAATTTGTAAATGAATTCTAGTTCAGCTGTCTACCTTTATAAGTGGTTTTTTAGATTCTTTTTTAAATAAAAAAGTCCAGGGAGGTTAAAGTATTCCCTTAAAAGTTTGTGTTTGTTCCTGATGTCTGATTTGTGTCCATTTATCCTTTGACATAGAGAATGTCCGGTTTGGCCAAGATGCATAGGGGAGGAGCACTGTTGGCACTTGGTGGCATATATCACATTAGCGATTGAGCAGGGTGATGAACCCTGATACGGATTATGTGATTAAGTCCTGTGATGGTGTTGCTTGTGTAGTAGATGTGTGGACAGTGTTGGCAATGGGTTTGTTTCAGGGATAGGTTCCTAGGTGAAAGTTTCTTGGGTGTGTTGTCTGTGGGGCTGTCTATAGATGAGGACTGGCCTGTTTTCCAAGGTCTATGAGAGGGAGGGATCATTTTCCAGGATAGGTTGTAGATTGTCAATGATGTACTGGTAGGGTTTAATGGAAGTTGTAGGTAATGACCAGTGGTATTTTGTTATTTATCTTGTTGGGCCTGTCCTGAAGCAGGTGACTTCTATGTGTTTGTCCGGCTCTGTCAGTCTGTTTCTTCATTTCCCTAGGTGGGTTATTTAAGTTCTAAGAATGCTATGTCGATGAGTAGTTATGAGTTACTTTTTTAAGCTTGCAGGCCTTGCTGGTGGGAGAGAGAGAATGTAGGGAGAGATGAATGTAGCGTTACTTCACTTAACACTAAAATGAGTATTCAGGATTCTGGTATCCTGTGGAAATCAGCTATTTTTGCTGTCTCTTTTTGCACTCTGATAGCTACTGTTATGTATTGCCAAGTTTGTCTCTATCCTTCTGAAACTCTGGGGACCAGAACTGTACACTCTGTTCTACCTGTGATTGCGCTATAGCTATAAAGAACATTTCTGTTACTGCCCTACTTTCCTTCCAGTACATCTTGTCTGGACTTGTAGATTTATGTAAGAAGGCCATCTAGGTGTTGCAGAATGTAGCTGCCTGCCTCCTAAATGGGGAGGGTGTTTGAGTGACAATGGAAGTCATCTAGGGATGTAAAAACTCTTAAAAAATGTAACCACATAACCAATTAAAATTAAATTGGTTACATGGTTAAACGAGACAGGCAGGCTGCCAGCCCTGGGGCTCCTGGCCCAGCGGGCGTTTAACCATTATCTAGCACAGATAAGCATTAGCTTATCTGTTAACCAGTTAAATTTTGTCATCTGCAAAATTTAGATCTAGATATTGAACCCTTTGCAAAGTTGGTACAGGTTTTTAATATGGATCTTTAGGGCCACGGATATATTTGTATCCAGGTTTGAACTCTGAATCAACACCTTCTCCGGAATACAGGAGTAGTCATATCTGGAATTTAGAGTCAGGCCCATAACTAACATAAAACCCATGTTCAGCTCTCTGTACCGAGAGAACAGTTGTCTGAGACCGTTAACTGCTACAAGTGGTGTATAGGAACTCTGGGATGCAGGAAGTTTCTGCAGTTAATTCTGGATTTAATGGTCCAGGATCTTGGGTAGGCAGGGTTTCACGGGGCTTGTCAGCGCACATAGTTGCATCAGTTTAACTGAAGATGTGCTTTTTAAAGCAACTTATGTAACAATGCTACAGGTTGTGTGGACATTTTATTTTGGATTAGTTTAAGCTGACTAGAAAAACAGGTTTAAGATGAACCAAAAGGTTACTCTTAAACTAAAACAAGAGTGTCCACCCAAGCATTTCCACTTGTTTAACTCATTTATTTAATTACATTGGTGCACGTTTAAGTGCGGACAAGGCCTAGAGAAAAGCCTTTCCTTCTCTGACTTTTGATCCTTCATTCTCTTGCCAGGATGAAAGAAGATTGGTTTTTGTTTTTATTTTGGTTGACTTTGTTTACAGTATTCATCCCCTCTGATTATTAACATCTGAGTGCAACTAATAGCTGTTACTCACATTGCCCATTGTGGTTTGCCTCTAGACTAGGGGAGTTAGCCTTTAGTTGTTTAAATGATTAACTGATAAACCTAGGCTTATCGGTTAATCCAAATGGAGCAGGATCTCCCCTTGTGGACCGGCTTGCCTACCACTCCGCACTGCTGCCTCTGCTACAGAGGCAGCAGCGCTGGATAGCAGGGGGCTCCCCGGGAGTGGGGGCCTGGAGTACATGGGCTGCCAGTGCCGTCCCCAGGGAGCATTTTAGTAACCATGTAATCCAGGGGTGAGGAACCTTTTTTGGGTCAGGGGCCGCTGACCCACAGAAAAATTAGTTGGGGGCTGCACACCACACAAGCGAGAAGCAAAACCAAAAAACCCCTCACTGCTGTGCCCCCCCCCCAACTGAGAAGGAGAAAGACACTCCCCACATTTCCCTCCCACGTTAGAGCCGGGGGGTGGCCCAGGATAGTAGGTTTTGTGTGCTCCAGCTCCACGGTGGGGCAGAGAGGACCTTGAGCACCAGCACACACTCCCCAATGCTGGGGGGCGGGGGCTTTAGCCTAGGGGGCCAGATTCAAGCAAGCTGGTGGTCACATCTAACCCCCGGGCCTGAGGTTCCCCACCCCTGGTATAACCGATTAAATTTTTCATGCCTACACGATTACTAAAATAAACATTATCTAACATCCCTACTATAGGCAGTACTCCATTTTTTTTGAGAGATACCATCTTTGCTTACCCTTTCCTCAGGATTTCCCCTGTGGTTGGCTAATTTCCCTTCTTTCTTAACAAGGCTTCCATATTGTTTCAGTATTCTCTTTTCTTATTGGAAAACTGTATGCAACTGTTGGCCATTTTGGAAATTTCATGTAGTCTGTTTGCACCTATAGTGCTTCTATTTTTTTTTAGCCTCTTCTGCTTTGGTGATTATATTCGTAGAACTTTTAAATTTCATTTTTCACTTATGAGCATTTCTTTACTTTATCATTTTGCCCAGGTTCATGACAGCTTAGTTTATAACAAGGGTGGGGAACGTCAGGTCCAGGGGCCAGATACGGCCCCTGGCCTGTCTGGATCCAGCACCCAATACTCGGAACCCTCTCCAGCATTGGGGAGCCCAACTGGTGCTCCAACTCCCCGCCCCCTCCCCCCCCACACACTTCTGCCCCCGCCCCCACTGCCCCACTGCAGGGCTGGAGCACACAGACTCTACTAGGCTGGCCCCCCCCATAGCTCTCGTGTGCGAGGGGAATGTGGGGAGTGTCTTTCTCCTTCCCAATTGTGGGCCACATCAGTGAGGGGTGGGTTTTTTGCTTCTCCCTTGTGTGCGGCCTCCAACTGATGTTTCTCTGGATCAGTGGCTCCTGGCCCAAAAAGGTTCCCCACCCCTAGTTTATAACATCATTCCAGTTTCCTCTGTTTTTTGTTTTCAGACTAGTTCTTTGTTGCAAACAAATTTCACAAATTTTTGTTTTCTAGCTGTATGGGTTTTTAAGTTTGTGGTAACCTAAGATTACCCTAAAGCTCTAACCTTATTTCTTTGGATGAAAAACACTTGAACTTGTGCAAATAGTGACTCATATTGCTATTAGGACCTTATTGTTGTGGGCTATTTAGGGTACTTAATATGAAGTGGTCTGCACTGTTACAAGCAATAGTTGTCACATTTGTGCTGACTCAAGCAGACCATAACATTAGTAGTTATATAGCACTTTTTCTGTTCAAAATACTGTACTGACATTAACTAATGAACTCACAAACATCACTCTGAAAGAGGTTGGTAGGTGTTACCATTTTACATATGGAGAAAACAGACAAATAGGTGAAGTGACTTGCTCAAAGAGACACTGCAGATTAGAAATGAGGCCTTTCTGGTTTTCAGTGTTGGCTTATTGCTTCCTACCTCACACGGATAGGGTTGCTAGATGATTGAAACAAAAATACCGAAACACTCTCCTCTCCCTCCTCCCCCCCCCCCAGCAAAAAAAAAACCACAACACTGGGAAAAAATTCTGTTGGGGGGGGGGGAAGGGAGGGGGAGACCAAAGTTGTTGAGGGGGGGAAAAAGGGACTCCAAGACTTATTAAGAAAAAAAATAAATAAATAAAATAAAAGAGCATGTCCCCTTTAAGAGTGAGTGCAGGGATCGGAACAGGGGAGTGGTTGAGCACTAAGACCCAGGGGAAGCATTGCTTCCCTTTGGTTGGCAGCCATTTTGTTCCGGCAGCCTTGCGGAATCAGGTAAGCATGGGGGCTGGGGTTGGGGGTGTTGGGAGGCCTTGCGGAGCAAGGGGAGGAGGAGGCCAGGCGCTGAGTGTTTGTAGGGTTGCCAGGTGCCCGGCATTTTCGCCTCCTGGCAGGGGAAAAAATCAGAAAATACTGGACATCTCAGGTGTCCGGTATTCTCTGAATTTTTTTCCTGGACAGGAGGCGAAAATACCAGACAGTCCGGGTGAATACCGGATACCTGGCAACCCTACACACAGAAAACATTCTGTGTATCGGGGAAGAGGCAAAGAATTCAACAGTAGGCACCAAAAGGTCATTGTATCCGTTGGGAAACAGGGTGTTTCTGTTGATCTCCTCTCCCCTCCCCCCATTAGCAGCAAAAAGCTGCCAAGTAAATTTTGCTGACTGCCTAGTGCAGGTTCAGGTTGTCAACTCCATCAGGATTTGAGCATTGGGCATGACCATCTGGTCAGAAAGAATTATGGACTGGACAGAAACAGTGAGCTCCTGCAGGGAAACTTGACAGATACACAAGCTTGTGGAGAAAGTGTAGGCTGGGCTTCATATTTGTTGTTGACTTATCTCCTTTTGGTGATCAGAGCACCTGTGCTTTTTTGGATAGGTTCTATTTGCGCAAGAAACCCCTGTGGCACGTCCACACATGCCTTTTTGCGCAACAGCTGTAGCGCAAAAAAGAGTTATGCCTCATTGAAAGAAATTTACCTACACTGCAAAAAGCCCTCTGTTCTGCCATTTTACTGTTGATTTACTTGTGCAAAAGTGCACTTGAGGTGTGGACGCTCTGCGGGTTTTTGTGCAAAAACAGTGGGTTTTGCGCAAAAACCCTGCAGTGTAGACGTAGCCTTAGAGTATGTTTAGAGTAGCAGAATCATTGTAAGTTACCCTAACGCGGGGCTGCATGTCCTTGAGAAGTAGAAATGCCACTGTTCAGTGTTTCTCCACCAGTGGTACGAGTACCCTCACGGGTACTCGAGAGGAGTCTAGGGGGTACATCAACACAACTGAAATTTGGAGAAAAAACCAAAATTCAGTTAAGTTTTACAGCGCTTTATTATTTTTGTACTTTTTACACCCAAAAATTTTATCACCAGCCCAACTACGATGAAGTTGTTTAAACAAATGTGTTGCAATGATAGAAAAAAAAATTGGTGTGTCTGAAAAATATAGGTACTGGGGGTACAGTAAACTTCCGATAATCCGGCACCTTTGGGACCCAGGGGGTGCCGGATTATCGGATATGCCGGAGTATCAGGAGGTACTCCGGAAGGGGGGTTGTGAGGGATCTGGGGGGGGGTGGGGTGGTGGTCAGCAAGGAACGGTGTGGGGCGAGCCCTCCACCGTTTTGCAGGGAGGCGGGGGAAGCCCCGCGCAGCCGCCGGCAACAGGCCATCTGGGGCTGCAAGTGGCAGCGGCGACTTGGGGAAGCCGTGGGGCAGAGCAGCTGGGGTGCTGCTGGGTTGGTCCTGCAGTGCTGCCCCTCACCTGAGCGGCGCTGCGGGACCAATCTGGCAGCACCTCAGCTGCTCTGCCCCACGGCTTCCCCAAGTCCGCCACTCATCAGTTTCAGCAGCAGTGGGGTTGGGGAAGCCATGGGGCAGAGCAGCTGGGGTGCTGCTAGGTTGGTCCTGCAGCACCCCAGCTGCTCTGCTCTGTGCCTCTTCCCCAAGTCCACCACTGGTCAGTTTCAGGAGCAGCAGCAGTGGACTTGGGGAAGCTGCACAGAGCAGCTCCAATTGTCCAGCTGGCCGGAGCACTTCCGGGTTCCAGTTGGTGCTGGACTACCGGGAGTGCCGGACCACTGGATACTGGACAACTGGAGTTTTACTGTACTTATAATAATTTTTTTTGAAAAAGGGGGTACTTCATAAAAAAGTTGAGAAACACTGTTGTAGTTGCTCATTTGAGCTGGTGAAATTGATGATAGGCTAACTGAGCACAGCTGTATGCTATGGACCACTCCAAATGGGCCTGTTGCTTACTGATACCTTGTTGTCTTCTGCTCAGTTGCATATTTCACTATGCGTAGGAAGTACCTGGATCAGTGACTAGACTTTTCCTCAGTCATTTTGCCCGAGAAGTGAGAATTTATTTATAACCGGGCACAGAATGATGGCATGTATATATGTGAATCTGTTTCTGGGGTGAAAGAGGAGAAACCAAGGACAAAGCCTTTGTCTTTCCTGCCCCCCAAAAGTGTTTTTTTTTTTTTAAACCTTGGGATAACTAATACACAGTAGCTATACTGCTGTTAAATCCTAGTGGAGACAAGGCATATTAATTTTCCCATTGTTTAAAAGCCCCCTTTTTGCAGTGAATTATGTAGGCTAAGAGTAAATATTGGGAAGGTGAATTGGTGACTTTTTACCCCAGCTGACATAATTTCCCTATCCACAGATCTCCACAAAGACACTCACTTTTGCCATTTCGCTGTTATTTCTTTTTACTTCGAAAAATCTAGTCACCATAAGTGGTTCCCTCCCACATACGGTTCTTTACACACGTATTTCAATATCATCTTGTCAGAATTTCTGCATAAGAAGCAGAATGGAGACTTGCTTCAAGGAAGAAAAACATCCTGAGCTTACTGTTGCAGGTAAGGAAAGAGTCTGCGGAATGACTGTGGATGGTGATGGCATAGGATAGGTTGCCATAGTTTCCATACATATCATTAGTTTCTGACTGCTTTATCCAGCAGTCAGGGAGAGCAGGAGGAGAGCCTGCTCAGTCAACCTAGCCATCCTCTTCATGGAGCTTAATGTGCCTCAAAAGGGAGGTGCATACAGGGGGAATGGCCTTTTTTCTTTCCAGGGTAGCTTGGCTGGGGTTGGGTTATGAAACAGCATGAAGAGAGTTAATTTGACAATTGACTGGTTGCCTGGATTGATTCACAAGAATAGGGTGTTCTCTGAGGACGGAAATGAGGAAAAGGTAGCAGTCCTAAGAAAAGGTTTAATAAAAGTGATTACTCTGGTTTAAGAAAAGAAGAGTGACCAACCATAGCATGTGACAACTGCTAAAAGTTGGCTTCTCATATCAGATTTGTACACGGAATAATGCGGGTTTATTTGTTGATGCTGATTTCATAGCCCATGTGTGGGGTTTTTGTTTGTTTGTAATCTTTTTCGGCAAGATTGTGAATGTGGTTGATTGGTCTTTTATGCAAAATAGATCATTTTGCTGCTTATCAGAATACAAACATGCAGCCCGTACAGTGTGTTTTGTGTCTGTCTTTAGCTTTCTTTTACTGCAGCATTAGCCATTTTAGTTTCATAAAGGACTGTCAGGCAAATGTTGGCAGCCAGATGGTAGCGAAGCTTTCAAAAGGCACAATGAGTGGTGCAGGTTTCTGGTTTCTAGTGTGCTTAGGCTGCAAGCAGTAACCTTCACGATGTTAAACTGCCCTGACCCAGACTGACATTGTGACTTTTATCACTTCCTGACAATAGAGAGGGAAAATTTTACTCAAAACAGTTGGGATTAATTAATGAAGAAGCTAATTAAGTAGGTAGTATTTCATATCTTTAGATGGTGGCTGAAATGAACTATCCACAGGGCACCATTGTTACTCTGGCATCCTGGCTTATGTTTTGTTGATTTGGGGGGGGAAGGGTCACAGTAAAAGAGGTGTTTGGGATTTGCATCTCTTTACTGAAGAAGAAAGCAAGTAGCTATTAAGGGATAGTCATCTGGGTGGTTGGAAAAGTCAGCTCAGGAAATAAGAGAACTGGTTTTTTTTAGTCCCGGTATTCTGGTCATGCACCCTCTGCTTCATTAGCAACAAGCCAAATTGTTAGGGTGTGATAGATATTGCCCTAGTGTCAGGCGCTTCCAATATCATCTGTGTTACCTTGCATCTCATATGAATCTCTGGTGCAACCATCCTAGAGAGGACATGTGATCTCAGATGGCACTGAATCTGTACTTGCAATTTACATTCCAGGAAGAAGGCTGAAGCATGTAGTCTTATGATATGAAATGCTTGAGAACAGCATCTGACAGCCCAAACCGTTTTAGTTTTGTTTAATTTCTTCTGGTTAAGAGGAAGCTGCCTTCAGCCTGCAGGCGTTCCAAAAAAATCCATCACACATGTGAGAGTGCTGAAAATGACAACAGAAGAGTGGCTCAGTAAAAAAGTGTTTGCGCAAAGATTAGCGTGTTGGCCTTGACAGTAATTAAATGGAAAAAAAAGTGAAGTAATTTTTCATAAAATTGATAGCCATGATTTTCTTGACTGAAACATTCTTTCCTGAGCGGTCAATCATATGAGTATTTTTAAGCCCTCTCCTTATACCAGTGCGTACAGTAGGGCATTGCCAATACCTTGCCAGTAGAGGGGAGACAGAGCAAGAGATCTTTTCAGTGAAATCTTCCTTCTGCTATAGATGGGACTTGCCAGTTCCGAATCTTCCATTGTATATTTCCAACAGGTGGAATGATGCTGTGTTTGAAAAAGAAACACATACCTGTAATTTTTCTACAGAAGAAGGGGCCCCAGAACTTAAAATTAATTGAGGTCTCCATAAGATATTATTTTTAAAAAGCCCCAAAACAAAACAAAAAACCCTAAAACAAAACCGTGCAGTGCTCCAGCCCCCAGGTTTTTCCCAAAGAGAAAACTCACATTCTGTGGATGTGACAGTGTCTGATTCTTTCACTTTATTAATGATGAGTGGGTGAGTGGTTATGTGCTTTTTTTTTTAATTCTTGCTGGTCTCACAGAAACTTCCCCTATTATCACCCCTATGTCATTACCTCGCAGAAACTAACCTTCCCCCTCACCCCCACTCTGTTCTAAAATTTGATTTGTCAATTTCACATGCATTCATTTTTTTGATTGTATCACATTGGTATATATGGTTGTGCCGATTTTCTTCCACATATTGATCTGAGGAAGTGGGTCTGGCCCACGAAAGCTCATCACCTATAAACCATCTTGTTAGTCTTTAAAGTGCTACATAGTTCTGTCTTTTGTTTTAGCTACACCAGACTAACATGGCTGCATCTCTATCACTATTAATTTAGAAAGGGCTTGGAAGTGGACCAGTGCAGTCACTCCTACTGTAGTGTTATCTCAGCTTTCCTGGATTGTATTGTCAGCCTTGTGCCCTGCTTGATATCACAAGCTAGTGCTAAAGCCACTTGTGGTAGTCTCATGATAAAACTTCTTGATATTTAGGTGACAAGAGGACTGTGACCGCAGATGCTTACCATGCACTTAGAGCCCTCTCCAGAACTGCACTAACACATAAATAGACTCATATGCAATTAAGAACTAAAACAACTTATTGTCCCTCCTTTCTGGGTTAGAACTGGTAGGTTCAGTGTAAGTTTCTTAGCTCAAAAGAGTCTACTACAAAGTAAGACAATTCTAGGAATTGTCAGAGGACAATGAAGGCTCTGCACCCCCTCCCATGATATTAAGAAGGATCTCTTCTGCCATCTGTTGTTGTTTACAGGTCAGCACAGGTCCTTATGGAGGAGAGAGAATTACTGTCCAATTCCAGTTTCCAGGAAATTGGAGAGTTTAGATTTTAAAAATATTTTTGGGACATAACTCTTGAACAAATGCACTTCTGATCTTTCCGCTACTCATGTCAAACATGCTTTAAATTTTCCCTTTTTATATATTACTGAATCTTAATCCTGAAATCTCCAAAGAGATCTGATACTGGAATTGGTGTCATTTGAATGCTATAGTGTCTACCTTTTTGTGGCCAACAAATTTTGCTCAGAAGTCTGTAATTTAATCCCAGGAGTTATGGGAGTCACATTTAGTGTTTAGTCCATATGTACAAGTATTCAGTTGTGGTTTTAACTAGAGCCATTTATCAGATGGGGTAAGATCAGTTACCTTCATTTGATCTAATTTTCAGACACTTTTTTCCCATAATTTTATTCCCGAAGAGAATTTTACAGACTTATGCTGGTAATGATTTCCCTTTAAAAGTAAAATTAAACATGACTCTTTATGTTTGAAGGTTTAGAGCAAAAAATAGAATTCAATAAGCATTAATTTAAAAATGAAGGCTGTTTGCATTATGCAACCAATTATTAGATTGTGTACTAGCTTAAAAGAAAAGGCTTAGGGTGAAGCAAAGGAAGGATACTTGGATAACAAAAAGCTGCAGGGATACTTGGGAGGAGAGGAAGTAAGAATTTCAGAATTGGTTTCCTGTTAAATTTTACTTGAAGGTTTTAAGTACTTTAAATCAGGATAAACTTGTATTCCAACATACCACAAAAATATTTTTGTCAGTAATAAATATATGTTGAAAATACCATGCTTTGTTTCACATGGCTATTATGAGGCGAGATTGTGATCCAGGATATTTTCTCTGTGTGGGCTATCTGCATCTTGAATATGCAGGTGCATTGTATTAAGTTGGGTTCATGCCCTCTTACTTCCTCTCCTGAGCAAGTAGGTGGGGAGGGACAGGAAATGGTTAGATCTTTGGGGTTTTTTTTCACCTTCTACTTGCTGAGCCTAGATGATGATGATAGAAAAGGGTGTAATGCTGGTATAGGCTGGTAATTAATTGTTATCCATTGGAAGGAAGAAGGATGCAGGAGAAAAAATGTGACTCAGAGGAACGCTTCAGGGTTGTGTTCACTGCTTTAACGTTCAGTTTTTTTCCCCCCTTCATGGTGACCAATGTGCATGAGTTATCCCAAGGTGAATAACATAAGTGAAGACAAGGCATTTGAGTTTTAGCATGAAAGAAACTTGCTGACTTTGGCCCTTTCCCCCCACCTAGGGATGACCTGAGTTTACCTCACAGTGAAAATGAAGAGAATTGTCTTTACTATGTTTTTACTTCAGGTGGTTCATGCACATTAGGTATCCTGGGGTAAAAAATAGCTTTTTAGCAGTGAAGAAAAGCCCTGAAATTATCCAGACTGCCCTGGGGAGAGAGGACTTGGGGCCAGGTGAGAGGCACTTCTCCAAGGCCCTGGCAACTCTAGCGGGCTGAGCTGGGGGAGGAGCGCCTATTCCCCAGCTGCTGCAGGTGCAGCCGTTTTGTATGTATGTTAAACAAGAATTTTTGGGTTTTTTCAGATAGTCTTAAAACAGAAGGTTTATCCTCATGAATTAGTAATTTTACATATTCTCTGTGTGTCTTTTACATTATCATTAACAGCAGTGAAGATTTATTTTGATAGGATTCACTGCCATTCTAAACCCCTGCTTTCATGTGCTGCTAATGTTCTGAAAAAAATTACCCTTTAGGCTGAGGGTTTCATGGTTGTTCTCAGAAAGGGGTGAATATTTTTGGAAAATGTGATAAAATTCCATATGGCCACATTTGTGTGTAAAAGGCTAAAAGAAATCTTCTAGTTGTCCTGTGAAGAATGATAACTCTACCAGCATGTTTATTGCACTTGCCATGGTCTTGGCCCACAACGGCTCAAGTAAGTAGAAAATAAGTACTTGAAATAAATGTGAAGTGGTAGATTATTTGAAACCATTTTACACCATGTTCAGAGGCTCTAGATATTTCAGGTGTCATTATGAAATGCCTGAAGAATCTCACTGGCAGGTGCACTTATTGCAATAAGTGACCTTGTGTACACTAGTGGTTTTTTGTATAAATGAATGTTCTGCACTAGTGTGACACTCTCACATTCTGTGCTGAAACAAACTTGAGGTTTGTGTCACATTTGATGGGCATGAAGGACAATGCAATTTCTGTTTGTACTGGAGCAGCAACAGTTAAAGATCAATGTAGGATCTTTTACGCAGTCAACAAACTGTTAGATTAAGGAAAGAAATAGAAACAGACACATGGACAAAAAGAGAAATTAAATTTTTTTTTATACAAGGTCAAAACCAGGTGAACTAGAATTCCTGGCTGTGGAAGAAACACTTGATACAATAAGCATTATTGAAACATGCTGGAATAACAAAAATCAATGGGATATTTTAATGCTTGGCTATAAATGTAGATTATACATTACATCGGAATGACAGATTAGGATTAAGAGGTTGACAGGTGGTGTTAGATTTAAGATTCCGTATAGAATCTAGTGAGATGACACAGTTGAATCTGTATTGCTGCAATAATGCAAGTGTGCTTCTAGGTTTAAACTACTACCCTCTAGATTTAAAAAAAAAATATTGAGTGTGTAATACTGAGAGAGATCAAAGAGACAGCAAAGTCTAACAAAGCTGTAATGACACGGGAACTCAACTATCTACACATAAACTTGTCAAATACCACAATGGAACAAAGTATGGGGGAAGCAATTTCTTGACACCTTAAATGATTGCTTCTTGTAACAGCTACACTAAGAGCACACAAGAGGAGAGGCTCTGCTTTATTTAATCCTAAATAACAACACAGGAGTTAGTTCAAGAAATAACAGCAGCCTACTCACTAAGCAGTGGTGACTATAATGTAATACATTTAAATATTTCAAAATCCAGTGTTCACAATAATATAATACAGTTTCCAGGAGGGAGGAAAAGTAACAAAAACTAACTCAGTGACATTACACTTCAAAGAAGTAAAATCCATAGATTTGCCAGGATTGTTTTTTACACACAATCTTGACCCAGTAACAAAATTTGAGAAAAAAAAAATAAGAATTATGCCAGTGTGGCTAAATGGGATAGTTCAAGATGTTGTTTGAGCCAAACAAAGAACCTTCAAATTTTGGAAATCCTAACTAATCCCAGCAAAGTCAATAGTAAGGAGCATAAATTATAGTGGAAAATAGGCAAGAAGGAAATTAGGAGGGCTAAAATTGAATTCAAAGAGCAAGTAGCTAAAGTATAAAAACCACCAGCAAGAGACTATATACATATGTATATCTCACACTTGCTGCTTCAGAAAGAATAGGTGATTCCTCTGGGTCAGTGGTTCCTGTCCTTTTTTATGCCGCAGACTGGCAAACCGATTCACAAACTTTTGGCGGACTGGTAACATATTATTTGCATATTCATTATGCAAACAAAATGTTGCTGCCCACCTTGCCCCTTGCTTCCCAGTGCCTAACACTCTTTGACCCCCATCCTTACAGGCCATGCCAACATCCTCTTGCCCCGTGACCCCAAGTAATTGGATTTACTACTTTACAATTTTTCATATTAGAAAGTAAGTTAATAAGATTAAATACATTAATGAAATTAAATCAATAATGAGCCAGCTTCATGCTATCAGTGCTTTGGGTTGTATTGTACATTTTGGTTTTCCCTGGGCCATATTCTGAAACTTTGTCCTTTTGGTAATCTGTGAAATTTAGGTAGGAACCTGATTTTAAACATTTAACTTAGAATCTCTAATTCCCACAATATTAAAACTGCATGACAGACTGAACATATACAGATATTAGTCCCCGTCTGCCATATGTTGGCCTAGTCATATACTCTCACATATCAAAACTGAAGCCTCTGGAACTTGTGCCAGTCCATAGATAGTTACTTTGGAAGCCCCACCAGGTACCAGGGTCAAAAAAGCTGTGGGTTTCTTTGTTTTAATTCACTGTATTAAACTGAATTGGTCTGGCTTTTAGTTAATAAAACTTGACCTTTCAGACATTGATGGTCTGGTTCCCTGGCCAAGAGGTGGTGCACAACAGGACTGAGAACAAAGCAAGAGAGAACAGGGAATACCTCAGAAATGGTGCTAAATGCTGTATATCAGGAAGAGAAAGAATGAAGGAAGAGTGGTCGTTGAGATTGTCACTGTATGATCAAGTGTGCCATCTCACCTCCTCTGGTGATAACAATCATAATAACAATCATGTCTTCCAAATGGACTGGAGGAAGAATTTCTGCTCTAAATTTCATAATAGATAGATGTGTTCATTTTTTGGGCTGTTGTGGGGTAGGATTGCCAACTATCTGGTTTTCAGCTGGAAAGTCCTGTTGAAAGTTAATTTGGCCACAGTGGCAGGATCAGTGCAGCTCCTGGAAGTGGCCAACATGTCTTCTGCCTCCTAGGTGCAGAGGAGGCCACAGGGGCTCTGTCCACCACCTCCACTCTGTGTACCAGCTCCACAGCTCCCATTGGCTGGGAACTGTGGCCAGTGAAAGCTGTGGGGTGGCACCATTAATGGGGTGGCATATGGAGCCTCCAGATGCTTCTGTACCTAGGAGCCAGAGGGACATGTCAGCTGCTTCTGGAAGCTGCCTGAAGTAAGCGCTGCCCAGAACCCGTACCCTGAACCACATCCCCCAGCTGTGAGCCCCCCTCCTCCCACACTCCAAACCCCCAGGTCCCAGCCCTGAGCACCTTTCTTCACCTCAAACCCCTCATCCCTGGTTCCTTCCACACCATGATCCTTTCATTTCTGGCCCTCTGGACCAGTTGGAGCCCTCACCACCTCATACTCCAACCTCCTTAGCCCAGTACCCCTCCCACATTCTCCACCTCCCAGTCCAGAGCCCCCTCCTGCAACCCAAACCCCTCATCCCTGGCCCTACCCCACAAGAGCCCTCACCTTCTCCTGCACCCAAACCACCCGCTTCAGACTGGTGAGAATGAGTGAGCGAGGGAGGATGGGAGAGAACGAGCAATGAGGTGATGAAGCTGAGAAGGGGCAGGATTTTGGAGAAGAAACAGAATAGGGCAAGGCTCAAGGGTATTTGGTTTTCTGCAATCCAAAAGTTGGCAACCTTCAGGATGGAGCGATGGTGTTACTACCTGGTGACTGGGTGAGACTGGAGAAATGTAGTACCCAAGTCAGAATATGGGGAAAGTGTGTGCACTGGAATGGAACAAGGAAGGGACAAAAGGCCCAAAATATAAATGTCAACACATTTTGAAATGTACTTGTACTTTACTAATTCAGTAGGCATTAGTGTTTAATATAAATATTTATATTTATATTATAAACAATATAAATATTTAATATAAATATATTGGGTATCCACCACTCCCTTGTCAGCACCTCACATACTGAAAATATTATTTTGCTCCTGGGATGGGAAATAATTGAGTAGGGACACTCTCTGACTCATATGATGGTAGATTGTGCTGCAGATAACCAGATGAGCAGTCCTTAATGTAAAGGGTTAACATTAAATCTTAGCACAGGTTTCAAATACATTTCTTGTATTTCTGTTCAGGTGCCCTTAGTGTGGCTTTTTATCTGAATCTCTGGTTGGGGGGAGATGGGAATAGGTAAATTCAGCAAGCATTTGCCCAATTTAATGACTAGATAAGGATTGGGGAGCCTAAGGCCTGGGGGCCAGATGCAGCCCCTGGCTTACCTGGATCTAGCCGCAAAGGCTCAGGGCTCCCCTCTAGCACTGGTGAACCTGTGTTGGTGCTGCAGCCCTCTTGCCATCCCCCTGTAGGGCTGGAGCACACAAAATCGACTGTCCTGGGCCCCCCTTACGCTCTGATGTGTGATGGGAGTGTGGGGCACGTCTTTCTCCTTCTCAGTTGGAGGCCATGCCAGTGAGGCCGTGATCTGAAAAAGGTTCCTTACCCTTGGACTAGATTATTTTCAACCGTATGATTGAAAGATAGAGTACATATTTTCAGGGCAGTCACTCTGTGTTACAGAAGCAAGCAAGGTTTTTATCCCACATAACCTTAGTAGTCTGTTTTTAGAAGGCGTACATTTTGTGCCGAACAGAATCCATAACGAAAAATTACTTGTGGCCGCATCTGTGCTTTTGGTGATAGTAATGTAACCAGTTGAAATTAAAATCACATTTATCTTCTGCAAGAGCTCTCCAATCTGCGTGAATGCGGGGGGGGGGGGTAGCACTTTGCATTATAAACTGATTTTTTTGTATAGATGGATTGGTGTATAGAAGTTTTTTTTTTCTGAAGGAGCATTGTTCCTATATAAAAGAAATGTATATGTTAAATTAGCCTGTTTCAGTTCAGAATCATAAGCACCACTGTGTAATAACCAGTATATGAGCCCCTAGGAGGTGGAAATAAGCAAGCAATATATGCCTATCAGGAATTTAGGAAAGTCTTTTGATCACGAAGAAATACAACTGCCCATTGGAAAATTGTGAGAGACTTACAGAGACAACAAATTTAGAGAAATTGTTAAACAATTCATTTTTAGTCATTATAGAGGACATATGTAATGCTGCTATTTTTTCAGTGTTTTAGCCAGGCAACACCACCCTTTGCTTGATAAAACACATATTGTGCATAGAATCCATCATAAAGCTTTTGAAGATAAAACCATGAAGTATATGGACGATACTCTACAGCTCTCTGAATGCGTATGTGTTTGGCAAGCAGGTTAAACTCTGAAATGTCTTGGCTTTGAAAATTTAAGGGAGATCTTAAAGTTCTTGGGGGATGGGTGTAGGTGGGGTCTCCCCCAAGGATGTCCTCCATCTCTTTGTAGAACTGGTAGATCATGAGCGTAGAACTGGACCGGCGGTTTGCTTCCCGTGCCTTGGTGGTAGGCGTTTCACAGTTCCTTCACTTTGACCTGGCACTGCAGTGTGTCCTGGTCATGGCCTTTTTCGATCATGCATCTTGAGATCTGTCCATAGGTATCATAATTCCTATGACTCGAGCACAGCTGGGACTGGACAGCCTCCTCTCCCCAAACACTGATTAGGTCCAGCGCCTCGGCATGGCTCCAAGCAGGTTATCTCCTGGTGCATAGAGCAGGCATGGCCAGTTGGAGAGATGCGCTGAGGACACATCGCTGAGCAAACAGGAAGGGGACTTTCAGATTTGAAAAAGAATGCAGAGGGTGGGCCTGAGGGTTGGTCACCTGAGAGCGGAGCAGTAGAGTTCCAACAGATGACCAGAAAAGTAAGACTAGGCATTGTGGGAAAGGTACCAGAGGCTACTCAGAAAGCAGTACTAAACCATGCTGTCCACTCTGGTTTGTATCCATTAAGTGCCTTGCCAGTATTGAACATTTCAGAAATTACAGCGGGGGGGGGGCTGTTTTACTGCACAGTAACTTGCCAACGTAGACTTGACCTTGTACTCATGCTAAATGATCAGTTCTACCTTGCAATTTGCTGTGACACTGGGAATATCTTTCCCAGATGGCAAGAAGTGTTCTGTGTCTTAAAAGCTTATCTCTCTCACCAATAGAAGTTGGTCCAGTAAAAGATACTGAAGTAGGGATGTGAACAACTAGTCGACTATCTGATAAGTAAATGCTTATTGGATAGTCGACACACTAGTCAATTAGTCGCTCCCCCCTCCCTTGCTGCCTCTATCAGAAAGAGTCAGCAAGGGGGGTGAAAAGAGGAGGGGGTGCTTCAAACTGGCAGCACCATGTGGAGCCCCGGGGCCAGACCCCGGGCTCCACGCGGCACTGCCACTTTGAAATGCTGCATACTGCGCTGGGCCAGCTGGGAGGTCCCAGCTGCACGTGGCATTTCAAAGCAGCAGTACTGCGTGGAGCCTGGTGTCTTCCGCTTTGAAACACCGAGTGGAGCCTGGGGTCAGCTGGTGACTCCCCCACTGACCCCAGGCTCCATGTGGTGCTGTCACTTTGAAACACTGCGGGGAGCCTGCCGCCGTTCTCCCTGTGGTGTTTCAAAGTGGCAGCACCGCATGGAGCCTGGGGTCAGCTGAGGACTCAGAGTACTCTGCTGGCCCCATGTACCCCACAGCGCTTTCTCCTTTCTCCAACCCCAGGGCTGTTGCTACACTTCAAAGGTGGAGGCGCCCTTATTGACTAATCGAAATTTTACATCCCTATACCGAACCCACTTTGGATCTCACCCACTTAGCTCTAACATTTTTAGTGAACTGGAATAAGTTAGAACCTTCAATTTAAAAATGCTCGATTATAAAGTAAGTGCAATGTTAACTAGGGTAGAACCAAAGTAAACAAAAGTCTTTGTGCCTTTCTAAGAGAGAGTTTTTCATAAAGGAAAAATAGCAGATGTTATTACTTGGTACGATTTAATTATATGGAATGTGTGAAAATGTTTTGAACATATAACATGATAGCCACAATTATAGATGAAATTTTTCCTGTTTGCTATACTGATTTGCTACAGCAAGGTAAAAATCACCTGGAAATACTTAAGATTTCAACAGATATTTTAGGATAACTGGTACAACAAACTTTCTCTTAAACCTAATGCATTATAATTTTTATACTTCAAAAATATATTGCAGACTAAGCACAACTAAGGAAGATGTTGTTAGTAATTGATTGATCCCTCTCGTCTCACAGTGAATTGTTAAATTTTAAGTCTCTATTCTTGATTCTGCCTAATACGCTTGTGGTGTTCTCTTGTTTTCACAGGCCAAGGCTGCAAGCACAAAGGAAGTTTGCTCAATCCCAGCCAAACAGTCCCAGCACAACTCCAATAAAGATAGTGGAGCCATTGTTACCCCCTCCAGCTACTCAGATTTCTGACCTCTCCAAAAGGAAGCCCAAGACAGAAGATTTCCTTACGTTTCTCTGCCTTCGAGGTAGGACTCTTATAGTAGCCTTGGGGAACAATCTCTGTAGTTCAGCGAACAAGCTGCAGTACTGCACAGTACAGTACAGCCTACCTGAACACAGTGATGTTGCACTTGATCATATTGCACACATTTCCCACTCAGTAGTAGTCTGACTGTATACACAAAAAAAGTCTCAGAAGGGTAGCCGTGTTAGTCTGTAACTTTAAAAACAATGAGTAGTCCTGTGGCACCATGAGAGTAGCTAGATGGTGCTTATGTTTCATGTTCCAGAATGGTTGCTCTTACCATTGCCCTTTCCTTCCTGTAGCTTTGTTGAAGGATTGTGCCTTCATTACAGATAGTCCCTGCCCTGCTGGCAGACTCCTCACATGATGAGCTAATCCCCTGAGCTTTGCTTACTTTTGCCTTACAACTACCACTTTGCAGATTCCTGTTGCTTTTCTTACAGCAGAGTTCTCTCACTTAGAAGTGAGCTGACCAGCATCAATCCTAGCTACCTGCCTTGGTTTTCTCCTCATAGTGCAGCATGGTTGATTTTTTTTTCCTCCTCTTATTTATTCTGCTGCTAATGGCTCAAAATCAGGCTGCCAAGTTCTCTATTTTGACTCTCATCCAATATGTAAAGTTCTTATGTAATGGGTGGATAGGGGATGGGAGGTTCAATTTTTTTATATAGATTGTGAAAAGTAGTATCCAACGGAGACTAAAATGCAGACTCAATCCCTGGCTACATTTCTGTGCATTAGATCTAATTTGCTGAGTGGTAAATTGCTCTGTATGTTGGCAGCATGCTGCCAGAGTGCTCAGGGCCAACTGATGCATTTTGTTTGTGGGAAAATTCAGTGTGTGCATATGGGTGCATTCATAGAGCTATATTTTCTTTATCATACATGTGTTTTTAAATATCTCAAGACCACCACACCTGTGGAGAACTGACTTGAGAAGGGGTGTAGACCCTCCTCCCTCACAATCTGACTTGACAATATGAGATACAGGTATCTTCTCCTGACCCAATGGTTCATGCAACAAGATTTTTCTCTTGATCGTGAACATTTGCATTTTGTATCTATAATTTTCTTCCAATAGATATTCTGCTGTAAAGTAATAGAAGTTTTGTAAAATTCTTGAAGGTCTGCAATCAATTCTGAATTTCTTCAAGATTCAGAAATGTAGGGTGTTTTTTTTCAAACAATACACCCATGTAAACAGAAGGTTCTTCTTCAAGTGATGTCTCTGTGGATGCTCCACTGTTGGTGTCAGGGTCGTTCTGGCATCACAGATTGGAGTTTTTCTAGCAGTATCTGGTCAGGTCGCACATGTGCAGTAGGGGGCACGTGTCGTTTGCGCCTTTGCAGTTTGCATTCACGGCCTGACTCCTCTCAGTTCCTTAGTTACGACTCTTGGTCGCAGATGGAGCTCAAATCCCTCTCCTCCTCTTCATTTACCTTTAGATATGAAATTGAGTTAGTTTTAAAAATGGTCTACTGTTGTTCATCGTCTATTAGTCGTTAGTTTTAAAAAATTGTTCTCAGTACAGATAATTAGTTAGTTTTAAAGGCTCCTGAGGGACAGCGCTGTGGGCCTGGCTGTGGGTCCTTCGGGCCTCTAGTTCTTAAAAAAAAAAAAAAAAAAAAAAAAAAAAAACACACACACACAACACACACACACACACACACCCCCCCAAACCCAAAAAACCACAAAATAGGGAGAGGATAGTAGAGGATAAAAGCCAGCAGCGGCAACAAATGGCAAGACAGAGACTATAAAAAAGCCTCAGGCATGGCAGAGTAGTAAGCTTTTAAAAAAAACAAAAATAGAGAGAGAGAGGAACAAGGGACAGACAGCAAAATACTCAACTCCCTTGGTTTTAAAAAATTTGACAAAGGTCATGACCCGATGCCTGCCTCAGATGGCCATGGGTCTTGCATCCGATGCCTTGGTGAGGCACATGTTCCTCAGAAATGTGTGCACTGTCGTAGCCTCACGGCCAGAAGGCTCTTAATACGTTTAAGAACCGACACTCTCTTAATACATTTAAAGGCTGGTGCACAGAGGGGGGACCCAGTATGAGTTGGGAATCCGCTGTCCCGGCTTCTGCTGAGTACCTCCTACTGTGCTTTAGCCTTTTAAATGTATTAAGGGCAGGGACCCTGCACGAGCTGGGAATCAGCTGTCCTGGGTCATGCCGGGTCCCCCTTGCTGTGCTTCTGATTTTTTAAATGTATTAAGAATCAGCAGGCTCTTAATACATTTAAAAAGCAGAGGCACAGCGTCTGGGACTGGTCATGAGTCGGGAATCAGCTTATTCCCGGCTTGCACCTGGTCCCGCTACTCCCCTGCCCACTGTGGGTGCTGGGAGGAATCAACTTTTAACCTAGGTTCCCCCAGCACAGGCTCCTGCTCCCCAAGTGCAAAGGGGGAGGGGAAGCGACTAGTCGAGGGACTAGTCGACTATCTGATAAGCTTTTGCTTATTGGAGAGTTAACTATTTGCTTATATCCCTAATGAGATGTCTCTCCGACCTCCTTACCCACTTCTGAACCACCCAGATCTCCTCAGAACAGAGGCACCTTACTCCATCCTCAACCAGAAATGCCACATCTGATGGCGTGGCTTCTCTGTGGTTCTCAGAAGTGGAGAAAATATGCTCGCAAGTAAACAATATCTTACTCCAGAATAGAGGACAGACCACTTGTAATACTTACTTTTATAAATGGAAGGGCTTTCGAGCCTGGTGTGTGAGTAGCGGGATCCAACCATTTACCGCACCTCTTCATATGATCCTCATCTACATCATACATCTGAAACAAGGTCTGTCAGTTACCTCTCTGAGTACACCGAGCTGCGCTGGCAGTGTTTCATCCCCCGATTGATGGGTTCTTGGCATTTGCACACTCTATTTT
The DNA here is from genome assembly GCA_032595735.1 of Pelochelys cantorii. Taxonomy (NCBI): domain Eukaryota; kingdom Metazoa; phylum Chordata; order Testudines; family Trionychidae; genus Pelochelys; species Pelochelys cantorii. The sequence continues at coordinate 108,890,637 of CM064327.1, forward strand.
CAAGAAGTTCCTCAAAGGGCTACATAACCATAATCCTCCACGTAGACCTCTAGTCCCCCATGTGGGATTTGGAGTTCGTACTCAACACATTAACTAGACCACCATTTGAGCCCTTGGCTTGCTTTCTCTATTAACAGCAAAAATAGTGTTTTTAACAGCAATCACATCAGCAAGGTGAGTTAGTGAGATTACCACTCTCACAGCATCATAGCCCTGTGCTGTATTTCATAAAGACAAGGTTGTCCTGCGACCCCATCTCTCTTTTTTTCCTAGAGTCTGCACAGACTTCCACATTGAGCTGATCATCTTCTCTGCCTTTTATCCAAAGTCTCATGCTTCTCAAAAGGAGGCTACTCTACATACCTTGGATGTCCCGACAGCATTATCATTCTATATTGACCACACATGACCCTTCTGGAAATCACAGCCGTTATTTGTTTCAGTTGCTGAGTGGTCTCGGGGAACGCCACTTTCGTCGCAGCATATTTCCAAGTTGATAACATCTTGCATCATCCAATGCTTCTCCATTCAAAGTAGACCACTCCCTATGCCCCCCAGGGTGCACTCCACACAGGCTGTAGCTGCATCAACAGCTTTTCTGAAGGGAGTCCCACTTGAGGACGTCTGCTGCGCAGCCACTTGGTCATCCAACCACATTTTCATGAGACGTTATGCAATCTCCACATGGCAGGTTCAGCTGTTGTCAATACAGTCCTTTCATCTGTGCATAAGCTCTAATCCGAAGCCAAACTATCAGCTTTGGGGTACTGCTATGTAGTCACCAACAGTGGTGTTGGGCTGCACGTGTGAACATCAAAGGCACAAATGGCACATGCCCCCTACTGTGCATGTGTGGCCTGACCAGATACTGCTAGAAAATCTCCGATCTGCGGTGCTGGGATGAGCCCGACACCAACAATGGAGTACTCATGGGGACACACACCTTGAAGAACTGTCATTACTGCACAAAGTGGGTAACTTCCTTTTATATAGATATCTCACTCTACCTAATCCTAGAACTACTAGAATAAAAATACAGTATTAGGATTAAAAAAAAAAACCCAGTACACAGCTCCACTGCTACTATATAGGGTCTGAGAACAACACACAGGGACTCGAGGAGGTGAATTCGTTTGGCAAAGGCATTGCCTTCAACAGGAACATGTCAGGGCAGTAGTCTAAGGCAGAAGTGGACCATAATGTGTGTCACTGTCCATTCTGGCTTGTGCTTCAAGCAAGAGGGAGTACCGGGAGTATGCCATAAATTTGAGGAGCCAATCTCCTCTGAATTATGCTGGGACCATTTCAGTACAGATTCTGTGTATCTGGGAGACAACAGGACTTAGGGAGGTTGAGCATCAAATCTGGCCCTTAATGCATGTTTTACACCTTCATTTTCATGCAATTTTTTTTTTGTGTGTGTTGATTTTTTTAAATCTCTTTTTCACACACCTATAATATTAAAAGCTACAGGGAGAAGAGATTTGACAAACACTTGGTTAACCTCCAGTGGAGAGTTAGGAAACTTAGACTAGTTGTCTCAGAGGGGTAACCATGTTAGTCTGTATCTGCAAAAACAATGAGGAGTCCTATGGCACCTTAAAGACTAACAGATAACAATTATGAGCAAATGAATTCATTCTTTAAGGTGCCACAGGACTTCTCATTGTTTAGACTAGTTGGTGATTGTACTTGGGGTTTTTTCCCCCCTAATAAAATCTTTCCTAAAGTGACAATGATGGGTTACAATTCTTTCCTTTAAAAAAAAATTCTTACTTGTGTCACTAATAACACTGGTCTACAATTTTTTAGAAGTCGTCTGCTTCAGAGATAAAATGTGCTATTTATTATGTATTTTGATGTGCTGAATTCAAATATGACAATTAAAACAACTGATTGGCTACTGTTTCCAAGATATTTAAGTGTTTACATTTTACATCTATGTATATTGTGTAGATAGTAGAGTTTTAATCATAAATTGTAAACCTAGGTCTTTTCATGTGTTTATGGTTGCTTTACATGATAATATTTCACCTGTCCTATTTATGTAACACTTTAAAAATCAGCGAAAGGGTTATATAAATAAAATTTATTATGAAACAAAAGGCAAAAATCTATTATGTACATAGTTTAGTCCTATTCAGTGTCTACTCGGCGCTTCTTGGCTTGTCTTTTGTATTCATTAAATGGAGCATCTCTTGTCACTGTCCAGCAATAGTCTGCAAGCATTGACGGGCTCCATTTGCCCTGATAGCGTTTCTCCATTGTTGCAATGTCCTGGTGAAATCGCTCGCTGTGCTCGTTGCTCACTGCTCTGCAGTTCGGTGGAAAAAAATCTAGATGAGAGTGCAAAAAATGTATCTTTAATGACATGTTGCAACCAAGGCTTTTGTATGCCTTGAGGAGGTTTTCCACCAACAACCTGTAGTTGTCTGCCTTGTTATTTCCAAGAAAATTTATTGCCACTAACTGGAAGGCTTTCCATGCTGTCTTTTCCTTGCCACGCAGTGCATGGTCAAATGCATCATCTCGAAGAAGTTCACGAATCTGAGGACCAACAAAGGCACCTTCCTTTATCTTAGCTTCACTTAACCTTGGAAATTTTCCACGGAGGTACTTGAAAGCTGCTTGTGTTTTGTCCATGGCCTTGACAAAGTTCTTCATCAGACCCAGCTTGATGTGTAAGGGTGGTAACAAAATCTTCCTTGATTCAACAAGTGGTGGATGCTGAACACTTTTCCTCCCAGGCTCCAATGACTGTCGGAGTGGCCAATCTATCTTGATGTAGTGGGAATCTCTTGCACGACTATCCCATTCGCAGAGAAAACAGCAGTACTTTGTGTATCCAGTCCGCAGACCAAGCAAGAGAGCAACAACCTTCAAATCGCCACAAAGCTGCCACTGATGTTGGTTATAGTTTATGCACCTCAACAGTTGTTTCATGTTGTCATAGGTTTCCTTCATATGGACTGAATGACCAACTGGAATTGATGGCAAAACATTGCCATTATGCAACAAAACAGCTTGAAGACTCCTCTTCGATGAATCAATGAACAGTTTCCATTCATCTGGATCGTGAACGATGTTGAGGGCTGCCATCACACCATCGATGTTGTTGCAGGCTACAAGATCACCTTCCATGAAGAAGAATGGGACAAGATCCTTTTGACGGTCACGGAACATGGAAACCATAACATCACCTGCCAGGAGATTCCACTGCTGTAGTCTGGAGCCCAACAGCTCTGCCTTACTCTTGGGTAGTTCCAAATCCCTGACAAGGTCATTCAGTTCACCTTGTGTTATGAGGTGTGGTTCAGAGGAGGAGGATGGGAGAAAATGTGGGTCCTGTGACATTGATGGTTCAGGACCAGAAGTTTCATCCTCTTCCTCGTCTGACTCAAGTGAAAATGATTCTGGTGCATCAGGAACCGGCAGTCCTTCTCCGTGGGGTACTGGGCGTATAGCTGATGGAATGTTTGGATAATGCACAGTCCACTTTTTCTTCTTTGACACACCTTTCCCAACTGGAGGCACCATGCAGAAGTAACAATTGCTGGTATGATCTGTTGGCTCTCTCCAAATCATTGGCACTGCAAAAGGCATAGATTTCCTTTTCCTGTTCAACCACTGGTGAAGATTGGTTGCACAAATGTTGCAGCATATGTGTGGGGCCCACCTCTTGTCCTGATCTCCAATTTTGCAGCCAAAATAAAGGTGATAGGCTTTCTTAACCATAGTGGTTATACTGCGTTTTTGTGATGCAAAAGTCACTTCACCACAAACACAGCAGAAGTTATCTGCACTGTTCACACAAGTACAAGTCATCTCTGCTCACTTTGGCTAAACAGAAACGTGTCCCTTTGCAAAATCAAACACTGACAAATAAGAGAGCATGACACTGTATGATTTCTAGAGCTGATATAGGGCAATTTGTTCAGCAGAGTGATGTAAGCTTCGTTATGACTGCATCATCCATGACTTCTAGGAATAACATGATGCAATTCATATCATGTATGACGCAATACCAGCTTCAGATTGCATCATTCATTGTTTTGCCTAAAAAGCAAGTACTGTCCAAACCCAGTCATAGATTTATTCATAGATCCAGTCAAAGATGTATTTTGGTCATTTCTGGTTTAAATTGAGATCCCTTCCCTTTATAACTCACTTATCCTCCGCCATTCCCAAGTCAAGGGTCGTATATACTGACCCAATAGCATATCTTGAAAACTAGAGCCAATCAACAATTTTAAGCATCATTTTCGTTCTCAGTGACCCAGAATTAGTAAAGTTTGACTACATTTATTTCAGAAGCATTTTGGCTGTAGAGCAGTGTAACCAGAGATCCTAGTTTTCTGTGATTTAACTCCCCTCCAGCTTATCTGCTTTAAAAATAATAAAAATCTGTGTTTTTCTTCAATTAGAATGAAACGCTGAACTTTAGTTTCTCTCACCATAATTAAGGCAACATTTCAGTGTCAGATATTTTTAATAAAAGTCATGGACAGGTTATGGGCAGTAAATAAAAATTCACAGCCCGTGGTCTGTCCTTGCCTTGTAATATACATCTCTAACTGCAACTTGAGCCATGAGTGTTCTCTGGGGAGGGTGGGGGGGGCCTCAGGTACTCTCTGGGGTGGGGCGGAAAGGGCCTATGATCTTTTGCTGATGCTTTAGAAGTGGGGAGGGGGTAGCAGCAGTACATGGCCTGAGATCTACACTGGTGCTGAGTCAGGGAGGGAGAAGGAAGATTGGTTGAGCTGTCAGACTCCTATCCGGCTTTGTGCAGCTCCCTGGAAGTGGCTAGCATGTCCCTGCAGCTCCTGGGGGAGGGAAGTCTGGGGAGGGAGGGGTTCCTCTGCCATGACCTCCAGCTTGGCAACTCCCATGAGCGCCCAACGGGAGCTATGGAGGCAGAACTTGTGGTTGGGGGTAGCATTGCAGAGCATCCCTCCCCCCTGGAACTTCAGGGATTTGCTGGCCACTTCCAGGGCGCTCCCCTGAGGTAAGCACCATCCTACACTGCAACCCCCTGCTCTAACCCTGAGGCTTCCCCCACTCCTGGTGCAGCTGGCCCAGGAGCTACCTGATCTGCTTGGGCAACCTTGGAGCCAGCCACACTGGTTGCTGCAGAAGTCATAGAATCTGTGATGTCCATGGCAGACAGACATCTTAGCTACACTCTATTTAGGTTTCATTTGGACATGTTTTATTGGTATATTGACAATATTTAAGCAAGTCCAAAACCTGCCAGTGCCATGAAATCAAATGTATAGAACGATCCAATCACAGTGCATAGGTTTGTTCTTCTTGTTTTGTTCCTCTTCATCCAGTTTATTTAGCACTCTCTATTTGTTCTACAGATGTCTGTCTTCAAATGTAATCTACAGAGCCAACAGCAGGTTACCATCAACATGAAATTTGTCCTTGCTAAACTCAGAGATGTGGTCTTTAGAGAGAAAATGTGTAAAGTTTTCTGTGTCTTTTTTCATAACTTTAATTATTCAGTGAGGCTGAAGTGATCTTTGAGATGTCTTAAAACATCTACCTTTACATGCTATTGAGTGACTTCTATAAATGACTGAAGGTAGTTCATTGAAATATGTTTAGCTAAGTAACTTTAAAGCATATTAAAAAATCTACCACAAGAGGGGGAAGTTGCATGCATTGAATAAGTAACACTAGTACTTTCAATTCAGTTTAGCTAATAGTTAATATATGTATTTATTTGTTTCACAAAATGTAGAAACTATATATTCTCAGTAAAATCACAAATTCTGCATTTTTCCATGTTATTTAGAGGCAAACAGATTTCAAGGAGCCTGGCTTACTAACATAATGATTATTGAATCTAAAATAGTTTTTAAAATATTATTTGCTTACCTTTCTCATTTTATGCAGTCTTGTATATTTACTTTTTAGTCAACATGGACAATAATGACATAATGGAAATAAAATTGAAATCCACCTGTCAATTTCTGAGTAGCTCTCATAATGCCTGGGCATCCCAGCCATTCAGTTTACTAAATTGCCTGTAAGATCCACTGTCTCTAGGTTTAACTCTTAGAGGGTTTCCAGGGAGTGTTGGCAGGGAGCCATGAGAGTCAATGAGAATAGAGTGTGAGTGTTGAATTGAAGCAGGACCCTTCTGCTGCAGTTCTTGGTGATCCGAGCAAGAGTTGGGAGAGATGAGTTAATCCAGGAATCAGGCATGGAATTTCCAGTGATACCTGTGCTTAAGGAAAGACTAAACCTTGGAACAACAGATATGTATGTAGAACAGGGAATGTGTAGTCAGATGTGATCAGGTTATTATCTTGGGTTTGGTCAACTCCTTTGTGCTGAGCACTCTCCTGCCCCTGTACACTGTTACTTTTAAACTGAATTCCAGTAAAGCAATTATCTGTGTTTTTTAATCTGCCTTTTTTCAGTTGCTCTGGAACACCTAGCAACAAAATATGCTTTACCAAGTATATCTTTTGTTAATAAAAATAATCTTTTTAAGACTATGATCCGATTCCTGTGTCCTAGAAGGCAGGAGGTTCTGTGTGCACGTGGCTGAGAGTTGAAAGGTCAGCTATTAAGAAATTACAGTCTGTTTTCAAATGCTCTCCAGAGGGAGGATTAAAGAGTGTGACAGTACCCACACAGGAAGAAGTTCCCATGTGTGTCTTCCTGAGTTTTTAAAGGGGTTTTGCATTTGGATGGTGGCAGCATACCACCCAAGGTCAGGGAATCTATGACCTCAAAGTTTTTAAGCAGAAGCCTTTAGTGGCAGGGTATTTTAAAGTCTCTTACGGGCCCCCTCTTGCACTCGTAGTGCCAGACAATGCCAGATTACAGTATTCTGAAAATGAGAAACTGTTGCAAGAGAATTTTCTTTGTTTAAAAATAACTTTTCTTCATTTTCTTTTAAATTTCTAGCCAGTCTTGTTGAAAACATGTTGTAGAAAACCTCATTCTTAAGCCATCATGTAATATCCTCTTAACATTTGGTAACCACAGTTTTCAAAAAGTTTAAAAAATGGACACTTTCCCCACATACTACAGTTGTGATCCACAATGTTTTCCCTATGAAACAGTTGAAGGTTAAAGTTGGCATGCATTTGTAACACTATTTCCCGCCAATGTCTTTCTAAATAAAATTGAGTTGAACATCATTTTTCAACTAAAGTTTCAGAAATATTAAGGTTTGATATGATGTAATAGTTGATAACATAGTACCGCGAGAGGCATAAACATTTATTCAGGTCTTTTGAAAACTGTGCAGTGGGTCAGCTAATGACTCAGTCCTGCACGGTGATCCAGTTGTGTAGATCTATGTGAATGTACATAGTTCTCTTGGATTTCAGTGGGACTTTTGTCACTTTGCAGGACTGGGAAGTAGTTTGGCTGATAAGTAAGTAGTATGAGCTTTGTTGGCTCAGTGATGCAGTCTGCTCCATGATTACTTGACACTTACAGTGGGATACTAAGAATGTATGGCACTGTGTAAATGTTTGATATGTAGGTTGCAGCAATCCCTCATTCTGAGAGAGGTTTACCACTTGAACTAAGACCAGATTCACAGCAGTGGAGTTTTACACACTTCTGGCATGCCTCAAAGTGTTGCTGTTCTGTGGGCTGGAGAGCGTGTTTAGAATAAATTATATGCTATGTCTCATCTGTTTCATAAGGCAGTGGGGAAAGGAACCCTATTGGGTTTCCTACTCAAATTCCTTTTACAGATGGAATATCGAACATTGATGTTAAATTCCATGAGTATCTAAACTAGAGATTTGTGTCCCTTCATACATGTCTTACAGTCCTTTAAAGTATTGAACAAATGTTCGTATAAAGTGAATGTTCCCTGACAATAGAAGCTAATGAGCTAGCTTCATTTCTCCATGAAGCTGATCTTTTTCTCTCTCTGAATCACTTTGGGAAGATACACTGAGCTTTGTAAACTTACTGCTCCTATTTATACTTTGTGAAATGAACATTTATGCCACAATTTCCCCTTTTAAGTACAGTAATTTAAAAGTTACAACAACAGCAAGAACTTCTCTCTCTCTGTGAGGATGGGAGGTTTTTCTTTATGACTTTTAACATCCAAAAATTTAGCTGGAAAGGGTAATTGAATTCCTGGAACATGGAATATTAGATACAGGCCATTGGTGGAAGACAGTGGGACTCCACCAAGGAAGAAGCAGCCCATGCTTTGAAATCCCTTTATAGTTATTCCTTATTTCTCTGAAAGTTTATGATCTTTACTGTTCTTTTTAACCATATTCTAAGAATTTACCTATTCCTACTTCCTTTTGTTATGACCAATTGTGAGGGATACTTTTGAAACTAGTATTCATTTCTTTTTTCCAAACTTTTCACTTGAAAATGAGTATTAATGGGCATTTAAATTTTTTTAAAATTTAGCTAAGATGAAAAAAAAAAAAGCCCTCTAAACAATAGTGTGTTTTCAAGGTATTTAGAATATAGGATTGACTAGGGTTGGCAGAATTCCCATTCACTTATTTTTGGTTTTTAAATCATGCCCCACAATTTCCAGCATCAGAAGGAATGCAGATATATCTGAAATGTTTGCTTGCAGTGCTCTTATCTTTAAATAGATTCTTTGAAGGAGCCCTTGTGTCCTTTTCTAGAGGCATAATTAGTATCTTTCAGTAGTGCATGTGGAGAGGAATGTGTCATCTTCATGCTGTAGTACAATGGCCTGTACTTTCACTGTATTTTCTGTGACTGAACTCACATTATTCTTAATAGCTTCTGTTTTAAGTTTTCTTTACTCCCCCCTACAATTATTTACAGGTTAAAAATGTTACAAGTGGAGCAACAAAAGTTAGAGAGATGGTTTTCTCTCCAGTCTACCTCCATCCTTTAGATGAGATGAGTTCTTCAGGGAATGTAATTGCAGCAAAGGCTATGATTAGTAGCCAACATTAGAAAGCTTTCCCAGATCCAATGTCAAAATAAGCTGGAAGTCTGGGAACAATGTTCTATTGATTTTTTTTTTCCTTAAGGATTCCTCAATAGAAGCATCTTAATAATTAAGGCCTCAAAATACAGCTTTCAGGCGGTGCTAACTTTTGCCGTCTCGTAACCCAAAACACAGAACTCATCCAGGTGATCTAACAATTTTACCAATTTTATGGTTCAGCAGTGTTGCAAAAATGTGTGCAAACAGCACCTCTACCTCTGTGATTTCCCCTTTATGCGTCTGGCAAGTGTGTTTACTCTCAAAAGCTTATGTCCAAATAAATCGGTTAGTTTTTACAGTGCTACAGGACTCCTCGTTGTTTCAGCAGAGTCCACTGTCACTACAGCGAAGGTGCCTGTGTGTCCAATTTTGGCACCTTTGCAGTGACCCAGTTCTTCAGGGATGACCTGCACCTGCTGATAGTGGGGTGGGACATCATTTAAAGATTCAGCTCGAGTCGCTCCTGCCCCCTCCCCAACCTCACCTTCAGTCTCTGATTTTGAACCTAAACTTGTTGCCAGCCAGTTTACAGCCATTGGTTCTTGTATGCACATTGGTGATTAACTTAAATAACTCCTCCTCTTCCTTGGTATTTGGATCTCTGATGTATTTATAGAGAGCAATCCTATCACTTTATAGCCTTCCTTTTGGTTAGGTTAAACAAGCCTAGGTCTTGAGTCTCCTCTAATAACAAATAAGGTAGGTTTTCCATGACTTGGATCATCCTTCTGTGCCAGTTGGAATTTAATTTCTTAAACATGGGAGACCAGAATTGCACACAGTATTCCAGATAAGGTCACACCATTGTATAATGGTACTAGCTGTTTCTATTGGAAATACCTCGCCTGATGCATCCTATGACCCTGTTAGCCTTTTTTTCCACAGCTGCATCACGTTGGTGATTAGAGTCATTCTACGATCAACCAGTGCTCCCAGGTCCTTCTCCTCCTCTGTCACTTCCAAGTTCAGCCTCTGAGTGACTGCATAAGAACTATAGAGACAGGTTAAAGAAAGCCAAAATAAGGTCATTCCAATCAAATGGCAGGTTTGCCAATATAGTTATGAAAGAAGGGCATTAAAAAGGTGACACTTTGGGAAAAGAAGTTTTTAAATTGCTTCATATTCTTGGTTAGTTTAATTCTAAAATACAAGGAATTGCAACATGAAGACTTGAAGTGGTTTTAAAAAACTGGAAAGCGATTTTCATAGCTGGTTTGCAGTACTAAATGGTTAGGACATTTGAAATTGGGCATTTGGCATGACAAGAAATAGTAAGAATTAATCCTGTATCCTTTGTGTAAACTTTGAAGTGAACAGATTTAAATTGCTTGAACTATTCCATTAGTGATTTTAAACTTGTATGTGACAACCTTTCATCCCAGGAAATCCTTATGTAGTATAAAAAATAAATGTATGTTGTATATATGCGATCACTTCATCCAGCAGTGAAATACAGTGCTATGCACTGTTAACAGAGGTTTAGGACAGGAAGTAACGAATAAAGAATTGATTTATGCTGTAATGGTAGAAGTGTAAAAATGTACAAAGCATGCATAAGCCAGAAGAACATATACAAGATAATGGTGGAAACTATAAAAGTGAGGTATGAATGATGAAAATCTACTGGCCTTCCTCCTTCTGCAGGTGATGGATCTTCTGCTAGGATGCTGTCCCTGAATCTGGTTTGCAGACCTCTGTCTTCCATGCCAACCTCTGACTAGTAGATGTTTGATAAATTGGTAATAAAGCTAGAAGGAAGAAAGCACTTTTCTATTTTTTCCCCTCTACTCTGTAGCCTCTTGGGTGCTACAGAGGAGTCAACATTCTCCCATGTACTACTCCCCCTTCTGCCCTCCAGTGCCTGTTTCTGTGGCTGTTCATATATTGCTGCAGCAGGATGAAATTGACTTCATTCTATTAACAATAGGGGGCTGGTCTTCTAGCTCTTCTCCTGTCTGTACCATTGATTCACTGTGAGACTCTAGGCCCACCAATTAGGCTTTCAGTACCTATTTGTAAAATGGGGATAATATTTCACTACTTTATAGGGGCATTGATATCACTGTGGTTTCGGCCTTGGGAAGCCCATATCTGTGAGCCCTTGGATTTTTTTTTTTGGCAATTCTAGAAGTGTTATGACTATTTTTTACTTTCACTTGAAAAGAACAAAAATTTCGCTCCTATCATGTGATGACAGACCTGAAAATGCAAACCGGGTTCTAGGGTTTGATGTCTATTGTCAGTGTGAAAATGTTAGAAAATACAACAGTGCCATGTGTGCTGCTATTAATGGTGCTAGGGCTAATGCAAATTTGCTCCTGCTGCCATCCTGAAGCTGGAGATAGCGTTTCTGCTGAGCAGCAAAAAGGAGCCTCTGACCCCAAAGGGAAATAGTTTAGTCACACAAAAAATATGGTCTGGTGAATAAGCACAAGAATAAGTTTTAATTCTAAACTAATCCGAGTTCTTAGACTTGTTCCCTCTGTTGCTTTGGTATGATCAAGTCACTCACTCCTTCTGCCTTCGTATCCGTGTTTTTAAAATGGGGGCAGGGGCTCATGCACCTGCACGGGTTCTGTGATGAGTAGCTAGTAATAGTTTGTAGAACGGAGAGGAAATACTTTGGGAAGGCAAGAGGAAGTTGTAGAAGAGAGTGCAGGAAATAAAGGGGAGAAAGTACAAGAATGGAGAGCAAAGGAAGACAAGATATGAACGGGAGAACAAGTGGAAGAGCTGACTGACAATAGGGTGAGTTGTTTCATCTCTGAAGAGTGGCAGTGCTGATGTATACAAGGAGCTGACAGCATTTTAACTCCATGTTGTGGAAGGGAAGCACTAGGAGAAAATTTGATGCTATTTTTCAAAGAGAAGGAGAACAGTAAATAGAAATGAGAAAAGTGATGGTCCGTTATACCAGCAAAGTTCTTGCTGCTTAACTGCAGCAAGTGTGGCATGGGTTAGAATATGTCCATGCATGTTGCTGTCTGTACAAGAATCCTTGTTTGACGTTGTACTCCCTGAGTTTTGAGGACACTCGTATTATTAAGGTAACCAACACATGATTTTATTGAAAATTGAGCATGTGCCCCTCCCTACTCCCTTTGTTATATAGACAAGGCCTACATATAAGACAACCCATGGTTATAATGCTGTCAGCTGAGGGTTGCCGGGTGTCCAGCTTTCAACTGGGGAAAAAGGGACACTGGTGGTATCCGGTTGCCTGCAGTAACCAGCCTTTGCCACTGTGGGAGGGAAGAACTGTAGCTGCAGTATGGAAGAAAAGTGGAGCACTCAGTAACGGCTCCAGCAGAGAGGTCCTGGTGGCTCCACTGTCCTGCTTTGAGCACCGCTCTCCCTGCCCCACTTACCTCCTGCCCCCCCCCTTGAATGTGACTTTGTCTTGCCTCTCCCTGCCCCACATACCCCGACCCCTTTGAGGCGTGGCTTTCCCTTCCCAGCCCTGTCCCAGTTACCCCCTGAGGACAGCTCTCTCTCCAACATCCTGCCCAGTCACCACACCACCCCTAGAGCCCTGCTTGGCTGGCAGGGAAGGGGGTGGAGATGCTGGCAAGCGACAGTGGGGGTGGGGAGGAAGGCGTGAGGGTCAGGATTTCGAGGGAAGGAGGTGGAGGAAGGGATGGAGACTCGGGGGAGGTTCTGGCACTCAGCGGCCGTTTTTCCACAAATGAGAACAAACATATGCCAGGTCCTTGTGTACGCTTGCATTCCCACTCTGCCGGGGTGGAGCTGAAAAATGGTAACAATGATGGGAATATTTTAGGGGTTGGGAAAAAGCAAGTGTGGACAGAACCTGAGCAGACAAAACCTGAAAAGCTTAAAAAAAAATCCTTCCTACATTATAACAAAGCAAAAGAAGACACACGCTTAGTTTCTGTTTCACTGGTAGGTCACCTGTACCACTGGCTGTTCTGGAGTCACTAGTTAAATAAATAACCTCCTGTTCATGAGAAAGTATCCCTTCTGGTAACAGAGGATCCAGTAAATCATCAGAATCATTGTTGAATTGTACCTTGGAGGGGAAAATGTTGGCAACAGCGCATGATTTTGAACCAGGCACAAGCAGCTGCTATTCACCTTTGCCATGAGAGAGGCTGGTGACGGAACAAAGATGTCTCCTGTATAAAAGTAGTCTGTTAATATGTGTGTAAGTCTGAAGGAGAGCAATCTTTGTGGTACTGCAACTGAAATCCAAATCTTGTTCATCGTGATCTGATCATGGTAGCAGTGTTAAGTTTTGAGTGCGTGCGTGCATGTGTGAGTGAGATTGCTCAACACTGGAGCAAAATTGCTCCAATTGCTTTGAAAGCCTCAGACACACAATCTTATATAATAAGTCCCCCTATTTGTTTTTTACCGTCCAGTATCTTATTGCCTACCCTGTGTCTGTGTGTGTGTGTCTCATCTACCAGAAAGATGAAAATGATTTTTTTTTCTGAAAACTCCCATTGATCGCCAGCTTTCCCTTCTCCTTCCCCCAAAGGATAAACAATTGTCCCATGCTCTGCTGCTTTCACAAGCTGCTTTAAAAGGAAAAAAGAAGAAATTGGGCTGTATGTCATAGCTGTAGCACCAGGCAGTTCATGGTCCAATGATGATGGAAGGAGTATGATTTGAAGGGCAGTGTGTATGTGTGCTCCTTGCTTTGCTTGCATACTTTAGATATATACTTCTCCAAGTTATTCAAGCACCAGAGAACTCTGTCCCATATGATTATTCCGCCATGTGGAGTTAAATAAATGAAATGCAGTTGCTCTCTCCATTAGATGTTACCTATCTGATTCTCAATAAGGTTCCATTATGCCACTCTCACAGTGTAAAGGGGCCATGAAATAGAGGTATAAATTAAGTTTACTCCCTCTTCAAGGATCATTTACACTGCCTGCCAGAGCAGTATAAAGGGACCTTATTGTAAATGAGAATTGGGCCCTGTATTTTTAGCACAGAGGTGCAGGCATGTCAGCCCTATTTAGAAGGCAAGATTTTCCACCTGTATGCAGCCCCAAAAGGGGGTTTTATGTCAAAGGCAGGGGAAAACCAAAGCTCCACAAAAGGCTAGTAGTGAAGTATTTGGCGTGCCACATATTTATTGAGTAAGACTTAAGGCGCACATACCTTGACCTCCCTCATTCTTAAATCACTGTGACAGCTTAAATTGTTTTAGTGTTTTTCAAAAGCACAGCTGGGCTATGTTTAATTGTTTGAAGAAATAAGAGAAGGGGCTAAGGGGGAGTCTGTGTAAATAATTCAGCAAGAAGAATCCAATTTTACAGAAACCACAGCCCAAATTAGAGAGAAAGCTGTTGGATTGAAATGATTTCTGTTGTGGTTGTAACATACCACAATTTGATTTCTGTCCAGATGAAAACATTTGGTTTGCACTTCAGTAAACATTGCAGAAACACTGCCAGCTAATTCTGAACAGTAACAAAATACTGCTTTTGGCAAAACACAGACTCTTTCCATACTCCTGACTCCATAGTTCTGACCCAAATTCATGGGGGTTCAGCCTTGTTAATGGTCTTGTCTAATCTGAGATAAAAATGCTTATAATTTCAGAGGAAACAGTCTCTCTTATTTTTTTGGGGGGGGGAGGGGGAAAGGAAGGTGACGAACTAAACATGTGTCAGATCAAACATATTAATCCTCACATTGTCCTCTAAACTTGCCAAAAAGAGAATCATTTTCTTTTATTGTATCAGTCACTTTCTTCTGAGCTTGCAGCGTTAGTGTGTTCAAGTAGCGTAGGCGGTAGCTGCCTGAGTTGAAAACCCCCTACATGCAACCGCACACTGCATTATATGCAAGTCTAAGTTTTGCACATGAAAAACTCTGCATTTTTTCTAAACATTTTGTTGTGATGATTATTAAAGGAAATCCATCAATTTAACAACTCACTTCAGTCTGACTTTATTCCTATTATTATACAAATAACACTTAAGATGACTAACTGAAGAAGATTAAATAACATTTAGCTTTATTTATGCATTAGGCAGCACTGTGTGTGTCGTCAGTTTCGTTCGGTAGCTCTTTCACACAATATCAGAGAAAAGGAAAACACAAGAAAGATAGAAATGTAATTGTGAAACCACAGATGTTGACGGGAGATTACCTGAAAATATGCTTAGCTGATATTTAATAAAAGAACCAGAAGAGATGGATTCTCAATTATCTGTTCCCTGTCAAGAAAGAGTCACTGTAAAAAAAGTCACATTAGAGCACAGTGGTGGTCAAAAACGCTCACAAAATGCTACCTCTTATCTGTGTACAATCTTGCACTGCCGTAGACAAACTGTTTTCCTTAAATTAGTGCAAACTTTGGTGTGGGCATTATTTCATTTTAAAAGTGGTTTATCTCAATGCAGTTTAAACTGATTCCTAATACACCCAAGTGAAGTAAACCTAATTTAAATTTGAATAAGAGTGGTGGAACAGCCATTTATTTGTATCTGTTTAACTAAACTGATTTAAAATCACACCTTCAGTCAAACCAGGACAACCTTAGATGTAGAAAAGTCCATGTTTTCTAGGCTATACAGAACCTGAAGGTTTAATGTAAACAGAAAGCAGGGAAAAAACCCAACCCTTCCTAAATTTAAAAATAAAAATCCCAATCAACCTTCTCTATGTATATTTAAAAGTGCATAAGTTCTTCCTCCTTTTTTTTGAAAGGCACCTTCATAAATCTCTGGTGAAAGGTGGAGGGGGCACTAGATTTTCTGTGATGCATTATACTCCTGACTCGTTAGATTAGTGAGGTGAGAATTAGTGCAATTCTACTGCATGATTTGGAAGCTGCTAGTCTAATTTCCCTGGACTGGAAATATACTCCCCCCACCAGTTCCAGCTGTCAGAGGAATGTGGTTTAACCCTTATTGTTCATAGTTTGCAACTGAAAATAATTTTAAAAGTATTCCAATGAGAGATGGCATGTTTCTGGGATGAGAGGCCAAAAAAGGTGGCTGGCTGTTGCTGTGCCTTCCACTGGGTTAGCCCTTCCCTTCTTTTTTGAGCAAATTTATACTCTACTATAATGTGCTCTGAGCTAAAGTGTGTGTATCTGTCTCAGCCTGGTTTGGCCCTCTGCGCCACAGCTTGGTACACTCCAGCCCAGGCAAGTCGGACGCACTGTGACCTGGCGTGACTTGAGCAGGCTCGACCCAGCATGGCTGAAGCAGCCTGTGCTGTAACATTTAACTGGTTAACTGATTAAATGGGATTTTATATCCCTAATTGCTTGCTTGAGACAGTTACTGCAGAAGAGATGGGCCAGTCCAAGAGGAATAATTTATTTCTCACCCAGCTTGGGTGAACAGATGCCCAGATTTTATAGGAACAGCTGTGATATATTTGGGAGGTTGTCTTTTATATACTACCTATCCTGATTTTTCACACGTGCTGTCGGCTCACCCTACTCCTAAGCAGTTCTTCCCTTCCTCAAATGATTGCGTATGGTGTGACACAGTTTCTCTCCTGCAGAGAAATGCCCTGTTCCTTTTTTGTTAGCTGGTTCAATTTTCATGCCTTGAGGCACATCTGAAATCCTGTTCTTGCTGATCCTCATTCTGTAGAAATGCGATGGGCGGCGTGTGTAATAGACCAATGCAGGTGTTTGGGGGGGAGGGGTAGGTGTATAACTTATTATTATAATTTCTTAGCAGAGAAAAGCACCATCCTGTGTTGGGTGTTGCTGGTCCTATCTACCCCATGCTGATGATATCAGGGGACAGCACTGGCTGCCACTAGGCAGAGCTTTAGCTCTTGCTTCTAATGGCAGTCTCAGCTCTAAGGAAGAGGTGGCCTCATCTAGGTGGTCTCTAGTCTAGCAGATAATTGCCATGCCTGCCAGAATAGATGCGAAGCTGCATATGTAATAGTGATGAAGTGGAGAGGAGATGGGAGTACAGGGGGAATGAGCAACTGAACCCATTTAACTGCTTCTGGCTGTATGGTCCTATGGAGCAGCCTTTGACCCGAGGCACTTCGCCTGGCTACAGGTCTTTACACACTGCAGGAGGGCTCCTTAGCTGTGTCCCTTTTTCTCGTGTTAGGGGTGAATGTGCGGGAGAGGAAGAGAGGTAGCTGCTTGTTGCTCTCCCACAGCAGACCCAAGGGTTGCTGAAGAAGCAGAGGACAGAGACTACTACATGTGGTTAGAACCCGGGTGTCTTCAGTGCCCCACTTGAGAGCCTCACATTCCCCACCTGTTTCCCACGAAAGTAGCTACTCTCTGCCCCTTAGCTCCATATCTGTTTGGGGGAGAAGGCTGGTTCTTCTTCAGTTTGTCAGAAATATTTTTTTTGGGGGGGATACAGTTGGCAGGCCCCCTACAGCTCTTCTTATGGCTACTGGAGCTATTGGAATCAGGTGTCTCTTGCTGCTATATCTAACTCTGATGACAAGGCCCAGGAGGGGAAAATAGGGTTTCTTCTTAGAAAACAACTTGCCTTCAGGACTGCAAAGCAGCCAACTCCCCAAAAGTGTGGGGGTTTTTTTTGGTTGTTTTTTTTTTAAACTTCTGAGACGACCAGGGTTCTAGTGCTAATCACAGTGATCCTCAACATGAGGTTCATATTCTAGCCACTATTCCAAAGGTGTCACAGATAATATGTATAGGTTCATTACCCTCTGCCAGCGTAATTTTGTGGTGAGAAACACTTTTCTGATGTCCAGTTGAACCAGGAAACATTTAAAACCAAGGATTAACTCAAGCTGTAAGGTGACATCTACACTGCACCTCTTGTGCAAAAGCCTATGCAAATGAAGTGCAGATTAGCATATTGTCACGCTTCATTTGCATAATTAATTAGGGGCCATTTTTGAGCAAGAGGCTTTGGCGAAAAAAGGAGCTGTGTAGTGGGCTCCTTTTTGCACAAAACCCCCTTCTTGTGCAAGAGCCGTTCTTCCTGAAAAAATGAGGAAGAACTGCTCTTGCGCAAGAGGGGGCTTTTGCACAAAAATGAGCCGTCTACACAGTTCCTTTTTGCGCAAAAGCCTCTTGTGCAAAAACGGCCCCTAATTAATTATGCAAATGAAGCATGGCAATATGCTAATCTGTGCTTCATTTGCATAGGTTTTGTGCAAGAGGGGAGCAGTGTAGACATCGCCTAAGTCTTTATAACAATGCATCATTTATATAGTGCAGAAACTGCAGGGGTAGCAACACACAGCAAGTCACAACAAATGAACACTAAGGCACCAGAAACATTAAACAAGTGTAATAGCTGCTCCAAAGAGTTCACAGTCAAAAAGGTTTTCAGCAAAGCTCTCATACCAAATGGTAAACTCCTTTTTGAAGCTCTGTAGTCCTCCCAGTCTTGATTAGCAATAGGACAATAGTGTATTAACAAGCCCCATTTCCAGGAAGATTTTTTTTTTTGAACGTCAATAAACCTTTCTGTGTATTAAAGATGTTAAATGGCATTTAATCAGCTAATTGAGTAGTGGATGGAATTTCCGTTGACTATTTGATTAGTCGATGAGGAAGGGGTGCTCGCTACCCTCACTGTGGCTCTGCAATTTAAATGTAGTAGGAGCTGGGCATGCAGCAGCCTGGTCCTCCTACATTTAAACTTCAGAGCCGCTGCGGGGATAGCTAAGTAGTCCCAGCTCACGCTAACGTCACTGCTGCTCTGCCTTTTAAACATAGTAAGAGCCTGGGGGCTCCCCCAAACATCGGCTCTTGCTCCCCTCCTCCCCCCCCCCCCCCGACAAAGAGGCAGAAAGGTAAGGGGCAAGCAAGTAGTTGACTCAACTACCCGATAAGCGTATGCTTATCAGGTGGTTGACTACTTCCTTACAACCTAAGGGTATATCTACACTACATGGCTCCGTCCACGAGGCATACCGGGGAGGTCGACAAATGCCTTTGATGTCGACCGCGGAACGTCCAGACTACAGCGCTGTGCCGACAAACAGCTGATTGGCACAGCGCGGCAGTCATTTTAATTTAAATGAAGCGGTGATTATTTAAATCGCCGCTTCATTTTCCTATGTCTACTAAGGTAATCTACATGGCTCCGTCGACAGAGCCATGTAATGTAGACATACCCTTAGTGTGTATACCTTCATAGAATAGTCCTTGGGTATCTATCCCTGATGGGATCAAACAGAACACTCTCTTGTCTAATACTCATACCTCTAATGCATGAGATGGAAGATTGTTCTTCAGGTGTCACTAGTATTTGCCTATTACTAGAGTGAGACGATGTATCCTTGAGAAGTATAGGAAAACCCATGCACTCACATTAACAAGGAAAGAAATGTGCCAGGATTTTAAATTTTAATATTGGCTTATTATTCACTGCACAGCTTTTGATTTCTCATATATCCCTAACTGAATGGTGCATTTAAAAATACTTGTCATTTTGTGTGTAAGTCAGATGAGATGGCACATCTTATTACATAAAGGAGATCTGGGAGGGAGCATATCTAGAGGACCGGGCACTGGACAGGGAATCAGCACACCTTGATTCTGTTCTACCCTCTACCATTGACCTGGGTAAACTTAGGCAAGTTACTTAGAACTCTTTGTGCCTCATTTTTTTTTCTACTTGTGCAATGGCGACATTAATCCATCTATGTAAAGTGCTTTGAGATCTGTGGCTGGAAAGCACTACAAATACTAAGTATTATTACTTTAAGATGTTTCTGGTTTGTAGGTTAGCTTATTCATACTCTGTTTGGCCCCAGTTCAGCAAAACATTTAAGCACATGCCTAAGACCACCACTGTCCAGCAAATCACTTAGAGACATGTTCAGCTTTAGGTACGTGCTTAAATGTCTTGTTGAATAGGACTGCTACTCAGGGCTTCTAGGAAGATTTTTGTTTGTTTAACTTAGTAATAGAGTCTGGAAGTGTGGCCTTTGTATACATCCCTTTTGTAATAGCATTACTGAAACTGAAGGCATGCACGAGTCTGACCACCTCTCTTTCTGCTATGTTTAACACTAAATTAGGTTGTGATTAATGCTGGTAGCTCAAAAGAATAATGGAATGACATTAATGAGCCTTTCTTCATAATGATCAGGTTCTCCAGCCCTGCCCAGCAACATGGTATATTTTGGAAGCTCTCAGGATGAGGAGGAGGATGAAGAGGAGGATGAGGAGACAGAGGATACAAAGGCAACCACAAACAATGCTTCATCTTCATGCCAGTCAACCCCTAGGAAAGGAAAAACACATAAGCACGTTCCAAATGGGCATGGTAGGTTCTAAATCATTCTGTCTGTCTTCCAGCAGTGTACAGTTGAGAAGAGAGGGTGGGGTTGCGGGGGATGCTGCCTGCTAAAGAATTCTAAGAAGTGAATTATATTCTCAGCCCTGCAGAGACTTCACATCTGTGAGAGAACTGATACTGTCCATGCTATGAAAATGGTTAGCATCTTCCCTTTTATCCAGCAGCGTCTGTCTAGAGGCTGCAATTCTTTTTGTTTATGGGAGAAATACAAACGAACAGCTAGGAAGATGGTTAGAGCGCCATAGTGAAAATGGTTTTCCTAATCCCTAATGCCATTGTTTGGCATTTCCTAGCTGCCTTGTCTTAGACATTTAATACGGAATGATTTAATGTTATTGAAATTAACTATAAAACACAAAATAATCAATAAATGTCACCAAAATATATCCAAGATGGAGCATTTTAATTTCTGATGTGAGATATTGCTAGCATATTGGCCAGTGATTTCCTAAGCTGCAGTTTTAGCCTTGTGTGTAGCACAGGACTCCACCCCTACATATGATGTTTTTGTGCAAATCATCAGAGCTGCATTATTTGCAACCTGTCTTATTCATACAGTCTTCCCGTCATATCCAAATAAATTAATCAGTGTGTGTCACCACACCATTTACTCAACACTTACTGACCTCAAGATCTTATTAGCCAGGGTAAAGAGAACCTGAGTCTCCATGTCCCGTTACCACCGAAAAACATAAGGGCTAATTGACATCATCATCACCCTATATTAAATCAGGGGCGTTCACTTC
Organism: Pelochelys cantorii; assembly: GCA_032595735.1. Lineage (NCBI taxonomy): Eukaryota > Metazoa > Chordata > Testudines > Trionychidae > Pelochelys > Pelochelys cantorii. Next base: position 108,911,615 of record CM064327.1, read on the forward strand.
AATAAACAAATTCTGTGTTCCCCATATCCTTCCACAATATCTCTTAGCTGCATCTGCAATGTCTGCCAGATCCTGTCCCCTCCTTTCTGCAGGAGGGCACAGACTCCTTGTCATAACCAGCTTTCCACGGAAGATGGAAGTGGCTATGCTGTCTGCACCTGAGTTTTTTTGCTGTTTCTTTCTTCTAAGGAAAACACGAGGAGATCCAGGCTTCCCCACTGCCTCTTGCCTCGTTTACATTTTGCACAAGTGTTTTCATTATGTGGAACGGTTTGTAGTATCATTGCCCCTTTTTGACCCAAGCAAGCAGTCACAGTTTAGGACTCGGAGGACATTCCATTTGGAAGTAGAAGTTGATGGAGTCTGGTACTTTGATGCAATTTGATTTATTTATAAGGAATATACAAAATTCTGCTTCTCCAAACATAGGAGGAACCAAGTAGAAAAGGAACAATTTTGTAACTTGCCACCCAGGCCTCTTTAGCCAACATCACACCCTAAAATGTTTGTTTTTTTCCTAGCTCTCTTTTCTTCTTTGCCACTGTCTCTCTCTTCTGTGTATTCTCAGTTTCTGTTTCTTCTGCCTCTCCTCACGTATGCATCCACCCGCCTTGGTCACAATACTCAGTCAAATCTCAACTCCCACACTCGTTTCTGGGCACTCGTTTCTGGGTAAACTCTATGAAGCCTCTATTGTGTGTGTCATTTAAGGCGTTTCTTACATGAAAGTGCAGTCTTTGTTTTGGAGGCCAGTTGCAGAGAAATAGAACGGAAAAGTATACCTGGCAATACTATAGTTCAAGGCCTGAATCTTAACATCGTTGATTACCTTGCATCAAAGTCTAGAATTTACAAGTACAGAATTATGCGTTGCGCAAATGAGACTCTTGGCTTCGTAAGATTCAGGGCTCTGAATGCATGCTGCATATGTTGTGCCTAAAGGGTTACTGTACATTAGCACATTTTCTTTGAGAATGCCCTGAAGTGCAGTCACTTTGAAATTAGCTTGAAACTAGACACACCTGAATCCTCAATTGGGGGTAAAGTGTTAATTATTTTCACCCTTAATAATGACTTGATATGCTTCATCACTAATCAGAGTCAATATAAGTGAGGCTTATGCATTAGCAGTTATGCTGAAGACCTTTATACAGTACATGAGGGATTAGGTGAAATGCTTTGTCAAAGGTGATGAAACAGAATCTCCCCCAGAAGGTGCTTTGGGCTTTAAAAGCTATCCTGCTTGAGAGTACCTTTAGGTTTCCAATGTCTGTCATATTTGTTGGCAGCCAGTAATGTTTTTGTTTCCTGTTGCATAAAGCAGGTTCTGGTTTGTGTGTGTCTGTTTTAATGAGACCACATTCAAAAGCAGACAGGGATGGCTGCTCCAATTAAGCTTAATCTAGCATGAGAGTCAATTTTTAATGGACTGAAGTCTTTTTATTTTTACAGTACTGTGTGTTGACAAACACTATGGGCCGGAAAATGTTAAATATTTGCTATAACATGAAACAACCAAGGTTCAAAGCTTGATTAATGTCATTAGATAATGTCAAATTGCTTCCTCATAAATACAGGAAGACATGTTACGTTTCCAGGATGGCATGATCGTTTACCAGGATGATGGCACTGGCCTATAGCAAGTAATATGATGTGCTGTTGGAGTACCTCGTTCTTACATGCTTTTTGTGACCTCTTGAGCCTTTTGTTTGGTGGTTGCCTAACTACAAAATAGACACACATTAGAAACTTTTATACATTTGAATTAGGGATATAAAATTCCATGTAAATTGTTAACCGGTGCAACTATAAATTTAACTGGTTAACCACTTGCTGTGCCGCGAGTAGAGGATGCTGGAGCTTGGGAGGGAGGAGAAGGGGAATAATGTTCCTGCACAGATGGGTTGGAGCGTGCTAGGCATGGCGGGCCCAGCTGGGCTGGACAGGGCCTGCTGCACTGCGTGCCATGGGTGCGGGTGAGGGGGGGCTGTGCTGGTTAACAGTTTACTCAGTAAGCATGATAAGGCAATGCTTACTGGTTAACCGGTTAAACCTTTACATCCCTAATTTTAATTGGCTGCACTTATATAAGAGAAATGAGTGAATTAGCTTCTCTCCTCCTGTCCTGCTGTATTCTCAAAGATAATTACAGCATTGCACTATTACGCATATTGTTATATTCCCACGTTCTTGGTATTTCCAGCATGCTGTGAGTATCTAAGTATAATATAGAGTAGGAGAATGTATAGGGAAATAACTATTTCTTTCCCCCCTCCCCCCCCAAAAAAAACCACCCTCTCATGCTAGAGTGGAGAGAGAAATATGCAGTGGTGTGGTAGGCATTGTCCCTGACGCAATATCAAAGTTCAGGCAGCAATAATTTTGTGGTTAAACTGTTTTCTGAGAGGTTGCTGCAGTTGCCATGAGGGAAAATGGTGGAGCTGTACTTTTAAAAATTGGTGCCACATCAGTGCCACATTGCAATTGATTAGTGGATAATGTAGCAGAGTTAAATGAGTTAAAATGAGTTTGCAGTAGCCCCTGTTTAAGGCTTGGATGATCTTAATGAAATCTTTTCCAGGCTTTTTGTCTTGGTCAGACATTAATATTTGGTTGACAAAAAAGGAATTTAATATCTATATCCTTTGTACACTGTTTTAAGGTTTATCTTGTAATGTGTCGCCATACACACCAGATTTAGCTTGTTTTAGATTTGTTCATGGGAACTTCAAATAATTTTGCTTTCTAAATTATTTTCAAATGTGTAGGAGGCAAGATGAGCCAGATAAGAAAGCAGGCTAGTTAAAATGTGCTTAACAGCATTTCTTCTAAAGGAGAGAATTTGTAGTTGCTTGTGAACAGTACCATAGAATAAAAGTGATAATTCTTGTATCTAGCATGGTCGTGGACTAAAGCACAAACAACAACAAAAATTCCAATGACTTTTCCCCCTTCGTTGTGTGAATCTTTCAGGGGAAGGGAAAGATGAGTAACCCCTAAAGCTAAATGTGGCATTGAGCTCTAAGAGTGATTTTAATTGCTTAAAGATTCATACCAAGGTTAAAATGGTGAAGCTAGAAGCTAATCAATAGAATCACTTGGTTTCCACTCTGCAGCTGACTTCAAAGACTGTCTTACCAGCTAAGAGGCGATATGAATCTTTAGTGAGAATAAAAAAAATCACTCTTGCTGTTATAGTATTTTAAAATTGTTTAAATAGATTTATAGAACATGCATCAAGCATCTCTCTTCTTTTAAAAGCATGTGATTGCCTTTTAACTTCAAGTTTCCTGATACACGTTATAAAAAGTTTGTGGTGAATTTCAGCATTAATTTATGGAAAACAGAGCACTCCCTGTGTTGCACGAGTTAGAACAGAAGTTCTGGAGGCTGGATTTTAATCTCAAGTGAACCATTCACTCATTTTGACCTTGAGCACATACCTCCATAATTGCCAGTGCCTAGATGTGCATTGCATTTAAAATGTCTGCAAACTCCCCCAAATGGGAGAACCACGTCAATTAGATTGTAGCAGACTAAGAAGCTTAAATGATTGGCTAATTTCTTATAATATGAAGGTTTCAGGTTCCCATATTTTTTATAAGGAGGTAAAATCCTATTTAAAAAGTTAACCAGTTAAACGGGATCCCGCAGCTGGGGAGCCACTTCAGCCCTACTGGGCTGGAGCAGGCCCGCATCGTGGCAGGCCTAGCGGGGCTGGAGCAGTGCCCTGCCCACAGTGGGCTGGACTGGTCTAGCCAGGCTGGAGCAGATCCCATCCATGGTGCAACACAATGGGCCTGGCTGGGCTGATCTCACCACATGCCGGTCGGGGGCTGCTCCAGCCCAGCCGGACCCTACCGTGCCATGGGCTGCTCTGACCAGGCTGGGCTGAGCCCAGTGCACCACAGGCAGGGCTGCTTATGCTGGGCCCACTGCACTGTGGGCAGCAGCTGTTCAGGCTGGGCCTGGCGTAGTTGGTCCAACTGGGCTGAAGCACCCAACTGTTTGCCTGAAAAGCATCTCAGTATGCTTCAACCATCCCAGGTAGACTTTTTTCTCTCCATAAAAACGGTTTCTTTTGCTAGTGCAGATTGAGATTGAGGCTAACAGCATCAGAGATCATTATCAACAATTTTTTCTGAAAGATGTTCTCTAGAACATGGTTTGTAAAGCTTCTGCTGTTAGGACTTTTGCCTCTAGTAGGCAGAAGGAAAGAAAAAAACCTGTTACTGTAAGGGCAACATTTAAAAACATTTCTGGCAAATACATTTTTACTCTAACGTAGAGCAAGCCTTCAGATAAAGTAAGGAGACATCACCACAAATACTATATTGGATTTTAGTGCAGCCTGCTCTTAGAAAAATAAAAAGTGAGGAAAGAAAAACACTGAAGAACATTTCAGGTCTCAATTTGCAATGGGTAATTTAGCAAAATGATTCTCAGTACATACAGAGTTGTAGAAACAAATTCCTTGTGAGAGATCGGGGGTGGCTATTATTCTTCGCTTCAGTGTATTGTTCGTGTGTGCTATGCCATAAGTAGCATCACTTATGCACATCAGTGTTTCTGAATGTTTGCATGGGAATCTGGAATGTATGGTTGAATGCAAATTATGCTACTCAGTTTTGTTTTGCATTGAGTTTGATATTTTGGGATATATGCATGAGGTACAACTTCTGTCACATCAAACTGGATTTGTCTTGGCAAGGAAAAAAACACAAAAGTGTATCTGCTGTCCCCAGCTACAGTGTAGAACAAGATTAATTTAGAGGCATGGTGTTAGCCTAGAAAGTAAGTTGCCAATTATGTCTGTGATATGCAGCCTTTTGTTGAAATATCATAAAACCAGTAATTGTTGCAATAACCATATTTTTGCATGTGTAATTTTTCTGCAGAAATATTGATAACATGAAAATTACCTGTTCTGCAGTAATTTGCGTATCCTAAATGCAAATTAGACAACACATTTTGGAACTCTTGAGGATTTTCTGTAGCTGAGATACATGACCTGAGGAACAGAGTAGAGGAGCCTGAAACAAAAAAAGAATGGAATTGAAATCAGAGTGAAAGACTTGTTACTTCACATGGGCTAGTTTTATATGGACTGACTGCTCTGTGAAAGACCTTGGTCACAATAGGTGCTAGAATAGAACAAAACTCTGCATTTTAGTTTTGAAGGCTTGCAAAACAAAAATATTTTAAACCCATAACATTCCTCCTCTCTCACAACACATACTTGTTTACCCATAGTTTTAAACTACCGGTTGAACCTTTCTAGTCCGGCACTCTCTGGTCCGGCAACATCCATGGTTTGGCATGATTTTATTTAAGTGGATGTCCATTTATCATGGGTGTGGCCAAGTTTCCCACGGTCCCATAAAGTTTGTTTACAGCCACCAGTCCTGGCTCTCAGTGTTTTATACTGTAATTTAGCTCTAATTTACCCCAAATGTGTTCTGAGGGCCCAGTAAGCAGTGGAAGTGTTGATAATGCTACTAGACCATATTGACCTCCCCGTCCTGAGGGTGCCAGACTAAAGAAGTTCAACCTGTACATAATTGGTTGCAAGAAACTTATATAACTGCCTTCTAACCCACAGAATGGACCAAGAAATTATGTACCTATAACATCAGCCAGTGTAGACAAAGCCTTAGTAAGCAAACTGCTATAAGAAAAGCAGAAATTTGGCTAGCGGGCTGATGAGAGTATTTCTGAGAATGCAGACACTGTCACTGTAATGACCAAACATGTATATTCGAGTTTTGTTGAGAGAAGCTATAAATGTGTGACCGTACTACTTTCTTAAAGAGTCATAGCTTAAGTATTGAAGTGCTAGTAGGCATGAAGGGAAGTGGAATTCACTGCATATGAGCAAACCACAGGAATTAGTAGCTGGTTTGTTTTAAATCAGATTTAGTCTTAGTAGTATTTCAGTTTTCTTTCCCATAGGCAAGTGCATATTGCTTTCTTTTAGCCAAAGACTCTTTGGCATTTTGATTTTTCCCTTAATTTTTTGCTCATCTGGTGAGACATTTACCATTTCCTAGAAATGACCTTTTGTCTTCAGGTCTGAATCTTATTTCACTTACACCAATTTACACTAGTGTAACTGCATTACTTTAAATGGATTTACTTCTCACTTTCATTAGATGAAATCAGAATCAGGATTTTTATGTTTACTGTAAATGCTTGATTTTCTGTAGCGTTAAAGCCTAATTTAACTTTGAGGGGTTTGCATACAAATATATGTATTTTCTTGTATTTGTTATTATAGCAGTGTTTTATATATGGGCATAATATGAGTTCTAAGTGTTGTTCCAAGTAATGAATAGTGATCTTTAAAGAGGCTGATACCAATTATTGTTTTAATTAGGGCTGGTGTGACTAGGACTGCTTTGCATCTAGTTTTCTCTCTCTTTCTTTTATGTTTTCAGGGTTTAAGCTTTTCCTGTGAGACTGAATACATTTTTCCTCTCTTCTACTTCTCCCTTTCCCACTTTCAAGAATCTTACAAATTAAGACAAAAGATAATTACTCAGTAGGGTAAAACTGGCAGGGTTCCCACGACACTTAAAATTAATGAGCCATTGAGTACAAAATATACCTTGTCTCTTGCTCACACACATAGTTACATATATATGCACAGAATTTGACTTTTTGGCTATGTTTTTGTTTATATCTGCAAAAACATATATATATAAAGTGGCAACTGGACCCAGAATATATATCCTCTGACTTATGGTTCTGTGTGTGCAGAACCATTTATGCGGTGAACCCAATTACCCAGTTTCCCACTGACTAAAAATGCACTTATATCCAGTGATAAAATACATTTTTTAACAAAGGTGTCACTCATCATTTATCTATAGTGCATCTTATTTTAAAAAACAGTATTTTTGCAAATTCATCCTCGGTTAATAACATAGCATTTTTATCGTGCCGTCTGTGTGATCTTAGTTTTCATTACATGTAAGAATAAATTTATCCTTCTGGTGCCTCTTAAGATATAGCAATATATTATCACTCCTGCTTAACAAATAGGGAGACCGAGGCACAGACTCTAGTGGATTTGCCCAAAGTCATACAGGAAGTTTGTGGCAGAACTGGCATTAGAAGTCAGGGGTGAAATCTTGGCTCCATTAAAGTCAGGACAAAACTTTCAGTGATTTCGTGGCAGCAGGATTTCATCTCAGTCCTTGTACATCTCACTCTGATGCTGTTAATCCTGAGATCATCCTTTCAGGGTTTTCTAGCATAACAGTAGCTTCTACTTGCTCTGTGCACCAGGAAATGGGAGGTGCAGGAGATGTAAGAGTGAAGTTATGCAACTGATCTCAAAGTTTTACAGTCATCTTCTTCACCATTACCACACAACTCAACTTGGTAAATAATCCAAATAACCACTCCATGCTTGATGTTTTGAACAAATGCTGGGAGGAGGCGGGGAAGAGGGGAGAAAGAGCAGTCAGAATTGAGGCAGTCTCCAAGGGTGTGTCTAGACTACAGGGTTTGTTCGAAAAAAGTGGCCTTTTTTCAAAAAAACTTCCCCTGCATCTAGACTGCTGCCGTGTTCTTTCGAAATTAAATCGAAAGAACGCGGCATTTTTTTTTTGACTGCGGTAAACCTCATTTTATGAGGAAGAACGCCTTTTTTCGAAAGTGCTCTTTTGAAAAAAGACACTATGTAATGCAAACAGGGCTTTTTTGAAAGAGAGCATCCAGACTGCCTGGATGCATGCTCTCTTTTGGAAAAAGTGGCTTGCTTTTTCGAAAGTACTGCTTGTAGTCTAGACACTCTTTTTCGAAAGAGGCTTGCAGTCTAGACGTAGCCTAGAAGAGCATCATTCTGTCTACTAGGGGTGTGTGTTTGGTTTGGTTTTTTTTTTTTAAAGAAATAAAGAATGTGTGTAGGTAAATCTGAAATCTCTGTGCAAGATCTAACAGAAAGCATGGCAAGCATGTGCGTCATGTTAACAGAGGAGAAAATGCTGTAGTTCAGCTTTCACTTGAGTAGAAGCATTTCATTTAATTCACCTAGACAAGTTTTTCAAACAGATATCACTCCTAGTAGTTATGGATGTGTACCCAGAATCTGTTAAACCAAATTCAAAATAGCATCTTTGTGTTAAAGTAATTCATTTTCTCATGTCAGTAGTAGGGAGGTAAAATCCTGTTTAACCAATTAACCGGTTAAACATTAGGTTAGACTGGTTAACCGATTAAGCAGGATCCCGGGTGGGGAAGCGCTCCAGCCTGGCTGGAAAAAGTTCCTAGTCCACAGGGATACCAGCTCCTGGCCTCTCATGGGGCAGCCAGCTCTGCCAGCCCCATGGTGGGTGATGCTTATTAGGTAATTGGTTAACCGATTGCCCCTTCACATCTCTAGTCATTAGTATTTTTTCTTTCTTAATCAAGGCATCTTTTTCTATTTGCAGCATATGATTGCTTGAAGAATACACATTAAAGGGAAGTTGTTGAACCCATTTGGGTTAACAGATTCTTTTTGTTATTTTTGTTACTAGAATGTTCTCCAAAGAAACCCTCCCACAATTTTTAAAAATTGCAGTGGAAACGGTTCTTTTTAAACCAGAGCTATTCTCTTGCTTGTCTCCCCAACAGCGTAGGTCCAGAAAACAGATTAGAAATTTACTTTAAACAAACATGAAATTGGTGGGTCTGTATTTATTCAAACTATGAAAACAGGAATATATCTAGGGAATGTTAATTTAAATGTTTTGGTAATCTCTAAGATTCTAGCTGTTTCCAGGAAATCTGTTTTGATAGGTAGACAAAATGTAACCTGACAGTCCTGCTAGTGTTTCTATTTGTCTTTATGCTGATTTGTATATAATGAGGTACCTACTAAACACCAAATGCTGACAGCAGCTTGTGTTTTGTGTAATCTTTCTCAATGAAGAAGCTGGTTTTAAATATATTTTGGGTTTTTCTTTCTCGCACCCAACCCATCTCACCCCTGCTTTCCCTTCTCAATTCCCAGTCTTCAGCGGGTCCAGCAAATCGTCGAAGGAGAAGGAGCCTACCCAGAAACACAGAAACAAAGAGACCACACCAGGGAAGGAGAGGAACAATGAACACAGGGCTGAGAGCCGAAAAGACCAGGCTGCTGCTAATCACCATCATACTACAAATACTGGCTCCTCAACGAAAGGGCTTACTGCTAACAACCACCACACTCTTCATAAATCGGCTCAGGACTTAAGGAAACAGGTAATGTGTTGTACTCTCGTTTGGGCACACACAAGGTGTGTGTTCATAAAGTGCTAACCCCATTATGCTCCCTCCCCCCACTGAGTTAACTTTTGGAATCTTTAATGTGTGATATGAAGAAAGCAGAGAGTTGACTTTGAGAGAGAGATAAGTGAGAGAGAGGGGGAAAAAAACATTATATAAAAGGACAGATCTCCCCCCCCCCCCATTACAATACAGTACGCGTTATTACCACAGCTTTGGATCACACAAGGGTAAAGTTGCAAAATGTAGAAATTCACATTTATTTTTTTATGAAAACTGGCACCCTTTTGGCCTCTCTACTGATATTGCCAAGGTTGGCTAATCACAGAAGCATGATCTTCTTTCTACAGATGGCCCTTTCAGGTTATGTTTGGGAGTCTTCGGCATTGTAGGGAAGTTTGTGCGTTTTCACTGAGTTTATTGGCCAGTAGAAACTCAAGAGTCTGGTAGATTCCTTGGAGCTCTTGGAAAATTATCTTGTCCCTTTCCTGCATCCAAATATGACATTCCAGACTGTCCCTACACACAATAGTGGTACAACCAAGCTCTTCCTATGGCAGCAGGCTTGCTGGCTTTCACTGCTGGAGAAGTTTTAAAGGACCAGTGGCCTGGTAGTTGTAACTTGTCATTGACTAGCATTCATTTTTGGCAGTTGGAGAGGAGACCCTAAAACAGCAATTTTCAAGTAACGTGTCATTTCAAAACCTGGCTCAGTGCCCATTTGAATCCTTCCATTGGTTGCTGTATGTAAATCAGTCTAGTCTTAAATAGGGATGTGAATGTTTAACTCGTTAACTTTAACCAGTAAGCCTCACCTGTTAAAGGCGAGGCTTTTTCTGGTTAACTGGTGGGGCCTGGAGCAGGGAGGCTGGCCACCTAGAGCAGCCCCTACCTGTGGAGCATCCTGGCCAGTCAGTGTAGCCCCTGCCTGCGGCGGGGGGTGGGGTAGGAGGCGGCCTGTTCCGAGTGGTGCCTGCCACCCCTTTTAATTGGATAACCGGTTAAACAATATGTTTAACTGGTTAACCCATTAAACGGGTCCTAGTCTTAAGGACTGCTGAAGGTAGAGCATGGGCTGAGAGTTGTGCACAAAGAATTTGCAGCTCATACGTCTTAGTTTCTTTTTTCTTTATGGGTTCCCCATTTCAGAAACAATGTATGTTTGTTGGTGTTTCCAGGTTTTTCCGCTGGTTAGGCTGGTCTCCCGTAGAGCTACAACCTGGGTCTTGCATGGCCCTGAGACCTTGGATGGGCACCTGCTAGATTGGGCCATTAGATACCAGAAACAATAGAAGGCAAAACACTGTGCCAAGAAAATACCTTCTTGGTGCAATGCTATGTTCCAGTGCCTCTTAAAATAGCTCAATCAGTTCCCTATTGCCTCCTGAATCAAATTCAAATTCCCCATTATTGCTTTCAAGGCTCTTCACAATGTATGTCCCTTGTAGCTCTGCTCCTATTCCTCCCTTCCTCCCCATCACATGTTTTTGCTCAAGTGCTTCTTGACTGAATGCCGTCTTCTTCGTTTGCCTTCTTCCATGTAGCTATCTATTACCTCTTCGTACTCAGACACCTATGTTCCTTTCAAAGCTTATTGCCTTGAGGCATAAGTTGTGTGTGTATGACGCATCTGCCTTTGTAACCCTTTAGATACTTGAGCTAGGCTGCAAACCAGTTGTATGATCATTTTGTGTTTCCCTCCTCTTCCTACTCATACCGCCCCCCCCCCCCCCCCGCACACATACACCACGTCTCTGCTGCCATGGTCTCTTATTTTTACATTCATTTAGCTTATAAATTCTTTGGGGGCAGGCTTAGTCGTTATCTTTCTGCTAGCACTATGAATATCTAATGCTATATACAAGTAATAAAAGCTACAGGATGCTCTCTCAATGTCCTGCATACGATACATATTTCAATTTTTAAGGTTTGATTTTTACTTGTTCTGAATGAACACTTTGCGTATTTACACTTATTACCAAAACTGGATAATAGTAGTCTGAACCAGATACATGCTGACATACTATTTAATCTTTGTACAATACAAACATCTAATTCATATTTTTTAATTTCATTATAGTAAACTTTTTATGTTATAGGAATAGCATTTGTTTTTGAACCACAATAATTGTAACTAAAATCAGATTTCTATAGTGCGGAGTTTGAGCCCAATATGATTCTGACCCAATATGATTTTAACAATAGGGATTTTGACATATATAATGGTGAAATACTTTAAACTGCAGTATAAAAGAAAATTAACAGTAGCGTCAGTGTCATTCCTAAAGTACACTATTGTTACCGAGGAAAGTAACTCTGATTCTGAGATTGCCAAACAGCACACGATGTACACAGATAGTAAAAAGTGAAATACAAGTGTGTCCTATACTACTATGCGAAATAACTTCCTCCAGTATTCAGTATATATTTATTTGAATTGAGCAGTTATATGCATTCAAAATAATAGACATTTTGTCATGCTATATAAGAAAGACACACATGCTAAAAATGACATTTATTTTCCCCAATGTTCATAGTGCAATGCAAACATAATGTAAACTGCCTCAAATATAGTGATTACGTTAAAATTCAAGAAAACACAAGTGGCTCAAAGTTGAGGTGTGTTTGAGAGTTTAAAATTAAATAAATAAAAAACCCTTAATTTTCATTCCACATCCTAAAATTAGAAAAAAACTGGCTCCCGGTTTTTATGAATCTGTTGGCAACTTGACTGTTACTAAGTGAGCTATTGTAATAGAGCTGGTTATTCAGTATAGCATATACGGTGATTGAGCCTCTTGCAAAACATTGACCTTGCCAGTTAGCGGGGACAGCATTAAATTTCTGCTTCTGATGAATCTTGGTTGAATTCTTTAGTGTTTTGCAAAAAAAAAAAAAAAAAAAAAAAAAGTTGGTTCATTGGGTGCCAGTCACAGGGCCATTCTATTTTCAGTATGGTTTTGCTGGTGGTAACAGCGGAGGTTTGTGATCCTCTAAGAAACAAAGGTAGAGAGCATTATAGACACACAGATGTTTCTCTTTCTCTCTCTTGCTTTCTCTAATGTGCAGTTGAACTCTCACTGCCTTGTTGGCTTCCCCCGACCACCTCCTCCTCCTCCCCCAACTCAGAAGGAATTGTGGGGAGAAGACATGTAGTTTAATAGGGCCCTCTGTTGGTCTAATAGAGTAAGTTAGCTCAGCAAGACTTCAACTCTGCCAGTGCCAATGAATGCATAAACAAATGATAAAGCTTGACATGTTATGGGATTCACACAATTAAATTTTTTTCTAATAAGCTTTTTTTTAAGAGTGTGTGAGTGTGAGAGAGAGTGAGAAAAAATGTTAATGGAAATCTAACAAACAGTCTTGAAGGAATACTTACACTCTTTGCTCTTTTATTTATTTTTTAAGAGAGGCCCTGTGGAATCCTGAAGGATTCTGCATCCATTGATGGCTCCTCCGATGACTAAAAGATATTGCTGCAAGACTGTCTGATGGCCCTGTACAGTTAAACATTAAAAGAGCTAACAAAATTTCATGTGGTAGGAGAGTTCTTGGTCAGTACTGTGAACAAGAATGGTGTGAGGAATAATTATATCTATCTATCTATCTCAAATAAAACTGAGAGGGTAGCTGAAAACTAGAGACAAGTGTATTGGTATGCCTGGTTTCACTGTTAGCACAAAACTTTTAACGAGTGATGAAGGCTAATGTCAATCACTTTGTTACTACCTGAATTAAATTGACTTCTTTCTTATGTGCTCAGTGTAAGCACTGCCTCGGGACGGAGCTGTGTCACTAGACCTCATATGGTGAACCTGAGCAGCTGGGAGTGCGGTCAATTTATTAGGCTGACTCTCAGTGTGTGTATTTTTGATTTGGCGGTTATTGGGGGGAGACATATCACCTGTAGAAAGGTAAGAAAACGCCTACCACAATTATTTTGTTTTCTTTGGTACCAATCATCTGTTGGATCCTGAGAGACAAATACAGGCAAAGGAAGCTTAGGTGGGTGCTAGCTGGACAGAATTTCACATCTGCCTGTGTGAAATCCTGAATCCACCAAACACTCTGTTGATGACCATGACCACGTTCTTTGTTCCATGTGTTTCCACTTGAAAGAAGCTTGTTGCAGCCTAATACAGTTTAAAGTGTGGTCTGTTCTGGTCCATAAATATTTCTGTGTGTAAATACGCACAGTGCATGGCTTTTCTTCACACGGGAGAGAGCTGTGGGCTTCTTGGGAGGGAAGACAAAAGAGTAAATGAAGCATCTCAAAACCATAAAGTTATAGCTGATGTAAAAAGGTGACCGTTTGGAGGAAGTTCTTTTTAGCTTCATAAGGTTGGCTTAGTGCTGGGGAATCTAGAAGATATATGTATCTTCAAATGTAGAAGACACTGGTATAATATTAAAAGCAGCCTGAATCATCTTTGGAATAACTTTGTTGGGTGAAGCGGGATTTAAAGTGTTGTGCACAGATGTAAGGTGGAAGGTTAGATAGTATTAGGTGTATGAATCCCCTCAGCTTCATAGCTGGCTCTGACAGATCTATGCTCTTGCTATGCTGAGGTATTATAATGGCACTAACTGGTTACAGAACATTTCAGTTTTCACGGTAAACACAAATTTCCAGGGATTTATATCTTGGTAGTTTTAATTCTGGCCTAAAACTCGTAAAGGAGTCCAAGGGTTTTGTGCCCCAGGGAAGGGGGATGGCTTATCAAAGTTGTCAGGGCCCCTCCTTTCTCCTTCCATATGTTTTTCTGAGGCTACATATCTCAGCTACCCTCCTAAATGATTGCCTGGGATTTTCTTTGGAGATGCTACTATTTATAAAACCAAAAGACACACTCAAGGTACATCCTGACCATCAGGGGTGCCTTGGAAGCTCTCCCAGCCACAGCTGCTCCAGAGAGTGAGAAAAAAATTGTACCCAGGACTCACTTTCAGCACTTCCCAGGTCACAGGGTAGGCTTGCAAATGCATGTTTAATTGTAAGGGGTTAGTTTTTATACATAGTATAAACCCCCATTTATGTAGAATGCTCACAGAGAAACCTGAAACCATTAGGTAAGTGGGTTTTCCATAGAAGAGGCTGGTGTTTGGTTTCTCTAATTGCTGGAGCCATGTGAAGAGGAGAATGCTGGCAGGTTTTAAAAGAGCACCATTCCAGCTCCAGACTCTGGAGAATAGTAGGGAAACTGTGGAGCGGGTGTGTATATATACAGTACAATCCAAGGAATATAACTAAGAGAGAGGCTTATCTTATACAGGCTAGACTAGCGGAATGGGAATCAAAACTCCTAGGTTTCTCTTATTTCATTATGTGACCTCAGCAGTTCATTTAACCTTTTCTGTGTCTCTGTATATTCAGTAGTCAAGTAGAGATAATACTTGTCTTTATTACAGAAGAATTATAAAGTTTAAATATTTAAAAATAGTTTTGAAATCCTTGGAAGAAGTACATGATAGGCTATGTCTAATCTACATTCCTCTTCCAAAAGAGGAATGTAAATGAGCCTGATCGAAAATGCAGATGAAGAGCAGATTTACAAATCTCGTGCTTCATTTGCATAATCGCATGAGAGTGCTTTTTTTAAAAAAAGGGGTTTTTGAAAAAGAAACCGCAGTCTAGAAGGGGTTCTTTCGGGGGAAAAAAACTTTTTTTGAAAGAACCTGTACACCTCATTTTTTCAGGCGTATGAGTAATTTCGAAAAAGGGGTTTTTTTCCCGAAAGAACCCCGTCTAGACTGCGGTTTCTTTTTTGAAAAACCATTTTTCGAAAAACCGTTCTCACGCAATTATGCAAACAAAGCGTGAGATTTGTAAATTTGCGCTTCATTTGCATTTTCGATCGGGCTCATTTACATTCTTCTTTTGGAAGAGGAATGTAGTTTAGCCGTGCCCATATAGATGCATGGTATTAATGGAGTGTGCGATAAATATAGTTACGCTATATGAATATCCATTGTTGATGCATATATAGAAGGTCTGGACTTCAGATATTGGGGGGGAGGGGTTGCATTCTCGTAAACTGCTGAGGTGCAGTTGATGTTAAGAATGTAAGGTTGCGATGTTTAAATTTGACTTCCTAAACTTCCTTGAATAGAAGTGTACCAGATTTCAGATGTTCCTTTAGAAGCCAATGATTGCTGCTCGTGCACAGCATTTAAGCTGTTATTTTTAGTTTCCTAACTGGGTGTAAATGCACAACTTAAAGCACTTGAGTTGGATAATATGATGCAATTAAATATCCCGTATAGAAGTAAAACTGCCCAGATATAAAACTCAAAAAAGTATCTTTGCATCTCAGAACTACTGTACAAACTTCTAATCTGTATCAACAATTTTAATAGAGTGCCTCCGAGAACTCAGTATACATGGTAGACTGGATCCTTCATGGCCATCCTGAACTGTCGGGTAGATAAAGGGTTTCAGATACATAGATAGACAGACATAAATATGAGATTTGTAGATTTATAAATTTCAGGTCAGTGAAGATGGGTATTCTGCGCACCTTCCAGTGAGATTAATAGCCATGTCCATCTCACTAGGTATAGTAGATACAATACAGTGGTTAATTCTTTTTTTGTTACAGACTCAAGCATCTGTCTTCATGATGCTGTTAGGGACTTGAGGGTAGATAAGAAATGGAATAACATTCTTAACTAGAGCTGCATGAGCCGGGTGACACTCTCCTTAGGGCAGAGGCACCTGTCTTATACTCCATGAGAGCAGACTTGACTATTTGTTTTCAGTTCTGGTTTTATTTTAAAAAGTGTCCAGATCCTGCTCTTTGGGTGAAACCCATGATATGGAGATTGCCCTCAGGGGACCATATCCTGCAGCCTTGCTTAGGAGTCAGGACTGCATGATTTGGTTCTTTGTGAGTGTCTCCATTCAAAAACTTTTATTAATTTACTTTTTCTGTTTTCCATTTTCTTCCTTCTGCTTCCTCTACAACACTTCTGGCTTCCCAGGTTTCTAAGGTCAACGGAATCACTCGAATGTCATCTCCAGGTGCAAATGCAGCCAGTGCCAAAAAGATGAGAGAAGTCAGACCTTCACCATCCAAAACTGTGAAGTACACTGCAACAGTGACAAAGGGAACTGTCACATACACCAAAGCCAAGAAAGAACTGGTCAAGGAAACCAAACTAAATCACCACAAACCCAGTTCACCTGTTAACCATACAATCTCAGGGAAAACAGAAAGTAGCAATGCAAAAACCCGCAAACAGGTGCTATCCCTTGGAGCGTCCAAGTCTAACAATATTGCTGTTAATGGTGTCAAGGTCAATGGCAAGTTGAACCAAAAGGCATGCACTAAGGAGGTGGGGAGACAGTTAAGGGAGGGGCTGCGCAATTCTAAGAGGAGGCTGGAAGAGACGAATCATATAGACAAAACACAGTCACCCACCAAGAAAATGAAAGGGGCAGTCAGCTTGACAGAAGGTACAAGCAAAAAGGCAGCTGTGGAAAAGCCTTTGCTGAATGGACATGTGAAAAAGGAAGTGCCAGAGAAGATTCTGGAAAGAAATAGGCCGAAAAGAGCCACTGCTGGAAAGAATACGCCAGGGAAACAAGCACACGGCAAAACTGAAAATGCCTCCTGTGAAAATCATTCTACCTCTCAAACAGAGTCCTTGCACAAGCCACATGACTCAACAGGAAAGCACGAAAAGGGTAGTAGTTGTAGTAGTAGTAGTAGTAGTAGCAGTAGCAGCAGCAGCAGCAGCAGCAGCAAGTCTGGGTGGGCAATGATGGATGAGATTCCCATCCTTCGGCCCTCTGCGAAGGAGTTCCATGACCCATTGATATACATTGAGTCAGTCCGAGCTCAGGTAGAGAAGTATGGGATGTGTAGGGTGATCCCTCCTGCAGATTGGAGGCCTGAGTGCAAGCTGAATGATGAAATGCGGTTTGTGACACAGATTCAGCACATACACAAGCTCAGCAGGCGCTGGGGACCCAACGTACAGCGGCTGGCCTGCATCAAGAAGCACCTCAAATCTCAGGGCATTACCATGGAGGAGCTCCCACTCATCGGTAAGGGCTATGGCTCCCACTGGTCTTTTGCTTCAGTTTGTAAGCATTGTGCAGTAAGCGTTGTGCTTCATTTGATGTTGTGATTAATTGTATCCCTGTGAAACTGCAGGATGCTGGATTGTCCTCTGTTTATGCATAGACCAGGTGCCAGGCAGGTGGGTGCAGTGCAGGCTTCTCCATGCTTATTCACTTAAGTACATCATTTCTGCCTGATTCTTCTTTGATTTTTACCTAAGGCAAAAGGCTACATAGAGCTCTGTACTCAAATTTCAAGATCCCATCTGCTTTCCCTCCAACTTACTTGTAAAATAATAAATATAAATATTATGATTCTTGGTCTAAAGTTACACTGGAAGCTTTTAGGGGTTTTCAAAAGAGATATTCTGTTACAATTTATGTAGTGCTGCTAAACTAGTAAATGAATCTTTCTTTTCTCATCTCCAGGATTCCTTCTTTCAAAAGGGTTTAAGCAAAACAAAACAAAAAATCAACCAGCCAAACAAAAAAGGTCTTCTGTTTGGATCGCCAGACACTTAAGATCACAATTTTCTAGTAACCTGCAGACATTTAACAACCATTAAGTGTCAAGAATAGGCAGTAAAATGTGGTTCATTGCAAAATAGTAGTTTCATTATTTCTCTCAGCAGGTAGCTGCCATGGCTAATACCTGAGTGAGAGTCGCTTATTTAAAAGAATTCTTGGTTTATGATCTGTTGTCAGATATGACACAAGTAATAGAAGTGAGACAATGGTTTGTAAAGAACATACATACTAGTTAAGAGAAACATTTTAGTCATTAGGAAAATTATCTTTTAAATCTGCTTTTTCTAAGGATCCTAGAAAATAATAAATGTATCTTGATTGCTTCAAATGTTTATTTAACATTTTTTTTTTTTTTTAGGAAATACTAACCAAGTTAAAATTCAGAGATCTTTAACATTACAATTTGAGGCTCCTTTCTTTCAATCTAAAGGGGGCTATGATAGAGGTCTATAAAATCATGACAGGTATGGAGAGAGTGAATAAGGAAAAGTTATTGTTTCCATAACATAATAACTAGGGGTTATCAAATGAAATTAATAGATAGCAGGTTTTAAACAAACAAAAGGAAGTTTTTCTTCACGCAGTGCACACTCAGCCTGTGGAACTCCTTGCCAGAGGATGTTGTGAAGATCAGGACTTTAATAGGGTTCAAAAAAGAAATAGAGAAATTCATGGAGGTTAGGTCCATCAATATTTATTAACCAGGATAGGTAGGAATGGTGTCCCTAGCCTCTGTTTGTTAGAGGCTGGAAATGGATGACAGGAGAGGGATCACTTGATTACCTATTCTGTTCATTCCCTTTGGTGCATCTGGTATTGGCCACTGTCCGAAGACAGGATATTGGGCTAAATGGACCTTTGCTCTGACCCAGGATAGCCGATCGTATGTTAATCAAAAGTGTGCGCAACATATTTTCTGCATTTAAAACTTTTATTTCAGTTTTCACAATATGTGAAAATGTAAGAAAACAAAAGGATTCACAGGTATTGCAAACTCCATAATTAAACGAGCTCTTCCACAACGTGCAATACAATATACAAACAGGATTTAAGAAAAAGAATAATGATTAGTATTCTGAAGTGCACTGCCTGAAGAAAAATCAAGCTGCTGTATGACTTAATTTGTGAGATCAAATATAGGTTGAACCTTTCTAGTTCAGCACCCTCAAGACCTGGCTGTTGCTGAACCAGAGAATTTGCCAAACCACGTGAGGTCAATATTCGCTAATAGCATTACCAACACTTCCACTTCTTACTGAGCTCTTAGAAGACATTTAGGAGTAAATTAGAACTCAGTAACAGCAAGAACACTGAGAGACGAGACTAGTGGCTATAAACAAACTTTATAGGGCCGTGGAAAAATTGGCCACACCCAGGATAAGTGCACACATCCAGCTAACTAAAATCATGCTGGACCACGGATGTTGCCAGACAAGAGAATGCTGGATTAGAGAGGTCCAACCTATACCCAAAAGTTCAGGGAATTCCCTGAAAAGGTATGATTTCTCTAGCAGCATTAAATTGACTTTTTGGTATTTCCAATATCTGTAATAGCTGTATGTTAAGTAGAAGTATTAAATTCATGTTTACATTGTCAAGGGAAAGAGGAAGATAATACATATGTGCAATATGGCAGAGTTAATAATCTGCTGATAGAATGTTAACTTTTTATGACATTTTCTGGTTTTTGTGTACCTGGTCTCTCAACTTTAAGATTGTTACTCTTAGGAAATTAAATGGGTAAAGATTATGTATTTTTAAGTTTAAAATTAAAACAAAAAGTTGAGGGGAAGGGGAAGATAAATCTGAAATCCTAGTGCATGGATTAGCAATATGTTGGCTTCAGCAGTAGAGACTTTACATTCTTTGAGCTAACAAGTGGCACACATGCATCCTGCTCTCAGGATCAAATCCCATTTCCTCTGAAGATCATTCATTATGAGTGTTGCTATTGACTTCAGTGGGGCCAGGATTTGGTCTTAAATGCAAACCTGAAGATTTTTTTTCCATTTTTTCCACAAAACTTGCTCAGTGTGCAATTTTCAAATAATCCCAACACTGTCAACATTGTCAGCCATTTGCTTTAATCCCTTTTTAAAAAGAATAAAGGGTTAACATTTTTTCGTAACATTTAAAATATATATTAACCAGCAGGCAGAGACCAACCTTTGAAAGTTTCACCCTAAAATGAGAGTTTCAGAAAGTTATGACCATATGAAATGGGGTTGTAATTGAAACCATTTAACACTCTCTAATGAGGGCAGGTGTTCTGGAGCACCAGCTTAATATAGCATACTTACTCCATGAAAGAACTTGAGCTCTGACATTCTAAAGTAACTTCCATCTTATGCTCGAGAACATTAACAACTTTAAGCATGTGATAAAATGTTTTGAGATTGGTGATTTAAACTGAGCATGCAGATATTTGTTGTATTACAAAACTATTTAATATGAAACTGAACAGTCTTTCAGAGTTGGAGGGTTGTTACTCATGCAGACCATATACCTTCCATTTGTCTGTCAGCTGTGTGCATGAGTAAAAAAGCTGTGTATTGCTGGAGTGCTGTTTTATATGAAAGATTAAAGGTAGCAAAAGTTAAGTTACCTCTCAGATTCGTTTCCTTTCTCCTGTTGTGCTGCTCTCACCACCCTTGTCCTCAGGGCTGGAAGTCGTACTATTTCAACTAAGAATGGTTGCTATATAGGACAGACTTTTTCTGCACTTTGACTTACTCTAGGGCATTTGTCAAACACTTGGAAAATTGTTACCTCTTGTTTCAGCACCAGTACAAACTCTTCTGCAGTCTAGGCAGAGGCATTTTTATCTTCTAACCAGTGATACACTATTCATATTTTAATAAGGGACTCTCCCCAAAATTGCAGCACTGTTGAAAAATTGCACAAAAGTTTCCATGTGCCTCCAGATATCTGAGCCTTATCACTGAGTTTGCCTCAATAGAAGGTGCTGAAGGTTTGCGGGGGCAGGGAGGGGGAAGACTCTCAAGGAAGAGAATGGAGGAGATCAGAAATCTGAGAGTGGCTATGAAATACTGCAAGACAGTATGATTTATTTGCAGGGGATGCACACATCCAGCCACCTACTATTTCTCAGATGCAGTACTGTTTCCAGGCTGTATTAAATTCACATTAAGAAACTTCTAATCTTTAATGTTTCCATGACTTTCTTAGGATGGAAAGAACAGATAAGGGTGACTTTGGAACAGTGCTGATGACAATAATGTTGTGGGGCTTTTTCCCCTATAGCAGTGTCCTCCCTATTTATAAGCAGTTTTTGGTCAGTTTGTTTACCTTTTTCTGTTGATAATTAATTCTGTCCTTTGACTAAGCGTGATACTGAGATTTTCTTTAAACATTTTTTTTAATTTGAATGGAAAGTTTATCATTAATTTGACTCTTTATGCTGCCCTTTAAAAGTGTTTGTATAGTCTAGGTTTTTTCTTTGACTAAAGTTTTTCAGAGTGTAATGTGTAATTCTGATAATTTTAGAAACTATAAGACTAACGCGCAGTGTAAAGTGCAAAAGAGCATCTTTGTTAAATTACTAGAAGATGCCACTCTCTGATCTAAAGTAAAAAGCTTTAGATGGACCCAAACAAATGAAATGTGTGACTGAGTTGAGAGAAACATATCTGTGATGCTGATGGAGATGTGAATCTCAATTTTCCTCATTTTTACCTCCTAGTTTTCTCCTTGTGTTTGTTTACTAATGTAGAAAAATGGTTAATGTTAATAGTAATATTTAGCTCTTATATGTTTTATATTTTGAAAGTTTTATATAGATGTCAAACTCTGCACTACATCTATAAAAGGTGGTTAGGAATTTTTTGACAACTGGTTGGGTTTGTGTTGGTGTAAAAAATGCTGATTTTTCAAAACCAAAACTTTTTGTGGAAACTAATTTTTGACTAAAAATTAACTGGGAAGATTTCTCGGGTTCAGGAATGAAATTTCAGGGAGGGTGGGAATGGGACAGAGAGAGAGAGATTGAGAGGCATGCTTTCAGAATAGCTAGGTACCCATTAGGGTACCCATCTGGAATACGGGAGACTTAGATTCAACTCCTTGCTTTTAATAAGGTAGAGCTGGGACTCAAACTTATCAAGTGACAACAGATGGCAACCAAACCTTATAACAGAGGCAAAAAGTACCTGTGGGGAAGGTTAATGTGAAAATCAAAATAAGATCCCCTTTATTAATAATCTTAGCTTGGGCAATACTTGGGTTACTTTTAAAATGGAAATACTGAATATATGACTGATCTATTGTTTTTTGGTATCTGCATTATTGGGGATTTTGTGAGAATGGAATGTCCCAACTGAACAGAATCTGGTATTGTACGAGTATTGTAGAAATGTTCAATGCAGTCTGCCAACAATTTTCCTAACTGCTCCCTGTGTTTCCCTCTTTCCTCCCCACCCTCCCCCACACATGGACTCCAGGAGGTTGTGAGCTAGATTTGGCCTGCTTTTTCCAGCTGATCAATGAAATGGGCGGCATGCAGCAAGTAACTGACCTCAAGAAATGGAACAAACTGGCAGATATGCTACGCATCCCCAAAACCGCACAGGACAGGCTAGCAAAGCTGCAGGAAGCCTACTGCCAGTACTTGCTCTCCTATGACTCCCTCTCCTTGGAGGAGCACAAGAAACTTGAGAAGGAAGTCTTGCTGGAAAAGGAGATCTTGGAGAAGAGGAAAGGTCCTTTGGAGGGACATTCAGAAAATGCCTATAAGTTCCATTCCTTGCCCCGGTTCGAGCCCAAAAATGGACTCATCAATGGTGTGGTTCACAAAAATGGCTTCCGTAACAAGTTGAAAGAAGTTGATATCCCATTGAAAACAGGCAGGCGGCGACTCTTTGCTCAGGAAAAAGAGATTGAGAAGGAGGAGGAGGAGGAGAAGGGAGTGCTTAGCGACTTACACAAGTGTATATACAAGGTAGTAAAGACCACTTCTGCTGATTTCTTTTTTTTTTTTTTTCTTCTGTGAAAGCATTGAAGCAGATGTTCTCTGAGCTGCATGTGCCAATCAATGGGCCACGGTGTTGTACCCATATTAATTGCTGCAGGTATTTTGATGAGAGGGTATTAACTCCCTCCCCATCTTACTGGGGCTTGACAAATTGGAAACTGTTACTTTTGTGGATCTACTACTGTGGAGTTGGCTCTTTGTAAGCAATATGCTAAGCAATTACCCTAGCAGACACAATGTTTATTTTCATTTTTAGTAAAAATGTAATTTTTTTATAGTAACATATCGCTCTTTCATGTTTGTTTCTTGCCAGTTGCTCAATGCGCAGACTATTGCTCCCCTGATAGACCCATCAAAACAAATGTAGCTGAAAATATACAAGGTTTAGAAAGTGCGAATTGAAATGCAAATAATATTTTCAACTGTGGTGCCAAATTTTGCTAAAGACAAATAGTCATAATGTTTGTTCCTCCAAACTTTAATCAGATCCATTGACAAAGCAGTCGTCTTTTTTTTTATTGTAGTTTATTCGCAGCCTCCCACTTTTGAGCAAGAATTGGTGCAACAACTTCGCAGTGTATTTTTTATTTAGATTGAATTGTTTAGCAGTGCTGAGAGGGAGAAATACAGTACTTACTATTTATGCCCAGTAATCTGTTATACCTCTCTTCCCTGCCCATTTTCACTACTGTCATTGTGAAACAGATAATACTCCCAGTGTTACTATCCAAAGTAATGTTTGTTAATCTGTTTAGAGACTCACTTAAGGTCATGAATTTCATTTCAGAAAGTTAATTCACATTTCTTCTACACAGCAAGGCACTAGAATTCGTCAGCTGAAGAGTTTTCTGTTCTGGGGCACCTCTGTTAAAAACAAATCTATTAATGGTGTTTCTGTCGCACAAAAGGTTACAGGCCCGTATCTAATGGCAGGTACACTAACGATACTCCCTGTACATAGCTAAAAGGCCTTTTTTGTATTTAATATATTGAGTTTAATAATAAATGAAACATGAATAGAACATACTGAGCTGCACATATAACCTTAACAACAGGGAGAAAACACCTCCACGCTAGCATAAAGTCCCCAAGTTACATTGTAGAGGGAGACGAAAGACAATACAGAAAAAGAGTGAGTCTATGCAGAGAAATGTCCTAATCAGCCATTAGAATTAAAGAAGTAGTCCAGGAACAAACACTCTAATAATGAGCCTGAACCTGCTAAGTTCAGAGTGCCTCCAGCAAAGTGCTAAATCCTTTGAAATGTTCATTGATGCACTTTCAGCACCTTGTGGAAAGCTTTAAGCACTTTGCACTATCAGACCCAGTATAGAATCTAAGAAACCTAGGATTGGAATGGTTCTTGAAAAGGCATTAAATCCAGCTCCCAAAACTGGCAGGGCCAAATATCGGTCTGATGAAGTTCAGTAAATGTACTTTACAATGTATACATGCTATTTAGCATGTATATTGTTAAATATTAGTGAACTTCAGGGCTGACATTATTCACACGATCCCCGTCTAGCAAAGGCAACCAAGCTGTAAGACCCAAACTAGACCATGAAGCCTTGAATGATAGTGTGATTCCATAGGCAACATTGCAGTGTGTTTTCTGCTTACAATCAAACTTGCAATCCTCCTTAAAATCTCACAGTCAAACCTGTGTGAAAATTAGTAAGGGTTGGGGTAGAATATATCGTACACATTTGGGAGTATGGGAGGGAGGCATGCAGTGAGAAGTGGTGTCTAGCACTGAGAACAAGCTCTGTAAGTTAACTTTTTTTTTAAAGGTTATATTTTGTTCTTAACTGCAGAATGAACAATTAAGAGTCAATTGTAGCTCCCAGTTACAGTGTACAGACTCCTTAGCTGAGCTGTGCTATTCATAGATTAGAGCTAAAGTTGTGTGGTTGCATGATTTGTGAAAAAACACTTTAACTGCAGGTCCCCTGGCTTGCATAAGTATGATTGTTTGAGAGTGAGGGGAGGGTGGCATTTCTTGTCACACTAACATTCTTTTGGGGATATGTGAGAAGACCTGAAGTGAATAATTCATAATATTTGAGTTTTTAAGTCATACGTTCCAGAGGTGTATAGGAAAGATCCTATTATGTGACAGCAATCTTAGTTCCATGTTAAGAGAGGATTTTTTCCCTAAGGGTGCGTCTAGACGCACCCTTGTCAGAATAAACTACGCAATTTGTGCTACGCGTAGCACAAATTGCGTAGCTTATTCCGAGTCTAAATCGAAAGAGCTTATTTTGAAATTTG
This sequence comes from Pelochelys cantorii, assembly GCA_032595735.1. NCBI lineage: Eukaryota > Metazoa > Chordata > Testudines > Trionychidae > Pelochelys > Pelochelys cantorii. The sequence goes on from CM064327.1 coordinate 108,936,727, forward strand.
GCGATGTCTGCATAGTGCCAGATTTCAAAATAAGGCACTATTCCAACAAATCCCTTAACCCCGTTACAGGGACGCCGGAATAGCACACCTACTATTTTGGGAAATAGTGCGTGCTTTTAAAGACGTGGCGTTGCTATTTTGGGATACTTTCAGTATCCCAAAAGAGCAACGCTGTCTAGATGTACCCTAAGTAGTCAGAAAGGACCAGTGTGTTCATCTGTCCTTGCCAATGTTACGCAGGTCACAGAATTTCACCCAGTAATTCCTGCATTGAATATTTTATTTTGTGGTGGTATTGAGGCCTATTTTTAGTAAGAGACCACCAGTTTTCCAGTACAGTTCTCACTAGTGCCATATACAGAAATAATAAAATATTTTAATAAAATACTTGAGTAGTCATTGGGCCAGGGAGAGAACATGTGCGACTTGTGGCCTGGTAGCGCATTCACCTGAGAGGTGGGAAAGGCCAGGGTTCGACTCCATGCTCCAACTGCCAATTGTTTATACAAAGTGAAACTGCTTCAGCAAGAGATATTGGTACCACCTCCTCCCATCCCAGAATAGACAACAGTCTGGTGGTTAGAGCACTCACCTGAGAGGGGGAGACTTGGTTCCAGTCCCTGCTGGGTTTCCCACACCACCGCTACCTTTTCATGTCTAAATCCCCTGGTGAGTGTACCATGAAAAAAAATCTGGATTTGGGGGGGGAGGGGGTAGGGTTGTGGGGGGGTTTTTTTTGTTTAACGAATGACAAAACAGTTCATTTAAATCAAATCAGTTCACCCAAAATGGCACAAATTCATTAAATGTTTGGCTGACCTGGATTTGTCAGTTTTTATCTGAAAAAATTCTGAATTTTCTGAGTTGGTCTGAAAAATTTCATCTAGCCCTAATCTTGACACTCTTGATCTGAGTTCACTTTCAATTTTTTCAGAACTCTTGGATTACAGATCTTTCCCTTTTTTTCTCCTTAAAATTAGAGTAAAGTATCATGATATAAATTTCCCATTCACTTTTTCTTCTGTAAAGGCTCTAAAAAATTCTGCTTCATACTTCTAAGTTTCTAGAGAAGGCTTAGTATAACTGTTCAGATCTTCTCAGTGGGCCTCAAAAGGTGTTTTGCACTTCTGTAGTAATTTTGTATTGTGAGCCTGTTTCCAGCCAGCTCCATTTCAGAGCACAGAGCCTTAAAATATTTTTGCTCAATGATCTAGAAAACCATGTCAAATTTTTCATGTAGAAATCTCTTCAACCCTTCTGATCTTCAGGCAGAGACCGAAAGATGTGACCTTTTTTATTGAGAAAATCAAGAACTTTAGATTTGTAATGGTTCTGTCCACTAATGTACAGAGATGTCTTCCCTATGAGAGGGCCACCCATCTCAGAATTTGGAGGGCATAGTTAATTTTGGAGGATCAGCCCTGAATTCCATTCTCTTTTGTAGACAAAGTGGCAGGCACGCCATCTGAAGAACCATTACACAGCATTTGTTAGCAGCTGGCCATCAGGAAGGTGTATGTACAAATTTGAAGGCTGTTGGTAGGAAGCAGAACAATTTAAGGATTTGTTTTAACAGCCTACCTCAATAAAAGATTCAGAAGGGCAGTAAAAATGAAGGAAATTGCTCATTGTATCATACAGCAGCCAACTCTGACATTTGAATGCCTAAGGCCGTGGCCAATTTACAAACTTCTTGTAGCAGCTAATTGCCCTGCATTCAGTTTAAAACAAAAACAAAATGTTAGGACCCTAGTTTACTCTTGGGTAGAGTTCTTGCTAAAAATAAGCAGAAACACAGTCTATTTAACTGATCATGTTTCACCATTTAAAAAAAGATAAACAAAATTCTCCAACTAATTAAGTGTTCTTTTTCCAGCAGTTTAGATCCTACGGTGCTGGGTTTTAGGTTTTTATTTGGGGGGGGGGGAGAAGAGTTGGCAAATGTGAAGGAAGGTAGTTTGGTGTCAAGAGAAAAGAGAGATAGGTATGGGGACAAAGGATAAACTTAATGAAGTTTTGTATATGGCCTGGCCTATTAAAATCTCTGTATACCACCTGTTGCATGGTTTGATGGCAAAAAGGCTGTCATCCTTCACATCCCTTAGCTTTTCAAAGTTATTTTGTCTAGAGTGATGGAAGAACTTGAAGCATCTAAATGTAGGCTGCATTTTCACCAGAGAATACAGGCAGGTTCCCATGTCCCCAACCGCCGAGCCTTAAAAGGCCGTGTTTCCTGTCTCCATACGGTCTCTTTTCCTCTGAGCCTTTAATTTGGCCTCAAATAATAGTATCATAAAGATACTTTTAAGACTGTTTTCCAAATTTCCAGCTTTGGGTCATATGCTGAGAACTTGACCACCACATTTTACTAAGATCTTTGGCAACTTGGTTGCAGATACATGAAGGGCCTGTGCTGTTGTCTTCTGGGTCTTTAGTAGATTGAAAATGTGGTGGTGTTTTATGCGTGTGTGAGTGTCTAATATTAGAAGAATAATATACACATGCAAGAGACTATTCAAAAGTCTGCTACGTACTATAAAGAAACAAAATAAGATGGTTCCTTGTCGCATCCAGCTTACAATGTAAAGGACATTATGCAAACAAGGTAGTTGGAGGACTGAATCAACATATATTTTACTATTTTTGCTTTTGTAAATGCCGTCAATACCAATCCCTGGCCTTAATGCTGTTATGTTTCTGTTGTTGTAATATACACAGTTACTGAATGTAAAGTATAATATAGCTCCAGCTCATCCTTTTTGTGTCCTCCATATAATGCATGTTCTCTTCTGGACAGCATGTTTTCCTAAGCTAATTTAACCTATTTTTCTATGCAAAGTATTTTCACAAGTGAGACCATAAAAATGGAAACAAAACTTGGCGCAAGTTTTAAAATGTAATTGGGTCAAAGAACTTTTTTGTCCCTATTGTTAGAGAACATTCTGTCCATTCCCCTCTCCCCATCTTGGGCTGAGGAAGGTAAGGTTTGCACAGTAAATAACAAACACTAGGGGAAAGCGTGGGTACCAGTTTTATTTTAGTCCTGGGGGAGTTCTATGCTAACACATTAATTGTGCACCAAAAAATTAAAAATTCTGTACATAATATTTTAAAATACTGCATATTATTATTTTTAATATAGTGCATTGAAATCATGCTGGTGTCAGTTATTTTGGTAATTGTATTTAAATTACAGTACAGTGGATGGAGAATGGAATTGGGGAGCATTAGAGGAAATCCCTAAACCCCCTTCTCTCTAGAAGTAATGTAGCTAGTGCTGACCCTTTATTTCTAGCTATTAGTCAGCACATCTGTGCAGCCATGTGCTCAGTGCTACACCATTGGCAATGGAAGAGCAAGTGAGGGGTGGGGACTCAAAACTCACAATTTATACTGGCTACTGACCATCTCCAGAAGGGTCAGTGTCAGATAGTTAATGGACCCCATTTTGATAGGAAATATTTTCAGTAAAAAAATTTAGACTAATTCTAATCACTATAATGTAAGTATTTATAAGGGCATGCTGTCCTTTAAAATAAGGCTCCTTTACACCACTCTGGTAATGTAAAGGAGCCTTAAAATATTTATATCTGTTTCATACTCCTGGGGAAATTCACTAAGGGTAATGAGAACTATTCACTAAGCAGGCAGGCTTAGTGTTCTCATAGACTTTAAGGTCAGAAGGGACCATTATGATCATCTAGTCTGACCCCCTGCACAATGCAGGCCACAGAATCTCACCCACCTACTCCTAGAATAATCCTCTCACCTATATCTCAGATATTGAAGTCCTTGAAACAATGGTTCAAAGACCCCAAGATGCAGAGAATCCTCCAGCTGTGATCTGTACCCCATGCTACAGAGGAAGGCGAAAAACCTCCAGGGCCTCTGCCAATCTACCCTGGAGGAAAATTCCTTCCCGACCCCAAATATGGCGATCAGCTAAACCCTGAGCATGTGGGCAAGACTCACCAGCCAGACACCTAGAAAGTTCTCTATAGTAACTCCTATCATCCCTCCGTTGACCTATTTACCACTGATAATGAATGGTCAATTAGTTACCAAGATCATGTTATCTCATCAAACCATCCCCTTCATAAACCCATCTAGTTTAATCTTGAAGCCAGATAGATCTTTTGCCCCCACTACTTCCCTTGGAAGGCCATTCCAGAACCTCACTCCTCTAATGGTTAGAAACCTTCGTTTAATCTCAGTCTAAACTTCCTACTAGCCAGTTTATATCCATTTGTTCTTGTGTCCACATTGGTATTAAGCTTAAATAATTCCTCTCCCTCCCTGGTATTTATCCCTCTAATATATTTAAAGAATGCAATCATGTCCCCCCTGAGCCTTCTTTTGCTTAAAGTAAACAAGCCAAGCTTCTTGAGTCTCCTTTCATAAGACAGGTTTTCCATTCCTCGGATCATCCTAGTGACCCTTCTTTGTACCTGTTCTAGTTTGAATTCATCCTTCTTAAACATGGGAGACCAGAACTGCACACAGTATTCCAAATGGGGTCTCACCAATGCCTTGTATAATGGCACTAGCACCTCCTTATCCCTACTGGAAATACCTCGCCTAATACATCCCAAGACCGTATTAGCCTTTTTCACAGCCATGTCACAATGGCGGCTCATAGTCATCCTATAATCAACCAGGACTCCGAGGTCCTTCTCCTCCTCCGTTACTTCCAACTGATGTGTCCCCAGCTTATAACTAAAATTCTTGTTATTAATCCCTAAATGCATAACCTTACACTTCTATTAAATTTCATCCTATTGCTATCACTCCAATTTACAAGGTCATCCAGATCTTCCTGTATGATATCCCGATCCTTTCTGAATTGGCAATACCTCCCAACTTTGTGTCATCTGCAGATTTTATCAGAACACTTCCACTTTTGGTGCCAAGGTCAGCAATAAAAAGATTAAATAAAATTGGCCCCAAAACTGATCCCTAAGGAACTCCGCTAGTAACCTTCCTCCAACCTGACAGTTCACCTTTCAATATGACCCGCTGTAATCTCCCCTTTAACCAATTGCTTATTCACCTCTCAACTTCCATATTAATCCCTATTTTTTCCAATTTAACCAATAATTCCCCATGTGGTACTGTATCAAATGCCTTACTAAAGTCAAGGTAGATTAGATCCACTGCATTTCCTTTATCTAAAGAATCTGTTACTTTCTCAAAAAAGATCAGGTTGGTTTGGCACGATCTACCTTTTGTAAAACCATGTTGTAATTTGTCCCAATTGCCATTAGCCTCAATGTCTCTAACTACTTTCTCCTTCAAAATTTTTTCCAAGATCTTGCATACTACAGATGTCAAACTAACAGGCCTATAGTTACCCGGGTCGCTTTTTTTTCCTTTCTTAAAAATAGGAACTATATTAGCAATTCTCCAGTCAAATGGTACAACCCCTGAGGGAACAGAGCCTGCCCCAACACCTCTTCAGAAACACCACAAAGCTCTACCCCTCCATGACAAGCATGCTGTGAGCATATGCCCGTGGCCCGTCCCAACTCCCCAGCATGATATTACGTCTTTACCAGCTGCTCTGGGTGTCCAAATTGTGCTACTGGGGAGTGACTGGTGACCAGTCTTGTGGCTTTCCTTATTTACTTGTCAGAAATATTTTTTTAATTTTTTTTTTTTATTTGTGAGAGAGCAAAGAAATCTGCAGGGGCCATGAATTCTGCAAGCATGCAGTGATGCAAAATTCACCAAGGAGTATTATTTTCATGGGTTAATTGTGCTCTTCTCATTCACAGGGTAGGTCTGTTTCTTTAACAACCTTTTACCGGACGGCAAGAAACATCATGAACATGTGCTTCAGCAAGGAGCCTTCAGTAGCCGAAATAGAGGTGAGGAGCAAGGGAGCACCTAGGCATGCAAAATCTTTTAATATGGAGAATTTTGGGATGGCTCTGCAAAGTTAAATCGCAACACAGCACAGTAGACTGTTTGAAAGTATCTGGCGCAAGAAGAGAATGAAGATGTTTTTCAGGTTTTCTTTCAGACATTACTTTAATATTTTCAATAAAGGCACTGACTAGTTAAAGACAAGCAGGAGGGTTTAGCTGAAGCACCAGCATGGAGTCAGGGGAGCTGAGTTCTTTTCTAGTCTCTGCCAGAGTCTTTCTGTGTGAAGACGTTCCATCTGCGAAATGGAAATAAAGTGTCTTCAAAAATGGATGTTGGTCTTAATTCACTGTTGTTTTTAAAGTTCTGTATACCCATCTCTAAAAGGAGGTGTTTTTTTGGAGCGACATATTGTACCAGAGGACTGTAATCTTCTGTTGGTTAGTGTTCATTTAAAGGAAATTTCTCAATCTGTCCATTGGAACAAAAAATTTACAACTGCCTTCTTCTGCTATAGCAAGAGTACTGGAGGTTAGTGGAACAGAAAGATTGCCATGTAGCAGTGCACTGTGGGAAAGTGGACACCAACACACATGGGAGTGGCTTTCCTGTGGGAAAATCTGAACCATTCTCAAGGTAAAGTTACAAAAATAATGAGGATTTTTAGAATTTTGCGTGTTATGCAACATTTATTCTGTTCAGTGCGGAATCAATACAAAACTATAGGTCGAAACAAGGACTACAAATGTTTAGATGTAGAGCAACTGTAAGACCAGTTTGTTTTTAATGTTGACCCATAACAATGTTAAATTTCATTCAACAGGCATGGGTGGAACCTTACAGTCCTTCCTAATAATACAGGATCCATCCTGCGACATCTTGGTGCTGTGCCTGGTAAGCAATTAATTTTTTTTCAGTGTTGTGTGTGGTATTAGCAGTCAACAATTTTGGCAGTGCCTGGAGAGGCCACAATGCACGGTCAACTGTGAACTCCTTGCCAGAGGACATTGTGAAGCCCAAGACTATAACAAGGTTCAAAAAAGAACTAAATAAATTCATGTTTGTCAGAAACTAAGAATGGGCAACTGGATGGATCACTTGATGATTACTTGTTTTGGTCATTAAGAACATAAGAACATAAGAACGGCCGTACCGGGTCAGACCAAAGGTCCATCTAGCCCAGTATCCTGTCTGCCGACAGTGGCCAGCACCAGGTGCCCCAGAGGGGGTGGACCGAAGACAATGATCAAGCGCTTTGTCTCCTGCCATCCCTCTCCAGCCTCTGTCAAACAGAGGCCAAGGACACCATTTTATCCCCTGGCTAATAGCCTTTTATGGACCTAACCTCCATGAAATTATCTAGCTTCTCTTTAAACTCTGTTATAGTCCTAGCCTTCACAGCCTCCTCTGGCAAGGAGTTCCACATGCTGACTACACGCTGTGTGAAGAAGAACTTTCTTTTATTAGTTTTAAACCTGCTACCCATTCCCTCTGGGGCACCTGGCACTGGCCACAAGAACGAATACTGGGCTAGATGGAGCTTTGATCTGATCCAGTTTGGCCGTTCTTAGTCCAGTCTGTCTAGATTCATATTTCCTGATTTCACATAACTCTGGACTATTTGTGAGCATGTTAAGGGGTTATGTAGCAACCATCTCAGCTCTCTACTGCAAGATGTTTCTACATTCTCACACCCCAGATTTGTATGAAAGTTAGAGAACCTCCCCCTCCTTGGGGGGGTTTAAATATTGTTCTCATAGGGTTAATAGCTCATTTCTTGGATATTTTGCCGTGTGTTTTTTTATCTTTTCATAAAAACAGCCCTCCTGGTAATGAGAACATCAGCCAGAAGAGAGAGGGAGATACAAGCATTCATGTTAGGGCCCCAGTATATTTTTCATAGAGACACAGGGTATTATTGAGACTTCACCTTAAGTTCTTACCAAAAGTAATCTTTCATTTAAATCACATTATCCTCCTGCTGGCATTTTTGTCCTATCCAAAATACATTTAAAGTAAAGGTGAGGTAAAGCTCTGCACTCTAGCTGTCCTAAGAGTTTTCATTCTCTATAAACTAAGCCATTTAGGGTATCCCCTAGATTTTTCATAACCCATGAAGACCGAACTAAAGGAGAAGTAATTTCAAACAAAGACATCCATACACATTTCTATAGATTGGTAAATATAGCTCCATCAAGGAAGGTCACAGCTCACTTAAGTAAAGCACAGGTAATCTCGGTTGCTTCTTTGAGAAACATTCCCATCCTAGATGTTTTGTAGGGCAGCTATTTTGGGAGTTCAGTGCGTACATTTATCCAGCGTTACTCTATTCCGGAAACAAGAATTTTGACAGAGTTATTCTACACTGATTTTTCAGGTAGACTGAAGTTAGCAACACTACAGAATATACGGAACTGCATGCAGTTGGCTTAATTATAGTAATTGCTTCTTTGAGATGTGTTTTCCATATATAATTCCTCACTGTCTTTGTTTCCTGTTACTACAATGTCTGATAATATCTGAATTGTGTATAGATTAAGGAACTGCAGGGTAGTATGACTGCCTTGTCTGTTCTGCTCTTGGTGGAAGGCACAAAGATATTAAGGGTGCAGCATGGCCCTTACAAACATAGTTGGCCAGAATAATACAGACTCAGAATGCACTGAGTGCATGTACACCAAGGGTAGATTATATGTGGACAAAACACCTTGAAGAACTATAGTTAATGTAATGTTAGTGACCAAGTCATTTAAAACTCCTGGATCAGCTCAATGGAGAAAGCAGGCTTTTCAGATGAAAGGTGCTCTAAAACTGTCATTTATTTATTTATAATTCATAGTAGAATTATTTCCTTATAATCCATTAACATTTATTTCTAATTCCTATATTTTAGGAGTGACAATTCCTTGGCTAAATATTGGCATGGTCTTTTCTACCTCATGCTGGTCTCGAGACCAAAATCACCTTCCATACATTGACTACTTACACACTGGTGCTGATTGCATTTGGTGAGTATCCCAGTGATTTGTCCCATTACTCTGAGCTCCATTGGCTCTAGGTAGGAGGTTGGAAGCTATTGCAATGTGGCTACTGCATTTTGCCCAAATCAGTCACATCAGGAAATGGAGTTTCTGTGATTACGAATTTATGGGGAAATCCATCACATTTCATGACAAATGGAATAGTATAAACTAAGTGAAAAACCTGTTCTAAAGGAAAAGGGTTTAATGTTTCTTCCATTCTTTTTTAGGCTATTTAGTAGCAAACCATTTCTGCCTTGTGTAGATTTCACTCTGCAGAATGTTTCTGAGCACCCGGTATCCAAATGACAGCTAGTCAGGCAGATTTCCTTAGATTGATGTGTAGAGAGATTTTTTTCAAGCCAGCTCCATAGTCTCATTTCTTAGGTGATTGTTCCCATCCTTCTGCTAAATTGTCCCTAATCTTCTACTTCAGTATTTTGAGACTCTGTACATACCCATACATACCCATACAAACCACATACATAATTTAATTTGTACCCAGTGATGCCTGCCTTTGAAACCACAACCTTCTAACCTTTTGATGTGGATGGTTTAGAGTCTGCTGCTTACTGTTGTCATCACACAGGACTGCTCAGATTGTCATGGAAGTACAAAAGCTGATAGTGGAATCACAGGAAGCAGATGCTGCCAGCGTTTAATATACTTACACACCACTGTGTTCTCCTGAAAGGATCTGCTCTCCAATAAGAACAGTAATAAATAAAAAGCTAAATTGTAGCCCTTGATTAAACAAAAATGTAATAAAATAATTAAGAAACCCCCCCTTGATTATAAAATTTCCACGCATGGAGGCTGAATTCTAATAGCCAATGATACTTGGCACATACCATACATAGTTCTTTTAAAATGCTTTATATGATTTCAAGAAAACCAAACATACAAAGTTACCGTCTTAATTACTTATTAACATTATTTAAACTCTTTATCATTTTTAATGGAGCTACACTTGAGCTGTAAGTATTGTGAATAGAGAATTTTGTCACACCTAAATGTCCCTACCAGGATCAAGGTCCCATTGACGTAGGTACAAACTTAGAATAAGAGGCTGTCTATGGGATGAAGAGTTACAGTCTAAGACAAGTCAGATCCATAACTGGGGAAAGAAACTGTATGCAAAGCAGCATCAATTGTAGTGTCTTGCAAGTCATGTTAATTCCATTTTTTAAAACCTGTTTTAAGGGGTGGAGGGTGAGAGGAAAAAAGGATTTTTTTTTTTAACATTTTATTATAGGCAGGGCTGGTGACACGCTCTCTACAATTAAAGTGGCCTAAGATACTATTTTGTGTATAACTTTAATAGACTTAACTGTTTGGCCTGATATTTTCGATGCTGACCATCTGCCACAAAGTAAATGTACTTGAAAAGTTTCAGCAAAAACCACGAAGATGCTCCTGAGAGTGAGATTAGGGAAAAATACATTTAGTACATTTTTTTAAAATGTTACAATTTCTTATTTTGGAGAAGCTTTAGCACCTCCCCCCTGCTTTTGACCAGGGATTTTATATTTGGCAGGGCATGACCCTAGTGTTGGGGACATGCCTGTTGCTGTTCCCATGAAAAACCACCTATCTTTGGCTGAGTTGTAAGCCTCTGAAAACTGCTATTTGTACATGTTCAAGCTGTGAGGGGTTGCAGCTGCTTTGGAGGATAGGGTCATAATTCAAAATGATCTGGACAAACTGGAGAAATGGTCTGAGGTAAATAGGATGAAGTTTAATAAGGACAAATGCAAAGTGCTCCACTTAGGAAGGAGCAATCACTTTCACACATAGAGAATGGGAAGCGACTGTGTAGGAAGGAGTACTGCAGAAAGGGAGCTAGGTACAAGCTAAATATGAATCAACAGTGTGACGCTGTGGCACCCCCAAAAAACCCCCACCGCAAACATGATTATAGGATGCATTAACAGAGTGTAGTGAGCAAGACACGAGAATTTTATCTACACAGAACAAACTCCAGGCCTAGACTGAGGACTTGATGATCACCCTGTTCTATTCATTCCGTTTGAAGCATCTGGCATTGGCCACTGTTAGAAGAATGGTATTGAGTTAGATGGCTATTGGTCTGATTCCATATAGCTAAGTCTTGTGTTCTTATAAGACACATACCCTACACCAAAGACTGTTCTGCACAGAAGAAATTGGAGAATATGTAGCTGAAATTTCACAGCTTTTCTTCCCCTCTGAAGGTACTCCACTGAAGGAAGCATTTGGATCTTTTAAAAATCTTCCATTTTGAACTTGTCTTCTTCACCAGAGGTGTTTCAACTTGCTTGCATTTATGAAAGTATGTCATTGATCACATTTCCTGCATCTCTCTTATGGCTTTAATTTCAATTTTGCCTGTGAAGTTTTTTGGGGTAGGGGGATTAGGTATTCCTTGTACCTAATCAGACAACAGGAAAGCCACACTTCTTTTGAGGAGGAACAGGGAAGAATGGGTTGCCGCAGACAAGGCTTGGAAAATTTCTATACAGGTGTGCCAAGACCACTGTTTATTATACCAAACATAGTTTTCACTATTTCTTTATCCCTCTTCCTGTTTGTTTAACACCTGTTATTTCATTGTGTTACACTAAGATTGTAAACTCTTTGAGGTAGGAGCTGGCCTTTTATTATATGTATATAGTATCTAGCATGATGAGACATTGATTGGGGACCCCAAGTGGTGCGTGCTACTTCAATATAATAACAATCATGACAATATTGATGTTTCTTTGCTGCACTTCTTTCCCCTTTCCCTGTACGGTGAATGTGTCTCTACTCCTTCCCCTTCAGTCTTTAGCCAGCTCACACCTATACATCTTTATGGTGCCAGTTCCCCAGCTTTATAAAACTAAAATAAGGTATCAGTTTCATGCCACTTCTGCTGGGGAAAGTGCTAATGGCCATGAGCACAGATGGGACTGTGCATAACTTTTCTACTTTGGTGGCTAGCAAAATATGGGAGGATGTGAGAGATTATGGGATGCCTGTAATTCAGCACCCAGTATAAACCTCTCTTCCTGCGCTGCCTGCTGTGTTTTAGGCATTTGTGATGGCTTCTGTTGCAGGGAAAAGGAGAAAAGCTGAACTTAAGACTTGTCAAGTAAGTGAAGGAAGAAGATCTTGGAATATTTTGTTTTTATTAATCAAATATTGCTAATGTAAGTGCCAATATCTGTATTCTGTTGCTGATTTGAGACCACAGACATCTGTTTTTATTAAAGAAAAAATGTGGCTTAACATGTAACAAATGTTGTCATTTAAAGTAAGGTTTAGTGTGGCTCTATGTAGTGTAGGGTCTGAGAAGATGGAAACTTCTGATTGCTGATATTCTTGGTACTGTCGATATCAAGCTGTTAATTCTTTTTCTGATTTTGTAGAATAGTGAGTAGTCAGTTACATGTTCTGATTTGGGGATAGCTTGTTATCATTTCAACTTTTTCTTTTCCTGTGACTGTGGTAAATACTGTAGGTTTTGAGTCCAAATAAATAACTTTCCATGAATCTGAAGTACCTTGCCAAAACAGCTGGGGGCGGAGGGTGAGGAAGGCACAGGGGCCTTTTTATTTTTTTTCCCCACTTGTGTGTTGCTTTGGAGTGGATTTGCTCAGCCCTTCTCTTTGCTGAACAAGTTGGGGAAACACCATTTACTACATAGTAAGCACGCTATTTTCTCTTTCAAACAAACAGGTATTGCATTCCTGCTGCAGAGGAGAACAAACTTGATGATGTGGTACATACCCTGCTGCAAGCCAATGGCACTCCAGGGCTGGAAATGCTTGAAAGCAATGTAATGGTGAGTTGAATTTTGTTTTGTATCTGTGAGAATGCAGTGCTAATCAGAAGGGTGTTCTATTGCTTTTGATTTAAAAAAAGAAAAACAGTGCCAGTAAAGTCTGGACCCTTCCTTTGTGCAGCAGCATTTATCACATACTATTTCCATTATTTTATAATTCTATAGAATGTGAAAATGCTGAAATAAAGGTGAACCCTGCAGTGCAGTAGATGTCCATTCTTAACAAAAGCATCCACAATCCCTTTAAAACATGTAAAATATACATATGTCTAACATGTTTAGTAATTAAATCTGTCATGGCAGATGAGTTCCTGTTGTCTTTTACGACTGGAGTCCTGGATATGAGAAATTAGAGGTGAACATGGCTGAAACAATTGGTAAAAGTGACCGTACATTTTAACATCCCTGTGGAGAGGATTATACCCAAAAAACCCACCAGAGTAGCATTACATTTCAGAAAGGGGAACTACACAAACATGAGGAAGGTAGTTAAACAGAAATGGAAAGGTACAGTCCCAAAAGTGAAGTGTCTACAAGCTGCATGGAAGCTTTTTAAAAACACCATAATAGAGGCTCATATTAAATGTATACCCTACATTTATAATAATTTGAAGAGAGACCAAGGTGTAGGATCACAGACAGAGCTGTTCATAGCATGTTGGAGATGATTTGATCGGTTCAAGAGGCACTTTCACTTGCAGAATATCAAGATGTCTGATGAGTCAGCTAGTGCTTATATTGTAGCAGCTAAAAATTCCTGACCATCTCAAGAAAATAGAGGAAGGCAGCTGTTCACCTAAGCAAGTCTTAGGTGCAAATGAAATGGGCCTCTACTTTGGAGGAGGATGCCAGAGCAGACTTATGTCCCAAGAGGAAAAAACAGCACATGGATTTAAAGTAGCTAAGGACCACCTGCCCTTGCTTGTAGGTGGTAATGCTGCCAGAGATATGAAGATGAAGCATGATAGTGTACCAATCCAACACATGAACTCTCAAGGGATTTTCAAAGGAACACGTTCCAGTCACTTGGAGATCCAATAAGAAGATAACTGGAACTATTTTTTCCACTATGGCTGGCTCTCCGTGCCATCTCTGCATGGAAGCAATACTACTACAAGGAAAATCTTAATTTCAAGATTTTATTGCTTATTGATAATGCATCGACTTATCCAATCATCCTGGGTGACCTGTGTGAAAATGTCAAAACTGCCTTTCTGCCACCTAACACCACATCACTCATCTAATCCATGAACCCAGGAGCCATTGCTGCATAGAAAGTGTATTACTTGGACCTTATTTTCAACCACCTCATCAGATGTACTGATGGAGAAGGCAAGCACCTGTTTTGGCGATTTTGGTGTGACTACAACATCCTCAAGTGCATCAATAATATTGGAGAGTCCTAGAGTTGAGTTACTCATAAGAATATCATACTCGGGCATGAATAAATGGTCTGTAGGGGAAGTTGTATCCTGAATGTGTCAGTAATTTAAAAGGAATTAAAGATGTCCCTGCTATGAAGAAAGACATCCTCGGCTTGGCCACGAAAGCAGGTTTAGATGAGATGGAAGAAAGTGACATTACATAACTTCTGCAGTCACACAGAGAGAAGAGCTAAACAATGATGATCTGATGCAAGTGGAGGTGATGAGAGCCATGGAAGAAGATGGCTAGGAAGTAAAAGGAGAACCAGCTCATTGAAATGGGATGGCCAGATGTTTTTCTGAAGCTTTCCAAATGATTGAAGCTGGCTTGCAAATCCTTAGTTATGCTACTCTTAACAAGGAACTCAGCCATGAAATTAACTGCTATAAAGAAATTTACCAAAGGGGTGGGGAGCAAAACAACAATCCCTAGATTTGTTTTTTTTAAGTTGGAAAAGTTCAGCAAGAGGAGTAGCCTGCTAACCCATCCTCTGGCTCTACAACCACAACCAAGGTTCACAATCCTTGCTGAGCACAATATTAAACTGCTTGTTCAAAATTGTTTAAAACTTATACTTAGTCTTTTAAAATGTATCCTGTATATGTATATAATGTCTTTTGTCTGGTTAAAAAAAAATCTTGGGAACCTACCCTCCTCCCATTTACATTAATTGTTATGGGGAAATTGGATTCACTTAACATTGGTTCACATTTTTCAAGAACATAACTACAACATTCAGTGAGGAGTTACTTATATATTCAGCATACATATAAATGATCTTGAGAGAGAACACTGAAGTGCCAAAATTTGGAGATGATACAAAATTACTCAAGATAGTTCAGTTCAAAGCTGGTTATGGAGTGTTAAAAAGGGATCTCACAGGTGTGTTATTTTGGGGGCCTTGTTTGTTGAAACCAGGAATTCTGTGTAATATTAAATTCCTTAACTCAGGGGTTCTCAAACTCTGTGATACCGCAACCCCCCTCTAAGTTGCTTGCGACCAACCAGGGGGTTGGGACCCACAGTTTGAGAAATGCGGCCTTAGCTTCCAGTGTTTAACATGTCTGTCTTAGCACATATATAATATCAAATGCTTTTAGATGCTAAATACGTATTATATATAAAATAGATCTGCTTAACCTTTAAAAGGCAGATTTATTAGCTGACAGTCGTTAGAATGGCTTAGATACCTCAAGAAAGGCAATTGTATTTTTGTAAAGAAAAACTAGTCACATGAAGTGCCAAACCTGCTAGTTATTTGTTTTAAATCACAGCATGTTTTCATGTCATATGGCTGAAGTTGTGGGCAAGTGGTATTTTAAGTGGTTGCACCAGTGAGGGCTTTACCTCCACCCCAGTGCAAGTGCATTGGCAATTCAGTGTTTCATATTGGGCATGATGGAGGAGGTAAAATTAATGAGGTATCAGTATTTTATGTGATCACCCTTCCATAGTGCATACTGCATGGCGGTGCCCAACGAAGAGGAGATCTAACTGCAAGAAGGATTCAAACTTTTCCTATTTTTATTCTCTCTAGATCTCCCCAGAGGTCTTGTGCAAGGAGGGGATCAAGGTGCACCGTACTGTACAGCAGAGTGGGCAGTTTGTCGTCTGTTTTCCAGGATCTTTTGTGTCTAAAGTATGTTGTGGCTACAGTGTTTCTGAAACTGTGCACTTTGCTACCACCCAGTGGACAAGTATGGGTTTTAAAACTGCCAAGGTAAGTCAGAGGAGTAGCCGTGTTAGTCTGTAACTGAAAAAACTTAAAAAACAATGAAGGGTCCTGTAGCACCTTAGAGACTTTAATAAAAAATAAAAAAAAAAAAAGTAGATGGTATCATGAACTTTTGTGGGCACAGCCCACTTCTTCAGATGAATGGAGTAAGAGATCCAGGGTACAAATAAATAGCAGAGCAAGAGAGGGGATAGGGAGGGAAAGAGAAGGGAAAAAGGAAAAAAACATTGTCAATTAGAGTGTCAATTAGCCTCATTTAGCACAGACACTCTAATTGACAATGTTTTTTCCTGTTTTTTTCCTTTTCTTTCCCTCCCCATCCCTTCTCTTTCTCTGCTATTTTGTACTGTGGACCCCTTACTCCATTCATCTGAAGAAGTGCGTTGTGCCCATGAAAGCTCATACCACCATCAACATTTTTTGTTAGTCTCTAGGATGCTGCAGGACCATGTGTTGTTTTTTAAGTTTTGCCAAGGTAAGGTGAAAAATGGGTTTAAAATAGTTCATAATCGTATCAGTATCCAAAGCAAGCATTCCAGCATGTACTGTGCACAAGCACAATGATATAGTTCCAGGGGATTTGCAGATTATTTTAAGACCTCTATTTCTGAAATGTATGTGATACTAAAACTGTATCTTCATTCCAGAAAAGAATCCAAAATTAATTCGTAGTAACTAGACTATGTAGGTCTGAAAATGGCATAAGATTATTTTAGAGGTAGAATTGTAATAATTCACAAGGACACTTTGGAAAATTCCTAAAGAGCTGTCAGCACTACATTATATCATGCTTATTAGATCTGTTTGAAACAACTTGTCCAAGGACAAATTTGACTCAAATATAAATGATAAAAGTATGGCTAATTTGGGGGTTGAGGAGCAGGCAAAATCAATTAGTTTTTACAGCTACGTTGTGATGATTGTTATGTCTGTTTGACCCTTCATCAGCAACGAACTGCTGATCTGATTTGACTTGAACTTAAAATTCCTGGGGACATTGACCAACACAGCTAACCTGAGACTGAAAGTAAAAATAGCTTCCTGCGTCCTGTTCATATCTCTGAGTGACGTGCCATTGAACTGCGGAAACAAATGGCCAATGTGTATGCCCAGCGTGCTGTTTAGCTAAATTTCTCTTTGGCCTCCACATCATCAGTTTTTGGGGACGAGAATGTTTTTACTAATTCCGTCCTTTCCTGAAATGCAGTATGGGTTGCCTATGTATTTTGATAGTATTTACAGAGAAGCCAAGACCCATCTTCATTTTCAGTTTCAAGTCAAATGGTCAGAGTACTCAGTGCTTTTGAGAACAACAGCATGATTATCAGGCAGTACATTTCATTTGTCCAGAACAGACTTTAATTCTTTTGTGGTCTCAGTAAGTAGCATTCTTCTAAGTCTGTTTTACATTAAACAGATTATTAAAGTACCACTTTGAAAGTAACAGTGGTATGATGAAAGCCATCTTGCATTTTTTTTATGTGAATGGAATAGGATCCTGATATAACCAGTTAGTGACTGGAACAACATCAAGTGTGCATTGACTGTCAGTTGTGAAAAAGACAGTGCCGTAAGGGATAGAGATTGTTACTTAGGGATGTTTGAAAATCTCTGCTTGGTGTCTCCAAATCTGAAGATTGGTTTCTTTTGATTAGTAAGCTTGGCATTGGATGAATTTAACTTGATTGAAAATTCAGCAGATTCTAACTGTGATAACCTACCTTGGAATCTGATGATATGCCTTTCACAAGCTTTAAAAGAATCTAGATATATAGTATTATCAAAATAACCTTGGAAACCTACTTTTTGTTCCCTCAAACCATGCTACCTTTTCAACTCCTTTTAAAGCCCTGGAAATTCCTCCTTGATTCTTTCACTCTGAGGAGACATACTTTGCCACTTTCAAAGACCAACATGGTGCTTTTCAGAGGTCTGTTATGTAGGTATCAAAATTGCCCCTTCAGATTGTTTAATGAACTGACAGACAGCTATATGCATATCTAGTCATTTTACAACTCTGGACAATAACACTGATAGTTTGTCATCTCCTTTGATTATTTTTTACTTTGCTTTTATTAACAACTGTGATTTTATTTGATATATATTGCATTGAATAGTGTTGGTAGCTTATTCCATGTTCTATTTTAGCTTAACTCCTCAGAAATTTCGAAGGAAATCTGAAATTCTAGATTAGGGATTAGATTGTGATATTTGACTAATCTACCAGTTGTTGTGAAGCTGAGAACACCAAAACCAGTGTCCTTCTCTGAACTAGCAGATTTCATTTAAGGGAATCTGGCACCAAGAGAGAAGAATCTGCTTGAAATTTTTGTCAGCAGGTCTGACAAATAATTTAAAAGTCCAGTCCTTCATCTTGTAATGGTCCCGTGTCATAAACCACACACTTTAGGACTGATACTTCAGCAACAATCTATGGAACTGTCATTCCATCAATTGCAGATCAGTCACAACATATGATGACTCTGTCTTACTGTTCTCCTCTTTCCAATTTAAATATGGCCTCATCTTTTCAATCAAATATGTTTCACAAGGTGGACAAATACCTACCAGTAACTGAACAACAAAATATGTAATACTTTCCCCTCTAACTTCCAGCTGAAAAATATCTGCCATAGCTCACTATAAAGAGGAACTCAATCACTTCACTAGCAGTATGTCTACACTACATGAGCTACAGTGGCACAGCTGCAGCATTACATCAGTGTCACTGTAGCACAGACACTTAGTAATGGAAGAGGTTCTTCACTCATTCTAGTAAATCCATGTGCTTTAGAGATGGTACCTGGGTTGATGGAAAAATTCTTCTGTTAATATAGCTGTATTTACAGTGGGGTCAACCTAATTGAATCATACAGGATGCAAAATTTGCCACACCCATGAGCTATGGCTCAACCTGTGGAGCTCCTTGCCGGAGAATGTTGTGAAGACCAGGAATTTAACAGGGTTCAAAAAAGATCTAGATAAATTCATGGAGGTTAGGTCCATCAATAGTTATTAGCCAGGATGGGTAGGAACGGTGTCCCTAGCCTCTATTTGTCAGTCAGAGCCTGGAATGGATGACAGAAGAGGGATCATGTGAGGACTCCCTGTTCTGTTCACTCCCTCTGGGTCATCTGGCATTAGCCACTGTTGGAAGACAGGATACTGGGCTAGATGAACCTTTGGTCTGACCAAGTATTGCCGTTCTTATGTGGATTGGCCTAAGATGCTGTTTCTCAAAGTGGGCTGTGGGCCCGCTTTAGGAAAGCTGCTAGTGTTCCCATGCCGCTTTGTTTACCTTAAGGATCTGTAGCCACGGAGCCGTGTGACTCACGCTGTCTCCAGTTTGCCATTTCCATCCAAGGGGAGTTGCAGGAAGCGGCGTGGCCCAGGCTGCCACTGCCTGAAGCTCCTATTGATAGAAACGGCAAACCGGAGCCAATGGGGAGTCACAAGGCTCTGTGGCTAGGAACTGTTCAGGTAAGCAAAGTGTCATGAGCCTGCTAACAGCTTTCCCAAAGTTGGCCCGTGGCCCATTTTGAGGAACACTGGCCAAAGAACGACGACCTATATGCCATTCCTACCAACACACTCATCCCAGCTAGATATGAAAAAGATTCAGCCATCAAATGGCAACTTTTAGTTAGCCTCCTGATCACAAGACATTCTCATATACAATAGTATCAGAATTCCTATCAATTTTGTGATTTGACTTACCACTCCTCTTTGTCATTCTCTCCTTCCATTCTGCTACTTACCTGAATTCCCATTCATTGCTTTGTATTTATTATTACATGCTTGATAGTATGAAACTCAAAACTAATCCAGATTTTGCCCAAAAAGACAGAAATGGGGAATATTAACCATACTAGGGAGCTCAAAGGAAGGAATATTTGAATGATACAGTTTGGGTTATTGCTAGTGGGCATTGCAGAACAAATGACTCTTTAGGAAAGGGTGTTCATTTAGTGAACCAAGATGGATTTTATATTATTCTGTGCATAGGGGTCCGAATCCAGATCCTAGTAAGGTCAATAAAAAGACTCCCATTGACTTCAGGAGGTAATATTGTGATTTGTGTGTCTCTGGCCTTCTTTTCCTCAGTTTATTGACATCTATACCCACTCTTCTTACAGAAAATTATAAGAAATTAGCAGGATCTAATAAGATGTGTGCTTGAAATATGGGAAAAGCCAGTTGGCACTGGAGTATTTGCCAAATACTTTAAATATTTTTTCTTTGAATAAATTTGTCCTGGATGGATTTTGTCTAACTTAATAGCTTCTGTATTAAATTTGAATCCTTTATCATTAAATCTAAGGGGAAAAATAAGTAATAAAAAACAACAACAACAAACTTAGGACTGAAGACTTAGTGGTAAAGAGCATTATGTTTTACAGACACTTTCCTTACCTTGTATTAGTCATCATTAGTTTCAAGGTATATAAAATTCACCCACTAGGATTTCTCTGGAGGGAACACCACTCCATGGTACCTTTGTTTGTCGTCTTAACCTGGTTTAGGCTTTAGTGTTTTGTTCTGTGGCATTGCTTAACCTAGAGCAGGTACAGGAAGCCTTCATTCACAATCCATATAGCCTTAGAAACAACCAAAGAAAAAATGTAACTTTGTTCTGAATCAAATTTATCCAGATTTTTTTTTCATTTAGTTTTATTCAAGAACTAACTCGGAAATCTGTTAACTCAGGAAATGAAGCGGCGACATATAGCCAAACCATTTTCAATGGAAAAGTTGCTTTACCAGATTGCAACGGCAGAAGCAAAAAAGGAAAATGGACCGACTCTCAGTACAATATCAGCACTTCTTGGAGAGCTCAGGTAACAGAAAAAGGAGCCTGTTTCATGTATCCTGTGTTTCACAGAGAAATTCTGAAGATGATGGTTTAAGTAACAATCTGAGTCAATTCTAGCTGTTGCCGATCCCGCAAACCTGTTTGAGTACAGCCATGTGTTGAAGAAACAACTTCCTTGGCTGTATTCAGTGTCAGAGTGCCAGTGGTTAAGGAATCTTGCTGTAAAATATTATTTCCTACTTCTGGCACCAACAAGGATTTTAAAAAACAAAGTTTAGTCTTTTATGTATGTACGTATGTATGTATGAATGTATGTATGATTCTTGTCACCGGGAGTTGAGGTATCCTGACGTGCTAATTAACGTAAGATGCCTAGTGTCAAAGGGTTAAGCCTGTCTTTTAAAATCTTGGCACCAATAACCATTGTCAATCCATTAATGGATTTTGCATCAGGAAGTCCCTCTTGTAGCATCAAGGGGTTTATATATACAGCTGTAAAATATGCCACTGGGCAAACTCTTTTTACCATTGGATAAAGCAGGAGCTTGTGTACTCATCGCAATGTGTCGTGCACTAGCAGTTGGATGGGAATAACTAACTACACACTCCTTAATCTTTTTTTCTCCCTACAGTGATTAAGAACCATATTTAGGGTTTCTCTTGAGGTAGGAAGGTTTAAGAAGGGGGGGAAAAGGAAACATGATACGATGTCACCTGGCTTCCTATGTAATGATCTTCTCTTTTGTTCCCTACCATGTAGTGTCGCTACCTATCTTTCAAGTATGACAACTGGGTAGTACTGGTCGTAGTACATCGAGTACTCAAGATGTCCATAGAAAGCTTTGATGTCTGGAATCTACAAATTGTATTTAACAAACTAATATTAATAATGTCACTGGAAATTTTTCCAAATTAAGGGGTGAAAATCCCCATACACAGTTACTTGTACTAGTGTTCAGAGTGAACTGCAGGAGGGAAATTTATTTTCAGGTGTGCTAGACATGCCACCTGAAGCCAATTCCCCTGTGGGAATAATAGTATCCACATGCATTTTTTTTTCCTTGAAGGGAAGAAAGTCTGCAGTTGTGCAATGGGGAACAAAAATGTTAGTGCTTGCTGTTGAAATGCCATGTTGATCTTTATCAGAGTGGTTCTCAAACTTGTGCATATTCTGGATAACTTCTTAAGGTCAGGATCCTTTGGAGGATCTTGGTCATTCCTTCATCTGCTTATGTGAAAAAACAAACCCAACTCTAGTGGCTATGTTTACTCTGCTGCTGGGAGTGAGTTTCCCAGCCTGCGCAAACAGACTAGCCCTAATTCTGCTTGAGGTAACACGCTAAAAATAGCAGTGTAGATGGTTTGACTCGGACAGCAGCTTGGGCTCTCAAGCCCACTTGACCCTTCTGGGTCTGTGCTTGGGTTACTAGCCTGAGTCTCCACTGGAGTTGCAACATCTCCAGTGTTGTTCATAGCATGCTAGCTCAAGTGAAACTCGCGCAAATCTGTCTACCCAGGCTGCGAGGCTTGTTCCTAACTCCAACCCAGAAATACCTAGGGTCTTCTGTTTGTCCTGGTTCGGGGTTTCTTGCTGCTCCATCCTCCTGATTGCTCATTCTTCCCATTGGTTTAGCTTAGCTCTAACCTACCAAATAGCGTAGCTATCTCTGTACCTGTGCTTAGTTTCTTCCGCTGTTCACTCCACGCCTCCTCTTCTCACTCAAACACAGCTCAGACTACCCCAATGCTGCACAGTTCCACATAGGAGGTGTTGCACACCTTCTTTTACAGTGTCTTCATTATAAATGCTAGTCCCTTTCTCTTTCCCCTGGGTGTACAGCAAGATCTTTCAGCACAAGCAGTGGGCCTGCTCTCCCTTTCCTGCCTGAAAGGCTGCAGTTCCCTGAGTCATCTCCACCTCCTGTTGAAGGCAGCTATGCTACTCCCCCTGGCAGTTGTGGCTCTTGGCAACTTTAGGAAGCCACTGCTCCTGGCTTTTCCTGTGAACTTGCAGCTCCCTACCAGACTTTCAGGCAGTGCTGTACCGTCCCGAGTTTCTGTGTATCAGTTTGAGAACCACTGAGTTGATACAATGATTGCTGTTAAAATCTCTGGAGCTGCTTTTGCAATTAGCCATTCTGTGATGTTGGCTGCATTTCCCATACCAGGTACAGGGAATAGCACCAACACTGAGATGACACAAACGGTTTGGCTGTGTGTGCAAGGTTTCAATGGTGATCATTGTAAGAGATCTGAGACTAGCTTTGCAGGATCACGTGGGAGATGCCAGCTTGCTAACTTCATAAAATATTCACAGGGACACAGAACTGAGACAACGGCGGCAGCTTTATGAGGCAGGCCTCCATTCTTCAGCCCGCTATGGGAGCCACGACAGCAGTAGTTCGGGGGTGGATGGAAAGAAAAAGCCTCGAAAGTGGTTGCAGTTAGAGACGTCGGAGAGGAGGTGTCAGATTTGCCAGCACCTATGTTACCTTTCTATGGTGAGGAAAAACCCTTAGTATGCCTATAGCACAACTGCCTCAGTAAACATTGCTTCATCTTCAATCTGGGTTGTATTATACTGTAAGCCTTAGACAAACAGACACAATGGGCTTCTCCTCATGGTCCATTGGAAGGATGCAAATTTTAGTGCGTACTATCACGTTGCATGCAAACTGGTCCATGTGGACCCTGCTGGTGTGCATTAAAAGTTCACTTCTGCACATTAATATAGTCCCGTTGCAAACAGTACTCTGATAACATGTATTAGGGAACTTTTAGTGCTCACCAGCAGGTTCAATATAAGACTGCTAATGCATAATTTACTAGTGTGCCATAGAATTTATATTCCTTGTGTGTGGACTAACACTCCATATAGCCGAGTCCAACAGCTACTAAATACCAAAAAGAATACTGCAATACCAAAAGCCACGTCCAAAGAAGGTCTAAATTTAATTTTTCCTAGAAAGTATTTGAAACCAGGGTTGCTAACTTAATCTCTAATGAACAATGCATTAGCCTCAGCTCACTTCCTCCTCCCAGTAGAGGAAGGGCTATAATTGGACTGAGTATGCAAGAGAGGGTGACTATCTCTGCTAGGATAACATTCAGTATTGCCAGTGCAGATATTCAAAAATAATTTGATTGGTTAAAAAGTTAGGTTGTTAAAAATAAATTTAGGAGTCTGGAGCCCTCAGGGTGCAGTCATGTCACATTCTCAAGCTTTTCTCTTCACCTCCAGGAGGGATAAACTTGTAGTGATAGTTTTTAAATTAAGCTACGTTTCTCGTGTAATCATGTGATTACAGGAGCTAAGACTTAACAATGCCAAAGTCCCAGGCAAGGTCAGAGGTGAGGCAGAACCCCAGAAATGAGGAAGTTGGTTCTCCTTTCTTGTTTGGTTTTGTTTCTTTGAAGGAAACAAAACAGTCTGTTGCTATTTAAAAATAAGGTTTCTTAAGCTGAACATGTTGGGGTACAAGGACAGGTTTGTTGTTGGGCTAAATTGTGTTTAAGGAGAGTTAGCCTGAACTAGCTTTGAAGAGCAATTCTGCTCTGAAAAATGACTGTGTAAAAATAATACTCTTTCTTAGCAGATTTCCCAGTACATATTCGATCTTAGCAATTCAGTTAGAACAACAGAAATGCATTTTCTTCTGGTGGCACCTGGATAGCCAGTAGTTCTGAGACAGTCAACTCTAGTTCAGGGAGCAGCAACAGAATATTTAAGAACTAAGTTCCAATTACAGGGCCAAATTCTTTCTTCGTTTAGACTTGTCCAACCTCACTGACTTCAGTGAGGTTACGTAAGCATATATGAGGGAAGAATTCATTTTGCAGAATTTTTATTAATTTAAGCAAGAACCCAGCTGATTCTCAACTGCAAGGCTGACTTTGAAAATACAATGATGGTTTTATAACTGCTAGCCCTGCAGACTGAGCAGCTTTTATCTGAACTCAGTGAGGCACACTAAATAGGAAACCCTCTGGTGCTGTTTTTAGTTATTTTTTTCAGAGCAGAACCATAGCTTAACATTGTGTTTAGAAGTAATGCCTCTTTTTACCCCCATGGAAGAGATGGTTTGAATTAATGGTTGAACTACTGTTCAAAGGAGCTGCCCTGCAAGAAATCATGAGGATTAAATGCAAAATGCTGATAGAACTGTATTATTCATATTGTGTCTGTCCATTATTACTGCTGTATCATTATTATTATTTAGATTGCTAATGGTACCCAAAATGCAATAGGCACTTTTCCCTTCATCTGTAGCTCATCCCATCCTTTATATTATCTATTGCTTACCCTTCTGCCATTGGTATGCAGGATAGTAACAAAGAGCTACTTTGTCAGAGCCTTGTCAAGACAGCTCAGCTCCTAAGAGTATCTTGTAATTCTGTAGCACTTTCCATCCAGAGAGATCCCACAGCATCTTGCAACTCAAGCCTCTATTCAGAAATACACCTCTGGACCCAATACATCAATAGTTTAATACTGGGAAACATTAGAATGCTAGAGTGAACACTGTTCTTTCCTATTGAAATGGCAGGGAGAATTTAAGTAGATTCAATGTAAACAAAGATCAGAGTTTGTAAAGAATTTCCCTTGGGAAAAGGGCTCTAATATAACTCTCGCAGGAGGACCAGTCTTATGTTATGCTTCCTCCCAAAGACTGGTGCCTGTCCTAAAGCACTATCCATTAATGGTGAAATGGGGTACTGGGGGTTCAGGACATCTGAAGTGGAAATGCTGAGCTCTGACCCACATGGTGGTGAGCATTTTTTTCCCCAGAGGTGGGTGTAACAAATCACTGGGACTTGTATGCTTTCCCAGGGAGATTAATTAATGCTCATCATAGTCTTGAAAGACCTAATATGTGTCCATGATGACAGCTAAGTATTCAAATACTTGGTGGGAAGGTGAAGAGAAGAAAGTCAGCACAAACATTGCCATTTTATTAATTTGGACAGCCCACCTACTCTGTCACTTAAGGCATGTTCTTATAGTCTCTGTCTCTCCATTTGTTCTTAAACTAAGACTGTCTCATGAAGAATGTATACAAAATACAAATTCATAATTCTTAGTTTTCTCCTGCTCACTCCCAAAAGGGTTTGGTTTTTTTTTTTGTGGTGGTGGTGGTATTGTTTCTTTCTTATCTCTTCAGTTGCTTTCTACCCCTTTGTGTCAGGTTTAGTCAATGGTAGAAGAGTGTATTTGTAGAGGGATCACAGTCTTAAATCTTTTTCAAGTTCAGACATTATGGATCACAGTGAATTATACCACATGTGTAAGATGTGACTGATTTAACTAACATTAATATTTTCTATCTGTATTTTTGTTAGGTCGTACAGGAGAATGAAAATGTTGTTTTCTGCCTGGAATGTGCCCTACGGCATGTGGAAAAACAGAAGACTTGTCGGGGACTGAAAATGATGTATCGTTATGACGAGGTCTGTACAATATAATTTGCATTCTTGAGGTTGATGATGCCAAATGGCCTCCAGAGTTGGGTATTTGAGCCTAGATTTGGCTTAGTACCTGGAGCCTCTGTCAGACGACGTAGGAGCCAGGAACTAAGAGAGCTTGCATGCAGTTTTTGGTAGAGTGGGAGATTATGCTTGCTGCTGGTATGTTGGCCATCAAAATACAGGATCATATAAAGAGAGAGCTGCAATTCATCATCTAGATAGGCGATCGTTTGCAGGGGAAGTATTTTGGGGGGTTGGGATGCTTGTAAATTATGATATACTTTAATTTAGTGAGCGCTTCTACTGAAGTTACTGTAAATTGACAAACAAAAGTAAATTTTGACTTACCCTATTTCCAATCTGAAACTTTAATAGGGTAATTCTGTAGTGTGGGTGGACAGAGTCACAGTAGTGATTTGAGGCAAAATTAGAAATCAGGTCAACTCAACACAATGCAATTCAGCAGTTAAAATTACAGAACAGTATCCACAAATGGTGCTTTGACATCCCCCGTTTGTTCCTGGAGACTAATAGTGGCAGCAGCAGAGTGGACTGCTGGGATAGTAAGGATATTAAATATCGACTATTTGACTGGAGCTCGGGATCAGCTGGGGACTCCATGTAGTTGGCGCTTTCGCCCTATCTACTAATCAAATAGTCGATGAAAAATGCTTTCTAATAGAGGCGGGGGGGGAGCGACTAGCCGATAAACATTTGCTCATCGGCTAGTCAACTAGTCCTTCACATCCCTACTGGATAGAGGGAGAAGTGGAAACTGTACTCGGTCATACATCAGGAGGAAGCAGTTTATTGTTAGCAAGACCTGTGGTTGGCAGGAGCAACTTGTGTAATCCATCTTTGTGTTCCAGGCATTTTGGGCTCATCTAGACTACGCGGAAGATTCAAAAGAGGATATGCAAATTCCGTGGCAGAAAGTAATAAAGACGTGGGTTTTTTGGCAACCCTCCCTTTTTTGAAAAACCGCTTTTCCTCAAAAAATGAGGTTTACGTGGCTTTTCGAAAAGGGGGGGGGTTTACTGAAAAAAAGTGTCTTGACTACTTTCACTTTTGAAAGCGAGACTGGAAGAAGATATGCAAATTCCGCAGGTTTCTGCATATCCTCTTTCGAATCTTCTGCATAGTCTAGATGAGCCCTTTGAGAGGTAACTTTGAGCTGTTTCTAGTTCATTGTTAGGGCTGCATGTTTGGCATAGTGATGAAAATATCATAGGTAGTCTGACTCTTCATATTTGAGTCAGCTGGAGAGGGAGCTTGCAGTGGTGGGTCCTGTCCTGAGTCTGGGCCTGGCTCCCTATTCCAGGCATTGGACCCTGGTGCACAGGGACACAGTGTCACTCATTTGGCCAAACTGGGACCAATAAAGAAACCGACAGTACTGAGGTTTCCTTTCTCAGCTCATGTCTCTTTCTTTACTTTGTTGCCAGGTTCTTGACAGTCTACATGCTGTATTAATAGCTTGGAATTTTGTGCACACTCTCCTTTTTCATCTCTAAGATTATTGTCTTTAAGTCTGAGGAGGTGCTAAGACACCAGTAAGACTGTTTGAGAACCTTCTGAACCCTCAGTTATAAGATAATGAATCTAACATCTGTGCCAAGGTTCTGTTGTTAGGATTGCTTTTAGAACGTCTCTCTCAGGCAGTTAGGGGAAAAAGAGAGAAGATGGTAACTTTGTTGTTTTTCCCCTCCCTGAACAGGAACAAATAATCAGTCTAGTCAATCTCTGTGGCAAAGTCTCTGGTAAAAATGGCAGCATCGAGAACTGTATCAGCAAGCCTACACCAAAAAGAGGACCTCGTAAGAGAGCAACAGTCGACGTGCCATCATCTAGGCTTTCATCCTCCAGTTCATCCAAAAGTGCTTCAAGTTAATCCTGAAGATGCCAACACTCATTTTGTCGATTTATATATATTTTTTTGTAATTATTATACCATAGTTTGAAGTACTTGCTGTAGAATACAAGCTGTCTTTGCACTAGCTCTAAAGAAGATTTTCTTCTGGTTTTAGAGAACTAATTTTGTTTTAGCATTAAACTGTTGAATTTTTTTTTTTTTTTGTACTTAGGATAGTTATATACAGCAGTCAAATTTTTTTAAACTGCCGTATGTTCACTGTTTTAAAATCGGCAAGGGGCTGATAAAATATTAATTTGTATTGTCCCTATGGCTGAAAAAAAGCCTTTTTTGGTAACGGTGAAAAAAGGCTTTTAACCCATTTTTGAATAGGTTACAGTTTGATGTGTTTTATAATTTGTTCTCCAGTCATGTGAGCAGATTTTCTAGAGAGAAAAGGGATAGGAGACAAAACTTGAAAGAAATTGCTTTACTTTGGCTGTCTTTTATTCTGTCACAGGCAAGATGAGTTTTGTAATTTTTTAAATTGGAGAATACAAACTTTCTTTGGGAGGTTATGGCAGCTGAAGATGGACTTTGTTTCCTAACCATAAGCAAAATGAGGAGATTTGGAGTAAATATGTTCTCTTTTACCAGCACATCACTATGCATCTGTTTGAGGGAGGGTGGTGGGTGGGGGGGATGGGAAGGAGAGATGGAAAAAAAAAAAAAAGACTGCCTGCCTTGAGGGAGTCAAATGAGGGAAAACTGTGCCTGATTTCATTAGGAAATCCATTCTGTTATTTTTTGGTGCTGTTGGCTACTTTATCAAAAACCCTTCAATAGCATCCTTTAAAAAAAATAAAAAAGTGATTGAAGCCATAAGTGCTTCTTTGTCATAGATGTGCAATCTTTCTAACATTCCATTTCCATTCCACTGCTGTTTTTCACATCTCCACACAGTCAGCATTAAGTTTTCTTTTGAATTTTTCATTATATGATCACATTTAGAGCCACTAGCAGGTCTGCATATTTCTTTTGAATGTGAAAATGCATTTGCTCTCATCTTGTCTATTTTTTCTCTTCATATTGTAACAAAAAAAATCACATCTTTTGTACATATGCCTGTAAATTGTTTTAAATACTTGAGCCTTTTCTTGGGGTGGGGGGTGGGGTGGTATAGAGACAAGATGAAGAAAAGCCTTACGTTTCACTTTCTTCATCGGTTGGATTGGATGCTTACAGGGTTTTTCTTGTAACATTTATAAGTGCTGCTTACATCACTGAACAACAACAAAAAATAATAATGGAGTAGCTGTTGCCCTTTTCTGGTTGTGTGTACAGTATGTGTGGAATAAAAAAGGGAAAATGTTTTCACAAACTGTTTTGTTTCATAATTGAATTCAACAATACCGTAGCTACCCATATTGCACTGAGCTTGCCAGTGGTGACTGTCAGGAAAGTCCTATAATACAATTTGTTGGTTGTTGTTGCAGAAGACTGAAACTGTTTTGGAATATTTAACAATAACATAAACAAAGTCAAGTGTTTTTTAAATGTGGTTGTCTGGTTTTTATGGCCTTGCTGTGTACTTTTCCCTCTTGACAGTAAACTTCTGACAATGGCTTACAGTTTGACATTTAATTTATTAGCGCTGCTCTGCTCTCTTTCCTTGTAAGGAAAGACTTCATGTTGTTTATTGCCAGTTTTTGTTTACTTTTCAGGTTTGTACTACAAGGTTTAATAAAAACAAAACTTTTTTTGGACATTTTGTCTGTCTTCTGGAAGGTGAGTTAAATAAGCTATTTCTTTTGGCTTTTAATCTCAAACTCATTAAACTGACAATTTACCAGGCAGAAGATTATTTCCAAATTTAATTTCACTGAGGAAACATTCTATGAAAAGCAAGCAAAACAGCTGAATCCTTAGGAAACAGGGCAGTAACCAGCTGGCTGGATGTGGGAACTACCCCTTTCCAAGCCCCCTAACTGCCTTTTAAAAGGTAACTTCTGTCTGTTCCCAATCTCCTTTTTCTCTTGCCAGGCTAGATTTCCCTGTCCCTCAATGCAGGTGAAGTTCTTCAGCTCTTTGTTAGGAGGGCAGACACATTCAGACGTTTAGTGTGGTCCTTCCATGACTTTAGAGCAGTCACTTTCTCCCTACAATCTTCAGTTTGACCGCATCTTGATAACAGAAGTGACATAAGTACATAAGACTAAGCAACAAAGCAAAAGCTGCATGATTCGGGAGAATCATTGAGGGATTAGAAAACCTAAACAAAATGGAATCGCAAAAATGTTTTGATATAAAGAGGAAGACAAGGCCGGGGTAGAAATACTTTATTAAAAGAAAGGAGCATGCTTATAAAGTACTACCATGGCTGCTCCAGCAGAAAGGTAAGATTTCAATATGCAGGGCCCACCTCCTGGAAAATATCTGTTATTTGTAATCAATGCTACCTGAATAAATTCAAAACAAACAGTAGGAAAGTAGATGATGCTGCATCAGTGTCTTAGGCAGCATGTAAGGTTTTGTTTGAATCTTCTAAATTCAGCTAAATAGCTCAAACATGCAGATAAGGAACATTGTAACATCAGTTTTAAAGGTTAGTCAAAGTATCCAATCTCCTTGTTAGTTTTATACACAGTATATACAAAGCTTGACTGCTCCAAAAACCCCCAATACTTTATTATTAAAGTGTGTAGTTTAGGCAATCAAAAAGAATCCATGACCAGCAATGCTGTAAAATGTTATAACCTAATAAAATGATCTGGCTTGCATGATTAGTTAACTAATTCCTACAACATGAGTGAGATTCAATCAAAAGTCAAACATTCATAGAGGATATGGTGGCAGGATTCAAATAGTCTGAGAGTCACTTTCATCACTGACATCTGAAGTACCTTTTCTTTCAGTATTTGCAGCAGCCAGGGCTGTGTCCACTTGAACTTCTTCCTCATCAGACTGGATGACAGGGGACTCTCCTACTTCACTGGCCTCCTGGCTGGTAGAGTCAGTCCAGGCTGATGATAATGAAGACAATTTTTGCCTTAATTCAGACTGGCTTGGAACCTGAAGGCTTATTTCATTCTGACAGGTTTTGGATTCAGGCCCTTCAAATAGAAAGAAAAAGAAAACATTAATCCATCTGTTGAGCCATAGTTTGTATGATCTTGATTGAGGCTGCTTATACTGCTTTTAAGGTTAAAATGGATCACTATTCAGCAGAGTGGTTAACATGTTAGCTGCAGACCGCCTCTGAACTAAGCTGGTCAGTCACTGCAATAATGTCTCTGTGCTCATACATCCAGGCTAAGGCATTTTACACATCCACGCTATAGACCGAAGTCTCCATCTTAAATTACACCTAAAAAAGTGCTGAGTCATAACAGCTTCAGAGATTATTTCTCCCCATCTGAATTGTGCAGATAAGTTACATCAAGTAGTGAGACTAATCAAGTGTCACAGATGAATCTTTGTTTTGCCTGCTAAGCTAACTGTACTCCTTTAATTTTCTCTGTAATGATTAGTGATTCCAGTATTTACTTTGATATTAGGGCTGTCAAGTGATCATACTATTTCAGAGGTTTTCTATATTTTCAAATACTGATTTCATTCCATTTGACTTGAAAGTGGTGGTGCTCATTTTTTATGGTGCAAATATTTGTAATCAAGTATTTTTCAAGCCACATCATACAAGTACTTCTCTTTATTGTGAAACTTACAAATGTAGATTTTTGTGTTCTGTAATTGCACTAAAAAAATAAACAATGCAAAACTTTAAAGTCTACAGATCCACTCAGTCCTATTTGGCAAATGGCACAAACAAGTCTGTTTAAAATTGCAGGAGATATAATGCTGCCTGCTTCTTGTTAATGTCACCTGGAAGTGGCATTTGCAGGGCACTAGGGATGTTAATTTAATCAACTCATCGACTAGTCGATGGATTATCTGTCCTGGAGCTAACCCCCCTGCAGCTCTGCCTTTTAAATGTATTAAGAGCCTGTTGGCTCTTAATACATTTAAAAGGCTGGTGCTGGAGGGGGGGGGGGGGAGGAGATTAGGTGCAAGCCAGGAATCAGCTGTCCTGGCTCATGCCAGGTCCCTCTGCTGCACTTCTAATTTTTAAATGAGTAAAAGCTGAAAGATTCTTAATACATTTAAAAAGCAGAGGCACAGTGCCTGGTCCCTGCTGCTCCCCACCTCCTGCGCAGATGGTGCTGGGGGGGAACCAGCTTTTAAGCCAGCTCCCCCCAGCACTGGCTCCTACTCTCCCCTCTTGCTGCCTGTGTGGGGGAAGCGTCTAGTCGAGGGACTAGTAGCTAGCATCACAAGGTATTATGCATGCCATATGCACTGAAGATTCATGTCCCTTCATACTTCAACCACTATTCCAAGGGATGCATCATGCTGATGGCAGGTTCTGCTTGACTATAGCAGAGTGTTTGCTTTAAGAATTTTGAAAGTATGCTTCATAGCCCTCAGACTTTGGAAAACCCTTCAGATACCTAAATGGTGGGTTGAATGTTGTAGCTATCATTAGATATCTCACATTTGACAAGGTACCAATCTGCAATGAAAGTTTTCTTAACATGTACAGAGTTATCATCCAAGATTACTATAACAGGAAATATGGCAGAATACAGGAAAAAAAGCAGGAGACATAGAATTCCTCCTCCACAGCGTTCAGTCACACATTTAATTAACTAGTATTTTATTAACGAGCATCACCAGCCTGGAAGCATGCCCTCTGGAATGATGGTGCAAGCAAGATGTTTATCATATCCAGCACATAAATACAAATACCTGCAATGTTGGCTACAGAAGTCCAATGTGAACAGCATTATTGCCCATAAACAAACAAACTTGTGTCTCTTCACAACTGGCTGAACAAGTAGTAAAACAGCGTGAACTAATAGACTCTTAGGTTTTGCATTGTTTTGGAGTGCATCTACATTTGTAAGTTGCACTTTCACAATAGAGATTATCAGGGCTCGCCAAACCGCAGCGAGCCCCGCTCGCCAGCCGCGCTGTTCTGCGCATGTGCAGATCGCCCGAACCTGGCTCTTCCGGGTTGTAATCTACTCGCCACGGGCGAGTAGATTGCATTATTTGTCGAGCCCTGGAGATTATATTGTAATCAGAGACAACGTAACTTAAGCTGAGCTTGGCACCATCTCCACAGCAGGTGGTCAATGGGAGAAAACACTCCCATCAGCTTCCCTTACTCCTCATGAATCAAGGAGTACCAACATCAGTTCAGGGTGCCCTCAGCATTCTATTTAGCAGGTCCTTACTAAACCTGCTAAATCAAACATCAGAAGATCAGTCTCCAGTGTGTTATAGACTTGGCCTTGCTCTGTCAAACTAATCTCACAGAATTAGCACAACCAAAAAATGAGAAAATACATTTTACAGTATCACCTGGAGGTTGCAATGGAGAAATGGGGGCCATTTTGCCAGGGACTCGGGCAGCAATTGTGTCTCTGTACAGAAAGCCTGCACTCCAAACTGACAAGACAAAGGATGAGAAGAGAAATGGTGGCACAAAGCAGGGAAGTGATTTATCACACAGCATGTCAATGACGGACCTAAAATAGAACCCAGAGCTGCATACTCCTCTGCCAATATATCCTGTCCCTTAGACCACACTGCTTCTTCACACACTGCATTTTTGCTTATTTGTTTGAGCACAAGCTGACTTAGATAGTAACTGAATATATAAAAAAAGCTGGAAAAATTACACGCAGTATGCATGAAGTTCTGGAACAGGCTCCCAACAGAACTTGAGGGTTCCTTTGTTTTTGGTTTGTCTAATATTAGGTGGCTGGTTGTTGTTTTTATGCTCCCAATCTAAATGATTCAGAGTCAGGAAGGAATTCCTCCCACCCCTGGTCAGACTAGCAGTGAATGCAGGGTGTTTTCCATCTTCTGTAGCATCTGGATATGGGTCACTTGCCAGGATCATCTCATTTGAGTGCTCTCTCGTGTGTGTGCACCATGTGCATAGTTGCCAGAATATTTTCCCCCTCAGTGGTATCTGTCAGGCCAGTTCCGATAAACTCTGGAGTCACAACCTCATGGTGCTGTACATAACGGCCCGCTGCCTTCTCTCCCCCAGTTCCTTCTACTTGTGACGGTTGCTGGAACTCCTTGTTCTTGCTCTCAGTCCATCTAGAGGCTTCCTACCATTTGGGGATACAGAACATGTTAGTGGATCATCTCAGCAGATCCTTCTTCAAGCCACAAATGGTCCACTTGCCTAGATATAGTGAGGGACATTTTCCAGAGGTGGGGGAACTCCCCAGATAAACCTGTTAGTGACAGAGTACAATAGGAAGAGTGCAGTTCTGCTCCTTCCATCTTTTCTTTGTATTTCCATTCCACTCAAACAAACTCCTGTATGGCAACAGGTTGAATATGTGATCCTCATTTCAGAAAACCCTGAGAATCTCCAACAAGTGCTTGATGTCACCAACCAGGCTACCAACTGGATGGGGCTCCTATTCAATGCTAGGAAATGTGCATCTCTACATATCAAATGCAGTAAAGGGAACTGGATCCAGGTGATGCTGTTCCAGATCCAAGGGGAACCCATGATCTTTGAGGATGGGCAAGCATGCTAACATCTTGGCATATTCACAAGTTTCCACATCCAGTAGACACCTCAGGATACCGTTGTCAAGGTCCTATAAGACATGGCCAAGATTGCCCATTCCCTACCGGCTCTGTGGCAGAAGATTGACATCTTCAACACTTCCCCATCCCCAGTATTTTGCTTTATCCTGAGGGGTCCTGCCATGGCAAAGATACCCTCTTACTAAGGAAGCCATCACCAGACAGCTAGTGAAGTGGATGTTTCTTCCCCAAAGAGCCAGCAATGAATTGGTGTATATCTCGCAAAGGCAGGGTGGCACCAATGTCCCTTGAATGGGTGATCTGTGTGATGTTGCAGTGATCACTTAGGCCTTTTGATGTGGTGAGGAACATCATGAAGAGTGCTATGCATGATGGCATTAGGAAGCAAATCATCAGGATGCCTCCAACCAAGACGTTACAACCTATGTGAGTGGGTTCCCTGGAAGACAAATTTGGAAGAGGTAGGAGAGACTTTGCTTCACTCTGGACTCCTGCCACCTCAGTCCCTGTGCCTGGGACCCCAGTGATGAGTAAGTGTTGCAAGAATGCAGAACTGATCGGTGATATCCTTGGCTGATGTGGCAACTCACACTGTTAGATATCCCTCAACCACCTAATGGCGTCTATCCAAAACACATTGACTATGTACAGTGATATCAGGAGACTCATCAAGCGTCAAGAAGTTAAGTTGGAAGTGTATCTGTTACTTTCCCCTGATGGATTGTATTTTCTAAGGGACAAGCAATCCTAAATTCTTAAATACTTTAGACAGTCTTTACTTATAGCTATATTTACATCCTTCAAGATACATTTAGGATGTCCTTTATGAGTGAGGTATCCAAATAATTATATGCTAATACTTTAATTGCATCACAAATTATTAACCTTGATTTGGGATATTGCAGATTACATTCTATATGTATTTTATGACTTTCAAACCAACCTTTTTACTTTTGGATAATTTACTCAGCTATACAAACACTCTTCCCTTAATCTGCGCATTATATAATCTTAACTTTAGCTTTAATAAAAAAATGTAAATCTGTAAGTACTGTCTGTACCAACCATGATTAAATGTAAATAAATACACTAAGGATGTTAAGGACTAGTCAACTTGTCGATTCCCGCCCCTTGCTGCCTCTGTCAGAGGCAGCAAAGGGGGGGGGGGAAGGGAGAGAGAGGATACTTCAAAGCAGCAGCGCCACACAGAACTGACCCCAGGCTCCATGCGGCGCTGCCCCTTTGAAATGCCACCGCACCGTTTCAAAGCGGCAGCGCTGCGTGGATCCCGGGATCAGCTGGGGACTCCTCAGCTGATCCTGGGCTCCAGCGCAGCATTTCAAAGCACGCAGAGCCCCGGGTCAGCTACGGACTCCCCAGCTGACCCTGGGTTCTGCAGAAATGCCATGCAGAGCCCGGGATCAGCTGGGGAGTCCCCAGCTGATCCCGGGTTCTGGGAAATGCCACATGGAGTCCCCAGCTGACCCCGGGCTTTGCATGGCATTTCAAAGCAGCAATGCAGCATGGAGTCCGGAGTCAATGGGGAACTGAGTCCCCTACTGACCCCAGGCTCCATGAGGGCACTTACCCTTTGAAATGCACAAGGACCCCTGCTGGCGACTCTTGTACATTTCAAAGCTTGCATGCCCCATGTAACCTAGGGCCAGCAGGAAGTCCCCCGGAGGGGGGGGGCCTCTTGTGCATTTCAAAGGGTAAGTGCCCTCATGGAACCTGCAGTCAGCGGGACTTCAACCCAAGCTGCTCATGGAGTTCCACATTCCTCCTTTGAAATATATATTTCAAAGGAGGAATGCAGAAGTGCCTGTAAATTAGTCATTAGTTAACATCCTTAAAATGCACAGATTAGATGATGCTTTAAAACAGGACCCTGTGAATTAAGTTTTAGCAATAAGAATTTAGATTCTTCATACTAACTACAGGAAGTAACCCTGTTACAAGTAAGTATTTTTCATATCCAGGGCACATAACTTAATCTTGATAAGTAACCCTAGGAAATTTTACTTTTATCCTCCCCCCCCCCCACACACAAACTCACTCTGGTTTGTGACAACTTATCCTCAGATAGAGGATGGTTTCAAACAATCTTTTACTATCAATGCATTAAGTAAAACACCTACTTTCCTCTGAAGATGCAGTTTGAATATTATTAGGTTTAAAGACAGTTATTCTTGCCACCACTATTCTTAAGAACATTCTAACTGATTTCTTTTGTGAAATGCATCTTGGTGTGAGAACAAAGATTTTTTTACATTTTAGAATAAAATTTTACTATAGAGCAACCAAATATCAATAAAAGTGACAAGGAGTCCTGGAGCACCTTACAGACTAACAGATGTATTGGAAAAATTATAAATCTATACACAGTATGAAACAATATATATTATATATTAATGTAATCCTGTGCTATATTACTGAAAGTACAACTATATAATTTGAAAAGCATTCCCTAACTGTTCAT
The DNA here is from genome assembly GCA_032595735.1 of Pelochelys cantorii. Lineage (NCBI taxonomy): Eukaryota > Metazoa > Chordata > Testudines > Trionychidae > Pelochelys > Pelochelys cantorii. The sequence continues at coordinate 108,973,826 of CM064327.1, forward strand.
TTCATACCCAATAGGGGAGATAGCATACTATCGTCCTCTCCTCCTGAGTTCAAGAAGACATCTAGTGCTTCTTGGTCAGACATGTCCATCAGGTCCATTTGTTCCAGCATGTCCACATTTACCTCCATGGAAGACATACTTCCTATTGGCTCTGCAGCAATAAAATATGAATGAATTGACAATACAGTACATATTCTAGTCCATCAACTTTATTGCAAAGACTTCCACAATTACCACATGACTATATTGCATCTTTGAATAATAAACAGCTCTTCACAAAATGTAAATGTTGAATATACTGTTAAACAAGGAAACTTGATTATTGATAGGAAACAGCTTTAGTAGTTGCATAGGCTACATCTACACAGTGAAGCTATTTTGGCTACATCTACACAGCGATCTATTCCAGCATCACAAAATAGCTATTCTGCGTCTTAAGAGCTCACTATTCCAATGTCCCTATAAACCTCATTGCATGAGGGATAAGGGACATTCTGGAACAGAGCCTTATTTCAAACTAATATTGAAATAAGCTACACAATTTGCGTAGTGCAAATTGCATAAGTTTATTTCGAGGTAACGGTGCTGTGTAGATGCACCCTTAGAGACAAAACAAGGTGTAATTTTGATAAAGCAATACCAGTTATCATATATATATATATATATATATATATATATATATATAGCTTTTTTATATTAACTCTACCACTTTTGATGAACACAGGAAGAGGTCTACCACTTTATCATAAAAATACCTTCTCAAAGGCAGTCTCAGAACCTACAAAAGCAGAAAAGAGTTTTCTTGCTCATTGTTTTAGAACGGGCTGCTTTCATTATCTTTGCAAAAAGGTATTTTATCAACAGTAATATTTGTATTGCAGTAGCTCCCAAAGCTGGGGAGACAAGGATCAGAATTCACATTACACTCTCCCTTAATATCTGCCCATGCAAGGAAAGCTAATGAGCCAAACAGCAGACCAAATTCTGTGATGAATCCTGGTCACATGCCACCTGAAGGATGTTGCACATATGCTAAGATGACAATGAAGCCACAATGGGGATCAGAACCCTGTAATTTGGGTACTATAGAAATGCCTATGAAGAGACAGACCCTGTCCAAAGGTGCTTACTATGCAATTTTTTTCCCCCCGTTGCAACTCTATTCCCCACCTGCACAAACAAAAATATCTCAAGAAAGAAAAAGTACATGACCGGACAACATATAAGTATCAACAAACAGGAGTTGTGAAAATGCAAGGAAGAGTTGTAATTCATAGAAGGCAGGTGTTCTTTCTTCCCACTCAGCCCACCACTATGATCAGTGGTAGCAGACAATAGTGCATAGGTGGTGGCCAAAATTACCGACCCTCTGAGTCACATACGGCGATCTTCAGAAGATCAAGAGCGGGGCAAGCAGGGCTTGGGGCATCAGCCCTTTGACAGACACCTGCTAGGGTTCAAGGCATCAGCTCTGTGGGTGGGGGTGGGGGGTCTCCGGGCTTTAGCTCCACTCCTACTGAAGCCCTGAACCTGAAACAGGTACATGTTGTGGTCACGTGCCCACCCACAGTTTTTGCCAGGTGTGCTGGTCACATTCAGGCACTGGGTCCCCTTCCTGCATGGCAGCTGCTGAGGCTGGCAAGCAAGGAGCTGTAGCCCTATAGAGAGGCAGCGGCAAACAGCTGGGAGCTGCAAGGAGAGCCACTGCCATAGCTGCTGCCTCTCCCTGTGGAGCTAAAGCAGTAGCCCCTCCCTGTGGCTCCCTTTCCATGTGGCACTAACACCTGGGAACTGCAGGGAGGGACCACTTGGGTAAGGGGAAGGTGTGACTCAAGCTGCTGGGGACAGGAAACCTTTAAATTGCATCCTCCAACTCTCAGGAGGCACCAGTTGTCTCTGTCAGAAGACACTATCCTCACCATCTAACCACTGCCTCCCCTCTCCCCCATAAGTGGACAAAAAGGGAGGGGAGGCCCTGCAAGTCACACTTAAACTGTAAAAGAGCTGTTTGGCCATCCTGACCTAGACAAATGTCCAATGTATTGCCCCATATGGAAATATTAAAGGAAAGTACAAACTTTTGATCAGAATCAGTATAATGCCAACAGTTAATGATGGCACCAAATTTTCAAAGAAACATCTTTCTTTTAATAACATTTTAAAATGTTCAGGTACTCTCAGCTGCCCCCAAAAGAAGTCTGTGCTTTAACTCTGCCTCAATTATACCTCCTCAAATAGCATCAAATGTTAGTAATGACTAACATCATCATTTTATAGCTTCATATGAAATCTTATTTACTCTTTGTTTTGCAGTAAAACTCAAGACTACCTGAAGTATGCATATTATTAAAGTCTCAAACAATACTGATGTTATTATTAGGGATGTTAAGGACTAGTCAACAATCCGATAAGCAAATGCTTATCAGATAGTCGACCATCCTCCCCCTCCTCTCCCGCTGCCTCTATCATATAGAGGAAGGAAAGGTAAGGGGAGGAAGAAGGGATACTTCAAAGCCTCAGCGGTTCAAAGGGGCAGCGCCGCACAGCTGAGCCCGGGATCAGCTATGTGGCTCTGTCACACATGGAGCCCAGGATCAGCTGGGAATTCCCCAGCTGATCCCAGGCTCCAGTGAGGCATTTCCGTGGAACCCGGGATCAGCTGGGGAGTCCCCAGCTGACCCTGGGTTCTGGGGAAATGCTGCATGGAACCCACAGTCATCTGGGGAGTCCCCAGCTGATCCCGGGTTCCACTGAAATACCACACGGAGCCTGGGATCTGCTGGGGAGTCCCCCACTGACCCTGGACTCCATGCTGCGCTGCCACTTTGAAATACACAAGAGCCCCCCTGGGGACTCTTGTACATTTCAAAGGGAGAATGCGGAATTGCCTATCGACTAGTCGTTGGAAATTCTATTGACTACTCGACTAGTAAATTAACCATTACTTAACATCCTTAGTTAGTACGTGAATGGAGATGCAACCCTACTCCTTCCTTTGATCAATTTGTTTTCCAAGTACAGCATATATCCCCATCTTTCATATCTGCAGCACAGTAAAATACTGTACTCAGCAATAATTATGTTGTTCCTTGACTAGCGTTGGTACTGCATTATAAAACAAAGAACAAAAAGTTATGCCCATTTCGCTCGTATAATACATTGAATTGCAGCATTTACTTACCATGCACTTTACTAATAAAAGTGTCAAAATAAAACCAAGTGCCAAAGAAAACAGAAACAATCCTCTTGCTACTCTTCTAGTTGTGGGTCTATGGATTAAGTGGGGGCATTTCAAAACTTGCCTCGTCTATCTGCTATCTGCAGGTATCCTGTAGAAAGGTATTGCTCCATGTCCTGCTGGAAGGCTTCTTCAAAGAACTTCTGACGCTCCTTTAGCTTCATCTGTTGGGTATGCTCCATATCCAAAGCCTTCTGGGCATGCTCAGCATCTAGCTCAGCTGAGGACCAACAATAAACAAAAGATACACCATTAATAATGTAAAAACTTTTGTAAGTGTGTCTCTTTTCAGAACTACACAAACATATATTGTGTAAATACGTCTTCTGAATCATACACACTCATATTTAAGAGTGTGACTATACAATAAAGATACCTCCTCATCTTGAAACTTTTTCTCTAACCATCTAGGCAATTTGTAAAGTACACATTTCTTATTCAACAATTCAAATTAAATGTACCTCATCTGCCACACAACTGATCACTCATCATCATAGTCACTGAATTGTGAGACCTACAGATTACACAGGTTTGACTCTTGATATACAGTAATTTATAAGAGCAATAATGACAAGATGTTATAGCATCATTTCTGCACTTCCTGAGTACTTGAGAGAGGCTGTTTTCAAAATCATAACTCATCACCTACATAAGGCAGATATGCTATGCTACAAGGTACTACAACCAGATGCCCCTTACTAAATTGACAGTATCACTTCAGTTTTCTTCAAATGAATAAAGCGCAATAATTGTTGAGTACAGACTTCAAATAATGACAGTGTCAGAGTGCTGCTGAGAAAAAAAAATCAGCAATGATGATGGCGTTATGCATATTTATTAAACTAACATTCTGGCATAATTTTAGTCATAATTTTTGTGTCTGCAGAGTGGATACAGCTGTACCCACTTTGAAACTTCAAGGTAATCATGCTCACATGAAAAAATAACCCATCAGCTTACTTCCCATTGTAACAGGATAAGGAGGTACTCTTATTATAATTCTCATAACAAGAACTTAGCTCAAATATTGATGGCTGAGATGACAACTTAAAATATTAGTAGAAAGTAATATAATTACAAAGAAAAATTAAAGGTTTAAAGACTAAGCACTTTTCACACCAAACTTGGAGAAATCTTATAGGAAGTCTAGAAAATTAATACTACTTGTCATCAGTGCTCTACATGTGCTCAAGACTTGGAGCAAATGGAAGAGAAATGCTTAAAACATCCCAAATTTCCAAACATATAGCTACTTTGAAAGATATGTCTAAGAAAGATATACATGTGACACACCATGAAAAAAGGCAGTTTAATGTGCCCATCAGAAAACAAACAACCTCTTACGGTACAACTATGGAGAACCTTCATGTAGCAAATCCCATTTTTCCACTACACATAGAATGGATAAGAATAGGAAGAACCTATGAAGATGTACAGACCTGGTGTATTTTGGAGCCAAACTATATGAAGGCTGTGAGTTACAATGCACTGTGTGTTTGGACACAAAGGTAAGGGTATTACATAGCATGGAGCCTTTCCCCTACTCATGTTGAGTCCAAGTGATTCACAGTCCATCCTACCACTGAAGTAGCAACTACAGAGTTCAACGGAACCAATAAATGGTCAACTGCAAACGTGGAAAAAGTCTGTTACTTTGTACACAGCAGCCAGAATGTATCTGAGAATTCACACCTCAGTTGTTTCAAGTTGCCTGTTTGCAGTGCAGGCTCGGGGGGGGGGGAGGGGGAATGGCATATTTGTGAATAACCTCTTAAATGTAAGGGCTGGAAAAATAATCTTACTATACCTATAAAAAAGTTTTTCCGCGGGATGACAGAGTGACATCATCATGTCACTCTGGCATCCTGCAGCCTATCCGTCCCCTTTCCCCAATGCTGGCTGCACACCATGCCTCCCTACTCCCCTGTAGTTGGCAGCTGGGAGGAGAGTGCGAGGCACAAAAGGCCTCGGAGCAGCTCCCCCTCTGACAGCCGAGAGGAGAGCACGGGGCATGCGAGACCTCAGAACAGCTCCCAACCCCCTGGGGGCTAGAGGCAGAGCAGAGCCTGAGGTGGTCTTGGTCTGGAGAGGGAGGGTTAAGGTTAGCCTACAGTGGGGGGGAGGGCATAGTTTGTTAATTAAAAAACTGGATTCCGCAGAAACTGTTGGGTAAGCTCCCTATTTTTCAGGAAATTTTTCTATTTTTTGTAGAATCATAGAGCTGGAAGAGACCTCAGGAGGTCATCAAGTCCAGCCCCCTGACAAAGGCAGGACCAATCCCAACTAAATCAACCCAGCCAAGGCTTTGTCAAGCCGAGATTTAAAAACCTCTAGGGATGGAGATTCCACCACCTCCCCCTAGGTAACCTATTCCAGTACTTCACCACCCTCCTAGTGAAATAGATTTTCCTAATATCCAACCTAGACCTCCCCCACTGTAACTTGAGACCATTGCTCCTTGTTCTGCCATCCGTCACTACTGTGAACAGCCTCTCTCCATCCTCTTTGGAACCTCCCTTCAGGAAATTGAAGGCTGCTATCAAATCCCCGCTCAGCCTTCTCTTCTGCAGACTAAACAAACCCAAATCCCTCAGTCTCTCCTCATAGGTCATATGCTCCAGCCCCCTAATCATTTTGGTTGCCCTCCGCTGGACCCTCTCCACATCCTTTCTATAGTGGGGGGCCCAGAACTGGACACAATACTCCAGATGTGGCCTCACCAGAGCCGAATAAAGGGAAATAATCACTTATCTAGATCTGCTGGCAATGCTCCTCCTAATATGCCATTAGCCTTCTTGATTACAAGGGCACACTGTCGGCTCATATCCAGCTTCTCATCCATTGTAATCCCCAGGTCCTTTTCTGCAGAACTGCTACTTAGCCAGTCGGTCCCCAGCCTGTAACAATGCTTGGGATTCTTCCGTCCCAAGTGCAGGTCTCTACTCTTGTCCTTTTTGAACCTCATCAGATTTCCTGTGGCCCAATCCTCTAATTTGTCTAGGTCACTCTGGACCCTATCCCTGCCCTCCAGCGTATCTACCTCTCCCCCTAGCTTAGTGTCATCTGCAAACTTGCTGAGAGTGCAATCCAATCCTCATCCTGGTCATTAATAAAGACGTTGAACAAAACTGGCCCTAGAACCGATCCTTAGGGCACTCCGCTAGAAACCAACCACCAACCTGACATCGAGCCGCTGATCACTACCCATTGGGCCCGACAGTCTAGCCAGCTTTCTATCCATCTTACAGTCCATTTATCCAATCCATACTCCCTTAACTTGCTGGCAAGACTATTATGGGAGACTGTATCAAAAGCTTTGCTAAAGTCAAGGTATATCATATCCACTGACTTTCCTATATCCACAGAGCCAGTTACCTCATCATAGAAGCTAATCAGATTGGTCAGACACAACTTGCCCTTCGTGAATACATGAATGTCAAGTCTGAGTTGCCATAACAAAAACCATGGGGTAGTATGGTGTCTAATATCTGTTAGGAGGGTGCTTGAAATACAGTGGGATAGCTATCTTGCAGTATGATTGTGGATGAGGAAAAGATGCTCCCCAGATTGTACAGAACCAAAACAGAAATTTGTAATTTACCTAACATTAGAGAGAGGGATCTAGCAAAGGGTCAAATACTAGTTCCAGATGTATTAGATTGGGTTTGGTTTTGTAACAGCAGTTTGTAAGCTAATATGTAAAGTTTTATAAGGGTCAGTTGGTGTCTGATCTGCTTAAAAAGCAAAAGAAGATGACGAAGTTGTCAAGGAAATCTTTAAAATTATAAGTAAAGGTATGTGGAGATAGAAGGGCAGAGGTGAAGTGCATGCAGGAAAAAATTACAAGGTAGCTTTGAATTTTCATTTAAGTTTAAACAAAAGACGATTGTCATTTTGTATGATAAATATAACTTAAGCTAGATTCTTTGTCTTGAAATTTCTTCTCTTTCAAACAGAAGATTCCGTAAATGTGGAAAGTGCTGCGCCAGTTCTGCTGGCAAAGGGTGTCAATTCAGTGAGTTAAAAATGTGATAGAACTGATACTAGTAAACCAGGTGCCAGCTCTTGCCCAGTCTGTAGGGGTAAGCTGAGTACTAACCAACTCAAAGATAGAAACCAAACCAGCTCTCCTATATGTTAGTTTTGTTCAAAATAGGCATTAGTCTTATAAAACAGTATTTAATGTTTAAACTCTATGCAATGCTCGTAAATTGCTCCATGCATTAATCCCACTTCTCATATCCATATTCCATGCAATAAAAAAAAGAAAATTTTGCTTTGCAGCTTTGAAAACATTTGCTTCAAACTTCTGAACCCAGACAAAAATTATTTGTGCCCCCATCCATTCAGGAACATCATCCTTAATGAGCTGTTTATGACGATTAAATAGCTCATTAAGGAACATCATCATGATACAAAGGATTGGTGAATGGCTCTATCACACTTTTGGAATGCTTCAGGCAAAGGAGTTATGGAACCTCTTGCTTAGGTCATCTGCCAAACTGTCCTGGGCTATTAGTTTGATTCAGTGAAGAATGCACCATTCCACAGATTGCTTCTTGACATATAGGAGAAGGTCTTGCACCCTCCCCCTCAGCTTATATAATGCATCAGAATTATATTTTAAAATCTAGGTATTCGTGTCCCAAAGCATGGACTGGAATGCCTTACAGGCTAAACACATAGCTTTTAATTCAAACCTATCTATGTATAACCAAGACTCCATCCAAGATCACATGCCCTGAATCCAGACAACCCATAATATTTTCTGACATTTTTTACTCTAATGGTAATGCAGGGTTTCATTTTGTACTTAAAATAGAGAAGTATCCAAGCAATAAATGACATTTATGCAACCTCTAATGATTTCAACTCTCCAGTTTTTCCTCTTTCCCTGAACTGCACTTCTTCTGTTTAAAGCACCACTGATCAAAGCTAACAGTCACATGCAGCAGTGACTTAATTCTAATATTTTTCCCCAAAAGGGAAGAATAAAATCAGAACATTTTAGTTGAAGTACTATAATAAGCCTGTTCTCTAAGCCCAGTTACTGAGAGTTCACTGTAAAACCTTCTGATGTGATTTCACACTTCTGCCAGTTACAATAAAAATCACCTAGGCTAAGCAAAAGGAAACTGCTGTACCAAAGATTTGTTTGTTTTCAATAATACTAGTGATGCATGAAAACATTCAGCAAATGTGGAACAGAAAACACATGCATTGTTCCCTTTCCAAAACCATTTTGAATCCAGTTTGCATCTTCTATGTGCTGTACAAAAGCAACTTATAATAGAGCTGAGTGGAGCTGACATTCACCTTTCAAATTCTTATAAAAAGAAAAATATGGGTCATATATTGCCATAGATCCATACATGAACTCCCACTGATGTTAGACTCATGCTTCTTTAGAGATTATGGCTTTTTTTCTCCACCATAAAAAAAGAACACAGTACTTTAGCATTATAATTCCCCAGCAATACTTCCATGTACAGAGAAACAAGATGGTACAAACAAAATACTACCTCTTAATTGGATCCGGGCCTGCAGAAACCATAAGTTTAGAACAGAGGCAAACAATTACCAGTGCAGTTGTATTACCGAGTATGAGACACTGTTTATGGTTCTTTTTAATTTGCATTTCTAATATCCTTTAGGATTCTGAACATATGGTTTCACTTTCCCTATAAAGTTAAATCTTTGCAACCAAGGCTTTCAAGACTATTTTCTGTTTCATGCTATTAAAAGCTTTCCTTTCAATTGAGCTCCATTCCTAAAAAAGTACAATACATATCCCAGTGCTTTGAAGAGTTCATGTTTGAAATGGGAAGCAGCAACTACAAACAGACCACACAGCTGCTTATTCATCTAGCAGGAGATCAAATGCATCTTTATGATACCATATCTCTGATTAAGAAAAGTCAGTTCTATTTCCAAATTTCCAACATGGCAGCCCAGTGCTCTATGAAACTAATAAATGGCCTTAATATTTCTGACTTCAATTTGTAAAACAAAACAAAAAATGTTTGCATGTGAACAACAATGGCCAGAAAAGCATCTCTGAGAGCATTCTGTTCTTAAGGTTGTCAATATGCTTCCTCTTATCCCTATTAGGGAAGTGAAAAAATATCAAGCTACCAAAATAGTAGAATTTCTACAATGCAGAAAAGGCAAAAGTGTTTAATAAATATTTCTGTTCTATATTGGGAGAAAAACAGATGATATTTCATCATACAGTGGTAACACACTTTCCATTCCACGAGTACCTCCAGAGGATGTTAAACAGAAACACTTAAACCCTGCTGGTAAGCGACCAGGGAGCTTTGCGACCGGGTGCTCGCGAACAGGGTGAGTGCTAACAGGAGGGAGTTTTGAGAGGCTCTCCTGGAGGAGGAGAAGGAAGGAGCAAACTAAAGCACCTTGGGGTAAGTGGCTGCTTATATTTGGAGGTTTTGGGCTTGTGTGTGTTTGTTTGGAGTTTGTTTGTTTGTTTGGAGTGCTGAGCTGAGTGTGTTTGTTTGTTTGTTTGAAAGGCCGTGTGCTCAGGCAGGCAGGCAGGCAGTTGGAAGCTGATTAGGTTTGAATTGAAACACCGTGTGCTGATTGGCTGAGCTGTAGGCAGAGGGAGGAGCTATCAGGGAGGCCGAGCACTTAAACCCTGCTGGTAAGCGACCAGGGAGCTTTGCGACCGGGTGCTCGCGAACAGGGTGAGTGCTAACAGGAGGGAGTTTTGAGAGGCTCTCCTGGAGGAGGAGAAGGAAGGAGCAAACTAAAGCACTTGGGGCCGTGTGCTCAGGCAGGCAGGCAGGCAGTTGGAAGCTGATTAGGTTTGAATTGAAACACCGTGTGCTGATTGGCTGAGGTGTAGGCAGAGGGAGGAGCTATCAGGGAGGCCGAGCACTTAAACCCTGCTGGTAAGCGACCAGGGAGCTTTGCGACCGGGTGCTCGTGAACAGGGTGAGTGCTAACAGGAGGGAGTTTTGAGAGGGGAGCTTGGGGGGAGCCAGTGACTTCTATTGCCCTTAAACTAAATCCTTTATAACAACCTCTATCTGAAACATTTAATTAACCCTCATATATAATTAGAGTAGGAAATGGAGGCAGAAGCCCAGCAGCAGAGTGGGGGCTATCCTGTTTATTGTGTCGAGTGCAGTATGTATGACTACCTACCCTGTGGGTGGGTGGCGTATGTGTGCGCTCGATGCAAGGAGCTCCTGGCCCTCAGAGACCGAGTGCGTGCTTTGGAGGCCAGGGTGGCTGAACTGGAGGAGCTAAGGAAGGCAGAGGTGTTTGTGGATGAGACTTTCTGGGACATAGTAGGGCTGTCCCACCTCCAATCTGACAGTCCTGATGCTGTTACGGAGGATGAAAGGCTCAGGGAAGGAGAGCAGTCAATGGGAGCAGAGGGAAACCATCCCATAGTTGGGACCCTCCTTCCAGAGGGTGATGTTGTATCCTCTCGTGCCGAGGATACTTCTCCGGGGGAGGGAGCTCCAGCTGTTAGGAAGAAGCAGGTTTTAGCAGTGGGGGATTCGATCATTAAAAATATAGATAGTTGGGTTTGTGATGACCGGGAGAACCGTATGGTTACTTGCCTGCCTGGTGCGAAGGTTGCGGATCTCTCGATGCATCTAGACAGACTTATGGGCAGTGCTGGGGAGGAGCCGGTCGTCGTGGTACATGTTGGTACCAATGATATAGGGAAGGGTAGAAGAGATGTTCTGGAGGCCAAATTTAGGTTACTAGGAAAGAGACTGAAATCCAGAACATCTTTGGTGGCATTCTCTGAAATGCTTCCAGTTCCACGCGCAGGGCCAGATAGACAGGCAGAACTTCAGAGTCTCAATGCGTGGATGAGACGATGGTGCAGGGAAGAGGGGTTTAGATTTATTAGGAACTGGGGACACTTTTGGGGTAGGGGAGCCTATACAGGAATGATGGGCTCCACCTAAATCAAGGTGGATCCAGACTGCTGGCATTAAACATTAAAAAGGTCGTAGAGCAGTTTTTAAACTAAGAGGTGGGGGAAAGCCGATTGGTGCGGGGGAGCACCTGGATCGGACGGAGACTTCTCTTACACGAGGCTCCATAGGTAGGGATTCCCTAGAAGTTAGTCAGATAGGGAACGTGGGAAATAATATATGGGCAAGATCAGATGTGAAACAATCGTGCATAAAAAAATCCAATGTGTCTGTGAAAGGCGGACATATAAATAGTGGTAGTTTTCTAACATGCTTTTACACTAATGCTAGGAGTCTGTCTAATAAGATGGGTGAACTGGAGTACCTCATATCAAAGGAGGAAGTTGACATAATAGGCATCTCAGAAACATGGTGGAATGAGGACAATCAGTGGGACACTATCATACCGGGATATAAATTATATCGGAAAGACAGAACAGGTCGTGCGGGTGGCGGAGTGGTACTATATGTGAAGGATAATATAGAATCAAATGAAGTAAAAATCCTAAAGGAATCAAAATGTTCCATAGAATCATTATGGATAACAATTCATTCCTCTAATATGAATATGGCATTAGGAATATATTACCGACCACCTAACCAGGACAGTGATAGTGATGCTGAAATGATAAGGGAGATTAGAGAGGCTACCAAAATAAAAAACACAGTAATAATAGGAGATTTCAATTATCCCCATATTGATTGGGTGCATGTCACCTCAGGACGGGATTCAGAGATTAAATTTCTTGATGCCTTAAATGACTGCTTCTTGGAGCAGCTAGTACAGGAACCCACAAGGGGAGAGTCGATTCTTGACCTAGTCTTGACTGGAACGCAGGATCTGGTCCAAGAGGTAACTGTTACTGGACCGCTTGGAAATAGTGACCACAATATAATAACTTTTAATATTCCTGTGTTGGGAAGAACACCGCAGCGGTCAAACACTCTGGCATTTAATTTCAAAAAGGGGAATTACACTAAAATGAGGAAGCTAGTTAAACAGAAACTAAAAGGGAGAGTAATTAAACTAAAATCCCTGGAAGCTGCATGGGAACTGTTTAAAGACACCATACTAGAGGCCCAACTTAAATGTATACCCCAAATAAAAGAACACAGTAAGAGACCTAACAAAGAACCACCATGGCTAAACAGCCATGTTAAAAAGGCAGTGAGAGAGAAAAGGGTAGCTTTTAAAAAGTGGAAGTTAAATCCTAGTGAGGAAAATAGAAAGGAACATAAACACTCCCAATTTAAGTGTCATAATGTAGTAAGAAAAGCCAAAAAAGAGTTTGAGGAACAGCTAGCCAAAAATTCAAAAAATGATAGTAAAATGTTTTTTAAATACATTAGAAGCAGGAAGCCCGCTAAAAAAGCAGTGGGGCCCTTGGATGATAAAGATATAAAAGGAGCGATCAAGGAAGACAGTGCCATTGCGGAGCGATTAAATGATTTCTTTGCTTCAGTCTTCACGGCTGAGGATGTTACAGAGGTTCCTAAATCTGAGCCAGCCTTTTTAGGTGACAAATCTGAGGAACTCACTCAGATTGAAGTGACATTAGAGGAGGTTATGGAATTAATTGATAAGCTGAATAGTAACAAGTCTCCGGGACCAGACGGCATTCACCCAAGGGTTCTGAAAGAACTCAAATGTGAAATTGCGGAGTTATTAACAGTGGTTTGTAACCTATCCTTTAAATCCACTTTGGTACCAAATGACTGGAAGATGGCCAATATAACACCAATATTTAAAAAAGGCTCTAGAGGAGATCCTGGCAATTATAGACCGATAAGTTTAACATCAGTACCAGGCAAATTAGTAGAAACACTAGTAAAGAGTAAAATTGCAAGGCACATAGAAGAGCACGAATTGTTGGGCAAAAGTCAGCATGGTTTCTGCAGAGGGAAGTCGTGTCTAACTAATCTGTTAGAATTCTTTGAAGGGGTTAATAAACATGCGGACAAGGGGCACCCAGTGGATATAATATACCTAGATTTCCAGAAAGCCTTTGACACGGTCCCACACCAAAGGCTTTTACATAAATTAGGTGGTCATGGGATAGGAGGAAAGGTCCTTTCATGGATCAAGAATTGGTTAAAAGACAGAAAACAAAGGGTGGGAATAAATGGTAAATTTTCACAATGGAGGAGGGTAACTAGTGGTGTTCCCCAGGGGTCAGTACTGGGACCAATCCTGTTCAACTTGTTCATCAATGATCTAGAAAATGAGGTAAGCAGTGAGGTGGCCAAGTTTGCAGATGACACAAAGTTGTTCAGGACAGTCAAAAGCAAAAGGGATTGTGAAGAACTACAAAAAGATCTCAGCAAACTGAGTGATTGGGCAGCAAAATGGCAAATGAAATTTAATGTGGGTAAGTGTAAGGTAATGCATGTTGGAAAAAATAACCCAAATTACACGTACTACATGATGGGGTCAAATTTAGCTACGACAGATCAGGAAAGGGATCTTGGAGTTATAGTGGATAGTTCTATGAAGATATCCACGCAGTGTGCAGCGGCAGTTAGTAAGGCAAATAGGATGTTAGGAATTATTAAAAAAGGGATAGATAATAAGACAAAAGATATCATACTTCCCCTATATAAAACTATGGTACGCCCACATCTCGAGTACTGCGTGCAGATGTGGTCTCCTCACCTCAAAAAAGATATATTGGCATTAGAAAAGGTTCAGAAAAGGGCGACTAAGATGATTAGGGGCTTGGAAAGGGTCCCATATGGGGAGAGGCTAGAGAGACTGGGACTTTTCAGTTTGGAAAAAAGGCGATTGAGGGGCGATATGATAGAGGTATATAAAATCATGAATGGTGTGGAGAAAGTGATTATAGAAAAATTATTTACCTTTTCCCATAATACAAGAACTAGGGGACACCAAATGAAATTGATGGGTAGTAGGTTCAAAACTAATAAAAGGAAATTTTTCTTCACACAGCGCACAGTCAACCTGTGGAACTCCTTGCCCGAGGAGGCTGTGAAGGCCAGGACTCTATTAGGGTTTAAAAAAGAGCTTGATAAATTTTTGCAGGTTAGGTCCATAAATGGCTATTAGCCAGGGATAAAGTATGGTGCCCTAGCCTTCATAACAAGGGCAGGAGATGGATGGCAGGAGATAAATCACTTGATCATTGTCTTCTGTTCTCCTTCTCTGGGGCACCTGGCATTGGCCACCATCGGCAGATGGGATGCTGGGCTCGATGGACCTTTGGTCTGACCCAGTATGGCCATTCTTATGTTCTTATGTACTAAGTTGGACATTTTAAAATCAGCAGATCAAGATGCTGGCATCCAAGCATTTTAAAAAAGCTGGCTGAGGAGCTTGCTGGACTATTAATGTTGACTCTCACTAAGTTGTGCAGCACTGGGGAAGTTCCAGAAGATTAGAAGGCCGAGTTACTTAAGGCATTGTTTAAAGATGGAGAGATAATATATAGTAAAGGGAGGAGGCAGCATAGAAAGGAACAGTGGAGTGTACTGGAAAGAAAAAGGGAAGACATTATTTAGTACACGCACAGCTTCCTATATTCCCCCATTCTTTTGCCACAGGTAAACTGTCCTGGCTTCTGGGTGTGAAAGAGATCCTATCTAGGAATATTTTGAAGACATTCATTCCCTGGGTAAAAAAGAAAAACGTGTCAAGTGTAAGCAGTGCAAGATGATGATGGAGAGGCTAGCTGCAAGAATGATCCATCATAAGAAAAACTACTCATTTAAGTAAACGATGTGCATGAAGATGCAGATATGTCTGGAGAACAATGTGGATCAACTTAGCAATGTATCACTCTTCAAGATATTCTTTATGCCCATGGTCACCAACCTGTAGAACACGATAGACTGGTCAATTTTGGGGGTACAACCAGTCGATCACGAGGTGTTCCAGCCCCCCCCATTCCCTCCCATCCCCAAAAAGGAGCCTGTGGTGGTGGCGCTACCTCCTGGGAAAATGGAGGTAGCACCAGCTTTCTGCCGGGGGGGGGGGGGGGGGCAGAGAGTCCCTGGCTGCATGCCAGATCCAGCATCTTAGCAAGCGCGCATGCTGCTCCTCCCCTCCCCAAAACAGCCAGCACACTTCCTAAAAAGCCAGATCAGGCACACAGCCGGGGACTTCCTTCCCCATGCTGCCTGCCTTCCTGCACCAGGGGGAGGAGAAGTCTCTGGCTTAACGCCAGCTCCAACTTCTCAGGAAGTGCACCAGCTGTTCTGGGGAGGAGAGGAGCAGCGCATGCCACGGGATCCCCAGGTACAGGTGAAGCTCTCCCTGCCCCCTTCCTGTGGCCAGACCCCCAACAGCACCCTGCCCCAACCCTCACGAGTACCCTACCCAGGCCCCCACCAGCACCCTGACCCCTGGCCAGACACCCACCAATACCCTGCTCCTGCCCCCTCCCTCCTGGCCACACACCTACCCCCATGCTTGCCTCTGTACCCTATTTTCCACCCAGATTCTGCACCCCACACCCTATCCCACTCACTAGCAGCCTTGTTCTGCACACTGGATCCCTCATTTTTGGCCCTACCTCAGAGTGTAGAGGGGCCTACAAATTCCACTAACCCTCGAACCCCTGAAGAGTTAATCTGGCCTGAACCTCAGTCCTACCTACTCTCTCCACCCCCATGGGGCTGAAATGCCAGGAGAGTGAGGTGTCTCAGTTGGGGCCACATCAGTGAGGCTTCGGGGGTTTTGAAGGTTTTTTTTTTTTTTTTGGCATCACACTTATGTGGTCCCCGACTGATTTTTCTCTGACACAAAACAGGTTCCCTGGCCCCCTCATAAATAAAGACAATGCTGAGCCTCTCACACCCCCAAACTCCTGCACCCTGCCAGTCTTCTGCCACAACACTCCTGCACCATCCACACACTGCAAATCTGTCTCCTGAGCCCATAATACTCCCAACCTCCCTGCCCTGAGCCCCTCAGAGACCCCAACCCAAACTCCTACACCCTCACATCCACAAGCCTGTGACTTGCTTAGTACCCCAATCTTCCACTTGACCCCAACACTCCCCAGCCTGGAGCCCCCCCCCCCCCCCGAGCCAGCATCCCCTTCTCCACTTCCTCCTACACCCAAACTCCCTTCCAGAGCTTGCACCTCTCACCCCTTCCCACCCCAGAGCCCACAGTTCCTGTCTCAACCCAGTGAGAGTGAGTAAGGGCTAGGCACAGCAAATAATGGAGAGGAAGGGAACAGAGTGGGCGGGGCCTCAAGGAGGTGGTGGGGTAGATCTTGGCTTCCCCCGACATTTAAAAAGTGATCTTGGGTGTAAAAAGGTTGGAGACCACTTCTCCATGCCTTTTAGTATAAGTGTGATTTAACAAGTAAATTCCCAAGCTATTTGCTATTTTGGATGTTGCTAGAAAAAAAGTTTAGCTTAGCTAATTCTTATGGCTTCTTTAATTATTTAATTAGATTTAGAATCTATCACTCAAGTATACAGCACAGAAAGCTGCAGTAAGAGAAATCTAGAGTTGCAAGTTGTTACTCAGTGTCATTTTCTTATTTTATATTACATAATACATACTGCTTATTTTGGAACATCATAACCACAGACAGTAATGATGATGCCGTAAGTCTATTCCCTATTTTTCTTCAAGCACAACTCAGCTTTCCCAAGGGAACCCCATCCTATGCTTGTTTTCAGTTGGGCTTACTTGAAAATTAAGTGCATTCTAATCACAATCTTAGCTTTTATGGCAACTTGGAATCATATCTGCATCAAAATGACTGGGATTGGGAAGATAAGAGCTAATTGTAGAAGTTTTAAGGACATAGTACATTTAGGCCTGGTCTATGCTAGGAGTTTAGGTCGAATTTAGCTACATAAGGTCAATTTTCTAAACAATGAGTCCATGCTACCAAGCCTATTTGGTCGACATTAAAGGCCGCTAAAGTCCATTTCAGTACTCCTGATTTTTTGAGGAGTTAAGCTAAATTCGACCTTGTATGGTCACCTTTATGGAAATGTGGACCAGTGTTGCAGAAGTCAACATTCTCAGCCTCCAGGAGGCATCTCACAGTGCCCCACTGTGATTGCTCTGGTGACGACTTGTGATTCTACTGTTCTCCAGGTGAATAGGAAAAGCCCCAGGAAAATGTGAATTTCATTTCCTGTGCATGTAGCCATGTAGCTTTATACAATGTAATGTGCTTCAGTGTACCTTACCAGCTATCCTTTCTGACTTGCAGAAAGGAACAGCCTTGTGTTGTTGGTAAAGATGCATTAAGCAGGCTGTTTGTGTGGGGTTTTTTTATTAATGTTAAACCAGGAATAGACCAAAATGGTCTATTTGTCACTACTGTCACTCTTTTACCATTAGGCTGGTTTTCTTTTTTTATTGTAAGAATAGTTTTTGTACTAGACCTGTTTTTACAAAAGCAACAATGTAATTTTTATTTGTGAGAGTGCAAAATGAGAACTGTATGTTAAAAGATAAGCGTGGAGGCTATCACTGGACCAGATGTTTAAAGGAGGAGCCGAGGACAGACGTAAAGGATCCAGAAGATTGTTGTATATGCGTAGTGAGATGCAGATGAAGGGCAGATTGATGACTATAAAAGATAAGGCAAGCACCTATCAATTGGGACAAGATAGGCATGATATAAGACCATCTTAAGAAAACAAGCACTCATCAAATGGTGATTGATTACAGCATGATGATGAAAAACTTACTGATCCCAAAGAAGGAAAACTGCTATAAAAAGGGGCTGCTTTGCCAGTTTTTGGGTCACATCCTGCCAAGACTGGAGCATCGATCCAAACTGATAGAGCCCCTCTCCTTCCCATCCGTGACCAACCTAGTTGGCCATCCAGACTGTGAACTGGTAAATATAACATCAGTTGGTGGGATAGCATGAGCATCCGTCTGTGTAACCATATGCTAGCTGCTTTACTATTGCATTCTTAATAAACACCGTGTATTGCCTTTTCCCCTAAAAAGGATCCCGTCTTACATACATAACATGTTGGCAGCATGGAAATTACACCTCAGAGCAGACAGCACACCTGACCATGAGTTAAAGTTCTGTGAGCTCATGGGCTCCATTGCCTAGGTTTACAGACATGCACCAGCATGTAGCGTGCAGGAGACCCTGAACCTCACTGGTGTGTGGGGAGGGGAATCTGTTCTCATGGAGCTATGGATCAGAAAAAAAAAGTGAAAAGTGGACATTTATTCCAAGATTGCAAAAGGCGTGTTAGAGAAAAGATACATAAGGGATGCCCACCAATGCCGCATTAAAATAAAGAAGCAGAGGCAGTCCTACCAAAAGGTAAAGGAAGTTAACACTCGGTCTGGAGCTTCACCATGAACATGCTGCTTCTATGACTAGCTACATGAGATCTAAGTGGGGGACCTGACCATGCTCCCAAGCCAGACCATGGATTGCTCCCAAGATGCTCCACCAGCTGCAGTGTGGAGAAAAACATAGATGAGGAAGAGAAGAGTCTGCTGGTGACTGGGGCAACTGATTTCTCTGGGAGCCAAGAATTTCTCATCACTTTGGAGACAATCCCCTCCTCCCAGAACATATCTCAACAATTGTGCATTGATCCCAGAGAGAGCACGTCTGGTGAGTTCACGTTTTTCATGTTGGTACAAAAAGGTTAAGGAAAATGGGTGAGAGGTGGTGATCAAGACCCTCTCTTACCTGCAAGAAAGTGCCCTGGCATGTCCCTTATCACGTCTGCCAACAAATCGAGTCCAGCTACTCCCCTAAGAACTTTGTTGTGTAGCTGCTGAACAGTGGCCACTTAAAGGCATAACTGTGGTCTTGCACAGAATACATCCCCATTGTCTTTAAAGAGGCCCTCTCTGTATGTTAACAGAGCAAGTTTTACGCTCCACAATATTTCTCCTGAAAACTCACTTTGTTACAGCAGGAACAGCAGGGAGTTTGCGGCACACTCCCCTCTGCTCCGCCCGCTAGCTGTCTGGCACAAATCTGCAGGTGAAAATGGACAAGGGATGAAATGTTCAAAAAGCAGATGCAATCCACCTGCATGGACAGGGAGTGATTAGGAGAATAGAGGAACACACTCCTGGAGGAGATGCGCACTGAACGTGAGGACAGGGGAGTATGCAGGGAGAGACTGATACTGTTCACAGTGTATGTGATGGACAGCATGGCAGCTTTCCAGGATGCGTTCCTGCAGAGACCTTCCCCCTCCAGCCCTGGCAGAGCAACATTCCCTCATCACCAGGGTCCATACATTCCTCTCCCAGGGGCCCAAGAACGCAGGGTGGGAAGTGGAATGTGAGGCCAAAAGCAACCTCAACTCACTGTGTTTTACTGCACCACTGATTCCTCCTCACCCCACTCCTGCCCGGAATTCCTTTTCTATTTGTGTTCCCGAAATAAAAATGCATAATTACGAAACAACAGTATCTTTATTGCCTTTTTTTTGAGCTGGGGGAGACAGGATGAAAAAGCAAGCACACTGAAAGCTGGGGTACCTCATTAAGAGCAACCTGCATGACACTCAAAATCTGGCCACTCAAAGCCATCTTTCAGCGCATCTCTAATTACCAAGAGTTCCTTGCTAAACTCTCCTTCTTGCCCTGGTGTTTGGTTGCTCAAAATCTCTGGCTAGGTGCTCTGCCTCAACCCCCCACACTGCATAAATTTCCCCCTCGCTCTCACAAATATTATGGAGCACACATCAGGCTGCCACCACAATGGGAATTTTGTTTTCACTGAGTTATAACCTAATCAGTAGACTGCAGAACCTTCCCTTTAAACATCCTAAACCACATTCTACCATCATTCTGCACTTGCTCAGCCTGTAGCTGAACTGCTTCTTGCTGTGGTCCAGGCTGCCCATGTACGGCTTCATGAGTCACAGGAACAAGGGGCAGGTTGGATCTCCCAGGATCACTACTGGCATTTCAGTGCCCCCAATGTTAATTTTCTGGTCTGGAAAGAAAGTTCCAGCTTGCTCCTTTGTAAACAGACAGGAGTTCCTAAAGATGCACGTCATGCATCTTTCCTGACCATCCCTTGTAGATATCTGTGAAATGGCCCTAGTGATCCACCAGGGCCTGCAACACAATTAAGTACCATCATATGCAGCGTACGTACAACTTGGCAAGGTGATCAGGAGCCAAGATAGGGATGTGCGTTCCAGCTATTGTCCCACTGCAGTTGGGGAATTCCAGCTCCGCAAAGCCCTGCACTATGTCTTCCACGTTTCCAAGGGTCATTACCCTCAACAGCAGGAGAGTACTGATTGCCTTGGCCAATTGGATCATGACAGCCCCCACTGTGTATTTCCCTACTAGGAACTGATTTCCAACTGACTGGTACCTGTCTGGTGTTGCAAGCTTCCAGAGGGCAATTGCCACATGCTTCTCCTTCATCAGCGTGGGTCTCATTCTGGCTTTCTTGTGCTTCAGGGCAGAAGAAAACAATTCACAAAGTACCATGAAAGTGGACTTGCGCATGTGGAAGTTTTGCAGCCACTGCTGTTCATCCCATACCTGCATTACAATGTGATCCCACCAGTCTGTGCTTGTCTGATGGCAGCAGAAACAGCGTTCCACTGTGTTCAAAGGATCAAATGCCTGCGGCATTTGCAAGTCGCTTAACTCAAGTGCTTTGCATTGGAACATTGATACGCTCTGGATATACTCCAACATAAAGTACATGATGCTTACCATCATTATCACAATGTTTTGCAGCACAGCGCATTCTACTGTGAGGTCCATGCTTGTCCTGCTATGGTATCTGCATGGACAGGCAGATAAAGAAAAGACACAAAAAGAATGTCTGCCATTATAATAAAGCAGGGGTGGGTTGTGTAGGTGAGTGCATTATGGGAGTCTGACAACATATACCCCTAACCACCCACCACATGGTTTGGTCCCAGCATCCACCAGGAACTTAACTCAGAATGCAAAGAGGCACAGGCACTGTAGGATAGCTACCCACAATGCATCACTCTCAAAGTTGACAGTAGCCTCCAAACTGAGGATGTGCTACTTCCACCTACTTTGAATAGCACTGAATTCTTTTGCGCAGTGGGGGGACACATCTTCGACTTAACAAAACTGGGTGGTAAGACACTGACTTAAATAAATTCAATCTAATGTCATAGTGTAGATATGGTCTTAGTGTTCTGAGGACTTGTCTGTTAGAGATAATAAAATCTGAAAATAATTAAAAAAAGATTTCAAGGACAATCGTCAGCTGGCAACTCAGAGGACTGCTACAATTGCAAATGTGAAATATTTTTGTAACATTTAAAATTTAGTTTAATAAAATATGAGTTTGTGTGTATGATTTAGTTTTTACCATTCCTAATGTACTGCTGCTGCATCTGCAGCTTGACACAGGTATAGTATTATGTTGTATTTCCTAAATTAATAAAATCTAGTTATCTAAAAATTACACAAAGTACTCTCTCATGTTATAAAATGCTCTACTGAGCTGTAAATTATGTCTTAGTGATCAGATTTGCACCATTGTTTGAGGAAATGTGTGAAGTAGTATCAGTAGGATATTTGATTTAAATCAATGATTTTTTTTGTTGATTTAAATCAATCTACCCAGTTACAATATATTTATAGAACTGTAAATGACTCAGTTCATAGCATATTTCATTTGCATCACTGAACCATTCACTGGTTCTTTTAACTCCCAGTTCAAAAGCTAGAAGTAAACTGCTCCCACCTGTCATCACAGCTAAGCAAAATCATGTATTCAGGAAAGCAACCATTTAATTTAAACATCTTGTCCTGAAATGACACGGTAACAGTCATGTAGAACAATCGAAATTTCCTCATTCACAGCATTTTTCAAGAAGACTTTGGAGCATCTCTCTCCCCCAGTCCCTTTTCTGTTCTGCAGTACAATGGCCATAAAGTAGAATGAGAAGAGAACTTGCAGTATGATTTAAAGTTTCAGAGGGGTAGCCCTGTTAGCCTGTATCTGAAAAAACAATGAGAAGTCCCGTGGCACCATAGACACTAACAAATCTATTACGGCATAAGCTTTTGTGGGTAAAATTACACTTCAGTTCATCTGATGAAGTGGGTTTTACCCATGAGAGCTTATGCCCTAATAAATCTGTTAGTCTCTAACATGCTACAGGACTTCTCAATGTTTGAAGTTGTTCATCTTCCATTTGCAAAGAGATGTATTTGTGGCTTTTTCTATCAAAAATAGAATACAAAAATGAAGAGGGAAAGATGACCATTCACAGGTAGTCTATAAAATGTTGCAGAGGAATCAATATGATCTGAACAACTGGCACCAAGTAGTTAAGTGTTTCTTAATCAGGTTGTAAATTGGTGTTACATTTTAAACTCTTATCTTTTAGTACAGAAGCTACCAAATAAGTACTTGATTCTGTATGCCAAAAAGTGCATGCATGGGCCAAAGAGAGAACTGGTGCTGATCAAGCCGAATCATAATCTATATTGTATAGCATTCACCATACAGATCCACAGATGTAGATTATGGACTGCAATAGCTTTGTGTTGGGGGAATTTACTTATGAAACACATACATGGAGACGACGACTCCTGATTTTCTTGGAATTCAATCCATAATACCTGGTCATACTCCTAATCCCCCTTCCATGAGAGCATCCTTCCCACTGCATTTCCTGTTTTCCACTGGACCCACACTCAAGAGGGTCTGGATTGATAAAGGGGACACTGGAAAGTATACATACAATAAGGTTTATAGTTTTAGGAGAAGTCCTACCCAAGACTGGCCACTGCACAGCTTCCAAGCTATTTATTTATATATATATAAAAAGGTCACTGACTTTTTCCTCATTTAAAAAAAAAAAAAAGCAAGCGAGGCCTCAAATTAAAGCAATGCTTGAAAAAAATCACTGAATTGAAGTTAACAATGTAAATATATATTTACAGGAATATAACTTGAAATCAGTACATTTTAGACATGTTTTTTACATCTACCTGAAATACAGGTAATTCACAGTTAAGGTCATACTCTCAAAATTCAAAAGTAATGAAATACAAAGTTAGTGTACCCCAAAACACCATATCTCTCCTCTTACAATGTAAAACACTTAATCTTATTTTTATATTTTTAAATTAACTATAAAACATCATTTTTTAAACTGACAAACACCTTTCATTTAATAGAGTCCATAATCCAAATGAGGATCTCTATAGTTGGAAACAAATGATAGGCAAGTGTCCCAGACAAAAAACTCTGAGGTCACAGAAGGCATATTCAGAAATGGGTAATTTCTTTAGTAAATGCTCAGAGTTAGTGAAGCACAGACAACAGTCAGTATGAGCAAATTGAGAGATGACTGACTTATACAGTACAGTTGCAGTAACAGATGTTAAGGCCTGTCTATACCTACAACTTAGGTCAAGCTAGCTTACATTTGTCTGGGATGTGAAAGATTCTTACCCCTCCTCTCTGAGAAACACAGTTAAGCCAACTTAATCCACAGTATAGACATTGCATGTTCGATGGAAGAATTCTTCTGTCATCCTATCTACCGACTCGCAAGGGATTAACAGACGGAACCTTTTTCTGTTGCTGTAGCAACTGCCTACACTACAGTGGCATAACTGCAGTGCTTACATAGTCACAGGCTATGTCTACACTTAAAACACTGTTGCAGCTCCACTGTGGGAGCACTTCAGTGCAAACACTCAACTACTACAATGGGAGGGGTTCTCCCACTACCGTAGTTAATCCACCTGCCCATGAGGTGGCAAAGCTAGGTAAACAGAAGAGCTGTTCCATTCACCTAACACTATCTATACCAGGCGCTCGATCAAAAGAGCTACATCACTCCGGGGATGTGTTTTTTTCATAACCCTGATAGACATATGAATAACTATGTTAATTTTCAGTGCAGACCAGCTGTATGTCTCAAACTGTATCATTTCGTCAGTTGCACTGTGCTATACCACAGTGTGAGTGCTTCATCTTTGAACTAGGAACCCATCTGAGAGTTGTGATGAATGTCTTCACTGTTGGGGCATTTATAGTAGTAACACTCACACATCTTGTTTGCAAAAGAAACAAGATGCAGAGAATTTAACTGAAATCAAAGCAAAGATTTGAAAATACCTTTCACCTTTTCTAGGATCCATCTGCTTTTTGTATGTCTATTATGATAGGACTAACAGGACCAGAGAAATTAGGACCAGGGAATACTTGAAAGAGGAGAAAAATTTAAACTAAAACCACTATGCCTTTCCTGTAATTTGTGTGTTTCTTAATGTTAGTAAAGATATCTGGGTCTGAGTAAAAGCTTTCTTCCATACAAGCTAGCTTTCCAATAGAACAGAATTATGGCATGCAGTCACATATCAGTGTTCATATCTGTAGCCAGCTATTCCAGAAATAATTGAAAGTCACACAAATCAAAATGATTAATTACTTTAAGATCAAACAGAAGAACTAAGAAATTCTATTCCTAGGAGTCTCCTCTTTGATACAATAAAAGCTCACAAATTTGTACTCATAACTGGAAGACTCATGGATTATCCAAATTTTAAGAGGTAGCAAGTAAGCAAACGTTACAAACAATCTAGAAGAGTATACATGAACATATATTATGAAAAATATATGCTTAGTTTCATGTATTTATACTTGATGGTATACTATCAAGTATACTGGGGTATGCTTTGAAAAAAGTAAATCTCAGTAACAGGAAACCTCACATAGCAATCTTCTGTTGTATCTTTGCTAGGAAGTGGGATGCAAAATAAAAAAGTTTCAAATTTATGTTCAAGTGTTTAAAAACTGGTACAGTAAAACCTGCACTATCCGGAACTCAAGCATCCGGAAAACTGTATAAACTGGCAAATTTCTGACACCGGAAAAAGCAAAAAGGAAACTGGCCCTTTAAGTGCCAGGCCACTCCTCAGACAAGCATGCAGCACGTATCTGGTGGAGGGGCAAACGGCAACTGGAAGCAAGCAGCAAACATCCTGGTACCCCCAGCAGGCCAACTCCCCCCCCCCCCCAGCAGCCACCCCCGCCATCTCTGCCTCCCACCCGGCCACATCCTGTCCCCCCCCCCCCCGCAGCTCATGGCCCCCCCAGCAGGCCACATCCCAGCCCCTGCATGGCTCCCATGCCCCCCCCATAGACCCCACACGGCTCCCGCCCCCCCTCAGATAATCAGAATTTTTAGGTTACCAACACACCCTAATCCCCGGGGGTGCCGGATAACACAGGTTTTAGTGTATTCTGTTCTACTCAAATGTCAGCTTCCTTGCCAAAGGAAAAACACTGATGACAGGCAGAGCCATTTGTATTGAAAAAACTAGATGCAAATTGCATGAGCACTTTAAAAGGCCTCAAATTTCCATCCAGGTGAAAAGTTATTCTCCCATTTCACAAGCAAATCTCAATTACTGATTACCTGGCCAATTTCTTTTAAAAACAGTTAAAATGTAAAGTACAGTGAAACTAGAGTTTCTATATTTACTTCTAGTCTTCGGAGATGCTTATTAGTGCAGAATTATGCCCTTAATTATCAAGATTGGAGAAAAACAACATGATACCCTCCTCTTTCCCATTCTTCCCAGCTAGTATCCAGAGCAATAATTCTTAATAAAAATCTTCTTACTATACAAGCTAAAATTATCTTGCAATTGTGATGCTATTAACATAGGCAAAACCAAAGGGAAAAGAAATTAAAAGTGGAAAATAATAGTGCAGCAAAGATACTGATCAGCTGCATAGAGACACTCAAAATTACCAGGCCAGCAACACAAAGAAATTCACTTACCTTGAGAACATTACTTAAAGAAATATTCTGTTCAGAGGACGTGTTTGCTAGTGATGATAACTAATCTAACCAAGTCACAGAACACACACCTGAAAACAACTGATTTTTTTCTATTAAGATTTAAAACTTTGCAGCTGGAGGAAAAGCTGCTTCCTAATGAACCACAGGAAATACAGTGTTAAGAGTCACATAGAACCCTTTTTTCTGGCTTTTTCCACAATTGACTTGCAGGAAGTATAGAATTTAGAGACACTAAAGATATGCTCTGCAGAACAGCAAACATCTGAACTAGGTATTAAAAGACCGAAATAAATCTCACATAAAATCAAGACAAGCTTTAAAAAAACAACCAATATTTCCTTTTGGATCTTGCTGAGACACAGCACACTGGTCTAACACTGTACATGACAGAAAAGCATCTTGCATGCAGATTTATGTTTAGCAGCTGCTGTCTGCTCCCAGAACCTTATGGACACTTCTGATGGTTAGTATAAAAGCTATAAGGCAACTGCACATACAAGAACTGTCACAAGCCAACAGTAAACAGTCTTGAGATTTCCTTTTCCTATGCCTTGGCCAAATGCAGTTTGTTGTTTCTGCAACAAATCAGGTAGAAAATATTATAAAACACCATCACGAACATAGCATGTGTTAAGGATGTTAAGGACTAGTCAACTATCCGATAAGCAAATGCTTATTGGATAGTCAAGTCAACTAGTCGATTCCCCCTGCCTTGTTGCCTCTATCCGACAGAAGCAGCAAAGGGGGGGGGTGAGGGAGAGGGTTTCAATGGGGCAGTGCCGCACAGACCCCGGGATCAGATGTGCAGCACTGCCCCTTTGAAACGCCGCCGTGGCATTTCAAAGAGGCATTGCCGCATGGCGCCAGGGGTCAGCTGGGGACTCCCGGGCTGATTCCAGGCTCCAGCACACCATTTCAAGGCATCCCCCACTCTCCTCCCCAGCTGCACCAAGCCCCTTGCTCTCCCTCTTGGCTGCCGGGGGGGCCACCGAGGCCCAGGCCCCGACCTCTATTTGGGCCCCTCACCCTTCCCTGCAGCTGCCGGGAGGGAAGGGGGGCAAGGCCCAGCCCCCTTGCTCTCTCTGGGCCCTTTCCCCTCCCCCCACAGCCGCTGGGAGGGTGAGGTCCAGGCCCCTCACTCTCCCCACACCCCCCTCGCCCTCCCTCACAGCCGCCGGGAGGGTGAGGTCCAGGCCCCTCACTCTCCCTAGGCCCCCTCGCCCTCCCTCACAGCCGCCGGGAGGGTGAGGTCCAGGCCCCTCAGTCTCCCCAGGCCCCCTCACCCTCACTCATAGCCGCCGGGAGGGAGAGGGGAATGAGGCCCAGGCTGGAGGACCGCAATTTAAAACTCTGGCAGCCTCCACATGGCAGCTGCTGGAGTTTCATAGTGAGGTACTCCAGTGCAGGGGCATGGTGAGGTCCACAGTAGAGGGGGTGCCCCCCATTCCGGACCCTCCACCACAGCAGCGGACCTCTCCCATGACTTCCCCACCCGCCTCACCACAGCCCCCACCCCCAGAGCAGCACAGTTTAAAACTTCAGAAGGCATGTACGAAGCCCGGTCCTGGCTCAGGGGACAGCATGCCCCCTCCAGTCTGGTCCCCCCCACGCAGCAGGCCTCTTCACTGCCCCCTCCCGCCGTCCAGAAATTTTCCTCCTCTCCCCACCCCATCCTAAGCCTAGCAGCAGCAGCAGCTTACCTTCAGTGCTGCTGCTGCTTGGGACCCATAGTTGCTATAATGGACAGGAAAAGTGCTGACCAGCACCCGGTAACTAAGAGGTTAAACTCAGATAACCAGAACAACCAATGGGCCCGTGGTGCTGAAATTTGAATTGTATAAGATTCCTTGCCTGCTTTCTTTTTTTTTGGGGGGGGGGAAGGGGGGGAGAGTTAAACTAGGGGTTGAGACAAAGAATGATTTAAACCTAGGCAGGACTACCATGCCTCCCAGGAATCTGGGGCATGGAAGTGGATTGAACAAAGAGAAGATTGGAAGTATGTAAAAGGGGTGGGGGAGGAGGGGAGGAGTGAATCTAGTTGTGTTCAGAGTAATTTTTCTTTATTTTGTGGTTTGATTTGAACTGCTCTGTGAATCTATGCCTCCCCTCCCCATTTACTATCTAGCATGGTTCCCAAAGATTTTCCTCTGTTTTATAATTTGTTTTCCGTAATCGCTCTGTAACATCTAGCAACCAAGTATGCTCTCTCAAGTATATCTTTTGTTTTGTAATAAAAATCACTTTTTTTAAGGTGATGATTTGATTCTTGTGTCCTGGAAGGTGTCCTGGAAGGTCTGTGTGTATCTGCATGTCTCAGACAGAGGCCCGCTACTAGAGACTGCAGCTTGTTTTCCTCTTTTCTTTTTTCAAGCTTTTAGGGCAAAAGAGCTTGATGTTCCCCTGGGGGGAGGTGTTCAAGTGTTCACCCCTGATTTCTGAGGGAAAAACAGCACTTGATGGTGGCAGCAATCCCCCCAAATCTGTGTATTGTGATTCTGGGGGGAAGGTTTTTGTAACCAGTGCCTGTAGAGGTAAGGTTTTTAAGCTCTCTTGCGGGCCCTCCCCTTCTACACTCGGAGTGCTAGAATGGGGAACAAGACAGTTGCCGAACCCTGCTGGGAAAGCAGCAGGGAGGAAGGAAGCGGGGTGGCTGAGGAGGGAGGGGCTGTGGGACGCAGAGTGACATGACATCACTCCATTGTCCTGCAGGAAAAGTTTTAATATAGAGAGAAAAAAGCAAACCGGACAAAATCTTTTCGCGGAAACAGGTCACCAGTAACAGAATTATGTAACAACTTTTCAAATCCTTACTCAGATAAAGTTACACCAGTTTAACTAAATCTATTTTAAATTAGACTGGCTAAACCAGTGCAAAGCACTCATGTAGACACACTTTAAATCAATTTAACCCTTTTAATCAATTTAACCCTTTTAATCAATTTAACCCTTTTAATCAATTTAACCCAATTTAAGCTTAAATTGGTTTAGCTTGTGTCAATACTGAATTAAAATTAAACCAATTTATCCAGTCAAAGTCAGTTTAAGTGTAGCTACAGTAGTCATCTGCACCAGTTTAACTAGACTGATGTAAACTGGATTTAGCTAAAACCGTGAACCTTTTCTATTGTAAATAAGCCTCAGATTTTGATAGCTTGAGAAAACAGCATTGTGCAAATCTCACAGTGAAACAATTAAATCTGTTTATAGGTCATAATGAATATGCAAATAAAATGTTACTGGTCTGTCAAAAGTTTGTGAATGGGTTTGCTGGTCCATGGTTAAAAAAAAGGTTGGGAACCACTGACCTAAAGGATCCGCAGCTACAATTGCCGCTCCCATTGGCCCAGGCCACACCATTTTCCACGGTTCCCCTTGGCTGTAAACAGTGAATCGGAGCCAATGGGAGCCGCAAAGCTCCACAAGCAAACAAAGCGGTATGGGTCTGCTAGTGGATTTTCCAAAGCAAGGCCCATGGTCCACTTTGAGAAACACTGCCCTTCAGCACTAAATGCTGTGTGAAATTCACTAAGAGCTATCACAGTCCTAGTGAATTTCACACTGCTAGCAGAACTGTGGGACAATTACTACTGTGAAAAAATATGGGGAGACGGTACAAACGGCATATTTTCTCCTTAAGTTGTTGGAGCACCTCCGCAACAAGAAATGCAAAGGAAGATACAAATAGAAAAGAAATGGAGAAACAGGGAGGGGGTTGGAAACTAAAGAAAGAAAAGGGTTATTGACAACTCAGATCAGACGCTGAAAGAACTTGTAAATAAAATATGCCTCTGCTATTCTGGATTTCTCCAGTATACGATTAAGGCTCTGAGCAAGATATCATGTTTAACCTAAAGAAAAACAATGTACTGGTCTCTATGGTGTGATGTTATCTCATGGAACACTCCAAATCATTTTGACATCGTAAAGCTAAACACTGAAAAAACAATTCTTAAATTCACCAGCAAATAATGTTGAAAGCTATTGAGAAAATATATACCATTGAAAATACTGAACTGCACTAGAAAAAGAACTGTGGGAACAATTACAGAGCTATCTGGTGAGAAAAGATATGAGTGAGAAAGCATATTATATTGAATGACTGGTAACGTACTCAATGCCTTCTGTGAAAAGGACCAGACAACTTCTGGCTATTATGCAATATCAGTTATCTTCCTTTCCTCCTGCAGAGCTTGTATGCTTCAAAATAAGAAGAAGTGGGAATGGGTGGGGGACAGAAATTTAAGAAGCTGAAATTGTTTTAGTATTTCGTATTGGAAGTAATGTAATTAGGAATGTGGCTCTGTAAAGACTTATTAGGTCATTCTTTCAACTGACTTCATTTAAAACAAATCTACTATTTTTTAAATTTGGTCTTTATAACACTAGATTGGAAGACCTAGCTTCAGGTTTTATTTAAAGCCCTGTTTCTGGAAAATCATCCTGAAGGGTACTTGGGTTTCTGATGCTGTCTACCTCTTAAGGATCACACTTTCATGTCTTAGGTCAGCATTCAATCATGTTTTTTGTGGTGGATTCTGGGATGTTGCATTCACTCCTCCCCCAGCATCTGGATAAGCCAATTTCAGCACATTTTTAAATAGTTCAAACAACATTTTTCCTCAAGCATTTTAGCTGGATTAATGTTAAGACCATGTATAAACTCTTCCTTATTCATTTCATGTGTTTAGATCCCTCTAATTTTCTCCTTTAGATTTTACTTTTTAAGTATATTACTGTTAAGTATTTTGGCATCAAATAGTCCACAGTATCAAACCCAACAATATGCATTTGGCTTTGCCGACTGAAAGAAAGATAAGGTATGAAACAAATCTGAAGTTAAACAACTGCTTAACTGATTGCCCATACCACCTTTCTTAGAATACTTTTAAATTTGATTGCTTCACTAACATAAAGGACTTAAGAGATTATATTAGCTTTATAAAATTTTACTAAATATCCTTAACAGAATCAACAAATGGTATATGTCTATAAATTTTAGCATGTGTCCATCCATCTCTGTCTCTGAGTCCTTTTGTTCAAGAACTCCTCCTAAACAGTAACAACTAGGACCACCAAATTTGGTATGCAACTTCCTCTTCTCCTAATTTAAAGCAAGGTCAGTTTGGTTGTGCCAGGACAATCGGAGTCCCCAGGGAAAGAACAGTTTTCCATAATATGCAAAGGGAAGGGCTACTGTTTGGAGAGACATGATGTGAGTGCGCCCACTGGGGGGGCGGAGCACAGTGAGCCCACAGAGAAGAACTATCCTGCACTGAGAGCAGCCATACCACCAAGGGAGTGGCCAGCAGGGCTGGGGCTCTGCCATCTTGCCTGCAAGCACACGCAGTAAAGTTGACCTCCCCCCCACCACCCTAAACCCTTTCCCCCCTCTCCCACAGCCTTTGACTACAGCACTGGAGGGAAGGGAAGAAAAAAGGCCCCTGACAACTAGGGGAATTTGAGGGGGGAAGGGGGGGTGGAGAGAGAATAGACTCCTGGCAGATGAGGGAGGGCCTGGGAGAGAGAGAGAATGAATAGGTGCCTGGCAGCAGGCTGGGGGGAGAGAGAGAACAGGCCCCTGGCCTCATGCACATTCCTAAGGCCCTACCCTGAAAGACCCAGGCAACACTAGGTAAGTCTGCTAGTAAGATATAAAAAGACCAACACTCCCTTCCCTCATCCCCCAGTATTGGATAATGATTTGATTAACAAGCTAGAAAATTTATCACTCTCTCTCAGAATCACATCACACGACCAAAACAGAAAATACTTATCCTCAATCAGTACCTTATGAAGGTGACTGGATTTTTGAAAATCATGATCAACTGCATTGTTGCTCACACAACAGAGGGGGGGAAATAAAGCTAAAGCATAACACAATTTGATCAGCTACTTACATGCCAATTCACCAACATCTCCTTCCAAATGGACATAACAGTCAACCTTTCTAACCTACTTTTCCACAAATTATATTATCCCTGGACCCAACTACCACTCCTATGATAAACTGTATAAGTTTAGCGCAGTTCAATAGGCTTTTATATTAGGGTCTGTTTTATGTTTGTATGCATATAGAACTTGAAATACAACACAAAACCATTTACTATGGTAGATACTGTTATTAGCAAAGACTGTAGAAAGTTACTTGTAACT
Organism: Pelochelys cantorii; assembly: GCA_032595735.1. NCBI lineage: Eukaryota > Metazoa > Chordata > Testudines > Trionychidae > Pelochelys > Pelochelys cantorii. Next base: position 109,005,941 of record CM064327.1, read on the forward strand.
TGGTCCAAAGCTACTTTACAACAATCTTGAGTGGAATCTCTTACAAAATACACACTAAGTTTGTGACAATATTTAAAGCCCATACACAAGCAAGTACATTTCCATTCTAATTAAGTACCCAGCTCAAGGAAGTGGTCAATTGACTGATCTAGGTCCACACTCAAGAGAAAAAATTCACACTGTAAATACAGGTGGAGTGAAGGATAGACAAGACAATAGTGTTTTCTGAAAGCAGACAGGCCAAATTGCTAGATCACAGAAAAACAGTTAAAGGTGCCTCTCTGAGATAGGTATTTGATGCCATGATCCCCCAAGGCAGTCAGTCCAGGACCTCAGTCTCTTCCCTTCTGGATCTCTTTGGCTTTCAGAAAGCAATGTGCTGAAGGAGACAGGCCACATGATTCGATTTCTGCCAAGTGAACCCACCTGGTTTCTCTTCTGCGACATGCGGCAGGACCAATCAGATGGTGACCTATGATTCTAATGAAGATTCAAAATGTCCAATCATAATGAAAATAGTTCCACCCAATCAGGGAACTATGCATCACTTTTGAATTCTTGCAGCTGTGGCTGAAATTTTCCAGTCTTCCTTTGCAACACATTTTACAACAAAATCTGTAACACAATCTACACCACAGCTGGTGGCACAACCATCTTGGGACATACTTTGAACACTGACCATATAGTTTGCTCCAGTCAGCAATTTGACTTTACAGATTGCTTTCTGTGGGCCCCTTTGCAACACATCCCTTGGCCAATTTTGCAATTATGATTGCTCAGGTTACAGTTTCTCCATCAACATTCTGCTAGCTGCTGAAATGTCCAATTTAAAGTTCATTTAATTTATACAAAGTCCATCCATATTCTTTGATGCTCTTTAAACTTATCAAAGTACAATGCTAAATTATGTCAAGCACTGCTTTTCTCTAACAGACCAGAACGGCTGTGTAAATCTTTCTTTTCTGTCCTCCTTGTTTTAATAACAGTGGTGGCACCTTGCTATGTAGTTTGTACATTATTAATCAAAGTTACACTTTTGTTGTGCCACTCTGATAAATGTCTTTATAGATCCACTATTTGGTTTCAGTTTCATTTCGTTACTTCCTCTGTCATCACAGATATATTTCACTAACCCGATAGCATAAGTATGCTTGAATGCGAATACTAGCCTTACTTCTTCACTTTGTCACTTAAAAAAAAAAAAAAGAAAAGAAACTAATATAAATGCACCCCTCCCCGCTTTTTGTTTGTTTGTCTAACAGGACTGCCTACGATATAAACCCCATCATTAAAGTTTACAATATTTTGTTCAAAGCTTTATCACTTATAATTGACTTCTTTTATGCATACAGAATCTAATTACAGGTTGGACCTCCCTGATCTGGTACTTTCGGGATGGATTTGGCCAGACCAGGAGAAGTCATATCTGGCTCCCCTGCTACCAGCTCCCCCGCAGGCCTGGACCAGCCACCAGCCTCCTAGCTGACTCCCCCTTGCCACCAGCCTTGTTGTCCTGCCAGTCCCCTCACCTCTTTCCCTGCTATGCAGGGCAGCCCAGCTCTTTGCACACGGGGCTCCTGACCCCTCCAAGCAGCCCCGCTACAGCGCATCTAGAGGTACTGGATATGCTGCTTGTTGGAAACAATGCTCATTGGGGGAAAAGAAATAAAATAAACTTTTTTTAAGGGAAAAGAAACAGCAACAGAAACCTACCACCTAAGAAGAAAATGTGAACAAAACCACTAAGAATTACTATGATACCAGATTTCTAAAGTCTCCATGAACAGACTGCATAGGAGAGGTTGAGAAGGAATTGAGGATGGTTCACCCCCACAGTACTAATTAGCCTCCAGGAAGGTGGGGGAGGGGAATAGAAGACAGCGCATGTTGTAGTTGAATAGACACTGCTATCAAAGATGTCCAATCAGAAGCACCGAGACGCACGAAAATCTACAGTGGAGCACCCAAAGGGACTCTTTTCAAAGAAAAATCTTCAGTTGCTCAATATTTCTGTGATGATCCTAACTGTAAGTCAACAGGTCACAACTATTATACGTTTCAGAAGAAGTCCTTTCTGCTATACTGAATTGTACACAGAATAGGAATGTTAAATTTTGATTAATCAGCTACTCAGTTAGTAGATAAGGGGGGCGCTTGCTATCCAGCTGTGCCGCCCGCAGCTCTTGCACATTTTAAAGGAAGAGGCGCAGTGGGGAACCTGAGAGAGCAGGGACTGCTTTGGTCCCCACCAGTTCTGTTTCCCCCACTGCGCCTATGCCTGCCTTGCCACCTCGCAGAGACCCCTGCTCCCTTTCCCTTAGTGCCTCTGATATAAAGCCAGTGGGGAGGGGGGGGGGGAGGGGGGAGAGAGCGACTAGTCAAGTAGTGACTCAACTACCAGATAAGCCTAGGCTTATTGGGTAGTCAGCTAGTCACTTCTGACATCCCTAACGCAGAACTAAACTGAAAGACAGTCTCTTTCACCATGTTTCACTCACTCCTCCAAGTCTCTTCCTTCTCCTGCCTCCACTTCGCTCTCTCTGCATAGGATCTCTCAGATTTCTTCTGAGAGAAATTTGATAAAATACAATGTGACCATCCCTCTCCCTCTGCTTGTCTGCCCTTCCCCCTTCCTCTCTAACAACCCTCTTGCTCTTTTTCCTCTGTCACAGATACACAAGTTTCAAATCTGCTCACCTGCACCAATTCCTCCAACTTGTTCCAGTGATTTCATCCTAACCCTTCGTTGAGGCAGTGTGGCCTACTGGACAGAACACTACACTGGTACTCAGAAGAGCTGTGTTCTATTCCTGCATCTCTCACTATCCTGCTGGGTGACCATTCTGTGCCCTCAGTTTCCAAATTAAAAATGGTGACAATGCCACTAAACTCCTTTGTAATCTATTAATGAAAAACATTATATAATAGCTGGGTATTATCTCCCCCATACTCTCACTCATTCTCACCTTTACTCTTCTCCAATTTTTCGCTCAACATAAACATGCTGTTGTTTCACCCACCTTAAAAAGCCTGCCCTTTGGAGACCATCTGTCTCTTCAACTACCATCCCATCTCTTGCTTCCCTGAGCTCACTGAATATGCTATTTACAATCACTCTCCAAAGTTCCTCTCCTCCAATTTCATCCTGCACTAGAAATGCAAAGATCATTTTAAAAACTGTTTAAATGTTTACAAATATTTTGTTTAAACAGTTAACCAATTAAAGAGAAAGGGGTTGGGTAGGGTTCAGCCAGCCAATGGGGCCAGGTCCACTCTGATAGGCCGGGGGTTGGGATTGGTAGGCCGGCCAGCTTGCATGCTGTGAAACAGCTGATCTGTGGCTGGTGGAAGACACTGGGAGGAATGGAGAGGAGCTAATCAGCAGAGCTGCTGGCAGGTGGGAAGTGGTGGGAGGAGGGGAGTAGCTTACTGCTAGTAGGTGCTAAGCACCCATGGAGTCGGTGTGTATGCTTTGGAGGATTCTCTTCCATCTCTGCCTAACAATGTGGTGTTACACAAGATTTTGTTTCCCTTTCTTCACTTTACTGTTGGATAATCTCATCTTCAAGCACAAATTCAAATACGGTCTCTATGCTGATGACTAGGGATGTGAACGTGTACCGTGTACACAGTTAACCAATGAGCCTGGGCTCAATGGTTAATCCTTAAGGTTACATACAACACACATACCCCGCCCCTGCTACCTCTGTATCAGAGGCAGCCGAGACTGAGGAGCCCATGCATGTGGGGAGCTGACTCCCACAGGCCCCTCCCCCCCCCATGCCTCTGCCTCTAACACAATTATGCTTTTTGGAATGAGACAGAGTAAATAAAAGATCTAAATTAAGGAAGAATATTTAAGGTAATCCTAATAAGATAAACATACATTTGCACATCTACACAATAAGCATAAACACACCTGTAAAATTGTAAGTTACAACTTTTATGTGCAGAGCCAATTACATAAAGTATTATTTCAAGGGCTATTAGAAACTGGTATTTATTTGGCTGAAGTATTTTCAAAACACCATTTTCTACCTGTTACTTGAAACAGGTTATTTTTTATATTACACATTAAAAAAAAAGGAAGTGTTATTGTTTTTAATCAGGAATTGAAATTAGAAGTAGTATTTGAATATATACAGGACATGATCACAATACATAAAGAAAAAGTCTGAAAACAGTTAAAGATACCAATGGAATTTTAGCTAAATCTTCAAAAAACTCAGTAGAAAATTATGATTATATAAATGCATTTTTATATTAAATATACATCATATGTAAACCCAGGTTACTACATATTACACATAAAAAGAGCAATAAAGAAGATATACACAACAGAAATGTCTGCCTTTCAAATCTAATGGGAACAGAGATTTAGATTCAGTGCCCTATATGCTCTGAGAGAAGGTGAATATAATATTTTATAGCAAGACCCCTTGTTTCTAGGGCATATCAATATTGCATCGAGCTAAGCTTAAAAGAGAGAATTTAAAATAAGTCATTAACTGAATTAAATCTGAAAATGAACATTTGATCCAGTGATCATTTTTAGATTAAAAAACTTTATATTGTCCTCAAATCTTTATTTTAAAAAGGCTGTCAATTTTATATTTATAATGCACAACTGCACTATTGACTTTGTCAGAGGAGAAGCTAGCTCGTTTGACAGCTGGAAAAGGAGTATTTGTAATCTAAGATGACATGTACAATCATTTGTTTTTTGGTACTCAAGAGGTTGCCAATTCTTGTTAAGATCACAAATCTTCCTTTTTCTTGCCCCTTCTAAGTGACCTGTAATGTCTGGGACCTTACGTTCTGAGTTCTGTACAGCTAACTCTGACAGCAGCCTACCTGTCATGTTGCCCTCCACACCCGTATCAGCTATTACATCAAATAATGATGGGCGAAGCACATTAAATGAATATTTCTGTTAAAAGGAGCAAGTAGTGAAGAGTAAGTAAAGCTGAAAGGTATGTAAATATCTTCAGATTTAAGAGCAAATCATTTGAGATAAATAGAGGGCATGTTATGCTTCACCTCTGAGCTATGATTTCAGGCTGTCTGCAGATATACAAAGAGAACCGTGAATTCAGAAGTCTTTCACAAGAATAAAAGCTAGAAAAGAATTCTTTTCCTCATCTGTAAAAACAGCTTTTTACAAGAGTGGCTCCCCCTACTGCCACAGAGGCAGATGACAAGAGATGACAAATCAGAAGAAACAATAAACGATCACTGTTACTAATCCACACGGGAACTAAGGAAGCCTCTTCACTAGAATTAACACTATAACAACTGGTCAAATAATAAACAGTATAGAATAACCAGATAAGCATACTGATTATTTATGCTACTTTAACAAACCAATTGTACTGGTAGAGAAAATACAGCAAGTAGCTCAAAGAACAGTACCAATCCGCCTAATCAAAAAAGGAAGAAACATAACCTCATGACTTTTTATACAGCATCTTTATTACATAAGAAAAGCTCTTGGAATGCAACAGCTGAAAGCTGCTTCCCATAATTTGGGTAGTTATTTTCGCCTTTAGGGGTTTAAAATTGCTGATTCTAAATTATAGTAATGCTGAAAAATAACTATTTGAAGCCAAACAAGTCTAATAATTTCTAATCATCATGAGGGGTTGATCTATAGGGTGTAGCTTGTTTTTTTTTGTTGACCACATCAGTGACCAAGGAGGCCATGTGTATACAGGAACTCTGACCCTTAGCAGGAACATAGTACTTCTTATCCACTCTTTTGCAGGTGGGGGTATGGTAGCTAGTGTAGTACAAAGAAAGCCTGAGCTATAAGCCCTTGCATGAGGCAGGATCTGCTCACAGAACCTGGCAGGAACAGGGCTGGTATTGTAGAAATACATTTTGATATTAAGTGGAGCTAGAATATTCCAATATTAAGGCTGGTACAAAAACATTTTTCTAAAATAATGGAAACACAACCTTTTTAAAAGATAAGGTCAGGATGACAATACATAATAGAGATGTTTTGACTGAAACGAGTACAAGGTAACGTTAAGAGGCAGCAACTGTGTCAGAGGGGCAGTACTAATTCATTTGTATCGCGTATAAAAACGTACCTCAGAGGAAGCATTTTTGTCCAGCTGATGAGGGAACATTAAGTCCTGCCATTCACTCAGCTGTGTGCATGGTCATGGGCATACACGTTCTAGTATCCTCACAGTGTCTGCCAAGTGCCATTACCGGGCTTCCTTGACAAACATGGTCTGGTGCAGTCCTCCATTAAGAGATCTTGTAGTCACTGGGTGGTTTGCTCAAGGTCTTCAATACCAGCTGTCTGTGCAGAACTGGGGAGAGCACACAGAAGGAACACACACATGCAGTCTAACATGTATCATCATCTCACCACCCTGATGGCACTTGCAGGTTCAAGTGAAGTCTCATCTATAAGCAGGGTTACCCTCCCAGAGGTAGCAACGTAAGTGTCAGCCCTCAGAGCCACCCGGAACGAGCTGCATGGGGCTCAGGCAGCCACTTAAAGGGACCAGGCTCCAGCTGCTGCCATAGTGGAAGTTTTCCCTTTTGCTCCATCCGCAGGTCTGAAGATAAGTGGAGGCACCCATGAATGCTTAGACCAAAAGAAGCGTAGAATGACCAATCCATCTGAGGATTCCCTTAAGGACGAGGTTTTGATAGATGCAGCGTGGATTCATAACTAGGCAAGTCTTGAACACAGATCCAAGAGTCAGAGAACAGCCTTCACCATAGTTGGGGGTGGGGGAGAGAAGATGATGGTGCAGCTGAAATAAGTAGTTTGTCCATACGAATGGGTACCCAAGAGCATGTCCATGCTGGAAATCGCTAGTTACAGATTAGAACCAATGTTCCACTATTGTCAGCCTTTCAGCATCCATCAGTAAAGACTATTTTGACTCCTCCAAACCCCTCCCCCCCAGCAAATCTTTGAAAAAATCTAAAAGCCTCCAATATCAGGTAAATCCATGCAGGAACCTGGTGAGGTTCAGGACTTGCAGGGTAGTGGTATGGTATCGACTCTGACCTTGACCAGGCTGGACAGTTGTGGTACAGTTTGGGATATTGCTGGTAGTGCAGGAGCCATGGACAATGAAGACAGTCTAGTCAATGAAGAGTGCTTAGAATTTCTAGCATCATAAATACCTGCTTGGAAGGACTGATCCTAGCTTATATACCAAGTGATGATGGGTACCACAGACCTTAGAAGTACATGGAGCTTCCATTGTATGCTTCCAAGTCATCCTAGGTCTACCTCTCTTGTTGGATTTTCTGGCTTACAACTAGCGCCATAATCAGTAGTCTGTTTGATATATTCATAACACTGAGGTCTTCACTTGCAAATAATTTGTGATTGGGGCATTACGTTATTTTTAGACCTGAGAAAAGTAATCACTTCCACATTAACATATTGAATCAACAATGCACTCTAAGGCAAAGACAGGGATATTCAGTGTTCTCCAGCTGATCATTCCACTCTCTGCCTGATCTTCACCTTGAGACAGTTTTTTGAGAAGATGGTTGAATTTAATAAGTGGTTGCATCACTTCTATAGGAATTCCTATCAGGCCTTTGATTCAGTACATCAAGAAAGTTTGTGGGGTCTGATGACACTATCCAGTATCTTTAGAAAGATAGTGTCATTGATAGAAGAGCTCAATAATGAAACAAAGCCGTGCTTGAGTCAGTGGCAGATATAAGGCATGGTTCTCTATTTCCATTGGAGTTTAGTGAGGTGGTGTTTGGTCACCATTGTTACTAAATACTAGCACTGATTGGTTAATGGATAAGCTCAAAAATACTGATCTACGTTGAGATCACAAGACTGCTGGTGACATGAACTTGCTGAACTGTCTTAACTTGGTGAATCACTGAAAATGATGGCAGGTCCGGGAAGACATAAAGCATCACATACGGGCTGGATACAACTAATTCCTGGCCATTACCATCAAGTAGCCTATACCCTTAGCTCAGAATAAACCTATCCAGATATAACACCTAGCAAAGGTCAACCAAATACTTTGGAAGCTTCCTAAATAGTGCTGGAGAATACTTGAAAAATATGGACACTCACAGTAGCAGCTGCTGTTTTAGGTTCTTCAGTAAAACACAGTTACCTGTCATCATAACTACAGGCGACCCCCAACTTACAACCGCCCGACTTATGACCCCCCCACATTTACGACCTTTTTTCCCCATGTGAGAGCGCTCCTAAAACCACACAATTTACGTCCGCAGCTCGCATTTACGATGGCGTATGACACAGATGCCACACATCATCACAAAACAGGAAACGCCCAAGGTCAGTCAGACTCGCCAGTCTGGTGCTAGAACTGAGCAAGTCTCTGACATAGCGGTTCACCATGTCTGAGAAAAGGAAAAGTGATGCAGAGAGTGGAAAATCAACCAAGCAGCCCAGGAAAGCCCTTACTTTGGAAATTAAACACAAAGTTTTGAAGCTTCACAATTCAGGCATGAAAGTTTATGATCTAGGTAATAAATTTGAGTTGTCTCATTCAACTGTGAGCACAATTTTGAAGGAAAAGACTAAATATCTAAGGGAAGTGAAGAGTGCAAGGCCAATGCAAATAACACTGATTAGAAAACATGATGGGTTCATTCCTAAGATGGAAAAACTTTTAATTTTGTGGATAAATGATCAGACAGTGCCTCCGTATGCCTCTCAAACAAGCAATGATTTCAGCTAAGGCTAAAAGTCTCTTCGAGGCGCTTAAGAATAAACATGGTGAAACATCCAAGGACGATTCTTTCAATGCTAGCAAGTGTTGGTTTGACCACTTTAGGAAGAGAGCTGTTCGGCATAACATTCAAGTCCAGGGAGAAGCAGCCAGTGCCGACACAGAAGCGGCGAAGGATTTTCCACAAAAGTTAGCCAAAATTATCGAAGAGGAAGGCTGTTGTTCTCGGCAGGTGTTCAACATTGACAAAACCAGACTTTATTGGAAGAAAATGCCATCGAGGACTTACATCATGAAGGAAGAAAAGTCAATGCCCGGATTCAAAGCAACTAAAGATCGACTGACTTTGTTGTTGGGGGCTAATGCTGCAGGGGACTGCAAACTGAAATGGATGCTTGTCTACCATGCTGAGAACCCAAGGGTGCTTAAGGGTTTGATGAAGGAAGTCCCTCCAGTGATTTGGAAATCAAACTCCAAAGCTTGGGTGACTGCATCTCTTTTGGAAGATTGGTTCAGCTATAAATTTTATTCCTGAGGTCCAAAAATATTGTGCTGAAAATGACCTTCCATTTAAGGCACTGCTCATTTTGAACAATGCTCCAGGCCATCCCAGAATTCTTCAACGTGTTGAATTCTTCAACATCCGATCAAGATTGTTTTCTTGCCCCCTAACACGACTACGTTGTTTCAACCAATGGATCAAAGAATCATCAGTTCGTTCAAGGCTTATTATCTCGGAGGGACTTTCAAGAGGTTGGTAGAAGCAGTTGACATAGAAGGTGGACCAACAATCAAAGAAATCTGGAAGTTTTTCAATGTTTTGGACACCGTGAAAATCATTAAAGAAGCCTGGAATGCAGTCATCAAATGCCACCCCAGGGGAGTTTGGAAGAAACTCTGCCCTCAATTTGTTCAGTATTTTGAGGACTTTCAAGATCCTTTATTATGGTATCACATACGGAGGCTGGGGCACTCCACATTGAACTGGCTCCTGGGGCTGATTACAATTCTGAGGGGGTTTTAGCACCGCTTCCATAAGGAGCTGCTAGAGTCTGTACTCCTGGGTCCTTTCTGGTGCAAGGCTTAAAACTTCTACAGATCTTGCACTTCTTGGTGTGATGGTCTTCACCCCAGCAGCAGAGGCACGCATCATGTGGGTCGTTGTTGGGCATAGGGCACTTACAAATTGTGCACAATTTAAAGCTTGAGGAGTTAGGCTCGCCCCAATGCCATGAGGGGCTAGAGTTATTGGGCACTTGCCTTCTATCCATTGACTCGGAAGATTCTGCTTACAATGAAGATGACAATCAAAGCGCTATGCTAGGGACTAGACACTTACTAAGGCAAGAGCTTGATAGTTCCAATGTTGCCACAGACGGTAAGAACGAACTGAGGGTGGGTAGGGTCGGCTCTGGTATATATGCACTGATATAGCGGAGCCACTCTAGGGGTCTCCACAGCTGACCCTACGGGAGCTGCTAGGGGAAAAATTTCCGGTGCTCATGCACACAGCACACATACGCCTGACTGGAATCAACATGAACAAGCACTCCAAGAACCACCTCTGTGGGGATGTTAGAACAAGCTTATAATGAAACTAAACTTTCTTATATGATAGTAAAATGGGAGTGCTGAGGAAAGCTGAAGAACAAAATGACATTTCTGATTCTTTTCATCTTAGTCAGCTGTTCAATATTAAGTGGCAGGACAAGATCAGATAGGAGAATACTTGAAGCTAAACCCAGCAACCACCTATGTCCTCACCAGTTCAGTTTTGGCAGCACATTTACACCAAGGAATGCCACCACGCACCTGATATTGATTTGATCATCAAAATCTTAGGTGTCACGGTGTCCTCACTGATGGAAATAAACTAAATATTCAGTCAGACCACTGTAAGGACCTAACTAGAGTTCGATTCAGGTAGCACTCAATTTGCAAGGAGGCTGCATCCCTTTGGGATGTGCCAAGACAATGATAAAAAAAACTTAGCAATCTGTAAGTTTAAGGTGATGTTTTGCTGCCTAATGTTTGCAATAATTTTACTTGTGTCCCGCTTGAAAACTTACGCTTTTGAGGAGCAAAATAGTAGCACATATATCCCAAGTTTTGCTTTTCAAAGTTTCCCCACATAGCACTTTTACTGGTACATTTAACACACACAAACAGTGGGCAGATCTTTTTGAATCTGTCATATAAAACCATTAGCTGGTTTTCACAAAGTTTGGTATTTTCTATGCACCTAATACATGCCCTTTTAAATCTCACTGATTGTGGGTCTAAACCACAGTGACAAAAAAGTACAAGTCCAGAACAAAAAGCTGGCCCTGATTCTCCAGGCCATCAATGTTCACTTTGCACTACAAACTTGAACTCAGAAAACTGTCTTGAAGAATCTCCCCTATACACGAGGAATCTCTGTCAAAACTCTACAGGCTGGCGCAGAGGGTACAGGAAAGGAAATAGTAAGAATGTTAGTCAAAGATGGGAGTAGACATGATCTCACAAGGCTTTCTACAGTCAGTTCTCCACTGGTGTCACACAGGAGACTGACAGCCTCCATGGGCCCATGGGCAAGGTTTGGGGGGGGGGGGGGGAGGAGGCAGCTGTGTGCCCCGAAGGGACAGGGCCTTGGCAAAAGGAGGAGGGCTGAGAGCAGCCAGCCCTCGGCACTACCTGGACCACAGTGCGCACCCCCACCCAGCTTTCAGAGTCACACAAGGAACACACACTCTGGCAATGATTTAAGGGGCCCAAGGCTTTGGCTGCCACCACTGCCAAAGAAGCAGAGGCAGTGGCCAAGAGCCCAGAGCTCCTTTGAAACAACTGGCCCTAGGGCAACAGACTTTTGTCCCCACTGGTGGCAGGCATGGTGTCACAGTACCTCAAGGATGTGAGAACAAGGGAGCCACATTCAACTCCCTATCAGTTACAACTCTCCACATGCTTGACCTATATTTAGGTCTCATGGAAAAACATTCCCTTTATGTATAATACTACACTTAGTACCTAACCACGTACTCATTACAGTAATAAATAAATAAATGAATGAAGTAGCAAGCAAGCACTCTGGATATGGACAGGAGGGTCCCCAACCCACTTCTGGCTCTGGAAAAGAAGAAGCTGAGGCATTTGGTACACCCTCTGCCCTTTTGTAACCTCACTCTCTCAGCCCCAATAAGCAGTACTTTCTACGAATTTCATCAAACTAAGCAGCACCCACGAGTGGAGTATAGCACACTAACAATGGAGCTATGCAGTTACCAAACCCTAAAAACTGCTGATTTTAAAACTTACAGTTGTATTGAATACTTACATTAATAAAACAGAAGGTTTATGTTACAGCAAACAAAAGATCGAGTCTCAGCTGGGGTTTGCAAGCTGCAATTCCTAGGCCACCAGTGGGCCATGAGCTTGTCAAAACAGCTATATGTAAAAACAAAGCATACAGCAGAGTTATCATTGCCATCACAACCAAATTTGGTTGAGCAAAAAATAAAAATAAAAAAAAGCAGCCCCTTTAATTGTTGGGCCGCTCTCCTGCCACTCCCCCATCCCCGCCGCATGTACGTCAGGCGCTGAGCTGGGAAGCCAGGAAAAGCGGCCGGCCGGATCCAAGCACTGCGAACCCCCGGAAAAGGGTTGCGCACTGCTGATCTATACTACCTTAAGATAAAATCTTCTGAACTCTACTTTTTTTTAAAAAACCCAGACATAACGGAAGCAAGGACTTCAACTAGTTAAAATGATTATCAGTTGTTAATTTTATTCAGCATTACAATCTCCCATTATAATATTAATATATATCTATTTTACAGTAAAAATCATATAATTCAGGCATATCTATAATACAGCAGTCATGCACATTATAGGGTGAAATTTCTAAAGCGTACTAACTTGTTGCACATTAATCCATCTGCTAGACCCAGCTGGTACACACTAAAATTCCCTAGTACACTTTAATATAGCACAGTTTTAAAAAGCATTATATTAAAGCACATTTGGAAATTTTAGTGTGAACCAGCAGTGCCTACACAGTCCAATCACACCCCATACTGTGCAAAGGTGTACTGTTATGCAAATCCTTAGGAAGATTTTGTGTATGTGTGTATTACAGTACAGAATCTTTTTGTAATTGACTTTTTAAAACTACATCACTAGTTTTTAAGTATTTCATTTTTAAAGGCATTCAAATTCACTCTTCTGGAGATTAAGCTTTTGCTGTGATCATGTGTGCAACTATTCACTACAGATTAATAAACACTATGTATCATGCTAACCAAGCTCTTCTAGATAGGGACTGTATTTGTACATATATTTGAAACTTAAATAAGTAGTAGTATTTGAACATTTAAGACCATGTATCAAGACATATAACTGTCCTTAAATCCATCTAACTATTGTTCTTATCTATGTCCAGTTAACTAGAAGATGGGAAGCATATATCTACTACCTATTTTGAGGTCATGCTATATGAAAGGAGTAATTCATTCTTAAGAACTACTACTGAAACATTTAAGAAACACACAGTACTTCCATCTCTGTGATGCAGGTATAAGAACTGTGCTGTATTGTTTTTTTCTTTTTGTTTTACAGTGCTACTATGAATATATCAGTCACCATCCTTGAGCTAATAACAATTAAAACATACATTTATCTATAAGTTCACTGTTGCTCTCTGGAGGTCTGTATCAGACTGAACATTCATTCATATGTGTAACTTTCTAAAATCAATTAAGTAAACAAACCAATAAAAATAATATTGCATTAGTTAATTATAATGATTAAAATGAATTTTAAATATTTATTTTACACAGTGGGCTCTCAGTCATTTACAGCCACCTATAATTTCATGTATTTCAGCCTTGCAAAATGTTACTTGCAAATCTTACCATAGATAAAAATATTCCTCTACACCCATTAACTTCTATCTGTTAAATTACTTGCCTATCACAAGTGGTAGGCTAGTCATTTTCATGAATATATAGCAGCCCCATCTCAGTTTTGCAAAAGGTCATGTATTTGTACTTCAATTTTTGGAATATAATTTGAAAAACAATCAAGTAAGCACCCCTTACATACCACAGGTATGCCCAAATTTGGTTTCCAAAATAAACACAATACAGCTAAAAAGGGGTTTCTATTTCCTTTTCTGAGGTAGTTGTGGAAGAATTTGATAATACTTGGGACTGCATATCAGTAAGTGCATTGAGATTTCATGTTCTAGTCCTTGGAGACTCCAATTTAGTTTCCAATTGTTTAGACCACATAGGTATGAATAAGATAACAATCCTGAGCTTCAGGATACTATTATCTAGGATGGAAAGAGTTTCAGGAAGACTGAAATTGGAATTGGGGATGGGGGAGAGCTTATATGATAAATTTCAATCCAATCCAACAAAATAAGATGAGGTATTTTTGAAGGATTAGAGGAAAAAGAAAGGTGTTGTAAACTGGATTACACATATAGTACATATGCTTTTGTTAACCTAGCACGATGTTGATTGCAATGCTGCTATCGTAAGTAACTCATGTAATGACACATGGATAAATTCTGCCATCTTGAAACAAGTAAACAGTCAACTCTCATCTTTTAAGTTTAGAGGAAAGCAACGTATCCCACAGAGCAAAATATCTGCTGTCAACCTGAATTTGTATAAATTTCCCTCTGCCACATTAACAGTTTAAGGACAAAATTTTCTATAGCAAGTTTAGCAGTCATGTAGTGTATATATCAAACCAATTTTACTGGTTATATTTACAGTAGGAATCTGATTAAAGCATATCCTTTTGTCTAACAAGTGTCATTTTTAAAATGGCAGTTTGATGCCTAGGGCTGAAAGACTGGAAAACTTAAAGGGGAAAAAAAAAAGGGAAAAAATTCCAACTGAACAAAATAAAATCCAGTCAGCAGCAGATTAAAAGAATCAATAGCATGAAAGTAATGAGTGCAGATATTTGGTTTGTTTTAATTTTCAAATTGCTAATGTACAAATCACACCAACTTAGTTAAAACTACTCAGTGACATAAAATGACTAGTCACGATTTACAGTGCAATTTCATATGGTATACAAACAGCTCACATTAGACTGCTTTAATTTAAAAAAAATGTAACTGAACTAAAGAAGGGTAAAAGTTAGCATTACAAACCTGAATATAGAGAAACTAATTCATTACTAATACTCTTAGCACTATCTTTTCATAATACATCTCTCTTTCTCTGTAAGAATGTTTTAATATTAGAGAGAAAGGTCTGTGATTAATTTAATCCACCGAGTGGTAATATGGACTCTCATAACAGTGAAAGCCCTTATGTATCCATGCCATTTGTGCTCTTTCATTAGTCTTGATTCACAAATGCTACCTCATGAATATTACTTAGTTAATAATACAAAGGATCAAACAACACTCCTGTGAAAACTGACATTCTTTTTGACCCCATTTCATTCTGTTTTGCCAAATCAAGTCGATATCTAACCTTATTCATAGCAGAAAGAGTACAAGACAAGCTATGGTACTGCAATGCAATTTATTAACCAATTTAACTTTAATTTTGTTTTGTATTTGAGTTAGCGTTCAAAATGAGCTTGACTGATGATGATAAAAATAAAATAAAGCGGCACCTACAAGAACTCCTTTGATTATTCTCGGTGGCTCCTGGAGATGACATGGCAGTGAAAAATTAGCAAGTAAACAGAAGCACAATGCTGGTCAAGTGAGACATCCAGTTATGAAGCAGCTCCACTGATGTGTATCTTCAATGATGCAGAACAAAGCGTTGTTATAAGCCTGTTTCTTCAAAGGAATAATACCGAGCCTGCCAATTTTCAGTTTGGTCATTCATACATAGATACACAGACATTGACACTTCAACTCACTGCCTTTCCAAAATCTTAATGCAAGCTGTCAGGAGCCATGGTGTACCAGGATGCGATCATGTATTTGGGAACATACCACATGCTGTTCAAGAAAGGGGTGGTAAGAACAGTGTGGCACTACAGATTTTTTCAACCCAATAACTTAATTTACACTATACATTTCTTTGACAGAGGATCACATTTTGAAGCAAGACAGTGCTTAAAAGGATCTCTGCTATGGCTCTGATCAAACATTTACATAGCTCTACCCTTCATATTTTTGCTTAATGTGTCAGCTCAAAAATCCTACACACCAGATTATATACGATAATCTTAATTCAGAACTAAAATAGTAATACTTGAATATGATTTTTGAACAAATGAGAATGAAACTATTATTAATTATGAAACTACAATAATGTATTTATGCATTACAAATCCAAATTACTACTAGACTGCATGTATATTAAAAATAATGCTAATGTTTCTCCCTATTCCTAACTACACAGCAAATTTACAAAGAAATGAACCTTTTTACCCTGCCCACCAAAAATATTGCACAACCTAAAATTTTCAGGATATTTTTAAAAAACATATTTAAAAACTTCGTTTTAAAGGCTTTTATTGTAAACAAACATTTAAGATAATTTCATTCTTTATTTTGAATACAGCATACTCTTAAACTGAGACAGTAATTGTGAGGGAGTACTTAATGATAGCATGAACCAAAACAGCAATAACCACTTAAAAACTCCCTAAACATATTGTAGGCTTTGATAAAGAGTTCTGATATTTTCTAAAACCTGTTACAGTTAAGTAAAGTCACAATTTTAAAAGAAAAATATATTTAAAAAATACTGCATGTTTTAAAAAGCCTCAATAGTTGTGTAACTCCTTTTGCATATGAATCTTTATTTTTAATTAAGTGGTGTGAGCTAGGTCACCACTTCCTGCAGCTCCCATTGGCCAGGAACGGCAAACCGCAGCCAGTGAGAGCAGCAAGTGCCCATGCTTATGGACATGTAGATAAATAAAGCGACTGATGACCTGCCATGGGCAACCCTGATGAACTGTGTCTGGACCACAGACTGCATATTGCCCACTCCTTCTCTCGATACTCAAACACATTTACAATTGCTAAAATAAGATCCGTAAATGCTTTAACACAAAATAATGACAAAACGTAGAAAGTATTTCCAAAGCAGTGGTGGGGAGCCTCAGGATGTGGCCCCCAGCTTGCCTGGATCTGGCCCCCAAGGCTAAGGGATACCATCCCCCCAGGACTGGGGAGCCCACGCTAGTGCTCCAGCCTCCCTGCGATCCCACCATGGGCTGGAGCACACAATCTACTAGGCTGGGTCCCCCAGGCTCTCGTGTGTGAGGGGAATGTGGGGAGTGTCTTTCTCCTTCTCAGTCAGGGGCCACGTCAGTGAAGGATTTTGTTTGTTTATTTTTCTTCTCAATTGTGTGCGGCCCCCAACTAATTTTTCTGTGGGTCAGTGGCCCCTGGCCCAAAAAAGTTTCCCCACGCCTGTTCTAAAGGCAGAAATCCTTTGTTTATCAAAATGGAAGTGTGGGGGGAAGGGAGGGGGGAGAAGAATAGCATTAAGGAATTTTGGAATTGCTGTCAGATATAGAGTTTCTATTCCTCATTAAACATGTCACTTGGAAAGTCTAGTATGCATCAATTAAATAATAAATCTATGTCTAGATGTCTTGAGGATCTTGAAAATAAAAGTATCCTCATGTGACTGATTATACAGTTACTGTTCTAATCCTCCCCACAATTATAGTATCTGATCTACCACAATACTCCTTTGGTACTGCCTCAAGCCTTATCAAACTTATTTCTGAACTACAACAAATATTTTGTACAAAACCACACTTTCATGCTACCTTTGCTTTTATTTAAGCAACATCAGTTTCCCAACTCTATTCTGTGAGACGCCAGACTAAGGGCTGCCACCTCAGATCTATACTCTAAGGTTAAAAGAGAATGACTCATGTGTTGGATCTCACTTGCTTAAAGCATTTAAATTAAAATAATTCAGAAAACTCAAAGGAGTATTAACGGCTGAATAAACTTAAGTGCAGACCAAAAACTAGTAAATAACTAGGCAAATACAGACTAAATTTGACACTCGTTACAGAGTCTATGGAGAAACAGACGGCATAATTCATGAACCCATTTACAGTACCACACAAACCTTAGATTTAATATTAATATTGTGTCTTCCACCCATAAGGTGAACTACAAGTTTATTGAACTTTATAGTTAGATACTGAATTCCATGACACTTGGTAAACTGCATTTCAGGACACTAAATTTAAAATATTTTTAGTGTTTCAAATCTCCAAATAAACAAAAGTGATCACTGGCTACTCTATTACAGCACCATAGTGTACAAGGAGGTCTCAGTACACAGCCAGCCAGCGATGTCACAACCACTATTGAACATTAAGGATGTTAAATTTAGATTCATCAACTAATTGAATAGTTGATGGAATTTCCATCGATTACTCAATTAGCCGATAAAGGCTCCTCTGCCTTTGAAATGTACAAGAGCCCCGCAGGGCAAAACATTCAGGGAGCACAGGGCCAGCAGGAGGCTGCTTGAGTCCCTCTCTCATCCCATGCTCCCTGCAGCACATCTGCTTTTGAAATGCCGCAAGAGCCCTGCTCTTGCTATATTTCAAAGGCGGAAGCACCTCCGGTTCCCTGCTGCGTGTCTGCCCCCCGCCCCCAAGGAGATGGTGCTGGATGGAATCAGCTTTTAAGTCGGCTCCCCCCAGCACCAGCTCCTGCCCTCTCCCGTGCTGCCTCTCTCTGATGGAAGCAGCAAGCGGGGGGAAGCCACTAGTTGAGTCACTAGTCGACTATCTGATAAGCATATGCTTATCAGATAGTTGCTTACATCCCTACTGAACATTACTATAATTTGGAGACTTCGGGATGTAAAAAATTGTTTAAAAATGTAATTGTGTAACTGCTAAAAATCTTAGTGGCTACACATGCTGCAGACTCTGCAGCATAAAGTTTACAAAGCTGGGAGTGGGGCCGGCAGACGGGAACCAGTGTACACTAGGAGCCAGTTTATAAGCCAGCTCCCAGCCCTGCTTCCAAGGAGCTGGCTTTGCGGTGAGCTCTGCAGTATGAGACTCCTAACACACACTGGCTCCTGTGTACCGGCCCCACTCCTGGCTTTATAAGCTCTATATTGCATAGCCTGCAGCATATGTAACTGCTAGGATTGTTAGCAGTTACACGGTTACATTTCTAAACTATTTTTTACATCCTTACTGCTGAGGTGATCTGCTAACGTATTCTTGACACCAAGGAGATTCCAAGCTTCTAAATGGATTCTGTAGCAGTGCAGCCAATGCAGAAATCCCAGAGACAGAGTACATTATGGCAGAGAGCCAACGAACATGCTCCTCTTGCCTCTTGATGTACAGCACCAAGGCTGTGTTGTTTATGAGGACTCTGACCACTTTATCTGACAGATGAGGCAGGAAGACCGCACATGCCAGGTAGGCCACTCTGCGTTCTCTGATGGTTGTGTGTAATGTCAACTCCAGAGACAATATCCCTTGGATCTGGAGACCTTCGATATGCACACACCAGCCAAAGTCCAAGGCATCTGACACCAAGTCTATGGAGGAAGAGGCATTGACAAATGGAACTCCCTCTAGGACCTTCTCAGGATCCATTCACCATTTCAGGAAGGCATGTACTGCCAGGGGCACAGTGACAATTTTTCCCAGCAGATCCCTGGACTGGGAATAAGTCCATGCCAGCCATTGTGGGGGCAGGGAGGAAATGGTTTGCCATAGGGCATTAGTAATTTTCAATACCCCTTCATGCAGGGACAAAGCCACCGTGGTAAGCTGATGTGCTCAGAGCAGCCAATGGTTCCTCCAGTTCCCCTGCATGCAGCCCTAGCTTAAAGATGACCCATTTCAGGAGTTCATTTATCTTTCTGTCATCTTGTAGAACTGGGTGAGGGGTACCCATAATAGCCTCGTTCGGTGACAAAGAGGAGAAGGCCAGGGCTGCGAGCTCTGCCCCTTCCTCCTGCAGGGTGACAGGCTGCTCTTCTGAAGCCACCTGGGTCTGGGGGTTCTTTTCCTCAGGGGCTTGCACCTGCTGGAGAAGATGGGACACTGAAGCTAATGGCCTTTCGAAACCAACCAGGTGACTTGGGATGATTGAATGAACCTTCAGGGATTCTATGGATATCAGGGGACTGGCCACTGCACATGCGGCCATGCAGGAAACTACTGAGACGAAGTTGAGGATGGTACTGGAATCCATACCTGCCCCATTGGCAGGGAGTTTAGGCTCACTGTATGGTGATCAGGAATTGGACTGGGCTCGGTAGGTGGACCTACATGAAGGAGACAGTGACGGCTTGACAGTGAAGTCAGCAACCATGCTCAAATGGTCTCTCAAGCAATGCTGAGCCCACCTGAAAAGAAAGAGTCGCCTCTAACCTGGGGCTGCATGTGGAGGAACTTGAGACGAGCTTAAGGAACTTGAGGTGTGAGCCTCGACAGGTCTGTGCCCAGATTACAGCAAGCTGTATCCTAAGTCTCACTTTTGGTACCTTGAGTCCAGGGACTGAAAGGGTGTCCACGAAGCCTGCATCCCAATGTCCGAGGCATGGACACTTCGCTTGGGGAAGTGCTGGTGGAAAGGCCCTGTATAAGGGGAGCAGGGTCTCTGGGGAGAAGATGCCTGAAAGAAGAGCAGTGTGGGCTCGTCCCAGCACCATGACACTGCCTGGGCCAGTGAGGCTGGTAATGGCAAAGACAAGATGTCCTGCACCAACCACATGACCCTGGAGATCGAAGGCACCTGTAAGTGCTGGAGGCCTTCATCACTGCCTAGCATAGCAGGTCCAGAATGGGAAGGGCTGGACTGCTCGGCGTGAGCTGGGACCTAACACTGAGAGAAGATGATGAGCTGCCCACCATAGGTCTTGGCTCTCCTTCTGCTCTCTCCTTTCACTTACAGGACAGCTGACATCTTTTCTTCATTGATCCCTTTGGCTTGTTGGTCACAGCCAGAGTGGGGGGAATGGCGCTGGCTTGAAGACAGCACCAGCAGAGCAGTCTGTACTGATGTTCTAATGCTTGGGGCTGAGTTCAACTTCTGCTCTGGAGCAGAGGGGTTAGTGCTGATTCCATTAGAAGTGCCCTGAGGTGAACATCCTTCCTTCTTTGTCTAGGGTTTAAAAGACTTGCAAATGCAACACTTGTAAGTAATGTGCCCCTCATTAAGACCCCTCAGGCAACTATTGTGCAAAGTTATTAATTGGCATAGGCCACTTGCATGAGTCACAAGAATTGAAGCCTGGGTATTTGGGCGTGCCCCATCCTAGGCTGAGTACCATGCAGGACAACTAGCAAATTTACAGACTAATAATTACTATGCTCAGGTAACTATAAAACTGTGCACCCTATGAAAGACTTCCATTCTCAGAAAACGAGAGAGAACAAAACTGGCCAAACCCACAGAAATTCCATGCAGCACCACTGGTGACAATAAGGAACTGGGGGGAGGAGAGGAGAAGCCACTCCAGAGAGTTGCCAGAGCCCATGGACACTGATGAGAGAAAAATTTCTGGCACCGGTTCTTATGGCACCCTCCTAAGCAAGGGTGTGAAGTAAACTTCAAGGACCAGCTTTACAAATCTCTGAAACTGGGACATCTCAGAGATTCAGCAGATGCTGCCTGGATAGAATGAGCCCCAACTTGCTAAGGCAGGTCTAAGTGGGACAGCTCATAGCATGTCTTAATACAGTCAGACTCATTTTGACAGTTTCTGAATGGAAATAAGTTGTCTCTTCATTCTGTTAGCAAACTCTGGGAAGAGCCTTGGAGAATGCCTGAGCAGCTTCATCATGCTCGGATAGCACGAGGTGCACCTAACATCACCCAGGGTATGAAGCCTAGCTTCTCTCTGAGTAGTGAGAGACTCAGGGAAGGAGACAGGTAGGCGAATTCTGATCTGATTAAGAAAGTCAAGAATCTCATGAAAGCCCTGAGCCATCTTGGCCTTGTGCAATACTATGTAGCGAATAGTGCTAAATAAACATTACCCAAAAATATTGTTTTGGTCATCCTGAAACCACTGATGAACTCAACAGAAATTCACCAACAGTTTCAAATGAACTGAAAAATCAAAAATGTTTAGCAAATGCTGAATCTGAACAGCATGATTCAACATTTCCAAAACAACTGAATTTTTGGACTACATTGACAAAACAGGTAGAAGGGGAAGTGGTACTCTCCTTGTATAATTTAACTCACTAATTAAGGCACTCTCCTGGAACGTGAGAGACTTGGGTTCTATACCTCCTCTACCTACTGTGGAAAAGGGATGGATGTGAAGTTAGACTTCCCACATTGCAGAAGGGTGGGCTGGACACTAGCTATGGGACAATCTGGCTTGGGTCTTAACACCTTCAGCAGGGGCTATTCCACTCTTCATCAATAAACTGTCACTGGAGTCAGGGACTTGAATTTGGGTCCTAGCTGAGTGCTCTAGACATCATGCCAAAAAGCCATCCTCAGTCTCCACGGCCTAATGATTGTTCATTATTATTCACAGGGAAAATTCATAATCACTGAGTGGTAAATGTTCAGCACCTCTGAAAGTTACCCCTTTAATGACTGCAGAAAATGTCATAAAAATTATGTGAATTTTCCAAGTGGTACAATGACCTAATGTCTGGCAACATCTGATCTTCATGAATTAGAGCTATTATGAATTAGCCCATCTAAATCATCTAGAACTTTTGCCTTTTGTTTTTCTTTGATTGCTATTGCCTTCACTTTGCGATATAAACTCTTCCCTGCCACCCTTTTGTTACATACTGATAAGTAAAAAGGCCAAATTATGATGTAAACAAAATGTCTTATTAAACACAGTAAACTACTATCTGAGAAACCAAGGCCTGAACTGCATTAGATCCACTCTTAATGGGATCCAGGATTATGAATGGATCATTGTTATTAAATTAGCCAGTGTGCCTTACACCCACAAACACCCCTACAGTAGACTGAGAGACTTGAGGTTATATATTAATGCATGTAGGCATGTGAGTGCTTTGTTAAAAGCTTTTAAAAGCAAACAAACACCACCTATTAATTATTTCATACTGCCAGAGAAGACTCAGGAAATACCAGGTTTCACTGCAGCTGAATGAGGCAAAAAGCCATTGGCAACAACTATAGTGGAGTTGTGCTTTCTAGAGCAAGATTATTTTCCCCTCAAATCACTATCAATAACAATGCTTCTGTGACTCAAACGGCTGCAAATGTTTTCGTCAAAATATAAAAATATATAGCTAAATGAATGAACTGGTTAAAAGATGTATTCAGCTTAATACTTGGAATCTTTGAGCCCTTTTAGTCATGAGCAGGATTGTTCTGCACAGGATCTGTGAAGATGGAAAGAAGACAGATAGAGTGTGTTTTAGGGACTGTAGTTTTATAGGAATGCACAGAAACAAAGGGGGGGAAAGCCACTCTTCCAAGTCAAATGAATATACGTTTAATACCAGTAAGAATAAAGATAAGGACAGACCATGTTTCAGTTGGCTCAAACTTTTAAAAGCAATTATGCAAGGTGAGGAGTCATTCCTATGATAGTTTCCAGACAACTCACAAGCCAGGTACTGACCTGGTGACTCTTTGGATAGGTTTATAAAAAGCACAGGAGGAACAGCAACTCAGTCTGATCAACTCATCATTCCAGAGCTTGGAAATCTCTCATGCCTGAAATCAGCAACAGAATCCCTAAATCTAAGCCAGCTCCTTACTTGTTCTTGCTCCTGTCCTGTTCTTAGTCCCACTCCAATTCTACTCTGGACTCCCAATTCTGGCTCTGACTCTTACATCTGGCTGCCACAGCTTCAATCATTAGACACAATCATCCCCATCACAATTTCAGACACCTGCTTATTTATTTAACTGAAGGTATTACCTTCAGTAAGCTGGAAACGCTAGTGGATTCAACTGACTTTTCAATATTGCAAAAAAAAAAAAAAAATTATCAAAACTTTGTTCAAATTCCTTCGTTATGACATCTGGTAAACTATGGAAAATACGTATCATGGATAAATGAATTATTGCTCAGCACTTTGATAAAATAAGAACTGTTCTGATTAAATTCTTTACATTAGCTATAAGAATGTTTACTGATTAGGATTTTCATAATGTTTTATTTGTCTTTACTTAATGTCCTTAACAGATGGACATATGGAATAGATTTCGGAGCATAAGCATTTGTTCTAATATGCTATACATGCTATCAAGTGTCAGCAATGCCCCTCTGTCATGTATATTGGCCAAAGCAGAGAGTCTCTGCAACAAAGGATAAATAGACAAAAGTCAGACATCAGGAATGGTAACACAAACCTGTAGGGGAACACTTTAACCTACCTCAACATTCAATAATGCATTTAAAAGTATCCATTCATCTAGCACCAATGTCGGCATTATTTTAGCACCAGGCCAACGCCACCCTTTTTACCCACTTGGACTCTAATAAAGATATTAACTGGTTAACTCACTACAAAGGCAGTTTCCTCCACCTTTGATATTTGCATTTCCACATCAAATGCTATGAACGGGACACATCCAGCCTGTCTTAACTTCATTAACACTGGCCCTGCAACTGATGGGTAACTGCTTTTGCTGTTATATATACCCTGGATTCTGTAATTTCCACTCCAACTCATCTGATGAAGTGGGGTTCACCTACAAAAACTCATGATCTAACATACCGATTGGTCTCTAAGGTTCCACAGGACTACTCTTTGGTTTTATAGTTATATAAAAAGTTAAGGATCAGTTCAAATTCAGCATCTGTCCTCTTTTACATGAGAACTCGTGAATTAAGGAAATCAGAAATTACACACATGCACTGAAACAAGTCATTAGTGTATACATGCATGCAGGATCAATGAAAAGTCACCTTATTTATTACAAGGTGCCAAGTAAGATGGAATTCATGAAACTTACAGACAAGACTCCTGCCAGTTTTGATCCAACTCACAATTTTTAGGATAGAGAGGATGGGCAGGGATGATACATTACACTGCATGACATCATACTTGATGCTTTTTCTATTCATGTTCATGTGTGTGGCGGGCTACTCTCGCCTGGCCCTTCCGCAGGACCTCTTAAGGCTAGGTCTGCTGGCCTGAGTCCGAAATACAGTTCAAGTCTGGTCCTTTAAGGCAAGGCCAAGGCCCTTCGGCCTGAGTCCAAAACACAGTTCAGGGTTGTAGCGGGGACGCACCCCAAGTAGGGGGACCCGGGCCCACCCTACTCCACCGGGTCCCGGCCCACGGCCCTGTGAGTGACCGGATGGTGTGTCACTCCCTCAGCGGGGCAATCCAGCCAAAACGTGCCGAGGTTCCCGGGGTGGGAGGCGGCGGCGGCTCCCACTCCTGCCCTGGGCCACTTCCTACCTGATTCGCTGCGGTTCCTTCCCACGTACTCATCCAGCTTGCTGCACCCTCTGGGCCAGCATCTCCTCGGCGGGCAGCCTCTGGGATGCACCAGCTCGCCTCCGCGTCCCCACCAGCCTCTTCTGGAGTCTCTGGTGGTGGCTGTGCGGGAGCTCCCTCCACAGGTCCTTCTCCTCCAGCTGCCACCCCTGACCGGGTCCTTCCCCAGGCTTTTATAGTAGAGCTATAGCCTGGGCATGTTCGGTAGGGCTGCGGGGGAGGGGCCTCTGTAGCCAGGTAACCCTGGCTGGGCTCTGCAGGCTCAGTGCGGGGCTGCCTCGCCCCGTCACAATGTGCCATCATTATACAAGGAAGCAATAATGTTATGTAACTATGTCACCATATATTTAAATAATTCTTTTGAACAGACTAAAATGGTATCTTGATTATATGGCATGACCTTTTGACACCAAGTTAGTTTGAAATCAGTAGAAAAATTAGGCCTCTAGTTTTAGAACAAGCTTTAAAGAAACCATCCGTATTTACAATGAATTGTGTCAAGTATTTTCACTCATCTATCAGGGGTTTTTTTAGGGAAAATTAAGAATAGTTTTCAAATATAAAATTGTTCATTTATAGGAATCAAAACACACAAAAACAGAGCAACGTGTTTTTAAAAAGCATAAATACAGATCGTAAAAACCTTTTAATTTATGGTGGTGTTCTTTAGCTATTGTCCATTCACTCTTGGAAGCTCCATGAGTTTGTAATCTTTAGCATGCAGTATCAACTTGGGTAAGGTATTCACCTTCACTCCTACACAATGTGCTCTAGACAAGGGCATGGCTCCCAACCGCTCCTCCTTTCTTTCCAACTCCTAAAGGAGTGTTTCTCAACATGGCGCCCACCAGGGCATTTATGTGCGCCCGCCGAGTGACCAGGGCCGGCCCAAGCTATTCTTGCGCCCCGGGCCCCAGGCGCACTGCGCATGCACGGCGTCGCCCCCGGGCGCGTGGCGGATGCACGGCCCCCCACCCGGGCGCCCCGCAGCCCGAAAAGGTTGGGGACCACTGTCCTAAAGCAAAAACCTCAGATCAACTAGTGGTACGCCTTAGCAACTTCTGTCAATTTTTAGTCTTTGTCTAGCTCGCTTTACATTTATCATTTGATATCATATCATCTCACACAAAAACCAAAAAACCAAAACTTTCTTGTACTTCGCAACTAAGTTTTGACAACTGACATCCAGTTGGGATGTCCCATTCTTTCTTAGTAACCCCGACTGCAGATACATTTTGCATTCTATATTATTTTGGCCTGAAAGCAGAAATATCAAAATATTTTTAAACCCTGTAAATTGTGACCATACTGTCCATTAAAAAAACAAATACAGTGCACTCCTTTTATAAGAATCATATGCATCCTAGATTATTCAATTCTTACAAGAGGTTGATTCTTACAAGCTGAGCATAGAAATGATTTTGATTATATGTGGTCATATAATCTGTGATTCTTACAAATGGAGTGCACTGTACAAAGTATCTGAATGAAGGGCACAGTATGGAGAGTTTTTACACGTCTTTCCTTCACTGCCATAACGCAGAAAAAACCTTAGAGAGAAGCCTCAAATTCCTGTATACTGAAGAGGACTTAAAGTGTCCGGTCAACCAATACAATTGTAAAGCATCTAGAGTCATCAATACAAAAGGATGCAGAGATGCTGAAAGTCAATGGTAAACACCCAAAGTAGTACACCAAAATCTTATCAGAGGCTTTATTAGGGGATTGAGCCAGCCTACCTGTGTGCTGGTCTCTTAATAATGCAGACACACAGAGTGGGTAGTTGCCGGGACCTGGCTCGAACTGGGTCTGAGCCACCTGCGCATCAATTCTCAAAATGCTTCTGCTGCAGTTCTGTATTAGGAGTAGTTGCCAGGCCTGGCTCGAGCCAAGACCGAGTGCTTTCAATGCTAACCCTTATCAATTAATCAGGTAGTATACACACTTCTTAACATCCCTACTTCCAAATCTGAAATGATGCACATTGATTGCTCAAGCCGGTGTAGTTTGGTTTATGTATGCACTGCCTTGTGAGTTCTCAATGAGAAGTATGTACACACCTCAAGCTTATTATGGAAATGACTTTCCTTTGACAGAAAAGGCATCAATTATGCCCCTTGATTAGGGAAACGAGTGTGTGCATACCAGGAAGGCTTTAAATCTGGAAGGCATGGGTGAAGGGGAAGAAGGTGGAAGGGAGTCTTAAACTTGTCTCTTGCCCTACGCTTTTTTTTGCATGTCCAAATTTTAAAAATGGCACAAATAAGTTGATGAAAAGATTAAAGATTAAAGAAAGAGTTCTTAAAAAAACAAGTATGGAAGATGAGTTTGAAACTTAAGAAAAATAACAGGTCAAACACTTGCCAGGTTGCATCAATTCAGGAAGAAGAAACTGAAGAAAGGCTGAGGTCACCGCATTCTTTACACTCCCACACAAGAAGGTACAGAACACAAACTTACCAAAACAAATCCAATTTTGTACACTAGGCACATGTCCACTTGAAGTGGGATCCATATTGACACATTCAAAAAAAAAATTCACCTCTGGTTATATTTGAATTAGTTCAGGATTGATTATATTGCTGAAAAATATCCTTTACATAATTTGTAACATTTATATATCGCTTTCAAAATATAAAGTTTATTTCACAAACTGATCAAAGTATGTCTATTTTACAGACTGCAAAGCAAAGAGAGGTAAATTGATGTATCCAGGACTACACAGCAAATCTCTCGAAAAGAGCTTAGAACCTTCTGGAATTCATTCCTTCATGGTACAGGTTGGACATCTCTTATCCGGCATCCGGACCCAACTGATCCTAAATCAGGGAATTTGCTGGATTAGAAATGTGAGGGTGGAGGGAAAGAGGTGGAGGGATGCCCTCCAGCCCTTGCGGGGCTGCCTGCTGGGTTGCTGACCCCGCTGTTGCTGCCCCAACTGGAATGCCTGCCGGGCTCCAGTAGCCCGC
This sequence comes from Pelochelys cantorii, assembly GCA_032595735.1. Classification (NCBI taxonomy): domain Eukaryota; kingdom Metazoa; phylum Chordata; order Testudines; family Trionychidae; genus Pelochelys; species Pelochelys cantorii. Next base: position 109,034,001 of record CM064327.1, read on the forward strand.
TGCCATATGCTCCAGCCCTGCACTACCACAGGCTGTCATGGGCTGCTGGGGCTGGCTATGGCCCTGGTCAGGGTGTCCGGGGCTCTGGCCTCACACTGTCATGGGCTGCTGGGGCTTTCTCCAGCCCTGGACCTGGTCCCTCTGCTGAGGGTGCAGGCTCCTGCCCTGTGGCAGCCCACAGGCTCTGGTTCCACTTCCAAGGGCTGTTCAGGGTTCCCAACCCCAGCATGGATCCTGCTTCCACAGGCTGCCCAAGGCTCTGGAGTTGGCCCTGGGCTGCCATGGGCTGTCGCTGGCCTAATCCTGTGCTGCTGGGGGGTACCCCAACCAGGTCCCATTGTCGCAAGCTGTCTGAGGCTGCCACCAGCTCCTGCCCTGTCCTGCTGCTTCAACCCGACCCCTCCTGGATTGCCCTCCTGCCACTAGGCTACCAGGGCTCTCTGATCAAGAAACGTCTGTAGTCCTGCCAGACCACGGACGTTGTCAGACCAGAGAATTCCAATTTTGGGAGGTGCAACCTATATTCTGTTTTACATAAGCATGCTAGAGTTGGTTTGAAAACAAGTTCTTACCCTTTACTTAGAACAAACTAGAAACTACTAAAAATCATTACACAAAAGATACAAAGAGTAGCACTCATACTGCTTGTATGACTGAAAAAGCATTAAGGGTATAACATATACTGATATGGACAGTAACATTACATAAAGTTTGTCAAAAGGCATTTAGAGCTGTTCAAGACATAACGGAAGCTGATCTTGCCTGTTTTCCATAGCCTAAATGAGGATTCACAGAAACAGAGATAAAGACACTTTATGCTGTTTCAATTACCAAATCAGAACTAACGTAGCTGTAGTAGTTATTCAGGTCAAAAACTATTTTTCATTATCTACAGTAAACATGAGCTAAGAAAAATAAGAATCATGCTGTGACATAGTGGGAACTGTTTTCACTTATGTGCTGAGTGATTCCTATTGTCCTGTACTGTTCTGTTGTAACTATGTGTGTGCACCTCAGTTTCCCTGGGCACTCTACTGCCTAGGGATGGGAATGTTGGGTATGGTTCTCACTGAGGGGAAGGCTGCCCCAGGTTCCCCATCTTCGCACATAGCCTGAGCTGCTGTTGTGTGTCTCGTAACCTGAGCCTGGGTGGGGGGAGCAACCAGGTGACACCTTGCCCAGAAATCTGAACAAAGGAGGAGGCAGGGCTGTCTAGAGGGTTAGGACCAGTTGCTGGGTGCATGAGTTAGTAGTTTTTCGGATGGCTTAGGGAGAAGGGAGTCTAGCTGGCTTAGGGAACCTATCCCCATGATAACTGTACTGAATGCTCCTGGTTCCTGTAACAAGAAGTCTGTGCTATGCTGTGTCCCTGCAAACCAATAAAACTTCTGTTCTACTTGCTGGCTGAGAGTCACACTTGACTGTGACTGGGGGTGCAGGGCCCGGTGACTCCCCACACTACATGACACATGCCTTAGTAACAAAATGAAAAATTATTCAAAGTTAATTTGTTGTGTCTCCATCTGCCTTTTAACTAGGTGCATACAGCAAACGAGTCTGAAGAGTAATAATAGATGCAATGGTAAATATGAATGTCTCAGAATTTAATCAGTTAAATCTTTTGCACTCTATGCACCTGAAAGCACCAGAAAACTTCCAAGACCACGTGGCCAAGCTAAGCAACCACCTCACTGACTCAATGTTTACAAAATAACTCCAGAAATCACTTAGGCATCAACACAAATAAAGAGGATTGTGTTTTTCAGCCTTTATATGAAAACATGGTATCATAAAACTAACTGTGCTGCCTTGGAACAGAATCAATTTGGCATTGTCTGGCTATCTACTGAGTCAGTCTGTGCTTAAAACTGTCAAACCAATGAAAAGAACTGTAGTATAGCACTGCAGACGAGCTGACACTTTACATACTCTGTCACTTGTCTGGTAATTTTAACCTGATTGTGTTTTTTTTCCACATTATATAATAAAATAAGCTAATGAACAAAATAGGCAAAGAGTGAATTCCGCAGAAACTTTCAAACATACTTAAACCACAGAAGACAACTAACTTGTATGAATCAATAAATATACACCAAATGGAAAACATAGCTTACCACTTGTATTTTACCATGATCAAAAAGGTATAGGTAACTTTCAAACTGACCACACATTTAAGATTCTTAAGTAATAAATAATAAATCCCATGAACACCAAAATCCTCTGCCAGCTTACTACAATGAAAAAGCACTGTCATACATGAAGTTCCCAACCCCTCTGTATTATGTTGGATTGACATATAGTACAAACCTAGCTGGAGTAAGGAGAAAAAAAATAAGCTGTCAACCATCGCAGTCTTCTCTCTGATATAGTGTAATATAGTGAAAACTGTCACAATTCTGCATAGCTGTTTCAAGATAGTGTTCATGGAACATGTCAAAACACAATACAATTTGAAAAAGACATCTTAACTACCCCATGACATGAAATCTTTCACATTTAGATAACCCTCCAGGAGAGAGAGTCAGACTAGGTTTGGAATCTTTGAAATTTAGCATTTCCCTCACTACCCTCAGAAGAAAGTCTCATCTGTGTTTCTAAGATAACAGGAAATGCAGTAAAGAAGTTAGTAGCAGAAACAGTTCAAGTGACAGAGTAACAAATCTGTGTTAGTGACATAAAATGAATATTATCCAAAATAAAATACAAAACCTTTACCACTTTCACTATTAATATAATAACTGAGAAAATGGCAGCAACTTTGAAGTATAGAATTAAATAGAGAAATTACCTTTGAAGGTTTCAAGTTCCTTCCTGTAGGAGAGAGAAAGCAAAATAGAGTCTCAGATTAAAAACAGATATGTTGCATAAATTCAAACTGCAACGGGGATTGTCATGTTTTGTAATGGTTTAAAATGCAAGAAAAGTTGACCTGCAAAGGATTTTTGAGTATTGTGATATTTTTAGGAACTTGGTTAATGGAAGCTTCTATATACATATATAGAGCTTGAAAAATTGCTTTTTGTGAAGCAAGTAAGTGATAGCTCAGTTCCAAAGAAATCGATATCATTTTACAAATATATATTACATATTTATGTATACGCTCACTCTGTATTGATCTCATTGCAAAGATAATATGAATATGAACCAAGTACAATCAGTTAATAAATGAAAACTTCTTAAATCCACTGCCAGACAGTAAGACATCCCTGCTGCCTCTCAGAGCTTTGCCAAGCTGTAAGAGTGAAAACTGAATACTGTCTTGCCAGGTTTCAGGACTGACATTCAAAACCCTATAGTTAGCAGTGAAACAGACAAAAATCTGGTAAATTTCACTGTGCTGCTTGAGAAATCTCCAAAGCCATAAGCTAGATTTTAGAGCTATACCCTGAAGCAAGATGATTAAAAAATATGGAACGAACAGTGACATCCCAAAACACTGCAACCTGGAAGAATACAGATTGAGTGTCTCTGCTGCTCACTCATCCTTTCATACACGTACACTTCTCTTTGAGAGGGGAATAACAATAATCTAACATTTTCTTCCTTCTAGCAACTGAGGTATATGAGGGGGATTTAAAGGAGTTGTCTCTTAGAATCATGAACTGATTAATTATTTCAACTTAGGTCCTGCCTCCTGACCTGCTGAAAGGATGGCATAAGAGAAGAAAAAGTAAATAGGGCCTGCAAAATATTATTCAATCAGTATTTTAGATTAATTTCAACTATATTCATAGGATAATTTGACAAATATTTTTATATGTTCTGTAGCTGGTCAAATACTACTTGACAAATATATTATTCAGTACCAGTGATATTTACTGAATATATTCAAATATTTTCCTATTTGACCAGCCCAAATACAGTAGACTTCCGATCATCCGGAACCTTTGGGACTTAGGTGGTGCCAGATTATCAGATCTGCCGGACTATCAGGAGGTATTATCAGTTGGGTTTTTTATTTATTTTTTTTTTATATATATATATATATATATATATATATATATATATATATATATATACACATACACACACACACACACACACACACACTATATACTGTATATAAAGTGTTTTTAACCCTTTTTATTGTAGCACAAGCACTGTCCAGCATCACACAATGCCAGTGGCAGACTGACTCGGTCCCGTCCAGTTTCACTCGGTTCAGCTGCTGCCTTGTGACTCATTTTTTGCCGAAGCTCACTCACTAGGCTCTTTCCATTTTGATGACGGACTATTGGGAGTGCTGTACAATTGGATGCTGGACTACTGGAGTTTTACTGTAGTAAGTTACAATTTTAAGACTTAAATAAAGAAATATTGGAGACAAGAATATTACACAATATCAAAATTTGTTTGACAATGTCACAATTAGATACAGCATACAAGTGTTATTCCTTTAAACTGTCCGACTGTGGCAACATAGGCATTTAGTCTGTCTGGTAAGCTTATTTGAGTCTAGTATATTATGTGTAAGCTTTAAATCTGCATTTTGGTTTTTATTAATAAAAACATCTTAATGTTATTTTTTTAAAAACAATTAAGAGACCTATTTGAAAACCAGGGCATACTTCTGATAAGCTCCGTGATATCACCCTTGTTCTTCCAGTATAAGTGATGGGGAGGAGAAGGGAAAAGTGATTCAGCAGTAGGAACTCAGATTACTTATTCATATACAAGTGATATATTATTAAATTCGGTTTCCTAAGTTACATAGTAAGAGAAGGCAAGTCAGAAATGTAAAGTTTCAAATGATCAATAAAATACAAAACAAAGGTCACTTGCATTTTCAATAGGACAATTAGGATTTGATTAAGGAATGCTTCTTGCATTTCTTTTAAAATATCTCAAATAAGCAAAAATTATTTTCAGTTTCTATACCTTTCATCCATAGAGCTACTGGAATCATTTTAATTGTCATGTAGTAAATTACTTCTTTTGTAGGAACTACAGCCATCAATTACAAACAGTTAATTATATAAAAATGATCTACAGATCAATAAGAATGTCCTTCCATCATGAAATGGTTACAGAAAAAGTGAAAACCCAACATGAAAAGTTGATTACTTTTTTACCCTCTAAAGTACCAGGTCTAAAGACATTTCTGGTTCTCTAAAGGTATGTCTACAATACAGTGTTATTTCGAAATATCTTATTTCCAAATAGTTATTTCGAATTAGATTATTTCAAAATAACGCGTCTACACACAAAATGCATTTCAAAACAGCTTTTTGCTATTTCGAAATAGCGCGTCCACACTGAGTGGATGCTGAATCGCATTTAAGGCCAGCCGGAACCAGTTCCAGCAGGGCACCAGGTCAGGACTTACTGTGTGGGGCTGCTGCCTGAGGCTATCTGAGATCTGTGCTTAAAGGGACCCCCCCGGACAGCCAGTTCTCAGGTCTCCCTGCTTACTTGTCTACCTCAATGAGGGACAGCAAAACATTTTGTCTCTGCGTGCTCTGGTTGCCCTCACTCGGGACACCACAGTACTCTGCAACATGGAGCCAGAGCTGCCCTTGGCACTCTGGTGCTTCTCTTGGAATCGTCGCTGTGAGCCTGGCTGCACTTTCTGCAGGCTGCCATCCGGGAGGTCCATCAGGGGGTTGTCAGTATCCAGGAGGCCCTGCGAGAGAGCTTCCACCCTGAGGAACACTAAGAGCCTCCCTGGTCTACCCCACTGAGGGCTTGTGCCTCATTCCTCCCTCACGTACTTCCACTTACCCCTCCCCCCTCCCTAACACCCCTTCCTGATGTCAAATAAAATACACATATTTTCATGAACACAAACTCTCTTTATTTAAAAAAACTGGGGGGGAAAGGAATGAAACACTGGTGAGACTGGGGAAAGGAGGCGGGAGAGGGGAGAAGAGACGGTGGGAGAGGAGAGGGGAAACCTGGGAGGAGGGAGCTGGAAGGGGGAAGCAAGGGGAAGAAGGGGAAGGGGAAGCTCAGGGCTTAGGGTCTTGCCAGACCAACTTGATTGTCATGCAAACCTACTCCTGGGTTCACATGTGGCCTTTGGTGGCCAGGCTGGCAGCTATCCTGCCACAGACAGCCGCATTCCTCCATCTAGTGTGGAGATCATGGACATTGGGGGCATCCCCCCCAAACCTGAATAAGGTCCATGATCTCCACCCTGGACCAGGAAGGCGCCCGCCTTCTCCAGGCCCTGGAAGGCTCCTAGGAGCTGGCAGACTGCTCCTGTGGAGCAGTGGAGGGCTGGCTGCCAGTGGCTTGCTGGCTCTTGTTTTGGGGCCACTGGGTCAGGGGCAGACTTCTGGCTCTGGGCTGGCAGGCTTGGAGCTGGCACAGACACTGTGGCCAGAGTCTACCCCTTTAAGGGCTCCGGGGAGGAGGGGAGGGAGAGACGTGTTCTTGGTTAAGGCTGGAGTGGCCTCCAGGGCACCCTGGGAAGGCTGGAGGCCCCCTATTTTGAAATAAGTGTCTACACAGCACTTATTTCAAAACAGAGCACTCTTCCTCTGACTTCTATTACTCCGACTCCTGTAACCCTCATTGTATGAGTAAGAAGTCCTCCAGCTTGACAGCATTTTGACATTATTTCAAAATAACTACCTTCTGTGTCGACGTGGACGAAGTTATTTCGTAATAATGCTAGTTATTTTGAAATAATGTTGCTGTGTAGCTGTACCCTCAAACAGTAAGCCTGCTCTCCCCAGAAAGCAGTATTTGAAGCTTGATTTGAAAAGGAAGCCAGTGTCATCAGTGTATCTTAAACTGGATATAATGCAAGTCTCTGCCTGTTCATCTTGTGAAAGCCAGAAATGTCAGTGTCAATCAAGAATTTGAATCTTGCCTAAGGAAGAACAGAGTTGGAGGAACACAGAAATTAATGTAAGGTAAAATTGCATTTTGGAATCAATATTAAAAAAATAACCAGAACTAGCACGCAATTAGCAACTCTTTAATGAGAACAAATATTGAATATGGATGGAAGTGAGAAGAAGGATATGCTATGACACCATGATTGTATCAGTTATCTAAAAAACATGCATTCACTATCCACGAACTAACGTCAGTGTCTTGATTCTGCCTCCATATACACCATTTAACTATAAGCTATACTGCAAGATTTCTTCAGCTTCCAAACAAATGACTCCTTGGTGCATTAATTCTTGCACGAAGTATTGCAAATTCCTTCATATTTGAATGAATACAGAAAGCAGTCCTATAATGAAGGTCAGAGAACACACACAAGTCCCATGGCTAGTCCAAAACTATTTTGTCCACATACAGCAGTGCAACTGTGCCACCAAATGAGAGACCTGGATTTCCAAATATTCTAAACAAATTCAGAAATTTGCTAAACACTCCCTCAACATTACCACAGGCAGTGAATTCCGTAATACTATGTGATTTAAAACACAATTAACGGGAAAGGAAACGAACATTTTCCATAGACAGAAATAAACCTATGCAGAGGAAACATCTTGTAAAGAATTTTTCCCCTTATTTTTCACACTAGCTGCTCCTAAAATTAGGAGCACGGATACTGCAGATGTCCAAAAGGAAAGCAGCTAATAGCTGATGATGGCTATAGTTGGGTGGATTTGGAGGCAAAGCAGGATACCTTTTCTTGGAAACACCACTCACTCTTGTCTAACACCTGAAAGTATTACTCACTTAATCCACCAACTCTTCCAGCTGGTCCACGAAAAATTGTGTCTTGTTTCCAATATGAATTAGAATAGTTTCAACTTCCAGTCATTGGTTCTTATCACATCTTTCTCAGACTGAAAAGTAATGTATTATCAAATTACTGTTCCACATGTAGGTAGCTATAGTCAGAAAGTCACTCTTAACCTTCTCTTAACCTTCTAAATACACTGTGCTCCTTAATTCCCTCTCCATAAGGTATACTACCCAATCTTGTAATCATTCTCACAGTTCTTTTCAGAACCCTCTCCATTTTATCAATATCCTTAAGTGAAGGCACACAATATTCCAACAACAGATGTACTAATTGCAAATACAGGTAATATAATCCTCCTATTATTAATCAATGTGCCCCTACTTCAAGGATCACTGTAACCATGCCTTCATGGATAACTGAGAAAGCAAAATTCAGATCACACTGCTAAGAAACAGAGCACATCTATTACAAAATGCTAATGTTTACTACCCATAACAAACCAAATCAGCCACAAAAATAACTTCTGTCTCACCAGAAATCATAAAAGCAGTTTGAGGAATTCAGGTTTTATAGTACTATTTTATGGTTTCAGAGACTAGTGGTTCCTCACAGTAAGTCTAATCAAATAATAGGTTCTTCTGATCCCAAAGGATTAGCTACACACCCAGGTCAATATATAACTCAGACTCAGGCCTTACCCCACCCTTCCCTCCCAAAAAAAAAAAAAAAAAATCACACTGTTGCCAGTTCTTTAGTATCTAAAATCTAAGGGCGTATTCTATATAAATTAAATAATAAATTTTTATAAAAATAAATCTGATTTATATATATATATATATAAAAAATATAAAGGAGAATGTTTGTGCGCTAATAACTTGGGCACTATAAGAGCTCCCGCAACCAAGCTTTGCATGGGGTAACCTTTCCTCCAGGAGAAGGTTTTAAGATACTTTTGGCAGTGCAGGGAGAAGCGGCTTCCCAGGGGAAGCAGCAGGGACAGTCATTCACTAAGGCCAGCGGCGGAGGCACGAGGGGAGGGGCAGCACTCCGAGCAGCAGCTGCCGCACTCACCTCTACCAGGTCATTCCACTGCGCAGGCACATCCGGGGCAGGGGAGCCCCCTCCTCCCTGCCTCCCATGATGTCACTCGGCCTGGGCCCCTCCCCTCCGGTGGCAGTCGAGGGTTGCTGAGTGGCGGGCTGGAGTTTGCGGCCGCCACTAGGGGGCGAGTCCAGCAGGGAGGCAGCGGTGCTGGGAGCGGCCCGATGTCTGGCGCAGCTTCCTGGTCACATGGCAGGGAGCCCGGCACCTGCTCGCTGCGGACCACAGGAGAGGGGAGCCACCGGCACAGCCCCATGGTGCGGCAGGTAGCGGGGAGAAAGTTTCGGGGCAGGTGGTGGGGTTGTTGCCCCCCACGGCACCTGCAGCCCTGGGTGCGAGCTGGGCCACCCCGCCCACTCTAGGTCCCATGCTTGCCCCCTCCCGCCCCTCACACGGGGCACCCCCGGCAGGACCCCACCAAGCAACGCTGGGTAACTCCAGCTAGAGAGAGAGAGAGAGAGAGAGAGAGAGAGAGAGAGAGAGAGAGAGAGAGAGAGTGTGTGTGTGTGTGTGTGTGTGTGTGAGAATGAAATGTGCATGTTGAAATTGGTTATAGGAATCAAATACATACAGACATAAGTTAAGCTTTGCGAGCAGATTCACAGAGTTGTTGAGCTTTGCAGTTGCAGACAGATTTTTCCACATTATTCCAGAGTTATTAGGTCAATGTCCATTATAGGAGCATCAGGATATTCTAGGATCTCATTCTTTATAGCTTGCAGCTTTCCCCATGAACATCCAAGCAGATATGAGATGAAAAAGATCATGTCCAAAGGGACTTTGTATTTTATTTCCAGCAGCCTCTTAGCTTGGGAGAACAATAGGTTTTTGATGCAACCTTCTGTCTCCCAAACACCATGACAGTTAGCATAGGATAATTTATCCATTAAACAGTTCGTATACAAGTTACCACAACTTTCAAAAAGAAAGACTACTTCTAGCTACTTCAATCAAGTTTCATCATAAATGTTAATATTCCTTTTTGATCTTGACTCAAAGCTATATACAATAGACAAGAACTGATTATTTACATCACAAAACCTGAGAAAACACCTACCATTGCAATGGTCTGACCCATGCAGGTTTGCATTTCAAAGATCTACTCTAACCTAATGTAATAACCCAACTAACATTTACATATCTTCCTAATGAGTCTTCAGAGGTTGACCCTGTATCAGCCAATGAGTTGGATAACCTTTTCTGGCCATGTGCCACATTTCAATCAGAATGTCACAATCACATTACCTATCATTTAGCCTCAAGGTCGCTCTCAGGAGCTCATGTTCAGTTGATTATCCACCAGGACATCCAAGTTTTTTTCTGAGTTATGGTTTCAAAAGATAAAGTCTCCCATTTGTCTGTACAGCATAGATTCTTTGTTTCTAAATGTACGACCTTATATATGGCTATATTTACACATAATGTATTGCTTTGTGAGATGGGTGCAAGTAAACAATCTGTTGTCATCTGCAAAATTTCAAGGTTTTTTTTTTAAATTGCTGATAAAAACATTAAATTGCAAAAGCCAAAAACCCATCCCTGTAGGACCCAATTAGAAACACTGCTGCGATCTGATGACACCCCATTTGAAATTACATGTTGAGACTAATCATTTAACCTGTTTTAAATCCATTTAATGTGTGCCACATTGCTCCTGGATTGTTCTAGTTTATTAACAAAGATGTCATGCGGTATCAGGTCAAATGCCTTAAAGAAATCTAAGTGATGGGGACAGTGAGCTTGATAAGGGGAGTGACACAACCAAGATGTCAAAAAGCACATATGATATTTCCTAAATGACCAGGGTTTTTAAATTCACAGTTATTGCAACACACCTTAGCAGGGCCAGCCCACAACATTTTGGCACCTGAGGCGGGGAGTTCAAATGACGCCCCCATACCCCCTCACTTGGGCCAAAACTTTGAAAGGTCTCAATTCTGCCTTCTTCCTGTTCTACTCCATTCATGATACTGCAGAGAGAATACATATGCACCAGCAGCAGACACAATTGTCTACACTCTGGATCCTAGTGGCGCGCCCCCCCCGCCATAGTCTGGCACCTGAGGCGGCCGCCTCAGTTCGCTTCATGGTAAGGCCAGCCCTGCACACGTTAGAGATCCTGCAAGCCCCAAATAACTGCTAGATAGGAGCTGGTTTGACTGTCTTGTCCAGTGACAATGATTCATTTACGAGACTTTTTAAACAATGCTTAACTGGGATGGGTATCAGACTTGTTGGAGGTACTTGCCTGCAGTTATTAACTGATAATATTTCAGTCAGCTACTGTGCAGAAACCCCTATCTACAGAAAAATATTGCCCTGACAGAGACGATTCCATGACGGAAGAGTCCATCACAGCTTATAGGCATGCATATAAATTATCTGTCTACATCTATTGGTACATAAACTTCTACTTTTGTTGAATAATGACTAAAAAAAAAAATCAAGGTAGACAATACTGTTGACCTCTCTCAAAGACTGAATGGTTGAACTACCAAGGAAAAATTTCATCCAGGCTCATTGCAAACTCCTTGCAACTTTTTTAAAATAGGAAGAGAAGCCACAGCTGCATGTGAAACATCCTACCTAAAGGCACCTACTTTGAGAAAGAACTAAGGATTTATCTTCATATTAAGTGTAGTCGGTTGGCCCGCCTGGAGGGGTCCCTCCTCCTCCAGCTCAGTGGGCGGCCACTCCGACCCACTGTGCGGCCCCTTTGAGACCCACCCCGTTGGTCCACCGGGAGCGGTCCAGCCCTTAGTTCAGGGTGTGACAGCAGCAAACCACTCACAGTTATAAAGAGCGGCCAGGCCCGCAGTCCAGGGCGTGGCAACAAACAAACACCGTTACAAGGAGTGGCCAGGCCCTCAGTCCAGGGCGTGGCAACAACCAACCACAGTCCGTTGTCAGGCGGGGCCAGGCCCTCAGTTCAGGGCGTGGCAACAAACAACCGGTGGGTAGCTCCTTGTTCAGGAGGGGTGCAGGAGGATCGCCTGTGGCAGTGGTAAGGAGGGAGAGACTGCCACCCAATAGGTGGGTGGCGGGGGGGGGGGGCAGGCCCACCCACTCCACTGCGCCCCGGCCCAGGGCCCTAGGGCAGCCGTGCAGGCCGCTTCGGCTCGGCGGGGGGGCTCCGGCCCGAAACGCGCCGGCCTAGGGACCTTTAACAGCCCCCACTACCCCTGGGCCACTTCCGTTCTCCCCCTCGGGTGGTACCTGGACATCGGGCAGAGGAGACTGGGAGTCCAGGAGGGTCTCGTCCCACCGGGGTGGTCCAGTCCAGTCCTCGGCCGCTTGCAGGTCACTAGGGCTCAGCTGGACTCCAGGGGCCGGCAGATTCGGGCGGTTGAGCCAGGCCTCCGGGTCAGGGTCCGTGGAAGTCCCCGGCGGTGCCTCCGGTCGAGGTAGCTGGGGCCGCTTCTCCCGGTCCCGGGGCTGGCGCTGGGGCACAGGCTCGGGCTGGCCTTTCGGCTCCTCCGTCGCTTCTGGGAAGGTAGGCCGGTTACGCTGGGCCTCCACCTCCCAGGCAGGGAGCCAACGGTCTGCCTCTGGGCCCCGGCAAGTAGGAGGCCCGGGCCAGGCCTCAGTCCCTACTTCCCAGGCTGGGAGTCCAGAGGAGGCCTCTAGCCTCTCGGCAGGCTCAGCCCTGACTGAGGCTGCTGCCTGGGCTTTTATAGTCCTGGGCCCGCCCCCGGGCTTCCGGTCAGGTGATAGGGCGGGGTTAGCCTCAGCCCAACATGGCGTCTGGAGGGGTTCCTCCTCCTCCGGCTCAGTGGGCGGCCACTCCGACCCACTACACAAGACAACTTAATGATATACTTCATGAGTACAACTACACTGCAGCTCAGAGTGTAATTCTCTGCTCAGAAGACAGACAAGTACTAACTCTGCTTGAGCAGATCTATTAAAAATAGCAACGTACCTAGGCATAGCTCAGGGAAAACAACCAAGTACAAACCCACCTGCATCTCCTGAATACATATTCGGGCTGCTCTTCTGAGCCACCACACAAGCTACCTCCAGCTATGCTGCTATTTGTAGCATGCTAGCTCAATGCAACATAGTGTAACAACTTCTTGCCCAGCATGCTTGAACCCTTTCCCATGTAGCCACACCCAGGCAGGGAGTGGGCCAACACTGTCTCCCAACCAGGCTCTCAGGTATAAGTGGCTCCATCCTGTTCCCTGCCTAGGTGCCAGGGAGAATGGCCAAATGTCACTGGGAGAGAGGGACATGCACGCTCAGGAAGATAAGGACAGAGAGCTCCCCCCCCCTTGAAAATAACGTGGAGGTGGGGAGAGTGCTGCAGCCCCAGGCTTGGTGGAGGGCAGGAGTCGTCATTTGGCAGAGTACAGGCACTGGGAGAAAAATACAGAGCCTGCCACCCTCCCTACCCCCCAACAGGCCAATGGAAAGTATTTCTTTCCTCTTTCCCCGCCATGAACCACCTACAAGTCACCTGTGATTTGTTATATCAAAATCCTTTCCCCCCTAAGATCTTTCCCCTGGAATGAATTCTTGAAGTACAGCTCATCTTGCCTGTCTAGGGAAACCTGGAAGGTGGCAATAGTGTAAACCTGACATACTTGTGATGAGCACTTAATAGGCTTCAAATTTAAATTAAAATATACATAAAATGTTCATAAGCTAAATACATGCTTGAGATGTGTAATTTTTTGGCACTTCAACTCAAATATCCCTTTTAAAATTATACAATTCTTTTAACTTGGATTCCAAAAGCAATGAGAATAATCACTTCATTATATTTGATGCAAGAGCTGAGTGTGAAATAGTATGTAGCTGCAGCACTTCCAAGGATTAAAGTACTGCAAGCAAGCATAAATTTTACTATTCAACAACTACATTGCTAGGAAGCAAGGCTGTATTGGAAAGACCTATTAAACTGATATTTTTGTGCTAAATTTTCAAAGATTTCCTCTGTAGACTAGCTCATTATGTAAATAAGACAAGAGAACAGCTGACTTCTTTAATGGGATATATCAGTCACCGGAGGAATAATATTAAATGGAAGAAAAAGCTAAATCCCTGCTCATGTTGCAGAAACACAAGCCGGTATTCTGGCCAACATCACAAAGATGGCAGAAACATTAAAAAATTATGGAAAAGCTTTGGAAAACTTCTGGGTCTATTTTTACGGCATAAGTCGTAAATGAAAATATCTACTTACTCTGAAAAAGTGTTCTTCCCTTTCCCTCAAAGACTACCAAAATACTTTGGAAAAAATCCCAGTACATTTTATGAAAAATGCAGTGTCCTATGAGATTCACTTCATATTCATATTTATTGCTTCAAAAGCATTCATGTTTTATCCAAATGAAAAGCCTGCAGTTTAAGTAGAACAGGTCACCAATTAAGTCCCCTGTCTACTAACTTACGAGGCCTACACACTTACTGTCTTTGGTAAATATATCACTAAATTGTTTGCTTTCTTAGCACCGACAGTATTACAAAATTTCAACCAAACAATTCTGAATGTCCTGAAATATTCCTCATGTTGAGAGGGCTGGACAGAAATGCACATTTCTTAAAATGGACAAAACTCTGAATTCATCTCTTTTGTTGTCCAGGATTTACTTCCACATTTTTTCTGTCAGCTTGATGCAGTGAAATGTGATGGAGTCTCCATAATTTTCTCTGTATTCTTGAATGACAATATTTGCAATGTGGAGCACCGCTCTGCAAGGTTCTATTCCAGATCCAGAAACAACAGAACTGAATAGAAATACATTTTTTCCCTATATCTGTACTTATCATTCTTAGGTGAACTTCCATGTTCAACTGACGATCTTGCAGTCATAATTATATTGTTTCTTTTTGTTCTTGTTTTAATTTTCCCCTTTCTAAAATGTAACACAGTTGAAATCTGGAAGAATACGTGGAAGGCAAAATTGTTCAATCATCTTTAAATTGCTAAATTGAAGGGAATACTATAATTTCACGTAATAGTTTGATTAGCAGTAGAACTCTGTGTGTAAAAAAATTAAAAATTGTTCCTGAATTAACTGATGTTGCAAGCTACTGAAAAGATGGTATAGAGACTTTAGAATTATTTTATGGATATGTTTTGAATATCCATAAAAATAAAAAATTTCTCCTCCCTTGTAGGCTCATTAATCTCCTATCTTCTACTTCACCAGACAAAAAGTTCTACATTTGATCTTGAAGAATCAAAACAACTATTTTCTGCATCCTTTGGGAGAAGAGATTAACATGAACCCTTTTCTGCTACACACATCTCGATTTTTGAAGTTTACTTTGGAGAATTCTTTTCATTACGTCAGTCAATTCCATCTCATTTACAGTATTTATGTAAGTACTTCAAAGTGTCATTTGGGCTAAAAAGAAAATTAGACCCCATGGGGGAAAAAAGAGCCCACTGTGCTCTTCTTGGAGAAAAAAACAAAATATTTTTTCACAATCCTGTCAAATATTTCCCTCCACCGAAGAATCCTGGTTGGTAAAAGACTTTTAGAGAGAAAGGATGGATGATAGTCATGGAATATGAATATAGAAAACACATCTCAAAGAACTCCAGCTACTAAACAGATAAGTAACCTTTCTTTCTTTGAGTGATTCCCAATTCCACTTACAGTGACGCCCAAGAAATGGACCATTGCAATGAAGATGGAAGCTCAACAAAACCGGGAATGCAGAACAACCTTCATAAATACAGCATCTGATCTGTAGGCTTCAATGATAGCACCACACTTTGTGGAAAGAACTAGGGATGTAAGAGTGTAACCATTTAAACAGTTAACAGATAAACCTAGGCTTATCAGTTACCGTTAACAGTTACATGTCCGTTACATGCCAGCTGCCAACCTGCAGTACTACCTCTGTATTTAAGGATATTATGGTATACTACTCAGAAAAAATAAATAAAGCAGGAAAATGAGAAAAAATGGAATGGTAAATAAGGTAAAAACGTATTCAAACCGAAAGAAATCCTTCAGAAAATGAAAATCCAACCCTCTTGAAATCAATGAAAGTATAATTTACTGTGCAAAATGTAAGATGGCTATTAGGATATAGAGGAGGGAGTCTGGCAGACAAATAGCCAAAATAAAAAATAAACAAACAATTGTTTAAGTATATCAGTATATTTTGAGACAAATACAAATCTAACTTGAAAACAAATTTCAGTTTTCAAATGTATTATTTTTAAAGCTATTTTCCCCTTAGTTAAATGGACTTGTCTCTTTAAATGTCTGCAGACCAACAATAAGTTATTCTACCAAAGATTACAGAGATCTTAAACGTCCAACTCATAAAAAGATTACTCTACAAACAATAAAACTAGAATTTTAGATTTGTTCTAATCAAGAATAGCCTCCTTTCTTCATCTTTTTGCTGGCTCTGTTCCTGTGACACAATATTTAATTGTATGTGTTACATTAGCCCCACCTGATTTTGGAAAAAAGCTAGGGAGCGATCATAAAATTTTTTGAAGAGAAATGTGCAAATGAATGAAGTGTGTGGTGGTTATATATTTATGTAAGTACTTCAAAGTGTCATTCGAGCTAAAAAGAAAATTAGACCCCAACCTCTGGGACTTCTAATAGAAAATTAATGTCAGCAAAACCTCTGAAGTTTTCTTATTCCTGGCATTGCTACTGACTTGTCACCTAAATTTTACCTGATTTCACCAGTGATCAAAATTGTGCGTTTTTCTGTATGGTTATTTTTGGTTGTTTTATTGCATTACTATTTTATGCCTTGAACTTGCAGCTTGTTGCATGTAGGTATATTCCTATGCCCACATGGAATCAACTGCAGGATCAGGGCCTAAACGGACAAAATAGTTATCCATTAGAATGAAAACTTCAGAGAGCAGTGCTCTGATAAACTAATCAGGCTCTGAAATGCATTATAATATAACATTTAAGCATCTTGTTGGAATAGTGAACTTTGAAACAGTTACTCAACACACAATGGCAAAACATAAGCCATTTGTTTGGCATGGACTAGATTTGCTCTATAAAAGAAGTCTATTTCTGAGACAGTTCCCCCATAATTACAGTTAAATTAATTTTAATTATCTAAAGCATTACTTCTTTCCATTCTAAATGTTATAATACAGTGGAATCCCCCAAAACACACATTGTGCATAATGCAACTCATTTAAAAATTGACATCACTCATCAGGTATAATCTATGGTGTTGGTTTTTTTTCATTTTGGCTACAGCTGACCAAATAACTAACTAACTTCATTTAATCAACTAATATTAGCAAGCTAACCAACTTCGGCATCTGACGAAGTGGGTCTTTGCCCACGAAAGCTTATGCTCCAATAAATCTGTTAGTCTATAAGGTGCCACAGGACTCCTTGTCGCTTTTGCAGATTCAGACTAATACAGCTACCCCCCTGATACTTGACACCATGCTAAGCAAGTTAAGCAATTTATAGAATTAATTGATGGCTGCTTAGAAAACTTGATATTTAAAACACCTATCAAAATTAATGAGTTCCAGGGAGACTTCTTTGAAAAATACTTGGATGCGTCAACATACATACTGAATAAAATACTTTCTGAATGCTTCAGGAGGAGAAATACACCTAACTGGATTCAATAATCTACTCCTTTATATACAAGATTTTGAATAGTTGTGTGCTAAATTAATTAGTATCAGGGAATTATTAAAGACTGCCACTATTCGGCACTATACCTGTGCCAAGCAGAATGCTGATAAAAAAACTGAGTATGCATTGGACAATATGGTCCCAACATAGAGAAAAATGTAGGGCTGTAAATTAAAAACAGTAACTCCATTAATTAATGCAAACCAAATTAACCAGATTAAAAAAATTACTCACAATTATTTGCCGTTTTAATTGCACAAATAATAATATAACACCAATTTGAAATTATCCATTTTTGGAACTTTTCTACATTTCTCAAAAACAAAAAAGTCACCTAAAAGTGAGAACAAGTATTTGCATGGCACTATGTACCTGGGGTTGCAAAGTATATGAAAGCTAGACATCCTAATCATATTCCCCTTCATCCTTCAACCACCATTCCAGAAGACATGCTTCCAAGCTGATAACATGTGCTAAAAAATAATGCATTAATTAAATTTATGACTGGATATTGCGGGTAGGGATGTGAAGGACTAGTCAACTATCTGATAAGCAAATGCTTATTGGATAGCCTGTTGACTAGCCACATACAGCCCAGGGCCAGCTGGGGTGTCCCCAGGCGGCATGCAGTGTTTCAAAGTGGCAGCACACATCGAACCTGGGATCAACAGGGGTCTTCCCCACTGGCCCTTAATTCCGTGTGGTGCGCCGTTTTGAAACGCCGCATGGAGCCTGACGCTGGAGGCACCCTATCGACTAATTGAATAGTCGATGCAAAATGCATTGGCCATTCGATGAATCAATTACTCGCAATTTAACATCCCTCATCTCCTGCTCCGTGGTTTTACCCACGTTCTGACATATATTTCATGATATGATAGTCCTGGATGATAAACCAGCATATGTTATTCAATTTCCATTGCAGATTTGGAAAAAACAAAACAAAAGAAGATACCAATATGAGATTTCTAAAAATAAATACAGTCTTAAATCTCGGTGTGAGTAATCTGAAGTGCCTTCCAAAACCTGAGATGAGTGAAGTGTGAAACATACTGGCAGAAGTTTTAAAAGAACACTACTCTCATGTGTAAAGTATAAAATGTGAACCCCCCCCTCAAAAAAAATCAACAGTATATTGGTGTCATCTTACTCAGATAATGAAAATGAACATGCATCAGTGCACACCATGTTGGATAGCTATGAGCAGAACCCACCTTAACATGGAAGCATGTCCTTTGGAATGGTGGTTGAAGTTTTACGTTGTTTTGGTTTTGAGTGCAGTTATGTTAAAAATAACTGTATTTGTTAGTTGCAATTTTAGATAATGATACTGCACTACAGTACTTGTCTGGGGTAACTGAAATATACTAATTCTTTTATCTTTTTTATATGAAAGGAGATTGTTAAAATGCCCATTTAATTTTTATCAGTATTTTTTTAAATGGGAATTCCATCATCTCTCTCATCACTCACGATGTTTTTATCAAAAAAGGAATACGGTCAAGTTGGTTTCCAATAACATTGTCTTCTAGTTTTCAAACCCTAAGCATTGATTGAGCTATGACAAAACAGAACACTGCTCCAAATTTCTCTGTTTAATCTCTTTTCTGTAAGGTTTATTGAGAAGCAATCCTATTCCAGGTTCATTCTATGTTTCTGGCTCATCTTGACTCAGTCTCTTTCAACATTTACTCAGTTATGTCAATTTTGAGGATTGCACTTGATCTGGCAATTCTGTCTGTTTCCTGTTTGGTTTTATGAAGAGCAATTGCATTTTAGGCATATCCTGTTTTCCTGGAACAACCAAACCCTTATCTTGCTTTAAGTTATGATAAGATTGTTTTCATGTTCAAATAGAAGACTTTTTAGATGCTCAGTTGACAAGACACAAAGACCAAGAAAGTAATTAGTCCATTTCTAATGGGTTTCTGTTGTTGTTAAGACTCTGCACACACTTACTTAATGCTGCAAGTGTAACAGCCTATAGCAGGGGTTCTCAAACTTTGTGATACCGCGACCCCCCCCCCCCCACCAAGTTGCTCGCAACCCCCCGGGGAGTTGGGACCCACACTTTGAGAAACACGGGTCTATAGGACTCTGAATAGTCTTGTGGCACTTTAGAGACTAACAAAATATATAGAATCATGAGCTTTTGTGGGTAAAACTGACTTCAACAGATGAACTGGAGTGGAAACAACAGAAACCTACTCACACACACACAAACTCCCTCCCCTCCCCCCACCCCACACACCACCAGAAGTACCTGTCAACAGTCTCATTAACACAGGTCCTATAATTGATAGGTACTACTTCTGCTCTATATCAGATGAATTGGAGTGGAAATAACAGAAACCAGGATAAAGTGGGTTTTACCCACAAAAGCCCATGATTCTATATATTTTTGCTAGTCTCTAAGGTGTCACAGGACTACTTGTTGTTTTTAAAGTTACAGAGTAACATGGCTAACTTTTGAGACTCTCTAGGACAGTCAATGTAAAACAGTGACAAGTGAATAGTGGTGTCAGCAATATCCAATTTGGAAGAATGTTTATTAGAAGCAGAGAGGGAAGAAGGTAGGAGAAAAAAAAAAACAGTGTCTGCTTTGTATGAGCAATACAGGTATGGGATAAAAACCAAGAACTTTTTTAAAAATGACAGTTAATTGAATGTTTTCTTATGCAGTCTTTATTCCTATTGTGTATGGCAAACAACTGAAATTCAGAGGTATCATTTTACCCACATCCAAACACTAATTATACACTGTATGCAGAATATAATTATGCATACTCTGCATTTGTCACTAACAGCAAAATGGACCACATTGTAGAAAAAGGAAAAGCACCAGGATCATTTTACAAGGAGAATTAACAATTTATAAACAATGACTTTACAATTATTTTTATGTTTTTATTCAGATCATTTGTATTTTAATTACCTTTTTGTTTTCTTATAGTTTTCCAGCTGCAGTATGTGCATACGTTTGTACCTTTCCAGCTCACACTGTCCACACAGGTGTTCAAGATGCAACAGATGATTTTCCATTTCCTTAAAGTTCACCTCTAGCTGGGCTGTAAGAAAAACAAACATATATGAAGCTTGGCTAATTATGAAATATATACAACATTTTCCCCAGAGACAGTGAACCAGTTGCAAATAAAAATTTAGTAATATGGTAAAATTATGCATGAATTTGATTTCATCATCCTTTTCTGGGTTAAATTCCACTTCAGGTAAGCAAAAGAGGCACAACGAACGAATGAATAGATATTACAGACGTGATTAAGTTGCTCCTTGTGGTCAAGATGCCAGGCTGCTGCATTGGATTTAACCTTTGGATTCCATGTATTTTAAACCCCACTTCCTAGGCATACTACCAGGGTCCAAATTGTTGACCACGTCCCAGGACCCATGCAAAAATTTCCCAGTAGTGTAACACCATGCCCTCAACCGCATGGACATTTCTATTTACAGTTTAACTCACTGTGGACCTTGTGACAGCTAAACCAAATGGAATACACAGACTTTTCAAAGAAACTTCTAAAACCACAGTTTACTTAGACAAAGCAAAAAAGGTACAAATCTAATCTAAAAACATCTGCACATAATATCCATCTTCTCCACCGTCCTCACCACTCAAAGAGCTTGTTGGGTTTTGGTTAGTGTTCTTTCAGGGGTTCCAGGACCTTCCTGCATCCCACACACCTATTTAATCTTCTCTTTCTGTTCAACAGATGGCCCATGACAGCCACACACTCAAGAAGCTCGGCCCCTTGAAAATCTGGACCCTTTTTTCAGGTGACTTTCCAGGCAATTTCAAAACCTCAGCCTTGGGTTCCAAAATGAGAGAACTAATTCCTCTGAACTCTAGCAAGCCTAACTAATAGGGTGGACACATTTGAATGAAGGATGATCAAGGTTGAGGGCTCTTGCTGACTTTCCCATTGCTAGCCTCTCTGTGAGGTGAAGGGATTTCTTCTATAACCTCCTGGGTGCTCCAGCCCAGGAGAGAAGCTACACTGCAGAAGAGAGGGTAACTCACCTTGTGCAGCAGCTGAGGTTCCTCATAATGGTTGTCCCTGTGCATGCTCCACCTTAGGTGTTTTCGGCACCTCTACGCCTTTAGTCAGTGATTTAAGATAGCAGTGCCTCTGTAGGCTGCGCACGTAGGCAGCCGGCACGTGCAGTTTGAAATGGCTACTGCGCGTGCACAGCCAACTGACCCCCTCAGTTGCTTCTCTGCCCAGAAAAAAAGGAGTTCTGAAGCAGAGGGGAGGAAGGGTGGGTGGTGGAGCACCCATAGGGACAACCATCTCAAAGAACCTCAGTTACTGCACATGGTGAGTAACCTTCTCTTCTTCTTTAAGGAGTCTTCCTGTGGGTGCTCCATCTTAGGTGATTATGAAGCAGTATTCTTGTCTGGTGGAGGGACCTCTGGTAAGTCTGTATGTACTGTGGACAATATAGTATGTCCAAACTGGGTGTCTGTAGCTGTATAAGAGTCTATGGCATAATGCTGCGTAAAGGTGTGGACAGAGGCCCATGTGGCAACTCTGTACATGTCTCTCAGAGGTACATTTTTGAGGAATGCAGTAGAAGCTGCCATTACTCTGGTAGAACATGCCCTCATATTTGTTCGGGGCTCACGGTTAAGTAAAGAATATGAAAGGCGGATCCAACCAGATATCCATTTGGATAACATCTGTTTGGAGATGGCCATGTGCTTTGATCTTTCTGTAACAAATATAAAAAGTCTGAGAGACTTCTAAAAAGGTTTGGTTCTTTGTAAGTAAAAGGCTAATGCCCCACAGACGTTCAAAGTGTGAAGCATGGTTTCACTGTTGTTGGCGTGAAACTGGGAAAGAAGACTGATAAGTATATGGACTAGTTGCAGTGGAAAGAGGTAGGTACTTTGGGGAGAAATGTAGGGAGTAGGCAGAGGACAACCTTGTCATTATGGAATATAGCATAAGGGAGGGTTTTTCATCAGGGTATGCATGCTGAAGGAATACCTACTAAAAATGCCACCTTCATGGATAAGTGCAATAAGGAGGATCTGGCCATGGGTTCGAAGGGTTTCCCCATTAGTGCTCTTTGCACCAGGTTTAGGTCAAAGGTTGGAGTTGGAACTTTAATCAGAGGGTACGTATTTTCTAGTCCCTTCATAAAATGTTTAACTGTGGAGTGTGCAAATACAGAGAATTCGTTGATTGTTGGCTGTAACGTTGTAATTGCCATAAGATGTACTGTTCCAGAGCTGAAGGAGAGCCCTGTGTCCTTGAGTGATAATACATATTGTAGAATTTCAGGCAGGCTGGCTAGTGAGGACAAAATGGTGCATAAATCACACCACAGAGTGAATCTATGCAACTTATAGATGTATGTTTTTCTTGTTTTCTGGTTTATGAGGATTTAGTAGAATCTTCTGTACAGGGGCTGAACATGCTGATTCTAAGGGTGTTAGCCAGTGATAAGCCATGTTTGTAGGTGAAGGTTCTGGATACTGGGATGGAGATGCTTGCCCCCATCCTGTGTGAGGAGACTGGAGACCAGAGGAAAACACTGCAGAGGAGCCTGGATCATCTGAAGCATGTAAGGGAACCAAGCCTGTGTGGGCCAGCTGGGAGCTGTCAGGATAATCCTGGGTCTGTCCTGCTTTATATTGAGAATTACTTTGTGAAGCAGGGGCAGTGGTGGGAAAGCATACATCACTGTGTCCCACTTTATAATGAACACGTCCTTTGAGGATTGGGGGCTGAAGCCTGCTCTGAAACAGTACTTGATGCGTTTGTTATTTGAGCTGTTTGCAAACAGGTCTATAGTGGGGTATCCCCATTGTTTAAATACCATTTTCAACATACTCGGGTTGATCTCCCATTAATGTTTTAGAGCAGGCCTGGGCAAAATACAGCCCGCGGGCTAGATCCAGCCCACCAAGCCACCAGATCTGGCCCACAGACACTGCAGGGAGCACCAGGCAGGCTCCCCACTTGCCTCGCCCCACCCACACGCTGCTCAGACATGCAGCTGAGAGAAGGGTTTTCTTTAAAAACTGTGAATCTGGAAGGGAAGGGGGAAACCTTTAGGAGCTGCTCCCATATCCAGCACAATCCCATTCTTGCCAGAAACTGGCCAAACTGGCCAATGAGAGCTGCCTGTTTCAATAATAGGAAGCCACAAAGCACAAGGGGCTCCAGAGCACATGGCTGCAGCCTATGCCGGGGCAGGGCGGGGCGGGCAGCAGTGTTCTCTGTAAACTGCAGGGCAGCACAGCTTCACAGGTGATTAATCAGCCCCGCCCAGTCAGAGACTCAAGGCTCTGTGCACAGAGCTGACTGACTGGGCAGGACTGATTAATCACCTGTGAAGCTGTGCTGCCATGCAGCTTAGAAGGAACATGGGCAGGCAGGGATGCTGATTCATGAACGGTTGCTCCCGGTCAGAGCCTGCCTCTGGCACTTCAACCCCTCCCTTCCCCCACCCTCTGTCTCCCACTCCACATACCCAAATCCTCTGCACCCTCCTATGCCTATATCCCCCCTCATATCTGGCACCCCAATCCCCTGCCCCAGATCACAACCCAAATCTCTGCACCCCAGCCCTGTGCCCCAGGTCACAACAGCCTCCTTCACCCCAAACTCCCACCCTTACCCCAAGCTCTCTTCTGTACCCAACCTCCATCCCAGACCCTGCACCTCCTCCATTAATATCACGGAAGAGTGCAGCCCTCGACCACTTTCCAAATTTTTGGAGAGCCACCCGCCCTCCGCATCAAAAATTATTGCCCACCCATGGTTCAGAGTGAAGTAAACAGCCTGCTGAAGTTGTCTGCCAGGACATTGTCCTTGCCTGGGACGTAAGATGCCTTGGGGGTGATATTGCGAGGAATACAGCACTCTCAGAGATGGACTGCTTCTCAACATAGTGAATAAGATCAGGTTCCACCCTGGCGGTTGATGTAAAACACTGTTGTCAAGTCGTCTAAGTATGTGTACTGATTTGTTGTGGATGAGATTGGCAAATTGGTAGCAGGCATCGTGAACCACTCCAAGTTCCAAGAGGCTGACGTGAAGTTTGGACTCCTCTGGTGACCACCAACCTTGAATGACTTGGTGACTGATGTGAGCTCCCCACCCTAGTGGTGACGCATCCATGGTTACTGTTCGCCAACAGCGGTATGAGATGGAAGGGAACTCCTTTGCAGATGCTGTCCAACTCCATCCACTAGCAGAGGGATTCTTTCACTGTGGGTGGCGTAGATAGACGTTTGTTCACATGTGGTGAACATGTGGCTTGTAGACAATGTGGAGCTATGCTTGTAATAGTCTCACGTGGAGGCAAGCGTGTGGTACTACAAATGTAGCTACCTCCATATATCCCAGGAGTTGGAGACAAAGTTTTGCTGAGAACCGTGGGCTGTGTTGAGCCTTGCTTATCAAGCCTGTGAGCACTGTCACTCTGACCAAAGGTAGTGATGCCACAGCAGTTGTATAGTTGAGGTGGACCCTTATTAACTTGAGACTCTGTGTTGGAGTCAGTGAGCACTTTTGAAGGTTGAGTTGCAGACCCAGTTTGTGGAACAGTGCTCTGGTTAATTGACACTACCCACTGTGCATCCTGAAAGAGCACCCTCTCAGTAGGCAGTCAAAGTATGGAAAAATGGTAACTCCCTGCTGTAAGGTGGCACACTTGCCCGTCCTCCAGGGGGAGCTGTCGAGTCCCTGGGAATTCTGAAATCACGCCTCAAACCCACGTGTACTGTAACTCAACTGCTGTTCTAAACAGGGATGCAAGTGACTAGTCGGGTAGTCAACTACCAGATAAGCCTAGGCTTATCAAGTAGTCAAGTCCACTACTCGCATTCCCTCCCCCCCCTTGCTGCCTCTATATCATAAGCGTGGGGGGGAGGGGGGAGAGAGAGAAACAGGAGCCAGTGCTGGGGGGAGCCAGCTTAAAAGCCGGTTCCTCCCAGCACCGTCTCTGCGGTACCGCCTGTGCCCCAGCCCACGCTGCTGCCTCTAGGCAGCAGCGCAAGGGCGGGGGAGGGGCAGGGGAGGGGGAGGGGCAGGGGAGGCTGCTGCAAAGTAGTAACCCCCATTCAACAACAAGAAGCAAGGAAGAGGGTAGAGAAGTGGTTCAAAGGCGAAATCTCCCTGTGTTTTTGGATGCTCAGGTGAAAGAACTATCAGACTGAAAAGGCATTTCTATCTTCTTGTTTGGCTGTCAGCTTCATTTTGGCTGTGTTAAGCTGGGAACTATCTTGGGATATACAAGCTTTTCAATTTTCCTGGCTGTCACTCAGGCAGAAATTGAAGGTCCCAATGCCCACTAGCAGAGCCAGAAGCTACCATTTCACAAGCAACTCACATGCATGCCATTTATGGCAGTCAGACTCTGATGTTCAGCATAGTTTCTGCCCCGACAAAGGAGTATGAGAGTCACTGGCTCTGCTCAGCAATCTCTGAGGAAATCTCAGGATTCAGAGCTACTGAAATTTTCTGCACTGCTGCTGTTACTAGCATTAGGAATTGATAACTTGTGAAAGAAAGCCATTTTCTTTACACTACATGTTTGTATGTACATTTTTAAAATTTTGCTTCATTAGGAAGACAATTGTTACAATTAGAAACCTTCATCCTAAAAAATTTACACTGTTGAACATTTATCTGTCCACCATACAATATGCTAATATTAGGGATGTGAATGCGTATCTGTGTACACAGTTAACTGATGAGTCTCTGTATCAGAGGCAGCAGCGTGGCAGGGCAGGGGGGACAGGCAGGAGTCTGTATGCAGGGGGGACTGTTTAAGCCAGCGCCCATGGAGCGCCTGCCCCTTGCCTCCCATGCCCTATGGAAGAGGAGAACAGGAGCCAGTATGTGCGGGGAGCCGGCTTTTAAGCTGGCTCCCCACAAGCATTGCTCCTGCCTCCCATGCCCCATGTAAACTCTGAAAATGTCAGCCGTTACTTGTTCACAAAAATAAACACATTTTAACATCCCTGGCTAATACATCCCTATGCTTCACAAAGTATATGGTGTGTATATATGGTGCATGTGTTCAAGCTAAGTAGCCTGAGAACCTATTTGTGCATCTGTAGGCTCCAATAAGCTTTGACAGTAATATGCATCAAAATGAAAAATAGCAAATACACACAGTATTTATGTAGGGCATTATTTTCTGAAGCATGCAGTATATCACCTTGCAATGGCACCCTGGGAACAGAAGCAAAGGAGGGGACTGTATACTGACCTCTCATTTGTTCTCTGGAGTCTCAGCTTCCATTTCTCTCTCACACACAAATCAGTCTCTAGTTCTTATGGTTGCAAAAAATAAAATAAAATAAAATAAAACCACACCACATCAAACATGACCCAAGGAGTGTTCCCTCTAAGCTGTGGGATAGCACAGCTTCACAGGTGCCTCTGACAGGGCGGGGCTGATTAATCACCTATGAAGCTGTATCACTGATATCTGTCTCAGCTTGCCAACAGCGTTCCAAAACCAGTTCTGAAGCGTCAAAGTAGTGGGGAAGATAGGAGGATCACAGCATGTATATGTAAAGGCTGCCCTGATAGAAAAGGCTAGGGGTTCCCAAACTTTTTGACACGGGGACCAGTAAATCCATTCACGAACTTTTGGAGGACCGGTAACATTCATTTGCATATTTGCATATTAATTAATCAAATGATGAATATTCAAATAAGTTGTTTCTGGTCCTCCCAAAGCCCCCAGTGCCAGCTTTAGCAAAGCTTTTGATATGGTCACCCACAATATTCTTGCCAGCAAGTTAAGGAATATGGATTGGATAAATGGAGTGTAAGATGGATAGAAAGCTGGTTAGACCAGGGTTTCCCAAACTTTTTACTTTAGTCGTAACCCTTTTTTTCCCCATACTGTTTTTTGCAGCCCAAAAATATAAACACATAAAAAACAAACTGAAAAAATACCAGACATATAACATGTCTGGTATTTTCTCATTAGGTACGTTTTATTATTACTAGATGTATCAGTTTGTAGTTTCGAACTGCCTGGCTGGTAAATGTGCTCAGACTGCATGAGTGTGTCTACCAGACAGACAGTTCGCAACTACTCGAGAGGGTGTGGGGGGGCACAATAGAATCCCCGAGCCGGACTCACTCGGGCTTTGCGGGGGGAAGGGGGGGCAGCACCCCGAGATCCACATATGGCCGGGTCAATCCCGCTCCCCACCAGCCGATTCACTCCCCCCGCTGCGCCTCCTGCCAGCCCCACTTCCCGCAACCTCCTCCCAGACAGCCAGTTCTCCTTCCCTTCTCCTCCCAATCTCCCTTGGCCAGCCCCGCTGCCCGTGTCCAGCCCTGCTTCCAGCGGCCGCTTCTTCCCCCCCCCCCACATCTTCCCCGGCCAGCTCTCTACCCCCCCGACCTCGTGCCCCCCGGCAGCCCTGCTTCCGCCAGCCCCCCAATCTCTCCTGGACAGTCCCGATGCCCCAGGCAAACCCTGCTTCCAGCAGCCGCTTCTCCCCTACTCCTCCCATTCTCCTGGCCAGCCGCCTGCCCCCCGGCCAGCTCTGCTTCCGCTGGCTGCCCCTCCCCCAATCTCCCTGGCCTGCTCCGATTCCGCCGTCCAGTGCTGCTTCCGATGGCCGGCTCTCCCCTCCTCTCCCCCCCCACTCCCGAGCTCCTCTAGCTACGCCTCTGCCGGGAGCCGGGAGATCCAGCTGCAGACTATGCCCAGGCCGGCCAAGGGCTTGGGGGACCCGGTGCCACACAGGCACTCCGGGAGCCCAGAACACCCCAGCAACCATGCTGAGGTCCAGTATTTTTTTCCTGCGGCCCGGAAGCAGGCCGCGGCTCGCGGCCCGCAGCCCATAGTTTGGGAAACACTGGAATAGGCTGTTACCCTTTAGTGAGAACAGACCTTTGCTACATTATAACTAAGCTAGGACCAAACAAATGAAAAAACAAATGGTCACTGCTTGTCCTGTTACCTCAGTTGTTTCTGTGGAATGCATTTTTGGCTCAGAGCCTGACACCAGCAGCATGTTCGCAGCATAGTGACATCACCCTGACTTCACATCTCAAAGAACAGTTACTGTACAGGTAAACAACCTCCCTTAACCTTCAGATGACACTGCACAAATATAGTCTGTGTTAGACCCTCACCAACAGTTTCCTTGCAGGTGGTGGGACTTCAAATTATTTGAAGGACAACAATATAGACTTGCCAAAGTTCCCTTTTTCCCAGGATACTTTTCTAATTGCATAGCATTTGAAGAAGGTTTGCACCAAGCTAGTTCTTTGCAAATGTCCACAACAGGTATGTTGCCAAAAAGGCTGCCCAGGTAGAATAAGCTATCATCCTTGGGTGAGAAAAGACCTTTGATACATCATAGCTTAGCCTGATCCAGTCAAAAATATGCTGAGCTGTAATAGGTGGCTCTTTAATCCTTTATGAATAGGCTACAATGAAGTCCAGGAGAAAATCTGAAAGACTTCACGTGGTCTCGGTGAAATGATAGAGCCCTTCAAACATCCAAAGTAGGAAAAAAATTTCAGCCTTGCTAGAAAGAACACTGGAAGATCAATGGTTTAATTGAAGTTGGATACCAAAATAAACTACAGCACAAACTAAGGGGGTGGCTTAAAAGAGACCTTGTCTTTGTAGAAAATCATTGGTTTGGCCAGGCAGAAGCTATGAGGATTAAGACTGCCTTGTCTCTTGGCCTCCTAATTAACCTCAGAAGAGAACTAAAGGGAATGTATATAGTAGGTTACTCAACTAGGGAAGAAGTGAGCATTTATCAAGGAGCCAGGGCTGTGACCTGCCCTGAAGCAGAATTTTGGGCATATGTTGTTCAGGATAGCTGCAGAATAGATCTACTACCCATTATCTTCAGAGAAAAAAAATCTTTGCAGAATTTCTTCCTTTACTGATGACTGATGTTCTACAGAGTGCCTGCTGAGGGAGTCCATTATACAGTTTCTCACTCGTGAGAGGTGAAATGCCTTTTGTGATATGTTGTTCTTTTATGCAAAAGTTCAACTCATTTTTGCCATGAAGTGATCCACTGTTGGCCTTGTGCCTCCTTGCTTGTTCTGATAAAACACAGCAGTCTGTCATCAGTAAAAACTTGAATCACCTGATTCCCAACGACAGAATGAAATCTCACAGGCCTAATGAATGGCTCAAAGCCCAAACATATGTTCATAGTCTATGAGCCTAAAAACTTGCCACAGGTGGGCAGCCTACCACCCGGTGGATGGATCTGTTACAAAAGTCATTGCTGGCTCTGGTAACAAGAGCCCATTTGCAGATGTTCTAGGGATCTATCCACCAATTAAGGAACTGAAGTATTTGTGCAGGTGAGCAAACTAGCATGCCCAGCGAGCATGTGCTTGGATGGTATACTAAGTGAAGCCCAGCCTGCAGATATCTGAGGTAAAATCTGACACCCTGAACATGAAGACATCCAAGGCCATACGGCCCCCAAAAGCTGAGAACAAGAATGCACTGTTGTCTTTGGGTCAACTTTAAGATTTCACACAGGAAGCCTGAAATCTGGCTGTTGAAAGGAAAACCACCATCAGCACAGTGTCAAGTTATCAGTTTTTCTGCATTCAACTTTAGCCACTGATGAGAATAAATTTCTGATAAGGATGCTATTTTGAATATTTGCATTTCACATTCTTTGTTCTAATTATTCATCCAGACAGGAAAATATGTGCACTCCAAAATGATACATATGGGCTGCTACTAGGGATATAAAATCCTGGTTAGTCAGTTAACCAGTTAAACCTCAGGTTTAACCAGTTAACCAATTAAGCTAGCAGGCCCATATACCGGGGGGGGGGAGGGGGCAGCTTCTGCTTCCAGCACCCACATGTGTGAGGTTCCTGGCTACCGCTACCCCCCAGCATGCAAGGCTCGGGGGTATGGGGGAGAGAAGCAGGAGCCTGCAGCCACACATGTGAAGACTGGTTCCTGCTCCTGGCCTCACCACATGTGAGGCGGCCAGCTTCTACTCCAGAGGGGGTGGCAGGGCGGGGCTGGAGCCACAGGCAGGGGACTGTTCCTGGGTACTGGTTAACCAGCACCCATTACCTGTTCACATCCCTAGCTGCTACTACTGTCATAAGCTTGGTGAACATTCTCAGTGTTGAGGATAGACCACTGGGTAGCACTATGTATTGCCAGTGCATATTTTGAACTAGAAATCAAACACTTTTTGTGGCTTGGATATACTGTCAAGTAATTTACTGAAAAGGGCTGGAGAAGAGGAGGGAAATAACCTAGGTGAGGTAATCCCTCCTTTATGGTGCTGAGCACCCATTGTTCAGACTCCAACCTTTGTAAAAGAAAGAAATGCCATAACAATTTGGGGTTCATCCAGACAAATGAAAAGGATGGTCACAGCCTGTCCTGTAACCTCAGGTGTTTCTGTAGAGTGCAGCTTTAACACAAGAGCCTTACACCAGCAGCATATTCCCAGCACAAAGGCATCACCCCGTCTTCACTATCTGGGTTACTTCCTGCCAGGTGACACTAATAGCCATTTCCATCTCAAAACCATCCAATCCCTCCTCACTGAATCCTCACAAAAGTCATCAAGTTTACTGCCTTCGAAGAGACAGAATGCACATCAGCATTGTAGTTTACCTCAAGATTGTACCCTGTAGTTCAATATACAGCAATAAAATGATTTTGTAAAAGTAACGAAAGTTTATCAACAACAGTATCTAGATTTCTATAACACCAAGTAGAAAGAATAGGGATAGAAATGATTACAAACAAAAGTAAAAATATGATTCTAAGACTAAAATCCAACTGGAGTCTTTTGTTCCAAATAGTCTGCTAACTACAGTCATTATTCCAGCATGGCTGGCCAGTCTTTAGAATCAGTCATAGGGCTAGAAGGGACCACAAGGGCCATCTAATCTAAGCCACTATCAAGATTCAGGAGTTTTTTTAAGCCAGGATACACCACAGAACCCAGTGCTTGAAGTTTCTTGTTGTCTCAGGTGACATCGTCCAATAGTTTTATCCCGAAGTTAATTTGTGACCATGTCTACACTACAAACATATATTGAATCAAATTACATCAGCAAATAACGCTACAGTTAGAACATTGTGTATATTTGGCTCCTGGTGCTGGGGGTGCATAAGCTCACCAAGAGGGCTTGTGGCGCAGCGCTGTATCCCATGAGTAGGTATCTCACCCCATCCAGCATACTGTTTTATGGGGATTTTGGCAATGCATGATGTGGCTGAAACAAGTCATGGGGACGGATGACTTGTCTCCATCCTATAATGTTATCTGCATACCACTTTTTTTTTTTTTTTTTTTTTCAAAACCCCAAAACTTTTGCAGCCATCTTCACTGCCCATCATGTCCGACAAAAGCATGGAGCCTACACAGCTCCACACTATTGTCATGAATATTGCAATCACAGTGCATAATATCCGGGAGCATTGGCAGAGTCATAGAAAATCACCAAATGAGTGGAAAACATGATTCCTTGGAGGACATAGAACTATGGAACATAAGTACCAATTCAAGGTTACTTGGTGGCATTCATGAACCTGCTGCAAATGGTAGAGCAGTATTTCTGGATCCAAGAAACAAGCACTGAGTGGTGGGATTGCATCATAATGCAGTCTGGGATGACAAGCAATGGCTGCAGAACTTTCAGGTTTGCAAGGCCACATTCTAGAATCTGTATCAGCACACCCTAGCCCTTCAATACAGGTACACCAAAATGAGAACTGCACTGACAGCAGAGAAGCAAGTGGCAATTACACTGTGTAAATTTACAATGCCAGATTGCTACTAGACAGTCAAGAATCAATTTGGAGTCAGGAAATCCACTGCAGGAGCCACTGTGATACAAGTGTGCAGGACTCTTAATCACCTTCTACTATGCATAACTATGACTCTTGGCAACATGAAAGACATAGCAGATGGATTTGCAGCAACAGGGTTCCCAAACTGCAGCAAAGAGACTGACAACTCATATCTATTTTGGCACAAGAGCACCTTGCCACTAAATATATCAACAGAAAAGGCTACTTTTTCTATGGTTATACACACACTAGTGGATCACCAGGAATGCCAACTGACATCAATGTGCACTGGATAGGGAGGGTGCCTGATAAAAAACAGGATTATTTAGAAAGTTGCAAGCAAGGATTTTCCTTCCCAACTGGCAGATTACTACAGGGAATGCTAAAATGCCAGTAGTTACCAATGGCAATCCAGCCTACCCCTTTGCTCACCTGGTTTACGAACACATATACATCTGCCACATCAACAGCACCAAGAAATGTGTCTTGCACCTGCTCAATGGATGCAGAATGACAGCACCTGCTCAATGGATGCAGAATGACAGAATTGAAGCGATACCAGCATTATTTACTCACAAGACTGGACTTCAGTGAGAAAATACCCCAATAGTTATAGCTCCTGCTGTGTGCTGCAAAAGGTAGTATTGTAATATTTCTGTGAAGCAAAGGGGGAGATGGACTCTTCTAGGGTGTGTCTACCTAGTGGTGCTTAACTCGAAATAAGCTATGCAAATTGAGCTATGTCAATTGTATAGCTTATTTTGAAATAGCTTATTTCGAAATTGGGAGTGTCTATACAGCACTTATTTCGAAATAGAGCACTCTTCCTCTGACTTCCCTTACTCCTTGTACAATGAGGGTTACAGGAGTCGTAGTAAGAAGTCCTCCAGCTTGACAGTATTTTGACATTATTTTGAAATAACTGCCTGCTGTGTAGATGCGGACTAAGTTATTTCATAATAATGCTAGCTATTTCAAAATAATGTTGCTGTGTAGATGTACCCCTATAGGACTTTACATACATACGTCTCAAAAAGCTTCACAAGAAGAGGCACTCTATTTTACAAACTTGGGGAAACAGAGCCAAAGAGTTTTTTCCCCAATGAATTGCCCAAAGTCACACAGCAGGCCAGAAGCAAAGTATTTGTTTATATTAAAAATACATTTATCTTATTGTAACATTATCCTCCCTTTCTCTTCCACCTCCATCCTCTATTTGTTTCAGCCCACCCCTTAGCTTATTTTCTAAAAAGTAAGATATATTTGCGGCAGGAGTGTCTCTTATCTAATGTCTGTACAACAGCTAATAAAACAGAGCCTATCATGGCTGGATAGCACTAAGGGACATCTTCAGTAAAATGCTTCTCAGGAGGAAGAGTATTACAAAGTTGTGCCTATGAATATAAAACTATTCACAACAGTTTGAGGAGTTCCTAGAGATGCCTGAAACGGAAACACTCCCACATTATATTAGGCAGTACTTAGTGTGGTCAGGAAAATGGGATGGTAACAATAAGCATTCATGTATAAATATGGAACCTTCAAAGGTTCTCTGGTGTTTGAGACAATACTTAGGTATCTGAAGGATTTAGAAGATTGAACTTATTGAGACAAGTACAACCAAGATAGTCTGAGGACACCGCTTCATGATTCAAGTATTTTTTTGGTCATTTTTAAAATCCAAAAGAGACTTTTCAGGTACATCTGAAGGCTGGTACATTAGGAGGCAGCACAACCATGTCTCAGATCTGTTATGACTGTTGTTCCAGTAGCCAGATAATGTTGTTTCTTGCTATATGCAAAGAAATTACAGTGATGGGATTAGGAATGTAACTGGTTAACCAGTTACCAGTGAGCATCATCCTTGCCAGGTGATGGTAACCAGTTAACTGTCGGCCTGGTTTACATCTAGGGATGTAAAATGCCATTTAATCACTTAACCATTACATTTAATCACTTAACCGTTTAACTGGGATCCTGTGGTTGAGGGGCAGCTCCAGCCTGGTCCAGGCCCCTGTCCGCAGGATCCCAGTTAAGAGGTTAACTGATTGAATGGGATTTTACATCCCTATACTGGATTATCTGAAAGGTTATTCTTGCATTTCAACACAGGACCGAAAGACAAAGTAACAATTTTGTTTTTTTAACGTAAAAGGTTATTTCAATCTTCTATGATTGAAGCACGCTACACTGAAAGTTATTTATATCAAATGATTTGTTATTTACTTGTAAATACCACAGCAATTATGCTTGAAATTTAAGTTGTTATATTCTACTGCATTCTTCAGTGAAATCGAACTCATTAGCTCTCGTTGTTAGAATTCAATTATTTGCAATACTATACACAAATGCAGATCATGAACTGCACAGAAGCCCTTATGTTCAAGGAGAATTCAAAATCCGACATATTTTAAAAAGATATTCATTATTAAGCCAAGCAAACGTATAGTTATTTTGGAGTCATGATCACACACAACACACACACACCCCCTCTCTTTTGCCCCAAAATAAATAAATCATCATTCTAGTTTTACAACTTGTTAATGGTCACCAAGTCAAATACATCTAAATGTTAAGACTTTTAAAATATTATTTTATTCTGTGAAGTATCACAGAGAACCAAGCAAGATTTTCAATTCTAAAACGAATATAAAAATTGATGAAAAAGCTTAGTGTTTAAATGATGTATGGTAACAGGTACTGGTTTCCAGGTTTCCATTTTTGCAAGCAACAGCTTATAATTTTAGAAGTCTGCAATGTACAGGTAAGATGTCTGACCTTTAGTAGTATCAAAGGTCCATCATACTGATTTTGTGCTGTATTATTTCAGGAATCAGCACGCTGAAAACAGTTTAAAAAAGTAAAAAAAATGACAACTTAACTACTTAGTCATTAAGAGACTTAAGCTTGCTTCAGTTAAATATATCTGAAACTGTTTATAAGCTAAATATGTGCAATACTATATACCTTTCACCCTAAGAATATAGCAGTAAAATATCAGGATGTAAAGGTTCAATTTTTAAAATTTAAACCGCAACGTATGTAATCATTTCATTTTTTAAGTAGACACGAGAAAAAACTTTCCTTTTTGGCATTCTGGCCATTTCAAGGTATAAAAATTACAAGATACATCGCATTTAAGATGGAGACAAGAAGCTGCTAACCACAGAGTACATATACATCATCAGACAAAGGCCTGCATAAACGTAATGTCCCTTTTACTGGAACATCATTTTTAAAAAGTCTCATGCTTGTAGCACTTCCAATGACTACTAATTTTTTTGCTTATGATAGGAAAATAAAAACTACTAAAACACAGTTTGCTAGTAGCTAGCAGATTTGATACTAAATATAGCTTTAAAAGTTTTGTCTATTTTCCTAAAGTTCCAGGATTAAATATTTTATATTTGTGTCACTAAAAAAGCTGTGTTTATATGCTGAAATTCATGGGAATGGTGTACACAAAGTGCCCTATCTTGAGTGTTTGTACATGACCTGAATAAAACATACAATTTCAACTTCACATACCAACATGAAATAGTTTAAAAGTAGAATTTCATTATTCCACACATTTTATAATATTGCAATAAGTAATCCACCCTATCTATATTTAGTATCAAATCTGCTAGCTACTAGCAAACTGTGTTTTAGTAGTTTTTATTTTCCTATCATAAGCAAAAAAATTAGTAGTCATTGGAAGTGCTACAAGCATGAGACTTTTTAAAAATGATGTTCCAGTAAAAGGGACATTACGTTTATGCAGGCCTTTGTCTGATGATGTATATGTACTCTGTGGTTAGCAGCTTCTTGTCTCCATCTTAAATGCGATGTATCTTGTAATTTTTATACCTTGAAATAGCCAGAATGCCAAAAAGGAAAGTTTTTTCTCGTGTCTACTTAAAAAATGAAATGATTACATACGTTGCGGTTTAAATTTTAAAAATTGAACCTTTACATCCTGATATTTTACTGCTATATTCTTAGGGTGAAAGGTATATAGAAGCAAAGATTTCAAAGACATGATCAAAATATTCTTTTATTTCTGATAACACTTTAATATTTTGTGAAACCCATTTGCAGTACTAGCTCAAGAAGCATAATGAACCAATTTTAAAATAAATCAAAGAACACTGATGCATTAACTTGTTTTTTAAAGTAACTGTTCATTTACTAATTCACAAAATTTATAACATATAACAGGTCTCCCACAGTGTAATTTAGACTGGGTACTATTTTACTAGTATTCTTCCTGAAGAGGAAATCATGTAATAAACCAAGCAATTTAGATTTCATACACTCTCCTTTCTTTAGAGTTCAGTTTCAGCCAGCCATTTCTGAGTAGCAGTATTTGAGCAGCCTCTAGTGGGAGCCTGGAAAAAACAACTTATTTACTTGATTGAAGAATAGTGATTTTATTCTTAATCTTTTTAATCCCAATTAGAGCTCTTTAGAGGACAACAATTCAGTTTTGCAGCAACTTTCAAGGCTTTAAAATTTGTATACATGCCACACTGAAACAAGAGCAAAGGCCTTTGACCTTTTTTACAAAATCATAATTAGGAGGAGAAAAATTCTATTGTTGAATGGTTAGGGCACTGATCTGGGATTAGAGCTGTCTGGGAATTTTTCAACCATGAGTTTTATCACATGTCAAATTCTGAAACTGCTTTTGTGAAAATTATGTTCTCATGTCCAAGAGGGAAAGAGAGGGGAAGACAGCGAAAAAATTTCACTGACCTACCCCAGAATAGCCAATGAATAGCCTGGTGGTTAGGACACTCATCTGGAATGGAGGAGACCCTGATTAAGGTTCCTACTTTGCCTGATTGGGAGCAGTTATTAATCATGGATCAGAACTAGGCCCTAAGCATCAGGGTAAGGCATCAGAGTTTCTGGGTATACCTACACTGCAATCAAAAACCATCACAACGTTGCAAAAGTATCAGAGCTGGTTTAACTCATTCAGACTTATACTATGGGGCTAAAATCAAGAAGGGTAGATATTTCCACTCAGGCTGAAGACAAAGCTTTGAGACCCATTCCTCCGCCGCCCCCCCCCCCCAATCCTCAGGTTTCAGATCCTGGGCAAACATATACAATTCCCATTTTTCAGTCTGTTATCCCAAGTCAGTTGGCCTGGGTTCAGCTCTGCCGATTTTGTTTGGTTGGTTGGTTACATAGATGTACTCTCTCCCTTTCATAAACGAGCAAGAAAGCACATGCAGACCCTGAACCAAAAACATTCAAAACAAGTATAAATTGCCAAAGTTTTATTTTAGTGAAAATGTTGCAAACAGCTCTAATTCTTATCCACAGGGTTGCCAGATAGTTTCACAAAAAATTGGTTAAGCACAAAAAAAAGAGAGTCACGTCCCCTTTAAATCCCCACACGCTCCCACACTCCCGCCACCCCATCAGACACGGCGGGGGAAGAATGTCCTAAGCGGCCTTCCGTCCAAGAAAAACAGAAAATACCGGACATTTTTCATGTATTTTCTGGGGTTTTTTTACTGGACACGTCGCAAACACCAGACACCTGGCAACCCTACTTATCCACAGTAAATTCTAGTAAATCCATTTTGCAGTCACAGATACCAAACAGTTAATGTTCTCTTTGCAGTGCAATATTCTATAGACCAGAAATATAAATACTAGGGATGTGATAGTGTACACATGTGCACGGTTAACTGATGAGCCTTGATTAACCTTCACGGTTACACACCTGGACCCCACCCCTGTACTGCGCCTCTGTATCAGAGGCTGCAGCATGAGCGGGGAGGGGAAGGCGGGAGCCGGTGTACGCAGGAAGCTGGCTTTTAAGCTTGCTTCCCATGCACCAGCTCCCAGGGAGCTGCCAATCACATGTAAATGTGTAACCGCTGAAAAGTTCAGCAGTTACACATTTACATAATACACGCATTTTAACATCCCTAACAAACACCCATCTCTCATGATCCTTTTAGTTGTCTCCATACCTCCAAATGCTCTATTTGCAGTTGGGCTCAGAAGAGGAGGAAAAGAAACAGGGTCACTGAGTCTCCATTGATAGAATACAATCTAAGAACAAGCGCTACTGATGAAAAGTAACCCCTTTTTCTTTCTTGCCTTCACCAAATCTTACTGTCAGCAACGAGGTGCAGCCTACCAGAGGAGATGAATAAGAACCCTTTCAAAAAAAAAAAAGGGAGGGGGGGTTTGAAATAGTACCTATGATGTAGCGTAAAAGAATACTGAATCATAAAGGTGCAAGCTAAAACGTCATACAGCATCTCTACAAACTACACAAAAGGTCAGTGCAAGTACATGTTATTAAGGTTGCTCAGACATATCAGCTGGTTCCTAATTGAGGTGGTTTATTGTTTAGATATTTGACCAAAAGCCATAAATAAATCTCACATTTGAAACTGGAAGGGTTATAGTTGTTCATACCTCAAAACTCAGGCCATGTATCTTACCTCACTATAGTTCAGTGGTTCTCAAATTTTTTGGCCCACTTGGTTCAATGCAAACCTTTCCATGGGCCACCGGCTGCTAATGGAAATTCGCTGTTAATGACATAATTACCCCTGAGCCATTATGCTACTGCTGCATCTAGGGAGAATGGTTTAATTTAACCAGTAAGAAAGGAAATATTAATTTAAATCATTTAACAGATTAAGCACTTTAACTTTCTCATGTCAGTTTATCAAACTTCATTTTAAATAAAGGGGGATATTTTGTAGCATTTTCAAGCATGTCAGCACAGAATTTGCCCATGTGCCAGCAGGTAGCAGGAATTTGAGTGCCCACATCTGGTTAGGAGTTTTGAGGAGAAAAACTTGAAGACAATGAAGAAACAAAGTTAATTTTTTACAAATCTTCTAAAGGCTCTACTACAAAGGGAGACTTATCTGTTACCTGTGGCATTTCAATACAGAGAATTCAGAAGCATTCTTCCTCAGGAACAGTCTATGCTCAGAGCATAGCTCTGGTCTGCCTCCCTATGGAAATGGGGAATGCCCACTGTGAAAACTGACATGGAGGATACTGAGAATGAGTCAGTTCTAAACACCTATAAACTTTGAAATACACGACAGTGGTAAGTGATGCTTGCTCAAATTTACAAGATGGAAGAAATACTGTACAAACCCCGAGGAGGCAGAAGGGTTATATTTATGAACTGCATTCTATATTTGCCTTAAATTCTGAAACAAAATATACAAGAAAACTGTGGCAAAACTAAATTCAGTATATTATTAAAAAGAAGAATGCTCTCTATATTAAGGATGTTAGATGTCAGGTAATAAAATAGTCGAGTAACCACACGAATTCTCATCAGTTACTCAACTATTCTATAGTCCCTGGGGGCAAGGTCGGCAGCCAGTGCACTCTGGCCCCAGGGAGTCCCCTGCCACCCCACACTGCTGCCTCTGTATCAGAGGCAGCAGCACGAGGTGGCAGATAAGAGCTGGTCCGCGAGGGGAGCCAGATTAAAAGAGCTCCCCGCAGACAGAGGCTGCTGGGAGGGAAGGGGGAAGCGGCCGCGGAGTAGCCTGTGTCTGCAGGGAGCTCAGACCTGCCCTGGACAGAGGCTGCTTTGCAGCACCCTCCCCTGCCCCCGTTCCCCGCTGCTACCTCTGATAGAGGCAGCAATGCAGGGGGGCAGGCAGCACTGTGGAGTCGGTGCTGGGGGGGAAACCGGCTCCTGATATAGAGGCAAGGGGGAAATGCGAATAGTCTACAAGATTAACCTATAAGCCTAGGTTTATTGGTTAATTGTCTAGTCAACTACCCATTGACATTCCTAGTCTATACTGTATTATTTATTTCCTAAGACTCTTCTAATTCTCCCTCTACTGCAAACAGTTTATCAGATGTCCTTTATAAGGTATTAATTAGAAAGCTGAAGCACAAACAAGTTTTTCAAAAATATCAGTCTTCAATGTTGATTTTTCTTTTCTAAAACACCAAAGATCATAACTCTCTGAGAAACAAATACAGACCACATATATTCCAGTACAGGGCTACTCAACACATTGCCCACAGCCTGTTTGTTAGCAGCCCGTGGTGCAGTTTGGGTTGATGGTACGGTTTGGGTTGATATGTGTTTTAGTAGTTAAATTCCTGGACTGTTGTGAAGCCAAAACAAAAAAAAGTCAGTCAATATAATGGTCTTCTGTTGATATGTGTTTTAGTAGTTAAATTCCTCGACTGTCATTGCTCATTAAAATTGCTGTCATAGGGGTAGAATTTGGGTAAATATTGCATTTTATTCATATCCACAGAACTGACTTAAATGGGGCCTGTGTGTTGTATAGTTTTGTCTTAATTTTTGTATTCATGCCTGTAGATGTGAAAGAAGCTATTTGTATTTATATTTGCATGTATATGCAACCACACTTAAAATTGTGGCCCTCGGCATGCGCTGTGAGTATCATTGTAGCCTGCAAAGCTTCCAAAGTTGAGAAGCCCTGTTTTAATACATAGTTATTTTATGAGTTAGGGAAAGTACGCTCTAGGGGGCACAGAATTCTGCCCTTTTCACACTGTCCAATCTTCCTGTGTCCTCCAACCCATCCCTGTCTTGCTCCTGTCTATTCCTGATCCTGGGATTCTCATCCCAATCCCAGTCTCCAT
The DNA here is from genome assembly GCA_032595735.1 of Pelochelys cantorii. NCBI lineage: Eukaryota > Metazoa > Chordata > Testudines > Trionychidae > Pelochelys > Pelochelys cantorii. Next base: position 109,074,798 of record CM064327.1, read on the forward strand.
TCCCCAGTCTTCCCATCCCAGTCTCTGTCCAGAAATCCTAATTTTACTCACCCAATTGTTCCAATTCCCCCTCCAAATCCCATTGTTCAAACCCCAGTTCTCCTTCCCCATCTCTTTATCCAATCTGTGACTCCACCACCATTATGCTATGTTTCCCATACCTCTGACTCCCAGTCCTAATCTCCCACCTCAAATTCCCTTGTATCTCAGTTCCAGCATCCACAGTCCCAGTGTATCCCCTAGCTATGTGTCCCAGTCTCTTTGCCCAGCCAGTCTCGTTTCTTCACCCCACCCCAGAACTTGTCGTCAGATGCATTTCCTTGCTCACCCACTGGTCCTCAGTAGAGATGTGAAGGACTAGTCAACTATCCAATAAGTAAATGCTTATCGGATAGTTGACAGGATAGTTAACTAGAGGCTTTCCCCCCCTTGCTACCTCTATCAGCGGGGGGGGGGGGGGGAGGGAAGATGACAGAGGGTACTTCAAAGCGGCAATGCTGCACAAAGCCCAGCATCAGCTGCTCTGTGCGGTACTGCCGCTTCGAATGCCGTGGGGAGCCCGGTGTCAGGCTCCTCATGGCATTTCAAAGAAGCAGCGCCGCGCAAAGCCCGTGATCAGGTGGGGACTCTCCAGCTGACTCCACTTGGTGCTGCTGCTTTGAAATACCGCAGGGAACCCAGCTTCGGGCTCCTCACGGCATTTCAAAGCGGCAGCGATGCAGAGAGCCCGGGAGATCCCAGGCTCTGCATGGCGCTGCCACTTTGAAACACTGCCACGTTAGGGTTGTTGCTACACTTCAAAGGCGGAGGCGTCCTATCAACTAATCGAATAGTCGATGCAAAAACGCATCGACTATTTGATTAGTCAATTACCCGATACTTAACATCCTTAGTCCTCAGTACCACTCTCTCGCCACACCCTCAGCTCCTCAGCCAATCTCTCAGTCTCCATCCCACTAATACACACCTATTTGGTCCTATCCCACCTCCACACCATTTCTTTCTCTGGCTCCCAATCCGATTGTCCTTGCCCAGCCACTCCCAGCCACCACTACCACCAAGTGCACAAAGTCATTCGCTGTTCAAAGCACCTGGCCGCTCCATCCTCCCACCAGGGTACAAGATGCCTAAAGGGAACCACCAGCCATTCTGAACAGCCAATGATTTCGTGCACTTCCCTGCTCCAACATCCCATTGGGCTGGGGGCGGGAGAGCACTTGAAATCTACTCCCCCACGAGGTGCACGCAGCACCCAGAAGGAACTGCCAGCTGTTCAAAATGGCTGGCGGTTCCCTCTAGGTGCTGCATGCCCCTGGCAGGGCGAGGGTGAGGGGGGCAAGAGACTTCACATGCTCCCCTATGCCCCAGCTGGCCGGGGATGGGGAGTGCACAAAGTCTCCTCCCCTTCCAGGGGCTCGCACCAGAGGGAACCGCCCCTTCTGGGGACCAGAGCCAACACACAACCACAAACCAGAGTTTGTGAAGTGCCCCCCCTCTGACAGATTATTGTGCAAAACTATTGCCTCTTCTGCATTTGAACCAGGCAGTTTCCTCCTCCACATTGCCTACCTACCAACAGGAATGTTACTGACATGACAGAAAAAGAGTCTTCCTGCTCTCACTTGTGTTGCCCAGACAGACTTGGGCCACAGAAGCCCCAAACTGCAATTGCTGAAAGTCCTGCTTTGTTTTAGGCTGCAGCATGCCCAGTACAAACAGAATCTTTTGGGGAATTTAGTTGCTAAAATGTAATAAGTCTCTACTGAGCATGTACAAACTGTACTTTTTCTAAATGCTTATAAACTTGACTGAACATCAGCAGATTTTAAGAAGGACAACATAAAGGCACATACTGAATCAAAAGCTACCCTCCTCTAAAATTTCAATGCCTGGGAACACAAGAGTTTTTTTAAAGAAAAAATTACCAGACTTTTTTTAGTATAATCAAAACTTATTTTTCCCTTTCCTTATTTATGCCTGGAAACGGGTGAATGACTTTAGCTCATTTTTTTCAAAATATTCAGCATGTGGCAGACAGTCACAGAAAACTTCCATGCAAAAGGTTACTGTTTGGAAAAGTTGTAAGAAGCTGAAAAACAGATCTTATAAAAGGGCGTTGTTGGACACCCTTAATGATAGGCAGGGCTGGTAACACGGCTTATGATAAAACCAACACCTTTCAAGAAAGCCATCCCTACACTCCCCAAGTATCTTAGCTACTGAAACTAAACCCACAAATTTTGTAGCTATAGCAACCAACAACAACATACAATTAAAAATACTCCTACTTTTATCTTAGCTACGAGCTGAAGTGTTCCAAATTAGGTGAGTCTTTCAGAAATGCAATTTACAGATAACACAAATTCGCTAAGAGTATGCAGATTCAGTATTCAAATATACTCAAATTATATATGGTTACCAGCTAGTTTTCAGGCAACTGTTACAAATGTGTAAGGATTTAAGCAACAGAGACAGTCAATAAAACAGAGAAATCATTTTAGTAGACAGTAAAAATAGCTTTATAATTACAATTCTCAGAACAGCTGAACTCTGTAAAAAAATTAGTCAGTAACAAAACACTGTTTTTTACTCCTGTTAAAAAGAAATATCACACACAGCTTACCTATATTTGCTGTCATGGACTCCAGATCTGCCAAAAACCCTGGAACTTGCTGGAGCTGTTCCTGCAGCTCTATTAGACTACTCCTCTTCTTCTCCCAGTGTGCAGAAAGCATCACAACTTCACTATCCACTAGCTGTAATATTTACAATGAAGGACAAAACTTACTTTGTGTTTACTTGCAAAACTGATTATTAACTTATGAACTTCAGCCTTATGCATCCACAAAGTCTATGACTAGACCAATGAAGTTTCAGTGTTGAGAGAGATGTTCAAAGTATGCTTTAGTAAAGGTTGTGGGTTTTTTTAATGTTTAAGTTCAATATGCACTAACAAGAAGTTGCCATAAAATGTATCTTTTGCCATTTAAGATCAAACATTTATTTCTACTTATTTCAGGAATAAAAATATACAAAACATCTTCTCTGTGACAATTCTGGCCCTCTTCTCCCCCAGTTTACAATCTTTTAAGATTCATAATACCCTGTCCTTAAGGGCAGAATGATTTAAATAGAAGATTTTAAACCAGTATTTAAACCAGCATTTTATATTAGGGATGTAAGAGTGTAGCCATTTAAACAGGTTACCCAAAAGGCTACATGATGCTCCTGGTCCAACTTCCTGGAAGCCACCTGCGCCACGTGCTGCTGCCTCACGCCAAATTTGCATATCTTCTTTTGGAAGCCAAGAGTAGTCTAGATGTGCCCTGATACAGAGACAGCAGCGCGGGGCAGCAGGCAGGAGCCGGTACACACGGGGAACTGGCTCAAAAGCCAGCTCCCCACATGTACTGGCTCATAGGGAGTCACCTTCCAGGAAGCTAGCTGCAACCCCGCATGTAACTGCTGGAATTTTCAGTGGTTACATGGTTAATCAATTACATGCATTTTAACATCCCTATTTTATATATGTACTTTTTATTTCTTTTTTTTTCCACTGATTGGTAACCATTAAAACAAGTTGATTTGCAACTAAATATAGCCTTTACACTAAATTGTGTTTCATTTTTCTTAACCAGGAGAATATGCTTTATCTATACAGATTGATTTAATCAATCATATAGCTTAACATACATTTATTCAGATTCTTACTTTTCAGGTTAGAAAAAGGTGAATGATGCATTTTTTATTTGAGTATGTCAAGGGCTACTTCAATGAAATTTCAAGTTCAATTAAAATGGACAAAAACAGCATTTAAAAACTTGTATTATTTTACTCATAGAAAAATTCTGCACCATTGAGCACACACAGAAACATGTCCCCCCACACACAGATTCTCTTTGCCTTCTGCACAGAAAAATGGTTTTGTGGGGGAAGCAAAGAAATGCTACACCAATGCTCATCCACCCCTCCTCAGTAGAGATGGCATATCTCTTTGGATACCCGGAGCAGCCAGGGGAGAGGTAAGTCACCACAGAGGTAAGTCTGGGCATGTCCCTGCCACTTAGAGGCATTAGTCTAGCTGGAGGAGAAAAACAAGTATTCAGTTATTTTTTTAATTTATTTCAAAATACTTGTCAGGAAATAATTAAAATGTTTTAATTATATTGTTTTATTCTGACAAAAATATTCAGAATTTTTATTTCTTGATGCAGAATTCTCTCAGGAGTATTAAGTTAAATAAAGCTACCCTAAATGACCTTAACAAATAAGAAAAGGTTTATCAAAACACGTTCTGCTTTTAAAACAAGCTGATGTATTAATCAAAAGGGAGAAATATCCATAGTAAATGAACCGAACAAAATGTTTCCAGTCACCACATCCTTCAAAATTTTATAACCAGCTGATCTCATTCTCCTACACTCTATACATAGATTGGAAGAAGAAAAAGATTCCCTGCTTTTTCAACTGCAACTGGTTACTTAACTCTGAATGAACAAGCTGAGTAAACCAAAATAAGGAACATTTTCTTCTGTGGGTCTTCAAAAGCTGTTTTAGCACTTAAATTTTGATTTCAGATACTTAGCCAGTGATTTCCCTGAGTGCAATGATAGACTTCTTTAAAACTTGGCAACAAACATTTGCTACTTAGTATTTTTATTTAGTTTACATTATAATGTATAGCTTTAATTTAACTGTAATAATTTCACTTTTTAAAATCTGGATTTAATTTAAATTTTAAAAACTGGATAATTTTTATTCATTTTTTTAAAACAGTAATTTTTATTTGCCCTGCTGCCCTTGCAATAAAGGGCTAAAAGTTCCCAATTCACATCTCTGGGTCCTCCAAAGAAGTCCTCAAGGAAAGATAAACTTGAGATTCTAGACATTTATAAAGTTAAAAATTATGCCGCTCTAAAGGGGGAAAAAACATTTTAAGTCTTTCAGACCTCTGTAAACATTGTAAAGGAAAAGAGGGCACAAAATTATCACCAACTGACCCATATGATCTTTAAAATATAAAAAATAAAATGTTCCATGAACACAACTATTGGAATTAATATTTGAAATTAATACTAATATGGGAAACTACTAAACATTAAATTATTCACAAATTACTTTATTAACATTCAAAGGCCAAATGGTACTTATATAGGAGTCAGGGATGTAAAAAAAAATCACGGTTTGTTTAACTGGTTAACCACTGGCTGCAGGCAACAAGGGTTGCCCCAACTCCGCTGTGGCTGCACCATGGGCGGAAAGGGCTGTTCCTTCCCAACACACTGCCACCGGTGGTGGGGGCTGCTCCTTCCGCACCACTGGGCCCACTGCAGCCCTGTTGGCTGGGCCACTGGGGGAGGGGAAGGCTCTGGTTAAATGTAGTAGAACCTCATAGTTATGAACACCATAGTTATGAACTGACCAGTCAACCACATGCCTCATTTGGAACTGGAAGTGCACAAACAGGCAGCAGAGACAGAAATAGCAGACACAGTATTGTTTTACACTACTAAAAACAATAAAGGGAAAGCAGTATTTTTCTTCTGCATAGTAAAATTTCAAAGCTGTATGAAGTCAATACTCAGTTGTAAACTTTCAAAAGAACAACCCTAATATTTTGTGCAGAGTTACAAACAGCCTCCATTCCAAAAGTATTCTTAATCTCTGAGGTTTCACTGTATTGGATTAAATCAAGTAAAAATAGTCGAGTCCAATTTAACAATTACCCAACTGTAATGTAATTTGAGTAATTTTTCAAAACACTGATATATTAGAATTTTTGCAAGTTTTGCACAGTTCTTCAGTTATTTTAACTGATGTAATTTTTTCTTACCTCTCCAGCTTTTGCACATTCCTTAGCTCCTCTGTGAAGGGCTGCCCAAGAGTCTTCATACCTCAACAGAATAAAAAACAAAACGTTTGTGGTTATGCTTACCATAAATTCAGCTCCCAATTCAAAACAAAGATTATGAATGCTAGTGTTTCATTTTATCTGTGTATATCTAAATGTAAGTTTCACATTAGTAGAATATTGTCCCAGCTGAAAACTCTGCATTTGCTGTTTAGTGCTTCATGGCTTTCCTAAATTGCTAATTAACGTGGCTAGAAAACATAGCCAAGTAAAACTGTACAAAAAAAGACAACTAAGACACACTACTGGAAACAATAATCCCAGGAAGAAAGCAATAAAACACGAACATTACAGAGCTTATAATTGTATATAACACAAATAGCATTCAGAATAGAATTTTTAAACAAAGTACTTGGGCATACGGCATCTGCCCTTAAAATACACATATCCACGTAAACTCTTACTGGAATATTCAGTAAGACCACTGACCCCAGAATGTTCTAAGTTCTTCATATCCATACAGTGAGTGTTTATTAAAATGCCAGGTACACTTCCAGATGCTGCAAGCTATTATTTTTTATTAATTTATTTAGAATAGCATCTAAAGACCCTTAGAGGACTAAGGCCCTACTATAGTAAATTCTTTTGGATCGAGATACACCTACTTGTATATCTTAGGTAACACAAATCAGAAGAAATTATGGAGGTACAATATGCCTTTGCATAGGGCAGGGTGGACTGATTTATATCCAAGTGATTTAAAGCACCAGTTTTAATAATGATTTAAATCACAGAAAATCTTGATTTATATCAATTTGTATTTTAGTTATTTACTTACGAAATCAATTCTCATTGGCTGGTAACCATTAAGCCATGTTGACTTACAGCTAAATACAGTATTGCCTTTACCTAAATTTGGTTCTTTGCTAACCTAGAGGATACATTATATCTATACACATTTATTTAAGCAGCCATATAGCTCGTGTTAGAAATGGTGAATGATGCATATTTCTTATTAATTCTTTGGAATTTTCACACACACACTTGTCAGTTGTGTGAAGCTGCAACGGGATGAGATTTAGATTAAAATGCATAAACACAGCATTTTCTAATTATTAAATTTAACCAAACTAACTTAGATATGCTAGACACGTATGAAAAAGAAGTTGATCAAAATATGTTCTGCATTTAAAACTAATCAATTTATTAAATAAAGGGAGTATCTGTAGTAATGAACTGAACTGATTTTTTCTAGTCTCTGCTCAAACGCACAGAGACTTAAGGTGCCTCAGTGTGGGTTTAGGCACCTCTGTGACTCTCAAAACTCTTGCCTAACCGCTATAGGTGACTAAACTCACAAATAGAGATGTTAAATATCAGTTAATTGAATAGTCGATTAACCTCATGAATTTTTATCTATTACTCAACTATTCTATAGTCCCCGGGGGTGGGGCCGGCAGCCAGTGTGCACCAGTCCCACTCCTGAGGAACCCCCCTGCCACTCTGCACTGTTGCCTCTGTAGAGGCAGTAGCACAGGGTGGCAGTAGTCCCTGTCCTGGGAGGTTGGGCGGGGGGGGCAGCTCCCAGACATGGCACGAGCCAGAACTGAGCCGGGCTGCCTGCCAATACACTTTTAATGCAGAGCTGCAGTGGTAGGTCCCGGACCTCGTGAGAGCCAGAACTGAGTCAGGCTGCTGGTCAGCCTGCTAAAAAATTTACTGATGGGGGAGGGAGGTGGGGAATGCATGTAGTCTATAGCCATGGTCGCTAACAGGTCGATCGTGAGGCCTCGACCAGTCAATTGCAAGGCGTTCGGCCCCCGCATTTTCCCCCCACCCCCCCCAAGAAGCCCCACTGACAATGGAGGTAGTGCCGGCTTCCCGCGGGGTGGACAGAAGTCCTGCAGCTTCACACCACTTCTGGGGGTTCCGGAAGTGCGCTGGCTGCTCCCCTCCCACAGGTCTGTGGCGTACTGGGCGAGCTTCGGGAAGGGGTGTCGGCCCCGGAGAAGGAGCACGGCGGCTTCCCTGCGCTGCAGGAGGGGTGAGTCAGCCTCGGGGCAGGCGCGTGCAGGGCTTTCCCCACGCCGGGGGGGGGCAGCGGGGGGGAGTTGGGCCCAGAAGAGGCGCACACCGGCTTCCCTCTGGGAGGGGGGGGAAGGAATCCTGGGAGGGGGCGGGTGCAGGAGACTCCCTGCCCCCACTGGCACCCCGGCCCCCGTCTCCTCAGCCCCCTGTCCCCTCTTCCCACTCCCTAGCCACAGAACTCTGTCCCCACTCCCCTGTCCCGAGCCACAGAACTCTGCCCCCAGCGGCATCCTGTCCCCAGCTGCAGAACCCTGTCCTCTCCCCTCCCAGCACCCTGTTCCCTCTCCCCTGCCCCCCAGCCGCAGAACTCTGTTCCCACTGGCACCCTGTCCCCTGCCCCCTGCCGAAGCACCCACTAGCACCCTTCCCCAGTACTATGTCCCCTGCTCCCACCAACACAGTTGGGGCCACACTAGTGAAGCTTGGGGGGGGGGGAGGAGGTTGGAGGAGGGTTTTTTTGCATCTCACTTGTGTGGCCCCAACTGACTTTTCTGTGGGTCAGTGACCCTTGACTCAAAACAGGTTCCCTGCCCTTCTCAGAAATAAAGACAATGCAGAAACTTTTTGTGTTTGACATAGTATTTTATTTAAAACTGAAGCCTGGCCAACAAAACCCCAATTGGGGCCAAGTCCCCATCTGGCCACAGCATCATAACACTCCTGCACTCCCCTTTCCCCCAGACCCTACATCTGAGCCTATCATACACTGGAACCCCCTGCCCTGAGCCCCTCACATACGCCAACCCAAATTCCTGAACCCTCACATCCAGAAGTCTGTGGCTTGCTTAATACCCTAACCCTACATCTGACCCCAATACTGCCTGGCCTGGAGCCCCCACCCTGAGCCAGCATCCCCTTATCCACCTCCTCCTGCATCCAGATTTCCTCCGAAAGCTTGTACCTCTCACCCCTTCCCACACCCAAAACCCTCATTCCCACTCCAGAGCCTACACATCCTGTCTCAACCCAGCAAGGGTACGGCTAGACTGCAGGAGTTTTTCAGGATTCCGGAGATATCCCAGAAAAACTCTTCTGCATCCAGGGATGCATTTGTTCTTCCGCTTCTTTTAGTGAAAGAGCAAACATGATCTTTCGGTCACCCCTATATTCCTCTTTCCACGAGGAATAAGGGGGCTTCCAAAAGAAGGGGTTTTTCTAACATTTGGTCCAGTCTAGACAGGCAAAATGTTGGAAAAATCTCTTCCTACTGAAGAATTAGGAAAAAAAGCAGCAGTATAAGGGTTGGGGATAGCAAGTGATGGAGAGGAGGAGAATAGAGAGGGCGGGGTTTCAAGGAAGGACGGGGCTATAGATCTTGGCTTGTTCTGTCATTTAAAAAGTGATCTTGGGTATAAAAAGATTGGAGACCACTAGTCTATAGCATTAACCTATAAGCTTTTGCTTACTGGTTAATCGGCTACACTATTACAAACCTACTCACAACACCTACATTTTCAGGGAAACAGAGTTCTCAAGCTTCTGCTGCCTCATTCTAGGCATCCACATTCCAGCCTCACACCTAAGCCCCAGAACAAAGCATGAACCCAGGAAGAGAGGCATTCTTCCTTCCTTCCAGAAAGGAAGCTTCACTGGTGTAACTGATACCGATAAGCATCCGCTTATCAGTTAAACAGTTAGTCATTTACACTCAGACATCCCTGCTCTGAGCTATGGAATATTTGGAGCTGGGGCTTCCCCAGTCTCTCCTGTTGAAGCTGTACTAGTTTGGATAAGGAATTAAAGAGTCCCTACTGCAGGGGATAGAAAATAGTGTTGCAAATTAACTTTGAAATGGTCAATGTGTAAGCTGACATGGAAGAAAGCACAAAAGTGCTTTTGAGAGAAAAAAAATTGCTGTATTCTGCCTGGAAGACCAGTAAGTTTGGCTACCCCCGATATATTGCAGTGTGGTTTGGCACTAAGCATTAGAAATTGTCACGTTGGCAAATACCAATGTTTTTGAAAGAAGCCTGTTTCAGATATATACATTCAGAAACAAAGGTGTACAAACATAAAACACTTTTCATACACTAACAACTACTTCTATTTTAATAGATAAAACATTGTCACATTTGGACTACTTAAACATAGACCAGATAAATGCAGTGTCCTTTTGATCCCAATCTCAAAAACTGTGCAGACCAATGTTGACGTACAGTTTATGTCTGGCGTTTACTAGACAAACTCAAAGTATATCAAACAAAGCTCTGGGGAAATAAACAGTGGAACAAAGAACACTAGGCAATTTATGATTTTGGCAACAGCTTCCAAAAATACAACATGAGCAAGAACAACAATCAATTTCAGCAGTTACACATTTATTTAATAAAATGAATGTTAACATCCCTAGTTTATAGCAGGCCAAAGAGTAAGACTCCCAGGAAGGTATGCAGTGTACTTGCACAACTGCCATGCCAAAATGAGGCTCAATCAGACCTGGATTCCAAACTGATTTTAGTACTGAATAAAATAAATACACAGAACTCCAGCTAGTACAAATCTCTAAAAGTACAAACCTCCAAATTAGAGATGTTATAGAAACACACCAATGAAACTGCCTTACTTATCAGAATGACCTTCAAGACCCTTAATTACTGTCACCCTACCCAAAAAAATTCTCAATCAACATCTGAATAGTTACATAGCAAATAGTAGTACCTCTATTTTCATATAGGGGAAAGTTACAAAAATAGTTGATGAACTTTATAAAAATCACAGCCTAGTTAAAAAAAAAGAGGAAACGGTAGGGGTCTGGTATCCCCCACTGCCTCCAAACACACACACACCCAGGACGTATGGAACGCCTCTTCTTCAAAGACAGATTTGGGGAAAGAGTAAGAAATTAATGGCTTGCTTAAGAATAAACTTAGTTACCACTTACTGAGACAAGATTTCAGAATCACTTCAGACTAAAAGGAAGAAAAGTGACTTGAGATATTGTAGGTTAATTTAAAGCTTTCAACTAAAAGCTTTTTATTTTTAAAGCAAATTCACTTTTATAGGGATTTCTGGAGCAGCTTCTAATAAACTGGTTTTGAAAGGTGGCATGGGAGCCTGATGGGGGAGGGGGTGTCTCTTAAATAACTGGGACCAAAAGAACTAAATTGAGGGGATATTAATTAGATAGTTGTATAACTATCGCTGTCTAATTCATGGAACCTAACTATATATTTACACAAAGAGATATATTAGAAGAACTGCTAGATTTGAAATATAGTAGAATTAAGGTTGCAAGAGCAAATGTTCAGTTAGGAAATGCTAAAATTAAGGTTGCCTGGGCAATCGAATTTTATGAGGTTCTTATTTAACATAATTATATGATCACATAGCGTACCCCCACCTCACAATATTCCTGCTTCACTCAGTGCACAGGATGATCTGTGCTCTGGGTCTGAGGCACCTGTCCCGTGTATCTGTCCTCACTATTCAATTAGAAGCACATACATACTTGCTGTATTTACTGTATACCATTCAGAACCTGCAATCAAATACAGAGTTTTCATTTTCTTATTATCTTATTTACTACTTGTTCCTTCTGTAATATTTTAACTGAAGAAAGAAACTAATTGAAAAATACATTAGAATAAAAATCAAAGGACATACCTGCTGAGCAATTCCAATCCAGCAGAAAACTTTGGCAAATACTGAACATTCCTGTAAACAGAATCATAAAGTCACACAAGTTAAAAATGGAAGAGAAAAAGGTCATCCAATCCATCTCCTTGTCAGTGCAGGATTAATCACTGCCAAACCTATTTGCTACCAATTGGTCTAGTCTAGTTCAAAACATACTAAGCAATCTACTTTACAAGAATATAAAAAAACAAAACTACAAAATTTCACTGCCAAGCTGATACCTACCCAACATTTCCCTTTTTTCCCCCCCCCACTCATTGCATTATACAAGGTGGTAAGTTAAACTAGGTATCTGTTTATAGGGTGGCTGTTTATAAGGTGCACGGCATTCACTGTTCAAATCACTTAAAGTTTAAGTGGTATTCTGGGAGCACATCTCCTATGTAAGATGTTCTGAACACACTGCAAAACTATGCTTCCTGGGAAAGATCAATATATTTACTCTTTCCTTTCTATACTGTTAATACCTTGTCTTTTGACAAAAAAAAAAAAAAAAAAAAAACACACAAAACAAAACAAAAAAAACCAAACACACACACCTGACTCAGCTTGGTTATTAGATTTCTTGAAGATTTTTAATATTGAATCACAAGTATAGTCAATTAGTTGGCTATACCTTTTAGTCAATAGCTTAAGTATATTTTATCAGCAAGAATAAGCTTAATATGAAAACAATGATAGTTACAATGCTTCTACCACATACTAAATATTAGCAAGACCACACTTTGTAACTGCACTGTACTACATCAAGGCTTTCCTCACTTCAGATTTTGAAAGACTCTCAGAATGGACTGAAACAGCAGTTATATGTTTGAATGATGGTGTATGTGATGTAAACAATATGACTCAACAGTTGTTTATTAGTTAGACTCAGAGATCAAGCTGATTAGATTTGCTTCAGAATCTGGCCAGTGGGGAGAAAGCAAATGTGGTTTACAGTCATATTTGTGTTCACCTGGCCAGAGACTAATTTAGTCTTAAGATTGCTCTAACCCAGGGGTGAGCAAAAGGGCCTCCGCAGGCCGGATCCAGCCCGCCAAGCGGGTTGATCCAGTCCGTGGAGGCCCTGCCACTCCCCCACCCCAAGGGGGCGGGGGAGCATGCAAAGCTTCCTCCTGCCCTGAAGGAGCAGACGGCGCTTTGAAGCGCCATGTGCTGCTCACGGACGGGAGGAGATGTCACACGCTCCCCTGCCCTCAGGCCCTGATTGGCCTGGGGACAGGGGTAGTGTGCAAAGCCTCCTCCTGCCCTGCGAGGAGCATGTGGCACTTTGAAGTGCCGCATGCTCCTGGGGAGGGGGGAGGAAGCTTCCCTGCCCCCAAGCCCTGATTGGCCTGGGGGTGGGGGAGCGTGCAAAGCCTCTTCCCGCTCTGCCAGGGGCAAAGGTGCCTAGTGGAAAGGGGGAGCAAAGGGGATGTGGAAGCCCAGAAGCATCCTGGCCCTGCCCCTACTGGGCAGCCCAGGGCCACTTCAAAAATTTTTGCCCATCCCTGCTTTAACCCAATGTTTCTGAAAAAGTGAGACCTGATCTTATGTCATAGGAAGTACTAAAAGACTTAGCCAGAGTTGCCTGGGTCATTCAGTGCAGGGGTCTAGCGGCATAAGTGGTGCAGAAGTCAGAGCAGGGCCCTGGGGATGTGGGAGGCTCCATTCCACTCTACTCCACTCTTGGCCAGGAGGCTCCACTCCTGGCTGCTAGCCCCACGGGCTGCCCCCAGCCAGATCAGCTCCACTCCCAGCCTAGAAACTCTGCAGATAGGACTCTCTGGTCCTGCCTGACCATAGGTGTTGCTGGAACAGAGAGATTCAACTTGTATTTGTACCACTATAGCACCTACAAACAGCAGGGAGTTTCCTAAAATTACTAACTGAGCCTTCCCCCAACAAAATATTTTAGCCTTGGCTGACATTACGGATAACTAACTCGCAAATTTTTAGTTATAAAAAACCAGACGTTCCAAATGTTAACTTCTGAATTGCAAGAATGCAACAATTAATTTCATTGGTTTAAAAGTCCTCCGTTTGGGTTTTTAAAGCAAATGTGTCTAACACACTTCCTGAACGAAATGCAGCCACATTACATTTGAGATGTTATTAATTATAAAGCAAATTATATTTTTCTTTAGTTGTATATTGTACAAATATGCCATTTGTTCACATTGAAAACAGTGACATTTTAAAATGCTGACTTGAGAAACATAATTGAAGTTATTTTCAACTATACTGCAGAATGATTTATGATTTCTCTTCAGCAATTATCCCTTTGTTATTTTTTTAAACAACCAAACACTCTTACTTCTGTTCTTATACTTCAAAACATAAATATAGGAAGAACAATTGTGGTACTTGACATTCACATATAGAAAGATAATAAATTGAACATAAATGTTTTGGCCAATGATACTATATAATTTACTATATTATAAAGGACAATATAATTTAGGTACAGCAAACATCAATCTTTATACTGAGTTTTGAGAACTAAAAATAGCTATTTTTTAAAAATGGGAACTAGAGAGTTCTATGAAACTATAGGTTTTGGATAGTCCTCTTGTCAATTAGAGCAGCAGTATATTCTCCATTAAATGTCTGTATTATGTAAAACAACAGTGAAATAACATATCACATGAACAGTTTTGCCAAAGGATATTAGCTATATTTAAACAATGTTTTTTATAAATAAAATTATGACAAAGCTGTATATTTGAGCATACAGAAATACCTTTGTTTGCTTATTTTTGCATCCCTTGATTTGTCGCCCAAAGTCTTCAACCTATAATTCGAAACAAAACTATCACAACTTTACCAGAAAAACAGCTTGACACAGTAGGTGTTTAGGACGCATCCAGTGGTTTATAACAGTCAATTCTGATTCTGTTCCTTTTGGAAGTGAAAACTGTCTCCCCATTTACTGTATGTTTCAAAACTATTATTCAAAGTGATTTTTCCATGGATTTTATTCCTCCATTCCTTGTCTCCCACAGTGCAGTACAAACAGCTGCATGTGGGATTTTCAAATGCACCTGATATGATTTAGAGGTTCAAGTCCCATTTATGCCTCTACAGTGGGACTTACGCTCCTGAGTCACTTGCATCTTGTCTACACAGGAAAGTTTCACCTAATTGTACTTGTATAACTAGAGTCCCGTGCAGATACAAAATTTGTATCCATATCCGCAAAAGTATGCCGCAGATCCCTGCATCTACATTCATGGATGCAGATACCTGAAGATACAAAGCAGATATCCACAGATTTGCAGGGCTCTACGTATAACTCCTGTGTGGAAAGTCTTATAGAAATAAGCATGATTTTTGGGGGGGGTTAGCTTAAACTCTTTCCAAGAAGTATACGTAAAACCAAACAAATTCACTCAATCATAAGGTGGGGGGTGTCACCAAATGGAATTAATACACAACAGGTTTAAAAACAAAGAAAAGAATGTATTTTTTCCACGCAGCACACAGTTAACCTGTGGAACTCCTTCCCAGATGATATTGTGAAGGCCAAGACTAACACATTAATTTTTGGCCTCATCCCAGACCTTGGGGGTGGGGCACAAAATCCACTAGCCCCGCATCCTCAGAAGAATTTATCCAGCTCTGGGGGTAAGCCCTGAACTTTGACACTTTCCCCCTCCCTTAGAGGCTGGGGAGTGAGAGGAGCATCTTTTTTTGCCTGCTTCTCTGTTGAGGGGAATCACACCTCTGAGGTTTCTTTTTCTCCTTCAGTCAGTGAAGGTTGTGGGGTTTCATTTTGGGGGAGTTGCTTTTCACTTGTATGGCTCCAACTGACTTTTTTGTGGGTCAGTAGCCCCTGACCTAAAATAGTTCCCCACTCCTGCTCTAAAGCATACCTTCCAACAATTGTGCAAGTTTATGACACCTGAATTTAGAGGACTAGTGTAAGAACAAAGGATACCATTTTTCAAAAACTCCTGGATCGATTTTCAAAAGAGACTGAGGGTAAGACAATGACCTGGTCTATACTACATGGTTAGGCCAGCATAAGCTGCCTTGCATCGATCTACCTATAAATATGTCTTCACTTAAATTTGGCTCCCACTGACTTCAATGTCTCTGTACAAGTGGCACTTAATCACAATCAATGTAATTAAGTCAATCTAGCATCAATACAGATACTGAACCATTTATGTCAACTGATACTGCCTATCAAGAGCTGTTCCACAATTTCCCACATTGACAATAGAATCAACACAAGCACTCTTGGTGAGTATATACACCCTGCAATTTAACAACTGAAGTGGCTATACGTGAACTTAAGTTAGACTGACATAATTTTGTAGCATAGGCATGGCCTGCGCTATTGAATATCCTCCCACTATAGTCATATCAGCATAGCCCCCTCGTGTATATGCAGAATAAGGATGTTAAGGACTGACCCCGGGCTCCGCCTGGCATTTCAACTGAACCCCAGATCAGCTGGGGGGGAGTCTGCCGGGGCTCTCCATGCAGTGTAGCACGGAGCCCGGGATCAGCGGGGGACTCTGAGTCCCCCGCTGACCCCGGGCTTCATGGCTTTGAAATGCACAAGAGCCAGCCCTGGGGGACTCTTGTACATTTCAAAGCAGGTACCCCACATGCAGGCATTCCTCCTTTGAAATATACAAGAGCCCCAGCAGGCTCAACTAGTCAATTAACTGCAATTTAACATCCTAAATGCAGAAGGGCTTTTTTCCTTATCAAGTTAGGAACACAATCTCTCCAAATGATGACAGAAGCCCTCTTCTATTGATATACCTATGTCTACATGAGATGTCACCTCAGCACAGCTATGTCATTAGGATTTTATTTGTGTTTTTTTTCCCCCCCAAGTGTAGGCCAACCTTTTAGCTCCTACATCCCACAGACTTTCAATGAGATTCATTTATCAGACCCCTAAGGGGCTGGGTAACTCCACAAGAAGTAGCCATAAGTGAGGCACCACTGCGAATTATAAAATTCTGCTGGGAAGTGAGGTCTTTCTTCGGGAAAGACGATGAAGGACAGATTAAAGTGAAGCTCAGATTTCTACTTTTGGTTTTCCTTTCCCACTCCCTAACGCACAGTTGGAGCCCTTCCTTCCCCGCCCCCTCCTCTCCCAGGACAGCCACAACAACGCCATCCAGAGACGGCTCGCAAGCATTTAGTGAGCTGGGCAAGCTACAGGGCTACTTGGGAAGAGAGTCACCTGAGGCTTTGGTCCGGCAAGTCCCGCGGGGCAGGGCTGTCACACCGCGTTCCCCGCCTGCCAGCGCGTCTCCCTCCCCGGCTCCCCCGCACCCCACGACATGAGCACGAGCAAACGCCGGCGGCACCCCGCTCCCACAGCGCCTCCCGCCGCTGCCCCCGCACAGCGCGGGGCCCGCAGGCAACCCGGGGGCGCGCGGGCTCTCGCAGCAGCGCGGCAGAGCCCGGAGCCCGACCTGCACTCGCCCGGGGGGAGGGGCCGCGAGCTTGCCGGGCTAGGTGGCGGGCCCCGAGTCCCGCCCGGCCTCACTCGCCCCCGAGCGCCCCGCTCCTCGGAAATGACTTGGAGGAACTTCCCCCCCCCCCCCCCCCGCGGGCTCCGCGCGCGCACGGAGGGCGACACCGATCCCACCCACCCCGTGGTGAGGTCCTGCTGCACGCTCAGGAGCCGCTCGCGCAGAGTCTCCAACATCTTCCCCCCTGCCGGCCGGGCACCGCGTCTCTTGCGCGCGCGCGCTGCTTCCCCCCCCTCCGCCTCTCACTCCCTGCGGCACGAGCGCGGGGCGGGGCCGCGCGCAGAGCGAGGCGGCGGTAGGGCTGGGTGGGTGAGTGAGTGGAGCGGGCGGATACAAGCGTCTCGCGTACGGCTGGGAGGGACAGTTACTTCCCCCTTCCGACTTTCAGGCTGTCAACGGAGATCCCGCCCCCGGGGGGGGGGAGTGGGAAGAGGGGGGCGGGGTCACTGAGAGTTCCGCCCCTTCCGCCTGCGTCGCTGGCCGCGCAACGGTGTTATGACGTAGGCGGAGGAGCGCGGTGAGGCCGTTGGCAGCCGGCTTCTGCTGTTGTCGCTGCGGCCGCGCGTGCGGCCTTCGCGGGAGGGCGGGGGCGGGAACGCAGGGTCACGCGCGGGGCTCCGGAGGGCGGGGGGGAGGTTGTCTGGCCTGCTGATGCCTTGTGGCCTGACGCGCTGTTACGTTATGGGCCGCTGAGAGGCGCAGGGTCTGGTCTGTGCCCCGTTTATCACACCCCTGTGATCTGGCAGCTTCATCGGCCCGGGTCTTCTCCTCTGTTGGGAAACCGCTAAAGAGCAGCATATTGGGGGGCGCGGGGGGGGGGGTGATCCCCTCTGTAGCGCACTCCTCAGGAAGCTGGGAACAGGTTGCATTTTAAAGTACCTGGCGCATCAGTGGGGTACTTGCACTTTGGGGGTATCGTTCAGAACTGAGGAACTGGCCGGATTCCTTCTGATGGAGCAAGAAAAGCGAGAGGAAAATGAGAATGGGGAAATGAGACAGATGGTACAACCTGGAACTGTGGGACTGCTGTGCTGCCATAACTCTCCAATCTGGACTGTGGCCCTTACGGTGGTCAGCTAGTGACAAGCAGCAAACCCCTCCAGGTGCTGTGATTTGTCAGTCAGCAGCATGCAGGGACACACCCAGCTAAACTGTATGCATGCCGTGCTGCTCATGAACTCTGCAGAAGAAGCACATCCTGTCACTCTTGCATCCCAGAAATGAATCCTATTACACTGCTCAAGACCTTCTCTTCCACAACACAAGTTCATTGATGAAGTGGTGAACTAATTAAAGGATAGTGGACATGTAGCAGGCTTTGTAATCTGAGCAGATTTCCCAAACACTTTGGCTATGTCTATACTTGTGGTTTCTTGCACGAGAAATATGCAAATGAGGCTAAGCGTGGAATATCACAGAGCCTCATTTGCATGCCTAATGAGCCACCATTTTTGCAGAAGAGGCTCTTGCACCAGAAGGAGCTGTCTACACTGCCCCTTCTTGCGCAAGAAAAACCCTCTTGCACAATGCCATTCTTCCTGAAAATAATCGGTGTAACAGCATTGCGCAAGAGGGTTTTTCTTGCGCAAGAAGGGGCAGTGTAGACAGCTCCTTCTGGTGCAAGAGCCTCTTCTGCAAAAATGGTGGCTCATTAGCAGGGCTCGACAAATACACTCGCCCGCTCGCCTGTAGCGAGTAGATTTTACCAGCTGGCGAGTGCAGGGGCATACTGGCCCAGTGGGCCATTGTGATGGGCTGGCCAAAGCCTGCACTACGGGCAGTGCGGCCCCATCTGATCCTCCGGCCGGCGGAGGAGCAGAGCGCCGCCAGGAAGGGGGAAGTGCGGCGATTCTCAGCGCTGGGCTGCCTGCATGCAGCTCCAGCGCGAGGAGGCGGGGCGTGAGCCAGAGGGCGGGACGCCAGCAGACACCAGAACGCTGGCGTGACATGGCCCCGCCGATTTTAAAGGTGGCGGCAGCTGGGCTCTGGGAGTTGGCTGCGGCGCGCGGCTCCCCGCCGGCTCCAGTCCTGCCACGGCCCCAGTCCCCTCACTGCCGAGAGACTGCTCCCTGCCGACCGCCCAGCTCGCTGTGCCCCCCCCGCGCCCCTTTATTTCCGCGCCGCCCGTTCCCCACGCCGCCCTTGTGCCCCTCACCCTGCTCCCCTGCTCTCCCTCTTCCCTGTGACTCTCTAGCTCTACGCCGCCCTTGCACCCCGCACACTGCTCCCCCTGATCCCTGCCCTCCCAGCTCTGTGCTGCCCGTTCCCTGCACTGCCCCTAGACCCCGATCCCTCTGCCCCTCCCGTTCCCCGCGTCCCATTCCCCATGCCTCCACCACACCCTGCTCCCCCCGATCCCTGCTTCCCTCTGGCTCTGTGCCTCCCGTTCGCCACGCCACCCCTGTACCCGCCCACACTGTTCCCTGCACCCCCTGGCTCCGTGCTGTCCCTGCACCCTGTTTCCCCTGTGGGTCGGGAGTGAGGGGTGCTTGTCCATAGGGAAGGGCTGGACAGGGCAGGGAAAAGGCTGCTGTGACTCAGCAGCGAGTGAAAGGGGGAGTTCACTTGAAGCGCCTTTGCCTTTATGAAAAAAACGAATGAAAATGCTATTTGCTATTTATAGGGCTAAAATGCCAGGACAAAAATGAAAACAAACAAAAAAAAACATTGCAAAATGCAAACATGTAAAAGACAACAAAAAAGGGGGGGGGGGAGGCAGCCAAAAAATGTTTTGCTTGGGGCAGCAAAAACCCTAGAGCTGGCCCTGGGTGAGGGGAAGGGGCTGGAATGGGCTGGGCTGGGCAAAAATATGGGGAAGGGGATTGTGCGGCGGGGAGGGGAGGGGAGGAGGTCAGGAGAAGAAGCAGAAGAAAGGGGAAGGCACCAAGGGACAGGGGTGCAGGAGAGACAAATCCCACGGGGCCAAGTACAGACAATGAGGAAAAGAGCAGGAGGGGAGGTGTCAGTGGGAGGGGGGACAGGGTGATGCTGGGAGAGGAGAGGGTAAGGGCATTGGGGGCTAGAGGGGGGAGGGGGAGGTGCTGGGAGAAGGCTTGAAAGAAGGGGTGGGCATGAGAAAGGCGGGGATGGAGCAAGGCATATGTGAGGGCACAGGGGCATGAGGGGAACGGGGGCAGAGGGTGGTGAGGGGGTGGGTATCAGGGGAAAAGGGGGCAGGGGCAGTGAGGGAAGGGGGAGGCACCAGGAGGGTGCAGGTGCCAGAAGATTCTGGGGGTGAAGCAGAAGGGCAGACACCTGCAGGGGAGGGACCAGCACCAGAGGGGAGAGGCAGGGCAGGTGTGTAGAGGGAGGTGTTAGGAGAGGGGATGAGGAGGGGTAGCTCACATGATCAGAGTGGGGCTACTGGAGGAGTGGGCACAGGGGGGAGAGAAGGGCTGGTGGAGGGGGGCAGGTCTCAGGAAGGCTGAGGGCAGTGAGAAGGGCAGGAGTCAGGACAGCAGAGGAGAGTGAGGGGTTGGGGGGCAGCAGGCACCAGGGGAGCTGATGGAGCAAGTGAAGGAGACATGGCAGCAGAGGGAAAAGGTAGAGGTTTATAAGATATTTATTAATAACTTGGGTGATATTTATTAATAACTTATTAGTAATTACTGTTCTTATTCTTATTAGGAATTTATGCCATTAAAAAAACACTTTTTTGGGGTGGGAGGGTGGCGAGTCCCTTTTTTGTCTGGCGAGTAGGGTTTACCATAATTTGTCGAGCCCTGCTCATTAGGTATGCAAATGAGGCTCAGCGATATTCCACACTTAGCTTCATTTGCTTATTTCTCATGCAAGAAGCCCCAAGTGTAGACATAGCCTTTACATACTCATTGGTAAGGAAAAAATATTCAAATACGTTTATTTTTAACTGTAGAAAGGTTTTAGTGATTACAAATGCTAGCCACAGAGGTCAAATATAGTTACATAAATAAAAAATAGAACAGTCTAAATTCTGCACTTTATCAGACTAAGCAAGATTTAAAACAAGCAGTTTCTCACCCCTCTGTGTGGTAAGTCGTTCACAGTTGTTAATATGCAGGCTGAATTCCTTGCTCAGCCTGAGCTTAGTATTTCCAGTTAAAGGTCTGTTTTTCCAAATGTTCTTGTTGAATTCAGAGTAGATAGAAGAAAAGAGAGGCCCTGGTCTGATGTCATAGACTCCAGTTTATAATGCCCAAACCATAGGCATGGAAAGATACGGTCTTAAACATACTTGGTGTCGCATGCTCTATGTGCCCTGTTGAGACTCCGGAACTCCACTGTCTATGTGCTTTGGGAAGGATCTCCTAGGAGAGTGGATTCTGCAGGTGAGTCCTGAACCACAGGGCTCTCCTGGGAACTGCAGCGGCTACAAGAGCAAAACATGGGGCCACCAGGTGGCTCCATACTGGCAGCTCCTCCAGCAAGGCTGTTTCAGAACCACCCTCAGCCCCACTCCAGCTCTGTCTTCCAGCAGGGCAGTACAGATATCAGGAGACATAGCTGCATATAAGGGCTGGGGGAGGTACAGTCATGCAGGATGAGCTGCTACCAGCCCCATGTTCTCCTTTTGCTGCTGCATTTGTGTGCTGAATATTCCCCTCCCCCCAGCATCGTGGGGATGTGGACCTTCTTGCCCCTCCCATGTGTTGTCTGGAAGAGTTTTCTAGCTGGCATTTTTTTGTTTGTATTACGTTTTTGCTCAGTAACAAAGTCTGGAGATCTGAAGAGGGTTGGTGTTCCAAAGCCACTTGAGCTGACCACTTGGTGTTTTTTTGTTTTTTGTTTTTGCAGTAGCAAAAACAAGATGTGACATAGAGCCTGAAGTTACCATAAAATCTTAAGTGAAGTGAAAAGGGCTTCCAGTAGTTCATAGAATTTATAACTTGTGTTGGCTTGTTTGCTTAGAATGAAGCCAAATAGATTTTTGCCACTGTGCCATATTTAATTTAGTGTCTATGGATGACAGAGCAATGTCTCAGCTTGCTTGCAGCAATTGTTGGCAACCTGAGCGAAGTAGAGCATTACATTGCTCTGGTTTAAATACATGCTTTTGTTTTACAATGAAGGCTTAAGTTTAAAACATAAAGACCAAAATTCTTTTAATTTAGGAAAATAAGGTTAGAAATCTAAATATATATTTGGTCACATATAAATGTAACTTGATTGCATGAGAGAGGAGCCACAATATGGACTGATTTTAGAAATTATTTAGGGAAAGCAGTCAGTGTGTGCTTTTCATTACACTCAACATTGGTGCGATTCACGCTTGCATCTTACACTAACCAGTCACCTGCAAGATTCTGATATCAGTCTTTGAAGCTGTTATGAAATCTTTGATACTAGAGTATACCTTGAGCAATTCATTTCACCTTTTACTGTCTCTATTTCCCCATTTTTAAAACAGAGATGATAATATAGCTTTCCTTTTAAAGTGTTTGAGATCTACAAAAGAAAAATGCTATATAACAGTTGTGTTTTATTATTTATAGACTTCTGATATATGCTAAATAAATATTGTGAGTGACTTCTGCGTGAACTTCCCCTTGCTTTTCTTAATATTATCTTTGCCTGCACCAACACTATATAATTATGTCTGCAGTTTTGAAAACAGCCTGAGGGATTTGGGTGTTTACCTGCCTTAGGCTCTTTTCAAAATTATAGCCTAAACCATAAGTAATTGAACAGCGACCTACTTGGGGTAAAGATAAACAAAAAGTTCACTTAATAAAAAAACACGGATTCACAGATAAAATAGTAAGGAAAAACAAACATAAGTTACACAGAAAATAAAGAGACAGATGCAGCATCAGGCTTTACACTTCGGGTACATCTACACAGCAAGTCAAAACTTGAATTAAGCTATGCAACGTGAGCTTTGTCAATTGTGTAGCTTAAATCAAAATAGCTTATTTCAGCTTTTGGCGCTGTCTACACAGCAGGAAGTCCGAGAGAGTACTCTTTCTCTGACTTCCCTTACTCCTCGTAAACTGAGGGTTACAGGAGTCGGGGTAAGAAGTCCTCCAGCTCAATATTATTTTGACATTATGTCGAAATAAACTGCTTGTAGTATGGACAAGGAAGTACTCCGAAATAACACTGCTGTGTAGTAGGGATGTAAGTGACTAGTCAACTTATTGGGTAGTCGAGGTAGGTACTCCACTAGTTGCTTCCCTCCCCCCTTGCTGCCTCTATTAGAAAGAGGCAGCCGGAGGAGAGGGGGTATGAGCTTAAAAGGTGGTTCCCCCCCAGTACCCTGTCCACAGAGGGCAGCAGGGAAACAGGAGGAGCGGGGATTGAAACAGTTCCACTCTTACCAGTCCAACTGCTGCTCCTCTCCCTTTGAAATGTACAAGAGCCACTTGTGACTCTTGTAAATTTCAAAGGAAGAGGCACAGAGGGGAACCCACCAAGCAGGAACTGTTTCATCCTGCTGGCAAAGGTTCCCATTGCCTCTCTCCCTTTGAAATATACAAGAGCCTCAGGCAGCTCTTGCACATTTCAAAGTGAGAGGCACAGAGGAATAGCTGCACCTTATCAACTAATCCAGTAGTCAATGGAAATTCCATCAACTTCTCGATTATCTGATTAATCTAATTTTAACATCCCTACTGTCTAGCTGTACCCTTCTATATTAGCTAAATTCCCTTTTTTGATAGAAGTTACCTTTTGCTCTGAATAGTTTCCCAGAATAATCTCATGCTCTCATAGAAGAGCTCCCGTATTTCCCAGACAGCACCCCAGTTTGATCTGGACCTCTATTTTTGGATAAAAAATCCTGTGTTGCCTCCTTGGTCTGTTTGCAGTCTCTCCAAAGCATAATATCATAAAGTATCCATGCTTTCACATGCTTCATCATTACCTACATTTCACAGTGATTAATGTTCAGCATGTTGTTACTTTCCAAGTTATTTATTACAAGATGCCTTTTTAATAAATATCATTGTGTCTGAGGTGTATTGAACTGGTCAGACCAGCTGAGTTTTACTGTTACATACCAGGGAGCTCCTTGCTGTTTGGCACAGTTACTCATAGGGTCAAAACTGCTCAGAGTCCACTAATGGGGACATAGGCAAATAAGCACCTATGATAGACAAAGATGTATGTAAGATGTTTAAGGTTCCCCAAGGTAAAGGAGTAGTTTTGCAAGAGTAGGGCAAACATCTCACATGCATCCAATGGAAGGATGCAATTTGAAATTCATAGAATTGCCTGTTCTGATCAGGAGCTCTTGCAATAGTGTATTGTACTTTAGGAACAGCATTTTGATAATTTTAATGGCTTTTTTTTTTTAATTTTCTGAGCTTTCAACTTCAAAGACTACTTTCAGAGTTACGAACCTGAATCTGTTGTAGCCCTATTACATTTTTTAAAGCAGCCCAAATCTCTCCTAGTGCTGACAACTCTTGCAATTTAATCCCATTTCACAATTTATTGGTGTGTTTTTTTAAAAAACCCATAGCTCCTGAAGTCAGGAAATTGCATGTTGGCTTTAATATTTTTAAATGTAAATATTTAGGTCTCATGGTTGCAGAGGAAAACTCGAAAATTTTAATCCTAATCTCCCCCAAAACTAGAAAGCAAATGAAAAGAACCCAGCATTTTTTAAAAAGCTCATCTAAACTGGTATCATGATTTTTTGGGGCCTGTCTCTGTTTTTTACCATTTTTGGCATTACCAATGGTGTACTCCTCAAAACGTTTTTACTTTTACAGACAAGCATTCTATAATTTTAACTTACCTTCAGAATTACAATTTTTTCAGTATTCTTAGGTGGCATAATTTCTATGGGCAGTAGATTTATAGGTGTATAAGTACATCTAAATGAAGTTTTATATTGCATCTGAGATTTCACCAGAGCACTGCTTTTGGTACAGAATAAACAAATGTTATATATTGACACGTTTATCAGGTATTGATACGATGTTGAGCACTACCATCTGTCATTAAAAACTAGTGTCTTTTCTTAAACAATAGCTTTTTTGTAAATTGTCCAAATAATTATTTTATTTTACAATTTTATTTATATTGGGTTTTTATTATTTCTAATATTTTCTCCTTGTTTCATTTTCTCTATCCCTGGGAAAAATTCTTCTGATGAAAATATGTTAGACATAAGGGAGATATGAGAGGTGAGATTCATATACAGGTTGAACCTCTCTAGTCTGGCATTCTCTGGTCTAGCAACATCCGTGATCCAGCATGTTTTTAGTTAACCAGATGGCCACTTATTATGGGTGTGGCCAAGTTCCTCGTGGCCTCAAAGTTTGTTTACAGCCACTAGTCCTGGCTCTCAGTGTTCAGCGCTGTTATTTAGCTCTAAGAGCCCAGCAAGCAGTGGAAGTGTTGGTAATGCTGCTAGACCATATTGACCTCCCGTGGTGTGGCAAATTCTCTGGTTCGGCACCAGTCAAGTCCTGAGGGTGTCGGACTAGAGAGGTTCAACCTGTATATGCATACTTTTTAAATCCTAATTCACACTCCGAGGGCTCAATTTTCAGCAGTGTTGACCATTTGCATGTCCCCGCTGATATGTCCTAGTGATTGAATTATGATTTTTCTTTCTGCTAAGCAGCTTAAATTAAATTGCTTAAATGAGAAACACTTTGTCCTTTGTTTAATAGCTAAGGCCACTAGAGGGCACAGCAGTGTGAGGAAAAACAAAAAAAAATATTTATCAGGGAAAAAAAAAATCACATCATTTCTGGAAGCAGCTAAAAGTTATTTGTAATATGTCAAAGACTTTTCTTGCAGTATTGCACCACAAAACCACATTGAAAAACTTTTCATTTCAATGATAGTGGTATTGGGCCCCTAGTAAATAGAATAAAGCATGTAATAGCCCCACCATCCTTAAGTTGGCTTGGGCAAGAGCACCCCTCTACACCTTCATGCAGTGCTCCTTTCATAAGCAAGGGACCAAGGGAGATGCTGAACTTCATATCATCATTTTCTGATGAGCCCATAGATATTCTAGCAGAGCGATAGTTTATTGCTGCTTCAACTCCTTTTTGGTTTTCTTTATGATTTCTAGTGAGCAGACAATGGCTGTGTGACTTGAAGATGAGCCATGCTGCTACAGATAGGACAAAAGTCATAGTGTTGCAGGGAGAAAGTATCCATGCAGGACAGCTGCTGCCTGTGTTGCTCTTGAAATGTCCTTCAAATTCAATCCCCAGTGCATCTGTAGATGATCCCTTCTTATCAGATGACTGCACTAATCCAAAAGAGTGCAGGGTGGGGAAAGTGTGTAGTGTATTCATAAGAAAATCAGGGAAATGTATTAAATGAGTGGGTATTGACCAGTAATAACTAAACAGTACAGTAATTCATGACTTTGTGTTTCAGCTGCCAATTCTGTGGTTTATATTATAGTGTAATTACTTAAGTAAATATGACATCATTTGGCTTTTCTGGCATCCTAGACTACACACTTCTTCCATAAATGCTCTGTAAATATCATTAGAATATAAGATGTGACATGAAGAACAGGGTGTTGTGTGTACAGTTAAATATATATTTTCTCCAGGGTTAATGATTTATCCCAAACTGTTCTATTTTACTTTAACCTTCTCCCACTTCTCTTTCTCTACCCTCCTTCCTTCCTCCTGCACATCAATAACAGCCAAAGTCCTGCTCCAGTAGAATTCAGAAACATGGTTCAATGGGAGCAGGCCCACACATTTTGAAGGATAAATGAAGTACCAGTCAGTTTTACTGATCAGAGACAAATTATTGCAACCAATTAGGTCAATTTTAGTTTTATGTACAGAAATGTTCATTATCCAAATGGGATAGTGACAGAAGAAAGTGACTTCCCTCTTCACTGTTAACATTTTTCTAAGTTTGTGTTTGGTATTAAGCTGCTAATTGGCTGACTTCTTACATTAGCTGCTGGTCTTATTTTTAAAAACAAGATTTCGGTCATCTGTCATTGTCTTTTTTGTAACAAATATCCTCTCGTGAGTGAATTTTAATTGCCTCTTTTGCCATGAAACCCTGCCTTTGCTGTTTTCATATTTCAGGGCAGCGGTTCCCAACCTTTTAATACTGTGGATCAGCAAACCCCATTCACAAACTTTTGGTGGACCAGTAACATTTTATTTGCATATTCTTTATTTGCATAATGAATATGCAAATAAAACGATATCAGTCCCCAATTAACCCCGTCCCCGTGCCCCCCTGTACCTTCCCACTACTGGCCCCCCCTCAAAACCCACCAGTGTAAGCTCCCCACCCAGGATACTCGAGTGTCAGCCCCCACCTCCTAGAGTCCCCAAACAATAGCCCCACCCCACCCCTACCTAACCCTGCACTGCCTCCCAGCCGCCAGCTGAGCGCTGCTACCCAGGTCACAGCTGCTCTAAGGCTGCCATGCCAAGCTCCACATGGCCCTCCTGCCATGCAGCAAACCACTCTTCCATGTCCGGGAGGAGACCCCACACCTGCGTGGTACTGGTTGGCTGAGAGGTGGGACAGGACATGCCTCTCCCAAGAGCCACAGCGGGAGGGGAGGTGCAGGGCAGTGTATCCCAGCCCTGGCTCCCAGAGCTGCCGCGACCTGGGGGCCAGCAGTTCACAGCCCATCACTGGTTCACAGCCTGATGGTTGGGAACCATTGCTTAGGGAATTTCTACTGAGCTAGTGTGGTGAACTGCCTAGCACTTGGTTATTATCTTTGTGGCGTTGTCAGCATCACTCTGTTTAACTTTTTAAAATGGAATTGTGTGTCCTCAGTCTGTACAGGTCTTCTGCTTACTAGTCCATTATGCAGAATAGCTAATCCACTTACGTTTTAAGAAGCTTGGAGACTTTATTTCATTTCATTCAAACTGAATTATGCTCAATAAATAAAACATAACATGATCAAAGGCTAGTCAACAACTCTCATATTGTTGCAGCACTTTATCACAGTGTTTGTCAGTTTAATTTATTTTATCTATCTAGCAACAATACAGTATTATATTACTAGTTATTGTGAAAGTAAACTTGTCCCCTTGAAAAGCACTCAGTATTCTAAGTGACACAGTCAACTTCAAGAACAACAAGTGATTTATAGGGCACGTCTAGACTGCTTTTTTCTTTCTAAAGAAGATATGCAAATTTGGCACGAATTTGCATATCTTCTTCCAGTCGCTTTTTCGAAAGAGGTTTTTTCGAAAAAGCAAGCAGGCTAGACCCAGTTCTTTTGGGAAAAAAACCCTTTTTCGAAATAACTCTATAAACCTCATTTTTTGAGGAAGAAGGGTTCTTTCGAAAAAGGGTTTTTTTTTCAAAAGAACCCACCTCTGCTTGCTTTTTCAAAAAAACCTCTTTCGAAAAAGCGATTGGAAGAAGATATGCAGATTTATGCTGAATTTGCATATCTTCTTTTGAAAGAAAAATGTCATCTAGACATGCCCAAAGAGATCTCTTTTCCATTTCTTATAGTAAATGTTATTTATATATGTAACCCCCTCTTTCTTTCCTGGGTTACTCAAGAGCAAGCAATGCTCATCTGGGTGCCTGATGTTTTTAATACTAAAGGAGATCCTGACTATTCCTGTGGTGATGTGGGATAGTTGGGGATCCCACAGTCACCCCTTTGCTTCAGTCCCTTTCTTCTAAAGGAATATAAAATGGCAGTGCCTCCACCTCGCTGGCCTCTGTACACACTTAATGGTATGCCTTGGGAACCTCCAGGAATAAACATATTCCAGTAGTAATCTGGATCAAACTCCAAAACAACAATTATAAATAATATACATCTAATTGATTAAATTAGAATTAACACACCTTTACTTAACAACTTAAAGAAAAAGGGTTTAACAGACTAAAATTGAGTAAAACAAAATTTAAAAGTACACAGAAATAACTGAAACATTTATCTGACTGGCATTTACCCTGCCACCATTTATCCCACCCCAGAGTGTGCATTCCTCTGGATCTCAGAGTCCCAGATGCTTGCATGAGCACACTTGAAGATCTTCAGCTGGAGCAGAGACAGCACTGTGCAGGTTCTGTGTGTGTCAATCCAAGCAGGCAACAAACTGCAAACTTCCTCTGATGCTGGAGCTGGCCCCACCAAATGCCAGCAGCTCTGGTTCACTGGGCAAATCACTCTGCCTCTCTTTGGACCCAGGGTCAGTCTGTCTTCTGTGCTCCGTCCCAGGCAGTGCTTTCCCAAACAGCCACAGTTACTTCTATGCAGGCCCTTCTCTGTGACAGGCACAGCCAGGGTCTCTCCCCTCCAGGGAGAATCATGAACAGCCCCTCAAGCAGGCTTTAACTTCCAGCAGCAGCTTCTTGATTGGACAAGGCTCCATACCAGCCATCTGGCTCCTCTCTCCAAAAAATGGAGCCCACCCTCTCTCTCCCTGCACTGCCTGCAAGAGAGCAATAGTTTCCCTCCTTTTTCCCAAGCCATCCTGGGAGTCATAGTGTCTAGGGCTAGATTGCAGCACAAAGGATCCTCCCAGTAAGTCACAGCCCTGGTCTACACTACGGAGTTATTTCAAAACTCCCCTTATTTTGAAATAACAAACAGAGCGTCCATATGACCAAAGCCCATTATTTTGAAATAAGGGACTGGTTATTTAGCAATAATAACTCCTGCTTTCCATGACAATCCACTACTGCTATTTCAAAATAACTATATCCCACAGTCATTCAAAGTAATTATTCCCCAGCACTTCCTGGGGCTCTAAGTAGAGTTAGTCTGAAGCAGGCTCCCTTAATGTGGATATGCTAATTTCAAGGCTTTCCTGTAATGTGGCCACGCTATTTCAAAATAGTTATTGCGGGAGTTATTTCAAAACTTATTTTGAAATAATTTCCTAGTGTAGACATGCTCAGAGGCTCCAATAGTAAAGGGGGCCTATATATATATCATGTCTCATTCTAGGCCCTCTGAGTGTTTTGAATACATAAGTAAGCTTTATACAGATTTTTTAAAATGAAATACAAAGACAGTCAGTATAAACTGTTCACACTTCGATGCCTATATTTAGGCACCGAAATAAATGGCCCAATTTTAAGCCAATGGGAGCTGTGAAAGCTTAGCATCTCTGAAAATCAGGCCATTTTATTTACGTGCCTATCCTTGGATTTAAATGCCTAACTTTAGGCACCCAAGATTGAACATTTGCTCCCAAGTATACAAAGTCAAATAGTGAAAGTGTGAATTAGGAACGTGGCCAGTCCTTTGGTGAAGTACTGCAATTAACTCTAGTATCATCAGCTCTGATTGTGTAGGTTTTCCTTTATGGTTTTCACTTTCCACATAAGAGGAAGGATGATCAATGGTGTTCAGACAAAAACTTTGCCAAGAAAGGCCTGATAACTAAGGGTAGCTTCAATAAAAGCTGAAAAGGATAAGAAATGTTATCATTAAGAACAGTTTCAAATTCATTCCTGAACTCAGTATTAGAGAAATAGCTGCAGATCACAACAGAGGAGGGTAACAGATGGTAGCTTACCTTGAGAACAAAAACCCCCCAAAACACTTAGAAATATCCTCCAGATTTTACTCACAATGAATAGATAGTCTTTTCTAATACAGTCTTTCAAGAGCTCCAGAGGTGTCAGACATCCTTTTTAACGTGAAAAAATGATAAAAATAATACTAGACAAGAGTTACCAATATTTTCAATAAATGAAGAATTTGGATTAATTAGAAAGCATTGTCCATTTTCTCAGGTATCACTCACTCACTGGCAATATGTTTCAAAGAGTTCCATAAATGCACTTCTCACCATTTTCTTAAAAAACAACAAATAGCACCTTAAAGACTTAACAAAATATGTAGAAGGTATAAGGAGCTTTCGTGGGCACAACCCACTTCTTCAGATGACTGGAGTGTCCCTGTTTTTCATCATCACCAGTGTTCCCTCTAATCTTTTCCATTCATGTGTGGATTTTTCTATCCGTGTGCAGAATAATTTTTATGGGCACTGAGGCCTGTGCAAATGTGCACCACCAATAGAAACACAAAATCTAGCTGTGGGCACTTTGCTAATTAGCTACACGGCACTTGAATATCTCCTAAGCAGTCACACAAGCACACAGCTTACAGGGAACACTGATCATAACTCTTATTGTATATATAGCAATATTATTATATGGCAGTAATATGTTTGTGTTGATCACTTAATTCATCTGTTCATAGTGTGGGCACTTGTCATCTTTCAAGCACTATGTCAAGAATTGCGCTGATATGACCATGTTCTTAATGTTGCTTTATTGGATAACTTCATCTCTGTAGAGCATTTGTATTTAAAAAGGTGGTAGGGTGATATGAGTCTACCCAGCCATATGGACTGCTGTCAGATCATCAGGACAGAGTGGAATTTTACAGTAATGAAGGTTTCTATCTAAGATAGATTTAAACTGTGTCATTATTTTGGACTGAAAATTAGATCCTTAGTTTTTTAGGCATTTTTGTTACAGTATTGTTTTGTATTGGGCAGACTGCGTGGTTCTCTTGCTTCCTGAAAATCTACTGTCTCTGGTAGTAATTTGAATTGATCTCATTCCGTATCAGTCTTGAGATTCTAAAAGGTTTACTGAATATTAATGAGTGCAGATTAAATACATATGAACATGAAAGAATTTTAGTTAAACTTGATTTTATTGCATAACTAGATATGAATATTCAAGCTTGAAGACTTGTTAAAATAGAGTATTAGTCCGGAGGACTACCTCTTATTCAGCTGTCAGTGCTTTATAAAATATGGAAGCACTCTTCACAGAAATATTTTTAACAGACAGACTGTGAAACCTAGCCCCATTTTAAAAAGCAGTTTGAATTTTAGATGCAGTTTAGTTTCTCTGACTAACAACTGATATAATTACATTATCATTTCTTTTTCATATTTGGCATCTTTACTGAAAAGAAGGAAAAATCCTACTCAGCTGATTTATACTGGAAATACTAATTGAGCTTATCACAAAATATACTTACTATTGTTGCTTGATCTATTGGTTCTGTGCTCATTGTATTGACCACTTAACAATTCCCAGTTAGAAGACTAAGGTTCGCTAGGTTCTAATCCCAAAATCAGACCCAGCATTAAAATTACTGTTAAGTGGAGAACTAAGATGCACATGGTTGCAGTGTTCACACTTCGGAAGAGCCCTCTGTATTTGCATTAGTTTTATGAATACACTTAGCAACATTACACTCAAACCCCGTAAGAAAGGTAGAGATAATGTAACATGACCATCCATATACTCACATCATCCCTTGCAGAAAAACCTTAAGTGTTAATCATCCTCAGCACTGGTGGCCATAATCCTGCCATCTTCTAAGGCACAGGATGCCAGGACACAGCTTTTATGTTGTGTTTACACTGATGCCACTATCCTAATTAATATTCAGTGGAGGGTTCAGCCCTTTTCCTTATTTGAACTTCCACACCCCATTAATATTGGGGTGCCCTTCTCTCTGCGTTACTAGGACTTTTACATCAAGCTTATTAGCATATATATCAATTAGTCTTATGGTTACCTGTCAGAAGTTTCATTATTACAGCATTCTGTCTTGTGATATCTTATAATCCAAGGAAGTGGTTTTCTAAACTATGGGTTGCAACTCAGTACTGGGTTGTGAAATGTCAGGCACTGGGTCTCATTGCTGGAGGGGTATCAGGTGACTAGTGGAGGTGCTAAGGCAGGCTACCTGCCTGTCTTGGCACTGCAGACTGCACTGGGCCCCAGAAGCGGTGAGCAGTAGGCCCAGCTCCTAGATGGGGGAGGGAGGAGAGCACACATGCCTCCGTGCTCTGCCTCTGCCCCGATCACTAGCTCCACACTTGCATTGGCTGGGAGCTTGCTGCTGGCTGCTTCTGGGGTGCAGTGCATTCTGCGGTGCCAAGAAAATCAGGAAGCCTTCCTTAGCACCCCTCAAGATAAGTCCCTCCTGTCCCAGCCCTGATCCTCCCCCAAAGCCGAGCCTCCTCCCACCTCCAAAGCTCTTCTCTCCAGCCCCATCCAGAGCCCACACTCTAGTCAAATTATGTTTGGTCATGGGTATCAACAATTTTCTTCAACTGGCTCATGAGAAAAAAAAAAGTTTGAAAACCACTGATTTATGGGTTACACTCAGCTAGTACACTGAAACTTTTTAAGGCTTTAATTTGTTTAGCTAAACTAGTGTTTTACAGGCCTTGAGAGTCATAGGACTCCTTGTATTACTGCCTTCACTTATGTCTATCATTTACCTAGCAAATACTTATATCTATAGTTTTCAGCTAATGTAAGACTGATAGCTAAATCTTTCTCTCTTCCCACTAGTAAATATCTGTTACGTGTTCCTTTTCTTTTTATGGCTATGATGACACATTCACCTTATATAGTATGACACTGAACCTGCAGTCCTAACTCCCACTGATCTCAATGAGAGCTGTAGTAGTGTAAGGACCATAGCACAGGGCCCTGTGCTTCTAGAAAGCTTTCAAGAAAGCCAATATTATAATTGATAATAGAAGACAAACTATAAAAAAACTAACACAAGCCAGCTTTAAGCTGTTTTCGCTATAATGGTTTGACTACCACAGCTAAATGACACATACTAACTTTAATTTTGTACACAAGTAGCAATAGTTTAAAGTAGATTGCTGGTGGACAAGTAACGCTGAAAGGTGTGATCTGCTCTCAGTTTCTACATTCAGAGGAGAAAGCATTTTGAAGACAAGCTGTTTGAATGAACAAAAATGTATTTATCATAAACTTTATTTTCATAGCAAGTTAGTAGTATACCCGAGCTGCAATCTGGTCCATTATTTCCACTTCTTTGTAGTTCTTCATACTGCATTTTCTCAGAAGTGGTCTCTGATGCTGACATCTCATTAAATCATGCAGTTTAATTATATCTTAAGAATATTAAGAATAAGAGGGCTGCTAGTGATTGGATTAAAGTCACATTCCTGCTAGCATCCAAAACTAAGCAAATCTTTTCTCCCTGTGGAAACCACATAATTTGTAATGCTTATTTTATGTTTTTAATCAAACTCATCTTCCTTATTAAGATCTATAATTATGAAGCAGGAAGCCATAACAAGATTGGCGGATTAGAACGCAAGGAGCCCAGTCAAGTGCTTTTAATACCCCAAGGGATGTAGCTCCCTGATGATGGCCAGAGTCCTCTTAGAGCTGCTACACTGCTATTTTTAAACATCTTTATTTTGAAAGAATTGTTTATGGAAGATTAATTGTTTAGTTTAGAATGCTTACTAGCTTTTATTGTCGTTGCTTTTGCATTCATTTGGCATAAATGTTTGCCTCCAGAATTAAAAGAATGAAAATCCTCTTGTAAACTGGATCAGCTTCTCTGATGTTTCTATGATTGCAGTTTATGAGTCAAATCTTGTAAATCTTTACTGAGGTGATTATTCTCACTGTCTCCAATGGGTCAGTTCACATAATACAGTTTGGAATATTAGACCCCTTAATTCTTTTCTTCCCCTTCTTTTGATCATACAAATCTAGGTGGTACTGACTTCAGAAACAGTCTGAAATTTAGATCTTAGTGACTGTCTAGGAAGGAGTACTGCAGAAAGGGATCTAGGCGGTCATAGTGGACCACAAGCTAAACGTGTCAACAGTGTGACAGTTATAAAAAAGAAAACATGATTCTGGGATGCATTAACAGGAGTGTTGTGAGCAAGATACGAGAAGTCATTCTTCCACTCTACTCTGCACTGATTAGGCCACAATTGGAATATTGTGTCCAGTTCTGGGCACCACATTTCAAGAAAGATGTGGAAAAATTGGAGAAGGTCCAGAGAAGATCAACAAAAATGATTAAAGGTCTAGAAAACATGAGCTATGAGGCAAGGCTGAAGGAATTGGGCTTGTTTAGTTTGGAAAGAGAAGACCGAGAGGGGACATGATAGCAGTTTTCAGATATCTAAAAGGGTGTCACGGGAAGGGGGGGGGGCTGTTCTTCTTGACCTCTGATAATAGGACAAGAAGCAATGGGCTTAAACTGCAGCAAAGGAGGTTTACCTTGGACCTTAGGAAAAACTTCCTGTCAGGGTGGTTAAACACTGGAATAAATTGTCTTGGGAGGTTGTGGAATCTTCATCGCTGGAGATATTTAAGAGCAGGCTAGCCAGACTTCTATCAGGGATGATATAGACCGTGCTTGGTTCTACCATGAGGGCAGGGAACTGGACTTGACAATCTCTCGAGGTCCCTTCCAGTTCTATGATTCTATGATTCTATGAGTTTGCAGCATTGGCAGTTAAAACTAGTACATATTTTTGTAAACTGACCACATTTGCCACAATAGAAGTAGAGCCTCACAATTGTCATTATGACAGAGGGCCTGGTATCTGTCAAGTACTGTTATTTAATATGGAATAAAATTCATATGAAAATTGCATTATGGATACCCATCATCTTCATTTCCATTTCCAAGAGACATTGAACAGATCTAAACTAGCAAACCAGAGTCGTGTACTCAGTCAAGGATTTAACATGAGAAAGGAGGTTAATTAACATCCTCTCATCTCAAGGATGTAAAACATTTAAATGAATCTATTGTGTCTATCAACCAAGTTTTAACAGACAACTTTGCATTGCATACCCCCTTGAATGGATTCGGAAACAACACTTTGTGGAGGGAAAGAAAGGCTATCTGATAGGAAAATGAACCAGTTCAAGTGGATACACATGTTTAGTGACAGATTTTAGGTACAATACACTGCACAAGCCCTCTTGATCATCATTGGACTTCTCACTTACCACATGCCAATGAACTGATATAGGTGGGGGTGGGGGGGGAGATGAGTGATATGGGTCAGACAATATATCTACACTGCAGTTAGAAGTGTGATTTGCAGCTTGTGTAGACACGACCTTTAATCTAGCTAGCTCACTAAAAATAGCAGGAAATACACAAGGGTGTAGGCTTAGAAACATGAGTATGCACCCAGAATTCCAGGTGGGTTTCACAGCCTATGCTGAAGCCCTGCCACCACTCCTTCACTGCTATGTTTAGATTAAACTGAGTGTCAGTATTTCTGCTCATGTGGAAATCACATCCTCCAACTGCAGTACTGACATAACCTAGAACACAGGAGAAGTGCATCTGAGACTGGCCAGAAGAAACCACGAAGAATTGATTTCTGGAAATATTATGTACTCTCTCTTTTACTTGAACTGTAACTAAACTTATTTTAAGGAGATTTCTTCCTCAAGTAACTTCCTGTAGGAGTATAACTCCTCTAAGGAGAGCCAATGACTGGAACTTCACCCCACTCAGGTTTTGAAACTGAAAGGCACCAGGCCCAGCAATGGGGAGGAGGGGTGGGCAGGGAGAGGCAAAAGGGGCGGTTGCTCTGGGCCCGGAGATTCGAAGAGACCCAGGGCTCAGACCGCCACCGCAGGGGCTTGCAGTGGCTGGCAGCCCCGCTGAAAGGCACAAACTAAAGAGTATTCTTCTCCTAGAAAGTGTGTTATGAGCAGAGGTGTGGTTCTGGTGAGCACAGTGGGGAGATGCCAAAGGATGAATTCCTGTAGTTCCCATTGTGCCAGGCACTATGAAAATGCAGATTACTAGACAGTCCCTGTCCTGGAGAGTGAAGAGTTTAAAGACAAGACAGGCACAGGTTAGGGAAAAGGAACATGACATACTAGCAAAATGATGGTTACAGTGGGACTGTTACTGCCATGATTTTTCCTCCCATGGAGGGTTTTGTTTATATAAATTCAAGGGTTATGTTAGGAGTGGATGAGCTAAATAGACAAAGGAAGGGAAATGTGGGTGGAAGGTTAGAGAAGATGGGGGGCAGGTAGAATAAGGCTGAAGTGAAAAGACTTCAAGGGAAGGGCAGGAGAGGGGTTGCAGCAAATAACCAGCCAACAGAGGGGAGATAATGTCTAAATATGGACTTTAGAAAGCAGCCTAATTAATGATATCAGCAGGATCCCTGCTGCTGAGATTGTGCCTGCAAGCTTGAACTGGCTCAAGAGTATGGGCATTGGGTGAACCCCTGCTTTGGAGAAATGAGCCTGCTGGCCACACACATTCTGCCCAAGGTCCTTCCCCTAGCCCTTCACTCCTCCCAGTAGCTTGAGCTGTGCCAGCACATCCCAAGCCACCCCAGTGGGCCCATTCCCCACCAAGCCAGCCTCACCTGCCTTCCCAGCCAGCCCAAGTAGCTCTTGAGTGTCCCATCCCCTGGCTGAGCCCCAAGCTCCTGGCCACAACTAGACCTGACTCCCCACTGGTTTCAGAATAGGGAGGATGGAGCATGAGCTGCCTGGGCCAGTAGCCTTCCCTGGCATATGATATCCACTGCCCCTGCCTGAGAGAACTGAGTTTGAGAGGATAAGTTGGTATGAGAACCTCAGGAAATAAATCATTACACACAAGAGGAGAAAAAAGAAAAAAATCTCGGTTTATTTTCTGATTAGAATAAGACTAAAGCTTGGTCTGTACTACAGTTGGATTGATGTAAGATAACTTACATCAAACAAATTATGGAGGCATATCTACTACACTGTTCCTCCTGCCTCCTGGCAAGAGGATAATGCTTAGGGTAGAGACGGGGGATCTCAGAAAGGAGTGAACAGATGTGGGGCTCAGGGGAATGACTGCAGAAGAAGGGGCAAAATGGGGTAACAGCCCCAGGGTGGCCCTGACCAAGCTCTCAGAACTCCCCCACCAGGGGCCATTGGGGGAGAAGGGCCAAACTCTCAGCTCTCCCTCCCCTCATGCTCCAACAAGGGTCACGGGGAGTGGGGGAGCATGCTGAGGGTACTGAGGAGGGCTGTCACCTTGACTGGAAGAGATGGAGCAAGGGGCTAGTCTCCTCAAGCGGAAGCTTCAGCTTCTGCCCATGAGTATAATGATTGGTTTCACTATAGTAACTGTACTGTGTGAGGTAGACCATGTTGTGGTGGGTATGTGTAGGATCCATGGTAGGGATGTAAAAGTCTAACCGGTAAGCACTGCCTTACTGGCAGGCTTTCCGGGGTAACCAGTTAACTGGCACTGGGCCTGGCCAGGCCCTCTGCACCACACTGCAGGGGGTGCTCCATCCCATGTGGGCCAGAGCAGTTCCCACCCATAGTGCAGAAGGCCCTGCCCGGCCCACTTTACCTAGTTGCTCCCCCACCCATAGCGTGGGCAGGGGGCTGCCCTGGCAGAGCTGGAGCACTCCCTGTGCCACGGCACAGAGGGCCTGGCTCAGTCTAGCCAGAGAAGCAGGGGGCCCACTACACTACGGGCGGGGGACTGCTCCAGCATTTAACCATTTAAACTTATATAGTTTAACCATTTAACAATTTACACAGGATTTTACGTCCCTAATCCGTGGATCTTGAAAGCTGTGTTGGGTAGAACGTGATGATTGTGATCAGTATAGCAGTGGATATATGTCTGCAGGTTTTGTATCTGTTGTTCTGACAGTATCTGGCATCAGCTTGTATTACCTTTCCCAGACCCAAAGAGCCCTGTGTGGCTCAAAAGCTAGTCTCTCTCACTAAAACAAGCTGATCCTACAGAAAAAGGCTTCTCACTTACCTTGTCCCCCATTGATGTCCTAGGTTTTTGACCTCCTCCTCTGCCTATTTTTATTTCCAGCATGATGTCCTAATTTTTATTTAGTTGTCTTCAGAATGTATTCTTAATAATCAAAGCTATCTATATTATGTGCTGCCTTAAAAGACAATGCCAAAGCAGATAGCACAAAGGTATCTGTTATACATGAATTAATGGAAACATAACATCTTGAGGAAGAGCTCCGTTAAGTGGAAATCGATCCAACAAAGGTTACCAATTTGAGTGGTGACTATGACAATCCTAGGATTATTCTGACACTCTCAGAAGCCTTATTTTTATAGTCTGCCTATATTTCAAGAATAATTCTATCTATACATTCCTAAAAAAGTCTTTGAAGATAAAATACAGTATTCTAATTTTTGCATCATAGAAAAGAAATGTATAGATACCTTAAAGAGCTCCTTTAAGTTCCAATATTTCTGCTGATGGAAGCCTGTGAATTCAATCTATCTCCTGTAGGTTAGTTATTTGCCAACGGCCACATTATCTGCACCATATCAACCTTTGTGAAAATGTATATTATCAGGAATAAAATCCCATACTCAAATAATGTAATAATTCACTGGCAACTGTAATTAATTCTGCTTGTTATTTCTATTTCTTTATGGTAAAAAAGTTAATGCTTCTATTTTGCAATATCTTCCAGAAGATTTGCTTATAAATTAGCATAGTCTGCATCTTTTTCATCATAATCCAATTTTATTTAGCTAGCTTTGAGTCTGCTCAGGACTTTTGTAATATTGGAAGATTATTTTATGTCAAAGAGCTTTCAAAAATTCAGAAGCCAGGATGCTTTGTAATCTCTTCATACACAAAAAATTCATTTGATCAAAATCAAACAGAGCTATTTTCTTAAACAAAATCTGTTTAGCCTGGATAAACATTTCCACCATCTTTTATATTTTCATATGGTTCTCTTAGAGTATCAGTGATAACAAGTGGCCTTATTTTCATGAAAGAGGCTTATGGCTACCCTTTCTGTATTTTTCTGTTCGCAGCAAGTGAACTAATTCCTAGACCTACTGGGAGAAAAAAATGGCACAGTGAAAATTCAAAATAATTTTTAGAGCAGATTTTCTTTATAGTTAGGTAGGTTTTAATATTAATAATAGAATATGAATAATTACCAGTAGATATTTTGAAATGTTTTATAGAGGAATGTTTTAAAACTAATTATAAATTAATATTGTCAGGATAGTCAGGATAGTCAAGTTTTATGTAGACTCCTAGCTTCCAGTAGATGTATTTGATTGACATAATTGGTGGATCAATTATGCAGCATGTAACAGGATTAGGGTTACCAGGGAGACCCCCCAAAATACCAGACACACTTGATCATGGGCCGGGGGGGCGGCCGGGAGGGGGGCGGGGCTGGCTGGGAGGAAGGGGGGCAGGAGGCGAGGCTGGCGGGGGGAGGGGAGAGAGGGGCCGCGGGGCTGGCCAGGAGGGTGGCGGGTGGGGGCGGGGGCCACAGGGCTGGCCGGGAGGTAGGGGGGGGCAGGAAACAGAGCTGGGGGGGGTGTGCAGCCACTGGCTGCAGCCGGAGTCCAACAGGCCGCGCCCCCGGCAGGCACTCCCTCTCATTGCTAGTAGAAGCCGGGCGGGGGCAGTGGCAGTGGGTGGGAGCCACTCCCCCGCCCGGCTTCTGCATGCAACCAGTGGCTCCCGGCTGGGAGGCAGGGCCGCGATTGGCGCTGGGAGCCTCTGGTTGTGTGCAGAAGCCGGATGGGGGGAATGGCTGGGAGTCCCAGCCAATGCCCCCGCCCCACCCCGCCCAGCTTTTGCATGCGACCACAGGGCTCCCAGCGCCAATCGCGGCCCCGCCTCCCAGTCGCTCCCCCGCCCCTGCCAGGCTTCCGTCCGGCGCCCAGCTGGAAATTCAGAAAATACCGGACATTGCACATCTCCGGTATTGTCTGAATTTTTCTACCGGACAGAGGGCGCAAATACCGGATTGTCCAGTAGAAAACCGGACACCTGGCAACCCTAAGATGCACTCACCTCTTGTTAGTGTTTGCTGGCCAAGAGTGCATGTGTGCATTCTCTGTTTGTGGTGGCTCTTCAGTGACTTACCCCTCTAGCCAAGTCTCACACAATCTGTATGTGAAATTAAATGAAGCAAACAACTTCCAGAGTACAAGTCCAACAGGGGCCTCTCTCAGTGCCTTTTGTAACATCTCTGTTTGTCCTTGCTCTGGAATACAGTGGTACCTCCAGGGAGGCAAAATCTTCACCCTTTCATGGCCTTTCTTGTCCCAGCTCATCAGCTTGGTCACTGTAGTTCAGTTCCCCTCTCTGGGGTGCCTCAGTGTCCAGGCTACTTCCTCCAGTGACTCCTACATGTCTGTCCCACCCTCTACTCTGGGCTCCAGCTCAGGGACCCTGTAGATAACATCTGTCTGCAATGTCCCTTTAAATAACTGTGTTGCTGCTATAATTCTCTGGGCCACTTCTCCATGGCTCTTACCTCAGGGTTTTGTCCTGGTGGAGTCCTAGCAGCAAGCCCAGAGCACTATCTGCTCTCTTCCAGCTTTAGCAAGAAATTGAACTCCTTTTGGCAATATAGCTCCTCTTATTCTACACTGCTCAGCCCTGATTGGCTGGGTCGAGGACTCCACCTTTTCTGGGATGGGGTGTGGCAGGGATCCAAGGCCTCCAGCAGGGGGCCTCAGGGCTTAGTTCCCTCCACACAATGGAATGATAAATCAATAGGGTGCAGTGATTCCTAGCTATAAGCTATGTAGGAAGATTAAGCTTCA
Source organism: Pelochelys cantorii (assembly GCA_032595735.1). Classification (NCBI taxonomy): domain Eukaryota; kingdom Metazoa; phylum Chordata; order Testudines; family Trionychidae; genus Pelochelys; species Pelochelys cantorii. The sequence goes on from CM064327.1 coordinate 109,116,144, forward strand.
GGTGACTATTTAAGAATAATTTATTATCTTAAAAAGAGATCCTAGATGCTGCCCAAAGATCATTAGAGTGGAAGTGCCCACAGGCCTGATGACTGAAGAGTTAGGTTTAATTTCCTAAATGATAATGATCCTTTAGCAGTAACTAATTGTTTTAAAAGAAAATATTTTAAAAACCAAGAACGTGATCAATCACCTGAAGGATAAATAAAAAAAAATCTAAAAACTACAGTCAGAGTGCCAATTTCTGATGTCCGATACTTCCTTGTAAATCCAGAGTAACCCCTTTTAAGGTATTAAAGTTACTTCAGTTTTATATGGTTATAACCAGCACTTCATCTTGAGGCTTTTTAATGAACTGTATTGCAGTCAGAATGTGTATTTTTAGCGGAAGAAAGTCAAAAAAATAACAGGAGAAGAGCACTCACTTCACACAGGCTTAAATAACTACAGAGAGTGCTAAGCACTGGGGGGAAAAAAAGTCAGACCTATAAAGTGCAAACATGGAATTTTGAAATGGGCACACTGTAAAGGTGTCTTTATGTAATTCATACCCATTTCTCCCTTCCACTGAAACTATATATATATATATATATATTTTCCTGTTGGACGACAGAACATTCCTCCCAGATGACAGAATGATGTCATCACATCATCAGCATCAACAGGCTCTCTCAGCAAAGTAAAAGCAGCCAGAGAGAGGGGGTAGGCAAGCGAAGCGAGCGGAGGGTGCAGCCCCTTAGTAATTTCTAAAACACCAAAAGCCCTAGAGTATACTTAGTATATCCTATTTTGTTCAGGAAACAAACATAGGCTATATTAGAAAAAGCACTCTTGCTGGGATAAGTTACACTTGAGGGTTTGTTAGTACAGCTGTATCAGTATGGATTTACTGGCAAGTTACTTCATGTACTGCTTCAATGCTGAATCAAGTTATTTTAATGGCCTCATTATATTTTTATTATCCATCCTTAAAATCACTATGTGGTGTCAATAAATAACTTCAGAGTGCTTACTATCCCCTACAATATAAATAAGCCCAGAATTAACTAAGGATAATTGTGTCAATCATAAGCATATTGGAAACATGTTTAACAATTAGAACATGAGCTTCAAGCCAAAACTGGCAGTTGCTTGATTGCTGACTAGAGCTGGGATATTTTATAAATTCATTGCTAATAATTCTAGCATCACAAAGCTGAATAGTCTAATTGTGAAATATGACTCTTAAGTGTCTTATGTTTGAAATGCATTATGGGAACGTTTACCCTTATTAAGGAACATAGCAAGACCTATAACTTTGTTACAGGGAGGATAAAAGTATTAGTGTAAAGTGGACTGTTTTATTGAGCTGTTATAATGCAATATTGGAAGGATTACATAGAAAAGAAAAGGCAAGGAAAGAGTTAGCTATAGACTATTGGTGTAAAAATCTACAGCCCTTATTCCCTCAGCTCCTACTTGTCCTATTAAACTTTGTGTGTTACTTGTTTGTCCTCTGCGAGTGGCAGCCTAGGAATAAAGATGCAATACTTTTCCACCTCAGTTATTGAAATAACATTCAAATTATTTTCTGACAGGTTGCCCCCCTTGGGATGCCACCTGATGTGCTGAGATACCACTGAACCTTCCTGTTGTGAAAGCCTGGACACCCTTTCTGCTTGTCTTGCTGAGCAAGACTATTAAGCCTCCTCCAGAACACACACATACACACCCAACTGTAGAACGACAGACACTGAGATCAGCTCCGGGAAGACTCAGTTTAAGGAACTTACCCCAGCACTTAGATATCCATCTCCCTTCAGATACAGAACCAAAGATTTATTATGAAATCTGCCTCCTCCCTCACTGTGGAGGAAGGTATGCAAAGCCTCTCACCCAAGGACAGGCAGCTGGATCCAGCCCACGTCCCAGCAGAAGCCTCAGGCAAGCTCTCTGCCTGCCCCACCCTCGCACGCCACTCAAAACATCCAGCTGTGGCAGCCATATGTTTTTCTGAGTGCCAAGAGCTGGGGGTGAGGGAAGAATGTTGAGCGCTGCCCCACCCTCAGTACAATCTCCACCCTAGCCCCTCCTCCCCTCAGACCCTCCCTTTTCATAAAGAATATGGAGTGTAATGTCATACCCTTTGTCAAGGTTGATCCCCACTCCAGCACTTCGAGTGCGGAAGGTGGGGGACCATAAGAGACCTTAAATATACCTTGCATCTAGAGGCTTCTGTCTTAAAAACTCCCCAAGATTCCCTGACCTTGGGTGCTATGCTGCCACCACCCAAGTGCAAAGCCCCTTTCTTTTTGAACGCAGGAAGATTTACTTGTGAACTTCTTCCTGTGGGGTACCTCCCAAGCTCTTTTATCACAAGAAAACTTGAAAAAAAACACCCTGTAATCTCTGATAACTGGCCTCTCAGTCTTAGGCATGTATACACAGACCTCCTATTAACTTCCAGGACACAAGAATCAGATCATAGTCTTAAAGATGATTTTATAAACAAAAAGATATTCTTGGTAAAGAACACTTGTTGTTAGGTGTTATAGAGCAACAGAGAAGAAAACAGATTAAAGCACAGAGAATTGCTTCTCTGGGATCCAGATTTAGTGCCACCCTGCTCACCCTGCCTATATCTGCCGCTGCAAGGCGGATATGTTTAGAGAGCTGCTCCAGTCTTCATAGGTCAAAAAACAAGAATGCAGGACATGGAGAGTAACTTTAAAGGAGAAAGTTAAACTAGAAGGCAGGACAAAGAGGAGAGCCAAGAGTGAATTTTAAAGGGCCAAGAGCAGATAACAAAAGTGATACAGGAGCAAGCAGAGATGATGAAGTCTCTAAATCACACTGTTGGCTGAATTCATGCATGCTTGTCCCTCTCTACAGCTGACATAGACCTGCTTTCTATGCCCTCCCCTAACTTCTCTCACGCTTTCCTTGAATCTTCTAGGCCTGTTGCAGTACTCTGTTTCACAGCTTTCAAAAGGATAGCTTGACTTACATCCAGCTATAAGAACTTACACTGCCTTTCCTTATTATCTCCCTTCCCATCAGCCTTTTGTGTGTGTGTTGATAATACATCTTTCTTATAAATATTTCTGAAAGTTTGTTTGTTTGTCCTGAAAGATCTCAGAAACGGTAAGAGCTAGAAACCCCAAATTTTGAACGGATACTACTGATTTCCTAACTTAAATAACTGGATTGGTTATATCTCGAAATCAGTTCCCCCGGTTCCCCCAGAGCCCCAATTGGGCCCACTGATAATTAGCTTTTAGTAGCGCCTGATCATAGAAACACAAAATTTTGCACAGATACTACTGATTTCCTAACTTAAATAACTGGATTGGTTATATCTCGAAATCGGTTCCCCGAGAGCCCCAATTGGGTCACTAATTAGCTTTTAGTAGCTCCTGATCATAGGCATTTGCTGGACTCTTCTATTGAGTGTGACATATAAACTGCAACTGTGAGATCCTTTTCCTATGATAAAAGAAAAAGTATTTCCAATAAAATATGTTATGTTAACATAATTTACAGTAGTTCATTCACCACACCTTTTGTTATCAAGAAATGAGTTAAATGTAGATGCGTTTTGTAAGCACATCACTAGCTATGTTAATTTCTTAAAGTAATATATAAGAGAAAAGTATTTCCAGTTAAATATGCTATGTTAATGTCATTGATGTAGTTCATTCATCACACCTTTTACAATATATTCCCCGGGCGACACCGGGTATTTCTGATAGTAGTTAATAAAAACACTCACAGAAAGATAACCAATCTCTGTCTCTTGCACACTGTGGGTACGTCTACACTAAACACTTATTTCAAAATGCTTATTTTTATTTTGGAATAAAAACTCCAAACTAACTTATTTCAAAAGAGTGGATCCACGCTACAAATGTCATCAAAATAGAGCAGAACTATTTTAAAATAGAGCAGCCACACTAACTGGAGCCTGAAGCACTTCAGGCAGGGCATCAAGACAGTAGTCACTTCCTATAGCTGCTGCCTGAGGCTATCTGAGGCTCATGCTTAAAGGGACCCCCCTGTCCAGCTGTGTCTCAGGCTCTTCATTTTTGCCTACCTCCTCAAGGGACAGCAAATTCTCACTGCATGCTCTGGTTGCCCTTGTGGACACCACAGCACTCCAGCCATGGAGCCTGACCTGCTGGAAAGCAGTCGCCAGCTCTTAGACCTGCTGCCGCACCTCCTGGTGCAGTTACTGCAGGCTGCCCTCATGGCACTGCCGGAACAGGACCTGCCACTCCCTGCAGGGCACCTCTCCTCTCTCCACATGCTGCTTATGCAGCACAGCCCCTTCTGCCCTCCCCTGCACACCATGCACCGCTGCTTCTGGTGTCGGAACATCAGTTCCAACTGGTGGGACCAGATTGCCATGGAGTGGTGGGATGACCTGCAGTGGCTCCAGAATTTCCGTCTGCAGAAGGACACCTTCCTGGAGCTGTGTGAGTGGCTCACCCCTGCCCTCAGGTGATGGGACACTTACATGCAACCCATCCAGAAGCAGGTCACCATCGCACTTTGGAAGGTCACCACCATCGGGAACCAATTTGTCATGGGGAGCTCAACTGTCGGGGCTGAGCTCATGCAGGTATGACTATCTTGCTATTGTCCCAGGAGAGTGGTGAGCTGCTGAAATGGGCTCCCCAATGGAAGGGGGATGGTAGAAGCTCCCTCCCCAGAAGGTTTGTTAGTTCTGTTTTCACAGAGCCCTGCCGGAGATGGAGTAAGTTGGTGATGGGCATGGTGTGTGGGAAGGGGACTTGGGCTCAGGGAACTCCCAAGGGCTCTGGCAACCCTGTGATTATCTGTCTCCTTCTACAGGAGTGAGGGTCATCAACACCATTCTGCTGTGCAGGGTCGTTGTCTTGGGCGACGTGAACTCCAATGTGGCCGTCTTTGCTGCCAGGGGCTTCCCCAACTGCAGGGGGCATTGACAGCAACCACACTCCCATCCGGGCCCTTGATTATATCAGCCGGAAGGGGTACTTCTCCATGGTCTTGCAGGCCCTTGTGGACCACGAAGGCTGGTTCACCAACATCAACATTGGGTAGTCGGGGAAGGCACACGATGCCCGCATCTTTCACAACTCCGGCCACTGCCACAAGCATGCCAGCACTTTTTCCCCCTGACCGCACCAGAGCTTGTGAAGCCCTATACGGGACACCTGGACCAAAGCAAGGTGCGTTTCAACAGCAGGGCCCACATCATTGTGGAGGGTGCCTTCAGCTGTCTCAAAGGGAGGTTCCACTGTCTCCTCACCCGGCTGGACCTTGGCGAGCAGAACATCTGCCAAGTGGTTGCAACCTGCTGTGTCCTCCACAATATTTGTGAAACTAAGGGGGAGACATTTCTGCCAGTGTGGGGACCAGAAACCAAGCAGCTCGCAAGGGCCTTTGAGCAGCCATGCACCGCTACCATCCAGCAGGCCCACCAGGGGGCTGCCTACATCCGAGAGGCTCTGAGGGAGAGTTTCAGATAAGGACACCAGCGAGATTCTCCCCTGGGCCTGCCCACAAGGGGCCTCTGCAGTGCCCCAGTGTGCCTTTCCTCCTCCAGCCCTCTCTCCCTACTGATAAAACAAATAAGACTTTGTTTTGGAACAATAAACTCTGTAATTTTTAATTGGGGTAAATATTACTGGGGAAAGAACCTGGGAGGGGGCAGCGGGAGGTGGAAGGAGGAGGAGAGAGCAGGAAAGGTTCAGGGCTGGGGCTGGGACTGGCACCTGCCTCGGGCAGTCTCACCGCCTCATGTGCAGGGCCCTCCATGGTCATGGGGGGCTAAGGGGAGAAGCCAGAGGGGCAGGAGGACAAGCAGGAGTGGGTGTGAGGGGGTGGCTGCTGGACCACTCAATTGCGGTGACCCGGCAGTTGGTGGCGGTGCCATATGCTGTGCACATGCTCTGGGCCTCCTGGGACAGCTCCTGCCAGGTGGTGTGATGCAGCTCCCAGTCATCATGGCGCTCCTCCAGGTCCACATCCAATCTCTAATTCTGCCGCTCCATGGATTGCTGTAGGGAACAGAGGCAGGCTAGGTGTTCCCACATGAGGTCCTCGCAGAGTTGGCAGTGCCTGCAGGTCTGACAGGGTCGGGAGGCTGGTGCAGAGATGTGGCTTACACCCCACTCGCAGCTGGTTCAGGTGTGAAAAACAAAGAAAAGAGCTCTCATCCCAAGAGACTCAGTGCATGAAGCCTAGCTCTCATCTGAGCTGACGCAGATAGGTCTCATGTCAGACGAAGTCAATGTGCTTCAAGCAAGGCCATCTGAGGCCTGGAAAGTGGGCACTTTCCTGCAAGGGCACAGACATCCCAGCAAGGAGTCTCACTACCCCCACACCTTGAGGACAAGCAGGCATGGTGCTGGCCAGGCCAGGAGCTGGGGCAGGGGGGTGACTTTGCTTCTCTCCAAGCTGTGCACACGCCAGGTCCAGCAGTGGCGGCATCCCACAGAGAGAGGACTTGTATCCCTGCCTGCTGAAGGGAGGGAGGGGAAAGAGTATGTTGGAGGAGGCATGTGTGAGTGGCAGATGCCACTTGCGGGGAAGGGTGCTATTGGGGTCCCCTCCACTTCCTTCCTCCCGGCAGGTTCCCATGCAGGGGCTCAGTGTCCTCCATCTCGCCTTGCTTGACCCGAGAGTGTGGGCATGCCAGTGTGCCATGTGTGGCACTGCTGTGTGTGTGCCCATGACCCCAACCTCCTTAGTGCTTAGTGGTAGCTTATGGTGGGAAGGTGTCCCACCACGGGGTCAGGAGTAAAGCAGGCCTGTGCAGGAACCCTGTGAGCAGGAACTCAAGGTTCCTGTAGGACAGCATCATTGCAGCTGTGTGCTCTGGGCTGGCGCTCCATGTGCACCCACATTCACAGGCTGCTGTGCGATCCCCAGGCCGAGTGAAGAGTTTGCAGCCCCTCGCTGCCTCCCCTGTGTGTCTAGGGAAAGTAATGGAACTCACCTGATGGGCTTTCACTGGCCTCGTCCAAGCCCTGGGACATATAATGGAGGGTGGGAACAGTGCCAGGGACAGGATGAACTCCTGGGTGGTGGGCATGTCATCAGTACTGGCCTCCTCCTCCTCGTCCACATCCACGCCCTCTGGGAGGCTGACGATGGGCATCTTCAGCAAAGAGTCCACAACAAGGATGGGGAAGGGACTGACCACCCCTCCCAAGATGCGGTGGAGCTGGTCATAATAGGGGCAGATCTGGGGCACTCCCTGGCCTTGGTGTAGGCCTGCCTCAGTTCCTTTGCCTTCATGTGCACCTGCTCCTGGATGCAGCTGTGGCCCAGGCTGTTGGCCATCCGGCCGTAACTGCATTCCTGCATCTGGTGCAGAGATCCTGGAGATTTGTGTCTTCTCCCCAGACCTCAGTAAGATCCAGGATCTCCACACCAGTTGCAGGAAGGGACCCTCCTCTTTCACTCCTGAGCAAGGACTCGGGAACTGGCTGCCAGCTCCCTTTCAGCCATGGAGGGCTCGGTGAGAGCATGGAGGTCACTCATGGTGGCAGCAAAAGCAGTGAAGGCTGCTGCTGTGTGGCACAGGGCTAGCAGAGCTTTCCTTGTGCCACAAACCCTTTCCCCTGTGGCTGTGGCTTTAAAACTGCAGGGGAAGGGGAATATAGAGTTCTGATGAGTGTAGACAGAGTAGCCACCAGGGTACCTGTGAGAATCCCTGGAGGCCACTTATTTCAAAATAACCACAGTTGCACTGTCCACACACGCCCTATTTCGAAATAGGCATTATTCTTCGTGAAATGACGGTTACAGATTTCGAAATAAGAAGCCTGTTATTTCAAAATTATTTTGAGGGAGCACTCCAGGGGCTGGCCAGGCTCAGGGGTTTGCCCCCTGCCTTCAGCAGCCTCCTCCCCCACCGCAGCCTGCAGGCAGTCTTGGGGGGCAAGGTTCCAGAGGCTGCCGCTGGCCTGCAATGCATCCTGCATGGCCCACCGGCTATCTGGGAGGCAAGCTCTGAAGGTAGCTTCCTCCAGTGGGGCTTTCCCTTCACAGCCTGCAGGCTGTTGAGGTGGAGGTGGAGCTCTGGAGCCAGCCCCCAGTGGCTCCCCTGCGGCCTGCAAGGTGTCTGTGGGGACAAGCTCCATGGGGTGCCCCCCTTCCAACTGCCCTCTGCAGGCTCTCCATGGGGGATGGGGGGTGCAGGCTCCAGGTTTTGGGGCAGGGGGACTCCTTACCCCATTGCAGGCAAGATGGCATAGCTCCAGCCCTTCTGGCTATTCTCTTGGTGCTGCAGCTGCCCCCAGTGGCCACTCTCAGTATCACATCCCTCCTCTCTGCCCTTTCTCTTTCCATGTTATGGAAAACAGTCCCATTCCCATCACTTCCCATTTTCTGGGCATAATCATACCTTGGTTTAAGTTAGGGTAAGAGGAAGCTGCATACCAAATTTGGTGGCCCCAGCTCTTACAGTTTAGGAGTTCTTGAACAAAGAGACTCAGACTACTCACAGACAGGTGCACTCTAAAATATATATAGAGAAAGATCTTCAGGGTCTTATTTCTACTTCCTTTCTTTTAACACATTTTTCTTAAGCTAACTCTAATTCCTTAACTTCATGTTTATCCTACAGTGCACAAGTTATTCTCACAACTTAGTTTTGATTGGTTCTTTATATAGCTTACAACTCTTTTTTTTTTTTTTTTTTTAAGTTTGGTAAAGTATTGGGTCCCATCTTATAGCACCCTCCTCCTATTGGACCAGGTTTTGCTGTTGCTGAGCCAGAATTGCCTCAGGGAGTGAGTTACCTGAGCTCAAGGAATACAGGGGAGCAGCTTCCAGCAGGGTTAGTTTTTTTAAGCCTTTTTTAACAAAACAATCAAAGACTCACACGGACTCTTCCTGCAAAAGGTTTTGCAGCCCAAGTATTCCTTTGCCCCTCATACCTGTAACATAAGCAACCCTTCATTTCTTAGCTCTTAAATCCTTCTGCTGAGGCTCTGAGGTGAAACACAGCATTGCAATCCTTCCATTTCCAGTTACCCTCTTTTATAAGGGTCAGCTAATTAAGTTCTGACTCTAGCTGAAGTACAGAAGGAGGGGCTAACCAGCCAACCATCTTCAGGCCCCTGCCCCCAGAGGAATGATATCCGATATGCCTTCACAACTCCCTCTTGTATTTCTGCTACTTCAGATCAATTTTTCCTCATTCTAACACATGAACCTCTAGTGCTGATAAGAAAATATTGGAGCTGCCTGAGCCATTTCACAGTTAGATGATTATAAATCAGTACAGAAATGTCTGGCAGCAACAGTAGCTATGAACTAGTGCATTCAAAGGACTATTTAGCATGAACTGCTACATGCAGCTACTAACACACAAATGTATTTCTTCCAAATCTATAGTCTCTGAATAATATGAGATAAACTTTCAGAACTGTGTGTTATGACCCCCCACCCGTGTTTTATGAAAATTGGCATATGAATATGAATATGCATAACTGGAAAAAGCTTTATGAAAAATCAGTCATGTAACATATCAATATTAAAGTTACAATCTGCTGAATGTGTATATCCTATTTTTGTGCATGTATCGTTCTTGTATATGAAGTTAGAAATATGAAGTGGGAATCTGGTTTTAATTCTAAATGAGCTGAGGACCATTAGTAATCTTTTAGGAACAAAATTAGTACTCAAACCAATGACCCATGAATGGTTTTATTTTTGCTGTAAGCCCAAACTGTGGTTGGTCCTAGAAAAACATATGACCATGCCCCCTTATACTGGAATCCATCTTGACTCTATTACTTTTCCTTGGGGATGGGGAGACTTAATAAGGGTTTATTGCCCCGGGGGAAAGTCTGTTTAAGAAATGAAAAGCCATCAGGTCTTTGTCTTCAGCTGGCCTTTGAAACTGACTCACCCACCCTAAGAGGATACAGAGGAAGAAACCTGAAAACAAAGGACTCTAAAGAACTCTGAAAAAATCTGTAGACCCAGTGTGACAGGGTGCAGTCACAGAAGACCCCTTGGGGCTGCTTCCTGGTGTGTTGATAAAGCCACTGACACTCACCTTCTTGCTCTCTGGGATTTCTCACCACCATGTCCTGCTGGTCCAGATCTGGTCTCCTCCAGCCAAGGCACAGAGCTGACATCATCACCTCTCACAAAGAGTAATGCAAGCACTGAATCACTTCAGCTCTGAGGAGAATACAGTTTCAGGCACATCATCCAGAAAACCAACCCCCAAATGGGATCAGAACCCCAAATAAACCATTTAGGTAAGCCCCCTTTAAAATTGAAAGGAGAATATACACACTGATTGCTTCCCCCAGGTAACATTATTTACATTGGGCTCTATAGTAAATAAAAGTAATTTTATTAAGTACAAACAGTAGGATTTAAGTGGCTGCAGGTAAAAACAGAGCAAAGTACAAATTTAAAAGAAAATGCACAGCTAGTTCGAACACACTAAAGCTTATTGCAAACTTACCCTAAGCTGTTCTTATTTTGGGCAAAAACCTCCACGCCACAGATGATCTTTTTCTCCCTTAGGTCTCCAGCTCCCTTAGGGTGTGTCATGCCAGACAAAAATAAAGAGACTTACTGGCTTTCCAGTTTAAATAGACTTCCTACTGAGCAGGAATTCTTTGTTTCTACATTCCCCCCTTCTGTGGAGGAAGCTCCTGTCCTAGATACCTTCCTTCACCCATGAACTCCTGTAAATCCCCAAACATGTTACCATCCTTGACCTCTCCACCCATACAGCTTCCCCAGACAATCCATCCCCTTTAACCCAGCACAAGGCTCACTTAGCCAGTTGTCCCAGACAATTGTTCCAAAGTCTTCCTCTTTCTGGGAGATGGGGGTCTCTGAGTGTGTGTATGTGAACTGTCTTATGACCTTTTTCTGGAGAGGCCTCTGATCCTATTGCCCAGCGACTTTCTCCTATTTATGAAAATGTCGTACATAAAGCTGCTTAAAACTCAGCAGTTATGTTGTCATATGATGTGCCAAACGGCTTAGCATTCAGTAAGCTTCTGCTTCACAGTCAATGCTGACATATTATTACAAAATGAAAAGTGCACTACAGCCACTCCCCGACTTACAAACAGCGACTTACAACCATCTGTACTTACAACCAACCCCCCATTAACCCCATTACAATATTTTCGAATTGAGAACTATGTACGTCAAGTTTTTCGAACAGCGCAGGCAGTGCGTTTAAGGGTATTTCCGACTTATGACCAAATCGAGTTATGACCAGGTATTCGGAACGTAACCCATTCATAAGCCGGGGACTGCCTGTACAGTAAAAATGTGCTCTCAGGAGTCATACATATCTGGTGCCTGGCACAGATCCAAAACAAGCACATTGTTATTGTATAGCAGGATACCAGTTCTAGAAAAACATCATTTAAGATAAAATATAGGAACCCTAATGATAATATTTTGTGCTATAGGATTGGAAGCAACAAAGTATCAATAATGCAAGGTATAGAGGAGGGACTGCCAGTTTGCTGATCAAACCAGTACTTCATATTCAGCCTCTTCCAATGGCAATAAACAAATATGGGAACATGTATTACTTTAGAACGGGACATCTTGTTTCTGATACCTTGACTATAGACATCATTGCCTTTTGCAACAAATGGAAATAGTAAATTAAGACCTCATCTGGCAAACAATACAGAGAACCTTTAATTGCTGTGGATGTGTCCCGGTGATGGCAGACCTGGTAGCAGGCTTGGGGTACAACTTTATTTCATGCAATTCACTTAAAACCAAAAAATCATCTTTGCCTGAACTTGATGCTGGCCTGTTCTGAGTGGGAAAACAGCCAAAGAATCATCTTCATGTTATGTGATGTTATGATCTAAATAAGGTCAATTTCCTCATATAGGCCTGAAAGCCATATTGTCTGATATAGTTACGAACTCTCATGATTGTATTGAAACCCATATTTGGTATTTTCCTTATAGCCCCAGCTTCTGAAGTAAAATGACTATAGTAGAATATCAACTTTCATTTAAAGGAAAAAAACAATTTCTGGCCCTCATGGGTTCGATAGAAAAGTTTAAAAACATAACCTAAGTGCTCCCTAAAGGGCCAGATACTGGAAAACAAAGGAAAAGAGCCTAAATTTGTTTAAAGAAACACCTGATTTTAAAAGCCAAACTTGTGATTTTTGAGCTTTTAGTCATAAAATTTGAGCACTTAAGTTAGCAATATGACACTGTATTGTATTAAACCCTTTACCATGCCTCACATTTGAACCATCCTGTAGGAAAATCTCCATCTGTGCTTGGCCAGATTTATCCTTTGCTCTTTAAGAGTTATTTGTACTCACTGTCTTCCTACCCAGTGTCCACTGATCATTCTCAAATAAGTTCTGTGTGCATTTGTATAAGAGTGATGGTCAGTATCTCTCAACCAGTCTGGCTCACCTGTGCATTAGTATTGTTAAAATAGATGTTAAGTTTGACTGCGTAGACTTTATGAAATGTTTGTAGGATGCTGCATGAGTCATGCTGTCTGGAGTGGCTCCTGACTGAGTGCCTACCATAGGGCAGACACTCCAAACTGGCGGTGTATTCGATAATTATATTTCACCAAGCCAGCATCAAATGTGAACTCCTGGATCCCTATTACGATCTTACCATGAAGTCACTAACAGTCTCTTAGGGCAGTGTTTCTGAAAGTGTACTGCGGAAACACTTTCAGAAACACTTTAACTGGCCGCCCCGGTTTGTTTATGTACTGGCGCCGTGGCCACAGCGCCTCGTGGCTCCCATTGGCTCCATTTTGTCCTTTGCAGCCAAGAGGAGCCGCGGGAAGTTACAATTTATTTTATGTTAGGCAAATGATGTGAGATGTCATTGGAAAGGTTATGATTTGCTGAATATCGTTATCCTATTTGCATGCATGCATCATTTTTGTATTTGAAGTTATGAATATTGACTAGGTATCTATTTCACACTAAAAAAATGCCCACTAGGAAAATGCTGTCAGTCTAGATAGTTGGATGGGATGGGCCCATTCAAGTTCATGAGCCATTAGTTAGAAATGATAGGCCTTAGTAGAAGCTTATCTCCCATCTGGACAAAACAACAAAAACATGAATATTATACATCCAAGATAGAGGATTCTGTGGTAACTCTGAAAAAGACTTGAGGATCATGGTGGATAATCAGCTGATCATGATCTCCCAGGGCAACAGTGTGGCCAAAATGGTAAATGCGATCTTTGGATGCATACATACAAGGACCACAGGTAGATGAAAAAAAAGCTATATCTCTTTGTGTTTGGCACTGATGTGACCATGACTGGAATATTGTGTCCAGTTCTGGTGTCCACAGTTTGAGACAAATGCTGATAAATTTGAGAAGGTTCAGAAAAGAGCCATAAGAATGATTAAAGGATTAGAAAAACATGCCTGATAATGATAGTCTCAAGGACCTTGATCTATTTATCTTAACAAAGAGAAGGTTAAGAAATGAGCAGAAGGGACTAGGTTGCCCATCACTGGCTGGGAAGGAACTCAGTTTCTCTCCAGCTTTGGAGACAGAAGCACTGGCTGCCTATACAGGGAAAGGCAGTGCTGGAGAAGGTCAGGGGGAGCCAGAGGAGCTCTGGCAGGACCAGCTTCTAGACTTGGGGCTTCATAGAGAGGCCAGAAGATATAGTAGGGCTGCAGAGGAGCAATGGGGGAGGAATAGGCAGCAGGCCCCCCCTTCCCTTGCCAATGATAAATAACCAGTTCAGACAGCAGTTTACTCCTGCGGGAAGGGGCTGGATGAAGAACAGCAGTAGGTTATTGGTGCTAGTGGTGGGCTTGGAAGTGACAGGGCTCCTGGGGAGGGGAGGAACCTAGACATGGGCACTGTGGTCTAGGAGGGACATGGGTCCTCATAGGTGGTGGAAATAGAAGGGTAGGTAACAGCAGGGAAACACTGCCCAGAAGGGGGCGCTCCAGGCTAGAAGAGAACTTATTCTCAAGACTGGCCAGCTGGAGGTGCCAACATGATGCCTTAACCTGTTACAGTTCCCCTCTCCTCCTTCCATTAGAGCTTATCTGAATTCCCAAGGGGCTGCCTTGTAGCACAGCTAGATCTGTATATCACTGACATCTGCTGGCAAGCCAGGGAGGGAATTTACAGACTCTACCAGCTACTGTTTCAGAAAAGGGGTAAGAAAGCCAGCTGGGTAATAGGATGCTATTGAAACAAGCGTCTCAGAAACTAACTCCAGCAGGCCATTGAGACCCCTATAGAACTAGGGGAACTAGGGCCAGATCCTGACTTCAGTGGGAGTGGAGGGTTCTCAGCATTAGATGCCATCAGTGAGATGTGATATGTGCTGCCTCAGGGGCATAGGCAGGTGGGGAACATGGCTGAAGGAGGAGACCTGAACCACAGAAGTTCTACCTGAGACTGACGACAGCTGGACAGAGGGATCCCAATAGAAACAAGGTCCCTCTTTTGAAACTAACTCCAGTGGCACAATATATAAAAAGTTGACTTTCTTTGAGACTCAAACTGCTGGGCAATGGGATTCTACAGAAGGAATCTCCCTCCTCTGACTGACTGACTCCAGTTTAGATGATGATTCTGTCTCTGCCTCACTCCCTGAATTAGGAAAAGATAAGTGCGAAAGTACCAAGGAAATTGTCTCTTTTATCTCAGAGCCCAGCTCAGTCCTCTATACCAGGAAATCTGCCCATCCATGGGGCTGTCAGCTAGTGAGGGGGCAAGAATAGAGCTTTTGAGACACATGGAGGGAAAGAACCCACTGTGAAGGCTGGGTCAGGGTGAGGGACCAAATGGAAAGGACACAAAGCCTGTGGGATGTTACCTAGGGCCAGATCCTGACTCCAGTGGGAGTAGGGGGTTCTCAGCATTAGATGCCATCATTAACAGGTACCCACTTCCAGGGCGCACAGACCATAAGGGTCGCATGATTTCTGTGATAAATGGAAAATATCCCCATCATGGTACCAAAATGCCTGGTGGAGACACTGTGATTCCATTGGGCCATGAGTGCTGTGAGGGTCCTGGACAGTGTCCACCTAGCAATGGAAGCAGAAGAACCAGGCAGTGAACCCAAAATGGCAAACCTTACAAATGTGTGTTTCTTTCCCAGGGCTGCACATCGCAGAGGCCAAAGAGTGGTGGTGTCGGGAAGGGCTCCAGGACACCAGGAGCTTTGGCAATAGGAATATGGTATGAGTGGGGGAGGTAAGTACTCTGAGACAGTGCACTGCAGAAGTTCAGGGGTGGAGCCACTCGGGGAAAGTCACTCCTATTCCCTCCCCCTGTACCTGGCTACAGGACAAGAGCCTGCTACTTATTTCTAGCTGGCAGAGTTCAGTTGTGAAAGGCTGAGGTCCTATTTTGTGGCCTTGCTAATGGCCCTGGTTTGCACGTGTTATATGGATCCATTGCTACATGGCAGCAAAGGAATGCCCCAGGGAAGATTAAGTTAAGGCAGCATTGTATCTGGAAGGAACTGGCTCTACTCACTATCTCCCGACTGACACCTCTGGGTCAGTGAATTGGGACGCTCACACCCAGCAATTGCCTGACCAGATCTTCATGGGATTCCCTGCACCATGTGGAAACACAGGCAGGGTGTGTGGGGTTTGCCCAGCATCATTGCAAATCTGGAAGCAGGAAGTGCTTGCAAAGAAATTCTCTAAATATCTAGTGCCTGTTTTCCCCCTCTCTCCTGGAGCCTCTTAGAAAGCTGTGTTACACAGGGCCATTCCTAAGGGACATGAGGCCTTGGGCAACCCCACAACCAGTGCCTTTGGTGTAGGGTCAAGGTCGCCTGCCCCACCTCTGCTCTGAGACTCCAGAGACCTCCCACCCTATCCACTCCACCCTTCCCCCAAGTCCCACCCCTGCTCCACCTCCTTGCTCAAAGCCTCTTCCCACAAGCAACATGAGGCAGGGGATTACCACACAGCAGGGTTCTGTCCTCGCCCCCGCCCCCCACCACTGTTGTGGGAGCTGGAGTGACCTGGAATCCTGCTCCACTCCACCCCACCGCTCACTTCCAACCTGCTGCTCTCTGCTTCACTGCAGTGGTAGGAAGCAGAGTGTCCTGAGGCCAGAGGTAGGACACTCTGCTTCCTGCTGCCACAGTGAAGCTGAGCACAGTGGGATGGGAGATGGGCAGCAGAGAGAAGTGGAGCAGGCTGCCAGGTTGCTCTGGCTCCCGCCACTGTGGTGAGTAGGGGGAGGCCGACCCCAACTGCAGCCTCATGCCATACCCCCCATAATCCCTTTGGCTGCCCTGGAACCTACCTATAGTTCAGTTGAGGCAGCTATTGTGGGGTCCCCCAAAGTGCGGGACCTGGGGTGACTGTCCCAAGCTGTTCTATGGACAGGATGGCTCTGATGTTACATTTGCAGCTGTACTGTAGACTAGAGTAGAGTGTGGGAAAATGAGAAAATGTCTCCCATCAATTCTGCCATCTCCTTGGCCAGAGGTTTTTCAGGTCCCAAAAGCTGGCAGTATCAGTAGCTCATACATGAAAGCCATAAAATACAGGATCCTTCTTGCAGTATTGTGGCTGTATCCAAAAACTTTATTTAGTCCACATAAAATAAACAACCCTGAAATGCCTGCTACCTTGTGACACACAATGTGAGAACAAAAACTGCAGTCAGAAGGAAAAATGCAAGATGACTGTGCACTTTAATAGTGGAGAGCAACTGAGATACTTCTGTTTCAGCCTTATTCTTTCAGCATAGGAGAGAAGATTGTATCCATTGTAGAAAGCCCTAGCAGGCTAGTTATAAGGGTTCTTTTGTATACCAAACACTTTGCAAGCATTTGAATCCAATTGCTTGGCACGATGGTTCTTTTATCTGGAAGTAAGTACCCATCCTCTATTCCAGACTCTGTGCTTTTATTAAACAAAAGTCTCTAGCACTTACAGTTCTGATAATCATCTTCAAAATCTGAGCCAAGCGTAACTGGAACAGTGATAACAAGGAGTCGGGTGGCACCATAAAGACTAGGAATTTTATTATGACATAAGATTTTGTGAGTTGCAACTCACTTCATCAGATGCATGAACAAGCCAATATAGTAGCCTGTCTCCCCCTCTAGTGTTCTCTTAGCAATATGGAGAGATCATGTCCTGTTGTTTCCAAGAGAGTGGGGCATGAGGTGCTCTATCCTCTTTTTCTCCCATTGTGCAATAGTAAAGTAGAAGACAAGTTTTAATCCCAAATTTGAAAAAAAATCTGTGTATCACTACTCCCATAAGGCTGCAACATCACTTGTGTATGCCGTTTTTTACTCCACCTCTGCTGAAATCTTCATCCATATCTTCATCTCCTGTCTGCTTAACAGTTGCAGATGCTATCTCAGTAAACTCCCTAAGCTCAGCTCTCCAGACTTCAACAACTGCAGTGTTGCAGGCTTTCTAGCCTCAGGGTGCTCCAGTTCAAAATCCAGCTCAGAGCTGTCTTGTCCTCCTGGCTTTCTGAACTATTCCTCCTGGACTACCTACCATACCATGGGACTTGTTTCTCTCCTCTCCTCTTTCTCCTCCTTGTTATTTCTTCACACAATCTTGCCACTTAAGGATGTGGCTAGACTGCGAGGATCTATCAGAAAAAGATATGCAAAATGCGTTCTGCATTTTGCGTATCTTTTTCTGATATTTTTGTCGGAAGAGGTTTTCCGAAATTTGGCGCAACTAGACTGGGCCAAATTTCGGGGAAAAAAAACCCTTTCGAAAGCCCCCTTCTTCCGCGTGGAACGAGGAATACAGGGGCTTCCGAAAGAGCGCGTTTGCTCTTCTGCAAAAAAAAGTGGAAGAGCAAATGTGTTCCCTGGATGCAGTCTAGCCGTACCCTAACAGTGCAAGCACCTTTTCATCTTAACTTCCCGCCATGTGGAACAGACTGTCTCCATCTCTCCAATTCATCAATTCTCCATCTCTTTTCAAATCAGTTGAAAATATGTATATTCTCCCTAGCCTATAACTCTTAATTTCCATCTTTCATCTGCTATTGGCCTTATGCTTGAATACGTTAATTCATTCATCATAGAATGTTTTTACATCGCTGCATTCTATAATGTAGAATACTTTCTTGAATTTAGTTCTAAGAGACATTTTGAGATATATCCTGCATGACAAAATCAGGATAAAATATAGCTGCATTGTATTTTTTTGATCTTCCTATAAATCAACATATTTATAACAAAGACATTGTATAGTATATGCTTAAGGTAAACTCTTGATAAACCAACTTCCGTAGGATACATACATGAAATTAGATTGTGTAATGAGCATTTCAAATAATCTTTGGAATCAGTGTAGCAAATAGACTGTGACCAAGGAGCATGCTCAGCATGAGAGGTGGACTGCACATTGAAGTATGTGCAGAGGAGACAGGCGGAAAGGATGGATGGGAGAAGGAGATTAATGAAGATCAAAAGAAGAACAACTGATTGATATTTTTCACAGTGGAAAAAATATCATGCTAACAGATAAAAACATCTGCATGCATCATAATATTACTTTTCCATGTAAGCCACTTCTGTATTTGTCACAGATGTTGTGTGACTGTGAATGGAGGTAATCACTCCACTAAGATGTGGTCCATACCTTGAAAATGTGAGTGAACTCCATGCCTAATGCATGCCTTCTTGTTTTGTTACATCCTCATTGTCAGAAAAAAGGCTGATTTTGCCTATGGAAAAAAACGGTTTGTGCAACTTGAACAAGACAGGCAAGTCTGGTCCCCAGACCAGTTCTGCTGTTCATTTGAAAGCTGTTCCATGCAACCGGTGGAACAATATGCCCTATCATTTTTAATACTGTATTTGCTATTGAAAAAAAATATTATTAAAACGGATTCAATTGTTACATAACATTGTAATTCATCAGTTAGAATTGAATTAGATGTCATCTATTAGAAATGTTAAACCTTCTGGGAAAATATTTTCTCTTTTGATCACAGTTCATTAGATACTGCCTTAGCCCTGAGTCACCAAGGTAACACAAATAATCCATCGTGCTTAGAATGTTCTAAGGCAGAATCATATAAACTTTTATATTTTTGTCAAACACCATGCAACTGGATCAAATTTCTGACATTTGTTAATGTTCATGAGAAAGGAAAACATGTGCTCCCAGCAGTTTTTCACATTAATAAAATATAGCAGTGCACAGCCCAGAGTACACACAGTGTTGTACATAGCAGTGACAAGTGACAGATGTGAGCTGACTGAAAAAAGGTCCAGGGAAATATAAGTAGAATCTATTTGGCAACTGAGAGGGACCTGTCCAATTGACCTTGTTGTTTTGCAGTTGAATTTTATTTGTCATGGAAAGAAGATTCATGTCAGGAGTTTGAGATGAACCACTCTGAAGGCTGGCATGGCCAGCACAAGCCAGGGACTGAGCTAGAGGAAGAAAGAATGCCTGAATACAATATGTTCTCACCTTCTCTGAGCTGCTATTTCGTTCTCCAAATGCTCAGATTTCATTTAAAACCAAAAAGTAAGTCTCTAGTCTTTATGGTTACAAACAAAACAAAAAATGAGCGCAATACAAAAAGTATTTTCAAAATATGAACAGAGAGCAAGTAATGATCTTAACCTCCTGACTTGGCAGAGAGCCTTGAAACAATAGCTTTGGGAAGATGAATAGTTCCATTAATCTCAATCGAGTTTTAATGCTGAGGCCTAGTAATAATGATTTAATCCTTTCTGCATAGACTATTTCCTACTTACTAAAGCACAGAAGGAAGGAGTGAAAGGATGTTATTGTGAAGATCTGTACAATGGACCTGAAGTGACAGCTCATTTTAGTGCCATGTGTGACATTTGAGAAAGTACCACCACTTATTTCATTCTGTAGACAAGGAGCCCAGTGCAAGAAGCCCTGAAGAGCAGCTGAAACCCAATAGAAAGCCAAGTCCAAGGAGTCCAGTTAAGACTATAGGTTTAATACAGCTATGGGCAGTGTCACGGGGCGTGACTCATTGCGGTAGCACCTCCTGCTTGTTACTCCTGAAATTAGCTCAGTCCTCATCAGGACACCTCCTTCTGGGGCCTCCTTCTCTCACCCATCATTCCCATGATCTCGTTCTGGACCTGCGTCACTCCCAGATCCTTGCACCCTCTTCAGGATATTGCCCTGTGTCAGTATCCACCACAGTGGTTTCTCACCTCCTTCCGGGAATATCAGCAGTCCTCAGCCTCACCTGCCACTGTGGCCAACTGCAGCCCCAAAGTCTAGCCCCTTGCCTCAGGGGCAAGCATCAGTCTGTATCGGTCACTGCTCTTGGTGGCAAGGTGTGGTGTAAGGGGAAAGGTGGGGATCTAGGCCTTCCACTATTCTGGGTCCTGGCACAGAGACCCTCTGGAGGTAACCTTGTCCTGCCCTCCTCCTCTCCTTTCAACTGCCTCCTGTTCCCACTTTCCCTGTGACCCTTGTACCTCCTTGGCCCCTGTGTCAAGGCCTGCAGCCTGGCAGATATCAGACTGGAGCTTCTGTCTCTAGCTCCCCTTAGCCTGCCCAGCACTGCACACATGCTCTCACGCTTACTCTCACTCAGGCTCTTGTTTTTGCGCACTTTTACCCCCCTCCCCCCAGTGCTTCTCAGAGTACCAGTCCTGCACACTCCCTGATCAGAATCCTACTGCCTCTCTCTGCTGAGCAGCTCCTTATATAGAGAGGTGTCCCAACAAGCTGCCCTCTGATTGACTTCTTAAAAGCCTTTTCCTGATTGTCCAGGGCTCTGTGCAGGCTCTCTCCAGCCTACTTTAACCTCTTCCCAGCCAGTATGGGGCAGCCGCCCCACTACAGGCAGTCAAACCCAAGGAGCCCAGCAAAGCATGCACAATCTTGTTTCAAACATCTCCACAGTACTCTGTGAGTAGCAACTCATGTGTGTTTCTAAATAGTGCTATCTTTGTTCTCTGCTCCCACCAGTTCAAGTTCTGGGGGAAAAAACCCACATGTCCAGGATATTGTCATCTCTTCTGCTTTAGTTCATAGGGCACGGGGATTGCTGAACCGAGATATTTAGCAGCATTCATATGGTGCCAAATTATATGTCTGAAACCTCACAGTATTAGCTCACGCATCTAAATTGACTGTTCGCTGAAATACAATGGTCAATAGTAAAAACACACAGCAGATACCACAGCTTTCCCTATACACAGAAGAGCAAATAGCTGTATGGCAAGTATTTCATGTTCCCCATCACTATCTGGTACTACTTGACTTAACATCTGCTAATTTTTATGGTCTCCGTTCTGTCTGTTATGGTGGGATTAACTTCCAAATACATGGACAAATTTAAGATGAAGAATGATTAGCTAAAAAGCCTACAATGTGGCTCCAAGTCAGTTAGGAATATTTTAACTTTGTTCTTCTCACTGGAATGCACTAAGATGATACCTGGAAAAATAAAGACAAGTGAAATGAATACACACTGAGGGTATGTCTACACTAGCTCATGGAACGAGGAGTAATGGTAGTTCGAATTAGGATTTCTAATTCGAACTACCTACTCCGTGCCGCGTATAGCCGCGGGCACAGAGTTCGGACTAAGGGGGATTTAAAAATGGCGGCACCCGGGAACATGCAAATGAAGCCCAGGATATTTAAATCCCGGGCTTCATTTGTAACTCCGGTTGCCCTCATTTGCCTGCCTAGCTCGAACTAACGAGCTAGTGTAGACATACCCTGAGAAAGTTATTTGAAAACCTAACTTGGTAGCCATCCTCCAAAGTGGAAGATGAACAAATATAAGTGTGGGAAAAGAATTTTATGATGTATGTGGCAAACAAAGCCTGGCTGCAAAGGTTGGGGAAAAATTAGTCAAGAAGACACAAACACAAGCTGTTGTGACACTCCATTTGCTTAGAAGCCACCCTGCTGTTTCCTGTGTGAAAGGTCAGAGTACAGGAGTCCTAGAGCCACACATAAATATTACATGCACTAAATACCCTTGCTTGAGTAATCAAATTAATCTGGAGTGATACTTTGCTCAGAGTCACGTGCTCTGTAGAACTTTCCTGAATTCCTGTTTGAACTAGAGAAAATAATTTAGAAAAACGTCTAATTTTGATTTGAAAATGTCCAGTGATGGAGATTCCACAACAAACCTTTTTAACCCACTATCAAATGTTTGTTCTCCATAGAGGTTTTTCTAAACAGTGAACAACTCATCCATTAACCTTCTCTTTGTTAAACTAAATAAATTGAGTTCCCTGGAAGCTTCTTTTCCAATTCTTATGGCTTTTCTCTGAACCTTCTCCAATTTATTAACATCCGTTTTGAATTACTGACACCAGAACTAGACACAGTATTCCCAAGAGCAGTTGCACCACTCAAATGCAGAGGTAATATAATCACTGGACTTTTACTTGAGATTTCCCTGCTTATGCATCCAAGGATTGCATTAACTCTTCTAGCCACAGTGTTGCATTCAGAGTGCAAGTTCAGCTAGTTATCCATGATGACCCCCAACTTTCTCTGAGTCACTGTTTTTCAGGATAGTCTCCCATTCTGTAAGTATGGTCTGCATTCTTTGATCCTAGCTGTATATATTTCTTTGGCCATAATAAAATCCACATTGTTTGCTCATGTCCAGCTTTCCAAGTGATCCCAATTGCTCTGTATCAGTGGTCTGTCCTCTTCATTGTTTATCATGTCCCTATATTTGTGTCATCTGCATATTTTTTCAGTAATGTTTTAATGTTTCTTTCCCATCTTAAATAGCATAGTTCCAAGAACTGATCTCTGTGGGACACTACTGGAAACACAACTACTCAGGCTATGTCTCAGCTACAGAGTTTTTTCGGGATACCTTTGGTATCCCGGAAAAACTCTGCTGAGTTCAGGGAATGCGTCTGCTCTTCCGACATTTTTTGTGGAAGAGCAGACATACTCTTTCGAAAGCCCTGTCTTTCTCATGCCACGAGGAAGAAGGGCTCTTCTGAAAGAGGAAACTTTTCCGAAATTTGGCCTGTAGCGCAATTTGCATACCTTTTTCCAACAGAAAGTGGCAGTCTAGACATAGCCTCAATGAAGATTCCCTGGTTACAATTACATTTTGAGATCTCGCAGTTAGCCGGTTTTTAATCGATTGAATGTATCATATTACATTGTTCTTCAGGGGATTTTAATAAAAATGTCATGCAGTGCCAAGACAAGCACCTTGCAGAAATTCATTTAAGCAATATTACGACCTTAACAATCAAATGTATAATTTCTTCTAAAATGAAGGAGGGGCAGAGGAGGAACGCAGCAGGTTCTGTACTCTCCCCTCGCTGCCTAGTCAGAGGAAGCAGGAAGCAGGAAAAGCAACAGTGACAATGTATGTGCAGTTGTAGCCGCTCCACCCCCACTTCCTAAAATGGTGGTGTGGGGGGGCTCACGGATGGGGCAAATGCCAGAAGGGGAGCATGCTCCCAGCCAGCCCCTTTAACCAGCCTGACTGCCTACTGCTGAGCATGGTAGCCTGCAGGAAGTTGGAAGCTGAGCTGGGAGCGCCCTGCCCCTCCCACTGCAGCTGAGTTCCCCAGCTGGTCAGCTTCTTGCCAGAGCGCCGCACTGACCTACAAAAGAGGCGCAAGTAAGGTACCTGGCTGGGCAATTGCTGTTCAGCTACCCGTCGCCTCACTGTCGTGCTGGCTCTGCCCTCTGCCTTGGAACTGATCTAGGGAGCCTCCTGCTTACTGTGCTAGGAGGGAGAGAGAGATGCTGATGTCAAGATATCCTCCCAATCAACCCCCCACTTCATACTCCATCTCCACAAATCAGGTAACAAACAGCTACAGATTCCTAAGTCTAAACTTCCTGATGCAAAGGACTCCTGTGGCATCTTAAAGGCTAACAAATTTGTGAAATTTAAAAGGGCAGTGTACTTAAAGGGAAAATGCATCTCTCTCTCTCTCTCTCTCTCTCTCACACACACACACACACACACACACACACACTGTGTCTCTGTCTCGCTCACATCCAGCCCTTGGCACTGTGCAGCTGTGTATGTTCTGTCTGGAGGAGAGAGTTGTGCACTCCAGCAGGACAGTGTGGCTATGTCTAGACTGCAGGTTTCTTTCGGAAGAAGCTTTTCCGGAAGAGATCTTCTGGAAAAACTTCTTCCGAAAGAGAGCAGCCACACTGCAAAAGTGCGTCGAAAAAGTGATCTGCTTTTTCGAAAGATAACGTCCACACTGAATGGACATTTTATCTTGCATTTCATCTGTGATTACTATGGATGGAGTGACCACCAGGGCATCTGTGCTTTTTCCTCTTTCTTCTTCTTTCAAAAGAAATCCCTCTTCCCCGTCCACACATGCCTTTTTCCAAAAGAGCTCTTTCAGAAAAAGGCTTCTTCCTCATAGAATGAGTATTAACAATGTTGAAAAAAATCCTCTGTTCTTTCGATTTTCTTTCAGAAGAACGCAATTGCAGTGTGGATGTAATTGAAGTTTTTTCGGAAAAGCGGCTGTTTTTCCGAAAAACTCTGTAGTGTAGACATACAGTGTTCATGTTCAGTTTCTGCAGCAACTCCCATGTATCTATTGCGTCCCCTCCCTCCTGCCTCAGTGCATTACCTTGTAGAATGTGAGGCTACATCTGTGAACCCTTGAGGGCTCAACCCAATTCTAGTTCACCAGTTAGTAGCATTCCTTGGGAAATATTCTACCCTCTGACTCTACCACCTCAACCAAGCTTCACAATCATCTTTGTTGTGTACAGCGCTAAATTATTTAAAACATATACCATATGTATATACTGTCTTGTCTACTGAAAAAAAAAATTCCCTGAAACCTACCTCCCCCCCATTAATTCTTATGGGGAAATTGGATTCACTTAAGATTGTTTTGCTTAAAGTAGCATTTTTTCAGCGAATGTTGAGTGAGGAGTGACTGTAATGGACAAATATCTGGAGTGAGCTAAGCAGAGTAATATCCTCTTAGAATAATGCACAAGGAAATACACACAATAGTTTTAAATATTTTTTATCAAGGTTAAAAAAAGTGTTGCTTTAATACAGTCAGGAAAAAATATCACTAACAGAGCAATGTAGAATGCAGGCAATTCAATGGGAGTATACTGTCTGTGAATGGTAGCACAAGATCTTTGAATAAGATATTGGAATATATTGTGGAGGGTTTTTACTCTTTCAGCCAAGTGAATGTACTATGTGTTTGTACTACACTTAGTACAATGTGGTCATGGCCTATGACTGGCACAACAGTAATGAATAATAATAATAATAATGCTGTAGAAAAGAGCGATGTGTGAATATTGCGTGAACCATGAGGATAGGTGGATACAAGCATAATGGAATAAGGGAGATTGTCATCGGATAGGACTCATCTCTGCAGCACTTCCTGCTGGAGCTCTGGAGAATTAGTTCTTTCATCAGCAGGGTGCCACCTCCTGGCTGATGTCTCTCCTGTTCTTGCTCCACACTCGTACTCTGGACCCGCATCACTCCCTGACCACGGCATCTCTTCAGGACACTGCCCTCTGGCAATGCCCACTCCAGTACCCTTCCGAGGGCTTATCAGCAGTCCCATGTCTCTGCTGCCACTGTGGCCAATTGTGGCCTCCAAGCCTAGCCCCTCTGCCACAGAGGCAAGCCACAGTTTGTATGGGTAATGCCTTGGTGGCAAGGTATGGTGTAAGAAGGAGGACCAGACTCACTCACTACTCTGGATCCTGACCAGTGTTCTCTCTAAGCTGCAGGGCAGCACAGCTTCACAGCTGATTAACCAACCCCACCCAGTCAGTCAGCTCAGTTCACTTATACTGTCTTGCCCTGAGCCTCTGACTGGGTGAGGCTGATTAATCACCTGTGAAGCTGTGCTGCCCAGCAGCTTAGAGGGAACATTGATCCTGACCCAGGGACCCTCTGGCAGCAGCCTTGTCCTGCTCTTCTCTACTCCCCTTTACTGTATCCAGTTCCCTGGGGTACTTCCCCTGTGACACTTTGTACCCTACTGGCCCTTGTAGCAAGGCCAGCAGCCTGGCAGGTATCAGGTTGGAGCCTCCCTCTCTAGCTCCCCTTCGCCTGCCCAGCACGGCTCTCCCAAAAGTACTTCTCTGGGAACCAAGTCCTGCACCTTCCCTGGTCAGGGCCCAACTATTCACTCTCTTCTGAACAGCTCCCTATATACTGGGCTGCCTCAGCAAGCCACCCTAAAGAGCTATGGTTGGCTCTTTAAAAGCTCCTTTTTGATTGGCCAGGGCTTTGCGCAGGCTCCCTCCAGGCTCCTTTAACTCTTTCTGGCCCTTGTGGGGAAGTTGCCCCACCACACAGATCAAATACTACTGATTGTCCCTTAGTTAATAATAAAACAAAAGTGGATTTTTAAAGCAGGGTTATTACTGTGGCATCTGTTTATGTAAATAGCTGTTGTGAGAAAATTAAACTTGACATAAATGTCATTATTTTGTGTATTCAGCAATTGCTAGCTGAAAACCAAATACCACATAGCTAGAAATAATGTTAGGACTCTGAGGGCTAGGCCAAATAGCTGCATGATTGCTGTTTTTCTAATAAGACTGGGAGAATGGGACAGAAAGTTAATGGACCATAAAAATGGAAGGGAGCGTGGGGATAGGTGACCTTGGTTTTATATGTTTTACTGTTGTTTTGAGTAGAAATACTAGAATCAGAGAACTGGAAGGAACCTCAAGAGATTATCAAGACTAGTCACCTACACTCATGGCAAGACCAAGCACCATGTAAACCATCCCTGACAGTGTTTGTCTAACCTGCTCTTAAAAATTTCCAATGATGGAGATTCCACAACCTCTCTAGGCAATTTATTCCAGTGCCTAACCATCCTGACAGGAAGTTTTTCCTAATGTCCAGACTAAACCTCCCTTGCTGCAATTTAAGCCCATTGCTTCTTGTCCTACCATCAGAGGTTAAGGACAATAATTTTTCTCCCTCCTCCTTGTAACAATCTTTTAGCTATTAACATAGCCCTGCTCGGCCTTTTCTTTTCCATACTAAACAAACCCAATTCTGTCAATCTACCCACACAGGTCATGTTTTTTACACCCATAATTATTTTTGTTGCTCTTCTCTGAATCATCTTCAATTTGTCCACATCTTTCCTGAGCGCTGGCACCCAGAACTGGACAAAGTACTCCAGTTGAGGTCTAATCAGAGCAAAGTACAGCAGAAGAATTTCTTCTCGTGTCGTGCTTAAACACTCCTGCTAATACATTCTAGAATGATATTTTCTTTCTTTGCAACAATGTCACACTATTTAGCTTGTGGTCCACTATGAACTCAAGGTGCCTTTCCACAGTACTCCTTTTTAGGCAGTCATTTCCCATTTTGGATATGTGAAATTGATTGTTCCTTCCTAAGTGGAATACTTTGCATTTGTCCTTCTTGAATTTTATCCTATTTACCTCAGACCATTTCTCCAGTTTGTCCAAATCATTTTGAATTAAAATCCTATCATCCACATCAGGGGTGTGCAACCCGTGTGTTGCGACCCCCTTGTGGGTCGCAGCTGTCTTCCTGGGGGGGGGGGGGTCGCAGCACTGGGCCTGCCACCATTTTGTTTTCCCGGCTCGGTGTTCAATGTGCACACAGTGGGGGTGGGGGGAATGGCAGGGGAGTGGACCGCTGCTTCAGATTAAAGGGACTGCAACAAAATGTTCCCACCGGCTTTTTTTTTTTTTGCTCAGCAAAAATCCTGTTTAAAAAAGGTTGAGCACCACTGATCCACAGCACTTGCAAACCCTCCCAGCTTGGTATCATCTGCAAATTTTCTAAGTGTACTCTCTATGCCATTATCTAAATCATTGTCAAAGATATTGAATAAACCAGACCCAAAACTGATCTCTGCAGAACCCCAATTGTTATGTCCTTACAGCATGATTGTCAACTATTGATAACTACTCTCTGGGAATGGTTATCCCACAAGTTATGCATCTAGGTTGGATTTCCCTAGTTCGTTAATTAAAAGATCACGTGAAACAGTAGTATTCTAGGATGCATTTCATCAGGCCCTGGTGACTTGAAGACATCTAACTTTTCTAAGTGATTTTTAACTTGTTCTTTTCCTATTTTAACTTCTGAACCTACCACATTTTCACTAGCATACACTACGCTAGGTGTCTACTCACCACTACCTTTCTTGGTGAAAACCAAAACAAAGCTATTTCCACATTTTCTGTTATTGTTTTCCCCTCTTCATTGAGTAATGGGTCTACCCTAGGGGCAGGCAGGATACAGCCTGGGGGCTGAATCCAGCCCGCCAAACCTTTTAATCCAGCCCTTTTAATCTTTTTAATCTAAGCCTTTTAATCCTCCCCTGCAGCAAGGAACAGTAATGATTAAAGTGGCTAGCTGCTCCCTGTAGCTGTCTGCACTGCAGGGAGGGAGGTGGGAGGGAGAGGCTTTGGCACCCTGCCCTCGCCCCCGCAAAATTCCTCATTTCCTATTGGCCACAAATTGGCTAATAGGAGATAAGAGATTTTGCTGCAGGCACCGGCAGTGCATGACACCTCTCCCTTTCTTTCCCCCTCCCCGCGATGCAGAGAGCCACATGCAATCTGGGGCTGCTGGCAGGGAACTCTGTCTGAAAGTGTTGCTAGCTAGGAGCTACTTGGGTAAGCTCTTCCTGACCTGCCTCTGGCACTCCAGCCCCTCCTTCCCCGACTCCATCCCAGACCCTGCACCCCCTCCCTTAAACTTTCTGCCAGGCCAGAATCCTCTCCTGCACCCATGCCCCTTCCTGGACCCTGCATCCCAATCTCCTACCCCAGGTCACAACTGAACCCTCTGCACCCTCCTCTCCCCATGCCAGGTCACCCCCCCAAATCCCTCCTTCAGGCCAGAATCCTCTTCTGCACCCCTAGCAGTCCCTGCACCCTTCCTCAGGTCACAACCCCCTCCTTCACTCAAACTCCCTTTCAGACCCCACACTCTCTCCTGCATCCCAGTCTCCTACCCCGAGCTCCCTTCTGCACCCAACCTCCATCCTCGACCCCACAACCCCTCCATAGAAAAGTGTGGCCCTTAACCACTTACCAAAATCTTGGAGTGGCCCCCCCATCAAAAATTATTACCCACCCTGACCTACCCTGTACGTGTCTTCCTCTTGCTTCTAATATATTTGTAGAATGTTTTCTTTTTATTCTTTATGGGTATGTCTACACATCAAAGTTAATTTGAAATAACAGCCGTTATTTCGAATTAACTTTAATAGCGTCTACACAGGCAAACCGCTATTTCGAATTACATTCGAAATAGCAGGGCACTCAATTCGAGTTTGGTAAACCTCATTCTACGAGGAGTAATGCCAAACTTGAATTAGCTAATTTGAAATAAGTGCTGTGTAGACACTTATTTCAAAATAGGGGGCCTCCAGCCTTCCCAGGGTGCCCTGGTAGCCACTCCAGCCTTAACCAAGAACACTCCTCTTCCTCTCCCCCCCACCCCTCGGCTTAAAGGGGTTCACTTTGGCCACAGTGCCTGTGCCAGCTCCCAGCCTGCCGGCCCAGAGCCAGCAGTCACTGCCCCTGACCCAGTGGCCCCAAAACATAGCCAGAAAGCCACTGGCAGCCAACCCTCCACCACTCCCCAGGAGCAGTCTGCCAGCTCCCAGGAGCCTGCCAGGACCCGGAGAAGGCAGGCGCCTTCCTGGTCCAGGGTGGAGATCAGGGTGGACTTTACTCAGGTTTGGGGGGGGATGCCCCCTACGTCCATGATCTCCATACTAGATGGAGGAATGCGGCCGTCTATGGCAGGATAGCTGCCATCCTGGCCACCAAAGGCCACATGCGAACCCAGGAGCAGGTTCGCATGAAAATCAAGTTGGTCTGGCGAGACCTCCAACACTGAGCCCTGAGCTTCCCCTCCCCCTTCTTCCCCTTGCTTCCCTCTTCCAGCTCCTTCCTCCCAGGTGTCCCCCTCCCCTCTCCCACCCTCTCTCTTCCCCTCTCCTGCCTCCTTTCCCCAGTCTTCCCAGAGTTTCATCCCCCCCCCCGTTTTTTTAAATAAAGAGAGTTTGTGTTCATGAAAATTTGTTTTTTTTTAATTTGACATTAGGAAGGAGGGTTAGGAGGGGTAAGTGGAAGGACGTGAGGGAGGAATGAGGCACAAGCCCCCAGTGGGGCAGACCAGGCAGGCTCTGCATGCTCCTCAGGGTGGATGCTCTCCCACAGGGCCTCCTGGCTACTGACAGCCCCCCGATGGACCTCCCGGATGGCAGCCTGCAGCAAGTGCAGCCAGGCTCGCAGCAACGCATCCACGAGAAGCACCAGAGTACCCAGGGGTAGCTCTGGCTCCATGTTGCAGAGTGCTATGGTGTCCCGAGTGAGGGCAACCAGAGCACGCAGGCACACAAATGCTTTGCTGTCCCTCAGTGAGGCAGGCAAGCAAGCAGGGACACCTGAGAACCACTGCCCAGGTGTGTGTGTAGAGGTGTGTGTGTGTGTGTGTGTGTGTGTGTATCCCTTTAAGCACAAGCCTCAGATAGCCTCAGGCAACAGCCACACATAGATGATCCTGACCTGATGCCCTACCCCGACCTGGTTCTGGCCGGTTTTAAATCTGAATCAGTGTCCACTCAGTGTGGACACGGTACTTCGAATTAGCAAAAGGCTAATTTGAAATGCATTTTGTGGTTAGATGCGTTAATTTGAATTATCTTAATTCGAATTAACTATTTCGAATTAAGATACCTCAAATTAACACTGTAGTGTAGACAGACCCTATGTCTCTAGCTAATTTGAACTCGTTTTGTGCTGTGGCCTTTCTAAATTTCCCCTGCATACTTGTATTATTTGTTCAAATTCATCCTTTGTAACTTGACCTAGTTTCCATTTGTTTTGGACTCCTTTTTGAATTTTAGATCATTCTAGATCTCCTCATTAAGCCAGGGAATTCTCTTGCCATACTTCCTATCTTTCTTACGCAGTGCAGTAGCTTGTTCTTGAGCCCTTAATAATGTCTTTGAAAAACTGCCAAGTGTCTTCAATTGTTTTTTCTCTTAGACTAGCTTCCTATGGGGCCAAACTTTTTCTGTCATGCCTTCCATAATGGAATCTGTCTGCTCCCACCCCTGGAAACCATGTTTAGAAGTAGGGTCACAGTTGGGGACTGGGGCTGTGGTTGGGGGCCAGAACCTGAGGGCTGGAGCCTAAGCTGCTGCTGGGAGTGGGAGTGGGTATGGGTGTGCGGGTGGGGCCAGAACAGAGTTAGGGGCAGAGCATGGCAGGATGGATTAGGGCCCCACAGTTTAGGGACCAATGCACTAGAAGTTACTAAGAGCGACTTCTCATGAGTCATATGAGTTACAGGTTTTGTTTAGCTCAGTTATAAAAGATCAGGTAAAAGAATACCTTTAGGAGTAGTCCGAGGGAGCTTTTTCTTCAGGCAAGGAGCTAACACCTAAACTCTCCAACAGCTGGATAGAAGGAGGGCCCTGGAAGCCTGGCTGTTGATGAGTCAATACCATCTCAGAATTGGGTAATTATAGTTTGGGTTGCTCTGAACCTATTGCTATAGCACATGTATGTATGTGTCTCTAGGCAGGGTTGCCAGGTGTCCGGTATTCACCCGGACAGTCCAGTATTTTCGCCTCCTGTCGGGTAAAAAAATTCAGAAAATACCAGACACCTAAGATGTCCGGTATTTTCTGATTTTTTTCCCCGGCCAGGAGGCAAAAATGCCAGGCACCTGGCAACCCTACAAACATTCAGCACCCGGCCTTCCCTCCCCGGCCCCCCCTGACCCCCAACACCCCCAGCCCCTGATCCCAGCCCTCACACTTACCTGGTTCTGCAAGGCTGCTGGCACAAAATGGCTGCCGGCAAAAAGACCAAGGGGAAGCAATGACTCCCCTGGGTCTTAGTGCTCAACCACTCCCCTGTTCCTATCCTTGCACTCACTCTTAAAGGGGACATGCTGTTTTAATGCTGTTTTATTTTAATTTTTTTTGCTTAATAAGTCTTGGAGTCCTTTTTTTTTTTCTCAACAACTTTGGTCTCCCCCCCTTTTTTTTCCTTCAACAGAATTTTTTCCTGGTGTTTTTTTTTTGCAGGGGGGCGGAACGGGTGTTCGGTATTTTTGTTTCAACCTATCTGTAGGTTAAAAATAGTTTTTGATAAAAGCCTTCTGGTTTACATCAATCATTTACCACATGGAGCAATGTTTCTCAAAGTGTTCCCTGGGCCTGCTTTGGGAAAGCCGCTAGCCTGCGTCACTTTGTTTACCTAAAGGGTCCATAGCCATGGAGCCTCGCAGCTCCCATTGGCTCCGGTTCACTGTTTCCAGCCAAATGGAGCCACGGGAAGAGGCATGGCCTGGACTGCCAACTTCTCACGGCTTCCCTTGGCTGGAAACAGCAAACTAGAGCCAATGGGAGCTGCAAGGCTCCATGGCTATGGACCCATTAGGTAAACAAAGTGGTGCAGGCCTGCTAACAGCTTTCCTGAAGAGGGCCTGCAGAACACTTTGAGAAACACTGAGATGGAGGAACTGTGTTCCCACTAATTTATTCCTGACACCACCTGGAAAAACGCCCCAGCTAAGTTACCATTGCTTTGGTTCTGAAAACCCTGGGTAACATAACCACTTATTCATTATGTAATCAGTGTTCGCATGAGCACAAGTGGCAATTTTTCACAATTTGTCCTTTATCTCACTATGTTCTCTTGCCCATGAATTTGTATCTGGTATATAGTAATCTAAGGTAAATTAAAGGGTAGGTTCCAAAAATGATGGAAAAACCACTTCAGTCTCTGTAAGGTGTCTCTACATAATGAGATTACAACAGCACAATTATGGGGCTGTAGCATCCATAGGGCATGTCTACACTGAGATTTATTTCAAAATAACAAGGCAAGCATCCACACTACCATGCCTGTTATTTCAAAATAACAGGCTTGTTATTTCAAAATAATAACTCCTGCTTGTGAAGAGGAATAAGCTTATTTTGAAATAGTCGTTTCAGGAATTTTTATTTCTAAATAACTTATTTTGAAATAACCTTGTAGTGTAGACATAACCATATCGTAGGCATGATAAGAGATCCTAGTATTCAGTATGAGCAACCAAGAGGGAGTGAGATGGAGAACTTACCACCTGCAAGGTCTTGTTTGTAACTTCACAACTCCAAGTAGCAGTAAGAAATGCAAATCAAATGTATTCCATAGATCCTCTCACACCCAGATGCCTCTTTTTGCCTTTAAAGAGCACACAATTAATTTTACTGCAAGGCAACAGCATTCTTTTGTCTAGGTTTGCATAGTAAATTTTAATGCATTCATGCTCATACCGGCTGGCTCCTGTATCCGCAGGTCCTGGTTAACTAGGCAATCAGCCTTCTTCATTTAATTCCTTTTTTTAGAAGAAATGGCTTGCAGATTGGCAGGTGAGTTAATTGTGGCCTCTATCAACCTGATACATTGTTAAGCTAGTGGCTAACAAATAGAACTGTAAAGCTATCATTCTGCCTATTGTGAACCTCTCAGTGAAAGTGGTTAGCATGACAGCTTATACTCCTCAGTGATTATTCTATTCATGGGAAGATATTCAAACAATATCGATCATCTTCAAAAGGAACAATTTACTTTAAAAATGTGTCAGTGCCTTAGGGGGAAAATCCCTTTTCTCCATTTGATATTAACAAATGGCATCGCTATATGCTCAAATTTTTTAAATTTTTAAATTTTTAATTTTTGCCAAAAGGCAAATGGATTGAAGAGACTGTATGTAACTTTTTAAATGGGCTTAAATTGTCCCATTTTTTTAATCTTAGTAATAATTTCTTTGGGGAAAAAAGTTTGAATTTACTGAAACAGAGACAGGATTTCTCAAGTTAGTGGGTAGCTTTCTGGGTCACTCAGGCTATGTCTAGACTACAGCTTCTTTCGGAAGAACCTTTTTTCAGAAGAGATCTTCCAAAAAAACTTCTTCCAAAAGAGAGCATTCATACACAAAAGCGCATCGAAAAAGTGATCTGGACACTATCTCGCATTTAAGCTGTGATGACTATGGATGGAGTGGCCACCAGGGCACCTGTGCTTTTTCTTCTTTCCTCTTCTTTTGAAAGAACTCCCTCTTCCCCATCCACACACACCTTTTCCCAAAAGAGCTCTTTCAGAAAAAGGCTTCTTCCTCATAGAAAGAGGATTACCAACGCCAGAAAAACCCCTCTGTTCTTTTGATTTACTTTCGGAAGAACGCCATTGCAGTATGGACGTAACTCAGGTTTTGTCGGAAAAACAGCCGTTTTTCCTGACAAAACTCTGTAGTGTAGACATACCCACAGATGCTTTTTTTAAGTCGATAAACACTAGGGCTGTGTCTACACTGGCCACATGTTCTTGCGCAAGTAAACTGACGTTCTAATGTATGAAATCAGGGCTTCTTGCGCCAGAACTCTGACGCGCCCACTCAGGAATAAGCCCTTTTTCGCAACTGTTCTTGTGCAAGAGGCCAGTGTAGACAAGCAACATTAATTTCTTGCGCAAGAAAGCCCTATGGTTAAAATGGCCATCAGAGCTTTCTTGCGCAAGAGAGCATCTACACTGGCATGGATGCTCTTGCGCAAAAGCACATCTCTTGCTCAAAAGCACATGCCAGTGTAGACGCTCTCTTGCACAACTACTTTAACGCAAGAACTCTTGCACTAAAGAGTTTTTGCGCAAGATCACACCAGTGTAGACGTCGCCTAGCATTATTTAAATCCTGCATTCAACACAGAAGGATGTCTTGATAGCTATCATTTCGGTCTTTTTTGTCTGGATTAATTATATATTTTTATTCATATTAATATTAATTCATATTAATCCATGGAATGATAGAAGGCCCTATTCAATCTTAAACCTACCTGTCTGCTAGAGAAGAATTGTTCTTTATGGTATTTTCTCACCTTTATTTCTCCAGTCACTTTAAAATATCCCAAAATATTAGGCTTTCCCCACTGCCAGTTGGAGACTATTCCACAAATTAAAGTCCTGATCCTGAAAACACTTATCAGATCCTTGATTTTGATGCAAACATTGAAATAAATGAAACTACTCACATGTGTAAAGCTAAGTAAGTATGTACATAACTGCTTGCAGGATTGTGGCCTAGCAGATGTTAATGCTAGGAAGACTTCTTGATACTCAGTCCATTCATCCTCGTTATATTACCCTAAACTCCTTTCCCTTTTTGGCATTTTCACTCACCAACTCGTGGGAAAGACACTTAAAAAAAAATGACCCTTTTCCAGTACAGATGTGTGAATCTACTGGAAATCTGTAAAATAAACAAACTAAGGGATTATTCAGTTGAGATTTAACCTCAACTGTTTTTAGATTTTAAGTAACTAGAGGCAGGACTCACATCCTCTATATTCTGTTGCTATGCACAAAGGGTGCATCTACACAGCACAGTTATTTCAAAATAACTGCTGTTATCTCAAAATAACAAAGCGAGCGTCTACACAGCAATTCTGTTATTTCAAAATAATTTCAAAATAACGGATGTCTCATTTCGAAATCTGTAAACATCATTCCATAAGAAAACAGCCATTTTGAAATAACTATTTCAAAATAGGGTGTGCGTAGATGCAGCAGCTGGAGTTATTTCAAAATAAGGGGCCTCCAGAAAATCCCTTGCTGGCCACCCTGTCCACACTCATCAGGGCCAAAAGCCCTGGCCCCCAGAGCTGCTGTGAACACCTGGCTTCAGGTCCCCTATCCCCCCGCCCCTTAGAGCCCCCCAGTGCCAGCTTCCTGTTTCGGTCCATGCGACCCTGAAGCCCCAATCTCCAGCGGCAGCCGTCACCCACCACGCAGCCACGGCCATGGCAGCAGCCGCCCCTCAACACGGCCATGGCCCCAGTGGCATTCAGAGCATCTACTTGGCAATGCAGCCCCGGCTCCAGCCCCGTCCGCCAAGTGACCCCACCCCCAGGAGCAGCTGGGGCCGCGGCTGTGTGGCGGCTGGGGCCGGGACCATAATACTAAAAAGAGCACTGTGGCCCAAGCTCCAGTCCTGGTACATGGGGCGTGCTGCCACGAGTGCCAGGACTGAAGGCACAGTTGTGGTGCTACTTTTAGTACCACGGTCCAGCCCCAGCAGCCACAGCCCCAGCTGCTCCCGGGGGCAGGGTCACATGGTAGATGGGGATGGGGATGGAGCCAGGAATGAAGCCGGGGCTGCGGTGCTATTTTTAGTACTGCAGCCCAGGCTCCAGCTCTGGCAGCCTCCACGTGGGCTGCGTGGTGCTGCCCACCTAATCCTGGGGCAGGGCAAGGTGGCTCTGCTGAGGGTGTGGGTGGGGGAACCCAGACCCCAGCCCCAGCTCCCAGAGCTCCTTCGGCCCAGCAGCCAGCGGTTCATGGCCTGGCAGTGGGACATAGACCGGTGGTTGGGAACCGCTGGCCCCGTCCATGCTCTGCCCCCAGAACGCTTCCTGTAAGCATTCTGAGGACGAAGTATTGCTACCCCCAGCACCCGCTCTTCCAGTGCTCCGGGGATGGGGAGACCAGGTGTGGCCGTGTGGCGTGCTCTCCTCTCTGCCCTGGTACTGCAGAGCTGGTCACATGGTAGAGCATGCCCCGCTGCCTCACTCCCCCAGTGCTCAAGAGGCTGGGCTGGGCTCAGCCGGGCAGGGCCGTGCAGCACAGTGCACCTTCCACCGGGGCTGGGGAGGCTGCAGTGAGCACGCACCTGCTTACCTCCCCTCCCCATGGTTGGAAGGGGGAGCACATGCGTGGTGCACTGCCTCACCTCCCTGTGGCAGGGTAGGGGCAGTCCCTAGCAGAAGGAGCAGGGTTGGAGGAGGGGTTGGGGGCTTGCTTCCCCCAGCCCTGCCTTCACTGACTGCCCATGGAGTGGGAGGTGGTGTATGCATTGCGCTTGCAGCTGGTCCAGCTGTGAAGAACAGAGAGAAGGGCAGTCATCCTAGGAGACAGTGTGCCTGAAACCTAATCCTTGTGTGAGCTGACACCGAAAGGTCTAGGTCCACATGATGGTGATGCACCTCAAGGAAGGCCATTTGTGGCCTGGACAGTGGGCACTTTCCTGCAAGGGCACAGATGTCTCAGCAGAGAGCCTCGCTATCCCCGGGTATGTCTACACTACAAAGTTAATTCGAACTAACAGCCGTTAGTTCGAATTAACTTTCATAGCGTCTATACATGCAAACCGCTAGTTTGAACTTAATTCGAACTAGCGGAGCGCTTAATTCGAACTAGGTAAACCTCATTCTACAAGGAATAACGCCTAGTTCGAATTAAGGGCTGTGTAGCCACTTAATTCGAACTAGTTGGAGGCTAGCCCTTCCCAGCTTGCCCTGGTGGCCACTCTGGGCCAAGCCAGGGAAACTTTTCTGCCCCCCTCCCGGCCCTGGAGCCCTTAAAGGGGCACGGTCTGGCTACAGTGCTCATGCCAGTTGCAAGCCTGCCAGCACCCAGCCAGCAGACCCTGCACCTGGCACGGAATGAGCCAGCCACCCGCTGCCACGCAGCCCTCCGCCTCTTCCCAGGACCAGGCTGGCGGCTCCCAGGAGCCTGCCCGGGGCCGCAAGAGGTGGGCACCCGCCTGGTCTAGTGTGGAGATCGTGGACCTCATCGAGGTTTGGGGGGAGGCCTCCAACGTCCACGACCTCCGCACTAGGCACAGGAATGCGGCCGTCTAGGGCAGGGTAGCTGCCAGCCTGGCCACCAAAGGCCACATGCAAACCCAGGAGCAGGTTTGCATGAAAATCAAGTTGGTCCAGTGAGACCCCCGACCCTGAGCCCTGAGCTTAGAACATAAGAACATAAGAATGGCCGTACTGGGTTAGACCAAAGGTCCATCTAGCCCAGTAGCCTGTCTGCCGACAGCAGCCAACACCAGGTACCCCGGAGGGGATGGACCAAAGACAATGACCAAGCGATTTGTCTCGTGCCATCCATCTCCAGCCTTCCACAAACAGAGGCCAGGGACACCGTTCCTACCCCCTGGCTAATAGCACTCCATGGACCCAACCTCCATGAATTTATCTAACTTCTCTTTAAACTCTGTTATAGTTCTAGCCTTCACAGCCTCCTGTGGCAAGGAGTTCCACAGGTTGACTATGTGGTGTGTGAAGAAGAACTTTTGCTTCTTAGTTTTAAACCTGCTGTCCATTCATTTCATTTGGTATCCTCTAGTCCTTCTATTATGGGAACTAATGAAGAACTTTTCTTTATTTACCCTCTCCACACCACTCATGATTTTATAGACCTCTATCATATCCCCCCAGTCTCCTCTTTTCTAAGCTGAAAAGTCCCAGTCTCTTTAGCCTCTCTTCATATGGGACCTGTTCCAAACCCCTAATCATTGTAGTTGAACTTTTCTGAACCCTTTCCAAGGCCAAAATATCTTTTTTGAGGTGAGGAGACCACATCTGTACACAGTACTGAAGATATGGCGTACCATAGTTTTATACTTCCCCTCCTCCTTCTTCCCCTGGCTTCCCCCTTCTAGCTCCCTCCTCCCAGGTTTCCACCTCCCCTCTCCCACTCTCTCTCTTCCCCTCTCCCACCTCCTTTTCCCAGTCTCCCCAGAGGTTAACCCCCTCCCCGGTTTTGTTAAATAAAGAGAGTTTCTATTTTTGAACACGTGTCCTTTGTTTTTTACATCAGGAAGGGGGGCTAGGGAAGGGTAAGTGGAAGGAGGTGAGGGAGGAATGGGGCACGAGCCCCCGATGGGGAGGACTGGGGTGCTCTGCGGGCTCCTCGGGGTGGAAGCTCTCCTGCAGGGCCTCCTGGATCCTGACAGCCCCCTGACTGACACCCCCGGATGGCAGCCTGCGGCAAGTGCAGCCAGGCTGATGGCCGAGTGCTGTGATGTGCCAAGTGTGGGCACTCAGGGCACTCCAAGACAGGACTGCTTTGCTGTCCCTCATCGAGGTAGACAAGCAAGCGGGGATCCCTGAGAACTGTCTGTCCGGGGTGGGGGTCGGGTCCCTTTAAGCACAGCCCTCGGCTATGCTGAGGCAGCAGCTCCACACTCTAAGTCCTAACCTGATGCCCTGCCGGCACTGGTTCCGACCAGCCTTAACTTCGGTTCAGGGTCCACTCAATGTGGACATGCTAGTTCGAATTAGCAAAACGCTAATTCGAATTAGTTTTTAGGTCTAGATGCACTAATTCGAATTAGCTTAGTTCGAATTAGTGCTGTCGTGTAGACATACCCCCCATGCCTTGGAGACAAACAGGCATGGGAAGGTGCTGGCCAGGCTTGGAGCCTGCAGGCAGGAGGGGGGCAACAGGGCATCTCACCTTCCCCCCATGCCATGCACATACTGGGCCTGGCAGTGGCGATGTCCCACTGAGAGAAAATGTCTATCCCTGCTCACTGGAGGAGAGCTGGGGAGGGTGTTGAGGGAGGTGTGTGAGTGGCAGACACCGCTTGCC
This sequence comes from Pelochelys cantorii, assembly GCA_032595735.1. NCBI lineage: Eukaryota > Metazoa > Chordata > Testudines > Trionychidae > Pelochelys > Pelochelys cantorii. The sequence goes on from CM064327.1 coordinate 109,155,520, forward strand.
AGGAAGGGTGCTGCTGGGGTTCCTTCCACTTCCTTCCTCTGGCAGGTTCCCCTGCAGAGGCTTGCTGTCCTCCGCCTCGCCATGATTGACCACGAGCGGATGCTGCCCCAAGAGTGTGGGCATGAGCCTGTGGTGTCTGCAGCACTGCTGTGTGTGTCCATGAACCCAACTTCCTTAGTGGTGGCTTGTGGTGGGAAGGTGTCCCCCCACAGAGTCAGGAGTAAGATAGGCCTGTCCAGCAGCTTTGTGAGAAGGAGCAAAAGGTTCTTGTGTAGAAACCTCATGCAGATATCTACTCTGGACTGGCGCTCCATGTGCACCCACGTGCACAGGCTGCTGTGTGACCCTCAGGCTGAGAAGGATGAGCAAGATGCACGCAGCCGCTCGCCGTCCCCCTGCCTATCTCTAGGGAAAGTAATGGAACTCACTGGATGGGCCTTCCCCAGCTTCATCCAGTGCCTCCTGACTGGCAGGCATTGTGTCCTGGTTGGCCTTGTCTTCCTCCTTCACCTCCTCCACGTACTTCTCTTCCTCGTTCACAGTCCTGACCTTTGGGAGGCTCACAATGGGTGTCTCCAGGCTGAAGTCCATGACCGGGGGAGGGGGGAGGGGAGAAGGACTGCACCCCCACCCTCCCCCATGACGCAGTGCAGCTGTTTGAAGTAGCAGCACAACTGGGGTGCTGCCCCTGAGCAGGAATTCCATTATCTGGCCTTTGTGTAGGCCTGCCTGAGTTCTTTAATTTTCATGTGCACCTGCTCCTAGGTGTGCATGTGGCCCTTCTGGCCCAGGTTTGCAGCCATCTGTCTGTACACATCGGTATTCCTGCATCTGGTGTGGAGACAGGGCTGGATTAAGGGGGGGGCTAGCCGGGCAGCTGCCCGGGGTGCTAACCTATGGGGGGCGCCTGATGACAGCTGTAAGGGGCGCCGTGCACCCGGGGCCGGGGGCTGCGCAGTGCCCCTTAGAGCTGCCATTGGGCGCTGCGTGCTCGGGGCCGGGGGCCGTGTGGTGCCCCTTAGAGCTGCAATCAGGCATGGCGTACCCAACTGCAGCTGTGAGGTGCGCAGCGTGCCAGGGGGCAGGGCCGTGCATGCACCGTTCGCCCGGGGGCGGAGCCGTGCAGGAATGGCTCGAGCCGGCCCTGTGTGGAGATCCTGGAGGTTAGCCTCCTCCCCCTAGACCTCAATGAGATCCAGAATCTCCACACCAGACCAGGAAGGGGCCCTCTTCTTTTACCCTTGGGCAGGAGCTTGGGAGCTGGCTGCTGGCTCACTAGCAGGCCTGGAGGGCTCAGTGGGAGCTAATTAGCTCTGGGGTCAGCCATTGCTGCAGAAATGGGTCCTGCAGCATACCATAGGGCTGTCAGGGCCTGTGTTGTGCCACAAGCTATTTCCCCTGTGACTGCAGCTTTAAAGCCTGCAGGGGAAGGGAAACTATAGAGTTTTGAGGGGTGTGGACAGAGTGGCCACCAGCACACCTGTGAGAATCCCTGGAGGCCAATTATTTCAAAATAAGCACATCTGTGCCGTCCACACATATTCTATTTCGAAATAGCTATCTTGAAATAGGCGTTATTCCTTGTGAAATGAGGGTTTATTATTCCAGCATAAGAAGCCCATTATTATGAGGTACAGTGGAGTCCAGATTATCCGACTCCCGGTAATCCGACACTCCGCTTTATCTGACCCTGCAGCTCCCGGGGACTTTGTCCCTGGGAGCCGCAGGGTCAGATACAGCGCGGGCCGGGACAATGGCCCCGCTTGCTGCCCCGTCGCTCTCTTGGAGCAGCTGCTGCCGCTCCTGCCGGGGACAACGGGGCGGTGAGTGGGGCCGTTCTCCCGCCCCGTACCCTGGAGCCTCTGATGCGGCTCCTGCCAGGGCCGCTTCTTCCCCGGCAGCAGGGGCATCAGCTGTCCCCTTGCTCTCTAGGAGCAGTTGATGCGCTGCTGCCGGGGAAGAAGCGGCCTGCAGCTGTCCCGTTGCTCTCTAGGAGCAGCTGATGGGGCTCCTGCCGGGGCCGCTTCTTCGCCCGCAGCAGTCCCAATCGTCCAACATATTCAGTAATCCGACTATGTGTCGGTCCCGTTTAGGTCGGATGATAGGGACTCTACAGTAATTTTGAAATAACGGGCTGGCTATGTGGATGCTCACCTTGTTATTTTGAAATAATGAGAGTTATTTCAAAATAACGCTGTAGTGTAGACATGCCCCGAGACAAGAAAGAAGGCAATGGGCCAGATTCTGATCTCTTTTACACCGATATAAATCCAGAGTAGCTCCATAACATTCGGTGAAGCTCTTGATTTACATATTTGTATCTGAGTTTAGGGTTTGGCCCAATGTCTCCCAGACCTTGGAGAGCTTAGAATCAAATGGACCAATCCTGCAAGATGTTGAGCATCTTCTGAGAGGTGCTCAGAACCCTCAGGAATTTGCTGTGATCAGAGCGGGGGCATAGTCTGGGAAATGGGATATGACCCAAAGTAATGTGAATGAACAGTGCAGAGTTGGGTACATCATAGCAGTTCCATGATCATCTTCTATTATGTTGGTGCAGTTTTAATCATTAAAAAGCTTGATCGAAAATTCACTGCAGCCAATGAGTATAGAACTGAATTCTAATTAGTTAACACTCCTAAAGGGGGAGGACTGGTGTTTGGAAAAAGTATGCTTTTAGGGAAGGATGGAAGCAGGCAGTTCCGTGCCTGGAGGGAATGGGTTTGTGTGTGCAGGGCCTGGGACAAATCAGCCTGTACTGGCCACCCCTTAATATGTGCTGAGGGGTCTCAGAAAAGGGAGGGTCCAGAACAGAAGGGCAATGGATGGGGTTAGTCTGGCACTGGCATGTTCTGGTGGTGCTAGAACATTGGTGGCTGGTGCAGTGGCAGGCAACGCTGGTAGCAGGTGGGGCAGAGCACAGTGGGGCAGGCTGGAATCACTGCTGCCACTGCTGGAGACTGAGCTCGAGCCCTATGCAACACATACACACTGAAGCAGGGAACCCCCAAAGCATGGGGCCCAAACAGTTGCCCCAATTTGCCATACCCAAGGGATGACTCTGGAAGCAGGAAAGGGCTGGGCTGGAGAAGAGGGTCCAGGAATAATCTTTACATATAGGAAGGCCCATAGGTCCTAGGGATTCATATGTGAAAAGTGAGACCAGGGTGAGAGACTAGTCACGTGGTTTGGGCAGAGCCCAGGGTTTGAATATGGGAACGTTGCGTAGCACTGAGCACTATATGGGTTCTTATCAAATAAAATAAGCCATTGTTTGGATGAGATCTGGCAGTTTATACATATGTCTTCACTGTTCTCTAGTTTTTATGTTGTACTTAAAGTTGTCATCAGAATGGGAGGGAATTGGCTGTGTGACTAAGAAATGTGATTGTGGTTTCATACAGGCTGCCTCTGCAGCAGAGAAAAGAAAAAAGGAACCTGAATTTTGATAACTGTTTGAAGGCTTTCTTTAAATGGGCATAGTCCCCTGCTAAGAAAATCACTTTATGATTGCATTCACAGAAATCTGAAAGATGAACATGGAACCAAAGAAAACCTAACAGGGGAAAAATAATCACTGGTATTATTGGAACTCCAGCTGCCAGGATCAATTAAAGAGATTTTCCTCGAAAAGCAGAGAAGGCTGCAGGAGGAAAAGATCAGGTATGTAAAAAGTGCAGATTTTGAGGAGCAAAAGAAGTCTTCCCCATCTCAAACCCCTGCATGGAAGCCAAGCACAGTATATGACTGCGGAACACAGATTCCATGCTGTGTTAGTGCTGCCAAAGGCATCTGCCTGCCTGAAGGAGGTGGAGAGAGCTGATTTGTGGGGTTGTTCCTGAATCTATCAGCTGGTTGGTGGCAAAGTTATGGTGAGGGGGCTCGGCTATTGAAAACATGGTTGAGCTACTGCTGCAGCCTATGCTCTCAAGTCCCAGGAGGAATTCTGAGTAGCTTTCACTGGAGGAACTGCCCTTCCTGAAGGAAGAACTGTGACTTGAAAGCTCCGTCTAGCCTAGGCTGGTCTCCTAAAGGCACAGCTCTGTGTTATGTCTATTTGACGGGCAGGATGGGACAGGAGAGGCCAGGAAGGGATGAAGCTCTCAGAAAACATACATTGCAACAGCAGATTCTGTGCAGTTTCTGGAGGAAAGAAGAAGGGGGCAGAGACTGTTTCACTTACAAAGTCATAACAATAATAGAGGAAATAATGAAAACATTCTGGGTCAGGGCTTAATGTGCATACATGGTTCAGGTGCATACAAGGGATCTTATTAGAGCTTTAAAAGACTTTACCTCAGCAAGTTCCATGCTCATTCAAACCCCTGGTTTATCATTATAAAGTATATTAACTTTCCCACATTTAATGCATATTTTTGTCCTGAGAGAGAGCAACAAACATCACAAATCAGTTCCCTGGGAAAAGAGGATAAGGGACAACAGAGCACCATTTACACTTGCAGCTGATTGTTTTTTTTTTTAAACTGTTCTGAAGTTCAAAATGTGAAAGGCCAGATGTGATAATCTTCTGCCTTTTATCATATGGCTTCTTTTTTTCTGAACAAAATGGATTTTTTGAGATCTTTTGACCATCATTAGGTAGTTTCACCTTCTGGAAGAGTCAAACAGGAAAGTAAAAGGTAGCAATACTTACTCAGAGTCATATTTGTTTACTAACTCCTTGAAATAGCTGAAAATGCTAGTCCAGTGCAAGCATCCAATGAATATTCCCTACTGTACATACCATATAAGAGATGCACCCATCTACAACACTGAATCACATTGATGTGACAAAATGCTTCTTCTGCCTTTTAAAGAAATGGGTTAATGACAATCGTGTCATATGCGGGACACAGGAGGTTGTTTTCCCCACCCAATACTTTTTTCCCCATAAAATACATGATGTTCCAGATTTGGGCATTTCCTGATCATATGCTGCTAACCACATTCCATTTTGGAATAATAAATATTGATTTTCTGATGTCAACAAATACCTGTTGAGGACTGGAATTAATATTAATTCATGTGATCTAATCCAGATTTAAACCCAAGGGAAAAGCTAATATATTATTTTACAGCGCTATAGTGCCTAGTCTTTGTAATTAAATTATTCTCAGATAAATTCTTTGTTAGCTTTGACTTAATTCAATACTTAACTATTCATATTTGGGTGTCTAGAGTACAGGACTCAAAAGTGGCTTGGTTATTCAGAAATACTGAGCAGTTGCATTTCTCTTTGGCCTAATGAGCACATCTTCTATGACAATAACACAGTATAGTTTCTCTATAAATCTAGCCTCAGCATCCGTGGAATTTGCTTGTTATAGAAATGTGTCATGGCAGGGGGCAAAGGAAAGGTTGTAATGAAATGTACAACATCTGGGATTCTGAGTCAGGGTGCTGTGTGCTATACTAAAATTGCCTTGCAGGAAGTACAACTATTTTGTGTAGAGAAATGGAGCAATTTCTGAGTTAAAAGTTTTACTTTACAGCACTTTCTCCATGTGAAAATAAGCTCTTTAAAAAAAAGCAGGCATGCTATAAAGTTAACACTTATGACTGATGCACGATTGATGATCCCCTAAAGGCACTGTGTGAGAGAAAATTACCTCCTTCCCTCATTTAAGGACATTATTAGAAGACTCAGTGGGTTCAAAGCTCATGAAAGAATGTTAAGAGACTGAATCAGGCTTTTAAAAAAATCAAGATGAATTATTTGCTCAGCATTTCAAGGGCAAGTTTCCTTTAATGCAGTGGGAGAAGAAAACTTTTCAACACACGGTTACACACTATTCAGTTTTTTACTCTTTTGTCAATTATGATTTACTTGCCTGTGTAATATTCTCACTCTGTACCAAATGGGCCATAATTTTGAATAGATGTGAAATAAATCTGCCATTTTTAGTATTATATCTTGGGACCTTAAATGTGAAAAGCCAGCATGTCCTGGTGACACCTGCAAAGAAAGGTATCTTGACATGCTGGAAAAGAATGGTGTAAGGTAAGCACTATTTGCAATATCAATATCTTCCCCTTCCCCAGATGGTTCACAGAATACTGGAATCCATATCAAATAGTGACTTAAATGTTTAGGGAGAAAGAGAAAAAAGGAAAATAACTTTAAATGGGGCTAATTATACCTCCTTTGTAGGGCTTAATAGTGGCTTTGCCATGAGCCCTCTGTGTGGGACAGGGTCATGTTTCACTGCTTCAGATGCAGATCAAGAAACCATAGAGTCTTAATCTGTCTCTGGATCCTTAAGCTCTGTGGGGTATGTGATGAGTTGGATCAGAGAAATCCTTTTGAAGTTGTCATCCAGTGTGCTGAACAAGCCATTGAGCCCACCTTCCTGCTCTCGGGGGCTCCCCATCACCCTGTAGTGCTGGGCCAGAAGCTCTGATCATTCCCAGCCAACGCATAGAGTTGGGGTAACAGCCCAGCAGAGCAACAGAGATACGGAATCAGTTCAGCTCTGGGAGAGTTCAGCTTTAGGGACATTGGGAGCACCCAGGAACTCAATCCCCAAAGGGGACAAAGAGGGCCCATACCCCCAAACAAATCCATTTTACTCTGTGTAAAAGTTTTACACAGAAAAAGCTCATAAGGTCAGTCCTCTTTATCAATGAAAGAGAGATATGCACAGTGGTTGCTTCCTCTTCCCTTCTGGTAACAATTATTTACACTGGGCTTGATAATAAAAAGTATTTTTATTAGGTATAAAAAGTAGGATTTAAGTGATTACTAGTGAAAACAGTCAGATCAAAGTTACTAAGACAAAATAAGCAAAACATGCCAGCTCATCCTATTACACTAAGACACTTGTTACATGCAAGTTCTTACCCTAACAGTTGTTCTAATTATCTCTTTCACAAGCTAAGCAGCCTCCTAGCTTGGGCCCAATCCTTCCCCAATTCAGTCTGAAATGTTTCCAGCGGGTGTCTTAGGTGATAAGTAAGGGGGCTCCTGGCATCTTGCAACTCATCCTCTGTTGTTTGTTTTCCCCCCTTTATATCCATTTTGCCCACAGTGGGAATTCTTTGTGGTCAGTTCAAATTGTTCTCACCTTGAATGGAAAAGTACCAGATCCAAAATGGGTTCCAGCATTAGGTGGCATGGTCACATGTTTCTGTAGGACCAACCACAGTTTGGGTTTACAGGAGAAACAAAACCATTCATGGGTCATTGACTTGATCACTGAGGGATTAAGTTCCAAAAGTATCACTAATTGCTTTTACAGGAATACCTGGACTAATAAGACAGGTTCCCACTTAATATTTCTAACTTCACACACAAGAAAGATATATGCAGAAAATAGAATATGCACATTCAGGAGATCATAGGCAACAATCACTTACAAGATCCATTTTGTATAAAGCAACTATTAGTTATGCAGATGCATATTCATAAGCCAATTTTCATAAAGCATGGGGGAATGACAGGGTACATTGCCTATGCCAACACTGTCCCTGGCAACAATATCCCTAGCACTGCATACATCCATTAATGAGTTGTGTGGATAGGATGGAGTTGCGATAGTGTCTCCATCCCTTCCTGCCCATAAGTGTGCAGTGCATGTGGCAGCACCATACCCTTGCCCACAAAACTATCCAAGATATAGGGTAGCCAGTGTTGTTACTTATTTTACAGTATAACTGTCAGCCTGCCTTGATTTTTGTAAAACCAGCTTGTTGAGAACAGTGCCCTCTTTTATTGGAACCTTTAAAGTTTGGGGCATTAAGACAAATGGTCCCAGCTATTCTCCATCTCTGCCTCAGATCAAAAGCTCAGAAACTTTAGAATTAAACATTGTAAAGGCCCAAGAGATCTACTCTCAGCTCAGTGTGCAGTAATTTACATTTTTAACTTCTGTCAGCATTAACAGGAGCTGTGCACACAAAACCCCACATGCTGAGATGACAAACAATATACCCTTTTATCTGCCCTTGGACCACAATGGACTTCCAGCATGTAGCTGCTATACCATAGTGACTTGACTTTTGTAAAAATGAATCTGTGAGCTACTTTGAAGAGTTAGAATAACACATTTGCATTCACTGCTGAGTTTTCCATTTAATTTTTTTTTTTAATTCCTACCAGCAAAATAGCATTAGTAATTTATGTTCCCTCCAAAACAACTCTTAGCCTGTCTTCACTTCTAAAAAAGTGTGTTTTTTACTATGGGATAACTAACAAGCATTAGCTATTCTGCTGTAAAAACTCAAAGTTAGGTTAGGTGAATCATTGGAAGGAGCATGCTGACGTTGCCCTACCTGATGGTAGAAACTGCTAGTGCTATTCAGAATATTACAGCAAGGTAATTAACATGTGAAAGTTATCTATATACAACCCTCCTCCTTGTCTGTGATTCATTAGCACTCCCAAGTAGGGTAACCAGATGTCCTGATTTTATAGGGTCAGTCCCAATATTTTGGGCTTTGTCTTGTGTAAGTGCCTATTTCCCTCCCAACCCCATCCCAATTTTTTGGTCACTGTACTCCCACGTTACATTGAAAGTTATTGTAAAAAGGCAGTGTCATGCTTCACAAGAAACACTATCACACGGTAACTTATGACCCATCTCACAAGGTACAGTGTAAGCTTTGCTGTTAGGAATGAGGCTCACACTGAAGTAAGAGTTAAAAAAACATTAGAAGTTATTTGAGGGAAATGGCTGGTTCAGGGGATTGATAATGCACTAGTGAGATACAGAACCATATACTTTTCAGTCTCTGGTTAAAACAGTTCTATAGCTGCCACAGAGGGATGCCTCCCATTTGAGGCCTTGTCTACACAAAAGGTTTGTCTACATTTACAAATGTACCAAAATAGCTATTCTGGAATAACTATTGCGCTTGCTCTTCTTTGGAGCCAGCCAGCCAAATATTTGTGGGCATGCGTTTTAAGAAGCCGAGAGAATACTTGAAGGGGGAGGGGGGGCGGAGGTTTGATATTTGTCTTGGTTTCAGACTGTAATAATATTTTCAACACTTCACAATTCCATGTTTGCCTTTTGTGACTTCTCTGGAAGTGGCCACCCCTCAGTTGAGAAATACCAAGATAAATTGTCCCTATCTTAAAAATAACTGGGGCTTGCGGACATAGGATTTAACTGGGATTTTGAACCTGACTGCACACTGATAATTCCTCGTACCATGTATCCTTAAGACTTTGTATAAGGATACCTTTTCCAACGAGTTTTTGAAACATGCATACAGTTTGTGAGGGCCTCCATTTTGTGTGCAGAAATGTAGGCTTTGGCACGTGGGTACTGTTAATATTTTCTATAATCCTTCAGTCTGATTGACTTATTTTAGATTTAGGAAAACAGCAAATCAAGAGAGAATAAAAATGAAGTTCATGAGAGAGCACAGTAGATATCTCCTCTATGACCATGCTGCAATAACCCTCTGTAGCATGGTGCGACTCACTGCCATGGGTGCCTCGCGCTGGACACTCTGGAAATTAGCTTTTCATCCGCTCTGGAGCACTTCCTTTTGGCTGGTGTCACATCTGCTGTTACCTATTCTTCTCCACCTCTGTGTTAGGACCCACATCCCTCCCAGACCGTGGTGTCCTCCATCTGTGTACTGCCCTGCCACAGTGCCCTCACGCTCTGGGGTTCTCCCCCTCTGGGAACCCCCAACCCTCTATGCCCACCTTGCTTCAGTGATCCACTGCCAGTCTTCATCTAGCCCCTGCCACAGGGGCAAACTGCAGTCTGAACTAGCCACTCATCATTGGCAAGGGGGTGTGGACCAACTGTCTTTGCCTATCCCGGCTGCCTCTCTTCTGCCCTACGAGCCTCAGGCCTTGCTTCAGGCCCTGCCTGCCTTCCTTTCCCCAGCCCTGCTCTAAGTCAGGAAGCCTCTCGCTTCCCTGGCAGCTAGGTCCCTCCTGCTCCACAGCAGGAGTGAGTCTGTCCCCATCCCCCCCAGGAGCCTTTATTTATAGTGTCCTCAGCTGGGCCCTAATTGGTGAATACCAGCTACAGCTGCTGGCACCACTGCTCCAGCCCTCTGCCGGGCTGGATTTTAAAGATCCAGTGCAGGGCAGACAACCTGTCATACGCTCCTTCACAAAATAGCAGATGCCTGCCTCAAAGTTACCTTTGCAGTAGGCAGGAAGACTCCTTTCTCATTAAAAGTGTAGCAAACCACAGAATGACCATATCTATTTCAATCACATAACTGTGTACACTATGCAGAAGGGATGCACTTGTACGTAGAGGGCCCCCATAATAATTTAGCTCAAAATATTTAAAGTTTATTACAAGAATGATTGCCTTCCCATCATGTGATGGGGTGGACTAGGCCCAAAGCCCGCCCCTGGAGGATTGTGGCCTTACCACACCCTGTCCCAGGGAAAGAGCACAGGAGAAGTTCTCCAGGCAAGTGAGAATGGCTGCTTCCACTGCAGCCAATCAGGGCTCAGCAAACCAGTATAAAGAAGCAGCTGGGCCAGGGCCTGTCATTTCCTCTTTGGGTCTGGATGGATGGCCAGCCAATTGGACTGACTGACTGAGAAAGTAGCAGGTCAGTGTGCAGGGTGGATTGCAGACTCAGCTGAAGCCCAGATGTGGCAGATAGGGAGACTTGCAGAATCCTCAGCAGGGTGCTGTAGAGACTTTGAAATAAAGCCCTGAGAGAGGGCAAGGGCAGAGCAGATCCTTGGGGAAATGGCCCAGGGAGTGGAACAGTAAGGACTGACACTTAATGGACAGCCACTATTTAGAGGGTCCCTGGGCTGGGTCCCAGAGGAGTGTGCGGTCCTTGGTCCCTCCCCCCCCCCCCCCCCCCAAAGCCTCCAGTAGAAGCTCTAGTGGGCAGGAAAGAAGCCTGGTCCTAGGCAACCCAAAAGAAAGGTCATCTGGGATACCCTCCACTCCCAGAGCCTGTCACTGGAATGGAAGCTTGTGTACATATGTCTTCAGCCGGAAGGGGGCACTCAAGAGAGGGTGAGCCCTTTACACATCACTAAAAATTAATCAGATCCCATCTTTGTTTCATTACAAATGGGGTCTCTTGTAGGATGACCAGATGTCCCAATTTTATAGGGGCAGTCCTGCTATTCTGGGCTTTGTCTGAGGCTATGTCTACACTGCAGAGTTTTTGCGCAAAACCAGCCATTTTTGTGCAAAAACTCGCAGAGCGTCCACACCTCGAGTGTTTTTGCACAAGAAAATTTACAATGAATCGACAGAACAGAGAGGTTTTTGTGGTAGATGTATTCCTCTTTCTACGAGGAATAACTCCTTTTTGCGCAAGAGTTATTGTGCAAAAAGGTGTGTGGACAGGAAACAGGGGGTTTTTGCTCAAAAACAGCCTATCAAAAGAAGCACAGGTGCCCTGGTGGCCATTCTGTTAATGGCAATCAGAGCTTTCTTGCGAGAGAGAGTCCATGCAGTCTGGACGCTCTCTTGCGCAAAAGTGCATCGCTTTTCCAATGCGCTTTTGCAGTGTGGACGCGCTCTTGTGCAAGAAGTTTTTGAGGAAGATCTCTTCTGCAAAAAGCTTCTTGCACAAGAAGCCTGCAGTGTAGACATAGCCTTATATAGGCACCTATTACTTCCTAACCCCTCTCCTGATTTTCACACTTGCTATCTGGTCACCCTAGCCACTTGCTTGCATTAAAAAAGTAAATCATTAGTTTAATTACATGTTGTCAATGATGGCCTTTAGGAGAGTTAGTTTTTTTTAAGGTTGTGCACATCTCCTTGCAGTGTGTGTGAAAGGGCTAAAATCTCTCTCACTTCCGTAGATATTAAGGCTGTCTGAGCAGTTGAGACTAGTTGTGTCTTTGGCCATGTCCCCAGATGCATTTCTTAACGTGAAGAGGGTGAGGATAGACTGGCATAGAGCCTTTCTGGCAGCTCTATGCCACCGGCTTAAGTCCCCTTATTGCAGGAGTATTCAATGGAGGCAGGGCAATGTGTGGGAGGGGCATACATGGTCATATGCCCCCTCCTTAAAATGCCAAGAGGGGCCAAGGGGTCAGTGACAGAGCCAAAAGGGAAAGGGGGGGAGGAGAGGCAGAGCATTTCCCCTTCTAGTTCTGGCCATGCTGTCTTACTGGGATGCAGTCCTCTGCAGGGCAGTGGCTGCACTCTCCTAGGCAGCTGCTGTGCTGCACTGGGCAGCATCCCAGGCAGGCAGCATGGCCAGAACCAGAAGAGGAAATGTGCTTTTTCTCACAAGGAAACATTATGAATGATGCATTCAGTTCTGTAATACCCACCCTCTTCCCTAGTATATCTGTGGTATGATGTTGATTCATATAAGAACTATTTGACATAATTCTCTGGGTTAAATTATAGGAAAGATGCACTGAGGCAGATTAGAGGTTTGTGGGGCCCTGGGCCAGAGCAAGTAGGGGGCTCCTCTCCACCCTGGGTTTTGTTTGCAATCGCCCTCTTGTGCTCCTGCTGGGGAATGGGGTCTGGGCACAGGGGCTTGCCCTGCTCAACCCATTTGGCACTCTTGCCACAGAGTGGGGCAAGCCTCTGTGCCCTGATCTCACTCCCCTGCAGAAGCACTGAGCAGGTGGAGTGAATTGGAGCATGGCTGTTGCCCATTTTTCCAGGGCCACCTTGGGCATAGGTCCCATTGGCCCAGTGGCTCATCTGCCACTGAAGATGCAGTGTATGTGACTGGCATGAGAAAAGGGTTCTTACAGGATCAGAATCTTTGTACCCAATGTTTAATGTATTACTATTAGCTATGTATAATGGGGAATTCTTGCACAAAAAGTTAGTGCAGCCCAGATGCATCAAGACATGAGTCACACATAAATAAGAATCATAGAACACTAGAACCGTAAGGGACTTCGGGAGGTCATCGTTGTTGCATAAAAAAGCCTCTGCCTGAGCTTGCTTGATTTATATACATGGATTTTCCAAAGCTACACCAAACTGTAAGGTCTAAGGTTTTAAACTGCAACCCATTGTGATCTTTGTCAAACTTTGTAATCTGTGTAACTCTCAAACTTACTGTAAACTGCAACTTTGTAATCTTTTTAACTCTCAGCCACCTTGCTTGTAACTTTCTCTGAGCTGCATTCTCCCTTGAGTGAATGGAGAGAGTATGAATGTGTTTGTGTGTTTGAAGAAGACTGGGAACAATGGAGCACATTTCAATGAGTCATCACAGTCTGGGCATGCTCCCTGATGACCAGGTGAATGAGTCACAGGAGCCATTGAGACACTATATAAAGAGAGGGAGCACATGTGAGACTCTCTCTTTTTTCCTTCCCCCTGATCCTGAGAAGCTCCTCTCCTCCTGACCAGCTTCCCCAGCCATGATGAGCAGACAGACCCTCCAGGATCCACATGCCTTGGCTCCTTCTGCAACCCATATGTCTGTGTAAGTGTGTGAGTGCTTGAGGGCAGGAATGAATGGGTGTGAATGAATGGAGGGGTGCTTGCTTGAGAGCAACTATCTTCTTTATTTTAAACCTTTGGTGGCTGCTTTCTCCTCTTTAGTTTTACCTAGTGGAAATAAACCCATACTAGTGTAACCCTGGGTGGTCTCCAGTGAGAATATTTTTGGGGTAACATTAATGTCCAGTCCCCTGCCCTCACAGCAGGACCACGCACTATCTAGATCATCCCTGATAGAAGTCTATCTAACCTGCTCTTATATATCTCTAGTGATGGACATTCAACAACCTCCCAAGGTCATTTATTCCAGTGTTTAACCACGTTGACACTTAGGAAGCTTTTCCTAATATCCAACCTAAATCTCCCATGCTGCAATTTAAGCCCATTGCTTCTTCTCCTATTAGAGGTTAAGGAGATTAATTTTTCTCCCACCTCCTCGTAATAGTAACACCCTTTTAGGTACTGGAAAGCTGTTTTGATGAAGAGGATGGTGGCCATGGGTAGTCAGTGAAGATAGGGCAAGCCCCACCCCAGCCCCACCCCTTCTGATGAGGCCCTGCCCCCCACAGGAGCCAAGTTGCCTCCCCACTCTTCCCACAGGGAGGCAGAGCAGTGCTCCCTGCATTCCCACATTGTAGGGAGGGTAGGCATGTGCGCATGCACCCCAAGCCTCCTCCGGCCCAGAGGACGGGGAGGGTGGACTCTGGGGGCAGCAAGTGTTCTAGGAGTGGGGCCAGGCTGACAGTTTGGGAAGGCAATGTCTTCTCCAGCCTAGCATACTGTCTGCACATGATGGTTGCTTCATCCTAGTTTCCTCTTGCTCTTTACATTCGTCCACCTCACAAAATTGCTACACAATTTTACCTGACTGACTGGTAAAGAGTGTCAGAAGACTGAAATAGTAGCAGGCATTGTAGATCTTAATTCAGGGGTATTGACAGCACAGCGTGAACAGAATCAATGCATAGTATGACTGGTTCTAGCCAGTTCTGTTCGTCTCTCAATTTTCTGAGTGCTAAATTCTGATCCTTAGCTGGCATAGATCAGTGTAGCTCAGCTGAAATTAATGGTGCCAATTTGCACCCAGCTGAGGATTTGGCCCTACAATTTTAAGATGTAATAGCATTAACATCATAATCTATTAATTAGGGTTCATTTAATTCTGCCAAAAATGCAATATTCCTCCAAGGACTAACCATTTTGAAAGCAAGTTCTCAGACAGAAAGATACCTGTTTGCTATGGCTCTTCACATCTACCAGGAAGAAAATAAGTTAAATTGCATAAATCTGCAGCCCTTATTAGTTACTGTTTTAATAATTGTGCTCTAACTATTATATAAAAGAACAAATTACATTAGGTGGGAGAAGCATTGTACTGCATTGACTCTCATATAGGGTTTTACAAAGCCTTCACACACTTATGTGTGTTGTCAATGGTTCTTAAGTATTAACAATGTACAAAATCCATTTGGAAGCATTTTAAATGACCCTTGGATATGTTCTTTTTCAAGAGTTCAACAGCAAAAGCAAAACAAAATGGGAAATGTGAAGGTGGGACTATAGAAACAAATAGGTCACAATTCCTCCAAAGCACTGAATGTGAGAGTCAATACAAGTTTAGATTCAATTTTTTAAATTACAGACATAAGCCTTTTAATTTGCAAGATAGCTGTGAGTATTCAGACATTCCTAAGTCAGGGATATGCAGTATCTCTGCTGTTTGTAACCTGATGTCCATTATGTTTATTTACCTGTAGGATGGTTATAGGGAAAAGGATGGTTGTGGGTGGTTTTTCGTCTGAGCTGTCATGTTTACATCTCCTCTAAAGCAGAACTAGAAGCATGTTTTTCTTACAACTCCCTTGTTTTTTGTTTTGCTTTTAGCTTCTGGGGCTCTGATTCACTGACTCCATCCAGAAAACATTATTTGAAACAACTCTCCTGCTAACCTACCCCAAGCTATAGCTATTCATTATGTACCTGCATGTCTATAGATCTTTTGGAAGGTAAGAGGGAGAAATGCATACAATCTCTTGCATGTAGTGCATAATTATAAACTAACCTAGGGAAAATATCATCCAAGGTCTAACATTAACATACTTCAGTGCCTAGGATTAAAACAACTAGTCTGAGATGAAATTAAAATAATCAGCTGGAAATGAGAAATACCACTACCTAAAGCTAAAAGAGATAGTGAGGGTGGGGAGGAAATTGTAATGGAGGAGAAAATCAGGTCCATAGTATTCAATACTGCTCTGATTCAAATCAATGAGAATTTTGTCAAAAGACGTCGTGGGAACTGGATTGGGCCTCCTTTGTGTTAAATTTGCAAAGGTTGGGTACCCCTTAATTGGAAGGCCCTACACCCCATACCATAGAGGAGCTGTGAAGCTTCTCTATGTAGGTTACACCAGTCCCGTAGTTGAAATTAACCGCTGAGTTATTACTCACCACCTGCACCATGAGGGAAAATGTGGGTAACTGTACATTCTCCAGCTCATCCTTGCCAGACGCCCCTTCCATCTTCTCCTACTGCTGTGCAGGGAGCTTTGTGTGCAGGCAGCAGGGCTCCATGCCATACAGTTAGCACATGTGTGCTGTGTGTGCATCCCCACCAATCATCCCTCTTTTGCAAATTCCTGTTGCCTTCTGGGCCTGCTAAGCAAAAGGGGATGGATTTGCCCCGTAGAATTAGACCACACCTCTGGTGTGCACAGCAGTGTACAGGGCATGCCAGGCTAGTTCTGGACACATCCTACTTTCATTTGTCAGGAGATCAGTCTTTTTCAATAACCTCTCTTTATGCTAAGATGCCCAAACATCTGTGACAGATAAAACATCCTACCAGGAAACGTCTTCCTTAGAACCATGCCGTTTGGCTACTTCACACTTTAATTATTCTAGACTGATAAACACAACAGGAGGATTCCAGAAGCTACTCAGTGGAATAAACAATGAGTTCTATGAATTCATATAAGAAACAACCAGGCTGATAGGAACTGGGGTATTAGTCAGCTTAAGTGGCATTCAGCCCATGATCCTTTAACTGAGATGATGCATTGTGGCACAACGTATTCCATTCTTGGCTTTCCATTAACTTTCATATGACCTGTTTCTTTACCTCCTGACAGGTTCATCTCTCTGAGAACCGCACAGGACAAAATAATATTTTCCTTATCTCCCTGCAAAACTGATATTTCAATCAGATGACTCACATTCAACGTAAAAAGCAACATGATAAAGGTGTTAATACAGCTTCATCCCTCCCCCCTTTTCTCTTACATTTTCTCTGTTTTTCTGACTTCCTTTCTTAACCTTCTTTCTTTTGAAGACTTACATTTCTCACAAGGGAGAAAAAGCTATGCAGTTGTCATTCTTCACAATGCTTCCCTTTTTGACTGATTAGAATAGGAAAGTTCACTTGCACTTGCTAATTTGGAGAAATAATAGAAAGCAAGCAATACAGACAATACAGTTTTTGTAGGTCTTAAAAAGGATACAGTACCTTTAAAAATGTTTAGCATATTCCAGTCATTATAACCAACAGCTTTCAAGGCCATGAAAATAAAAATATCTTTTCCTATAAAGTTTGTCCTTGCCTTTGTCCTTGATTCCCATTTTAAATCCAGGGGATTACAATTTGCTGTCTTTGGGAAGTAAATATTATCTTTAGATTAATTTCACAATGTTCTTGCTTGTCTAATCATCCTTAAGTGAATGGGAATTCTGCCTAAAAGTTGCAAGTTATGCGAAGTTCCTGTTGAAACATCTCCCCTGGTCCTTATAGCTTCCATTTAAGGAGCGGCCACCATGTGCCTTCAGTTTTAAGGCAGAATTTCCAGAGTCTTTCAGAAAAAAGCTAATGATATAATATAACCACAGGATTTGGAGCAGAATAATGGATTTGTCTATTGGTTCCTGGGGCTAATGGCATGCATTTGAAATCAGTAGAGACCAGTAGAAATCAGTACAGACAAGCTTGCCGTGATCTGATGGAGGATGTACATTTCCACTAAGGAAGGCCTGGAAAGCTGGACCTACCCTATCAGTTTATGGACAGTAGTTTATATATATCAGCTCTTCAAGGCAAGGAGCTAGGCAGTTTAATTTGTTATACATCTATGGCACTATCGCAACTGACAATAATTTAGGAAATAGATATGTTCCTCTGTATTTCTTAAAGAAAATATGACAATATGGCTTTTATTTGCCACATGGATTAGACATTGTTCCCTGCAATGAGGGCAATGACTCTGAGATTAGAGTTTGCAGATACCTATTTGATTGAGTCTGCAGTAAAGTTCCAACAATAATATTGTACATGAAAACTATCAGAGGCGTAGCTGTGTTAGTCTGAATCTGCAAAAGCGGCGAGGAGTCCTGTGGTACCTTATTGACTAACAGAAGTGTTGGAGCATAAGCTTTCGTGGGCAAAGACCCACTTTGTCAGATGCACGAAAGCTTATGCTCCAACACTTCAGTTAGTCTATAAGGTGCCACAGGACTCCTTGCCGTACATGAAAACTGTCATTTTAAAAAGATATTGAAAAAGTGAGGGTTTTTTCCCTTCAGAATAATATTTTTTAAATGACAGGACATTCCAAACAATTTACATCCACTTTAAGGTAGGCCATGTTCAAATGTGAAAATGTTTCTTTGAAATAAAACAAACATTTGTTTTGTCAGATTGAATTTAATTTGGTTAAAGCTTACAAAAATCATCTCATACTTCCAAAATGAAAATCACGATGTACAAAGCAGTAATACAGTATCTGTCATAATATTGAGATCTGTGCTTCAACAGATAAATGTAGATGAGGCTTGGTAGAAAATCTTGCATAGTATGACAGGAAGAAGGAAAGGGCCATCTGATTATGCATAACACATTTTATTTAGTTCACAAATTCACTGGGTTTTCTTTCTTTGCACTAAACTATAGTTAAATCTGTTGTATTGCTCCCATCCTAGGAACAGTTTATCATACCTTACATATCACATCTTTTGCATAAACTTAGTCACTGTAAATTGTTATCTAATGTCTCATTAAGAGAAAAGCTGGCTATTTACCCTTGGTTGTGATGGTTCCCATGAGCTAATGGAAAGATTAAATTACTGTGTCAAATATTGTACTTTGTATTCTAGTCCTCCTAACATGTTCCAGAAAAAGGATTATTTGTATCCTCTGTAACCTTTTCATCTGTTTCCCAAGAAACAATCAATTTAAATTCCCAAAATTAAATAAAACAAAGAATAGTGGCTGCTAGCAGATTTTTCTTGGCCATCATTTTCTAGTATTTCTCCTTTCCTTCAATAATCTCAGACACTGAGATTGTAAGAGTGTCCTTCATTTCCTCCCTTCATCATCTTTGCTTTATTTTACTGTAGCATAGACTCCATCATAGTACTATACCTCACATGACCGGAATATAGCTGAGTGCTGACATTTTAATTTACATATACCCAAGATAAGGAGGCTCTATGGGTTAGTTTCTGTCCTCTTCTATATGAGTATGTCTATACTACAGAGTTTTTTCAGAAAAACAGCCATTTTTCGGAAAAAAAAAACTTCAATTACGTCCATACTGCAATTGCTTTCTTCTGAAAGAAAATCGAAAGAGCAGAGGGGGTTTTCCAACAGTGGCAAATCTCTTTCTATGAGGAAGAAGCCTTTTTCTGAAAGAGCTCTTTTGGAAAAAGGCATGTGTGGACAGGGAAGATGGAGTTATTTTGAAAGAAGAGGAAAGAAGAAAAAGCACAGGTGCCCTGGTGGTCACTCCATCCATACTAATCACAGCTGAAATGCTAGATAGTGTCCACACTGAATGGACACTATCTTTCAAAAAAGCAGATCGCTTTTTCGATGCACTTCCTTTGATGGTTAAAAGTGCTAAGAGAGCAATCTAGGTGCTGCAGTCCCAGGTATGTCTACACTACAGAGTTTTGTCAGAAACATCCATTTTTCCGACAAAACTTGACTTACGTCTACATTAAAATCGTGTTCTTTCGAAAGTAAATTGAAAGAACAGAAGGGTTTTTCTGACTGTGGTACTCTTCTTTCTAAGAGGAAGAACGCCTTTTCCGAAAGAGCTCTTTCAAAAAAAGGCATGTGTGGATGGGGAAGAGGGTTTTCTTTCGAAAGAAGAGGCCTCCAGGAAATAACACACATTCCCTGGTGGCCACTCTGTCCACAGTAATCACAACTCTATAATTCCTGTCTCCTGGCACCTCTTAAAGCTGCAAGCACCCTGAACAAGACTTGTGGCAGTAAGCTGGCCTGGGACCAGCACCTGATTGCGCGACTCTCCCTGCCACAGGCCTGCTGACCCATGGTGAAGCCACAAGCCCCCCGCGAGAGCCCCTGGCCCTTGCAGGGAGCAGCCCCAGGGGTCCCAGGACCCACCCAGGGGGACCAAGAGGAGGGCACTCTCCTGGTTTGGAGCAGAGATCCTGCCTGACATTGCAGGATCTCTGCTCCAAGCGCCGCAATGCTTTGAGTGCATGACCAAGTTCCTGGCGGAGAGTGGACACCCACCCTGGACCTTGGAAAGAACTCTGTCAGGGATACGTCAGGGCCAGAAAGCGCAGCTCACACTCAGGAGCAGGACCCCACACCGGCCCCTACTACTGCACCAACTCCTGGTGGGTGGGAAAACGTCTTCCCCACCTGTCATTTTGGACTCCAGCTTGGAGATCCCTATCATTGCCCGGCCAGAGGTCACGGTGGAAGAGGAGGACCAGGGAGAGCAGGAGGAGGAGGAGGCAGATGAGATGGACACCGTCACCCTGTCCCTGGAGCCGGTGCCTGTCAGCCCTCCTCTGGCCCAAGGACTGTTGGTTGCTGTTCACAGAGGAGGGTCCAGCTTCAGGGACAGTGTCTTCATGGATGATTGACCGCCTCTCCCTCTTTGTGTTCTCTACAATTGGACCAGTCAGAATTAAAGGGTGAGCCATGCCAGCTGCCAGAGCCCGGGGGACCCGAAAGCACACCAGAGTCCAGGAAGACCTCATGCAGCAGCATGTCAGCATCCTGCATGACATGCAGCAGACCCTGGTGCAGAAGATCCATGAGGACGCTGAGTGGTGGAACCACGCCTTGGACCAGCTCATGCAGCCGTGCGATAGCACGTGTGCCATCATGAGGGAAATGATGGCACACCCAGCTGCTGTCACTGCTCCTGCCTACCACCCTCCTGTCCTCTCTGCTATGCCCATTCCCCCTCTCCTTGCCCCCCAAGCGATGCCTCTGCTCCTTCTCCAAGTGATGCCCAGGCCCTCTCCCCACGTGATGACTATGCCCCCTCCCTGCCATCCCTGACCACACTCCAGCACCCCCTCCTGCCTATCCCCTTGTAGTCCCCAGACCCACCCAACCCAAGTCTGAGAAGGTCCCCACACCCAAGGAGGCACATCCAGTCATTCCCAATGCCACTCTGAGCCCCCTCCCCCTCCAGGTTATGAGCTCTCCTTCCTCTCCCCAGCTTTTTGTAATGAAAGATCAATACAGAGTTTGTTTTGTTGAAAACCAAACAGGTGTTTTTATTGAGAGTTCAGGGAAGGGGCGAAGAGGGGTTGTGGTGGGAAAGGGATAGGGCAGCAAGCCAGAGGCCCTGGGGAGAGTTACTGGGGTCCTTGAGAGAAACTCTCCCTCAGGGCCTCCCAAATGTGCAGCCCAGCCTGATGAGCATGGTGGATGACAGCTGTCTGCAGCTGCTCAAAGGGTCACCCCTCATGGCCGGCGTCTACCCCCCACCCCAGGAGTAAGGCCTCCCCCTTCCTCTCCATAATGTTGTGGAGGACACAACATGCTGCAACCACCTCGGATGTTGTGCTCCCCCACATCGAGGCAGGTCAGCAGGCACCTGAAACACGTCTTGAGGTGGCCGAAGGTGCACTCGACCTGAATCCTGGCCCGTTTCCGGTGGGCATTCAATTGGTCACTGTTAGGGTCTGTCATGATCATGAGGGTTAGCCAGCATCCTGGGGACTAAGGGACATAGTTAACCCCTTAGTCCCCAGGATGCTGGCTACCCTCATAGGACTCTCTCTATATATCTGTTATGGTACTCCATGGATGTGGAGGGATTTTGGTTGCTTTTCATGTATTCAGTAGTTCAGTCAAGCGTGCATGTAGTTATTTACTATGTCTTCTCCCAGACCTCCAAGAAGAAATCACAGCCAGTGTGGCCAGAAGCTATCCAGCACTGTCTGCGATTTGGGGGGCGTGTCATAATCATGAGGGTTAGCCAGCATCCTGGGCACTAAGGGGTTAACTGTGTCCCTTACCTAAACCACGTGGCAGGTAGCCAATAGAAATGTAGGTAGGAATTTCAAACTGGGACAAAGGAATTTTTGGTTTTTTTTTCCCTCCTTTGTCCTGGGCAGTTCTTCTCCAGCTACTGAGAGACAGACATGTCTCTCTCTCCAAGAAACCATTCTTCACTTTCTGTAAGTAGGGTAAAGTTTAGATGAATCCGTTAGGTTTTATTGTTTTATAGTTTGGGAAATGTGATCTAATGTCTCTGCACTTTTAAAAAATGTTTTGGCTTTCCTTTGTAACTAAGTTCTAGGCCCATGGTGGAGTTTCTCCATGAGTATATTATTTTGTTACTTTTCCATCTAGTCATTATGCTTGCAACAGGAATATTGTGGTGATAATAAAAGTTCTTTCTCTTTTATTTTTATTAACCTGGTATTGGTTAATTTTTGTGTCCTGGTTTGTACTTTTAGGGGTGAGATTTCCCAAGTGATCTCTCCCCTGGTTTTTGTATCATACTTGGGTGGTGGCAGTGGAGTTTTTATCCCCAAAATCTAGGTTAAGATTTTGTGGGGAAGTTTTATACCAAAGCCTGGTAGATAAGGTTTTGGGGTACTTTTGCTAGCCCCCACTTCTGCATTTATCGTGCCAGAGTGGGAAGGAGCCATGACAGGGTCCAGGTGTCTGGTATAAGGCTTCATGAGCCACAGCATGAGGGGGTACGCTGTGTTGCCCATGATGCACAATGACATGGGCACCTCCCCAACTGCTAATTCACAGCAGGGGAAGAATGTGCCTGCCCCCAGGTTCCCGTACAGGCTAGAGTTCCAGAATATGGGGGCATCGTGTGCCCTACCCGACCATTCCACAAAAATGTCCATGAAGTGTTCACGGTGGTCAACCAAGGACTAAAGCACCATCGAGAAGTAGCTCTTCCTATTAATATACTGGCCCACTTGATGCTCAGGTGTGCAGATTGGTATGTGGGTCCCATCTATGACTCCAGTGCAATTCAGGAACCCCAGGGCAGCAAATCTGGCCATGACTGGGTCCACGCCTCCCAGGAGGATGACCCTCCACAGCAGGATGGAGTTGATGGCCCTCACAACTTGCAGAAGGAGACAAACAAACACACAAAACAGAGAATGTGAGAGGGGGTTCCTGAACCCTTGGGAGATGCCTGTCCCCCTCCCATCCCATTTCCTCCCCCCCCCCCCCAACACCCCAGGAGCAGCCCCCTATGAGGCCACCACCCAGCAGCAGGGCTGTGTGAGGGTGGGATGACACAACCACCCCTGGGGACAGGGCTTTCTCCCCCCCCCCCAATCCACCCCCCACAGTCCCCAACTCCCCTTTCCTGAGGGTCCCCCTTTTCCTGGACTTCCTTTCCCTTCCCCCGCATGGAGCGACTGCAGCCCAAGAATGCCTTACCTCCATGAGGAGGGCCCGGAAGGTGGACTTCCCCACGCCAAACTGGTTGCCTACCGACCGGTAACTGTCTGGGGTGGTGAGCTTCCAGATGGCGATAGCGACCCGCTTCTCCAGGGGGATGGCAGGCTGCAGTTGGCTGTCACATCTCCGGAGGGCAGGGGCGAGCCAGGCACATAGCTCCAAAAACGTGGCCTTCCGCATGTGGAAGTTTTGGAGCCACTGCTGGTCGTCCCATTGCTCCATGATCAGCCAGTCCCATGAGTCAGAACTTGTATAGAGCCTCCAAAAACACCTCTCCACTGTGGGGTGCAGTTGCCAGAGTGTAGCTCCCACGCCCAGGGAGAGGGTCCTCAGAATGAGCTCAGGGTTGAGCTCAGTCAGGACTAGGAAGGCAGCTGGCACAAAGTGCTGCCCAAACTGCAGCACGGCCATGTGGAGCCATTGCATGTCCAGGGGGAGCTCCGACTCCATGGCACCAAGGAAAAAGCTGTGGTGTCCAAAAAAGTGGGGCAGCCACAGCACACGCTGCTGAAGCTTTGCTGTCCCTCGAAGAGGTAGGCAAGCAGGCAGCAGAAGCAGAGAAACGGCTGTCCAGGGGATCCTTTTAAGTGTGTGTCTCTGCAAGTCTCCGGCACCAGCACTCGGAAACAACTGGTGACCTAAAGCCCTGGCTGAAGTGATTCCGAGAGTCTCTTATGTGAGACCGCTTCCAATCAATCTGGACGCTCTCTTTTGAAAAAGCAGATCGCTTTTTCAATGAGCTTTTGCGTGTGGATGCTCTCTTTCAGAAGAAGTTTTTTGGAAGTTCTCTTCTGAAAAAAACTTCTTTTGAAAGAAGCTTGCAGTCTAGATGTAGCCCCAAAGGGACATTGTTTCTCTATAAGGGGAGTGCTATACCAAATGTAGGACCCTACCAAATTCGTGGTCCATTTTGGTCAATTTCACAGTCATGGGGGTTTAAAAATGGTAAATTTCATTATTTCATATATTTATTTCATATATTTATAAATTTCATGGTGTTGTAATGGTAACGTATTGCTGCCCTTACTTCTGCACAGCTTCTGGCAACAGCATTGCCTTCAGAGCTGGGCAGCTGGAGAGTAGTGGCTGCTGGTCAGGAATCCAGCTCTGAAGGCAGAGCTACCCCCAGCATCAGTGCAGATATAAGGATGGCATTTTATGGTATTGCCACCTTTAATTCTGCACTGCTGCCTGCAGAGCTGGGCCCTTAGGCTATGTCTAGACTACGGAGTTTTTCCGGGATACCGTATCCCGGAAAAACTCCGCCACATCCAGGGAACGCTTCTGCTCTTCCGACATTTTTTGCGGAAGAGCAGATGCGCTCTTTTGAAAGCTGTGTCTTTTTCATTTCACGAGGAAGAAGGGTTCTTCCAAAAGAGGTTTTTCCAAAATTTGGCCCAGTTTAGACATGCCAAATTTTGGAAAAGCCTCTTCCGAAAAAACATTTGAAAAAAGGTACGCAAATTGCAGAGCACAATTTGCATACCTTTTTCCAACAAAAAGCGGCAGCCTAGACATAGCCTATGTCAGCAGCCACCACTTTGTTGGCACCCAGCTCTGAAAGCAGCAGTACAGAAGTAAGGGTGATGTGCATATGGTATTGCCATTCTTTCTTACTTCTGCCCTGCTGCTGGCAGGGTGTGGCCTTCAGAGCTGGGCACCTGGACAATATTACATTTACCACTCTCTAACTGCCCAGCACTGAAGACAGCACAGAAGTAAGGGTGGCAATACCATAACCCTCCTAAAATAATCTTGTGATCTCCATGCAACTCCCTTTTGGGTCAGGACCCTCAGTTTGAGAAACACTGGTTTTCCCTGTGAATTCTGGATAGTATAGAGTAAAAGCACACAGAAGGCCAGATTTCACAGTCTGTGATGCATTTTGCATGGCTATGAATTTGGTAGGGCCCTACCAATATGTCATTACAATTGCTGGAAGTGGATAGATAGAGAAACAGATATAATAACTTTCTGCAATATCCTGGATCTTATTGAATTAAGCTTAAGTATCTTGGGAGTTCATTGTATTAAAAATGGAAATGTGTATTATGGGATTTAATGTAAGGTTTCCAGGGATGAACCTGACTAATGTAAGCCCTTGGAAATGTTCTGAACTTCAAAGGACTATTTGAAACAATGTGAAACTCTTAAAATTAATTGGGTTTCCCAGTAATTCCCGGGAGGGGTATGCAAAAATAGCTCTTTGATTATGCAAGAAACCAGCCTTTTGAAGCTATTCCCTAGGGAGGAGAACTTTCATCTGGCTATATTCCTGCTCAGGGTCACTTCAAAATCCCAGACTGGTTAAAGGAGTGACTCTGTCATGAGTGTGTGTTTCTGGTAAACTGATTAGCATGATGTAGGTTATTCATTATCTTCCTATGTTTTTCTGTCATGTTTTTCCTTAAAACTTGCTTGGGAGGAGATGTGTGGTGACTCGACTGTGGAAATTACACGGTTTACCATGTCTGAGGAGAAAGCAAAGCAGGCCTGCTTAGGCAATCTGACTTTGCTGGTGGATTCACAGTGTAGACTACACTGCTTAGAGTTATCCTGGTCAGGAGAAAGGGATACATGGGTCTGCGCCCAAGAGAGATGACCACTGAGGAGCCTTGGGCCTAGAGAAGGTGAACTTGCTGGACCGTATAGGCAGAAATATAGGTGCAGTTGTCCTGAAGTGTGACAAGTGGGATTAAGGATAGTGCATAAAGAAACAAGCACTCCATGGAGATGCTATAGGCTTTGTATGTTTCTGGCAAAACTCCCTGTGGATCCTCAAGCTTGGGAGATTCCTATGGATCTTTTGCTCCTCATAAGGGAACAAAAGCCATCCTTCTGGGAGAAATATGTCAGAGCTCCATGAGCTGAAACTGAATAAATATTTCTACTCTCAACTCCCTTCCAGGCATTTGATTTGAAAAGGAACAGTTTGAGCTTAGGGTAATATTAACCATATTATTCTGTAATAATTGAATATGTCAGCACATTCAGAATATGCATATCATTTTACTGCTTTAGGCCCCACATACCCCTGGACTCATTAGTTAATGGGCTATGTCTACACTAGCCCCCTAGTTCGAACTAGGGAGGCTAATGAGGGCGACCGAAATTGCAAATAAAGCGGGGGATTTAAATATCCCGCGCTTCATTAGCATGTTCCCGGGCGGTCGCCATTTTGGAAATTGACTAGCCCGGAATAACCGCCCGCGTCTACACGCGGCAGAGAAGGGCGATTCCGAAATAAACCCCTTACTTCGAATTACCAGTTAAACCTCATGGTTAATTTCCATGAGGTTTAACTGGTAATTCGAAGTAAGGGGTTTATTTCGGAATCGCCCTTCTCTGCCGCGTGTAGACGCGGGCGGTTATACCGGGCTAGTCAATTTCCAAAATGGCGACCGCCCGGGAACATGCTAATGAAGCGCGGGATATTTAAATCCCCCGCTTCATTTGCAATTTCGGTCGCCCTCATTAGGCTCCCTAGTTTGAACTAGGGGGCTAGTGTAGACATGCCCTAGTAGAATTAAAACTATTTTTGATTGATTAGTCTCAAAATCCAAGGTGGGACATGAATTACAAGCACATACAACATCTGATTTCCCATTGTGACATTTATTTTAATTTCCCTTCTCTATGCTGTCACTTCACCAGACCCTGAACAAAAGAAATTA
Organism: Pelochelys cantorii; assembly: GCA_032595735.1. Taxonomy (NCBI): domain Eukaryota; kingdom Metazoa; phylum Chordata; order Testudines; family Trionychidae; genus Pelochelys; species Pelochelys cantorii. The sequence continues at coordinate 109,182,276 of CM064327.1, forward strand.
TATACTAAAGGCACAGGGCATTTCACAAGACCCGGGATCACTTATATTTCAAAATTAGTAGCTCTTCTGTTATTACCTGCTGGTTTAGACCCACTAGTTAAGAAAATGCAGTCCTTAATTGCAGATACACAGCTGTGAATAGCTCAACCTGTATTTCTACTGAAGCACAGCAACAGTGACATGAATTCTGCTAGGACTCAATAACTGCCTATGTCCCAAAGAGCTCCTTTGCATCCTGTCCTTCCAGCAAATCACATTATCTATTTTTAGAACAGGATTGATTCCTCTGGAAATCAGACCATCAGTAAACATTTCTGATGCTTTGCTTAACAGATCCAGACCTCTCTTGTAGTTTTAAATGGACATCAGGATGCAGACCAAGATTGATGTCTACAATGCCGTAGTCATTGCTGTATGGACCTGAATCCTGGGCTTTCCTGGAGATGACATATTAAAGATCTGGAGAAATTCCACCAAAGGTGCATGAAGAGAATATTGGGCATCACGTGGCAAGACAGACAGACCAATGTTAGTGTCCTTGCAGAGGCTGATTCTTGCAGCATCGAGGCAATAGTCGCCCACAGGCAGCAATGATGGTCTGGTCACATGGTCAGGATGCCTGGCACATGCTTGCCTAAACAGATTTTCTATGCTCAGCTGAGGACTGGGATAAAGTCTCATGGTGGGCAGAGGAAGCACTACAGGGATGTCCTTAAGAACACATTGGTAAAATGCAGCATTGACGCTGACACCTGGGAGAGGCAGGTGGAGGATTGGGTAACCTGGAGGACCACCATCAAGAACAGTGTCCAACACTTGGCGATCAAGTGATGTCTCCATGGAGAAAATCAGAGAACCCGACAAGGAGTGTGCCCAGGCCCTTATTGGTACCACTGGTGTCAGCGCTGCTGGAGACCTCACATGCAGCCACTGCCAGAGAGTGTTCCTTGTCAGAATTGGACTAATTTCTCATCTATGTACTCATCAGTTATAGGCATCTAAGGGGAAATCTTACTCAATACAAGGGATGAGAGAGAGAGAGAGAGAGAGAAAATGTACTGGATTGAGTGTGTCAAGTGTGCCACAAGGAGATGAGTTGCAAAATGGCAGGTGAAAAAAAGGGGCAGATCACAAGTGGCCATCAGTTGTTTACATTTTTTAAAGTATAGCTGTATATTAAATATGTCATATGTACATAGGAAAGTACATGGTGGGTATTTGAAACAGCAGAGGTATAGTATACAACTGTCTGCTGCCCATCCCTGCATTTCAGCCTGCATAATTTTGTAGAGGGAAAACTACTTTTGGGGAAAAGAAGGAAATGTTCTTGCAGAAAGATAGATTGAAAAAAGTTAAAGAAGCTGCTTAGAGATCTGAAATGTTAGACTGAGTGAATTGTTCTGCTTTTGTGAAACATTGGAGGAGCCAGTTTCCTTTGGGTGACATACATTACTTTCTTTCATTTATTTTACTTTTTGACCTAACCAGTTGGCAGTGTCCCATTTAAGTTGTGAATTTCCATTATGAGCAGTATACTATAAACTCAACTAAATCTTTTAGTCTGCACTTGGGTACTTTAAGTCTCACCTTTCTCGCTGAGAGTTCTCGGGTTAGAATGGAAAATTGCTTGCCGGTCCCAACGGTTCTCCTAGATGGGTTTCCACAGGGTCCTGTTCTGTCACACCTCTTGTTAATGTGTTATATGGGGCCTAAGTTCTTAACCTCTAAGTATAGGATAAGAAGCAGTGGGCTTAAATTACAGTAAAGGTGGTTTAGGATGGACATTAGGAAAAACTGTCAGGTGGTAAAGCACTGGAACAAATTGCCTAGGGGATGGTGGAATCCCTATCAATGGATTTAAAAAAAAAAAATGGGTTAGACAAACACCAGTAAGGGATGGTCTAATTATTACCTAGTCATGCCTTGAGTGCAGGGGACGGGACTAGATTATCTCTCAAGGACCCTTCCAGTCCTACACTTATGTGATTAAGAAGGAGAGTGAGGAAATACAGGCTGTGATACATACAGTATGTGGATGACACCCATCTATTCTGCCTAATACAGTTGAAATATTTGCCCAATTTCTGACAGAGATGGGGTGTAGATGAAGGCTGAAACTCACTCCAAATAAGAGTGAGATGCCACTTATGTGGTAGTGGAAGCATATATTGTAGATAGCAGTGCCTGGAATTATGCCTACTATTTTTTACTCAGGTTTGCTGATTGGAGATCCTGTTTGCTCCCTAGCTGCTGCTGGATGTACAGGTAACAATAGTTGTCAAAAGTGCTTTTCATCCTTTGTAGCCAGAAAGAAGATGGCTGCCTTTTCTTTCTGATTCAGAGCTCAGAACAGCCATTCATGTCTTTGGCATTATAAAGCTAGCTTATTGGGCTTTGTCATTTTGAAAGCTTCTTATTCATTGTAAACCCAGAAAAATTAATGTAGAGTCACTGAGACAAACAATGGCATTTGAGCAATATTTTTCCAGTCATTTCTGAAAATAATCTATCCAGTGTTGTACAAACAGACCTTTAATATAAACTATTTTCTTACCCCTGTTACGATGTTTAGAATGAAACTTCTCATCTGGTGTGAATTCACTTCATTAAGGGTGCTTGTTTTTTAAACCTTCACATATACTGGTATTAACATCTGTTTAATTTGTGAGATAAAATAGAAGAAGCAAAAAGATCTACTCAGCTGTGCATTTGAAGACACAAGAGCTACTGCAGATTTAGGCTTGGTCTGTACTTAAAATGTGGATTAACATAGCTACTTCAGAAGCTTCAGGGGGTAGCCGAGTTAGTCTGTACAGGATAAACTTAAAAAACAACAAATGGTCTGGTAGTACTTTATAGACTAACAAAACATGTAGATGGCATCGTGAGCTTTCATGGGCACAGCCCACTTCTTCAGATGTCTGTGCCCATGAAAGCTCATGATGCCATCTACATGTTTTGTTAGTCTATAAAGTGGTACCAGACCATTTGTTGTTTTTTAAGTTTATAGCTACTTCAGTTAGGGGTGTAAAAAATCCATATCCTGAAGTGATGTAGCATTGTCAAACTAGTTCCCAGTGTAGATGCACCCAGGTTGATGGAAGAATGGTTCTATGGACCTACCCTTGCAGAAATGATGTTCCTAAAGTGATAGAAAAACCTATTCCATCCGGTAACCTGAATTTATGCTCCAGATTTGTCAGCACAGCTACGGTGCCTTATCTACTATCGTCCCTGTAGTATAGACAAGGGCATAGTCCTACTGTAAACCTATTATAACCTTTTCAGAGCAGTGAAATGAAGTTCTATCCATGGTCTGGATACAGTTTGCGAGGGTTAGCTCCTGGCAAGCCATCAGAAACTTTGTTTACCTGAGTTTTGGCAAGCACGGCCACTCCCAGCTCCCAGTAACTACAGTTCACTGTTCCCAGCTAATGGGATCTTCAGGAAGTAGTCCACCACTACACCAGGCCACCACTTCCCGCAGCTCCAATTGGCCAGGAATGGCAAACTGTGGCCAGTGGGAGCTGCAAGTGGCCATGCTTGTGGGTGCTCAGATAAAGTATCTGGCAGCCCGCCAGTGGCTAATCCTGGCAAACCATGTCTGGCCCACAGGCTGCATATGCCCACCCCTGTTCTAGACCAATGCCTAAATAACTTCTTAATCACCACCCACTACTTATCTGCCTCCCATAATTATCAACATAAGATAGAGCTACCGCCTTCTTTGGTAGACAGCTAAGTTTTCATCCTCGTGTCTTTAAACCACCTTTGAAAATTAATTTTTCATCTTCAGAGCAGTCCTGCAAACTTCTGTACTTTCAACACTATCTCATGCATTTCTTGCCTCTTGAGCCATTCAGATATTGCTCCTCCTCATCAGCTTGCCCCTTGAGCCAGGTGCAAAGAGCATTGCTATTCATGTTCTTTATCTTCTTAATTGCATCTTACACTTTCAGCTTTTCTGCCTCAGATATCTTAAGTATTCATCACTTCACGGTCACTTGTGCTAATTTGTACTTCTCTATCTTATCTGTCTTTCATCAGCATAGTAACATGCAATGATTAAATATCTGAATGCAGGTAGGTATGCTGCTTTTTTATTATGTCAGAAACTTTCTCCAAAGTGCACCACCCCAATCTCAATCTTCTGTTCATTTCTTCTGTCCTTTGTTGTACTAAGGCACCCCAGAAGGTCATATTCATCAACATTTTTCATGAAATTACCAACAACTTCTAAAGTAATTTGTATCAACCCTCTAAGTCCTTCTCATAGCTTGTTAATCTTATTTTTCATGCTCCTCTCTTCTGAAACAGCAACCATCTCCTGCCCTATTCTCCTAAATATTTGTTAGCAACGTACAGTTTGTGTTTTTTCTTTGTGATACTTGTTTTCTAAGCAAACCATGTGGCAAAAAGAGCAACTTGAGCTCTTACCAGCAACTCGGAGTAGAGTGGCAGCTTGCTGTAAGTATCTGCTCTAACTTTTAAATCGTTATTCAAGAGGTTAGAATCGTCAGACCAAAAGCATGAGTATGCTATGCTCATTCCAGTCTCAGTGCTATAGTAGCTTTTGGAGAAACAGATAAGCAAACTTTATTAAAAAGATCAGAAAGACTCCTGGAAGTTATCAAGATCATGACTGTACAGACTAATAACCTGGCCAGTCTGCATGTGTACCATTGCCATATATATACCAGCAGATACCAAATTCTCGTAGCTCAGATGGGCAGAGGCTGTGTTTTTAGAGCGCGAAGAGCTGAGCTCCATCTCCACTATCATCATGAAGCACTAATTGCCTGTGACGTTCAAAGCATTAATAACTGTGAATGCTTAGGTAACCATGGTGACAGTCATGTGCCTTCAGATGATTGGCTAAGGTTCTTCACACGGTAAAGGAATTTTGCCCTGCCTCCATGTTTTCTGTAGCTACTTTGTCCTTTTTAACATGATTCATTAGAATCAACTTCACAGATGTCTTCTACCTGACATCTTATGTATTCAGTTTTCCTATTTGTATGTTCTAGGCAAGGCTGAAAGTAACTTACATTTCTTACAGGTATTGTCGTACCAGGTGTGTGTGTGTGTGTGTGAGAGAGAGCGGGAGATTGGGGGTGTGTGTGTGTGATACGATAGTACCTATGGGCAGGGCTCGACAAATAATGTAATCTACCCAACCCAGAAGAGCCGGCGCAGAGCGATCTGCGCATGCGCAGAACGATCTGTGCATGCGCAGAGTGCAGAACCCTGCGGCTGGTGAGCAGGGCGAGGCCTGCCTATGGGTATGTCTACACTTGCACCCTAGTTCGAACTAGGGATGCAAATGCAGGCATTCGAAATAGTCAATGAAGCGGGGATTTAAATATCCCGTGCTTCATTAGCATGATCTCGCCAGCACGCTAGTTCAAATCACAGCTGATTCGAACGCTGGGACGCATTAGTTCGAACCAAACCCCTTGGTTTGAACTAACGTTACTCCTCATTTTTTGAATCAGCTGTGATTTGAACTAGCGCGCCGGCGAGATCATGCTAATGAAGCGCGGGATATTTAAATCCCCGCTTCATTGACTATTTCGAATGCCTGCATTTGCATCCCTAGTTCGAACTAGGGTGCAAGTGTAGACATACCCTCTGAGAAATTTAAGTGTGGAGTGGACTGCAGGGATTCAAGGCAGGAAATTGGAGATTGTTGGGGTTGGGGGACTCAGGGCAGAGGGTGGGGGGGACGCGCAGGTATGCAGGAGTCAGGTAGGGGACTGAGGGTGCAGGGAAGCTCAGGGCAGGGGGGCTGGGTGTGTGTAAGAGGGGTACAGGGAGAGCAAGGAGGTGCTGAAGCCCCCCCCCCCCAATATTTGGATACTGTTTGCTCTTCTTCTTCCTGTCACTATCAGGAAGCAAAGGGAAAGTACACAGCTTGTCTGCCCCCTGCCCTCCCCAGCCAGAGTGAAAGGAATGCAACAAACTGCGCTTTCCCCTTCACTCCCTCACAGTGATGGGGATGGGAATGGTATGAATTGAGGGGAGGGGGTTTTAGCCCCCCCTGCTCTCCCTAAATGGTGCCCTAGGAGGCTTGGGGCTAGGGCAGTCCCAGACCAGTGCAGGAGGCTTCCCACAGCCAGCCCCTTTAACTTGCCTGGCAGTCAGCTGCTTAGTGCAGCAGCCTACAGGAAAGCCCTGGGAGCCAGGCTGGAAGCATACCGCACCTCCTCCTGCAGCCGTGCACCCTAGCCCACCTGCTCTTTCTTACTGGAGCAGTGTGCTGGGACACACTGGCTTACTTTTGCCTCTGGTTCCAGGTCAACTAGAGCATTGTTTTTACGGAGCCTATTCTGTGGAATTTAGGCTGAAACTTCAAAACCTATTCTTGAACCCTATGATTGGAAGGATCAGGTCTGTTTCTGTAGCCATATTGTGAAACCTATAGCCATATTTTAAGGCCTAAGGTCTTAGAGTCTGAAGTCAGATTAAAAGAGGAGTGTCAGCCATTAGCTGAGAAGCAGGAAGTCACATCCGCACAGTCCATCTCAATTACATTAAAACTAATATCAGGCTGTTAAGAAGGAGACCCTGTTCTAATGGCCCCTGCTATCACTAGATAAAGAAACAGATCTGTTAAAGAAAACTTTCTTTGATAGCATTCTGTCTAGCAAGAAATCATTTATCAATAGTGGGAGCTGTGAAATCCTCATTTCTTTATTGTTCTGTTACTATAGTCCCCACTGCCCTGTTTGTCTGTACGATCTCTGTCTGGTTCTTTGCTTTTTTCGGTCTGTTACATAATTAATTTTGCTGGGTGTAAATCCATTAAGATGGTGGAATATGATTGGTTAGATAATTTTATTATACTATGTCAGGATTGGTTAGTAAAATCATTGGTTAAGGCAGAGTTAAAGCAGGATTCAAATTTCACTATATAAACTGGGGTCCAAAAGGAACTTCTTTCGGAACCAACTCTAGCTCCAGGACATAGCTCCAAAATCAGAGCTGCCAGACCTCAACACCCACCCAATGACACTGTGCAGAAACTGGAGTCCCACAGATAGACCTGATCCTGACTGGCCATCAAGAAAAGTTCATCTGTCTTACTGGGAGTGATGAGCATTATATGTGTAGTGTGTGCATTCTGATTGATAATAAATAGAGATTAAATAGGATATTATTATATAGGGTTCTTTCAATGGAAAATGGTCCTGCAAACCTGCAGAAAGTTAAGCCTTGAGCCCTAGGAATTGGGTAAGAGTGGGTATTTAAATTAACAGGGTTTCACCTGAGCCCTGGTAAGGGGTGAGTGTGAGTGCCTAAGATGGGAATGTTACTCCTTGAGCCCTAGGAACTGAGTAAAGGTGGGTGCCCCGGGAGTGTGTGTAACAGATAACTTTGTGTGGGTAACATGACAAAGCTATTCCTGGGGCTGATATAAGGATGTGTATCTTCATTTTGCATTTTTTCCACTTACAATGCTAGTGGTCAACCAGTTATATTGGTATGTCTAAAAATGAGATGTCTAAATATTGGGTGACCAAATGACTTAAGGGACTGCAGATGGAATTTAGAGCTTTTTCTCTTGTCAAACACATTCATTGAGAGTATGTCAGCAGTGACTGAAAGTGATCTTCTAATTGTTCAATTACCTCTCTCTGATTTCATGATTTCAGTCCCTCTCCTAATGAAAAAGTGTCCAAAAACACCCTCCCCCCCCAAAAAAAAAACCCCACCAATGCAGATGACACTGATGCCCTTGTAGAGAGTTTTACTAGAAACTTTAAGGATTGAATGAGCTTCAAGACTTAAAGCACTTTTACTCCTAAAATGATCTAATTAGTACAGGGCTGAGGCCTATTTGTGGGATAATGTGAGGAAACTTGTGCTGCCCATGCTGTAACTATTTCATGATAAACAAAGGGCTTCACTCTCAATGACTCTCATGTTACCTTTCAAGAGCCCTATAGTATATGAAAAAAACTTCACCTGAAACGGAATAGTGCAATATAATGCAAGAGGCACTCTTGTAAATACACATAGATTATTACACCTCCTGCTCTTAAAAGATCAACAGATAATCCACTGCTGCCTTACGGCTTTCATATATTCTGCTCCTTCATTAAGAGTGGCTGGCTAGACTGCACAGCATATATATAGTAGATGGCATTGTTTGGCTACACTTGAAAAGCAAAATATGATGTACATATTAATATGCCACACACACCATATGTTTATGTTTATATTTGTATAGGAACATATAAAAGAGACATTCCTAAATATGTAGGCCAAGATTTTTATCATCAATAGCCAAGCCCCGCCTCACGGCTGCAGTGCAGCAGGCTGAGGAGCGGCAGAGATGGGAGGATGCGGCGGTGAGGTGGGGTGGGCGAGCAGGTGGCACAGGGGACGGGTGGGCATGGGAAGACCTGGGGGACACCGGCTGCGGGGAGGCCAAAGGAGGGACGCGTGGAGTGTGGCAGGCAGGGATTTACTGCCAGCCCCACTGCTCATAGCATCTTCTGCTTTTCTTTGTCCCTGGGCATGATGTTCCACCTGAGAAGTCGTTGTGCCGCAGCAGCAGCTGCTCAATGGACTGCAAGGTGCTGCCTCCTGCTGTGCTCTGCTGCCCCCACTGCCCCCAGCTGTCAGACAGGCTGCCCCCAGGGTGCAGGAGCAGCACAGGCCTCCTGCCCACAAGCCACTCACCCCAGCAGGCACAAGTCTGCATGGTACCACCACCGCCGTCAGCTCCCCACCACACTTGCCGGCCACTTGCTGGGGAGGTGCCGAGGCCCATCCCAAGCCCTGCCCCATGTCCCCACCAATGGCAGCCTGAGGGGAGGGGCCCCAGCTGCGCTCATCACTTCTCACTCATTCTGGCATTTTCTAGAAACTTCGCAAGTCTTCTCAAATGTTCTCTGTGACAGACGGTGTGACAGACACCTCTCCTTTTATCATAGTATAGAGTCTGGGTTAGATTGTGATCTAAGCTGCACTGCTGCAGGAGTAGCCCAGGGAGGCGTTGTGCCTCAAAGTTACATCTCTGAATCACATTGCCCCTATTGTTTCTTCCTTGCTTTATAGAGTTACTGCTTGCCTTTATCTCACACTAGCTGGAGTTACCCGGCGTTGCTCGGGATAGTTGATATAACTGAGGTGAGGAGCCTGAGGGGAAGGAGGGGGAAGGGAGCCGCGCACCTGCCACCGGCGCCCGAGCCCGCCCTCCACTTCCTTGTCCCTCCGCCGGCCTTAGTGAGTGACTGTCCCCGCCACTTCCCCCGGGAAGCTGTTTCTCCCTGCACTGCCAAGCTCCGTGCAGCCCCGGGGAGAGGCGTCCGTCTCTCCTCTCTTCCCTCCCACAGTACTTTAAAACTTTCTCCTGGATAAAAGGTTATCCCATGCAAAGTTTGGTTGCGGTAGCTCTTATAGTGTCCAAGTTATTAGCGCACAAACATACAAACATTCTCCTTTATATATTAGATTGGTGTAGGCCAGCCTTAAATTACTACCCACCCCATGCTGGCTCAGCTATTCTAGCTGGCAAGAGGTTCAGAGTTGAGGCTCCCTCAGTCATCCATGAAGTACATTATTATTGTTTGGTGTTTGTATTATAATAGGATCCTGAGAGTTCATTCTGAATTGTGGCCCTATTGTGAAAACTACTGGGCAAACACAAAAACAGCCTCTGTCTTGAAGAACTGTCCAAGAAACTATGCAAACTATTATCATGAATTATTTGCATTGCAGTGGCACTTACAGGTCCCAGTCACAGATTTGTCCCTGTTGGGCCAGGTGCAGTACACACACACACAAATCAGAAAAGAATATCCATTCTTTCTTTCTTACATAGGAAAAAGGCCCTTGCCTTTGTGACAACAGGTTACAAAAGTTATTCAGGTACTCAACCCAGGAAGGAGCTGCTAATGATATGGTGTTGTGTTGTTGAAGATTGCTGATCCCATTTTAGTTAACTTCACTGGAAGAAATTATTAATTTTACTTTGCTGCAAAAATGTATCATGCTTCTGGCCAGCCCTGTTCAAAGGATAGATCTAATTGCATTACTAATGTTGTGTGAGTATGCATATACAGTCTGTTCTGGCTCAAAAACAGAAAGATGCAAAACTTGAAACTGTGATAAACAACTTATTAGTTCAGTAACTATAGCACTGATACTTATGTAATGTTTGTTTATCTTCATAGTGAGTCATGGGCATTCATCTGAAATATGACTCACGCTAGGATTTCCTAAATAGCAAAAACTAAACTAAACTAAATAGCTAAAAACTCAAAACTCTGGTCATCTGAAGAAGTGGACTGTGCTCACGAAAGCTCATGATACCATCTACATGTTTTGTTAGTCTATAAAGTGCTACCAGACCATTTGTTGTTTTTTAAGTTTAAAGGGTTCAATGTTATCTACTTAATATCCAACTATAATGCTTCTGGTTTTTTTTTCTTTAAGGAGATAATGGTACTAAACTGATGTGTGGATGAAGCTATAAAGTGTATTTGCTAAATTATTAAGTAAAGAAAACTCCAGGGTAGTAATAAACATTGATCAAATGTGGGGGGTTAATTCATTAATTGTACTTTTATCTTTATATGGAGTCTCTGACCTGATGATCTGAAACTGATGTACAAAAACTAAACCACAGTACCCCTTGGGATAGGTAAATATTACAGAATGCTCCATATTATGAATGGTGAACTAAGTCAGAGAGGCTAAGGATAATTTATTTCAATAGTGTTTGCCAAAAATTAGGCACCCACTTCTATATTCAGGCATCTAAAATAAGGGGTCTGCTAATTAGAAGCTTGCGCTGGTGTCAATTGGAAGCTATGAATGTTGGCACCTCTGACAGGCCATTTTTATTTAGGGACCTAACCAAGACTGAAATACATAATTTTAGGCACCTTAAGGGTATGTCTACACAGCAGCGTTATTTCGGAATAACATAGTGCGCGTCTACACAGCAAACTGTTATTTCAAAATAATGTCGAAATGGAGGATTTCTTACTCACCTCCTGTAACCCACATTTCACAAGGAGAAAGGGAAGTTGAAGGAAGAAGTTCCTTCAATTCCCTGCTGTGTAGGCAGCGCCAAAAGCTGGCTTGAGCTATGCAATTGACATAGCTGAAGTTACGTATCTTAATTTGACCTTTGGCCCAACAGAGTAGACGTGCCCTAAGTATGGAGAGTTTGTTTTCATGTCCTGCAAGTGTGTACCAGAAACTGATGACAAAATTTGAATCAAACTCAATAATCTTCACATCTGTTCTAACCACTAAACGCTTTAGCCTCTTGAGCAAAATATTCACACTGTTTCTCCTCCAAGGCTGGAATTCTTATGGTCCCAAATTAGGCCTCATTTAAATACCTGCAATTCCTATTGAAGTATGAGAATAAAGCTGGGCCATGATTATAAAGTAAAGCCATTCTTATCTGCAACATCTCACAGAGGAGGTATGATTAACTGCAATTCAGGAATAATATGCAAACAGAACTATGCACATACACTAATAGCACTTCAACCTTTTTTTACTTTCAGAGGGTATGACTACATTACTAACAGCCGTTAGTTCGAATTAACTTTAATAGGGGCTACACATGCAAACCGCTATTTCGAATTTAATTCAAAATAGCAGAGCGCTTAATTCGGACCAGGTAAACCTCATTCTACGAGGAGTAACGCCTAGTTTGAATTAAGTAGGTCGAATTAAGGGCTGTGTAGCCACTTAATTCAAACTAGCTGGAGGCTAGCCCTTCCCAGGTTGCCCTGGTGGCCACTCTGGGCCAGACCAGGGAAACTCTTCTGCCCCCCTCCCAGCCCCGGAGCCCTTAAAGGGGCACAGTCTGGCTACAGTGCTTGTGCCAGTTGCAAGCCTGCCAGCATCCAGCCAGCAGACCCTGCACCTGGCACGGGATGAGCCAGCCACCCGCTGCCATGCAGCCCTCCACCTCTTCCCAGGACCAGGCTGGCGGCTCCCAGGACCCTGCCCAGCGTCGCAAGAGGCGGGCGCCCACCTGGTCTAGTGCAGACATCGTGGACCTCATCGAGGTTTGCGGGGAGGCCTCCAACGTCCACGATCTCCGCACTAGGCACAGGAACGTGGCCATCTACAGCCGCATGGCTGCCAGCCTGGCCACCAGAGGCCACATGCAGACCCAGGAGCAGGTCCACTACAAAATTAAGGACCTGCGGCAGGCCTACTCCAGGGCCTCCCAACCAGGGGCCGACCCAGAGGCCTGCCCTCACTTTGAGGCCCTGGACCGCATCCTGGGGGCTCACGCAGTCCATGCCCCCTGGGTGGTGGTCCACCCCGGGGCAGAAACGGAGGAAGAGGAGGATGCCGAGAGCCAGGAGCCGCAGTAGCCTGCAGGGAGCCTGCCCAGGACCCAGGACCCCCGAGTCATCCCACAGAGCACATCTGCTGTGTCGTCTGAGGCCGGGGAGGGCTCCACATGTGCTTCTCACTCATTCTGGCATTTTCTAGAAACTTCGCAAGTCTTCTCAAATGTTCTCTGTGACAGACGGTGTGACAGACACCTCTCCTTTTATCATAGTATAGAGTCTGGGTTAGATTGTGATCTAAGCTGCACTGCTGCAGGAGTAGCCCAGGGAGGCGTTGTGCCTCAAAGTTACATCTCTGAATCACATTGCCCCTATTGTTTCTTCCTTGCTTTATAGAGTTACTGCTTGCCTTTATCTCACACTAGCTGGAGTTACCCGGCGTTGCTCGGGATAGTTGATATAACTGAGGTGAGGAGCCTGAGGGGAAGGAGGGGGAAGGGAGCCGCGCACCTGCCACCGGCGCCCGAGCCCGCCCTCCACTTCCTTGTCCCTCCGCCGGCCTTAGTGAGTGACTGTCCCCGCCACTTCCCCCGGGAAGCTGTTTCTCCCTGCACTGCCAAGCTCCGTGCAGCCCCGGGGAGAGGCGTCCGTCTCTCCTCTCTTCCCTCCCACAGTACTTTAAAACTTTCTCCTGGATAAAAGGTTATCCCATGCAAAGTTTGGTTGCGGTAGCTCTTATAGTGTCCAAGTTATTAGCGCACAAACATACAAACATTCTCCTTTATATATTAGATTGGTGTAGGCCAGCCTTAAATTACTACCCACCCCATGCTGGCTCAGCTATTCTAGCTGGCAAGAGGTTCAGAGTTGAGGCTCCCTCAGTCATCCATGAAGTACATTATTATTGTTTGGTGTTTGTATTATAATAGGATCCTGAGAGTTCATTCTGAATTGTGGCCCTATTGTGAAAACTACTGGGCAAACACAAAAACAGCCTCTGTCTTGAAGAACTGTCCAAGAAACTATGCAAACTATTATCATGAATTATTTGCATTGCAGTGGCACTTACAGGTCCCAGTCACAGATTTGTCCCTGTTGGGCCAGGTGCAGTACACACACACACAAATCAGAAAAGAATATCCATTCTTTCTTTCTTACATAGGAAAAAGGCCCTTGCCTTTGTGACAACAGGTTACAAAAGTTATTCAGGTACTCAACCCAGGAAGGAGCTGCTAATGATATGGTGTTGTGTTGTTGAAGATTGCTGATCCCATTTTAGTTAACTTCACTGGAAGAAATTATTAATTTTACTTTGCTGCAAAAATGTATCATGCTTCTGGCCAGCCCTGTTCAAAGGATAGATCTAATTGCATTACTAATGTTGTGTGAGTATGCATATACAGTCTGTTCTGGCTCAAAAACAGAAAGATGCAAAACTTGAAACTGTGATAAACAACTTATTAGTTCAGTAACTATAGCACTGATACTTATGTAATGTTTGTTTATCTTCATAGTGAGTCATGGGCATTCATCTGAAATATGACTCACGCTAGGATTTCCTAAATAGCAAAAACTAAACTAAACTAAATAGCTAAAAACTCAAAACTCTGGTCATCTGAAGAAGTGGACTGTGCTCACGAAAGCTCATGATACCATCTACATGTTTTGTTAGTCTATAAAGTGCTACCAGACCATTTGTTGTTTTTTAAGTTTAAAGGGTTCAATGTTATCTACTTAATATCCAACTATAATGCTTCTGGTTTTTTTTTCTTTAAGGAGATAATGGTACTAAACTGATGTGTGGATGAAGCTATAAAGTGTATTTGCTAAATTATTAAGTAAAGAAAACTCCAGGGTAGTAATAAACATTGATCAAATGTGGGGGGTTAATTCATTAATTGTACTTTTATCTTTATATGGAGTCTCTGACCTGATGATCTGAAACTGATGTACAAAAACTAAACCACAGTACCCCTTGGGATAGGTAAATATTACAGAATGCTCCATATTATGAATGGTGAACTAAGTCAGAGAGGCTAAGGATAATTTATTTCAATAGTGTTTGCCAAAAATTAGGCACCCACTTCTATATTCAGGCATCTAAAATAAGGGGTCTGCTAATTAGAAGCTTGCGCTGGTGTCAATTGGAAGCTATGAATGTTGGCACCTCTGACAGGCCATTTTTATTTAGGGACCTAACCAAGACTGAAATACATAATTTTAGGCACCTTAAGGGTATGTCTACACAGCAGCGTTATTTCGGAATAACATAGTGCGCGTCTACACAGCAAACTGTTATTTCAAAATAATGTCGAAATGGAGGATTTCTTACTCACCTCCTGTAACCCACATTTCACAAGGAGAAAGGGAAGTTGAAGGAAGAAGTTCCTTCAATTCCCTGCTGTGTAGGCAGCGCCAAAAGCTGGCTTGAGCTATGCAATTGACATAGCTGAAGTTACGTATCTTAATTTGACCTTTGGCCCAACAGAGTAGACGTGCCCTAAGTATGGAGAGTTTGTTTTCATGTCCTGCAAGTGTGTACCAGAAACTGATGACAAAATTTGAATCAAACTCAATAATCTTCACATCTGTTCTAACCACTAAACGCTTTAGCCTCTTGAGCAAAATATTCACACTGTTTCTCCTCCAAGGCTGGAATTCTTATGGTCCCAAATTAGGCCTCATTTAAATACCTGCAATTCCTATTGAAGTATGAGAATAAAGCTGGGCCATGATTATAAAGTAAAGCCATTCTTATCTGCAACATCTCACAGAGGAGGTATGATTAACTGCAATTCAGGAATAATATGCAAACAGAACTATGCACATACACTAATAGCACTTCAACCTTTTTTTACTTTCAGAGGGTATGACTACATTACTAACAGCCGTTAGTTCGAATTAACTTTAATAGGGGCTACACATGCAAACCGCTATTTCGAATTTAATTCAAAATAGCAGAGCGCTTAATTCGGACCAGGTAAACCTCATTCTACGAGGAGTAACGCCTAGTTTGAATTAAGTAGGTCGAATTAAGGGCTGTGTAGCCACTTAATTCAAACTAGCTGGAGGCTAGCCCTTCCCAGGTTGCCCTGGTGGCCACTCTGGGCCAGACCAGGGAAACTCTTCTGCCCCCCTCCCAGCCCCGGAGCCCTTAAAGGGGCACAGTCTGGCTACAGTGCTTGTGCCAGTTGCAAGCCTGCCAGCATCCAGCCAGCAGACCCTGCACCTGGCACGGGATGAGCCAGCCACCCGCTGCCATGCAGCCCTCCACCTCTTCCCAGGACCAGGCTGGCGGCTCCCAGGACCCTGCCCAGCGTCGCAAGAGGCGGGCGCCCACCTGGTCTAGTGCAGACATCGTGGACCTCATCGAGGTTTGCGGGGAGGCCTCCAACGTCCACGATCTCCGCACTAGGCACAGGAACGTGGCCATCTACAGCCGCATGGCTGCCAGCCTGGCCACCAGAGGCCACATGCAGACCCAGGAGCAGGTCCACTACAAAATTAAGGACCTGCGGCAGGCCTACTCCAGGGCCTCCCAACCAGGGGCCGACCCAGAGGCCTGCCCTCACTTTGAGGCCCTGGACCGCATCCTGGGGGCTCACGCAGTCCATGCCCCCTGGGTGGTGGTCCACCCCGGGGCAGAAACGGAGGAAGAGGAGGATGCCGAGAGCCAGGAGCCGCAGTAGCCTGCAGGGAGCCTGCCCAGGACCCAGGACCCCCGAGTCATCCCACAGAGCACATCTGCTGTGTCGTCTGAGGCCGGGGAGGGCTCCACATGTGAGTGCCATCATGGTCCCCTTATGTGTATGGGGGAGGGGGGTGGAGAGGGAGTCCAGGGACCGTGCGCGTGGGCCTTGCCCACCATGGAGCAGCAGCTGGGTGTCATGCAGGGGCCCTGGCCCGTTCCCCACACACCGACCTCGCCTTGCAGAGCGGGGCTGGGTTTCACCCACTGTGTCCCCAGGGAGAACTCACCACTGCTCTTGTTTCACCACAGCCGCAGCACCTGGGACTGCAGGTTGCACTGCCCCGCCTGGAACAGCCACCCGCACCCGGGCCAGCAGGCGCACCAGGAACCAGGAGGAGTACCAGGGCGGCACCTGCGGCTACTGGGGCAGCAGCTCCGCACCCAGGAGCACTGGGTCCAGGAGGACCTGTGGCTGCAGCAGCAGAGCTTGGAGGTGCTGGAGGATCAGGGCTGTGCCCTCAGAGGTCACCTCCAGACCCTGATGGACAGGTTCCTGCCTCCTCCTGCTCCAGCCCCTGCAGCCGCCCCAGCTCTTGCTCTTCCTCCCACCCCTGCTCCCCCTCCTGCTTCCTCTGCACCCCCCGTCCCTCCTGCCCCACCCTCCACACCCACTCCCCCCCGATGCCCCCGCACCCACAGTGCTGCGAGATGGGAGAGCCAGCAGGACCCCGAGCCCTGAGTTTTCCCTCCCCTTCTTCCCCCTTCCAGCTCCCTCCTCCCAGGTTTCCCCCTCCCCTCTCCCACCCTCATTCCTCCCTCCCCCCACCCCAGTTATGTAAAATAAAGAGATTTTTGTTGCTAAAACAGGTGTCTTTATTTGACATTAGGAAGGAGGGTTTGGGAGGGGGGAAGGAGGGGACAGCAGAAGAAGGCCCCAGTGGGGAATGCAGGGAGACTTAAGTCCTCCTCCACTAGGAAGCTCTCCCACAGGGCTTCCCGGATCTAGACGGCCCCCCGCTGGGCCTCCCAGATGGCGGCAGTGTGGGGCTGCATGTACTGACCAGCCATGCGGTCAGCCTCAGCCATCCAGGCTGGCAGGAAAGCCTCCCCCTTCCACTCACATAAATTGTGCAGCACACAACATGCTGCCACCACGGGAGGGATATTGTGCTCGGCGAGGTCGAGGCGGGTCAGGAGGCACCTAAAGCATGCTTTCAGTCGGCCAAAGGCCCCCTCGACCACGATGCGGGCCCTGGTGAGCCTGGCATTGAAGGCCTGCCGGGAGGGGTTGAGGTGTCCCGTGTAGGGCTTCATGAGCCAGGGCTGTAGGGGGTAGGCCGCATCCCCCACCAGGCAGACGGGCATGTCCACGTCCCCGACCCTGATGTGGCGGTCAGGGAAGAAGGTCCTGGCGTGCAGCCTCTGGCACACGGAGGAGTTGCGAAACACCCTGGCGTCGTGTGCCTTGCCAGACCAGCCCACATTAATGTCCGTGAACTGGCCCCGGTGGTCAGATGGAGAAGTACCCCTTGCAGTTGATATATTGGGAGGCCTGGTGTTCCGGGGCACGGATGGGGATGTGCGTCCCATCAATGGCCCCCCCGCAGTTGGGGAAGCCAAGGGCGCCGAACCCCTGGATGACTGCGTCCAGGTCGGCGAGGTGGACCACACTGCGGAGCAGCACCCGGTTGACAGCCTTGACCACCTGCAGAGAGACACACCAAACCGCGAATCACTGGGGTGCCCGGGTGGCTGAGAGTGTTCGTTCCCTGGCACTGCCCCGTGCCCCACTCCCAGAAGCAACCCCCACTGTGATCCTGGCTGCCGCGGGCGGCATGTAGTACGGCTGGGACAGACCGAACCCTCCCGTGAGGGGCACTTTTGCCTCCTCCCTCCCCCGTTTTCCTTGGGGCGGCCCATCCCCTCCTTGCAACCCCCCTCCCCCCGGCCCAGTGGCCGGTGAGTGCCATACCTGCATGAGCACTGCTCCGACGGTGGATTTCCCCACACCGAACTGGTTCCCGACGGATCGGTAGCTGTCCGGCGTGGAGAGCTTCCACAGGGCGATGGCCACACGCTTCTGGAGGGGGATGGCGGGCCTCATGCAAGTGTCCCGTCGCCGCAGAGCAGGGGCAAGCCACTCGCAGAGCTCCAGAAAGGTGTCCATCTTCATCCTGAAGTTCTGGGTCCACTGTTGGTCTCCCCAGCGCTCCAGGACAATGCGGTCCCACCAGGATCGCTGCTGGTGTCCAGACGCCAGATGCGGCGGGGCACGCTGGCGTCTGGGCACTGCTGTGGCTCCTCCACGGCCCCCAGGGAGGCCGGGGGAGGGGCAGGGGGCTGACGTGCACCAGATGGTGCCAGGCAGTCTCCAGCCATTGCTGGCAGGCTTGCAGCAGCAAGTCCAAAAACTGGAGCAGCATGCCCAGGGCAAGCTCTAGCTCCATGGTGCCAACTGCGGCAGCGTCCCCAATGGGAACCACCGACACAGGCAGGCAGAGAGGAAAACGCTTTGCTGTCCTTCGGCGAGGTAGGCAAGCAAGCGAAAAAGCTGAGAACCGGCTGTCCGGGGGGTCCCTTTAAGCACGAGCCTCAGATAGCCTCAGACAGCAGCCACACAAAGCAACTACTGACCTGATGCCCTGCCAGAACCGGTTTCAGCTGCCCTTAAATGCGACCCAGCGTCCAATCAGTGTGGACGTGCTATTTCGAATTAGCAAAACGCTAATTCGAATTAGTTTTGGGGTCTAGATGTGTTATTTCGAATTAACTAATTCGAAATAAGTTAGTTCGAATTAACTTTGTAGTGTAGACATACCCAGAGAGATAATCAGTCCTACTGGCATTCCCCATTTTAAGTATAAGGAACTTCTCTTATACAGCATGATCTTTCAAAATGGAGGGAACAGGATAAATATGACTACTGTATGATGTGTTTCCTATGAATAGAAGCAAAATAATAGAAGGAGCATGTTCCAAATTTCTGGATTAGAAAAGGCTTTTTCCTTTTGAATAAAATTCCTCACACAAATATTGCTTCTATTGCAGATGACGGTGTAACCTAAAGAGATATTCCTCCTTAATCAATATACATTCCTGGAAGAGACACACTATCTTGTACTCTCCAGTGAGGGATGTTTTAGAATTGGTTTTAAGACTTCCCATATCAGATGCAAATATATTTAAATTTTGTGCAAACCCTGAAAAATATGTGTCTTATTTACAAAACGTATGCTCCATTCAAAAGGTTATGTGAAAAAAATGAGGCTGCCTGCCTTGTTTGTAAAACGAAACACATTTCAGTTGTAAATCTCTTCTTATGTAACTAATATATGGCCAGTGCTGAGACAGATACACACTCTCAGCTTCTTAGTACCAACTTCGTTGTTTATCTGAAGTCAGTGGTTTTACTCTTAGTCAAAACCTGCAGATGTACATAGTGGATTTGATCCTTCAGTTCTTGCTTGGGCAAAACACTCTGTTGAATCATAGAATCATAGGACTGGAAGGGACCTCGAGAGGTCATCGAGTCCAGTCCCCTGCCCCCATGGCAGGACCAAATACTGTCTAGACCATCCCTGATAGACATTTATCTAACCTACTTTTAAATATCTCCAGAGATGGGGATTCCACAACCTCCCTGGGCAATTTATTCTAGTGTTTGACTACCCTGACAGTTAGGAACTTTTTCCTAATGTCCAACCTAAACCTCCCTTGCTGCAGTTTAAGCCCATTGCTTCTTGTTCTATCCTCAGAGGCCAAGATGAACAAGTTTTCTCCCTCCTCCTTATGATACCCTTTTAGATACCTGAAAATGGCTATCATGTCCCCCCTCAGTCTTCTCTTTTCTAAACTAAACAAACCCAATTCTTTCAGCCTTCCTTCATAGGTCATGTTCTCTAGACCTTTAATCATTCCTGTTGCTCTTCTCTGGACCCTCTCCAATTTCTCCACATCTTTCTTGAAATGCGGTGCCCAGAACTGGACACAATACTCCAACTGAGGCCTAACCAGCGCAGAGTAGAGTGGAAGAATGACTTCTCGTGTCTTGCTCACAACACACCTGTTAATGCATCCCAGAATCATGTTTGCTTTTTTTGCAACAGCATCACACTGCTGACTCATATTCAGCTTGTGGTCCACTATAACCCCTTGATCCCTTTCTGCCATACTCCTTCCTAGACAGTCGCTTCCCATTCTGTATGTGTGAAACTGATTGTTCCTTCCTAAGTGGAGCACTTTGCATTTGTCTTTATTAAACTTCATCCTGTTTACCTCAGACCATTTCTCCAATTTGTCCAGATCATTTTGAATTATGACCCTATCCTCCAGATTAGTCGCAACCCCTCCCAGCTTGGTATCATCTGCAAACTTAATAAGCGTACTTTCTATGACAATATCTAAATTGTTGATGAAGATATTGAAGAGAGCCGGTCCCAAAACAGACCCCTGCGGAACCCCACTTGTTATACCTTTCCAGCAGGATTGTGAACCATTAATAACTACTCTCTGAGTACGGTTATCCAGCTAGTTATGCACCCACCTTATAGTAGCCCCATCTAAGTTGTATTTGCCTAGTTTATTGATAAGAATATCATGCGAGATCGTATTAAATGCCTTACTAAAGTGTAGGTATACTACATCCACCGCTTCTCCCTTATACACAAGACTCGTTATCCTATCAAAGAAAGCTATCAGATTGGTTTGACATGATTTATTCTTTATAAATCCATGCTGGCTGTTCCCTAGCACCTTGCCACCTTCCAAGTGTTTACAGATGATTTCCTTAATTACTTGCTCCATTATCTTCCCTGGCACAGAAGTTAAACTAACTGGTCTGTAGTTTCCTGGGTTGTTCTTATTTCCCTTTTTATAAATGGGCACTATATTTGCCCTTTTCCAGTGTTCTGGAATCTCTCCTGTCTCCCATGTGTAGTCCCCTTACTAAAGGTGCCTCTGCTTATTTTCTGGAAAAACCCTGTGTGCTGCAGTCCAGACTCACAGACTACAATTCCCATGAGCCCTTGGGAAAAAAAACAGGAAGGAATTTACTCTTGTGTGGGAGATCAAGGCTCTCCGTGTGCATGAAAAGAGAGGCCTTGCAGTCTGGGACTCTGCCCTTGGAGTTTGGAACAGATGGGGAACCAGGCTGCTGTGGAGGAGTTTGATCCAGTCCAGGGGCTGTTAGGGTATGTCTACACTGCCACCCTAGTTCGAACTAGGGTGGCTAATGTAGGCATTCGAAGTTGCAAATGAAGCCCGGGATTTAAATATCCCGGGCTTCATTTGCATCTTGCCGGGCGGGCGCCATTTTAAAATCCCCTTAAGTCAAACTCCGTGCCCGCGGCTACACGCGGCATGGAGTAGGTAGTTCGAATTAGGATCTCTAATTCGAACTACCGGTACATCTCATTCCACGAGGTGTACTGGTAGTTCGAATTAGAGATCCTAATTCGAACTACCTACTCCATGCCGCATGTAGCCGCGGGCATGGAGTTCGACCTAAGGGGATTTAAAAATGGCGCCCGCCCGGCAAGATGCAAATGAAGCCCGGGATATTTAAATCCCGGGCTTCATTTGCAACTTCGAATGCCTACATTAGCCACCCTAGTTCGAACTAGGGTGGCAGTGTAGACATACCCTTAGAGTGCAGCTACAGACTGGGACTAGATGCCTATGGAACTGGGATCTAGCAGGCTGCTTCTGATAGGCACAGCATGAGGTTGTAAGTAATTGGGCCTTTTTGGGAAAGTGCTGCCTGGGACAGAGCTGCTGCCTAGCTTGGACCCACATACACACTGCCTGCAGAGAACCTCCACTACAGCTGAAGTTCTTCAAGCGTGCCCATGCAAGCAAGAGTCTGGGACTCTGAGTCCAGGGGTGTGCACACTCTGGGGTGCGATCAATATTGGCAGTGTAAATGCTAGATATATATGTTCCAATTATTGTTGTGCACTTTGTTAATGCTATTCATTGTTAATCTGTTAAACCCTGTTTATTTAAGTTAAGTAAAGATTGTTTATTTTAATGTAATCTATTAGATGTATATGATTTGTAGTTGTTGTTCTGGAATTAGATCATTCCAGCTATAATCTGGAATGAGTATATTCCTGGAAGCTCTCAAGGCACACAAGTAAGTATGTACAAGGTCAGCCAGGTGGAGGCACCGCCACTGTACATTCATTACGAGCAAGGGACTGCAGCAAGGGGGTGGATAGGGCTTTCCCCAGCTAAACACCATCACCACTGGGGTGCTCAGGATCTCCTTTTGGGTTAAAACCATCAGGCGCCCAGACACACCTGTGAGTGTGACCTGCTCCTGAGTAACCCGGGGAGGAAAAAGGGGGTTACACATGATTTTCCAGTGATGAAAGCTAGAGGCTCAGATACCTCCTCTATCAGTTCCTTGAGTATTCTAGGATGCATTTCATCAGGCCCTGGTGACTTGCAGGCATCTAACTTTTCTAGGTGATTTTTAACTTGTTCTTTTTTTTATTTTATCTTCTAAACCTACCCCCTTCCCACTAGCATTCACTATGTTAGTCATTCCTTCAGACTTCTCGGTGAAAACCGAAACAAAGAAGTCATTAAGCATCTCTGCCATTTCCAAGTTTCCTGTTACTGTTTCTCCCTCCTCACTGACGAATAGGCCTCCCCTGTCCTTGGTCTTCCTCTTGCTTCTAATGTATTTATAAAAAGTCTTCTTGTTTCCCTTTATTCCCGTAGCTAGTCTGAGCTCATTTTGTGCCTTTGCCTTTCTAATCTTGCCCCTGCATTCCTGTGTTGTTTGCCTATATTCATGCTTTGTAATTTGTCCTAGTTTCCACTTCTTATATGACTCCTTTTTTTATTTTTAGATCATGCAAGATCTCTTGGTTAAGCCAAGGCGGTCTTTTGCCATATTTTCTATCTTTCCGACACAGAGGAATAGCTTGCTTTTGGGCCCTTAACAATGTCCCTTTGAGAAACTGCCAACTCTCCTCAGTTGTTTTTCCCCTCAGTCTTGATTCCCATGGGACCTTACCTATCAGCTCTCTGAGCTTACCAAAATCCACCCTCCCAAAATCCATTGTCTCTATTTTGCTGTTCTCCCTTCTACCCTTCCTTAGAATTGTGAACTCTATGATTTCACGATCACTTTCACCCAAGCTGCCTTCCACTTTCAAATTCTCAACCAGTTCCTCCCTATTTGTTAGGATCAAATCTAGAACAGCTTCCCCCCTGGTAGCTTTTTCAACCTTCTGAAATAAAAAGTTGTCTCCAATGCAGTCCAAGAACTTATTGGATAGTCTGTGCCCCGCTGTGTTATTTTCCCAGCATATATCTGGATAGTTGAAGTCCCCCATCACCACCAAATCTTGGGCTTTGGATGATATTGTTAGTTGTTTAAAAAAAGCCTCATCCACTTCTTCCACCTGGGTAGGTGGCCTGTAGTAGACTCCTAGCATGACATCACCCTTGTTTTTAACTCCTTTTAGCCTAACCCAGAGACTCTCAACACTTCCGTCTCCTATGTCCATCTCCACCTCACTCCAAGTGTGTTCATTTTTAATATATAAGGCAATACCTCCTCCCTTTTTTCCCTGTGTATCCTTCCTGAGCAAGCTGTACCCTTCCATACAAACATTCCAATCGTGTGTATTATCCCACCAAGTTTCTGTGATGCCAACAATGTCATAATTGTACTTATTTATTAGCACTTTCAGTTTTTCCTGCTTATTACCTACACTTCTCGCATTTGTATATAGGCATCTAAGATACTGATTTGACCTTGCCTCCCAGTTTTGCCCTGACCCTCCTTTCTCTCTGCCATTATAGCCCACACTCCCTCCCATTTCCGACCCATCTCCCAGGTCTCCATGTTGTCCACTTACCTGTGGGCTTTGCTTACGTGTCCCCGTCGAATCTAGTTTAAAGCCTTCATCACTAGGTTAGCCAGTCTGTGTCCAAATAGGGTCTTCCCCCTCCTCGAAAGGTGAACACCATCTCTGCCTAGCAGTCCTTCCTGGAATAGCATCCCCTGGTCGAGGAAGCCAAAGCCCTCCTGGCGACACCATCCTCAAAGTGAATGGGGTGAATGGGGTGAGGGAGGGGGTTTATCTTAGTGGGGTTGTTAGCACCTGGCTCCACATTTGAAGAGCAGGTGGCCAAAATTGTCAAACTTGCATGTCTAATTTTAGGCTTGTGTGTTACTCCATATTTAACCACGTATGTAATTAACTTGATTTTTTTTTTGGAAAGAACCGAGTGCCTGTAGTTCCCTCTGAAGTCAATGGCTATGTAAAGGCTTTAGATATAAAGGAACAAACAAATTGCCAAACTGGATCAGACCCATGGTCCAGCTAGTCCAGAATCCTCTTGTTGACTATTATCAGTGCCAGATGAGTCAGAGGAGGTTACATAAAACCTTGCATTAGGCAAATGGGCCTCACTATGGGTTTGTCTGCACTATGGAGAAGATTGACTCTCCGGAGATCGATCTTCTAGCATTCCATTTAGCTGGTCTAGTGTAGACCCCCAAATCAAATGCTGAGGGCAGCCCCTGCCAGCGCTGTATACGCCTCATTCTATGTGGAGTAAGGAAAGCTGATGGGAGCATGTGCTCCCATTAGTGTAGACCAGGGCTACTCAACATGTGGCCTGCCAGCCACATGCGGCCCACGGTCCATTTGTTTGTGGCCCATGGTCAGTTTGTGTTTACGGTGCAGTTTGGGTTGATATGTGTTTTAGTAGTTACATTCCTGGACTGTTGTGAAGCCAAAACAAAAAAGTAGTCAATATAATGGTCTTCTGTTAATATGTGTTTTAGTAGTTAAATACCTGTACTGTCATTGCTCAGTAAAAGTGCTGTCATATGGGTGGAAATCAGGTAAATACTGCATTTTATTAATATCAGCAGAACTAACTTAAATGGGGCCTGTGTGTTGTTTAGTTTTGCCTTAATCTTTGTATTCATGCCTGTCAGTGTGAAAGAAACTATTTGCATATATATTTGCATGTATATTCAACCACACTTAAGTTGCCGCCCTCAGCATATGCTGTATCATTGTGGCCCCCAGGGCTTCCAAAGTTGAGTAGCTCTGGTGTAGACACTGTGGTGGCTCAGCTTAATGTAAGCCAAATTCACCTATGCACTTTGTGTAGTTGGATGGCGTACCTTAAGCTGACCTGCCTGGCCTAGTGTAAACCTAGGCTAAGTTAGGTCTAATCAATATTAGTTAGACATCGTCTTTAACTTTGAAGCATGAGGTTTAATCTCTGTTCAGAATAACTATTGTTCAGGGGAGCTGACAGTCACACTGGCTCCTTAGACAAGGGGTGAGCAGCTCCCAACATCACCTGTAGCACACTACACTGCCCCTCCCAGCCCTTGTGCAGCACTCCAGCAGCGATTTAAAGGGCCTGGGGATCCAGCTGTGGCTGTAGCAGCAGCAGCAGGGGCTGGGAGCCCTAGGTCCTTTAGAATCACTGGGCTCCAGGGCATTTGCCCCTCGCCAATCAGAGAGCCTGCTGTTATGACTCTGGGTATTCTTATGGTGAGCAATGGTGTTGCTTGGAATTTTTTAATGGATTTTTTTTTGTCAAATTTTGTCAAAACCTAACTGTGTTGTAGAAACAGCTGTTTCAATAAAAAAAATTCTCAGTTCCATGAAGAGTGCCCAGAATACCCAAATAGAGAGAAAGATATCACAAATAGCCAATAGAGGTAGAGCTCTCAGAATAGCCTAGCAGCTGGTGGTTAGGGTGTTCCTCTGAGATGTGGAAGACCTAAAGGCTTACTTCTGCTTTCAGAAACCACTGGTTTCAACCTCAAAGCTGCCTTGTGCCTGCCAACATTCCTATACCCATATCAGATGGTGGAAAAATCAATTTGCACAACAAAAAATAGTTCTCCTCAGCAGAACAAATTGGTCCAGTCCAAACATATGGTAGAATCTATAGCAACCCTCATATAGCCTATATTATTGGCTGTCCTTTGCAGGAATTATATGGTTCATTACACCATCCCATCTAACCCAAGAATTAAAAAGCACCCTTTGTCATGTTGAAGATATTAATATAAGCCATGTAAAATGCAAACATATTACATTAACATAGGGTAAATCCTCTTGTGTAGTGCCTTTAAGGTAGGTGGGGAATTATCCAGTTCTATGTTTTCAGTGGTGATATAGCCATATTGGTCCCAGGATATTAGACAGACATGATGGGTGAGGTAATATCTTTTACTGAATCAACTTCTGTCTGTGAAAGAGACAAGTTTTCAAGCTATACTGAGCTCTTCTTCAGAACAGAAGTTGGTTCAGTAACAGATGTTACCTCAGCCACACTGTCCACTCCATACTATGATATAGACAGCCGGCATAGCACAGCAAGCCTCTGATTAGCATCAGAATATATTTTGAGAGGTCATCAACACATGACTTTAAAGGCTTTTTTTTCAAAAGGTAGAAAAATCAAAGAGATCACATTCCTAGGGCTCATAATAGAATATAATCAATACCAGGTCCAGATGGCATGGCCTAGAGACGAAAGCATGCACCATGCAGTCCTGCTTACAGCAGCAATTAACAGAACAGAATTTCCAGTAAGATTCCAGCATAAGGCCCTATATCTGAGTGTTAGTCACTAGATTAATAAACAAAGGTGTCCCCAAAGGAGCTCCTAGAAGTGAAGTGACAAATAAACACAATCTTTGCAATTACCTAGTAATCACTAACACATACCCAGTCACCACTTTAGTGACCATAAAAAACATCTTGGGAGCTGTGCAGCCATTTGATGTCTTGTACAATAAACTGCCATCAGGTAACACTGCTCAGCCTGGTAATTAGAAACATTACCTACTGGACCTGCTGCACTGAGTTGCTTATCTGAACCGGAGGCATATTAACATTAATTTTGCCCACATACCAACCATACTGATTGTCCTACCATGGAAACAAGCATTTCATACACTCAGCACTGCTTAATGAGTGATTTCCCAGTACAAATCATGGCTAGAGACTTCTTGCTTCGGTGGACACAAAAATTATAAACCTTTCCTGCTGTTGGAGATTCTGTGGGAGCAGGCAAATGAGCATCATGTCCTATGTCCTCCTTAGCATACATGTCCATGCCTACCTGCACTTTAAACAAAGACAAAGGGAAGGCCTTCAGCCCATTATCTCTTTCTGTAATGTGTCCATCACCATGATTTCTGAATATCTTACAAAATTTAAATGTACAGAATACGGATTTTTCTCCTTTTCGGGCCCTTGTCCAAAGGCAGATAGGGTTCTTTAGAGCTTCCCTCTTCCTGGCTCTTCTTTTTACTCTGTGCTGATAGAAACCATGTCATTTGGTTTTAGCCCATGTTGGGAGCAGTGCAGTCGTGCCTGGGGGAAGGACTGTACTTTAGGGATAATCTCAATCTGTGTATAGACTCCAAGTCTGGAAGGGACCATTGTGATCATCTTGTCTGACCTCCTATATAACACAGGCCATAGAACTTCCCCCAAAATAATTCCTACAGAATACATTTTGAAAAAATTCCATTCTTAATTTTAAAAATTGTCAGTGATGCAGAATCCACGATGATCCTTAGTAAATTGTTTCAATTACCCTTGTTGTTAAAAATTGTACACCTTATTTCCAGTCTTCACTTGTCTAGCTTCATCGTTCAGTGACTGGATCATATTATTCTTTTCTCTGTTAGATTGAAGAGCCCATTATTAAATATTTATTCCCCAGGTAGGGACATACAGACTGCAATCAAGTCAGACTTTTCCTTTTTTTTTTTTTGCTAAGCAGATTGAGCTCCCTGGAGTCTACTGCTGTAAGGCATGTTTTCCAATTGTTTAATCATTCTCCTAGCTCTTTTTTAAACCCTCGCCAATTTATCAACATCTTTTTTTGAATTGTAGACTCCAGAATTGGACATAGTATTCCAGCAGCAGTTGCTCCATGGCCAAATAAAGAAGTAAAATAATTTCTTTAATCTTATTCAAGATTCCTTTGTTTATGTATCCAAGGATTGCATTATTGCTTTTGGCCACATTTTACACTAGGAGCTCTTATTCAGCTGATTACCCACGGCAAATCCCACATTTGTTTTGGACTTGTTGTTTTCTAAGTAAAGTCCCCCATCCTG
Organism: Pelochelys cantorii; assembly: GCA_032595735.1. Lineage (NCBI taxonomy): Eukaryota > Metazoa > Chordata > Testudines > Trionychidae > Pelochelys > Pelochelys cantorii. The sequence continues at coordinate 109,210,375 of CM064327.1, forward strand.
TAAGTATGGCCATGTTCTTTGTTCTTAGATGTATGCATTTATATTTCACTGTCCTAAAACACATAGTTTGATTGTGGCCAGCTTACTAAACTATCCAGATTGTTCTGTATTAGACATGTGTCCTTTTCATTATTAACACTCCAATTTTTGTGTCATCTACAAACTTTATCAGTGATGATTTTGTTTTCTCTTGGGTTACAGATAAAAATGTTAAATAGTGAGGGCCAAAAACAGATCCCTGTGGGAACCCCACTAGAAACACACCCACTCAGTGATGAAACCCTAAGACCTGTGTCTTATACATCTCTCTACTCCTTTGGACCAGATGGAGCTTGAGATGTATCTTACAGTTTTCATGTTGAGTTCCTGGGATTGATTGGAAAATTCTAGGTGAGTGGAATTCCTCTTGGTATTTTCCCCTCAGATGATCACAGTCTGCTCATCCTTGTCCATCTCTAGCTGTGAAACATGCTGCCATGACCTCTCATCCGTGGTAGTTATGTCTTGTCTGGCTACCTCAAGTGACTTTCTCTCTCTTCTACTTCTTCATGGCCATTTCCTTGTTTCCTTGAACCTGGGACTGATTGTTTCCCAAACCTGGTTGTCCAGGAATGCCTCGGCTTCTCTGATTCTCAGCAACATTGCCACTTTCACTTTTAATCCAAGAAACTTTTCCCGAAGCACATCCACCAACTTGCACTTCATGCATGGAAGTTCCTTCTTACCCAGGAGAATGCTTAAACTAACCCTTGCTTTAGAATGTCATCCACCTTTCTTGCTGCATCTTGCCTCTTCTGCCAGTCACTGCCTGTGGACGAGGCCATGCTACAAATTCCTTCCTGTCCTCTCCTCCTTCACCCTCTACTCACTTTTGGGAGGATGTGTATCCTTGTGGGTGAAGAGAAGGAGCATGCCCTAGTTTTAAACATTACATTCTCAATGGGCTGTACTGATGGTGATGTGGTTTTATACAAGGATTCAAGTAATTGTTCATTGTAGTTGACAGTGAATCTCTTGTTTGGTGTTTCTGTCAAGTAGTCCTTTTGTTCTCTTTACCAATTTGGAGGCTATGGAGTTCGGTCAGACTTTTGAGGTATGGTATTCCACTGGATTAGTGGCTCCAAGATGTCCTCGTAAGGCTCACGAACAGCAACTAGAGTGTGTGAAGTTCAGAACTTCAGCACAATCAATCCACTGCTATGTCTGGCTGCATCTAATGACTCTAACAGGGTCTTTGCAAACTGTGGTCTGCCCGACTGGTTGAAACGGTGGTTCAGCTCCTGCATCTCTTCTCCCCAGTAGGCATGTATTCTTCCCAGAAGCTCCAAGAGATACTCTTCTTAGCAGTGGCAATGAGGAGGCCAACAAACTGGTTATAACATTCTGTTGTCATGGAGATTCAGATCACCATTACTATGACCCCACTTCAGCCTATCTCGAAGTGGAGATGGATTGCATGCTAACCTTCTACCACCATCTGAAGGGAGTAGCTTCCAAGATGAAAACAACCTGGTCCAGAAACTGGCAAGTGCAAGCTGGAGCACATCAGCAGAAGTTTTATGGCATCAGTGATGGCTCTGGTGTACTCGAGAGCCAAGTACTGTGCACTGGTATGGACTAGAAGTAGCCTCACTCAACTTGTTGATGTTCAACTGACCACTGCAATGGAACCCTAAAGTCGATGCCAACACCTTTGGCTGCCAGTGCTGTTGCACATTGCTCCCCCATCCATTTGTCACAATGCCACAACCCTTCAAGAATTCCTGAGGATCATGGAAAACAAACATCTTTCCAACCATCAGGACCTTAACAGCATCTCTCACCAAGACCTTTTGGACCCATGCGTTTAGCCTTCACCAGTGCAACTTGAAATTTGATGAAGCTTGGAAAGCTGAATAAAGTTCACAGGAAGTCACAAATAAACATTTTGTGAAAGACCTGATGCAGAAGATCCCTGGCTTTAATCTCCTATGAAGCTCATGGGGAACTATAAATCATATCCACACAAACCATGTCAGATGCGGATACTTATTTCATAATGGAAAAGACTCTATGATTGTGGTCACATAGCCATAATCACATAAAAGTGGTATATATTGGGTCATGTGGCATACAGGATGTCACTCTAGCTCTCTCAGAGCAAGTGGAACTGAGACATGAAAATGATTGTGATGGAGTAGGTGAACAGGTTCATTATAGGGAAGGTTATGTCAAAATGGTAAGTTTGGGGATTTGTTGAAGTGATCCCCAGACACACAGTTACTGACATGCATGTTGCCACTTTTAGGCAAAAACCCTTCAAAAACAGACTGCAATGTAAAACTGCTGAGTTGGAATTCATATACAAATTTGATACGTCAGATGGAGTCTGAATAGAGACATGGAGTAGCTCTCTCATTACAATAAGTCATTTCCCCATTAGGTACTCTCACCTTCTCATCACTGTTGGAGGTGAGCCTTATCCACCCTTATTTAATTAGCACTGATGTTACACTGCCATCTCTGTATCCCTGCCTTTCTTTCACTTTAAGCAACTGAGGAAGTGAGTTTTAGCTCACAAAAGCTTATGCCCTAATAAATTTGTTAGTCTTTAAGTTGCCACTGGACTCCTTGTTGCCTTCATTTTTATATGTTTATGGATATTTTGTAAGTATATCTTGTGTAGTATCATGTGGAAACTCACACTCTTCTGAACATTATTATCCCGGTGAAATGTGGCAACTTTGTATGTGAAGTTATGAGACCCTACTATATAACAATGATTTTACTGTAACATGTTACAAAGTTCAGGAAAAATATTAATTCAGTATTTTATGGTGCTAATTGGTTTAATTGGTGATTCATCAGCACGAGAGTTGTAAACAAAATATTTACAATTCATCCGCAGGACAGCTGGCAGAGCATGTGTGCAATAGAACTGCCTGACCCAATGACCTAGCAAAGATTTTTCTAGTACAAAGATCAACGTGTAAGGAGAATCTGTGACCTACTCCTCACCTCTCTTCACCCATCTCTACTCACAGCAATGAGATCGCTTAGAGACAATAGCAGCATCAAGGGATGGGGAAGTTGTTACCCCAGAGTCTCAGTAACAAGCAGAATCCTTTGAATAAATTTAGAATTTAGGATAAGGGATCTGATTGATGATGTTAAATGCTCTGGTTACCAGAAGGGAGGCCCCTGACACCGTATCTGATCACCGGTGATTTCTCCCCAAAAGAAACACGCTCGGAGTCCAGATTAAAGTTCACTGATATATTGTAAGAATTTAAATTGACAAGTGCATGAACAAGAACAAGAACAAGAACCCACCCCAAAACAGAAGAGAAGAAAGACAGAAAGATCCCCAATATAGGTAAGGTATTTATACGTTACAAAAGTCTCTGTGTCACTGATGGTGGTACTGGTGCGTGCAACCTTCTACCTTTGGGCTCAGGTTAGCCCTCAGGGAGGAAACACAAGTGATCCCTCGCAGATGGATCAATTGCCCTCAGTAGAATCCTAGGCTGTCACCACAGGAGCCACGGCTGATGATGAATGGTGGTACAGTTCTGGTATGATTCTCATTGGGCCTTCACCACAACGGAGTGTTTCAGGGACGATGACAATGTTATGGTCCGAAGCGGGTAGAGATCAAACACCTCTGCTTGGTGTATCCCAGATCACCAGTGCTGAGCCTTCACCACAGCGTGGTGTGGGAACCCACTGCAGTTGTGAATGATCCCTGTGACTTTTCCCTCTGTGGTGCTGTCAGGCTGGAACGCTACTCTTGAAGGGAAACCGTCACTGTATCCTGATCCTTCGATACAGGGAAGTGGGCCCTCCATGGCATGACACTCCCTCTCTGACACACGCTGTCCTCACAGACACAGACGGAACACTGACCACACCGTCCCTTGGGGTATAGTGCTTTTGTAGAATCTTTGGCAGGAAAACTTGTGTAGGGTGGTGTGCACAATTTTGGGCTGGGTGCAAAGGATCTGCGTACCTGGTGCAAGCCTCTTCATGCCTTGTGCACAGCTTTTGCATGCCATGTGCATAAGTTGGTAATGAGCGCAAAAACTTCTGGCGGGAAACAAGTCCAGATCTTTCCACAGAGTTCTGATGGTAATCTCCATTTTGTTTTCCAGTCACTGATGACAATCGCCATTTTAAGTGTGCACCTTACCCAAATTCTGTACACAACAATTGCACTATAACCATTATGAACAGATCAACATTATAACATTAGAGTCCCTCTAACAAAGTGGAGTGGTCCTAACTGAAAAGCTTTCCAGTTAGTATGGATTGATGAAAGTTTTTGGATGTGAGAAATCATTTTGTTTTAAAATTTTATTTAGCTTGGTAAAGTTTGGAAATTAGTTTTGTGATTTTATCCTTTTATTTCTTGTGTAACCAGTTCTGACTTTTATGCCTTTATCATTTATAATCACTTAAATCTCCCTGTTTTCTATTTTATAAACTTGTAATATTCTTTTACCTAATCTAGCGAGCATTTCAGTTGAAGTGCTTGGGGACTCCACTTGAGATGACAAGGCTGGTGCATATAAACATTACCCTTTCTAAGAATGTCAGAGTAATACAAGTTTATCCTGCACAAGGGTCTGCTAGACGCACATTCCTGAGGTGTGAAGCTGGGGCTGAGGAGTTTGCTGGTGTTTATGAGTGTCTGGGAGAGCATTTGTGTAACTTTGCAAGGAGAGACTTTGCATATTGATGGCTTTGTGGGAGCAGAGCCCAGAAAAGCAGCTTGTCACAAGCAGAGCAGTGTAAAAGGCACCCTGGGCTGGAGAATTAAAGGGGCACAGGGGTCTAACACTCTAGATTGTACCCTGGGGGATGTCACAGCTATACTGGAATAGATTTTTCAGAAAAGGTCAGTACTCAGTGTGCTGTTCTCTTCTGATAATCTTACCATAAATGTCACAATGGGAGCTGAGCACTTTGGTGCTCAAGTTGTGTCTTCCCCTGAAAATGCTGTGCTGGCACAAATACCACTTGTCCCTGTTATTGCAAATGCCTGATATTGTGGGCACAAAACCTTTGAAAATGTGGTCCTCAGAAGGGCAGTCCAAAAGGTACACAGATAGATTCTAATTGAGCACCTGAGGCAATCGGACAACATAACTGGGTTTTTATGGACGACATTACAGAAGAGATAATAAAAAGAGATGATTATATTAAGATATAGTGAATCATGGGTGAAACTAAATCTAATTAAGCCAGGTGAATCAACTTAATGATTTTGTTGTAGACAAGGTAACTGTTTTGGAATTAAATACATTAAAGGGAGGTCTTTTGAAAGAGGATATTGTGCTTAGGGGTGCTATTTCCAGGGCCTATAATAACACCACTTTCATTTAACAGACTATGCCATCTTAAACCAGTCTGAAATCCATCTAGCTGTTTAATGTTGCTATCCTGAAAAGTTTTGATGGAGCAATGATAAGCTAACGAAGATAAGGGGTCTTCACAATAGCAACGAAAATTTGTTTGTAGCTTGAAATAGATATGCAATTCAAACAGCAGTCATACTGACCAGTCAGCATATGCAACACCCACAGAGTTCCATACTTAAAAATAAGCTAATAAGAGAAATCATACTCTTGATTTCTATGAGAAGGCATGAAACTCACAATGAGAGAAGTGCCCTAAGGTTACTGTGACAGCTTTCACATATTTCTTTTATTGAAGTAATCCATGCATTTTATAATCTAAAATATTGCAGTTGGTACCTTAAGTCTGGCGCTTTGCTTTTGGGTTCAGAATTGATTCTCACCTCTTTCATAGAGTGTTCCTTTTTGCATGCAGCTGCAAGATGATGAGTCATAACTGAGGTTTATTTGATTTATTTTCTTTGGCCAGAGCCTAGTAATTCAAGGGATAGTTTGTTTTGTCAATTAAACATTGCTCCTCTGACTTAACTCACATCACACAAACAACCTTTGTTACACACTTGCTTTCATCACTGCACTAATTGTTGGGTTGCTGCTCAGCATTCATGTATAGATAATATCTTACTACCCAATTCTTCACCAGAATCTGCTCATTTAAGTCTGTAGTCAGTGTTGGCAAGAGAAAAACATTGACAAACTCAGGGGGTCAAATTCTGAATGAGCATAAAAGGGCTCAGCTTCATTGACTCTTTGAATTCCATTCATTACTATTTAGGATGGGTACACATGAAAATGTTTAATAAAAACTTGGAGATGGTAAAGATGTTAGAAACCATATTAGAAAATGTTTATTTTCATTAACTGGACATGCAAAGTGCCTGGTGTAATCATTTACTTGTAATTAGGCTGGTGAAGGGAGGAGGCTGGAGTCCCTTCATCCAATTCTGACTAGACGCACAGGGTTAAGGAGAATCACAAAGCTCATTGGTTGGAATGTCTCCTGTGCAACAGTTACTTATATGGGCATGGTTCCTGCCAGCAGGTGGCACAACTTTGAATGTGTATGGCTCATGGAAAGTTCTTCCTGGAATCCCTTAGAAAGGGGTTGGCAGCAGGAGTCCAATGAATTTTAAAAATCATATTTTCAGAACAGGAGATGTACAGCTACATGGACAAATATGTACATTTATGCGCTTCACTGGCATTTTCAGTTTTGTTGTTTTTATTTTTTCACAGTGTGTATTTTCAAATTAATCTACAAATGTGCATGCATTTTTACATCCACAAATATCTGAGCAAGGTTCTGGGAAATCTGACCTTTAACAGTGAAAGAGAATTAAATGTGTGAAGCAGACCCTACAATAAACATTAATGCCATCTTTTAAAATACAAATGCACAAAATGAATAGCTGTCTTTGCTTTATCCAAGTCCTATTTACTACATTTGCTGTATATCTGTATATCCATCACTTTAGCTGTTTCCAGTGCATCAGCAGAAAGATGGCATCTTTCTATCACATGCTTTGCTTCATTGTAAGATTGCATGGGATATGCCAGATCACACACGCAATGTTAAACACCACAAGCAGACTTTGTGGAATTATATATACAACAATCTATGAACAGCAAACAAATACCTTATCTGGCACAACCCTTTTTTCTAAACCATCAGGGTATCTCTAAGTGGACCATGCACAAGGGAACAAATATTTAATTGCAATGCATATTTACATATTCTATTACCTCTAAATGTCACACACAGAGGAAAAGAAGCATAATCGTATTTCAAAAGTTTGGCCTATCTTAGAAGAGAATCATAACCCTAAGCATATCTTAAAGAAATAGTTAAACTTGTTAATTCAGAGGGTCATACTGGCAGCTTGCCAGGAGACCGGTTGCACCAGATTTGCATATATACTTGCATAATTTTAGAATATAAAAATGTTCTTGTATTAGTGTCTTGTTTGCTAGATGAGTAGAATTTGCATGTTCAACAGCATCAGAAAGCTGCAGTTTTGCCTTCATCCTGCAGCTGCAGTGCAGGGATAGCCATGGGCTATATTTTGAATGAACCCATGACTTTATATTTCCTCTACCCTCTGCAGCATGTTGGTCATGTTATTAGCTGGCTGTATTGCTATCATTCATAACCGGAATGTTTTTCCAGGTCAGGATGGATTGTGTGGCAAAGATTTTTTCATAATTCAATAAGTGTGTGCAGGGTTCTTTTAGTCATTTTAATGCCAGTTCTAATCCAGTCTTCTCATTGCTAGAAAACACAATGAAGAGAAGAAAGCCTTGGAAAATCTCTGAGCTACTCAGTGACACATGGGATAGAATGGCTTTATTATTTCATTATCTGTTTTCACAGACCACATCCACTGGAAATGTGTCCACAACCATTTTGCTTATGGGTGATACCTCAGGGATGAGTCTCATAGGTTATGTCTACACAGCAGGGCTAAACTCGAAATAAGCTATGAGCTACGCTAATTGCATAGTTAAAGTTGAAATAGCTTATTTCGAATTTGGGCACGTCTACACAGCATTTATTTCAAAATAGAGCACTCTTCCTCTGACTTCCCTTATTCCTCATACAATGGGGTTTACAGAAGTCAGAGTAAGAAGCCCGTTATTTTGAATTTATTTCAAAATAACGGGCTTGCTGTGTAGATGCTCAATACGTTATTTCAGATTAACTGACATTCCAAAATAACGCTGCTGTGTAGATGTGCCCATAGAGTTTGAACCACTTATTAAGTCAGAGATTCTAGTCCACCCTCTCAAATGATTTTTCTGTATTACAGACTACTGAGGCTGTATCTAGGGATACAATTTTCCTTAGCAATAGATACAGCCCTGCTCACTTTCAGTTTGTTACGGGACTGGTGTGGTATTATTTTTGCCTAGATTCTGGACATAGTGGAGCATGATCTCCAGTGAATGCTAAAACTTTTGCTGTGGCTTGCAATCTACACTATGAAGAGAATGAAACTCATTGAACTTAGAAATGGTGCAATCCATTTCCTCTCTGAGACACAATCTTTGAGGAAAGAGAGCAGTAGAAAGCTCTCCTTTAAGGCCTGAGGAAACTCTTTTTCAAAGATGCTGACAGAATCTCTTAAAAATAAAAAGCCCTTTTGGAAACTTATCAGTCCAGCTGCCTCCCAAGTATTTTCTATGGATTGCACCTTTGCCTACAAATTACAAATTGTGACATCTCCCATTCCCTCTTTAAATGCAGAAAAGAGAGAGAGTGAGAGTACTGGGAAGATGGGTCATTGTTTGTTTCTGCCCTAGGAAACGGATGCAATACACTGCATTGTCTTACATACTGAACGCTTAGAACAAGGTGGTCAACCCATTAAACAAAGAGAGCTGAAAGAGCAGCGGAAAAAATGCGAAGAGCCGCACCAGAATTATTTTTTTGAGCAATTTTTGTTGAGCTAAAAAAAAAGGGGAGCTCCCCACTAGCTCCCCAGAGTTGTTGAGCAAAAAAAGAAAAAGGATGCGGCCCCTTTAAAAGAAGAGACAAGGCTTTTTGGCCACATCAGGCTCCTGTTGGCTGCCGCCATCTGCCACAGGTAGCTGGGGGATGGGGACCATTTCTAGGGGCACAGGGGCAGCTTTGTGAGCCATGGGGGAGGCTTTGCAAGCCGCACTTTAAGGGGGTGTGATGTAGTGCTGGTACCTTGCTGGTTGCTATGCTGGGTGGGGGGCTGTGGGTGACCTCTGCTGGCGGCTATTTGTAGCATGGCCCAGCAGGACAGGGGATGAGTCATTATGCAAGGGGTTCCCAACCTGTCCAACCAGTTGGCTCCCAGGGACAGAGACAAAGGAAGGAGGGCGAGGCCAGCCCCTGGCTGGGGGGCAGGGCTGGAAGAGAGTTTTTAGGTTTCTGTCTGGTATCATGGAGGAAGCAGCCAAAGGAAGGGGCTGGGATTTAGGGGCCCAGTCTCCCCCATCTCAAGGGGGACTGAGGCATCCTAGGCCTGCCCCGTAACCAGATTACATCTATGCTGTGCTGTATCCTGGAGAAGCAATAAACTCCCTCTATTCTGCTGGCTGGTGGAGTCTGTTTGTGCCACTATGGGGGTGCAGGAGGCGGGGCAACCCCGACGCGCCGCCACAGTGGTGTCAGGAGTGGGATACCCTGCACCCCGTGGATGGAGCTCCCAGCAGCGAGTGTCAAGGTGTTGTAGAAGGAAGGGGCTTAGAGCCAGGCATGCTGGAGACAGAGAGAAGCGGTTCCTGAGAATCATGGGGCACTGCAGCACTAGACTGGTGAGTCTGCACTGAGGGGACCAGCAGGGAGATGGCCTACACCCAACTCCTGAAGGCAGAGCTGGTGAAGCTGTGCAGAGAGAGGGGCTTGCCTGTGCAGAACACAACCAAGGCCCAGCTGATTGCCCGGCTGGAAGAGAATGACCAGTCATGGGGCTGGGATCCTGTCCCAGTGGGGAGCAGCCAGACCCCCCTGGGAGTCAGGCTCTGAGGGGAGGCGGAGCACTGGAGCCCACCGGAGAGACGGGACAGCCTCCCAGGGGAACCCTGCAAACCATAGTCTGCCCAGGGGAGGGTCCAACCCAGCAGAGCTGCGGCGGCTGGAGATCCAGCTGCGGATGAAGGAATTGGAAGTAGAGGACCGAGAGAAGGAGCGCCAAGATCGAGAGAGGGACCGCCAGGACTGAGAGAGGCAGCGACAGCATGAGCTGGCCATGGTAGAGCGGAGAAGCGGTAGGGCCCCGGCTGCGCTGAATGGGGAGGGGCCCCAGGGTCCTGGGGCTGCCAGATGCTTGGAGAAGCTCATGGTGGCCCAACTGAAGGACATGGGCGACATAGACGGGTTCCTCAGCTCCTTTGAGAGGGCCTGTGGACTGCAACGGGTCCCCCCAGCTGACTGGCTGCAGGAGCTCATCCCCGCACTGAACCAGGAGGCTGCCAGGGTGCTCAATCAGCTGGAGCGCCTACAGCCAGGGGATTACAACCGAATCAAGGAGGCCCCAGGGCTGGAAGAGAGTTTTTAGGTTTCTGTCTGGTATTATGGAGGAAGCAGCCGAAGGAAGGGGCTGGGATTTAGGGGCCCAGTCTCCCCCATCTCAATCTTCCATGATCATGGAATACATCCTAGGCCTGCCCCGTAACCAGATTACATCTATGCTGTGCTGTATCCTGGAGAAGCAATAAACTCCCTCTATTCTATTGGCTGGTGGAGTCTGTTCATGCCACTAAGGGGGTGCAGGAGGCGGGGCAACCCCGACGCGCCGCCACAGGGGGGAAGAGCCACATGTGGCTCGCAAGCCGCAGGTTGGCCACCCCTGGCTTAGAAGGACACTAAGGCCAGGTCTACACTAAAGTAGAAGGTTGAATCAACATACTCAATTCCAGCTACATAGCTGGAGTCGACATATCTTGTTTCGAGTTTAACAGCAGGAAGCTGATGAACGCAAACTCTCCTGTTGGCTTCTCTTATTCCTCACAGAAGCAGGAGTACTGGCCACTGACAGGGGCGCCCTCTGAGTTTGATTTAGCGGGTCTTAACTAGACCCGCTAAATCAAACTCTGGAAGATCGATCGTGGCAGGTTCAATCTTCCATTTAGTGAAGATGTGGCCTAAATATCCTAAGAGATATTTAGACAACTAACTTCCATTGATTTCAGTGGGAGCTAGCCTCCAGAATACTTTTCAGGATCTGGGTCTACATGTCTTGTGTTACTTATTGCAATATGCTAAGGAAATCTGAAGGTCATCACCTGCTTTTCATTTACATACTTACATCATTTTGGGCACATGCTTATAGGAGCTACTAAAAACCACATTAAATATGACTCTTTATCTTTCTCTGATGTCAGCCCCATCTGCTTGACCCCATCTCATCCATATTCATGCTGCCTTTAAATACTTCTCAATAGCCTTTAGGTAGAAGGCACAGAGATAAACGAATCTTCCATGATCATGGAATACATGATAAGGTATCTCATAGTTAATTGTTGTTTGTTAGGGACTCTCCACAAAGGAAAAGCAGTGAATTGTACATTCCTGAGTTGAGAAAGAACAGCTGCAAAAACTTGAAGAGAAGCTAATTCCCCTTGCTGTCTGCTTTTACTACTGTATTTTTTTTTTTACCAGCAGCATTAATTTCATGTTCAAGGACAGGTGTCTTTTTTGAGTATAAAGCATCTGTCTTACCCATGGATGTAGCAAGAAGAATTATATAGTGTAATGAAATTATTTAATCATTGTAATACTTCATTTTATAGGACTTTTGCTCTTCAAAGCATAACCCCCATGGCACTTTTAATGGTACAAACTCAGTAGGTGTGGGGTGTACTTTACCTACTGAGGGCCCAGGTCATGCCACTAATGTGGTTCTCCCTGCTGTACTCATGACTCCTCACACTAATTATCTGGATTATTCAAAATGGTACTTGGAAAGCAGTGCTTCCTCAGAAATAATGGGCAGCCCACCCTAGCAGCGAATACTGAACTCCTCTCATCACTAAGTACATTGTTCTCAAATTGCCAAACCACTCCAATCTATATAAGTATATTTTAGAGCGTTTGTACATCTGTCTGTCCATCTGTGAGTCTGTCTGTTCAAGAACTCCTAGTAAATGCCATGAACAAGAGCCTTCAAATTAGGTATGCAGCTTCCTCTTATCCAAACTTAAAGCAAGGCCAAGGTTTGGTTGTCCCGGGAAAATGGGACGTGCCTGGAATTCAATTGTTTTCCATAACATAGAAAGGGAGAGGTCTGATAGGAGGGACAGTTATGCTCCACAATGACCACAGCGGGCAGCAAGTGTGGGGGACAGTTATACAGCAGAGTGATTATAGGGGGGCAGCCACAGCTGTGTGCTGATAGGGCTGCAAGTGGCGCATGGGCTGCAAGTTGAGAAACACTGGTTTTAACTTACATTGGGATCTAACCCTACTTCACAAACACATTATTGCATTCTAGCATGGTAGAGCAGCTTTCCAACAAAAGTTGTGGGTCAAGTCCCACATCTGCAGTTTAGACTCATAGCAATGCTGACAAGAAATCTTCACTACTTACAGTCTATAAAGTGGGAGAGATGATAAATCAAGCTCGCTGAAAGTGGCAGATACAAGGTAAGGACCAAATTCTGCTCTGATTTGTCCTTGGCCTGTACAACACTATTGAAATCATGCTTTGACCTGAATGCTCTCCAGCCATCCCTGTGATGTCCCCAGTCTTGGGCCCAAAGGCCTGAGAGTCTCCAGGCAGCTGCCACTCCCTGGCCACCATCCAATGGCTACTGAAACCAGGTAAGCTAAGGTCTCTAGCCTAACCAAGACAGCAGCTTTGATTGGAGGACTGCCCAGCTCCACGGATTGGTCCCACTATGCTTATTTATGCGTGGAAGAGAAAGTTTGTTTGAGCAACAAGATACTGTAGTTTCGTGTCATGGATGCTTTGGACCCTGCCTGTTCCTGCCTCTTGACTCCAATCCTGCTCTGCTCAGGCCTTAATCCTGCCTTTGTTCCTGATCCATGCTTGATCTTTGCCTCTTCTTCTGCCTGTATGCCCTGCCTCCAATCCTCAGTGACTCCAGACTCTGACTTCTGCCCCTAACTCTGGCTTGACCCCTGATTCTGGTAATTGACAGCTGACTCTGGAATTGACCCTTGGTTCTATTTCCCAACTTGTATGCCAACTCTGCCCTCTAGACCCAACTCCTGCTCTGACTATTAGGCCAGACTGCCTACATTCCAGGCCATAGCAAGTCCCTTGCTTGTGCAATTGTCCTATATTATGTCTTTGATCTTTAATTCTTCAGGAGGTAGAACATGTTTCACTCTGGGTATGTCTAGACTGCACCCCTCTGCTGGCAGAGGGATACAGATTAGGCTGGGTGAAATTGCTAATGAAGCGGGGATTTAAATATTCCACGCTTCATTAGCATAAAAATGCCTTATGCCTCGTAAAATGAGGTATACAGGATCTATCGGAAAAGGCTTTCTTTAGCGATAGATCAGCGTCTAGACTGCTGCTTTTCTCCGACAAAGCTCCGTGCCAAAAAAAAGAGGCGGCCATTTTTATGCTAATGAAGTGTGGGATATTTAAATCCCCACTTCATTAGCAATTTCGCCCAGCCTACTCTGCATCCCTCTGCCGGCAGAGGGGTGCAGTCTAGACATACCCTCTGAGTCTGATCTTGCTGCAGTTGAAGTCAGTGGAACAACTCCTGGTGACTACAGTAGGAGCAAGATTGGGCCCATATTTGTAAAGTGACAGACCATTTTAGATAGCTGATAGTAAACTGATATAATTAACAATAGTGGTAATTTTAAAAAATTAAAAGGGAGAATTTTTGTGCTTTGGCTAGTATAACTGTGCTCCATAAAAACAATTCTAATATGTTGGGCAGTGTGTGAGAGAGCTACTGTGAGTATATAGTGGTATCTGTGTTTTCCTGTGCAGTTGCTGTATTATTATGGCAAGCTTCGGAACTAGAACTCAAGAATTCCTTGCCTGTTACACTGCAGTAAATATAGAGTATCCCAACTGCTAAAAGTGGAGTTACTCTGGATTTGCACAAGGTCAGAAACCCTTTGAGGTTTGTCCATTTATCATGGACTTTCAGAACCTTAATACTCAAGTGCACAGGCCCTGAGTGTACTACAGCTGAGAGTATTATAAAAAGCTCAACATTTGTTTAATTACAATTGATAGGAAAGAAATATATCCTCCATAAAAGTCCAGAGGGTAGTGGCAGCTACCCATCTACTGGCCTTGCAAAAATGTTTATTTGAGGCTATACACAAATATATATAAACTGGAGAGAGAAAAACATATCCTATTTTATTCCTTTGAGCTAGCACAATTATTGGATATCACATTAGCAGGCTTCAGCCAACACAGCATCCATTATGTGCTGTACTGTACCTCTGGGAAGCATTTTGCATGGTAAAACAATGCATGAACTTGTCTGTTGATTGTGCTTAATGCCGATACTTAGCCATTCGACACAGTGCTGCATCTTGTCACAAGCTGCAAAGTGGAAAGGAATGGGTTAATCACGCTGCCATGTCTTTCTGCAAGGATGCCATCATGAAACATAGACTTGCGCCCTCTTTTGGTGTAAATTAAATTTATCAGACTGCATTTTTTTTCCTGGATTGCTCCAAAAACAGCATTCTCCTCCTTCTGCTCTTCCAAAACCATGAGCACCCCTGTGACTGGGCAGCACCTCTGCTTCACTCAGGAGCTGACAAAAACCCCAAATGTCTGCTTTAAGGACTGGTCTATGCTAGAAGCACTACATTGGTTGGAACATAAAAGAAAAACGTCATGCTTCATTTAAATGATTGTATATTTAAAAAACAGGAAGCGAGAGCAAAGTGCACAGCTCATCTGCCCCCTACACTCACGAGCCAGAGTGAGGAATGCAGCAAACTGCACTTTCCCCTTGATTCCTGACAAAAAGGAAGAGCCAACAAACAATGTCCTGGGGAGTGGGCGGTTCGGGGCTTGGGCAGTCCTGGACAAGAGGGCGGGCGCCCCCAGCCAGCCTCTTTCACCTGCCTGGTGATTCTGTTTCTTTTCTGTTTGGTTTTATGAGAAGCAATCCCATTCCAGGCACATCCCATTTTCCCAGCACAACCAAACCCTTAAGTTGGACTTAAGCTAAAGAAGCTATAAACCAAATGTGGTGGTCCTAGCTCTACTGTTTAGGAGGAATTCTTGAACAAACAGAA
This sequence comes from Pelochelys cantorii, assembly GCA_032595735.1. Lineage (NCBI taxonomy): Eukaryota > Metazoa > Chordata > Testudines > Trionychidae > Pelochelys > Pelochelys cantorii. The sequence goes on from CM064327.1 coordinate 109,225,495, forward strand.
AAACTCTCTCAAATATATACTAGATAAAAGCAACAACCAAAAAGCCTCAATCTCAGTGACTCCCCTGCAGCTATCCTATTTTCCTTTCCTCTCTAAGGGTATGGTTAGACTACAAGTTTTTGTCGGAAAAAGGTACGCAAAAAGCATTCTGCATTTTGTGTACCTTTTTCCATTTCTTTAGTCAGACACGGCGAAGTTTTTTTGGGATACCTATGGTATCCTGAAAAACCCCCACATCTAGCCGTACCCTAAGCGTATGTCTACACTGCATGCTGATTTCGAAATAAGATATTCCGGAATAGTTATTCTTAAATAGCTTATTTTGAAATAGCATGTCTACACTGCAGAGAAGCCTCAAAATTAGTCCGAGGCAGATTTCCCTAATGTAGACGTGCGACCTTGGTTTAGAGCCCCAGGAGGCCCTAATAACTTAGGGTACGTCTAGACTACAGGCTTTTTTGACAGAGGCTTTGTCGACAGATACTGTCGACAAAGCCTCTGTCGAAAAAGAGAGTCTAGACTACAGCCAGTTCTGTCGACAAAGCAAGCCGCTTTTTCGACAGAGAGTCTAGACGCTCTCTTTAGAAAAAGCACAGTGTGGATGCAATAGCTCCTTTTTTTGACAGAACTCTGTTGAAAAAAGGCGTTATTCCTCATAGAATGAGGTTTACCACCGTCAACAAAACTGCCGCGTTCTGTCGACTTACTGTCGACAGAATTCAGCGGTAGTGTAGACGCAGGTATAGTTTTGTCAACAAAAGTCTACTTTTGTCGACAAAACCCTGTAGTCTAGACACACCCTTAGAATGGCCTTGGTGAGGGGCCATTTCAAAATAGCAGCAGTGAAGTGTCTACACAGGCCTTATTTCGAAATAGCTATTTTGGAATAGGTGTTATTCCTCATAGAATGAGGTTTGCATATTTCGGAACAAGCCATCTGTTATTTTGAAATTATTTTGAAATAATGGAATGGCTGTGTAGATGCTCACATTGTTATTTCGAAATAACGCTAGTTATCTCAAATAAACGGTGCAGTGTAGACACACCCTAAGTTCCAACTTTCTTCTGCTACAACTTCCTTCTCTCTGGCTTCCTAGATGTCCACGTTATTCCCCACAAGTCCATCAAAAATGCTGCTGCCAAAATTTTCTTCCTTGATTGTCAATCAGATCATGTCACTCCTCTCATTAAATCCATGGTATATCAAGATTAAAGGTCTCTGCCTAACATCTCATCCATCCTAAATTACTGATCCTGTGTCCTGTCAGCAATGGCAACTCCACCAACCTATTCACTTCCTTCTCCCACTCCTATTGCTGGATATTCTTATACACTGCTATCTTAGGACTTCTAGCCCCTCTTTCCTCATTCAAACTCCTCCTCTGGACTCACTGACTCAGGGCCCTCACATATGAGGCCATATCAGTCCTCTGCCCTCCGGACCCCGTTGTTATGAAAGATGTAGGAAAAAGTGGATGTTTAAAGGCAAGTAGATAACAAATTTTACCTTGCTACCTTCTCTGGGTCTCCACAGAGTCTTTCAGTTTGTATGCTCTGCAGGGTAGGGCATGCATTTATATATCTTGTGCAGCACCACACAAGTTAGTGTTTAACAAAGGATTAATGGTAATAAAACTAAAAGGCTCTGTTCCTTTCAGTCGATTCATCAGAATTGCTCATATATTGTGGCTGTGTAATCAGGCTCCCATCTCAGCAGTCAGTTTTCAGATCCTCTCTCCCCTGTGAGCAGCTGTGAATGACTATGTATTAATAATGAGCTACAAGATGCTTGAGATTTTCATTTTCTAATTAATTAGAAAAAGCCAAAGGAAAAGAATGTAAGTGATTCTTGTCTGAGGTGTGGCTAAGATGACAGTCTGGTGCCGTTTTAATGTGTGCTCCATTCTTTTTGCTTCACCTTGTACTGTGTGGGATGCTGTTGTGGCACGTGTGGGCAGGGAGGGCAATGGAGAGGCAGGTGACATGGTAGACTTAGTGCCCATTCCTGGAAGATGCTGATAATGTAACTGAGAGTTCAATTCTCAGTAAGTGTCTGAACCTGCACCTTTGACACTAGTGGGGATTTTGCACCTGGCTTCAGTGCTCTGCACCTCTCAGGATTTGGACCTCAGGTACTGAACCTATGAAGCACCTGGCTCCCTCAGAGTTGTCGAAGTCTGTGGGAACAGGAAAGCTAAGAGACTCACAGGACTGAGCCTCCAGTGAACAATTCTGTCTTAAAATAGTTTCAGTAAGATGGTTTACAAATGGCTCTGGCTGAGTGAAATGAATGTATTGCTTCTCAGAAAGAAATCATTCCAAGTAGAGGAAGGCCAGAACTTTAAAACCTTGCCCTACTAGATGTCAGGACAGATTGAGAGGTGGCTTAAGATCAGATCCAAAAGCAGAAGGGGCTTAGTTTCCACCTTTGGATTTTACACAAGATTACAGGACAAGATAGCAAAAGAATCATATAATAGCTGAACACATGAGATTTCCGTCATTCTTCTCATGAAAACAACTTGCAAGATCAAGGCACTATCGATCCAAAACCTTAGTATCAATATCTCTAATAGCAACAGAATTGTTTGGCTCCTGACTCACATCTCTTTCAGCAATAGCTAATTTTCCCTGCATTTCTTAAAGACACTGAGTGTTATTCAGAATACAGGAAGGGAAAACAACCTCTCTAAAATGGTCTACAGAGATTGGCTTGATTCCTCACTGTCCTGCATCTTGTATAGCCATTTACACCAATTTAAAGTAGGTGCAAAGTGCTGACATTCTGTTCTCATTCTTTTAGGATTCAGTTTGTTAATGCCATCTGCAGGACTCACATGTTGTTTGAGCTCATAACACCAGTGAAGATCTGATATCTGAAGGTGATTTCCATTAGCTTTGATCATGTACCGTGGTATCTCATGCCAACAAGAGGGGCAAAAACAAATTAGGAAATCACATCTAATGATAAAACCTATTACTCTATCAAAAGGAGAGTGAGAACCTTTTTTCCAATGTGGCTCTTTTCAAAAATCAAAAGATGATATGTTGTTACTTAGGCTGATGAGTGAATTTTCTGCAGTCTCACACATATGAACCCCCTTGAGATGCTGAACATGTGCTTTTACTGATAGATATTAACATGCTTTGTTTCCCATGCACAGGCCCTAATGGGAATAGTTGCATAACACTGCAGGCAAGCTGGAGTGAAAGAAAGCACTACTTGGCTAGCACAGGCTGTTTACAACCCCATAATCAGCAGCACTAAAGTGAAGGGATGTCTCTAAGTTAGTTATTGGGAAAGAGTTTCAAGATAGTCAGGATGCTGGAATGGAACTGATAATAAAAGTTGCCTTGCTGTCCCCTGTAAGCTGATTAGCTCCATCAGAGTATACTATGTTACACTTAGCATCTGATGCTCATTCATATGTAAACTGACAAAGACAATGTTCTCCGCGGGGGACTTAACTGGAAGAATTCTTCTTCTCTCCTGTTTATAACTTAGTTGGATATTGAAGGGTCGGATCCTGTGAGACAGCAGAGCCTTTCCTGCAATCTGCTGAAGCCACTGGAAATTGAGTGTACTACACACCTGATAGGACTGAGAGCTACTGTTCTTTTGTTCTGTGCTGAGTGTGGTATTCTGCAATGCAAGGAAATCCTTTCCTGATAACTACGCCTACTTGGGAATTTTTCATCAAAATTATATTTTGACAGACAATGCCCATGCATCGAAACTGAAACTTTTTAGGGAAGTGCATCTGTTTTGATGGGAAGGTTTTTTTCTCAGGTCCAGGATGGAGCCAGGGGATAAAAAGATCAACCCATCTCAGAACAGCCATTAACCTGGGGGGGGTTGGCATTTGCCTGCATGCGTAGAAGACCATAGTTCAAGGGCCAGCTCTGCCTAAGTCAGAGTGTGGTTTTAATCTGGGTCTCCCCTATCCCAGGTGAGTTCCCAAACACACAGTCATTCTCATTTGTTCTCACTGGACCACTGAATAAAATGTGGGAGACATGGGTTCAAGTACTTGCTCTGAATCAGGCAGAGCTGTGACTTGAATGTTTTTCCTTGGGTCTCCTGCACAATAGGTGAATGATCTAACTACCAAAGTATTGGCTATTCAGGTGGTTGTCAGGGGTTACCTCTCTCTGGCTCTCTCTTTTTTTGTGAAAAAATGTAAAAGGTCCTGGTTTTGTTCCAATGCGGAGCAAAAACAAATCTCTAAACCTTGACCCTGTTGTTAACCAACTTAAAATCATGTTATTGGGCAGGAATCAATAACTATTGAAGCAGTAAAATGTGCATTAAATGCAGACTGTTAATGCAATTCCAATGTTATCAATTTAAATACACACAAATCAGGAAATGAAAACATTAAAGACCTATAGTAATAGTAATATGTCCATATAGCATATAGAGTGTTGACCACATTTAGATAACTATCTAACTAGTAACTGAAAATAGAATGAATGGTGGTGAATTACTCAAATCTTTCTCACTTGCATGCATTTAAATATATAACCTTAATATTGCCTTACTTTATGGTTTTGCATTTAATTTCCACTTCTAAAAAATGAAAACTTGAATACAACTCTGGATCTACCATATGTCGTACTGTCAGGAAAGCATTCACAAAGCCGAGGGATACCCAAATTTTCCCTAATTGAATACCAAATTAACAACTTGCCAGGAGTAAAATAAAACAAATCAAAACAAAAAACACTACCTATTCCCACCCCAACAAAAATGCATAAAACGAGCAGATGCTTCCACCTTCATTTTTTTTCATTCCATGCTTTGATTTAGGAGACTGCAGGTCCCGTGTGCAGTGTTGTATTTTGAATGGTTAGAATATGCATTCTAGGATCTGTTACATTCAGGGACACCATCTCTATATCAGGGAGTAGCCATGCGCAACATTGTAGTATTCACTGGGCTTCTCAACAAAAGGAACAACTAAGGGCTAGATGCTTTCACGCTGAAGGGGATGACTAAGGACAAGACTGACCTGAATTTTTATTCTTCAGAAATATATCCTGAAATTTAGCTTAAATCTTTTCCTTCCTTAGTTTACTTCCTTAATTTGCTTCCTTGTTCCAGGATCTATTGAGAGAAGTTAATTCCCTTCATACATTTATATACTTCATTTATGCCCCATTAAGTTTTCCTTTTGTTTAGATTATATAAACATAGCTCCAATGGTCACCTTCAGATTTGCCTAGCTTACTTCTATGTTGTTTGTTAGCCATTGCTTTCTCTCTGTTTTTTCTATAATTGTCTCACATATTATCCTAGGGGCAATGATATCAGAGCATATCTCATTGTTATTTCCTTAGCTGTATATTTGGCCACCCCAAAATATATGATACATTGGATAATAGCACTTTTTAAAAAATGTGGCAGTGGCATCACACTGAAAGTTTGCATTGAGTTGTGTAGCTTTAGCCCTGAAGAAGGTGTGTCGGCCACCACTTTCTAACCTTTTCAAAGCTCTCTGGTGAATTTAAAAATTCTTCATTTCTCCCACATTCTGTCCTGTCTATTTAAATGGTAAGCCCTGTCACTTACGATGTGTTTATACAACAGCTAGCACAATGGGATTCTAATCATTGTTGAAGTCTGTAATAGGATGTACTGACCTCACACTAGCCCACCCTCTAAAGGGTTAACAGAGAGATGAGCTGACATCTCTGCTTGGTGGCCTGTAGCAGCTGAGGAGATAAAAAGGCTTCCAAGAAGACAGAGGAACACCTGACAGAAGCAGCCTTCAGTAGTGGGATAGTAGGAAGCCTCTGAAGGACAAAGAAGCCTGAGCTCCAAGAGGCTTTTGGTAAGATTACCAATGGCCTCCAGAATATGTATCACCCCAGGAGGGGCGAGCCTATTGGTGATCCAGCTGAGGAGTGGAGCCTTAGCAAAGAACGTTTAGAGACAGGGCTAAAAACAGTAATGTGCTGAACAAAGGGGAAACTGAAGCAGACTGTCTCTGTTATCCCCTACAACTGTGAGAGGGCGTCAGAGACTGATGCAGCCATAGGTAGGTTCAGTAGGTGCTTCTTTAATACAAATATATATTAAGTGAAGGTGATAGAGGCTGAAAATCAAAGCCAAATGAAAAACATCAGACTGCTGGAGGGATGGATGAAAGGCCAAAATTGTAAGTGCAAGAGACAAGGCCCTGTGGATCCAATGGCTCCATTTCTGCTCTTCACCAATCAATTTATGCCCTGTTCTCCTGCAAAACATACTGTGCAGAGACATGGAGGCTATGCAGGCCCCAGGAATCTGGACCTAGTGCATGCAGTGAATGATGTTTCATCAATTGTGGTGTTCTGCTGGGTGTGAACAATCCATAGAGTCAAAGGAGGGGGCAGGATTTGTTCCTGTGAATCTGTAATTCATTGCTTTGCCCAGTTCCATTTTAAATGACTAAAGCAATGAGGCTTCTACTGCTTCCCTTCGGAGATTATTTTGCAGTGTAACAGATGGCTAGGATATTTTGCCTGACATTATCTGGCTTAAATTTTCCTTTGCTCAACTTCATCCCATTAATCCTAGTTATAATAATTCCTTTGTCTCATTGGATTTTACATCCTCTAAATACTTTTCAATGGTTATTGTAGTCTCTATTTAGTTGTAATGTGGCACAACTTAGTTTTTTCTTCTTGCAAACTAGATGTTGGATATTGGATATCTTAATATTGGATGTAATTGTATGTTTGCACTTTGAAAATAATAAAATTCTATTTTAATATCATTAATTGAGAATTTAGTGGAAAAACATAACACTCCTAAAGATAGAAAAAGAATCTCATGCTTGCCATAAACTAGAGGTCCAGTTCTCCTTACATTTACTCTGGTCTTACATTAGTGTAACTCCAATGACTGTGGAGTTAATTAAGCGTTACAGTGGTGCAGGCTAGAAGACTAAAGCATTTACATATATGCTTAATGTTTTTCCGATGCATGTTCTTTCAAATGTCAGTGTATAGCTTAGTATCTTGCACTGAGTTTGACTACTTCATGGCTACTACACAGATTGTAAATTGTAACTGTTATTAGACAACAGTGGTAATTGTGTTGAATGATTTTTATTTTCTCTTTTCCCTTCAATGTATGTGTTCAGTATGGGAAAAAAAGAACACTGAGAAGGAACATGATAATAGTTTTCAAGTACATAAAAGATCGTTACAAGGAGGAGGAACAAAATTATTGTAAATTAAACTCTGAGGGTAGGACAAGAAGTCATGAGCTTAAATTGCAGCAAGGGTGATTTAAGTTGGACATTAGGAAAAACTTCGTTAAGTGCTGGAATAAATTACCTAGGCAGGTTGTAGAATCTCCACCTTTGGAGATTTTGAAGAGCAGGTTAGACAAATACCTGCCAGGGATAATCTAGATGGTGCTTGGTCCTGCCATGAGTGCAGGTACTCGACCAGATGACCTTGAGGTCCCTGTCAGTCCTACAATTCTATGATTAGGAGCTTCTCAAACTCCTCTTTGGAAGACTTCTTTCTATCTAAGTTATTAGATGCTTTGCTCCTTGTTCTCTTGTCTTCCTTCCACTCCTGAAGCCCTGTTTTAGCTGCAAGTTGAACGTATGCACTGAACCATTGTGTCCTGTGAATCACTACTGTGTTTAGGCCTTCTCTAGTCACTGAGCCCAGATCCCAAGAATCTGACCTTCAGTCATGTACAGCTGCATATGTCCTGTTTGTTACATTTTATTTAATCAAATACTTTGAATAAAGAATGGTTTTGTTAGCTTGCTATGTATTATTATTTCACTTTCCTCAAAACAAGAACTCGATAGAAGCATCTTGATAAGGGAAAAGTTCTCTAGTTTTCCTGGAGCTGGCCCAGCAAAGCTATGCAGCGTCCCTTAGTGCAGCATTTGGCCCAAGGTCTGTAAATAGCTCTGTATTATTGGCTGAAATGCTAGTTTGTAACATGGCACAGCAAATCCTTTACAATGAACCACAGCTGAGTGTCTATTCCCTATAGCATCAGCAGTACACTGCTGGGACAACCATTCCTGTTACACTCCATGCTAGAAGCATCGGAGCGTCATAAGGTTTTGCTCTCTCAGGGCGTTAGCCCTCTTAACTTTGAAAGGATCTAAAAATAGGTGCATTTTATCAGTACCAGCTCTTCAGACCTAAATAGGCAAAAGCTAATTTGTTATTTTTTTTCTATTCTACTGAGACTTTCCAAAGCCATTAACCTTCATGGTTTTTTTTCTTTAGTTGCTGTGCTCTATATTTACAGCCTGGCTTTTGTTAGTGTTACAATTTCTTAGTTTCTGTGTCCTGTGTTTGAATTTACATGAAATGTCTCTCCGTCTTTCCCAATTTCTTGAGTGAGGGCCTCATCCTGCTCCCCCCTGAAGTCAAAAGAAATATTCTTCTTTATTTCAGTGGTGCAAGATGAAGTCCTTAATGTGGATGGACTTCATCTTGCATCATCCATATTACAAAACCGCTCTCATGCATTGCACCATCCATCCTACAAAAACTCTCTCATCCATTCATGAGCCTTGAAGTACTCTCACTTCAGTCTGAGGAAGAATTTTGAAAGCACTGATACTAATAATATTTACCAACATTTTCACCTGTGCGTATTTATAAACACTGTCATTCTGAAAAGCTACACACACACACAAACTATAGGATTACGCATAATATGCATCCACCTACCTGTATGTTAGGCCTCTTCTAAACAACTGAAAAGATAGTCTTTCTTAATATCTGTTCACCTAAACATAGGGTTAATGTGCTCCAGGTTCCTAGGTCAATGTTGATGACATTGCAAGAACAATTTGATTGATTCTTGTCCTTTGAGAGGTTGAATCTAGTAGCCTTTTAATCTCAGTCAAAAGTCTGATAAAATTCACAGCAGATTTGCACTCACATAATACTTCAGTTCATTTTAATAATATTTTATTGGTAGAACATGTTAAGCAAAAGTGGCTAAAGTATAAAAAGAAACAAAGTTTAGGTGTTTGGCCAGAGGTAGATACAATATATAAAGCATCTGCTTAGGACAGAGATTCCCAGTTTTTGGGAGTTAACACACAAATAACTTGTTTACGGTGACCAAGTTTTGATGTAAATATCAACACAAAAGACCCAAATCCCTGGTTATTGCATGAGATGCGCTCGGTTCACCCTTATTCATTCTCTCTGTGTTTAGATATGATTTTAACAAAAGCCCTTATTGGAGATGTGTATGAGGCAACCTTTCTTATGGCCACAGGGTCTCCTTAGCAAATCTCAAAGACCACTCCTCCCAGATTTCACTGTTGTGGGGCTCCTCTCCTCTCCTGGTTCTCCAAAACAACACTTAGCAAAGCTAGTGATGCTGGGTGCCCAACTTGAGACCCTTTACAAGGGTGAAGGTAGCTGCTCAGCTTCTCTTGAAAATCCGACTCTTTAAAGGCATCTCAGGTTGGGCACCCTGAATTGCTAGGCACTTTTGGAATTCTTGACCTAAAATCTTTTGATTATTAAATATTATAAGATAATATATGTTGTGCCCTGTTCTTTCATGCCTGCATCATTAAACACAGCTGCAGAATTACTCCAAGACTAAGCAGTTCTGTGCTGGTGGAATACATTACAATAGGCCTCAGTATTCAAAGACAAAATTTAGCAGCAGAATTGAAAAGTGCACATCTTGTAGCTGTTCTAATTCACAATGTAAAATGAAAGACTCCAGCTATAGCAGTGTGAAATTACTATAGTACATTTCTCTGAGGTTTTTCTGTGACTTCAGAAGAAAAGGTATTATGTAATTACTGCATGAGCACATGGAAAAGCCACTGGATTGTAGCATTACAAGCCTCACACATAAACTATTCCACCACAGCAAAAATTCCTCATAGCTTTTTGTTACAGGGACAAGGCTGAGGTGGTTTGGCGCAGTCTCAATCCTTCCTGGAGAGGGAAAGCCAAAAGCCATTTTACGAGAAAAGGCAACTAGAGCGTTACACCTCAAGAGGACAATTTTATAACTATTTGGCTTCTGTTCTCAGACAACAGCCAGTGGTGGTTTTCTGTAACAACCTTTCTGTCATAAACACAGCCAGAATGGAGTTCTACAAGAATAAGTCAACATATCATTACATGAATGTAAATTCTCTCTCAAACCTCTCTATCCCTTCATAAAAAATGCCCTTAGGCCCAGAAAATACCTCCTGAGCTGATTCTTGAGGCTACTGTCTGGTTCATATCTCATATCAAGACAAATTAACAGAAACAGAATGAAATCCAATAGTACAAAGTGCAAACTCATGCACTTAGATAATAAGCATTTCTTCTGCAAGCTGGGGGAGGGGGGGTTCATTCAAATGGAAGTGTAGATGTGGGTTGATCACAGGATGACTATGAGCTACTGATGTGATACAGCTGTGAAAAAGGCAAATGCAATGCTAGGATGTAGTGGGAGATGCATTTGCAGTAGAGAGAGGGAGAAGCACTGGATTAATGACATTGTATATGGTGAAACCTCATGTGGATTACTGTGTGCAATTCTGGTCACCCATGTTCAGATATTATTAATTTAAACTGGGACAGGTGCAGAGAAGAGCTTGTAGTATGTCTGGGAGAATGAAGGGCTGATCTTATGAGAATCCACAAAGAAGTCTGAGAAGGGATATGGTTACTCTGTATAAATGCATTAAGATGGAAAGTACCAGGAAGGGTGGAGAGTTATTTTAAGCTAAAGGACAATATTGGCACAAGACAAATGGATATAAACTGTCCATGAACAAATTCATGCTGGAAATTAGGAGGTTTCTAACCATCAGAAAGGTAAGGTTCTGGGACAGCCTCTCAACAGGAGTTGTGGGGACAAATAATTCAATTTATTTTAAGAGAGAGCTGGACAAATGCATGAATGCATTTGTATGATGTAGTTGTTTGGAGGAGAGAGGTGAGATGGGGCTCAACAGCTCTGGTTTATATCTGATGTTATGCTTTATATCTTTTGTTCCTCAAACTTGAGTTTTAGAGCTTCACCTAACCACCAGCAGGGGCAAGGGAGCGATTTTTTTTCTCCCTGTGAATGATGAGAGATTTTTTTTTTTAATTTCCTTCTTCTGTAGGATGAAGAATGGCCACAACTTGAGATGGGCTACTAAGTAGGGTGTGCCAGGGCTCTGAGGTGACACTGAGCAGTCTCTCTCTCAGATTGGTTGACTGGCTGTTCTTGTTCGCATGCTCCTGATCTATCTGATTGTCATATCGGCGTGGGAAGGAATTTCCCCACAGGTCATATTGGCAGTGACCTGGCATTCTTCCTTTGCAGTGTATGGGTATAGATCAATTGCTATGATTATCTGGGTATACATCATGTAGTCATTTCCCTTCAATTTTCCTTGAGCACTTTAGTCCCTCCCCATTCTCTGTTTGTGGCAAATAACAGTCCAGTTATCTCACCCATTACAAAGATAGCTTCCCCAATTATCACCCCTAATGTCATTACCTCACAAAAACTTCCCCTATTATCACTCCTATGTCATTACCTCACAGAAGCTAACCTTGCCCCCTCACCCCCACTCTGTTCTAAAATTTGATTGGTCAATTTCACATGCATTCATTTTTTCGATTGTATCACTTTGGTATATATGGTTGTGCCGATTTTCTTCCACATATTGATCTGAGGAAGTGGGTCTGGCCCACGAAAGCTCATCACCTATAAACCATCTTGTTAGTCTTTAAAGTGCTACAGAGTTCTGTCTTTTGTTTCAGCTACACCAGACTAACACGGCTGCATCTCTATCACTAGTCCAGTTTCCTGTGGGTCTCATTTCAGTTGTTAGGTTTAGTGTGAGTCTTTTTGTGGCCTGTGATAAATAGAGGGTCAGATAAATAATCTTCTGGCCTTAGACTCTATGACACGTATAAGAAATTAACCAATCAGTGATTGTGAGGATCAGGAACTGGTTGGTACTCACCATTTGTCATCTTAGGCTCCAGTCCTGCTAGAACTTAGAACATAAGAATGGCCATATTGGGTCAGACCAACAGTCTATCTAGCCCAATGTACTATCTGCTGACTGTGGCCAATATACCAGGTGCCCCAGAGGAAGGGATCACAACAGGTAATCCTCACATGATCTCTCCCCATCACCCACCTCCAGAGAAAGAGAGGCTAGGGACACCTAATGGCTAATAGCCATTGATGGACCTTACCTCCATGACTCTATCTAGCTCTTTTTTGAACCCTGTTAAAGTTCTAGCCTTCACCGCATCCTCTAGCAAGGAGTTCCACAGGTTGACTGTGCACTGAGTGAAGAAAAACTTCCTTTTGTTTGTTTTAAACCTGCTGCCTATTAATTTCATTTGGTGACCCCTAGTTCTTTTATTGTGGGAATAAGTAAATAACTTTTCCTTACTCGCTTTTTCAATACCAGTCATGATTTAATAGATCTCTATCCTATCCCCTCTCAGTCTCCTCTTTTCTAAGCTGAAAAGTCCAAGTCTTTTTAATCTCTCTTCATACGGGACCCCTTCCAAACCCCTAATAATATTTTTTGCCCTTTTCTGAACCTTTTCCAATGCCAATATATCTTTTTTGAGATGAGGCGATCACATCTGTACACAGTATTCAAGATGTGGGCATCCCATGGTTTTATATTGAGGCAATAAGATATTTTCTGTCTTAGTCTCTATCCCTTCTTTAATGACTCCTAACATTCTATTTGCTTTTTTGATTGCCACTGCACGCTGAGTGGATGTTTTCAAAGAACTATCCACAATGACTCCAAGATCTTTCCCTTGAGTAGCTGTAGATAAATTAGTCCCCATCATATTGTATCTATAGTTGGGAATATTTTTTCCAGTGTGCATTACTTTACATTTATCAACATTAAATTTCATTTGCCATTTTGTTGCCCAATCACTTAGTTTGGTGAGAGCTTTTTGAAGCTCTTCGCAGTCTGCTTTGGTCTTAACTATCTTGAGCAGTTTGGTATCATCTGCAAATTTTGCCACCTCACTGTTTACCCCTTTCCCTAGATCATTTATGAATAAGTTGAATAGGATGGGTCACAGGACAGATCTATGGGGGTCCGCACTAGTTACCTCTGTCCATTCTGAAAACTTACCATTTATTCCTACCCTTTGTTTCCTGCCTTTTAACCAGTTTTCAATCCATGAGAGACCCTCTTATCCTATGATAACTTACTTTACTTAAAAACAGAGCTGGCCCAAGGTACAGGCGAGGCGGGCTACTGCCCAGGGCGCCCCATTGTAGGCGGCGCTGCGCAGGGCTGCCAGGCCGGGTGGGAGCGGCACCTCGCATGCGCCGTGCACTTGGGGGCGGGGGTGCCAGGCATCAGAGGACGGGGGTGCCGGGCGCCCGGGGGCAGGGACGCGCATGCGTCGCACTCCCAGGAGTGGCGCCGCGCTCCCGGGACCTGGGGCGCGTGAATGGCTTGGGCCGGCCCTGCTTAAAAGCCTTTGGTGAGGGAACCTGTCCAAGGCTTTCTGGGAATCTAAGTATTCTATACCCACTGGATCCCCTTGTCCACATGTTTGTTGACCCCTCAAAGAACTTTTGTGCATATAGTTAACTTTGCACATTCTGGGTAGGCCCATTGGCTTTATTGAGAAATAACAATCAAACCTATAAGCTTCCCAACTGGGAGAAAGCTGCAAGTTCCACCCAGCTGCTTTTCTTTAGGGTGATAGTCCAGTCTCAAATGGCTGAGAAGCTGGTAGCGCAGATAACAGATGGTGCATTATAACCTTTTCCCTCATACAAACATCTTATGCTCCCAGTTGCTGGGGCTAATGGCTACAGTGCTGGGCATACAAACACCATATTCTGAAGATACACTTTATCATTCTCCCTGTTGAGTGGCAAAGGCAGAGAAGAGAGAAATGCCTACACCTTCAAGCAAAATTCTAACTAGGGAAAGATGAGTTTAATAAATTGAAATACCATCCTGTGTAACTGCACTGGTGAGTGTGCATTACACGTTCCCGTCTGTGTCCAATCTGAAAAGGATGTGAAGCCTAGACCGTCAGAGCTATTTAGACACCTAACTATTTTCAAAGCACGCAGACTAGACGGGGCAGGAAGAAGAAAAAAAACGTAATTGGCCTGTATTCACCCAGCCCCCAGCAGAAAACAGATTGTAGGGTCTCAGCGCTGGAAGGCCTACCGGAAGAGGATGTAGGAAATGGTCCATTGGTGCAAGCTGCCTGCAAATCCCCCACTCCACAAAGGAGACCAAGATATGATTGGTATTGCCCACAAAGTGGATGTAGTCAGCTTAGTGTGGGTAGAGTCAAGCTGCTCACTATGGGATTTGATTCACTACATTTCTTATGGAGATCCAGAAGGTTTCTTATGTAGGTGCCAGAGAAGGAAGTAGTGCTGAATTCCCCTTGAGCACAGCTACCATCCAGTGAGCAGGGAGGGGCTGTGTAATATTTGGCCTCTGCACTGACAACAAGATAACAGAACCTGCTTAGCACTGGGCCCAAATTCGTCTGTAGCAAATTGAGATACATGTATTTACTCCTGGGGTGGATTTGACCGATTAGGCAGTTTGCTGAGATGAAATGACAATTAAGCAGGCTTCCTACTTGTGCACATCCCGAGGTACCTGAAACTCACCATCCCTGAGAGAGAGCAAACTACCCATAGGGGACAAAGGATGTATCTACGCTGCAGGGCTTAACTTGAAATAAGCTATACTATTTGAGCTACAACAATTGTGTTTCTTATTTTGAAATAGCTTAATTCAAAATAGCATCTACACAGCACTTATTTTGAAATACAGCACTCTTTCTCCAACTTCTCTTATTCCTCATACAATGAGGGTTACAGGAGTCGGAGTAAGAAGTCCTCCAGCTTGACGGTACTTTGACACTATTTCGAAATAACTGCCTGCTGTGTAGACGCGGACTAAGTTATTTTGGAAAAATGCCAGTTATTTTGAAATAGTGTTGCTGTGTAGATGTACCCAAAGAGAAAACCATCTGTCTTTGGTGGTATTGGGGAGGTGCAGTTAGAGTACTCCTGCTTCACCTATCCCCTACACTTTATTGTATTGCAAAATCTACGGTTACGAACACCTCAAGTGTAGACGCTCGCATTGTTATTTCAAAATAATGCTAGTTATCTCGAAATAACAGTGCAGTGTAGACGCACCCACAGAGACTGATAGCTTTGCAGCTTAAATAGACTTCCTTTTGGGTGGGACTCCTTTGTTCTCCATTCCCCCTTCCCTGGAAAATCATCTGGTTAAACTGGTGTTCTAGTACAAATTGGCATAGACACATGTCTTTCCAGGATCAACCACTGCTCAAATTTAAGAGACAAAACAAGGCTCTTTACAAGCCAGTAAGTTAATCACCCAGGGTATGTCTACACAGCAGGGCTAAAGTCAAATTAAGTTATGCAACTTCAGCTACATCAATTATGTAGCTTAAGTCGAAATAGTGTATTCAGCTTTAGATGCTGTCTGCACAGGAGGAAGTCGAAGGAAGAACACTCTTTGGGTGTGTCTAAACTACAGGGTTTTGTCGACAAAAGTGGACTTTTGTCAACAAAACTATACCTGCATCTACACTGCTGCTGATTTCTGTCGACATAACATCGACAGAACTCAGCAGTTTTGTCAACAGCTGTAAACCTCATTTTACGAGGAATAACGCCTTTTGTCAACTTTGTTCTGTCGACAGAAGTCGTTATTGCATCTACACTGTCCTTTGTGTCTACACTGTCATGTCGACAAAGCGGCTTGCTTTGTTGACAGAACTGGATGTAGTCTAGACACTCTTTGTCGACAGAAGCTTTGCTGACAGTATCTGTCGACAAAACTTCTGTCGACAAAAGCCTGTAGTCTAGATGTACCCTTCCTTCGACTTCCCTTACTCCTCGTGAAATGAGGGTTACCACGAGCAGGAGTAAGAAGTCCTCTAGCTTGACATTATTTCAAAATAAAGGCTTGTAGTGTAGACATGCTCTTTGTTATTTCAAAATAATGTCAGTTATTCTGAAATAATGCTGCTGTGTAGACATACCCTCAGTGATTAAGATTGCCAGAGCATTGAAAACCCCCCTTAATGGCTCATTTGTGCATTTAGAAACATAAACCATTCCATACCACATATTTCTAACTTTACATACAAAAATGATACATACACTAAAATAAGATATACAGATCTAGCAGATTCTGACATTAAAATTGATAAGATACATGAGGTACTTTGCCCAAAGCATCTCCAAGTTATGCATATTTGAATATTTGTATATATAAGACAATTTCATACAGCATGGGGGGTGGGGAACTGTCACAGAGACAATACACTTAAGCCTGTTAGCTTAACTGGGGTTAATATACTTTCCCTTCAATTATTTCACTGAAGTAGTTTATAATAAAACCAGTTTATTTAACAAAAGGCCATAGGATTAGATGATATCAAGTGTAAGGAATAAAGACAAAAAGTGTTGCAAACAAACAAAAGTAAAAATGCACTTCTAAGACTAAAGCCTGATTTAACAAATTAACTTCAAAGAGGTAGCCGAGTTAGTCTGTAACAGGAAAAACTTAAAAAACCAACAAACAGTCTAGTAGCACCTTAAAGACTAACAAAACATGTGCTTCAGTCATCTGAAGAAGTGGGTTGCGCCCACGAAAGCTCATGATATCATCTACATGTTTTGTCAGTCTTTAAGGTGCTACTAGACTATTTGTTGTTTTTTAAGTTTTTCCTTTTTAACAAATTAGGTTTTCTTGTTCAAAGAAATATTTCACATTAAGTCTGTGTTTCACTATGGCTGGCCAGACTCTCTGGCCTGGCCACTTCACAGATTTCAAAGTCTGAAATTCCTATGTCTGTTAGGGTGAAGGATAATTGAAGAGTTCACTCCCCTTCTCTTTAAGAGCAATAAATCTTTGACATGTATTCTGAGATAAATTTCCTTTTCTCCAGCTGGGAAGAGATGCCATGAGATCTAGTGAAGACTTCATGCTGGTTCCTCCCCTACTGGTGATAGTTAAGTGGCTACTTTAGTAGCATGATAGCTTTGTTTACCTTTTATGTAAATCCATTTTCGATGTGTCTGAGTTTACCTTGGAGACACTTTCAAGCAGACAAAATCACATTCCTTTGTGTAAGGCAGGATACCTTATGTCCTGCCTGGCATACAGTATAAGAACATAATTTCAGAAAATGTTTATAAAATCCTTTGTGGGTTTACTATAAATACATCATGCAATAATATTTATGATCAGTGATATTTTAGCATTCCATGCCACTTGTTGGGTACATATCATGACACCAGTGTGGCAGTGGTACTGGGATGCTCTCTGGGTCATAGGTAGTATATTTATTTCACAATAAGAGTTGACTAACTGGAATGCCACAACATACATGAAACAAAAGTAAACATCGGCACTGACCATCACAGATGGTAAATCTTCACTAAAGTTCTTCTCAGGATATATGGCTGCCACTTGGAAGTTTTGGCTGAGTCCCACAGAGAACTGTTTCAACAACGGGAAAAAAAAACATAGCTTAGTTTCTCATGCTTTCTTTATCTGTCATATTTTTGTTTGCTCCTTTCAAACCTAGAGTACATTTCTAGTTTACTCTGTTCTCTTAATACTCATTCTATATAACCTATGGAAAAAAACTCACCACTGTGTCGCTCTAATGAACTGAACAAAAACATAGAAGAAACTAAAGTAGTACTATTCTGCTGGAATTGCCTTTTCAGTGAATTCATAACCATGCCTACACTCTTCTGAGCAGGATTCATCTGGGGGTGGAGTCAATCCTTCCCTATTCAGTTAACTCTCCTATTCCCTCACCCATGCTATTTGCTTTACAAATGCTTTACTTAAACCTCACAGGTCCTAAGGGACAGAAGTCAGGTAGTTTGCCATTGCTGGACATCACCAGCTTACGGAGGCTTGGGGTCCACCCCAGAGAGTGGAATTCACAGGGCCTTTAAGGATCATGGGCTTGTGCGGAATCAGAAAACCAAACTCCAGGTCTTATCCTGGGGAACTGTGTTGGTAAGATAGTTCATTTAATAATAGACATTAGGATCACTATGGAGAGAGAGAGGGACATATTTGACTAACCTCTATATCAGCTGGGACGAGGGAGTCAGCAGCAGCAGCTAGTGGAATAATATATTTCTCTTCCTTCTGCCTCTTTCATTGAGAAAAATGTTTTCTAAAGCCCAGGTTTTTTTTTCATCATTTCCTTTTCTGCTCTTCTTCTCTTTCCTCTCTCTTGGCCTGGAGAACCAACTCTTGATGCTTCATCTGAGATACTTAAACTAAAACACCTAAAACCTTCCTCCTTAAAAGGGAATACAATACTATGTGTATAATTTTTAATTGGCAGTAGCAATTTATAAAATCATATCCCACTAGTGAATATCTGTCGCATTTTCTACCATCCTTATCTTGCTGGGAACAGACAGCAACTCTGGGAGACAACGATAATTTATTCCTTTTTCCTCAACGTTCACACCTGCCATAGGAAAAGCTGCTGGTTCTGAACAGGAAGTGTGGGCATTCTCAAAATACCCACATACATTCCCATTACAACCCCTGCTCGTGATAAGCAACCCTTCCAGTCTAGGTTGGTCAGAAGTTTTGTGAGTGAAAGGCCTTTAGAGGGAATATCTTCCCTCCAGGACTTTTGGTGTTCACTGCTCACAAGTTCAATCCAATCTGGTAGACAGTCATCATCTGAAGCTCATTTGGCATTTTACGTAAAAGGAATTTGTAGGTCTAATACATTTCTAAGTAGACTGCTGTTCATAAAATCACATGCGCTGCCTGGCACAGAAACTGGCAGTCTCAACATACTGCCCAAGGACTTACTGAGCATAGAAGTTCACCCTCTTCATATAGTCCCTCTAAGCCTCCGTGAGCTATATTGACTGCTGCCTGTATGGTACCTATTCTATAGTTAAATAGACAACTTTTGTTTCCACTGCTGACATTCTTAGTACCTGTCATCAGGATTAAATTCACTTATGTTTTCAGTTACATTTTAGAAACTGTGTACATCTTTCACGCAGGCCTGCTGACAGGCTGGGGCAAAGGGAGCAACTGCCCTGAGGTTGAGCGATTCAAAAAGGGCTGGGGCTCCCAGACATCCCTCCAGCCCTGGCCCTGCCCCTTCCGGGAGCACGGAACCTGGCTCCCTCCAACTTGCCCAGGAGCTCAGGAAGGCTCCCCTGCTTTCACTGAACTTGGGATCTTATTAGAAAAGGTATTAATTCTTTGGGTGGAGTGTTTAGATCTTTTGTTCATTCATTTATTTGTTTTCCAATCAGACACAGTGATACAGCATCCTTCTAACAAAATAACCAGCAGATGAAATAAGTTTCTTCCTTTGGAGACTTCTGTTGTGGACATGGTTCATCCAAAGCAGCTATTTGTCTGGCTCTAATAAAGGTTGGAAAATCTGGCCCTGAGTAAATGTTACATTGTAAAGAATTAAGAATATTTAAGTAAAACATGTGGCTGTACTGTTGTTTTACAAAGTATTTTCACAAAAAGTTCAGAATGTCTTTGAGTCTTGGATTACTGCATGAATGACCAGCATTATTTGAACAGTTTTGGATTTAGAGTTCTAAAAATCAGGATAAAACCATCCTTCCACCAACATAATCCTATTTACAGCATTAAAAACTGACTGCATTGCAGGAAAACAAATTTCAGCTGACAAAATCTTCAAACATAAGGAAAAGGCTTTAACCTTTTGTGCATTAGAAAGGGAAAAGAAAAAAAGATTATGGCAGCCAAATTATAACACTTGCATTCTGAATCATTTAAATAGCTTTAGGCATGTAGCTGTATTTTTCAGAATTTTGTTGGCTTGTTTCTTTTTTTGTACACACTGGAATAAAACTTTAAAGCAGTTACAGTAAAACAGACCTAATTACACTATCAGGATGGTTTTGTTAAAGAAGATTAACAGCATAGTTTGGCTCATGTTAATGACCTAAATTACCATATGGTGACAAGTGATTCTGGGACTCCTGACTCAAGACACCTAAATGGGGCTTCATTTTCAGAAGTGATCAGCACAAGTTGCACCCCAAAATAACTAGCTACATTGTAGACCATTATGTCTAATAATCACCAAGAATATGCACTGCATCTATAGGCTATGCCTAGACTACACTGATCTATCAGAAAAAGTACGCAAATTGCGCTCTGCAATTTGTGTACCTTTTTCCGATAGTTTTTTCCGAAGAGGCTTTTCTGAAATTTGGCCCGTCTACACTGGACCAAATTTTGGAAAAGCCTCCTCTTTCGGAAGAGCCCTTCCTTGTGCAAGGAGGAAGACAGGGCTTCCGGAAGAGCAGACATGTTCCCTGGATGTGGCAGAGTTTTTCTGGGATATCTCTGGTCTCGTGGCAAAAACCCATAGTATAGACATAGCCATAGTGTGCTTTGAAACAACAAGAAAAGTAGAAGATTTAGAAATGTTGGAAAAATTAATAACTAAATAGGATAATTTCACTCTTTTTGAATTTGTCAGTTACTATTAGAATATTGACATAAACATAAGCATGAAAATATTATTGAATACCAAATCCAGGTCACTTGCCCAGAACTTTTGGGTGAGTAAAGATCAATGCTCCCTCTAATTTTTCCAACCCTTGGGTGGAATGAATTTTGTTATGTGCACCTATATGGAGGAGATGTGCAACATATTACTTTCATATTGGTACACATAACAAAATTCATGTGGTGGGGTTGGAGCCAAGGAGTTCTGAGTATGGGAGTGGGCTCAGGCTTGGGACAGAGGGTTGGGATGTAGGAGTGTGTGGGCTTTGTCTTGGGTGGGGCTGAGGATGAGGGGTCAGGGCTAAAACAAAGAAAGAGCTATGCTGCAAGGCGTCTGTCTGGGGATATGAGCTTTGCGGGGAGGCTGAGGATGAGGGACAGATGGTTGGGGTGTAAGGGCAACAGCTGGAGGTATGGGCACTGGGTGGGGCTGGGGCAGACAGTGGGGTGCAGAAATGTGAGGGAAGACTTGGGGCCAGACCACACCAGAGGGGCTCCAGGACCAGGTTGCTCTGGCTGCAGCAGAGGGCCACTTGGACCAAGGAAGGGAGGGCGGAGTCCAGGCTGCCTCAGCCATGTCAGGGGGTGCTGGGGCTGGGCCACAGTTGCCTTCAGTCTGGGGGACACTCCTGGTTCAGGCCATCCCCCTCCCCAGCCAGCAGGCTGCAGGCGAGGCTCAGGGTGAGGCAGTCCTCCTCCTCTCATTGCACAGGTGCCTTGAGCATCTGTGTGGCCATGCAGTTTATAAGGACCTACGGTAAAGAGTTCAGCTTCTAAAAACATCCCTCTGTCTTACTCCTCATTCTCCTCTTCAACTTTCTGTTATTTACATGCCTCCATCTCCATAATATCTGCGCATCTCATAATATTTATCCTTCTAATACCCTGTGTGACAGGAAATTACTGTTACCCCTATTTTACTGTGGGGGAGGGACTGAGGGCCAGCGAGATTAAGTGATTCGCTCAGATTCACACAGGAAGTCTGTAGTAGAGCAGGGAACTGAACTTGTCTCTAGAGTCCCACTGGGGACTTATTACTACTTATTAGGGAAGCTTTGTGGAAACCACTGATAAAGAAATAAAGGGATTTTAGGGTTCTGGGGGAGAGGCAGAAGGTATCTGTGCCAGTCAGAGAGCCACAAATGGGTCTCCCCCTGCTGCCTGTGATCGGCACAAGTCACAGAGGCAGCCCCTCAACTGAGATATGTTCAATAGAGTCATGGTGGTTTCAAAACCCTAAGGCTCTGCCCCACTGAGTTCCGGTTCAGATCTGATCATTCGAGCCTGGTGAGGAAATTTGCTTTCTCAGTCAGCTCAAGAAGTTTGGGTTTAAATCCCAATTTGAGCTTCTCCCCCCCCCCCACAAAAAAATGTAGAGGAGGGTGTTTTGGATTTGTCATTTCACCTCAGATTTGTCTGTGGGGGGTGTTGGTTTCATAGTTACATGGGTTGGTTGGGACAAAAAACATAATAATGAAAAATGTATCTACTCTAATCTATCCAGCTGTCTGTAATGATACCCAGCACCAGAATGGCTGAGCAACACTTGAAGGTTTGTGCTTAACTACAGAAAAAACATTAAGACAGGTCTATATGCAGACAAAACAACCTTCATGAAGTGCCTTAAATTTGGAATTTGGTTGTATCAGTATATTAAATATTCTATTGGCTTGCACAGCATCTCCAGATGTTCTGGCCAGTACTAACTAGAACCATAGCCCTTACCTGCCATAGTCAGGCAGAAGGGGTCTAAGAACCTGAACAAAATGGAAAAATATGGAGTGAGGAGAAAGTGTTCTTTAAGTTTCCCATGTGCTTGTGTTAAAAGTGAAATCATTGAAGCATGAGAAATGCCCTCAGATCCCTTCCCCAGTCTTGTTCCTTTCCTCTGAGATTAATAAATAAAACAAAGGCTATAGAGGAACATTTGTATTTTCCAGGTTGATTTTTATTCTGTTTTATCCTGGGAGGCAGATGCACATAGTCTGACAAGAGGCATTAAGCTCAACAAATATTTTCACTTCATAGACTTCTACCCCTTGAAGTGAAGGACTTTAAAAAGGGGCAGGGAGAGGGAGTGAGCCTCTTATGGAAATCCTAGCAAAACTTGTGGTGCTCATAGCACTTCCTGTGTTTCTCATGAAAGGAAAAAGTCACCTTCCATTAAAGGTGAGAGGCAGATTATTACAGGATCTAATTTATCTTTTGATTCCAGCAGATAATACACTTATATTAACATGCTTAGCTGCTGTGCAGCTCCAGGGCACAGAAAAGCTACATCTACACTGTGGAGCTATTTCCGGATACCAGAGGTATCCCGAAATAGCTATTCCATGTCTTAAGAGCACGCCTGTTATATTGAACTATACCACGCTTGCTAGTCCAATGTCCCTGTAAGCCTCATTGCACGAGGGTTACGGGATGTTTTGGAATAGCATTTTATTTCAAAATTTGACTCTGTGTAGACAGCGCCAAATTTCAAAATAAACAATTTCAAAATTACCTCAAAATAAGCTACACAATTTGCATAGCTTATTTCAAGCTACACCCAAAGAGAGACCACAGGATGGTTACTAATAAAGCCCCTGGGAGATATTCAGACCTTTCCTGTTTCCATCTGAGACAAAACCAGAAAGCTCAGGGAAAATGAAAACACATTTTGATCAAAAATTTTTTTGAACCACAAAGAAGGTCTAGGCTCATCCATTTGGTTTGAAAATAACCTTATTGATTCCAAACTGATTCTCTCATTTGTGATAGCAACACAAGATCAGAAAGGGAAAGTTTACTCCTATTAGGTCCTGATCCTATCAAGTCAGTTAGGAAGACTAGGTCTTAACAAGCATGAAGGTAAAATAATGGACTGTTTCCAAGCTTTAAGCACCTTTGTGAAGAGGTATCGTTTGATTTAAAAGGATGATTACTGTTGGGGAAGATGGTCTGTTAATCCAGATGCTCATATTCTGTCCTTAGTCATATGTATTGAACCCCAATGCTTTCAGTGTTGAGGCATACGTGTATAACTGTGCATAGCATGAAATGCAGGAAGGTCTAATAATTGAGGCATTATTTCTAGGACTCAGGATGTCTGGGGTCATTTCCTAGCTCTGACACAGATATCCAGTGTGACCTTTGGCACATCACCTAATTCCTGTGTGTCAATTCTCTATTTTTAAAATGTGGATGATAATAATAGTTCTCTATTGTATAGGAATGATATAGGATGAGTTCAGTGTTTGTGTAGAAATCAGATACTGTGGAGGTGGGTCTGTAGAAAAGCCTATAAAATGAATATCTCACTAACAAGTCACAGTAAGGCTAGATAAATAGCAGAGTGCATTCAATTCTTGCATGTGTTACATAAGGAATGGAAGACTGGGAAGTATGCTATTCATTTAAATCTGAATTATCCCAACCAAAATAGCATTGGAGAGCGTCTCTGCCACAGACCAAATTTATGTTCCCAGGGAAACATATTCTCTATTCCTAATCTTCGAGAGTTCTTTGAGGGGGTCAACAAACATGTGGACAAGAAGGATCCAGAGGATATAGAATACTTAGATTTCCAGAAAGCCTTTAACAAGGTCCCTCACCAAATGCTCTTAAGTAAAGTAAGTTATCATGGGATAAGAGGAAAGATCCTTTCATGGTTTGATAACTGGTTAAAAGACAGGACTCAAAGGGCAGGAATAAATGAAAAGTTTTCCAAGTGGAGAGAGGTAACTAGTGGGGTCCCCCAAGGGTCTGTCCTGGGACATCCTATTCAACTTATTTATAAATGATCTAGAGAAAAGGGTAAACAGTGAGGTGGAAAAATTTGCAGATGATACCAAACTGCTCAAGATAGTTAAACCAAAGCAGACTGTGAAGAGTTTCAAAAAGCTCTCACCAAACTAAGTGATTGGGCAACAAAATGGCAAATGAAATTTAATGTTGATAAATGTAAAGTAATGCACATTGGAAAAAATAATCCCAACTACAGTATATGTACAATATTATGGAGACTAATTTAGCTACAACTACTCAAGAGAGAGATCTTGGCGTCATTGTGGATAGTTCTCTGAAAACATCCACCTAGTGTGCAGTGGCAGTCCAAAAAGCAAAGAGAATGTTAGGAATAATTTAAAAAGGGATAGAGAATAAGACAGAAAATATCTTATTGCTTCTATATAAAACCATGGTACACCCACATCTTGAATATTGCATACAGATGTGGTTGCCTCATCTCAAAAAAGATATATTGGCATTGAAAAAGGTTCAGAAAAGGGCAACAAAAATTATTAGGGATTTGGAAGGGGTCCCATATGAAGAGAGATTAAAAAGACTTGGACTTTTCAGCTTAGAAAAGAGGAGACTAAGTGGAGATATGATAAAGGTCTATAAAATCATGACTGGTGTGGAAAAAGTGAATAAGGAACAATTATTTACTTATTCCCACAATATAAGAACTAGGGGTCACCAAATGAAATTAATAGGCAGCAGGTTTAAAATGAACAAAAGGAAGTTTTTCTTCACTCAGTGCACAGTCAACCTGTGGAACTCCTTGCCAGAGGATGCGGTGAAGGCTAGAACTTTAACAGGGTTCAAAAAAGAGCTAGATAAATTCATGGAGGTTAGGTCCATCAAGGCTATGAGCCAGGATGGGTAGGAATGGTGTCCCTAGCCTCTGTTTCTCTGGAGGTTGGTGACAGGGGAGGGATCACATGAGGATCACTCCCTCTGGGGCATCTGGTATTGGACACTATTGGCAGACAGGATACTGGTCTGGATGGACTGTTGGTCTAACCCAGTATGGCCGTTCTTATGTTCTTATTACAGGGTACAGTGCTGATTCTAGGGTGAAAATGTTTGCTCTTGAAGTTTTATGGATGTTGAAGATGAAGCAAGAAAATATAGTTTGTCCAGTTACGAGATTGGACTGAGTCTGCTGAATCTGAATCTGAGTATCTTAATTTCACCTTGTTCTGTAATATAGACATACCCTAAGAGAGTCAGCAATGCACATGCTCAGAGGCAGAAACACAGGCATCTAGGAAACTTTTACCCTAAAATATTAGGCACCAAGTGAATTTAGGTTACTGGGTTAGGCTGCAGCCAAATGGGGGGTTATGGATCACAGTTAAGCCTAAAACTGGGACTTTGGTGCTTAAGTCTGAGATTTAGGTGCCTAAGTACTTGAATGGATTGCAGTAAAAAGTCACAATAGTTCAATGGCAAAACCGAGAATATCATCCAGCTCTCCTAATGTCCTATCCACTGAACTATGCTGTTTCCCTGATTCTCACTGTGTGAGTTTAAACAGCCCAAGAGGAACAAATGCAGACTTCTCAAACTTAATCTTTAACCCAAAGAGGAAAAAATACAATAAAATAAACGAGATTAGAATTGGTAGCCTCTTTGGATGTAACAAAAGAAAACTAAACTAACTTATCATCCACCTACAAGACATACATTCTTCCAATTCAGCACCAAAGATAAACTTAGACCATATTATGACTAAGGATGTGAAGGAGTAGTCGAGTAGTCGACCACGCGATAAGCAGGAGCTCATCGGGTAGCACTATTGACTACTCGATCACTCCCCAACACCCCGACTCTTAAAGAGACAGAGGGGAGCTGGCGTGCAAAGACGCCGGCTCCTTCTCTGGTCCCCCCGCTGACTTTCAGATACCTACACACACACACCGCCCCCCGCTGCCAATCTGCATTTCTAAAGGGACCTAGCAGCAGCAGGAGCCACCGGTCCCGATTCTCTAATAGAGAAGTGGGACTGGCAGCTCCTGCTGCTTCCATGTCCCTTTAAAAATGCAGAGTGGCAGTGGGGTGGGAGGGGGGAGGCTCTTGTGCTGAGCTAGAGAATTGGGACTGGCAGCGACTGCTGCTGCTACATCCCTTTAGAAAGGCAGAGTGGCAGTGGGGGGGGTGGAAGGGTCTGAAAGCCGGTGGGGGAACCAGAGAAAGAGCCGGCGTCTTTGCGCACCGGCTCCTCTCTGTCCCTTTAAGAGTGCAGAGCGGCAGCCAGGAGTTGTGCCCTGAGCCGGAAGTGAGCGCTTTAAGCGCCCTTCCTTATCGACTAGTCAAGTAGTCGATGGAAAAATCCATTGACTACTAAATTAATCAATACTTAACATCCCTAATTATGACTTCAATAAGAGAATTTACAATCAAGACAAACAGGAAGGAGGAAAAGGAGTATCTCTCACCTTGCTCCTTCTCCCAGTGTAAAATACTCAGTGCACACTATCACTGCAGCTTTGGGGATACATACGAGATTTAGACTCACAAACATTTGTGCCCTAAGATGACAGACTAGTTAAAAAATTATAGTTCCACTTCACACTATCAAAAGACCTTCTTTATGACTAAAACTAACCCAAACAAATCCAATTTATCCGTTTTCTCTGAGTAGGCAAAGAGAATTCAAATGTGTAGCTAGTACTACAGAAAGTAATCTGACGACTAAATTAAGGACTGAATTTGATTACTAATTGGATTGGATTACCAAGTGATATGAGCTGTTAAAATAATAAAATAATGTAAATAAGAAAAAATAACCTTGGGGAATATGAATTAGGAGATGTAAAAAAGTACGTGAAGTTTGGTTTCTTAGGTTATAATAATGTCCCAGCCATCAACAAGAGAAAGGACTATCACTAAACTTCTCAGATATCCTTCCCTGATGTGAAGATGAGAAAACTGATCCAAATGGGCTTCTGAGACACAATTAAAATCATGACCCAAAATGTTTCCCTATGTGAGGATTTAGAAAGGAAAGTTTTCTATTTAAAAAAATTACCATAAAACCAAAATAATGTAAGATTGGGATTGTTAGGCACACATTATACCAGATTGATTCTTTTCCATATAATATTCTTCTTATTAATAGTAGTCCATTATCCCCATTATTAAAAGATTATTTAATTTGTAAAACCAAGGAGGAGTCATGTGACATCATAAAGACTAACAGGTTTTTTTCGGAATAAGCTTTCATCGGTAAAACCCATTTCATCAGATGAATTGGAGTGGAAATATATATATTAGTATAACAAAAGGAGGGTGTTACTTATCAAGTGTAGGACCAATATTAATGAGGTCAATTCAATCAGGGTGGATGTGGCTCACTCAAAGCAGCTGATGGAGAGGTGTGAATACCAAGAGAGGGAAAATTGCCTTTGTAGTGAGATAACCAATCTAAATACTTATTCAGTCCTAATGTGATTATAGTAAATTGGCAAATGACTTGTAGCTCTGCTGTTTCTCTTTGTAGTCTGGTTTTGTAGAAGGATGGCCACTTTTAAATCCCTTAGGGTATGTCTACACTAGCCCCCTAGTTTGAACTAGGGAGGCTAATGTAGGCATTCGAACTTGCAAATGAAGCCCGGGATTTAAATATCCCAGGCTTCATTTGCATGTTCCCGGGTGGGCGCCATTTTTAAATCCCCCTAGTCCGAACTAACTGCCCGCGGCTACACGCAGCAGCTAAAAGTTAATTCGAACTAAATCCTATTTCGTGGAATGAGGTGTAACAGTTAATTTGAACTAAGGACTTAGTTCGAATTAACTTTTAACTGCCATGTGTAGCCACGGGCAGTTAGTTCGGACTAGGGGGATTTAAAAATGGCGCCCGCCCGGGAACATGCAAATGAAGCCCAGGATATTTAAATCCCGGGCTTCATTTGCAAGTTCGAATGCCTACATTAGCCTCCCTAGTTCGAACTAGGGGGCTAGTGTAGACATACCCTTACTGAATATCCAGGGAGGTTAAAGTGTTCTCTTACAGCATGGGTGGGGAACCTTTTTAGGGTCAGGATCAACTGACCCATAGAAAAATCAGTTGGGAGCCGCACACAAGTGAGAATCAAAAAACCCCCCCAAAAAACAAGATCTGGCAGCCACAGCACATCCTCAGGATGGGTAGGGAAGGGCAGGACTGGACAAGTATCCAGACAAGTTAATCAATCCATTAAGGAGGAGATGACTTAATAGGGAGCTGATGTATCCTGTGCAAACCAAACCAAAACTTTTCTCAAAGCAGCTAAGTGAGCACCATTCATCTTGGAAAGTCAATAGTTCAAAGCTTTTCTGGGCTACAATTAGGCGCTTTGTTGTTGACAGTGGTCAGAGCTGTGTAATTAGATTTTACCAAAGATGAGTAACTTGAAGAAAAGGGCTTTTATCATTTGTTGATATCTGCGGTGCTGATATGTTGAAAGCAGGCCTACTGACAGGGGAACATCGGCGGCAACTGCCCCAGGGCCCAGCAATTCAAAAGGACTGGGGGCTCCTGGCTGCCACCACTGCTACTGCAGCAGCAGAGGCGGCGCCACGCGGAGCCCTTGCAATCTCTGCCAAAGTGCCGTGTGTTGCTCTCTGGGTAGCACTGAGGGCTGGCTGCCCCATACCCACCCTTTCCACCCAAGACCCCACCCCTTCTGGGAACATGGAGCCGGCCTCCTTCCCACGTTGTCCATAGGCCCAGTAAGTCTGTCTGCTTCTGAGGTTGAAAGCTACAGTCATCTGCAGGAGAGAGCTGTCAGGTTTGGGTAAAAGTTGCTCAGAAGTCAGATTCTGGTAACCAAAGCATACATCAGCCTTACTATTCCCCATCCCCAAACTAGCTCATTCACACCACAGCTCCACAGGAAGAAGGTGACATAGGATAGTGAGGGGAGACCAGCCATACCTCAGGTGAAGCCATACCTCCGGTGAAGTGACTATCAACATTTTACAAAAGCAGCTAGAAATGGAAAGGGAAGTAATAGAAATGTTGAATTATACAGCAGATTTTGTAACATGGTACAGATATAATGTACTGCTGCCATTTAACATTTTTAATACAGCTGTAGCAATGTGAATTCAATCTTCCTTAAAAGGCAGTCTCAGAGGTGAATGCTGTGTATTATAAGCTTTTAAATATACTTTGCTTTTCTTCTTATGATTTTAACTAAAGTGAAACTTGGGAGGCTGACAGCTCATAAGGGAGACAGCCATAAAACAAAGCTGAATTTTACTTGAAAGGCTGAAGGGTATTCCTTAAAAGATTGAATTGTACTTATGTGATAATAAAAATTATGCTGTGCTTTTAAAAACACTTAGATATTTGACTGGAGCCTTTTGGGGGTACGAATTGCATCTTCCTTTGTGTTTGTACTATGTCTGACACAAGGGACCGCAATCCTTATGGGAATTTTTGCACACCAAAGCAAAATGACAAATAACCTCGTGATATGAATTGATTTTAATTTCACAAAATGCTATTAATACACATGCCTACTTTGCTTTACCTTTTATTTAAAAGGTAACTGTTGCAAAAAATTGCTGACCCCAATAGTTACCCTGGACGGAGGTGAGACAAAAATGGGAAGTTATTCTTTTAACCGCCATCTGGTGTTTTAATATAAAATCTGACAATAAATCCCCAGGCAGATGCAGCGTACAAAGTTCCCTGTGTATCAGTTGTGTGTATATAATGTGTGTCTTATGGACACTGGAATCCAGCTCTGGTCTCCTGATATAGAGTGATGCTGCATCAAGGTAATTCTCAGTGATCATGTTGGAGACCTGGCTTGATCCAAAGTCCAATGAAATCTATGTGCCATTTCATTGACTTCAGAGAGTTTTGAATGAGGTCTTTAAGGCTACATCTACACCGCACTGTAGTTCGAAATAAGATATGCAATTTGAGCTACGCAAATTGCATATCTTATTTTGATCTTATTTCAAAATAGCTTGCACAGCACCAAATTTCGAAATAACCCGCTATTCCCAAACATCCCTTACTCCTCATGAAATGAGGTTTACAGAGACATTGGAATAGCAAGCCTGAAATAATGGGCTTGCCATTAAGATGCAGGATAGCTATTTCGGGATACTCTGGTATCCCAAAATAGTGTTGCAGTGTAGACATAGCCTAATATAGGAAAGCTGATGCTATATGTGGATACTACGATCAACATTTAGGACAGTGAGTATTTTTAATAAATTGTCTAAAACACAGGCTATACTGTACAGTAATAAGATACTGAATGCTCTTCTCATTTTGGGGGCTTATCCAAAAATATTGCTGGAGTGTAGGCTGAATTTTTTAAAATTACAGGTCCCCTTTAAATGATGAAGTTAAATCGTACATGGCATAGTGGATAATACATCTTTTGTTGCTAAGTGGTTAAGCACAATAATTGAAACTATTTAGCGGATAATTGGAATGCTCTATTTTACAAGGCAATATCTGGTTTCCAAGGGGACTAACCATGAGGCCCAAAGCTTGTAGTTTATCTCAGTGCAGAGATTGAATCATTACTGTGAAAAATAGAGCAGCCATCCAATTACCACCATTGTATTACAAATGTAAATGCTTGAATTGTATTAATCAAAAAAAAGTTTTTCTCCCTTCCACTTCTTCTCCACTTGTCACTCTGTAACTTGTCACTCTGGGTACTGAGCAAGGTCACATGCTGCTATGTGGTGTTCCATAACTGGATGACTGTACCCAGAAGTACTGGCAGAATGTGCAGTTTGTTCCAATGAACCACATACAAATAATGGTAATTAATGATGATGATGTCACAGAGAGCTTTGTTTTGGTGGGACTGAAGGCAGGACTGGGGTACATTTGGTTGTTGGACTATCTACTTTTGGGGTTTCCTATAGGTCAGATGAGCAATGTTCCCTCTAATTTTTTCCACCCATCTGCAGAATACATTTTTATTTGCTCCAAGGCATGTGTGAATATGTACCACCAATAGAAACACAAAACCTAGCTGTGGGCACTCTACTAATTAGCTGGACAGCACTTGAATTTCTCCTGAGTAGCCACACAAGCACACAGCTTACAGGGAACACTGCTACTGTTCTATCCACCTCAATTTTCAGAGAGAAGGAACAGATATTGGGCTCCTGTTTGTTCCACTGACTATGACAATTTGTACATCTTTGACTGAGCTTCTTTTTACCTAAAAATTCTGGCCTTAGATGTTATGGATCAAATCATCTGCTAGTGGGGTTCACTGTAAAGATGTCAGGCTGTGCACTTTCTCTCCTGAATAATGGCATCCTCTCTCTCCTCCTAATATGGGCTTTTTCATCAAACCACAATCTCCAGTGGTGTACTGTGATCTCACCTCTCACCATGCTGCATGGTACATTACAGGGGAAGTGTCACATGACAGAGGGTGTATCATGGCACAGGTAGTCCAGCCAGGGAGCCTGGTCCACTGGGGAGAATAGAAGCATGAAGCACACAAACTATAACTCCCATGAGGCACCAAAGGCAGATGAAGTTTAATATCGAACTAATTCAAAAGGAAATGTTTCAATTCAGTTCAGCAAACCAGAATGCACTGTATCATTTCAATGTTTCCAAATCAATTTTTGTTAAAATTTTTTCATCTCAATTTGGGATGAAAACAAATGTGGAAAAAACAATTTCTCATGGGATGGAATTTCCAACTTGTATTCAGTTCTATCCCATAGCTATTGTAATCAATTAAAATTACTATGAATACTGTTACTGTACTGCTATTACTATATCATTTTTCCTACTCATGATTTCTACATAAAAGTATGAAAATATACATTACAACAACAAAAGAATATGCAAAAAAAACCTCTCAGGTCCAGATCCTGCAGTCCTTACCAAGGTTACATGCTCATTGATTAAGGCCTCATCAACAACATGGGCCTAATTCACCACTCACTTAAGTCTGTTCTACACTCAGGAATTGCATCATTTAAACAAAATCATATTCTAAATCAATTTAGTTAAATTGATGCAACATGTTTAGTGTGGACATTCAGATTGTTTTACTGAATCAAGCTACATCAATACAAGCCCCTCTTAAACCAATTTAATAGAAGGCAGGAGTTCCACTAATTCAACTAAATTGATTTAGAAAATTATTTGCTTAAACTCATGCCATTTTTGGAACCCTATACAGATTTAATTCAGAAGCAATTCCACGGAAGTCAATAAGTATTGGTATAAAACTGGTGTGTGTGTGACACAAATCAGGAACTATAAGTGCAGCTGTCATTTTGCACTAAATCCTAACAAACATTTATAAACTGGCTGTGACATCCTCTGATTCAATTAAAACAAATGTGGTGGAGCTTATTTCCCAACACAACCTTGTGCCAAACACCCTTCATCCTGTCAAATCATGTTTTAGTCAGTGACTTCTGAGAAAATTTAGGCAGCCATTGCCTTACCACCTTGCAAAGTACCTGGAGGAAATGCACACCCACCAGCACCAGTAACACATATGCTAGTGTGCTTTGGGATGTTTTACCGTACAAAGAACAGAGATAAAGGAAGATCAGCCAACTCAATTACACTGATCTGGTTAGGGAGGTGACTCCCCTCTCCACAGCAAAACAGGTGTTACAATCTTATTAATAGAAGAAAAACATGCCAGCCTACTGAATGTGTTAATTAAAGACTCCCAGTAATTTATAACTGAGTAATTGCCAGGTAGCATATGTTTATTGCTCTACTTTTTTTCCATTGAAAACTTCAGTGCCAGTACTGCTTTCAATCAAATATAATAAATTGCACTTGCTAAAATATGGACAGGTAGTAGGACAGATTCAGCAGACTCAGTCCAATCTGGTAACTGGGCAAACTATTAAGAAATGCAACTTCAGCTATGTTAATTGCGTAACTGAAGTCAAAGTAGCTTAACTCGAGTTTTGGCGCTGTCCACACTGCAGGAAGTGGAAGGGAGAATACTCACCTTCGACTTCCCTTACTCCTTGTGGAAGCAGGACTACCGGCATCAACTGGAGTTCCCTTCTCAGTTCAAATTGGTTGTCTTAACTAGACCCGCTAATGGAAGATCGACAGCAGCAGCTTTGATCTACTCTGTAGTGTAGACATGCCTTTAGGTGTCTGGCCACCTATCTCCCACCTAAGCTCCAGAGCAATTGATAACTCATGGGAGAACAGATGCTCAACCACCTTAAAGTCATTGGGCCAGAGAGAGAATGGCTCTGTAGCCTGGTGGTTTAGGCACCCGCCTGGGAAGTGGAAGACTCAGGGTCCAGTGACTCTCTTTTTAATTATTTATATACAGCAGAACAGCTTCAACAGGAGAGATGAAGGAAGTGCCACTTCAGAATACCCCATAGGCAGTGGTTCCAGCCACAGCCACTAGCTTCCTCTAGGTCCTGTGGGTGTTCAACCCCCTACTCCCCCAAGCCCTTCCCGCGCCCAACCCTTTGCCACAAGTGCTCACCCAACCCTGCCCCTGTTCGACCCCTTCCCTGCCCAGTTCTGCCTCCTCCCCAAAGTATGCCCATCCTCACTCCACCACCCAGCACCTCCTGCATACTGTGGAAAAGTCATCACTGCAGGCTGGAGGTGCTTGGAGCGAGAGGAGGAGCTGATCAGAAGGGTCGCTGGTGGATGAGAAACACTGGGGACTGGGTGGGGGGATATGTCTGCTTGTGGGTGCTCAGCATCCACTACATTTTTTCCTATTTTTAATCTGATTTAGAGAAGAATTATACCCTGGGCAAAGTCACAAGGTGTTTATTTTTCTCTTTTAATGTGGCAACTACTCTTCTTATTGGATTCTTGTATCCATAAATCCAACAAATATAATGACTTATTCTCTTTCCCAATAGTTACTTTGAAGGCAGCATGCACAGAATCAAGTCAACTGCCAGCAATATCCCTATTCCCTAATTATTCGTTTTCATCAGAGTTTGGCTAATTCAATTTTCATGGCATAGAGGGTTATTGAATGTCTGTCTGATATAGGCATGAACGTTTTTTGTAGAACCTTAAAAAAGAGCTGTCCAGATGAAATATTTTGGTCTACATTCACCTGAGAGAGACACTTCAAAGTGTCATATATATGTAAAATTTGTCTATTTTGGCCCTGACTGCCCTCTGCTCTCTCTTTACTATCTGTTATCTGTTATCTAATACAAATTATTAAACAGGAATATCTACTATATATCTGAGAGAGTTTAGGTATGTGTGTCTGTCTGTCCATTTGCCTGCCTGTGAGTCCATTTGTTCAATAACTCCTCCTAAACAGTAAGAGTTAGGACCACCAAATCTGGTCTGCAACTTCAAAAAGATCTCACCAAACTAAGTGACCGGGCAACAAAATGGCAAATGAAATTTAATGTGGATAAATGTAAAGTAATACACATTGGGAAAAATAACCCCAACACAAAATATGACATATACATATGAGGTGGGCTTATAGCTAAGATCCAGGTACAGAGCATCTGGAGTCATCGTGGATAGTTCT
Organism: Pelochelys cantorii; assembly: GCA_032595735.1. Classification (NCBI taxonomy): domain Eukaryota; kingdom Metazoa; phylum Chordata; order Testudines; family Trionychidae; genus Pelochelys; species Pelochelys cantorii. The sequence goes on from CM064327.1 coordinate 109,260,323, forward strand.
CTGAAACGTCAGCATGTGCACGTCTCCTCATCTCAAAAAAGACATACTGGCATTAGAAAAGGTTCAGAGAAGGGCAACTAAAATGATTAGGGGTTTGGAATGGGTCCCATATGAGGAGAGATTAAAGAGACTGGGACTTTTCAGCTTGGAAAAGAGGAGACTAAGGGGGGATATGATAGAGGTATATAAAATCATGAGTGGTGTGGAGAAAGTGAATAAGGAAATGTTATTTACTTGTTCCCATAATATAAGAACTAGGGGCCACCAAATGAAATTAATGGGCAGCAGGTTTAAAACAAATAAAAGGAAGTTCTTTTTCACATAGCGCATAGTCAATCTGTGGAACTCCTTGCCTGAGGAGGCTGTGAAGGCTAGGACTATAACAGAGTTTAAAAGAGAACTAGATAAATTTATGGAGGTTAAGTCCATAAATGGCTTTTAGCCAGTATGGGTAAGGAATGGTGTCCCCAGCCTCTGATTGTCAGAGGGTGGAGATGGATGGCAGGAGAGAGATTACTTGATCATTACCTGTTCGCTTCACTCCCTCTGGGACACCTGGCATTGGCCACTGTTGACAGACAGGGTACTGGGCTGGATGGACCTTTGGTCTGACCCAGTATGGCCATTCTTATGTTCTTATGTTCCTCTTATCATAACTTAAAGCAAGGTCAGGGCTTGGTTATACCAGGACAATGGGATTTTCCTGGAATATGATTGTTTCTCCTAAAATGCAAAGGGAGAGGGTCTGCTTGCAGGCAGAGTTATACTACAGAATGACCATGAAGGGCTGGCACACTGATAAGAGAGTGACCGGCTGGGGGCAGGGCCATGGGGGGTGCAGGACTCAGGGCAGGGACTGAGGGGTTCAGGAGTAAGGGCAGGAGTTTGGGAGGTGTGGGGGGCACAGAGGAGAGGGTGGGGGGATAGGAGGTTGGCTGATCCCCAGGGATGGCCAGGATGGTGGAGGCTGTACAGCCCGGCTCCCTGTGGCTGGCTGGGACAAGGGGAGGGCCACACTGCCCAGGCACCAAATCCCTAGAGCTGGCCAGGGCATGAGAGGCTGCGCTGCCCAGGTGCAGATTACGGGGGTTGGTTGGGACGAGGGGGGGGGGCGTGCTGCCTGGGCACCAGATCCCTAGAACCAGCCAGGGTAAGGGGGGCTGTGCAGCCCAGGCATGGATTCCCAGGGATGGTCAGGGTAAGAGGGGGGGCATGCTGTCTGGCTGGCAACTCACTAGCAGGTGACCCTGAACCTTCAAAGGTGGCTGGCAATATCCAGAGCCCTGAGCCTCTCTGAAATCACCTGAGGAACGCCGAGTAAATGTGCTAGTTTGTTACAACTTGGGTTAGAGTAACATGGGAACATATCACAGCACAAGGGATCGATGAATGAGGTAAGACAAGTTAGTTCCAAAATCTATACTGAGCTGAAAAACAGTCCAACTGTCTACGTTAGTTGTACATTACGCCACTGCTCAGAAGCAAGCTTAGTCCCAAGGGTTTACTCAAGCCTCTGAAATATGACACATAAGAACCATTGCTGGTGGTTGCCTTTGAGGGTGGTTTCATACTGGGAAGCTTTACTGTCCATCTTTGTGCAATTGTTTTAGTGTGTAAATCACCTTGCACCCCATGGAACTTTTGGTTGGAAATTTATAATTTACAAAGTTTGTACCTTGACAGTCTCATTTTTTGCAGCACAGAAAATGTTTCTCAAAACATTGTTCCCACACTAAAAATCAAGAATTTGGGTATCCTGCTCATGGAGAATTAAAACATGAAAGACTAAAAAAATCAAATCAACACTAAGTTCTGAAGACCATTTCTAAACTTTCTGCCTGAAGAAACAGAAAAAATGATGGATTGAGGCATGACTGAATTAACCTTGAAATTATCCCATACCACATAATCCTTAGCAAGTTTCCAGGAGCACAGAGAGAGGTTTCTTACTTTGGAAGGAGACAGGATGGAAATGAAATCTTCTCTTTTTAAAATTGCTTTTGGGTGAAGGGGATTAGAAACAACTGACTGTATCACGAGAGGTTTTATGCCTACAGTGATAGAAAAAGAGTGTTGTGTTTGACAGGTTGCTGTGCTGTTGTACACCTATGTCCTTGGTCCTTTTGTTACTCAGAGTGCAGTTTGAATATGTATATTACATGTACTAATTTATGCCAATGAAACAGTATTTTTAAAATCCCCATTTCTGGATATAAATTAACATGGGCAGATACAGTCTTGAACTGCAAATGGACCTCATTTGCAAAATTTGAATCCAAAGTTCTCCAGAGTTAGGGAATCTTGAATCTGAAGTTATGGTTCAAATCCCTTTCTATTTTTTACACACACAGACTGATGTAATTACAACATTTGCTGGAGCAATTAGAGGAGCTTGCTGAGAATTTGGTCTGATATGCTCCCCAGGCTTTACTGAACTATGAAATTAAATAAAGAGTTCTTGCAATCAAACACCTTCTGAAGCCAATTTGGATTCCACCCTTAGAGAAGCATGACAGAACATTTCTAGTGATCAGTCAGAGGATTCTGAATACTAATAATGCAGAGGATATGCCCTCTTACACTTTTCACAAATTAGCAGAAAATGGGCAGACTTTGGTCTCCTAGTTCCAGAAAGGCACAAGCACACTGAATGTCTCATGGTATGAACAGAGTAAATTAACTCTATGGAAACTCAAGGTCTAACTGGTTCACCTCTTGATGTTAACATTGTGCAGGAAATAAGTCTGTTGCTTCAATTCCTGGGGTAAAGAGAGTGCTGTCCCCTGATTCCTGAGATTCTTCATTTGGTTTGTGTTTAAATATTGGCTTCTTTCCATCGATTTCAGGTAACTCTCAGCGTCACAGGAAATCAGGATGAACACAATATGCAGTGAAAACTTAAAAAACTATGAATAGTCCTGCAGAACCTTAGAGACTAACAAAAATGTACCAGATATAAGAAGCTAAAAATCCTGGAAACCAGACACCAGTTGCACACGGGTGACATATTTCTGCTGATTCCATTTAAGATCCTACTGTGTGCTCTCATACCAATCCAAAGCAAATAAACTGTAATTTATTATAAACCAGCTCAGTTCCTGGCTGCCTTTCATCAAAGTACTAATGAATGCTGCCCTTAAAGTTATTGGAGATCATTTAGCTTAGGGGGATTCTCTGCTAATCTGATCATGGCATAATGACTCCATACCACTACCACTCTGTTTCTTTTGCAGGGCATTTGGTCAGAACTTCCCCATACCATGCAGGTAATAGCTGTTATCTCAGTCCCTAGGGAATTTGGCTGATGGTGTAAATCACAGACACCTTCAGACTGCTCTGTATTTGGCTGTGGAACTAGACCTGCTGGTAGTTCACCCAGAATGGAGAAAGCTCATAAACCACCCATGTGCCTGCCCTCCTAAACTGCACTGTTTGTCCATTGTCCGGGTCACTAGGTCAATTCACATGGAAGAACATTTTCCAGTTACTCATTATTACTGCAAATGAACAATATACAGACATACTGGGAACATTTTTATGGGGAGGAGGGGTGCTGAGAGCCCTTGAACAAAACTGTAAACCCTGTATATGATGGAAACCATTCACTTCCCTAGTTCCAGTACCTATGAAAATATATTGCTTTTAGTTTGTTTATACAGTTCTAACAAGTCAATATTCCTCTATGACAAGACTGATGTCTCTCTTAGCTCTGAATCTGACTTCTGCAGAAGTCAGTACTTTCATTGATGTCAATGGGATAAGCATCAGCTCCTCACTTAGCACAATAAAGTGTTGTGTACAGGTTGGACCTCCCTGGTCCAGCATGGTCAGGACCTGACCGGTCCCAAACAACAGTATTTGCTGGACCAGAGGAATTGTCCCTTGTCACCGGCCCCAAGCCAGCTGGCCCCCTGCCTCTGGCCCCCTCTTCCCTCTCCCATGCTCTGCTGCCACCGGCCCTGGCCCTGGGCTGCCTTTGGCAGTCGGGATTCTCCAGCCCTGGCCCACATGCAGCCAGATTTCCCTAGCCCCGTGCTGCCGCATGAAGACAGATATCCCCAGCTGACCCGGTCAGGGTTCTCTGGCTCCGCGCTGCTGCGGGCTGCCACAGGTGGCCAGGTTTCTCTGGCCCCTGACCCCGTGCTGCCACGGGCACCCAGACATCTACAGATGCTGGCCCCATGCTGCTGCGGGCTTCCGGGATTCTCCAGTCCATGGCCCCAGCACTGCTGTGGGGCTCCTCTGGCCCCGATGTCTCCGGCCCCAGCCATGCTGCTGGCCCTCCTGCCATTAGGCTCCAGGGTGCTCTGGTCCAGGAGCATCTGTAGTCCTGCCACACCATGGATGTTGCCGGACCAGAGAGGTGCAACCTGTAGTATACTTTGGAGAGGTCTATTTCTGCTCTTCCTGTTCAGTGTCTCCGTTTCTTCTGATTTCTGAGACAGTTGCATGCCTTTCTCTGAGGACAGAATTTTGCCCTAAAATATGGGTTGCTCATTTTTGCCCTAAACGATGCTGGGTTGCAAATCCCAGAGCAACAAGAGCAGCCTATGTGTTCATACAATCGCACTGGAACAACTTACCACTCTGAGCCTGCTTGTGGCTGCACTTAGGACTTCTTGCTTATCTGTTAATTGCTTTGACCTTTTTGTTTACTTCATACTCAGGAATCTCAGAATTTGCTACACTAAATTGATCCTAGGACTGAAGCAATGAACAAACATTGACTTAACCTTTTCTGTTACTCTGTCAATATTTCCAGTCTATACAACTGCGTGTGCTATTACACTGGTGAAACCTAGGTTATGCTTGAAACTAATGTTCTTTATTGAATACAGTTGTGTAGTGCAGATTCACAAAGCACCCACTTGAATGTCTTTAATAAAATACCTCACTCCTATTGAAAAGGACTTTTCCCAAAGGATGACAGATCAAAAGTCTCTGCAATTTTAGAAGGACTGTTCCTTCTCTGTTAGCATTCTCCTCACCACGGTGTTTTCTCTCTCTTTTTTAAAAATCCATTACCATGCAAGTACAAACTGTAACACTAGTTGCAAAAATGTATAATTCCGTTTGATCCCAGCTATGGCTCACCACTCAATAGAAGTCATTAGGTGTTTTAATTAACCCATGTTTAACCTTTTAGTTGCAGAATTAAAACAGTGCTCAAAGTGCATCTCTAACAGGTATAGTTGAACACTTAGGAGCTGTCTACACTGCCCCTTCTTGCGCAAGAAAAACCCTCTTGCACAATGCCGCTACGCTGATTATTTTCAGGAATAACGGCATTGCGCAAGAGGGTTTTTCTTGCTCAAGAAGGGGCAGTGTAGACAGCTCCTTCTGGCTCAAGAGCCTCTTCTGCAAAAATGGCAGCTCATTAGGTATGCAAATGAGGCTTGGCGATATTCCACCCTTAGCCTCATTTGCATATTTCTTGTGCAAGAACCCGCGAGTGTAGACGTAGCCTTAGGAGACACATGCCAGAGTGGGTTATGCTCTAGAAAGCTTTAAGCTTGCTAGATTGTTCATGGTCCATATAGCTGCATTCTGTAACAACTTGCTCATCAGTGGGTACAGGGGATAAAGAAAATAATTTAGAAACCCTAAAACAAATATTTTTGAAAGCCCTCATTTTATAATTGCAATGACAAAATTATTTTATAGCAGCTCTTTAAGTTTTCTATTTATTCTGCCACAGTCTGTATTTCTTCCTTATTCCCAATGGATTTTATTATACCACTTACTATTTATGGATGCTATTCGTAAAATGCTTTGGGATCTCTTGACTCTGAAAGGTGCTATGTAAAACAAAATTTGATTCTATTTGTTTGGTCTGGAGAGCAATCAAGCAAGCTAAGGGATCAAGAGCTGTTTACATACCAACTTCACTTAATGTCATTTTTGGATAGGTTTCAGGTTCAGCATAGTTCTATGCCTCATTTTTTTCATAGGAAACAATTGAAAAGCTTTCCCATTTATAATTTACATAATATTCCTCTGTATTAAAGAGATCATTTTCAAAGATGTTTGGATCAATATTTGACATACTACTTGATGCAGTCCTGAAATATGTTGCTTTCCCTCCCTCCCCTCCAAAAAGGCTTGGTGGTTGTTTTTTTATGCTTGTAGCCTAGAACACACATGAACATCCCTGCAATAGCAAATATGTCAGTGTGTGACAGAAGGGGAAAATATCAATAAAGAAAAAATACTTTGGTTTCAGATTTCCAAATTTATAAGAAATGAATTGGGGGGGGGGGGGGAGAATGAAGGCTAAAGATTGGTAGAGAATAGTTTTGATTTCACAAAGTTATGATGTTCCCTTTTCCCCCCAACCCTACTTTCAAGAACCAGGGAGGCCCATGGAGTTTCTGAGCTTAAAATAGATTTGGCTGGAAAGTTTGCTTCTCTTCCTACTCTTCTAATTGAAACATCATGTTGTCTGAGCAGGGACTGTGCCTTCTTATGTGGTTGGAGCTCATTGTAAGTGCTACTGCAATACAGATAACATCCAAACACTGTGAGTGGAGTAGGAATTAAAATGAAATAGGACACAATGATTCAGATTACTAGTTGTTAACTAACCTCACATGTTAAAATGGGAATGTTTTCTAACTTCCCTTGCCAGCAAATATTCATTTCTTTGTTTTATTTTCTCATAGGCTGCCAGGGAGAAGGACTGCTGTCCCCGGTAAATGCTTTTTATAGTCTCAAATATTTAATTCTGTGCTCCAGTTCTGTAAGCTGAAACCAAATGGGGAATTTGGGTCTGACAGTGAAACTCTGTGGGCCGGTCCCAGGTTCTGTTCAGACACAGTAAAGACTCAGAACTTGTTTTCACTGCTAAACAAGATGTATATTTTATAACAGGGTAACTATGCCCATGAGCTATCTTGATGTGAAAACACTGTGAAAACCTGGCACTTTATTTTCACCATGAGGTAAGCTCCCCAGGGTCTGCTATTGGTAGGGACTCAGGGCTTAGGGTAAAACTAAAGTGCCTGCTCTCCACTGTGTTTTTACCTCAGGATAGTTCGTGAATGTTAGTTTCCCTGAGGTAAATTTTTAGAAGTGAAGACAAGTCCTGCTGAAGTTCAGTTTGTGTGGTAATGGGACTGGGAACACCATAGAGAACACAAGTCCCTCATATCATTTTGCAGCCCCTTAGCTGAGGAGGAAGCAGCTTTTGTAGGCTTTGAATAAATCCCCATCCAGCTGTCTTCAGGCAAGGAAGAACTTGGGCCCTTGAGGGAGGAAAACTCCTCAGATGAGGATGAGGGATTGGAGGAAGGGAAACTCTCCAATAAGGACAAACTTAAAAAACAACAAATAGTCTGGTAGTACTTTAAAGACGAACAAAACATGTAGATGGTATCATGAGCTTTCATGGGCACAGCCCACTTCTTCAGATGACACATGCATGAAAATGATGTCCATGCTAAGCTGTGTAGTAGATGAAGTTTATGTGCTGCCCCTTTGTTAAAAAAGTTGTAAGTCAACTCCTTTAACTTAAATCTTCTAGATTTCTCTCAAAAAAGCCTGTGTTCCTTTCACTGATGCTCCAAACCTTCCCATTTGATTCAGTTTGATGCATTCAGTCTCTATAGAAACAGCAGCAGATCCCACAGGTACCTGGGAAAGGTCACCTTCTGTTCCTTTAAAAAAAAAAAAAGTAAAAGGAAGCAAATGACAACATGGTGCACTCAACCAAGGATCAAAAAGTTCTTTTCCAGCTGTGAACATTAGTGCAAGACCAAGCCATTCAAATTTGTTGACCACCCTGGAGCAAAAGGAAGCATTAAGTGCAAACCAAATGTAACCACTGAACTAGCAGGAAATTCATATTGCTCTCAATTGTCTGAGGGTCAAGAAAGCTAATGGATGGCACCATTTCTAAATAGGACCTCAGGATCGTTGTGTGAGGGCTTGTTTACATGCAACATTACACCGGTTTAACTAAAGGTGTGATTTAAAGTAAATTTAGATAAATGAAAGCATAAAGGTGTTTGTAAACTTTTCAAGAGATATCAACTAGTCTTATACCAGTTTAGTTTAAACCAGGTTTAAGTTAAGCCAAAATAAGCCACTACTGTCTACTACCTGAAGTTGTAGACTAACTAAATTGGTTTAAAAAACAATTTAAGTTTAAACCAATGTCATTTCAGTACTTTAAATGAGGTGACAGACTTAATAGCATGTGTATTAATGTGAACGAGGCAAGTCCAGGACCAAAATAATGACTCTGGAGGAGAAATGAAGAGAGTGTATATTGATGCAGTAATTAAAGTAGCAACAAATCATATGACTGGAAATAGATAAACCTCACTGATAAAGAACTGGGATTTTGTGATATTAAGGGTCCTGGATTACCTCTCTGCATTTTTTCAATTGCAAATTGCATTTCTATTTCCTTGAGCTCTTTGTATAGTACATTTGTCCTTTGAGGGGAAAAAATTACTTTGTAGGTGAAAGTCATTTCTCCCACACAAAGTGGATCCTGCACAGGTGAAGGGCTGGTGAGTTGAGGAGGTGAATACACATCCTTCACTCTGTGGTCAGATAATAGGGCTGCCCTGTAGATAGGCTGCAGCTGCTATTTCAACCTTTTTGTGGTGTTTGGATGTAAACACAGATCCTGCCTGCTGTTTTCCCCTCAAGCCTGCTTTCTTTCCCCTACCCAAGATAATACTTATTAGCAAAAATGGGTAGGAGTGGTATCCCTAACCTCTGTTTGTCAGGGGTTGGAAATGGATGACAGGAGAGGAATCACTTGATGATTTCCTGTTCTGCTCACTCCCTCTGGGCCATCTGGCATTGGCCACTGTTGGAAGACAGGACACTGGCTAGATGGACCTTTACTCTGACCCAGTATGGCCATTTTTATGTTATGTTCTCCCATTCCAAGATGCACTTTGCATTCTCATCCTCCATGCAAGGGCACAGATTTCCCTTTTATACAGGGTGTGCTGCACAGACGCACTTTCCTCTAACCCTAAATCCAAGCTGAAATAATACAAAAGGACCTGGCACTGTTGGCCCACACTGAGGTGATTTCAGCTATAAGATATCCTTTGCAGTTTGAATTTTCACCTGAGTCTCAGAAAAGTCATTTTAGCCCCTGAGGCTACGTCTAGACAGCAGCGCTATTTTGGGCTACCAGAAGTATCCCGAAATAGCTATTCCACATCTTTATATATTATATTTCAAAATAACGGGTGCGCTATTCCCGAGTCCCTGTAATCCTTGTTCCACAAGGGTTAAGGGACTTGTGAAAATAGCGCTTTATTTCAAAATAGCATAGCTTATTTCGAGGTAATGATGCAGTGTAGATGCACCCTCAGAGTGTTTTGAACTGACTTTCAATGAGCATTGAAACCAAGTTGATCTTGAAGAGCAACTTTAAAACACAATAAAAATCAAGACAAAATCAAAATGCCACCAGGTATCCCCAGAAAGCCCTTGGTTAAATTTTTCTTGCACCTTGCCTGGTGCAGCTCCAACCCCCTGGGTGCCCCATGAGTAAGCCATTCTTTTCTTTCTATGGGTCATGTTTATAGTATGCGTTCTGACTCGCGTATAAAACGACTAAATTAGTTCCGTCTGTATGAGGATTTTATAATAAACTGGAAATTGTATACCAACAGCAAGCCACTGAGATCCACTAGATGCCAAGATCAATGAACAGGAGTAAGAAGACAGCACCACGCTGGGGACCCAGTCTCATGGCAGATGGTTCTAACTGATACAGTTCTTTGGCTTCCATTAAATTATCTGCCATTCATCTAGATGGTGTCATGCTAAGCCCAGCTCATAGCTTTCTACTCAAGCTACATGCAGAAGAGTGACAACAGTTGCGGAGGTCTGTTTGCAATTTACTTCTTTTTTCAAGCTGTTTCCTAAACAGGCCCAGGACTGCTGTGTGCATTCATATGACCCTTTGCTAAACTATATGCATTTTCCTTTTCTGGGAGGGTACGTCTACACAGCAGCATTATTTCGGAATAACATGGCCTTGCTCCCAGGACGTTCCCATCCACTGGGCCGAGGACTGTTTCTTGCTGCTCACGGAGGAGGGCACGGCTTCAGGGACAGTGTGTGCATGGATGACTGACTGCCTCTCCCTCTTTTTATTGTCCACAGCTGGACCAGCCATGACTGAGGGGCAAGCCATGCTACCTGAGCCAACTGCCTGGCCATGGGGGATCCGAAAGTGCTCCAGGGTCCAGGAAGACCTCATGAGGCAGCATGTGGGCATTCTGTGCAACATGCAGCAGATCCTGGCGCAGAAGGTCTGGGAGGATGCAGAGTGATGGACCCGCATGTGGGACCAGCTTGTGCAGCAGGGCGACAATATGTGTGCCATCATGCGCAAAATGATGGCACACCCAGCTGCTGTCCCTGCTCCTGCCTACCACCCTCCTGCCCCTCACTATGCCCATTCTCCCCCCGCATTCCCTCTGCTCCCTCCCCCTGCTATGCCCATGCCCACTTCCCAGGTGATGCCCATGCCCATTCCCCCCTTCCATCCCTGCCCCCACTCCAGCCCCCCCTCCTAACCCCCCCCCCTTGTGGTCCTAGGGCCCACCTAACACCAAGTTAATCAAAGTCTGCGCACCCGAGGTGGCACTTCCAGCTGCCCCCCACACCACTCCCAGCCCTGAGCCCCCTACCGCTCCAGGTTATGAACCCGCCCTCCCCAGCTTTTTTTATTGAAAGATAAGTACAAAGTTTGTTCTGTTGAAATCAAAACAGGTGTGTTTATTGAGATTTCAGGGCAGGGGAGGAGGGAAGGGATTGTGGTGGGAAAGGATAGTGGAGCAAGGCACAGGCCTCTAGCGGGGAGGCGCTGGGGAGAGTTACTGAGGTCCCTGCGAGAAATTCTCCCTCAGGGCCTCCTGGATGCACACCCCCAACTGATGGGCCTGGCAGACAGCAGCTGTCCATGGCTGCACGAAGGGTATCCCTTTGTGGCAGCCTCTGCCTCCACACCCATGTAGGAAGACCTCCCCATTCCTCTCCACAATGTTGTGGAGAACACAACACACCAAGACGACCTCGGGGATATTGTGCTCCCCCACATCGAGGTGGGTTAGGAGGCATCTGAACCGCACCTTGAGGCGGCAGAAGGTGCACGCCACCTGAATCCTTGCCTGGCTGAGGTGGGAATTAAATTGAACCCTGCTGGGGTCTAGGTGACCGGTGTATGGTTTCATAAGCCATGGCATAAGGAGGTAGGCCATGTCCCCCACAATGCACAGTGGCATCTGCACATGCCCAACTGCAAAGTCACGCCGGGGGAAGAATGTGCCTGACTCCAGTGTCCTCTAAAGACTGAAGTTGCGAAATACGCAGGCATCATGCGCCCTGCCTGACCACCCGACAAAAATGTCCATGAACTGTCCACGGTGGTCGACCAGGGCCTGCAGCACCATTGAGAAGTAGCCCTTCCTGTTAATATACTGGACTGCTCAATGATTTGGTGCATGGATTGGAATATGGGTTCCATCAATTGCTCCCCTGCAGTTCAGGAACCTCAGGGTGGCAAGTCCTGCAATGATCGGGTCCAGGTCTCCCAGGTGGATGACCCCACGCAACAGGATGGAGTTGATGGCCCTCACAACCTGCAGAAGGAGACAAACAAACACACACAAAACAGAGAATGAGAGGAAATGCCTGAGCCCTTGGGAGGTGCCCGCCCCCCCCAAACATCCCAGGAGCCACCCCCTATGATGCCACTCCCCCAGCAGCAAGGCTGTGTGAGGGCAGGATGGCACAACCCCCTGGGGACGGGGCTACCCCCCGTTTCCTCCCATCGTACTTTCCCTACGGTCCCCCTTTCCAGGACTCCCCCCCCCTTGCAGGGACTTCAGCCCAAGAGTGCCTTACCTCCATGAGGAGGGCCCTGATGGTGGACTTCCCCATGCCAAACTGGTTGCCCACCGACTAGTAACTGTCTGGGGTGGTGAGCTTCCAGATGGCGATTTCGACTCACTTCTCCAAGGGGATAGCTTGCCGCACGTGGGAGTCGCATTGTCGGAGTCCAGGGGCGATCCAGGCACACAGCTCCAAAAAGGTGGCCTTCCGCATGCGGAAGTTTTGGAGCCACTGCTGGTCATCCCACCGCTCCATAACCAGCTGGTCCCACCAGTCAGAACTGGTGTCCAGCCTCCAGAACCATCTCTCCACTGTGGGGTGCGGTTGCAAGAGTCTTGCTCCCGCACACAGGGAGAGGGTCTCAAGAATGAGCTTGTTGTCGAGCTTGTTGAGGGCCATGAAGGCAGCCTGCACAAACTGCTGCAGAAACTACAGCATGGCCGTGTAGTGCCATCGCATGCCCAGGGTCAGTCCCGGCTTCATGGCAAAAAGAAAAATGCTGTGGCGTCCAAAAAAGCTGGGCAGCCAGAGCATGCACTGCTAAAGCTTTGCTGTCCCTCAGAGAGGTAGGCAAGGATGCAGCAGAAGCAGAGAAATGGCTATCTAGGGGGTCCCTTTAAGCATGTCTCAGCTAGGCTTTGGCAACAGCACTCAGAAGCAACTGGTGACCTAATGCCCTGCCTGAACTGGTTCTGGGTGGCCTTATATGCAAGATAGTGTCCAATCAATTTGAACACTATCTTTCAAAAAAGCAGATTGCTTTTTCTATGAGCTTTTGCTGTGTAGCTGCTCTCTTTTGAAAGAAGTTTTTCCAGAAGATCTCTTCCGGAAAAGATTCTTCCAAAAGAAGCCTGCAGTCTAGACGTAGCCTCAGAGTGCAAAGTAGCATCTTTTGATAGTCTGTATTATATCTATGTGAATCTAGTATTTCCCAGCAGGGGGAAAGGTATGCCCTACGCTTCTAGGAAGCATCAGACTAGTTTGAATCTGTGCAATCCTCCTTTCTCATTTAATGTTATGTTTTGCTTTTTTACTGGAAGTGAGGGTGCCCACGCTTTATTCGATCCTCACCATTCCAAAATAGCTCCCATGATTCCTGGGCCCACAAATTGGTTCCCAGTACTGATTTCCCTCCTCAAGGGACTACTGATGCTTTAACCCTTTTCATTTTTTTCCTATTGAAAAAGATGCTATTGCTTCTGTCCCAGTCTACAGCTGCTGAATGGGTGCACAGGCAAAGGGATGCAATGTGCAGCCCCTCAAATTACAGCTCACCAGCTCTGTTCTCGCTGGCATTCTGAAGACATCATTTCCTTCTAGAACTGGTGATCTTGGAATAACTTATTAAATGGCATCGAGTTTAAATCATCGACAGGACAACAATTCTTCTAGCACTCAGACACGCTGAGCAACAGTCCCAAATTTATCGTGAAATGGACTGTAGGTAACCCTGCTACAAGAAATATATTCCAGTTTAGTAGAATTTTATGCCTTTCCATTTAAGGAGATCTCTGTCTTTGAGGCTGGGAAATACATACAGTTTTCTTCTACTAAAGGGTTTAGTGGAAAAACCAGGTTAGCAAAATTTCAATAATACACAGTTCTGTCCACCATGCCCAGAAGTTATTGACCAAAAGTGTTCAGAGTCTGTAATAAGTTTGTAACCTTTTCCAGATTCTATTGGGATAAGTGAGCCCTTAAAAATGTCAATGTCTATCATACCATGGCTGCAATAGATGAACCAAGTGAGTGAGGAGTTGGTAGCAAACCATACATATAGAAATCTCAGTTAGGATGCCCTTTCATTAGAGGATGAGGCCAGGGACATGACTGCCTTTCTCAGCAATGCAGAATTTAATGCTAGAGCAATTCATGATCAAAACTAGAGCAAAAATTGCTAATGAATTCTATTTGTAACAGATTAGTTTTGGTAGTGAGGCAGGTATTAGCAAAACATGTTGAACTAACATTAGAAATAACTTCTAAACAGATCACTGATGCTGCTATCCTACCACCTGGTTGTATAATCACTCTTGGTTGTTGCAACTGTCTCCTGTCTTTTGTGTGGCAGATTCTCTGGAAGCAAACAGGACATGTGGCATTGTAACTTCAGGATATTATGGTGACTGTTAAACAGTCAACAAAAGCTTAATCCTTTCTAGCACAATAAGAAAGATCCTATTTTGCTCTAGTAGAGGGAACTGACAGAAAAGAAGCTAGCTTGACAGCCCTGGAGACTGAAATATCCTGTGTGTCATTGAAGAAATATGGAATATTTAATAGCAGTAAAAGCCACCTCACGTTGCACCCTGCCAGCATGTTTTAGTTCTGTTCTGCAGAGAATGCTTCCAGAGATGAGAGGATAATGCTAGCCCTATTTAGCCATTCATCTTTGTGCTGATTCTTTTTCAGTGATGCCAGTTACTATCAAGTATGCAGGTGGATTGGTAATGTGGGCAGCTGTTCCCTAACAACTGGACCGGGAGGGGGGAAGGGTCATCAGCTCATTTCATATGGGACATCAGTAATAAAAACCTTGCCCTGTAAGTGATGCTAAGAGAAACATTTCAGGAAGAAGCTTGTCTAAAAGCAAAGCCCAGGAAATATAGTGCCACGTGGCTATTCAGGGAAAGTATCTGAAAAAAGGCAGGAAATATAGCTAAGACCTGATCTACACTTGGGCTACGTCTACACTGCACTGTTTTGCACAAGAAATATACAAATGAGGCAAAGCGTGGAATATCACCATGCCTCATTTGCATAATTAATGAGTGGCCACTTTTTGCTCAAGAGGCTTTTGTGCA